>OY743172.1:22759375-25645340 GCA_963555705.1 Ligustrum vulgare
ATAAAAGCAAAAATAAGAAAGTAGACAAAAAATTCATAGAAAAAGAAATACTTAGAATAGGAAAGAAACATTTTGAACAAGAAAAAATTATAATAGAAGCAGGAAGTATGGATGATGAATTTAGGAAAAACGTATTACCAAAAATACTAGAAGAAGAGTTAGAATTACAAAAATCTATAGAAAAAACTTTAGGAAAATTAAAAGCTGAAGAAAAAAACTGAGGAAGAACAAGACAAAGATGAATGAAGAATTAGATTTGCTTATAGAAAATTTTGACCAGTTAAGCATAGAAAATTTTAATGAATACCAAGTTTTAATGAATACTGGAGGAGCACATAACTCAGCTCCAATAGGAACTTCCAAACAAGAATTACCAGATACAAATGAAAGTTATGCACCCTTATACAGTAAACCACACCGACAATATTATGACAGAATCAGAGATAGACAACCACCTAGAGGAAATAAATATAAAGATAGATTTGAACCAAATAATAATTATGATAAACCTATTAATCATGGAGGAACAAAATTAGATTTGGATTGCAAAATAGATACTAAAAAAGCCTTATTAACTTGGGCAGATTCAATGACACTATTCTTTTTATACAATAAAGATGATACATGGGAAAATACTGATAGAATGATAAATTTTTTAGTAGCATCTTTTGAAGGACATGTTAGAAATTGGTGGGAATGAATAAGTAGTGATACAAAAGCATTAATAAGAAGAAATGTACAGACAGAACTAATAAAATCAGATAGAAAGGGAATAGAAAAATTAGTAGATTATATTGCGGATGAATTTTTAGGAGAAAATTGGATAAGTAATTCTGAAGCAGAATCAATAAGAGAAAAAGATAATGCAAGAGTAAGATTAATAAATTTAACAATATGTGATATGTGTAAAATTAAAGAATATACTTGTGAATTTAAAGAATACTATTATGTCCAATTCTATAGTAATGAAAATCAAGAAGTATATAGAGATATGTATTACAATAAATTACCAGGTTCATGGGAAATATACTTTAAAATAGATTTTGAAAAATTAATTAGAGATAACCCTGGAACACCTAGAACATTAGGATCAAGAATAAAATTCATATTTGAAAGATTAGCATATATATGTCAACAAAGACAATTATTAAAAAAATCAAGAAAATTAACCAGAATATGTTGTGAAGATATGGAAAAACCTACCCAATGGGGATGTAACCCTGAAAGAAGAAAAAATAATAATAAAAGAAAATATAAAGATAGAAAGTTTAAAAAATTCAGAAACTTTAGGAAAAAATATATAAAGCCTAAGAGAAGATATTACAAAAGAAGATATAATCCAAATAAAAGATAGAAAAATAAAACTTATAAGAAAGACAAAAGCCAATGTAAATGTTGGAATTGTGGAGAAATTGGGCATATAAGTCCTGATTGTAACAAAAAGAAAGTTAAAATATTACAAAAAGAATATCTAGAAATAGAAAGTGAACTAAGTGAAATATCAGATATTGAAGAATATTATGATCAAGAAGTCTATATAAGTGAAACATATTCAGAAAGTGATGAATCAGAATCAGAATAAAGAAATAGAAGCAAATAAGAACATAGATAAACAAAAATATGAAGGAATAGAAGGTTATTGATTAAAGGTAACTTTTGATAATAATAATAATAATAAGTTCAGGAAGATATAAAAATTCTCTTTAGATTTGAAAATAGAAAAATGGGAAATACTAGATAGAATATGGAAAAGAGAAAAAGTAGCAATAAATGAATACCATAAAATTGAAAGGGCAATAGATGTTAGAACTACCCAAGGAACACACAAATTAAACCTTTTAACAAAAAATACGGTTACAGAATTATTTACAAAAATCAATAGAAAATAAAGTGAAAATATCCAATATGTTTATTTAGCAGGTATCCAAATAATGTTTAAATCTTTGTTTAGAGAAGGATTAGATTCGCCTTTAACTGTAAGTTTACATGTGGAAGAATAATAAATTTAAAAGACGGTCATTTAGGAACAGTAGAAGGAAATCTAGCATATAAGAAACTAATATTTACATGTTATCCAAAATATTGTATATCGTTAAAAGATAGAAACTTTAATGAAGCTTTAGGACTACATTTCAAATTACATAAGGATGACATAATGGAACCAGGAGATAAAATTATGACTATAGAATACAGAGCATTATACACATTTACTAATTCTAATTATGGAAATATTTATTCTAAAAAACCATATATTGAAATTTATAAAGAATGCAAAGATTTTGGTAAAGTTGTGGAACCAGATAAAACAATAAGTTTAGTTCCAAGAAATTATGAACTTACTATAACAAAAAATAAACCAGAAATTATAAAGTTAAGAGAAGAAGAATACCCTAATAATAACATAACATTTGAAGATGACAGATTAATTAGGAGATCGGCAAGTTTACCTAATAGAAAACAATTAGGAGAAACTAGTAATACAAGGGAAATAAAACTTAATAGAAATGCTGGAAATATGAAAATCGAAGGTGAATATTTCAATGGAATAGAACATATAAAAGGATCCAATATATTAACTGACACGGGAGCTAGTGAATGTCATATAGTTTCAGACAGAAATAAAGGACTAATATCTCATAGAACTGATCCATATAGATATATAAATTTTGATGGACAAGTACATATGACTGAATTTGAAGTAAAAGTACCAATAAAAATAAGAGGAATAAATCTCTTAGTACCATGTCATGTAGATAATAGTATGGTAAATCCTCATGTATTATTAGGAATGAGCTTTCTAGATGGACTAGAAGATTATAGTATAAAACGTGAAGAATTATATATAACTCATAATAGTCAAACTATACTATGTAGAAAAGCTGAATAAATGAATAACCAAATAAGTTTTCCATTAGTTGTTTATATACAAGTTACAATTGTTGATACAAATATAACAACCTGTGCATTAATTGACACGGGAAGTGATATAACAATATTAAAAAATTTCTTAATAAAATCATGGAATACTAATGGAAAGATAAAAATTACAAGAGTAACAGGAGAAAGTACTCATATAATTAATAATGCTGATAAAATTGATATAATACTTGGGAGTAAACAAATAGTTGTAAATAAAATATATAATTATAACAAACTAGAATGTGATATATTACTACGAAATGACTTTATCCAACAATTTCAATATTATAAACTACATGATAATGTTACAAACACCTTGTGGACATTTACTAAAAATACCAAGAGAATTTAGGCCTTACAGAGTTCAGCCAACACAGCGTGGTGATAAATGGGAGAAAAAACCAATTACACAAAATGAAATAAAAAATAAAAAAAATAATGTATAAAAAAGTCTTAAAAACAAACATACAAACAAATATGAAAAAAATCATTGACCAACTAGAAAAAATTTGTGGAGAGAATCCATTATTATTTTGGAAACCACATCATCCAAAAACTAAAATAGAATTAACAGAAAATGTTATTATAAGAGTTAGACCAATGATGTATACCATACAAGATACACAAAAATTTAAAATTCAAATAAAAGAATTACTCAACCAAAAATTAATCAGGCCTAGTAATGAACCCCATAGTAGTCCAGCTTTCATGGTCATGAAACATTCTGAACAAAAAAGAGGAAAAGCTAGAATGGTAATAAATTATAAAGAATTAAACAAATATACTAAATTTGATGGATACTTTTTACCAAATAAAGAAGTTTTCATTGTTTTTATTATCTAAGAAATTCATTGTTAAAACTGATAATTCTCAAGTTGCAGGTTTAATAAAAAACAAATTACCACCAGAACCTCAATATAGAAGGCTCCATAGATGGCAAGCCTATTTAGTATTTTATAATTTTGATATAGTTCATATTAAATGTGTCAATAATTATCTTGCGAACTTTTTAAGCAGGAATATTTAATTTGCAGATGGATAATATCAAACAATCTCTGATAGACGCCAAAAAACGAATGAACTTCTTCATGGAGGAAGCTGAAGATATAAAGCTTGGAATTAAACAACTTGCAGAAACTTTTCAAGGAAGTTTCAAACAATTGATGGAAATCTCAACATTTCATCACAATTATACTAAAGAATTGAGCGATAACATAATTGAGATTGAATCTCAGTTTGAATCGTTGATTACCAAACAGGCTGATACCAAACAGGTTATATCAAAAATACAAACAGGTACATCTTCTGGAAGCAGTGGTGGACCAACGATCAAAAGAGATGAACCAAGTCCCAAAAAAGTTATTATAAATGAAGCCAGTCCTCGAAAAATCACAATCAATCCCAAAGAAGAATATACAAGGGTAGTCAGAATTCGTGCTGAAGATGAAGATGATTCCCCTTTTTTACCAAAAGAAAACGAATATAAAACTACTGTTGAAGTTATATATGAACTTCAGGAATGCGATTGTTATTGTATTTCATCTGGAGACCATGTATACCTACGATTGATCGTTACCCAGGGAGGAGATCCCGTCATGACAAAAATGGCAGCTGATTATGGATTTTTGGATCTTATCTATCCAGGAAAAGATCTGAAAGAAATCGAAAAATTTGATGATTTACTAAAAGGAGAAATTTCAAAGTTTACCCAAGGAAGACCCATATATTTAAAATTTTATTCAATCAGTCCTGAAATTGATGGAAGAATATATTATCCTGCTGAGCATATTATCACGATTGGGTATGTTGCTCGAAATTTCCAAATTGAAGTTGGAAAAAATACCAAGCCGGTACCAAACATTACAAGATCATGGTTTAGATCCTAAAGGGTATTGGGAATTAAAGTTCTCTACAACATTGCCAAAAACCTGTATGAGAAAAAACTCAAATGCATATGCCAGTATAATGGATGGACCCTGCTCACTAATGGAGGAAAAGAAAAATCAACAATCTTGCAAGAATACATCAATAAATTTGACACTCATCAAATCCATGGAAGCTTTGCCACTTTGCAAGAGGCGTGCATAGCCAGAAACTGCCCCACATGCCAAAGGAATTGATGGACAGGTGGAAGCCACTTGATAGATCTGCTTCACATGCCAACAGAATTGATGGACAAGTGGAAGCTATTTAATAGATCCACTTTAATTCAACAATGCAGAACAATGTAGGGGCCATATCAAGACCAAAAAAGAGAAGGATAAGTGTCCCTATAATGTAAGGGTCATGTGATGTAATAAATAATAGAAGGACAGGTGTGTCCTTAGGTGAAAAAAAGCTGTGAAATTGTTAGGACGATGATGTAAGCAGTGATGTAATTGTGTCCAATATAGTATTATAAATAGAGGCCTCCGGGCTAGTTGAAAGATAGAACCAACTTGAGCACTCAGTTTGTGAGAAACCCAAGAAATTTTCTGTCTTGAAAAAATTCTCATACCAATCCTGTTTCAATCTTCATATTATCAATAAAATCTCAATCCACTTATCAAATTATGATGAGTTTCTAAATTCTTGTCTTATAAATCCTATTTCTAAAAAGAAGATATATTATTAAGAAAACTACCTACACTCTGTCCTAAAATATTTTCCATCTAAAACGTTATACAGTGAAGGCATCCAGGTTTAACTAATAACCCGTGAAGGCAGGAAGCCATTGAAGGGTGTGGAGCAGAAACCTATAAGCCTGAAGGCCACTAACAATATAAGGAAAATACAAAGGTATTGAGAACAGGAAAAGATGGTAGTATTCTTAATATATCAATCTTTACGGAATTAGGAGGAAGAAGAGTCTTTAACATGACAGAATTCAGGATTATTAAATTTAATTATCAAAACAGTCCTTATAATGATGAATACCATAGCATAATTGAACCTTTATTCATAAACAGTTTACTAGACCTAATAATGAAATAAAAAAGTTATATCATGTATATATGCCATGTTTGTTAGTTATCTTTCCAACATTAAAAAGAATATTAGGATTAGAAATTACAAAATCAATTATTTATTTCTGGCTTGATAGTGATAATACTGAAATAAATAATGAATTATATTTAGGATATGTGTTTAGTAGTGATAATGATTATGACCCTGTAATAGATTATGACAGTGATGGAAGAGATGAATCTTTCTTTACCAGTCTTTGAAAATCTTAATATCATGAATAATAGTAATTATATCATGAAAAAATCCAGAACTAAAAGAGGCCCATATAAAGTTCAAAAGCATATCAAAAGTAAAAAAAGTATTGAATATGAAAATGAAATTGATAAAATAGGATACCAAGAGCAACTCTACGCATCACAAGAGTTATTAAAAAAGTTTTAAATAAAATTTGATAGAAAACTTTGCTAGAGGTACTGTAAGATCTATAATGATACAAGATATTCAAGATATAATTGATAAATTAGAAAAGAGAAAGAAAAGTATTTCAAAATATAATATACCATTTGAACCAAGCATTGATATAATGGCTGATATAGATATTATCAATTCCCAAACACTGATAGAGTTTGAAAAATTACTTGAAATTTTATAAATTATTTATCTTTGTATTTATAATGCCTGGATATACTATTGAAGGATTAGACAATTTGTTAGATAGGATAATGGAAAAAATAGATAACATTACATCTCAATTAATAGATATTGATGAATCAACTGAACAATATTATATACTTTTAGAAAATCATGATCAATACATTATAGATTATTCTGATATATTACAACTTACAATATATTTAGAAAATAAAATAATAACAAATACAATCCAAACCTAAATGCCAGGGTATACAATAGAAGGACTAGATAATCTTTTAGAAAAATTAAGAGATAAAATGGAAGATATTAAACATCAAATGAAAAATGAAAATATATCTTCTGAAAAATATAATAAACTTTTAGAAAAATACGAACAATATGTTGCAGATTATTGTATTTTACTAAACTAAAGAATGGAATTATACCAGAAAATTTTGTATAATAATTTACCAACCCAATAATCTATGAATACTTTACAAACATCAACATCTAATAACTATGATTATAAACTACATTTAGATAATAAAGAAATTTCATTTTTATCAACTATTGTTGAAAAATCTAAAAATATACATTCTGTTGGACAATCTAAACTAAAAGAGATATACGAAGATATTGATTATGCAATCCTAAATAGAATAGAATTTAATTCTGTTGAAACGATAAAGAATATAAATACGGTTCTTAAAATTATAGAAGAATACGAAGATATAAAAGAAGAAGTATCAGAATGAATAACGTTAGGGTATATAACTAAAAAAGATCATCCTAAATCTTTTGAAAATTTATTACAATATAGAACATTTTTAGAAGAACTTAAAAGATTAAAAAATATAAATATAACCAGAAACACTGAATTAAATCAACCTGACTAAGTTCGGGGATATACCCTGCAAATTAAACAGTCATTTTCATTAAGGATAATTTTGACATTTCAACGGATGAGTCTATTTTACTAAACTTATTACATATCAAACTCATTTAACTAAAAACCCCTCTTTTTCATTATGGGTATTATAGACAAAAGCAAATTAGATGTGGAGACATTATTGCCAATTAAAAGTTTTCCACACATCCATACTTTTATATATTAGTGATAGTGATGATAGTGATAGTGATGATTAGTGATAGTGATTGATAAATTGCTTGATAAGTAAGTTAATTGTTTGATATCAAGATAAATTAGAGCTTGTTTGAAAATGGTAAAATTTATATCATAACTTTTCAAACTCAAACTCAAACATCCATTCTTAGTCAATCCTACCATTTTTTATTTTTCAAATATTTTAAAACCACACATCTATAAAAAAAATTAAAAAAAATACAAAAATCAAACTTTTCACATTACCAAACAAGCTTTTATTAAACTTTTTAAATTTTTATAAGAGAGAAAAAAAAAAATTGTTCAAGTATTCTACTGCCTCATTATGGCTACCCATCTAAATACAATCTATCAGATACCTTGAACCTCGACAAAATCACATGGAAAAGGATTCTTTTCTACTTTAAAAAGATTCCACACTAGAAAACATATTCTGGCCATTATAGAAGAAAACCTGCAAAAGGGAAATATCTTTGCCCGCATACTTAATTCAGTTTCCTCAATCATTTCGGGGATTTAGGGGTCGTTCTCTTTATGTTTCGATTTTGGATTTTGAGTTTTGAATTTTGGATTTTGGTTGTTTATTTTGGGATTGTTGAAAACATGTTCTCTTTGTAATTTTGGAAAACTGTTTTCAAAAATAGAAAACTGAAAATGCGTTTACTTTGTAATTTTTTGATACATTTATTTTGTAATATTTTATATGTAAAAAATGATTGATTTGTTGAATATCATTAATTTTAATGTTAATAAATCAGTTAGTTCTCTATGTCAATAAATTCATTATTAATATTGTTTCAGCTAAACAAAAATTTAACCACATACCAACAAAAACTTAACATGAATCTATATATAATGACAAAATAACATAAGAACTTCAAGTGAAGGAAGTGTCTCACATTTACAAAAATAATAATAATAATAATAATAATAATAATAATAATAATAATAATAATAATAAATAATTACAAAAAAAAAAAAAAGATTTTTTTTTTAAACATGGATCTATATAATAACAAAATAACATAAAAACTTCAGGTGAAGGAAGTGTCTCACTTTTACAAAAAAAATAAAATAATAAATAAATAAAATAAAATAAATAAAAATCTTAAAATGGATCTATATATAATGACAAAATAATATAAGAACTTCAAGTAAATGAAGTGTATCACTTTTACAAAAAAAAAAAAAAAATCTTTACATGATCTATATATAATGACAAAATAATATAAGAATTTCAAGTGAAGGAAGTATCTCTCACTTTTACAAAATAATAATAATAATAATAATAATTTATAAAAAAAAAAATCTTAACATGGATCTATATATAATGAAAAAATAACATAAGAATTTCAAGTGAAAGAAGTGTCTCACATTTTAAAATAATAATAAATAAAAAATTACAAAAAAAATATATTAACATGGATCTATATATAATGGCAAAATAATATAAGAATTTCAAGTGAAGGAAATGTCTCACATTTACAACAAAAATAAAATAAAATATCAAAACGTGCGTTTTGTTCGTTTTGGACTTTTAACACAAAATATCCAAAACGTAATAAACTCGTTTTGAGTTTCCTTTGTAATTTTTTTGGTGTTTTGGAAAACTCGTTTCTGAAAATGGGCAAAGTGAACGCATTTTCGATATTTTCAAAAATCGAAAATTCAAAACGGACTCAAAACAGTAAAGAGAACGGGACCTTAAACTTTTGGACACATTAAGGATTGTGAAACCTCAAAATGCAAAAAAAAAAAATTTGTAGGAACATGCAATTAACATTTTGAGCACAAGAAAAATGTTTTGGACTATAAACTAAGTGGCGAAGATATATTTAAACTTTTGGACACATTAAGGATTGTGAAACCTCAAAATGCAAGAATTTTTTGTTAGGAACATGCAATTAACATTTTGAGCACAAGAAAAATGTTTTGGACTATAAACTAAGTGGCGAAGATATTACTAATACTACAAAGCATGTTTGGCTAAATTTAAAAGTTTTTTCGGTGTGTTAAAATACCGAGAAATTTTTTAAAATGTAATAATAAAAAGTTACTGAGTCATCTATTTCACATAAATAAACAAAACAATTGATAGGAAGACATTAATAAATAAGAAATGAAGATAAGAAAACATCTTAAATCCATATCTCTATATTTGTTGAACATCTTCCAGGAATAATTCAACCCAATCATGACAAAAATTGATCATTTCATTTACAGTCCAACATGTCTATTTTCTCCATTGTTATACAGCCTTAATTTAATAACTCCATCACATCTCCTATTAATAAGTTACAAGCTCCCAACCACCCCCAGATTTCCTCTTTCTGGAGAAATCCCGAGGCTAGAATCTGACCTACTACATTGGCATCGGTTGGTTTGAGGAATTTTCAAGAGAGTGAGAAAAGTCCCTGAAGGAGACAAACAAGCACATTTACATTTGTTTATCATTGAAAAGAAGTAAGAAAATAGTTCGGTTCACCTGTTGTCGACGACATATGATAGAAGTCGCGGATTTCAGTATTATGCAGAGTGGTTGAATAATTCCAGCAATTCTTAACAGTAATAGTTGTCATGTGCAAAAAGATAAATAAGAAACTTTTAGGTGTAGCTGTATAAAATTTGGACTTAACAATTTCAATTAGCTAGTATCCTACCATGATCAATGAGAACGAATAGTTCCTAGTTCGACTGACAATGATGGGAAGAGTATGCCTCAAGATTATAAGGATCATAAGCTGTAGAGAAGAAAATCATTAAATGAAAAAACACTAATGTAAGTAGCAGGTATCTTTACTCAGTCTAATAGTTGTGAATAGTTATTATACCATGTTTATCTTGAATAACTTTTTTGAAAGTTTCAATCAAGTATAAGAACACAAGCCAACGTGATAAATGAAATATGCTTGCAATATCAGTCGAGCACAGAGAGGCCCACCCACCACTTGGCGGGTGGGCATTCGTTGACAGGCGGGGCCCACCGACAACACCCCCAATAGGGGGTGCCACTGGGCACTATATAATTTCCACGGTCGAGCAAGTTCATCAATCCATTAATTTTATTTTTAGTTTGATATCTCACATCTTTCATCTATCTGTATAAACCTCTCAGATCAATTAAATTAAATGCATATAATTCTTGACTAAAAATATCTTATCTTAAATCCTAAATGCCAGTTAAAGAACTTAAATCTAAATCTTTCTGTAGTGCAATGAGAGAGTGAGACAGATAGATTAAAATTATGGCAATTGAACGACGGCAGATTATACTTCTTGATTTAGGAATTTCATATTCATCATAGTGAGAATCTTGGAAATTGCTATCCATTGAAACTTTTGTTACAAAGCGAGGATTAGCTGAGTCCCTTCTGGTTATTTGCCAATTTCCCCTGATATAACAATCAAGTGAACAGAAGAAAAAAATAAAAAAATAAAGAGAAATTATTAACTACTCCCTCCTTCCCGCGAAGATAATCCACTATTCTTTTTTCTTCCGTCCCGTAAAGATAGTCCACTTACCTTATTGAGGTGTATTAATTTTTTTTTGGCAATAATACCCCTACATAATGTTTTTTGGAATTAACCATTTTTCAATTAACGATAATATCAAAAACTGTTCCAATTCCCGGTCCGTTGAAAAATGCCATTTCCACAAAAAATCTTGTGTCTTCTAAGTTGAAAACCAGTCCCTTCTCTCTCTATATATATCATCCATTCATTCTTTGTATACTGTCAATTTTTTACTACCATAGACACCGAACAGAAAGACAATGCAAATCTGGTGCATGAAACAGTGGACAATCGGATAACATCTACCACAACGGGTCATGGCTTCAACAAATCAGTGAGGCCGTTACTTGATTTGAATGCTCCACCAAAAGAAGATGGTTACATTTCAACGGTTCAAGAACATCAACGTGTTGTTTCTCAAATGATAAAAATCTATCTTCCCAAATTCCACTAGTTTGCTTATATGTAATTCTTGCTATCGAAATTTTTATCATCGATTTTAATTCTTCCAACTGAAATTATGATTATGTATGACTTCAATTACAAATTCCATTAAATGGTAGATTAGACATATTTTGAACTAACAATATTTTGTATTACCAGCATGAATAAACCATTTGCAGAAGACTATAAACTAAAGCCCAAACAATTCTGCTACTTGAACCATAAGCAACATAATGACATTTATCTTGCATAACAAGCATAGTCACTTACACAGCATAATCATGCAACTGAACCCCAAGTAATTATAACCAGAAAAATGTCACTGCCTAACCCTAGAAGCTTCTTTTGCATCGTTTAAAATCTGAGGGTCACATTCAATAGATTCTGGTAGCTGTCCATTTTTAATCAACTTTTGTTTGCCTATGTGTGGAATCTTATAATTATTGCCACCCAAATTTCTCATTACTTCAACCATGCATGATTGTAACGTCAAAAAAGCATTGTTTAATTAATCCTCAATCGGGAACACATCAAATGCCTTCTCCACAACTGTAACAAATTCGTCAATCGAAGTTGGAGCCTCTTGATGTTGAAGTGAATCAATAGCTCTAAAGAAACCAATATCCAAGACATTCAAATCCGGACTGTTTGGTGGTTGACAACATAAACGAATGTCGAATCCATCTTGTTTTGCAGCCTCAACAAAGTCGGGATCATTAACATCTAAATGTGGCTTTGCATTGTCTTGTTGTATGTAGATGGTGCTACCAGTAGATGATGGTCATTTCTCCTTTATTGATGGCAACAATTTCTCTAGGAAACAAGAGCGAATAACTTGTTTAGTGACAGACAAAATTGGTTTCGTCTCCAAAGTACCCGCTACACGTTTCTTACTATTCCGCTTCGCTGGTTCATTGTAGACAAATGGCCATATTCCAATCTTCCCATTGAAATTTCTGTTGGAGATGGCATCGAAACGTGGACAAGCAACCGCAGCCAAGAACATTATTTTTACTATAAATCTCTTACTTTTACACGTGCGATATGACTCCGTTTCTTCCGGATGAAGATAATACTTTTGCGATGTCTTGGACATATAAAACCACTTTTCATCAATATGAATATGATTGTGCATGTTAATAAACAATGGTTTAGGTTCAATTGTACCTTCGTCAATCATTGACAAGCAAAAATCTAATCTTACTTTCTTGTTCTCGTTCGACAAATATGGTTTCACGGCATTTGAATGTGGCCGAATACATCCTTCCTCGATCCTTCTATGGACAGTTGATTTTGGGATTCCCAAAGCCGTTGAAAAGGATCTTATATTTGTTCGACGACGAAATGGAATATCTTTCACGCGTTGTAAATTTAATTCCACTCTCTTGGGACCAACCTTGTTCACAAGCTTCGAAGAGAAATCGGGTCCATCACAGCTTGTAATGGGAAAAGATTTTCCTTCATGCCAAATTCGGTAAACTGATTTTCTACATATGGAAAAGGCGTTGGCAATTCTTGGAACAACTCCTCTTTGTAGCTTTCCATCACGACTCTTTTGAAGTAGAATTTCGAAAATAGCTCTCTTTGTTTGGCATGTAAGGTTTTTCTTTTTGTATCCACGACGACTAATATTCTCGAACATTGTTGTAGAATTGTTGAGGTTCTCTACATCTTCTGGGTATTGACTTAAATCAAGCTGAGTGTTTTGTGGTGAATGTAAATTGATATCGCCGGGTGAGGAAACATTTTCCGGCATAATATTTAAATCAATAGAAGTAGATCGTGAAGTACTCATTTTTTTGCTTGTGGTTAACTTATCGTGTGTCTTTAAATCATTTTTCCAAAATTCAAATGAAAAAATGGATGATATGAATTGGTAAATAGAGGATTGAGCTTGTCGGATTAACCCATGAAAATTCGTGTAATGCCTTAAATAGCATTTCATAAAAATTGTGTAAACCGTGTAATCACTTGGAACAAAATTTAAATGCCACATCAATATTTTCAAAACTTCTTTGATGAGTAAATAAGGGTATAATGGGAAAATTGTGTATTATATTTACTTTTTCAAGTACAATAAATACTATTTCTTAATCTGTGTGAAAAATGGAAGTGGAATATCTTCGCGGGGCGGAGGGAGTACTATCTCCTTTATTATAAGAGAAATAATTTTTATTACTTTTTTTTTTGGGGATTATATTGGATAGAAATTGAATCCCATTAAAAACCTTGGTTCTAGCATTCAATTTGTTTTCTTTTTACTCCAAATACAGGCCTAGATCATTTGTATAGACAAACTTTTTGTATACTAGGATCCAAAGTCAAGATAGATACAACCCAGATCCAACGCTAAGGTCCCTAAGAAATCACTTAATGGAAAAGAAGCGATCGTGATTAATGAGAATCCATCGTTCTGTCTCATAAGAAATTAAAAGTACCCACTGTTGATGAATTACTGTGCATTATCTGTAACAACTTGATTATGTTGCTAGCAGCAAGCTGAGATTTAATGAGCTAAGCTAGCTCTGATTATTTTGGGGAAGTAAAACTTAATTTCGTTCAAACAGAAAATGAGGCCCAGCTCAGTAGTTATACAGCAAACAGAAAAATAAGACCCAATCACATATTGCCAACAAGGCAGGTAAAAAAAACGTGAAATAAGAAGTGTTCAGCAGCATAGCAGGAGCAGCAAGAATCGTAACATCCCCCCCTCAAGTTGGAGATTGATGAATATCCATCAAACCCAACTTGGAAAGAAGAAGACGAAAATGAGGTGCTCCCAAAGGTTTAGTGAAAATATCAGCAGGCTGTAGAGATGAGGACAAATGTTGTGGATAAATGAACCCCTCCTTAAACTTGTCACGTGCCAAATGACAATCAATTTCCAAGTGTTTAGTGCGTTCATGGAAAATGGGATTAGCCACAATATGAAGAGCAGCCTTATTGTCACACCACAGTGGGATTGGTAAAGGAACAGAAACAGAGAGATCACTAAGGATGTAAGATATCCATTGCAATTCACAGACGGTGGCAGCCAAACTCCTATATTCAGCCTCTGCAGAGGACTGGGAGACTGTTGTCTGCTTCTTTGTCTTCCAAGAGATCAGAGACTTCCCAAAGTAAATGCAAAAACCAGTAACTGAGCGTCTAGTATCAGTGCATGATGCCCAGTCAGCATCACAAAATCCTTCCAAGGCAAAAGTATTATCTGATGGGAAAAAGAGACCTGTTGATGGACAACCTTTAAGGTACTTCAGAAGGTGAATGGCTGCATCCCAATGAACTTCAGAGGGAGAATTAACAAACTGGCTCAGCTGCTGGACTGCAAAAGTAATATCCGGCCTTGTCAAGTTAAGATATAAAAGTCTCCCAATCAGTCTTCTATACTTGTCCGGCTCTTCCAAAGAATGTCCTGAGTCAGCAGCTAGCTTGATACCTTTAGGAAAGGGTGTGTGTTTAGCCTTTGCCCCAGTGAGACCTGCGTCATCTAGAATGTCTAGGATATACTTTCGTTGATTCAAATAAGTACCAGATTTTCCTCTTGCAATTTCAATCCCCAAGAAGTATTTAGCAAATCCTAGATCCTTGATAGTAAATAAGTGATGCAGATATCGTTTCACCTCTTTAATACCTTCTTCACTATTTCCTGTAATAAGTACATCATCCACATACACTAAAAGAGCAATAAAGAAATCAGAATTTCTTTTGGTGAAAAGACAATGATCATGTGAAGACTGGATAAAACCATTAACTTTCAATTTAGCACAAAATTCATTATTCCATTGTCTTGATGCTTGTTTTAAGCCATAAAGACTTTTCTTTAACCTGCAAACCTGCCCTGGCAATGTCCTAGTATACCCCTCAGGTGGTAGCATATACACCTCCTCATCTAGAAACCCATGCAAGAAAGCATTGTTGATATCTAATTGGTGTAAAAGCCAGGAATTGGAAGTAGCCAAAGCAATTAAAATTCTGACAGTGACTAATTTAGCAACTGGTGAGAAACTGTCATTATAATCAATTCCAAAAAATCTGATGATAACCTTTGGCAACAACTCTTGCCTTAAATCTGTCAACAGATCCATCTGGGTGCATCTTTACTTTAAAAACCCATTTAGAACCAATGGCTTGTTTACCAGGTGGTAAAGAAGTGAGTTCCCAAGTATCATTTTTTTCAAGTGCATCTAATTCATTATTCATAGCCTGTATCCAATCAGAATTTTTACTAGCCTGAAGATAAGACTTTGGCTCTTGGATTTGTGACACATTAGCTAAAAAAGACACATATGCACCATCAAATATAGGTGAAAGAAGATAGGGAAAAGTAGGTGGTGTGTATTTGGAACTAGATGGCAGAGTGTGGTAAGTTGAATTGGTAGGAGTAGTAGTGACTGAATTTGTAGTGGCAAGATTGATGACAAAATCTTTTAACCAGGATGGAGTGGCCTTTTGTCTAGAACTTTTTCTCGTGATTATCCCTGACTGTGTTTGCCTATCAAAAGGTTCTGTGATGATAGCTGCTGGTGGTGTGTCAGGTAATGACGGGTCATGTAAAGGTTCAATCCTTGAATTTGGAATTGCATCAGTTAATGGAGGAGATTGGATAGGTGTATCTACTGAAGGAGATGTATCTGCTGAAAAAGGAGTATAGTTTGCAGAAGAATGTGGATGAAAATCAAATATGGCAACTGGTAAAGGAGTTGAGTCAGGAATAGAAGCAATGTTTCGGAAAGGGAAAACATTTTCCAAGAATTGAACATCTCTATTAACAATAACTTCATGTGAATCAAGGTTATAAAGTTTATAAGCTTTCTGGCCAGTACTAAAACCCAAAAAAATGCATTTGAAGGCCCTTGAATCAAACTTGCCTTTAAATGGTAAAGTATTAGCCGCATAACAAAGACATCCAAAGGGTTTGATTCTGGAATAATCTGGCTGAGAGTTATACAGAATTTCAAAAGGAATTTTCCATTGTATGGCAGAGCTAGGAAGCCTGTTTATGATGTATGTGGCCATCAAGATAGAATAAGTCCAAAATTTGCTAGGTAATTTAGCATGAAACATCAATGATCTGGCTATTTGAAGTAGTTGTTTATGCTTTCGCTCTACAACCCCATTTTGTTGAGGTGAGTAGGTGCAGGACTTTTGGTGAATGATGCCATGTTTTTGGAAAAGGATCTGACAATCTTTATTTGTAAATTCAGTCCCATTGTCACTCCTTACACTCTTCACATTTTTATCATATTGTGTGCTAACTAAGAGTAGAAAGTTTTCTAAAATGTTTGGCACTTGAGTTTTGTGGGCCATCAAAAAGGTCCATGTTGATCGACTATAGTCATCCACCAAAGTTAATAGGTAAGGAGTTTTGGTCAGTGAAGATATCCTATATGGTCCCCAGACATCAGCATGCACAAGATCAAAAACTGATTTGGTGTGAATTGTACTTTTGGGAAAAGGAAGTCTATGTTGTTTAGATCTATGACAAGCCTCGCAATCTTGTATGGTAGTAAGGTCAGAGGTACTAGAAGCCTTTTGAAGAAATTTTATGTGTTGTAAAATGGAAGGTGATGCATGTCCAAGCTTGTAATGCTATTCAGATAAAATGTTGGAATGAACATGATTAACAACATTTATAGAATTGATTACATTGGAAGAAGGTTCAAATACATCAGAATTCAAAGAAACATCAGACTTCAAAGGGTGTAAACATATGTTTTCAAGGCTGGCTTTGTCTAAAATATAAAGTCTTCCAATGAGTTTTCCTCGTGCTAAAATCTCATCACTCCCCAGGGCCTGCAGAAGACAATAGGTAGGAAAAAATATGAATTTTATTTGTGCAGTTTCAGCAAGTTTTGCTACAGATAAAAGGTTGAATTTGAAGCTAGGCACAAGCAAGACATCAGACAGATTAAGGTTTTGATTCAGTCTAACATTTCCTATGTGAGTGACAGGCTTAATGGAACCGTCTGGGAGATAGACAGGAGTATATGTGGTAACAGGTTTGGGATTATGCATAAGGTTGAGGCTAGTGCACATGTGACCACTAGCCCCTGTGTCTAAAATCCAAGCACCTTGATCAAATCTATCAAGCAAAGTAAAAGCAAATTGAATATCCCCAGTTTTTGTACCTGCAAACTCTCCCAAGTGTGCTAAATTCACCATTCCCTTGTTGCCTAGATGCATGTTGCCTTTCATGAACTTTAGGACCTCTTGCTGCACAATGTTTGAAAAATCTGAATTCTGTGATACACTTTGTGAAGCATTCTGGTGACCAATTTTAGTTTCTAATCCTGCATTATCACTTTCCAAATTGAGTGGAGTGTCTGCCATATAAGCAATTGCTCTTCCATTTCCTGTGCTTCTTCTTCTGTCCTTTGATCCTCTAAACCAGTCCGGATACCCATTGATTTTGAAGCATCCCTCTCTGTCATGTCCATCTCTATTACAAAAATCACAGTGCTTAATTGCTTTATCTTCATTGTTGGGCCTGATATTATATCCTCTTCCTCTTCCTACATAACTTCCTCTGCCATATCCACCTCTATTGATACCTGATAAGTGTATTTTATACACTTATTTGTATGTCTAAATTAGGATTAATTATTATCGTTTGAGAATATTTGCTATTCAATTTATGTTTATTTGTTTACTTTTCAGAAAATGTCCCAATTGAAGAAAAGTGAAGTAATTAATGGACAAATGACACGATTGGATGTTTATTGGAGCTAAATTGGACAAGTGAGGAGTTTGTGACAACAACCGGGAAACATGCTTGGTGCCAAAGTGACTAAATCAGAGGTTGGAGGACCTAATTGAAGGAATTAAGAGCTTAAATGGTCAAATCGAGAAGAAGATAAAGTTCGGGGACTAAATTGCAACAATCGAAAGTTGAGGACTGAAGGTGCAATTAAAAGTCAGGGACTAACTTGTACAGCCGAGAAAATCGCCAAGTCGCGATCGCTGGTCACATACCAAGCGATCGCGAGATGATGCAAATTTACAACCCGAGAGTTTTAACGACAAGCACGCGATCGCTAGGTTTTCTACCACGCGATCGCGTGGCTTTCCGGCTGGGCCGACTGTGGGCTTTTTCTCACGATTTTTATCAGACTTTTCTTGTTTTGACCTAGGTTTTCTCCAAAACCTATATATACAACTTAAGAGGCACGAGATCTAGACCTTTGCCTCTCCATAGAACGAGCCACAACAGAGATTTTACATCAAATTCTTGGGGAATTAAGCGTCGCAAAGGGGCGTGAATTGAAGATAATTGAAGAATTGAGACTTGGTGCATGCTTTCCTTTCTTCTTATTGTTTTCAATGAACGTTTTACTTTATTGTTTATGCTTTTTAATCATGATGTGTAACTAAATATAACGTTGGGATGAACGATGTAGCCTAGTTAATTATTTTAATTCCAAATTCCTTTATTTTAGTAATTCGTTGCATGTATTGATTTATTATTGTTTTTAATGCTTGAATTGCTTGATCACCAATTCATGATTTATTGAGTTATTTCCATAATCCGAGAGGTGAGTTAATAATTTAGAACGTGGTAATAAATCCGGTAATTGAACAAGAGATAGAGATATACTCGTGTTATTATTGCGGTCGTGTGTGAATTCTTGTGTGTTATGCATCTAGATAAGGAATATTCGGACCCTCTGTAGAGATACATGGTTGACTTATTTAGGTAGAATTGATTTAAACTCGAGAGAGGAATTTCGATATACATTAGTGAATTCGACCGAATGCATATTTAGAAAATAAAATCTGGAATTGGAATTGATTTAATTGGCTAGGTGAAGTCGTGAATCCCAACCACTTTACAATCATACTTGAAAAAAAACAATTTCACAATTCTTTTTTAATTCATCTTCTTAGTTTTAATTTAAAACATAAACTTCATTTGTCTGTTCAAATAAAGTTTAGAACTAAAATATTTCGGTAATTAATAGCAGTCCTCGTGGGAGCGATAATCCGGACTCTAAGGTCCACTTTATTACTTGATTGCGATATCGTACACTTGCGATCACAAATTGCACAACAAGTTTTTGGCGCCGTTGCCGGGGACTGTTAATTAATATCGATACCCATTAGTTCTTATTTTACTTTGAACTTTATTTTGCTTATTTTTATTTTTATCTTTATTTTCAGTTTTTGTTTTCAGTTTTTGTTTTATTTAATTTATGTTAAGAAGGACTAAGTCGTTTGATTTGCTTCCTTTTGATATAGAAATTGAACGCACCTTTCGACAGAGGCGTAGACAACAGTTGGAAGCGAATCAACAAAAAGACTTAGCCATGGCAGATGACATAATTCAGAATAATCAGGGAAATTAACAAAATCTGCCAGCAGCTGTGAATGGACAGCAACAAAATCATGGAAGGCGCGTTTTGCGAGATTACATGGTTCCTCCTGTGGGGAACATTGGAACCTGCATTGTACCTCCTGAAATCCGAGCCAATAATTTTGAGATCAAGACTTCCTTGATATCCTTGATCCAAAATTCGTGTGTTTTTCATGGACTGCCATCTGAGGATCCTCATGTGCACCTTAGGACGTTTTTGGAACTATGTGATATGCAACGCATGAATGGAGTCTCAGAGGATGCCGTGAAATTAAAGCTATTCTCATTTTCTTTGGCGGACAAAGCAAAAGCCTGGTTTTATTCTTTGCCCCTACATACAATCACCACTTTCGAAATCATGAGTCAGAAATTTGTAGATAAATTTTTCCCACCTGGCCGCATGTCAAAGCTAAGGCGTGAGATTTTATCATTCAGTCAACAGCCTGGGGAATCAATTTTTGAGGCTTGGGAAAGGTTCAACGAGCTCATCAGACAGTGTCCTACACATGGAATCGCTGATTGGATACTAGTTCAGACATTCTACAATGGGCTGACAAATGAAAACAAGAGGTACGCTGACTCAGCAGCTGGAGGATCAGTAATGGATATGACATATGAAGAAGCATCTGAGATCTTTGAGAAGATGGCTACGAATAGTTATCAGTGGTACTCGGATAGAGCTACACCTAAGTCTGGGGGAGTAATTGCTGTTAATGAGATTACATCATTAAATGCTAAATTGGATGCGTTGACGAAGAAAATTGACAGAATGGGTGTGCAGACAGTCAACTCAGTTCAAACAGCGCTATGTGATTTTTGTTTTGAAAATCACACTGTAAATTTCTGTCCCATGCAACAGAGTCAATCAAATCCAGAACAAGTCAACTTCATGGGCAACAGGCAACAGGGTGGTCCTTATTCACAAACCTACAACCCAGAATGGAAGAACCACCCCAACTTCTCCTGGTCTAAAAATCAAAATGTTCAGCATCCACCTGGATTTCAGCAACAGCAACAGCAACAATCTCAGAAAAACATATCCGAGAACATAGAAGAGTTAATTCAGCTGGTCAAGAGTCAGAATGGTGAGATTATGAATCAAGCTGTTGAAATAAAGAATTTGAAGAGACAAATGGGAGAGCTGGCAGCAAGCAGTTCAACAAGACAGCCTGGACAGTTACCAAGCAAGACTGAAATGAACCCTCGTGAGCATGTTAATGCAATATCAACGAGGAGCGGGGTTCAGCTATCTGAAGTAACTGTAGGGGAATATGAAAAGCAAAAGAGCAAAAAGGAAGATGTGGTGGAAGAACAGGAAAGCGAGAAAGAACAGAGATCGACTCCTGAAGTTCATGAAAAAGTCGAAGAAGAAGTTCGAGTTCGACCACCAGTCAAAGCTTATGTGCCCCCAGTTCCTTATCCACAACGATTGATAAAGCATAAGTTGGAGCAGCAGTTTGGAAAATTTTTGGAAATATTCAAGAAACTGCACATTAATATTCCTTTTGCTGAAGCATTGGCCCAAATGCCCCTCTACTTAAAGTTTATGAAGGAGATGCTGTCAAATAAAAGGAAGTTGGTTGATTTTGAGACAGTAGCACTGAGTGAGGAGTGCAGCGCCATACTTCAAAAGAAATTACCACAAAAATTGACCGATCCAGGGAGTTTCTCTATCCCTTGCACTATTGGTAATTTCACTTTTGATAATGTATTGTGTGATCTAGGGGCCAGTGTTAACCTAATGCCTTTGTCTGTATACAGGAAACTTGGTTTGGGAGAGCCTAAACCAACAAATATCACACTAAAGCTTGCTAACAGGTCTATACAGTATCCATATGGGATAGTGGAGAACGTGATTGTGAAAGTGGACAAGTTCTTCTTTCCAGTTGACTTTGTGATCCTTGATATGGAGGAGGACTCTCAGATGCCCCTGATATTTGGAAGACCATTTCTTGCTACAGGGCGAGCTCTCATAGACATCGAAAAAGGGGAAATCATTTTTCGAGTCGAGCTTGAACAAGTCAGTTTCAGCATCAAGCCAAGACAGGATCTCGAATATCTAAAGGAAAGTTGCTTCAAAGTGGAAGGAGTAATTCAGAAACCAGAAGAAAATGAGAAGCAAGGGATTAAGTTCGAGGAGGATCTAAGCACAAAACATGAGTTTATAAAGGCTAAAGATGGATGGAGGGACAAAAAGGAAGAAAAACCTAACATCCCTCAACAATTGGCTAAAAGTGAGGCTTTGGGATTCAAGAGAGTGAGAAAACGAATAGAGATATGCAAGGCAGGAAATTGCAAGCTGTGCAGGGGCTCAAGAGGATCATTCAAGCCTCCATGATAAAGAAGTGCAAAAAGTCGAGCTTTAGACGTAAAACGGAGCGCTTGTTGGGAGGCAACCCAACCTTTCTTCCCTTTTATTTATCATGCTTTCAGAATTTATTTATTTATTTGCAGAATTTTAGATATATGCATATTTAGGTATGTTTTTGATGTTGCATGTTTACATTAGGCTAAGTTTTTATCGTCATTCCAAACTCACACACACTAATTTGAATCATGAAGTTAATGTTTGGAAAATCATTGCATCAATCATGAAGTGATTAGGGGGATAAAAATGATTTTGAATTCCAAAAATATCAAAAATAGGAAAAAATTTCATTACTGCCGTGAACTGCGCGATCGCGGGCCTATAGGCTCCAGCGATCGCGACTTTGCAGTAAAAAATCAACAGATTTTTTTACCTTGAACCACGCGATCGCTGGCAATCCAGCCAGGCGATCGCGTGGCTAATCTGGGTCCAAAATCGGCAGTTTAAGTGTTGAGCCTCATGTTTTCAATTTCAAACATTATACACTCGTTTTCTCTCCCCTAATCACCTCACATTTGATCTTCCATTTTGTGTGCATGTCATCAACATCTAGTTGCACCAAATTCATTGCTATTTTCACATCAAAATCAATGAAAGGTATGAAATTCTTCATTTAAATCCATGTTTCCTCAAAAGTTTGAAATTTTATTTGAGATCTTGGATGTTGAAATGGTGAATGGTGAAGATTGGGCTTAGGTTAGATGTTGGAGAAGGTGATTTGTGGTTTAGTAGACAAAATTTTGGGTTCATTCATGCCTCCAACCCTATGCATATCCATTGATTTTTGCAATGCCCATTAGGTGTTTGATGAAATGCCACAAAGATGTTCCTGTGCTAATTTTAGAAATTCATTCCGGCATTTATCTTCATGACATGTTTATCAATGTTTATGTGTGTGTAGTTCATGAATTAGTTCACATCTTGACATGAAATCGATTAAAACCATGTTTGCACCAAGGCAGCCCCATTGCAAGGCCACTGCAGGCCATTGCACCTGAAAATCCACTCACGTCACCTACTTCTCCACATTGATTCATGACCCTATTTATCTTCAAATGAGCTGAATTTTTAATATATTGTCGATCATGCTATGAACTTTAACGTATCAAAAGATGGCTCGGAAAAATTTATGTTTTTCTAGGTCATGTCAAGGTTGGAATATGTGTAGTCGACTAAATTTTGAAAATTCAAAATTGTGCTTTAACTTTAGTTTGGGGGTGTGGCACTGAACTTCCATTATTTCTTAGTGATGTTTATAACTTTTAATATTACTTATCTCTTATTTGCAAGGTAAACATCAGTCAAGCCACATCCGATCAAGTTGGGCAAGGCAAGAAATAGGGTCAAATTCATCCAACATTTCAAATTGAAGCATCAAGACTACAATGAGACATCCCCTCTACACTTGGGAAGTTCTCGTTTCCTTTCTTTTGTCAAGTTTTGCATTATTCTTACTTATTTATGTGGCAAAACATTGAGGACAATGTTCATTTCTAGTTTGGGGGTGGATCTCATTATTTCCATATAAGTACTTTTCATTCTATTTTATTGGGATAAAAAAAAAAAAAATTGAAAATTGAAAATGTGTTAACTTGTTTATTGCCTAGGATATAGTATGAATCAATTTGTGCTTAAGTTTGAAAATTGGACAACATGAAAACATGAACTTATTTTGAACTAGTTATATTTTGCTAGATTCATATTTATTGCGCACATAGCCAGTGTTGGATAATTGCTTGTGTTAGGGATTTTGTTTAATATATGTGGGGCAAATTTGTGCAATTTGAACTTAGGAATGTCTTAAAAATCCCTGAACTTAGATGGTAAGATATCCAATCCCTAAATTAGAACCAATCATGCTAAAAGGCAAGTTTGGGGGTAAAAGGGTTGGAATTTGTGTGTATTGACGGGTTGGAGGTCTGTGGTTCTTGGTTTTGCACTTGAGTCACTGCAGTTTGGTCAACTGGTATAAACCATTTCCAGCATAAAAACAGAAAAATGCTGAAGGTCTTATTCTGCTCTTCAAATGCCTTTTTGACTCGAGTAAGTAAGTCCGAGGGGTCTTTCAAACCTGGTGCCCTAAAGCTAACTGGCTTGGGAGTCATCGACCTAAAGCTCGCTACAGGGGTCAATTAGAAAGCAAGTACGGAGATTGGACTTACACATAAGACATTATAACATCTTTAACTTTTCTGTTTAAGCCTTTATGACTCGGGCAAGTACGTCTGAGGGGTTCTTTGAACCTGGTACCCTAAAGCCGTCTGGTTTGGGAGTTGCCGATCTGAAAGCCTGCTACAGGGGTCATATAGAAAGCCCGTATGAAAAGTTCTGCACAAAGATGGTAAAAGACAGGGACAATTAAAAGCAAAAGTCGTCCATCATAAATAAATAAAAAAATATATACATATATATATATTATTGCATGGTATAAGCTAAGTTGACTGAGCCGTGGTGGTTAAGGTTGTAGAATTGGGGACTGTTTTCTTTTGATTTGTCATGCACGCATATTTCTGATTCTGATTACCTTGTGTGGAAAAAGCAAAGAATATTTTTAGAACCCACATAAATAAAAACTCGGGATGTGAGAGAAAAGCAGAAAGTGGTGATTAGTCATGAGCGTTGAAAGGAATTTCATTAGAAATCATAGATTGACCACATGGGATTCGGGCTGGATTATGCATAATGAGCCACACAGTGTTGAGTATATCTTTTGCATAAGTATGCGTTTGACATTGGCTATTCACACACACACTTGAAAATCTGGCATGATTTAACTAGAAATTATTTTGCATTGTTGTTCATGACGCTTGCTTAAAGCTTAACTTGGTTTGGACTTTGGAGGCATACGGTAAACATGTTGACACAACAAAAATATTTGTTCTCTTATTTCTTTGATTTTTGTAGTTTAGTTTACATTGTTCGAGGACGAACAATAATTCTAGTTTGGGGGTATTTGATAAGTGTATTTTATACACTTATTTGTATGTCTAAATTAGGATTAATTATTATCGTTTGAGAATATTTGCTATTCAATTTATGTTTATTTGTTTACTTTTCAGAAAATGTCCCAATTGAAGAAAAGTGAAGTAATTAATGGACAAATGACACGATTGGATGTTTATTGGAGCTAAATTGGACAAGTGAGGAGTTTGTGACAACAACCGGGAAACATGCTTGGTGCCAAAGTGACTAAATCAGAGGTTGGAGGACCTAATTGAAGGAATTAAGAGCTTAAATGGTCAAATCGAGAAGAAGATAAAGTTCGGGGACTAAATTGCAACAATCGAAAGTTGAGGACTGAAGGTGCAATTAAAAGTCAGGGACTAACTTGTACAGCCGAGAAAATCGCCAAGTCGCGATCGCTGGTCACATACCAAGCGATCGCGAGATGATGCAAATTTACAACCCGAGAGTTTTAACGACAAGCACGCGATCGCTAGGTTTTCTACCACGCGATCGCGTGGCTTTCCGGCTGGGCCGACTGTGGGCTTTTTCTCACGATTTTTATCAGACTTTTCTTGTTTTGACCTAGGTTTTCTCCAAAACCTATATATACAACTTAAGAGGCACGAGATCTAGACCTTTGCCTCTCCATAGAACGAGCCACAACAGAGATTTTACATCAAATTCTTGGGGAATTAAGCGTCGCAAAGGGGCGTGAATTGAAGATAATTGAAGAATTGAGACTTGGTGCATGCTTTCCTTTCTTCTTATTGTTTTCAATGAACGTTTTACTTTATTGTTTATGCTTTTTAATCATGATGTGTAACTAAATATAACGTTGGGATGAACGATGTAGCCTAGTTAATTATTTTAATTCCAAATTCCTTTATTTTAGTAATTCGTTGCATGTATTGATTTATTATTGTTTTTAATGCTTGAATTGCTTGATCACCAATTCATGATTTATTGAGTTATTTCCATAATCCGAGAGGTGAGTTAATAATTTAGAACGTGGTAATAAATCCGGTAATTGAACAAGAGATAGAGATATACTCGTGTTATTATTGCGGTCGTGTGTGAATTCTTGTGTGTTATGCATCTAGATAAGGAATATTCGGACCCTCTGTAGAGATACATGGTTGACTTATTTAGGTAGAATTGATTTAAACTCGAGAGAGGAATTTCGATATACATTAGTGAATTCGACCGAATGCATATTTAGAAAATAAAATCTGGAATTGGAATTGATTTAATTGGCTAGGTGAAGTCGTGAATCCCAACCACTTTACAATCATACTTGAAAAAAAACAATTTCACAATTCTTTTTTAATTCATCTTCTTAGTTTTAATTTAAAACATAAACTTCATTTGTCTGTTCAAATAAAGTTTAGAACTAAAATATTTCGGTAATTAATAGCAGTCCTCGTGGGAGCGATAATCCGGACTCTAAGGTCCACTTTATTACTTGATTGCGATATCGTACACTTGCGATCACAAATTGCACAACAATACCTCCTCTGCTATAGTTTTGTGATCTGGTAACTAAAGCTGCATTCTCAGAGAACTCAGTGTAAACATTATGAACATCTCTTTGTTTTTCAACTCTTAAAATCATGGAGTATGCCTTGTTTACACTAGGTAAAGGTTCCATAACCAGAATTTGGTTCCTAACATGATCAAAACTATCATTAAGCCCCATAAGAAACCGTATCAGTTTATTAAACGTGTTTAAATCTGCTACCTCCTTTGCAGCCCCACAGGTACACACATGAATAGGCATTAGACAACCATATTCATCCCACAATTTTTTTAGTTTCGTATAATAGACCATAACAGAAGAATTTCCCTGTGTGATACTACTAATTTCCCTCTGGATTTGATACATGAGAGGTCCGTTACTTTCACCAAACCTTTCTTCTAATTCCTTCCACAACTCTTGAGCAGTGTTTGTGTAAAGGAATGCATCAACGATTTCTTTAGAAATCGAGTTTAAAATCCAGGAAATGACCATACAATCTACACGCATCCACTGCTCATAATTGGCTGAATTTTTATCTGAGAAATCGCAACTACCAGTGATGAAACCTAACTTCATCTTCGCACCAAAGTGCAATACGCATGGATCTACTCCAGGATAGATAATTGTTACCTGTCAGCGGTGTTGTGACTAAGATCATCCCTGGATGATCTGATCCTTGCAGGTGAAGTGGATCTTCATTATAATTCTGCTTCGTGCTTGTATCTGGATTAAACTGGTGAAGAGGATTTTCATTTGTATTTTGATTGACGTCTGTGTTTCCAGTGCCATTGTCTCCCATTGCTTAGATCTTCAGATCCTGCTCTGATACCATGAGCAAGCTGAGATTTAATGAGCTAAGCTAGCTCTGATTATTTTGGGGAAGTAAAACTTAATTTCGTTCAAACAGAAAATGAGGCCCAGCTCAGTACTTATACAGCAAATAGAAAAATAAGACCCAATCACATATTGCCAACAAGGCAGGTAAAAAAAAAACGTGAAATAAGAAGTGTTCAGCAGCATAGCAGGAGCAGCAAGAATCGTAACAGCTAGCACCAATAACTTTGTGGGCACAGGTGAACTTGAGCGGTTCTGTCGGCGGAAAATAAGGCGCCAATACACATTTATCAAAGCATCTGCGGCGGAGGTCCTTGCATTGCAGCATAAGGACTAAGTATAGTAGCTGGTGGCGGAGAGGATGAAAAAGATTCAGATGGAGATGATAAAGGAGAGAATGAGGTGGGAGAAGATGCTGCCACCATTGCAGCTGTGATGGCAGTTTCCTTGCATTCCATGTTGACACTCTGGACTTGGGTGGGGATGTGTTTGGTCTGGTTGTACTGGAATGGGGATGCTTCTCGCGGAGTCGCAGTCCATTGAAGTTTCGCTAAATGGAGTTAATCATTTAACCGTAAAAAAGGAAAATAAAGGGGAAAAAATTCCAGCCAAACGCAACTGCGGGTGCAAAAAATAAGATTTAATTTCAATTTTGATTCTTTTGACAATTGAGATCCTTGTCAAAATTAATTGGTCAGAATCTCAATTACTTTTATATATATATATATATATATATATGAACTTAAAATTTTGAGTTTATAAGAATACAAGTTCTTGAAACGGTCATAAACATAAGTTTGGATTTCAAAATCATGTAACCCTTGGAAATTGAAGGTGTTCACTTAATTACATTAATTTATTAATTTCTGAAATAATTAGTGTTATTAAAAAATAATAATTAATAACTCTATATCATCGTTGGCAAGACAATAAATTTTGAAGCAGTACAGTAGTATGGAGTATATAATTACACTTTAAAATTTAAATAGTGTACTTGTCAAATCATTTTAAACTGGTCACATATTTATCAATTCTAAAATTATATTAAAGTAACATTACGTAGCAGTCAAAGATTTGAATTTATATTTCTTCATATATATTATTCGTAAACATTTCACATGTTATATATTTATAAAAAATACGATATTGAATATCAAGTTGTTACTACTCGTAGACGAGTGTACGGAATTATGAAAATAATAAGTTTATATAAACACATGTATATATTTTATAAGTGGCTCGACAATTAAAAGTGAGAGTATACTGTGGGAGTAAATAAGGCTGAAGAGGAATAAGTTTTGCCGGTTTCAAAATACTAGTAAATGAGAAGCGACAAACACACCTTAAACGGCACGCATAAATTATAACTGATTCCTTTCAAAAAAAATAAAATAAATAAAATAAAATTATAACTAATTTATTTATTAATATAATTTGAATTGAAACAATTTTATATCTCGTACTTTGTGTTCTTCCACCCCCCCCCCCCCCACCCCCCTCTATTGTGAATTGTGTCTGTCTTTCTCGGACTTGGGAGTTGGGATACTTTTGGGATACTTTTGTTTTTCTAATAAATAACCTTCACGAAGCATCAATGTCTACTTAATTAAATTGCATTTCCACCGTCAACTCCATAAAAAGGCTGCAAACTCACAAATGGAATGCACTAATTTTGTTATTTTTTCTTGTCAATGTATTCTTGTGAAAAATAAGATTATAAAAAATATTTGTTGTTTGACATTGATGGTTTAAATTTTTAGATGTACAAAATGTTTATAGTGTAAATGAAATTGATTAGATATGGTCAAGTAGTAAGATAGCGAAATTTGAACTCGTTTATTTCACTTCATACATAGGCTCTATTTACGTATTGCGAATTGTTTATTTATATTTATTATAATATAAAATATTATGAATGTAAGAGATATTTGAAAGTTAAAAATGATGGACTTGACTAATAATAGATGGTTGAGATTGAGTTTGAAAAGTTGTGGTAAAACTTTTACTTTTACCAAACAAACTCTAACAAACTTTTCTTTATCCTTTTTTACTGATTCGTGTGGTAAAAACATGAAAATGGCGGGATTTCTTTTGCTTCTGACATAAACGATTTCTATTGGGGCATCGTACAAAAAGTTATTAGTTCATTGTTTCCTCTTAATAACTCAGCGAGTTTCTAAGTTGGTAATGCTTCATTGTTATTCTTAATAGGTCTTGATAAGGGTGGACGCGATTCGGTTTGGTTCTGGTTCCAGAAGAACCAAATCAAACCATAAACCGATGATTTTTTACTAATGGAACCAATTGATTTTTTAAAGATATGGACCCAAATCGCTCGATTCTGATTTGGATCTGAAACCACTACTTGAATTTTTAAATAATAAATGCAGAGAAAAAGCTATTTATATCCGCTTCTTCATTAGAATCCATCTACATCATTACTAAATAGAAAATGAAATTTTTAACTAATTAAACAAAATTTAGAAGAAGTAACATGTTATTCTAAGTCAAAGAAGAAGAAACTCGCCGAAGGAAGCTGTCGACTCGTTGAAACTTAGAGAATAGAACATAAAGGCCGTTTAGACTTATAGATACATGTTACGATAAAGTTCTGACTCTCATTCTACCATGGTGCTGTGTGATTTAGGGATGAAATTTGTAATTTGAGTTTGGGTTAACTCTTAAGAATTGACGAATTGGATTGATGTTTATATATACATAAATTTTAAAAAATAAACATCAATATCGTCGATGTTGACTAAGTAGTGCAACGATTATTATGTTATAGAAGTGCAAGTAAAACAGTTTGAATGCCTATCTATAATTGAAAAGAAAAAAAAAAATTAGAATTAGAATTTAGATTTATAATTTAAAATCTTTGTCTAATCATAAATGAGATAAAATGTATGGTAAATAACATTATTGTACATTTCACATTTATAATTTCAGATTTGAATTTTTTGGTGAAATGTATACCCACTAATATATATATTGAGTTTGGTTCTTAGTTCTGGTTCTTGAATGAGAACCGGAACTAGAATCGAAACCAAATTATTCTTAATTATAAGAACCAAATCATTATTTTTTTTTTTATATAGAACCGAACCAAACCGCTTGATTTGATTTGGTCTGGTTTGGTTCAGTTATTTTGTCCACCTCTAGGTCTTGATGTTTTCATGTTACGATTGTGAGGTTGAACGCCTTCGGAATACTATTCAACTCCGTTTGGTAACACTGTTTGGTTTATAAACTGGTTTATTTATGATTTTGAGGTAAAAAATAGTTATTGAAAATTGGAAAGAGAAAAGTGTGTAGTTAAAAAGTGGTTTAAAAATTATGTAGTTTATAAATTAATTTATAAAACAAAAAAATGGCATTTATCAAACGGTGGCCAAATGTTTATTTTGCTGCATAAAAAAAATAGAGAAAAATAAAAATAAATTTCGGTCCCAACGAATAAAATTAAAGGGTGCATAAAGGGGATGGTGGAGGGAATGAAGGATATTTATTTATTTATTTATTTTTTTTTTTTTTCACATATCAACCGTTAAATTGGTTCAAGGGGATGGATTTCAAATTCCTTTCAACTCCCAAAAAGCATCTCGCACTTACAACCAACGTACAAGACGCACAGATAGTCAGAGAGAGAGAGAGAGAGAGGATGTCAACAATAACGATCACAAGAAGAACCAAATGGCACCCAACACCACCGCCGCCACCAAGCCCCAAAATCCTCAACCTCCCTCACAGCAGCAGAACCCGTCGGAAACAACCCAAAACCACCACCAAAAACTACCCTTTCGGTTTGCACCAAAAATACTACACTTACAAAGGAAAACTTGAATCCCAGTTCGATCAAGAAAATTTTTTGGAGCCCCCCATAGTGTTATTGAACTCAAACTTAAATGCAATGTCATCATCAGGATGTGAAAGAAGAGAGAGAGTTGAAGAGAGAGAAGAGTGCGGAGGAGGTGGTGGTTTTGAAGAGGAGAAATGGAGGTTTCAAGCAGAAATTTTAAGGGCCGAGTGTAATTTTCTCAGAATGGAAAGAGAATTTGCATTGAAGAAATTGGAAAGGAACAGACTTAAAATTGAGAGGACTCTCAGATCAGCTGTTCAAACCCTTGTTTCTGTTAGTTTCATTTTCCTTTGCTTCTCAAATTTTTCTCTTCATGGTTTACATCGTGTTCTTTCATTGCTTTTCCTTTGTTTTTGGCTCCGTTTTTCTTTCTTTTTCTTTCAAGAAGCCACCGGTGAGTCTATGAGATTTTTCAGTAAATTTAAATTTATTTAGAACAGATTATAAATTTGCATTGATTTAAGACTTCATGCATTCAATTTTCCTTGCATATATCACTCTAAATCAATCAGATTCTAATATTTATTGGACCTTTTTTTTTCTGATTCCATGTTAAATGTTAATTTTAGGGAAGAAATAAGATTTTTGAAGGGAAGAGTGTGAGTGCAGTGTTGGAGGAAGAGATTGAAGATTTAGTAGAAATGCTAGAAGAGTTAACAAAGAGTTCCAGAGCTAACGGCCATGAGATTCAAAATTGCAGTAATTTCGATAAGAAAGCGTGCGTATTACAGCTCCGGTTAGAGAAGGTTGGAGGGTCATCGGATGATAATTCTGTGAAGGAGTTGCAGGAACTAGCTGAATCGAGCTCCTCCGTCACTACAAGTCACGATTTACTTCAAGAGCGCTCTGCTTTAAGTCAGATAAGCAAAAATAAGTCCACCAATGTAGGATCAAATTCTCCATTTATCCATTTGATGAACATTGTTTAAATTTATGCGGAAAAATGGATTTACGAGATTTGATTTCATGGAATTTTGTTTATCGTTCTTCGGTGAATTGTCTTACAACTGGGCTACAAGAATCCTTCTTTGCAATTCAGCTTTGTTCATTTCTATAGTGAGAAAACTAGGCATTTTCCTTCACTTTTGAAAGCTCCCAAAAGCATCATTTTAAATTATCTTTCCATTATTTTTGGTGCTTATTTTGAACAAAAAATAATTTATTTATTTTTTTAAAGAAAATTTGGCTATTTAATATTTATATGTCTTTGTTATAAATTGAAATGCATGTGCAGGTGGATAAGCTGAGAAGAAATATGGAGGGACTGTCAATGGGTATGTTAAATGATGGAGATGAGGAAGATTTTGGATCACTTCTTTCAAGTACTGCCAATAGTTCCATTGCCAGTTCTGCGTCCAATTCCAAAGGAATCAATCAGGGTCCCGATCAGGTAAAGATTCAATGTCCAAAGTACTACATAACTCGAAGTTATTAATGAAGAAAATTAAACTACAATCTTGATTGTCATACTGTTCAGTCTTATCCAATATTACGTATCAAATATGATTTGAGTTTAATGCGCGTCCGGCATTACACTGCCCAATAACTCGCAGTCTGCCTTAAAAAATGTCAAAAACATAGTCCTGGACCACTCTTACCAATTCTTCCATTGTCTCTTTCAGTTTTCTTCTTCTGTTTTTTATGTTGGATATATGAGATGAATTCAGAATTCGAATTTAAGAACGTTACTGTCAGAATTTAATTCTTCTACTTCTGGTCAAGAAAATCCAAATTTCTGCAATAGACAGTTCACTGTCAAGCAATTCCAAACAATATTGTCCATATTTATTTACTTTTATTCTTGTACAGGAAGAATTTTTTCCCTCAATCTGATTGGCAAGGTGAATTCATAGTTGCTTATGAAATGTTGATGTTTATCATGAAAAATTGAAATAAATTGACTAGGACGGGATGAACAAAATATGTTTCTCATTTACGTTAAAAATAATGATTCATGTTTAACTGTTTTAAAGAACATACTGGATTTCTTCACTTACAAGCATGGTAGTTGTTAAATTTCATAAGAGCACCCTTTTCATCGAATATAAGTTAACTAAAAGAAAACCTCCTCCAGCAGGAACCAGTGTTGCTTGAGAACAAGTGCTCGGGTCGTTGCAAGGCCATCGTGCGGAAGATCGTAGACCAGGTGAGAGCCGAGACCGAGCAATGGTCCCAAATGCAAGAAATGTTGAGAAAGGTGAGGAGAGAAATGGAAGAACTGCAGGCATCGCGTGATTGCTGGGAAAATCGAGCAAACAATTCTGAATATGAAATTCAATCCCTAAAACAAGCTGTAAGAGTCTATCAATTTCTCTCTTATGTTCTTCTTTAACTCAATTTCATCTTTAATGTTGTCCGGTACTATTCTAGTTCCATGATTGTACTTGTTCTGATAACTTCAAGGTTGTACGGACACCGACATGTGACACGGACACGACACGGACACGTGATTTTTTTAAAAAAGTTATGATAAGACACGTTGGGAACACGCAAATTAATTTTTTCAATTTATTAGTCGGTGTCAGACACTGGCTCCCGAAAGAGTGTCAATGCAACCTAGGATAACTTTTCATGGTGATATGGCTGTCATATTTTCTTTGTTTAGGTGGAAATCTGGAGAGAAGAAGCTCTCAGTTTTGAATCCAAGGCCAATGAACTACAAACTGAAATAACTAAACTTAAGGAAGAGCTTCAGAGTTCAAAGATGGAACCAAACTTAAGAGAAACTGAGGAGATTTTATCAGTTCCAGATGAAAAGGAAAATCTCCTACCGATTCGTTCCATGAGGAAAAACCATCTTCGGGAGGATAAAGGTTGTATCAGGAAGAATTCCAAGGAAGATTCAAATGTAGACTTAATGACATCCAAGGATTTGCCACAGATTTCTTTAGGCAAACAACTCGCAAAGGAGAAGCGCATGCTTCTTCGTCAGTCCAGGGAAAATCGCTGTGTAAACGACAAACGCAGCAAAGAGGAGCTCGATGGAAGAAGAAGAAGAAGAAGAAGAAAAGCACACGAGCACGTGAATGAGCATGTGCATGTGGCATCTAAACAGTCGCCACTGCAGGATATTGGCAATCTGTCACCATTGGTGAGGCAATATAGTAAAGCAGTTTTCCCTTTGCAAAGCCCCGAGAATTGCAGAATGAAAGAAAGCTTTAGAATGAATGAATGAGCTCTGGTTCCCAAAGACTTTCACATTCAAAACTTTTGATTTTCCCTGTTCTATTTTATGCTTTCTTTTCTTAGCGCATAGTGACCTTGTGTTATGTTATGCCGTGGGCGACATACAAGCTGCAATACCCGAGATAAATGGTTGCAATCCTCTGAGCCGTTAAGGTAACCCAAAAACCCCATCATCAGTTTCGATGACAGGCCGCAACTCACTTACATAAAGATGACTTTTAAAATAAAATATCTAGTCCCAATATGATGTCAGTGTTCATTAAGCTCAAATTAACAATTCAATCAGATTAAGATGTTGAAATTGGAAGCGTATGACAAGTGTTGATAATTGGTGTCGATGCAAAATGACTTCAAAGCAGATTAGCTACATAAACAGTATCACTTGAATATATTATTCTCGAATGTATAAAGGCAACAGGCAATCTACAAGGATACATAAAAATAATATTCAAACATAAACTGTCACTCTATTGAGGTTATTCCTGAAAGCAAAAGCACCAGCAGAAGCTTTCATCTCTCATAGTAAATTAAAGATGGACACAAACATCTTAGTATTATCATACTCGAAGGGTGCTCGTACAAACCAAAGACGAGTTCAAGACAACTCAGGACATTCACTTGGAGGACGAACCTCCACAAAAGCTCTTCTCCTTTAAGCTTTCAACAACTTCCTTGAGGCTTTCTTTAAGAGAGGTGAATTCGATGCCCAAGCTTTTTGCCCTCTCAGTTGAGAACTGGAATTTTGGTGCAAAGTTGTCAGCGGCACACCTGCATTGGATATTCCAGTGTTACAAGCGCACCATGGGCCATCTAGCCACTCAAATATTTTACAGGTTTCAAATATTTTAATCAAGATAGAACGGAAAATGAGCCAGTTGAACAAGCAAGATTTGGTAGGCTTCTCTCTATTGAAATCCTGTATAAAATTTGCCCTGCTACCACCAACACAAGTATTCTGATTACAAGGCTCAAGTGGCTGGTGACTTCTTTAAGAACTTGTATATCCATCTTTGTGCGTGGTGCGACGTCAGTTTTGCAAATTGGGAAGTTAACAAATACTAACATCAAGAATTTGGCCCCTACTACATTATAATTTTAAGGAGCAGTAAAAAATTGCTATACAGAGATTTTTACCTAGTAAGAAAAGAGAAAGTCACGATGAACTTTCTAAGTTCATGAATCATTGAATATCTTCCGCCATCTTGTTCACGGAAAAATGAGGCTAAATTTCTGAAACTACTTTTTAAAATTATAAAGAGACTTCCAGATTCATGAATTTTGGTTCAAGAAACAAGTCTACATTTATTCATAACAATCATGATTCTTTGGGTGCCTATCTAGTTATTAGTCCAACTGATTAACAGAACTTACATGAAACTCCTCTTCGGCTTGGAAAATTACTTAGAGATTCAATCAAAAAATAGATTATTTAGTAACTTTTTTTTTTTTTTTAAATCCTTCTTATATTGGCAAGTTGAGCCCCCGCTTGGTAGACATTAAAATCAGAATTTTAGTAGATATTTATAAAATGTCTAGCTGAAAAGTCGTTGGTCAATGAAATATGTGATTAAGATTGATTTTTGACTTTGATTTAGATTAAGCCACTGTTCGGCGACGGGAGTGGTAAAAAAAATGGTTTTTTTTTTTGTTTTTTAGGTAGATGGATGGTTAAAAATTGGAGAGAGAAAATGTGTAGGGTTAGAGATTGATTTTGGGAAATTGTGTAGTTTAAAAATTGGTTTAAAAACCAAAATAAACTTTTTTACCGAACAGAGGTTAAAATCTACATTTAATTTATAACAAACATAGGCAATCACATAAAACCGCACACAGAATCATTCACATAAAATCCTTCACAAAAGAGTAACTAATTGTTAATATAACCACATGTTGGATAGAGTCATAAAATAACTTACTTTTCTGGAAGAGGAAGAGTAGGATAAAGTTCACGCAACATTTGCACAATTTCTGAATAATGTGCAACACGCTCCACCACAATATATCTTCCATTGGCTGAAGGTTTCTCAAATGCCAAAATATGAGCATTAGCGACATCTTTGACATTAACCCATCCAAATGCAGCATTAGGATAAGATTCGGCGGGACCTGCACAAAAATTTAGCCGTGCACAAATTATTATGTATTCCAAGAAAGAAATGGTAACAATAATTACGGGAAAGTTCTTATGTCAGCACTAGAATACAAAAAGTTTGTAGAGGGACTAAGAATTTCATGCCATCAATTGTCTAGTTTTACCATATATCCTTCTCAATAGAAAAAGGTGAAACTCATTAATTTGATTCGCATGCAGAAGTGATTGTGCAGAATGAAATTTCCCATTACGCATCATTCAGCAATAAAGTAGGATAATAGTGTGGGGTGAATAAATAGAAGAAACTGATCAAAGTTTCTCAAGAACTGATCTGAAGCCAGGAATATTAAGTTCATTGAATAAAATTAGCACTATCATAGTTTAATCATTTAAGAAAAAATAACAAAAATAACAGAGGGTCAAACGCCTAATTGTTCAGTGAATAGAACTTACTCTTTATCAAGTTCAAAACTGCAGCAGCACTTGTGTTAAGTGTTGGCTGCAACAGTGGACCAATAACCATAGCTGGGTTTATGGTGACCAGGTCGAGACCTTTCTCTTTCGCAAATTTCCAGGCAGCATCCTCGGCCAATGTTTTTGAGAGCGGATACCATAACTACAAGAAACAAAATGAAAAAATGGAAGAAAAGAACAGAGAACTTTAAGGAGAGACAAGCAAAACAGATATAAAAAAGCTATCTCCCCGCATGCAGAAGCAGTCAAGTGTCAATCAGCCAAAGACTCCAACAGGATTGCTACACACACACACACACACAAAAATATGTTAAAGTTTTTCTATGGCAACAAAACATGATTACCTTCTCTAATTCTATCCCCAAATTTTGGTAATGTTTTCAATTCATAACGTTGATATATTATTACTTTTACCACTTCTTGAAAAACAGTAAATTGATGAATTCTAAGTTCCTATATTTAAAATATGTTGTCTGTTGTAGACTCGTCATTACTTGTGAGTAGAAGATTTGTATTCTCCACGAATTATTAACTTTATTACCAAAATGATGAACCTTATAAGGTCAACAGCTTCATTTCCAGTCATAGTGAATGCTCGAGAAAGTATATACCTTCTTTTCTTTGCAGATCTCCGGATTAGACCGCCAAGTTTCATCGACTACGACTTCAGGTGTTAGAGGCTTGCCATTGTAAGTAACTGTAGCCACAGATGACGTCAAAACAACTCTTTTGACAGATCGTGCTTTTGCACATGATTCAAGAACGTTGAGTGTTCCTTTGAGAGCAGGTTCAATCAATTCTGCCTGAAGAAGCATGAAAAAAGTAAATAATGCTTCTCAAACATGAATAATATCTAGCATCACAATTAACAATTGTAGGCTCAGCTACAGCCAAAATACATTTCAAACCCTTCTACACTTCCATGACCATATTTGGGTTGCATCACTCTCCTACCTTATACTTCATTCAAACAAACAAAATTAGTTATGTAGCTATGGAAGAACAGGAGAAGCTCTTAAGCATCGATGATAATTTCTTCATGCCGTTAACAAAAATAACTTGACATTATTTTATTTGGGATTTAGTACACCCCCACCCCCAACAACACCCCACCCAAATAAATAAATAAATAAAAATTGTTGTCTGGATTATTTTGGGGATAACTGAAAGGAGCTCCTTGTAATTTTCATTAGTTTCTCCTTCTCAAAATCAGGTCTGGCATAAAGAACATCCACAACCAAAAGAATAAAAAAGGAATGAGATAGGAACCTGTGGATCTGTGGCAACAAGGAAGAAAGGAGATGCAGTATGAAAAACACCTTCACAGCCATCGACCACAGCATCAAAGGATCCTTGCTCCAGCAGGTTTGCTTTCAACAAGTGAAGTCTCTCCTTGGCTCCATCAAGTGCAAGTAAGTGCTCTGTCTTCTTTGGATCATCTGCAGGTGAACTCACGGAATCCATAAATATACATTCAACAAATTCATCAATGTTTTGACGGGCATAAAAGAAGGCAAATTGTAGAATTTCTAGTTTTAGTTACAACATAAATTCGTCATGAAGATTGGAAGTTGCAAGCAGTACGAAGATTTTCCTGAATGAATGATCAACTAAAAATACCCGACCTCACTGAACTATAAGATTTCGGTCATTTTCCTGTATGTTAAGCTAATCTTATTATTCCTTCACAGGCAACAGTCTCTACTAAGTTAATGTTATTCTGCCTATTTTTTGTTGAATAAATAGACTTTCACTTCAATAAGCACTATATTAAGTTGAGTCTTTTCATATACGGTTTCCTTGGTTTAATTCTTTCTTCCATATTATTAGATCTCAGTATTACAAAAATCAAACCCGTATCATAACATAACACGAAACTATATATAGGGAGTTAAATCAAACACCCAAGAAACATTAACAATCAAAGAGGATAACCCATATCCCGAAATGATCATACAGCACGATTAGATCAAGAGTTAAAATCAGAGAGAGATGACTGAACTTGGGTCACGAACAGAGGCTCTAACAGTATAGCCACGCTGAAGCAACAATTTGACGATCCATGAAGCTATGAATCCTGATGCTCCTGTTACACACACCGTCTTCGTTGTCGTTGCCATACTGATTCTGTCTCTCTCTCTTAGTTGGGCTTTCAAAGGGAGTAGTGGGAGCGGTAGGGTACCTGAATTGACAAGAGAGAACTTCAGCATTATTTCTTCTACTTATCACCAAAATTTGTCTCCCCACCCTTCCCCCATCCCAAAATTGGAGAGTCAACGTAGGGATGTCAACGAGTCGAGCTGGCTCGCGAATCGAAGATCAAGGCTCGAACTTGGATCGAGCTTTTTTTGGCTCAAACCGAATCGAGCTAAAATTCGTCCCCAAAAATAAGGCTCGACTCGAGCTTTTTCCGAACCGAGTCGAGTCAAGTCCCGAGCTTTTAATTTTTTAAAATTTTTATAGCAAAAATTCATAAAATTTGTTTTAAAATGTGTATATATAGCAAGTTGAATCGAGCTCGTGATCGAAATTCATTGCTCAATCTCTCATCGAGCTTTTTTAGCGGACTTTTTTTTTGCTCAAGCCGAACCGAGCCAAATTCCGTCTCTCAAAAAAAAAACTCGACTCGAGCTTTGGCTCTAAATCTCGAGACACGAGCCGAACTTAACCCGAACTTTTTTGGAGCCGAGCTCGAGCGGCTCTAGTCGAAGAACCGTTTTGCCATCCTTAGTCCAACGTGAACACGTGTTGTAAATGTCGGTCCTTGCGTGGATAATAATACATCATTAGTTGAGATGCTCTTTCGAGATGCAATTTATTTTAGAAAGTCAATCCTTAAAATCTAACTCTAATAAATTCTTATTTCTTTGCTTCAATATTTGTTTGGTGACCGTTTTTTTTTTATTTATAAACCAATTTATAAAATACATAATTTTTCAAACCACTTTTTAAAAACACATTTTTCTCTCTTCAATTTTTTACCACTACTTTTTACCTCAAAATCATAAATAAACTAATTTATAAATCAAACAGTGTTACCAAACGGAGAGGTTTGACTCTCCAAATTTAAAGAGTCAAACTCACTCTCTACTATTAAATTCATTCAAAAAGTTACAATTTTCAATATTTCTACATCAACTTTTTTTTATTAATATTTGATATCATTAATCATTCACTTTTAAAAAAAATATTAACTAAAAATAAAGAATGATAATAAATATTTTTATGAAAAAGTAAAATAAAAAGTTTTTTGAAACTTGTAAAAAATTTCTCTTTAAATTTAAAAACGCTCTCTATTATGTAGAATATATTATTTAAATATAAATGGTCTATTGGAAAGGCACTTAGGCGAAGTAACACATGATTCAAGTTTAGTGGAAAAAGAAAATGAGACTTACTTTATTAGGGTCATGTTTGGTGGATATTAAAATCAAGTTTTTAGCTCATTTTGATAAAAAATTGACGATATGTGTGGTTAAAAAGTTGTGGGTTCTATGAAAAAAGTAAGTGGTGAGATAGTTATAATCATTATCCAATGAGTGTATGTCACGTCACAATGTCACTTAAAATATCAATTATTAATGTCTCTCAAAAATTACTCTTATTTTTCACTTGGATCAATTTTCAAGTTAACCAACTGTAAATAGTTTGCATCTTTATCACTTAGACGGGTATTAGATTAGATTAGATGCTATTATACATGTAATTAATGGACTGTTCGCCAACTTATATCTGCTACTTCTTTTTGTTTATTTGCATTTTTTATGTAAAATATGTGGTTTAAAATTAAAAAGAGAAAATATATGTAGTTAAAAAATAATTTCAAAAATTACGTAATTTATAAATTAATTTATAAACTATTTTTTATAGTTGCAAACAAAAGGTAAGTAAAGATAAGGTCATCCAAGAAAAGACACTCGAAGATTACAACTTGAAAATTGGAATCACAACTTTACAATAATGTGAACAAAGACCAAGCTCCAAAAACACGTTGATTTTGACGACTATTGTCTATCCGTGAGTTGGAGAAATCAATAGTTTGTTGATTCATGTGAAATATCAAATACTTGTTGATTTTGTTGATAAAATTGTTGTTTTCTACTAATGCCAATTAAGCGTTTGTTTGGTAAATCAAATAAATTGATTTATAAATCAATTTATAAAATATATAATTTTTTTAAATAACCTTTTAACTACATTCATTTTCTTTTTTTAATTTTCAATTATAATTTTTTATTTAAAAAATATAAATAAAATAATTTATAAACCACGCACTTTTATCAAACAGTGTCAAAGTTGAAGTAAAACTCTGAACTCTAATAAAAGTCGAGTCAAAGACGTTGCCTAAATTTCTCATTTAATTGAAATTGCAAGTGGTCCCTAAACTCTTAATATATAATAAAAACACCTCAACATGTACTTCTGTTTGTTAAAATTTTGATGTTTAAAAACATACTTTTTTATGTTTTTTAGGTAAGATGTGTGGTTGAAAAGCGGAGAAAGAAAATATGTGTGATTAAAATATGATTTGAGAAATTGTGATATTTAAAAACTTATTTTTTTGACTTTTGCCAAACAGAGGCTAAATCTTGTGTTTAAAAAATAAAAACATGTTTTTATGCTTTCGAGGTAAAATATGTGGTTAAAAAATATAGAGACATTATGTGGTCAAAAGTGATTTGAAAAATTGTATTATAAAAATCATGTTTTTAAATATGTTGCCAAACATAGGCAAAAATGACAAAATATTGCCTCCTTTTTATGGCTATATTTTTGTTTATGAATAAAAAAATTGTTGTTTTCAAGATAATGTGTAGTTATCTAGCACCTGTTTGACCTCATTTAAAAATTTAACAAATTTTTTGGTTTTATTCTTTTCAATCGTATATTTATTAATAAAATAATATTATATGTAAATTAAAAAAAAATATTTCATACTTTTTAATCACACGTGATTATTCTAAAAATACTATTCATTTCAAAATTATTTTTAAGCATCAAATAGGTATTAGATGAAAAGTAATTTTGAAAAATGTATAAATTAGTTTCAAAAATTGTGTTAGCCCTGCTATGAAAATATTTTTTTGCTTTGTGGTACAAGTGCTGTGCGGTGTACGTGAGGTGCAACGCGCTAGCATCTTTTCCTATTTTTATCTCCCGAGCTATGTCAAATTTGCCGGTGTCCCTGTCATCATATTTTTTTTGGCCAATTGCATAGGTGAGATAATCAACAAGTGGGCCATCCACTTTTGACTTGCCATTGAACCATCGTGCTCCGTCACGTGTCCATAGTATTATTAGTAGTGTTAAAAAAGGAAATAGGGGTGGTAGTGGTCCACAACGCGAAAAAGATCTTTATTAGTTTATAAACAATTTAAAATAATATATATTTTCATATCATTTTTTAATTACACACTTTTTAAATTATTTGAATCACATATTTTACTTCAAAAACATCAAGTTCTTTATTTATAAATAAAAATAAGCTTTTACTTATAAAAAAAATGTCGAGTAGAGGCCAAGATAAAGCATCTTCCTCATGATTAAATATTGAATCTACATGTTGTACTCACGTTCTTTGTTTATGAACAAAAAAACTTTTACTTATAAAAAATTATCGAACATAGACTAAGATAAAGCATCTTCATCGTGATTCAACGTTAAATCTACACGCTGTACTCCACAAGTCTCCCATCTATAGTCATTCAAAGTTATACTACTTGTATATGCAGTGTAACAAAGAGGTAAACACAATACACGCATGATACAATTCTATCACTTTATCCATCACATCAACTCTTAAATCAATACACTCAATGTTGCTACTTCATTTTCAGTCAATCTCTTTGTCAAGGTCCAAGTACAAGTATCGTTAATCGGTCAGTACAACTTTGTTTATTAAAGTTTTGTGTTTAAAACATGTTTTTCCATTTTTAAGATAAAATACGTGATTGAAAAATGGAGAGAAAATGGTTGTGGTAAAAAAGTGATTTGGCAAACTTGTTTAAAAATATATTTTTTTAACAACAAAATTCTCCAAATCATTTTTTAACAACAAACATTTTCTCTCCACTTTTCAACCACACATCTTATCTCAAAAATAAATAAAAAAATATACTTTCAAACACAAAACTTTTAACAAATAGAGCCTAAAGTATTTTTCGTCAAAGATATTGTGATCAACTTCGATATGTAACATGCAAAACAATACACATTTTTGGAAGGAAAAAAATTGTGTTCGCAATAAATACACACTTTCCGATTCACGGTTCAATCAAAATATATGTAATCATCGCAGTAAGTAAATGCGGACTACAATACATATTTTTGCGGGGGAGATCATAATTCAAATACGAAAAACATCCTTTTTATTAGTTTGACATACTAAAATGCATAAAATAAATTATAAATAAATCAATTTTTAAAATCACTTTTAACCACATATATTCTCTCTACTTTTTAATTGTATATTTTACCTCAAAAATATAAATAAATAAATTTATAATTGTAAATTGCAATAGTGTTACTGAACAGATTAATAGTTCAAGTGTATAAATATATATATAACGTAGGACCAGAATAATACATTCTAATAATTAAAAACAAATAAATATATTGGAATACCGAATACCGGAAGGAATTGAAACAATTATCCCTCTATATAAAGCGCACAGCCCTAAACCAAAAACATCTTCCAGTTTTGTCTTGCTACATGGCTTCAAACAATTACGACAGTTCATCTTCCAAATTGTAGCATAAGTTCAATCACACGTATATTTTGCTAAAATATATTAAAATCATATCTCAAAATTTAATTTTCATTACTAAACTGTCAAAATTTTTGTTTGTAACAGTTTGAATGGAGAGTTATTGGCATTTCGCTGGATTCTAACTTGCTACTACTTTTCTCCTTTTGTTTGTCTTTCGTATTCGATCAAGTATGAATGTAAAACTTACATTAACTTATTTTTAAAATATTACTATAATATTGATAGATAAACCGTGAATTAAATTGAATCAAACTACAAATAATAGTTGGATTTGGTTTGACTTGAAAATAATATAGTTTGGTTTGGTTAGAGAAAAATCTTAACCGCATAAAATGGTTTGAGTTGAAAATATAGCGCAAAACGCCCAAACCGAATCGTGTTGCACGGGACGGAGTTAGGATTTTAATTGAGTGGGGGGTCAAAATTTTCAAATGGTGGGAAGCGGAGGCCCCGAAATTTTTTTGAACAAAAATGATTAACATTATGAAATAACAAACCAAAAGTTAAACTAAGTTAACTAACAAGTAACAACTAATTAGTGTAAACTAGTAATTTATAAAAGAAAATACCTATAACTGAAAAGTAAATGTAAACTTTTAATGTGAGAGATACTAGTAATAAATATTGTATTTACTTCTTGCATAAACTTAATGATTCCAGAGAGAGAATTAAAATCAAAGGAAATAAATTCAAGATGCCAATCATTTCCTTCTCTTTTTATTTTTTTTATTTTTGGACTAAAATTTTTTTTTTTCAGGGGGGGCCATGGCCCCCACTGGGCCTTATAGGCCTCCGTCCCTGGTGTTGCATCCCTTATCAATTCCATGTCAAGAATGATTGGGTCTATATGAGTTGTGACTGTTTGTGATCATGTCTATGAAAAACTATGACAATTTGTGACCGATAATGCATTGATTGTGATCGAATATGTGTGAATTTTGACTATTTGAGATCAAGAACTTCATCTCCTCCACCTAATGCCAACGTACCATACTCCACCACAATTGAACCACTCAAAATACTAGCACCACTTTCGACGCGTAACCATTTCCAACTAACCACCACAACCTCCAACGACAAACACAATTATTTCATTAATTTTATAATAATGCTTTAATTTGAGATATATATATACATAGAGAGGGATATATAGAGAGAGAAAGAGACAAAGAGACAAACACAATTATCTATTTATCGGTAACTGAGGTAAGATAATTAAACCTCAACCTACTAATAAAATAAAATAAATAACTTCAACCCTTTTATTTTTGAATTGTAAATCTATCTATATATTAATAAAACCAACTAAAATTTTGTCAATTTTGATTGAATTCTTAATTTTGACCGAAATCTAAAATTTATACAGAATTTGAATAGTTACAATAATTTTTGGAAGTTAATAATTAAGGAGTTTTAAAATTAGTTTGCAGTTATCAAATTGTAGAGAAACTGTTGCATTACATTTTCACACCGTCTTATTACTGTTTAACCCCAAAACTAAAGAATTATGATATTTTACCCAACCTATTTCACCATATAGGGTGCCCCATCTCACATGGGTGGGTGTGGGACCACTCGGAATCCAAATATAACTTCAAATCAGTGCCTCAAATGTCTACAACAAACCCCTCAACCGCTGTGCTCCAAAAAATGCTGTGAAACCATTGCGTAAAACCCAATCAACTATTGATTTCCAGGCCATTACAGGCACGATGATTGCTAAGAAATCTGCAGATGAAAACCGGGCAAGGCCTAAGAAGAAAAGCGTGAATTTTCAAAAATGAAACTGATAAAATTGAAAAGAGTTTGGCAAAGGGAGATCTTTAAGAGCCACCCCAGTTATATCACCTTTTATAGTCAATTGGAGGGTTGGACCAATAGTTAGAATCTCCAACTCACTGAACCTAATGTAAGTGTTATTCTGTTATTCACATGTGATATTTATAAACCAAAAATGTGCTTTTACTTCACCTTTTTTTTAACGGTAAAATTTAACTAAAATGCATGCATGCATGACTTGGGATGTTTATCTTCCTCTTTTTTATCGTAAATGTAAACATTATATAGATCAAAATGAGATACAAAATCTCTGAACATACCCGGGTAGAGACAATGGCACAACTGCCAACTAACCTATCAAGCTATACAACACTTCAACGCAGCGAAGTAATAAGATATACAAACAAAACGTAGGCATTCCTGCTAAAATGACAATGGTCAGAGCTTGTACTTGACAAGAATACAGATACTCCGGGCATACCCGGGAAAATGATTGTAAAGATTTTAAAAAAAAAAACTACAACTCAAACACAAAATCTATCTTCAACCGCAAGAGATTCATAAAGATTCAAAACATTACGATACAAATCAAAGATTGCTTTGTATACATATGTTTTAATTCTTCAAACTATGCTATCTTCATTCGGCTTAAGATCTTCAAAACGTAGTCGGTTGCGAGCAATCCAAATATGATAGATAGTGGCTACCAAAGCAATGTGCTTGGATTCACATGACAAGTTGTTCCCATAGCTTCCTTCTCGATCCATTTAACAGCGTTATGGATGGTGCTAATTGTAAGCATGATTCCCAGCCAGCTTTTAATTCTGTCCCAGATTTTAGCAGATAACGTGCACCTGAAGAAAATGTGACATTGGGTTTCGCTTGGATGATCACAAAACTTGCATTTCATTTCAATGTTGAGGAATTCCAGTGTCTCTTTGGTGAGGAGTCTGCTCAGTACAGCTAACCAGAGATTAAAGGCCATTTTAGGCGCAATGCAGCTACGCCAGATAGTGTTAGCCCACGATCTATTCGTTCCTTGTTCCCTAAAGTAGTCATAGGCGGTAATATTGTGATATCTGCCCTTAATGTTCCAACTGTCAAGCTTACGGGTAACATTTTCAATGTTGCCATCAATACGAATGATGGTGTCCCTGAGATTTAACAATCTCTTAAAAGGGGTCGAATCATCCTTTTTACTTTGATTTCCCAGATGGAAGAACCAAAGATGTATATCTGATGTATCCAATGGATCCAAAGTGTGTCCTTTTTTTCATGAAAGTTCCAAAGGACTTTAGCAAGTAATGATGCATTCCACCCTTTAAGGTCTTTGAACCCAAGTCCTCCATCTTATTTGGGAAGACTGATGTTTCTCCACGCAACCAATGGCTTGCCCCCATTCCAAAGGAATTTCCTGCAAAGCTTAATGATTCTCTCAAACACCATAGCAGGAATTGGAAGGATAGAGAGCAAAAAACATTCAATTCCTTGAACCACACTTTTGATTAATTCAGCACGCCCTCGCATGAGAAAGTGAAAACCTCGGCCATGCACTAATACAGTCAGCCACTTTTGTAGGGACCAAGAAATTTTCACGTATTTAATAATTATTTTAAAATTATGAAAACGTGCAGCTGCGATCTCACCCATTTTTAATTTAAAGTTATGACGTGTCGTCTAGCCGAGCCGAGAAATATCGAGTCCAATTTGATTTTAAATAAAATTTCAAATTTCTAAAATTATATTATTTTATTTGTTTATTTATTTTATTCTTTTCAAAATTGTTTAAAATTCCAAATTTTGTTAAGCTCATTTTATCAGATCCATTTTCCGACTCAGTTGAATTCACGCGTATTATTTCTCGAGTTCCGTCCCTTGATTATCAAAATTCTAACATCCTAAACACTACCCATACCTCCACCAACTACATCAATTCCCACAATATTCTAATCAATCCATACCTCCACCAACTCCCACTAACTTCAACCCATACTCTCACAAATCCCAACCCCCTCCTTATACATCATCAACCCCTCTCCCTGCACCAACCACAATTCTGATTTCTAGCAACCAGCCTCAACTCCATTCCAGAAATTTCCATTCACGATCAAAATTTTCTCTCTCTGCACAAACCAACTCTATTCCAGCATCTCCAGTGGTAAGCTTCTACCGGCCAAAATGCATCAACACCACCATTTTTGTCCATTTCGACAACCACCAACGCTGCCATAGCCAAGCCTCCATCATCTGCATACTTTCACCACGTCGAACCACCATCAAGAATCATCGATGCCTCTACCACCGGACACCACCAGCCCACTGCCAAGACTTCAAAGTCATGGCCAAGACCAACCTCAAGCTGCCCATTTCACCACCACCACACGCAGACCACCGTGCGCCCACTACACCACCACAATACTCCACAATCACCACCCATTTTCGAACCAACCACCAAATCAGCCACTCCATCCGCCGCCTGGTAGGGGTGGGCGTGGGTTGGGTTGGGTCGATTTTTTGCTCAACCCGAATCCAACCCACTACGGTCGGGTTGATAAAAAATCAACCCAACCCACCAAATTTCGGTCGGTTTGGGCTTTGGCCCAATTAGTAAAAATTTTGAAAAAATTAAAAATAAAAACTCATAAATCTATCTTTAATTCAAATCAATTATGTACACTACAATAACCAAAAATACAATAAATTGAACACTTGCTAATAAAATTAAAATATGTTAAATAAATATTAAATAAGTCAAGTTTCATTACTTTAAAAAAAAAAAGTCTTTTTTTTTGGGTTAGGTCGGGTCGGGTTATTCACCCAACCCGCAACCCGACCCAACCCGAAAAAAAAATAAAAAAAAAAAAAAAAAACCCGAACCCAACCGAATTTTCACGAAAAACCGACCCAAACCGATCGGGTTGGGTCGGTTTTGGCGGGTTCGGCGGGTTGGGTCGGTTTTTGCCCACCCCTACCGCCTGGACCACCAGCCCCTTCACCGCCTCCACTGCCCAACTCCAAGTCCCCATCAATCAGCCTCAAAATCAAACCATAAACCCAAGAATCAAACGAAGTCCAACACGTACCTCGACCGTCGACTGCTTTGATCGGATTTTTCGCCAAAAATCGCCCCACCTGAGTCTCAATTTTACCCCCAAATCAGCACCAAACTTTACCCGTTTTGCTACCATCTCCTCCTCCTTGTCACCACCACACGACGGCGGTGATACCGTCGCAAAATCGTCGGCTGATTGACGCCGGCTGTACACCCCCCACCGGATTTCCCTCTCGCTCGCTTCTCCTCTCTCTTTCTTCTCGGTTTGTGAAATGGGGAAGAGAGTAATATTTGTTATATTTTAACTTTTTAGAAATTGCACCTTAGTCCTCCAAGTTTTAAAGTTTTGTATTTCAGTCCTTTTGGTTTTAAAACTAATCATTTCAGTCCCTTTAGTTTTTAAATAGTCCCTTCATTTTTAAAAAATCAATTTTTTCAATCCCTACAGTTTAATATCTGTTTTGAGCTTCAACCCAAGTTCTGAAAAGTTCCATTTTAGTCCCCAAAGTTTCAAATGTTTCATTTCGGCCCATGAGTTCAAATATTTTAAAACTCTATCATTTAAATTAAAAATCTGATTATTTCAGCCTGAATATTTTAATAGCATTTTATTCGAGTCCTGAAAGTTTCGAAAAATTTCATTTTAGTCCCCAAAGTTTAAAAGTATTCATTTTAGTCCCCCAACTTTCAAATCAGCAATTTCAATCCCTAAATTTTATTTATCGTTTTCAACTATAAATTTTAAAAGACTAATTTAACTTATTTTTCTAATTGGTTAGATGAGGCATACGGAGATTTAAAAGATTGAAGTCATTCCTGCTCAACCACACTCGTTAAGTTTAAGGTAGACTCGCCCCTATTAATTAATTTAAATTACGATTGGGTGTGAATGTGTATGTTATGTGACTTATGTGAAAGTCATTTTCATGAAATGAGACGAGAATATATTTCTTTGGAAATATTTATGTTGTTATGCTTGTTATAACTTATATGCTTTTATGCATGAGAAAGAAGAGAATATCTTGCCAGATAAATGATAATGTTATGCATAACTTACGTGCCTTAAGTGTATGAGACGAGACTACCCACACCCGATGTTTAGAGAGCCTATAATTTTTCAAAGAGAAGCCATGTGCTTTAATGCACGAGAAGAGACTACCCACACCCTATGATTTCTAAAGAGCCTGCATTTATGCGTTCAATTATAACGTAGATTAATTAAATGACGATGAGTCTACTGAGTATTTCTATGAAACGCTCATTTTTATTTTAACAATATTTGCAGATTTCAAATAGGGTGGCAAGTGATGGACGATTGTGGCAATAGTCATTAAATAATCGAAACTCTTCTTTTGATGACCCATATTTCTAACGTTGGATATTTTTAAGATTTTCAATTATTTAAGAATTTATGACATTGTCAAATGTTTTGTAATAGTAATGGTTCGATTTATTATTTTGAATCATTTCATAAATGTTTTCAAATTTTATCGACCATTACAGTTTATTTAATGTTGTCAAAAATGAATTTTCAGCTATTTCTTCCGCTAAAATATTATTTTAAAGATTAGACCAGACAATGATGTGGTGAATCGGGTATTTATAACTCGGGGTGCTACAACTTTGTCTACAAAGGGAGCGTAATGCATAACCTTAAGTCTCTAAGCAACAAGAGGAATCCCAAGGTATCGGAAGGGCATAGTGCCCTTTGGGATGTTTGTCAAAAAGATAATGTCATGCAACAATGCCTACTATATAGATTGATGATTTCAAAACATTCATTTTCAGGCCAGATACTGCCCAAAACTTTTCGAGACAATAAAGAAGAATTTCGACTGAGGTAACGTCTCCCCTTGCCAAAAGTAATAAGTCATTCGCGAAGACAAGTTGTGTAATCTTGAGCTGGCCACATTTGGGATGAAAGTTGAATTCACTTTCAGTCGTGGCAATATTCAAAGATCTTGAAAGATATTTAAGACAAAGTACAAAAAGGAACGTTGAGAGTGGATCACCTTGCCTGATGCCACGTTTCCCTTTGAAGAAACCATGAAATTGACCATTTAGTCTAATGGAGTACGTCGGGGATGTGACGCATTCCATTATCCAGTCGGAAAAAATAGGGAGAACCCCAACCCAGAAAGTACCTCATCTAAGAATTCCCAACTGATGGTGTCAAATGCCTTTTTAAGGTCGATCTTGAAGAGGCATCTTGGGGAGATGCGTTTTCTGTTGTATTGCTTAAGCAATTCTTAAGCCAAGTGAATATTTTCAGTCATACTCCTCCCCTCAACAAAGGCTGACTGAGCTTTGTCAATAATGGTGCATAATGTGGGAGCCAATCGAGTTGCCAAAATTTTGGAAATCGCTTTATAAATCACATTGCAACAAGAAATTGGTCTGAAATCTCCAACAGACGGAGAATGGTTCGATTTTGGGACCAAACCAATGACCGAGTGGTTTAAGTTCTTAAGAAGTAACTAGAATTCAAAGAACTCAAAAATAGCTTGACAGAACTCATCACCCACAATGTGCCAGGCCTTCTTTAAAAACAAGAAGAATATCAATCTGGCACAGGGGACTTGTGGTCCCCAATATAAAAAACGGCTGCTTTAATTTCCTCGGCAGAAACAAGTCTCAAAACACCTTGGCATTGATCTGTAGTTAAGACTGGACCATGTTGAAGGACTGTAGGGTCAAGCTGCTCACAGTGAATACTGAATACTAGTGCCCAGCAAGTTCTTGTAGAAAGATAAAAACTCGAAGGCAACTTCTTCTTGAGAAACTATTACATTACCATCAGCTTTTATCAATGCTGCAATGTGGTTGCGCTTCATGTTCCGTTTGACAATAGAGGGAAAGAATTTTGTCACAATTTTTCAAGTAAGCACATTTAGCCTGTTGAAAATAAAAGCTCCTTTCTGATTCACTCAAGCTGACCGCATGTTTCTTAAGCTCGGCTGTCTGAACCTGTAGCTCAATGTTGGAGGGATCATCATGGAGCTGGAGCTGTGTGTTTTCCAGTTCGTTCCTTGCATCTAGAGGAGATATGAGAAAAGTGTTTCTTATTGAGGCCGCTAAGGGGGTGATTAAGATCTTTCAACTTCTTACAAAGCTGGAATTAGGCTGTTCCATAAAGCTGCGTAGCCCACGATTGTTGCACGCATTCAAGAAATCTGCATGGGTACCACATGTTGAAAAATTTGAATGCCTTTGGTATATTGCAGTCAGGCTGGAATAAAGCAGTGTTCTAAAATGCGGGGATAAAAGCAGCCTAGGCGCGCATTAGCTCAATGCGTGAGGAAAACGCCTCGCATTACTCATATGCGCTGAATAATGTTTTTTACTAAACATAAATCTAAAAAATCGATGATTAATGGTTAAGAACTAATAATAAACGTTATCTTTCCAATCCAATCAATTAGAAACAAATTGAACCAGTGCTATTTAATTAAATAAATAATTAAAAAAACTATACTCAGAAGCTGCATGTAAACAGATGCAATCTCTTTGCAAACTTAATTCAACTTACCACTGAACAATCCCATTATAAGGGTAATAGGTGTTCACATCCCACATCAACATTCGATGTGGGATGGGAACTGATAGGATTTTCTTTCTTGATTTCTATTTAAATTGCTTTGCTTCCTTCTTTTTTTTTTTTTTAATTGTTTTCACTTACCATTATTTGTTTGACTTTTCTCTCCAAACTATTATTTAAATATTATTTTTCTTATTTTATAAGTATTAAAATATTTTGACATTTTGAAATAAATAGTATAATATAAATAAAATTATCAACCATAGATCTCTATGTTTTTGAGTTAGTAATTCTAAAGTTAAAGAAAATTATTTATATATTTTATATTATTTGTGTATTTAGTTTTTATGTAATAAAAACTATTTTTCATATAAAAATCTATTTAATGTCTTAAAATTAATTAAAATATTATTAAAAATATAAAACGCATTATGACGACTATTCTTCGCATTGGCACGCCTAAACTTATGATTCTCGACCTTGGTGTATCGCAACACATTACGCATTTTAGAACCTTGAAATAAATTAACAATACAAGCAGAGTGGTCTGAAAAACATCCTTGAGGCAGGAAGTTTGCAAGGCCGAAAAGTCTAGAATCTGGCCAAGCATTATTTACCATGGCTCAGTCCAATTTTGTCCAAACGTCATTGTTTGACCATGTGTAGTGGCAGCCAATGGAGTTTAGATCGGTAAGCCTAGAAAAAATGCAGCATTCCTAAAAGTCATTTAACTCATAAGAGGAACAATTCGAAACACTATTTTTCCTTTTCTTCATCGCGGAGGATGCTATTAAAATCCCCCATCAACAGCCAAGGAATAGGATTGTTTCTACTAAACTCCATGATGTTGTTCTAAAGAGGCCTACGACTGACAATAGTGTGGAATCCATAAGTAAAACTAACATGAAGAGTGATGCTAGTAATCTTACATGTTGCTTTTAAGTGAACGATTTGTTCACTAACGTCCAAATTCTCGATGTCAACTTTGTAGGAATTCCAAAGTGTGAGTATCAAAGTTGTGAATACATTCCCAACCTCCAAATTTGTTTGACATGATACGTTTGAGCTTCCAATGGCAAAGTTTTGTCTCCAAAATACCAAAAATATCAATAGAATTACTGTGAATCAAACTCTAAATTCCATTTTGGTTAAGGGGTAAATGGAAACCCCTAATGTTCCAACATGCAACCTTCATGTAGAAGGCTTGCTAAGGGGTGCTTGCCCTTTTTATTAACAACCAACAACTTGTTGAAACTTTCTTATGCTGTCCTTTCACATTTGTGGCATTTTAAGAAGTTTTAGTAAGCAACTTAAGAGTCGTTCTCTTTGTGTTTCGATTTTGAATTTTGAGTTTTGGATTTTGTTTTGAGCTTTGAATTTTGGTTATTTGTTTTGGGATTGCTGAAAACATGTTCTCTTTGTGATTTTGAAAAACTGTTTTCAAAATTTGAAAACTGAAAAATACGTTTAATTTGTAATTTTCTGATTTTTTTTTTGTGATATTTTATATGTAAAAAATGATTGATTTGTTGAATTACATTACGTTTAATGTCAATAAATCAGTTAGTTCTCTATTCAACAAACATTTAGTTACTCTAGCAACTTGTAAAACTTGAAATGTAAAGTAATTAATATATATTAATTAGTTCATGTATTGGCTAGTAGTTCAATTGTAACAACATCCAGCCATTGTGAATGGACAAAATAAACACAGTTCATCTTTTATACAAAAATGTTAATTCAGGAAACAAATTATTTTAACGCAATTAAACGCGTCTCCTGGAATAATCATTCCATATTTGCATAGCTATCTTATCTCTGACTTGTGCCATTTGACCTGTTTGACTATCATCAAATTGTATAGTATCTTGATCTTCACTGGACCCTGGGACTTCTGGGAATATCATGTTCTTTACTGAATACTCAATGAACAGTCTATCGAGCGCATGCTCTTGGCGAATAAAATTATGTATCGTGCAGCATGCGGTTGGAATTTGTCTTTGCCTTGTGAGTGGGTAATTGGTAATATACTTCAAGATAGGAAATCTGGTATTCAGAACTCCAATGCAACATTCAATAATGTTACGACATGAGGAGTGTCAGTAGTTGAAGAGCTCTTCCTTTCCACTCGGCCTTCCACGACCTACATAATCACGGAGAAGGTATCTACGTCCTTGATATGGAGCAAGAAAAGCAGGCATATTAGGGTAGTCGGAGTCTACCAGGTAAAATTGATCTATCACAAAAAAAAAAAAAATGAAATGATTAAACAGTTTCTGACAAAGGATAAAATATTTATGAAAGTGACAAAAATATTATATCACACCTCATCGAGGCATTGGAAAGTTGTTTGAAGGTCGTGTCACCACATCAATGAAAACCCTCGAATCATTGGTAGTACCCTCCCATCCAGCATAAACGAAAGTAAACTTCATATCAAAATGATAAGTCAGCATCACATTCTGTGTGACATTGATTTTCCTCCTACGAATTAATGTCTGCCTCGAAGCTGGTGCATACGCTGCTACATGTGTTCCATCTATCGCGCCTATGCAATCTTTGAAGTATGGATATTTTTTGCAAAATCCTCTCATGCACACTATTTCGGCTTATCGGGCGTATTATCTCCGTTCCAAATGCACAAACAGCGCGTAACACACGCTTAAACCATTTATTGGTTGTATTGTTAGAAGGTTGGAATCTATCCCCTATGACACTAAACCGTGTTGTATGCCCCCACAATCATAAGGAACATGGCAACCCCCTCCTCAACGGTAACCTTTTTACCGTCCTGCAACAACCCCCTCTGCTTCAAAGCATCACAAAAATTTAAGAACACATGTTTTTGCACGCGAAAAAAAAATCTGATGGCAAATATCTGGATGACCATTTACGATTTCCATAATGCACATTTTACCAGTAAGCATAGATGTCCGACATGATCTCCTCTCGAGTACAGTATTCTCACTGGTAACAAAGATGTTCAACATCATCAACTCCTCCATAACGATGTCGGCGTCCTTTGTGAATATTTCATCATCATCACTTGACTCTGAGTCCTCGTTCATAGACATCCTGTATAGAACATATGATTAAAATAACAATCCAACGGTAATTGTTCAACAATGCATAAAGATAGTTGACACAATAGTTACGATACGTCAGGAAAATAATAATCCAACAATTCATACAAATAGATAGTTGACACAACAGTTAACATACTTAAAGAAAGTAACAATCCAACAATAAAATCCGACATCGCATAAAGATAACAGATATTGAAACAGTTAAGATAATAGTCTCCCCCCTGAACACCGAACTCAAACAAGTTCCAATACTGGTCCTCTCCTACATTTCGGCATCTTCACAAACGACATCATGAAATCGGGATCCTTGAATTTGATTATAGCTTTAACGTACATCAATTTGGACACCCCGTCCATGCCATTTAGGATGTCAAGGCAAGCTGCAGTTGAAAAAGGATCGAGACTAGTTGCTTCACTGTATGATGAAATGCCCGATTTTCCTTGTAACTTTGAGAGCTTTTCTTGCAGATATAACTTTCGCAGTTCATTTTCTTCACTCCTCATGCTCATAGTGGAAGAGAATTGAGCCATGCACGCTTCAAGCTTATCAGCCTTACTAACCTTTGGTTCCTTCCTTCGTCGTCCACCACTTGTTCCAATCTCTTCACGTCGACGACTCTTTGTAATGTCATCTATACCATCATCATTCACCGCATGCACATGTACTCCTCCAGTCAAGAAAGCATCCTCCATTTCTCTTTCCTCGTCAGATGTTGGGGGAAGTTGAGTAGAAGATTGCCCAAGCCTCCAGTAACTGTGGTACAGCTAAAAATTTCCCCAAGAGTCTCGTAATGCTTGCATCCTTCCTTCCGAAAAAGTCTGTATGTCTCCTTATTAATCTGCTTGAGAATAAATATTTCAAAAAATGTAACATGTAAAAAACCTTACAAATAGTAGATTGCTAACATTTAAATTTGTAATTTAAATAGATTACCGTGAAAAAGTGTTGCCAAACTTCCTCAGCAGCAATAACTTGATTGGTATTTGGATCTCATGTTACCCCAGTATGTCCTAGCAAGTCGGAGAAAATTCGGTGAACTGACCCCAAGCGGTTCCACTTTTCCTTAAGTCTGTCAATGCCATAATCCATTTTTGATTTTTCAATCATGGCTTGATTAATCCTACCCCATTCGTCTCTCGTGAAAGTGGACGTCTGCAGTAGCCCTGACTTCACACGATCATATAGAATTTCGATGAAGGCATGCTCATTGTCATGGGACCATGCCATGGGTTCCTTGGTTCTACCTCTATGACCCCATAGTCTATGTTTGAAGAAATTTTGGGGCAAAAAAATCAGCATGCTTCACGTATAATAGTCAATAATTGTGTATCTCGGTATCTCACCACTAGAGTGAGAACAAATATGTCATGAATGAATCAAAATAAAAGTGAAAAAAAAAAAAAAAAAAAAAAAAAAAAAAAAAGTAAAAATCTGAAGTTCTATTTATTTTACAACATACATCATCATGGATTAAATTATATTATAACAATGTAAATTGCTAGGTGATAAATTTATTTAATAAATTGTTTAATGTTATTAGATAAGGGGATAAGAATATAATGGGATAAAATAGGTATTCAATGCTTGTCATCCATCCTCCATTTGTATATATTGTAGATGTATATTGTAGACTGGATTGAGAGATATTAAAACAAGTAATTATTTTTACACACTATATTTTATCATGGCAATTAAAATAAAATCTATACGCTAGCTATTGGTTAATTATGCAATTCATCTGTAACTATGATCTTAACTTATTGCTTCTTTTATGCTTGCATATTGAATAACATCTTCATGACATGGTTTCCGCTATCGCAGTTGACATAAAAGTTGTTTTGATACATCATTCAGACATTTCTAGTGCTTAGTACTTAGTAGTATTTTGTCCTAATTTCTTTAATAGCACGAGTTTCATGCTATTGATTGCTAGTTAATAACGAAAACCGATATAGCGAATAGTGAAGAAAACATGGCTTAATTAAAAAAATTCCAAGCTGTCCAACAATAAACTCTAGTATTGGTATATAAAGAAAATCCTAAAACCCCAACTCTATGTATGATGAAGTTGCAAAACGATCCTCAATAACAATCGACTCTCTACAATAAAATATAAATGGAAATAAAATGAACAAAAGGCGGGACTGGACTTAAGCCCAAACTTTGTTCCATCTTAAACCCTCTTTGCCTTGTATATATGCTATTAAAATCAACTAGAATAATAGGCCTAAATAGCCAAGAAAATGTGTCTGTGGCAAATTCATTCTCTCATATAGTTTAACCTTACCAGTACTTGTCAAAAGAGAGGATCACATCTTTATTATGAAATTATTTTCTTTACTTTCTAGATCCTCTATTTCATCCCCCCTCTACTTCAATCCTCATTTGGTAGAATGTTGTGCTCACTACACTTCTCAAGCAACTATATTTTCATACTTTGTAAACTTTTCTCACATCAACATTCTTCATCATATCTTGATTGTGTCCTCTGTCACAATCCTTTTATTGATTATTATAGCTTTATAGTGATCTCGGGCTATACGTGCTTGCAAAACTGCAGCAGAGGAGCGTGCTGTTGTGAGAAAAGAAGGTGCTGCTATTCGTGCTGTAATTAGTGAAAATGACCAAGATTATAGGCATCGCAATATGGCGAAGCTCATGTTCATTCACATGCTAGGTTACCCAACAAGCATGAAACTCAGACAAAATAGACAATCAAAGGAAAACATCATTAGAGAAGTAATTTGCTTCATAGTTGAAGGAAAACTACAATTACCTTTCAAGGTGAAACCTTTCTTTTCAAATCTGCCAATAATTTCACCAACCTAAAACACAGCAATAACATAAAATAAGAACCTGATTGGCTATCCCATAAATAAGCATGAAACTCAGACCAAAAAAAAAAAAAATCAGTCAGACACGAATCTATCCCATAAACAATAAAGTCCAACATAAAAATGAATACGAAAGGCAAAAGCTTGAAATCAATCCACTGTACAATGACTTAATTCACTATGAAGTGACTAAATTCATTGTTATCAAATGAGAACAAATATGCCATCACATTCACGTGCACCAATTCTATCAAATGAGAACAAATATGCCATCACATTCACGTGCACCAATTCAAATACCACATACTGAATTTCATAAGCACAAACCAAGATTCGCTATTTAAAAAAAAAAAAAAAAAATCAGAATCAACCGAGCAAAAATGTACCGAAGGAACAATTCTTGCTCTCCATCTCAACAAATTCCACAAATCAGTACATACAAGCTGAAAAATCACATAACTCAACTTCATAGAGAAATCACATCACTCGAAAAATCGTGATTCAAGCTGAAAATGGATTGAAATTCTGGCTCGAAAATAAATAAATACGGACAAAAAAATTGAAAATATGAAATCAAATCAGTACACATACTTCGTCGGTGGCTGGAGGATGACGGACCGGGTGGTGTTTCACCGGTGAAGAAGACGGAGGCGATCGGAGCACGCGCGGCGGGTTGGAGTCGTCGGTGCCCTAACGTTATGGAAGTGATCTTCTCTTTCTTTTCCTTTTTTTTTTAATTCCGGGTTCATGTACCTCGTTTTGGGTTTTACTTGCATGTTTTTTTTAATTTTGGAAAATTCGTTTCCGAAAATGTCCAAGTAAACGCGTTTTGAAAATTTTGAAAAATCGAAAATTAAAAATGACCCCAAAACGACAAAGAGAACATGACCTTAGTTTTCCTGACCTCTGGATCTTCACTATGAGTTTCTCCATCATTAACTTTGGCCTTTCCCCTTTTCCTCACTTCGATGAAGGGCTATTCCTGTTCTGAATCTTGCTGGGTTTCATCATGTGACTGTTCAACAGATTTGGAACCATCCCGTGCGTCAATCAAAGTGTTAATGCAGGCATGGGGGCGTCCTTAACACAATAAGACTACCCAGTAGCATTTCCACAATCTGCATTACTAACCACTTGCGTTCAGTTGGTTGCTCAGTTGCGTTCTCATCTACACCCCTCTTTTTAGATTCACGCCCAACTGCCTTCTCTTTCTTCTTGTTCTTATCATTTTCCAGTTGAGGTTCTTTAAACCTACACCCTTGAGTTGTATGTTCGGAGGCTTGACACCCCGATCAAATCTATGCATCATTAGGGCAGTCACTGCCAAGTCTCTCAAATGCATATATTTTTCTCTCATATTTGGTCGCCTGTGTCTGTGCGAATCTAAAATAATAATGATAGTTTTTGTCTCCAATCTCTCTACCTGTATTTGCTGGTTAGCTCATCGTTACTACTTCCATTTTTACTTTCATTCATTACATTTTTTGTGATGGGTCAAGATCCCACCATAAAGTCTTCCAATTATCGTTACAGATGTGCAGTGCAAAAACTGTAACGCCCTGGATTCTGAACACCCAGAACGCCACCTCATCGTCTCAAATTAATTTTGAAAATAATGATTTAGCGAAAAATAAAACAATAATTGAAATTTCATTTCACAAAATTTTATAAAGTTTGACTCAAAAGGTTAACAATTCGAATATTTAAATAATTTGAAAATAAACTTGGAACAAACATGAAATAAATAAGTTTCAATTTCAAATAAAACATTTTTAAAATCTCAATAATGGCCACCATCGCACGCCTCGCCGCCAACTCCGTAATCTGCAAAATTTGTTTTGGAAAACGTGAGTATTTCATAGAAATACTCAGTAGACTCGCGCATAATAATCATTTAACATTATAAATTAAAACACATAATTATGATATTCAAGTCTCAGGTGTCTAACGATCATCAGTATTCTCATGAACAAGTAAATAACATACAAGCTTAAGTCTCATGCATTTAAGCAAGTAAATTCTCGTAACATAGTCTCATACTCAGAAAGCAAGTAATTCTCATGAACACAATCATACATGCTAAACTTATAATCCAAATAATTATTGATGCGCATTTTTGAAAAATGTAAACTTGTAGATAAGAGTTTACCTTAATTTCTCGAGTATTGAGCAAACGGGAATAAACACTTTCTAATGTTCTCGCGCCTCGTCTAGTCCTAAAAAAATAAATATTAAAATTAAACCTTGGAATAAATTCTAGAATGATGAATTTGTGTAAAATAATGCTTTAGGGACTAAATTGTAAAAATATGGAAAAATCAGGGACTGACTCACGTAAATAATGAACTTTGGGACTGATTTGTAATAAAATTTGGGACCAATTCAGATATTTCCAGAAACAGCAGGGCTGAATAACATGTTTTTAAAATGCAAGGGACTGAAATGAATATATTTTCGAAAACTTGGGACTAAGGGCCAAATACCCAAAAATCAAAAGTAATTTTTTTTTAAAAAAAAACAATCTCTCATTTCTCTGTTAAAACAACACAGAGAGAGAGAGAGAGAGAGATAGAGATGAGAACGATGGCGACGCTGCGTCGCCCATTCAAATTCGATACCGCACGGCAGCCGACCTCGACGCTTGGCCCGTGGCGTCACCGCCTCCACATGGCGGTTATGGGTCTACAAAGGGGTGCTGGAAAAGGGTGATATTTTGGCAGATTTTGGCATAAAGCTGAGGCTCGATTCGGTGGTGATTGGAGCTGCGATCCCGCGACGGTTTGCGGTAAGGATTGATTTTCTTTGTTTCTTAGTTTTGAGTTTTAAATCTGGCTTGGGCAGTAGGCGATTTCGACTATGGAGGTGGAGTTGCTCGATGTTGTTAGTGGCGGGTTGGAGGTTGGGTGATTGCTGCAAGGTTGTGGTTGTAGTCTGTAAATTTGGTATTAAGTTTGGTTTGATTTTCAGATGGTGAAAACTCTGCTATGGCTTGATGGAAGAGGCAGTGCTGGGTGATTGTTGGTGGCGGTTTTTGCAACGGATGGTTGAATTAGATAAAGCTCGGTGGTTTTGAAAGCAGTTACTTTGATTGTGAAATTGATTGAGGCAGTGGTTGGTTTGAATCGATTTGGTGGTGGCTTGATGATGGAGATGGTTGGTTTGGACGATGGAGGTGGTTGGTGTGTTCTGAATTCTGGCAGTGGGCAGGGGTGGTTGCGATGGAGGTGCAGTATTGGTTGTGTTGTGACCTTGCAGTCGACCATGGGGCTTGATGTTGGTGGCTCGATGTTGTTGACGGTTGGTCTCGAGGTTGAAGGTTGTTGGGTGATGATGGTGGTTGTGAAATTGTGTTCTACTCATGGTGATTGAGGTTTTGCAGAAGACTCACAATGTAGGTTTGAGGGAGGTGCTTACCAAAATTTGTCTGCTCGCATGCGATGGTCGGCTGTGTGAGGGATTGGAGATAGATATATGTGTTGATTGAGGGGGTTGAAGGAGAGAATTTGGGGATGCAAGAAGATGATGGCTGAATCACAGGAGTTTGGGGAAAAGATTGAGGAAATGTGAGAGATTAACTGATTGGAAAGGAAATCATTTGTTAAGGGGAATTGCTTGATCGGTGGTTAATGGATGGTAATTGGGAAGAGTTATGGGCTAATGGGATCTGTTAAAATGTGTAATTGAACTGTGTATTAATCTTGGTAAATTGTGGCACATTTTGGTTTAGGAATATTGAGAGAATTTTGCAAGAGGTTATGGCTGATTTAGGGATCAAATTTGTGGGCAAAAGAATCATACCAATTGGGATTAAAGAGAAATTAAATTAGTTTAAATTGGACAAGATATTAGAATTTGAAAATTTTGAACTAGGAAATAATTTGAGATTTTGCTAGAATTGAAAGTTTGAATGTAAAATAGATAATGACATTGGGACATTTTTAAATTGAAATCGGAATTGGACTAACATTTTTAAATGATTTTAATTTCACTTAAAATGGCTAGACACACACGAGTTTTAAAAATAAATGGGCAAAGTCGTAGCAACACGTTTTTAAAGATAAATAATATTTATTCAAAACCAATCACGAAGCTAAAAAAACCGTGCTTCTTTTGAATATTGTTGGTTCCTTGAGTGAGTGACTGATTCATAAAGCATTGGAGATTTTGATCCATTTGAAGTTATTTTGAAAATGGTTTATAATTATTTTTTAATTTTTTCTGATGCTTAATCTTCATCTTTGATGGCTTGAGATAAGTTGATCTTGGTTAATTCAATAAAGGCTGTCTATTTATTTGTAATAAATATTGATGGATTTCTTTATGAAATAGCATGAATTTAATTGTTTTACTATCATTATGAACTCATTCTTTCAGGTTGAATCTCAATATGTATTGTATATGAATTTTGTCAAGTAATTTCTGTCTGGTATAGCCTTTTAGGTGTGGGTGGAGGATTGGATCCCTGGTTTTAAGAGTATTATGGCTGCAGTCTTGTGTAGGACTGGGTACGAAATTTGAGAACCGAAACATTGACCCGACCCGAACCTTCTCGTCACAAGACTGCAATCTTGTCAATAATTCATAAAGAAATCCATCAATATTATGGCTGCATTCTTGTCACTAGACTCTTGTCTAGTACCATTCTTGTTCCATGATTGTATTTGTTCTGATAACTTTTCATGGTGATATGACTGTCATGATTTCTTTGTTTAGGTGGAAATTTGGAGAGAGGAAGCTCTCAGTTTTGAATACAAGGCCAATGAACTACAAACTGAAATATCTAAACTCAAGGAAGAGAATCAGAGGTCAAAGATATAACCAATCTTAAGAGAAAATAAGGAGATATTATCAGTTCCAGATGAAAAGGAAAATCTCCTGCTGATTTGTTCCATGAGGAAAAACCATCTTCTGGAGGATAAAGGTTGTATCAGTAAGTGCATTTGATAAATGGTGTCGATGCAAAATGACTTCACATCAGATTAGCTACATGAACAATATCACTTGAAAATCTTATTATGAGGATACATAATAATATTCAGACATACATTCACTCTATTGAGGTTATTCCTGAAAGCAAAAGCACCAGCAAAAGATTACATCTCTCATAGACATAGTAAATTAAAGACGGATAAGATATACTCAAAGGGTGCTCGTACAAACCAAAAGACGAGTTCAAGATAACTCGGAACATTCACTTGGAGGACGAATCTCCAAAAAAGTTCTTCTCCTTTAAGCTTTCAACAACTTCCTTGAGGCTTTCTTTAAGAGGGGTGAATTCGATGCCCAAGCTTTTTGCCTTCTCTTTTGAGAACTGGAATTTTGGGATAAAGTTGTCTTCGGCACACCTGCATTGGATATTTCAGTGTTACAAGTGCACCTTAGGCTATCCATCAACTCAAATTTTTTACAGGTTTCTAATATTTTAAGATCAAAACCGAAAATGAGCCAGTTGAACAAGCAAGATTTGGTAGGCTTCACTCTGTTGAAATCCTGTATAAAATTGCTCAGTTATCACACCTACACAAGTATTCTACAATACTCGAGCGGCGGGTGACTTCTTTAAGAATTCAGATATGTATCTGTAGAAGGTGCGACGTCAGTTTTGCAACTTGGGAAGTTAGCAAATACTAACATAAAAAAATTGGCCCTACTACATTCTAATTTTAAGGAGTAGTCAAAAACTGCCATTCAGATTTTTACCTTAAGAAAAGAAAAAGTTACAATGAACTTTCTAAGTTCATGATCATTGAATATCTTCTACCATCTTGTTCACAGAAATATGAGACTAAATTTCTGAAACTACAATTTAAAATTAAAAGACTTCCAGATTCATGATTTTTGGTTCAAGAAACAAGTCTACGTTTATTTATAACAATCATGGTTCTTCGGGAGCCTATTTAGTAATAGTCCGACTCCAACTAATTAACAGAACTTGCATGAAACTCCTCCTTGATTTGGAAAATTACTTGGAGATTCAATCAAACAATAGATTATAAAGTCAATCAAACAATAGATAAAGCCAGATTTTTAGTAGATTTTGATAAAATTTGATGAAATGTGTGGTTGAGTTTGACTTAAATTGAAATCTAAATTTTAATTTGTATGAAACATAGGCTGAATCGCACACAGAATCTTTCACATTAAATCCTTCACAAGACAGTAACTAATTGCTAACTTACTTTTCTGGAAGAGGAAGAGTAGGGTAAAGTTCACGCAGCATTTGCACAATTTCTGAGTAATGTGCAACGCGCTCCACCACAATATATCTTCCATTGGCTGAAGGTTTCTCAAATGCCAAAATATGAGCATTAGCGACATCTTTGACATTAACCCATCCAAATACAGCATTTGGATAAGGTTCGGGACCTGCATAAAACAAATTATTATGTATTCCAAGAAAGAAAAGGTAACAATAATGACGGAAATTTCTTATATCAGCACTAGTATACAAAAAGTTTGTAGAGGGACTAAGAATTTCATTTGCAAGCAGCAGTGATTGTGCAGACTGAAATTTCCCATTACGTATCATTCAGCAATAAAGAAGTAAGATTACAGAGTGGGGTGAAATAAATAGAAGAAACCGATCAAATCTTCTCAAGAATTGATCTGAACCCGATGCCATGAATATTAATTTTAGCACTATCATAGTTTAATCATTTAAGGAAAAATAACAAAAAGAACAGAGGGACCACCGCCTAATAGTTTAGTGAATAGAACTTACTCTTTATCAAGTTCAAAATTCCAGCAGCACTTGTGTTAAGCGTTGGCTGCAACAGTGGACCAATAACCATAGCTGGGTGTATGGTGACCAGGTCGAGACCTTTCTCTTTCGCGAATTTAAAGGCAGCATCCTCGGCCAGTATCTTTGAAAGCGGATACCATAACTACAAGAAACAAAATGAGAAATGGAAGAAAAGAACAGAGAACTTTAAGGACGGACAAGCAAAACATATATAAAGCAGCCGCCAAAGACTTCAAAACAGTTGCTATGTATACAAACTAGTTCTTAGTTGTCCACCGGTGCGATGTACGGAATATATAATTTTTAAATTATAATTTTAAAAATATTTTTATTCAATTATATCAAATAAAAAATAAAATTTGAATACAAAATGTTATTGAATTTGAAATTTTAAAAAAAACAAAATTATTCAAAATAAAAAATGTTACATATACACTAAATATATCGCGCCACTCAAAATTTGACTCTCATTTAAATTTTTTATATAAGTTTTTTTTTCTTTTATCTACATTTTTCTCTAAAAATTTGATCACCTCATCACCTATTTCCCTTTTAATATATTATTATAATTTTTTATTAACTATATTTTTTAATGTGTTGCTTACATATATTTTATTTTTCTTTATTTTTTAAACACGTCAGTTTTTTTCGAAATGATTAAGCCTCCGTTTGGTAATAATGTTTGGTTTATAAACTTATTTATTTATGATTTTAAGGTAAAAAATAGTGGCTGAAAATTGGAGAGAGAAAATATGTGTGGTTAAAAAGTTGAAGAAAATAATTTATTATTTTTTCATTTCTAACTTAACAAATTTATATACTATATATTTATTTATTTTAAAATATATTTATCCAAATATTTCATTTTCAATGTAACACATTTACATAGATATTATATGACATTTATTTATGTTCAAATATATTAATCCAATTTTTTCATTTCCTACATAACACATGTTTTTGAATTTGAAACTTTAAAAAAAAAAAAAAAACTAATCAAAATAAAAAATTCTGAATGTACACTTATTGTACCGCGCCACTCAAAGTTTAACATTTAATTAAATTTTTTATATAAAATTTCTTTTGACATTTATTCATGTTTTTCTCTAAAAATTTGCACGTCTTATCACCTATTTTCCTTTTAATATGTTATAATTTTTAATTAACTTTATTTTTTAATATGTACATATATTTTATTCAAAATCCAATATATTAATTAAACTATTTTATTTTTCCTTGTTTTTTAAACATACCAATTTTTGTTAAAATGATGAAGTGATTACATTTTTAACCAATTTATCACTGGTGGTAAAAAGTTGATGGCAAATAATTAATTATTTTTGTAATATACTTATTGAAGAATGTGCTCATTTATTGATATATTAGGAAGTAAAATTTCAATAATTTTATTTATTTATTTTCAAAATATATTAATTCAAAATCTTCATTTCTAACTTAACAAATTTATATAACATGGATTTTTTATTTTCAAATATATTAATCCAAAATTTTCATTTTCAATTTAACACATTTACATAGATATCACATTTATTTATGTTCAAATATATTAATTCAATTTTTTCATTTTCCTACATAACACATTTACATAGATATCAAATTATTTATATTCAAATATATTAATCTAATTTTTTTCATTTTCAATGTAATACATTTACACATAATATATTTATTACAAATCTTACTCAATATTAATAAATAATAATTTTTTCTACAAAAATATTTATCTTTTATTTATTTTTATTTTTATTTTTTTTATCTATAAAAGTAGAAGTGAGGAGAGTAACTCACTCACTCTCCTCACTTCTACTTTTATATAGATAATATATATATAAAATAAAATAAAGATAAAGACATGTTACAAGTTTTTCTATGGCAACAAAACATGATTATCTGCTCTAATTCTATCCCCAAAATTTTGGTAATGTTTTCAATTCATAAAGTTGGTACACTATTATTTTTACCACCTCTTGAAAAACATTAAATTAATGAATTCCCAGTTCCTATATTTAAAATATATTTTGTATGTTATAGATTCGTTATTTTTACCACCTCTTGAAAAACATTAAATTAATGAATTCCCAGTTCCTATATTTAAAATATATTTTGTATGTTATAGATTCGTCTTTACTTATGATTAGAAAATTTGTATTCTCCACGAATTAATTAACTTTATTACCAGAACTATGAACCTTATTAAGGTCAACAGTTTCATTTGCGACTATAGTGAATGCTCAAGAAAGTATATACCTTCATTTCTTTGCAGAACTCCTGATCAGACCACCAAGTTTCATCGACTACAACTTCAGGTGTTTGAGGCTTGCCATTGCAATTAACTGTAGCCACAGATGACGTCAAAATAACTTTTTTGACAGATGGTATTTTTGCACATGATTCAAGAACATTGAGTGTTCCTTTGAGAGCAGGTTCAATCAATTCTGCCTGAAGAAGCATGAAAAAGGTAAATAATGCTTCTCAATCATGAATAAAGGATAAATATAGTGTTACACACTAACATACACTTTGGGTTACATGCCCTCTCACATGGGTGTGAAGCCCGCAAAAGAGTGGGTCTCCACACCCACCCCATGTGATGGTGTGTGACTGTAGCATGATCCTATGAATAATATTAACATCACAATTAACAATTGTTGGCTCAGCTACAGCCAAAATGCATTCAAACCCTTCCGCACTTCCATGACCAGATTTGGGTTGCATCACTCTCTTAGCTTCTACTTTGTTCAAAAAATAAAAACCAAAGGAATAAAAAAAAGGAATGAAATAGGAACCTGTGGATCTGCGGCTGCAAGGAAGAAAGGCGATGCAGTATGAAAAACACCTTCACAGCCATCGACCACAGCATCAAAGGATCCTTGCTCCAGTAGGTTTGCTTTCAACAAGTGAAGTCTCTCCTTGGCTCCATCAAGTGCAAGTAAGTGCTCTGTCTTCTTTGGATCATCTGCAGGTGAATTCACGTAATCCATAAATAAATATTCAACAAATTCATCAATGTTTTGACGGGCATACAAGAAGGCAAATTGTAGAATTTCTAACGTTACAACATAAATTTGTCACGAAAATTGGAAGTTGCAAGCAGCACGAAGATTGTCCTGAATGAATGATCAGCTAAAAATAAATACCCGACCTCACAGAACTACAAGATTTCGGTCATTTTCCTGTATGTTAAGCTAATCTTATTATTCCTTCACAGGCAACAGTCTCTACTAAGTTAATGCTATTCTGCCTATTTTTTGTTGAATAAATAGACTTTCACTTCAATAAGCACTATGTTAAGTTGAGTCTTTTCCCTTGGTTTCATTCTTTCTTCCATATTATTAGATCTCAGTGTTACAAAAATCAAACCCAAGAAACATTAACAATCAAATAGGATATATAACCCATATCCCGAAATGATCATACAACACAATTAGATCAAGAGTTAAAATCGGAGAGAGATGACTGAACTTGGGTCACGAACAGAGGCTCTAACAGTATAACCACGCTGAAGCAACAATTTGACGATCCATGAAGCTATGAATCCTGATGCTCCTGTTACACACACCGTCTTCGTTGCCATACTTAACTTTCTCTCTCTCTCTCTCTCTCTCTCTCTCTCTTAGTTGGGCGTTCAAAGGGAGTGGCTGGAGCGGAGCGGGAGGGTGCCTGTAACTGACAAGAGATTAAAAAAAATCAGCATTATTGCTTCTATTTATAACCACAATCTGTCTCCCATCCCTCCCCCATCCCAAAATAGGAGTCCAACTGGAACTTCTTTTGTAAACGGCGGGAGCTGGAGCAAGAACTTTTCGTTATAATAAATAAATAAATAATAAAGTATAAATAGATTTTTTATGTTTTTTGATAAAATATTCGGTTAAAAAGTGAAAAGAAAATGTATTTGTGATTTAAAAAGTGATTTGAAAAATTATTATTAAAAAATCTTGCTTTAAAACATGTTTGTCAAATTGAGGAAAGAAAAAAAAATGTGCGAAAAAAAAAAAAAAAAATTTAACAACAAACATTTCCTCTCCACTTTTTAGCCACCTTTTGGTGGCTTGTATTTGGATTATAAACAATTTTTTGTTCAAATCTCGAGACAAATAAATGGTTAAAAATTGGAGAGAGAAAAGATGTGTGGTTAAAATTTTTTATTGAAAATTGAAATGATTATAAACCACATAATTTTTTCAAATCACTTTTTAACCACATTTTTCTCTCTCCAGTTTTCAATCACTATTTTTTACATTAAAATTATAAATAAATCAGTTTATAAATCAAACAGTGTTACCAAACGGAGGAAATATTTTCAAAAATCATTTCAAAAATCATTTCCTGTCACATTTTACCAAGAAAATAATCTATACACAAACTAAAAAAAAATCTAAAAAAATATGAATAAAAAGACAGAAAAAAGTTAATTCCGTTTGTTAAAAGTTTTGTATTTAAAAATATTTTTTTATATTTTCTTAAAAATATGTTGTTGAAAAATGAAAATGATTAATTAAAAGTACTGGTGTCATCCCATCAATCAAATGGTGGCTGATTGACCATTTGATTGAAGTGGCGGAACGTTTATCTAGAGAAAAAAAAAATCGAAGATGAACCGTAAAAGGCGAGGGCTCGTGGAGCAAGATTTTTTCATTTTAATATATATAGTATAGATTTGGCAAAATAAATTTTTTTTTTTTTTTTTGAACCGTGCTACATGTACCCTTTTTTGTACACCCCCTCACAAGGTGTACACAAAAAGTTTAATTCTTTTTTTTATGTTTTTTATGCAAATATGTGATTGAAAAGTGGAGAGAAAAATATGTGTAGTGAAAAAGTGATTTAAAAAATTGTGTAAAAAAAACATTTTTTAAACAAAGAAAAATATCTTTGCCGAACAAGTACAAAGGAACCGGAAATGATGATCAAAAAGGTGACTGAATTGGCATACCTTAGTTGATAAAGATTGAAATGATGTAATGTCTGTCATGCTGACAACTACAGGATGATGGTTCGAATCCTGACAAATATTTTAGATTTGGCATCCTTATGGTAGAAATCAGTTGGCGGGCTTCAAATCCTAACTAACTGAGACACATCGAGCGTTTACTTCATCCACAAGGCTCTAGGGGCGACACAGTAAGATCGTCAAAATTGCGATTCGACCTTTTTTTAAAGGTGATTGAATTTATGTAAATTGTTAATTTTGATATTGATGAGATCGATGAAATGATGAATGATTATTGCAACTTTCGATAAAAATTAAATCATCCAGAGTTGGGTGAGAAGTGATACTTGATTCAATCATTCATGAATCTTGTTTAGCGGAAAAAAGAAAATGAGAAATAATTAAAATAAAAATAAGATAATCTATGGTTCTTATTCCGAGATTTAGATAGATAGATTAGAAAAAAGAACAAAATTGATCAGTTCTAGATTCCAAGAATCGGAAACATAAATATATACTCATAATTAAAATGAACCGATCGATTAGTTCGGATCTAATTTTATTCTAGATAGTTTAGCTTCCCTTTGGTAAATGTATTATTTTTTATTTATAAATCAATTTATAAATTATAAAATTTCTCAAATCACTTTTTAATCACACGTTTTTTTCTATTCAATTTTTAACCACTATTTTTTACCTCAAAATTTTAAATAAACCAATTTATGAACCAAACAGTGTTTATAAACAGGTTTATAAACAAGAAACATTTTTATAAACAACACAAATTTTTAAACCACCTTTTAACCACATATATTATCTCTCTTCAATTTTTAACAATTATTTTTCACCTCAAAATTATAAATAAACAAATTTATAAATCAAACAGTGATACCAAACAGATGCAATTTTCCCCACTCAAATCTATGTGTTATATTATTTTTCACTTGGATTTTTTTATGTTAAACAACTGTAAATATTGTGCATCTTTTTTTCCTTTTTTTGAAAGTAAATAGTGTGCATCTTTATCACTTGGACGGTTGCTAAAAGACATTATATACATGAAGTAATTAAAGATAAGATCAAGAAAAGACACTTCAAGATTACAACTTGAAAATTGGAATCACAACTTTTCAATAATGTTAACAAAGATCAAGCTTAAAAGGGGGGTTCCTTTGTATAATGGTGTAAGAGGACCTTTCTTTATGATGATCACATTCAGATGATCACGAATCGAATTTTTGATTAGGCATCACGCTTGCTTTCACATGGAGGAAGCATTACTTTGATTAGATCAATCTTTGGCTCTCTCCAATTATATTTTCTTCAGATCCTGCAGCCTCTCAAAGCTATACTGAAGAATATTAAGAGCATTTTCGTACGGTTCCTTTGGGATTCCAAAGATCACGCACATTGATTACACTGGCGTAGAAGGAAGAATTTATACCTTCCTACCGATGAGGGTGGACTTGGCTTCAGACGATTGGAGGATACATTGGATGCTTTCTCAATGAAGCTTTGGTGGTCTTTTCGGTCTCAGAGATCTCTTTAGGCTCAGTTTTTACTTAACAAATATTGCAAGGGGACACACCCTTCAATTACTGGTATCCCACATTCAGCCTCTCCAGTTTGGAAGAGACTGAAGAGGACGGGATCACGGGGCTGAGTCACACATTGCATAGCATCTTAGAATTGGATAGATATTATTTCGGTACAACTATTGGATGGGGGACACTACATTGGCTGCGTTCTTTCAGATCTCCAAATCGGAGAGGCTGCGAGACTTCTACGAGGGCACTGGATGAGATTTAATAGACTCCTTTCAGATCAGTGTTCTAAAACGCGCGCACTGTACGCACCTCTCACGCGTCGTCTTGTCGAAAAGCGCGAAAAAAACGTTTTTAAAAATTTTATCTAAAAAACGAGCGCGAAGCGTGCACAAAGTGTGTCGAAGTGCGCTTAAGTACATCCGAAGAGCGATCAGGCTTTTTTTTTTTTCCTTTTTTTTTTTTACTTGTTCAAGTATGGGTAAATTTTAAATCAAATACATAGAAATTGAAAAACGCTTTTTAACGCTTACTCTCGCTTAAACTTCAAAAGCTTGACTCTCGAGCTCCACGTTTCACGCTTTTTAGAACACTGCTTCAGATAGTAGATTCTCTACCAGGTATGCTTGTTAGTTGGTTCGGGCAGTACATCAGTCACATGATTCTTATCGGTGATTGTAGACAACTACTCTTCCCGTAAATGTTTCTTTCTTTAGTTGGAGACTTTGTGTAACACCCCCAGTTTAAAAATCTTAAACCTAGGAGTGTTAATTTTTCTTTACTTAAATTTGGAAACAAATCATTTAAAACTTCAAAATTTTCATTTTCTATTATAAAATTCTACAGAAATTTCGGCAAAGTCTCCTCCATAAATTGGACTTAACCTACCTATAAAGAGACATCATAACCATTTTACATATACAAATCTCAACTTATTCAATATTCAACATTCAACCATAATTCTATTTCAAACTCCCACATCACCACACTATTCCCAAAATCATTCACAAACTCCTCAACACAAAATTTTATATCGATAAGCTTCAATTAAGTGAAATAAGTGATAATATAAACAATATTAGAAACGTCATAACTTATTTAAACTAATTCCAACAAAAACAATTTAAAGAATGAACGATTAAAGAATAACCAATGAAACCTTATAAAAATCCGTAAGTAAATTTTTAAAAAATAAAACTACGAGTACTGTCTGAGTCTTCCACCAAATACTCTCCTCGTATCATCTAGCTTTCATCACCCAAAATATTGGAGAGGGATTGGGGTGAACTAAAGCTCAGTAAGAAACTTCATGCAAGTGATGCATGCTTATGAAGTGAAATACTTTAAAAATTCGAAATATTTATTCCCATTTACTTTACTTTTCAGAACTTTCAAACTTTCACTTAATATTTCTAAACTTTTACTTCATATTCATCATGAGCTCACTTGATGTATCTTCTAGTCAATCGGAGAGTAGTGGACAATTCTTATTTCGAACCAGGTTAACATTCACATTTTCACCTCAAAGCTGTTTAACAGTTCACCGTAAATTGGTTGAAAGTTTCGTCGCAAAGCGACTTAATTCTGGTACGTCGGTCTCCCGCTCCACATTTCTCATTCACTTCTTTCATGACGTATGAGTACACTCATTATCTTTCTTAAAACATGGGATACATATCTTTTGAGAAAACTTTCACTTTTTCATATTTTTCATTTAAAAACATTTGACTTCCAAATTCGATGTCAATGCATGCTTGATGATGTAATGACATGATAACGTGCATTCTTGAATACTTTCTTAAATGAACATGTACTTATATAAAGTAACGAAAGCTTCAAAAGCAGGTAAATTTCGTAACACTCACTTAAACACATAAATTCTGCATTAACTTTCAACTTTACAAAAAATAGGGAAAGTTTACTTATATGACGTCCTTAGGATTTACCGTTATCTGAATTTACAAGTGGAGGAGCCTCGGCTGCCCGTGACGTCAATGTACTAAAATCCTAGTTGTATCCATTCATTTAATAAAATATACTTTTAGTTCAAAAATCACATTTCAAACTCCTAAATGAGATTGAGACTTTCATGTGACTTACAATTCAACCCAAATGGGATCTTCAGCTATGTCAAATACAGACCATACTACATTCGGAATAAGAGATTAACTTCAACGGCAAAATTGAAATCTAACTTATCAAATTACACAAAGGTCAAAGCTATGGAATATACATCACAACTTAAATTTCACAAAGACAATTCCAATTAGCATTCTAACTATTCATAAATTTGAAAATCACAATTTATTCAAACTTTATCCGAATAGTTAATTAAACTACAAATTTCATAAATTTTTGAAAGTCTGAAAATAATAACTATAAGTAAAAAAATATACACTAAAATAGAATTAAAACCACCTCTTTACTTGAAATTCTAAATTAGTATACACATTTACATAATTTACTCCAAACTTTGAAATTATAAAGATAACTCCAAATTAACTAATCGAAATCAATTAGCAGTTAAACTAATTAAAATTAAATTTCGTAAATCCGAAAATACATTACAACTCCAATATAGCTAGAAATTTAACTAAACTAATTAATTCTATAAATCCATAAATCTGAAAAGTGTACACACACATACACGTACAGATATTTATATATTGCCCCAAATCTGAATTTAATAGTTTAAAATTCGAAATTTAACTAAAACCCAATCTGAAAAATCTGAAATCTTCATATAAATACATACATTTGGGAGGAGTGGTTACCGCGGTAATGGCCAAGGTGGTGGTCGTTGGTGTGGGTGAAAGGAACCGAGAAAGTAAAGGGCGGTTTGGTTTTGTGTGTGAAGCGAGAGAGGGCAGGTGAGAGATGCAGAGAGAGACGGGTTGAAGAGAGAGAAATCAGGGTTGAAGAGAGACTGAGGGTGAGGTTTGATTTAGGGGTAGGTTTAGGTATAAACTTTTGGTAATTTGCAAATCAATCCCCAACTCTCATGAACTCGTAATTTAAGTCCATAGCTGTAGCGCCCCGAGTTCTAAATACCCGGTTCACCACGTCATCGTCTGGTCTAACCTTTAAAATAATATTTTAGTGGAAGAAATAGCTGAAATTCATTTTTGGCAACGTTAAATAAAACTCCAATGGTCGATAACATTTGAAAACATTTATGAAACAATTCAAAATAATGAATTGAACCATTAATAATACAAAACATTTGACAATGCCATAATTTCTCAAATAATTGAAAATTTCAAAAATATTCAAAGTTTAGAAATACGGATCATCAAAATAAGATTTTCGATTATTTAATGACTATTGCCACCATCGTCCATCACTTGTCACCATCTCTGAAATCTGCAAATATTGTTAAAATAGGAATGAGCATTTCACATAAATACTCAGTAGACTCATCGCCAATTAATTAATCTACATTATAATTGAACACATAAACTCAGGCTCTTTAGAAATCATAGGGTGTGGGTAGTCTCTTCTCGTGCATTAAAGCACATGGCTTCTCTTTGAAACATCATAAGCTCTTTAAAATTATCGAGTGTGGGTAGTCTCGTCTCGTGTACTTAAAGCACATAAGTTATCCATAACATTATCATTTATCTTGCAAGATATTCTCTTCTTTCTCATGCATAAAAGTATATAAGTTATGACAAACATAGCAACATAAATATTTGATAAGAAATATATTCTCGTCTCATTTCATGAAATAAATTGCACATAAGTCATATAACATACACATTCACATGCAATCATAATTAAAATCAATTAATAGGAGCGAGTTTACCTTAAACTTAACGAGTGCAAAATCGAGCGGGAAATGATTTCGATCTTCTAAATCTCAGCTAGGGGTGGACAAAATAACCGAACCAGACCAGACCAAACCAGAACCAAACCAAACCAAGCGGTTTGATTCGATTCTACATAAAAAAAATAATGGTTTGGTTCTTAAAATCAAGAACCATTCGATTTTGGTTCTGGTTCCGGTTCTCTTTCCAGAACCAGAACCAGAACCAAGAACCAAACTATATATATATATATATATATATATATATATATATTACAAATTAGTAGATATTCATCTCACCAAAAAATTAAAATCTAAAATTATAAATGTGAAATGTACAAAAATGTTATTTAACATACATTTTATCTCATTTCATATTAGACAAAGATTTTAAATCATAAATCTAAATTATAATTATAATTCGTTTTTTTTCTTTTCAATTATAAATACGCATTCAAACTGCTTTACTTACACTCCTATAACACAACAATCATTGCACTCCTTAATTACCATCAACGACAATGATGTTTATTTTTTAAAATTTATGTATATATAAACCTCGACCCAATTCATCAATTCTCAAGAGTTAACCCAAACTCAAATTGCAAATTACATCCCTAACTCACACGGCACCACGGTAGAATGGGATTCAGAACTTCATCGTAATCTGTAACTATAAGTCTAAACTGTCTTTATGTTCGATTCTCTAAATTTCAACAGGTCGACGAACTTCCTTCAGACTAGTTTCTTCTTCTTTGACTTAGAATAACATGTTACTTTTTCTAAATCTTTATTTTGTTAACTAAAAATTTCATTTTCTATTTAGTAATGATGTAGATGGATTCTAATGAAGAAACGGATATAAACAGGTTTTAATTTACATTTATTATTTAAAAATTCAAGTAATGGTCTCAGAACCAAACCAGACCAAACCAGAACCGAGCGGTTTGGTTCCATATCTTTGAAAAAACCAATTGGTTCCATTAGTAAAAAATCATCGGTTTACGGTTTGATTTGGTTCTTCTAGAACCAGAACCAAACCGAACCACGTCCACCCCTAATCTCAGCACGCCTCGTCTAGCCAAATAGAAAAATAAGTTAAATTAGTCTTTCGAAAATTTAGTTTTAAAATAAGAAATAGAACTTTAGGGGTTAAATTGAAATCTAATCATAGTTGAAATTAAAAAGATTTTGGGACTAAAATAGAATTTTTAAAACTAAAGGGACTAAAATAGACAACTTTCAAAACTTGTGGGTAGAATGATAAGGTGTAAATATTTGGGACTGATTTGCGAAAATGACTTGAGATTCGGGATTGAAATAAACATTTTAGGAACTGAAGGGGCTAAAATAAATAATCAGCAAAGCTTGGTACTAGAATAAAATCATATTGGAAAGCTGGGGACTAGTGAGGCAAATTTCACAAAAAGTTAAAATATACAAAATATATACATATATTTCACTCACTCTCTCTCTCTCTCTCTAGAGAGAGAGAGAGGAGTACTCGGCGATGGGTTTTGCCGAGTTCAACTGCCGACCGAGAAGCCGGCGACAGCGCCACTGTCGTGTGGTGGCGCAGGTGCGGGGTAGAGAGGCTGTGGGCTCGACTTTGGTTGTCAAAAACAGGGTGAAACCGAGGCTCAAAGCTTGAAACTTGGGCTGCGATTTCAGGTGGTAAATCCGACGACACTCCGGTCGAATGTGCCTGGGGATGAGGTAAGTGTTGGGTTAACTTTTACTCTTGGTTTTGGGTTGATTGGATATTGTCAGTGTTGGGTTTTTGGTGTGTTGGTGGCGGTCTATTGGCGGTGAGTTGGAGGTGGCGTTGGTTGGGGTCAGTTTTGTGTGGTGTTGAAGATGGCGATGGTGGGCCACGATGAGGCAGTGAAGGTGGTGGCTTGACTGGTGTTGTGCAATAGGCGTGATTTGCAGTTGGCTTCGGCAATGGCAGCGTTGGTGGTCTTTGAAGCTTGTGAAATGGACGAAAATGGTGGTTGGGTATCAATTTCAGATTTATGGTACGTCCTTGCAGTGGAGTTTGACCGAATAGTTGGTTATGTGGAGGTGTAGCTATGGCATTTTGAGGATTGAGGTGAAGGAGTGATTGAAGAAGTTTGAGTTTGCTGTGAATAATGTTGGCTAGGAATGGCAATGGGTCGAGTTCGGGTCGGGACCGGCCCGCCTCGAACCCGAAATGGCAAAACCTCGCCCCGACCCTACCCGCCCTGCGACTGTTCGAGGGTCGGGTCGGGTCGGGTAGCTAGTCGAGGCGGGGCGACATCCCGCCCCGCCAAATGACCCGAAATTAAAATTAATTTTTTTTTTGGTAATAAAATTTTAGGTGAAAAACTTAGGAGTCGAACTAGTTAGAGTTTTTAAGTTTAAATTTTAAACATAATATGTATATTTGAAGGGAAAAAAAATCAATAAACAACATAATGGTATAGTGATTATGTAATCTCATACCCTTAAATCCCACAAAGGTTCAATTCTTCTAAACCTCATTAAATTTATTTTTAGTTTCTCATCCAAAAAAAAAAAAATCTCGGGTCACGGGTCGGGGCGGGTCCGCCCCGAACCCTCCCCGCAGACCCGACGGGGCGGGTAATTTTCGGGGCAAGTCGTTTCGGGTCCTTCGGGTTTTTTTTCCATCCCTAATGTTGGCCAAGGATTGAGGAATTCTTACCGTTGATAATCAGCTTGGGGTTGCTGGAATCAGAATTGTGGTTTGTGTCGTGGGAGAGTGTCTGATGATGCTGAGGAGTGGGTTGGTGTAGTGTGAGAGAATCTGATGGGGTAATGGGATTTGATATAGTTGGTGGAAGTTGATAATTTGGGCTTTAAAAATAGTTTGGAATTAAAGAAAATAAATAAATAAATAAAAATAATTTTAGAAACTCGAAATTTATTTAAAATTGAATTGAACTCGATTTCATATTTGGCTCGAAATTACTCGACTCAGCTAGACGAACACGTTTCGATTTAATGCAACTTACCACTCAAATAAAATAGAAATTTGCAAGTAACAATTAAAATAAACAATTAGACATAGAATTGTATGTGAATAATGTATAATCTTTCTAATTGGTACATTGATCGGGCCAAATTCAAGCCCTTCCACTGCAAAATAAATCAAACTTCAAACTACAATAATTATATTGAAATAATTTACAGTGACATTGATATAAACATTACGAAAAAATCAAGAAACACATAAATTGAAAGGCAATACTACTCTTTGACAGAGGCTTGTACCAGTTGACATGATTATTCAGAGAAAGATTGACTGTCACTTAGCATCACGGTATCAGTGCTACGCACAAATAGAGACTATTACGCACATTTTTACAAGTACTATGATCTCAGATTAGGTATGGAGCCACTTTGGAGACATCTTTAAAGTGCCTATGATTCTGAGTGAGGATGTTCGACAGAGATTCCTGAGATGAGGATACTCTAGAAAGTATGTTAAACTGGGTCATATTCGTACCATCATTCTTCCATTGATATTTTGATTTTTATGAATTGAGAGGGATGACACAAAACACATGGGTATTCGGATGGAGCTTCGAAGGGTTATTTGGAGGGTGTATCACATTATTTAATTTCTTCAAACTGGAAGACTCATCAGAAATCAGCACTGGTGTGAGGATAAAGCTATTGCCCATTATTTGGCATTAAACTTACTCTTTCTACCCCTTCACCCCTACCCTAGTCCTTTGGCGCGTTCTATTAGTGGGAGTCTACAAGTTCAACACTAATGGATGCGTCAAGGATGTGATGCAAACCCCTTCGGTGCGTTGACCGAAAATTCCCACAACAATTTTAATACCAACCCAAGAAAGCTAATGTGGTAAATAAATGGATAAACACCTTAACCCAAGTTTAATTCTAACCCAAAATTCAAGGATTAACAAACCCTAACCCAATGGGGGTCACTTAAACAAATTCCAAGGTGGGAAAATAAACAACAACACAAGAATAATAATACTCAAGTAAAGTTGATTAAATTCCAAGAAGATAACAAGATCAAAGAGGTTTAACCTTACCTCAAGAAGGGGGTCTTCAAGACTAGGGCTGTACAACGAAACCGTCAAACCGATATCAAACCGCAATTTCAAAACCGTTGGTTCGGATCCACGCGGACCCGTCAACGTTTCGGTTTTGACCCAAACCGAACCACTTTCAAATGGTTTGGTTTAGGTTTCATTTTTCAAAACCCGTTTCAAACCGTCAAACCGCTAAAAATTTACAATTAAAATTTAATTTTTTAATTGCAAAAATACAAAAAAAAAATTATTGCTTTTATTTTCAATTTATATGAAGGGCACCTTGCTTTTTCTTTATTGTTAAGAAAGACATTTTGCTAGTACTAAAAACTAAGTACTACCGGTGACTTTCTTACTTTATTTGTTTTTTATCGTATAATTTTTTTTGGTGGAGTATGCATAAACTTGCTCATTATTTATTTTTTCTTGGTTATAATATTTGTCTTCTGTTAATTTAGCAAGTCATGACTTGAGTATTTATGGTTATCTAAGCAAAATTAGTTGTACTTGAGATCTTTTATCATTAGCCGTAATTCATCAAACTCTAAATTCCTAAAGCATCATTCTTTCATCATGTAGTTCAGTAGTTTTGCTTGGAATACAGTATATTTGAGTTTAAGTTGTTTTGTTGTTAAATAATAGGAAAATCTAACTTGAGAATGGATTTTGTTATCTATTAGATTTTTTTGATATTATTGTGATAATTTGTTTCTGATCGTGCAGTTATATCTATTTTAGAAATTGTTTACCCATATATTTTAATTTTGTTAGTCTTATAACATCTATCCATAATGTCGTTGGGTTATTTGCAATTAATTTTGATGTCTTAATTCAAAATTCTATTTCAATAATTATTTTAACTTGATTTACATATATTAGTTTAGTTTCGTTTGCAAACCGCACCAAATCGCAAAAAACGGTTTGGTTTGGTTTAGGAAATGAAATGGTTTGGTTTGGGTTGGAAAAACCTCAAACCGCTTTAAACGGTCTGGTTTGAAAAATTATCAAAAACCGCCCAAACCAAACCGTTTACACCCATATTCAAGACCTAGCTCTCAAGAGCAATTTTCTTAACATCCAAAGTTTTTTTTACAAATGAACAAGAAATGTGAATATAATGTACAAAATAGAAAAAATGTGCATTTCGGTATTTAAAAGAAAAACCCCGTTTTTGTGGAAATTGCAAGAAAAATCCCGTTTTTTTGAAAAATGAAGTGTTTCGGTCGACCGAACTTATTCGGTCGATCACTGGGTCGACCGAAACTGGACTTTCGGTCGATCGCCACTCAGCCGAAAACGCCTGAGGCTGGAACAAATTTTCTCTGCAGACTTTCGGTCGACCGGAATGATTTTCGGTCGACCGGAATGATTTTCGGTCGACCGAAATTGCATGATTCCAATTTCTTCTTCTTTTTGAGTCCAACTTGATTCTCGGCTTCTTTTCTTGATTTATTCACATTGTTTAGCCTCGAATCTTGAACCTCTTCAACTTCGGATCTCGTCATGGGTCCCACGGGCACGTGCATCAAGGTTTGACTTTCCCGATTCTCATCATCCCCTCCCTCTTGAAAAGAATTCGGCACCTACAATAAAAATAGAAAATTCAAACACAATAAATGTAACTGAAATTTCATACTCACCGTGCAAAATCAATTTGTAGACGCTGTCAAAAGTTTGAGATGCGCCAACACCACAGAGTAGTAGTTTGGATTTTATTTGATTGGGGAGTCGCTCCTTCCACGAATGGGAACACATCCTGCAGCCTGGATCAAACGGAATATATTTCCCACCATGGTTGGCATCGGAAGCACATTGCATTCCAATTCCCCTAAATGGAAGCTCGAGCCTCCTATAAAGAGGCTTAACCAAAGGTGCATTCTCGTGCCCGCCTAAACCAACTCTTTCTTCGATAAACATGTGCATAAAGTTCAACAGAGTTAATAGGATAAAGTCACAAGTATCTTTAAGTGGAGAAAAATTGCTAATATGATGAACAATTTGATTATAGGCAAATTTAACAACCACAAAATTAGCACCAATTTCGTGCAATTGCACAACTTCCTGAAAGAAAATATTAACTATGTTGATGACCTTGTTGGTTTCGTTATATGCAATCAAATGCGACGTTTTAATACTCCTACCAACAATCACAAAAGTAGCATCATTTTCTTTCTTTATTCCAAGTAAACCCACTATAAAATTCATAGAAATAGCAGTCCAAGGTTTACTCAGGATGGGCAAATATGCATGGAATTCTTGGGGCAAAAACTTGAGTTCAGCCAGTTTGCAAGTTCGGCATTTACTACAAGTGCAAACATGTTCAACACCAAGCTTCAAAGTAGGCCAATAAGATTGATCACATAATACCCCTAAGACCCCGTTGATTTTAAATCGCCCCATCAAACAACTATCATGTGCCTCTCCCATTAGCAATTTGCACATGGCACATTTAAAAAGAAACAATCCAATTTTCCAAAACAAATAATTATCATGCCCATAGAATTCATCAAAATATCGCTCACAACATGATTCATAAATGTTTAATAAATTTGGATTATTAACATGCATGCCCTTAACAAGTTCAAAATAAAATGAGGGGGCATCAAGAAATGTTAGAAGTGAAGTCCTATTATCACCAAGACATCTCATTAAATTTCTCCTATGGACTCCCCTAGCTAGCAATTTCTTTAGAGAGCAAATATCCACGTCAAGCATATTTTCACAAAATAAGGATTCAACATGCCCATGAAATGTACTATATGCAACACTTTCACACAAGGATTTGGTATTTATGCAATTGGGCACATCCAAAAAGTTGCATTTACAAATTAAGCACTCATCATGACAATGATTCCTACCACATGTGACATTTTCACAAGTCAACAACACACTTATCAAATATATATCAAGATCATACAACCCTCTAATGTATTCAAAACACAATAACCTTGCATTTAAAGAATTATTAGGAGCATACCTCCTAGATGTTGCATTGGTTATCTCATTTTCTTTACCTCGGTTGTACTCGTTGTTGTAGGAAAATGTTTCCATGAATTTCTTCCATAAGGCATGCTTTTGGAGTTCTTTGTTGCCTTGATAAGTTGGCCTCACAATTTCCTGCAACAAAGACATGACAAAACTAGGGAGAGAAGTATTAGAGTACTCAAGAGTAAATAATATTTCAGGGTGATCTTTTCTCTCAATTTTCTTGGTGGCATTCATCACTTCCTCACCTTTTTCTGAGGTAGAATCCCCAACCCTTGGTTCTTCTCTCACCTCTCCTTTTTCTGGAGTCGTGGCTCCACTCTCACTGCCTCTTCTTTTTCTAGGGACGTGGCACCAACTCTCTTGCTCTCATTTTTATTTTCTTCAATTTTTCAATTGAAGGTTCTTTTGTTTTCCTATCCTCCCCTCCTTTCTCTTCTTTTTCCTTCTCCTTCTCCTTTTCTTCCTCGAATTCGTTCTTGAGCTTCATATGGTCTTTGCATACTTCTTTCGAGCTCAAAGATATGATCACAACCTTTTTTTCATTCATTTTGAAGCTATACCGGTTCCTCCCCCTATTAAGATTCACATTTCGCTCACATTGACAAGGTCTCCCCAAAATTATGTGAGTAGTGTGTAAGGGAACCACATCACATAATATTTGATCACTATAAGTACCAATGTGAAAAGTAAAAAGAACTTGTTCACTTATCCTCACCTCCCCATAGTCGTTCAACCTTTGCAATATATAAGGACTAGGATGCTTCATAACCGGTAACCCCAATTTCTCAACTCTACTAGCACTCACCAAATTAGTGCCAATCTCCCCATCTATCATGAGACTACATGGTTTATCACTCACTAGGCACCTAGTGTAGAAATTATCCTTCCCATGTTCCTCCACCTCATTAGTATGGGCCATAGATTGTGGTGGCCTAGCATTTATCTCCAACACTCCCTTCTCATTATCACCCCTCCTATGGAATGATGGACTTTTCATTTTTGCCTTATCAATAATATCATCAATTCCATCTCCACTCCTATCTACCCATTCTCTTCTCCTCCTATTCATACTCCATTCTTCTTCCACTTCTCCACTTCTACCCATTCCATGGAGTGATGAATTTTGCATTCTCGCACTATCAATATTTTCATCAACTCCATTTCTCCTACCTTCTAACTACTCTCTTCTTTTCCTATTCAAACTCTCATTTTGTTCACCATCCCTTTCATCATCCCAAGCATCCCTTCTAATTTTCTTATTCAAACTCCCATTTTGTTTTCCACTTCCATCCCTATACACAATGTTCCCAAATTTATCCCTCACCCTTCTTCTACTACACATCATTTCTTCACCTCCCCTATTTGATGTACTCTCCCCTCTTGTTCCTAAATTTTCCAACAAGTACTTCAAATCTTGAGTTTAAGAATTGAAAATGGACATGGTGTGCAAGTGTGATAATGTCCTCACAAGAAAATATTTCTCTCGTGTTTCACTCAAATTTGGCTTTTACCCTCTATTGAGCTCACCACTCTTACCTTTTTTCCACTCAAAATCTCCTTTCTCAAGTTCTCCAATGAAGGTAATCAACTAAACCACAAAGTATACTTCTTGTGAAGTCAAGGAAATCACAAACAAAGGAAGAAGAAATTTATAACAAGTAGATACAAATAGCAAGTAGAATTTATGTGCTTGCTAAACTCAAAATGAAAAATAGTTATGTAGGATAGGATGTTAGGATCACAATTTAGCAATGGGATTGACAAACACAAAGAATAGACAAAGCATAGATATAGAACAATAAGTACAAAGAGTGTAAATTTTGAATGAGGTAATTTATCAAACACTTTGTACTCAAATCTTGAATGGCCTTGAATGTGTATAATGTGGATATATGAATGCCCCCCAACAACTCAAATGTGGCAAGGAATGAATGATCAACAATTTTTCAATGTATGGAGCAAGTGATGTATGGAATAAAATGTTGATAACACAATCTCGATAATGGGAATTGGATAGCCCCAAGTAATTAGCAATATATGGGAATTGAACAATAAAGCACTAATGGAGTAATTTTCATTGGGACATTTATCAAACACTTTGAATACACAATTTGGAAAATGTAGGTTTTGTAGTGAATGAATATGAAATTCCCCCAACAAACTCACAATCAATATACCTAATATATAGAATCAACAATACACATGAGCATATCAATTTTCCCCAATTTTTCTTAAATTTTCGGATTTTTTTTTTTCTTTTCACAATGACAAGAACAACAACAAGAAAGTAAAGATAGGTTTACCAAATTAGAGCCAAGCTCTGATATCAAATGATGCGAACCCCTTCGGTGCGTTGACCGAAAATTCCCACAACAATTTTAATACCACAAGAAAGCTAATGTGGTAAATAAATGGATAAACACCTTAACCCAAGTTTAATTCTAACCCAAAATTCAAGGATTAACAAACCCTAGCCCAATGGGGGTCACTTAAACAAATTCCAAGGTGGGGGAAATAAACAACAACACAAGAATAACAATACTCAAGTAAAGTTGATTAAATTTCAAGAAGATAACAAGATCAAAGAGGTTTAACCTTATCTCAAGAAGGGGGTCTTTAAGACCTAGCTCTCAAGATCAATTTTCTTAACATTCAAAGTTTTTTTACAAATGAACAAGAAATGTGAATATAATGTACAAAATTGAAAAAATGTGCAATTTCGGTATTTAAAAGAAAAACCCCGTTTTTGTGGAAATTGCAAGAAAAACCCCGTTTTTTTTGAAAAATGAGTGTTTCGGTCGACCGAACTTATTTCGGTCAATCACTGGGTCGACCGAAATGGACTTTCGGTCGACCGCCACTCAGCCGAAAACGCCTGAGGCTGGAACAAAAATTCTCTGCAGACTTTCGGTCGACCGGAATGATGTTCGGTCGACCGAAATTGACTGATTCCAATTTCTTCTTCTTTTTGGCTCCAACTTGATTCTCGGTTTCTTTTCTTGATTTATTCACATTGTTTAGCCTCGAATCTTGAACCTCTTCAATTTCGGATCTCGTCATGGGTCCCACGGCACGTGCATCGAGGTTTGACTTTCCCGATTCTCATCAGGATGGGTCTGCTAGTGAAGGGGGTATATTCAGAAACCATGGCGGATAGTATATCAGGGCTTTCTCAGCATTCTACGGAGATTGTCTAATACTTAAGGCGGAGCTGCGAGTTATTCTCGATGGGATTTGTCTTGCTCGCCGATTGGGTATCATATTTATTTAGATTGAGGCTGACTCCACAGCAGCTACTCATTGCATCATCAGGACGGGCAGACCTTGGTCGATTCATGGGATTCTTAGACAGGTTAGAGATATTCGTCATCTAGATAGGGACATTATCTCTCACATCTATCGTGAGGATAATCAGGTTGCTGACTCACTTGCTTCTGAAGGATGGGAGTAGAGAGTTTACCGAGAATATGGACCGCAGGATCTATCACGCAACATCAGGGCACTTGTGCAGATTAACAGAAATTGACTTCCCAATTTCAGAGGGTTATAGTTTAGTTTTTATTTGTTATTCTTTTGATGTCCGAGGCATGCTGTACCCCATTTATTTCTTTTTGTTCTTTAATGTGCTACATTATCTTTCTCCTGAAGGTCAGGTTTATGCCTCCTCCTTTCATGTACTATCTTATTTTAATATTAACTTCTGACTCACACGAGAATAAACTGTGAACGACTTAAAAAAAAAAAAGATCAAGCTTAAAAAACACGTTGATTTTGATGACTATTTGTGAGTTGGAGAAATCAATAGTTTGTAGATTCACGTGAAATGTCAAATTGTTGATAAAATTGTTACTTCTTGCTAATACCAATTCATTTTAGCATTCATATGATAAATCAAATAATAAATTGATTTATAAATTACATAATTTTCTCAATAATTTTTCTAATCACACAAATTTTTCCTCTTAAATTTTCAATAACTACTTCTTACTCTTAAAATCATAAATAAACTAATTTATAAGGAAAATACTAAAGAGTCCGAAAAATCCAACCGAATGGATGATTGAATGGGTGTGGGCTATTATTTTGGAGTTGATGTAATGGATAAATAAATTGATTGTTGCCATGTTTATATGTATAAAACTTACTTTCGATTTCTGCAACGTGATTCAATTTATAAACCACACAATTTTAACGAGAGCCAATTGAAGTAAAACTTTCAACTCTAACGTTGAGTCAAAGACATTACCTAATTTCTCATTTATTTGAAATTGCAAGTGATCCCAAAACTCTTAGATAAACTCCAATCGTGATGTAAATTTGTTGTCGATTTACACCTCTAAAAATCACTTTTACATCTCAATATACATCATGGTATATCTAAATCAAAATTTTGCTCCAATAAATAGATGTAAATTATAAGATTTAAATTTAGTTTTTGTACAATTTTTTAGCTAGTAAATCATATGTTAATCTATTTTTTTAGTTTGTGTATATATATAAATATTATGAACAAATTGACCAAAAAATTCAAAATTTGGTTAAGAAAATAAAAATATTAAAAAATTAAAAATGTGCAAATTAATATACAAATTCAAATTGTAATGTAAATTAATATAATAGATTTAAATTAGGGTGTGTTCGGCGGGGTCACATCAAGGAATTAAAATTAAAATTTGATTTATTTGTATTTTCTAGGTGAGATGTGATGTTAAAAGTTGGAGAGGAAAAATGTGAATGGTTAAAAAGTGGTATGAAAAATTGTGTAATAAGATTTTTGTTTTGTTTTTTTTTTTTGTACTTTCCCAATTAGTTCAAGGAGTCGTATGGAGCCTTATATATATATTGCATGAAAATCTTATTGATTGATAACTAAATTTAGGTGAAATTTGTTTCAAGTGAGTATGTAAAATTAGATGCAAGTGTGGGTCTTTTTTTAGATCTTTGACATGAATTTTAATTTACATCCGTTTTACACTCGTCATCGGAGAACATTCAGGTGAACTTTGAAATATAAATCACTGATTGTAGCTAATTTATACTATTATTGGAGTTGGTCTTAATAAATAATAAAAACACCTCTGCTTGTTAAAAATATTGTGTTTAAAAACATATTTTTTATATTTTTGTGGTAAATTATGTGATCAAAAATTGAGAAAAAAAATATCTGTAGTTAAAAAGTAATTTATAGAATTGTACCGTAAAAAATATGTTCCCTAAATATTTTTTTATCCTAAAGCTCCATCAAATTTGCAGGTGTCCCTTCATCATATATTTTTTGCCCAAAAACACTACGGGTCTGTTTGATAGCGATGGTGGAAAGAAAATGAATTACAGGGAATTGAATTCTAGGTAATTGAATTACTGGGAATTAGAAGTTTAATGTATTTGATTGATTTAATTTTTTAGGTGGAAAAAGTAGGGAATTTTCCAACTTTTATTGTTTGATTGACATTATTTTTCATGGAAAATTATGTAATTTTTTGCTATTTTAATCAATTTTTTTTTTGACTTTTTAAATATATTTGTACTTGATGATGATAATGTTATTTTTTGGAAAGAAAATAAGTCAATTAACAACAACAAAATTGATTAAACGTGTCCAAAATCATTTTCCATCTATCATGGAAAATATTTTTCCACCAAAACCTAAAGAAAATCTTTTCCACCAAATCAAGGAAATGGAAGAAAAAATGGGATCTGCGGAAAAAATTTTACATGGAAAATTTTGTCAAACAAACAAATCAAAAGTGGGAATTGAAAAACATATTCTATTTTTGAAAAATTTGTGTAATCAAACAGGTCTACATGTACACAGAGTTTAACAAAAAATTTCTTGTTGCTTCTATTTGCAGACATGTTTGTTCAATTATTTGTAGTCGTAGCAAAACTCGAATAAACAAGTGAGCCATCCATTTTTGACTAGCCATTCAATCATTGTGCTCCAACATGTGTCCAGTGTGTTGAAAAAAGAAATAGGGGTGGTAGTGCTACACAACAAAGAAGTGGGGTCCGTTGATGGGATAAGATACAGACAGCCTTGCAAAAGCCTGCACCAAATCATCTCACCAACAGTTTGGTATCACTGAATTTATAATTGTTTGATAACACCGTTTTATTTATAAATTAATTTATTTATAATTTTAAAATAAAAAATAGTTATTAAAAATTAGAACGAGAAAATATGTGTGATTAAAAAATAATTTAAAAAATTGTTTAATTTATAAATTTGATTATAAACCAAAAAAAAAAAGTTTACCAAACTGAATTTTAGTTTATTTATGATTTTTAGATAAAAATTAGTGATTGAAAATTGAATAGAAAAATTGTGTGATTAAAAGTGGTATGAAAAATTGTATTTTATAAACATGTTTATAAACAAGGAATTGACTTGTACTGAACGGATGCTCATTTATAAACGTGAAAAAATTCTTTTCGATAATATACGGTAGACTTGTTTATAAATAATTTTTAAAATAATGCATTTTCTAAATTAATTTTTTAAATACATACATATTTTTTAGATTATTTCGCAATCACATATTTTACCTCTAAAATATCACGTTCTCTGTTTATGAACAAAAAAACTTTTACTTATAAAAAAAATGTCGAACGAAGGTCTCCGTTTGGTAACACTATAGCAGTTTATAAATTAGTTTATTTATAATTTTAAAGTAAAATGTGTGGTTAAAAATTGAAAGGAGAAAATATTTGTAATTGAAAAGTAATTTAAAAAATTGTTTAATTTATAAAGCATCTTCATCGTGATTCAACATTGAATCTATACCCTATACTCTACGAGTCTCCAGTTACTATAGTCATTAGAGCTATGCAACTTGAACATGTAACTTAATAAAGAGCTTGACGCTATGCACGCATGACACAATTTTATCACTTTACCTATCACACCAATTCTTAAATCAACACACTCAATATTATCACTTCATTTTCAGCCAACCTCATTGTTAAGGTCCAAGTACAAGTAGCAATAATCATCAGTCATTAATGCTCTATTTGTTAACAGTTTTATGTGTTAAAAATATGTTTTTCTGTTTTCAAGATAAAATATTTGGTTGAAAAATAGAGAGAGAAAATGTTTGTGATTAAAAAGTAATTTGAGAAAATTTGTTGTTAAAAACGTGTTTTTAAACAAGTTTGTCAAGCAGATGCTAAAGTATTATTTGTCGAAGATATTATGATCAACGTCGATATGCAGCACTCGAAACTTGTAATAGTTGACTACTGCATCACAAGTGCGATGCACGACATTAGATATGAATAAAAATGTACAACGTAAAAATTAAACGTATAAAAAATTTATAAAAAATCTTTAACATTATATATTGTATTATCGTACTCAAGAGCATCAGTTATCAAATCAAGTAATGTGCTGCTACGTTTGTCATGCTCTACAGTTCTTAGGTTAATCCTTGCAATAACATGGCCTATTGTATCTGCAAAACCCAAAATTTGAATGTATTCCATAAAAATATGTAAAATTAGTGGTTTATTTGATTTACTAAACCGATGCAAGATTTTGAGTAGAGAGATACATTAGAACTGATGCAAGATTTTGAGTAGAGAGATACATTAGAATTTATGCATCAAAGGGGGATTTCTCTAACGTTTGAATGCACTTCTTCCAAAAATTGGACTAGGATCCTATTTGGAGTTCACTTTTGTTCATCCCACAAGGGGCCAGCGTATTGGCTATTTTTTTTTTTTTTTTAATACAGGTGAATGGTCACCTGGATAAAGGTGACCCCCTCCCCCCCCCTTTTTTTTTGACCGTTGCATTTGCAACGGTCACAGTCACATTAATTTTTTTTTTATAATTTTTTTTGTTTTGTTTTACTTCAACGGCTATTTTTTTTTTCCACAATATATATGTTCAAATTCTCCACAAAATTTAACACTAAATTACTTACATATTCAGGGATCTAGAATATGTAAGAGGCAAGGGCAATGAAAAACGAATAAAGTCCTCAAAAGAAAAATCAATGAAGCAAGCAAATCGAGCATGCGAAATTTGCAGTAGACTCGGACATGATAAGCGAAAATGTCCAAAATTGCTTTCAGCGGAAGAAAATCCTATTCACAAAATTCATTTAAGGTAGAACCATATCACCCCAGTCAGACGGATGCCTACCAACCTCCCAACTTCTTCGACTATGATGTATACGGATCATGGGAATGAATCATTGAAATTTAGTTGTATCATTTTTAATTTCGCAATGTTGTAATGTAAGCTTTTTTCAATTTAAGTGAAATTTCGTCTGTTAAGTCATGTGATTCAGTATTTATAATTCTGTAAAGCGAAATAATTTTTTTTAAAAATTAAGTCCACACAAATAACAAAAAAAAATAAAATTCAAGGAAAAGAAATAGCAAAAACACAATCAACATAATAATCAAAGCACAACCACTTTAGTAAAATTAAATACAAAAATTCAAGTCAACAAAGAGGTTTAATTAAAAAAGAAGAAGAAGACAAACGGAAAAAAAAAAAACGAAAACGAAAACAAGAAAAACAAAATATAACAAACCCCACGTGAATATCCCGTGAGGGATCCTTCCTTAATATAACTCTCCACATAATGACAAAGGAAGTAAAAACAACTTTTTGCAATCCCACCCCACCTTCACCCTCACCCTCTTATTACATCTTTTCATTTATTTATATATATATATATATATATATATATATATTGTTCTTTCTTCTTAAATTTTTCGATATTGATAAAAAAATTTAAAAAAATAAAAAAATCGTTGATTTCATATTATACGATTTAGTGAGAGCTTCAATATAAATACAATATTAATATATAAATTTTTGCTATTTTAAAAATAAATATTTATTAAATATAAATTATTTTTCTTTAACATTTTTATTTACATTTTGATGAATCGTTAAACTGAACCGATTACTAATGGGAATTTCAGTAATGGAACCATTGGTTCTGTTGAAATCGTGCCAAAAATGGAGTACAGTGAACCACCAGCGAGGGCCCAATAGAGGCCCCATGGACATTGACCCATGACTAAAGCTTATGATATCTCCCTAGGCCAACTGTCGAGGTGGAACAACACATGAACTTCTTTAACCGAACTGATTTATGTCTAGTCGATGTGTTTTATGTTTAGCCGAGGTACTCTATGGTGACGTCTCAGATGAGTGATGGGACAATAGATGGAGTTAGAGATGTGACGTCGCCTTTATCAAAAAGTGACAGGCGCCCATCCCCTACCAAACGTAGTAATGATTACTGTAAAAAAGTAAGATCTTCCTCTCCAGCAGTTAGGATAAATACACGTGTAAAGTTCACCACGTGTTGCCATTCAAAATTATGACTTCCCTAATAAATAGAACACTCATTTCACCTAAAAAGGGGTTAGCATTTTCATGCTATTAACTGAATATTTTACTCTCATTCATTTTTCTCTCTTTTACACACTTATATTTCCTGCACCGAATTTATATTTGCTTCAAATAAGCACTGACTTTGGCATCGGAGTGCAAACGGGAGCCACCTCGGCCCCCTTTGCAAACTGATTGTTTGTCGCAATGCGCAGGAGATCCAGGTGTTCAAGAGGGAGGAGCTGAGATGTGTTGGTCCAAGGTTCAGCCGGATTTTATGGTCAACAGGTTCCATATTTGGCTACGGAACCGAACCGGAACTGAACCAATTGGTTTCGGTTTGGTCCTTTACATTTGAGATGTTAAAATAAAATGTTCCCTAATAAAGATTAAAAATTTCTTTCAATGCTACTTTTAAAAAAAAAAAATTCTTTCCACTCTACCGTTTGCGCAAATTTACCTTTGAAAATCGGAATTCCATATCAACAGCTTTTAGAGTTTTGTTTGTAAAATTATTTAGGATTTAGATAATATCGAAAGATTTAGATTTGGGGTTGAAAATTATGAATTAAAACTTAAATTGGGAGTTAAATTGATTATATAAAGTAAAGAATCAATGAAATTGGATGAGATTGGAGGATGATACTATTTATGTGGGAAGTTGGGAATGGAAATGAATTTTGGTCAAATGGGAACTTGCCTAAATGATTTCACCGCTTCACGATTTATATTAAAAAATAATAATAAAAAATTCAACATATAAGGGAATCGAAGTACCGTTGGTTCCAATTAATAAGAATCGGAACAGGACCGATTCCCGTTCGATTCTAAATACAAGTACCAAATCGGGAATTTTCCTTTGCAGAACCGATTCTGGACCGGTCGGTTCTTGTGACGACCCGAATTCTCTTCCATTCGAGTGCCACTAAAAGTGACTCATATCATATTATCGAGACTTAAATAGTAATGTAAAATTATTCAAAAGAATAATTAGAATCCCATAATTTTATTTGTGAATAAAAATAGAACATAATTTTCTTACATAAAGTTCAACATAATTATCTCATCAATCTTAACCACTTTTGCCACTTCCATGTTGACCGCCTCGAACCTTCAATTATCTGAAAATGGTAAATATCGTGGAGTGAGATTTATAAAATCCCAGTAAGTATACCAAGCATAAATTTTCTTTTGAAAGCATATGGATCATTTTCATCATAACATAGGATAGGATCGAAATACTCATAAACATAGGGAGACACAAGAATTTTACCGAACTTAAATGGCAAGAATTCTTATGTGTAGCGCTACTAAACTCCGGTCCCCTTAGCATAATCATAAACATATCATATGGAACCCATAACAATCTTGTGAGATTGATTTCATAGCAATGATCCAAACATTTTCATAAAAACATAAGATATACTTACTTGTCATAAAAACATACTTACTTTTCATAAAAACATAAGGTGTATTTACCTTTCATAAAAACATACTTACTTTTCATAAAAACATAAGATATACTTACTTGTCATAAAAACATACTTACTTTTCATAAAAACATAAGGTGTATTTACCTTTCATAAAAACATACTTACTTTTCATAAAAACATAAGATATACTTACTTGTCATAAAAACATACTTACTTTTCATAAAAACATAAGGTGTATTTACCTTTCATAAAAACATACTTACTTTTCATAAAAACATAAGATATACTTACTTGTCATAAAAACATACTTACTTTTCATAAAAACATAAGGTGTATTTACCTTTCATAAAAGCATACTTACTTTTCATAAAAACATAAGATATACTTACTTGTCATAAAAACATACTTACTTTTCATAAAAACATAAGGTGTATTTACCTTTCATAAAAACATACTTACTTTTCATAAAAACATAAGATATACTTACTTGTCATAAAAACATACTTACTTTTCATAAAAACATAAGGTGTATTTACCTTTCATAAAAACATACTTACTTTTCATAAAAACATAAGATATACTTACTTGTCATAAAAACATACTTACTTTTCATAAAAACATAAGGTGTATTTACCTTTCATAAAAACATACTTACTTTTCATAAAAACATAAGATATACTTACTTGTCATAAAAACATACTTACTTTTCATAAAAACATAAGGTGTATTTACCTTTCATAAAAACATACTTACTTTTCATAAAAACATAAGATATACTTACTTTTTAAAAGATTAAAATGAAGTGTAGTAGTAAATGGACCAAAACTTTCTTGACCACCTTGAATTTCTCTTACTTGTGGATTTTGTCAAGAGATTGGAAATAAGTGTATATGTGTAGAGTTGTGTGTAAAAGAGATGGGTTTAAATAGATGTATAAAGTTGGCATATTGTAAACATAATCATTCAATTCTATTAATTTTAACACATCATTTTCTTAAAGTAAAGCACCATTCATATACTTTTCCATATTTATACAAATAATATGCTCTTCATGATTATATATAATGGAGTCTATCAATCATTCATATACTTTTCCATATTTATACAATTATTATGCTCTTCATGATTATATATAATGGAGTATATAAATCATTCATATACTTTTCCATATTTATACAAATATTATGCTCTTCATGATTACATATAATGGAGTCTTATCAATCATTCATATATTTTTCCATATTTATACAAATATTATGCTCTTCATGTTTATATATAATGGAGTATATAATTCATTCATATACTTTTCCATATTTATACAAATATTATGCTTTTCATGATTACATATAATGGAGTCTATCAACCATTCATATACTTTTCCATATTTATTAAATTAAGATTCTCATAATTATTATATATAATGGAACCTCTCATGCTTGCATATATTTTCTTAATTTCAATAATAAAAATAATTTTTGTATAAATAAATATTGGGATAACATTGAATTAAGTACTTGGACTTAATATACTTTAAATCAAGAGAATGGAAATATTTTTAGAAATTCGGAATTTAATTTAAAATCGAACGATCTCGATTATTTCTTGATTTGGCTATACGAATACGTCGTGGAGTTAACTTAATAAAAATGGGTGAAATAGTAGCGACACGATTTTCTATTAAAATAATTATTAATCGCGTAAAAATTCTTGGTCGCTACAAACTTACCCCCTTAAAATAATTTCGTCCTCGAAATTAATCTTACTTGATCTTATGATTTCTGAACACTTAATCAGAATCTCTTTTTCTTCTTCTTATGTAGCATCATCGCTACCATATTTAACCCAACCATATTTAACCCACTGGACTTTGACTAAATGCATCAATTTGTTTTCTTAAGACATGGACTTTTCTATCAATAATAGACATATGTCTACTCATAAATTCTTCTGAATCAAAATGAAAATTCCCAATCGTATGTGATATTTCATCATATCTTGTAGTATTCATGTAACTTGTCATTTATCATCGTATCATGTGACCTCAAATATTCGTATTAATATCTCTAAAATTTCAATAAATCTTTACTAACATATCATACCATAATAATTTGTCATTTCTTCTTATCACCAAATATCCCAAAATAATTAAAACGATTACCTGAATATTCTCTATGTAATATACCCAAACATGTTATTCACATATCAACATAATCATCAGTTTATCTTTCCAATATTTGTAACCCAAAATTTCTGCAAAATTCAATAAACAAATATCTCCCAAATAATTAAAATTCTTAACTCAAATATCATAACATTTCCCGTAAGGTATTCCTTTTACTTGCACAAACTTATTAATCCTGATTCAATACAGTCCTTATTTCACTTTCACGTATCCCCGTATTATTTCTATACCTTGATTATTATATCAAAATATCAGTACCCAAAATCCAAGAAAATATTCCATATCTCAAATCCCGTCTTCCAATGAACATGGATATCATTCTTACAAACATTCGCAAGTATTATTCCAGTCTTCCAATGAATGATCTGAGGAAAATTTATCGAATAAGACTCGAAAGATTGAGGTTGCTGATGGCTCATGGTGTTTCAGAAGATGTTCGCTGGTTGATCGAAGCAAAGGTTCGACTATCTGGTGAATTACCTATGACATTTCCAAAGCACATGCCTGGTTTAGGCAAAAGCACCTTCGCAAAGAAACGAAGAGCAAAAAGGCTGAATGGTTGCTACAAATGTGCTCGTTGGAACTGTGATACTCGTTGCAAAACAGTAGGATATTCTTCTACTAATCGGGATGATAAAATCAAATTCATAAAGGGTGGACTGAGTAAGGAGTCTTTGGATGATATTCGACTGACTCTTGAGACGCACCCAAGTGGTTATGTGCAACGTGAACTTCTCTCCTTATACGCTCAGTTTAACGAGGACAAAAATCGTTATAGTCTCCAAAATATAATAGCAAAAGATCCTGTTTGCCAGTCTGTTTTACAAAATGAGGCTTCTGGCAGTTCAACAATGATATAAGGTAAATCTCTTGATACACATTTAAAATATTTTGCTGTTTTCTTTCACGCGTTTTGGAAATAAAATATATTTTCCTTTCTCGAGTTTTGATAAAGCTGGAAATAAATCACCGAAAGGTGATATCTTTGGTAAAACAGTCAAAAGTTGTCCGATTTTGACAAAAGTAAATCTTTACTTTTTCATAATCAATCAAAAACAGTAAATTTTTTCGGCTTTAAATAGCCAAACATATTTCATAGTTCAGGCATCCCAAAATCACATCTTCTTCGTAAGTTTTCTCTTCTATACTATCAAAGATGGAAGCACCAAAACTTCGACGATCAAAACTATTTGTGTATTTTGTGGATCAAAAGTGGGGAAAGGCTTCAGTTATCTAGAAGCGGCCGTAGATCTTGGAAAGAAACTGGGGGAAAAAGGTATCACTCTTGTGTATGGGGGTGGTAGCAGTGGTCTAATGGGTTGTGTTTCCCAATCTGCTCTTGCAGAGAAATCAAAAGTAATCGGTGTCATACCTGTCCCTTTGGTAGATGTTGCAGGCAAAACACGAGGGCATGAAGTTCAAACATTATCCATCCATGAACGCATAACTTGTATGCTATATGGTTCTAATGCCTTTATAGCCCTGCCCGGAGGTTTTGGTACCTTAGAAGAAATCTTTAACATTACCTCGTGGGCTCAACTAGATCTCCATACTAAGCCTATTGGGCTTCTGAATGTTAACAATTTCTTTGATGGCTTGTTAACCTTTCTTGATTATGCTGTGGAACAGGGATTCATCTCTCCATTTTCCAGAAGGCTCCTTATTTCTGCTCCTACTATTGATGAACTACTGGATAAGCTGCAGTCATATATCTCAATACAAGATCCAGCACGGGTTAAGATAGATTGGTCGCAAGGAAGGGGAATCAAGCGAAAATGGAGTCCGGTTAATGTAAACTTAACTTTATGAATCTTAGAATAGGTGGGGGTAGAGTACGGAGTATTCTTACTCTCGAGACACCCCTCTAATTTCCTAGGATTTCCTTAATGTTTAAATCTTGTGTGTACCTCAAAGGTTCCAGGTGGTAGATTACGGAGTATTCTTACTCTCGAAACACACCTCTTTGAAGGTTTCTTTATTTCCTCAAAAGGTCAGAGGTGGTAGGATACGGCTACTCCGGAAACACATCTCTCAATTTGAGGAATTTCCCATGTTGCTTTCTTTTGCTTTTGCGTGTTTCATGTATTTCTTTTCCAGTGTGACTCTTTGTATGTTCTCCTTATGAGAAAATAATAAAATCTCTGCTATCATCTACTAAATCTCGTTTGTGATGTAAATGAACTTGCATGTCTAACCTTAATTCCTTTAGCGGATGCTTATCATATCATGCTCTTAATTCCAAATGATAAAATTCTGGACAGAGTCTCCCTTGTAATTTGGACTTATCCCAAACCATAAGCATACTTCATAACTCACAATAATAAATAACTCCACATTTGATCACAACGATCTAAAAATATTGAAAACGATTCCAACACTTCAATATCATCAAAAAATATCCCATAATTCAATTCATAATTCCTCAACATAACAATTTCAAATCATATTTTTCAATATCACAATATCACTTCCTTCCATACCTTAATTGGCTCAAAAGATTACTCATACTTATATTTATAAGTTATAAATCATATTCCCAAAATTTAATCACAAGGCCAAAGTTCATAATAAATTTCTCTTCAATATAGAGGCATAATTCACTTACTCAACATAATATCCATTACTTAATTCCCAATAACCAAATCTTTAAATCTCTAACTTCATAATGCTTCTCATAAAAGTCTCATTAAAACCACTTATAATCTTAACATCTCATAAAACTTCATAAAATTGGCTCGCTATTTCTCATTAAATCTAAATGATAGATAATCTGAACATATTTCTAATCATTTCTGTTGACTTCTCATACTTAGTGTCATGTCTAAAATCAATTATGCAAAGTCCATTTAAGGTTCATCATTTCTAAACTCAAGGACAACAATTATTTTGAAAATCATTCTTAAGTCATATTATTCCCATTATGCTCAACACCCGTTCTCTTTCTTTCTTTTCTTTCCGAATTTTTTTTTTTCAGAATTGAAACTTGAAGAGTGGTACCAATAATCATCCACAGTTTTTCCTTGCTTTTAAGCAAAGGTAGTGATAAAGGGATAAATTATTGAACCGAAAATTGAAACTTGAAGAGGAAGTACTAATAATCATCCACAGTTTTTCCCTTGTTTTTACACAAAGGTAGTGATAAAGGGATAAATTATTGTACAAATTCATTATTAATTTTGTTTGTTTAATATATTATTCCATATATTTTGGGCAAAAGTTACAACCCAACTTAATTTCTAATTGAGTCAATCTTACTAAGCTTAATATGCACCAAAATTCATATAAATATCCTCTATGTCTCATAATTCTACATTGAAAAGAATAAAAAAATTGAGTCTTCTATCAATTTATATCATACTTGACATGTATATTATGTGTAACACATAAAGATTCATAACATATGAATATTTCATACTTAACATGCTTCAATATAATCATAAATGCCATGTAATTGCTATTATACATAACATACCTGGTTCGAGGAGTCAATACGTGGAGAGTGACATAGTAGAGTGATGAGTTAAAATATTTCATATAATCTTATTTTCCTTTAATCAACAATAATTTAATGTGGTTGTATCCAAATCAACATTTTCTTGAATCATAATTCCTAATTAATCACAGTCTTCAAAACAAATCCAATATCGATATAGTAATTATCTCCCCATCAATAATTAATAACTTAACCCAAATAAAATTTATCGTCAAATCTTATTTTTCCTTTAGTCCCCGAACTTCTAGAAATTTATCAAAGACATCAATATAAACATCATATCACTAACTAATTATATTCCATAAAATTTTCAGGACATTACAAACTCCCTTGCTTAAAATGAATTTTGTCCTTGAAATTCGCACATCAAATTTCATCATGCTTTTCAAAATCATAACCATACTTGACATGTGAAAATTCAACTTTTTTTTTTTTATAATGAATAGTGATTTCGTTCACTGTTCATCATGAATAGCACGTCGTTTTACTGTTCACGTGAATAGTGATTTTTTTTTTTTTTTTTTTTTTTTTTTAAAGAAATAAAATTTCAAAAATCTACAGAATCGTTTTTAAAACTCTTTTCTCTGATACCAACTGTGACGACCCGAATTCTCTTCCATTCGAGTGCCACTAAAAGTGACTCATATCATATTATCGAGACTTAAATAGTAATGTAAAATTATTCAAAAGAATAATTAGAATCCCATAATTTTATTTGTGAATAAAAATAGAACATAATTTTCTTACATAAAGTTCAACATAATTATCTCATCAATCTTAACCACTTTTGCCACTTCCATGTTGACCGCCTCGAACCTTCAATTATCTGAAAATGGTAAATATCGTGGAGTGAGATTTATAAAATCCCAGTAAGTATACCAAGCATAAATTTTCTTTTGAAAGCATATGGATCATTTTCATCATAACATAGGATAGGATCGAAATACTCATAAACATAGGGAGACACAAAAATTTTACCGAACTTAAATGGCAAGAATTCTTATGTGTAGCGCTACTAAACTCCGGTCCCCTTAGCATAATCATAAACATATCATATGGAACCCATAACAATCTTGTGAGATTGATTTCATAGCAATGATCCAAACATTTTCATAAAAACATAAGATATACTTACTTGTCATAAAAACATACTTACTTTTCATAAAAACATAAGGTGTATTTACCTTTCATAAAAACATACTTACTTTTCATAAAAACATAAGATATACTTACTTGTCATAAAAACATACTTACTTTTCATAAAAACATAAGGTGTATTTACCTTTCATAAAAACATACTTACTTTTCATAAAAACATAAGATATACTTACTTGTCATAAAAACATACTTACTTTTCATAAAAACATAAGGTGTATTTACCTTTCATAAAAACATACTTACTTTTCATAAAAACATAAGATATACTTACTTGTCATAAAAACATACTTACTTTTCATAAAAACATAAGGTGTATTTACCTTTCACAAAAGCATACTTACTTTTCATAAAAACATAAGATATACTTACTTGTCATAAAAACATACTTACTTTTCATAAAAACATAAGGTGTATTTACCTTTCATAAAAACATACTTACTTTTCATAAAAACATAAGATATACTTACTTGTCATAAAAACATACTTACTTTTCATAAAAACATAAGGTGTATTTACCTTTCATAAAAACATACTTACTTTTCATAAAAACATAAGATATACTTACTTGTCATAAAAACATACTTACTTTTCATAAAAACATAAGGTGTATTTACCTTTCATAAAAACATACTTACTTTTCATAAAAACATAAGATATACTTACTTGTCATAAAAACATACTTACTTTTCATAAAAACATAAGGTGTATTTACCTTTCATAAAAACATACTTACTTTTCATAAAAAACATAAGATATACTTACTTTTTAAAAGATTAAAATGAAGTGTAGTAGTAAATGGACCAAAACTTTCTTGACCACCTTGAATTTCTCTTACTTGTGGATTTTGTCAAGAGATTGGAAATAAGTGTATATGTGTAGAGTTGTGTGTAAAAGAGATGGGTTTAAATAGATGTATAAAGTTGGCATATTGTAAACATAATCATTCAATTCTATTAATTTTAACACATCATTTTCTTAAAGTAAAGCACCATTCATATACTTTTCCATATTTATACAAATAATATGCTCTTCATGATTATATATAATGGAGTCTATCAATCATTCATATATTTTTCCATATTTATACAATTATTATGCTCTTCATGATTATATATAATGGAGTATATAAATCATTCATATACTTTTCCATATTTATACAAATATTATGCTCTTCATGATTACATATAATGGAGTCTTATCAATCATTCATATACTTTTCCATATTTATACAAATATTATGCTCTTCATGTTTATATATAATGGAGTATATAATTCATTCATATACTTTTCCATATTTATACAAATATTATGCTTTTCATGATTACATATAATGGAGTCTATCAACCATTCATATACTTTTCCATATTTATTAAATTAAGATTCTCATAATTATTATATATAATGGAACCTCTCATGCTTGCATATATTTTCTTAATTTCAATAATAAAAATAATTTTTGTATAAATAAATATTGGGATAACATTGAATTAAGTACTTGGACTTAATATACTTTAAATCAAGAGAATGGAAATATTTTTAGAAATTCGGAATTTAATTTAAAATCGAACGATCTCGATTATTTCTTGATTTGGCTATACGAATACGTCGTGGCGTTAACTTAATAAAAATGGGTGAAATAGTAGCGACACGATTTTCTATTAAAATAATTATTAATCGCGTAAAAATTCTTGGTCGCTACAGTTCTAATCGATTCCGGTCCGGTTCCATCGGTTCTGGGAAAATGTGCTCACTCCTAGTTAAACTGTAGAAAAAAAATTGAAATTTATTCTTAAATTCTTTTTGCGATAATTTATGATTAAATTGAACTAGTTAAAATTGATGTTTAATTTTTCACCAATTGGCAATTGTCACTTAGGGAGCAAATACATTATCATTACCTTTAATTCCTAAAAAAATCGAACACAATAAAAATAAAATTTTCTGGTTGATTATATTATATGATTTAATAAGATCTTCAATATGAGTATCATATTAATATATGATTCTTTACTACTTAAAAAATAAGTTTTATCATATTATTGAGCTTAGCTAAAAAATAATCATTCAATTGTAGCAATCGTTAATTTTAACATGTGTATGTGTCACTTAACATTCAAACGGAGACTTATAAATTTTGTTTATAAATGGTTACATCAGGGGCAATAAATTAGATGTTAAGTGACAGATATATACATTAAACTTAATTATTAACTATTGCTATAATGTATGTATTAATTTCTAGCTAAACCAGTAATATGATAAATACTTATTTTAAAGTAGTAAAAATTCATATATTAATATGGTACTCAAATTGAAAACATTATTAAATCATATCATATGAAATCATCCAAAAAAAAAATATTTTTATTGTATTCAATTTTTTTACGGATGAAAGATAATAATAGTGTATTTGTTTCCCAAGTGTCAATTGGAAAAAATTAAACATCAATTTTAATCAGTTCAATTTAAGCATAAATTATTATAAAAATAAATTTTAGTTTTTTCCTACAATTTAATAAATCATCAAAATGTAAATAAAAATGTTAAAAGAAAGATAATTTATATGTAATAAATATTTGTTTTAAATAGCAAAAATTTATATATATTAAGATTATACTCATATTGAAATTCTCATTAAATTGTATAATATGAAATTAACAAAAGTTTAATTTTTTTTATCAATCTTGAAAAACTTAAAAAGACAGGACAAAAAATTTGTAAAAAAATGTGTAATAATGGAATGGATCATGCTATACACACAAAATGGATGACACACCTTTCACATGAAGGAGGATTCGCACACTGTAGACCATTTTGTATGTGAGTAATGTGTCATTTAATTTGTCAAATAATTTGTGTGTTTAACATTATTCTTAATGGAATGGATAGGGGTGAGCGCGTGAGGTAGGGTGATATTGTAAAAACTCCTTATGTTTGACCCTTTCAAAAGGGTAGACAAAATTGAACTCTACTATTTGGGGAAATGAATGGCGGTTCTTATCCAAACGCTCGATTCCCATCACGTTCAAATGCCAATCAATTTTGTAATCCTTTAATCTATAAACATCCTAGTCAACAAGTGACTCAGCTGTTCAAATGCCAATCAATTTTGTATTCCTTTAATCAATTATAATTTGATGTGATTATATCCAAATCAACTCTCTCTTACATTAAAATTCCTAATTAATTATTATCTACAAAACGAATTTAATATCGATATATTAATTGTAATTCTAACCAATAGTGATGCGGGTACCCCAGACCTCGCCCTGTCCCGCGGGTTTTTCTTTGCCAAACCCGCTACTCGTCGACTCGTTTATTTATTTTTTCAGTATTTTTTCCTTATTTATATTTTCTAATTAATTTATTCGGGGCGGCCAAACCTGCCCCCGTCCCCCCGACCCGCGGGGCGGGTTTTTTTCGCTCCATTCGAGTCTAATTTTTTTTGTCATCTCTACCAACCAAACTATAAATTATCGTCAATTTGGATTTTGATGGGTTTTGGGATATGATAAATTTCAGTAATGAAAAAAAAAATTCCATGAATCCAAAACTCGAGTGTACTTGATCTCATTAGGGGCGACTAGTTCAGACCGATTATTTCACCCCGCTTGATTCGAGAACTGTCAATTATATATAAAAAAAATATAAAAATAAAATCATAAATGGGGCAATAATTAGGGTCCAGGGTCTCCCCACCCGACCGGACCTGACTTATTACCATTCCTAATAACATATGATGAATTTCCAAAAAATCCACAAGAATCTTGTTAAAAATGGTTAAATTTCAAAAGAAGACTGATGTGTGTATTTTTAAGCTCAAATCATTTAAAATTTCTCTATAATGTATTTCTTATAAATCCTAGAGCTATTGAAGATACCTATACTTTTGAAGGACTTAATTAATTAAAATTCATTTAAATCTCAATTAAAGATATTTGCGTTGGAGTTTTTTGTGTATAGTGACACCAAAAACAGAATATTTATATAAAATATGTCCCGACAAATGGACAGAATAACGGAAAGTAAACAAGAATAAGAAAAGAGAAGAAAATATGCAAAGTCGAGGCAAGTGTTGGATACTTTGTCCTTAAGTCTAATTTATCCCGCAACGGTGCCTACGATTTATGGTAATCAACTTCCAAGATACAACAACTACCATTTGTGTTTGTAGCACTCCAAAACACAAGCACAACGAATCATAATATGACTTTGTACTCCAAAAATGAATATGAAAAAGAAGAACCAAAATTATGCAATAAGAATACAAGAATTTTGTTTAAGAGCAGAAGAGAGAATGATATTATATTTGCATATCATTGGTGTAAGGAACAGAACATCCCAAGGATCTTATTTATAGATGATGAAGAATTGTGGAAGAAGTGGTGTAGAGCCAAACATGCATCACTTCAAAAGGACACGATTGTTCGGTCTACCACGTGATCGCATGGTTATAAGCCGCGCGATTGCACGCCTTTACGTGAAGCTGAATATTAAACAAAAACAGTTTACGTGGGTCGCGAGTCTAAATAACATGCGATCGCATGGTCAAAATATTTGACCCTATTTTTGTCCTTATTCTTAATTTCTCATTCATCTAATATTGATTTCGAGATGTCAAATATACATTTCAATACATGCAAAGAAATTTGAATTTTCTTTCTACACCCCGAAGCAGTGAAGTGGCAAACTATTTGTCTAAACGGATTGGGTCGAGTCTAAATATTTGTCCGAAGTTGACACGAAGTCAATTTAGTCGTTTTCAACAATTAACCAGTTTCCAACAACTTATATTTAGAATGATTTTTAAAATTCAACAAAGTCTCAATTGAGGACACAACAGTAAGTACCATCAATAACTCATGAAATTAGTCCATGTTTGATGGAGGTTAAAATAATTTTTTTAGTAAATCTTGATAAAAGTTAATGAAATATGAGGTTGAAAAGTTGTGAATCTCATAAAATAAGTTGTGAATCTCATAAAATAGTGGTTAAAAATTGACGAGAGAAAATGTGTATGCCTATATGTGGAGAACCCAAAACCCTCCCTTTAAAAGATACCATTTAATCGAAAAATTGGATAATATTTAAATTTTTGGTGCGTAGGACGCCAGGTGTCGACACGAAAGTGACTGAGGCAACACAGTTGAGTTGGTGATATGATCCGGGATAGGAGCTCAAAGGAGAAGTCAAGTCACGGACGACGCAACAACATTCGACATAGGAAAATGAACAATTTCCATGTTGGAAGCTAGTCGAGACGACGAGTGGATCAACCTCATTCAATGCGTCGAAGAAAATTGTGAAATAAATTCACGGCCGTAACATACACTACTCACGGCCGTAACTTACAGTGTCACGGCCGTAATGCAGTCTCTGTCAAATTATGAATTTCCGGAGAAAAAGGATTTACGGCCGTAAATAAAGTCTCACGGCCGTAACTGAGAATCAGAAAGGTTCTTACGGCCGTAAGGGAGTTAGTCACGGCCGTAAAGGCCAATACGCGTGAATTTTAGGGTTTTATTTATTTCCTTTTTTTTAGGTAGTTATTTCCTTATTTAATTAGAACTCTTAACCTAGATTTTGACCCTATTTATAGGGGTGTAATTTTCATTATTCAAACACAACTTTGATATTATTATTGAGAGGCAATTTGCTTTCATACTTTATTCTTTATTGAATAAAATCCGAATTTGCGAGTTTAATTCTTGTTTGTTCAAATCTTGGGTGAGATTTATTTTCATTGTGATCAAGAGGTCAGCATATCTATTGATTGTGTTGGTTGCTTGGTTCAATTAATTTGAATCAATCTCGAAATCGTGATTCTTTGGCGTTCTTGGGTCGATTCCAATAATTTGTGGGTTACGTAACTACAATTGCTACGTGGTTTGCATCATCTGAGCAGATAATCATAAAAATCAAACTGGATAGAAAACTCAAGAAAACAAAATAAAGATATAACCTTGATTTTTGGAGCCTAAGCTCTGATACCAGATGATGCAAACCACGTAGCAATTGTAGCTACGCAACCTACAAATTATTGGAATCGACCCAAGAACGCCAAAGAATCACGATTTCGAGATTGATTCAAATTAATTGAACCAAGCAACCAACACAATCAATAGATATGCTGACCTCTTGATCACAATGAAAATAAATCTCACCCAAGATTTGAACAAACAAGAATTAAACTCGCAAGTTTGGATTTTTTTCAATAAAGAATAAAGTATGAAAGCAAATTGCCTTTCAATAATAACATCAAAGTTGTGTTTGAATAATGAAAATTACACCCCTATAAATAGGGTCAAAATCTAGGTTAAGAGTTCTAATTAAACAAGGAAACAACTACCTAAAAATAAGGAAATAAATAAAACCCTAAAATTTACGCGTATTGGCGACTAACTCCCTTACGGCCGTAAGAAGCTTTCTGATTCTCAGTTACGGCCGTGAGCCTTTATTTACGGCCGTAAATTCTTTTTCCCCGGAAATTCATAATTTGGCTGAGACTGCATTACGGCCGTGACACTGTAAGTTACGGCCGTGAGTAGTGTATGTTACGACCGTGAGTAGTGTATTATACGGCCGTGAATTTGTGATTTCACAATTTTCTTCGACGCATTGAATGAGGTTGATCCACTCGTCGTCTCGACTAGCTTCCAACATGGAAATTGTTCATTTTCCTATCTCGAATTTTGTTGCGTCGTCCGTGACTTGACTTCTCCTTTGAGCTCCTATCCCGGATCACATAAGTTGGTGTCGACACCAACACTATTTTCAAGGCAAAATAGTTTGGTGTTGGGATCTAGAATTTCGGTGTCGACATGTAATGATCAAAAACCAACCTTTTACCTTGAAATTACAATTTTAAGAGTATACTTGATAAAAATATAAAACTGCCACACACACACACACACACACACACACACACACATATAGATTGCTAAAAACCTATTATAGACGAGGTTTAGGAAGACGTTACAAAACGACTCAAAACTTCCTCTTCCCTATTTTAAAACAAAACTAATTCATAACTTTAAACTTCTTCACCGGGGAAATCATCTGAGTATTCATAGTCCATGGTATCACTATCATAAAAGTCCACAAAAAAGTGTGAACGCAAAAATTGAGAGAGAGAGAGAGAGCAGGGAAGTCGCGATATGTGACATACGTCTTCCACGTATGGGTCTTCGTTACGTACATATAATACCGCCCATCAGATGACTTGTTCCACTCCTGAGAGATCACTTCAAAATTATCAAGGTGCAACATCTACAAATTGAAAACATGAAAAAACATGAATTGAAAATTCAATGAGTAATTCGATACACATGTAAGTACTTTTCAAAAATATGATTTCAAGGCCCGATTATAGATTATCTCCTCTACCCCAAAGCGCTCAACATTATAACAATACGGATATCGATAAAATGGCCATAAACATGTTACTTCGGATTCCGTATCCTTTAGGGTTTCTACATCCCTGTCATCTTTCCTCCCATTCGACTCCAATAGGGTTACTAGATCACTATGTCGTTCGTCGAAGCCGCCTTGGAGTCGCAAGGTCCTCACGACCAACATCCATATCCCAACATCATACATTGATTATCGAGGGAGCTATAGTTCAAATCTATAATCTTTACTTGAAAATGCTTCTTTTTTGAATCATATTACATTCAATACCATCGCCAATACGCATCGAAAGCATTTCATCAAGAATTAACTTCGCACATAATGCATCACACAAAAGGGTGTATCGAATATTCACAACTTTTGATGATTATACATTATCTATCAACTTGAAAATCATAGAATAACTTCATATCATGATTAGAACCAAAAATAAATGAGGTGTCTACATAGGTGTCGACACCATGTTCATCGTTCTTCATTTGGTGTCGACACCAAGCGTATTTTCAGAGATTGAAACTCCATTTCTGTGATCCTTTTGATCCACAAACCTTATGTTTTGATGAATAATTTTGAGGAAACAAGTTTGGTGATCAAAGATACAACTTCTATAGATTAAAACATGATTTTGGTAAGAAATCCCTACCTAGGGTTTTTGAAAGAGGGAAACGAATTCTGTAGCATTTTGGATCTGATTTCTAATATGTTTCTTCATTTAAAACCATCCCTATTTATAGAGGAAGATGGTCGCACGAATTGAAGCAAGGTTTTGAATGTATAGGATTAAAACTTTGCTTCAAGGTTAAGAAATATTATTTTAATAGCCAAACATGAGTTGTAATTCCTTTTTTCACGCAAGCTGGAGCTAGACAAGGAAGCTAGGAGGTGAATCATGTGAGCTATGGATGAAGATAAGGTTGTAGGGAGCCACCTCATGCTTTATTCTCCAGATTTCATAGTTTCAAGTGGTTGTTTTTGAGCTCAATTTTGAGGTAGTAAATGAACTCCAAATTGGTTGTTCCTGGTCTCATTTCAAATTACTCATATGGTACTTTCATATGAAATTTGTTTCACAATATTTGGTTAACCAAGGTGGAAGTTATGGCGTCTCAAAGCTAGCCCGTCGATGCTGTCTTTTTAGGTCGTTTAGTCGAAGAGCCAACTTTGAAAATTCGTTACAAGTTGTACATTAATCGAAAGGACGAACCGATTTCAGGTCCTCGAAGCTAACTTCTATTACTTATCCGTACTTATATATTATGCATTTATCAAAGGTGGTAAGTGGTCAAACGAATATTCTAAAGAATGACGTTAATTCACATTTTATTAACTTTTTCTTTCCAAAATAATTTCCATTTTCTTTCCTAATTCTCATAAGTATTAAAAAATATATTTATTACGTAAGTACGAGTAAATGAGGACATCATAATTTTTTCGGAGCGTTACACTATTGTTAAAAAGTGGTTTGAAAAATTGCCTAGTTTATAAACTGATTTATAAAAAAAAACATATGCTAATATATGGATTTCAAATCTAAAAATACATATCACAAATTATTTTGAAATTTCACTATTTCCAAAGAGATTCTTATGACTTATGTGAAAATATATTCAAATTCAAGAAATTCATTAGAATTTACCATCTTTTGAAATCCATAAAAATCTCGGTAGAGGACACCTCCTTTAATTTGAAGATCTATGATTATCCCAAAAAATTACATTTAAGTGGAAATTACACCTTCCCATGTTTTTCAGCTTTCAATTTCAATAATCAGGTATAAGAAATATTCATACAAAAATCAGATGGTAATTTAATTATTATATTAATAATAATATTTTAAAATTAAATAATCAACACCACACCCCAAATTCGAACGAAACCCTAGTTGAATTCAAATTCAGTTATCTTCTCATCTCTCTCTATCCTCCATTGCTCTCTATCGTTCCCCGCCGTAGAAGATCGTCAATAGTGCAATGATGATATACGCAGTGTCGCACCATTGCTTCGAACATAGATTGCCTCGGCCATTTCAGTAAGTGACGCAACCTTGAGGTAGCGGCGCCACTGCTAGATCTTCCTCAAGCTTGTAGCGGTGCTGCTGCTTTTCGTGTTTTGCAACGGCGCGCTACTTCTTGCGTTTTGGAATTTTGGACACGGTGTACAATTTTGCTAGTGGTGGTGGAGGCCGTGATGGAGAGGCGGCCACTGACAGAGGAAATTTTGAGAGTAGAATGACGTCGCACCGCTCTGTGGTTGTAAATATGTAGGCGGCTGGTGGTGGTGCCTGTAAGCAAGTCACAGCATCGTCGCGTGGTGGCTATGGAGGGTGGTGTGGTTTGTAAATACGTAGGCGGCTGGTGGTGGTGCCTGTAAGCAAGTCACAGCGTCGTCGCGTGGTGGCTATGGAGTGCGGTGTGGTTGTTGTTTTTTATGTTTTTGTGGTTGTGATTGTAATTTTAGTGTGGTGGAGGTGGTGGTGTAGGTGATGGTGGAGGCGGTGGTGGTGATGGTGGAGGTGGCCACCAGCGGTGTAAATGCAGTAATAGATGGTGGTTTTTAGTGGTGGTGGTGGTGATTGTTAAATGTGAATTTTTGTGACCGAATAATTTATTTTTATTTTTTTTTGGCGGCGGCGATGTGGCGATGGGCCTCGACGTTGAGATGGTGGTGGTTGTGAGCTGATGGTGGTGAGAATGTGACGTGTGCAAGTTTTCGGATATACTGTGACCTAATAATTAATAAGTGAATTGTGACTTAAGATTGGTGACCTCATAGTTTGATAAGTTGTGACTTAAAAATAACCCGGGATTGATTAATTTAAAACTTGTGGCCTTGCAATTATTTGTGACTTGATAAAACTATTATTGTGACCTACTATTTTGATAAATTGTGACTCTAAAATTATTTGTGACTTAAACAATTTACATTTTGTAACTTGAATTTATTTTACCTCATAATTTGATAAGTTGTAACCTAGAAATAATTCAGGATTGATCAATTTAAAACTTGTGACCTTGCAATTATTTGTGACTTGATAAAACTGTTATTGTGACCTACTATTTTGATAAATTGTGACCCTAAAATTATTTGTGACTTAAGCAATTTACATTTTGTAACCTGAATTTATCTTGTATTGTGACCTGAATTTATATAATTAATAAAAAAAACTAATTATTTCATTTAGTTAAATAGATACCTGATTTTTGAAATTTTTTAAGTTATATCTTAAAATTGAAATTATGTATTCTAAACACCTTATATATGTATTTTTCCCTACATTTAATTTAATATAACAAATTAGAGAGAGCATTTTTCACAACTTCAAAAAATGGACGAACACAAATGGCAGCAGAAGAAGAATGAATGCAATAAATCAAATCAAAAATTTCTAAAGAGTTTGTTTAGCAACACGAATCACTGAAATTTTTTAATCAATGAATTTGACTTTGCAAAACAATAATTTTAAGGAGATATAATTTAATAATTTATGAACATTTTTAGGGGACATTCTGAAGTGATACACATTCATTAGTTGATGAAAAAGTAAGGTCATGTTCTCTTTATTGTTTTCAGCCCGTTTTGAGTTTTCGATTTTCGAAAATGCGTTCACTTTGCCCATTTTTAGAAATTCGTTTTCAAAAAAAAAAAAAAAAAAAACAAAGGAAATTCAAAACGAGTTTATTGCATTTTGGATATTTTGTGTTAAAAAGTTCAAAACCCGCGTTTTGGACCTTTTTTTTTTTTTAAATGTGAGACACTTCCTTCACTTGAAATTCTTATGTTATTTTGTCATTATATATAGATCCATGTTAAGATTATTTTTGAGTTATTGTAAATGTGAGACACTTCCTTCACTTGAAGTTCTTATGTTATTTTGTCATTATATATAAATGCGAGACAATTCCTTCACTTGAAGTTCTTATGTTATTTTTCCATTATATATAAATCCATGTTAAGATTTTTTTTGTGTAAATGTGAGACACTTCCTTCACTTGAAGTTCTTATATTATTTTGTCATTATATATAAATTCATGTTAATATTTTTTTTTTTGTAATTTTTTTTATGTGAGACACTTCCTTCACTTGAAACTCTTATGTTATTTTGCCATTATATATAGATCCATGTTAAGATTTTGTTGGTATGAAGTTGAATTTTTGTTTAGCTGAAACAATATTAATGATGAATTTATTGACATAAAGAACTAACTGATTTATTGACATTAAAATTAATGTAATTCAACGAATCAACCATTTTTTACATATAAAATATCACAAAATAAATATATCATAAAATTACAAGTAAACGCATTTTTCAAATTTCTATTTTTGAAAACAGTTTTCCAAAATCACAAAGAGAACATGTTTTCAGCAATCCGAAAATAAACAACCAAAATCCAAAATTCAAAATAAAATTCAAAACTCAAAATCGAAACACAAAGAAAACGGTCTCTAAGTGGTCGGGTAATTATTTTCAGCAATTAATAAATATACGTCATATCATAATATTCTGTAAAAATATTAATATAAATTAATGTCCAGAGAATGTTGGCAGGAATATAGAGACGATCATCACATCTCACATCTATAATTTTGCTGTTTTGTATCGAACCTTATGATTTTAATACATATGTTAATGTTAATTAATGTAGTTTCTCCGAATCAATTATAATTGATTATTTGTATTTTTTGGTAAAATATGAGATTGAAAATTCAGAGAGAAAAAATATTCATAATTAATAAGTAGTTTGAAAAATTGTGTAATTTATAAATAAATTTATAAATAAATTTTCATTCTTATGCTGTCGAACAGAAAGTAAATTCAAAGAGAAGTGTAATAATTCAAATTCCATTCTTATGGCTGTCGAATGGAAAGTAAATTCAGACTGTATTTGGTATTGTTTAAAAAAAAGTTTTTTTAAATAAATAGTAATTTTTAGAAGAATGAATTATTTAAATTTTGTTGAAAAATTAAATATAATAAGTTTGATTTTTAATGAATAATTAAAATTAAGTAACGTAAACAAAAAGAGAAATTTTTAATGAAAAACCAAAAAAAAGGGCTCAAAGAAAAGTGTAGATTGAAGAGTGCCAGAATATTTCCCGGCCCCACGGTCCCACCTACCTACGTACCTACTTACACCCTTTAACAGCCCAACCGAGGAGAGAACAAGAGATACAGTGAGAATATTTCCTTCCCTGAAGCCCAACTGAGGAGAGAACAAGAGAGACAGTGAGAGAATGAGCATGGCAACGAAGACGGTGTGCGTAACAGGAGCATCAGGATACATAGCTTCATGGATCGTTAAGTTCTTGCTTCAGCGTGGTTATACTGTTAAAGCATCTGTTCGCGACCTCAGTTAGTCCCCTCTCTCTTCTTTGATTCAACTCTTAATCTAACTTCGTTGAACGATCATTTACGATATGAGTTATTTTCTTTGATTGTATTTCCATGGGTATTTTGATAAAGTGAAGTATTATCAGTAAGATTAGGAGATGTCAGTCCTCTTTCCCCGATTTCAACTTTTGATCTAGTTACGATGATTTCACGATATGGATTACCCTACTTTTTATTGGGAGATTAATAACTCCCTATTTATTGTCTTGTATCATTTCATGATACGGTTTATTTTTTTAAAATGTTAAGCTTTACATTTAATTTTTAGGGAAATAAAAATCATTCCTGCTTGAGGGCATATCCAACAGTTGACCCCAAATGAATAGCACCCATTTTTGTTATAATTTCTTAATGTTTTTACCTGGATTATAAATTTGTTAATTAATGACTTTAATTTGAATTAATAACTAGTTCGTAGAATTGACCAAATTAAAAATAGTCATTTTTCTCGGGAAAAACTCTTGATGTTGAACAGAAAAATACACCCGGTGGCCACAGATTCCCTAAGTTAAATGATGTGATCGAAACTTAATTTTCAAAGTTAGTGTATTCCTCCCACAAATGTTCAATTAAGGCATTGCGAACTGCATAATGAGCATCGCTACTTCTGATTTGTCAGTGCAAGAAATTCTTGAATTTAAATTAACAATTACAGAATTATAACATTTGAAATTAAATAATAATAATTATAATATTTACAATTACGAGTATTACAATAACGGCAAATTATTGGACAAATTATGAATTTTTAACATTTCAATTACATATGATAAGGAAAATAAAAAAGGCCAACCCCAAATTTGGGGTCCTCTGGGAGATGACCTGAGTAATTTATCAGAAATTCTATTATTGCATTTAAAATTAACCCATTAACTGAATCGAAACTTATTCATGCGGGGGGGGGGGGGGGGGGGGGGGAAATTGAACTCTGTTTTGTTAATTATTTTAACGAGTTCTCCGTATCTTTTTATTTTAACTAGTTCTCCGTATCTTTCTTTTTAATTTTATATTCCGAGAAAAATTTATTTTACCATAGCAAATTTTTTGGTGAGGAAATTTGGGGGATAATTTCTGAGATGCATTTGTTCAATATTTATACATGTTCTATTTATATATGGAATATTTGGATTCGCAGAGGATCCAAAGAAGACAGAGCACTTACTTGCACTTGATGGAGCCAAAGAGAGACTGCACTTGTTGAAAGCAAACCTACTGGAACAAGGATCCTTTGATGCTGTAGTTGATGGCTGTGAAGGCGTTTTTCATACTGCATCTCCTTTCTTCCTTGCAGCCGCAGATCCACAGGTTCCTACTACCTCAATCCTTTTTATACTTTTGGTTGTGGATTCTTATGCCAGACTTCGTTTTATCGAGAAGGAGAAATAAATGAAAACTCCAGGGAGCTCCTTTCATTTTTCCCTGAAGGTAAACATGCTGTGCTAATAGTCACAACAATTGGGGGAATCCAAATATTGTAATGTCAAGTTATTTTGTTACAGAATGAAGAAATTATCATCGACAACTTATCTCCATTCTTCCGTGTCTATCTAACTAATTCTGTTAGTTTGAACAAAGGTTTTTTTATGGCAAAAGAGTGATGATATACAAAAATTGCCATGAAAGTGCAGAACGGTACAAAATGTTGCTTATGTAGGAAGAACAGGTTCTTTCTTTGACCTTCCCAAAAGCTTATTCCACTTTGCAAGGTATCAGTAATCTGGTCAATCATAATTTATTATTCTGAAAGCATTGAAAATAGAAAATTTTCTAAATTAAATGGATGAAGAGATAACAAAATAAAAATGTAATTTCCACTATTTTGAAATGTTGATGTAATACGTAATATGAGTCAAATCAACCAGAGTAGTCAACTTTTTAAAGTCTTCACTAGAAAGGAAATGATGTATACATAAGGAAAGCTGGGTGCAATGGAAATTGCAAGCTCAACTTGGGGTAAAAGCAATTTGTTTATCTTTACATCTGTTCAAAGTTATCATTTCAAATACGTTGGTGGGACACACTTGAAACATTGAGTACATCTTATGTTTAAGGTAAAAGAGAGGTAATATCCAAACTTGTGTAGCTGAGGCTGAGCCTGCAGTTGCCAAATGTAATGCTTGATAACATTTTGGGTGCTTGTCAATCAATCAACATAGTATTTATATTCATGCTTCTCATATTCATGTTTGAGAAGCATTATTTACTTTTTTTCACTCTCTTCTTCAGGCTGAATTGATTGATCCTGCTCTCAAAGGGACGCTCAATGTTCTCGAATCATGTGCAAAAACACCATCTGTTAAAAGAGTCATTTTGACATCTTCTATAGCTGCAGTTGCTTACAGTGGCAAGCCTCGAACACCCGAGGTCGTAGTTGATGAAACTTGGTGGACTAATGTGGAGGTCTGCAAAGAAATGAAGGTGCGTAATGTTCCTCAGCTTTCACTATGATATATGTTAATCTGTAATTGAAGGCAGATACTTATATAGCTTTGATGGGGCTTTTGTAGTCATTGACCATTTAATGTTTGTAGTTTTGGTTTTTCGTTCCCTGAGAACCAAGTTAACTAATCCGTGGAGGATACAAATTTTCTATGTTAAGTAACGATCAGAATTCAAGAATTAACTATCTTGCAACAAATGATAACAGCAATAAATAAATCAATGTTATGAATAGTAAATTAATATACCAAAATTTGGGGACAGTTCTTTAAGCAGTGTACTCGTGAGAAATATCAGAGCAGGTAATCATGTTTGTTGCCATACAAATGCTCGTAAATATTTGTGTATAGGGTAACCTGGTTAGAGTCTTTGGCTGATACACTTAACTGCTGATGTTTGCATTTGAGGAGATAGCTGTTATATATCTGTTTCTCTTGGTTGTCTATACTTGTAGTTCAGCATTCTGTTCTTCCATTTTTCATGTTTTTTCTACTAGCTATGGTATGTGCTTTCAAAGACATTGGCTGAAGATGCTGCCTGGAAATTTGTGAAAGAGAAAGGTCTCGACATGGTCACAATAAACCCAGCTATGGTTATTGGTCCACTGTTGCAGCCAACGCTAAACACAAGTTCTGCTGCAATTTTGAGCTTGATAAAGAGTAAGTTCTATTTGCTTAACAGTGAGACGTTAGACTCTTTGTTGATTTATATTTCTTCAAATGATGTTGCTAATGTTTGTTGCAACAATATTAAAAATCAAGTAATTTGTTTCTTTTGATTGAGATCAGTTCTTGAGAAGCTTTGATCAGGAGCTTCCATTTGCTCATCCCATTCTCTATAAACCCCCCTCCTATATTTTGTTCTGAGAGATGCGTAATGGAAAACTTAAGTCTGCATAATCACTTCAGCTATGCAAATCAAATTAATAAGTTACACTTTTATCTTTTTATGGTGAAAGGCATATATATATGTTTAAGTTAGGCACTTGATGCCATGAAATTCTTAGTCCTTCTTACGAAATTATTTGTATTCTAGTGTTAATATTAGAATGTTTCCTAGATCTTTATTACTTTCTCTTTCTTGGATTATCTAATAATGACTCTTTTTTTTGGGGGGAAATCTTAATGCAGATGAAGGACCTTACCCAAATGCTACATTTGGATGGGTTAATGTCAAAGATGTCGCCAATGCTCATATTTTGGCATTTGAGAATCCTTCAGCTAATGGAAGATATTGTTTGGTGGAGAGCGTAGCACATTACTCAGAAATTGTGAAAATACTGCGTCAACTTTACCCTACTCTTCCTCTTCCAGAAAAGTAAGGCTGCGTTCTCTTTGTATTTCAGTTTCATGTTTTCATTTTCGAAAATATTTTCTATTTTCCATTTTCTGTGACTTTTTTCGAAATTGCTGAAAACGCGTTTGGTTTGTTATTTCTGAAAACTGTTTTCGAAAATGAAAAGCTGGAAAACGCGTTCTGTTTAAAATTTTGAAGAAAATTATTTCATATTGTTTGTGAATATAAATGAAATAAAGATATCATATTTTGAGTTACACAACAAAAATAAATGAAATGACCCCTATCACACAATTTGGTTATACCAAAAAAGTTCAAAAATTCATGTTGCCCTTCTAAAGTAATCGTTCAACATTTGAGTAGTAATTTTCCCTTCTAAAGTAATCGTTCCATTTAATACTTTATATAGATACATCCTTCTAGTAAGCACTCATAACGTTTAAAATTTAAGTTTCAATAAAATTTGCAAAAATCAATTTACGTTAATTAATTATGCCCTTACAAATTAAGTGTCTACAATACAAAAGTAAAAAAGAAATGTTTAATAATTAAGCACATGATACATCATCAGAAAGATGATTGAATTTGGAGTTCTACGCAAAAAACAGAGTGCAATTCGGAGTTGTACATCAAAAGTTATACATGTTTGAAGACAATGACATATAAAGCAAATACGAAAAGGACTAAATTGAAAGAAAAGTAAAATTTGTGAACTAATGTGCAACAAAATCTGAAGTTGAGGGACTTAAGTTGCAAATAAATTAGGATATTTTCGAAAGAAATTTCAAAATTTGAGGATTAAAATGACAAGTTTTGAAAATCAGGGACCAATAACGTAATTAAAAATGATAAATTTTGACAAATTTCAAATTTTTTTGATTATTTTAAATTTTTTTTTTTAAGTGGAAAAAGCGCGTTTTCCGCGTTTTCCACTTATAAGGCAAAACTTTCGGAAAACGCGGAAAATGTGATTTTCATGTTTTCCATTTCCTTTATAAATTTTGAAAACGTTTTCAAATTTTTTTTTCCGAAAACGGCGCAAGAGAACGCGTTTTCCGCGTTTTCGAAAATGGAAAACGGAAAACGACTGGAAAACGCAGCCTAAGTTTTTTTTATGAATCAATATCAATGCGTGGTTATGTTAACAATGAGTTACTATCTAGTTTTAATGTGCACAATGCTGTATGCGTGGTGGTGTGATTTAGCTTTCCAATATAAGAACTTTGTTGCTTAAATAGGTAATAAAGAAAAAGTAAGGTGGCGTTCTGTTTGTATTTTATTTTGTATTTTCATTTTCGAAAATGTTTTATGTTTTTATTTTTAAATTTGTTGAAAACGCGTTTGGTTTGTCATTTTTAAAAATTGTTTTTGAAAATCAAAAGTTGAAAAACATGTTCTGTTTGAAATTTTGCAGAATACTACTTTTTTAATTAATTTGCTTGCAGAATACTATTGGCTCAAACTCAAATTTCCTTTCACAATACACTGAAAACATGGTTACCTGTAGTGTTGGCAACGGGGCGGATCGGGGTCCGATCCGCCCCGTCCTGAACTTTTTTGGCCCGATCCGGATTCGCCCCGCGATCCGTCAAATTTCGGGTCGGGTCTGGGCGGATCGGTTCACCGATCCGCCAAATTATATTTTTTATTTTTTTAATTTTTTAAAATTTTTTTAAATATATTTTAAATTAAATATTTTTAAAAAAATTTAGAAAAATTATTATTTTTATTAAATTTTATTTATTTTATTGAAACGAGACGTATAGAGGCCGATTCAACGGATCGAGTTTTTTTGCCATCACTTATTGGAATTCTTTCTTCAAATGAAGAACATGAAAAATGTGTTTTCTTTAAAATGCAAAGATTGCAGGTTATTCTCAGAAATTAAAGTTTGTTACAAAATTTACATATTAGATTTTTATACATGATAAAAAAATTATATTAAAAAAAATGTCGGATCGCGGATCGGGGCGGATCGGATCAGCCCCGATCCAAATCCGCTCCGTGAATTTTCGGATCGGGGCGAATCACATAAATTTCGATCCGTAGATCCACGGATCGGGATTTTTTTTCCATCTTTAGTTACCTATAACACACTAATGTGAGCACTAAGAGTCTATATGAACAAAAAGAATTCCTACTTAATTTTTTTTGTAATGTTGATATTAAATTCAATAAAATTTTATTTTATGATAATTCTAAAAAAAAAAAAAAAAAAAATCAACTTTATTTTAAGCTTAGTTCCAAGTCAGGATTATTCTAAAAAAAAAAAAAAATTTATTTAGCTTCTGTCTGGCCGCGAGTTTTCACCCAAAAATATGGTTTTGTACAGTAAAAAAAGTCCAAAATTGTAGGCGCTGTGAGATGGAAGTTGTCTGTGGGTCCCAGTAAGTCAAACAAACTGTAGAAAAAATTGGTTAGGCTTAGTTCCAAGATAGGATAATTCTCAAAAAAAAAAAAAAAAAAAAAAATCAATTTTATTTAGAGCTTAGTTCCAAGCCAGGATAAATTTTTATTGAAATATACACAAAATGCCCAAAATGAGATTTTGGGCGTTTTGCATTTTGTGTACAAATCTTTTTTTTGTTTTTCAAAATGCATTTCCGAAAATGGTAAAGAGATCGCGTTTTTAGTGTTTTCGAAAATAAAAACAGAAAACGGTCTCAAAACAGCGAAGAGAACAGGGCCTAAGACCCTATGTGGTTCACCATGCAAATGATTGATTTATAATGTAGTGTTAAGTTTCCTAGCCAATAATGAGTTTCATGTAATCTAGAAATCATTTAATTTAAATATGAAGTCACAATAATCTGGCCTCATATTTCCCTGTAAACAAGATGATAGTCACATCACATATTTCGTGAACTTAAAAAGTAGATAAATAATTCTCTCTCAAAATTTTTTTGGGGAAAAAAAAAAAATCTTCTAGGTAAAAATCATAGTAGCAATTTTTTAACTAATCCTTAAAGTTAGAATGTTGGAGCCAAATATTTGATGTAAGTTTATCTTTACTTCCCACTTAGCGAAGTTGACTATGCTCCTTGCACAAAGATGCTATGTGAATTCTTAAAGAAGTTGCCGCTACTTGAGTCTTGTAATCAGAATCATCAATACTATTAAAATATTTCATAAAATACTATTATATTATTTTAATTCATAAAATACTGCATAATAGACCCAAGAAACCCATATGTACTGTTGCAAAACATCCTCATTATTTTTTTGTAACTGAAACTTAATGACCTAAATTTAAGCAGTAAATTAATCACGACTACTATAGGGATGCAGAATTCAAATTCAAATTCAAATTCATACAATATCATCAATCATATAAAGTCAACTATCTGTTAAGGTAGAGATGATGGTATGAAAGTAGACAATGAAATCCTCAAAAAATAAATATACAGAAACAGAATATCAGGATTGTCATATAGGAAATATATGTTCTACCCAATTCAAACAAGACCTGGGACTTGTACTATGAAAATGTATATAACAAATTTTCTTTAGTTTGAAATAAAAGGTATAAGAGGGAGCCCCAATCAGTTGATGTAAAATGCGGATTCGAAGATTACAAGTTTGTCTTTGTATATGATATATATTTGTCAGGTGATATCAAAAGAATTTTCCCTTCTTCTAATGAATGAGTGTGACACGATTATATATAATTCTAGGAAAACAATACAATGTACAAGCTCATAATCTTATACTGGAAGCAGGTAAACCGCCTTTCTAAATTGCTGGTGCCTAATTTGGCATGAACATTCCTAGGACATCTTAGGTACTTGGTGAAATATCAAATTTATTATATTTACGTATATTGGTATTAGCCGCTATCTAACCAGCAGATATATCACTTATAGCAGCATGTCCCTTGTAAAAGAAACATGTCACCGTCTTGTAATATTGCCTATTTTGGTTTATAAACCATACACACAAATCGGTAGGCTGACAACAGGTTTTTTCAAGGAGCTACTGGACCTCACAACTTGGAAGCACAAGAATCTTGACCAAATGAACAAATTGCATGTGTACACGTGGAAATGTTGTACTAAAAAAGGTCACATGTTGGCTGCAAAATTCTAAGCCCTTGTTCCATCATAGCAAATTGTACTTGCAAATTGGCAGACCATACATCAATTTTTGTGGACACGGTTTATAAATCAAAAAAAGTTGAACCCAACAAAGGCTATTCATCTCTTTCATATACATCACATGATAAAAAATAAATAACCGTGGATTGAAGTTTTGATGAAGATTGAAGATTGTTGTGGAAATTGAACTCCTCCAAGTCTGAAATTCAAACGTAGCAGTAGCAGAATATTTGGTGCTGATATTGTGAAAGTAATGCTTGATTTTAGGGTTGGGATGTGATGCCGAGGTTTGATTATGGGGATTACTTTAGTAATTAAAGTTCTTACAAAAAATAGATTGATGAGAGAGGTGTTTTTAAGAAATCAATTTTACTACTTATTTGTAGTAATTGTGGAATAAAAAACTGTTGGTAAGTGAATATTGAATATAATATTCTAGATAGTTGTGTAGTATAATTACCTAGTTGTTTAGTATAATTACCTCTTGTTAATAGAGCTAAACCAGCCCAAATCTTGGTTGTTTCAACTAGCCCCTTTTTGGGCTTATCTCAAAGTATTTGAGTTTGCTAACTTGGAGTTAAAATAAGAAATCTGTACAAAATTTAAGTTGATCGGGAGTCTAGGTGCAAGGCAAACTAGGCTTGCTCCACTGAAATTTTGGGTTGAAATTGAAAATTAAGTTTTTATACTAGTAACACTGTCAAATAATTTCTGCAGGTGTGCCGATGACAAACCATTTGTGCCAAAATATCAGGTCTCGAAAGAGAAGGCAAAAAGCTTGGGAATTGAATTCACCCCACTTAAAGAAAGCATCAAGGAAACTGTCGAAAGCTTGAAGGAGAAGAACTTTTTTGGAGCCTCGTCCTCCAAGTGAATGCCTTGCGTTCACGTGTACTCCGTATTTGGGTTGTATGAGCACCTTTCGAGTATAATACATACATTAGTACAAGATATTTGTGTTTTATCTCAAATATCCTATTGAGAGATTAAAATCTTGTGCTGGTGATTTACATTTTTACTTTCTGTAATAACCTAATTGGAAGGACTAGTTATGTTTGAATAATATGCGTCTCATGGAGTATTCTTGTTATTCGTCCGACCAATAATTGAATTTTCTAGATTCAAATACTATATTGGAATTACACTTCTCATAGTGGAGAATTACATTAGTCGTCATATGTGACATTCTGTGTGTTGTGATTTTAGTAATTTTAAAGAAAAAGAATTCTATCATTTGTCTTCCTCTGGATTCCTAATTTTCCCCCTCAATCTCTATTTAATCTCTAATCCAGTCAAAGACAAAACAAAAAATGTGTAGATATGATGCCAGGAAATCAACTATAAAATAGATGAAAAAGAAAAGGGACATGGCTAATAAATTGCTCTCCTACCCTTCACGGGGGTGGGGTAGGAGGAATGGGAGTAGGTCCCACTGCCACCCACCTCATAGGGGGTGGAGTTTTTTTGAGAGGAGGGTATATAACTCCCATATCTGTGTAGGGTAGGAGAGAAAAATATAGGTAAGATTAACTTTGAATTTGTAAATTAAACGTAAAATTCTTGAACTTGTATTACGATCAAACTAAAAAAATAGTTACGAAAAACGTTACAACATATAGTTCTATTCACGAAAAAGATATATAATTCACTATTCACATTAATGTTTACCATTTTCTCAATAAGAAGAGATCAAAATTAACACGAAAGTCATTTTTGTCATGTGCAGGGAAGAAATAGGGACTCGTCTTTTCGCCTTAATTGGTGTTAGTGTGCAGTCAAAAGGTTTGGCAATTTCTTAAAATCATTGTCCTCTCTAAAAAACTACTAGAAAAACACACCCAAAATTCAACGAAAACAAGGGGACACCCTACTGAAATTTTGGCAGAAAGCTAGCATTGACTTTAAAAATATGCCATAGTGGTAACAAGCATCACCTAATAAACTAATAAGATTGAGGGTTTGAATCCTTGAAAAGTGATGACGCTCCAGTCAATTGGAACAAAAATTCCTTCACACGGGAACAATCTAGGTGCTACAAGGTATGTCATAGGCTACCATCAATCGTTGCTCATTTAATACCAAAGATCACATAATAAACCTAATAAGGTTGAGAGTTCGAATCTCTGAGGACATGCGTAACCAAGTCTAGGACTAATCTCCTTCTCGAGAGGACAATTCGTGTGTAACGGTACGCTTGTCAACAAATATTAACAATTTTTTTATTAAGTTAACAATTCTGTCTTTATATTCTATAGTGAATTGATTTTGGCACCAAGATTGGTTTCAATTTCATAGTCCTCCTTTAATCAATTTGTTAACAATTCTGTCCCATAGTTTAGGCACCAATATTGGTATCTTCAATTTCACAAGTCCTCCTTTTATTGATAGAAAATATTTCTAAGAAAATCAAAGACTCATTAAAATCATCTGCAAATTTGTCCCTAGAGGTGTGACTGTGACATCCATCCAAGTCTTCAAGGGTCCGTTCAAAATCACGCACGCGAGATTGCCAAATAATGTGAATTATTATTATTATTATTATTATGTTATAAAATCATTGCCTAACTTTCTTACCTCACATCCAATACTTCATAATACCTAATTTTAATATATTAATGACTATTATATTCTTGAGAATTGCCTATAAATAGAGGCTTATGTTCATTTTAATATTCACACCAATTCTTGATAATGAAGAGAATTCTCCTCCTTCTCTCTAGTTCTCAATCTCTCTCTCTAATTCTTGTTAGAATTTTGATAGTTTCACAACACGTTATCAGCACGAATCTCTACCCTATTGAGTAATATGACGGGAGTATGCTCTACAGTTGCATCTAAATGATGAACCTCTGTATCAAAAACCAGATTATTATTAATCATCATTTATATATCATAGATTAGAAGATCAATTCCAAATACGTAGAAAAATTGAAGAAATTGTATAATCCGAAACTTTCAAACCAAATTCACGCCAAACCGTATATCCAAATGATGATCGGAGACCGGATCCATGACCACGGCGACTGGACGATTCTTCCGAACCGGCGCGTGTCGACGGCACCGGAACCGGCGCGGCGGCGCGTGAGGACCACGCGCAGACGTCTCACCGGCGCGTGACGGAGCGTGCAGAATTTTCCGGCGACGACGTCAACAGGCAGTTTGTTCATATCGACGTTCTTGACTTTTCTATGATCTTACTTTTCTGTTTTGTGCAGTTTTGAGATTTTCCGGCGATCGAACGTGGCGGTTTTCTTAAAAACCATTTTTGAAGCACTTCCGACGGGATTTTGAACTTCGGACCAAAAGTAAGTTTGTTCTAAATTAAATTTCAAACCTATTGACGGTTTCGATTTATCCATATGAGCAACATATTAAAATATGGACAATTTTACCCTTGGTAATACATAAAAGTAAATTAATCAAAAATTAACGATTAATATATGATCAACAAGATAAATTAAAGATTTTAAACAAGGTATAAGTAAAATAATCATTGTCATACCGTGACGGATTGAGTTATTATGGACTGAATTTATACCGCAACGGATTGGACTATTATGAGTACCTTGACTGGATTTGACGATATGACTCGATCACTATACCTTGACTGGATTTGACGATATGACTTGATCACTATTATGAATACCTTGACTGGAGGATATGACTCGCTCACTCATGAAAGGTAATTATTTCATTATGTAGACACCGCCTATATGGTCGGTTTACGGAATACTTTACATATATTCAAGTTTTATATTATTTCAGAAACACCTCAGTTGTTGGTTAATTCTAACATATTAGAGGTTGTTGTCAACATATATACGTGGTGGTATAACCCCAGTATTATTATTGATATTATTGTTATTAAATATTTCATTAAATGATACCAGAAGTTATCAATACTAAAGTTAGAAAATATTTTATCAAATGATACCAGAAGTTATCATTACCAAAAGTTGGTAAATATTGATAAGAAGTTGATAGATGTTAATAAAAATATTTTATCAAACGGAACCAGAAGTTACCATTATCTGTATTGAAAAGATAGATAAAAATGGATTATCCAACAAGAGAATGTTGATGTATGATAAGATAATATCACATGATAGTATGGACATAGCTAATGTGAAAATAATCTCATCAGTATTATGAGATGAATATTAGATGATAAGTATCAGAAAAAGTTCTTGCACGAGCAATTATGTATTCCAGAAGAAGTACATATTTATACCAGAAGAAGTAAAAATTATCATCTAAACATGCTGAAATGATATTATTATTGCTCCTGAAGAAGCATAAAACAAGTCATACATAAAAGGAGGAAACATTTATGATCCTCAAAGTGAGAGATGTGTTTCGGGAGTAGCCGTATCCTACCACCTCTGAACTTTTGAGGATATAAAGAAACACTCAAAGAGGTGTGTTTCAAGAGTAAGGATACTCTGTACTCTACCACCTATCTTTGAGGTACACAAGATTAAACATTGATAAAATCCTAGAAATTTAAGGTGTGTCTCAAGAGTGAAAATACTCCATACTCTACCACCATCTATTCTAGGATTCACAAAGTTAAGTTTACATTAACCGGACTCCATTTTCGCTTGATTCCCCTTCCTTGCGACCAATCTATCTTAACTCCTGCTGGATCTTGTATGGGGACATATGATTGCAACTTATCCAGCAGTTCCTCGATAGTAGGAGCAGAAATAAGGATTCTCCTAGAAAATGGAGAGATGAATCCCTGTTCCACAGCATAATCAAGAAATGTTAGCAAACCATCAAAGAAATTGTTAACATTTAAAAGCCCAATAGGCTTGGTATGGAGATCTAAATGAGCCCAGGAGGTAATATTAAAGATTTCCTCTAAAGTACCAAAACCTCCAGGCATGACAATGAAGGCATCAGAACCATATAACATGCAAGTTATGCGTTCATGGATAGATAATGTTTGTACTTCATGCCCTCGTGTTTTGCCTACGATATCAGCTAAAGGAGTAGGTATAACACCTATCACTCTTGATTTCTCTGCTTGAGCAGATTGGGAAACACAACCCATCAATCCACTGCTACCTCCTCCATATACTAGATTGATACCTTTCTCTCCCAACTTCTTTCCTAAATCCACGGCTGCTTCTAGATACCCAAAACCTTTCCCTACTTTTGATCCACAAAATACACAGATAGTTTTGATCTGTCGAAGTTTTGGTCCTTCCATCTTTGAGAGAATAAGGAAGAAAGAAAAACTTATGTCAAAATGATATTTTGGGATGCATGAAACTGTGAAAATCATTGGCTTTTTAAACTTGAAAAACTTCACTATTTACTGCTCATCTTTTGAAAAAGTGAAAACCTAATTCTGACTAAATTACACTACTTTTGATAAAGCTTACCTTTCGGTGATTTTTCAAAACACTTTATCAATACTCGAGAAATGAAACATGAAAATATTTTATGTAAAAAAATATAAACACATAATAAACTGATTTACCTTGTATCAATGCTGAATAGCCAAAACATTATTGTTTATAACAACCTGGCAAACAGGATCTTTTGCTACTATATTTTCGAGACTATAACGATTTTTATCCTCGTTAAATTGAGCATATAAGGAAAGGAGTTCACGTTGCACATACCCACTTGGGTGCGTCTCAAGAGTTAATCAGATCATCCAATGACTCCTTACTCAGTCCACCCTTAATGAAATTGATTTTATCATCCCGATTTCTAGAAGAATATCCTACTGATTTGCAACGAGTATCACATGTCCAACGAGCACATTTGTAACAACCGTTCAACCTTTTTGCTCTTCGTTTCTTTGCAAAAGTACTCTTACCTAAACCAGGCATGTGTTTAGAAAATGAATCTGGTAATTCACCAGCTAATCGAACTTTTGCTTCGATCAACCAACGAACATCTTCTGGAAAGCCTTGATCCATCAGCAGCCTCAATCTTTCAAGTCGAACTCGGTAAATCTTTTTCAAAACATTTACCGGAAGATTAGAATAATATTTGCGAATATTTGATAATATAACATCCATTTTTTATGGATCTAATCTCTTCCCAAATGATCTATTTAAATGCATTATTAAAATGCGTAAAGGAGTACTCCGCGTGATATCGATTCCATTAAGAAATAATGGAATAAATTATTGAAAAGGTGGGAACAATGAGATAATGTGTCATTACCTTTTTCGAAATAAGGGAAGATTTGGCGACAAGATTGAGATCATGAGATATTTCCTTGGATATTGTACCTGATTTTTTCGGTATACTAAAAGTAATAAAAGTATACTGATTTGAACTATACAGAAATACGTACTGATTAAATGATTACTGTATTGAACCAGAAGTTCATACATATGTACAAATGAAATATCTTGCTGAACCAGAACTTCTATAATGATTGGTTAGATTCCAATTCAATAATGAGATTTATTGAGAATGCAAAATGACATTCATTAAAGAACCAGAAGATTGTTCAGGTTAACAAGTTATCATTGCTGCTTGTTCTGAAAAGCAAATTAATTATCTCACTAAGAAAATGAATTAGCATGAATATATCTTAAAGTCATTAATGATTTTACGAATTAGTTGAGATAATAGAATATTATATTGCTAATGATTTAGCAGATTAATAGCCTCAAGTTATTTGCTATGAGAACAACTTGAATATAAATATTCCTTATGCAGCAATATTCTACATACAAACATGTCAATACGATGAAATAAAGATTTGCTTGTAAAGATTTATGATTTCTAAGAAGTGCGATATCTATATACACTCCAACAAAACGCACTTAGATATAATATTATGATTATATCCATAATTATGAATGACATGTGTTGTGGCATTGTTAGCCGACTGATATAATACAAGATTTTTGAATATTATGGGGAAATTAAACAATAACACGCATGAAGCGTGATCAAGCTTAAAGCGTAATTATGCCTGAAGCATAATGACAATCGATTTCAAAAATAAATATCTCTTGAATAATGGAAATGATCCATTTGAGACTAAATACTCATTGTGAGTAAAAGAGATATAATTAAATGTAAGAGATTCATGCCTGATGATAAAAATACAAAGAGATCTCTCTATGTTATGTTTATATTGACATAAAATGGAATCGATAAATAAGTCGACTGCATACATACAACCCTCTTATGAAAATGAGGTTGATGAAATTATAATACTTTGGCCAAGTATAAAATCTCAATGTAGGGATTATTGTTATAAGACCTGAAGTCAAAAACACTTAAATGTGTAATGCCGATAGTTATTTATACAAATGAAAAATATTACACAGTCGTAAAAGACGACTAGTTACGCGCGAAATCTTTCATAGAACTGGCATGAAATATGGTGGATAGACTATAGTCTAAATTCACTAGTTTGAGCTCTTTGATATACCAATGAGTGAGATCAAAAAGTGTGATTCTCATCTCGGTACTTTGGGAGTTTTCTTTGATGTACCAGGTGATCGCGGTACGTTGGGATTTCAAGCGAAATGATTATAGATTATATGTCGAAATTGATATCTATTTCAATGATTGATTATGCTCGTGCAAATTAGAAATTGCAGTTTATAAAGTGCAAGAACGTACATGTATAAATCATTGAAAGATTCAATTTGCCCAAAAACAATATCATTATAAAATGAAATGTGATTCTTAAAATAAAATCACATGAAGTATGATATGATACATATGACCCCATAATATAATATGTTGAAAATGAAATTGGAGTGTACTATTATTATATTTGAATATTTGGGCATGCAATTGATTTTCAATATGCAAAATTATATTATCCACCGGAAAATGAATTTAGAAAATGAATATTCACCAGAAGTGAATTTGAAAATGAATATTTAATTATTCATCAGAAGTGAATTCTAGATTTTGATAGAAGTGAATCAATTCTAGATTTGAGTAATGCAATCAGTTAACTAACTAAACATTGCTTGGTATAGCATGTTCAGTAAATGAGCTATGACTTCATAAATGAGTTATAAACTATTTATAAAAGCTCATCACAAACTATATGTTTGATGAAATAATTTAAGATTGCATTAATATACTTATGATATTCCTATGAAGGGAACAAATACGCACTGCACTCTTTTTCCCTTAACTGAGGTTTTGTCCCACAGGGTTTTCCTAGTAAGGTTTTTAATGAGGCAGCAATTATGGCGTATCAATGAGAATAATGTACTATTTTTCCCTTCGCTAAGGTTTTGTCCCACAGGGTTTTCCTAGTAAGGTTTTTGAGACATTGTCACAGCTATCTGCAAGTAATAATTCAACAACAAGCTCTCTCTTTAAATTGTGCTGGAATGATATCAAAAAATGAAGAAAATCATAGACATCTTATGAAGAATGTTATGATATCAACAAAATGAAGAAAATCATACACATCTTATGAAGAATGTTATGATATCGGATACATACAAGAAGATTTTCATATATACATATTCCAGACGAATGATGATATCATTATTCAAAAGGTTCATGAATACTTGATTGCACACTTCAGGGGGAGAATCATGCTGTCATGCTGTACTCTTTTTCCTTCGTCCAGGTTTTTGTCCCACAGGGTTTTCCTGACAAGGTTTTAACGAGGCAGCGGCTGTACTCTTTTTCCTTCGTTCAGATTTTGTCCCATTGAGTTTTACTGACAAGGTTTTAACGAGGCAGACCTAAAGCAAGGCAGCACTAAAGCACTAAAGTACTGCAGCACTGAAGCACTGCAACACTAAAACACTAAAGCAATACAACAATGAAGCAATGAAGCACTTCAGCACTTCATAATTCGAAGTTTCCTGTACATGATTTGTACTACTTATCATTGATGTCATTTCGGATATTAGACTCAATGATTAATGATGGCCAACATCAGGGGGAGCAGCTGTACTCTTTTTCCTTCGCTCAAGTTTTATCCCACTGGGTTTTCTTAGCAAGGTTTTAACGAGGCAGACAATTGAGCTATTGAGCAATAAGTCATTAAAGGGGGAGTGTTATAAAATCATTGCCTAACTTTCTTACCTCACATCCAATACTTCATAATACCTAATTTTAATATATTAATGACTATTATATTCTTGAGAATTGCCTATAAATAGAGGCTTATGTTCATTGTAATATTCACACCAATTCTTGATAATGAAGAGAATTCTCCTCCTTCTCTCTAGTTCTCAATCTCTCTCTCTCTACTTCTTGTTAGAATTTTGATAGTTTCACAACATATTATTATTATTATTATTATTATTATTATTATTATTATTATTATTATTATTTTTTTTTTTCAATTATTGTCCGACTCCTTCCGTTCGGGTATGAATTATGATGGTTATTTTTCCGTGGAGATTCCAACAGATATGTTGTTCAATACCTCTCTAAACTCTAATGTACGCATCATTTTAATCAAGCAACAAAACATGGAAACTTTCCCACTTTTTCACCTAGAAAATAAATTCAATCAAACACAATTAAATACATTTTCTCAGGAAAATAATTTTCAGTCATTTCAATTTATTGAAAAATATTTTCTTTCTACCTATTTTCATCTTTTCAATCAAACGGACCCTTATATTTTTTCAGGAAAATAATTTTCAGTCATTTCAATTTATTGAAAAATATTTTCTTTCTATCTATTTTTCATCTTTTCAATCAAACGGACTCTTATATAATAGTTCTTGATTGACTGATTTAGCTAAAACTTGAATTTTTATTAAATTATGACAAAAATTGATAAAATGTATGGTAGAAAAGTTAATGAAAGTTGTGGACCTAATACAAGGCTCGATTAAAAATAAATTATTGATTTTGACTTTAATTTTATCATTTTTTTATGGAATAATACACATGTAAGGATTTTAAAAGATGAAACTTAAAATGTAAGAAACTTGAGGTTTTAGTTATAAAAGTGGTTTTTAATTAAAGAATATGTAATCAAATATATTTTATTAATTAAAAAGATAATTAAATAGGTTAAGGTCACAATTACACAATTTATGGTCACAGTCACAAATAAAATTTTTTATAGGCCACAAATAAAAAAGTTTATATGTCACAATTTATAAAATTATTTGATCAAGACTTAATTATCGATCACTAATTGCAAATTTGTATGTTGTAATTTATTTTCAATGACATATTATCAAGTTAATTAATTGGTCACAATTTATTATTTGGTCAAGACTTACTTCTCGGTCATAAATCACAAAATTTATATTTCACGACTAATTTCTCTGTCACAATTTATTACTTGATCACAAATGTTATAGATCATAATTTTTTTTCTCGGTCACAAATTGTAGATATAATTGGTTACAACTTCATTCTTTGTCACGACTCGTTTTTTGTCACCAATTACCGATTTAATTGGTCACAATTTATTTATCGATCACAAACCACAGACTTATAGGTTACAATTTAATTTTCGATCACAAATTCTGAAACTTCATTCTTCATCATGATTCATTTTTTTGTCACCAATTATCGATTTAATTGATCACACTTTATTTTTCGATCACAAATCACAAATATATAGGCCACAATTTAATTTTCGATCACAAATCTCGAATTTTATAAATCATAATTATTTAACAGTTACAAATTTCAAATTAATGGATTGCGACATATTTCTCGATCATAAATTATAAAATTATTGGTCACAACTTATTTTTCAATTACAAATATATATGTTACAATTTATCAAATTAATGTCACAATTTATTAATTGATCACAAGTTACAAAAATAATTGATTACAACTTATTTTTAGGTCACAATATACAAATTAATTGGTCAAAAAATTATGAGTCACTATTACAAATTTAGTCACAATCTCAAAATTTTTTTTATGTCACATATTAATTAGTGTCACAAATAACTAATTTATCGGTCATACTCTATTAATATTATACACCAATCCACCACCCACTCCTCCACCACAACTATCGATCACCTCTGACATCACCATCGATCGTTGTTTCCACCACACTGTCGCCACCGTCGCCGCCACCATCAACACCATCTAACCTACACCACCACAAACATCCACTTGAACTGCCATCGTCGACACAGCCACCCTCACCATCAAAATCCACCTGCGCCGCCACATAACCACCATCGCACAACACACACAATACCACCACATTCCGTTCACACAAAAACCACCACCGAACACACCAACACCACCAACCGCACATACAACACTACCACCAACCTCCAAACAACACAAAACACCATACTAAAAAAGAATGACAAAATCAATTTGATGACAACCTAAAAAAGAATTAGATGACACGCGATTGAGATGTCGCAGCAACGTGCTGCTCACGTCTTCTCGTGGTTGTGGTATTACAATAATCTACTACTGTTCGGTTGCTGTTGTAACTACTCAGCAACATCGGCGGCTGGAGCTTCAAAGGGAAAAATTGGAATGGAGGGGGTTGCCGAGGATAGAGCTGAGCATCAGGTGACTGCAGCTTTGCGGCAAAGAGTTGGAATGGAGGGGGTTGTTGGAGAGATTGTAAGGTTCGAGTGGATGGTGTTGAGTAATGTCGAAGGAGATGGAGCTTCTATTCAAATGAATGGGGATGAAATGGATTGGGGATGGTGTAGGGTGGGGGGGGGGGGGGGGGATAATTTAATGAATATTATAATTATTAGTAACTAAAAGTGAATTTTGACCTAATTTATGTATAAATAATTTGTAAATCTTAATTTTAGATTGTGAAGTTGAAAAGCAAATCCCGTGTAATTTTCAATTTTTTAAATTTATTTATTTTTAAATCAAAAAGTGGAATAACTAAGAAAAAGTAGTGTTTGATTTATGTTGGTTAAAGAATAATCACTTGTAAACTAATCGAACTCTATGTAAGATTCATAACTTATATTTATTTTTAACCACGTATTTTTTGATCATCACATTCTATTAGCACTTAAAAATGTATACTTCAAAACGAATTCTACTTCCAAATTTTATAAAAAAAAAATTATGGAAAGTTGTTTTGGAATAAGAGTATTGGGAGGCGCAATTGACTCAAAGTCCAGCATATGTTTTCTTCTAACTCTGTCCACTTGTAATATATAACTATTCACATAATATATTATCTGCACAATTCGAGGATTAAGTGTAAGACTGGGGATTCTGTAGATCCTTGCATCGCGCCTATGGTCAGAAATTCATGTGTTGAAATGTATATGTTGACGTCCCCTTTTGTTGGAAAGCTAGTCAACAAATAGAGATATGATATCTTTGACTTCTGGTGTGAAAAATGTTACTTCGAATAGACCAACTCTTTTTGGATTGTCAAGCTTAATAGGCCACAAAATAGCGATATCTTGTTAATATCCGGTCAGATCATTATTGAACTAAGATAATGATTAAATAAATCTACATCGAGTTCAGTGCTGATCTGACGGCCAGGTCGAGATATGATGTAAAAATGACAAGAGTTTTGAGAACTTTTCTTCTATTTCCTTTTTTCTGCCCATAAATGAGCATTTACTCCTCATATTTATAGTAGTTGAGGAGATAGGACATAATTATTATAATACATCACATCTGCAGGACGTGATTGATTACATTGAATGACATTTTTGACAGACTAATGCCAAATAATTATGCTGACACATTTACAGACAATTATGATTACTGACACATTATGCGACTGATTTGACCATTCTGCAGAGCCCACGTTTTCACCTCATTTCGAGATTCACAGGTCGGTTCGTTTGATGCCACCTCGGTCATACGAAATCACCTCGAAAATGATGATCACCTCGGTCATGTGAAATCAACTTGGAGATGATGATCACCTCGGTCACTTGAAATCACCTCGGAAATGATAATCACCTCGGTCACGTGAAGCTATTGTTGTCGTCCATTTTCTTGAGACCGTCTTGAGTTCACTGGATATCGTCTTCTACAGATCGGGTCGTATTTTGACCATTGATTTTTTTATCGTTGCATATACTTTCCATCTCAGCTCAATATACAACAGTATATATAAATGTTATGTATGTAAAAGGTTTATGATTAAGATTAATTAATGTCGTTGACACGTTACTACTCGGTTGAAGCATGTATGAATATTGAATCATGCCACGTGTTATAAATTAGATTAGTGATTGTGACTGTCACACTATAAATTTCGAGCGTATATGCAAGCTAGTAACTTGTCAAAACGAATTGTGTCGCCAATGTGCCCACTTGCCATCTGATTACGTTTGACTATTTGGTCGAAGTGTATCGCAGACAGTTGTGATGGCTAGGATCGGCAATAGAGTTAGTACGCACAACCAATCAATCGTGTCTCTATAGTGTAGATACTATCTGTAATTGCGACGCATTCAATTTGTAAAACCTTACATATAGTAATGTAAAATAGTTGTCAATGTGTCATATCTAGTTATAAAGGGGAAAACAATTTTAAATTGATAAATCTCAAATGCAGAGAAATACTGTCTAATTTGATTTATAAGTGTAGAAAATCATCGTATTCGTGAGGCAAAAAAAAAAAAAAAAAAACCGAAAATTGAATTGCAACTTTAATTGAGAAACTTTAGAATAAAGATTTTCATCTCTACTAAAAAAACTAGTCCATGTGACAATGAGATACACTCTAGTAACCTTATGATGATTTCAGATAAAAATAAAATAAAAATTTTATGACTAGAATAAAATTTTGCTCAAAGTTGTGTGACCTTCAATTTTTTAAATATTTATTTTCCTCGCCAAGATGGTGGCGACAAATGAGAAAAAGATGAAATCAATTCAATAATAGAGGCTTTCAAGTCAAAAAGAAACTGCAACAAAATGGAAATATTTCATATTTTGTTATTTTTTTCTATTTATTAGGAACCTATAATATAAGAATTAGTAGCAAATAAAGACATATTGCCAAGTTTGGTCAAATGGGTTTGCTAGCAGGTTTGGAATTACTTACTAGCCGTGGCTTGTTCAATCGATCGAATAGGAATAAAGAAGTCGCCGGAATCGTGTTGCACAATATTAGTTGTGTATAGCAGGATGATCATTCTTAAAATTAATTAGATATGTAAAAATAATATAAAGTTCACTTCAAAATATATTAACTTACATTTAGACCATGTTTGGTCCAGGAGTTTTTCAACATTTTTTTCTAATTTAACTTTCGACCACTCATTTTATGGGATCCATCACTTTAGACACTTTTCAACTACATATTCACAAATTTCTCCAATTTTTTCTACACCGAACAAGCTCTAATTGATAGAAGCGAAGGCAATACTAAACACTATAGATGCAAGGTGGCTATAGACATTATTTTCTCCAAAAACATTAATTCCCGTATGAATAATGCTACTTTGCTCGAATTCGATGACTGAATGGTTGTCCGAAATGCTGTGAACTGTTGATTTCAATGTTTATGTGATGGATAAAAACAGATGAATGACATGTGCAAGGGTGTCAAATTTTCGGTACATCCTTCGGGTCCTGTAACACGGCTGATTTGCTGAAGTCTATTCGAATTCCTTCCCACTGATTGAACAAGCTGACAAGTTCGTCTATTTAACAAGTTTTCGACCAATGCTTTCAAAAAATTAACTTATCACGTGGATTTCAACATATCAACAACCTTATTCCAATGGACCGTGGTTGTAAATTGACCATTCATGGCTGTATTTTTTTTATAAAAAAAATGTTTTTGCATTATTTTCTATAGAATATATGAAGTGGACGAGCACTTTCCACTTATCCCCTCTCTTGGACGCACGATTTTATTGAGGCATAAATTCGTGACCATTTTTGCATGGAAAACATATACATGTTGCATGGACCAAAAGAGCATTTATAAATTATACATGTGGTCCTCTCATATGGTAACTATTAATTAATATTAAATGATTTTTATAAGAGTTGAACCAGTATGGACGTTGATCCAAGTTCCAACTTAGCAGTTAGCCCTGTGTTTGATGGTCTTTTTAGGCTCCGTTCCATACCCAGGGTAAAATTTTGTGTTGGGTGGATTTGTGAATAGTGACGCCAAATATTGAAAGTTTGTAAATTCAAGCCGAAATTTGGACAGAGTAACGGCAAGGAAAAACACAAATAAGAAGAATAAGAGAAGAAGGGACAAAGCCGAAGCAAGAGTTGGACTCTTTGTCCTTAAGTCGAATTTGTCCCGCAACGGTGCCTACGAATAACAGCAATCGACTCTCAAGATACAACGACTTCACTTGTGTTTGTAGCACTCCAAAACACAAGTACAACGAACCAAATTTAGGTTTATGTACTCCAAAGGATGTAATGAATGAAAATCAAAACAACAAATGCAATGATTTGATTTTGGAGAGAAGTGAGGATGTTGAGATGTTTTGCATATCAAAAAGTGAGGAATATGACACCCAAAGGATCCTATATATAAACCATGAAAGGGTGTGGACAAAATGGTTTAAGGCCAAACCATGCACCATTTTCAAACAATGCACCTTTATGAAAATGTGCCTTCTGGCTGGACAACCGTGCGGCCGCACGGTTATAGACTGTGCGGTCGCACGGTCTTACTCAAAAATTCGAAAATAAAATTGACGTGTGGTCGCACGGTCAAATATTTTGACCTGATTTTCGTCCTTTTCCGTAATTTCTCATTCATCCGATATTGGTTTTCGAAATGCCAAATATACCCTTAAATACATGCAGAGAAATTAAATTTCTCTTTCGGGGGCGTTGCCCCCGAGCCCCCTCGACCCCCGCGACCTGACCGGGCAGGTCGATCCCCGTTTGTGCGCCCCGAAGCGGCGAAGTGGCAAACAATTTTGCCTAAACGGATTGAGTCGAGTTTTTGAGTATTTGACCGAAGTCGACACGAAGTCACTTTAATCGATTTTCAATTCTCGATTTATTAACCAATATCCAACAATCCCCCACATGAATGGAAATTTCTTGATATGCGCAACACAATGCAAATGCAATGCCAATGAAATGCAAACTCTAACAAATGGAGTACACGACGACAAGTCATAGCATCAAGATAGGTAGCTTGTGGCCTTGAACCTTCTTTAGTTGAATACAATCGGATTTACTAGGCTAGTTGGTGAACGCGATGTCTTGAACCATCCAGCCGTTTGTGTAAAACCAAACAACTGTACCAACACCATGACTCATCTAACCTATTCGGTTCTCATGGTTGAGTCCATTTTGGCCATGGACTACTCTTGGTTTCATAAGTGCTCTAAGAGAATTAAGCCTCGAATTCTCGTAGAAGCGGCCCCACTTCACACTTATATAGGTGATCTCATACCTTTCTATCTTAAGGTTATGAATCATTAAAAGTATATATGTATACTTATCCTTATACACATTTTACATAGCACTTTAAATTTTAGGAATGGGAATAAGTGCTTTATTCCGAATCATTTATGACTTAGTTGTCCCATTGAACCAAGATCTTGGGATCTCCAATCTACAAGGTTGGGTTTCCGTCATAGTAATTCTATTCAATAGGCTTTAGGCTCATTCCCCTCGAAAGATGGTATACTTGATCTCTTGCAAGTCCTTTCGTCAAAGTTTTACAATTATATAGAATTTGCACTCACCAAACCCCCCCGTGTTGTAAGAAAAACAATCAAGTTTTACCACATCTACCAATTTCTACTTCTTTGTACAGCCCACAAAGAACCCAAGAAAAACTAAGATATTATACTACATTTTTCTCACAATACTCTCTAGTCAATGTGCAATTAATTGTGATGAGAATCCAGGGAGTCAATCGAGTCAAAGTCAAACAGGTCAACCCTCTATCAGAATTCCGGTGGGGTCCATGACAAGATCCAAGGCTAAAGAGGTCCAAGAGTCGATGGCGGGACTCATTTTCAAGCTCTGAAATCAAGTCCACATGGAAGAGAGCAAGATCGAGGTCAATTGCCTAAGTTTGGAAGCTTAGGACATTTCGGTCGACCGAAAGTCCATCCGGTTGACCGAAACTCTGCAGGGATTTTTGGAGCAAGCCTCAGGAGGGTTCGGATGAGCTCTGTACGACCGAAAGTGCTATTTCGGTTGATCTGTTGTTCGACCGAAATATTTTCGGTCGACCGAAAGTCTCCCGAGTGTAAATGCGGGGTTTTTTGTGCAATTTTGCAAACTTTCTTTTCTTTCACTTTGTAAATCTTTTGTAAAGCATTGAAACCCTAGTGAGTTTTTTGGGACATTGAAGACTCCATTGAGAGCATTTAAGAGAGGTAAATCCTTTCTTCACTTGTAACTTTTCTTGGAATATTACTTCAACTTGTATATTGAGAATTTATCTTGTGTATTAGTTGTTGTTGTTTATTCCACAAATCTTGGTATTTGTCTTAATCTCTCCATTGGGCTAGGGTTAGCTTTCCTTAGAATTTGGTTGGGTTAAACTTGGGTCAAGATTCCTCATTTATTACCTTTTTAGCTTTCTTGGGGTGGTACAAAATTGTTGTGGGAATTTTTGGTTTAATCACCAAAGGGGTTCACATCATTTGGTATCAGAGCTTGGCTCTAAAATTGGTAATCCTATCTTTACATTTATTATTGTTGTTCTTGATAGTAAAAAAAAAAAAGACGAAAATTACAAAAAAAATTGGGGAAAATTAGTTGCCCATGAATATTTCATGATTCCTACATATTGGGTATTGTTGTTATCATCAATTTGAAAGTTTCTTGGGGATACATTTGAACAAACACTTGAAAATTCCAAACTATTCAAGTTTGCATCCTAAGTGTTTGATAAAATGGTTCATAGAGTGTTTTCATATTGAAACCTACCATTCAACTACCAAAAAATTCCTAAGTGAATTCCTTGTGTCTTACATCAAGTTATTGTGACTATACCCTTGAAAATCTTATTGGTCAAGTTAAATTCCTTACTTCCTTGTATAATAGCAAGCAACTAAATTCTACTTGCTATTGTGTCAATCCTTCCCTTTGCTTCATTTGTTGTTTGTGAAATTTGTGCTACACAAGAGTTGAATTACGTTCCTTGAAAAGTTTGGGTAAGAAAGTGAGGAGTGGTAAAAGGCAAGAGTGGTGAGCTCATTAGAGGGAAAAAGCCTAATTGAGTGAAACACGAGCAAACATAAATTGTGAGGACACTTGCACACGTACACTCCATGGCTAATACACATACTTCGAGTGGACAAGATTCTAATGCACAAACTCAATAGTTGAGGGATTTGATACAAGCTCTTACGATTACCATGGCGGATATGGGGGGAAGATTGGAGGGGAGGTTAGCAAGGTTGGAAACTAGGAGGGAAGTTCCACTCTCAAGGGATGATAATGTTAGGAGGGGTGATAGGAGAAGGCCTAGAGATGAATATGAGGATGATGATGTTGATGATGATGAATTGGAGAGTGAAGGAGGTAGTGACCAAAATTAGAACATGGGTAGGAATAGAGGAGGTAGGAATGTGAGGGGAGTTGGTCGAGGTCATGGGAGGAACCCTAGGGGTAGGGATGGAGTGGATGGTAATCTCGGTAGTATCAAGATGAAAATTCCTTCTTTCCATGTGAAGAGTGATCCGGATGCCTATTTAGAGTGGGAGAGGAAGATGGAATTGATTTTTGAATGTCATAGGTACTCCGAGGATAAAAAGGTTAAGTTAGCGGTAGTGGAGTTTACCGACTATGCTTTAGCTTGGTGGGATAATTTATTACTCACTAGGAGAAGGAATTTAAAGGGTAGTGTGGATACTTGGGATGAATTGAAGAGCCTTATGAGAAAAAGATTTGTACCAAGTCACTACTATAGGGGGCTCTATCAAATACTACAAACTCTTACTCAAGGAACAAAAGGGGTTGAAGATTATTACAAGGAGTTGGAGAAAACTTTGATGAGGGCTGACATAGAGGAGGATAGAGAAGCCACTATGGCTCGATTTATGAGTGGGTTGAATAGGGAGATAGCCAATGTGGTTGAATTACACCATTATGTTGAGACGGAGGAGTTGGTACACATGGCTATTAAAGTGGAGGCTCAATTGAAGAAGAAGGAGCAATTTAAAAGAAATGGACAAGAAAAATTCTTGGGGGGTCCTAGTTCCAATTGGAAGTCTAAGTGGGGGAGTGAAAAGGTTGATAAGGCACCACTTAAGGACAATATTGAAACCTCCAAGGGAAAGGAAGTTAGCTTCGTCAAGGATAAACCAAAGGTTGTTCCTACAACTTTTAGGAGTCGGGATATAGAATGCTTCAAGTGTAGAGGACGGGGGCATTATGCTCGAGAGTGCCCTAACAATAGGGTGATGATTATTAGAAATGGGGAGTGGTACTCTGAAGATGAAGAGGACGAAGAGGGGATGCCATGTAGAGGAGATAGTGTTGGCGAGGAAGAAGAGGTGGAGGGAATTGTTAGTTCACCCAAGTCTTTAGTCACCATTAGGTCTCTCAACACCCAAGCCAAGGTGGATGAGGCGGCTAAGCAAAGGGAGAATATCTTCCATACTAGGTGTCTTGTGAAGGACAAAGCGTGTAGTCTCATCATTGATGGGGGGAGTTGCACCAATGTAGTTAGCACTAGTATGGTCGAGAGGTTGAGATTACCTTTAATGCCACATCCTAATCCTTATAAGTTACAATGGTTGAGTGATTATGGTGAGTTGAAGGTAAGCAAGCAAGTACTACTTATTTTCAACATAGGGACCTATGAGGATCAAGTACTTTGTGATGTGGTGCCCATGCAAGCTACACATTTTATTGGGGAGGCCATGGCAATATGATAGGAGGGTATTGCATGATGGTAGGAAAAATAGGTATAGTTTCCAAATGAATGGAAAACCCGTAACACTCCTACCTTTGAGTCCGGAAGAAGTTTACAAGGACCAATTGAAACTCAAGAAGGAGGAGGAGGAGGAAAAAGAAAGAAGAAGAAAAAAACGGAGTTGAGTGAGGGACAAAAAGAAAGTGAAAAAAAAAGAGGGAAAAAAAATAGTGAGAAAAAAATGAGGGGATGCAAGAAAAAAGAAAGAGAGCAAAAGAAATTGAGAAAAGAATGAATTTTTATGCGAGTAAAGGTGATGTGGAGAGAGCTTTAAAATAAAATCATTCTATTCTTTTGATGGTGTATAAGGAGTCCCTCCTTACACTTGACGACCCTCACACTTCCCTCCCCACTTTAGCTACTTCTTTGTTGCAAGAGTTCGAGGATGTCTTCCCGGAGGAGATGCCTAGTGGGCTTCCACCCATTAGAGGCATCGAGCATCAAATTGATTTCATCCCCGGAGCCGTCATTCCAAATAGACCGGCATACCGAAGCAACCCGGAGGAGACCAAGGAACTCCAAAAACAAGTTGAGGGGTTGATGAGTAAAGGATATGTTCGTGAGAGTATGAGTCCTTGTGCCGTTCCCGTGCTACTGGTGCCCAAGAAGGATGGAACCTTTAGAATGTGCGTCGATTGCCGAGTCATTAACAACATAACGGTAAAGTATCGACACCCCATTCCTAGGTTAGATGATATGCTAGATGAGTTGCATAGTTCTTGCATTTTTAGTAAAATCGACTTGAGAAGTGGATACCATCAAATTATGATGAGAGAAGGAGATGAATGGAAAACCGCTTTTAAAACTAAATATGATTTATATGAGTGGTTGGTTATGCCCTTCGGTCTCACTAATGCACCTAGCACTTTTATGAGATTAATGAACCATGTTTTACGTGCATTCATTGGGAAATTTCTGGTAGTTTACTTTGATGATATTTTGATTTATAACAAAAATTTGAATGATCATATTGAACACTTGAGAAGTGTACTTGTGGTTTTGAAAGAAGAACAATTGTATGCTAACCTCAACAAGTGTAATTTTTGCATGGAGAGTGTGGTCTTTCTTGGATTTGTAGTTAGTACTAAGGGGATAGAGGTCGATGAGGAGAAGATCAAAGCCATTAAGGAATGGCCCACTCCCACAAGTGTCACCGAGGTAAGAAGCTTCCACGGGTTAGCTAGTTTTTACCGTCGTTTTGTCAAGGATTTTAGCACACTAGCTTCGCCACTTACCGAGGTTGTCCAAAAGCATGTTGGGTTTAGATGGGGGGAGGCGCAAGAAAGGGCCTTTAATGAAATAAAGAACAGATTGTGCACCGCTCCGGTTTTATCCTTGCCTAATTTTGATAAAACTTTTGAGATTGAATGTGATGCTTCAGGCACATGTATTGGAGCAGTTTTGATGCAGGAGAAAAGACCGATTGCCTACTTTAGCGAGAAGCTCAGTGGAGCCGCCCTGAACTACCCCACCTATGACAAGGAGCTCTATGCATTGGTGAGATCGTTAGAAACATGGCACCACTACTTGTGGCCTAGAGAGTTCGTCATCCACACCGACCATGAGTCATTGAAGCACTTGAAGGGGCAAGGGAAGTTGAGCAAGAGGCATTCCAAATGGGTGGAGTACGTAGAAACTTTTCCCTATGTCATCAAATACAAACAAGGTAAGGAGAATGTGGTCGCCGACGCCCTTTCTCGAAGGTATGCTCTTATTACTACCTTGAGTGCTAAATTGTTGGGTTTTGAGAGCATTAAGGACTTGTATGCGCATGATGCGGATTTTGTTAGTATATTTATATCATGTGAGAGGGTTGGATTTGGTAAGTATTATAGGCAGGAGGGGTTTTTGTTTCGAGAAGGTAAACTTTGTGTGCCAAATTGCTCATTGAGAGAATTGATAATAAGGGAGGCCCATGGCGGGGGATTAATGGGTCACTTTGGGGTAAGGAGAACCTTGAAAATCTTACAAGAACATTTCTTTTGGCCTAAAATGAGTAGAGATGTTGGGAGAATTTGTTCTAGGTGCATAACTTGTAGGAAGGCCAAGTCCAAGGTAGAACCACATGGATTATATACACCCCTACCTGTCCCTAGTGAACCTTGGACGGAAATTTCTATGGACTTCATTTTGGGATTGCCTAGGTCAAAAAGAGGTAGTGATTCCATTTTCGTGGTTGTAGATAGGTTTAGTAAAATGACGCAGTTCCTTGATTGTCATAAAACCGATGATGCCATTCATATCGCCGACCTATTCTTTAGGGAAATAGTGCGCCTCCATGGGGTTCCTAGGAGCATTGTGTCGGATAGGGAAGTTAAATTCCTTATCCACTTTTGGAAGGTCTTGTGGGGGAAATTGGGAACTAAACTTTTGTTTTCAACAACTTGTCACCCCCAAACCGATGGCCAAACTGAGGTGGTTAATAGAACTTTAACACAACTTCTTCGCACCGTCCTTAAGGGCAACCTAAAGAATTGGGAAGAGTGTTTACCTTTTGTTGAATTTGCATATAATCGAAGTGTTCATTCTACTACTTCTTTTTCTCCATTCGAGATTGTTTATGGTTTTAACCCTTTAACTCCTTTGGATTTGATTCCGTTACCTATTGATGAAAGAGGTAGTTTAGATGGGAAGAGAAAGGCGGAGTTGGTAAAATCTCTCCACGAGAAAGTCAAACTCCAAATCGAGAAGAAGAATGAACAATGTTGTTTATCGTGCTGACGTGGATTAAATATGTCGACCTCAACTTAAAATGGCAGCTGGTTTATTAAGATCGAGGTGATTTTATGACGAGGTGATTTGATGCCGAGGCGAGTTTGTAACCGACCTCAACTTGGAGGGAGAGGTGATTTCCCAAAACCGAGGTGATTTTCACCCGACCTCCACTTAAAGAGAGAGGTGATTTTCCATGAACGAGGTGACTTGATGCCGAGGTGATGTTGATCGAGGTGAATTCCGAGCGTGGTGAGACTGGCGGCGCTGCTGAAACATCAAATCAGCTGTCTTTATGTGTCAGTAATTATGATTGTTTGTGAAATGTCAGTATAATCATCTGTGACATGTTGTCAGCAATTTCAGTAGTCATTGTCAGTCACATGCTGCAGACGTGATATGTTGTAATGATTATGTTTAACTTCCCCAACTACTATAAATAGAGGGGGTAAATGCTCATTAATGGGCATGTGATATAAAAAAACCTCTCCAAACTCTTGCTATTTGATTTCGTTGATTCGACCTGGCTATCAGATCGGTATCGAACTGGACGTGAATTTGTGTAACTTTGATCTCAGTTCGCTTTCGATCTGTTACCTTTCCTATTTCTTATAATATCTCAAACTTTATTACAACGACGATCATTTAATTAAAGAGTTGCATACTTAGACAAATTAATCAAAGACATACAATCCATCTATCAATTCAAAAGTTCATACCACTTTTATTTGTTGACAAAAAGAGACGTCAACAAATTGGCGCTAGAAGGAGGGCCCGTATCCTTGTATTCAGCAATCACATACTTGCTCCTGCATCATAATGAGTAACAGGCAAAGTTCAGGGAGTCATCGGGCACATCGTGGTGAAGATTCGCAAGGGAATTCCCGTATGTCCTGGAGATCCGCCATTTCGCGACCCCCAGCGGAGGACAACATGAGAATGGTCCTAGATCGACTTGATAGGATGCAAAGATAAATGGAAGAGATGAGGAGAAATCAAGATCGAGGTCGTTACCAAGAGGAGCATGAGGTACAATCACAACTACAAAGATCCGATGGACGCTCACATTTCGAAGAACAAGAAACTGGACGCTCTGACAACACAAGGAGTGCGGTAGACGAAAGCACACCTTATGTACGGAGTCAAAAATCCCTGAGTTGGATGGGACCGAATCAAGCGAGAAGGAGTGAAAAAGGAGAGGAGAGTAAGGCTAGACGGACTAAGGGACATGGGGAAAGATCTCCGATGAAGAAAGTGAACCCAGAAAACCAGCCGGCTGGCAGCTCGACTCTTCACTTTGGTCAGCCACCGACTCTTCCGTCAAGCAAACCAGATCAAACTGAAGTTGAGCAATTGAAGAAAAGACTGTCTGACCTGGAGGCAAAACAAGAAGGGTTGGGATCGACAGAACCATCTACCAAGAGGGCATCACCTTTCACGGAGATTATATTGTCACAACCTCTGCCTGGAAAAATGAAGATGCCTCATCTCGCCTGGTACAATGGAGAGACTGATCCGGTTTCGCATATGGATCAATACATGTCATGGATGGAGCTTCAAGGGGCAAGCGACGTAATAATATGCAGGGCTTTTCCTTTAACTCTTGGGGACTGGGCCTAACGGTGGTTCCGCAATATATCTCAGCACTCCATATCAAGTTGGTCTCAGCTAAGTGGCCAATTCTTGAAGCAATTCATGGGGTCAAAAATTCTGACCACATCAAAGGAGAGATTGGTGACCATCAGACAGGAGAAGGATGAATCGCTAAAGAATTACTTGAGCCGCTTTAATAGACAGATCATGGGAATGGAAAGAATATCGGATGACGCGCTTCTCATGGCTGTTCTGTCAGGCCTACAAACACAGACTCGTTTCTGGTGGTCAGTACATGAGGATGGACCTCGCACGTACCAGGAGTTTCTTAACAGGGCAGAGAAGTTTATTAACGTCGAGGAGGCGTCAGGTCCCAAAGAAAGTCATCACAATACAGCTGCGATGTCAGACAAGAAGGAAAGCAAGGATGATAAGAAAGAATTCAAAGGAAATACTTTTGGGAAAAAGAGAGATTACAAACCAGCGGATAGGTTCCGTCCATACAATCCTGAACAGATAGGTGAGCTCACCCCATTAAATGCGTCAACTGAGGTCATTTTCATGAATGAGAAAGACAAGGGGATTATTCCACCGGCCAGGCCGATAAAGCAGAGCCCGAGTAACTTGGACTCATCCCGGTATTGCAAATACCACAGGTCAGTGGGACACACCACGGAGGAATGCCGAAATTTGAGATTCGAAATTGACTGGTTAATAAAGAGGGGGAGCTTACAAGAATATGCTGCTGACCCACGGGATTTAGGAAGGCAATTCAAACAGCAGGAGAAGTACGCAATCCACCATGGAACGGAGCCCCGCGGCAAAGACCGGCCTGATGAAATCCGTACAATTGTGAGCGAAAATCAAGTCCAGATCGGGTCAAAGAGAAAGGGACGAGAATTCGCCCAAGAGGCTCGAAATAGCTATCGGATATGTAGTCATACAATCACGCCAGACGATTCAGAGTCCTTTAGTTTCTCTGAGGAAGACGCCAGGGGGGTGTTCCAACCACATTCAGATGCTTTGATGATCACGATGTCGGTGAGCAGAATAAAGATCCATAGGACACTGGTGGATGACGGAAGCACTGTGAATGTGTTATACTGGAAGACCTTTGAAAAAATGGGAATTGACCCGCGTAGCTTACGGCCTAGGAGGACAAGGATTCAAGGTTTCACGGGTGACTACATCTGCCCAATAGGAGAAATACCGTTACTCGTGGAACTGGGGACAGGGTCTTGTCAGAGACGCGTAATTGCCGATTTTGTGGTAGTGGACGTCATGACGAACTACAATGCCATACTGGGAAGGCCGATCCTCCACGAGCTCAAGGCAGCAGCTTCAATTTATCACTATTGTCTAAAATTCCCTACACCACACGGAGTGGCTACCGTAAGGGGGGATCAAAGAGCTGCGCGGGAGTGCAATTTAGGCTTTGCTTCCAACAACGTCTAAATGGCGAAAGAAGGGAGCCCCATTGTGAAATCGAATGTGAATACTTTTTGATGTCAACCGAGATATGTAATCAAATGAATGAAAAGTTTAATGTTTCAAAGTGTGCAAATCCGAATGGATATTTCCGAAACAAAGACCTTCGTTGATGAACCGTAAGTACCTATAAGGCAGGATATCGTCGACATTACAAGGCAATCCGTCTCAAAGGCGAGAAACACCTCCTAGAGAGGCGAAACAAAGACCTTCGTTGATGATCCGTAAGTACCTATAAGGCAGGATATCGTCGAAATTACAAGGCAATCCGTCTCAAAGGCGAGAAAGACCTCCTAGAGAGGCGAAACAAAGACCTTCGTTGATGATCCGTAAGTACCTATAAGGCAGGATATCGTCGACATTACAAGGCAATCCGTCTCAGAGGCGAGAAAGACCTCCTAGAGAGGCGAAACAAAGACCTTCGTTGATGATTCGTATGTACCTATAAGGCAGGATATCGTCGACATTACAAGGCAATCCGTCTCAAAGGCGAGAAAGACCTTCTAGAGAGGCGAAACAAAGACCTTCGTTGATGATCTGTAAGTACCTATAAGGCAGGATATCGTCAACATTACAAGGCAATCCATCTCAAAGGCGAGAAAGACCTCCTTGAGAGGCGAAACAAAGACCTTCGTTGATGATCCGTAAGTACCTATAAGGCAGGACATCATCGACATCACAAGGCAATCTATGAAGACGAAGTAGGTCCCCACGAAAAATACCGAGGTGAAAAATGACCGACTTCCATTCTACAAACGAGGTGTTTTGGTGAAAAATACCGAGGTGAAAAATGACCGACCTCCATTCTACAGACGAGGTGTTTTGGTGAGAATGTGCCGAGCTTAAGTGTTAACTTCGTTTCGATTTCACCTATGCATTTCATATTGAGGGAATTGACGTTTGAAAATTGCTTAAGTATTCACCTCGTTTATAATTCACCTCTGCATTTCATATTGAGGGAATTGACGTTTGAAAATTGCTTAAGTATTCACCTCGTTTATAATTCACCCCTGCATTTCATATTGAGGGAATTGACGTTTGAAAATTTCTTAAGTATTCACCTCGTTTATAATTCACCCCTGCATTTCATATTGAGGGAATTGACGTTTGAAAAATTGCTTAAGTATTCACCTCGTTTATAATTCACCCCTGCATTTCATATTGAGGGAATTGACGTTTGAAAATTGCTTAAGTATTCACCTCGTTTATAATTCACCCCTGCATTTCATATTGAGGGAATTGACGTTTGAAAAATTGCTTAAGTATTCACCTCGTTTATAATTCACCTCTGCATTTTATTTGGAGTGAATTAAAGTTTGAAAATTGCATAAGTGTTCACCTCGTTTATAATTCACCTCTGCATTTTATATTGGGTGAATTAACGTTTGAAAATTGCTGAAGTATTCACCTCGTTTATAATTCATTTTGTTTGACTTTGAAACACTCAATGCTAAAATGAAATTCTTCTTTGTACTATTCAAAAGGAACAAAATTGAAAGTTACAAGACGACGTTGATCTGAAAATGTGTAACTATTCTTCAATATTGACAACGACACCTGGCAATTGGGAATCAATAAAAATTAAAGGCAACATCAATTAGAAGGCTGTAAGACAACTGGGATTTCGAGGTCGAATCCTTTTCAAAAGGGAGGGGATGATGAGAATCCACGGAGTCAATCGAGTCAAAGTCAAACAGGTCAACCCTCTATCAGAATACCGGTGGGGCCCATGACAAGATCCAAGGCTAAAGAGGTCCAAGAGTCGATTGCGGGACTCATTTTCAAGCTCCGAAATCAAGTCCACATGGAAGAGAGCAAGTTCGAGGTCAATTGCCTAAGTTTGGAAGCTCAGGACATTTCGGTCGACCGAAAGTCCATCCGGTCGACCGAAACTCTGCAGGGATTTTTGGAGCAAGCCTCAGGAGGGTTCGGCTGAGCTCTGTACGACCGAAAGTGCTATTTCGGTCGATCTGTTATTCGAACGAAATATTTTCGGTCGACCGGTTCGGTCGACCGAAAGTCTCCCGAGTGTAAATGCGGGGTTTTTTGTGCAATTTTGCAAACTTTCTTTTCTTTCACTTTGTATATCTTTTGTAAAGCATTGAAACACTAGTGAGTTTTTTTGGACATAGAAGACTCCATTGGCAAGTTCATTGTAATACTTTGCAAGTACCTTCTCATTCAACAATGGAGGACCATCACCCAAAAGAGTGATGTCCTCATCCCAATTATCCGGTACGCAATCTCTCAAGAGCATGTAACTCACATCCGATGTGTCAATTGCTTGCTTTCGACATTTCAAATATCGTCTAAACTCAATAAGTTTTGACGTATGCAATCTATTTCCCGAATACAAACATTGTCCGTTACAATGCATCATGTAACAAATTTCACAACTTGAATATTCTTCAAGCATGCATTCATCACCCATGTTGAGATTGTTAATTGCAATTGCCTTCCTACTTTACCAATATTAGAATCAAATATGCCTAGAAAGAAAACCAAACACAAGAAAGATTAGAATAGTGGTGGTTAACCAAAGGTAACAAAATAAAACATAAAAGAAAAATAATTACAAATTGTTAAAACTAAAATTAACTAAAGTAATAATCAAAGTAAAAACATTCCCCGGCAACGGCGCCAAAAACTTATTCGCTCAAAATAGTGTACCGCAAGCGCACGGGTCGCGTACAAGTAATAAAGTGGACTTTTTGAGTCCGGATTGTCGATCCCACGAGAAATGTATACTTTAGATTATACAACTTTAATTAATTTAATTCTAACAACAAAAGGAAACACACAATTAAAAGATGGATTTTTATAAATTCTAAATTAAAGAAACTAATTTTAAACCAAATTAAAATAAGGAAAATGAAAGATAAAATAGTTGGGATTCATGATTTCACTTAACTCTCGCTTAAGTAATTTCTCAACACATGCAAATTAATAAATTACTCATTTACAATGTTAGACCCGATTTTCCAAGCTTAGTTAATTACCTCTCTCGAGTGAAATTAACCTCAATCAATTGGTCTAATCTACTATATCTCTATGTCGATTAAGGCCCAATCAATTGCATTAACTCTTTGTGAAAATAGCTCAATGGATCATCTAGGGTTTAAGGTATATCTCTATCCTTAACAAGAACCTAGAGCATTTGATATTTGGTCTAAAATGCATAATATCTCTCGATTGTCATACACTTCACAAAACATATATTTGGTGATCAATCAAACACATGGAATAATCTCAATAACAAACACACATGAAATAAGCTCAAAATTAATAAACAAACATTAAAATTACTTAAACTAAGTTAAGCTACATCAATCATCCAACATAAAATAACTAGCCCATTATATAAATATTGCACAAAAGTTGAGGTTTACAAAAATACATCACAAAATATAGAAATCAAAGATTAAAAATACAAGATAATGAAATAAATCACTTCCCTTGATTTTTTTGCTCCAAAATCCCTTCAATAATGTTTTGAATCTTCACCTCACTTCTTGCTTCCTTGATCCAAATGGTGCTAGTAAATTAGAAACAAACTAAACTACAACTAATTTACAAACAAAACCAAAAACAAAGAAAAGGAAAAGAAAAGAAAAGAAAAGAAGAAGAAAGAAAAGAGAGAAAAAGGGAAGGGGGCTAGGGTTTGGTGTTGAATAATATGGATTGAGTCCCTTGAACCCTCTCAAAAATGCCCTAAAAACCACTCTTTTCGCGTAGATCCGCGAAAAATAGCATATGGGCCGAACCGGGTCGCACCGGGTCGGCCCAGATTATTGCTCCAAATTTTGACCACGCGATCGCGTGGTTGAATTCCTCGAGATCGCGTGGTTGAATTGAAAACTCTGGGGTTTTCGAATATATGCTTGATTCGCGATCGCTGCCTGTGCTGAACCACGCGATCGCGTGGTTCAGCTGACTGAGTGTTTGTGGTCTGGTCCTTCAATTAATTGCCATCCAAGTCCTCAAACTTCTGGTCTTCTTCAATTTAGTCCTCGAATTTTGACTTTTATTACAAAATTGCCCCTGAAATATTTGCAAGGCAGGTCCTCCATCTTTCTGAGATGTTGCAATTAAGTCCCCAAACTTTTGATTTCTTTCAATTAGGTCCTTGGACATCAAATTTGCTCTTCTTTTAGCCTGATTGCACTCAAAACTTGTCCATTTGCTTTCCAATTGAGGTTGTACCTAATTGTACAAGATAAACACAATATATAAGTATATATTTGCTCAATTTGTCAATTAAATTGTTTATTTAAAAGCACAATAAGTGTGTAAAACGCACACTTATCACACCCCCAAACTTGAGCTTTTGCTCGTCTCGAGCAAAATTATCTACTAGTGCAATCAAGTAACGTGAAAAATAGCTCAACAATGTTAGATAACTTGCAAATTACTCATGAGTGCAAAATTGTATAATCAATTCAAAAGCATGATTCCAAATAATGCTACCAAAAAGAAGTTTAGCTCATCCGATGGTCGATCGGTGTGTGTGTGCATAGTCACTTTCGATTGTCAATTAAGTTTCGAGAATATTGATGAGTAAAGAGGTTTCAAGTCAAACTACCCACCATTAGTGGTCAATTCTTTTTCTTTCCCACTCGTGACATTCATCCCCCAATAAATATTTTTCTTTCCTCTCCCGGGATGCAATTCTAGAGGGTACTCTCAAATCACTCTTTTCTTTTTCCACTCTAGTTTGGTTGCGTTTTACCGGCAATTTCGACAATCTAGAAATGCACTGACTCTCCACTAAATGAGTGCTTCGACATTCAAGCTTATACTAAGCAATTCAAACCCACTATTAATCTAAAAGCCCTTATGAAAGTACAAATGCATGATTTCTAAAAACTAACGTGATGAATGCTCGTGTCTTCCCCACTCCCTTAAGCTTTCTAATTGACCCATGTAGCGAGCTTTAGGTCGGAAACTCCCCGATTGTTTTAAGATCAAAGGGTACCAGGTTTCAAAATACCCCTACGGACTTATTAACTCGAGTCAAAAAGGCTACGAAGTGGGGTAGACTTATTAAGCGAATGCAATGATAATGTGAATTTTTATTTATTTTTTATTTTTTTATTTTTTTCAAGTGTGTGTGTGAATACCCTACTCATTAAGCTTTCTAATTGATCCATGTAGCGAGCTTTCGGCCGATGACTCCCAAGTTTCAAACTTAAGGCACCAAGTTTCAAGATACTCCTACGGGCTTAATTACTCGAGTCAAAAAGGCTTCGAGATAGGGCAATGCAATGCAATGCAAAAAATTAAAATGGGCTTAGAAATTTAGCATACGGTCATTACTTAGCTTATACTTGGCGAAATACACTCCACACAAAATTTATTTCCAACATGCATGGAATCACCACACGTCTAGACCGTCTCCTTCACCGGGTCGACAACCCCCAAACTTGTCTTACAATAGGATAAAGAGATTTAGAGTTTTGGGAAACATTTGATAGGTTGATAAAAATTAACAATACAAGCTCACAACCTAGTTCTTCTACTCCATTAACCTCATCATCCTTCAACAATTCCTAAACTTCACCAACAATCAATCATGACTATTGTACTCAAGATAAATATGATCTTGCATGGATAAGCATTTTGTAAAAGTAGACACAAGTAGCATATTGGTCATAAATCATGAATCAATAACAATTTTAAACATCTAAGTAATCCTGGCCACGGCAAGGCTATCTAACATGTCAATACCCAATAGGAAATCACCCCCAAACTTGAAATGCACGTTGTCCTCAATGTGTAAAATAAAATCAAAGTGAGAGGAAAGAAGTTACTAGACATCCCAAGAAGTGGTAGGGGCACTCATAAGTAGTCTTGTGCATGTGAAATTCTCATTGCAATCACCAACAATCCACCCCCAAACTTGTGTTGAAACCTCCAATCAATTGAACACAAATTTCTCCAATGAGGCATTTCATCGAACGCCTTGTGAGCATCCTATGAAAATACAAGAAAAGAGTAGATATTAAGTGGTGAATGATCCAAAAATTTAAATCACATTCAACATCTCAATTCTAACTCATAAATCCAATGTAATTTGCCCATCCACATCAATATTAGATCACACTTGAAGCTAAAAGATAATATGAACCAAGTGATTTAAAAATGAGTTTTAAGCAAATATTAGACTTTGAAAGTTTGATATGAGTGTATGCTAGAATTAAATGAGAATGCATTGGAGCTATTTCACACTACCAAACTTGAGGAAAATAGATGTAGAAGATAGAGACTTGGCCTAACCAACTTATTTGCAATAAAGTAAATAAAATGCAAGAAAGTAAATACTATGCAAACATTAAAAATAAAGCAAGTAAAGGATAGAGAATGGGTTGCCTCCCATTAAGCGCTTATTTTAAAGTCATTAGCTCGACTCTCCGCATAAGCACTTCATGGCACTCTAAATAAAGCTTTTGATGCCTTGCTCATTTTGCTTCTTTTGACTTTGCCCCACTCTTCATTGATTCGAAACACTTGCACCTTGCCCCTTCCAATGTCATGGGACTTGCCTATTCCATCCAATTCGAACTCAACAATGTAGACTTGCTCCTCCTCAAGTGGCTTAATCACAAATTCTATTATTGGACAATCAATGAAGTTGAGAGAATTTGATTTTATCTTTTCCTCATTAATTGCCACTTCTCCAAGTGATTCTTTTGTGATTAAATCATCATTCTCTTCGAGCTCATCTCCATTTGTTGATGTCTCCTTAGATTGAATGACCGATCCAAAAGTTGAATCCATAGGCAACGGCAAGTTTTTCCTATTAATTCCCAAGAGTGGGTTATACCCCCACATTTGAAATCCTTCCCAATACATGTAATCTCCCATAAGCATATTATCCTCATCCAACTTGGCAAGTTCATTGTAATACTTTGCAAGTACCTTCTCATTCAATAATGGAAGACCATCACCCAAAAGAGTGATGTCCTCATCCCAATTATCCGGTACGCAATCTCTCAAGAGCATGTAACTCACATCCGATGTGTCAATTGCTTGCTTTCGACATTTCAAATATCGTCTAAACTCAATAAGTTTTGACGTATGCAATCTATTGCCCGAATACAAACATTGTCCGTTACAATGCATCATGTAACAAATTTCACAACTTGAATATTCTTCAAGCATGCATTCATCACCCATGTTGAGATTGTTAATTGCAATTGCCTTCCTACTTTACCAATATTAGAATCAAATATGCCTAGAAAGAAAACCAAACACAAGAAAGATTAGAATAGTGGTGGTTAACCAAAGGTAACAAAATAAAACATAAAAGAAAAATAATTACAAATTGTTAAAACTAAAATTAACTAAAGTAATAATCAAAGTAAAAACATTCCCCGGCAACGACGCCAAAAACTTGTTCGCTCAAAATAGTGTACCGCAAGCGCACGGGTCGCGTACAAGTAATAAAGTGGACTTTTTGAGTCCGGATTGTCGATCCCACGAGAAATGTATACTTTAGATTATACAACTTTAATTAATTTAATTCTAACAACAAAAGGAAACACACAATTAAAAGATGGATTTTTATAAATTCTAAATTAAAGAAACTAATTTTAAACCAAATTAAAATAAGGAAAATGAAAGATAAAATAGTTGGGATTCATGATTTCACTTAACTCTCGCTTAAGTAATTTCTCAACACATGCAAATTAATAAATTACTCATTTACAATGTTAGACCCGATTTTCCAAGCTTAGTTAATTACCTCTCTCGAGTGAAATTAACCCCAATCAATTGGTCTAATCTACTATATCTCTATGTCGATTAAGGCCCAATCAATTGCATTAACTCTTTGTGAAAATAGCTCAATGGATCATCTAGGGTTTAAGGTATATCTCTATCCTTAACAAGAACCTAGAGCATTTGTTATTTGGTCTAAAATGCATAATATCTCTCGATTGTCATACACTTCACAAAACATATATTTGGTGATCAATCAAACACATGGAATAATCTCAATAACAAACACATATGAAATAAGCTCAAAATTAATAAACAAACATTAAAATTACTTAAACTAAGTTAAGCTACATCAATCATCCAACATAAAATAACTAGCCCATTATATAAATATTGCACAAAAGTTGAGGTTTACAAAAATACATCACAAAATATAGAAATCAAAGATTAAAAATACAAGATAATGAAATAAATCACTTCCCTTGATTTTTTTGCTCCAAAATCCCTTCAATAATGTTTTGAATCTTCACCTCACTTCTTGCTTCCTTGATCCAAATGGTGCTAGTAAATTAGAAACAAACTAAACTACAACTAATTTACAAACAAAACCAAAAACAAAGAAAAGGAAAAGAAAAGAAAAGAAAAGAAGAAGAAAGAAAAGAGAGAAAAAGGGAAGGGGGCTAGGGTTTGGTGTTGAATAATATGGATTGAGTCCCTTGAACCCTCTCAAAAATGCCCTAAAAACCACTCTTTTCGCGTAGATCCGCGAAAAATAGCATATGGGCCGAACCGGGTCGCACCGGATTATTGCTCCAAATTTTGACCACGCGATCGCGTGGTTCAGCTGACTGAGTGTTTGTGGTCTGGTCCTTCAATTAATTGCCATCCAAGTCCTCAAACTTCTGGTCTTCTTCAATTTAGTCCTCGAATTTTGACTTTTATTACAAAATTGCCCCTGAAATATTTGCAAGGCAGGTCCTCCATCTTTCTGAGATGTTGCAATTAAGTCCCCAAACTTTTGATTTCTTTCAATTAGGTCATTGGACATCAAATTTGCTCTTCTTTTAGCCTGATTGCACTCAAAACTTGTCCATTTGCTTTCCAATTGAGGTTGTACCTAATTGTACAAGATAAACACAATATATAAGTAGATATTTGCTCAATTTGTCAATTAAATTGTTTATTTAAAAGCACAATAAGTGTGTAAAACGCACACTTATCCTCCACCATGGCAACTGACTTCATGCCATAAGGAAGTCCCATCTTACTAAAGTACATCATCACCACCCTCCACCTGGAGAGTCGCATTGTCCACCTCCGAGCAATTAGCCGACTCTGCTCCACCTTTTGGACAATTTTTCTCACATGACTAGATTTACCACAGTTCCAACACATTACCTTCTTCTTCATAGAGTTACCTCTCTTCCACTTTTCAGTAACAAGCAAAGCTTTTCAGATGAATTGTCCCTTCAACCTAATCAACTTAACTTCTGAAAATTCCACCGTTTCCTTCTCGTACATCAAAATCAGCATGATGTACTCAAACGTAGATAGAAGAGACCAGATGAACCTTATCCTCATCATCAATCTTAACTTCAATAGATTCCAGCGCAGAAACAATCTCATTGAGAACACTAAGATGGTCTAAGATTTTCATACCTCCATTGAGAACACTAAGATGGTCTAAGATTTTCATACCTCCTTTCATTTTCAAAGAATGAAACCGCTCCTTCAAGTACAAGTTATTTGACAAGCTCTTCATTTGATATAACTCTTCCAGTTTTTTCCACAGTTCATTCACAGCAAATATCCCATAAATATTTGCAAGAACATTTTTTGCCAAACAAAGTTGTAACATGCCAGCAGCCTTCAAATCCAAATCTTCTCATTCTTCATATCTCGTGCTAGATTCAGTTTCTTTATCAGAACTTGGGGTAGGTTTTCCTTCAAAGCTTTCTGCAGTCCCAACTGAATCAATACATCCATGACTTGTACTTACCACAAGCCAAAATTGATCTTCCAGTCAAATTTCTCCATGTTGTAATTTCCAAACATATTTTCTTTTGCTCCAAAAAATCTTCGAACCACCTGATGCTCTGTTAATTAGACATCGATTTCCCCGTCGACGGCGCCACTGTTGGGAATTACACACAAATTCCCTCTCTAATTAACCCACAGGAATTTTTTATGTTCAAGAAATAATTGAGCAAACCAGAAAATAAAATACGAATACAGAAATTTACGTGGTTCGGCAACTTGACTACGTTCACGGACCGCCAAAGCTTTTCAATATATAATAAATTGTTACAATTATATAGAATTTGCACTCACCAAATTCCACAGTATTGTAAGAAAAATAATCAAGTTTTACCACAATTTCTACTTCTTTGTATAACCCACAAAGAACCCAAGAACTAAGATGTTAGACTACATTTTTCTCACAATACTCTCTAGTCAATGTGCAATTAATTGGCTCCTCAATACACATATTTATAGGTAAACATACCCAAAAAATGTGTATTACTTGTTCTCCAAGTTGTTTCCTTGTTGAAGTAGAATAATCAGAATAAGGAAAGATATTCATGCCAAAAGATTATCTTCCTTTTCTTTTCGCCCTTAACTTAATCTCCAAGTTAACTACTTTAACAAGAGAATTAATTGTCCAAAATATTTCCATTCTTAATTTGGGTCAAATATCTCAACACAAGTCAACAAGTGAGTAATATAACTCATGCTCACCATGTCCAAGAGAACAGCTAAAATGATTATGATTTAAAAAAAAAAAAAAAAAAATTCTGAAAATAAAGGGAGACCGAGTCAGAATTTGGTTTTCTAAATATTCTCAAAAGCCATCTGGGTTTGACCCTCGTGTGGAATATTTGCATAAGAAATTTCTCGGATTCGTCTTTGAGATTGGAGGGTAAGTCAGGATCTAAAATCACGCCAGATTTCAGTTATCTCAACATAGCATCCAAAATGAGTTCAATCAAAGAAAGACTTGGATTTTCATCTGATAATAACTTCGCTGTGGGTAGCTTATGCAAAAATCTACTGATTGTGTGTCTTCTTCTTTATTTGATCATCATTTTCCAATCCAATCAAAATCCCAATTGCCCAGCAAATCCTAGCTTGTTTTCTCCATTCATAAAAAGGGCCCCCATTATCACTAATTCTCCTATCAATCAAACGTCCGAAGATACTCCAACAAATCTCAGCCACCTCGTTTTTGGACTTCTTGGTTCTGAAAAAGCATGGCATGAAAGAAATGCATACATCCAATCATGGTGGCAGCCAGAGGTGATGAAGGGCTATCTATATCTAGACAAACCTCCGACGGGAAAGCTCCGCCGGTGGTCGAAGGCGTCGCCACCATATCGTGTCTCGGACGACCTTACTAAGTTTCTTCAAGAAACCGAAGCTCAAGCTCCCGTCATGATCCGAATGGTTCATGGAATAATGGAGGTGTTTCGAGAGGTGAAGGACGATAAAAACATCAGATGGATAGTCATGGGAGACGACGATTCGATATTTTTCGTTGAGAATATGGTCAATGTTCTTGCAAAATATGATCATACAAAGTATTATTACTTAGGTGGGCATTCTGAATTTATTATGTCAAATTTTTGGTTCTCATTCAACCAGGGATTTGGTGGGGCTGGATTCATGTTGAGCTACCCTTTGGCCAGAGCTTTGGCTAAAGATATGGAAGGATGTCTTAGGAGATATGCACATTTCAATTCTGCTGATACCATTACCTTTGCTTGTATAGCTGACATTGGAGTCAATCTGTCTCCCCAGAAAGGAATTCACCAGGTAATTAGTATTAATATAACTGCTGCTTATAATTTATTTAGAATATTTATTTTTCTCTGTAATTAAAAATATTAACAATGGAAACTGGATTTTGATAGTTAGACTTGGTCAAGATACACATTCAATTATCAAATTAGTAAGCCGCCAAGATGAATTTGATACTCGATCACGTCTCTTTTTTCTACTCTTTAATTACAAATGGGGGATCAAAGGGGAGGAAAGTGAATATAAGGGAGGGTAGGATTCGAACCTGGGACAGGTAGGGGACACTCGAGCAAAACAGCCAATTAGACTCATCCATCCTTCTTTTTTCTACTCATTCAAGAAATGTAAAATAAAGTATAATAAAAATGAAAAAGAAAATAGATTGATTCCAGCTTACTAAGAACTATGCCTTGTATATATCTTAGCCTCTGTATGGCAAAACGTTGTTTATAAATAACGACATGCCGTCATTTCATTGGTTTATTTTTTAGAAAAGTAAAAAAATGGTAGATAAAAATCTTTGACTAACTGAAATTATTGACTTTTAAAAAAAATAAGCCAATAAGATATTTGTCATGTGACTCTTTATAAACAAAATTTATAAACAACACTTTCTCAAACAAAGACGATTTTTAACTTTTATTTCCTTTAATTAATATTATCCATTTTTACAATAAACAAGGAAAAATTGCTATAATCGAAAATCCGTTTAAATCTAGAAAAATACCAATTTTTATCAAATTAAAAAAATCTATATAAACAATTAATTAAGAGCAAATTTGGTAAAAGGCCTCTTTTTGACATATCATACATTTTTTAACCTAAAACTTAAAAAAATAAGTCAAACATAATTTTTGACCAATTTATTAATTAAATACCTAAATACCTTTACCTATTGACTCAGATAGAACCGAAAATAGACCTATAGTCAATTTTGATCTATTTATAGGTCAATTTAGCTGTAAACAATTTAAAATTGTGTGAAGCCAATAAAGATCGGAAATAGACTTGTAGTCAATTTTCGTAATAATAGACCTAACTTGACAAAAAAAAGTCTTTTCGGGTCTATTTGTCTTGATCGATCAAAAATTTGGGGTATAACGATCAATCAAATGATCTGAGACGTCGATAAATAGTTCACAAATAGCTTAAGTCATCCAATGAGTTCATTTGAGAGTGTTTGGATCATGAGAAGGTCAAATAGACTCACATTGACCATGCAATCTATTCGGTCTATTTTATGATCAATTTCTTTGTAAGTTGTTTGAAATTATGCGTAGTCAATAAAGATTGGAAATAGACCTAGAGTTAATTTAACGAGAGTTGTATTCAATTTTTGGAGAATAGACCCCATTTGACACAATTTTTTACGGGTCTGTTTGTCTCGATCGATGACAAAGTGGGGGATATAACGATCAACCAAATGATTTAAGACGTCGATAAATAGTTCTTAAATGACTTAAGTCATCCAACAATTGCATTCAATAGTGTCTGGGTCGTGAGAAGGTCAAATAGACTCACATTGATCCTATGGTCTATTTGATTAGTTTGTCCTATAAATAGCCCATTTTCTATTTTGAGACGTGTCGAGTGGGTAATAATAGGGTATTTCATACTAAACCTTGATTATATGTAGATTAGATACTCCTCAAAATAGTCGTGGAGGCAAAATGAGTTGAATCGTAGTAACCCTACTTACACAAGTGTAAAGTCGAATTTGGATATGCCACGAAGATATCATGTTCCACACTGTAGGTCTAACAATCAACCAAATGATCTAAAATATCGATAAATAGTTCACAAATGGTTTAAGTCGTCCAACTGGTGCATTCGAGAGTTTTTGGGTACTGAAAAGGTCAAATAGACACATATTGACCTTGAGGTCTATTTGACTAGCTTGGCTTTATAATGACCCATTTTTCACTTTTGAGACATGCCGAGTGGGTAATAATAAGGTATTTCATACTAAATATTGATTATTTATACATTAGATACTCCACTTAATAGTCTTGGAGTTAAAATGAGTTGAATAGCCTTAACCCCTACTTACACAAGTGTAAAGTTGAATTTGAGTTTACCTCGAATATCTCAAGTTCCACACTGCAGGGTCTAACGATCAACCAAATTATCTAAGATGTCAATAAATAGGTACCAAATGGTTTAAGTCACCCAACAGGTGCATTCGAGAGTTTTTGGGTAGTGAAAAGGTCAAATAGACCAATATTGACCCTACGGTCTATTTGACTAGCTTGGCTTCGAAATGACACATTTTTCTCTTTTTGAGATGTGCCGAGTGAGTAATAATAGATTATTTCATAATAAACATTGATAATTTATAGATTATATACTTTTCTGAATAGTTTTGAAGGCAAAATGAGTTAAATTGCCTTAACCCCTACTTACACAAGCGTAAAGTCATATATGGATATACCTCGAAGATCTTAAGTTCCTCATTGTGGGGTATGTAAAATCAAAGATAAAAATAGACCACAATATCAATTTGAACAAAATGGATCATACTCGAGAAACAGTCAAATTTTGCATTCATATGTGATCATAACAAAAACAAAATTTTATATAGAAAACTACATTTACGATAGTCAATTTGAAAAATAGACACACGCAGCAAAAATAAATCATAAGTTAATTTTGTCAAAAATGAAAATAGACCACAATGTCAATTTGAATAAAATGGATCATACTCGAGAACATGTCAATTTATGCAATATATGTGATCATAACAAAAATAAGATTTTATAAAATAGATCCATGCCACAAAAAATAGATCATTGATCTATTCGGGCTAAATCCAGTTCAAATTGATTTTGATTTTTAGGTTTAGAAAATAGTAAATTAGAATTTTTACATATAGAGGGTATTAAGGACATTTTATATCTTATCAATATAAAAGACATCTTTTTTAGATGAAAAGTTAAAATAGGCCTTAAAAAATTTTGCCACTTAAAAATGGGTCTTTAGAGAAAATTCTCCATTAATTAATTAATTAATTTGTTTATCATTGCAGATTGATTTGCGTGGTGACATTTCGGGTTTTCTTTCATCCCATCCAAAATCTCCACTGATGTCCCTTCACCATTTCGACAGCGTGCAACCGATGTTTCCCTCCAAGGACCGTTTTGAGTCCACGCGCCACCTTATGAAGGCGGCGAACCTCGACCAGTCTCGTATGTTGCAGCAAACCATATGCTATCAAAGGCAAAACAAGTGGTCATTCTCAATTTCTTGGGGTTATTCTGTCCATATATACGAGAGAGTTATGCCTCGGAGCTATTTGCAAAATCCTATCGAAACGTTTCAAACGTGGGCGGGAGAGTCAAACCCACCAGATTACATGTTTAATACACGCGCACCCTCTAACGACTCTTGTAAGGTTCCACACGTTTTCTTTTTTGAATCAATAAAGAAGACCTCAAAGAATGAAATTATTACAACGTATTCTCGTGCATCGCCACGAGGATTGTCGAGTTGTTCAAGTAAAAATCATACGGGGGATTCTATTTTCAAAATCAAAGTCATCTCACCAACAACAAAAAGATACAAGGTAAGAGAATAATTATCCGAGTTAAATTTTATTACTATAATTTTTTTCTAAACATGTTTGGAATCTTTGGATAAATATATTTTTTTCATTCACATCAAAATTATGACTAATATTTTATTATTTTTATGAATAAATCAAAATTAATAATTTACTAAATTTTGTATCATCTTTCTTCTTTATCTCAGATGGATAGATGTGAATGTTGTGACGTTGTCGGAATAGTTGGGAAGAAGGCTGAGATCAAAATTAGAGAATGCATGACCGATGAAGTCATTGCTTGATTGAGTTGTGCCACCAAATTTCTTATACTTTAATTTGTTCAAATGTAAGTTTGTCAAGTTGTATCATAATTTAACTTAAAAGTAAAATCATTAATTTGTAATTTTATTTTTATATATATTGATTATTGTTTTCTAATTGCATTTTGCAATGAAAAGAAAATGTTAAGAGATATTTCTTCATGAAAAGAAAATCTCTAAATTGGCCTAAGCCAAAGCCAACTAGGCGAATAGATTGTTGCTTGTGAATATTGGTTCAACCACCCGGTTGATACTTCTAAAAATGAATTATACCTCGCAAAATAATTTACATGGATATTTACCTCATCCCTTCAAACTATTAAGATAAATGGAATATATTTTAAAAAATCAAAAACTCCTTGTAATTATATCAACGTTAACTGAATGGAGAGAATGTCGCCCCTAAACAAACGCCCCTGATTTTCCTCCAAAGAATTGATGCAAAAATACAGCCTTAGGGGTGGACAAAAAAATCGGAACCGAAAAAACCGAAATATTTCGGTTCTTGAAAAAAAAAATTCAAAACCGAAACCGAAACCGATTTTTTTTTTAAAAAAAAATCGAAACCGATAAATTTTTTTTTTTTTTTGAGTTTTTCATTGAATTATACAACAAAATATATTTATGTTCACACTTTAATGTGTAGACAATGAGTCAGAGGAGTATAAATTTACTCACAATTTTTCCCTTTGAGAAATGTTATTTAGATTGGTAGTATTTTAATTAAAAATTCATTACTCACAATATTATCCAAGTAGAACCACACTTTAATGTATAGACACTAGGACAGTGTATGAAATGTTGTCTGTTTGATACACTATTATTATGAAATTTAATAATTTACTTTTAAGTTATTTCATACACTATTATAGTATTATTATTTTGTGGAATTTACTTTTAATGAGATTCAAATGTTCTTACTTCCTCGACATGATATCCTTTTCAAATAAGAATGATTTTAGAGTAAAAAAATATTTTAACTATCAAGATTCTGAGATTCACATTCATGGTAATACATGAATTTGGACTTTAATTTTAATTGAAAACTTTATTTGGTTGTATTTACCTTTAATTTTTGCAAACAATTAGATTTTTTTTGTATTTGCATCAAATTTAATTTTTTTTAGTTGGAACCGAACAAAAACCGAAAAATAATCGAAAATCGAACCGAAACCGAAACCGTTCGATTCTTGTCTTTGAAAGAACAGAACCGAACCGAAACCGAATCGAAAATTTCGGTTCAGTTTCGATTCCTTTAATAACCGAACCGAACCGGTAAACGTCCAGCCCTATACAGCCTACTCATCACCATATCAGGAGGAAAAAAAACCCAGAGATTTTTCATATTACAATCTACATATATATATATATATATATACTATTGATTGCCAAAAAAAAGAATCATGAATCTAGGCTCCAGCACCGTATGAGTCCAATGAGCTGATGAAGTGATGGTAATGAGTTGATGAAGACCAAAGAACCTGTGTTTTTATTTTTATGCATAGTTATTCATTTCTGGGTATCAATTTTTTGTAACGCTTTCCAAAGCAAAGAAATAATCTTTGGTTCATCTACAATCTATATATAACAAGGTATATATAGATTGCTCGTAATGCAAGGAATTTGTGGTCAGATTATTTAACTTTATTCTAATACAGGAGAAAAAGCCACGGATTGCTCGAATTCAGGTAGTTCCAAGCCTTTTGCTTGTTGTGAAGATGAACTGCAATTTATTAATTTCACTTTCTGACTTAAAGGTACCATATTGAATATAAAGTCTTGAACTCTTGATCCGGCAATGAAACACACACACACACTAGCCGTGGTAGTTTTTCAATTTTGCATCGCTTGTTCGTAATTTGCATTTTGTTTTATGAGAAGTAATTCTAGTTATGGGGTTTATTAATTTAGAATTTAAAATTTTGATTTGGTGAAAGGAAGATATGAGGGCAATTTTATTAGCAGATTTATTTCTTATGACTCTTCCTTGCCAACCAAATGGTTTCTCAAGGATGCGATGTAAGCAAAAGGAAATTGACACCCGGAATAAGCAAGAGTCAGGAATTCGATACTGCAAAATCGAGGTTGTGCAAGCACCATAGGCTGAGTAAAAGTAGTAGTCATTACAAAACAAGTGACCAAGAAAGATCATTTCCCTATTAGAAGGCCATCTTCCGTACTCCCATCATTGAATTCGACATTGATTGGATCAAAGCGCTGGACGTCATTAATCGAGTGGAATATAGGAATTTCGATTTTTGGCTGTGTAAAATATAGGAATAAAAATTTTCAGTTACATTTGATATCTATAACTAAAATTTTGAACGAAAATCCTTTGTTTACCTCTATTTTTGATTGAATTGCATTTTTACAATTTTTATCTATGAGAATTCCATTTTCCATTATCCAATATTTAAGGTAGTATTATTCAAGTTCAAGTTTCATAATGGGGTATCAGTGAATACAACAAATCCAGAATTCTTGTACCAAATCTATAAAAAAGAAAAGAAAAGAAAATTAGTTTTGCAATTACTAGAAGATGTGTTTAGGTTAACGGCCCTGTAATTGTTGGGGGCAATACCTTTAGATTTGACTGTGGCAGCTAGCCTTAAAGAACAGGGATGTGCCATTTGTGATTCTTGAAAGAGTTGATTGCATTGCTTCTTTGTGGCAAAAACGTACTTGTGATCGCCTTAAACTTCATCTCCCCAAACAATTCTGCCAGTTGCCTAAATTCCCATTTCCTGATCATCATCCTGAGTATCCCAACAAGAAGCAATTCATCGAACGCTTTGAATCTTATGTGGGCATTTTAATATCAACCCACATTTTAATGTAAGTGTGAAGTCTGCTAAGTACGATGAGGTTTGTAAATTATGGAGAGTTAAAGACTGTTTCTCCAAGTGGGTTTGAGGTTGAGTATATTTGCTAGTGGCTGATGGTGGCAACTCGGGAGAAGGCCGAACAAGTCATGCCTGAAATCGAAGGATTGCAGAAATTTGGAGGGGAAGTAATTCATATCTGTTATTACAAATCTGGTGAAAATTTTAGAGGAAAGAGAGTTGTTGTGGATGTGGAAAACCAGGCATGGAAGTCTTGATCTTTGTAACCATGATGTTAAACCTTCAATGGTTGTTCGAAGCTTGGTGAATAATTATACAAACAAAAAACAAGCACTTTCATTCTTCTATTTTCTCTCAAGAAAATTTGATTCTAATATTTTTCCCCCTTCTTTTTCTCCAGTTTCATGTATTTCCAAGTGAAGTATTTGGAAAATCAACATTTAAACTGGCAATGTTTATGCTAAAGTGGCTACCTCTTTGGCCTGTTGACAAGATTTTGATAGTTTTGGCATGGATGATTCTTGGAAACATTGAAAAATCCGAGCGTCTGTCTGTCCATTGGAGCTAAAACATACACAGGAAAAACTGCTGTATTAGACATAGGTGCATTTGAAAAAATCAAATCCAAAGTCTAGTGAGAGTTACATTAAAAACACTATTCATATAGCTTTATGGGAGGAAGATCTCTAGACTAATTTTCCATTCATAATTTCTTTTCTTTTACGAACCTGAACTTATATTACTTCAAGACAAAATTATATTCAGACATTATGAAAATGGTATTTCAAATATAATATAATCCATTTACTCAAAATGATTGTAGTCCAAAATATTAATGCACAAAATATCAGAACTTCTTGAACCTCAATGATTGAATATTTTTGTAGACAGTAACCCGTTTCTGAAACAAAACTCATTTGCTACTGATGACAATATTTTACAGACACTAATCCATTTCGGAATTCTTATTTGCATTGACATTCAAAACCACTTCACAATATCATAAGAAATCTTTGAATGAAAATTGATATACATGAATTATAATACAGATGGAAATTTACCTAAACAAGCAATACCAAAACAATAGATGACGATTCAAAGATAAATTTTGGTAAAAGACTTCGTTGATACCGTCGCTACATTAAATCTGGGTCGACATTGTTGGTTGCAACATTTCATAAGGATTGAAGAGATCATTAGGATTTTTAGTTTATTCATTTCATCAGTTACATTTTGCTTGTTATGTAATTGACATACATTTTCTCAAAATATGAAATCCCCCATTTTTCTCCTTATACATTAATGATGCCGTTTTTATCTCCTTGTTTGGCTGAAAGGCATATATACAATTATTTCATTTCAATAGTCTATTTTCCCATACATATTAAATTAGGTAGCATATTTCAATTTATAGTTTCGCAAGGGAGTATCACTCTAAATTCCCCGCGTTGCTCTGCTGTCCATCTGGGCCCTTGGATGTGATCTATTATAATTTTATGGAATTCATAACTTTTATAAACTTTTCAACCGTATATTTAATTAATTTTTATCCGAATTTAATAAAAAAATTGATTTTTACCTAAATCAAACAAGAAACTTATTAACTTAAGAGGTTGTGTTTAATACTATGTTGACGAGATAGATAGTTTAAGACTTGTTTGGTACTCATTATTCAAAATCTCATATTTTTCAAATTTCATTTTCAACTTCACATTCTATCAATATTAAATCGCATATTCTCAAAAAAAATTACTATTATAAACTACATTATTTGAAATAATGGATCCCAAACACAAATAGGAGCTTAATCTATTTATATTTATTTATTTATTTATATTAATAAAAAGAACTGAGATTCTGGAAATCTTTAATTTCAATTGAATCTATTTTCAACAGATTCTAATTTTAAAAATCAATTTTTGAATTTTTTTGATAGTTTTCATAATTTTTGGGAGTTATTTAAGCAGTTTAAATTTGAATTTACGTGGCCAGCACAAAGGGAGCGGGTTTTCTTTCAACTTCTCTCCCTCTCTCACGTTACTCTTCTATTCTTTTTTGATTTGAGTCGCTGCCATTTGCCAAGATGCATTTTTCCCTGCTTCTCGACTGAGAACCCTGGTCGGCCTTCTGGAGGATTTGGGATGATGATGGGTCCAAGAAGACCCCATTTCATGGGTGTTGGTGCTGCAACCCCAGTACGAGTTGGACGACCAGATGGTATGCCACCATTTTCCCACCTCCATCATAAAATTTTAATCGACCCAACTTTGATCAGAAAGTATTATTTGGCTATAGGAACGATAGACTCAATTATGGTTCAGATCTAGATATGGCTGGCTTGATTGGACCCAATGACGAGGCACTAAATCAGTAAAGAGAGAAAGCTCAATCTGACAGAGAAAGCTCTTATGGCTTTGTACAGACAAAAAGAATGGCCTCGGCGGTTCAAGGTAACCAATTTTATTTTCAAAATTTGTACCATATTAAAAGAAATAGCAAAACTAATATGTTTATTCTCTTTCTGGTGCATTGTCTTGCAGGATGGTTCCTATCTTTAGACGCTAGCTTTGCAGTAGTCGTGGGTACTGTTCATCGCGCGGTTGGGTTAGTCTTGGATTTGCAGTTTGTGACCCAGGTTAGTGTTGAGTGTTGATTTTATTTTATCCCTCCTTTATTAACTTCATTTATCATCTGCCTTTGTTGAATCTGGGCATCACGATTTGGGACATTGATGGGGTGTTCTTCAAAATGCATCTCCTCTTGAGATTATGGACAAATCCCTTGAGAAATTCAGATATGATATTGCAATCGTTTTTAGGTAATTGTGAAATCTTGATTTAACTCATCAAATTGATGAATCTGTGGAAATTTATAAAATAGCATTCTACTTTGTTAATTTTTTCATACTTACAGATTGTCATATTTACAGAATCAAAGTAGAGAGTGAGTACATAAATGTTGAGGCCAATATGTTTGTGAAAAAGCTTGCTTCAGATCAGCTTTGCATAGTGGTGCTGCAACCATCAAGTGCTCCTGCTTCCTTTCTACAGATAATGAAGTAACCATATACTTGAAGGGCTTCAGTCCTTCTCACTTTCTACTTTGTGCAAATATTATCACTAGCCTAATGTTTGAAGAACTTAATATGGTTTTTTTTTTTTTTAAATACATTGTGACCATTCCATACTATCTATGAATTTTTTTCCTTATTTGATTGTTGGAATTTCTAACTTTGTCATTCATTCTCAAATTATTTTCCATATTTGATCGAATTATGGGATATTTTCTTGAATCCATTTGCTTCTTTAACTTTATGTGTTGTATATCATTTATTGGTTTAGTGATGCATATTTGGTGAAAGACGAAAAACGAAGAAATATTTAAATTAAATATGCATATTTGGTGAATGAGGTGATTCGTGTAAATTAGTGTGAATGTATCTTTTGAGTTTCTTTATCTGATATTCATTTCTTTCTGATGTTCCTTCTCTCTTTTGATGCTTTAGTTGTGCCTGGTAGTACATGGCTCTCCATAATAATTCATTTGCCGATCATCCTCTAGCATTGAGGAAACACGATGTTTCAAAATTTTGGAAATGAATTGCAGATTAATAATAGTTTAAATTCTTGATATTTTTAAACTTCAATCTTTTTGTCAGTGGTATTAGACATCTTTAGTGGATGTGTGAAAGGTCTAAGGTCCTTAGATGATAGAGAAAGAGAGATATATTGGTCAAGTACAAGGTCCAATTTTGGACCTTATGAAGGACTTTTGTGGAGAAAAATGGGGAGAAAGCGGAAGAGAGAAGAAAAAAGAGATATTAGAGTGGGACCCATGAATTTTGCGTGTGTCTCTCTCAAGCACTTACCTTAAGACCGCCGCAAACCATTAAAAATGCTCTTAGTGATGCACTTTGACAAGAGACAGAGGTGGCAGGGACAGTTAACTTATGCATCTTTATTAGGCACTTGATGTTAGTAAAATTAACTTGAGATGCTATGATACACTTGTTGCATTTTGTAGGCAAATATATCCTAGGGTTGATGTAATTTAAATGGAACTTCTCACCGTGGGAACAAAGTGAATGATTCAACATCCATAGCATGAGTGGTAAAAGCAAGTGAATGGTTAAAATTATGAGTGATTTGCTGTAGAAGACTCATAAATTGAGCTTGTAATGGTACCTCAAAATCCAAAAGATTTTTTGGAGTTACTTTGTTTTTCTTTTTTCTGACTATTAAATTGGCAAACATGGGATGTTGTATAGGTTTGTAAGGATTTGATGGTAAAAAGGTAAAGAAAAATGTATTATGATAAAATATTACTGTAAGAGGTACAACAAAAATTAGATAAGCCAATTTTTCAATATAGAGTGAATCTTCAAGACACAAGAAATTTTATAATTTAATCAACAAGCAAATTAATTATAAATAATCAAATTAATATTTTGAAAATTTTCAAATTGAACGTATTTTTCAATTTTTCATTTTAAGAAACATTTTCAGAAATGGCAAACCAATGTATTTTCAGCAAATTTGAAAATAGAAATTGAAAATGGAAAACAGAAAATGTTTTCGAAAAATGAGAACAAAAAATCGAGACTTGCACCGCTCTTGATAATGTAATGCTTATTATTATTTAAATTGATATTGACTTTTTGTTAGTTTTTTGATTTTTTCCAATTGTTCCATTTCAGACATTATTTTTTATTAATGGAATATGTCTGTACACCGCACGGGTGTGAAACTAATGTTACAAGTTCAAACTTCCCACCATAATTTCGGTGGGATTACTTGCTTCGATTGTATTGACTGCTATTCTTTTTTCTTTCGATTTTTAAGCCTCTCAACTTGTTGCATTGAAATTCCTCCATAAATTTCTCTCTTAACTTCTTCAACTTCTCATTACATCACCACAACTAAGAACGATGAACAAAACTAATACAATTAAGCAAAAATTACTGGTGCCCCCTCTCTCTTCTTAGTCTAGTTTAGACCAGTATAAATGCTATGTGTACAAAGAATTTAACAAAAAATTTGATATATAACATATGTGACACAATCTCATTATTTTACCAACACGTCAATTTTAACATCAACATCCACAATTCCGCCACCTCATCTGTGTCAAACTATTTGTAAATTCTTTGTACAACTAGCATTTTTTTTCAAGGTTTGCCTTAAAGCTCTTTTACAAAGCGGACTTTAAAAAGTAAACAAATTGCAAGAAATTTAGCCATGTTTGGTAACAATTAGAATCAGATTTTTATTAAATTTTAATAAAAATTGATGAGATGTATTATTGAAAAGTTGTGAAACCCATGAAATATATGGTTGAGATTAATTGTTGACTTTGACATACAACGGCTTAGTGTGTTAAAAAAACCACAATTTACAAAAGCGGAAGCGAGTACTAAGACATTTTTCCTTCGTGAGGCGAGCCATGAGTCTCAGGTGCTTTGAGGCTTACGCCTCATCGTGAACCAAAAAATTTAGTGAAAATATATAAAAATAAACATTCGATAACATAAACAAAAAGTATAAATCTTTAAAATAACAAATTATTAAGAGCATGTTTGTTGTTAGGAGAATGTGTGACAAAAAAATGTTGAAAAGTGTGAAAATGGTGGATTATATAAAAATGTGGGGTTCAAAATAAGTTTTGAGGGGAAGTTTTAAAAAAAATTGGATACCAAACATTGATTAAATATCAATAAAGAAAAGTAGCAACTCAAATCAAATAAAGTATCTATAAATTTTTATTTTTCCCTTTTTTATCATTAATTTAAATTGTTTACTCTTATTTATAGCAAAATTAATCACACTTTTAGGTTTTAATATAAATATATGATTAAATTAAATATGTAGATTATGTGAATTTTTTGTTTTAAAAAGTGGAGAACGAATCTTTTGTGAGGCGCACGCTCTTAATTAATGAGGCGTAATCCTCAATCAGTTGAGGTGGAAGCCTCACTCAACCCTTAAATAATAAGGATACTGATGCGTTTTTTCTAAGCCTCAGCCTGAGGCGAAACTTATTTATTAACCATGAAAAAAACCGTGGTGAAATTGAGAGTCGAACAACTCATTCTCTGCTTTCATTTTTTTAGACATAACATAGTTTGGAGCTCTCTCACCCAATTTGACCCTTCTACTTCAAGCAGCCAAGAAAAAAAAAATTATCTATACAATATTTCATGTAAAGTTCGATAAAGGACATCGTAAACATGCTTTGACCAGTTGAAAGTAATATTAGATTATTTACTAAATTAATTTCAATAAGTAGGAAAATAAAGTAACTAGTGATAACGCAGCAGAAAAGACTCCGGTAGTGATTAGTCATTGTAAGATTAAATCGACATACGTGAAAATAAGAAGGAAGGACAACAGTTTCTTCTAATCTATGCCAAGAACTATAAATCGTTTACCGGTCGATCATCATTCTCCCACTTGGCCACATGGAACTATCGTACAAATGTTTGAGACCCATTATTTGAGAGTAATGTGGTTTGTAATAGTAAATTTTTGGAGAATGTGTAGTTAAATTTTTTGAGTTTATGTGTAGATTATTTTATTATTAAAACGTGTTGATGAAAATAAGTTTTGAAAAGAAAATGAGATTTTGAATAATAATTACTAAACAGAGGCTGAATACGTGATAGAACACACCAAATTATTCTCATTTATTCCACAAAATGTATTATTCCATCAAATTATTTATCTATATTCTATATAAAAGTAATTGACAGAATCTCAATTTTGAGTAGATTCTAACCATAGTTTATGGAAGTGGTTTTAAAACTACCGTGCTATTACCAAAACATTCCCCACTTCTCACTCACAACCCGTTTTGTAGGATACAATGAAAATAGCCACATGAAAATAGCCTTTTGTGATAATAGCCAAAATTTTTATCCATTCATTAAAATAGCCTTAGACATTATGAACTACCAAATTTACCCTTAAATATCATATTTCAACTAAGTCTATTAGAATTTAGAAAAGTTACAACTTAATCCTTAAAACTTTACATTTATATACTTTTAATTAATTTTGTTTATATGATTTTATTTGATTTTTGTTCGCTCATAGTAGCATCCCCTCACTTGGTATTAGAGTCATATGATAGATCTAAAAGATAAATATTATATGACAAAAAATAAAAATAAATATATAATATATACATCAAAGTTTATAATTATGCATACATCAATACTACCGGATAATTATAAAATAGAAATCTTGAACACTTTAAAAGATTTAGATAAAGATATAAGAAGAGAAATATATGATCTAATAAATTTTGATATAATAAAAGAAGATTTTATCATAAACGAAATATTAGATTTAATCCACAAAGACATACTATTTGAATTATATAAAGATTATAGAAATGGATTATCATAAAGGAGATCCTTTATTAATCAAATATCTAGACATGGAAATAAATGAAAAATTAGATTTAATAATAGAACAAAGAGGAAATTTATTAGATCAAATGATAGAAGAAAGAAATATAAAAAGAAAAGGATTTTTAAGATTAAAATTTTTAGAAAGTAAAAGAAAATATTTTAATATAATTTTAAAACAATTACCTAATATACTTATGATCATAAATAACAAAGAAAAAGTCAATATGGAAAGATATGATATAACTGGAGAAATAAAATACTACATAAAAAGTTATAGAACACAACAAAGAAAAAATATGTTAAGATCAATTGAAGAATTTTGTGAATATAATGTAATGATATGTAAAGAAGTAAAATATGATACGGAATTAAGATTAGAAGTTGAGCATACCAGAGGAAGAATTTAATGACGGAATTTTCAGAAATAAAATATGAAAAACAAATTATAGAAAATATTAATTTACCAGTAGGATCTTACCAAATAAAATGAACTAATACAACTATGTTTCAACTATTAAGCTCATGGGGAGAATCTGATAGATTTCTTAACATGCAATTAAATTGGATAAGTGTCTTTTTATGGCAAACATATAAAAACATAAATTTACAAGATAAATTAGCTATTGAAGAATTACAACAATTAAATATACAGGATATGAATATCAAAGAAAAATTACAGAATATTCAAAATAAACTAACAATACAATTTAAAGAATTAAAAGAAATGATAGGAGAAGTTAAAAATATAGATGCAGAAATCTTAAAAGAATTCCAAAGAAAATCAGGATAATTAATTAATCAAGATAAAATTGGAATAATTATAGAAAAAATAGATAAATTAAATGAGAAAATAAGAAATAATGAAAATGAAAAAAATCATATCAATAGAAGAAAGAATAAAAAAGATAGAAATAAAAATAGATGATATGTATGACAGACTATTTAAGGTACAAACTCAAAAACCAAGAGTATAAAATGTCAATAAGCGAATATATTGAAGATCTAAAAATATTAATAAAATCATTAATAAGTGATGTTCAAGAAGTAAAAAATGAATTAAAAGAAGTAAGAAATGATATAAATATACTAAAACTAGAGATTAGAGAATTCAAAGAAAATAATAAAAGTAAAGATAAGAAAATAGACAAAAAAACTCACAGAAAAAGAAATACTTAGAATAGGAAATAAGCATTTTGAACAAGAAAAATTATAATAGAAGTAGGAAGTATGGATAATGAATTTAGGAGAAACATATTACCAAAAATATTAGAAGAAGAATTAGAATTACAAAAATCTATAGAAAAAACTTTAGGAAAATTAAAAGTTCAAGAAAAAACTGAAGAAGAACAAGATAAAAATGAATGAAGAATTAGATTTGCTTATAGAAAATTTTAACCAGTTAAGTATAGAAAATTTTAATAAATACCAAGTTTTAATGAATACTGGAGGAGCACCTAACCCAACTCCAATAGGAACTTCCAAACAAGAATTACCAGATTCAGATGAAAGTTATACACTCTTATATAGTAAACCATACCGACGATATTATGATAGAATCAAAGATAGACAACCACCTAGAGGGAATAAATATAAAGATAAATTTGAACAAAATAATAATTATGATAAACCTATTAATCATGGATGAACAAAATTAGATCTGGATTGTAAAATAGATACTAAAAAAGCCTTATTAACTTGGGTAGATTCAATGATACTATTCTTTTTATACAATAAAGATACATGGGAAAATATTGATAGAATGATAAATTTTTTAGTAGCATCTTTTGAAGGACATGTTAGAAATTGGTGGGAATGAATAAGTAGTGATACAAAAGCATTAATAAAAAGAAATGTACAAATAGAACTAATAAAATCAGATAGAAAGGGAATAGAAAAGTTAGTAGATTATATTGCGGATGAATTTTTAGGAGAAAATTGGATAAATAATGTTGAGGCAGAATCAATAAGAGAAAAGGATAATGCAAGAATAAGATTAATAAATTTAACATGTGATATGTGTAAAATCAAATAATATACTTGTGAGTTTAAAGAATACTATTATGTCCAATTCTATAGTAATGAAAACCAAGAAGTATATAGAGATATGTATTACAATAAATTACCAGGTTCATGGGGAATATACTTTAAAATGGAATTTGAAAAATTTATTGGAGATAACCCTGGAACACCTAGAACATTAGAATCAAGGATAAAATTCCTATTTGAAAGATTAATATATATGTCAACAAAGACAATTATTAAAGAAATCAGGAAAATTAACTAGAATATGTTGTGAAGATATGGAAAAACCTACCCAATGGGGATGTAACCCTAAAAGAAGAAAAAATAATAAAAGAAAATATAAAAATAGAAAATTTAAAAAATTCAGAAACTTCAGGAAAAGATATAGAAAACATAGGAGAATATATTACAAAAGAAGATATAATCCAAATAAAAAATAGAAAAATAAAACTTATAAGAAAGACAAAAGCCAATGTAAATGTTGGAATTGTGGAAAAGGGGAGCATAATAAGCCCTGATTGTAACAAAAAAAAAAAATTAAAATATTACAAAAAGAATATCTAGAAATAGAAAGTGAACTAAGTGAAATATCAGATATTGAAGAATACTATGATCAAGAAGTCTATATAAGTGAAACAGATTCAAAAAGTAATGAATTAGAATCAGAATAAAGAAATAGAAGAGATAGAATGTAACATAGATAAACAAGAATATGAAGGAATAGAAGGTTTTGAATTAAAAGTAACTTTTGACAATAATAAGTTCAGAAAAATACAAAAATTATCTTTAAATTTGATAATAGGAAAATGGAAAAGAGAAAGAGTAGCAATAAATGAATACCATAAAATTGAAAGGGCAATAGATATTAGAACTACCCAAGGAACACACAAATTAAATATTTTAACAAAAAATACGATTACAGAATTATTAACAAAGATCAATAGAAAATAAAGTGAAAAGATCCAATATGTTTATTTAGCAGGTATCCAAATAATGTTTAAATCCTTATTTAGAGAAGGATTAGATTCACCTTTAACTGTAAGTTTACATGATGGAAGAATTATAAATTTAAAAGATAGTCATTTAGGAACAGTAGAAGGAAATCTAGCATATAAAAAACTAATATTCACATGTTACCTAAAATATTGTATATCATTAAAAGATAGAAATTTTAATGAAGTTTTAGGACTACATTTCAAATTACATAAAGATGATATAATGGAATCAGGAGATAAAATTATGACTATAGAATATAGGGCATTATACTCATTTACTAATTCTAATTATGGAAACATTTATTCTAAAAAATCATATATTGAAATTCATAAAGAATGCAAATATTTTGGCAAAGTTGTGGAACCAGATAAACAAATAAGTTTAGTCCCAATAAATTATGAACTTACTATCACAAAAAATAAACCAGAAATTATAGAGTTAAGAGAAGAAGAATACCCTAATAATGACATAACATTTGAAGATGACAGGTTAGTTAGAAGATCAACAATTTTACCCAATAAAAAACAATTAGGAGAAGCTAGTAATACAAAGGAAATAAAACTTAATAGGAATGCTGGAAATATGAAAATCGAAGGTGAATATTTCAATGGAATAGAACATATAAAATGATCAAATATATTAATTGATACGGGAGCTAGTGAATGTCATATAACTTCAAATAGAAATAAAGGACTAATATCTCATAGAACTGATCCATATAGATATATAAATTTTGATGGACAAGTACATATGACTGAACTTGAAGTAAAAGTACCAATAAAAATAGGAGGAATAAATCTCTTAGTACCATGTCATGAGGATAGTAGTATGGTAAATCCTCATGTATTATTAAGAATGAGCTTTCTAGATGGACTAGAAGATTATAGTATAAAACGTGAAGGATTATATATAACTCATAATGGTCAAACTATACTATGCAGAAAAGCTGAATAAATGAATAACCAAATAGATTTTCTATTAGTTGTTTATATTCAATTTACTATTGTTGAAACAAATATAACAACATGTGCATTAATAGACACATGAAGTGATATAACAATATTTAATAATTTCTTAATAAAATCATGGAATACTGATGGGAGAATAAAAATAACAGGAGTTACATGAGAAAGTACCCAAATAATTAACAGAGCTGATAAAATCGAAATAATATTAGGAAGTAAACAAATAGTTGTAAACAAAATATATAGTTATAACAAATTATAATGTGATATATTATTAGGAAATGACTTTATACAACAATTTCAATATTATAAACAAAATAATTATATGATAATGTTACAAACACCTTGCGGACATTTACTAAAAATACCAAGAGAATTTAGACCTTATAGAGTTCAGCCAACACAGCGTGGTGATAAATAGGAGAAAAAACCAATTACACAAAATGAAACAAAAAATAAAAGAATAATGTATAAAAAAGTATTAAAAACAAACATGGAAAAATCATTGATCAACTAGAAAAAATTGTAGAGAGAATCCAAAAGCTAAAATAAAATTAACAAAAAATGTTATTATAAGAGTTAGACCAATGATGTATACCATACAAGATACACAAGAATTTAAAACTCAAATAAAAGAATTACTTAACCAAAAATTAATCAGACCTAGTAATGGACCCCATAGTAGTCTAGCTTTCATGGTCATGAAACATTCTGAACAAAAAAGAGAAAAAGTTAGAATGATGATAAATTATAAAGAATTAAACAAATATACTAAATTTGATGGATATTTTTTACCAAATAAAGAAGTATTAATAAATCTTGCAAAATGAAAACAATATTATTCTAAATTTTATTGCAAATAAGGATTTTGGCAAGTAAAAATGGAAGAAGATAATATTCAATATACAGCATTTAGTACACCCCAAGGTAAGTATGAATGGATGGTTATGCCATTTGGTTTAAAAAATGCACCACAAATATATCAAAGAAGAATGAATAACATATTTAGAAAATTTAATGAATTCTTAATTGTTTATGGACTATGTTGATGATTTATTAAAATGTTCTAATAATAGAGAAGAACGTAGAAACCATTTAATGAAATTTATAAATGAATGCAAAAAAAAGAATTGTTCTTTCAAAAAATAAAGCTATAATAGAAAATCAATTTCTTGATTTTCTTGGATTATAAATAGATAAAAGAGGGATAAAATTACAAACCCATATATCTAACAAGATAAAAAGTTTTCCAGACAAATTAGAATCAAAAGAACAAATACAAATTTTTTTAGGATGTTTAAATTATACAGAAGGATTTATTGAAAATCTATAAAAAAAAAAGACATAAAATTCAAATTTTACTCAGAAAAATAATTACCAAAGGATGGAGTGATGAACACACAAAAATTGTCAAATCACTAAAAGAAGAATGTAAAAATTTGTCAATATTAAGATTATCAGATGAAAAAAATAATCTGATAGTTAATAATGATGCCTCGGATAAGTATTCGGTAGCAATATTAAAAATAGATCTTAATGAAATTTGTAGATACTCAAGTAGAACGTTTAATCAAGCAGAAATAAATTATACTACTCATGAGAAAGAATTGTTAGCAATCATCAGAGGAATAAAGAAGTTTTCATTGTTTTTATTATCTAAGAAATTCATTGTTGAAACTGATAATTTTCAAGTTGCAGGTTTAGTAAAAAATAAGTTACCACCAGAACCTCAATATAGAAGGCTCCATAGATGGCAAGCCTATTTGGCATTTTATAATTTTGATATAGTTCATATTAAAGGTGTTAATAATTATCTTGCAGACTTTTTAAACAGGAATATTGAATTTGCAGATGGATAATATCAAAAAATCCTTGATAGACGCTAAAAAGCGAATGAACTTTCTCACAGAGGAAGCTGAAGATATAAAACTTGGAATTGAACAACTTGCAGAAACTCTACAAGGAAGTTTCAAGCAATTTATGGAAATCTCAACATTTCATTCCAATTATACTAAAGAATTGAGCGATAATATAATTGAGATTGAATCTCAGTTTGAATCGTTAATTACCAAACAGGTTATATAAAAAATACAAACAGGTACATCTTCTCGAAGCAGTGGTGGACCAATGATTAAAAGAGATGAACCAAGTCCCAAAAAAATTGTTATAAATGAAGCCAGTCCTCGAAAAATCACAATCAATTCCAAAGATGAACATAAAACAAAACGAATATAAAACTACTGTTGAAGTTATATATGAACTTCAAGAATGTGATTGTTATTATATTTCGTCTGGAGACCATGTATACCCACGATTGATCGTTACTTAAGGAGGAGATCCGGTCATGACAAAAATGGCAGCTGATTATGGATTTTTGGATCTTATATATCCAGGAAAAAATCTGAAAGAAATTGAAAAATTTGATGATTTATTAAAAGGAGAAATTTCAAAGTTTGCCCAAGGAAGACCCATATATTTAAAATTTTATTCGCTAAGTCATGAAATTGATGGAAGGATATATTATCCGTTGAGCATATTATCACGATTGAATATGTTGCTCGCAATTTTCAAATTGAAGTTGGAAAAAATACCAAGCCAGTACCAAACGTTACAAGATCATGATTTAGATTCCCGAAGGGTGTTGGGGATAAGAGTTCTTTACAACATTGCCAAAAACTTGTATGAGAAAAAAATCAAATGCATCTGCCAGTATAATGGATGGACCCTCCTTACTAATGGAGGAAAAGAAAAGTCAACAATCCTACAAGAATACATCAACAAATTTGACACTCATCAAATCCATGGAGGTTTTGCCACTTTGTAAGAAGCATGCATAACCACAAATTGCCCCACATGCCAACAGAATTGATGGACATATGGAAGACGATTGATAAATCTAATTTGATGGAACAAGACAGTACAATGTAGAGGCCATGTGAAGACTGAAAAATAAAGGGATAGGTGTCCCTATAATATGGCTATGTGAGGAAATAAAGGGACAGGTGTGTCCTTGTAGTAAATGATAGATGGACATGTGTGTCCTTGTATATCCTTGTAGCATTATTCAAATTATTGTGTTTATTACGTAAACAATGATGTAAGAGGTTGCATAGTAATACCTCGTGAAGTTCTATAAATGGAAGTCTTCTGACTAGGAAAAGGCAGAACTCACTTGAGCACTCAGTTTGTGAGAAAGCCAAGAAATTTTTCTGTCTTTGAAAAATTCTCATACCAGCTTTGTATCAATCTTCATATTATCAATATAATTCCAATCGATTTATAAAAATATGAGGAGTCTCTAAATTTCTGTCTTCTAAATCCTATCTCCAAAAGAAGATATATTATTAAGAAAACTCCCTACACTCTGTCCTAAAATATTTTCCATCTAAAAAGTTATACAGTGAAGGCATCCAGGTTTAGCTAATAACCGGTGAAGGCAGGAAGTCATTGAAGGGTGTGGGGCAGAAACCTATAAGCCTGAAGGTCACTAACAATAGGAGGAAAATACAAAGGTACTAAGAATAGGAAAAGAGGTTAGTATTCTTAATAAATCTATCTTTACAGAATTAGGAGGAAGAAGAACTTTTAACATGACAGAATTCAGGATTATTAAGTTTAATTATCAAAACTGTCCTTATAATGATGAATACCATAGCATAATTGAACATTTATTCATGTATAAACAGTTTACTAGATCCAATAATGAAATACAAAAGTTATATCATGTTTACATGCAATGTTTGTTAGTTATCTTTCCGACATTAAAAAGAATATTAGGATTAGAAATTACAAAATCAATTATTTATTTTTGGCTTGACAGTGATAATACTTAAATAAATAATGAATTATATTTAGGATATGTGTTTAGTAGTGATAATGATTATGACCCTGTAATAGATTATGACAGTGATGGAAGAGATGAATCTTTTTTTACCAGTTTTTGAAAATCTTAATATCATGAATGAAAGCAATTATATCATGAAAAAACTCAGAACTAAGAGAGATCCATATAAAGTTAAAAAGAATATCAAAATTAAAAAAGGTATTGAATATGAAAATGAAATTGATAAAATAGGATACCAAGAGCAACTCTACGCAAGATATTAAAAAGTTTTAAAGAAAATTTGATAGAAAACTTTGCTATAGGTACTGTAAGATCTATAATGATACAAGATATTCAAGATATAATTGATAAATTAGAAAAGAGAAAGAAAAGTATTTCGAAATATAATATATCATTTGAACCAATTATAGATATTATGGCTGATATAAATATTATCAGTTCCCAAACACTGATAGAGTTTGAAAAATTACTTGAAACTTTATAAATTATTTATATTTGTGTTTATAATGCCTGGATATACTATTGAAAGATTAGACAATTTGTTACATATGATAATGGAAAAAATAGATAACATTATATCTCAATTAATAGATATGGATGAATCATCTGAAAATATTATATACTTTTAGAAAACTATGATCAATACATTATAGATTATTCTCATATATTACAGCTTAAAATAGATCTAGAAAATAAAATAGTAACAAATACAGTCTAAACCTAAATGTCAGGATATACAATAGAAGGACTAGATAATCTTTTAGAAAAATTGAAAGATAAAATGGAAGATATTAAATATCAAATGGAAAATGAAAACATATCTTCTGAAGAATATAATAAACTTTTAGAAAAATACGAACAATATATTGCAGATTATTGTATTTTACTAGATCAAAGAATGAACTTATACCAGAAAAATTTGTATAATAATTTACCAACCCAATAATCTATGAATACTTCACAAACATCAACATCTAATAACTGTGATCATAAACTATATTTAAATAATAAAGAAATTTCATTTTTAATAATTATCGTTGAAAAATCTAAAAATATACACTCTGTTGGACAATCTAAAAGAAATATACGAAGATATTGATTATGCTATCCTAAATAAAATAGAATTTAATTCAGTTGAAATAGCAAAGAATATAAATACAGTTCATAAAATTATAGAAGAATACGAAAATATAGAAGAAGAAGTTTAAGAAGGAATAACATTCGGATATATAACTAAAAAAGATCATCCCAAATCTTTTGAAAAATTATCATAATATAGAATATTTTTAGAATAACTTAAAAGATTAAAAAATATGAATATAATAAAAATTATTGAATTAAATCAACCAAATTAAATTTAGGGACACATCCTGCAAAGTAAATAACCAACTTCATTAAGAGTAATTTAGACAATTTACGATAGATGGCCATTGTAAAGAATTACATGTTTTGTATGGCTAAAACAATAAATCCCCCACCAGTTTTCGACACAAAACAGACACAAAGTAGTGAGAGCAAATTGAAATGGGAGTTGTCATCATGGACGGCTCAATAGTCCAGGACGACGAGGCCCATTTCAAAAAAAGCATAGATGAAGCCTTTTCTTTCCTTGACCTCAACAATGACGGTGTTTTATCAAGATCAGAGCTTTGCCGCACCTTCGAGTCGCTCCGGTGTGGTGGTGGTGGTGATTGCAAAGTCCGGGGTGGTCATGGCGATGGCTTCAAAATCTGATAGATTGGTGATCAGGGGAGGCGGGAGGAGTCTAAGGTGAGATTTTGGAGAGAGTTGAGTAAATGACAGATTTTTAGGGATTTTTTAGGGATTTTAATAGCATATTCACATCTATTATCAGTGGCAGAGCCACTTCAGTCCCAGCGCGGTCCATGGACTGCGCTGGACCTTGGGTCTGGACCGGGTAAAAGCCCAAAAAAAAAACAGCAGCATATCTGCTTGTTTGAACGGACAACCTGGCCCAAAAGTGAAGATACTGATAGCCCTAAACCCATCGACTGCTGAATCAGTGACTCCCATCTCCGACTCCGCCGCTCCAACCACCTGCTTAGTTACCGGACGACCGACTGTCACTGCTACCGAAAAAGTTCTCTCAATTCTGAAACGAGAAGGCAGAACGCAGAAGAGAAGAAGGCAGGTCGGTGCTTTACTTAATCACTTTAACTTTTGACTTTTGAATTTAATGTCCTTACTCCAGCTTATGTGTCGGCATGGGAAATGAATTACAATCACTTTTGATTTTAACTTTTAGCAATTGTCTGCCACTATTTGCAATTTATTTAATTCATAGTATAATGAATTTTTTTATTTTTTATTTTTTTTATTTGGAACTTGGAAGTAGTAATTTATTTCTCATATCTTGTATTCTTGTTATCTAATTGATATTTTTAATCGATTTAATTAATGATTAGTTTTGTTTGAAAGTTTTCTAATTTGAGATTTGTAGTTTGTGTTTTGTGAAGTTCATTTGTGAGTTTCTAATTATAACTTGTTTATTTTAGGAGGAAAAATTATGTCGACCTTAGATAGATTCTTTAAAAGAAAATTCATATTTGAAGAAAATGTTGACGAGGGGGCTTCAAATAGTGTGGATGTTGATCCTACATATCTTCCTACCGATCATGAAAATAGAGTGAATGTTGATCTTATACAACTTCCTACCAATCCTAGTTTAAGAGTTCCCATTTCGAATTACAATATTAATATTCGGGATCAAGTTCGAAGAGCATATTTGCAAAAGGGTACTTGTCAACCTTCAGATCATGTATTCCCAAGACTACAGTACGGAGCATCCCAATTTAGACGCTTCCAAGCTTCCTGGTTTAAGGAGTTTGGTAGTTGGTTGGAGTATAGTATAGAAAAATATGCCGCTTATTGTTTGTACTGTTACCTTTTCAAATCAAGTCATGGTAATCAAGGAGGAGGTGGATCTTTTGTTAGCGAAGGGTTCACATATTGGAAAAATAAAGAAAGATTTCGACTTCACGTGGGAAAGCATGACAGTGAACATAACAAAGCTCGAATGAGTTGTGAAGCATTGATGAATCAAGATCAACACATTCATTCAGTTTTGCAGAATCAGTCAATACAAGCACGTAATGAATATCGTATTCGTCTTGAGGCATCAATTGATTGTGTTAGAGTTCTGTTGCGCCAGGGGTTATCATTTCGGGGTCATGATGAATCTGAAGGTTCTCTCAATCCAGGTAACTTCCTAGTTCAATTGCAATTTCTTGCTGATCATGATGATGATATTAAAGCTGTGGTGTTGGGAAATGCTCCTAAAAATTGTAAATTAACATCGCTTGATATTCAGAAGGATATAGTGAGTGCTTATGCTGCAGAAACGATTAATGTTATTATCAAAGATGTTGGCGATTCATTATTCTCTATTCTTGTTGATGAATCGCGTGATATATCAGTAAAGGAGCAAATGTCGTAGTCCTACGTTATGTGGATAGCAGTGGACATGTGAATGAACGTTTGATAGGAGTTGAGCATGTTAGCAGTACTATAACTTTATCACTTAAGGCTGCAATTGATATGCTATTTTCTAGATATAATTTGAGCATATCTAGGTTGAGAGGATAGGGTTATGATGGGGCAAGTAATATGCAGGGTAAGTTCAATGGTCTGAAAGCACTCATTTTGAAGGAGAACTCATATGCCTTTTACATACATTATTTTGCTCATCAACTTCAGCTAGCTTGTAGCTGTGGTAAAGAAGAATATTCCAATTTCTAATTTCTTTTTTGTGGTTGGTGATGTTGTAAATGTTATTGGAGCATCTTGCAAACGTTCTGATCTGCTTAGAGAGAAACATTCAGACTTTATCGTTGAGGCATTAGGGAGAGGTGACGTTTTAAGTGGACAGAGACTTAATCAAGAAACTATTCTTCAGCGTTCTGGTGATACACATTGGGGAGGTCACATTATAATTCTTTGATCAGTTTGCTTTCAATGTTCTCTGCTATTGGTGATGTACTTGAATTTATTTCAGAAGATGAATCTAGTTCTGGTGATCAGAAAAGTGAGGCATTCAATTTATTGGAGTCGATACATTTGTTTGATTTTGCATTTAATCTACACTTGATGAAAAAAGTCTTAGGAGTTTCGAATGAGTTGTCAAAGACATTACAATTGAAAGACCAAGATATTGTGAATGCAATGGGCTTGGTGAAAATATGCAAACAACGACTCCAAATGATGAGAGACAATGGGTGAGATTTGTTTTTGGAAGAAGTTCATTCTTTTGTCAGTGAAATCACATTGTTGTTCCCAATATGGATGGTGTGTTTATACGCAGTGCACCTCGTGGTCGTCCTCAGCGTAATCTACTACCGGAAGTGACAAATTTACATCATTCTTGTGTAGATTTATTCTACGCTATCATTGATTTGCAATTTCAAGAGTTGAATGATCGTTTCTCAGAGGTAAATACAGAGTTACTCTTTTGTGTAGCTTGTTTATGTCCACAAAATTCATTCTATGATTTCGATAAGAAAAGATTGATTCAACTTGTGGAGTTTTATGTAGAAGATTTTTCAAGATTTGATCTTCTCACACTTGATGATCAACTTGAAACTTATATTTTTGATATGCGCTCTAACAATGCATTTCAAGAATTAAAAGGCCTTGGCGATCTTGCAGAGAAGTTAGTAATGACAAAGAAAAATAAGGTATATCCATCGGTTTATAAGCTTGTGACTTTGGCGCTAATTCTACCTGTTGCTACCGCTACTGTTGAGAGAGTATTTTCTGCGATGAGCATTGTGAAGGATATATTGTGCAATCGAATGGGTGATGAGTGGATGAATGATAGTCTTGTTTATGTAGAAAAAGACATATCTTTGAAGGTTGATAATGAAGTTATTGTACAACGATTTCAAAGTATGAAAACTCGTAAGGAACGATTATAAGGTATTTCATTTGAGTTAGAATTTGTTTACTTCTCATTTGTGAAATGTTTTCTCTATTTAGATTAATTTTTCCAAAATTTTTTTTTTTCCAGAACCCATCCCCCCCCCCCCCCCCCTCCAAATTCATTTAATTTTCAACCACGCTCACTGAAAATCCTAGCTCCGCCACTGTCTATTATCCACACATTTCATGGGATTATTACTAGTTTTTCATTATAGTACCATTATTATAATTTATCTTGGACATGCAGTAAATTAGTTCACTGTTCAAGTTCCAATTCAATATTGTTAGGTGATGAAAGTTCTGGTTTCTTTGGACAATGCATAACTGAAAATATCAGTTTTTTGAAATCCTGAACCACCTCCCGTGCCTTTGTTACTAATTAAGTTTCTATATAGATAAAATTAGTTTATAGATGTATATTGGACTATCAACATTAATTCTGTGTGTCGGACAAATTATTAAATATTATGATTCAATTTGTTTCCAATAAGAAGACTTCTTTCAAAAAAAAAAAAAAAAAAAAGACTTCCAGTGCTTGTGATCCTGTCCCATATCTCGCTACATTACGAAACACCTTTGAGATACATGGCCTTTTCCTAAAAAGGGATTTAGAGGCCTTTTTCATCTAGACATCAATGCTTGATAAAAATTATGTGTTGAACATATGCCTCAAATAAGTTCTTAATATATTTTGAACTAAATTAGGCAATCTTTCTTGGGCTTTCTTGTCTTAGAAATCCTTAAGAAAAGAAAACTTTATTTTTCTGAACTCCCTGTTCTCAATAAGTGGTCTGATGATTTCTAGTTTTCCGCCTTGATGGTTCTGTAAAACGATGTAAAATTGTATTTTTTTTTTTTAAGAATAAAAATGGGTTGGAAGCTAGTGCATAGAATTCTTTTTTGTTTTATTGCAGCCTGCAATGGGTTTGGTCCTTGAAATAATTTATTGAACCTTGATTTTTAGAGCGCTAAATGTATCCTTTGATCCTTCACCCTTCATATGATTGACGATGTAATATGGATAAAGTTGCGTGATCTTCTTTACTTTTGAGCCTTTTTACGTTTTTACTTGATAAAGATCTCATTGAGTGGATTGAACTTGTAAATATGCTTCGGAAAACTTCCTTTGAACACCTCATCAACCTTTGTCTTAGTCAAAAAATTAATCTTGTATTTGTTCGTTGTTGTCTTGAAAATCATGTCGTTCGATGAAACCACAAAGTCATGAATAAAGTATATCCCTAAGGATTTAACATTAAAATCGACCCGAAAGCCTTAAGGCATTAAAAATAATAATACACCAACATTGTAAAGAATTTGGGTGTGTTTGATTACCTATATTTTTCATGGAAATTGTCTAATCAAAGAAAATATTTTCCTTATTTCTTGTTTGATCGGAAAATTTTTCATGCCAAATATTTTCTAGGTACAAGTAAATGATGCATGTTTTAGTTAAATTCCTTCCAAATATTTTCTCTAGCATTATGTGAGAAAATAAAAGATGGAAAAGGAAAATATTTTCCTTTTCCTTTTCCATCATTCATCAAACACACCCTTAAAATTTAACAAATGCATTATGTATCTAAAGTCGTTAGATTAAAAGAATTTTTTTTAAAAGAAAACCAAATGCACGTTGATATCTTCCTAACTTTCTCGACTGCATATAAGTTCTTGGCTTTCTGTCTTCAAATATGCTTAAAGTTTAGAGTGTCTTTGATTCTAGTTAAAATGAGTTTTTTTTTAAATGAATAATGATTTTTAGGGGAATTGATAATTAAGATTTGATTAAAAAGTCAAATATTTTTAACTTGACTTTTAATGAATTGTTAAAATTGAGTACTGTAAAAAAAAAAAAAAAAAAAATTAATGTAAATCAAACAATAGCTTAACGTCATATATATAGTAAACTAAGACTTTGAGTTGAGAGATGCGTCAGGATTTATGCATCAAAGTGGAGTTTCTACAACGTTTGAATGCACTTCTTCCAAAAATTGGACTAGGATCCAATTTGGAAAAAATGATTGGCGGTTCTTGTCCAAACACTCGATTCCCATCATGGTTGATAAGTTGTATCTTAACCAGAATAAGAATAGGATAAGATATTAAAATATTTAAATAATAAACTTCCTAGTCAACAAGTGAACCTGCTGCTCAATAGATTATTTCAATTTTTAAAGATCCAATCAATTTAGTATATTCCTTTAATCAACTATAATTTGATGTGGTTATATCAAAATCGACTCTCTCTTGAGTCAAAATTTCTAATTAATTACGATTTACAAAACGAGTCTAATATCAATATACTAATTGTAATTCTAACCAAAATACAAATTATCGTCAATATGTAAAACACTTAAATTCTTCGACTTCTCATAAAATCATTTAAAAATTATATTCTACAAAATTTCGGAGCGTTGCATGTAATGCATTAACTGTGAAGGTTCTATATGAATAGGACTATTCGTGATTAGGGATGGTAATAGGGCGGGTTCAGTTTGAACACCCCGCCCCGCGAAAAATATTTATTCCCAAACCCTCTCGCGCCTCACGAATTTCGGGGCAAGGCGAGGTAACTTTTTCGCCCCGCACACCACACCGTTTAATTATTTTTACTCTTTTTGCATTTCGTTTTTTATATGAATATTTTTTTTAATAATTATTCAAGGCGGATTCAGGGCAGGACGGTCAAAACACGCCCTGTCCTGCGACTCGCTTCACAGTCCTGCCCGCAGACCCATGGATCGAGTTGTTTTTGTTCCATTAGGGTTGGGTACTCGTCATGTCAAGACGGCACAGGTATTTGCCATCTCTATTTGTGATCAATTTTGGGGGTGCACAAAAAAATTGCGAATCCACAAATCAAACTTAATTCATTGTTTTAACCTTTGGTTCGAGACCACGTGGATCGACGTTTTTTCTTCAAATTGAACCAAACATTTTCAAAATGGTTTGATTGAGGTTTTAATTTTCGAAAATTGCACAAAAAAAAAAAAAAACTGAACCGCTTTTAAAATTTTAAATTAAAATATATAATTGTGTTTACCACAAATACATATTTTTCGATTCACGTTTCAATCTGAATATGTAATCATCGCAGTAAATGTTGATTACAATACACATTTTTTTTTTCAAAAAAAGAAAAAAAAGAATCATAATTCAAATACAAAAAACATTCATTTTATTAGTTAGATATACTAAAATGCATAAAATAATTTATTCCAACAAATAAATTCACATACTTTAAAGCATTTTCAATACACACACCATAGATTGAAAAAAATGACTGACACATCATTAAATTGATGGAATGAGTTAAAGATATCTTTTCAATACTCAATGTCAATTAAAATGTTAAGTTGATGTGACTAAAAAGAAATTGACAATGTCGAGTGCTCTGTCTGACTTGATGAGTCAGCATTTATTTTTATTTTATAATTACTTTAGTAGCTAGAATGGGAAACTGGCCATGTGGAGTGCTGTTTTTTATCATTAATCTATATAAAGTTTGTTTTCAGAACCGGACCGGCCATCGACCCGGTTGAGAGACTGGGTCAAGGGTCAACCCGGAGTCTACTCGGGATCAACCCTGACATTAAATAATATTAAATAAAAATAAAAATAAAAAAAACTAAAAAAAATAAAAAAAAAAAAATGAAACCCGATCAAACACGGGTCTGGGTCCTGGTCGGCCAAGTTTTTCGGGTCAACCCGGGTAGTTGACCGGATTTGACCCGACTGGATTTCTGGGACGGGTTGCTGGTTTCCGGATCAACCAGGCGTTTGAAAACAATGCATCTCTCTCTCTCTCTCTCTCTCTCTCTCTCTTTCTTTGTGTGTATGTGTGTAGAATTAATGAATTATTGATATATATATATATGCTTACAATTTTATTATTTTTTCGCGAAATATATGCAGACAAATTGGTATATACATTTTCTCTATATATATATATTATTATTTTCAATTATTTTTTAAAAAGTCACATAATCAACTATATTTAAATATAGAAGGAATAATTGGAGATGAAAGTTTAACTCATTCCATCAATTTATTCACGTTCTCTAGACATCTGTCAATTTCATTTCCACGTCAGTCTCAATCCATGGTGTGCATTGGAGATGCTCTTAGAGCCTGTTTGGTAATGTGATTTCTTTCACCTCAATTTTTCAAACTCAATCTCAATTATTCATTCTTAGTCAAGCACACAGCTTTTGTAATGACCTGGGTCTCACTTAACGGGGTGTTCCAACCGTTAGATGACGACGTACTGTCTCCACTATACCAACACGAGTCTTTTCAGCATATTTTATCCTTACCGTACGCTCCTCGAGAAAACTTCCCAGGAGGTCACCTATCCTAGTATTGCTCAAAGCCAAGCACACTTAACTGTGAAGTTTCTAACGATGGACTTTCGGAAAAGAAGGTGCACCTTGTTGGAATGAGTAGTACCTATAATTTCTTTTGTACTTTCCTGACCTGGGTATTACAATCACCCCTCGTTAGACTCGTGACGTCCTTGTCGCGCTTAACTCATCTGAGGATCTGTTGCCAGGTATTGAGATTCTAGAAGTGACTCCCGCCCTATGACGTAGCACTTAGTTCCCAATTTCCGACTGGCGACTGACTCTGATACCATTTGTAACAACCCGGGTCCCACTTAACCGGCTGTCCCGACCGTTAGATAACGGCATACTGTCCCCACTGTACCAACACGAGTCTTTTCAGCATACTTTGTCCGCAGTCGCACGCTTCTCGAGAAAACTTTTCAGGAGGTCACCCATCCTAGAATTGCTCCAAGCCAAGCACGCTTAACTGTGGAATTTCTAACAATGGACTTCCGGAAAAGAAGATGCACATTGTGGTATGAGTAGTACCTGTCATTTCTTTTGTACTTTCCTGACCTGAGTGTTACAGTTTTTTACTTTTCAAACATTTTTAAATTACACATTCATAAAAAAATCACAAAACTTCTAAAACTAACATTATTAAACAAGCTCTTAATACTCGAAGGAATTGAGAATAAACTATAAAGTATCACCACATTTAGAGTTCAAACTATCAAACTTTTCAATTTTTTAACGCAACCATTACAATTTATAAACAACACAATTTTCAAAATCACTTTTTAATCATATATTTTTCATCTCTACTTTTTATCTGCATATTTTACTTCAAAAACGTAAATAAATCAATTTATAATTATAATAATGTTATCGAACAGATTAATAGTTCCAAGTGTGGAATATAAATATATATAGAACGTAGGTACATAATGATACATTCCAATAATTAAAAAACAAATAAATATATTGGAATACCGAATACTAGAAGGAATTGAAGGAATTATCCCTCTACGTAAAGCGCACAACCCTGAACCAGAAAACATCTTCCAGTTTTGTCATGCTGCGAGGCTTCAAACAATTACGACATTTCATCTTTCAAATTGTAGCATAAGTTCAAGCACACATATATTTTGCTAAAATATATTTAAATCATATTTCAAAATTTAATTTTCATTACTAAACTGTCAAAAATTTTGTCCGTAACAGTTTGAATGGAGAGTTATTGGCATTTAGCTAGATTCTAACTTGCTATTACTTTTCTCCCTTTGTTTGTTTTTCGGATTCGGTCAATTATGAATGTAAAACTTACGTTAACTTATTTTTAAAATATTACCGTAATATCGATAGATAAACTGTAGATTAAATCGAATAAAGCCACAAATAATAGTTTGATTTGATTTGGTTTGGTTTGAAAATAATATGGTTTGGTTTGGTTTGAGAAAAATCTAAACCGCATAAAATGGTTTGAGTTAAAAATATGGCGCAAACCGCCCAAAATGAACTGTGTGCACCCGTAATCAACTCCATGTTAAGTATGAACAGATCTATATGAGTTGTGACTGTTTGTGATCAGATTTGTGAAAACTGTGACTATTTGTGATCGATAATGCATTGATTATGATCGAATATGTGTGAACTGTGACTATTTGTGATCAATGACTTCACCTCTTCCACTTAACCCCAATGTACCGTACTCCACCACAACCAAACCACTCAAAATACCAGCACCACCTTGGACACACGACCATTTCTGACTAACCACCACAGCACCAGAACCTCCAACAACAAACACAGTTATTTCATTAACTTTATAATAAGACTTTAATTGGAGAGATAAATATATATAGGGAGAGCGGTATATATAGATAGAGAGAGAGAAAAACACAATTATCTATTCATTAGTAACTCAACCTCAACCTACCGTTCGTCTGTCTCTGTTGAGGGAGGGAGAAAAGAAAATGTTATAATTGGAGAGAGTATATCTTTTATCACCTAAAAATAATAATAAATAAACTTCAACCCTTTTATTTTTGAGTTGTAAATCTATCTATATTAAAACCAACTGAATTAACAATTTGTACAGAATTTGAAATTATATTTTTAATTTGATTTTATTGTGACAATTACTAATTTTTGATAGTTAGTAGTTAAGGAGTTTTAAAATTAGTTGGCGGTTATCAAATTGCAGAAACTACCGCATTATATTTTCACACCATCTTATTACTGTAACCCAAAAACTAAATGATCAGGATACGAAAGTAAAATCGAGCAAAAAAGTATCCCATGCGACTAGAAAATGAGCACCAAGTTGCTAGAGCCACCAATTTTGAGTTAAATTTTTTTATCCATCCTCTTGATCTTCAAGTGTACTTATGGTGTTTGTGTTTTAGTTTGTGCGGAAAAAGATTTATTTGTTTTAGGCAAAAGTTAATCTTTGGGACCCCTTGGAATCCAAATATAAATTCAAATTACTGCCCCAAATGTCTACGACAAACCCCTCATCCATTGTGCTCCAAAAGGCTGTGAAACCAATGCGTAAAACCCAATCAACTATTGTTTATCATGACAATTTCACGATTTTTTGCATTTTTTGCTTAATAAGTTTAAAAGTTACTTTTATTCACTTTTTTGCTGACTTGTTTGAGCTTTTTAACGAGATTTCTATTATTTGGGAATTTTGATTCAAAAACAAACCTTTTTAAAGTCCTTACTTTCCAAAAGTGTTAACGGTAACATTTAACTAAAAATGAATGCATGACTTGAGCTGTTTATCTATGCATCATTGGGGGTGCCAAGTCTCTCAAATGCATATATTTTTCTCTCATATTTGGTCGTCTTTGTGAATCTAAAATAATAATGATAGTTTCTCTGTTTCTGGTCTCCTTTCTCTCTACCTTTATTTGCCGGTTAGCTCACCATTTCCAATTTTACTTTCATTCATTAAGTTTTTTGTTATGTGTCACAAGTCTTCCAATTATGGTTATAGATGTGCAATGCAAAAATCGTGCTTCTTGTGAACATTTTTGGTTCCTCGAGGATTTGATGGCTGATTCATAAAGCACCGGTGATTTTGATAGCTTGAGATAAGTTGATCTTGGTTAATTCAATAAAGGCTTAGTCTATTTCATTTTAATAAATATTGATTGATTTCTTTATGAATTAGCATTAATTTATTTGTTTTACTATCATTATGAACTTACATTGTTTCAGGTTGAATCTCAATATGTATGGTATATGAATTTTGTGAAGTAATTTCTGTCTGGTCTTAGCCTTTTGGGTGTGGGTGGGGGATTGGAGGAGTGGATCCCTGGTTTTAAGAGTATTATGGCTGCAATCTTGTGGGAAACAGATTAGCTACATGAACAGTACCACTTTGAAATCTTATTATTATGAGGATACATAATAATATTCAGACATACATTCACTCTATTGAGGTTATTCCTGAAAGCAAAAGCACCAGCAGAAGATTACATCTCTCATAGAATCTCTCGTAGACATAGTAAATTAAAGATGAATACAGATATCTTAGTATTATACTCAAAGGGTGCTCGTACGAACCAAAGACGAGTTCAAGATAACTCCAGACATTCACTTGGAGGACGAATATCCAAAAAAGTTCTTCTCCTTTAAGCTTTCAACAACTTCCTTGAGGCTTTCTTTAAGAGAGGTGAATTCGATGCCCAAGCTTTTTGCCTTCTCTTTTGAGAACTGGAATTTTGGCATAAAGTTGTCTTCGGCACACCTGAATTGGATATTTCAGTGTTACAAGTGCACCTTAGGCTATCTATCAACTCAAATTTTTTACAGGTTTCTAATATTTTAAGATCAAAAACGAAAATGAGCCAGTTGAACAAGCAAGATTTGGTAGGCTTCTCTCTATTGAAATCCTGTATAAAATTGCTCAGTTATCACACCTACACAAGTATTCTGATTACAATACTCCAGCGGCAGGTAGTCCTTTAAGAATTCAAATATCTATCTGTGTAAGGTACGACTTCAGTTTTGCAACTTGGGAAATTAGCAAATACTAACATAAAAATTTGGCCCGACTACATTCTAATTTTAAGGATCAATCAAAAAACTGCTATTCAGATTTTTACCTTTAAGAAAAGAAAAAGTTACAATGAACTTTTCTAAGTTCATGATCGTCGAATATCTGCCACCATCTTGTTCAAGGAAATATGAGGCTAAGGTGGCGTTCTGTTTGTATTTTATTTTGTATTTTTATTTTCGAAAATATTTTATATTTCTTATTTTTATTTTTGTTTTCAAATTTGTTGAAAACGCGTTTGATTTGTCATTTCTGAAAACTGTTTTTGAAAATGAAAAGTTGGAAAACATATTCTGTTTGAAATTTTGCAGAATACTACTTAAACTATTTTTAATTAATTTGCTTGCAAAATACTACTGACTCAAACTCAAATTTCCTTTCACAATAAACTGAAAACATGGTTACTTCCAGCACACTAATGTGAGTACTAAGAGTTTATATTAAAAAAACTTGGTCAGGTTCGGGATTTGAGGAAGCTTTGGTTCTATTAAAATCCAAAAAATGCAAGTTCTTTCAAAACCACCAGAGTTTATTTATCAAGGCATTTTTTGAAATATAATAACAAGAATTCCCACTTAATTTTTTTGTAATGATGATATTGAATTCAATAAAACTTTATTTTAGGTTTAGTTCTAAGTTTGAATAATTCTCAAAAAAAAAAAAAAAAAAAAAAAAATTTAGGCTTAATTACAAGTTAGGATACTTCTCCCAAAAAAAAAAAAAAAATCCCAAAAAGAGTTTTCGGCGTTTTGAACATTTTTCGCTGAAATACACTTAAAACGTCTAAAACAAGGTTTTGGGCATTTTGCGTTTTGTGTACAATTTTTTTTTTCCAAAATGCGTATTCGAAAATGGTAAAGAGAACGCGTTTTTAGTGTTTTCGAAAATAAAAACAGAAAACGACCTCAAAACAGCAAAGAGAACTAAATTTCTGAAACTACTTTTTAAAATTAAAAGAGTTCCAGATTCACGATTTTTGGTTCAAGAAACAAGTCTACTTTTATTTATAACAATCTTGGTTCTTCGGGAGCCTATTTAGTAATAGTCCAACTCCAACTAATTAAACTTGCATGAAACTCCTCCTTCGCTTGGAAAATCACTTAGAGATTCAATCAAATAATAGATTATAAAGTCAATTATGCATGGTCAACCAAATAGAAGCAAGGCCCCTTGTTTAGTGGAGATTTAAGATTTTTAGTAGATTTTGTTAAAATTTGATGAAATGTGAGGTTGAGTTTGACTTAAATTGAAATCTAAATTTTAATTTGTACGAAAAATTGGCTGAATCACACAAAATCGCACACAGAATCATTCACATTAAATCCTTCACAAGACAGTAACTAATTGCAAATATAACCATACGTTGGAGAGTGTCATAAAATAACTTACTTTTCTGGAAGAGGAAGAGTAGGGTAAAGTTCATGCAGCACTTGCACAATTTCTGAATAATGTGCAACGCGCTCCACCACAATATATCTTCCATTGGCTGAAGGTTTCTCAAATGCCAAAATATGAGCAGTAGCGACATCTTTGACATTAACCCATCCAACTGCAGCATTTGGATAAGGTTTGGGACCTGCATAAAAATTTACCCGTGCACAAATTATTATGTATTCCAAGAAAGAAAAGGTAACAATAATGACGGGAAAGTTCTTATGTCAGCATTAGAATACAAAAAGTTTGTAGAGGGACTAAGAATTTCGTGCCATCAATTGTCTAGTTTTACCATACGTTCTTCTCAATAGAAAAATATTTAAAGTGGAACTCATTAATTTTATTTGCAAGCAGCAGTGATTGTGCTGACTGAAATTTCCCATCACGTATCATTCAGCAATAAAGAAGTAAGATTACAGAGTGGGGGTGAATAAATAGAAGAGACTGATCAAATCTTCTCAAGAATTGATCTGAATCAAAAGTAACAAATGACCCGATGCCATGAATATTAATTTCATTGAACAAACATTAACACTGTCATAGTTTAATCATTTAAGGAAAAATAACAAAAAGAACAGAAGGCCCAACGCCTAATTGTTCAGTGGATAGACTTACTCTTTATCAAGTTCAAAATTGCAGCAGAACTTGTGTTAAGTGTTGGTTGCAACAGTGGACCAATAACCATAGCTGGGTTTATGGTGACCAGGTCGAGACCTTTCTCTTTCGCGAATTTCAATGCAGCATCCTCGGCCAGTGTCTTTGAAAGCGGATACCATAACTACAAGAAACAACTCGAGAAATGGAAGAAAAGAACAGAGAACTTTAAGGACGGACAAGCAAAACATATATAAAGCAGCAGCCAAAGACTCCAAAACGGTTGCTATGTATACAAAAATGTTACAAGTTTTTCTATGGCAACAAAACATGATTACCTGCTCTAATTCTATCCCCAAAATTTTGGTAATGTTTTCAATTCATAAAGTTTGGTACATTATTACTTTTACCACCTCTTGAAAAACAGTAAATTGATGAATTCTCAGTTCCTATATTTAAAATATATTTTGTATGTTATAGATTCGTCATTACCTATGATTAGAAAATTTGTATTCTCCACGAATTAATTAACTTTATTACCAGAACTATGAACCTTATTAAGGTCAACAGTTTCATTTGTAGTCATAGTGAATGCTCATGAAAGTATATACCTTCATTTCTTTGCAGAACTCCTGATCAGACCACCAAGTTTCATCGACTACAACTTCAGGTGATAGAGGCTTTCCATTGCAATAAACTGTAGCCACAGATGACGTCAAAACAACTCTTTTGACAGATGGCATTTTTGCACATGATTCAAGAACATTAATTGTTCCTTTGAGAGCAGGTTCAATCAATTCTGCCTGAAGAAGCATGAAAAAAGTAAATAATGCTTCTCAAACATGAATAATATCTAGCATCACAATTAACAATTGTAGGCTCAGCTACAGCCAAAATACATTTCAAACCCTTCTACACTTCTATGACCTGGTTTGGATTGCATCACTCTCTTACCTTAAAATTTGTTCCCCAAAAAAAAAAAAAAAAAATCCACAACCAAAAGAATGAAAAAAAGGAATGAGATAGGAACCTGTGGATCTGCGGCTGCAAGGATGAAAGGCGATGCAGTATGAAAAACACCTTCACAGCCATCGACCACAGCATCAAAGGATCCTTGCTCCAGTAGGTTTGCTTTCAACAAGTGAAGTCTCTCCTTGGCTCCATCAAGTGCAAGTAAGTGCTCCGTCTTCTTTGGATCATCTGCATGTGAATTCACGTAATCCATAAATATACATTCAACAAATTCATCAATGTTTTGACGGGCATACCAGAAGGCAAATTGTAGAATTTCTAATGTTACAACATAAATTTTGTCATGAAGATTGAAAGTTGCAAGCAATACCAATAGATAAATAGACTTTCACTTCAATAAGCACTCTTTTCACATACGATTTCCTCTGTTTCATTCTTTCTTCTATATATTTTTAAATCTAACTATTACAAAAATCAAACCCGTATCATAAAATAATACGAAACAATAGATAGGGAGTTAAATCAAACACCCAAGAAACATTAACAATTAAATAGGATAACCCATATCCCGAAATGATCATACAACACAATTAGATCAAGAGTTGAAATCGGAGAGAGATGACTGAACTTGGGTCACGAACAGAGGCTCTAACAGTATAACCACGCTGAAGCAACAATTTGACGATCCATGAAGCTATGAATCCTGATGCTCCTGTTACACACACCGTCTTCGTTGCCATACTTAACTCTCTCTCTCTCTCTCTCTGTGTTGGGCTTTCAAAGGGAGTGGCTGGAGCGGAGCTGTAGGGTGCCTGTAACTGAAAAGAGATGAAAAAGAAATCAGCAATATTGCTTCTATTTATAACCACAATCTATCTGTCTCCCATCCTCCCCATCCCAAAATTGGAGAGTCCAACTTGAAACATGTGTTGTAAATGGCGGTCCTTGCGTGGATAATATTTCGTTAGTGGAAATCATTTGTATTTTGAAAAGTCAATCTTTATTTTGGGATTAGATGGAGGAGATAAAGTTATTGATCACAATTCCCACATATTCGATCAGAATCAATGCATTATCGATCATAAATAGTCACAGTTTTTCAGACTTAATTACAAGTAGTCACAGCTCATATAGACCCAATCATACTTAACATGGGGTCGAGTAGGGGTACACAGAGTTCGATTTGGACGATTTGCACTATATTTTCAATTTAAACCATTTATGTGGTTAAGATTTTTCTCAAACAAAATCATATTATCTTCAAATCAAACTATTATTTGTTATTTGATTTAATTTAATTCGATGTTTACCTATCGATATTATAGTAATAATATTTTTAAAATAAGTTAACGTGAGTTTTACGTTCATACTTGATCGAATACGAAAAACAAACAAAAGGAGAAAAGTAATAGAAAATTTATGGGTTACAACAAGAAATGTTCAGTTGAGGGGCATAACCGTCCATTTAATGATTTCAAAAGTATGGGACAGAACCTATTGCGGATGTTAGGACCACTAACAGGCAAAATTTCGATTTTTTCTGTTTGTTAAAAGTTTTATTTTTAAATACATATTTTTTTATATTTTCGAGGTAAAATATATTGTTAAAAAAGTAAGAAAATATGTGTCATTAAAAGGCGATTTAAAAAATTGTATTGTTTTAAAATATGTTTGTGAAACAGAGGCTAAATTAGGGTGTCCAGACAGTTAATGTTGGATTTATATATTTTGAAAATAAATAATTAAAATTATTGAATCATTAATTTGTTGATATCAACTTTTTGTTCTTAAACAAAAATGAGTAAGATCTTCAACTTGCATATTACAAGAATCATTGATTAATTTGTTGATATCAACCTTTTAACTAATGCTTATATTAAATAAAATTCAATTATTTCTTTAATTTTGTCAAAAAAATTGTATATTTAAAAAAAATGATGAAAAAAGAAAAATATTAACTAATGTATATGCTGAAGTTTGAATAAAATAGATGTAAACAACACATTAAAAAATAAACTTAATCAAAAGTTAAAATATATTATGTTTCGAAATTGAATTAAACTAACATTTTTATTTTATTTTATTTTTTTGCATCGTCATTCAAAATTTCCTTTGATCGCGTCATATGCCATGAGCATTAACAAGAGTAAGGACAATCACTCTCGTATTGTAACGCCCCGAATTCTAAATACCCGAAACGTCACTTCATCGTCTCAAACTAACTTTCAAAATGATAAATTGAGCGGAAAATAACTGAAATTTGAAAATTCGAATAAAATATCATTCAAAACCATCAACGGTACTAAATTCTAAATTCTTCAACAGTTGGTAAAGCACAAATTTAAATTATCGTGAAACTGCTAGGGTAAACTTTAAAATAAAACATTTATTTATTTATTTCTGCCACTCATGTCCATCATTCGCCACCGCTTCCGAAGTCTGCAAAAATTGTTAATAATGAAATGAGTATTTCAAATAAATACTCAGTAAACTCATTACAAAGTAATTAACTTTAAGGTATGATATTACACATAAACATGCAAATCGTGCTAAACATTTTCTTGGCATCATATCATATAGCACATAAGAGCGTAAAAGTAGCTTCGTTTCGTCTCAACATGCAATGATGCATCTAAGTATAGCGCATATAACATTCTCAATTCATATAACACATAAGTGCGAAAAAGTAGCATCGTCTCATTGCATGTAAGTTATAGCGCATATAACATTCTCAATTCATATAACACATAAGTGCGAAAAAGTAGTCTCGTCTTAACATGCAATAATGCATGTAAGTTATAACATATATAACATTATAACTTCGTCTCGTCTCAATTCATATCAACATATGAATAATTCACATAATCACATTTCACATGCACATCAAAGGTAAAATCAATTATTAAGAATGAGTCTACCTCAAATTCTAATGAGTCCAAGTCGAGCAGAGAAACTCAAATTTCTAACTTTTCGTTCCCGTCGTCTAGCCAAAGAAAATAAATCTTAAATTAGAAATTTGGACTAAAATTGAGTGTTTTAAAAATAGAATAAAAGATTTGGGACTAATTAAAATTTTCAGAAATAAAAGGGGCTGACTCGAAATGTTTTAAAACTGCAGGGCTATAATAATAACAACTTTTAAAAACTTAATGTTGAAGATCATTAAATTGAAGGGCTGGGTTTTATAATTTGAAAGTTGGGGGCTAAGTAGCAAACTTTAAAAAAATCAAACTAATATAATACATATATCCATTTCTCTCTCTGTTAAACCAACAGAGAGAGGAAATGGCGATCTGGAGAGGGGCGAAGGGCATCGCTCCTCTCTGTTCCAGGCTGCAGTGCCCAGAAATCGGTGCCAGCACCGCCATACCGCGGCGGCAATGGGAGGGTGCAAGTGTGGGTGCGTGAAAGGGAGGTTCTTGGGTGTTTTTAGTGCGAGAAAACCGAGGCTACAAGGTTCGTGTTTGAAGGCTTCTCCGGCGATAATCCGATCGGTGACCAAGGTAAGTGTCATGGTTAGCCCCTCACAACCACCACTACTCACCTATATTAAACAATTCTAGAATATTCCTACAACTCTATAAATAACAACACAAAAAAGGGAAATCAGCATGTGATAGAATATTCATCTGTTTCAACAGAATCTCCTCCCCCTCTTCACGTTTTCTCCCTCTGCCTCTATTCTTCTAATTGCTTTCTCATCCCATATTCTGGTTCCCTTTCATTTACTGTAATCGCCATTTTATTTCCTTGCAATTGTAATAGGAATATCAGTATATGTAATGAAATAGTTAGCACTTTCAGCTCTAGTTTGAATACTTACAGTTCTTTATTTCTGGCTATATTTTCCTGCATTTGTTTGTGTTGCTGATTCTGTTGAAATGTTGGTTCATGGTTGAAGATCATCAACAATAGAGCTTCAACCATGACATTGGTATCAGAGCGGTTGCCATCCGTGGGAAACAAAATGGTTCATATTTGCAATCAGACGATAAGCATGATGGACAAGATGAATCGGAATTATGATTTGATGCTGATGATCATGACTGCATGGGTTGAGGGAAGAGCACTCTCCACCGAGGAACAAACTCAGGTCGACACCCATTTGATCCGTGGAGAAGCTTCAGGGATGCAGCTTACTGATGGAAAATTAGAAGAACATCTGAAAATCCTCATTGCTAAATTAGAAGAAGAAATTGTTGGGGAAGAAAAGAAGTCACCAGAAATTGCTCGGTCCAATGAAGAAGAAAAGACTGATGAAGTAATGGAGAGTATGGAAGAATCAGTAGAAAATTACCAGGAGCTAGAATCTAGGAGGCTAGGTGATGTGTTCTGGACCCGTGACAATCGAAGTCATAGCAGGTTTGACATAAAGTTAAATATTCAAGCCAAATAAAAGTGCAGTCCAGTCAACCATGTAGGAATTGGATGGATAATATATGTTTTTCGATTAAAAACAGGTCACTGAGCAAGACTCATGGGCTAAAGCCCTTGAGCCCATTGATTTTAGGGCCAAATTACATCGTTTGGGGCTTCAAATTGGCAAATCAATAATGCAGACGGAAATTTACTATATTTCCATAATTATAGGATTATATTTACTTTGTCTTTATTATTGTTTCCAATTAAATTAGGACTCCATTATGAGAGGTTTTATCTATTCCCTAATTAGATTAAATTTTAATTTAGTATTCTAGTTTAATTAGAATTATATTTTGAGTAAATTAGCGACTATGTTATTTTGCTTATTTATACGCTTTCCCCATTCATTGTAATTCAGACTTGATTTTGATATAAACAGTTTTTATTGAGGATTCAATAAAAGATATAGGTGGATTCTTATATTTTCGAACTTATCAAGAATATTTCTTGTGGCGTTCAAATACCGAACTTATCAAATATTTCTTGAGAATATTTGTGGCGTTCAAATCAGAGACTTATCAAGGAGATTGGGCAATTCCTTGTGGCGTTTCGAAAATCTTGGTTCTTTATTCCGCATCGTCGAGCCATCGCGTCGTGAATATCGGGTCATGATTCATCCGTCCAACCACAACCTGAGTTCGGAACTTTCCGGCGTTTCTTCCGCGCTTCGAACCTCATCACTAGGGTATGCTGTGGAAGAAGCCGATGAATTTCGATCAACACCGGCGAAGAAGCTGCTGCCAACCAGGGAAGAAGCAGATTCTGGTCGCCAACTGGAGAAGATTGTTGCGGCAAAGAAGACGACCTCCATTCTGGGAGAGGCTATTGGGCCTGAGTTCCACCACAATGAGTTTAAGGGGCTGGGCAGCAGTCTGGGCTCGATTTTGGAATTGAATGGGCCTAAGTTGTCTTATTACCATATTGAAGTAATACCATTGGACGTGGGCCTGAATTTGGACGCAGCCCAACAAGTGAAAAATGAAGACATTTACTTTAAACAAGCCCAAGTTCACACAAATCCAATTTCCTTCATAAGCCCAAATACTTGTCCAATTCCATCTCCTTCAAGTCCAAAATTAAACCCAAATTCTAGTTTCAACACTCATCAACTCCAATAAATTTATTCAAACTCGATTTCCCTTCAACTATCACCATTTCTTTGACCACCTCGAAAACCACCCGACTACATTAACCATTCGAAGCTTGAGGACAAGGTTCTTTTAAGGGGGGTGGTTTGTCATGGTTAGCCCCTCACAACCACCACTACTCACCTACAATTAAACAATTCTAGAATATTCCTACAACTCTATAAATAACAACACAAGAAAGGGAAATCAGCATGTGATAGAATATTCATATGTTTCAACAGACTCTCCTCCCCCTCTTCACGTTTTCTCCCTCTCCCTCTGCCTCTATTCTTCTAATTGCTTTCTCATCCCATATTCTGGTTCCCTTTCATTTACTGTAATCGCCATTTTATTTCCTTGCAATTGTAATAGGAATATCATTATATGTAATGAAATAGTTAGCACTTTCAGCTCCAGTTTGAATACTTACAGTTCTTTATTTCTGGCTATATTTTCCTGCATTTGTTTGTGTTGCTGATTCTGTTGAAATGCTGGTTCATGGTTGAAGATCATCAACAATAGAGCTTCAACCATGACAGTAAGATGTTGGGCTTCGTTGTTTTCTTGATTTCTTGGTTGTTTGGTATCAATTGTGGGGAGAAAGAGAAATGGGCAGCCACCAAGGATTTGGAGGAGGTGGTATTTTGGTGGAGTTGGGCTCGTATGTAGTGGCTTGTTTGCGTGGAATCACTGCAGTTTTGAAATTTTTGAATTCAGTGGTGGTGTTCGAAATCGATGATGAAGGATTCGAGCTTCTAGTTGGTGACGTTTGGCAGTGCAGTCGTTGCTGCCATTCTGGGTTAAGGGAGCTTGGTTCTTCTTCTTCTTTTTTTTCCAGAATTTGTGATGGAATGATTGAAATGGTAGTAGATCAGTTTTTGGATTGATGGTAGGGAGCAGGGATAAAAACTTACCCAAGTTGCAATGTGCGTGAAGGGAAGGAAGAAATGGGAGGAAGATTAAGATGATTTATACATATTTGAAAATGATTAATGTAACGTATTGATTGATTTCAAGCATTTTCAGTTTTATGAATTTGAATGGCTGGGAGTTATTACTATGCAAATATTGAAATTAGAACGTAGCTATTGGATAAAAATATAAATTTAAAGATGATCAATAATTTGGACTCAAAATATATTAAATTTGAAATAAATAAAATTTCGAGTTGAAAACGAAATAATGATTTTTGGACAAGTTTAAAATCGCAAATTGGACTTAAAGATTTAAACGAATAAGTTTCTTTCTTAAAATTTTAAATTAATTAACATAGTTAGACGAACACGTTTTCTTTAGTAAATGGGTGAAATCATAGCGACACATATTAATAAATTTAATTTTTTATTATAATAAAATTTCTCGGTCCCTAGTGCGAGTGACGATAAAGTATGTTGAAAAGACTCATATTTGTACATTGTGGACAGTACGTCGTCATTTAACGGTCGGGAAAACCCGTTAAGTGGGACCCGGGGTGTCGTTACAAATGGTATCAGAGTGGGCCGCCGGTCGAAAATCGGGAACTAAGTGCTACGCCATAGGGCGGGAGCCACCTCTAGAATCTCAATGCCTGGCAACAGATCCTCAGATGCGTTAACCGTCACGAGGACGTCGCGAGTCTAACGAGAGGTGATTGTAACACTCTGACTAAGAAAGCTTAAAAATAAATGATAAGTATTACTCATACCAACAAGGTGCACCTTCTTTTTCGAAAGTCCATCATTAGAAACTCCACAGTTAAGCATTCTTGGCTTGGAGAAATTATAGGATGGGTGACCTCCTAGGGAGTTTTTTGGGGAGCGTGCGAGTAAGGACAAAGCAAGCTGAAAAGACTCATGTTGGTACAGTGGGGACAGTACGTTGTTATCTAACGGTCGGGACAGCTCGTTAAGTAGGACCCGGGTCGTTACACGTATGTTGGATTGTATTTGAAAAATTCCTATGTGTAACTATCAGTATTGAAATTGTGTATTAATTATAAAAAATGAAAATCATTAATTTGTTGACATCAACTTTTTCTTACCAACTTTATTGATAGAATTTGGTTGAAACATGGATTTTAAATAGTATCAAATACTGGTGAAACAAAGCAATAATAATATGTTTTTGTTATAAATAATATAAAATATGTGAATGACCAATTACCATTATACCCGTGTAAACTTTACATTATTACGATTGTATCATTGTCCACCCCTATATATAGGGGCCTAAACTTACTCATTTTATACATATCTAATGAGAAGCATTACATCTCTATCTCTTTCTTGTTCTAATTTTGATAGTTTTACAACACATTATCAGCACGAGTCTCTAACCGATTGAGTAATATGATGGAAGTATGCTCTACAGTTGCATCTAAATAATGAGCATCTGTATCAGAAACCTGATTATTATCAATCAATGTTTTCCTTTCCCAAATCAAACACTTTTGATTTTAGAAAATAACCCACATATTGTAGATCTGAAAATATCAAGAAAGATGAAAACTTTGCATTATTCAAAAAGTTCCATACGAGAAAAGAAACGTGGTCGCGATGTTGTGCAAAAAGAAAAGTTGGAAAATTTGAAAAATTCGAAACTTTCAAAGCCGATCTACTCAAAACTATACATCCAATCGACGATCGGAGACCAGATCTGAAACCATGACAGAGAGACGAATCTCCGGCATCGGCGCGTGTCGACGAAGGCGGGGCGGCGCGTGAGGCGCGTGAAGCCCACGCCCAGACGTCGACACGGCGCGTGAAGCCCACGCGCAGAAGTCGACACGGCGCGTGAGGGTGATTCCGGTGACGGTGTCAAAAGGCAGTTTGTTCATCTCAACATTCCGGATTTTTTCAGTGCTCTTACATTTTTGTTTGGTGCATTTTTGGACATTTTCCGGTGGTCAAACGTGGTGGCTTCGTAAAAATTATTTTTGAAGCCATTCCGGCGAGATTTTGAACTTTGAACCAAAAGTAAGTTTGTTCTAAATCAAATTTCAAACCTATTAACGGTTTCGATTTACTCATATGATCAATATATTAAAATATGGACGATTTTGGCCTTGATGATACGTTAAAGTATATTAATCGTGATTTGACGAATTTGATTAATCATGATTACTGATATGATGATAAGTGCTAATAGAATATATATTTTCTCAATCATTTAACACTACTATGTGATCAACATGATAAATTAAAAGATTTAACACAAGAGACAAGTAATATAATAGTTACCATGTCGTGATGTATTGAGTATAACTCATTATCGTAACGGATTGGACTATTATGAATACCTTGACTGGACTTGGAGATATGACTTGTTCATTTATGAAAGGTAATTATTTCATTATGTTGTTACCACCTATATGGTTGGTTTTATCAGTTTTAAATATACATATTGCGTTACCACCTATATGGTTGGTTCTACCTGTTTTAAGCATATTACGTTACCACCTATACGGTTGGTTCTAATGGTTTCTGTTGACCGAAAAATCCGGTTGGACCTTGGACCAACACGTCTCAGCTCCTCCCTCTTGAACACGTGGATCTCCTGCGCACTGTGACAAACAATTAGTTTGCAAAGGAGGACGAGGTGGCTCCCGTTTGCACTCCGATGCCTAAGTCAGTGCCCATGTCAAGCAAATATAATTTGAGTGCGGGAAATATAAGTGCGTAAAAGAGAGAAAAGGGAGTGAGAGTAAACATTTAGTTAAGAGAGTAAAAAATGCTAACCCTTTCTTTGGAGGCAAGTGTGCTCTATTTATAGAAGGTGTAATTATCTTAGATTGTGACATGTATTATGCTTTACATATGGTAAGATCCTAACCCTTCATGAGGTAAACCATTTCTTTGGTTATAATCATTACTACATGTCATAGGGTTAAAGCAACTATCAAATCACTTTAAAGATGTTGTCACATCAAGCTGTCTTGTCACCTTTTCAGGGTACTCCCCTCGACTTAGGAGTACCTCGGCACAGCATCACCCCGGCATAGGTTACCTCGGCACAGCATCACCCCGGCTTAGGTTACCTCAGCATAGCATCACCTCGGCATATAACTCGGCATAAAGGTACATCGGCACAGCATCACCCTTGACATAGGTTACCTCGGCACAGCATCACCCCGGCTTAGGTTACCTCAGCATAGCATCACCTCGGCATAGGGTCACCTCGGCATATAAGAATCCAGCAAATTTGGTATCCGTAATTTTGGCCTGTAGGTCATGATTAGGTGACTGGATGTTTTGTGGCTCCCCTGGTGGGCCCATATAGATGACGTGTCATGTCCAATTAGTCATGGTCGTAACAGTTTCAAATATTTCTACTCATATAAATTTGATATATTGTTGTTATTTGATATTTCAACAGAATGGTACCAGAAGTTACCATTACCAAATGATTTTTGGATTTTAATGAAAATATTTTATCAAATGGTACCAGAAGTTATCGATAGTTGTATTGAAAGAACAGATGAAAATAAGTTATTCAACAAGAAAAATGTTGATGTATGATAAGATAATATCACATGATAGCACGGATATGGCTAATGTGAAAATAATCTCATCAGTATTATGAGATAAATATTATATGATTGAGATAAACAGATTTGATCAAAGTTCTTACACAAGCACTTATGTACTCCAGAAGAAGTACATATTTACTCCAAAAAGAAGTAAATATTATCATCTAAACATACTGAAATGATATTATTATTACTGCTCCTGAAGAAGCATAAACGAGTCATACTGAAAAGAGATACATGCAAAACACAAAAGGGGAGAAACATTTATGATCCTCAAAAGTAGAGGTATGTATCAAGAGTAATAATACTCCGTACGCTACCACCCCTAATCTTTTTTGTGTGTATCAAGAGTAAGAATACTCCGTGCTCTACCACCCCTAATTCTTTTCCAGCAGTTCATCGATAGTGGGAGCAGAAATAAGGATCCTTCTAGAAAATGGAGAGATGAAGCCCTGTTCCATAGCATAATCAAGAAATGTTAGTAAATCATTGAAAAAGTTGTTAACATTTAAAATCACAATAGGCTTAGTAATATTAAAGATTTCCTCTAAAGTACCAAAACCTCCAGACATAACAATGATGGCATCAGAACCATATAACATGCAAGTTATGCGTTCATGAATAGATAACGTCTGTACTTCATGCCATCATGTTTTTCCTGCGATATCAATTAAAGGAATAGGTATAACACCTATCACTCTTGCTTTCTCTGTTTGAGCGAATTGTGAAACACAACCCATCAATCCACTGCTGCCCCCTCCATATACTAGATTGATACATTTATCTCCCAACTTCTTCCCTAGAAGTATTGATGCTTCTAGATACTCAAAGCCTCTTTCGATTTTTGATCCACAAAATATACAGATAGTTTTGATCTATCGAAGTTTTGATCCTTCCATGTTTTAAGCGTATAAGGAAGGAAAACTTACAAGAAATTGTTATTTTGGGATGCATTAAACTGCAAAATTATCTGGCTTTTTAAACTTGAAAATATTCACTATTTACTGTTCTTCTTTTGAAAAAGTTACTATTTACTTTTGACTTAATGACACCACTTTTGATCTTATCTCTGACAGCATATATTTTGCTCCATAATGGATACTCTTTCGGTGATCTCTCAGTAACAATCTGTTAATACATGAAAAAAATAAAATGCTTTGTTAAAATATATACACTATACTGATTTACCTTGTATCAATGTTAGGAGCCAAAACATCATTGTTTATAACACCCGACAAACAGGATTTTTTGATATTATATTTTTGAGACCGTAACGGTCTTTATCGTTGTTGAATTGAGTTCATAAAGATAGTAGCTCACGCTGCACATACCCACATGGGCGCGTCTCAAGAGTCAATCGGATATCATCCAAAGACTCCTCACTCAGTCCACCTTTAATGAAATCTATTTTATCATCCCGATTTATGGATGAATATCCTATTGATTTACAACGGGTATCACATGTCCATCGAGCACATTTGTAACAATCTTTCAATCTTTTTGCTCTTCGCTTCTTTGCAAAAGTACTCTTACCTAAGCCAGACACGTGCTTAGAAAATGAATCTGGTAATTCACCAACTAATCGAACTTTTGCTTCAATCAACCAACGAACATCTTCTGGGATACCTTGATCCATCAGCAGCCTCAATCTTTCGAGTCGAACTCGGTAAATCTTTTTCAAAACATTTAATGGAAGATTTGAGTAGTATTTTCGAATATTTGATAGTATAACATCCATTTTGATGGATTTGATCTTATTCCCAAATGATCTATTTAAATGAATTATTGAACGCGTAATAGAGCGGTGGCTCCGCGTGTCATTGATTCCTCCAAGAAAAGGGAAAAGATTTGTAATCAAAAGATGGGGTCAAGGATCATTTTCTTGTGATTTCATTCCAATCACCTTTTTAGATATACTAAATCAAGATATACTGATTTATAAATTCGAACAAGTAAATATTGTATTGAACCAGAAGTTCATACGTACAAGTGAAATATGTATATAGAAGTTCATAAGTGAAATATACATTGTATTGAACCAGAAGTTCATCGATATTGTATTGAATCAAATATTCATACATAGAAATGAAATAAAACCGTATTGAACCAGAAGTTCTATAATAAACGGTTATATTATTAAAAGTTTCAAATTATTTTATATGAGAATAACTTATTCAGAAATTGTTTATCATACAACAATATTCTATGTCAAACAGGGATTAGCTCAAGAAGCTTTATGATTTATAAAAAGTGCGATATGTATACACTCCACTAAGCACACTTAGATATATGATTGAGATTATATCCCTAAAAGGATGACATGTGTTGCGGCATTTTAGCCGATTGATATAATATAAGATTTGTGAACGTTATGGGGAAAACACGCCTGAAGCGTAATTATGCCTGAAGCATAATGACAATCGATTCCAAAAACAAATATCTCTTGAATAATTGAGATGATCCCTTTTGAGGCTAAATACTCATGGTGAGTAAAAAGGATATAGTTAAATGATAAGAGATTTATGTACTTGAATTTTCTATTGTGGCTCGTTCTATGGAGAGGCAAAGGTCCATATCTCGTCCCTCCTAAGTTGTATTTATAGGTTAGGGTGAAAACCTAGGTCAAAAAGCCCAAACCTATTAAAAATCGCGAGAAAAATCTGATCAGCGGCCCAGTCGGATAAGCACACGATCGCGTGGGTAAAACCCTAGCGATCGCGTGGAATACATTAAAACTCTCGGGTTAAGATTTCGAGGCATTGCGCGATCGCGCAGTAGACATATAGCGATCGCGTGATGTGAGATTTCTATCTTTTCATTCACTTAGAACAGAGGATGACATAAATGCCTGATTGGCTGTCATCACTCGAAAACTTGAAAATTTGGAAACTCAAAAAGTGAATGAAGTCAATTCCTCTTCCACTATTTTAGAAAAATGTTCAATTTGTGATGATATACAACATTTAACCTCTGATTGTCCTGCACTACCCCAACTAAAAGAGATGTATTTTGATCAATATGTTGCTGTTAATATGATTTCCAAACCTTATTCTAATCCATATTCGAGTACTTATAATCCAGGTTGGAGAAATCATCCAAATTTCAGTTGGAGGAATGATCAAGGAGGAAACAATAATGTTGGCAACAATGCTGGACCTTCACAACCAACACCTTATATGCCACCGCAGAAGAGAAGTCTGGAAGACCAAATCCAACAATTCATGCAAAGCCAAGCTGCCATCAACAATCAAAACTCTCAGGCCATCAATGACATCCGATCTCAGCTTACAAAGCTAACTACTCAGGCAAGTGCATCAGAAAAAGGTAAGTTTCCAGCTCAACCAATGTCTAATCCTCAAACTCAATACAATGGGGTCGATGAGCCCAATCTGAGACATGTGAAAGCAGTAACTACCTTGAGAAGTGGTAAGCAAATCCAAGTTCCTGAACCTAAAGAGGACTTGGTGGGTAAGCAAGCTAAACCTTCTGTCGATGATACTGTATTAAAATCTCTATCTGATATTCAGGAACCACCTAGGCCAATAGTAGGTGCACCCCCTGCCCCTTTTCCTCAAAGATTACAACCTGGTAATAAGACCAAAAATCAAACAGAAATTCATGAGATTTTTAAGCAAGTTAGGGTAAATATTCCTCTATTAGATGCAATTCAACAAGTCCTTGCCTTTGCTAAATTTCTTAAGGATTTGTGTACAGTGAAAAGGAAGCTAGCTGTTAAAAACAAAGCATTTTTAACTGAACAAGTGAGTTCCATCATACAATGTCAAACTCCTCAAAAATTTAAAGATCTTGGTTCTCCAACCATTGCTTGTATGATAGGAACCACTCGTATTGGTCATGCCTTGCTAGATTTAGGTTCAAGTGTGAATCTTTTGCCCTTTAGTGTATACACACAACTTGGTCTAGGTGAACTTAAGCCCACCCCCATGATTTTACAATTAGCAGATAGATCTGTTAAGATGCCTAGAGGGATAATTGAGGATGTTTTAGTTCAAGTCGATAAATTCTATTACCCAGTTGATTTTGTTGTTATTGATGTTCAAAGTACACCTAAAACTTCTCCTCAAATCCCTGTTATTCTTGGTAGACCATTTCTTGCAACTTCAAATGCTTTAATAAATTGTAGGAGTGGTATTTTAAAGTTGACTTTTGGAAATATGTCTTTGGAGCTTAACATTTTCAATGCTTGTAGGAAACCAAAAGATTTTGATGAAGTGCAGGAAGTTAATATGCTGGAAGAGTTGCTAATTGAGCTAGAAGATCCTGATGAGCAACTTGAGCAGAATCTCGAATTGGACAGCATTCAAGACTCTTCAAAAAGTATAACAACAGCAGTTGTAAGATCTTGGTAGCCAAACATTGAGCCTCTAAATGTTAGCCAGACACTCATACAAACATCAGCAGAGAAGATGCCAACTCTGGAGCTTAAACCTCTTCCATCAGAACTAAAGTATGCATTCTTGGGACCTAATGAATCATACCCTGTGGTAATCTCTTCTACTCTTACTTGTGATCAGGAAAATATGTTGTTGAAAGTGTTGAATGATCATAGATCTGCAATAGGTTGGACTATAGCGGATATTAAGGGAATTAGTCCTTTAGTGTGCACTCATAGAATTTTCCTAGAAGAAAATGCGAATCCTTCAAGGGAATCTCAAAGAAGGCTAAACCCTAACATGAAAGAGGTTTTTAAAAATGAAGTTTTAAAATTACTTGATGCAGGCATTATTTATCCTATTGCAGACAGCAAATGGGTAAGTCCTACTCAAGTAGTACCTAAGAAAACTGGGGTTACTATTGTTGAAAATGAACAGGGAGAAATGATAACTAAAAGAGTATCCACTAGTTGGAGAATGTGCATAGATTATAGGAAATTGAATTCCATGACCAGAAAAGACCACTTTCCTTTACCATTTTTAGATCAAGTGCTAGAAAGAGTTGCTGGACATTCATTCTATTGTTTCTTGGATGGTTTTTCAGGCTATCATCAAATTGAAATAGCATTAGAAGACCAAGAAAAAACTACTTTTACTTGCCCTTTTGGGACGTTTGCTTTTAAAAGAATGCCTTTTGGTCTTTGTAATGCCCCAGCAACCTTTCAAAGATGCATGCTTAGCATATTCAGTGACATGATAGAAAACTTTTTGGAAGTTTTTATGGATGATTTCTCTGTGTATGGTAATTCATTTGATGATTGCCTAACAAATTTGAAAGCTGTTTTATGCAGGTGTGAAGATAAGCAACTTCTCCTTAATTGGACTAATGAATGCATTGCAGCTTTTGAACATTTAAAAAAGTCACTCACCACTGCACCCATAGTTATATCACCTGATTGGTCTCTACCTTTTGAATTAATGTGTGATGCAAGTGATATAGCTGTAGGGGCAGTGCTTGGCCAGAGGAAAGGTAAAGAACCTTATGTAATCTATTATGCTAGCAGAACTTTGAATCAAGCTCAATTGAATTACACAACTACTGAAAAAGAGCTGCTAGCTATAGTTTTTGCATTGGAAAAATTTCGAACTTATCTTATTGGGACCCCTGTTACCATCTTTACTGATCATTCTGCTCTTAAGTATTTGTTCACAAAGAAAGATGATAAACCTAGACTCATTCGATGGATTTTGTTATTGCAGGAATTTGACATCACAACTAAGGATAAAAAAGGGGTGGAAAATGTTGTCGCTGATCATTTATCCAGATTAAATTCTGATAATTCAAAAGTTTCTCACCCTTTAAATGATTCATTTCCCGATGAACAGTTATTTAACTTGAACATTGTTCCATGGTTCGCTGACTTGGTTAATTATCTTGTTACAGGTCATATGCCCTCAAATTGGAGTGTCCAAGACAAAATGAGGATGAAAGCTATTGCAAGGAACTTCTTCTATGATGATCCATACTTATTCAAATATTGTGCTGATCAGATCATTCGAAGATGTGTTCCTGATGACGAGGTACAACAAGTTCTTAATTTCTGTCATTCTCATGCTTGCGGAGGCCATTTCTCTTCGCAGAAAACAGCTGCTAAGGTACTTCAATGTGGCTTTTATTGGCCTAGTTTATTTAAGGATGCCCATACATTTTGTAAAAATTGTGTAGTCTCAGCCATAGGAATATGATGCCATTAGCTCCAATCCTTGTTCTTGAAATTTTTGATTGTTGGGGATTAGATTTCATGGGTCCTTTTCCCCCTTCTTTTGGATATTTATATATATTGGTTGCTGTTGATTATGTGTCAAAATGGGTAGAGGCTATTCCATGTAAAACAAATGACCATAAAGTTGTGCTCAAATTTTTGAAAGAACATATTTTTTCTAGGTTTGGTATGCCTAAGGCCATAATTAGCGATGGAGGAACACATTTTTGTAATAAACCTTTTGAAACTCTGTTAAAGAAATATGGCATTAGGCATAAGATTTCCACTCCCTATCACCCTCAAACTAATGGTCAAACTGAATTAGCCAACAAGGAAATTAAAGGCATTTTGACAAAAACAGTTAATCCAAATAGAAAAGATTGGGCTATAAAATTGGATGATGCTTTATGGGCCTATAGGACTGCTTTTAAAACTGTTCTTGGAATGTCTCCTTATAGAATTGTATTTGGAAAACCTTGTCACTTGCCAGTTGAAATCGAACATAAAGCTTATTGGGCAATCAAAACACTCAACTTTGACTTAGATCAAGTTGGTGAATTTAAGAAATTGAAATTGAATGAGTTAGATGAATTACGTTTGGAAGCATATGAGAATGCAAAAATTTCAAAAGAGAAAATGAAAGTTTTTCATGATAAGAAAATTTTTAGAAAATCATTTTTTCCTTCTCAGAAAGTTTTGTTGTATGACTCTATGCTTCATCTATTTCCTGGTAAGTTGAGAACTAAATGGATTGGTCCTTACATTATGCAAACTGTTTACTCTTATGGAGCAGTTGAAATCCTAGATCCAAAAACTGGTACTGTTTTTAAAGTTAATGGACAACGTCTGAAATCATTTTTGGATAATTTTTCTGCTGATGTGAATGAACTACCTCTGCTGAACCCTAATTCCAGCGGCTGATTTTCTTGGAACTAACTTTTATTATCATGTGAATATTTTATTTTCTTTTTGCAGTTTTTTGTTTTTTTTTTTCTTTTCTTCATTTTTTTTAGTTTTTCATTCTTGAATAATTGCTCATGTGCATAAGCCTCCTCTCAGGTACACTCTTCTCCTTTAGCTTAATTTCATTTTGAGTCGTGTCTATTATTCGCTGTTCATTTTTCTTCTCTTTGAGTCATTGGGGACAATGTCTGACTTTAGTTGGGGGGAGAGTAACTCATATGTACTTGTTGCAGTAATTCTTTTGTGATAGTTGAGCATTAAAATTGAGTACATCTTAAGTCTTGAGTTATATCTTTGTTATTCTGTAAAGACCTCCCTCCTAAAAAAAAATTTATGCACGAATTTAAGCCTTGTGGTAAGATGGATGGTCAACACATACAACTAGAGCTCTCTCAAGTTTAAGTAATTTTATTTGTTCATCATGAGAGTTGAGTGATTGGTGGTTTTCTTATATTGCCCTTGTTTGATATTGCTACTTCCATTGGGCATCATTACACGGATTGTGGATTGTTGGTGGTTTATACTTAAGAAACGATGAAGGTCAATGTCAAATGAAAATTTGATCCTTTGAAGCCAACCTTATCATCTTCTCTTCCCATCACAAATCCCCTCATATCACAAATTCCTTCATAGCCACAAATCCCTTTCATTTATTTCACATTAAAGATGACATTACATCCAGACACTGCTCCCATAAATACATAAACTTGTTTCTACTTTCAAGTATAAGTGAGGATGATTACTTTTTGCTCCATAATTGAAGAAAAAATGTTCAGTGCACACAAAGAAAGAAAAGTGGAGTTAGAAAGTATTTGACAGTCATTGAGACTAGAGGAGAATGTTGAAGAATTATTTGAGGGGATTTCTCTCAAAAAAAAAAAAAAAGTAGAAAGAAAAGGGAGATATATTGAAGAGAAAGTAAAGGATGTGAAGAAGAAAGTAAGCTTGAAGTGCGATTAAAAGTGAAAATTATTAACCTTGCTTATATTTTGGAAGTCCTCAAATTCTACTCACTGCTTTTATTTCCTTATCCTATTCAAAAAAAAAAAAAAAAAAAAAAAAAAAAAAAAAAAAAAAAAAAAAAAAAAAAGAAAAATTGCTACCATTGCGTCGTATACTTCCATTGGAATTTCTTGTTCTACTATTATCACTGAATTATGCAAACCTCTTCTTCCACCACTCTTTATCAATTCTCTTGAGAACACCATCATTACCTTTACGTTGACATTGACATTTTGATCTTAAGTTGGCTTGTGGTAAGAATGGTTGAGTCCCAATGGTTGTGAGTTTTTCATGAGGTCAATATTTGCATTACTGTCATCCACACATATATGACCTTTGTTTATTGAATGCTTGAGTGATCAATTTTCAAACTCCATGAGTGACCCCCTAACCAGTTCAGAAACAAAATACACATACCCGTGAGTATATGGAGTTTATACTCGGCTTGAGTGAATACTCGACACTATATGTGTTGGGGTTAGTGGTTTGATGGATCGGCTTAAAACACACACACACATACAAAATTTTGGGAAAGTTTTTATGGATTAATTTGGATATAATGCTTGATCTCTTGATTTTGCGAAGTTGCTATGCTTGACTATCTAAATTCATTCTCAATTGAAGTTTTTCATGGAGGTAGACATGTTTTTAATTCACTTGAATTGCTAGAGACTAGCAAAAAGTTAGTTGGGGAGTGTGATTATTGTTCAATTTTACGTATTTTAAAGAAATAAATAAATGAAAATATATAATTTTGGGATATAAATTTTGTCATTTAGAGTGAAACTTATAAAAGATTCAATTTTATTTCTTTAACTCTAAATTGATTTTATTTGCTAATAATTTCATTTATTTAATTGCAGGTACATTTTCGATAATTTCAACTCAAAAATCCCTAATTTAATTGATCTGAAAAGGCCCAAAATGGACAAAAAACTCATAAACCCAGCCCAAAACAATTTCTTTTTTTTCTATAACCTACAGCACTCACATTCTCGGTCTGACTACAGCAAAAACCAGCAGTCTCTCTTCTCTCCTGAAAACCAGCGCAGCTTCTTCTCTCATCTTCCTCAACTGCCACACTCACCAGCAGCCATCCTCTCGAACTCAGCCACCAGACTGCAACTCATCTTCACCATCTTCATACTCACGCAAACAACCAGCCTCTGCCATTTTTTTCTACAGCCGCACCATACCATTCTCTGTCTTCTCTCAATACCTTCAACGTCCAGCCGCAAGCAACCAAACTCCCTCACCAACTCTCTCACGCATCAGCCTCTGTCTTCTCTCTTGAACCAACAGCCGCTCTCTCCTCCTTCTTCCACCATACCCAGCTCCCCTCTCTCTTGCTTCCCTAACATCGCAGCAGTACAGAATCAGCAGAGTCTCCAGCACTCCAGCCGACAACATCACTTCTTCCTCAGTCACGTTTCTAGCCTGCAGCCCTCAATAGCCGCACAGTCAGGCCTTGATATTGGGTTATTCGTTCCAGTTTCAGTTCATATTTTTGCTTAGAATTTGAATTGTTTCAATTACTAGTTTTCATAAATTTAAACTATTGAGGTTAGTTGGTTTTTAGATATATTTTGGTTATTGAATTTTACTTTGAAAATTTGAATTACATTCTTTAGTAATGGTCATCGTTTGTTTGATTTTTATTTCGTTTAATTTAATTATGTTCGGCTAAGTTATCTTTGAGGGGAGTTATTCTTAGCTTCAATGGGTGTGTTTTAAATCGTTATAAATGAATTCTTGTGATTGATAATAATTAACGAGTGTTTTAAATTTTCAAATTATTTTACATGGATTAATGTCGCTGATGTAGTATGTATTGAATATGCATACAACATGCTCGACAAAACGCTGTAGAATAGTTTGATTAATTTTCTCACTAATATTTTTATATCTTATCGATCTCAAGAATTCATTTATAACGATTTAAAACACACCCATTGAAGCTAAGAATAACTCCCCTCAAAGATAACTTAGCCGAACATAATTAAATTAAACGAAATAAAAATCAAACAAACGATGACCATTACTAAAGAATGTAATTCAAGTTTTCAAAGTAAAATTCAATAACCAAAATATATCTAAAAACCAACTAACATCAATAGTTTAAATTTATGAAAACTAGTAATTGAAACAATTCAAATTCTAAGCAAAAATATGAACTGAAACTGGAACGAATAACCCAATATCAAGGCTTGACTGTGCGGCTATTGAGGGCTGCAGGCTAGAAACGTGACTGAGGAAGAAGTGATGTTGTCGGCTGGAGTGCTGGAGACTCTGCTGATTCTGTGCTGCTGCGGTGTTAGGGAAGCAAGAGAGAGGGGAGCTGGGTATGGTGGAAGAAGGAGGAGAGAGCGGCTGTTGGTTCAAGAGAGAAGACAGAGGCTGATGCGTGAGAGAGTTGGTGAGGGAGTTTGGTTGCTTGTGGCTGGACGTTGAAGGTATTGAGAGAAGACAGAGAATGGTATGGTGCGGCTGTAGAAAAAAATGGCAGAGGCTGGTTGTTTGCGTGAGTATGAAGATGGTGAAGATGAGTTGCAGTCTGGTGGCTGAGTTCGAGAGGATGGCTGCTGGTGAGTGTGGCAGTTGAGGAAGATGAGAGAAGAAGCTGCGCTGGTTTTCAGGAGAGAAGATAGACTGCTGGTTTTTGCTGTAGTCAGACCGAGAATGTGAGTGCTGTAGGTTATAGAAAAAAAAGAAATTGTTTTGGGCTGGGTTTATGGGTTTTTTGTTCATTTTGAGCTTTTTCAGATCAATTAAATTAGGGATTTTTGAGTTGAAATTATCGAAAATGTGCCTGCAATTAAATAAATGAAATTATTAGCAAATAAAATCAATTTAGAGTTAAAGAAATAAAATTGAATATTTTATAAGTTTCACTCTAAATGACAAAATTTATATCCCAAAGTTATATATTTTCATTTATTTATTTCTTTAAAATACGTAAAATTGGACAATAATCACATGGCTAATGTGAAAATGATCTCATCAGTATTATGAGATAAATATTATATGATTGAGATTAACAGATTTGATCAAAGTTCTTGCAAAAGCACATATTCACTCCAGAAGAAGTAAAGATTATCATCTAAACATAGTGAAATGATATTATTATTGCTCCTGAAGAAGCATAAAGGAGTCACACTGAAACATATCAAGAAAAGAGATACATGCAAAACACAAATGGGGAAACATTTATGATCCTCAAAAGTAGAGGTGTGTATCAAGAGTAATAATACTCCGTACTCTACCATCCCTAATCTTTTTGTGTGTCTCAAGAGTAAGAATACTCCGTACTCTACCACTCCTAATCTTTTTGAGGTTCACAAGATTAAATTCAAATATTCATCAATATTAGATGTGTTTCTCAAAAGTAAGAATACTCCGTACTCTACCACCCACAATTTTTTAGAGATTCACAAGGATAAATTTACATTAACCAGACTCCATTTTCGCTTGATACCCCTTCCTTGCGACCAATCTATCTTAACTCCTGCTGGATCTTGTATTGGAACATATGATTGTAACTTTTCCAGCAGTTCATTGATAGTGGGAGCAGAAATAAGGATCCTCCTAGAAAACGGAGAGATGAATCCCTATTCCATAGAATAATCAAGAAATGTTAGTAAATCATCGAAGAAGTTGTTAACATTTAAAAGCTCAATAAGCTTATTATGGAGACCCAGCTGAGCCCATGAGGTAATATTAAAGATTTCCTCTAAAGTATCAAAACCTCCAGGCATAGGTATGCAAGTTACGCGTTCATAGATAGATAACGTCTGTACTTCATGCCCTCTTGTTTTGCCTGAGATATTAGCTAAAGGAATAGGTATAACACCTATCACTCTCACTTTCTTTTTTTGAGCGGATTGTAAAACACAACCTATCAATCCACTGCTGCCCCCTCCAATACTAGATTGATACATCTCTCTCCCAATTGCTTCCCTAGAAGCACTGATGCTTCTAGATACTCAAAGCCTTTCCCGATTTTTGATCCACAAAATACACAGATAGTTTTGATCTGTCGAAATTTTGATCATTTTATCTTTTAAGAGTATAAGGAAGGAAAACTTACAATAAATTGTTATTTTGGGATACATTAAACTACGAAATTATCTAACTTTTTAAACTCAAAAATATTCACTATTTACTGCTCGTCTTTTGAAAAATTTACTATTTATTTTTTACTAAATGACACCACTTTTGATCATATCTCTGACAGCATATTTAATGCTCCATAATGGAAAATCATTCGGTGACCTCTCAGTAACAATCTGTTAATACGCGAAAAATGAAAATACAAAATATTTGTTAAAATATATATGTATACAAATATACACTATACTGATTTACCTTGTATCAATGTTGAGTAGCCAAAACATCATTGTTTATAACAGCCTGGAAAACATGATCTTTTGCTATTATATTTTTGAGACTATAACGGTCTTTATCATTGTTGAATTGAGCCCATAAAGATAGTAGTTCACGCTGCACATACCCACAAGGGTGCGTCTCAAGAGTGAATCGGATATTATCCTAAGACTCCTTACTCAGTCCACCCTTAATGAAATCTATTTTATCATCTCGATTTATGGATGAATATCCTATTGATTTACAACGGGTATCACATGTCCATCGAGTACATTTGTAACAACATTTCAATCTTTTTGCTCTTCGCTTCTTTACAAAAGTACTCTTACCTAAGCTAGACATGTGCTTAGAAAATGAATCTAGTAATTCACCAGCTAATCGAACTTTTGTTTCGATCAACCACGAACATCTTCTGGGATACCTTAATCCATCAACAGCCTCAATCTCTTGAGTCGAACTCGATAAATCTTTTTCAAAACATTTATCGGAAGATTGGAGTAGAATTTGCGAATATTTGATAATATAACATCAATTTTGATGGATCTGATCTTCTTTCCAAGTTATTTATTTAAATGCATTATTTAACGCGTAAAAGAGCGGTGGCTCCGCGTCTCATTGATTCTACCAAGAAAAGGGGAAAGATTTGTAATCAAAAGATGGGGACAAGGATCATTTTCTTGTGATTTCGATCTAATCACCTTTTTAGATATGATAAATCAAGGTATACTAATTTATAAATTCGAACAAGTAAATATTGTATTGAACCAGAAGTTCATACGTACAAGTGAAATATGTATATAGTATCGAACCAAAAGTTCATAAGTGAAATATACATTGTATTGAATCAGAAGTTCATCGATATTGTATTGAACCAAATATTCATACATATGAGTGAAATAAAACCATATTGAACCAGAAGTTCTATAATGAACGGTTAGATAATCCCGATTAAAAGCTTCAAATTATTTGCTATGAGAATAACTTGTTTATCATACAATAATATTCTATATCAAACATGGATTAGCTCAAAAGGCTTTATGATTTCTGAGAAGTGCAATATGTATACACTCCACCAAAATGCACTCAGATATATGATTGAGATTATATCCCTAAATATGAATGACATATGTCCGATTGATATAATATAAGATTTGTGAACATTATGGAGAAAACACGCCTGAAGCGTAATTATCCCTGAAGTGTAAAGACAATCGATTCCAAAAACAAATATCTCTTGAATAATTGAGATGATCCCTTTGAGCCTAAATATTCATGGTGAGTAAAAGGGACATAGTTAAAAGATAAGAGATTTATGTACTTGATGATATAAAAAGATCTCTGTATGTTATATTGAGATGAAATGGAATCGATAAATAAATCAAATACATACACAACTCTCTTGTGAAAATGAGGTTGATGAAATTATAATACTTTGGCCAAATATAAAAATCCCAATATAGGGATTATTTTTCAAGGACCTGAAGTCCAAACACTTAAATGTGTAAAGCCAGTAATTAGTTGTACAAATGAAAAATATTACACAGTCGTAAAAGACTACTCGTTGCGCTCGAAATTTTTCATAGAACTGGCATGACATATGGTGGATAAACTATAATCTAAATCACTAGCTTGAGCTCTTTGATATACCAATGAATGAGATAAAAATGTATGATTCTCATTTCGGTACTTCGGAAGTATTCTTTGATGTACCAGTTAATCGTGGTACGTTGAGATTTCAAGTAAAATGATTATAGATTATATGTCGAAATTGATATATATTTCAATGATTGATTATACTTATACAAATTAGAAATTGTGGTTTATGAGATGTAAGAACATGCATGTATAATCATTGAAAGATTCAATATACCCAGAGTAGTATCGCTAAAGAATGATACATATGACTCCATGATATAATATGTTGAAATTGAAATTGGAGTATACTATTATTGATATCTGGGAAATTGATTATTCACCAGAAGTGAATTATAGATTTGATTATTCACTAGAAGTGAGTTCTAAATTTGATTATTCACCATAAGTGAAAGATGCAATCGGTAAATTAGTAAAACATTGCTTAATATAGCATGTTATGACATCATAAATGAGCTATGAACAATTTATATAAAGCTCATCATAAATGATATGTTTGATGAAAAGATTCGTGATTGTATCAATATACTTGTGATATTCCATGAAAGGAATAAATACGCGTTACACTCTTTTTCTCTTAACTGAGGTTTTGTCCCACAAGGTTTTCCTAGCAATGTTTTTAATGAGGCAACAATTGTGGCGTATTAATGAGAATTAATGAGAATAATGTACTCTTTTTTTTCCTTCGCTAAGATTTTGTCCCACAGAGTTTTCCTAGCAAGGTTTTTGAGACATTATCACAGCTATCTATGAGCTATAATTCACCAACACATTTTTGTATTGGAATGATATCAACAAATGAAGAAAATCATAAACATCCTATGAAGAATATTATGATATCGGCTACACGAGGAGATTCGTATATATACATATTCCAGACAAAAGATGATACCAATGTTCAAGAAGTTTATGAATACTTGATTGCACACTTCAGGGGGAGAATCATGTTGTACTCTTTTTCCTTCGTCCAGGTTTTGTCCTACTAGGTTTTCCTGACAAGGTTTTAACGAGGCAGCGACTGTACTCTTTTTCCTTGGTTCAAATTTTATCCCACTGGATTTTACTGACAAGGCTTTAACGAGACAGCACTTCAAAATTTCAAGATTCAGTATATGATTTGTTCTACTCGAACATTAGACTCAATGATTCATGACGGCCAATATCAGGGGGAGCAGCTGTACTCTTTTTCCTTCGCTCAAATTTTATCCCACTGGATTTTCTTAGTAAGGTTTTAACGAGGCAGCAATTGCGGAATAGGTCATTCAAGAGGGAGTGTTATAAATAATATAAATATGTGAATGACCAATTACCATTATACCCCTATAAACATTACATATTACGATTGTGCATTGATCACCCATATAAGTAGGGGCTTGAGTTTGTAGTATAAAACACACTAAGAAATGAGAAGCATTACTCATTCTCTCCATCTCTATCTCTTTCTTGTTCTAATTTTGATAGTTTTACAACATTTTTTTATGTTTTTGAGGTAAAATATGTGGTTAAAAAATAGAGAGAAATTATGTGGTCAAAAGTGATTTGGAGAATTATATTATAAAAAAAATGTTTTAAACATGTTTCCAAACATAGGCAAATATGACAAAATATTGCCTCCTTTTTACGACTATATTTTTGTTTATGAATAAAAAAATTGTTGTTTCCAAGATAATGTGTAGTTATCTAGCACTTGTTTGACCTCCTTTAAAAATTTAACACATTTTTTGTTTTATTCTTTTCAATCGCATATTTATTAATAAAATAATATTACACATAAATTCAAAAAATATTTCATGTTACGAACTAGAGGGAAAAAGAGAAAAGAATAGAGACACCAATAAACTTGTATATTTTATTATGAATCAGAACCCCATATATATACGGGAGAATAAGGATATACAAAATAATAATGTCTAGGGTTACAGGGGTACAATTGTCATTCACCAATACAAAATAATATTTATAACACTCCCCTTGAATGACATATTACAAAATATATGTCTCATTAAAACCTTGTTTGATAAAAATTCAGTGGGACAAAACTATCAAATGAAGGAAAAAGAGTACAATTATTCTTGGAGCATTAAGATGAATGTTGCCTCGTTAAAACCTCGCCAAGAAAATCCAACGGGACAAAACCTTGGCTAAGGAAAAAGAGTACAGCTACTCCCCCTAATGTTGATCGCTTTAAATCATCGAGTCGATGCATCCCAATCGTATGAACTGATTTCTTAGACGTAGATGTTGACAGTGCTTTTGTAAATAAATCACTTCATTGTCACTTGAGTGAATTTGTTGAAAATTCTGGAGTATTTTGATATTGCCTCATTAAAACCTTATCAGAAAAATCCAGTGGGACAAAACCCGAACTAAAGAAAAAGAGTACAACTACTCCCCCGGATTCAATCTGTATTGAATCATTCATTTAGCTACTTCCCCTGATTCAATCTCTATTGAATCGTTCATATTTTGATATCTTCAGAAGTCTCGTATAGGAGAGTATATCAATAGATATTGATAACAGCTACCTCGTTAAAAACTTTGTCAGGAAAACCTCGTGGGACAAAACATCGACAAAAGAAAAAAGAGTGTAGCTCATATTAGCTTCCCCTCATGGGAACATTACAATTATATTGATATTGCATATAATTATTTCAACTGTTAATCGGTGCAATATCGAATATGTTCACCAAGCACATATAAATGACATATATCTCATATTATTTGTTCTTCGAATGTAAATTCAATCATTCCTTTGAACTTGAAGAACTATAAAATATTTTAAATCATTTGAACATGCTGCATCGAGCCATGTTCTACAATCAATATTCATCAATGGATTTGATGCAGTTCTCAAGTCTGGAAGTGACTTATTCACTTTAATGGACAATTAATTTATTCACTTTAGATGAATAATTAACCATGAATTTGAATCTTGAAAATCAATTGCCAAGATTTTCAAATATTATTCACAATAATGGTACATCTCAATTTCAACACAATGTTATATAAAGTCATTTGTACCATTCTTCTTGTAATCTAATTTCATACTATCAATCACATTCAACTGGAAATTAAATCTATTCAAGGCATATGATATATTCAGATCGCGAAATTGATCAAACAAATTTCTTAAAAACATGAACTATATATTTCAGATATATTTAATCCTTCAAGGATTAAACTGTATGCTTCAGGCATCATATATGTTTCACATTGCAATTGCCAAATTACTACCACCAAATTTAAGCTGTGAAACTTTAGATAGGTAACGATTCCTATATTTCAAATAGATTTTCTCTAATTATATCACCGCAATCCCAAAGTATCGAGGTATTGATTACCCTTTTTAATCTCACTCATTGGTACTTCAAAGAATACTCCCAACGTACCGAGTTGATGATCATACATTTTGATATCACTCATTGGTACATCAAAGAGCGCAAGCTAATAATTAGAGTCAATCATCTTTCAGTATACATTTCTAATAATCATATATTCATTGGAACTTATTATGCATTTGTCAGGCAAATAAAATATTGCATATTTGCCAGATCTTTGAAACATTCATCGTGCAACAACTCGTATATTACAAATATACCAATAGATAGTTTACTGGCTTTACACTTTTAAGTGTTTGGACTCTAGGTCCCAAAACTTCAGGTTTTATAGTAAGTTTAATTTAGCCTGGATTCAAACTTTTGCCAACTATTTTTATGTCGATTTCCTTAGATATATTTTCTTTTATTATCCTCACTATCATTCATATCATGATGTGGATAGCTTCACAATTTGCTTTTGCATAAGTGTTTTATAAAGTATGTCGACACAATTATCATCTCAATTCGATTTCTTTCCCCACAATGACATAACTACAGAGATCTCAATTTTCAATATTTCAAACACTTGAATCTCTTTCGGAGATTTACAATTAATTATGTCAATAAATACTCTCTCACGAGTATATGCCTCATCAATAAGATCATCATAATCATTTGCTCTAATTTTATATATTTTTGGATCTTTATTCGAATCAGACATCGGTACGTTTCAGGCGTGCCATACATCAATATAAGATACAGCATCTGTAGTTAGTATATGAGATTTTATTAATCTTTTATGCATCTTGTAATTATGTTATCTCTTTAATTTTTCGTTTGTATTTTCAATCGAACTTCTGGTTCGTATTATCAATCGCGATGATAAATATAACATAATATGATGCATTTGTTTGATTTTAAGTTACTAATCTTCCCTCTAATGCTAAGAAAATTATCCAATCAAATTGACAATTATTTTTTCGGCGTTATAAAATATCACCAAATTGGGATATATGTTCAAACCATGCATTTATTCTCAGCATTCTTTATTTTCCATTTCAATGCAATGTGGTGGATCAATTGCACTTTAAAAAATTTAGATGAAAAAATTAGGCTCTAACCATAATCCAATTACAATAGGGAGAACTATGATATTGACATGATGCGTAATAGAATTCCCTAAATAAAAAGGGATGTATTTTGTTCTCAATTAAATTAATTGAAGACGTTTAACAAGCAAAAATGTTAAACATTTTATCGAAATCTCAACTAACACTTATTAAAATGTTGAGATTCGTGTCCACTAACATTATCAAGACACATTCTTGATTATATAATTTGAAAATTATGCTCATAATTCAAAATTTGAGCAATAATTTCGAAAACTTCAGGTTGCGAACACCATGCAATCATCTCGTATATGTATCAAATCTATTAGATACAAATTATATTTAGTTGATCAATGTGGAGGATGATGGGGCTCCATTTATCACCCTAATTGTTTTCAGAAATATATGGAATTTAATCCATATTTTAGCTATTGATGGTTAATGAAAAATTTCATGAAAGAGAACAAATATCATATATGATTGAATTGAAGAATCTTCTGGTTCTTTATTGGATATCCATTTTAGTTTCGCATCATTATTGATCCAGTGATTGTCCAACTGGTCATACCAAATAATAAAATCAAATTGAACTTTCGGTTCAATATAAGATATAATTCAATGATTAAACATTATATAATCATATATCATTCAAGTAGTCAAATTACTTAATATCCTTATGACATTAGTTATATATTTTCCTTCAAGGATAAACATGAACTCAAATGATATATTCTTTGAAACATGTGCTACTGCAAAAGCACATTTTTATAGCTCATTCGAAATCGTCGTCAATATTCTTTTGAAATATTGAAATTGTAATATCATACTCTTCAAGAACATATAATATTATGTTAAAAATGTTGTGCTTCTTCTGGAGCAACGACATATTAAACTCGAATATTCAATGCAAAATAAGATTTTCCTTCTTCAAGAGCAAAAACAAAATATTCTTCTGAAATATTTTATTAAATAACTCAAATGAGATATTCCTAATGCTGCAATATTCCGCTGGAATATCGATTTAGATCAATATTCTTCTGAAATATTGATTTAGATTTTTCTTTTGCTAGAATAGTGTACAATATTCTTCTTCTGGAATATTGTACTATATTATTGAATGTAAATCATACATTCAAACAAATATTTATTTTAAGTTAGTATAATCAAAACTATATGATAAGATCGAATAGCTATACCATTTTCTATGGAAATTTAAAGTTAATAAAATACTAGCATTTACTTTGACTAGAAAAAGAAACTATGTTATTTGTGAACAAGCAACATAATAAATTCATAAAATAAAGTTGTTATTCTGCAGGAGTAACAACAAAATATTTTGTCAGAATATCAAATTAATAACATATCTCATAATATTGAGCTCTTCGAGAGCAAAATTATATTCCATTATAATATTTAATATGAGATAAATTATGATTCTTCAGGAATCATCACAACAATATATTATTCTATATCATAATAATCTTCTGGATTATTAGTAAATTCAAAAATTCGAATTTCTTTGAGAATAAAAGTGCAATATTTATCACATGAGTAATAAAATAATATTCTTTTAAAATATTGAAACGTGTAATAGCACAATATTCTTCTGAAATATTGATTTGAAATTCATTCAATTATAATAATAATTAACATCTATTGTGCTACTTAGGAGCAAAAAACGAACAATTCTTTTGGAATAATTATATTTCTAAAAATTGTGATTCTTAAAAAATAATAAATCAATATTCTTCTGGAATATTAACAAATTATGCTCTCTAGGAGTAAATAATATTCTTCTGGAATATTGACATTAATGATTCGTTCTTCCTTTCGAACTAACAATAATTGTGCTCTACACGAATAACGATAAAATATTCTTCTAGAATATTTATCTAACTTGAGTTGTGTTTCTTTGAGAACACCAATACCAAATTCGTTTAAAATATACTATCAATTATGCTTCTTCACGAGCATTGAGTCATATTCTTCTCGAATATTGAAAAATATAATTTATGCCATTCATGAGCAAATAATATTCTTTTTGAATATTAATTATAATGTTGTGCTACTTCAGGAGTAACAACAAATAATAATCAATTCTATAATTAATATTTTTTTGGAATAACAATCAATACTTTTGATGGCTTGAGATAAGTTGATCTTGATTAATTCAATAAAGGCTGTCTATTTCATTGTAATAAATATTGATGGATTTCTTTATGAATTGGCATGAATTTATTTGTTTTACTATCATTATGAACTCATTCTTTCAGGTTGAATCTCAATATGTATTGTATATGGATTTTGTGAAGTAATTTCTGTCTGGTCTAGCCTTTCAGGTGTGGGTGGAGGATTGGATCCGTGGTTTTAAGAGTATCATGGCTGCAATCTTGTGTAGGACTGGGTACGAAATTTGAGAACCAAAATACTGACCCGACCCGACCCGAACCGTCACAAGACTGCAATCTTGTCAATAATTCAAAAAGAAATCCATCAACATTATGGCCGCAGTCTTGTCACAAGACTCTTGTCCAGTACTATTCTAGTTCCATGATTGTATTTGATCTGATAACTTTTCATGGTGATATGGCTGTCATGATTTCTTTGTTGGGGAATTTGCAAAAATGTCCAATTCCATGCTAATAACAAAACTTGTGTCCAAAGTTAATAATTTTTGCAAAAATGTCCAAATTTTGGTATAATTTGACTATCTTTCCCTTAAAGAAACCTATATACATATACATACATATATATACACACACACACACACACATATATCTTGATTAGACATATGAGTTGATTAGTACTACCTAATACCCATTGGTTTTATTGAAATGTTGGGTAAAAACATTAAGAGTTTTTTGAGATAAATATTTTGAACTTTTCCTACCATTTTTCTTACATTTTAGGGAGGTCCATGGAAGGATATTGGTGAAAAAATCTTGACAAAATATTTACTACCATATTTTGGAATCCATTTGGCATACAAGGAATTTCATTACAAGGTATTATTCACCAATTTTTGTTCCCATTGAGAACTTGTATTTACTTGTTTTGGAATATCTTAAAAAAATTGATAGAAATACTAGGTAATTAGTTGAATTAGTTTTTTTAAATTTTGAAATTATTGTCATCTATATTATGAGCATTGTGTAGTGTTATTATCTAATCATGTCACTTTTTGTATCATTTATGTTAGTAATATGAGGTTGTTGTGTAATGAATGTCATTAATGGTAGAAATGAATGTTTGTAAACAAAAGGGTAGTTGGAGAAGAAGAGATATGCAAGTGTTGAGGGAATTACGTGTTGTCATTCTCGACATCTAAAATATCGGGAATGACATTTTAAATGATGTTCTGGACAATTTTCAAAATGTCGAGATAGCTTCTCAAATGTACTCACCACTGTTATAATCGTTTGTAACGCCATCTTCTAGATATCTTCGTTGTGTCCGCTTTTCTTGTGTTAAATCATCATAGAATTGTTCCTGACATCTAGGTCTGACAGATATAATGAGGTTCGTTGTCTCGCACGGTGGAAATTTTGTCAACATTGATGACAATTGGAAGTGGCTCGGCAACCGTACTACATCCATTGTCGTTCGAAGTGACATTAAATTTGAGGAACTCTTGAATGTACTTTTCGAGAAGCTCAGCATTGACAGAATCAAATTTCGGATCCAGTTAAAATTCTTTGTGCCAAACATGAATATACCACCAGCTGATGTGCTGGATGATGAGGACCATGCAGTGGTACATTTCTGTACACACACAAGCTGCATTGTGTGTGATTATTGATGAACTTGATCCAAGTAGCATTCATGCGAATGTAGCTAATGAGATTTCATCACCACTTGAAGGTGCAGTGTCTACGCATGAAGAGATGGTTGTGTGTTAGTTACAGGGTTCTGGATTAATTCCCGATATGGAGTTATCAAACGATGAAGAAAATGAAGTGGCTGAAGAAAATCAGGAAGATGCAGAAATACAACCACTACTTGAAAGCACATTTACAAAAGATTCCCAAGGAGTAATTGCTGAGAACCAAATATACTATAGTAAGAAACAACTGCACACGAGGCTAGCACTGAAGGCTTTGACTGAAAAGTTTCATTTCAAAGTGAAGAAGTCAAATCCCAGAAATCTTACAGTTTGTTGCATTGATAGCACCTGTCGATGGTTAGTACGAGCATCGAAGATCAAAAGTTCAGACATATTTATGATCCATCAGTACATACCTGAGCACACATGTTCTTTAGATGTACGACGGAATGCAAACAAACACGCAACGAGTACTCTGATCGGGCAGCACATCATGAGACGATTGGACGATGCTAACCAACCCTATGTTCCCGCAGGAATTATCGGGGAAATGGAATGTGAGTTCGGAGTTCATATTACCTACAACAAAGCATGGAGAGGTAAAGAAAAAGGTCTTAATCACCTTCGTGGTTCACCTGAAGAGAGTTTTCAGAACCTAGCGTCCTACTGTCATGTGTTGACTACTAAAAACCCTGGGACAATCACACACATTGAGCTGGACCACAGCAACAGGTTTTTGTACTTATTCGTAGCGTTTGGACCTAGTATAAGAGGTTTTCGACAATACATGAGACCTATAATTTGTGTGGATGGTAGTCATTTGAAAGGAAAATACAAGGGAACTCTTCTAGTAGCGGCAGGACAAGATGCAAACATACAAATATATCCAGTTGCATGGGGTATTGTTGATGCGGAGACTAATGCTTTCTGGTACTGGTTCTTCTCGAAGTTGAAAGATGTGGTAGATGATTCAGAGCGCCTTGTGTTTGTTTCGGATAGAAAAACTAGCATAAAAAGGGCAATTACCATGTTGTATCCACAGTCCCACCACGGTGCGTGCATTTGGCATATAGAGAAAAACTTGATTAGTCGGTATACTAACAGCAACGCAATCATTTTATTCAAGCGAGCAGCATTGGCTTACCGAGTATCAGAGTTTGAGCAAGTTATGGATCAGATAAAGATCATCCGGCCCGCTATGGCTTCGTACTTGACCCGTGCATCTATTTCGGCATGGTCGAGGGCGAATTTTGGAGGAAACCGATACAACATCATGACGAACAATATTGCAGAGTCCTTGAATTCGGTTCTTAGGCGAGAACGAAGCTATCCAATTGTTGCACTAGTAGAATGCATAAGAGCAATGATGCAAAAGTGGTTCTACGAGCGAAGAACCGCCTCATCAATGTGCACTTCGAATTTGACACCTAAGATGGAGGTCGAGTTGAGACTTTCGTTCGACGCCGGTACAACAATGTCGGTACATCATTTGGATGATTTGGTAATGGAGGTAGGAGTAGGATTGGACTCGGCTACTGTCGATCTCATCGGGAACACATGCTCATGTCGAGAATTCCAACTACGTGAAATGCCGTGTGGTAATGCATGCCGTGCGGCCTGTTCAAAACAGATTTCTTTGTACGGTTTATGCTCCCCTTATTACACTACCTCACATTGGAGAGAATCCTACAGCGAAGTCATAAACCCAGTCGGAAACCAATGTCAATGGATTGTTCCACATGATATCCGTGTCATAGTCATATCACCTCCAAACATACGAAGACCGCCCGGTCGTCCTGCAACACAACGTCGACGCTCGAGAACAGAAACTTCTACTAGATCGCGCAAGTGTAGCCGTTGTGGAAATTATGGTCACAACAGGGTCACGTGCAAACATCCTACACCATCAAATACCAGGAGAAGATAAATAACTATGATTTTTTGGCTTTCAAGCTCTGCACAAGATCTTCACGTTCCCTGGTTTTTTGTTGTATTAATCGGCAATGTATTTTGTTGGCACTATTTCACAGGACATGGTCAATTACAATAGCTTGTGTAGTCTTTCATGTTGTAACATACCTGAATGTTATGCTGCTTTTGTTTCATTCTCTACATTCTGTAATGGTGAGTCCTACTCGATGTATCATGTGTCAAGATCGACAGTTAATGTGGCATAATGTAGTCCAATTTTCAACTTGCATTCACGTCAACGTAATAATACAGTTCAATACAAATATTCTTGCTCTGAGTTTAGTAAATTCATTGCAAAACAAATAGATTTACGAAGACACAAAATAAAATGCTTATTAACCTACATAAACATTACAAGGGAAATCGCTTCGATTAGTCTTCAACAGTGGAAGTTCCAGAAACCTCACTAGCTTCGTCCTCATCGGAGCTAATAACGATGACCTCTGCCATGTTATCTATAGGTGGTCCATCTTCTTCACCGGACTCATTGACATAATGAACCCCAAAAAGAACATTAACTTCTTCCGTCGTCAAACCCGCTGCCATGTTCAGTGGTTCATCTTCATCCTCAAACATTGGAAATGGAATTGGATGTACACTCACCCTGTGACGAGGGGCCCATATTTGGACATCATCAAGTTCCCCCTCATTATCAGAGTCGATTATAATTGGATTTTCAGCTGAAGACCCAGGAGGAGAGTTGTGCACTCCATTCTCGACATTGTTGTGTGGAGGCGGCGTGTGCTCCAAATGTCCTTGGCCTTCAAACTCATTGCTCCCAACTGTGGAGTTGCTCATACTTGGATAAATAAAATAGTATAATATTGGATTACACTTGATTTCCAATGTTTCTAACATGAAATTTCCAGTACTTATAGAGGGCACCAACAATAATATTCAATGACAACTACCAACTCCTTACTGAATGCAATAAACCTTGATTGACATATACTTTCATGTCATGATTTGCTAAATCTGTACTTTCTGATATTACTGCAATACATGTCAATCATGAAGTAACTACATTTTCCTGGTACTCAAAATGCCTATTCTCGACATTAGAATTTTTCGATCTCGACATTTGTTCCATGTTATTCTAGACGCTTGACATTTCTAAATGTATAGATTTACAAAATCTGTTCCGACAATCTAATGTTGCAAACAATACGTGGCAGTAATTACCTATTATTCAAACTCCAACTGTTAAGGATAACTTAAGTATCCTTTAAATGCACTTGAACATAGGATTAAGAACGCTGTTGTAATTAATTAGGGTTTGGCCAACAATCACAACATTATATTACATTTGGTACTTCTACTGTACTGTATGAAGGAGGCAATTTTCAGATACATAAAATACTCTAGACTCATTAAAAGGTTAATGACAAGCAACTGCGTTCTCGACATTTGCTCCCTGCTTTTCCAGACACTTGACATTTCCAAATGTCTAGATGTACAAAATCTGTTCAAAATAGGTAATGCATCCAAAAATACATCGAACCCCATTGAACTATGGGAACAAATCACTAATTCTATACACCACTAGATAACGTGTTTAAATCATGGTATCTTATCAGAATAGATACTCATAATATTGGAGGGGTGATTAACACAAAAGGGTACATGCATAAAATGTGTCTTAACTCTTTCTCCTATGATCTTGCTTCATCTTCTTTCGTCCACTACGTGTGTAAGGTGTCTTCATGCTAGCACTTGCATTTCTTTTCCGGGTGGAACGTGCTCTGCGAGGCGGTACATCACAAGGCTTGTTGGCTTCTTCACGTGCAGCAATCTCTTTGTTGCTCGTTGCCGTGGCCAATACTGTGGCTGTTGTATCTCCCTCAACTTCAACTGCATTTTCATCTGGTTGAGCCTGCAAGGTTAGTCATGAAATGAATGGGTGAGAGTGTGTAACATAACATGGATGTCTAGTACATGAGAAATTAAATTTTCAAATTTAAAATACCTCTTTCCACGTCTCATCCAGCACATCCTCGTTCACCACTAGATGTTCATTTTCCCCCTCGCCTACACCAGTCATTCGGATCTCTCCTTCTTGTAAATGGATGTCATCATGTGCATCACCTCCATTGTTATAATTGCCACCCAAATCGTAATGGCCAGCAATACCACCAAAACGATCCTTTTCTGTTGTCGTTTTCTTTGCAAGGTCATCGATTTTGGAACGGATCTCATTTGTTTCCTCCGACACATATTCACGAATTCCACATGCATGATTTTCTATTCTTGATTCAACCCTGTCAAATCGAGCTCTAATCTCCTCAGTGAAATCTGAAAACCTCCTTTCCATTGTGTCGTCGTGTTCTTTAAGTATACCCTTCACCTCTTCAAGAAATGCTTGAACATGCGCAACACCCAGGCCAGACCCCGATGCTTGGTCCTTCTTCCGAGTTGCATCCGATTCTGATTCTGAATTATCGCCATCGTATGCACGTTCACGGCGACGACGTCTACTACCAGAATTCTTCTCAACCTCCTTACCCTTGGACACTGCGGCTGCTGGAACGATGGTCTCTTGTTCCGGTTCGCCATCTTGTATTTGAATTGCATTCCTCACAACAGAGTCCAGTACGGAATCTTGAACATCCTCAGATGGTACTAGATCCGTAAAGTACGGTAACAATGCTTCTTCGAGCGAGGGTCGCAGTGTTGCCCATACATGCAACTGCATTGGCAAATCATAGCAATCAATTAGTTTGCAAATGACAAAATATATATGAATATGTGAATTTCATGCGAAGAATGACATTAACCAAACATGCGTAAGTAAAATCCCCAAAATATATAGATAAGTCACTCACTTGTTTCTTGTCCAAGAAGTCCGAATACGTGCGGGACTGCGGCTGTCTGGAGGCCGACCACCACAACATCCTCGGGAGGTCATCCCCAAGTTTGGTTGCAAAACGAGTCCCAACTTCGGGGATTGCCTCGTAAACCCACAACTGCACAACGAAAATGATTAATTTAGTATGCAGCAAAGTAATGTAGAAAAGTAAACGCTATGCAAGGGCAGACTAAGAAGTTAGAAGAGGAAAAATACCTAAATAGCCAGTGGAAATCCATACATAGTGTAAGACATTCTGTCGACACTGTTGATCTTCGCCAAATCCGCCTTTTTACTCCAACCACGTTTAATTGACTTCATTAGAGCTCGATAGCAAACCTTTCCCCATGGGTACGAGTTGAAAAATTCCAAGTCATCCGCTATTGACAATGTGTCCGGATGTATACCCACATTTCGATCCCGAGCATTGAATATACCTTCAATGATCAAAGCAAGTCCTAACTTGTAGCGATCATTCCTATTCGGGCACTTCAGGAATACCTTTTCCAGATCGGTGGTAGTTACCCTATCGCTGGAACTGAAATATTTGCCCCACAGCCGGGTTTTCTCAATTATTTTTTTTTATTGTTCGTCCACGGGAACTGCACCGCACCTCAAGCCCGTGATCAGTGAATATTCTGGCATCCCAAATCGGCAGTAGCATTGGTTAACGTTGAACCATGCCTCATGCTCTTTCCAGCACACTATAAGGCAATTGATCATCTTGTGGATCAACTGTGCAGATAATTTAATGTCCGGCAGTTTGGCAACTTTGCCTATGCAGGTTTCTTCGAACATTTGTTTCTGTTGTGTGTCAAATTTGTCCATCACGATTTTGATGTACCTTGTGTTGCTGACTTGGGATACCTGTGCCGGCACCCGCTCTTCTTGTGGGACCACGTATCTGTGTGAAATCGTCATCTACAAAGACAAGTTTCATTACGCAAATCATCTACATATCCAATAGGAATAAAATACATTAAATTAAGATTTCGCATGGTTGTATAGGTTATTTTTGCATTTCACTCTATTTATAACAGTTCAAGTATATATCTTGACATCTGAAATGTCGTTCGTAACATTTGAATCATATGTTCTAGACATTTGAACTTAAATCAGTAATCAAAGCAAATTACTGATTGCAAATAGACATGACCAAAATCCCTAGAGAGCAATCACCTACGTCCTTATTTTAGAGTTGAAATGGAAACATTCAGAACAGATATTGTACTCAAAAGATAAAACTTAGCATGCATATAGATACATGAACCTAATTGTGTAAAGACACGTTTCGGGAAGAGAATTACAATTTCTCACCTGGACATAGAACTTCTTAACAATGGTGGGTGGGGACTTGAATTGAAAATTGGTCACATTGCAAAGCCATACGAAAGTAACTCCAAGCAATTTTTTGGGCTGGATTCATGCCTTTCTAGGGTAGAAATCCACATGGTACCCACTACTTACATATTAATGCTTCAAAAACTTTTGTAAAATGAAAGGAAATAAAAGAAAAAAATATATACATGAAAGGCTGTTTAAGCAATACATGAAGACATCATGTTATTACTTAGGAAAAACCATTCAAACGTGAAGACATCATGTTAATACTATTTCCATGAAACAAACATGTCACCAAAGCACTCAAATATTTGAGAAAAAACCAAGTTTACTTATTATCACCAAATGCAATTTCTACCCAACAAAACATGATAAAATTGTAAAGTACAATATAAAATCGATTATTGAATTCGGGCTATAACTAAAATTTAATTGTTGCATCAGTCCATGGCTATGTTAAACAATCGACAGATACATACATAAGCAAGACGGGATAAAGTGCGAGAGCTTTCTTCCTCGTATTGACAGGGCTACTCATGAATACCTTATTTTCAACAACAAAAAAATTTCCAATAGGGATCGTATGATAAGCGTAAATAAGTCCAAATATTAAGGCAAACATTAAACATAAAAAATTTAAAAAATCCAACTCACAAGGAGCGAAGAAAATGAAGTTGGAGCAGTGCGATGTGGTGTGGTAGGGTGTGCGGGTACGATGAATAGACGGTGAGGAGCGGTGTGATGTGGTCTGGGGCTACGACAAATAGGCAGTGAAGAGCGACTTAGGGACGGAGATACGGCCTAGACGGGCTGTTTAACGAGCAAATTGATTGGAGTGAGGGTTAACAGTATCGACGACGGCATGGGCTTCCCAAAGAGAGGGAGATGGCGGACTCGTCGAAGAAGGAGGCTGTAGTAGGAGATGGTGAAAGCGGTTTCACAGAGGTGAAACGATGGGCGTGAGAGATGTCTTGAAGTTGGGGCCTCTACTGAATGGTTATACTACCCTAAACACGTAAAGCATGTATATCTGTTGGATAAAAGAATTAACCATCGATGACTGTGACGCTAGTCCTCCTTTGATATAGAGGACATATTATGTGTTCAGTTTTTATTGGTTCAATGACAATAAAATATTATACTCAAGACTTTGTTATAACTATGGAATTTTAAATTTGTGGCGAGGGCATTTAAGTCCAAAAATGATGGAAATGGACATCACTCAAAATTGGGACATTTTTGCAAGTGACAATGCAAAAATGGACATTTTATGTAATCTCCTCTTCTTTCTTTGTTTAGGTGGAAATTTGGAGAGAGGAAGCTCTCAGTTTTGAATATAAGGCCAATGAACTACAAACTGAAATATCTAAACTCAAGGAAGAGAATCAGAGGTCAAAGATAGAACCAAACTTAAGAGAAAATAAGGAGATATTATCAGTTCTAGATGAAAAGGAAAATCTCCTGCTGATTTGTTCCACGAGGAAAAACCATCTTCTGGAGGATAAAGGTTATATCAGGAAGTGCATTTGATAAATGGTGTCGATGCAAAATGACTTCACATCAGATTTGCTACATGAACAGTATCACTTGAAAATCTTATTATGAGGATACATAATAATATTCAGACATACATTCACTCTATTGAGGTTATTCCTGAAAGCAAAAGCTCATAAACATAGTAAATTAAAGATGGATACAGATATCTTAATATTATACTCAAAGGGTGCTCGTACAAACCAAAGACGAATTCAAGAGAACTCCAGACATTCACTTGGAGGACGAATCTCCAAAAAAGTTCTTCTCCTTTAAGCTTTCAACAACTTCCTTGAGGCTTTCTTTAAGAGAGGTGAATTCGATGCCCAAGCTTTTTGCCTTCTCTTTTGAGAACTGGAATTTTGGCATAAAGTTGTCTTCGGCACACCTGCATTGGATATTTCAGTGTTACAAGTGCACCTTAGGCTATCTATCAACTCAAATTTTTTACAAGTTTCTAATATTTTAAGATCAAAACCGCAAATGAGCCAGTTGAACAAGCAAAGATTTGGTAGGCTTCTCTCTATTGAAATCCTGTATAAAATTGCTCAGTTATCACACCTACACAAGTATTCTGATTACAATACTCGAGCGGCAGGTAGTCCTTTAAGAATTCGAATATCTATCTTTGTGTAAGGTACGACGTCGGTTTTGCAACTTGGGAAATTAGCAAATACTAACATAAAAATTTGGCCCGACTACATTCTAATTTTAAGGATAAGTCTAAAAACTGCTATTCGGATTTTTACCTTAAGAAAAGAAAAAGTTACAATGAACTTTTCTAAGTTCTTGATCATCGAATATCTGCCACCATCTTGTTCAAGGAAATATGAGGTTAAATTTCTGAAACTACTATTTCACTATCACTACTATATTAAAAGAGATTAGGCTCAGAGTACTGTTCATAGACTGTATATATTTACTGTTCATTTTACCTCATCATTTACGTCATTTTCCAAATTTTTTTTAAATTAAAATTAAAAGAGGTTAGGCTAAAAGCAGTGTTCATACACTGTAGACATTTCCAGATTTCCTACCTTATCTTTCATTCCTTTCATTTCTCACTTTCCCTTTACTAGCATCTCTCTCTCACGTTCTTCTATATTGTCCCGAAACTTCCATATCTCAACAGTCGAAGCTTCGACGCAACCAAATAATTAATCCCATAAGATACAAGGCTGTATCTTGAAGAATCAAGAATGGAGATCAATTGTAAACCTCAGCCTCTTGTCGTTTCCTCTCAATTTCTACATTTAATTCCCAATTTTCTTAAATCAGTAGCCATATTCGAAAAGTTGAAAATAAATTTAACCTCAAGTACATATATTTATATGTAATAATCATGTATTCGTTTGTGATTTGTCTTATTGTCCTGTTTTAAGATTTTATTTTTGTGCATCAAGTTCATTTCTCTTTTAGGCTTTGCAGTTCACTAACTTTAGTATGTTAGTTTATTTTTTGCCTTTGTTTTTCCCCTTTCTCATGTTCTAAAAGGATGTTTAATATTTTTATCTTTAATTTAATACCATAAACATAAATTTTAATAGGTTCTGAAGTAATATTATATCAAATATGGAGTGGAAAAGTGTAAATCGAAATCGCGATCAGCTTGTTACTTTATCAGCTCAGAGTAGATTTTTTTTAATCAATGACGGAAACGCTCCTGCTCAATTCTCGAATGGTAAAGACAATAATTAATTCCATTTTTTTATTACATATGTTTGTTTAACTTTTTTCCCCATTTGTTTCATATATTTTTAAAAGCAAGATTCATTAGTTATATTCTTCATCTTATATTACTACGTTTTATAGGTCACCTTATTGGGAATTAAGATTATAAGTGATTGGAATTTGATTGTAACAGGTATAATATTCCTGGATGATTAGATAAGATTTTTCTTATTTAATTTTATTTTCTTTTCCAATGTTGCATGTTTTATAAGTGAATAATATTGAAATTCCAATAGAGCATTAATAAATAAATGATGACAGTGAATATTTACAATTTAACATGGATAAATCTTGTATGAAGGCTCTTTGTTCCATGAGAGAGAAGAATTTGGTTGCTATCAGAGTGCACATTATTTACAAACCAATTCCACTGTGGCGATAGAGGCGGAAATATTTTTGTGGCTCTGATTTTCTTCAAATGTCAAATCTTTCCGATCGAAGGCTTTTAGTTGTCACATCCAAATTTTTAGTTTTAGACTATTTTCCTAACTGTGTTTCATTATGAAACTCTCTTTCCCAGTTCTTAATTTTTTTTCCATGAACTTTGGACAAGAAATTGAATGGCTTGCAAGGTAAGTAGATTTTAGTTGCTACTTGAGGACACAAGTAACATCTGGTTGGCTCATTAGATTTTGTTTAAGCAACTCTAGAAATTTCAACCCTTCTGGTAAAATAACTTGTTAGATTTTCATTTGTCATATACTTGTTTTAACTGTCCTCTAGCCATAATTTAGTATTCTTATAATCCCATGTTTGAGCAGGTAGAGTCTGACATCTATAGATGTATCTTAAGATAATTTTATATTTACAGGAATCCATTAACTACAATCAAAACAAATTCTTATCGCTTCTGCAAGCTTTCATTATTAAGCAAATAGTCTGCTAAAATTAAACAATCTAAAGTCCTGAAGAATAATCAGGATGTGGAGGAAAGAAAACTCTAAAGACAACCAAAGTTTTATGGGAATTCAAATGGAAAGCTCCACACAAGTTGAAAGGTGGGTTCTATGATTGATTTATGTTTTAGATTTTGTGTAAGCTTATTTGTATTTCATGAACTTAATTTGGTGGATGTTATTAATAAAAAATTTCAGTCATGAATTTATTATTTATTAATGAAATTTTAGAATTCTTTTAAGGGTGGACGAATGAAGCTCCAAATTTTTATAGAAGATTTCAAGAAACTGCAAAAAGACATGTGGATCAAATGAGAACTTTACCGGTGTTAAATCTCGATGGAATCAATTGAATTTTTGGGCCTTGCCAACCATATTTGTTACGGAACTTCATAAACTACTTTTCAAAATAACAAAGGCTAGAAATGTTGTATATTGTACACGCATAATCAGCACATCAATCGTTCGATATCGCACCGCACACAATGTACGGGGTCATGCAACGCACGACATCCCACTAGTAAAATTAAACGACTTCCAGATTCATGATTTTTTGGCAAGAAACAAGTCTATATTTATTTATAACAATCATATGGTTCTTTGGGAGCCTATCTAGTAATAGTCCGACTCCAACTAATTAACAGAACTTGAATGAAACTCCTCCTTGGCTTGGAAAATTACTTAGAGATTCAGACTATATTTGGCAATATTTGACAGACCAAGCTAATAAGCTAGTTGATAGCTAAAAAGTTAATTGTAAGCTAATAGCTGGTAGCTTATAACTTAGTTGATTGAAATATAAGTGTTTGACAAAAATAGCTGAAAAGCTAACTCAGAAATACAAAATGACATAAAAGAAAAATATTTTTAAATACCCTAATAGCATAGGGGTGTAATTTTAAAAAAAATAAAGAGGCTAAAAATGGAATGAAAAATGAAAAACTCATAGAGCTTAATTGAAAAACTTGTAAAAGTAGCTTTTGAGATAAGCTCTAACTTCTCAAGTAAACTCGTCAATCAAACGGAGCTTATTTTAGTAGATGAAGTTTATAAACTTTCCAAATCTAGGTTGCACTGACATTCTGTCGGGAGCCAACGTGTCATGTCCGACATCGATACTCTCCAACACGTGTCGGAACTACACCATATATATCAAAATGAAAAAAGGGAAGGGGCGAAATGCATAGAATTAAAAAATGATAAATCTAACTTACAAGTTTGTTTTTATTTGATATCCTCATTTTAATTCAATAAATATACAATGTGTTGTTTGTAATAAGACTAAAATAATAATAAATTAAAAAAATTAATTTGCGTGTCCCCAACGTGTCATGTCCTAACTTTTTAAAAAATCACCGACACTCTCCGGACACTCTCCAACACGTGTCGGAACTACACCATATACATCCAAATTAAAAAAGGAAATGGACGAAATGCATGCAATTAAAAAAATGAATAATCTAACTTACAAGTTTGTTTTTATTTGATATCCTCATTTTAATTCAATAAATATACAATGTGTTGTTTGTAATAAGACTAAAATAATAATAAATTAAAAAAATTAATTTGCGTGTTCCCAACGTGTCATGTTCTAACGTTTTAAAAAAATCACATGTCGACGTGTCCGTGTCCGTGCGACTTAGCTCCATAGCTTATTTGGCTTACCAAACATATTCTCAATCAAATAGGCAACCAAGTTCTTATATTGGCAAGCAAGGCCCCTTGTTTAGTAGAGATTAAAATCAAATTTTTAGTAGGTTTTGATAAAATTTATTTATTTATTTATTTTTTTGGATGAAATGTGTAATTGAGTTTGACTTAAATTGAAATCTAAATTTTAATTTGTACCAAACATAGGTTGAATCACAAAAATTCGCACATAAAATCATTCACAAGATGGTGACTAATTGTCAAATAACCATACGTTGGAGTGTGTCATAAAATAACTTACTTTTCCGGAAGAGGAAGAGTAGGGTAAAGTTCGCGCAGCATTTGCACAATTTCTGAATAATGTGCAACGCGCTCCACCACAATATATCTTCCATTGGCTGAAGGTTTCTCAAATGCCAAAATATGAGCATTAGCGATATCTTTAACATTAACCCATCCAAATGCAGCATTTGGATAAGGTTCGGGACCTGCATAAAAATTTACCCGTGCACAAATTATTACGTATTCCAAGAAAGAAATGCTAATAACGACGGGAAAGTTCTTATGTCAGCACTAGAATACAAAAAGTAGAGAGACTAAGAATTTCATGCCATAAATTGTTAGTTTTACCATATACTAGATTTTTCACTCGTGCGATGCACAAAAATATATTTTTGTTAATGATTTCGATCAAAAATTATGAAAATATGTTAATTATATAATTATATCAAAATAATCAAAATAGGAAATGCAATTATATATAAAACTAATAAAAAATTAGAAAATCCTGATCTTTATAGGATTTTTTTCGTTCTCTTTTAAATTTTATTTATTTATTTATTTAATTGACATATTAGGAAGTAAAACTTCTGTGATTATTTATTTATTTTCATAATATATTAATCCATTTTTTTCATTTCTAACGTAACACATTAATATTAATCAAGTATGAAATTATTCATTAAGAAATAATTTTTTTGGATTAGTCACTTAATTTTGCCTATGTTTGGTAACTATTTATAAACCACACAAATTTTTAAATCATTTTTAATCACATAATTTTTCTATCTCCACTTTTAAATCACACATTTTACTTCAAAATTATAAATAAACTAATTTATAAATCGCTACAATTACCTAATTGAGGCTTGATTTCGAACATAATATATTTTAACTTTCGATTAAGTTTATTTTTTAATGTATTGCTTACGTATATTTTATTAATAATAATAATATATAAGATATATAATAATTCATAAAATATGATTTGTAATAAAAATGATAATAATCAAAACATAATTTTAATACTAACTATTACAAATATGATTTATAATTTTAAAAACAACAAATAAATAAAATGTTTATAATAATAATAATATTCTATTGCCATACTTATTAAAATTTGAAAAACAACATAATCAATCTAAATTATTAAAAAATTATTTAGATAGTAAATGCCAATTTGTATACTTAAATAATAAACGATCATATATTTAAATAATTTTTATGCATTATTGTTAACTTCATTGAAAATGTTAATTTTCATTCTTTATATTTTTATTTATTTTATTTTTCTTTTCTGGCTTGGACGAGAACTTTTTTTTGGGTACTAAGCTCCTTTTATATAGTAGGAGATTCTTCTCAATAGCACTAGAATACAAAACGTTCGTAGAGGAAATAAGAATTTCATGCCATCAATTGTTAGTTTTACCATATATATTTTTCTCAATAGGAAAAAAAAAAATTAAAGTGGAACTCATTAATTTTATTCGCAAGCAGAAGTGATTGTGCAGACTGAAATTTCCCATTACGCATCATTCAGCGATAAAGAAGTAGGATTACAGAGTGCGGTTAACAAATAGAAGAAACTGATCAAATCTTCTCAAGAATTGATCTGAATCAAAAGAAACAAATGACCCGATGCCATGAATATTAATTTCATTGAACAAACATTAGCACTATCATAGTTCAATCATTTAAGGAAAAATAACAAAAAGAACAGAGGGTCCAACGCCTAATTGTTCAGTGAATAGAACTTACTCTTTATCAAGCTCAAAATTGCAGCAGCACTTGTGTTAAGTGTTGGCTGCAACAGTGGACCAATAACCATAGCTGGGTTTATGGTGACCAGGTCGAGACCTCTCTCTTTCGCGAATTTCCATGCAGCATCCTCGGCCAGTGTCTTTGAAAGCGGATACCATAACTACAAGAAACAACATGAGAAATGGAAGAAAAGAACAGAGAACTTTAAGGACGGACAACCAAAACAGATATAAAGCAGCAGCCAAAGACTCCAAAACAGTTGCTATGTATACAAATATGTTACAAGTTTTTCTATGGTAACAAAACATGATTACCTGCTCTAATTCTATCCCCAAAATTTTGGTAATGTTTTCAATTCATAAAGTTGGTACATTATTACTTTTACCACCTCTTGAAAAACAGTAAATTGAGGAATTATCAGTTCCTATATTTAAAATATATTTTGCATGTTATGATTAGAAAATTTGTATTCTCCACGAATTAATTAACTTTATTACCAGATCTATGAACCTTATTAAGGTCAACAGTTTCATTTGCAGTCATAGTGAATGCTCAAGAAAGTATATACCTTCATTTCTTTGCAGAACTCCTGATCAGACCACCAAGTTTCATCGACTACAACTTCAGGTGTTTGAGGCTTGCCATTGCAACTAACTGTAGCCACAGATGACGTCAAAACAACTCTTTTGACAGATGGTATTTTCGCACATGATTCAAGAACATTGAGTGTTCCTTTGAGAGCAGGCTCAATCAATTCTGCCTGAAGAAGCATGAAAAAAGTAAATAATGCTTCTCAAACATGAATAATATCTAGCGCTACAATTAACAATTGTAGGCTCAGCTACAGCCAAAATACATTTCAAACCCTTCTGCACTTCCATGACCAGATTTGGATTGCATCACTCTCTTACCTTAAAATTTGCTCCCAAAAAAAAAACACCCATAACCAAAAGAATAAAAAAAAGGAATGAGATAGGAACCTGTGGATCTGCGGCTGCAATGATGAAAGGCGATGCAGTATGAAAAACACCTTCACAGCCATCGACCACAGCATCAAAGGATCCTTGCTCCAGTAGGTTTGCTTTCAACAAGTGAAGTCTCTCCTTGGCTCCATCAAGTGAAAGTAAGTGCTCTATCTTCTTCGGATCATCTGCACGTGAATTCACGTAATCCATAAATAAATAGTCAACAAATTCATCAATATTTTGACGGGCATACAAGGAGGCAAATTGTAGAATTTCTAATGTTACAACATAAATTTGTCACGAAAATTGGAAGTTGCAAGCAATACCAAGATTGTCCTCAATGAATGATCAACTAAAAATACCCGACCTCACTGAACTATAAGATTTCGATCATTTTCCTGTATGTTAAGCTAATCTTATTATTCCTTCACAGGCAACAGTGTCTACCTATTTTTTTGTTGAATAAATAGACTTTCACTTCAATAAGCACTATTTTAACTCGAGTCTTTTCATAAACGATTTCCTCTAAATTATTAGATCTCAGTATTACAAAAATCAAACCCGTATATCATAAAATAACACGAAACTATATACAGGGAGTTAAATCAAACACCCAAGAAACATTAACAGTCAAATAGGATAATCCATATCCCGAAATGAACGTACAACACAATTAGATCAAGAGTTAAAATGGGAGAGAGATGACTGAACTTGGGTCACGAACAGAGGCTCTAACAGTATAACCACGCTGAAGCAACAATTTGACGATCCATGAAGCTATGAATCCTGATGCTCCTGTTACACACACCGTTTTCGTTGCCATACTCAAAGGGAGTGGCTGGAGTGGAGTGGAGTGGAGCGGAGCGGTAGGGTGACAAAACTGACAAGAGATAATAAAATTCAGCATTATTGCTTCTATTTATCACCACAATCTGTCTCCCACCCCTCACCCCCATCCCAAAATAGAGAGCCCAACTCGAACACGTGTTGTAAATGGCGGTCCTTTCGTGGATAATATATATATTTGGCAAAAAAAAAAAATGTTTTTTTTTTTTTTTATATTTTTTAGGTGGACATGTGATTGAAAAGTAGAGAGAAAAAATATGTGTAATTAAAGAGTGATTTGAAAAATTGTGTAAAAAAGAACGTATTTTTAAACAAAGAAAAACATCTTTGCCGAACAGGGAAAAATGAACTGGAAATTATGATCGAAAAGGCGACTGAATTGCTCCCGAGACATAGCTCAGTTGACAAAGATCGAAGTGATGTAATGTCTACCACGCTGGCAACAACAGGGTGAGGGTTCGAATCCTGACAAATATTTTTGATTTGGCCTCCTTCTAGTAAAAATTAATTGGCAAGCTTCAAACCCTAACTAACTGAAATATATTTCGCGTTTACCTTCTTCACAAGGCTCTAGAGGCTGGGCAGTTGAGCAGTCAAGATAGCGGTTCGACCTTTTTTGGTGACCGAATTTATGTAAGTTGTTAATTTCGATGTTGATGTGATAAATGAAATAATGAATGATTATCATGTGTGAAGGTGCGTAAGTTTCGATCAATAATTACATCATATAGAGTTAGGTGAGAAGTGACACGTGTGATTCAATCATTCATGTTTAGTGGAAAAAAGAAAATGAGAAATAATTAAAATAAAAATAAGAAAATGTATGGTTCTTATTCCGAGTTTTAGATAGATAAGAAAAAAGAACGAAATTGATCAGTTCTAGATTCGAAGAATCGGACCATTAAAATATATACTCATAATTAAAATGAACCGATCGATTAGTTCGGATCTAAATTCATTCTAAATATTTTAAACTTTTTCCCCACTCATAAGTCATATTTATGTCATATATTATTTTTCACTTGGATTTTTTTATTTTAAACAACTGTAAATAGTGTGCATCTTCTTCTTCTTCTTTTCTGAAAGTAAATAGTGTGCATCTTTATCACTTAGACAGTTGTTAAATGACATTATATACATGAAAGTAATTAAAGATAAGATCATCCAAGAAAAGACACTCAAAGATTACATCTTGAAAATTGGAATCACAACTTTGCAATAATGTTAACAAAAATCAAGCTTGAAATGGGGGTTCCTTTGTATAATGGGTTAAGAGGACCTTTCTTTATGATGACCTCATTCAGAAGATCAGGAACTGAATTTCTAATTGGGCATCACGCTTGCTTTCACATGGAGGACGCATTACTTCAATTATATCAGTCAGTGGCTCTTTTACATTATATCTTTTTTCAGATCTTGCAGCCTCCCAAGGCTATACTGAAGAAGATTAAGAGCATTTTCGCACGGTTCCTTTGGGATTCCAAATATCACGCACATCGATTACACTGGCGTAGAAGGAAGGATTTATACCTTCCTACTGATCAGGGTGGACTTGGCTTCAGACGATTGGAGTATACATTGGATGCTTTCTCGTTGAAGTTTTGTTGGTCTTTTCGGTCTCAGAGATCTCTTTGGGCTCAATTTTTACTCGGTAAATATTGCAAGGGGACACACCCTTCACCTACTGGTATCCCACATTCGGACTATCCAGTTTGGAAGAGACTGAAGAGGAAGGGATCACGGGTTGAGTCACACATTGCGTGGCATCTTGGAATTAGATAGATATTATTTTGGTACAACTATTGGATGGGGGACACTACATTGGCTGCGCTCTTTCCGGAAAGGGCCGGACATGAGGGAAGGCAAAGTAGGCTGCTAAGTGCTGCCTTGGCCTTGACCTATGGCCCAAAATGAAGGGCCCAAAGTTTCACCATTTTTTTAAAAAAAAATTAAGTTTTAGCCTAATTTTAAAAATAACTCAGGCCCAAACCTTTGAATTAGATCCCAGGACCATACGCAAAATAAATAAATAAATAAAAATTGCACGTGCGAGGGCCCAATTTAAAAGTTTGCTTTGGGCCATCACGACCACAGGTACGGTACTATTTCCGAATTGGAGAGGCTGCAGGACTTCTACGAGGGCACTAGATGGGATTTTAATAGACTCCTTTAGATACTCCCACCCGTTATGGCATAATAGATTGGAGATATTCCCTTATCTGTTGACGTCTTTGATCAGATTGTTTGGAGAGATACTTCAGATGGTAGATTCTCTACCATGTATGCTTGGTAGTTGGTTCGGACAGTACATCAGTCAAAGGGTTCTTATCGACTGTTGTGGACAACTACTCTTCCCGTCAATGTTTCTTTCTTTAGTTGGAAGCTTTGGTAGAGGCTTATCCCAGTTGACACGATTATTCAGAGAAAGATTGACTGTCACTTAGCATCACGGTGTCAGTGCTACGCACAGATGAAGACTATTACGCACATTTTTACAAGTACTGTGATCTCAGATCAGGTATGGAGCCACTTTGGAGACATCTTTAAAGTGGCTATGATTTCGAGTGAGGATGTTCGACAGAGATTCCTGAGATGGAGATACTCTGGACAGTATGTTAAACTGGGTTATATTCGTACGATCATTCTTCTATTGATATTTTGATTTTTATGGTCTGAAAGGAATGACGCTAAATACATGGGTATTTGGATGGAGTCTCGGAGGATTGTCTGGAGGTGTATCGCATTATTTCATTTTTTCACACTGGACGACTCATCATACAGCAGCACTGGTGTGGGGATACAACTATTGCCCTATTATTTGGCATTAAACTTACTCTTTCTGCCTCTTCACCCCTACCCTTATCGTTTGGCGAGTTCCATTAGTGGGAGCCTACAAGTTCAACACTGATGGAGGCATTAATGATGGGTCTGCTAGTGGAGGAGGTATAATCAGAAACCATGGCGGACAGTGTATCAGGACATTCTTAACATTCTACAGAGACTGTCTAATACTTGAGGCGGAACTACGAGCTATTCTCGATGGGATTCGTATTGCTCGCCGACTGTGTATCATATCTATTTGGATTGAGGCTGACTCCACAGCGGCTACTCATTGCATCATGAGGATGGGCGGACCTTGGTCAATTCATAGGATTCTTAGACAGATCAGAGATATTCTTTGTCTGGATAGGAACACTATCTCTCACATCTATCATGAGGATAATCAGGTTGCTGACTCACTTGCTTTTGAGGAATGGGAGTAAAGAGTTTACCGAGAGTATGGACCGCAGGATCTACCACGCAACATCAAGGCACTTGTGCAGATTGACAAACATCGGCTTCCCAACTTTAGAGGGTTATAGTCTAGTTTTTATTTGTTATTTTTTTTTGATGTCCGAGACATGCTTTACCCCATTTATTTCTTTTTGTTCGTTAGTGTGCTACATTTTCTTTCTCTTGGAGGTCAAATTTATGCTCCCTCCTTTCATATATTATCTTATTTTAATGTTAGATCCTGACCCACACAAAAATAAACTGTGATCGGCTTAAAAAAAAAAGATCAAGCTTAAAAAACACATTGATTTTGATGACTATCTGTGAGTTGGAGAAATCAATAGTTTGTAGATTCACTGAAATGTCAAATAGTTGATTTTGTTGATAAAATTGTTACTTCTAGCTAATGCCAATTCATTTTAGCATCCATTTGATAAATCAAATAATAAATTGATTTATAAATTAGTTTATAAATTACATAATTTTTTCAGTAATTTTTTAACCACATACATTTTCTCTCTCAAAATTTCAATCGCTACTTCTTACCTCAAAAACATAAATAAACTAATTTATAAGAAAAATGCTAAAGAGCCCAAAAAATAGGACGGAATGGATGACTGAATGGGTGTGGGCTATTATTTTGGAATTGATGTAATTGATAAATAAATAGATTGTTGCCTTGTGTATATGTATTAAACTTTATGTCAAACTGTTAATTCCTGTAGCACGATTCAATTTATAAACCACACAGTTTTAAACAGATGCACTTGAAGTAAAACTTTCAACTCTAAAGTTGAGTCAAAGACATTACCTAAATTTCTCATTTATTTGAAATTGCAAGTGATCCCAAAACTCTTGGAGCAACTCCAATCATGATGTAAATTTGTTGTCAATTTACACCTTCGAAAATCACTTTTACATTTCAATATACGTCATGGTGGATCTAAACCAAATTTTTTCTCCAATAGATAGATGTAAATTATAATATTTAAATTTAGTTTTTGTACAATTTTTTAGCTAGTAAATCTTATGTTAATCTATTTTTTTAGCTTGTGCATATATATATAAATATTATGAACAAATCGATCTAGAAAATTCGAAATTTGGTTAAGAAAATAAAAATATTAAAAAAAAAGAAGAAGTGCAAATTAATATAAAAATTCAAATTGTAATGTAAATTAATATAATAGATTTAAATTAGGGTGTGTTCGACTTGGTCACATCAAGGAATTAAAAAATTATAATTTGATTTATTTGTATTTTCTAGGTGAGACGTGATGTTAAAAATTGAAGAGAATGTGAATGTTTAAAAAGTGGTATGGGAAATTGTGTAAATTAAATTTTGTGTTTTTTTTTTTTTTGGTCATTTTCCCAATTAATTCAAGGAGTCGTACGGAGCCTTATATATCACATTAAGATTTTATGGATTGATAGCTAAATTTAGGTAAAATTTGTTTCAAGTGAAGGTATAAAATTAGATGCAAATGTGGATCTTTTTTTAGATCTTTGACCAGAATTCTAATTTACATTCGTTTTACAATCGCCATTGGAGAACATTTTGGTGAACTTGCAAATCACTAATTGGAGATAATTTACACCATCATTGGAGTTGCTCTTAATAAATAATAAAAACACAATCTTGTATTTAAAAACACGTTTTTATATTTTCGAGGTAAATCATGTGATCGAAAATTGAGAGAGAAAATATATGTAGTTAAAAAATAATTTGTAAGATTGTACCGTAAAAAACATGGTCCGAAAATATTTTTTTATCCTAAAGCTCTATCAAATTTGCAGGTGTCCCTTCATCATATATTTTTGGCCCAAAAATGATACATGTACCAAGAGTTTAATAAAAAGTTTGACATATAGCATACGTGATACAAACACAATGTACAAATACAATGATGTGACTATTCTGTGGTGGTTAATTTTTTAAGTAATGAATGTATAAGTCAATAAATTCTTGTTACTTACCCTATTTGTATGCATATTTGTTCACTTATTTGTACATAGCAAAACTCGAATAAACAAGTGACCTATCCATTTTTGACTAACCATTCAATCATCATCGTACTCCAACATGTCTCCAGTGTGTTGAAAAAAGAAATAGGGGTGGTAATGGTACACAACAAATAAGTGGGGTCCGTTGATGGGATACAAATACAGACAGTCTTGCAAAAGCCTGACGCAAATCATCTCATCAAATTGGGAATAGTAATACTGTTTAATTTATAATTGCTTGGTAACGCTATTTGATTTATATAATAATTTATTTATGATTTTGAGATAAAAAAATAGTTGTTAAAAATTAGAGCGAGAAAATTTATGTGATTAAAAAGTAATTTAAGAAATTGTATAGTTTATAAATTGGTTTATAAATAAAAAAAACTAAGATTACCAAACTGAATTTTAGTTTATTTATGATTTTTGGACAAAAAATAGTGGTTAAAAATTGGAAAAAAAATTTGTGTGATTAAAAATGATATGAAAAATTGTATTTTTAAAAACATGTTTATAAACAAGGAATTGACTTTTACCAAACGGATGCTCATTTATGAACGTGAAAAAATTCTTTCCGATAATATACCTTGGTTGGTAGACTTGTTTATAAATAATTTTTAAAATAATGCATTTTCTAAATTAATTTTTTAATTACATACATTTTTTAGATTATTTTTCAATCACATATTTTACCTCTAAAATATCACATTCTCTGTTTATGAATAAAAAAACTTTTACTTATAAAAAAATGTCGAACGAAAGTCTCCGTTTGGTAACACTGTAGCGGTTTATAAATTGATTTATTTATAATTTTGAGATAAAATGTGTGGTTGAAAATTGAAGGGAGAAAATGTTTGTGATTGAAAAGTAATTTGAAAAATTGTGTAATTTATAAACCGATTTATAAATCATTTATCAAACACTTGCTAAGATAATGCATCTTCATCGTAATTCAACATTGAATCTACACCCTATATTCTACGAGTCTCCAGATACTATAGTCATTAAGAGTTATGCAACTTGTACATGTAACTTAATAAAGAGCTTGACACTATGCACGCATGACACAATTTTATCACTTTAGCCATCATACCAACTCCTAAATTAACACATTCAATATTGTCACTTCATTTTCAGTCAACCTCATTGTTAAGGTCCAAGTACAAGTAACATTAATCAGTCATTAATGCTCTATTTGTTAAAAAGTTTTGTGTTTAAAAACTTTTTTTTGGCTTTCGTGATAAAATATTTGGTTGAAAAATGGAGAGAGAAAATGTTTATGATTAAAAAGTAATTTGAGAATTTTTTTGTTAAAAACGCGTTTTTAAACAAGTTTGTCAAGCAGAGGCTAAAGTATTATTCGGCAAAGATATTATGATCAACGTCGATATGCAGCATGCGAAACTTGTAATTGTTGACTAGTGCATTACATGTGCGATGCACGACATTAGATATGCACAAAAATGTACAACGTAAAAATTTAACGTATAAAAAATCTTAAACATTATGTATTGTATTATCATACTCAAGATCCTCTGTTATCAAATCAAGTAATGTGCCGCTACGTCTGTCACGCTGCACGATTTTTTGGTTATTCCTTGTAATTACATGGCCTATTGTATCAGCAAAACCCAAAATTTGAATGTATTCCATAAAAGTATGTAAAATTAGAGATGACAAAAAAATTTGACCCGATCTGTTGATCGACGATCCGACCTGATCCGCGATTTAGTTTATTTTTTAAAAAATTAAAAAAAATCTAAAAAAAAATTGATTATTAAATCTAAAATATACAATCTTTTATTGAATTTGGTACAAAATCTCTAATTCTCTATATATGTAATGTTTTGTTGCATGAATTAGATATTATATTAGTTATTTTATAAATTATGTATTGATTTGTTTGTCGTTAACGAAAATATATAATTAAAATTTCTTAGTATTTGTTTCGATCCGATCCAAAATTTCGTGCAACGGATTTGGATCAACACTAATCCGCCCCGTTGCCATCATATGTAAAATATGCTAATAGAGATGGCAAAAAAAATTCGATCCGCTCCACAGATCCGTCAACCTGATCCGATCCAATTACAGAGGTGATCCAGTGGAATATAATTCCTGTCTATGATTGCAAAAAATTATTCTATTAGTCTTGATTGTTCGACTTCCTTGAAAGCATGCGCCACCCCTCCGCCACCGATTTCGTCAAAGCCATTAAAGCCCTAAGAAGCTTTTAACATTGTAAAAAGCAACTTTTCTTGAAGATTCAGTGTTATTTTCTCTTTTATAAGATGTGTTTATTTAATGATATGTGAATAATGACGTAGTGGAAGAATTTGAATAGGGATGACAATAAAACCCACGAACCCACTACCCGTTGGGTACCCGACACAAATGGGTAGAAATTACCCGACCCAATGGGTTTGTGGGTAGGGTATAGATGTAGATTTAGAAACCCGACATGAGTATGGGTAGGGTATGAGTATTGTAGAAAAAGTCATACCCAACCCATATACCCATTAATTTTTTTTAAAAAAAATATTGTATTTAAATTTTAATAATATATAATTTTGAACAAGTGAATTCTTTGATATTTGCTTATTTTTGTACAATTAGGGTCTATTTATTTTTGGATAATGGATGTTGTTATACTTTTACTTCATTTTGATATTTTTATGTTACACAAGAATTATTAATTAGTACTAGTTTTCTATCCGTGCGATGCATGGAATGTAACATTATATATATATATATATATATATATATATATATATATATATATATATATATATATATATATATATATATATGCGCGCGCGCGCACACACACACACACATATAAAGTGAAGGTTCTATTATCATTCATAATTACAATAAGAACGTAATAAAAGAGTAATATCATATTGCTCATAAAAATAGATTGTCACAAATGATTATAATAATTACAAATTACGAAAAACTTCTTTGTACACAACATTAGTGGTTGTATTCGTCTGTTCACCATCTTTGTCACATATAAGAATTTTCAATCCAACTCTATTGGTGACTCTTGACACTGCAACATATAGTTGGCCGTGACTGAAAACAGGTCTCTTTAAGAAAAGTCCAACATTGGAAAGAGACTGTACTTGGCTCTTATTAATTGTCATTACATATAAAACAACCAACGGGAACTGTCTTCTTTGAAAACTAAATGGGATTCTAGGATTTGATGGAGTTAATGACATCCTTGGTATAAAAACCTTCTGTCCAGCGTTAATGCCAGACAAAATTTTAGCCTATATTACATGGCTCCCAAGTTTTGTTACAATAAGCCCAGTTCCATTACAGAGGCCTACTGTATGATCAATATTTCTCAACAACATAATTGGAACACCGACCTTCAAGTTTAACTCGTGGTTTGGGATGCCAGAACATTTTACACTGTTTAAAAATTCTGGTGAATGAAGATCTCCCAAAAGATCAAAATTGGTATCCGACTTGCAAGTAGAATCAGAACTTAAATATGTCCTCCCTTCAGCACGATTAATGGAAACCATTTAATCGTTGACAGATTCAACAATATCTAATGTTGGAGCAAGTATGGCTCTGCCCTGCACGTATGCCTCGTCGTCAATTTTTTCCAAAAAACTTGGATATGTACTTTGAACAATTGACTCGAGCAAATTGTTTGACCCTTGGATAAAAAGATCAGCTGGTATAACTACATTTGCATGTCCATCATTGTCGCCGCCCAATGAACCATCCTCCATGCTTAAGATCCATTCTAAAAATGATCTCAACTCTTCACCATGATCATCACAACCAATACTTTGAAGACGCATGTTTTTTGTTAACTTTAGAACTCTGCATTGACTCCACGAGTACGAAGAATTAATAGTCGCATGCACAATATCTTGCCTTCTTCCTTTTGAAATTACTGGCAATATTCGCCTAAAATCTCCACCAAATACGATAGTTTTGCCCCCAAAAGGTCGGTTTGCACTCATCGGATTGATAGGTCTCATAATATCTCTCATTGAACGGTCAAGAGCCTCAAAACAGTACCTGTGCATCATAGGGGTCTCATCCCAAATTATAAGTTTGGTCTTTACAATCAATGCTGCACGGGGAGTTCCCTGTTTGATGTTGCATGTAAAATCTTCATTTGGGTTCAGAGGAATGACAAATCTAGAATGAGTCGTTCTACCATTAGGAAGTAGAAGAGATACAATTCCGGTTGAGGCTACATTTAAAACTATTTCACCAACAGAACGCAAACCTGCAGAAAGCGTTTTCCAAACAAATGTTTTTCCTGTGCCACCGCGACCGTATAAAAAAAATACACCTCCAGAATTGTGTTGAATAGAACCCATTATCGTATCATAGACATCCTTTTGATCTTCATTCAAGATGGCAACAAATCTTAAGTGCTCCTCTGCAAGAGATCTTTTATTGTAACACATCTCATCGTGTATGAGTCTATTTCCAGAAATTGAGTTGTCCACTTCATACGGGAATGGCCTTGATGGATAGTCGCGAAGACTTTTACCTCTGGCACGCAATATCCTCTCTATCTCTAGAAGAGCACAGTTTTTTATTTCAACTTCAAACAAATCTAACTTTGTAAATCAATCCAGTTTGGAAGCTTATATTTAGTATTAGAGTTGTGTAGTTAATACAAAAATAAAACTTCATACGTAGAAAAGAAACATATAAATTCAGTAACAAAATACGTTTTAATATGATAGAAAAAAAATTAACAACAGAATGGATTTTATTATGAACATGCTGAACCAAAACATAAAGTATTTGATATATATATTAGATGAAAAAAGTACCTTGATAGGCAAGAATGGTCTGTTGTCGGTGAACTATATCATTAGACAATAGGGACCAGCATTGTTCTCACACGAATTCGAGCCTTGATAAAGAATCTGATATCAACAATTTAGAAAATAAATTTCTAAGAGAATGAGCAGACTCCCAATGACTTGCTTCAACTATTCCATCAATGTATTCCTTATCATCATCCAAAAGCCCAAGAGCATAGCAAGCATCCTTGTACAACTCATGTTGCACACCATTAACAATCCTAATCTCTTCAAAGCTCCTAGGACCCCTTACCTTGTTAAGCAACATTCGTAAATAATAAATCTCCCCAATCCCAGAAGGTAGAAAAAATATTCGACCTATTGAAAACCCACGTTGCCTAGGCTGCCACCGTTTCTGTGCAGGCTTCCAGAAAAACTTCGTAGGCAACTCCGAATAGGTCAAATTCCTTGCATCTTCGTAAACTGCATTTGTGTGAAACCATGTAGTAAACATGCTTTCCTTCACTGTAGGATGACTTAGAACAACATCTATTGTGTATTTATCAGAAAAATATATATTTTGATGGTTTAGAAGGTGGAATGACAAACGTTCTACTGGTGGATCTCTGAAGTGAACGTCATAGCCAAATAATCGCCAAGCAGCCTCACATGAAGAAATATATCTACAATCGTAATACATTTTTATTTCATCAACTTGTTGATTGTCATTTCTTTCATTAGAACTTTGATAAAAACTGGCTGTTACACGATCATGACATTTGTTGACATACTTAAAAAGATACTTAATCGATCTAGACTGATTGCACAACTCTACATTTATGTGAGCACCATACTTCAATAAAAAATAATGATTATGCGGAACTACAAATCTGTTATCAAGATTGATACCATTCTTAGTTACTATTCTTCCACTGTCTCGACGTCTGTAAATTGGGTACCCATCATCATCGACATTTGTACATTCGACAAATTTCTTTGGATAATGTTTTGAGCACCGTCCATTGACCATGCATGGAGAATTCTTTCTTATATTGCCACAAGGACCATGCATCATAAGATCTCTCACATTAGCATAATAATCCGGGTCAATTGATTCATCAAGAATTTCAGCAGATATGATTCGATCTATATCATCTCCTGAAGGATATTTTGCATCTTGACAAAGAAAGAGTAAAATATGTGCATGGGGTAACCCACGCTTTTGGAACTCGATTGTGTACACTACTGCACATAAGAAATGTTTACTGATTTAAAAAATATATATATAAAACAACATTTAAATGTATTACTTCGACATGATATTGAAAGTTATAAGTGCTTCACAACTAAATAATGTATTCATACCTGCTCTGACTGATCCAAATACTTCATTCTTTCTAAGATCATTCATCAATTGATCTAACTTCACCTTAAATACTCTACATATTACATCAAGTCGATCATCTGCCTTTAATCCCCTATTTTCAAGAAAACGAACAATCTCTAACCACTTTGGATTATAGGTGAAAGTAATAAATAAATCAGGATAACCGGCTCATCTACAAATGGCCATTGCGGTAATTCTGGATCATATAACGGGCCCCACCCGTAAAAGAAGGTGGCAGAACAACCCTTCATGTTGCAGACAAAGTTCTCTCGTCCCTCAACAAAGCATCAACTAAACCATTATATAACTCACACCGTAGTTCTTTCTGATGCATACGCAAGTAAAGCAAGCGAGAAGACTCAACCATAGTGCAGCCATCTACTATGAACTGTTGAAACAACCTTCTGGAGAATAAGATGTTCTGTGACTCAGAATCTCTCTCCTGCAACCTAAATGCAAAAAATTCCCGCATGCTGAGCTTTCTACGACCAGCACGTGACGCAAATGTAGAATTATCGAGACGAACATCTTCTCTAAACCCATCTTGTCCATAAACAAAAAGCAAAGGGTATTGAAGTCCATGATATGCAGGATTTAATTCAGTTATACGCTTCAGTAGTCCAAATCTAGTCTCCACAACTATATCTCTGGTACTAGGCATTGTCTCAAAATCACCAGGTATCAATCCCGCAACCTCATTTGTTGACGGAAGGTTATATCTCCTTCCATCCCGATCTTGCCTACCAATAAGCTTGAGCTTCATATTTGAGAATTCAGAATCACGTATACTTTTCCTAACCATCCTAAATGTCTTAGCGAATACATTATGTTCATCAAGCATGTTCTTCAAGTCATTTACAATCTCTTCATGTAATCTGCCATTTTTAGTACTTGAACTGAAAGATAAAGCATTTATGCATAACTGTTATATAAGTCGATAAAATGATATATTACAAAAAATAAAAAATTAGTTGAGAAAGAATTTTACCCAACTGAATGCAAATGGTTGGCCACCTCATTCTCAGTGTCTTATGTATAGAGTTGTGCAAATTTTGGTGCTGAACCCTCGCTTGGAAATAAACTACCAATCATGTGATAGTTTTGTCCATTTAATCTAAATATGGGAGGTGATGTACCGTAATTTATGCTAGCATCAATCTTCCCCCCCCCCTGCCCATAGAAGTGAAATGAAACATCATGTTGTAGGATCTTATATTTTCTAGAAAATGTTTACTTTTTTCACTTCCAGAATACAACAAATCTACCAGTGTTTGAGGCGGGTTCTGCATTAGCGGTAGCTCAACCTTGCCTCTCATGCAGCACAAGGAGAATTTTGGTATTTGTGTGTTGTAACGTTTGTCAATCCGCTCATCATACCAAAATTTAGCGCCACAAAATTCACATGTGCATATCGGATCTCCCATGTCTGAATACTCTATAGGAATAAAATTTTGAGTACCTGGTATAACATATTTATATATCAATATAATAATTGTGATTATGTAAACTAATTTATCCACATTAGTTATCACGCTTCCCTAAACATACGTCATCATCATCATCATCAATTTCTCGGTAAGTGAAAATTGGAAAATAAAATTTGAATAAATAACATGTCTATACATTAGAACAAAAAATTTTAGTAAGAACAAAATGAAAAATATAATATTTGCAAAAAATAATTATAGGAACAAATTTTTTTTGAATAGATCCTTACCATAATCAGAGTAACCCACTTGATTGTCGTAATGGCGTCCACCATTCAGGTTAGTTGTCTTTGATCCACTATTAACAACGTTCAATGTTGCACTTATACACTGTGTGATGCATGGTAGTGGACTTGAGTTTCTTAAAACTTTGCTAAGATTAGAATGAGGACTATCGGTTTGATCTTCATAACTGCAACCTACTTCAAGGTTAGATGTATTTGGTCCACAATTAGCAACACTCAGTGTTGCAGTACTGCGTTGTTTATTGCACATTGATGAACTTGACATACCAGATCCTTTGTTATGGGGAGACATCAAAATATTATGTTGAACTATACTAATTGGTTTACATCCACCTGTCATTAACGGAGCACATGGATTTGTAATAAAAGGGAAGTTAATACTAATGTCCTACATGTTATCGTTGCATTTGAAGTACATGAACTCGAATCATGTGTCAATTGTTCATTAATTTCGAGAAAATTATCTACTCGTCTCTTAGACACGTGTTGAGAAATTTCTCCGGGTTCTAAAAACGTCAAAATAAATGAATTAATAGATATTATACAATATATTCAAACAAAAAATATAGAAGCTTGAACAACATAATTTAAAAAAAAAAAAAGTTGAATCTTTAAATTTGTGACAAAAACGTTAGTCTAAAAATATGGTTATATAATGTCAATTGTAATAAAAAAAAAAAAACGTGTTAGCTCATGTAATATGTTCAAAACTTGAAATAAGGATGCGTTTGATTACGATAATGAAAAATGAGTAGAAAGATTTATTTTTTTTAAGTAATTAATTTGCCTGAAAAATATTTTCGTAAAAAATGTCAATTGAAAATGTTTAATTGATTTAATTATTTTCATCATCATTTTTTTTTTTTTTTTGCTTTTTTAACATATGTGTACTTGATAATAATATTGATAATTTTCTGAACAAAAATAAGTCATTTAACAACAATAAAATTGAACAAACGTAACTAAATGCTAAATACCAGGTTTATTTTTCTGTATACAATGCTAAAAACAAAAGTGGCCAGATCCAAACAATTGGGCTCAAAGTAATGAATTTTACACTCAGTCTACTCAAATGACCTGTTAATTTCCAATTTCAGTAGAAGGTTCTGGATCCGCTATCCATTCAACATATCGTCAGCTTCAACTTTTTTTTTCACTTTTTTTTTTCGTCTTCCTTTTCAAACCACAGCATGGAAAAGGAATGAAGAATGATTTTTCTGTCGAGAAGAAAAAGCCTTGATAAATCGTCCGTAAGAACACAGTATTCGAAGTCACCCATGTCGGCATACGGAAGATTGTGAATTTGTTTACCAGAGAGAGTGAATTCAGGTAAGGATAATATTTCTTACTCATATTAATCTAAATTAAATTATAAAATCTTATCAATGCATAGTATGTAAGAAATTACCAGAATTGGCTTGCGATAGTGTCCTCCTGCTGCTTATAATAGAACTTTTCAGTATTTTCCTCATTCTTAACTTGTAGAATATGATATCCCGTAACACAAGTGAACTCTAGAGGGGATGGGAGGGCGTATGAAGCTCCTTAACCTCTCAATCTGATATATTTAAATTAGAATCCTGTGATCATGTCTGTCTGTTTCAGTATGTGCATGTCCATATAGATTTGGATTAATTTGGACGGAAAAAACGTGATGGTGAAGTGACCTATTTTTTTTATACAACTATATAATTTCATATTACTGAAAAGCATATTAAAAAATGTCCTCAATATTTTTTTAATATCAACTCACCCTATAAATAAACTGATTTATCATTCCACTGAATATTGAATTTTTCAGTCCACGTGAAATCAACAGAAAGTTGGATATTTGCACGAAAACGCATGAAGTTGGTGGAAAAAAAACAGTAATTAAATAAAAAAAATACTTAAAAAGCAATTCATTAATAAAAAATACCTCTTGATCGATTAGTAGCAATGACACATTGTAGGTCTCAGATTGGTTATAGAAGCTCGGCACCTCACATTTACGCCCAACTCGAACCCGGACATACAAGTCGAAACGGCTATCATCGACATATTTTAACATATGCATTCTGCTTAAGGGTATTTGATTTACAGGAAAAATCTTATGCAGGTTTTGGTGTGTCCGTGGGGCAAGAAACAGACAATTAAGATGAAGAATGGGAGAACCAGATTAGAAGAGTATAGATAATGGCAGTGTATATGCTAATGGAATGATTTGTAATAGAATGTTGTATTACCACCGTACGTAAATACATGAGTCAACTCTCATTGGAAAGAGTTTTCATTTTGAGGAATTCAAAGAGTCATTATCATTTCAACTATTCTGATGAGTTTGCATGCTGCATGGGAAATGGGTAACACGGTCATCAGATTTTTCGTTTATATTTTTCACTTATTTTATTTTATGTTTTTTTTTTTTCTTTATGACCGTGTCTGAAGCTATGGAAAAAAAAAATCTTAGGTGACATTGCATGTTGGGCAGGAAAAACAACTTGTATAAAATTGACTAACATTGAAAGTTATCTAAATTAATAGGCACTAAATATATTAGACTTTAAATTTAATCAAGTTATTTATAACTAACAGATTTAATACATGTTAATTAAAAAAAATCACCATTAAAGATATAAAATTTTCCTTAAGAAATTTTTGTGATAAATATTAAAAACTTTGTCAACCAAAAATGAGAACATATCAAATACACTGTGATGGGAACATAAATAACAATACCTGAAATAAAATATAGTTTTAGCTTATAAGAACATACATGTCCTTAAAAATAAATCAACATAGGATACCAACAGTAGTAGGAAAACAAACAGAAGGACTTGAAACACACAAGCAAATAACACCAAACAACTGATCCCAAAAGATAGTTTCTGCTTATAAGCAGTGTTGACGTCACTTTTTGTCACAAAGCTGGTCAACAAATAAAATGGATTGATCTTTGACTCATCGTGTTGAGATAACTTGATTTTGAGATTTTTAGCTAAACAACCAGGTCATATAACTGAATTCTAGATAGTATGTGAATTTATACGATGTTGAACTTCTTATCACCAACTCAAGTCTGCATCGTGTATGACCTGACATTCAGGTCTACAAGCGTTTGGACCTGAGCGTCACATCTGCAAGCCATTTGAAGTTAAATGTTTCTCTTTGAATCAATAAGTTTTTTTTTTTCAAATGAACATAAAATCCCCCTATTTATAGGCAAAATGGGGGTAGACATATTTACATATTTGATCCTTCATCTAATAATTACATAATGGGGCAATTTCTAATAGTTATAGACAATTTCACCCATATCTTCAGATAAGTATCATATTGACCATTTGAGTTTATCTTGAGTAGTCTTGATCCTTAGTTTGACGTGGAACTTGATCAATAAGCTCGTTGACCACTGAATAGGTGACTTTTAACCTTGACCCAAATTTATGGGGTGCAACAAATGTCCCCCAAGGTTTGGACTTATGATCACCTTAAGTTCGGACCTTGTTCAAATACCAACCCTTGCTTCGAGCCCACTCTGCTTTTTTTCTTGAGTTGTTTTGGTCATTCATATGTAGAACCGATGTCCAAGTCCGCTTGTCACACCAGAAACATAATTTAGGTCGATTGGAAGATGAAGGTGAAGGATTGAAGTTCACATAGAAGCCATTGTGCGTGACAGGCGTTCACCTTGAACCCATAATCAGTAAATTTTGATTGGGTCATACTGTTCTATATTTGATCCAGGTAGTCGAAGTCTTCATTTCATTTAAGGACTTGATTTGAGGAGACAACTGAAGAGTCAAGGAGTTGAAATAATTACTAGTTGAAGAGCCGCTGAGGACCTGAAATAACATCCAGCTGAAGAGTTGAAATAGTGGCCAACTGAAGATGTGGCTTAGTTGAAGAGCTGATTGCTTCAATTTTTATTTTTAAAGAGTGAATCTGATTCTTTTGACTACTTGCAATTATTTTTCTAAGTATTCAGGCCAGTCCATTTATTCAGATAATTCCATAATGTCAAATTCTGACGAAGCATACTTGCATAGATCAAAATATCAAATCTAAAGGTAACTCAGTGCACTGGATTAGTTGATAAGAATATAATCAAGATGACCTCAGGGATTGGACCGGACCTTATGGGAGTTGTTATGTCCTACCTCAAGGGTAACGGTAATAAAAACCTGATGGACTTGATTCTGTCGTATCCCTCGGGTAATGGCAGTAAAGATCTCAAAGACTTGGTTCTCTCGTGTCCCCTGTGTACTAGTAATGAAGACCTCAAGGGCTTGGTTCCCTCGTGTCTCCAAAGGTTTTACTTCGTCATGGGAATTTATCATAGTCATGAGGATGTACCTCGTCATTAGGGTCAACTTCACCATGGAGGCTTCACCTCATCATAGTCACCTCATCATGGTAGTTGCACCTTACCATGGAGTTCTCACCTTGTCATTGAGGTCCACTTCACCATGGTGGTTTTACCTCTACATGATCACATCCTTGTCATGGAGGTTTCACCTCATCATTGAGGATCACATAACCATGGAGGTTTTACCACATTATGGTCACCTCCTCGCCATGGAGGTTTCACCTCATCACTGAGGTTCCACTTCACCATGGAGGTCTTACGTCATCATGGTCACCTCCTCATCATGGAGGTTTCACCTTATCACTGAGGTTCCACTTCACCATGGAGGTCTTACCTCGTCATGGTCATCTCCTTATCGTGGAGGTTTCACCTCATCATTGAGGTTCCACTTCACCATGGAGGTCTTACCTCCTCATGGTCACCTCCTCGTCATGGATGTTTCACCTCATCACAGATGTTCCACTTCACCATGGAGGTCTTACCTCGTCATGGTCACCTCCTCGTCATGGAGGTTTCACCTCATCACTGAGGCTCCACTTCACCATGAAGGTCTCACCTCGTCATGGAGGTTTCACCTCATCACTGAGGTTCCACTTTACCATGGAGGTCTTACCTCGTCATGGTAACCTCCTCCTCAAGGAGGTTTCACTTGATCACTGAGGTTCCACCTCATCATTGAGATTTGATTCTGGAGGTCTTACCTCATCATGGTCACTTCCTCATCCTGGAGGTTTCACCTTATTACTGAGGTTCCACTTCACCATGGAGGTCTTACCTCGTCATGGTCACCTCCTCATCATGGATGTTTCACCTCATCACTGAGGTTCCACTTCACCATGGAGGTCTTACCTCGTCATGATCACCTCCTCATCATGGATGTTTCACCTCATCACTGATGTTCCAATTCACCATGGAGGTCTTACCTCATCATGGTCACCTCCTAATCATGGAGGCTTCACCTCATAATTGACGTTTCACTTCACCATGGAGGTCTTACCTCGTCATGGTCACCTCCTCATCATTGAGGTTTCATTCACCATGGAGTTTTTATCTCATCATGGTCACCTTCTTGTCATGGAGGTTTCACATCATTATTGAGGTTTCACTTCACCATGGAGGTCTTACCTCATCATAGTCACCTCCTTGTCGTGGAGGTTTCACCTCATCATTTAGATTTCATTCACTATGGAGGTCTTACCTCATCATGGTCACCTCCTCATCATGGAGGTTTCACCTCATCACTGAGGTTCTAACTCATCATTGAGGTTTGATTCACCACGGAGGTCTTACCACGTCATGGTCACCTCCTCATCTTGGAGGTTTCACCTCACCACTGAGGTTCCACTTCACCATGGAGGTCTTACCTCATCAAGGTCACCACCTCATCATGGAGGTTTCACCTCATCATTGAGGTTCCACTTCACCATGGAGGTCTTACCTCGTCATGGTCACCTCCTCATCATGGAGGTTTCACCTCATCACTGATGTTCCACTTCACCATGGAGGTCTTACCTCAACATGGTCACCTCTTCATCGTGGAGGTTTCACCTCATCATTGAGAACCCCAAAGAATGTCCGACTACGTCATAGCCTATGCTAGTTACCAAGACCTAGCTGATAAAGAGCCCAATACTTACGAGGAGGCTATGAGAAGTGAAAATAGAAAATTTTGGGATAGTGCCATGAAAGAGGAGATGGAATCGCTCCATAAGAATCAAACTTGGGTTTTAGTGGATAGACCAAGAGATAAATCAATTGTAGGCTGCAAATGGGTCTATAAGGTGAAGGAGGGTACCACTGAGAATGAGCCTGTAAGATATAAGGCTAGGCTAGTTGCAAAGGGATACACACAAAAGGAAGGGGTAGACTATAATGAGATTTTCTCGCCCGTTGTTAAGTATACCACCATTAGAGTCATGCTTGCTTTTGTTGCGTATTATGACTGGGAACTTGAACAACTTGATGTGAAAACTGCTTTTTTACATGGAGATCTTGAAGAGAAAATTTTTATATTTCAACCCAAAGGTTTTGAAGATAAAGAAAAACCTGATCATGTGTGTTTTCTTAAAAAATCATTATATGGTTTAAAACAATCACCTAGACAGTGGTACAAGAAATTTGATTCTTATGTGCTTTCTATTGGTTTCAATAGGAGTGAGTTTGATCATTGTCTATACTATATGCATCACAGCACTGATGAGTGTGTGTATTTGTTACTTTATGTGGATGACATGTTATTAATTGGTTCTAACATGACTTTGGTAGACAAGATTAAAATTGAGTTAAACAAGGAATTTGATATGAAGGACCTAGGCCATGCTAAACGTATTTTGGGTATGGAAATTGAAAGAAATAGGTCCAATTCTTGTTTATTCTTGCATCAAACTCCCTATGTGCAAAAGGTGTTAAAGAAGTTTGGTATGATAAATTGTAAACCTGCTTCTGTACCTCTTGGAAATCATTTTGTTTTAACAAAAGATCAATCACCCGCGAATGAGGAAGAAATAGCTTATATGAGTAATATACCCTATTCTAATGTGATTGGTTCTGTGATGTATCTGATGGTTTGTACTCGGCCAGATTTGGCCTTTGCTGTTAGTACTTTGAGCAAGTACATGTCTAATCCTGGCCCCACTCATTGGGAAGCCTTGAAGTGGCTACTCAGGTATCTTAGTGACACTTATAATGTGGGTTTAATCTATAAGTGCAAATCTAATAATGTGAAATTGAAGGGTTTTACCGATGCTGATTATGTGGAGATAGAGATAATAGGAAATCTACTTCCTCCTATGTGTTTACTTTGTGTGACTCATGTGTTAGTTGGAAGTCTCAGCTCCAACATATTGTTGCTCTCTCTACTGAGTCTGAATATATTGCTGTTACCGAAACCTTTAAAGAAGCTTTGTGGTTTAAAGGATTACTTAAGGAACTAGAAGCCTTAAATGAAAGTGTAACAGTATATTCTGATAGTCAATCAGCTATTCATTTATGTAAGAATCCTGTTTTTCATGAACGTACTAAACACATTGATGTTAGATTACACTTTATTAGGAATATTGTTTCTCAAGATGAAATTAAACTTGAAAAAGTGCATACAGATTATAACCCTGCAGATATGGGCACAAAGGTGCTCACTTTGGTAAAATTTAGAAGTTGTCTATTGCTTCTAAATATCGGTACAGGTATGAAAAGGTCCGATTAGTTTAGGACTTTAATCTTGCAACTACTAAACATGTGTTGTTTTGTTTTTTGCAGGTTTGTTCGGTACCAAGGTGGAGGTTTGTTGGGATTTTGGTCCCAAACAAAACCCCGGGGGTGATGATGAAACATCGGGTTGGTTTTTCTTCGTAGGCCTTTGGCCCATGATCGAGGTATTTTATGCCCCAATTAAACCACAATATGTGTAACCCAAGAGTGAACAGGTTAGAAACTTTACCACCCTATCTTGAGGTGTTAATTGGGTCATTGGCCCTGTTGCTCGATAGGTAGATCCGATTGGCGGCCCGGGTTTTAATTAGGCTCCCGACCCATTCCCTAATTAAAACCTAAACCTAAATCTACCTATCCTATATATCTACTCCCTCACTCTCATAACTCACGACACACTCTAAAAGGACCTCTCTCTCGCTCTCTCTTTCGTGACTGCGGCAGTGCTTGGCTCTCTCTTCTCTGTGATTTTTGGTAAACCCGCGACCTTGATCCTTCGTTGGCCTCCGATTTTGCTGCCTCCTTCGTGGTGGGCTGTCTCCTCCGCCTCCTGTCTTCGTGCGCGGCGCTTGTCTTCATCGTACCTTGGTGCGTCCGGGTATAGGTCTCTGTTTGGTACGGTTTCTTGGTGAAAACTTGTGGGTTGTGGGTTGCCTCGGAGTGTGATCTTACCTGCTTCGTGTGGTGTTGCCGATTGTGGTTATTGGGGCAATTTCTGAGCCCTCGGTTCTAGTTACACGATCGTGCCATTATCAAGACTGAGGGAGTTGTTTTCTCTTATTACTGATTTCTTATCATTTCAATGAATTGTCGCTTATTGAGAATAACTTGTTACTTTGTGATTGTACAAGGGAAATTTTCTCACATCTAGTATAGGAGAATTAATCATCACCTTCGTGACATAGTACGCATTGGTGAGTCCCACCCCTTAAATAAACAATTAAGAAAATTAAGACAACTTATCGGCATTGATATCATAGGTAATAAAATTATGTATACGATAAAGTACCACTATAGTTTCTTAGAAGACACATTCGATGAGAACAATAATAGGCTCGTTCTGTACAGTTTAAAGGACTTTGAAGATCAAATTAGCGTAATCTCCCCACAAAGTACAAGAAACTCGAATTTTCCTATTACAAAATAGTTATTGTATAGTTACCAAGGAAAAATATATTCAATGAGATACAAATTCAAAACAATTGTAAATAAATCATGAGGTAAGGAAATGTCACTACTCAAGATCCTCCAGGACAAAATCAATCGACTTTGATGCATCCACGGACTTCGGTTGCATTCTGGTAGTATCATTCTCAACGACCTCACCAATGACATCTTTGGTTCCAAACAAAAAACTTTGTGAGAAACAAATATTAATAGACATGTACAACAACCAACAATTTTAGACAAATAATGGTCATAAAATTATGTAAAAGTAATGGAAGTAAAAAACAAACCGATCAAAGTTGCATCGTCAATATTCCCCCTTCTTAGAATGTCTGGAAAAGGTCTGAACACATACAATGAATTTGGGAACGACTCATCTTCGACCTCCGCAACATGAGTAGTCCTCATGAAATTCAACAGAAATCTGTGGGGTGGAACTTTATATTTCATTTCATTTTCATCAACTGAAAAGTTCTTTATATTGTAAACCTTGTTCTCATGTATCTTGTGTGTGAAAAGCTTGATTAAATTCTTTTTTATTAGAGCATGCATTCTAGTTCCCTACGAAACAAGAAACCAGGTAGATTAGTTTATTAGAAAGATATGGTGTTATACTATTCCAGTATTATATACTTATGGAAAAAATAATACCTCCTTATATTAGTGAGGAGGCTAATCATGAAGAACTATGTAACGCCTCGAGTTCCGTGAAACTCGGGACGCTACTTCGTCTCTCTTTAAAATATATATTTAACAAATATTGTGGAAATAAATGAATTTTAAGAAAATCCAAACATCACATTCATTTGAAAAATTTCAACGGAACTCACATTTAAATAAATTTACTTGAGAAACATTCCATAAAATTTCAAAACTCAGATAAATAAATAAGTTCCAAAATTCTCATCTTTCAAAATAATTTAAAAATAAATGTTTGCCATCATTGCCCATCACTCGCCACCGCTTCCAATCTCTGCAATTGTTGTTAAAAACGGAGTGAGCATTTCAAAAGAAATACTCAGTAGACTCATCGCCAATAATTAATTTACAAGATAATTGAACACGTAATTATGCAAATAATACAATGACATTCTCTTCTTAATCATAGGCATCACATAGTGAATGCAAATGAACATACTTTTCTCTTATGCGCTAACGCATATAAGTTATGACATGCATAACATAAATTTCTCTTCTGATCTCATAAGAGATCCTCTTGTCTTATCTCATAAGAGATACTCTTGTCTTATGCAATTAAACATATAATCACGTAAATCCACATAACACATGCAATTATAATATAAATAAATTAGTGGGGGCGAGTCTACCTAAACTTAACGTGTGTGGTTGAGTGGAAATGACTTCAATCTTTCAAATCTCCTTACGCCTCGTCTAGCATAACTTAAAATAATAAGTCCAATTTAATACTTTAAAACTGATTTGAAAGTTGGGGGACTAACATGAATACTTTGAAAGTTGAGGGACTAAAATAAATAATTTGAAAGTTGAGAGACTAAAATGAATACTTTAAAAGTTGAGGGACTAAAATAAATACTTTTGAAAGTTGAGGGACTAAAATGTAAATTTTCAAAAGTTGAGTTGAAACCCAAAACGAATATTAAACTATAGGGCTGAAATAATATATTTTAAAAATACTCACAAGAAAACAAATATTTCTCTCTATTTTTCTCTCTACTCACAAATTTCTCTCTGCTATTTTTTTTTTTTCTCTCTATATTTTTCTCTCTTGTCTTGGTGCATTTTTCCTCTCCAAATCATGCTCTATTTATAGCAAGAATTGGAGGGGACAATTTGGAGTGAAAAGAATTTAAAATGATGAAATGATGGGAAAAGAAAAAGAAAAGAAATGGATTAGTGGAGAAATTAGGTTGGAATGGAGTGGAAAGTGGTGTAAAGTGTTGATATAGGAACCTTATTCTTTGTATTAGTTGGAGATGCTTAGTGGTTGGAGAATGAAGTGGAAAAATGGCGTAATGAATCATTTTGTTTTTGAAACATAATGATGATGAATTGGTTGAAAAAAAAAACGTGGGAGTTGAAATTAGGTAGGATTAGTTTAGGATAATTAACTAAAAATTAGACTAACTTCAATTAGGCAATGTATTTTAAACAGATATATTTTGGATTGAAAATAAATTTGAGAATAAATAAATTTTGAGATAAAAATGAATTTCGTATTTGGACTTAAAATAATTTAATAAGGAAAATGGAGATATTTTTAATAAATTTGGAATTGGACTCGGATTAAAATAAATTTAATTTCACTTGTAAATGGCTAGATGAGTGCGATAGTTCTTAAATAATGATCTTTAAAATTTGAAGAGTTGTAACGACAATTTTTTTTTTTTTAAACTTGAAATTTCTTGATCGCTACAAATTATGTCATACAATATAAATAATCACATATGTTTTACAAATAACAAGAAATGAGAAAGTAATCCATGTGAATATAAAATATATAACCAGAAAGTAACTTGAAAAAAATAAAAACAAATAGCTTACCATATCATAACAATTTACTCCATCGAAAATGAACAACCACATAAATGTAATACATGACTATCTAACCAAAAAAAAACTTTTATATGTACATACTATCCTAATATTGTTGACAGCAATAGCGTTATCAACATAGTCGAATATTATTGGGAAAAAAAAAAGAAGTTGACATTAAAATATAAAATAGATAATCAGCAACTTTCAAAATATATATATATACACACACAGTTTACTCCATAGAAAATGAACAACCACGTACATGTAATACATGACTATCTAACTAAAAAAAAAAAACTATTATATGTACATACTATCCTAATATTGTTGACAGCAATAGTGTTACCAACATAGTCGAATATTTTTGGAAAAAAAAAAAGAAAAAGAAGTTGACATTAAAAAAAAAGAAAGAGAAACACGGATCTTAAAACATCAAATTCATAACAACGGTTGTTATTTTAAAAATACATGTTAAGAAAAAAAATCAGGCAACAATCAGAGAGGCGGAAATTAACTGTGCATGATACAGATTGGTTGAAAATATAACAACATAGTCAGTTTACACCATATTAGACTTGGTACATACAATAATACAAACTCTTGAATTAAGGAAGGATTATAAGAATAAGAAATTAAATTTGCAACAACCTTTTTTTACCAAATAAATACACAAATGGAAAATAAATAAATTTCAAATATCCATAAGTTCCGATTGTGTGAAGGCATCAGTAGTGATGCTAGAACATTCGAAGATTATGATGGAAAAAAAACAGTAATTAAATTAAAAAAAATACTTAAAAAGCAGTTCATTAATAAAAATACCTCTCGATCAATTAGTAGCAACGAGACATTATAGGTCTCAGATTGGTTATAGAAGCTCGGCACCTCACATTTACGTGCAACTCGAACCCGGACGTATCAGTCGGAACGGCTATCATCGACATATTTTAACATATGCATTCTGCTTAAGGGTATTTGATTTACGGGAAAAATCTTGTGCAGGTTTTGGTGTGTCCGTGGGGCAAGAAACAGACAATTAAGATGAAGAATGAGAGCACCAGATTAGAAGAGTATAGATAATGGCAGTGTATATGCTAATGGAATGATTTGTAATAGAATGCTGTATTACCACCGTAAATGCATGAGTCAACTCTCATCGGAAAGAGTTTTCAATTTGAGGAATTCAAAGAGTCTCATTATCATTTCAACTACTCTGATAAGATTGCATGCTGCATGGGAAATGGGTAACACGGTCATCAGATTTTTTGTTTAGATTTTTCACATATTTTATTTTATGTTTTTTTTTTCTTTATGACCGTGTCTGAAGCTGTGGAAAAAAAAAATTATTAGGTGACATTGCATGTTGGGCGGGAAAAACAACTTGTAAACACTCTCTCTCACCTCTTCTTCATATATATATATATATATATATATATATATATATATATATATATATATATATATATATACTACTTGTCTACCCGTGCGATGCACGGAATATATAATTTTTAAATCATAATTTTGAAAATATCTTGATTCAATCATATAAAATAAAAAACACAATTTAAATAAAATTTCAATACAAAATGTTATTGAATTTGAAACTATAAAAAAGATAAAACTATTCAAAATAAAAAAAATGCTACATATATACTAAGTATACCGCGCGCACTCAAAATCTAATACTCATTTAAATTTTTTAAATAAATTTTTTGACTTTTATTTACGTTTTTCTCTGAAAATTTGTCCATCTCATTACCTATTTTCCTTTAAATATTTTATAATTTTTATTAACTATATTTTTTAATGTGTTGCTTACATATATTTTAATTGAAATTCAATATATTAATTAATATATTTTATTTTTCCTTGTTTTTCAAACATGTCAGTTTTTGTCAAAATGATGAAATGATTAAACCTCCGTTTGGTAATGATGTTTGGTTTATAAATTTGTTTATTTATAATTTTGAGGTAAAAAGTAGTAGCTAATAATTGGAAAGATAAAATATGTATAGTTAAAAAGTTGATAAAAAATAATTAATTATTTTTATAACATGCGTACTGAAGGGCCTACTCATTTATTGACATATTAGGAAGTAAAATTTCAATAATTTATTTATTTATTTTCAAAATATATTAATTCAATTTTTTCATTTCTAACTTAACAAATTTATATACCATATATTGATTTATTTCAAAATATATTAATCCAAAATTTTTATTTTCAATGTAACAGATTTACATAGATATGATATGACATTTATTAATGTTCAAATATATTAATATAATTTTTTCATTTCCTACATTATACATGTTATTGAATTTGAAGATTAAAAACAAAAAAAAACTAATTAAAATAAAAAATTCTGCATGTACACTCAGTGTACCGAGCCACTCAAAGTTTGGTACTTAATTAAATTTTTTATATAATTTTTTTTGACTTTTATTTTCGTTTTTCTCTAAAAATTTGCCCATCTTATCACCTATTTTCCTTTTAATATGTTATAATTTTTAATATATTTTTTAATATGTTGCTTACATATATTTTATTCGAAATCCAATATATTAATTAATATATTTTATTTTTTCTTATTTTTTAAACATACCAATTTTTGTCAAAATGATGAAATGATTAAATTTTCTACCAATTTAACATTGGTGGTAAAAAGTTGATTGCAAATAATTAATTATTTTTGTAATATGCTTATTGAAGAGCCTACTCATTTATTGACATATTAGGAAGTAAAACTTCAATAATTTTATTTATTTATTTTCAAAATATATTTATTCAAAATCTTCATTTCTAACTTAACAAAATTATATAGCATGAATTTTTTATTTTCGAATATATTAATCCAAAATTTTCATTTCAATTTAACACATTTATATAAATATGACATTTATTTATGTTCAAATATATTAATACAATTTTTTTTTTATTTCATACATAACACATTTACATAAATATTACATTTATTTATGTTCAAATATATTAATCCAATTTTTTCATTTCCTACATAACATATTTACATAGATATCACATTATTTATATATAATAATAATAATAATAATAATAATAATAATATATAAAGAAAAGATATTACAAGTGAAATTCAAGAAAAATTTATAATTAGATACTTAATTGTTGAACAAGTATTCTATATATATACACACACACATTACCAATGCCAAAAAAAAATAAAAATTATTAAAATTAAAATACATAACGGATTTTAAATGGGTATAAAAGTATATACTCGCACCCTACCCATACCCTACCCACATCCGACCTGTCACTCTTAAGTGGGCATACGGATAGGGTATGAGTATTATAAATATATCTAGTGGGTAGGGTATGAATTTTTCAAACCCTATCCTACCCTACCCTACCCATTGTCATCTCTAAATTTGAAAATCAGAGAAAATTCTTCATCCATGATGTGTCTAACTCATCACAGCCATTACAAGTTTCTCTAAGGCTGTGTTTGATTCGCCATAAAATATGATTTTTCAACTTGCGCTGTTTGGTTGCCAAAGTTTTTCATGGAATTCATTTTTCCAATTTCCTTGAAATTCGGTATTTTCCTTGTTTTGGATGAATTCGTTTTCCAAGGGGGGAGGAGGTTTTATTTTTTATGGAAAATCTTATACCATTTTTGTTACGTTTGATCATTTTTGTTATTGTTAATTGATTTATTTTTTTCCTAAAAATTAACATTATTATTACTAAGTACAAACTTGTTAGAAAATGAAAAAAAATATATTATAATAGCTAAATTTTACTTTATTTTTCATGGAAAATAATGTCAATCAAACAACAAAAGTTAGAAAATTCTCCACTTTTTCTACCTAGAAAATTAAACCAATCAAACACATTAAACTTTCAATTCCCAGAAATTTAATTCCCTAAAATTCAATTCCCTGAAATTCATTTTCTTTCCACCCAAATTTCACCATCGCTATCAAACGTAGCCTAAGTGTTATGCCAGAGGAGAAGTGGTTTAGCAGTTCTAAGACGTTCATTGAGAGGGGCTGCACTTTTGAATCAAATATCTTTAGCCTTGGTGTTCTTCTATTTGAGGTTTGAAAACAACTTTTACTAAGAATCCTTTTACTATCTTAGACAATCAATTTATGCTATATTTGTAACAAGTTTTGGATGTGAGTCATAACAACATAAATGCTTTGCCATCTATATATTGTTTCAAAAATTCAAGAATAATTCATTGCATTGAATTGATTTCAATGAGGATTTTAGTCCAGTCACAAACTTTTACCGTATAGAAATTCATGAATTGATTTCCATGAGATTTTTCAAACGAGAAAGTTATGAATCTATGATTATTTCTCATTGGTTACAATCCCTAAGGTTAATCGTGAACATTTTGTAAGTAATAACTGTGTCACTGAGATAGAGTCTCCATCAGCTTAGGTATGATATAGCTGATCTTTTCACCTCAAGCTGCTCTTAGAGCACAGTCCATTATGTGTTTTTGTGATTTCTAAGACTTTAAATTATTCTCCTAAGAGATTTATCTGCTGATGTTGTTTTAAAAGTTGGAACTGCAAAATTTAATATCAAAGAAGGAAATAACAATGCAGATGATTTATTTTGCGGGCAAGTGATGTGGGGTGTTCTAATTTTTTTTTTTTGGAATAAAATTTAATCTTTTTATCATTCATTCATATTGTTATTAACTTGATTGTTATAAACTGATTTATTTATGTTTTTGAGGTAAAAATAGTGATTAAAAATTGCGAAGAGGAAATATGTGTAATTAAAAAGTGATTTGAGAAATTGTTTAGTCTATAAAATGATTTATAAACAATTTTTTTAGCTAGTTTATTTGATTTACTAAACAGGTTCAAGATTTTGAGCAGAGAGATACATTAGGATTTATGCATCAAAGTGGAATTTCTCTAACGTTTGAATGCACTTTTTCCAAAAATTGGATTAGGATCCTATTTGGAGTTCACTTTTGTTCAACCTCCTTAAAAAGAGGTGAATATAACTCTCCACGTAGTGAGAAAGGAAGTAAAAACAAGTTTTTGCAATCCCACCCCACCCACACCCACACCCACCCTCTTAATACACCTTTCATTTATATTTATTTTTATTCTTTCTTTTTAAATTTTTCAACAATGATTAAAAAAAAAAAATCATTGATTTCATATTATACGATTTAATGAGAGCTTCAATATAAATACAATATTAATATATAATTTTTTGTTATTTTAAAAATAAATATTTATTACATACAAATTATTTTTTTTTAACATTTTTTATTTATATTTTGATGGTTCGTTAAACTATAGAAAAAAATTGAAATTTATTCTTAAATTATTTTTGTGATAATTTATGATTAAATTGAACTAGTTAAAATTGATATTTTATTTTTCACTAATTGGTAATTGTCACTTAGGGAGCAAACACATTATCACTACCTTTAATCCCTAAAAAAATTGAACACGATAAAAATAAAAATTTCTTTTTGATTATATTATATGATTTAATGAGACCTTCAATATGAGTATCATATTAATATATGATTTTTTAATACTTAAAAATAAGCTTTTATCACATTATTTAGCTTAGCTGAAAATTAATCATTCAATTGTAGCAATCGTTAACAGCTAATTTTAACAAGTGTATGTGTCACTTAACATTCAAACGGAGACTTATAAATTTTGTTTATAAATGATTACATCATGGGCAATAAATTAGATGTTTAGTGACAGATATACACGTTAAAGTTAATTATTAACTATTGCTACAATGTATGTATTAATTTCCAGCTAAATCAATAAGATGATAAATACTTATTTTAAAGTAGCAAAAATTTATATATTAATATGGTACCTAAATTGAAAATATTATTAAATCATATCATATGAAATCATCCAAAAAAAATAATTTTTATTGTGTTCAATTTTTTTAGGCATGAAAGTCGAAAGATAATATAGTGTATTTGTTTCCCAAGTGTCAATTGGTAAAAAATTAAACATCAATTTTAATCAGTTCAATTTAAGCATAAATTATCATAAAAATAATTCAAGCAAGATTTTTTTTTTTATAATTTAATAAATCATCAAAATGTAAATAAAAATGTTAATTTTTTATCAATATTGAAAAACTAAAAAAGACAGAACAAAAAATTTGTAAAAAAATGTGTAATAATGGAATAGGGGTGAGGACGTGAGGTAGGGTGAAATTGTAAAAACTCCTCATGTTCAACCCTTTAAAGAAGGGTAGAGAAAATTGAACTCTAAATTCGATCAAAAAAGAAGAAAATTGAACTCTACTATTTGGGAAAAATGAATGGCGGTTCTTATCCAAACGCAGGATTCCCATCATGGTTGATAGGTTGTACATTTTAAACAGAATATATATATATATCCCCCTACAATAAAAGAGGCTTGAAGAGTTACTATTCGTTTGTGTAACCATTAATGACACATGTAAGAGTTGAGAAATATCATATCTTCTGCCACATGAGATGAAATATCTAATTTTCTGTTTTCAAAAAACATCAAACATTCCCTTAAAATATCTCAAATAAATTTTCAAACTGTACTGGGCCATAAAAAATTTTATTTAACATCCGCCGCTTATCCTATTCTGTTATCAAACTGCGCTGGGCCATGAAAAATTTTATTTAACATCCGTCGCTTATCCGCCGCTTACTTATCCTATGCTGTTATCTATACTCATCGCCACACCGTCCTCTGAATCTTCATCCACCACGTCCACAAATAAATCTAAACCGACTTTTCTCCTACATGTTCTCCCTACTGAATTGAAAGAATTATCAGTCTTCATGCCTTCAACCCGCTTTGTAAACACTCGCCGCGTTTTGTTGTCGCTCGATTGTGGATTTATTTCTTGTTGTTTTGATGTTAATTTTTTTTTATTCCATTTGTTTACTCAATTTTGAAGCAAATATAGTATTTCAGATATGTATTTTTAATATATTATTTGATTTGATTTCCATGCGATTAATTAGTGGTTTTTTTCAGGTTTAATGTTATTTCCTGAATTTCCCCTTTCCTTATCTGGTTCTGCTCAAAGCCTACCGAATCAAACTTCGTTGAAGAATTTTGCGCCGTCGCTTAAGGTTTGTTTTTTTATGTAATTTTTTTCGCTTCTCCTTTTCTTCTCTGTTCTTTCAGGTAATTTGAAGGATTTGTAAATGTTTTTACAAATTAAATCTTACATATTATCTATTTCAACAACCACATATTTCCTGTACCTATAATCTCTCTCTTTTCTCGATTGTAATATAATTTCATAAAACTTTTTGGGTTCAATTCTTTACCAAACAGTCTACACAAGGAATTCAGAGGTAGTTCATTTTTCGTATAATAGCCTTAATAGGTATTATAATTTGCTGATTTACTATTTAGTGGAAAGTTCAAATCTATAGTTCCTTTCAAACTTTTTACAATCCGCACAGTAAGCAACATGAGAAGAACCTGGAGTACATGAATCCTAATAATTTTTAAATGGGTTGATTAAATAAAACTTAATAGTGTCATAGATGCTAATTCCCAGATGGATGGCCACTACTCTTCAAATTTATGATTACTCGAAACAACATGTTCGATACTTGACATTCAGACACTATAAGATTCCCAGTCAGAGTTTTTTACTTTGTTCTATAATTATTTTAAAGAAATTTTTATACGTTTGAAGTGTTTTCATTGTTTAAGACATCATGTTACCATTGAAGTAAAAAAAATCATACAGTATTTTTATATGTGTTCTCTCCAAACACCCATAATTTTTACCTTTTAAAAACCTTCCATTTAGATACATACAATATACAACACATCCAACAGCCATACCCAAATATAAGAAGCATTTTAGCTGGTCCATTGCTAAATACTTCATTTGGGTTTTTTTTTTTCATGCCAGAGGTGGTAGCAGAGGAGAGAGGCATACAGATTTATGAAGTGAACTGGAAAAATTTGCCGGATGCAACTGCAGGAGAGGAGAAGGTATATAGATTTATGAAATGAACTGGAAAAAATTGGGAATACAGGGTCCATTCTTCTCCTTTTCTTCTCTGTTCTTTCAGGTAATTTGAAGGATTTGTAAATGTTTTCAACCTTTTTTTGCCTTATATTTCAACATCATAGAATTCACTTCGAACATTCTGTGTCCGATTTGAAGAATTTATAAATTTATACAATTTCTTTTCTTTGCGATTTCAACAGTATTGATCGTTCTTGGAGCATGAAATTTGAACCCTTGAAAGCTTGAATTCAATCTCTTCTTCAATTTCTTGAAATGAATTGAGTTTTTGAAATTTGAAAATTTGGAACTTGGAGTTGATGTTGATGAATTCTCTTTGCTATTTGGAAACTCAAATTTCACACAGAATATTGATGTACTAAATGTCTTGACTAATATTTATCCACTAAAAATTAGGGGAAAGCATAATTGAATATACCTTTAGTACAATCTCTGCTGAATCAAGATTGATAGGAATGTACTTGTCTGTTTAGAAACTGTATAATTAGTATAAAAAATTTTGTACTTTTCAACTGAATTTGATGATTTGATGAATTCATTATAACATCATGGCCATCTAAATCTGTGTTTAAAATTGCAGAATTACTATACATGGATATAGGCTAAAGCATGCTCTCACTTATTCACTTCACCTTCCACTTTAACTTGAGATCAGATATATATCACAAACCTGTTTAGAAAAGTTACCATTGTTTGAATTACGGAATTCTTGCCCTCTTCCTGTTATGCGTTCGTATGTTCAGAAAAATCTTCTACATACGATATTACTAATTGGTTTGCAGGCTGTTCCTGAAGCTTCATTCTGACAAATTACCGAGGAAGTTTATGATTGTACTCTATGTATATTGTATATATATTTATATAAGCATCTATTAGATACAGATTTTTTAATCTATTATTGTAAATTTATTTTTCTTATAGATATTCATGGCAATCTTATTGAAGGAAGTGTAAGACTGTTGGACTTCCAACCGGTGGAAACGACTTAGTCAGGTGATTTCATGCAAACATCAATTTTCCTTTTGTTTTAGAGATGTTTACCTAGATTACCCATTTTTTTAACATCAATTCCAAATTGCCATTCGCATGATGATCTTATCTTATAAAATGATTACAGTTCGAGTTTCTTCAACCTAATAGAAAATGGTACTGCAGGAATTTTAATTTGATGCGTCGTAAAAAAAATTATTCTATATTATTTTTTCCTACCATTTCTATCAGCTATATGTCGCTGGCAATGAATAACTGTTCCTCCAGTTCTATGCGCCACTTTAAAGAAATATATAGAGTTCACATCGATTTTAAGAAAAATAGTAAGAATTATTTATTTATCATTTCAATATTTCTACGCCATACTTAATTATTTATATTTTTACTTCATACTTAATTATTTATATTTTTTTTATGAATAATTCCCAACAGGAAAGACTAGAAAATTTTTGTGCGCATCAAATAGACAAAAATCAATTTGCAAGTTTCATCGTATCCGGTACCAAAAAATTAATTCATATAGAAATTGAATTCGACAATGGACTATGTTGGATCGGCAAAGGATTGGGAAATTTCATGCTTCAAAATAAAATACAATCAGGTTTTTTTATTATATTCAAATATTTGGCCCATTGGCATTTTGAGGCTACAATTTTCGGTTCATCATCGTTACAAATTAGTCCCAAAAGAAGGTATGTATTTATTTAAAATTTATATTGTTATGTTTTATAATTTTTTATTTTTATTATATATATATATATATATATATATATATATATATATATGTGTGTGTGTGTGTGTGTGTGTGTGTGTGTGTGTGTATGTGTGTTACTCTACAAAAATAAATTCATTGCACTAATTTAAATTGCAGCACAAAATTTGTCCGTGCATTAAACATTCGAGCAGGATATGTCATTAAATTGGTAATAATTATTTCATTCATATTTAGTTTATTATTATTTATTACATATAATTGCTCATGTTACTCATGTATTTTATTATTATTCTTGTATAGAAACTGCCAACAAAATTCTCCTTACAATATGGGCATGAACTGGAGAATTCAATATCTGTTTCTACACAAGACAAAGATACTGTATTGATAAATTTGGAATCAATTGACAAGAAACAATATTTGACAACAGGTTTAAACCGATTGTTAGCAAGGAACTGCATTCGCCATAAATATTCTCTCGTTTTCAATTATACACGGCAGTTAAGTTTCAGTATTAAAATATTTAATACATCGGGCTATGAAGTAATAGAATTCCCTCGAATAACACGCCACAATTACCCAATTCCAGGTAAAAAAATCTCCTTTCTATTAAATAGAAAATAAATAAATACAATCTTATTGTCATAATAAAAAAAGATAGTTTAAAGATATAAAAATGCATTTTTACTTTATTTATTATTATTTAAATTCCATAACATAATTTTTATTTTAAATTCAGGTAGGCCCATACATGGTATACCTACGTTTGCATTACGGGTTTCTAACATTAAGAAATTACAATATCGTATTGTAAGTAATGTATTTCAATTTTTCCTAAGTCGTTTATGATATAAAATACCGTTTATGATATGATATGAGATATGAAAGTAATAAATTATTTAATTTTTTTTATTGTTATCATCAATCGACTTACTATTGTTGTATATTTATTTGCAGTGGGTGCCATATCATTTCTCAAAAAAATTTCTTCCACATAAACCATCGGTTGCATATATTCAAGATAGAAGATATCAAATATGGGAATGCAAAACATGGAAAAACAAATACACTGGTCAAATACAGGCTATAACAACTGGATGGTCAAACTACTACAACGCAAAAAAAATAAAAAAAATAAAGACGTTTTAATGTTTGAATTAATAACCAATTCACCTACAACTTTTGTTGTGTATAAATATTTGTATCCTACTGGAAAATTAAGTACAACTTAACATTTTATTTATCGACCTTTATATTTAGTTTCTTTAGAATAGAGATAGAAATTTCCTTTCGTTTGTTGTTTTATAATTTCAATAGGTGTGAAATACAAATTTTTTATGTAATATATAATAATAGTAATAATAATAATCGATTTAAAAAAATCTATGATTTATTTATTATTGCAAATAATTTATGCATATATATGATTCTTACATCACACTCCTACCCCTTGTTAAATCATTATTTTTTAAAACATAGATTTAGCTTCTATAAATCAAATAAAATGTTAAAATCTAAACATAAAAAAACTTCTTTGATATTTATTTTAACAAATAATATAAGTACCTAGAAAAAATAAAATTTCAAACATATAGATAAATGGCATGGAATAGATAATTTCCTATCGATATTCTAATTTTTTTTTTACTAATAATGGTTAAATACACAATTTTATTATTTTTACTCACTACATGTTAAAATTAGATTATATTTGAATTTTTTTTTCTATTATTTATAATTTTTATAAAAAAAATAAAAAAATCAGTAGTTAAATTTTTTAAATAATCAATATTTGATTGATAAGTTAAATATTATATGTTTAATTTCTATTAATCCTTTGATAGAAGTGATTAAAAATTAGGTAATACATTTTGATTCGCAAATATTTATGCACAATTTAACAAAATGTTTAAATTACAAAAGTTGTTTCTTTATGAGATTTAAAAAAAAAAAATTATTGAAAATCAGATATAGAAAATTTTATTATTAAGATATTTTTTATAAATTAATTTATAAATAAAAAATTTGACATTTACCATACAGTAGCTTAATCGTATTGTAAGTAATGTATTTCAATTTGTCCTAAGTCGTTTATGAAAAAAATACCGTTTATGATATGATATGAGATATGAAAGTAATAAATTATTTAAATTTTTTTATTTTTATCATCAATCGACTTACTATTGTTGTATATTTATTTGCAGTGGGTGCCATATCGTTTCTCAAAAAAATCTCTTCCACATAAACCATCGGTTGCATATATTCAATATAGAAGATATCAAATATGGGAATGCAAAACATGGAAAAAAAATACACTGGTCAAATACAGGCTATAACAACTGGATAGTCAAACTACTACAACGCCAAAAAAATAAAAAATAAAGACGTTTTAATTTTTTAATTAATAACCAATTCACCTACAACTTTTGTTGTGTATAAATAAATATTTGTATCCTGCTGGAAAATCAAGTACAACTTAAAATTTTATTTATCGACCTTTATATTTAATTTCTTTAGAATAGAAGAGATAGAAATTTCCTTTCGTTTGTTTTTTGATAATTTCAATATTTGTGAAATACAAATTTTGTATGTAATATAATAATAATAATAATAATAATAATAACTACACATGTGGATTTTATTAAATTAACAAATAAAAGAAAATCTTCCACCAAATATTTCACTCCACGTTGATAATCTTAGTTCTCCTGCCTTTGTCTTTATTTTACTCCAAGATTTGAATTATATAACAATGAATTATGAACTTGAGAGGTTGTGAAAAGGTCTCCAAAAGGCTCCCCTTTTAGTGCACGAAAGGTTGTATATATAGAAGAGAAGAAAACCTAATAGAATAAGGGAGAAAATAGATCAAAACACGCATGGGTAGAAACCTCATCACTGGGTCGGAAAAAAGGGGAGGCTGCATAGTGTACTTTGTAGTGGCAGTGCAGGATATCAAAATACGGTTTTGCCAATTTGACCTCATGTCGCGAGACCACCTAGCTAAGTAGGCGTGATCACGTAGGGTAAATCTTCCAGCAAGATTTCCAACTATTAAATGTATTTAAGTAAGTCTCCAATCTTTATTTGCGCGTAAGTCATTCATATTTTAAATGCAACAATTTAATTCCTAAATTTCAGAATCATTTCAATTATTCTTCCAAACTTCAATTCATCCCTTGATCATTGATTTCTTATGCTTCGCTCCTCTTGACTTTCCCATTTGACATCATCAACTCCCATTTTTTCAACTGGATTTCTAGGTTTTTCTCCATGATTTTAACTATCGATTCAAATAGAATTTCATTTTTTTTTAGAATATGAAGATCGTGTTATTAGATTAACATGTCTTATTTCTAACAAAAGATCAAACCCGCATTATAACTTTATTTTCTAGGATTTGGAGGAAGGGAAACATTATTTATTTCAAGGTCCCTAAACCTCTATATTCGGTGTGTGAGAATTTATCATGAATGATGAAGTATTTATACTAAAAAAGTGCCACACCAATTGAATTAAGGTTTGCACATAGAGGATAGTTGCTATATATTTCATAAGGAAATGAATTGATTAACTCCCCAAAGTTGGACGTGTCATGCTGCAAGAATGAGCTGTCAAACCTATTGATAACTATTGAAAGCTACGAGGTCGGTTATAGGAAATAGGTGCCACCTCGTGGCCGTTTTTCCCCAAAATTTCCAGTTTCATGAGGCAAGATTTCGACACAAGTTCGAGTCATCATACGAAGTCAAAATCTTGCTTTCTTGGTATTGTTTCAAAGTACTCATGGAGTACTTTAATTAATGTGTAATTTGCGGCATAAGAAATGAATAATTAAGGAAAAAGTTATGGTATTCCGAAGTTTGTCACTCAAATTTTTTTTCGAGTTAACCATTTTTACCGTCATAACTTTAAAAATTCACCGAGGGCTATCCATTGATCGGAATGACAAACCATTTTCATATTCTCGAAGTTCATCTTGCCCGTATATACATGACATGTAATCAAATGAGGTTGGGAGTGCTACAAAAATTCTCAAGAAAAAGGTCACTTAAATACGTTTTTGACGTAACTTTTCTTTATTTAATGTTTTCGTTTCTCTTTCGTTAAAGCACGTTTTTCTTTCTTCACATTCCAAATTAATTACATAAAATACTTTTATTACATCATAAGAGACAATAAATGACGTCATAGTTTTCGGAACGTTATAATCTTTCCCTCTTATTTTTTATTAATTATTTTATAAATAAAAAATTTGACATTTACCATACAGTAGTGTAATACCGTGTTTCATTGTTACGTGCATCTTTAAATCCACGTGACATTTATATTAATGTTATTATAAATTATAAATTTGATAAATTTTATGTCAATGATTTGAATTATTTTGCAGTGGAAGGACTTGGACGCCGTCTTGATCAATGTGCCAAATAGAAAGTTCATAAATTGTCCATGTGCAATTTTATGTGTGATTATTAACGTTATTTATTAATCTTGTTATTTTCTATTTAATTAAGTTGAAAGTGGCCTAAATTGTGTTAAATGGGAATTGGGGAAAGTTTAGTGGCACTTTGAATTTTATTTGAGGGATGTTGACTTAAATTACCTATTTATGAGAGTCGAAGGACTGAATTGCAATTAACAAAGTTTACATTTAAAATCCTAAACCTAAACCTCATTCCTCCTCTCACGTCCGCTCTCTCCCTCACGATCTCTCACCCTCAGCTCTCTCCTTCTCTCGGCCTCTTCGTCACTCTGTCCCTCGTCTGTCTGTTTCGATTCTCCTCACAGCCGGCCGCCTTTCCCTCACCAGTCGACCGCGCCACTACACTGGCCACTAAGGTAAGGCTCCTCCCCAAATGCTCTCACGCACGAGACTGCACATACCCACGGTAATAATCGAGATTTTGATTTGGGGATTTTTCGGTAATTTCAAGAATCAAGATTTTGCTTGTGATATTAGTAGTTATTGCAATTTCTATGCTGCTAGAGCAACTTGTAAGTGCTTGTAGCTGAACAAAGTGGCAGATTTATGATTTTTTTTATGTTTGTCTCTTTCTTTATGCGTATTGATGTATATATGTTGAGTGTATGTATATAGGCTAAGATTTTCATATTTTCAGGTTTCAAAATAGATAGATTTCAAATTTTAAATGTTAATTTGGGATTTGAATAATGTTTATATATGTATGTATAGGTGTATATAAATGTGTGTGTATAGTTTGTATAATTTTAGACTGAAATTTTATAGGTTTAGTTAAAGTTTCAGATTTTAATCTTTGTTTAGATTTTCGAAATCTTAAATTATTAATTTGAGGATTTTATTTGGAGCCTGGATTAGTATGTTTCAGATTTTCGAAACTTTATAAAAATTATAGCTTTGTTAATTATTTGGTTAAAGTTTGAAGTATAATGATAAATTTCAGATTTAGAATTTTTGAAAAGAATTTCAAATGTGTTTGTGAATTGAGAGGCATATTTATTGAAGTATGTGAATATTTCATATTGTTGGGATTATAAATTAATTAATTGTTTGGCAATGTTGAGTTATAATGTGAAATCTGGATTTAGGAATTTACTTACAAATTATTTACAAAGCTCAGATTTTAGCAATGTTAATTTTAACAACGTCGACCTGTGATGGTAAATCCTCAGTTTTAGGTTTAATTGACAGCAATGTTTGAGAATTTTCGGAGTTTGGGTAATTAGAATTTTATTGAGAAATTTTGTAAAGCTGGGTCAAGCTATGTAATGTTGTAATTTAATTTGAATTAAAAGGTAAGAAAAGTTTTCTAAAGTACATTGAAATTGACATCTTATTTCGAATATGGTGTTGTGTGTTGGACCTAGCGTAAGGTCATGTTTGGGATTGAATTTTGAATGAAATAGAAGTTTTAACCTTGCTTAGAGTTTAAAAATGTGATTTTGAACTAAAAGTATATTGTATTAATTGAATGGGTACAACTAGGATTTTGGTACATTGACGACACGGGCAGTCGAAGCTCCTCCACTTGCAAATTTAGATAACGGTAAATGCTAAGGACGTCAAGTAAGTAAACTTCCCCCTATTTTCATAGAAGTTGAATGTAAATGTGAAAGTTATGTGTAAATGACTGTCGTGCAACTTACTTGCTTTGATGAATTGCATTTACATTATGAAAGCATATGTTATTGAGAAGAATGTTTAAGCATGCACATTATCATGTCATTGCATCATCAAGCATGCATTGACATCGAAATTTTGGAAGTCAAATGTTTTAAATGAAAGAAATGTGTCAAAGTGCAAGTTTGTTCAAAAGTTATGTATCCCGAGTTTTAAAGAATGAATAGGTGTGCTTCTAGTTCATGAAAGATGCGAGTGGGAAATGGGGAGCGGGGGACCGGCGTACCCGAATGTAATGAACCGCTTTGCGGTGGGAAAGTGAATGTTAAACCGCTTTGCGGTGGAAATGCGCATGTTAATCTGGTTCCAAATAAGTAATTGCCCACTGTATTCTGATTGACTAGAAGTTACATCAAGTGAACTCACGATGGAAATGAAGTGAAAGTTTTGAAATGTAAAGTGAAAGTTTTGAAATGTTGAATGTTCTGGAAAGTAAAGAAAAAGGGGATACATATATGGAATTTTTAAAGCATTCATGTCATAAGCATGCATTCATGCATACAGTTTACTTAATGAGCTTTAGCTCACCCCAATCCCTCCCCATATTTCAGGTGATGAAAGTTAGATGATCCGAGGAGAACACTTGGCAGCTGACTCCGACAGTACCCATCGTCGCATTAATTAATAAAGTTAAATTTATTCAAGTTATTTTTAGTTAAATTAGAATTTATTTAAGTTCTAAGTAATTATTTCTTAATTCATTTATTTTGATAATTGTCTCGGTTGAAATTAGTTTAAATAAGTTATGGTATTTCCTATGATTAGTTTTTATCATGTTTTCATGAGTTTATAAATTTATACTTCAAGTTATTTTGTTGAGGAGTTTGGGGAATTAATGTTGAAGTTGAATTTTGGGATTGTGATTGAGATGTGATGGATGTTTTAAATTTTTAAAATGGTTTTTGATGTCCCTCCACAGGTTGGCTATGTCCAATTTATAGAGGAGACTCTACCGAAATTTCGGTAAAATTTTATAGTAGATAAATGAACATTTTGATTGTGTAAACGATTTAAATTCCGCATGGTTTTAAATGATTTATTTCCGCATTAAAAGAAAAAGGGAAGTTAACACCTAGGTTTGAGATTCTTGAACTTGGGGTGTTACAAGTAGCTTCTTTGTTTTTTTACCAAATAAGATCCTAATATTAAAAGAATTTATTTGCTTTATATTTAGCCTATATTCAGAGGCGATTCTGCAGGAAAAATCAGATTTTTATTTATTTTCACGTATGTTAAGGTATTTGAAAAGTTAAAAATTTAAGAAAAAATATGTGTGTTTAAAAAATTATATTACACATTTTTAAATTTATATAAAAAAAATTTCCAAAAAAATCCCTGTGAATCCGAACACATCGTCATTTATTTGAAAAAAAATATACGATATCTCACTTATTCAAATAAAAAATAGTTAATTATACTGTACAGATTCTCTTTATCTTGAACTTGATTTACGGATTTGAAAACTTTTTTCACTTTGATTTACGGATTTCAAAAAAATTTGACTTTGTTTTATTTCTTGAAATTAGAATCTGGCGTCTTTGTCTTAGGCTAATAGGATGTAATTATTTCATAGTCTATATATGTATGCAGATTCAATGTATCATCATCAATTTATATATATCCCTACTATATATAAAATCAACTTCTAATTTTACTATTCATGGACGAAAAAACACGATTTATCTCAGAAAGATGAATCACGCTATTTCACATCTCATTTTTCATATTCACTGCCTACGACTTCTCTCATTTTTCACTTGTGAGAAACTCACTACCGAGCTTCCAGGCGATTCTGCTGTCCCAGGGTTTCTGCAACCACTTCCGTCCCTCTGTTGTCCTCCTCGCCGGTCATATCGTGTCTTCGACGGTTAGTTTCGCTTGCTCCTTGCGTGCATCTTGCTGTCGTCTAATTGACACTTTTTGGTACATTGCTGATTTTGCTTTGTTTCGTCTCCGAAACTCCTATTATTCGATTACTTTGAGATAATTATTTGTTGAACTCGCTCTAATTGCGTTCATCTTTGAGCGTTCTTTTTAAAGTTCTTTATTTTGTGTGGATGTATTTCAATCTGGAACAGGTAATTGCAAATGGGTTCATCAGAATTAGTGGATTCCGGTATGTTTTCCGGTCATTATTTGGGAGGGACGGAGGGTTTTGGTAGCCTTGGATTGATGACTCAGGATTTTGAAATCAATGGTATATTCATTTTCTTTCCATTTTCTTTGTAGTTCGATGTATGAGTTGCTTAGATTTTAGTTTTAAATTATTTCCATTTTCTCGTCAAAATTTTGTGGTTTTGGAATTGGAGCCAACACAGGAAATTATACCGAGTTTTTTTGGTTGAAACAGGGGCTCCGAATTGAACAATGAATTTATTGTCGACGATACATAAATCGGATGCTCCGACCCAAATCCTATCCGCTCTACCTCAGTTTATCGGCGGTTATGGTTCCACCTTTTGCACAGAAGCAGCTCAGAAAAACACTGTTATGAGGTTAATTTTTTCAGATCACCACTTCAATTGTCGTTTCGTGTTATTAATTTTGCTAATAGTTCGATTTGCATGTACGAAACAGATCTGAGCCGGAGACTGCACATATGGTGATATTCTATGCGGGTAAAGTCCATGTATTTAATGACTTTCCGGTGGCAGGTTCATAAATTTCACGTGCTGCAGAATATGTACTTTGTTTCATTGAATTACCAACAAAATATAGCATGACATAATTCCTTGTTGCAGAGCATTGGAAGAACTCAGATTCCCTACTTTTGCGAGCTTCAAGGAATGATTTAGGAGCTTCAATTAAATCAATGAAAATTGGTACTAAACTTTATGAATTGGACAGGTAACTTTAAGTTTTCAAAATGTGCACTAAAGTTTGATATTTACATAATTGACATTTGAGATTTAACAAGGTCTGTTCAAGGGTAGCATCTCCAGCTATCAATTTTTCATTTTAAATTATTTTCATTTTTTATATTTAGCGGAAGGAAGAAACAAGCTTAGTGTTTGAAATTTTTGCTTAACTATGAAAATGAAATAGGGCCATTTGGGAACACATTTGTTGTATCAAAAATTCACTAATAGGTGCTTTCTTAAATAGAATATCGTGTAAATTCTTAGTCATGGATTACTTTTGAACAGGGAAGAAATGCTTGCATTGAAATAGTGAGCATTAGATAGATGAGGCCTGAGCTCTTGTAAATATTTTCACTCTCTTGCAACAAATAGTCTAGGTTTTAGTAGGTTGAAAGCCAACTATGCATTTACTTCTCTTTATTTTTCATAATGACCACAGATCTCCTTCAATACCTATGCATATTATATCTTTTTTATATTTCACCAAAGAGATTATATGGAATCATTGGTCCTTTCTGGTACACAATCCAGGCATGTCTAAGATCAGTTTCCCTATCTAAATTTGTGCTTCTAATGTTAAATCATTCTGATCGTTTATAGGAATCTTGATGAATAGGTACTCTTCTTTATGTAATAGCGATCGAGATCAAAAGAAAGGCTCCTTGTACTCGTACTGTTTGTCAAATTGTGAAAGCAAGGTCGATTATACTATAATGAAATCTTCAGTTTTCTCCTCTTTCCTCCTCAATTAAAATTTATAGCATTTTTTTTACATTACATTAGATGGGGGAACTGTAGCTCATATCATCTTTCTTACTTTCTGCTCCATGATAAATATTATTCTAACGTTTATGCTTCTTCATGGTGGATCTGCTATGGTGAATGCACTCAATGGATTATTAGTATAAATTGTTTTTGCGTACGTTTTGATTTTCGTTGTACCTGTAGTCCATGGGTTCCTATAATGCAGCATCTCATCTGGCAATTTCCGCACCACCTCCAGCCTATGTGCTCAGCCGAAGAATTGGTTGACAAGTGCATTTATTAAGGCTCAATTTCTGATTTCTTTCTCTTATATTTTTCTTTTGATGTTTAAAAGTTGGTTTGCTATCAAATAAACAAAGTTTGACTAACTTTTAAGCTGTATTTTTAACTGCCTTACTGCCTAAATAAACTATGAAGCTGGTATTAAAAGCCTAGCCAAACAAGCTCTGTGGTCAAAATAATTACCAACCACTATATCAAATAGTGGAAATGCTAGGTTGTCTTTTCAACCTCAGATGAGAGGTGTAAAAACATTTGAATTTTGAAAATGAGGACTCAACCCCGATGATGGAACAAAAGCGATCATGGATGAAGAGTGAAAGCATTAGAGATTTTGGATGATAGTGTACTGTAGAGTGATGAATATGGAAATGTGGATTTTGGGTAGGCAAAATAATATCCTTTTCTCATCAAAATTTTGATTATACATTTAAATAAAAAATTGAGCCAGTAAGATTTTTTGGAGGCATTATTTCTCTGGTTGTGTTTGCTTTATTAGGTTTGATATTGTGATAATGCATTTTAATGCATGCTACCTCTTAAAGAGTTAAACAGGTTTTGTAGTGTAATTTTTTAGGGGACAGATATTTTGCTCAATGGCCTTTTCAGAAGAGGTACTGACTCTATTGTGTGTGTGTGTGTGTGTGTGTAAGGAATCAAAATGCAGAACTATATCTATTATTGTTGAACTCGTTCAACTTCTCGCGCCTTAATAGAATCGAGCACATAATTGGGGAAATATATTTCAGGGAAAATGTATGCATTTACTACTCTTGATATCAATCTATCTTTTGTACAACATATTGCTACTGTTGTATAGTTTTAGTTACTAGGTTGCTTCTTGTTGGTAAAATATTAGAATGAACCGCATAATATACCCTTGTTAAGACTTCTCAGTTCTGTCTATTATTTTTTGCGCTTCAACTGAGTTGAGTAAAACAATATCTTAGTGCTTTGTCCAGTTTATAATCTTATTCTTCCCAAAATGTCAGCTGGTTAAACATGTTTATTTTCCATCCTTAGCTTCTCTTTTGATGAACATTTATTACCTCAAGAATGAGATTTCATAGTACATAACTGTGGTCCATGAATCTGCAACCTATTGTATGCATCTAACACATGGAATAATGGTGTAGACTGATGAAGGGCAAGATAATTTTATCTGTAAGATTACAAGCGAGTGTTCTTTTCAAAAATAAAGGACGATAACCCTCTGGATTGTCTTCTTAGGAAACTCAGAATTGTAAACCTACCAATAAATTTGAATTTTTTATGCTATTAGTTCTTTTGGTTTGTGTATAGAATGGAATGTTTGTCTATTCCTAGCTCCTTAAGTAAATGCTGGTACAAGATTATTAGGGAGGCTGGTAATGGTACACATTTGGAAGTATCTTGTGAGGTTGAATATGAAGTCCACTGAAGCAGTAAGTGTATTTTTCATTTAGATTCTTCTCGAGTGTAAATTGAATAAGTTTATTATATTTAAATGGTTCTACTATGGTCTATGAGGATATATATATATATACACACACACACGCATATATATGGAATCGAATTCTAAATCTTTTTCTTAATTTCTTTGTGCAGATTTCAAATCAGAACAATCTTATTAAATTCAGAGTAGTTGATTCAAAAGTAATGAAAGTGCCGGTATGCTTTCTATCTAATCTTTTAAATTATGAAGTAAACATAGTCGGCATTTCAATAGGTTTAGATAATGTACGCAACTTCAATTTTTTTCATGTGTAATATTTTCTTTAAACAAGTAGAAAAAAATTATTGAACATGACATGAATATATTTTTTTAAATAATCTGAAGATGCTCATATGTTGTGTCTCTTTTAAATAGAGTATGACTTTGATGAAAACCCAAGGGAAAGAGCTGCCAAGCCTATGGTGGATGGTGAAACTGAAAGATCCAAGGGTTATACAGCTATTAGGATCATGTTTCAAGTATGCTATTTAACTCTTTCCACTACGAGTAAAATTTCTTTATCTATTCTTGCAGAAACTCCTTAATATGTTATTAGAATATTGCTGCATTCTCACACTTCAATTTATGGAAATCATTTCCTCATGTTTCAAAGTTTCTATATATAATATATAAAGGTAACTAATTATGCACGAAGATTGCTACACAGTTCAGTGTTGCAATTGGTTTTCCTTGGGTAAGAAGTATATCATTTTGAACCTCAGTTATTTGGGAAGATATTACATTAATTCCATCATTCTCTTTTTTAAATTGCACCATTTTTTGTAATTTCAATTGACTGCGTTGCTGAAGAAAACACAGTTTTGTGATTGACATTTGGATTTGTTTAGGACAACCATCATATGGCGTTAAATGTAATGATTTTCCACTTGTTGAGAGTGTTACACTTATCGATTCAAGTTGGCTCCAATAGTGTGTTTGTTATGTGAATTGCTCATGAGTCACACTTTATAAAACTTATAGTTTTCATGAAATTGACAAATGTGCCATTGCTGATGATTACCAGTTTGTATGACTCATTGATTTCAGGAAATATAAATTTTTGAATCGAATCTATTTGGTATAGTGGTTCTTCTTTTATTCATACTGATAAATTTTGATTCTTTAAACTTTCAATTTTGACAAAAGTTTTACATTTATGAAAAACTGTACGTATTAAATAAAATGATAAAAGATAAAGTTAAATACGATAAATTTTGTTGTTATTTGTTAGTAATTTTTTTCTGTTTGATACACTTTCAGAGCTACATACCATATTAAAAAGTTCTTAAACCTCTTTTCCTGCATAAGAATCTAATTTTTTTACTTGTTTATTATTTATTTATAAGTTATGTTTATTTAAATTGCAGGTACCATTACTCTTCTATCCAATTAATTAATTTGGTCTCGTTGAACTGTCCAGTAAGTATTCTTCACATCAAAATTCACTAGAAATATTTTTTTTTCAGAATAAATTGTAATGCAGTCTTACCGCATTAACCGTTGATTTGTACTATAATTGATTTTTTTTAATTGTATATACAAGCAACATTTTTTTGTAAAGTTATTTAAATGAATCACATCAAATTGATACAATAAATTGTTCCCTAATTTTAACACATCAAATTGAAACAATAAATTATATTAGAATCTTAATGTTACTTAATGTGTACTCACAAATAACTGTGTCTTTCATTACTAATTCTACGCGAATAAACACAAATATAAATCGCTTCGTGCAACGCACGTAAATTTTACTAGTATATATAAAAGAACCCAAATGCAGGATTCCCATCATGATTGATAGGTTGTACGTTTTAACCAGAATACGTATAGTATAGGATAGGATATATATATATATATATATATAACTAGAAGGATTTACTTGCGTTGCATGAAGCTGTTTATATTTGTATTTATTCGAGTGGAATTATTAATGAAAGAAATAGTTATTTGCGAGTACACATTAAGTAACATTAAGATTGAAATATAATTTATTATTTCAATTTGATGTGTTAAAATTAGGGAACAATTTAAAACCAATCACAGTACAAATCAACGGTTAATGTGGTAAGATTGCATTACAACATATTCTAATAGTTGGAATCAAAGACTATTATACAATAACCCCGACTTTAGATAGAGGGGACTATAACAAAAACAATACTAAATAGTATAAATCAATTACTTTATATTTTCAACAAATGACTTGTTTACCTTATTGACAATTGCATGACATAAACCACACGTAACTACAATAACATCCAGAACATGTGTTCTCACTGTATCTGTCTCATCTTGAATAAATGATATTAACCGCTTCTCAGTATAATTCCTACAAACACATGGCAAACATACTATTAACTCTATAATCTCCTATCACAATTCATAATATCATAAAACTGAATAACGAAAATCAATGTCAATGAATCATATGCCCTTTAATTTTTTCATAAACTTTTAAAAAGGAAAGTCAATTGGACTTATTATTAATTCTCTCCCTGGAAACATAAAAATGGAAGGTTCTTACCACGTGAATAATTTCAGAGCAAAAGCTTAAAAATACCAAAGAAAATGAAAAAGATGAAACAAAGCTTACAAAAATAGTACCAGCAACAAGAACTGAGCCACGAGCGTTTCTATAAGAGGAGCTCTACTCAAAGTTTTAGACAATGTTTCACAAATGGGTTTGATGTATTTGTGATGGTTTTCACATGGTCGGGTAATGCAATTGTAAATTTTGATGTATTTTTAGTTTCTTCATCATCATAAGCTTCTGGGATGCACTTAATTTTTTTGTTCTAATTCTAGTTTTGAAATGTAATGAAGGGAAGAAGAGGCATAGATGAATGTAGAATGAAATGTAGTTGAGACTCAGTATTCTATGACAAAAAATGAAGCAAAACGAAGTCAAATGCATCATTCACAAATAAAATGTGTACCTTATCATAGTACAAATTAATTTTAGTTTTGAGTGTGTTTTATAGCCTTGTCAATACTTTTGAAAGCAATGTCATATTAGTCAATCCTGTCAAATGTTGCACCAACAAATCTTGTTAGAAAAACCCAATAACAAAAAGCAACAAAGACAATGCAAAATTCATTATTAGAGTGATAGAAGTAAAAAATTTTGTTGTTCCTTAACCTCATCTTTTTCCTACAAAAATAAAAAATCAATAGTATAAGAGTGATAGAAGTTGTGTTGTGAAATCCGATCAAAAACAACAAGTCACATCGTAGAATATGAGTTTTCGAAAAAAACCCTTTCAATGTCCAACCCAAACACCAACAACAGTTCTCAAAAATATCAACAAGCAAAGGCAAAAGGACTATTGTTAGATCGTGAGTTCCAAATTAATGCATGGAAATAATAAGAATTATTGTTAATGCTCCAAAATTTATTAACTCTATCGAATGCCAAAAGTCTGGACATAAAATATTCATTGATCAATTCTCGAAAGTTTATAATAGTAGCTACTCTTTACTTGATTGCAAGAGGTTTATAGAAGCATGAAGTTAAGGTAAAATTTGTATAATTAAGAAATTTTATTTTATTTCAACTAAAAATATGCTTGATCAAGTTGTGTACTTAAAAATAATCTCTATCATTAGATCATTTTATCTAAGTTCCCAACTGTAGAATGTATTAAAGAAAATTGGTCTAACAAACTGGAGACCAGATTCAACAATAAGAATACTCAAGTTCTCCATATCTCATCTTTCCCTTGCGAATGGATTTTCCCTTACTCTATTTGGAATACTACATATTTTAGATACCACTCTATTTGAATAACAACACAGATTTAAAATATCAATACTAATATTTTCATAGCTTATATAATTAAACAGGTGCAATTATATTTGTAATAAATAAGTACGCATAACACAAAAGAAGAATAAAATAACTTTACACTATACTTTGAGAACCTCCATTTATTGCCATATGTTCGCTTGTACCTTTCTAGCTGATCAGTCACTGCATCAAACACCAAATTGGCTATTAAGATTCTAATTATTTATGATAATCAAATAGATATCAAAAAAACATTTTATGTGTAATTGAAAAAATGTTATTTGGACATAAAAAATTAGTGTTAAGATTAGATAATTGGACTTACGTATTTAAATTTGCTTACAGTACCATTAGTGAATTAAAAAATGGACCATTAAAAAATAATCTATTAAATCTTTTCATGGAAAATGAATACACTGTAAACAATTGAAAATCAATTGAGCATGAGACAAGAGCCACTACTACCTTGGCATTTTATTATTTCTGTTGATTCATATTCTTTTGCCTGCATCACTTTCTCCATTATCAATTGTGCTTTTTGTGCGATTTTCCTTCCCTACATTTTCCTGCTTCAAAGATATTATCACATAATTAGCTGCAATACAACACATCGAAATGAACTTGACAATTACATAAAATAAGGAAATGAAGAATTTTTCCGTGTTTTCAAATACTAAAGATATTCAAGCACTAAACAACATTACATGAAATCATTTTAGGAGGTAAATAAAACACAAGAAACTGAGTTCACTTTCAGTAAAAAGCCTACCTACCAAAAATTAACATTAATGCACATTAAAATTGTTGATAATAAAATCAATTAGTAGTTTTAAAGTTGACTTTCTTTAAGCATAAACATCAATTAAGCAAAAATAATATCAATGTACAAAAAATATGCTTTCCTAATACTTGGTTTCAAGCTCATATAAAACAAATAAAAATATATTTTAAATCTAAAGAAAAAAAACCTCTCCAAAACTCAGAGGCTTCACTCGAAATCAATTGAAGAACTTGTACTGGGGGATAAGAATACTCCTTAGACACAAAGGAATCCAAACTATAATTAATCTGGTTAAAGGATAAACACAAACAGAATTATGATTATCATTTAGCTCTATTCAGGTAATTTATTAGATTGAAATAGAGTAATTATTATAGTGACAAAAAGAATAAGAGAAAAGTACTTTTCATACGACAAGGCCACATGAGTGCTTTTAAATACATCATGTACCAAGATAGCAAAGTGAGCTATTAATGTTGATAGAAACAGTAAGGAGAAAGGGCAATTTTTGAACATTCTAATGCCATCTAATCTATTGGTGAACAATATAACAAAATAGGCCTCTAAGTCAATATTATATTTGAATAGAAAAGCAACAAATTTCTTAAATGGACAATATATCAAATTTTAAATAACCAACATATTACCACTAAAGCGCTCTGGACTTAGAAAAATAGCTAAGCCCGTCTCAGCTTAAATCCCAGTTGAATCATTAAAGCTAGATATATGAAATATAGCATCCTAAGAAAATAGACTACTCATGCACAAAGGTGTCTGGAAATCCCAAAACTTAAACCTTTTCAATGACACTCCATGAAAATCTAGGAAGCATCATCGATGACAAACAAAATCGAACAAGAACAAGATTGAGAAAATGCTCCTTCTTTTCTTCAAAGTTTCTCTTTCTCTGGACAGCAGAGTCTTTGAACTTTTTTATAACTTCTAGTATTTTAGCTGAGTTCTAATCGATTTCCCTAAGAAGTTTGTATAAGATGAGGTAAATTCTAAAATATCACCAGGGACAATTGTAATTTCTTTATTATTATATAGGAAACATTTAATGACTCTCCCAATAATTTTACCAATGGTATAGAAGAAAACAATAGGGACAAATATAGAATTTAAATGACAGTCATGCAATGTGGTCAAAATAGGCAAAAACTTAAGTGCAAAAAGTTGAAACCAATGGCATTGAAAAGATAACAATAGGTAAAATGTAAACTAAAACTTATATGATAGAATATTTTAGTCTATGAAAGCTAGTATTTTGAAGAGAGAGATCATAAAAAGGATGGAATTAGTGATAGTGAAAAAAACCAACAACTATGTGAGCATTAAAGCAAATATCGCTAAAATTAAAATTTACCAATCCTACTTATTTTGTCTACAATTGTTCAACAGATGAAAGCAAGCACATATAATTTGTGTTTAAAATGCTTATTTGACTCACTTTATCATTTTAAGCATATTCTCCATTTCAATTTGCACTTGCTGATTTGCATTCATCACATGACCAACAGTTATTCTTTGTAGATACATACAAAATTTAACGTAGAGGAAACCGTGAACGATGAAAAGAATATGTTGATCAAATTGCACTCACTGTTCACTAAATAAATATCAAGAAAAAACCCATAAAAACTCTGTGCGTATATGTGTGTGTGTGTGTGTATATATATATATATATATATATATATATATATATATATATATATATATATATATATATATATATATAAGCAAGACTCATCAATATAGCATTTTGACATTGGAAATATGCACAATCAGGGGAAAATTAAGCAAATAAAAGGCACCAACCAATGCCAAAAAAGTAGGGGGGGGGGAGAGAGAGAATTAGGAACAAGTACCATTGTTGCACCAAAATACTGGACTATGTTCTCATGCTTAAATCAACTGAGAAGAGAAATTTCCTGAACATGTCAAATGAATTTATTTAAAAAACAACGTAATGGTTAGTATACAATTGAGAATATTAACTCGAGCCTAGGAAGCGACAATTTAAATATATAGGTGATAACAAGTAATGAGCAAAAAATTGAGGCTGCTTGACCTGCTCAAGTTAGATAATCATTTGCCTACCCTCGTCCCCCTGATTAAACAAAAATACTTCCTTGATAGCAAAAAAGAATCCATCACTTGCACAAACAAATTTATGATAGGGTTTAGCAAATCATAGCAAACACATTACAATTGTGTATCAGATCATGTAAACTGAAGAGAGAAATCCACACCACATACAAAATGGGATAAAAGTAATATTTCTTTTCTAAAATGGAACTCCAATGTACATGCTGGTGGAGCAAGACAATCTTATGTGTAAAAATCAAGTAAAATAGGAAAAAATGGCGTCAACTATGAGTAAACAGAAAATAAATAAAAGAAAAATCCCAGATAAAGATTAGAATGAAACAATTCACATATACATACATGTAAAAGGGAAAATGTTCCAAGTCCGTGGCAAAAGAAGGGGAAAAAAACTGAAGCAAGACTTAAGATCTCTAGTAATAGATGAGCTCACATACGATCACCTCTATGTACTTCTTTCTATATCACACACTCAGTAGTGATAATCAACATAATCAAACAATATTTTAATTAATTTACACTATAACCATGTCCAATGAACTCAGTAAAAGGAAACTTACAAGGAAAAGAAAATTTGAAAATACAGTACTTGGTGTCACCAGAGAGATCTCAAATGTAAGGCACATGATATGAAGTTATAATCTTCCTGAATTAGCAGAGAATAATATAGAAATCATTAATGAATTCGAAAGTTTTAAACTTGGACACTTGGAATGCCGGGGCAAGGAGGGTTCAACTAAAAGAAATGGAACTTCTTAATTTTCCCTTAAAGAACCTATGGAAAGACTGTAAAGAGGCCTTTCTTTCTTTATCCAATATTAAGCAGGGATAAAAATTTCACAAATTTAATAAATTGAATTAAGATGGTAATTAAAATTTTCTAAACAGATAGGAAAAACTTCAAGACCTCGTAACCCTCTATGGATCAGTTTGCGAGACACATTTGGCATCACAAATTAAAGAGTACACAGACATTTATAAATACCATCAAGTTGTTCTCCACTACCTTCATCCTAAACCAAAATAAATGCTAAATAAGCACTTCCCGAGAACATGGACTTTGCTGACTCTTTGACAACATGAACTTCCATCTCACCCCCTTCCGTAAGCTGATTTAAATTCCAATAGGGCCGTTTCGGTTCAGAAAAATATTTAATAGAATACTTGCTTCCAAGAGTGCTACACAGAGGACTTATAGTTGTTGATTCACAGAAAAGGGGAAAAATCAAAGAACTAAGGTTTTCGAAAAACCATTCGGTGACCAACTCAAAACCTGAGGTAATAATAGATCTACGCGAAATAATATAAAAAAGGGATCAACAAAGACTGACCGTTGACGGCAATAGACGACGAAAACTGTAACCCTAGGCACGAACGATCTGCAAGCGCGACGGTATCAAAATCGAGCAAAACAATATAAATAGATCTACACGAAACAACAAAAGGAAAAAAAATTACGAACCTTTGATGGCGATCGACGAGGAACACTGTAACCCGAGGCACGAAGGATCTCGAAGCGTGAGGGTGAGAGAGAGAGATGGCAGAAGAGAACTAATTTTTTTCTTTTCGTAATTGTATCTGTAGGGCTAGGTAAGAAGCGCTAGTACGGATAAAAAATTGGAAGAAAAAGCGTGTTCCCTATTCAACTAAAAAGTGTCATTTTTCGTCCTCTGAATAGTAAATATGGAAGTGGATCTTATATATAGTAGGGATAAACATCCTAATCAACAAGAAAATCAGCTGTTCAAATGCCAATCAATTTTGTATTCCTTTAATTAATCAATATAAACATCTACTAGTCAACAAGTGAATTACCTGTTCAAATGCCAATCAATTTTGTATTCCTTTAATCAACTACTAGATTTTTTCCCCTTGCGATGCACAAGATTTCTATCAATAAAAATGATTTTGATAAAAATTTATAAAAATATACTGATTATACAATCATATAAAAAAAAAAAGACAAATGACATTTTATTACAAAATGTTATCGAATTTGAAACTTAAAAAAAAAAAAAAAAAAACTAATCGAAATAGGGGGAAAAAACTTCATTTAATTTATGCATTGATAACAAAAAGTTGATATCAACAAATTAATGATTGTAATTATAATCAAAACATTCAGATAATAATAATAATAATAATAATAATAATAATAATAATAATAATAATAATAATAATAATCAAAACATTATTTTAATACAATTTATGATATATAATTCAGAAAATATGATTTATGATATTAAAGATAAAAATAATAATAATCAAAATATAATTTTGATACTTAACAGCTACACGTATGATTTATAAAATTAAGAACAACAAATAAATAAAATATATAATTAAATTATAATTTTAATTATGATAGCTATAAATATTGATTGAATTCATCAATATTACCATTAATAATAAAAAAATAGTCTAATAATCTAAGTGAAAAATTTATGAACCAAAAAATAAGGAATATTCCTAAGTTATTTAGACTAAAACATTTTCGGGTTGAAAAATTGTATAGTTTATAAACTGGTTTATAAAAAAAAAAAATGCTAATATATGGATTTCAAATCTAAAAATACATATCACAAATTATTTTGAAATTTCACTGTTTCCAAAGAGATTCTTATGAATTATGTGAAAATATATTCAAATTCAAGAAATTCATTAGAATTTACAATCTTTTGAAATCCATAAAAATCTCGGTAGAGGACACCTCCCTTAATTTGAAGATCTATGATTATCCCAAAAAATTACATTTAAATTAAGGGTAATTATATTGACACCACTAATTTTATTAACCACACCACATTATATTGACACCACTAATTAAATCATAAATTTTATAACTACACCTCATTCTTTTTACAAATATAAACTTTGTTAAATAAAATGAAAACAAAATATGGTAAACTACATACACCACCAATACTTTTTAGGTTAACAATTAAAACAATAAAATAATTCTGAAAATATGAAAATTAGCTAGAAAAACTAAAAAATACGATCAAAACATAAGATCTAATGAATATCAAGATATGACACCCAAAAATATAAGATCTAATCTTCTTTTATGATTTTCTTCTTCCAGATCTAACAAAAATACACAAGCACGAATTTATGTACACTCCAGATAATATTTAGAGTTACTGTAAAATTTAATTTAGGGTTTTTTAATTAGATTTGTGGTGTCTTTATATATACAAAATCTCTATCTATTACAAAGAAAATAGCATTTAACCGTGCAAAAGGTAATAAAATCTCCAGAAACCAAATCTCTATCTAACCTTAAATATGGATTTGCATATTCTGACAATCGTGTATTAAGTTAATAAGAATAATAAATTTTATATAAAAAAAAGAATAATAAATATATAAGATAATTTGTTTTTTGGGAAAATATGTGGAAATGTTTGCAGACCTTCACGTTTATAGAGATGAAGATGGAAGATGATTGTGGTGTACCATAACCATCCTTTTGGATAGAGAGATGAAGATGGAAGAAGATGATTGTGCTGTACTAATTTTATTTTCATTTTATTTGTTATTTTTGCAAAAGGAATGTAGTGTAATTATAAAATTCTATTTTTTATAAAATTGGAGGGTTATTTTATAGGATGGTTATTTAAGTCAATTTATTTGTGACCAATTTAATAAATATAAAAAATGTGGTGTGATTAATAAAAGTTGTGGTGTCAATATAATTACCCTTAATTTAATATAACAAATTAGAGGGACCATTTTTCACAACTTCAAAAAATGGATCGAACACAAATGGCAGCAGAAGAATAATGAATGCAATAGTTTAGCAACACGAATCACGGAAAATTTTTAATCAATGAATTTGACTTTGCAAAACAATAAATTTAAGGAGAAATAATTTATGGACATTTTTTGGGACATTTTAATGTGATACATATTCATTAATTATGAAAAAGTAAGTACTGTGATAATTTTTTTCAGCAATTAATGAATGTACGTAACGTTATAATGCCCCCTAAAAATATTAATGTTAATTAATGTCTGGAGAGTGTTGACAGGAATATACAGACGATCATCACATCTCACATCCGTAATTTTGCTGTTTTGTATCGAACTTTATGATTTTAGTACATATGTTAATGTTAATTAATGTAGTCTTCTGCGAATCAATTATAATTGATTATTTATATTTTTTTAGTAAAATATGTGATTAAAATTTAGAGAAAAAAAATATGTAATAGTTAAAAATTGGAGAGAATAATATGTATTGTTAAAAAATGGTTTCAAAAATTGTGTAATTTATAAATATATTTATAAATCAATTTTTGTACTTTATCGAACATATAACCATTGTTTGGGTAACGCTGTTTGATTTATAAACTGGTTTATTTATGATTTTGAGGTAAAAAAATGGTTAATAATTGGAAAAAGAAAATATGTATGATAAAAAGTAGTTTGAAAAATTTTGTAGTTTATAAACTAATTATTTTGGTTACTAAACGAAATAAGACTGTCTTTGTTCGGGTAACTGAATTAATTCAAAGAAAACATAAAATTTAATTTACACAATTTTTCATACCACTTTTTAACCCACGCATATTTTCTCTCCAATTTTTAACTCCACCGTTTGGTAACTTGTGTTTTTTGGTTTATAAACATATTTATAAATTACACAATTTTTCAAATCATTTTTTAACCATACATATTTTCTCTCTTCAATTTTTAACCATTATTTTTTACCTCAAAATCATAAATAAACTAGTTTATAAATCAAACAGTTTTTACGAAACAATAGAAAAATACAAATGAATCAAGCAAATATACAAATGAATCAAGCAAATATTCAAATTCCATTCTTATGGCCGCCGAGCAGAAAGTAAATTCAAAGAAAAGTGTAGACTGAAGAGTGCTGGATGCCAGAATATTTCCCGGCCCCATGATCCCATCTACCTACCTGAGGAGAGAACAAGAGATACAGTGAGAATATTTCCCTGAAGCCCAACTGAGGAGAGAACAAGAGAGACAGTGAGGGAATGAGCATGGCAACGAAGACGGTGTGCGTAACAGGAGCATCAGGATATATAGCTTCATGGATCGTAAAGTTCCTGCTTCAGCGTGGTTATACTGTTAAAGCATCTGTTCGTGACCTCAGTTAGTCCCCTCTCTCTTCTTTGATTCGACTCTTAATCTAACTTCGTTGAACGATCATTTACGATATGAGTTATTTTCTTTGATTGTATTTCCATGGGTATTTTGATGAAGTGAAGTATTTTCAGTAAGATTAGGAGATGTCAGTCCTCTTTCCCCGATTTCAACTTTTGATCAAATTACGATGATTTCACGATATGTATTATCCTAATTTTTTATTGGGAGATTGATAACTCCCTATTTATTGTTTTGTATCATTTCGTGATACGGTTTACTATTTTTTTTTTAAATGTTAAGCTTTACATTTAATTTTTAGGGAAATAAAAACCATTCCGGCTTGAGGGCATCCCCAACCGTTGAACCCAAATGAATAGTACCCATTTTTGTTATAATTTCTTAATATTTTTACCCCGATTATAAATTTGTTAATTAACTACTTTAATTTGAATTAATAGCTAGTTCGTAGAATTGATCAAATTGAAAATAGTCATTTTTCTCGAAAAAAAATCGATGTTGAACTGCAAAATACACCTAGTGGCCACAAATTCTCTAAGTTAAATGATGTGATCTATAATGGACGAAACTAATTTTCAGAATTAGTGTATTCCTCCCACAAATGCTCAATTAAGGCATTTCGAACTGCATAATGAGCGTCGCTATTTCTGATTTGTCTGTATCGAGCAAGAAATTCTTGAATTTAAATTAACAATTACAGAATTATAACATTTGAAATTAAATAATAATAATAATTATAATATTTACAATTACAAGTATTACAATAACGACTAATTATTGGACAAATTATGAATTTTTAGCATTTCAATTAAATATGAAAAGGTAAATAAAAAAGGCTAACCCCAAATTTGGGGTCCTCTGGGAGATGGCCTAAGTAATTTATCAGAAATTCTATTAGGGTTAAGTATACAAATAAACAACTTTAAAGGGCATATTTTTAAATACCATGTATTTTAAAAGATATTTCAACAATACAAAACATATTTTCTAAATCAGGTAAAATTCAAAAACCAAAATTTTACCCTAAGAAAACGATTGGATTACTCATAGGTCGTGAAAAGTGGATGTGAACTACAGATTTACGACATATTTAACTGGTTGGAATGTTGATTTCAACTGCGTTGGAGTATCCATCATGTCGGATAGACTGTGGTTGTAGTTTAAAGTCGAGACTGATAGCAGTTCAGGTTGATAGAGTTCCCCGATTGGAGCAGGAATGTTCCTCACATAGCATCTGAACCGTGTGTTCCTCATAGGGTATGTCGGAAGTCTCATTTTACAATTAACCCGAAGTACGACTCATCTGAATTTTTTTTTAGACACCATAATGCGGGTTTTGTCTTGTATGATGTTACATTGGCAGTGAATGCTAGCTATAGTGCATAGCACATTCCATATATCTCTCTTATAAGCAAGTTAAATGATAGACAGTAATAAGCATCTTGCATTGCAGCTGTGCATCTCACCAAAAATGCAAAAATCAAGGAGGAATAGATTCTTGTCGAAAAACATTAGGAAGTTGTTTTCACTAACATGTTAAAATAATTACAAATTGTAATTAATTACGATTACAATTTAATTATAATTGGAACTTAATTGTGTATTATAAATCAATAGAAATTTCATTTTTCTTTTAAAACTAAAATAGAATTAGTCACAAATTATAATTAATTACAATTGTAATTAATTATAATTGCGATTTAATTTCAATTTTGCAATTAATTATAGTATGTAATTAATTACAATTGCGGTTTAATTTCAATTTTGTAATTAATTACAATTGTAACTTAATTTCAATTTTACAATTAAATATAATTGTAACTAATGAATTTGCAAAACATGACAGATTTAATTCCTGAAATTAATTGAATTAGTTACAAATTGCAACTTAATTACATTCTACAATGAATTACAATTTGTATCTCAATCTTGCAATTAATTACAGTTAATTGTATATTACAAGCCACTCGAGATTTTCTTTTTCTTTTAAAATTAATTGAATTAACTACAAATTGTAACTAAGTAATTATAATTGCAACTTAATTAAATTTTGTAATTAATTACAATTCCAACAAAGGGGCATGATTGGCGTTACTCAAAGATGAAACGGAAGAGAACTCAATAAACTTCAACGTGTCTAACACTAATCTTTATAATTGCAACTTAATTACATTCTTTAATGAATTATAGTTTGTAATTAATTACAATTATAACTTAATTTTAATTTTACACTCAATTACAGTTGTAACTAATTAATTATTATTGTACTTAATTGTATATTATAATTCACTGGAGATTTCATTTTTTTTTAAATTAATCGAATTATTTATAAATTGTAATTAATTTACAACTATAACTAAGGAGTACAATTGGCGTTACTCAAAGATAAAATGGAAGAGAATTCAATAAATGTCAACACTGCTAAATAGTAATAATCTAACACTAATCCATTAGACATAAAATGAACAACGTTAGAGGTGACTACTCCAGTTTTTCTTTTTCTATTTAAAAAAAAATAAATAAATAAATAAAAAATCTCTTCTATGTTTCTCATAAACCACAATACTTAAAGATGAAATTAATGGAAGAGAATTCAATAAACATCGGATAATGCTTATATATCGAATTGGGGGACGAGCCTTTCTAAATCATTGTGGAATGATGAATATTATCCACTTATTAGTACTGAAAAGGCTTGAGCTGCCAATGCATTCGCTCTCGATGCGTAAGAATACTGTCCAGTGCCATCTTGCATTCCCATCTTGCCTAATGCGATGTAAACATAACTTTTGTGTCTGATCGGACGACTTCAAATAGAATACTCTGCCAAGAAGGATCATTATATCCTAAGAAGGTGGAGGGTAAGATATTGGTGTGTCTTCAGGGGGAGGAATGCACGAGTCGACAAAGGTGAACAAGCTTTTTTTACTTGTTGCTGTCGCGTATGAAAATCAGAAGGAAGCACATGCATTTGAAAATAAGAAGTTCGGGTGCAAACAAAAAGAGGTTGTTATAACGTTGAGATGCCCTCAATTTCTGTCTGAACGGCTTCCTTTACGCTGAAAGTGGCATCAGTAGAAATGCTCAAGGAAGAAAAAGGTTGCGGAAATGATCAAGATGACGAAAGGCGACAGATGTTAGCGCCAGCAAATGATACGAAGTCCACGGCCACCATTAGTGGGATCGATTGCAGGCAAATAGAAGCTACTTGCGGCGGCGCACCAAGCCATAAGTCGGTTGTTGAATGCGTGTATTTTGATTTCTGAGTGAGTGGAGTATATTGAGAGAGAGAGAGAGAGAGAGAGAGAGAGAGAGAGAGAGAGAGAGAGAGAGAGAGAGAGAGAGAGTGTGATTGATTGATTGATTGATTTTTTAGTTAATGACTGATTTTGTTAAATAGTTCTTAATTATCTAATTTACAATAATAAAATTCTATAAACATGGTTTCGGATAATTTTCCCATTCTATTATTGCATTTAAAATTAACCCATTAACTGAATCTAAACTTATTCATGCGGGGCAAAAAATTGAACTATGTTTTGTTAATTATTTTAACGAGTTCTCCATATCTTTCTTTTTAATTTTATATCCCGAGAAATATTTATTTTACCATATCAATTTTTTTGGTGAGGAAATTTTGGGGATAATTTCTGAGATGCATTTGTTCAATATTTATATATATTCTATTTATTGTTGGAAAATATATTGGTGGCAATTGATTTTCACTTGTGTGAATGTGAAATTGATCCCACATTGATTGAAAGTTGGGAATTGAAAAGGAGCTTAAAAGGGATTACAATCCCACATTGGTTGAAAATGGAAAAGTGGGAATAAGTGGAAGTTATAAATAATAGTTCCATCCCACATTGGAAAATGGAAAAATGTGGAAATATTGGGAGTGCTTAAATGTTATCCCACATAGGATAAAAATAAGTTTGTGGATCAATTTATATATGGTTAACAATTTGTAAGGTGTAACAATTTGTTGCATAGAGAATCCTCCATGGCCTACGCGCCCGCAGGGGGGGGTGCAAATCTTGGACCGATTTGGCCTTCGAGCCTTGAACTTGTGTGCGGGCGCGACCTGCGTACACGAATGTCGGATCGAACGAGTTAAAAATTGGCCACAAAGTGCAAGCCACGTTTTGGAATTTTCTTTTACAGTTTCCATTAAAAAATAACCTGAAAATTTATTTTGCAACTCCAAAACGTCTGAATTCAAATGGAGTGTAAAGACAGGGTTTGTAACTCCAAAAAACGTCTGAATTCAAATGGAGGAATTATGACAGCATTAAGAGGCAAAGGCTCCTCCTTGCCTATATATATTGAGCCAATTCCTCAAATTCAAGGATACCAAAAACTCGAAAATCTCTCTGCATTTTCTGTCCAGCTTCCTGCCTTCCTTCTTCCAGTCTTGGTGATTCTGTTCAAGCACATTTTCCGTTCGAATGCAGTTCCGGCCGCTTTATCCTGGGAAGCAAGAACTGTTGATTGCATATTTATCGGATATGCACATAACAGTAGTGTCTATCGGTTTCTTGTGTTTGATTCTAAAATTTCTGATATACACAAAAACACGATAATGGAATCGAGAAATGCGTCATTCTTTGAACATGTATTTCCATATAAGTCCAATGAAGAAGCTGAAGCAAGCTCTTCTAAACGGACATATGAGACTATGATTGAGAATAGTCAAGACCAAGAAGTTGAGGTTGAACCAAGACGTAGCAAACGAGAAAGGATAGAAAAGTCTTATGGTCCTGATTTTCTGACATATATGCTAGAAACTGAACCTCAAAGCTTCAAAGAAGCAGTAAACTCTTCTGAAGGACCTCAATGGAAAGGGGCAATTAAAAGTGAAATAGATTCCATTCTGGAAAACCATACATGGGAGCTGGTTGATCTTCCCCCGGGAAGCAAACCACTAGGCTACAAATGGATTTTCAAAAGGAAAATGAAAGCAGATGGAACTATTGATAAGTATAAGGCAAGACTTGTAATTAAAGGTTATAGGCAACGAGAAGGCCTTGACTACTTTGACACTTATTCTCCGGTAACGAGAATAACTTCCATTCGATTGATATTAGCGATTGCATCTTTGTATAATATCGAAGTACATCAAATGGATGTCAAAACTGCTTTTCTAAATGGAGATTTAGAAGAAGAAATTTACATGGAACAACCCGATGGGTTTTCTGCACCAGGACAAGAAAACAAGGTGTGTAAATTGGTAAAGTCATTATACGGCTTGAAACAAGCACCAAAACAATGGCATGAAAAATTTGACAAAGCAATGATGGAAAGTGGATTTAAAATCAATGAATGTGACAAATGCGTTTACATCAAAGACACAAAAAATGGTTATGTCATTTTATGTCTTTATGTTGACGACATGCTCATCGTTGGCAGCAACGATAAGATGATTAAATCTACTAAAAATATGTTGAATTCAAGATTCGACATGAAGGATATGGGTTTAGCTGATGTGATTCTTGGAGTTAAACTTTCAAGAACATCAGATGGACTTGTTCTAAGTCAGTCACATTATGTGGACAAGATTTTGGAAAAATTCAATAATGATGATACTGGCGTAGCAAGAACACCAATAGATACAAGTCAACATCTATCGAAAAATAGAGGCGATGATATTTTTCAAGTAGAGTACTCTAGAATAATCGGAAGTCTTATGTACCTAATGAGTTGTACAAGACCAGATATAACTTACGCAGTTAGCAAGCTGAGTAGATATACTAGTAATCCAGGGTCTGACCACTGGAAAGGAATAGTAAGAGTACTAAGATACTTGAGATGTACTCGTGATTTTGGACTGCACTATACCAGATATCCTGCAGTTATTGAAGGATATACTGATGCTAATTGGATATCTGATATTAAAGACTCAAAGTCTACAAGTGGATTCGTGTTCACACTAGGAGGTGCAGCTATATCATGGAAATCTTCTAAACAAACAGTTATTGCGAGATCTACCATTGGATCTGAGTTTATAGCTTTAGATAAATGTGGTGAAGAGGCTGAATGGCTACGCAATCTCTTAGAGGATATATTCCAAGATGGTCAAAACCTGTGCCAGCAATTTGCATACATTGTGATAGTCAATCTGCGATTGGAAGGGCACAAAGCAACATGTACAATGGTAAGTCTAGACACATACGTCGTAGACATAATACCATAAGACAGTTACTCTCAACTGGAGTTATCTCGATTGACTATGTAAAGTCAAAAGATAACATTGCGGATCCGCTAACCAAAGGGTTAAATAGAGAGTTAGTTGCAAAGTCATCGAGAGGAATGGGACTTAAGCCTCTAAAAGAATAAGTTATTGTAATGGAAACTCAACCTAGCTAACTGGAGATCCCAAGATCTAGGTTCAATGAGAAAACCTAATTACAAATACTTAATAGGATCACTATGGGGATTATCTCCTGTCCATTCCTGTAATAACAGTGATGCCCGTGGGGAGAGGATAAGCAATAAGCTTTTAATGATTCTTATGCATCGGAAATCCGAGCGGAGTAATGCGGGTTACTCTTGATTAAGAAATCACCTATGTGAGAGAGAAGTGGGGCCGCTTCGAAGGGAATTATGAGGCTAATTCTTAACAACTCTCACTGAACCAGGCATATGTTCATGGCCACAAACGAACATACCCATGAGAACTAAAATGTGTTAGGAAGAATCCTGTGTGAAGTACATCATCGTTTACACAGAAGGCAGAACAGTTCAAAGACATCGTGTCTACTGATCAGCTAGTAAAGTAAATGTATTTTCACAAGGGAAGGTTCAAAGGAAACCCCTACCTATCCTATGCAGGATTCAACTATGGAACTTTATCACCAAGTATTCTGTGTCTCTATCAATTTCCATTCATTCATGTGGGGAATTGTTGGAAAATATATTGGTGGCAATTGATGATTACAATCCCACATTGGTTGAAAATGGAAAAGTGGGAATAAGTGGAAGCTATAAATAATAGTTCCATCCCACATTGGAAAATGGAAAAATGTGGAAATATTGGGAGTGCTTAAATGTTATCCCACATAGGATAAAAATAAGTTTGTGGATCAATTTATATATGGTTAACAATTTGTAAGGTGTAACCATTTGTTGCATAGAGAATCCTCCATGGCCTACGCGCCCGCAGGGGGGGGGTGCAAATCTTGGACCGATTTGGCCTTCGAGCCTTGAACTTGTGTGCGGGCGCGACCTGCGTACACGAATGTCGGACCGAACGAGTTAAAAATTGGCCACAAAGTGCAAGCCACGTTTTGGAATTTTCTTTTACAGTTTCCATTAAAAAATAACCTGAAAATTTATTTTGCAACTCCAAAACGTCTGAATTCAAATGGAGTGTAAAGACAGGGTTTGTAACTCCAAAAAACGTCTGAATTCAAATGGAGGAATTATGACAGCATTAAGAGGCAAAGGCTCCTCCTTGCCTATATATATTGAGCCAATTCCTCAAATTCAAGGATACCAAAAACTCGAAAATCTCTCTGCATTTTCTGTCCAGCTTCCTGCCTTCCTTCTTCCAGTCTTGGTGATTCTGTTCAAGCACATTTTCCGTTCGAATGCAGTTCCGGCCGCTTTATCCTGGGAAGCAAGAACTGTTGATTGCATATTTATCGGATATGCACATAACAGTAGTGTCTATCGGTTTCTTGTGTTTGATTCTAAAATTTCTGATATACACAAAAACACGATAATGGAATCGAGAAATGCGTCATTCTTTGAACATGTATTTCCATATAAGTCCAATGAAGAAGCTGAAGCAAGCTCTTCTAAACGGACATATGAGACTATGATTGAGAATAGTCAAGACCAAGAAGTTGAGGTTGAACCAAGACGTAGCAAACGAGAAAGGATAGAAAAGTCTTATGGTCCTGATTTTCTGACATATATGCTAGAAACTGAACCTCAAAGCTTCAAAGAAGCAGTAAACTCTTCTGAAGGACCTCAATGGAAAGGGGCAATTAAAAGTGAAATAGATTCCATTCTGGAAAACCATACATGGGAGCTGGTTGATCTTCCCCCGGGAAGCAAACCACTAGGCTACAAATGGATTTTCAAAAGGAAAATGAAAGCAGATGGAACTATTGATAAGTATAAGGCAAGACTTGTAATTAAAGGTTATAGGCAACGAGAAGGCCTTGACTACTTTGACACTTATTCTCCGGTAACGAGAATAACTTCCATTCGATTGATATTAGCGATTGCATCTTTGTATAATATCGAAGTACATCAAATGGATGTCAAAACTGCTTTTCTAAATGGAGATTTAGAAGAAGAAATTTACATGGAACAACCCGATGGGTTTTCTGCACCAGGACAAGAAAACAAGGTGTGTAAATTGGTAAAGTCATTATACGGCTTGAAACAAGCACCAAAACAATGGCATGAAAAATTTGACAAAGCAATGATGGAAAGTGGATTTAAAATCAATGAATGTGACAAATGCGTTTACATCAAAGACACAAAAAATGGTTATGTCATTTTATGTCTTTATGTTGACGACATGCTCATCGTTGGCAGCAACGATAAGATGATTAAATCTACTAAAAATATGTTGAATTCAAGATTCGACATGAAGGATATGGGTTTAGCTGATGTGATTCTTGGAGTTAAACTTTCAAGAACATCAGATGGACTTGTTCTAAGTCAGTCACATTATGTGGACAAGATTTTGGAAAAATTCAATAATGATGATACTGGCGTAGCAAGAACACCAATAGATACAAGTCAACATCTATCGAAAAATAGAGGCGATGATATTTTTCAAGTAGAGTACTCTAGAATAATCGGAAGTCTTATGTACCTAATGAGTTGTACAAGACCAGATATAACTTACGCAGTTAGCAAGCTGAGTAGATATACTAGTAATCCAGGGTCTGACCACTGGAAAGGAATAGTAAGAGTACTAAGATACTTGAGATGTACTCGTGATTTTGGACTGCACTATACCAGATATCCTGCAGTTATTGAAGGATATACTGATGCTAATTGGATATCTGATATTAAAGACTCAAAGTCTACAAGTGGATTCGTGTTCACACTAGGAGGTGCAGCTATATCATGGAAATCTTCTAAACAAACAGTTATTGCGAGATCTACCATTGGATCTGAGTTTATAGCTTTAGATAAATGTGGTGAAGAGGCTGAATGGCTACGCAATCTCTTAGAGGATATATTCCAAGATGGTCAAAACCTGTGCCAGCAATTTGCATACATTGTGATAGTCAATCTGCGATTGGAAGGGCACAAAGCAACATGTACAATGGTAAGTCTAGACACATACGTCGTAGACATAATACCATAAGACAGTTACTCTCAACTGGAGTTATCTCGATTGACTATGTAAAGTCAAAAGATAACATTGCGGATCCGCTAACCAAAGGGTTAAATAGAGAGTTAGTTGCAAAGTCATCGAGAGGAATGGGACTTAAGCCTCTAAAAGAATAAGTTATTGTAATGGAAACTCAACCTAGCTAACTGGAGATCCCAAGATCTAGGTTCAATGAGAAAACCTAATTACAAATACTTAATAGGATCACTATGGGGATTATCTCCTGTCCATTCCTGTAATAACAGTGATGCCCGTGGGGAGAGGATAAGCAATAAGCTTTTAATGATTCTTATGCATCGGAAATCCGAGCGGAGTAATGCGGGTTACTCTTGATTAAGAAATCACCTATGTGAGAGAGAAGTGGGGCCGCTTCGAAGGGAATTATGAGGCTAATTCTTAACAACTCTCACTGAACCAGGCATATGTTCATGGCCACAAACGAACATACCCATGAGAACTAAAATGTGTTAGGAAGAATCCTGTGTGAAGTACATCATCGTTTACACAGAAGGCAGAACAGTTCAAAGACATCGTGTCTACTGATCAGCTAGTAAAGTAAATGTATTTTCACAAGGGAAGGTTCAAAGGAAACCCCTACCTATCCTATGCAGGATTCAACTATGGAACTTTATCACCAAGTATTCTGTGTCTCTATCAATTTCCATTCATTCATGTGGGGAATTGTTGGAAAATATATTGGTGGCAATTGATGATTACAATCCCACATTGGTTGAAAATGGAAAAGTGGGAATAAGTGGAAGCTATAAATAATAGTTCCATCCCACATTGGAAAATGGAAAAATGTGGAAATATTGGGAGTGCTTAAATGTTATCCCACATAGGATAAAAATAAGTTTGTGGATCAATTTATATATGGTTAACAATTTGTAAGGTGTAACCATTTGTTGCATAGAGAATCCTCCATGGCCTACGCGCCCGCAGGGGGGGGGGTGCAAATCTTGGACCGATTTGGCCTTCGAGCCTTGAACTTGTGTGCGGGCGCGACCTGCGTACACGAATGTCGGACCGAACGAGTTAAAAATTGGCCACAAAGTGCAAGCCACGTTTTGGAATTTTCTTTTACAGTTTCCATTAAAAAATAACCTGAAAATTTATTTTGCAACTCCAAAACGTCTGAATTCAAATGGAGTGTAAAGACAGGGTTTGTAACTCCAAAAAACGTCTGAATTCAAATGGAGGAATTATGACAGCATTAAGAGGCAAAGGCTCCTCCTTGCCTATATATATTGAGCCAATTCCTCAAATTCAAGGATACCAAAAACTCGAAAATCTCTCTGCATTTTCTGTCCAGCTTCCTGCCTTCCTTCTTCCAGTCTTGGTGATTCTGTTCAAGCACATTTTCCGTTCGAATGCAGTTCCGGCCGCTTTATCCTGGGAAGCAAGAACTGTTGATTGCATATTTATCGGATATGCACATAACAGTAGTGTCTATCGGTTTCTTGTGTTTGATTCTAAAATTTCTGATATACACAAAAACACGATAATGGAATCGAGAAATGCGTCATTCTTTGAACATGTATTTCCATATAAGTCCAATGAAGAAGCTGAAGCAAGCTCTTCTAAACGGACATATGAGACTATGATTGAGAATAGTCAAGACCAAGAAGTTGAGGTTGAACCAAGACGTAGCAAACGAGAAAGGATAGAAAAGTCTTATGGTCCTGATTTTCTGACATATATGCTAGAAACTGAACCTCAAAGCTTCAAAGAAGCAGTAAACTCTTCTGAAGGACCTCAATGGAAAGGGGCAATTAAAAGTGAAATAGATTCCATTCTGCAAAACCATACATGGGAGCTGGTTGATCTTCCCCCGGGAAGCAAACCACTAGGCTACAAATGGATTTTCAAAAGGAAAATGAAAGCAGATGGAACTATTGATAAGTATAAGGCAAGACTTGTAATTAAAGGTTATAGGCAACGAGAAGGCCTTGACTACTTTGACACTTATTCTCCGGTAACGAGAATAACTTCCATTCGATTGATATTAGCGATTGCATCTTTGTATAATATCGAAGTACATCAAATGGATGTCAAAACTGCTTTTCTAAATGGAGATTTAGAAGAAGAAATTTACATGGAACAACCCGATGGGTTTTCTGCACCAGGACAAGAAAACAAGGTGTGTAAATTGGTAAAGTCATTATACGGCTTGAAACAAGCACCAAAACAATGGCATGAAAAATTTGACAAAGCAATGATGGAAAGTGGATTTAAAATCAATGAATGTGACAAATGCGTTTACATCAAAGACACAAAAAATGGTTATGTCATTTTATGTCTTTATGTTGACGACATGCTCATCGTTGGCAGCAACGATAAGATGATTAAATCTACTAAAAATATGTTGAATTCAAGATTCGACATGAAGGATATGGGTTTAGCTGATGTGATTCTTGGAGTTAAACTTTCAAGAACATCAGATGGACTTGTTCTAAGTCAGTCACATTATGTGGACAAGATTTTGGAAAAATTCAATAATGATGATACTGGCGTAGCAAGAACACCAATAGATACAAGTCAACATCTATCGAAAAATAGAGGCGATGATATTTTTCAAGTAGAGTACTCTAGAATAATCGGAAGTCTTATGTACCTAATGAGTTGTACAAGACCAGATATAACTTACGCAGTTAGCAAGCTGAGTAGATATACTAGTAATCCAGGGTCTGACCACTGGAAAGGAATAGTAAGAGTACTAAGATACTTGAGATGTACTCGTGATTTTGGACTGCACTATACCAGATATCCTGCAGTTATTGAAGGATATACTGATGCTAATTGGATATCTGATATTAAAGACTCAAAGTCTACAAGTGGATTCGTGTTCACACTAGGAGGTGCAGCTATATCATGGAAATCTTCTAAACAAACAGTTATTGCGAGATCTACCATTGGATCTGAGTTTATAGCTTTAGATAAATGTGGTGAAGAGGCTGAATGGCTACGCAATCTCTTAGAGGATATATTCCAAGATGGTCAAAACCTGTGCCAGCAATTTGCATACATTGTGATAGTCAATCTGCGATTGGAAGGGCACAAAGCAACATGTACAATGGTAAGTCTAGACACATACGTCGTAGACATAATACCATAAGACAGTTACTCTCAACTGGAGTTATCTCGATTGACTATGTAAAGTCAAAAGATAACATTGCGGATCCGCTAACCAAAGGGTTAAATAGAGAGTTAGTTGCAAAGTCATCGAGAGGAATGGGACTTAAGCCTCTAAAAGAATAAGTTATTGTAATGGAAACTCAACCTAGCTAACTGGAGATCCCAAGATCTAGGTTCAATGAGAAAACCTAATTACAAATACTTAATAGGATCACTATGGGGATTATCTCCTGTCCATTCCTGTAATAACAGTGATGCCCGTGGGGAGAGGATAAGCAATAAGCTTTTAATGATTCTTATGCATCGGAAATCCGAGCGGAGTAATGCGGGTTACTCTTGATTAAGAAATCACCTATGTGAGAGAGAAGTGGGGCCGCTTCGAAGGGAATTATGAGGCTAATTCTTAACAACTCTCACTGAACCAGGCATATGTTCATGGCCACAAACGAACATACCCATGAGAACTAAAATGTGTTAGGAAGAATCCTGTGTGAAGTACATCATCGTTTACACAGAAGGCAGAACAGTTCAAAGACATCGTGTCTACTGATCAGCTAGTAAAGTAAATGTATTTTCACAAGGGAAGGTTCAAAGGAAACCCCTACCTATCCTATGCAGGATTCAACTATGGAACTTTATCACCAAGTATTCTGTGTCTCTATCAATTTCCATTCATTCATGTGGGGAATTGTTGGAAAATATATTGGTGGCAATTGATGATTACAATCCCACATTGGTTGAAAATGGAAAAGTGGGAATAAGTGGAAGCTATAAATAATAGTTCCATCCCACATTGGAAAATGGAAAAATGTGGAAATATTGGGAGTGCTTAAATGTTATCCCACATAGGATAAAAATAAGTTTGTGGATCAATTTATATATGGTTAACAATTTGTAAGGTGTAACCATTTGTTGCATAGAGAATCCTCCATGGCCTACGCGCCCGCAGGGGGGGGTGCAAATCTTGGACCGATTTGGCCTTCGAGCCTTGAACTTGTGTGCGGGCGCGACCTGCGTACACGAATGTCGGACCGAACGAGTTAAAAATTGGCCACAAAGTGCAAGCCACGTTTTGGAATTTTCTTTTACAGTTTCCATTAAAAAATAACCTGAAAATTTATTTTGCAACTCCAAAACGTCTGAATTCAAATGGAGTGTAAAGACAGGGTTTGTAACTCCAAAAAACGTCTGAATTCAAATGGAGGAATTATGACAGCATTAAGAGGCAAAGGCTCCTCCTTGCCTATATATATTGAGCCAATTCCTCAAATTCAAGGATACCAAAAACTCGAAAATCTCTCTGCATTTTCTGTCCAGCTTCCTGCCTTCCTTCTTCCAGTCTTGGTGATTCTGTTCAAGCACATTTTCCGTTCGAATGCAGTTCCGGCCGCTTTATCCTGGGAAGCAAGAACTGTTGATTGCATATTTATCGGATATGCACATAACAGTAGTGTCTATCGGTTTCTTGTGTTTGATTCTAAAATTTCTGATATACACAAAAACACGATAATGGAATCGAGAAATGCGTCATTCTTTGAACATGTATTTCCATATAAGTCCAATGAAGAAGCTGAAGCAAGCTCTTCTAAACGGACATATGAGACTATGATTGAGAATAGTCAAGACCAAGAAGTTGAGGTTGAACCAAGACGTAGCAAACGAGAAAGGATAGAAAAGTCTTATGGTCCTGATTTTCTGACATATATGCTAGAAACTGAACCTCAAAGCTTCAAAGAAGCAGTAAACTCTTCTGAAGGACCTCAATGGAAAGGGGCAATTAAAAGTGAAATAGATTCCATTCTGCAAAACCATACATGGGAGCTGGTTGATCTTCCCCCGGGAAGCAAACCACTAGGCTACAAATGGATTTTCAAAAGGAAAATGAAAGCAGATGGAACTATTGATAAGTATAAGGCAAGACTTGTAATTAAAGGTTATAGGCAACGAGAAGGCCTTGACTACTTTGACACTTATTCTCCGGTAACGAGAATAACTTCCATTCGATTGATATTAGCGATTGCATCTTTGTATAATATCGAAGTACATCAAATGGATGTCAAAACTGCTTTTCTAAATGGAGATTTAGAAGAAGAAATTTACATGGAACAACCCGATGGGTTTTCTGCACCAGGACAAGAAAACAAGGTGTGTAAATTGGTAAAGTCATTATACGGCTTGAAACAAGCACCAAAACAATGGCATGAAAAATTTGACAAAGCAATGATGGAAAGTGGATTTAAAATCAATGAATGTGACAAATGCGTTTACATCAAAGACACAAAAAATGGTTATGTCATTTTATGTCTTTATGTTGACGACATGCTCATCGTTGGCAGCAACGATAAGATGATTAAATCTACTAAAAATATGTTGAATTCAAGATTCGACATGAAGGATATGGGTTTAGCTGATGTGATTCTTGGAGTTAAACTTTCAAGAACATCAGATGGACTTGTTCTAAGTCAGTCACATTATGTGGACAAGATTTTGGAAAAATTCAATAATGATGATACTGGCGTAGCAAGAACACCAATAGATACAAGTCAACATCTATCGAAAAATAGAGGCGATGATATTTTTCAAGTAGAGTACTCTAGAATAATCGGAAGTCTTATGTACCTAATGAGTTGTACAAGACCAGATATAACTTACGCAGTTAGCAAGCTGAGTAGATATACTAGTAATCCAGGGTCTGACCACTGGAAAGGAATAGTAAGAGTACTAAGATACTTGAGATGTACTCGTGATTTTGGACTGCACTATACCAGATATCCTGCAGTTATTGAAGGATATACTGATGCTAATTGGATATCTGATATTAAAGACTCAAAGTCTACAAGTGGATTCGTGTTCACACTAGGAGGTGCAGCTATATCATGGAAATCTTCTAAACAAACAGTTATTGCGAGATCTACCATTGGATCTGAGTTTATAGCTTTAGATAAATGTGGTGAAGAGGCTGAATGGCTACGCAATCTCTTAGAGGATATATTCCAAGATGGTCAAAACCTGTGCCAGCAATTTGCATACATTGTGATAGTCAATCTGCGATTGGAAGGGCACAAAGCAACATGTACAATGGTAAGTCTAGACACATACGTCGTAGACATAATACCATAAGACAGTTACTCTCAACTGGAGTTATCTCGATTGACTATGTAAAGTCAAAAGATAACATTGCGGATCCGCTAACCAAAGGGTTAAATAGAGAGTTAGTTGCAAAGTCATCGAGAGGAATGGGACTTAAGCCTCTAAAAGAATAAGTTATTGTAATGGAAACTCAACCTAGCTAACTGGAGATCCCAAGATCTAGGTTCAATGAGAAAACCTAATTACAAATACTTAATAGGATCACTATGGGGATTATCTCCTGTCCATTCCTGTAATAACAGTGATGCCCGTGGGGAGAGGATAAGCAATAAGCTTTTAATGATTCTTATGCATCGGAAATCCGAGCGGAGTAATGCGGGTTACTCTTGATTAAGAAATCACCTATGTGAGAGAGAAGTGGGGCCGCTTCGAAGGGAATTATGAGGCTAATTCTTAACAACTCTCACTGAACCAGGCATATGTTCATGGCCACAAACGAACATACCCATGAGAACTAAAATGTGTTAGGAAGAATCCTGTGTGAAGTACATCATCGTTTACACAGAAGGCAGAACAGTTCAAAGACATCGTGTCTACTGATCAGCTAGTAAAGTAAATGTATTTTCACAAGGGAAGGTTCAAAGGAAACCCCTACCTATCCTATGCAGGATTCAACTATGGAACTTTATCACCAAGTATTCTGTGTCTCTATCAATTTCCATTCATTCATGTGGGGAATTGTTGGAAAATATATTGGTGGCAATTGATGATTACAATCTCACATTGGTTGAAAATGGAAAAGTGGGAATAAGTGGAAGCTATAAATAATAGTTCCATCCCACATTGGAAAATGGAAAAATGTGGAAATATTGGGAGTGCTTAAATGTTATCCCACATAGGATAAAAATAAGTTTGTGGATCAATTTATATATGGTTAACAATTTGTAAGGTGTAACCATTTGTTGCATAGAGAATCCTCCATGGCCTACGCGCCCGCAGGGGGGGGGGGTGCAAATCTTGGACCGATTTGGCCTTCGAGCCTTGAACTTGTGTGCGGGCGCGACCTGCGTACACGAATGTCGGATCGAACGAGTTAAAAATTGGCCACAAAGTGCAAGCCACGTTTTGGAATTTTCTTTTACAGTTTCCATTAAAAAATAACCTGAAAATTTATTTTGCAACTCCAAAACGTCTGAATTCAAATGGAGTGTAAAGACAGGGTTTGTAACTCCAAAAAACGTCTGAATTCAAATGGAGGAATTATGACAGCATTAAGAGGCAAAGGCTCCTCCTTGCCTATATATATTGAGCCAATTCCTCAAATTCAAGGATACCAAAAACTCGAAAATCTCTCTGCATTTTCTGTCCAGCTTCCTGCCTTCCTTCTTCCAGTCTTGGTGATTCTGTTCAAGCACATTTTCCGTTCGAATGCAGTTCCGGCCGCTTTATCCTGGGAAGCAAGAACTGTTGATTGCATATTTATCGGATATGCACATAACAGTAGTGTCTATCGGTTTCTTGTGTTTGATTCTAAAATTTCTGATATACACAAAAACACGATAATGGAATCGAGAAATGCGTCATTCTTTGAACATGTATTTCCATATAAGTCCAATGAAGAAGCTGAAGCAAGCTCTTCTAAACGGACATATGAGACTATGATTGAGAATAGTCAAGACCAAGAAGTTGAGGTTGAACCAAGACGTAGCAAACGAGAAAGGATAGAAAAGTCTTATGGTCCTGATTTTCTGACATATATGCTAGAAACTGAACCTCAAAGCTTCAAAGAAGCAGTAAACTCTTCTGAAGGACCTCAATGGAAAGGGGCAATTAAAAGTGAAATAGATTCCATTCTGCAAAACCATACATGGGAGCTGGTTGATCTTCCCCCGGGAAGCAAACCACTAGGCTACAAATGGATTTTCAAAAGGAAAATGAAAGCAGATGGAACTATTGATAAGTATAAGGCAAGACTTGTAATTAAAGGTTATAGGCAACGAGAAGGCCTTGACTACTTTGACACTTATTCTCCGGTAACGAGAATAACTTCCATTCGATTGATATTAGCGATTGCATCTTTGTATAATATCGAAGTACATCAAATGGATGTCAAAACTGCTTTTCTAAATGGAGATTTAGAAGAAGAAATTTACATGGAACAACCCGATGGGTTTTCTGCACCAGGACAAGAAAACAAGGTGTGTAAATTGGTAAAGTCATTATACGGCTTGAAACAAGCACCAAAACAATGGCATGAAAAATTTGACAAAGCAATGATGGAAAGTGGATTTAAAATCAATGAATGTGACAAATGCGTTTACATCAAAGACACAAAAAATGGTTATGTCATTTTATGTCTTTATGTTGACGACATGCTCATCGTTGGCAGCAACGATAAGATGATTAAATCTACTAAAAATATGTTGAATTCAAGATTCGACATGAAGGATATGGGTTTAGCTGATGTGATTCTTGGAGTTAAACTTTCAAGAACATCAGATGGACTTGTTCTAAGTCAGTCACATTATGTGGACAAGATTTTGGAAAAATTCAATAATGATGATACTGGCGTAGCAAGAACACCAATAGATACAAGTCAACATCTATCGAAAAATAGAGGCGATGATATTTTTCAAGTAGAGTACTCTAGAATAATCGGAAGTCTTATGTACCTAATGAGTTGTACAAGACCAGATATAACTTACGCAGTTAGCAAGCTGAGTAGATATACTAGTAATCCAGGGTCTGACCACTGGAAAGGAATAGTAAGAGTACTAAGATACTTGAGATGTACTCGTGATTTTGGACTGCACTATACCAGATATCCTGCAGTTATTGAAGGATATACTGATGCTAATTGGATATCTGATATTAAAGACTCAAAGTCTACAAGTGGATTCGTGTTCACACTAGGAGGTGCAGCTATATCATGGAAATCTTCTAAACAAACAGTTATTGCGAGATCTACCATTGGATCTGAGTTTATAGCTTTAGATAAATGTGGTGAAGAGGCTGAATGGCTACGCAATCTCTTAGAGGATATATTCCAAGATGGTCAAAACCTGTGCCAGCAATTTGCATACATTGTGATAGTCAATCTGCGATTGGAAGGGCACAAAGCAACATGTACAATGGTAAGTCTAGACACATACGTCGTAGACATAATACCATAAGACAGTTACTCTCAACTGGAGTTATCTCGATTGACTATGTAAAGTCAAAAGATAACATTGCGGATCCGCTAACCAAAGGGTTAAATAGAGAGTTAGTTGCAAAGTCATCGAGAGGAATGGGACTTAAGCCTCTAAAAGAATAAGTTATTGTAATGGAAACTCAACCTAGCTAACTGGAGATCCCAAGATCTAGGTTCAATGAGAAAACCTAATTACAAATACTTAATAGGATCACTATGGGGATTATCTCCTGTCCATTCCTGTAATAACAGTGATGCCCGTGGGGAGAGGATAAGCAATAAGCTTTTAATGATTCTTATGCATCGGAAATCCGAGCGGAGTAATGCGGGTTACTCTTGATTAAGAAATCACCTATGTGAGAGAGAAGTGGGGCCGCTTCGAAGGGAATTATGAGGCTAATTCTTAACAACTCTCACTGAACCAGGCATATGTTCATGGCCACAAACGAACATACCCATGAGAACTAAAATGTGTTAGGAAGAATCCTGTGTGAAGTACATCATCGTTTACACAGAAGGCAGAACAGTTCAAAGACATCGTGTCTACTGATCAGCTAGTAAAGTAAATGTATTTTCACAAGGGAAGGTTCAAAGGAAACCCCTACCTATCCTATGCAGGATTCAACTATGGAACTTTATCACCAAGTATTCTGTGTCTCTATCAATTTCCATTCATTCATGTGGGGAATTGTTGGAAAATATATTGGTGGCAATTGATGATTACAATCCCACATTGGTTGAAAATGGAAAAGTGGGAATAAGTGGAAGCTATAAATAATAGTTCCATCCCACATTGGAAAATGGAAAAATGTGGAAATATTGGGAGTGCTTAAATGTTATCCCACATAGGATAAAAATAAGTTTGTGGATCAATTTATATATGGTTAACAATTTGTAAGGTGTAACCATTTGTTGCATAGAGAATCCTCCATGGCCTACGCGCCCGCAGGGGGGGGGTGCAAATCTTGGACCGATTTGGCCTTCGAGCCTTGAACTTGTGTGCGGGCGCGACCTGCGTACACGAATGTCGGACCGAACGAGTTAAAAATTGGCCACAAAGTGCAAGCCACGTTTTGGAATTTTCTTTTACAGTTTCCATTAAAAAATAACCTGAAAATTTATTTTGCAACTCCAAAACGTCTGAATTCAAATGGAGTGTAAAGACAGGGTTTGTAACTCCAAAAAACGTCTGAATTCAAATGGAGGAATTATGACAGCATTAAGAGGCAAAGGCTCCTCCTTGCCTATATATATTGAGCCAATTCCTCAAATTCAAGGATACCAAAAACTCGAAAATCTCTCTGCATTTTCTGTCCAGCTTCCTGCCTTCCTTCTTCCAGTCTTGGTGATTCTGTTCAAGCACATTTTCCGTTCGAATGCAGTTCCGGCCGCTTTATCCTGGGAAGCAAGAACTGTTGATTGCATATTTATCGGATATGCACATAACAGTAGTGTCTATCGGTTTCTTGTGTTTGATTCTAAAATTTCTGATATACACAAAAACACGATAATGGAATCGAGAAATGCGTCATTCTTTGAACATGTATTTCCATATAAGTCCAATGAAGAAGCTGAAGCAAGCTCTTCTAAACGGACATATGAGACTATGATTGAGAATAGTCAAGACCAAGAAGTTGAGGTTGAACCAAGACGTAGCAAACGAGAAAGGATAGAAAAGTCTTATGGTCCTGATTTTCTGACATATATGCTAGAAACTGAACCTCAAAGCTTCAAAGAAGCAGTAAACTCTTCTGAAGGACCTCAATGGAAAGGGGCAATTAAAAGTGAAATAGATTCCATTCTGCAAAACCATACATGGGAGCTGGTTGATCTTCCCCCGGGAAGCAAACCACTAGGCTACAAATGGATTTTCAAAAGGAAAATGAAAGCAGATGGAACTATTGATAAGTATAAGGCAAGACTTGTAATTAAAGGTTATAGGCAACGAGAAGGCCTTGACTACTTTGACACTTATTCTCCGGTAACGAGAATAACTTCCATTCGATTGATATTAGCGATTGCATCTTTGTATAATATCGAAGTACATCAAATGGATGTCAAAACTGCTTTTCTAAATGGAGATTTAGAAGAAGAAATTTACATGGAACAACCCGATGGGTTTTCTGCACCAGGACAAGAAAACAAGGTGTGTAAATTGGTAAAGTCATTATACGGCTTGAAACAAGCACCAAAACAATGGCATGAAAAATTTGACAAAGCAATGATGGAAAGTGGATTTAAAATCAATGAATGTGACAAATGCGTTTACATCAAAGACACAAAAAATGGTTATGTCATTTTATGTCTTTATGTTGACGACATGCTCATCGTTGGCAGCAACGATAAGATGATTAAATCTACTAAAAATATGTTGAATTCAAGATTCGACATGAAGGATATGGGTTTAGCTGATGTGATTCTTGGAGTTAAACTTTCAAGAACATCAGATGGACTTGTTCTAAGTCAGTCACATTATGTGGACAAGATTTTGGAAAAATTCAATAATGATGATACTGGCGTAGCAAGAACACCAATAGATACAAGTCAACATCTATCGAAAAATAGAGGCGATGATATTTTTCAAGTAGAGTACTCTAGAATAATCGGAAGTCTTATGTACCTAATGAGTTGTACAAGACCAGATATAACTTACGCAGTTAGCAAGCTGAGTAGATATACTAGTAATCCAGGGTCTGACCACTGGAAAGGAATAGTAAGAGTACTAAGATACTTGAGATGTACTCGTGATTTTGGACTGCACTATACCAGATATCCTGCAGTTATTGAAGGATATACTGATGCTAATTGGATATCTGATATTAAAGACTCAAAGTCTACAAGTGGATTCGTGTTCACACTAGGAGGTGCAGCTATATCATGGAAATCTTCTAAACAAACAGTTATTGCGAGATCTACCATTGGATCTGAGTTTATAGCTTTAGATAAATGTGGTGAAGAGGCTGAATGGCTACGCAATCTCTTAGAGGATATATTCCAAGATGGTCAAAACCTGTGCCAGCAATTTGCATACATTGTGATAGTCAATCTGCGATTGGAAGGGCACAAAGCAACATGTACAATGGTAAGTCTAGACACATACGTCGTAGACATAATACCATAAGACAGTTACTCTCAACTGGAGTTATCTCGATTGACTATGTAAAGTCAAAAGATAACATTGCGGATCCGCTAACCAAAGGGTTAAATAGAGAGTTAGTTGCAAAGTCATCGAGAGGAATGGGACTTAAGCCTCTAAAAGAATAAGTTATTGTAATGGAAACTCAACCTAGCTAACTGGAGATCCCAAGATCTAGGTTCAATGAGAAAACCTAATTACAAATACTTAATAGGATCACTATGGGGATTATCTCCTGTCCATTCCTGTAATAACAGTGATGCCCGTGGGGAGAGGATAAGCAATAAGCTTTTAATGATTCTTATGCATCGGAAATCCGAGCGGAGTAATGCGGGTTACTCTTGATTAAGAAATCACCTATGTGAGAGAGAAGTGGGGCCGCTTCGAAGGGAATTATGAGGCTAATTCTTAACAACTCTCACTGAACCAGGCATATGTTCATGGCCACAAACGAACATACCCATGAGAACTAAAATGTGTTAGGAAGAATCCTGTGTGAAGTACATCATCGTTTACACAGAAGGCAGAACAGTTCAAAGACATCGTGTCTACTGATCAGCTAGTAAAGTAAATGTATTTTCACAAGGGAAGGTTCAAAGGAAACCCCTACCTATCCTATGCAGGATTCAACTATGGAACTTTATCACCAAGTATTCTGTGTCTCTATCAATTTCCATTCATTCATGTGGGGAATTGTTGGAAAATATATTGGTGGCAATTGATGATTACAATCCCACATTGGTTGAAAATGGAAAAGTGGGAATAAGTGGAAGCTATAAATAATAGTTCCATCCCACATTGGAAAATGGAAAAATGTGGAAATATTGGGAGTGCTTAAATGTTATCCCACATAGGATAAAAATAAGTTTGTGGATCAATTTATATATGGTTAACAATTTGTAAGGTGTAACCATTTGTTGCATAGAGAATCCTCCATGGCCTACGCGCCCGCAGGGGGGGGGGTGCAAATCTTGGACCGATTTGGCCTTCGAGCCTTGAACTTGTGTGCGGGCGCGACCTGCGTACACGAATGTCGGATCGAACGAGTTAAAAATTGGCCACAAAGTGCAAGCCACGTTTTGGAATTTTCTTTTACAGTTTCCATTAAAAAATAACCTGAAAATTTATTTTGCAACTCCAAAACGTCTGAATTCAAATGGAGTGTAAAGACAGGGTTTGTAACTCCAAAAAACGTCTGAATTCAAATGGAGGAATTATGACAGCATTAAGAGGCAAAGGCTCCTCCTTGCCTATATATATTGAGCCAATTCCTCAAATTCAAGGATACCAAAAACTCGAAAATCTCTCTGCATTTTCTGTCCAGCTTCCTGCCTTCCTTCTTCCAGTCTTGGTGATTCTGTTCAAGCACATTTTCCGTTCGAATGCAGTTCCGGCCGCTTTATCCTGGGAAGCAAGAACTGTTGATTGCATATTTATCGGATATGCACATAACAGTAGTGTCTATCGGTTTCTTGTGTTTGATTCTAAAATTTCTGATATACACAAAAACACGATAATGGAATCGAGAAATGCGTCATTCTTTGAACATGTATTTCCATATAAGTCCAATGAAGAAGCTGAAGCAAGCTCTTCTAAACGGACATATGAGACTATGATTGAGAATAGTCAAGACCAAGAAGTTGAGGTTGAACCAAGACGTAGCAAACGAGAAAGGATAGAAAAGTCTTATGGTCCTGATTTTCTGACATATATGCTAGAAACTGAACCTCAAAGCTTCAAAGAAGCAGTAAACTCTTCTGAAGGACCTCAATGGAAAGGGGCAATTAAAAGTGAAATAGATTCCATTCTGCAAAACCATACATGGGAGCTGGTTGATCTTCCCCCGGGAAGCAAACCACTAGGCTACAAATGGATTTTCAAAAGGAAAATGAAAGCAGATGGAACTATTGATAAGTATAAGGCAAGACTTGTAATTAAAGGTTATAGGCAACGAGAAGGCCTTGACTACTTTGACACTTATTCTCCGGTAACGAGAATAACTTCCATTCGATTGATATTAGCGATTGCATCTTTGTATAATATCGAAGTACATCAAATGGATGTCAAAACTGCTTTTCTAAATGGAGATTTAGAAGAAGAAATTTACATGGAACAACCCGATGGGTTTTCTGCACCAGGACAAGAAAACAAGGTGTGTAAATTGGTAAAGTCATTATACGGCTTGAAACAAGCACCAAAACAATGGCATGAAAAATTTGACAAAGCAATGATGGAAAGTGGATTTAAAATCAATGAATGTGACAAATGCGTTTACATCAAAGACACAAAAAATGGTTATGTCATTTTATGTCTTTATGTTGACGACATGCTCATCGTTGGCAGCAACGATAAGATGATTAAATCTACTAAAAATATGTTGAATTCAAGATTCGACATGAAGGATATGGGTTTAGCTGATGTGATTCTTGGAGTTAAACTTTCAAGAACATCAGATGGACTTGTTCTAAGTCAGTCACATTATGTGGACAAGATTTTGGAAAAATTCAATAATGATGATACTGGCGTAGCAAGAACACCAATAGATACAAGTCAACATCTATCGAAAAATAGAGGCGATGATATTTTTCAAGTAGAGTACTCTAGAATAATCGGAAGTCTTATGTACCTAATGAGTTGTACAAGACCAGATATAACTTACGCAGTTAGCAAGCTGAGTAGATATACTAGTAATCCAGGGTCTGACCACTGGAAAGGAATAGTAAGAGTACTAAGATACTTGAGATGTACTCGTGATTTTGGACTGCACTATACCAGATATCCTGCAGTTATTGAAGGATATACTGATGCTAATTGGATATCTGATATTAAAGACTCAAAGTCTACAAGTGGATTCGTGTTCACACTAGGAGGTGCAGCTATATCATGGAAATCTTCTAAACAAACAGTTATTGCGAGATCTACCATTGGATCTGAGTTTATAGCTTTAGATAAATGTGGTGAAGAGGCTGAATGGCTACGCAATCTCTTAGAGGATATATTCCAAGATGGTCAAAACCTGTGCCAGCAATTTGCATACATTGTGATAGTCAATCTGCGATTGGAAGGGCACAAAGCAACATGTACAATGGTAAGTCTAGACACATACGTCGTAGACATAATACCATAAGACAGTTACTCTCAACTGGAGTTATCTCGATTGACTATGTAAAGTCAAAAGATAACATTGCGGATCCGCTAACCAAAGGGTTAAATAGAGAGTTAGTTGCAAAGTCATCGAGAGGAATGGGACTTAAGCCTCTAAAAGAATAAGTTATTGTAATGGAAACTCAACCTAGCTAACTGGAGATCCCAAGATCTAGGTTCAATGAGAAAACCTAATTACAAATACTTAATAGGATCACTATGGGGATTATCTCCTGTCCATTCCTGTAATAACAGTGATGCCCGTGGGGAGAGGATAAGCAATAAGCTTTTAATGATTCTTATGCATCGGAAATCCGAGCGGAGTAATGCGGGTTACTCTTGATTAAGAAATCACCTATGTGAGAGAGAAGTGGGGCCGCTTCGAAGGGAATTATGAGGCTAATTCTTAACAACTCTCACTGAACCAGGCATATGTTCATGGCCACAAACGAACATACCCATGAGAACTAAAATGTGTTAGGAAGAATCCTGTGTGAAGTACATCATCGTTTACACAGAAGGCAGAACAGTTCAAAGACATCGTGTCTACTGATCAGCTAGTAAAGTAAATGTATTTTCACAAGGGAAGGTTCAAAGGAAACCCCTACCTATCCTATGCAGGATTCAACTATGGAACTTTATCACCAAGTATTCTGTGTCTCTATCAATTTCCATTCATTCATGTGGGGAATTGTTGGAAAATATATTGGTGGCAATTGATGATTACAATCCCACATTGGTTGAAAATGGAAAAGTGGGAATAAGTGGAAGCTATAAATAATAGTTCCATCCCACATTGGAAAATGGAAAAATGTGGAAATATTGGGAGTGCTTAAATGTTATCCCACATAGGATAAAAATAAGTTTGTGGATCAATTTATATATGGTTAACAATTTGTAAGGTGTAACCATTTGTTGCATAGAGAATCCTCCATGGCCTACGCGCCCGCAGGGGGGGGGTGCAAATCTTGGACCGATTTGGCCTTCGAGCCTTGAACTTGTGTGCGGGCGCGACCTGCGTACACGAATGTCGGACCGAACGAGTTAAAAATTGGCCACAAAGTGCAAGCCACGTTTTGGAATTTTCTTTTACAGTTTCCATTAAAAAATAACCTGAAAATTTATTTTGCAACTCCAAAACGTCTGAATTCAAATGGAGTGTAAAGACAGGGTTTGTAACTCCAAAAAACGTCTGAATTCAAATGGAGGAATTATGACAGCATTAAGAGGCAAAGGCTCCTCCTTGCCTATATATATTGAGCCAATTCCTCAAATTCAAGGATACCAAAAACTCGAAAATCTCTCTGCATTTTCTGTCCAGCTTCCTGCCTTCCTTCTTCCAGTCTTGGTGATTCTGTTCAAGCACATTTTCCGTTCGAATGCAGTTCCGGCCGCTTTATCCTGGGAAGCAAGAACTGTTGATTGCATATTTATCGGATATGCACATAACAGTAGTGTCTATCGGTTTCTTGTGTTTGATTCTAAAATTTCTGATATACACAAAAACACGATAATGGAATCGAGAAATGCGTCATTCTTTGAACATGTATTTCCATATAAGTCCAATGAAGAAGCTGAAGCAAGCTCTTCTAAACGGACATATGAGACTATGATTGAGAATAGTCAAGACCAAGAAGTTGAGGTTGAACCAAGACGTAGCAAACGAGAAAGGATAGAAAAGTCTTATGGTCCTGATTTTCTGACATATATGCTAGAAACTGAACCTCAAAGCTTCAAAGAAGCAGTAAACTCTTCTGAAGGACCTCAATGGAAAGGGGCAATTAAAAGTGAAATAGATTCCATTCTGCAAAACCATACATGGGAGCTGGTTGATCTTCCCCCGGGAAGCAAACCACTAGGCTACAAATGGATTTTCAAAAGGAAAATGAAAGCAGATGGAACTATTGATAAGTATAAGGCAAGACTTGTAATTAAAGGTTATAGGCAACGAGAAGGCCTTGACTACTTTGACACTTATTCTCCGGTAACGAGAATAACTTCCATTCGATTGATATTAGCGATTGCATCTTTGTATAATATCGAAGTACATCAAATGGATGTCAAAACTGCTTTTCTAAATGGAGATTTAGAAGAAGAAATTTACATGGAACAACCCGATGGGTTTTCTGCACCAGGACAAGAAAACAAGGTGTGTAAATTGGTAAAGTCATTATACGGCTTGAAACAAGCACCAAAACAATGGCATGAAAAATTTGACAAAGCAATGATGGAAAGTGGATTTAAAATCAATGAATGTGACAAATGCGTTTACATCAAAGACACAAAAAATGGTTATGTCATTTTATGTCTTTATGTTGACGACATGCTCATCGTTGGCAGCAACGATAAGATGATTAAATCTACTAAAAATATGTTGAATTCAAGATTCGACATGAAGGATATGGGTTTAGCTGATGTGATTCTTGGAGTTAAACTTTCAAGAACATCAGATGGACTTGTTCTAAGTCAGTCACATTATGTGGACAAGATTTTGGAAAAATTCAATAATGATGATACTGGCGTAGCAAGAACACCAATAGATACAAGTCAACATCTATCGAAAAATAGAGGCGATGATATTTTTCAAGTAGAGTACTCTAGAATAATCGGAAGTCTTATGTACCTAATGAGTTGTACAAGACCAGATATAACTTACGCAGTTAGCAAGCTGAGTAGATATACTAGTAATCCAGGGTCTGACCACTGGAAAGGAATAGTAAGAGTACTAAGATACTTGAGATGTACTCGTGATTTTGGACTGCACTATACCAGATATCCTGCAGTTATTGAAGGATATACTGATGCTAATTGGATATCTGATATTAAAGACTCAAAGTCTACAAGTGGATTCGTGTTCACACTAGGAGGTGCAGCTATATCATGGAAATCTTCTAAACAAACAGTTATTGCGAGATCTACCATTGGATCTGAGTTTATAGCTTTAGATAAATGTGGTGAAGAGGCTGAATGGCTACGCAATCTCTTAGAGGATATATTCCAAGATGGTCAAAACCTGTGCCAGCAATTTGCATACATTGTGATAGTCAATCTGCGATTGGAAGGGCACAAAGCAACATGTACAATGGTAAGTCTAGACACATACGTCGTAGACATAATACCATAAGACAGTTACTCTCAACTGGAGTTATCTCGATTGACTATGTAAAGTCAAAAGATAACATTGCGGATCCGCTAACCAAAGGGTTAAATAGAGAGTTAGTTGCAAAGTCATCGAGAGGAATGGGACTTAAGCCTCTAAAAGAATAAGTTATTGTAATGGAAACTCAACCTAGCTAACTGGAGATCCCAAGATCTAGGTTCAATGAGAAAACCTAATTACAAATACTTAATAGGATCACTATGGGGATTATCTCCTGTCCATTCCTGTAATAACAGTGATGCCCGTGGGGAGAGGATAAGCAATAAGCTTTTAATGATTCTTATGCATCGGAAATCCGAGCGGAGTAATGCGGGTTACTCTTGATTAAGAAATCACCTATGTGAGAGAGAAGTGGGGCCGCTTCGAAGGGAATTATGAGGCTAATTCTTAACAACTCTCACTGAACCAGGCATATGTTCATGGCCACAAACGAACATACCCATGAGAACTAAAATGTGTTAGGAAGAATCCTGTGTGAAGTACATCATCGTTTACACAGAAGGCAGAACAGTTCAAAGACATCGTGTCTACTGATCAGCTAGTAAAGTAAATGTATTTTCACAAGGGAAGGTTCAAAGGAAACCCCTACCTATCCTATGCAGGATTCAACTATGGAACTTTATCACCAAGTATTCTGTGTCTCTATCAATTTCCATTCATTCATGTGGGGAATTGTTGGAAAATATATTGGTGGCAATTGATGATTACAATCCCACATTGGTTGAAAATGGAAAAGTGGGAATAAGTGGAAGCTATAAATAATAGTTCCATCCCACATTGGAAAATGGAAAAATGTGGAAATATTGGGAGTGCTTAAATGTTATCCCACATAGGATAAAAATAAGTTTGTGGATCAATTTATATATGGTTAACAATTTGTAAGGTGTAACCATTTGTTGCATAGAGAATCCTCCATGGCCTACGCGCCCGCAGGGGGGGGGTGCAAATCTTGGACCGATTTGGCCTTCGAGCCTTGAACTTGTGTGCGGGCGCGACCTGCGTACACGAATGTCGGACCGAACGAGTTAAAAATTGGCCACAAAGTGCAAGCCACGTTTTGGAATTTTCTTTTACAGTTTCCATTAAAAAATAACCTGAAAATTTATTTTGCAACTCCAAAACGTCTGAATTCAAATGGAGTGTAAAGACAGGGTTTGTAACTCCAAAAAACGTCTGAATTCAAATGGAGGAATTATGACAGCATTAAGAGGCAAAGGCTCCTCCTTGCCTATATATATTGAGCCAATTCCTCAAATTCAAGGATACCAAAAACTCGAAAATCTCTCTGCATTTTCTGTCCAGCTTCCTGCCTTCCTTCTTCCAGTCTTGGTGATTCTGTTCAAGCACATTTTCCGTTCGAATGCCCACCTGCAGTTCCGGCCGCTTTATCCTGGGAAGCAAGCGTACTTCGGTGAGAGGGCGAATATTGCTTTAAGGACACTGTGTTGAACACAGGCCCCGGCTCCAGCCTTCATTTTATTTCCTGCTCCACCACCTTTTGTTTATTGCTTATTGTAAATTTTATTTTACTTAGTAAACTGCTTTACTTACCATCTGCAAATTATTTGTTTTACTTAGTGAACTGTTTAACAAGTTTATCTTACAAACTTAAAGCAATATTTTTTTTTGTTAAACAGTTTACAAAAACGTTTTCAAAAGCAGATTTCTTAAGGCCAATTGATTTCTTAAGACTGTGGCTCACATGCCAAGTCTGGCTACTGGTTCAACTTTGACAGTCCCGGTTAACCATGGGGAAAAGCCTGAGAAATTCAATGGGCTGAATTTCAAAAGGTGGCAGCAAAAGATGTTATTCTACCTGACCACCTTGAATCTTGCGAGGTTCTTGACTGAAAATGCTCCAGTGCTCCAAGAGGGTGAAGGAGACATTCAAGCAGTTAGTGCAGTTGATGCTTGGAAGCACTCGGATTTCCTGTGCCGGAATTATGTGATGAACGGTTTGGCTGATTCACTATATAATGTATACTGCACAATAAAAACGGCTAAGGAATTATGGGAGTCTTTGGACAAAAAGTATAAAACCGAGGATGCCGGAGCCAAGAAGTTTCTTGTTGGTCGCTTTTTGGAATAAAAAATGGTGGACTCCAAACCTGTAATTAGTCAAGTACAAGAACTTCAAGTGATATTGCATGAAATTCATTCCGAGGGAATGGTTGTGAGCGAGTCCTTCCAAGTGGCTTGTATAATTGAAAAACTACCACCTGCATGGAAGGATTTTAAAAACTACCTAAAGCATAAGCGAAAGGAAATGAATGTTGAGGAACTAATTGTTAGACTTCGAATAGAAGAAGACAACAAAAGTTCTGAAAGAGGGATCAATCCGGTTGTGGCTAAAGAAAATGTTGTGGAGCATGGATAAAGCTCCAAACCTAACAAAACCAAGTCTGGGCCATCTAGTAGCAAAGGGCTCAAGTTGGGGCCCAAGGGCGGAATTTCTAAAAAGAAGTTTCAAGGAAAATGCTTCAATTGTGACAAAATTGGTCACAAGTCTACGGAGTGCCGTTTGCCGAAGAAGAAGAAAGAAGCAAACATGGTTGAAGATGCATCTGACATCAACATTGCAGCTGTCATTTCTGAAGTGAACCTGGTGGGTTCAAATCCGAGAGAATGGTGGATAGACACCGGTGCCACCGACATGTTTGCTCCGACAATGAGTTGTTTAGTGGTTTTGAAGCAGCGGATGGGGAGAAGCTGTACATGGGAAATTCAGCGACTTCTGAAATCAAGGGCCATGGAAAGGTGGTTCTAAAGATGAAGTCTGGGAAAGAGCTGACTCTAAACAACGTGCTCTATGTGCCGGAGATTCGCAAGAATTTGGTATCCGGCTCGCTGTTGAACAAACATGGCTTCCGCATGGTGTTTGAGTCAGAAAAGGTTATTTTGTCTAAGTCTGGAATGTTTGTAGGAAAGGGTTATGTTAGTGATGGACTTTTTAAGCTTAATGTAATGGCTATTAAGCCAAAAATCAATGCATACCTACATTCCAAATTGATAATAAACATAAGTGTGAAACTTGTGTTGAGGCAAAATTGACAAGGTCATCATTTCAATCCGTTGAAAGAAAAACTAAACCGCTTGATTTAATTCACACCGATGTATGTGATTTAAAATCTGTACAAACAAGGGGAGGCAACAAATATTTTATTACTTTTATTGACGATAGCACAAAATATTGTTTTGTGTAATTGCTTAAAAGTAAAGATGAAGCGATAGAGAAATTTGTTCTCTATAAAAATGAAATTGAAAATCAACTCAACAAGAAGATCAAAGTATTGAGAAGTGATAGAGGTGGTTAATATGAATCACCATTTGCTGAATTCTGTGCACAACATGAAATTAAACATGAAACAACAGCACCTTATTCACCTCAACAAAATGGTGTTGCTGAACGGAAAAATAGAACATTGAAAGAAATGATGAATGCAATGTTGTTGAGTTCTGGGTTACCTCAAAACATGTGGGGAGAAGCTGTGTTATCAGCTAATTACCTTTTAAATAAGGTGCCCCGAAAGAAAAAAGATAAGAGCCCCTACGAGTTATTGAAAGGAAGAAAGCCTTCCTACAAATATTTACGAGTGTGGGGGTGTCTTGCCAAAGTGACTGTACCTGCACCAAAAAAGGTGAAAATAGGACCAAAAACTGTTGATTGCATATTTATCGGATATGCACATAACAGTAGTGTCTATCGGTTTCTTGTGTTTGATTCTAAAATTTCTGATATACACAAAAACACGATAATGGAATCGAGAAATGCGTCATTCTTTGAACATGTATTTCCATATAAGTCCAATGAAGAAGCTGAAGCAAGCTCTTCTAAACGGACATATGAGACTATGATTGAGAATAGTCAAGACCAAGAAGTTGAGGTTGAACCAAGACGTAGCAAACGAGAAAGGATAGAAAAGTCTTATGGTCCTGATTTTCTGACATATATGCTAGAAACTGAACCTCAAAGCTTCAAAGAAGCAGTAAACTCTTCTGAAGGACCTCAATGGAAAGGGGCAATTAAAAGTGAAATAGATTCCATTCTGCAAAACCATACATGGGAGCTGGTTGATCTTCCCCCGGGAAGCAAACCACTAGGCTACAAATGGATTTTCAAAAGGAAAATGAAAGCAGATGGAACTATTGATAAGTATAAGGCAAGACTTGTAATTAAAGGTTATAGGCAACGAGAAGGCCTTGACTACTTTGACACTTATTCTCCGGTAACGAGAATAACTTCCATTCGATTGATATTAGCGATTGCATCTTTGTATAATATCGAAGTACATCAAATGGATGTCAAAACTGCTTTTCTAAATGGAGATTTAGAAGAAGAAATTTACATGGAACAACCCGATGGGTTTTCTGCACCAGGACAAGAAAACAAGGTGTGTAAATTGGTAAAGTCATTATACGGCTTGAAACAAGCACCAAAACAATGGCATGAAAAATTTGACAAAGCAATGATGGAAAGTGGATTTAAAATCAATGAATGTGACAAATGCGTTTACATCAAAGACACAAAAAATGGTTATGTCATTTTATGTCTTTATGTTGACGACATGCTCATCGTTGGCAGCAACGATAAGATGATTAAATCTACTAAAAATATGTTGAATTCAAGATTCGACATGAAGGATATGGGTTTAGCTGATGTGATTCTTGGAGTTAAACTTTCAAGAACATCAGATGGACTTGTTCTAAGTCAGTCACATTATGTGGACAAGATTTTGGAAAAATTCAATAATGATGATACTGGCGTAGCAAGAACACCAATAGATACAAGTCAACATCTATCGAAAAATAGAGGCGATGATATTTTTCAAGTAGAGTACTCTAGAATAATCGGAAGTCTTATGTACCTAATGAGTTGTACAAGACCAGATATAACTTACGCAGTTAGCAAGCTGAGTAGATATACTAGTAATCCAGGGTCTGACCACTGGAAAGGAATAGTAAGAGTACTAAGATACTTGAGATGTACTCGTGATTTTGGACTGCACTATACCAGATATCCTGCAGTTATTGAAGGATATACTGATGCTAATTGGATATCTGATATTAAAGACTCAAAGTCTACAAGTGGATTCGTGTTCACACTAGGAGGTGCAGCTATATCATGGAAATCTTCTAAACAAACAGTTATTGCGAGATCTACCATTGGATCTGAGTTTATAGCTTTAGATAAATGTGGTGAAGAGGCTGAATGGCTACGCAATCTCTTAGAGGATATATTCCAAGATGGTCAAAACCTGTGCCAGCAATTTGCATACATTGTGATAGTCAATCTGCGATTGGAAGGGCACAAAGCAACATGTACAATGGTAAGTCTAGACACATACGTCGTAGACATAATACCATAAGACAGTTACTCTCAACTGGAGTTATCTCGATTGACTATGTAAAGTCAAAAGATAACATTGCGGATCCGCTAACCAAAGGGTTAAATAGAGAGTTAGTTGCAAAGTCATCGAGAGGAATGGGACTTAAGCCTCTAAAAGAATAAGTTATTGTAATGGAAACTCAACCTAGCTAACTGGAGATCCCAAGATCTAGGTTCAATGAGAAAACCTAATTACAAATACTTAATAGGATCACTATGGGGATTATCTCCTGTCCATTCCTGTAATAACAGTGATGCCCGTGGGGAGAGGATAAGCAATAAGCTTTTAATGATTCTTATGCATCGGAAATCCGAGCGGAGTAATGCGGGTTACTCTTGATTAAGAAATCACCTATGTGAGAGAGAAGTGGGGCCGCTTCGAAGGGAATTATGAGGCTAATTCTTAACAACTCTCACTGAACCAGGCATATGTTCATGGCCACAAACGAACATACCCATGAGAACTAAAATGTGTTAGGAAGAATCCTGTGTGAAGTACATCATCGTTTACACAGAAGGCAGAACAGTTCAAAGACATCGTGTCTACTGATCAGCTAGTAAAGTAAATGTATTTTCACAAGGGAAGGTTCAAAGGAAACCCCTACCTATCCTATGCAGGATTCAACTATGGAACTTTATCACCAAGTATTCTGTGTCTCTATCAATTTCCATTCATTCATGTGGGGAATTGTTGGAAAATATATTGGTGGCAATTGATGATTACAATCCCACATTGGTTGAAAATGGAAAAGTGGGAATAAGTGGAAGCTATAAATAATAGTTCCATCCCACATTGGAAAATGGAAAAATGTGGAAATATTGGGAGTGCTTAAATGTTATCCCACATAGGATAAAAATAAGTTTGTGGATCAATTTATATATGGTTAACAATTTGTAAGGTGTAACCATTTGTTGCATAGAGAATCCTCCATGGCCTACGCGCCCGCAGGGGGGGGGGGTGCAAATCTTGGACCGATTTGGCCTTCGAGCCTTGAACTTGTGTGCGGGCGCGACCTGCGTACACGAATGTCGGACCGAACGAGTTAAAAATTGGCCACAAAGTGCAAGCCACGTTTTGGAATTTTCTTTTACAGTTTCCATTAAAAAATAACCTGAAAATTTATTTTGCAACTCCAAAACGTCTGAATTCAAATGGAGTGTAAAGACAGGGTTTGTAACTCCAAAAAACGTCTGAATTCAAATGGAGGAATTATGACAGCATTAAGAGGCAAAGGCTCCTCCTTGCCTATATATATTGAGCCAATTCCTCAAATTCAAGGATACCAAAAACTCGAAAATCTCTCTGCATTTTCTGTCCAGCTTCCTGCCTTCCTTCTTCCAGTCTTGGTGATTCTGTTCAAGCACATTTTCCGTTCGAATGCCCACCTGCAGTTCCGGCCGCTTTATCCTGGGAAGCAAGCGTACTTCGGTGAGAGGGCGAATATTGCTTTAAGGACACTGTGTTGAACACAGGCCCCGGCTCCAGCCTTCATTTTATTTCCTGCTCCACCACCTTTTGTTTATTGCTTATTGTAAATTTTATTTTACTTAGTAAACTGCTTTACTTACCATCTGCAAATTATTTGTTTTACTTAGTGAACTGTTTAACAAGTTTATCTTACATTTATATATGGAATATTTGGATTCGCAGAGGATCCAAAGAAGACAGAGCACTTACTTGCACTTGATGGAGCCATAGACAGACTTCACTTGTTGAAAGCAAACCTACTGGAACAAGGATCCTTTGATGCTGTAGTTGATGGCTGTGAAGGCATTTTTCATACTGCATCTCCTTTCTTCCATGCGGCCGCAGATCCACAGGTTCCTACTACCTCAATCCTTTTTATACTTTTGGTTGTGGATTCTTTATGCCAGACTTCGTTTTATTGAGAAGGAGAAATAAATGAAAACTCCAGGGAGCTCCTTTCATTTTTCCCTGAAGGTAAACATGCTGTGCTAATAGTCACAACAATGGGGGGAATCCAAATATTGTAATGTCAAGTTATTTTGTTACAGAATGAAGAAATTATCATGAATAACTTATCTCCATTCTTCCATGTCTATCAAGTAATTTGTTTCTTTTGATTGAGATCAGTTCTTGAGAAGCTTTGATCAGGAGCTTCCATTTGCTCATCCCATTCTCTATAAACCCTCCTCCTATATTTTGTTCTGAGAGATGCGTAATGGAAAACTTAAGTCTGCATAATCACTTCAGCTATGCAAATCAAATTAATAAGTTACACTTTTGTCTGTTTATGGTGAAAGGCATATATGTTTAAGTTAGGCACTTGATGCCATGAATTCTTAGTCCTTCTTACGAAATTATTTGTATTCTAGTGTTAATATTAATTAGAATGTTTCCTGGATCTTTATTACTTTCTCTTTCTTGGATTATCTAATAATGACTCTTGTTTTTTTTAATGCAGATGAAGGACCTTACCCAAATGCTGCAGTTGGATGGGTTAATGTCAAAGATGTCGCCAATGCTCATATTTTGGCATTTGAGAATCCTTCAGCTAATGGAAGATATTGTTTGGTGGAGAGCGTAGCACATTACTCAGAAATTGTGAAAATACTGCGTGAACTTTAGCCTACTCTTCCTCTTCCAGAAAAGTAAGTTTTTTTTTATGAATCAATATCAATGCGTGGTTATGTTAACAATGAGTTACTATCTAGTTTTAATGTGCACAATGTTGTATGCGTGGTGGGGTGATTTAGCTTTCCAATATAAGAACTCTGTTGCTTAAATAGGAAATAAAGAAAAAGTAAGACCCTATTTGGTTCACCATGCAAATGATTGATTTATAATGTAGTGTTAAGTTTCCTAGCCAATAATGAGTTTCATGTAATCTAGAAATCATTTAATTTAAATATGAAGTCACAATAATCTGGCCTCATATTTCCATGTAAACAAGATGATAGTCACATATTTCGTGAACTTAAATAGTAGATAAATAATTCTCTCAAAAAAAAATTTGGGAAAAAAAAAAAAAAAAAAAAAAAAATCTTCTAGGTAAAAATCTGAGTAGCAATTTTTTAACTAATCCTTAAAGTTAGAATGTTGGAGCCAAATATTTGATGTAAGTTTATCTTAACTTCCCACTTAGCAAAGTTGACCATGCTCCTTGCACAAAGATGCTATGTGAATTCTTAAAGAAGTTGCCGCTACTTGAGTCTTGTAATCAGAATCATCAATACTTATGTTGGGTAATTTTATGCGGATTGTTATTAGAGCTGGTTGTTTCAACTAGCCCCTTTTTGGGCTTATCTTAAAGTATTTGAGTTTGCTAACTTGGAGTTAAAATAAGAAATCTGTACAAAATTTGAGTTGATCGGGAGCCTAGGTGCAAGCCAAACTAGGCTTGCTCCACTGAAATTTTGGGTTGAAATTGAAAATAAAGTTTTTATACTAGTAACACTGTCTAATATTTTCTGCAGGTGTGCCGATGACAAACCATTTGTGCCAAAATATCAGGTCTCGAAAGAGAAGGCAAAAAGCTTGGGAATTGAATTCACCCCACTTAAAGAAAGCATCAAGGAAACTGTCGAAAGCTTGAAGGAGAAGAATTTTTTTGGAGCCTTGTCCTCCAAGTGAATGCCTCGCGTTCGCGTGTACTCCGTATTTGGGTTCTGTGAGAGCACCTTTCGAGTATAATGCATACATTAGTACAAGATATTTGTGTTTTATCTCAAATATCCTATTGAGAGATTGGAATCTTGTGCTGGTGCTTTACAGATTTACTTTCTGTAATAACCTAATTGGAAGGACTAGTTATGTTTGAATAATATGTGTCTCAATAAGTATTCTTGTTATTCGCCCGACCAATAATTGAATTTTCTAGATTCAGATACTATATTGGAATAACACTTTTCATCGTGGAGAATTACATTAGTCGTCATATGTGATGTTCTATGTGTTGTAATTTTAGTAATTTTAAGGAAAAAAGAATTCTATCATTTGCCTTCCTCTTGATTCCTAATTTTTTCCCCTCAATCTCTATTTAATCTCTAATCTAGTCAAAGACAAAACAAAAAATGTGTAGATATGATTCCAGAAAATCAACTATAAATTAGACGAAAAAGAAATGGACATGGCTAACAAATTGCTCTCCTACCCTTCACGGGGTGGGGTGGGTCCCACTGCCACCCACCTCATGGGGGTGGAGTTTTTTTGAGAGGAGGGTATATAACTTCCATATCCGTGTAGGGTAGGAGACAAAAATATAGGTAAGATTAACTTTGAATTTGTAAATTAAACGCAAAATTCTTGAACTTGTGATACAATCAAACTAAAAAATAGTCATGAACAACGTTACAACATATAGTTCTATTCACGAAAAAGATATTGTTGATAGTTGAAATATAAATATTCCACGTCAGCAAGGAAATACGTGAATATCAGTTATACAAAGCGAAATGTATGTGGAAGAAGTGAATGCCAGTTCGGAATTGCCGACCTGGACTTCACGTGATCTAATAAATTTATATTGGCCTTTAAATACCCAAAGTGGGAATCCTTTTATGAGTCATCTTCCCTTATATTTATAGGGAAAATGGATGAGCTGGCTTATTACAATAGTTGACTGCCTAACATTACGACATAACTAAAATATGGAACTTTTACATAGTACAAAGAAGTTGACTTATGTTCTAACTGACTTCATGTCTGAATAACTGTTTCAACTGTCATGTAATAAAGTATTTGTGGCCTTGCTGTGTCTTCATAAGTCACCGTCCGACCTGACTCTTCCACATCGGAGTGACACAGTCCGACCTGACTCTTCCATCTCGGAATAACACAGTTAGATTTCATTCTTTACTTCTGGTTACGATAAAGTATATTCTGACCTAACACGTCAAGGTCGGAATGGAGATTGGGACCTTGATGTTTCTTCAGAAGATGACCTGGTTTATGTCCGACCTGGCTGTGTCAGGTCGGACATCATTCTGCTTTCACCAGTCTGGATTCCTCAAACAAGAAACGTCATCGTTTCTACAGCTAGGTAGGAATTCTTATTAACAATTGTCCCTAGGAATAGAGCTGAAAGAATTTCTGGTCTACTCCTACAATAGATCGCATTCGTTCCTTGTACCAATATTTGTGCCAGACTGGGTGGCGTCTTTACCACGTGTCAAGTTACTGTTGGCCATTGATCTGACTGCTTTAGTGTGATATAGGTCAATCCAACTGTCAATTCTCTTCAACCTAGACGATTTAGGTTGTCCCTTCAAATTCTGTACTTAGAGATAGACACTTGCTATATAAGGTGGACTTGTCATTTTCACTGCACCTCAACTGTTCTCAGAAAAGCCTCATGTCTCTCTTTCGATCTAAACCCTAGTTCGCACAAAGGGATTTTGTCGCACGTTATGGCCATAAGCTCGTGATTTCAGGTATTCCTCTCTTGTCCAGCCATGAGTAATAGAGATAATGAGTCTACCAAAGTAGATTCTTTGGGGAGGGGTAACAAGGAATCCAGTCCTGACTCCAGTACAGATTCTGGTGAGTCAGTTTCTTCTAGGCGTAATGAACAGAGCACTTCTTTAACCGTCCAGCCACTTAGGTCGGTCAATACTACTTTAAATCCTTACACATCACAATTGCAAGCTAACTTAAGTCAGATCGGAGTTTCCCGTCCGTCCACTTTTTGGAACGCAGGTTACCATTCGTCTAATGTAACTAAGTACGACCTAACTGAATGGCGTTTTAAATTTAGAATCCCTGAGTCAATCCTTTTCTTCCTCCCTAAGAAAGATGATCGGGCTGATGAACCTCCCGAAGGTTGTATAGCAACTACTAGAATGATGTTGAGGCCGGTCTTATTCCCTTTACCTCGTGTCATAACTGATTTTCTTAGGTATTGGGGATTAGCTCCTTCTCAGATCACGCCAAATGGGAGGAGGATTCTCATTGGATTTATAGTCCTTTGGAATAGGTTAGGGTATGGAGCACCCCAACCTAGGGAGTTTGACTCAGTTTTTCAATTCCGGGCTGACGGTAAAGATTCAGGCTGGTACTATCTCATGGTACGGCCAAGAACTGGCGGTAATTTAATTATGGACCTACCAGATTCTATCAGGGGTGGAGGGACCAGTGGTTCTATGTAGGAGGCCAGTGGAAATCTCTGGAGCGAACTGACGAGCTGGACTATACCATACCTACTTATTACAAACCTTACAGTACGTTTTGACCTTCCTCATTTATTTATTCAGATTTCCTCTAATATTAATATTTTCTATCTTGCAGGTCCTATCAATTCAACTCGATCGATTGAGTTCGAACAACGATTACAAAGAGCTCGACAGGTCCCTGAAGTGGAGAAGAGCTTTAGAGAGTTAATCATTAAGGAGAACCTCTTCCGGGCTGGACTTACATCAGCTCATCCATCTGCTGACTTTCTTCCTCCTCCGACTAAATTTTTTGTTCATTATTCTTACTTACTTCGTCCTTTATCTTGATTTATCCGACCTTACAGGGCCGTCCAAATCAAATAAAAAGGCCATGGAATTCGAGCGGTCTGAACTGGTGGGGATCAAACGGAAATGGCCAACTACGGGTGGAAAGTAATTGCCACCAGGGCTGGGTCCAATGCCATCTTCAGGTTATCCCAGTGAAACCTCTCATTTTGATTCTAGCTCATCTGGACTAGGGGGTAAAGGGAAGTCAGTCAGTGTTGATCCTCCGGTCTTACTTGAGGATCCAACTCTCAGTGGAAATCCCCCATCTTTGGGTGAAAACCCTCTGTCCTTGTCAGCCCGTTAGGATAATCCAGTTCGTTCGAACATTCCTCCTTCTCCAACAAGTGATCAAGAAGAGGACTTCATCTATTTTGGCCGGCACCGTGCTCGAGCTGTAGAGATGAAGGGCTTGTAAGGAAAAATTCCAAAGGCTTTATGGGACATCCGATCAAGTAAGTGTCTGGACCCGGATGGTCTCAAAGTCCTTCCTACCAGTGTACACAATTCCTTCGACATGATAGCTCGGAGCTAGGATAAGAGGAAATAGAAGATGGCTACGGATATAGATTTGGTCACAGCTGCTCATTCCTCTTCTGCTCTGCTTGGAGTCACCCTTAACTATCTATCGCATGTGAGGGAGAAGACTGGCGACCAAATGGACCAGTATGACCAGCTTGTGCAGCAAGTCATACTTTCTAAGGACCAAAACAAGGCTTTGGAGATCGAGCGAGAATAAATGATGTTTGAGCTTACCAATCTAAAGTCGGAGCTGTCAATAATTAAGTCTGAGAAGGAGGACCTGAGAGTCAGATCGGAGGGAGAAAGGAAGGTCATTGTTGATCTTCGATCTGAAAACAAAGTTCATGCTGATCTTGGGTCCCAACTAGAAGCAGTTAAAGATGAACTCCAGAGAATCCGGACTGACCAATTGTTCAGATCTGAAATTATTGATCAGTACAAGGAGTCCAAGGAGTACGATGTGGATCACACTGACACGTACATCATTGCTCTGGAGAAGGTCATAGCCCGGTTCCAAGAACTTTACCCAACAATCGACACTGGAGCACTTGTAAAAGACCTGGATAGTTTGAATAGGGAGCAAGCTCAGGCGGTGGCTGAGCTAGAGAAGGGAAGCCTTGTTCCACAATAGTTTTTATCAGTGTCAGATCTTTATCATCTTTTTAGGTCTTCCATTTTCTAATCGATGTAATTGTTCTTTTTGTAAGGTCTTTTGACATGTAACAACCTTCTGATCAATGTAATTGGTTACTTTGTTTCTCAATTGAATTGTTTTATTTCGACTTACTGACCGAACTGAAATAATGAAGCCTAACCGAAGTGGATATGTAGCTGATGAATTAATGGTACTCACATGAACAATCTTGGATGGTCTATTGTAATCAGGTCTTACACCAGACCATGTTAATCTCTTTACAACGCACAACTCGAAACAGTTGGGTTGCTCTGTATAGAATGATATTCCCGAGATTTATTCGGCCAACCATATGTGCACGACCTGAAGCAATTAGGTCATTTTCTATAGGATGATCTCCCAGAGATTTATTCCACCAACCACATGTGTACAACTTGAAGCAGTTAGGTCGTTTTCCATAGGATGATCTCCCAGATATTTAATCCACCAACCACATGTGTACAACTTGAAGCAGTTAGGTCGTTTTCCATAGGATGATCTCCCAGATATTTAATCCACCAACCACATGTGTACGACCGAAGCAGTTTGTTCGTTTTCCATAGGATGATCTCCCGGAGATTTAATCCTCCAACCATATGTGTACGATCTGAAGCAGTAAGGTCGTTTTCCATAGGATGATCTCCCAGAGATTTTTTCCCCCAACCATATGTGCACGACCTGAAGCAGTTAGGTTGTTTTCATGATTTTAGGTTTGTGCATTAGAGTTAAATCGGCTATCATTTTTTATGCTCAAATAATTTTTCCTTAGTAATTTAATTAAAGACCTGCTGAAGGTTCAGAGGAACTCGTAAATTCTGTAATGACCAGAATTATGGGGCGCGTAGCCTGAGGTCCTAAGAAATTCGTGAATTCCGTTATGATAGACCTAATTGGTACGTAACTACGGTTCTAAGGAATTTTTGAATTCCGTTATGACGGACCTAATTGGTACGTAACTGAGGTCCTAAGGAATTCGGGAATTCCGTTATGACAAACCTAATTGGCACGTAACTGAGGTCCTAAGGAATTCGTGAATTCCGTTATGACATACCTAATTGGTACATAACTGAGGTCCTAAGGAATTCGTAAATTTCCGTTATAACAGACCAAACTGGATTCATGATCTTGCCTAAGGCGAAAATATTTATTATTCGTCGTAAATTTTTCATAGCACGTTGGCCATTACATATGTCGAAAGATAACTATTGAAAATATTTCTTCAGATGTTTCGTATTCCATGGGTGAGCTAACACTTTCCCTTCCAGATTTTCCAGTTCATATGCTCTTTTGGGTAAAGTCTTAGCGACTTTATACGGGCCTTCCCATAATGGAGCAAGTGACCCTGATTGAGTATCTTTAGTTGATAGGAACACCTTTCTGAGTACCAGATCTCCTACATGAAACTTCCGTCCTCTGACTTTGGTATTGTAATATGTGGAACTCCTTTGTTTGTAGGATGCATTTCTGAAGTCCGAATCGAGTCTCTTTTCTTCGATTAAATCCATGTTTGATAGAAGCATTTCTGTGTTCATGTCTTTTGTATAATGTTGTGTTCTTCTTGATGAGATGTCAATTTCCACGGGATCACAACTTTCGATCCAAAAGCAAGGGCAAACGGGGTTTCTCCGATCCTCGTCCTACAGGTGGTTTTGTAGGACTATAATACTGCTGGAAGTTCATCAGCCCAAGTTCCTTTCAGTTCATCGAGTTTAGTTTTCAATGTATGCTTGATGATCTTGTTGACTGCTTCTACCTGTCCATTTGCCTGGGGGTAACACGGGTTGGAATAGTGTTTCTTGATCTTTAGCTCTTCACGAAAAGACCTGAATTTGGCATTGTTGAATTGTTTCCCATTGTCTGTGACTATGGAGTGAGGAATGCCAAAGCGGCAAATGATGGACTTCCAGACGAGATATGTGATCTTATGTTCGGTGATCTTGGTTAAAGGTTCCGCCTCGACTCATTTTGTGAAATAATCAACTGCAACTGTTGCATACTTGGTAGTTCCTCTTCTAGTTAGGAGTGGTCCAATCAGATCAATCCCCCATTTTGCGAAGGGATAAGGTGCCATGATGGAAGTGAGGTCTTCTGGTGGTGACCAGATCATAGGAGCAAATCTTTGACATTTGTCACATTTTCTTAAAAATTCCAAGGTGTCTTTTTTCAATGATGGATAGAAATATCCTTGTCGCAAGATCTTAAATGCAAGAGATTGTCCTCCGGCGTGGTTGTCTCATATGCCCTCGTGTACCTCCTTCATAACATATAAGGCCTCCTCTTCAGTTACACACCTGAGTAGTGGGAGGGAGAAGCCTTTTTTATATAGAACATCATTGATCAAAGTGTACCTTGAAAACTTGATTTTCAGCCTCCGAGCCTCATCTCGACTCGGGGGCACCACTCCATCCTTCAAGTGTTGGATGATCTCGTCCATCCAGCTCTTCTTCATGTCTGTAACCACTAGTGATATTTCTGATTCAGTAAGGGCTAAAGTCTTGACAATTCCAATGGAGATACTGTCGAGGGTGTCTGCTCCTTCACTGGTGGCGAGTCTAGCGAGAGCATCAGCCTGACTGTTCTAAGTTCTTGGTATTTGTTTTACTTTTTCCTGTGTGAATTTCTCCAACTCTCTTCTTACAACCAGGTGATAAGATATCATCTTCTCCTCTTTGGTATTGTAGGTGCCTTGAATTTGATTTACCACTAGCTGGGAGTCACTATGCACACTCACTTTTGATATGCCCATGTCTCTGGCCATTTTAAGACCTGCAATGAGGGCTTCATACTCAGCCTCGTTGTTGGATGCTGGGAATCAAAGCGAAGGGACTACCAATATAGTGACTAATTGGGACTGATAAGGACAATTCTGACTCCAGCGCAAGCTTATGTGGATGATCCATCTACATATAGGTTCTAGACTTCATCTGAGGTAGGTCTTGCGATGCCAACATGATTATGAAATTCAGCTATGAAGTCTGCAAGAACTTGACCTTTGATTGCGGTTCTGAGTTTGTAAGTGACATCAAATTGCCCAAATTCCACTACCCACTTCATCAATCTTCCTGAAGTGTCTGGTTTTTGTAAGGTTTGACGGAGTGGGTAGTTGGTTAATACCTCCACTGAGTGTTCAAGAAAATAGGGCCTTAACTTTCATGAACTCATAATTAAGGCAAGTGCTAGCTTTTCCATCGGTGGATATCTTATCTCTGCATCTTTTAAGGTCTGACTGACATAATATACTGGGTGCTGAATACCATCCTCCGTTCTGATCAGGATTGAACTAACCGACCTTTCAGACACTGCTAAGTATATTTCTAACACTTCCTTCGGTACTGGTTTGGAGAGGAGGGGTGGTGTGGCGAGTTGTTCTTTCAGATCTTCAAAAGCTCTTTGACATTACTCAGTTGATGTGATCCGGACCAGGCATCGAAGGGCGAAGTCGAGCCATCGACAATATGACAATGATCTACGTGGAAAATGGAGCAAGTTCCATGTTGGGATCAAGCCAAGAAGAGGGACGGATCGAGCCGAATCGAGTAAAAGAAATTATTTATGCAGAAAATCCATTACGGCCGTAAAAGAAGACCTTCACGGCCGTAACCCATGTATTCACGGCCGTAAATCTTACTATCACGGCCGTAATCAATTGACGAGGAAAAATGAAGATTTGCTGCAGAAAGAGGCTTACGGCCGTAAGCTTTGAAGTTACGGCCGTAACATTCAAACAGGGACATTTTCACGGCCGTAACTGATGGTACAGTTTTGATCAGAAAGGTGATTACGGCCGTAAGATATTTTGTCACGGCCGTAAACGAGCTCGGCCAGATTTTCGGGAATATTCAAATATTTTATTTCCTTTTATTGTTTTGGTTATTTTCCTAGTTTAGAATTTTAGTCTAATTAGAATTCTATTTTGAGTAAATTAGATGCTAGGTTATTTTGCTTATTTATACGCTTTTTCAATTCATTGTAAAGACAGTTTAAGATTGATTTTGAGATTAATATAGTTGAGAGAGTTTTCTCCAATTGAAAGGTTGAGGAGTCCCTTTTGTGTTCTTCAAGAACAAATCCGACCTATCAAATATTGTGGAAATATTTGTGGTGTTGTACTTATCAAATATTCGCGAGAATATTTGTGGCGTGTCCGATTAGAATCTTATCAAGGAAATTGACAAGTCCCTGTGGTGTTTCGAAAACCTTGGATCTCGATTCTGCATCGTCAATTTCTTGCGTCGTGAATCTTGGGTCAAGGTCCTATCGTCAATCTATCTTTTAATTTCTGTTCAATTATTCGTGTTCTTGTTATTTTTCGTGTCAGATCTGATTTAGATCTTTCCTAGGGTTTTAGATTTCGTTATTCCGCGTGTTCGACGAGATTCCCCGACTGGGATCGCGTCATCTGGTATCAGAGCTTGGATCTATTTCGGATTCTTGCGTTTCTTGAATTTTTTTGTGTTCTTCGCGTTCTTCGTGTCAGTCATATATTTTTCCAGTTTGATCCATAAGAGTCAATCCCGAAAATTCAAAAGTGTTTTTCTTCTTCGTTTTTCGTCCAAATCGAGTTCCGTTTTTTCTGCCATACATGTAGCCAAATTCTCTGGCAGATTATAAAAAAAAAAAATTCGAATTTTTCCGAGAATTTTCTAATTTTTTTTACCTTTCGTATCTTCCATAAATTCCTTGATTGTTGATCATTGGTTTGTTCTTGGGTGAAATTTGAAGGGATTGAGTGTGATACACGAGTGAAAATAAATACGAGAGGAATTTTTGTTTGTCTTTGAAAGCTAACCATGTCTCGCAGGGAAAAATCTCCATCAACAGGTGACCACAAGAATTTTAAACAGATGGAGGCCATGAAGGTAAAATTTGAGAGATTGATGGCTAGGATGGAAAGAAGGGAAGCAGAACTTGCTCAATGGGAAAAGGAGCAACATCAGGCGGATTCTAGGGCTAGGAGGCATAAGGGGCGTGAAGCCAATTCTAGAGGTGGAGATGGGGGTGATGAAAAGCCATTGAAGTATAAAGAGACATCAAAACAGGAGAGTAGTGATCATGTTCATAAAAGGAGGGAGGAACCGACAACCAAAGGTAAAAATAATTCTGATTCCAAGCCTCTCAAGGGTAAAAATGTTAAGTGTTTTAAATGTTTGGAACGGGGTCACATTGCACTTGATTGTCCACTTAAAAAGGTTAGAGGTGATAGTGAAGGGGCTAAAAGTGTTGTGGTGGATGAGTCAATTATTGATAGGCGTGCTCTTAGCATTAGACGTAAGATGGATGTTGTGGGTAATGTGGATGAGCAGAAGGATAATATTTTTCGCACTAGATGCTTAGTGAATGAAAAAGTGTGTAGCTTGGTGATTGATGGGGGAAGTTGTACTAATGTAGTTAGTACAATGTTGGTGGAAAAATTAGGCTTACATTTAATAAAACATCCAACACCTTATAAATTACAATGGTTGACTGAGTCGGGGGAAGTTAAGGTGAAGAGACAGGCCTTGGTGAATTTTTCTTTGGGTGGGTATTCTGATGAGGTACTTTGTGACGTGGTGCCAATGCAAATTAGTCATATACTGTTGGGGAGACCTTGGCAACATGAAAGGGTTGTGCTACATGGTGGGTATACGAATAGATACAGCTTGGTAAAAGGGGGAAAAAAGTTTACTTTAATGCCACTATCTCCAACTGACTCCCTGAAAGATCAATTGAAAGTAAAAAGTGAGTTTGAGGGGAAAAATAAGAGAGTTGAGGCCACGACCTCAGAAAAAGGAGAGGGAGTGAAAAGTAAAGAAAAGAGGGTTGAGGTTCAAACCTCAGAAAAAGGAGAGACTGAGTGCAAAAATCAAAAGAAAAGAGAGTCTACCACAAAAATGAGTCTATTTGCACTTACTCACGCTAACACACCCCTCCCCAGTTCTTTAAATTCTGTTTTACAGGTACCGAAGTCAAACCATGAGCTTAAAACAGGAAAGAAACTTGTTGGCACAAGTGAGCAGCCCAAAAAGCCGAGAAAGTTGAAGGAGAAAAATGGGCAGCCCAAAATGTTGAAAGCAAGCACGAGGCATAAAAATGATCATCGAGCCCAGGAAAGCTGGAGGAGTTTGAAAAGCCGACCAAAATTGGATTCAAGGTCGAATCATTTTCAAGAGAGGGAGTATGATGTGATCCGGACCAGGCATCGAAGGGCGAAGTCGAGCCATCGACAATATGACAATGATCTACGTGGAAAACGGAGCAAGTTCCATGTTGGGATCAAGCCAAGAAGAGGGACAGATCGAGCCAAATCGAGTAAAAGAAATTATTTATGCAGAAAATCCATTACGGCCGTAAAAGAAGACCTTCACGGCCGTAACCCATGTATTCACGGCCGTAAATCTTACTATCACGGCCGTAATCAATTGACGAGGGAAAATGAAGATTTGCTGCAGAAAGAGGCTTACTGTAGCGACCAAGAATTTTTATGCAATTTAATAATTATTTCAAAGTTTCGAAAAACGTGCCGCTGCAATCTCACTCATTTTAAGTTAACGTCACGACGCGTTCGTCTAGCCAAATCGAGAAATATCGAATTAATTCCATTTTAAAAATAAATTCCGAATCTCTAAAATTATATCATTTTATTTATTTATTTATTTATTGTATTTCTTTCAAAATCGTTTAAAGTCCAAATCGTGTTAAGCTTATTTTATCAGATCCATTTTTCTCAACTCAGTTGAATTCACGCGTATTAATTTCCTCGATTTCCGTTCCTTGTGTTTCAAACCCCACAAACCCAAAATATTCTACTCCAACCCATACCCTGCCAAGATTCCCTCACATCACCCAACACCCTCTTTATACACTACACCACGCCAACCTCACGCATCCATTTCTGCTGCCTCATTGCAGCAGCCATCACCATCACGCCCACAAACTGGTCATCACCCTCTGCAGTACCACCACCAATTCCAGTTCAACCACTGCAACCACCGCCAACTCCACCACTTTCAACAACCACGGCATCCCCACCTCCGTCTCCGGTCAACCCCTACTGCCCAGCCACCTCCTCCATCCATCACCTCACAACCAAACACCAAGCCACTGCCGAAGCTCACTACACAACCCAGCCAGTTGAACTCGCCACCTTCTTACCATCTCAGCATCACCACCTCAACCTGCACAAATCAGCACCACCACCAACCTCCAACTCGCCACCTTCATCATCTTCACCATCATCACCACACCACTGCTCTATTCGAACCAACCACCTTTAAGCCACCACCGCCACCAACCATCAACAAACCACAACCACTTTCGTCCACTGGCCTCTCAACCGAGACTCAAACCCAAACACCAAGCATCATCATCATCATCATCATCATCATCACCACCAAGCACCAGTCACCACCACCGCCACAATCCCGCCGCGACACCACCACACACACCCAGCATCCTCACTGCCCAATCCCAACCAAAACCAAATCAAAAACCCAAGAATCAAATAAACCCAGAAACTTACCTCTACTGCCGACCTATTCGCCGGAATTTCAGACCCAGATCGCGCAATCAAGCCTCGGTTGCACTTCGGTTTCGCACTCAAAACTCACACCTAATCCCTCAAATCTGAATCCCCATCCTTGTGAGCCAATCGTCGCACCCTGAGCCGTCGAAATTGCCGGCGTTCAACCCGGCCGGACTGCTCGCAGTGCACCGCTGCGTTCTCTTCTCCCCCTCTGTACTGTTATCCATGTGTGTGTGTGTATATATATATATATATATATATATATATATATATATATATATATATATATATATATATGGATTTTTATAAAATTTACTTTTAAGCCCCAAAGTTTTAAATTGTTTCAAATTAGTCCTCAAGTTTTAAAATAATCTAAAACAGTCCCTACAGCTTAAATGTTTTAAATCTTACTTTAAATTTCAAAGGTTGTTATTTTAGCCCCAAGGTTTATGAACTGTTTATCTGAGTCCCTGCCGATTTAATTCATTTGATTTTAAATCCCAAGCTTCAAAAATAGTCAATATTAGTCCTTAAGTTCCAAAATGTTTCAATTGGGTCCCTATAGTTTTAAAACCTACCATTTCAGCCCCTTGAGCTCCAAATGATTTTAATCAACCCCTCATTTTTAAAATATATTATTTCAACCCCATTGTTTTGAGTTTACGACCCAACTTTTAAAAGATTTACATTTTAGTCACAAATGTTTAAAAGCAATCATTTAAGCCTTCATATTTTAAAGTCTTTCGATTTGATCCATATTGATGACATATACATGTACACGTATATTTATAAAACTCGAGTTTCAAAGAATTCATTTTAGTCCCTCAACTTTCGAATTCCTCATTTTAGCCCCTTAACTTTCAAGGTATTCATTTTAGTCCCTCAACTTTCATCATAAGCGATTTTAATCCCTAAATTATACTTTATCATTTTAACGATAAATTTCAAAAGACTAATTCGACTTAATCTTCTAATTGGCTAGACGAAGCGTACGGAGAACTTAAGAATGGAAGTCGTTTCCCGCTCAACCACACTCGTCAAGTTTAAGGTAGACTCGCCCCTATTAATTGATTTAAATTATGATTGCATGTGAATGTAACATGACTTGTAAAAGTCATATTTTTTTGTAAGAAAAGGCGATGAGAATGTATTTCTTCGGAAATAATTATGATGTTAATGAGTACGCGGGCATGATTGGGAAAAGGCCCCCCTTGAGGGAGCCCACCCGGTACTAGAGAAATGATGTTATGCATAACATGTGCCTTATGTGCACAAGAAAGAAAAGAAGTAAGAAGACCCGTGCTGAAATGCACAACATGAGATCTATCAAGAGCCAATTTTAAAGAGCCTATGATTTTTCAGAAAGAAGCCAAGTGCTTAAATGCACAAGAAGAGCAACCCACACCCTATATTTTCTAAAGAGCCTGCATTTATGTGTTCAATTATATTGTAGATTAATTAATTGGCGATGAGTCTACTGAGTATTTCATTCGAAATGCTCAACCTGTTATTTTAACAGTTTTGCAGATCTCGGAGATGGTGGCAAGTGATGGATGAGGGTGTCAATAATCATTAAATGGTTGAAATGTCTTACTTTAATGATTTCAGTAATTTCCAACATTAGATAATTTTGAGAATCTCAGTTATTGAGAAATTATGACATTGTCAACTGCTTTACAAAATTAATGGTTCGATTTGCTATTTCAGATTGTTTCATAAATGTTTTCAATCTTATCGACCATTACAATTTATTTAATGTTGCCAAAAATGAATTTCAATTATTTATTCCGCAAAAAATATTATTTGAAAAATTAGATCAGACAATGACGTGGTGAACCGGGTATTCAGAACTCGGGGCGCTACACTTACGGCCGTAAGCTTTGAAGTTACGACCGTAACATTCAAACAGGGACATTTTCACGGCCGTAATAAATTCATCACGGCCGTAACTGATGGTACAGTTTTGATCAGAAAGGTGATTACGGCCGTAAGATATTTTGTCACGGCCGTAAACGAGCTCGGCCAGATTTTCGGGAATATTCAAATATTTTATTTCCTTTTATTGTTTTGGTTATTTTCCTAGTTTAGAATTTTAGTCTAATTAGAATTCTATTTTGAGTAAATTAGATGCTAGGTTATTTTGCTTATTTATACGCTTTTTCAATTCATTGTAAAGACAGTTTAAGATTGATTTTGAGATTAATATAGTTGAGAGAGTTTTCTCCAATTGAAAGGTTGAGGAGTCCCTTTTGTGTTCTTCAAGAACAAATCCGACCTATCAAATATTGTGGAAATATTTGTGGCGTTGTACTTATCAAATATTCGCGAGAATATTTGTGGCGTGTCCGATTAGAATCTTATCGAGGAAATCCAAAACTACTTATCAAATAGGTAGCTCTTCAACGACTCTATTCTTCCTTGTTTTATGGTGACAAGCTGGTCCTTCGGGGTAGTCCTAGTTTTGGCAGCCACGAAATTGTGAAAAAATTGAGAGGATAGGTCTCCCCAACTCTTTATGGAATGGTCGGGTAAAGTGCAGAGCCATCTCTGAGCCCTCTCTCCTAATGTCAGTGGAAAGGTTCTGCACATGATCGCATCACTTATTCCTTGTAATTCCATCCAGGACGTATAACGATCTAGATGGGCTACCGGATCGGTTGTCCCGTCATAGCTAGGAATTTGAGGCATTTTCATTTTACTGGGTAAGAATTCCTTCACTATTTCCTTTGAGAAGGGTGAAGATCTAGTAGGTGGAGTGCTCTCCTGTGGTTCGTGTTCCTTTTTCTTTCCTTTGAGGTCTCTCACTTGTTTCCTCAATGCATTCAGCTCCTCTTCCTCCTTCCTTTTGCTCTCGGGATCCGAGTTACTTAAGTCAAGCGTTGTGGCACCTTTGGTTGTCTCCTTAGGAGCATCACTCTTGACTCTAGGAGGTCCGAGATATGGGCTGCGAGCCGACCTCTCAGAGTGAGACTATTCCGTCCATTCTCTATTCATCTCTGAAACCCTTCCTTTCCGGGCTGGTGCCGTTAGTTCCGGACCCAACCCGCTGAAGACACTACATGTCCTCTTGGGTGATCTTATCGTGGATTGCTCTCTCCGATTGAACTTTCTGATCTATCATATGCATAACTGAGCTTCCTGAGTACTTTTTGTTTTCAGAGGGGTGGTAAGATGGTTCTGGTATGTTTCGGTGAGCTGGAGGGTCTTCTCGGGGCTGATGTTGCATCCTTTCAACTACTTGCATTAAGTTGCACAATTGACGCGTGTCCTCCCCCATCTGTGAGTCAGTTCACAGCCTAGCATTTAGATTAGCTTCCTCCCTCAGGTGAACCGGATGAACTGGGCGTATCTCTGCGTGACCTCCTTTGTCCTCGAGATTCTCGTCGAAATTACGGTCGCCCATGTTGTCAAGGGGTCTTTGAGAATGATGTGGTTTGAATGAACTGGTTGAATGAGCTACTATTTTATCACAAGCGGCCCTCCTTCTAGCGCTAATTGTTGACGGTTGAAATATAAATATTCCACGTCAGCAAGGAAATACGTGAATATTAGTTATGCGAAGCGAAATGTATGTGGAAGTAGTGAATGCCAGTTTGGAATTTCCGACCTGGACTTCACGTATGATCTAATATATTTACATTGGCCTTTAAATAGCCAAAGTGTGAATCCTTTTATGAGCCATCTTCCCTTATATTATAGGGAAAATGGATGAGCTGGCTTATTACAATACATGACTGCCTGACACTACGACATAACTAAACTATGGAACTTTTACATAGTACAAAGTAGTTGACTTTTATATGTTCTAACTGACTTCATGTCTGAATAACTGTTTCAACTGTCATGTAATAAAGTATTTGTGGCCTTGTTGTGTCTTCATAAGTCACCGTCCGACCTGACTCTTCCACATCGGAGTGACACAGTCCGACCCGACTCTTCCATCTCGGAATAAAACAGTTATATTTCATTCTTTACTTCTGGTTACGATAAAGTATATTCCGACTTGACACGTCCGGGTCGGAATGGAGGTTGGGACCTTGATGTTTCTTTAGAAGATGACCGGTTTATGTCCGACATGGTTGTGTCAGGTCAGACATCATTCTGCTTTCACCAGTCTGGATTCCTCAAACAAGAAACGTCATCGTTGCTACAGCTATGTAGGAATTCTTATTAACAGATACATAATTCACTATTCACATTAATGTTTACCATTTTCTCAATAACAAGAGATCAAAATTAACACGAAAGTCATTTTTGTCATGTGCAGGGAAGAAATAGGGACTCGTCTTTTTGCCTTAATTGTTGTTAGTGTGCAGTCAAAAGGTTTGGCGATTTCTTAAAAACACAGTCCTCTCTTAAAAACTATTAGAAAAACACACCCAAAATTCAACGAAAACAAGGGGACACCGTACTGAAATTTTGGTAGAAAGCTAGCATTGACTTGAAAAATATTGTTGACGGTATGCCATAGTGGTAACAGACATCACCCAATAAACTAATAAGATTGAGGGTTTGAATCCTTGAGAAGTGAGGACGCTCCAGTCAATTGAAACAAAAATCCCTGCATACAGGAACAATTTGGGTGCTACAAGGTATGTCATAGATTACCATCAACCGTAACATAAAAATGCATATTTTTATATTGCTCATTTAATACCAAAGATCACATAATAAACCTAATAAGGTTGAGAGTTCGAATCTCTGAGGACGTGCGTAATCAAATCTGAGACAAATCCCCTTCTCGAGAGGACAATTTGTGTGTACCAGTACGCTACAAGCTACTGTCAACAAATATTAACAATTTTTTTATTAAGTTAACAATTCTGTCTTTATAGTCTATACTATAGTGAATCAATTTTGGCACCAAGATTGGTTTCAATTTCATAGTCCTCCTTTAATCAGTTTGTTAACAATTCTGTCCTATACTTTTGGCACCAATATTGGTATCTTCAATTTCACGAGTCCTCCTTTTATTGATGGAAAATATTTCTAAGAAAATCAAAGACTTATTAAAATCATCTGCAGATTTGTCCCTAGAGGCGTGACATCCATCAAAGGGTCCGTTCAAAATCACGCATGCGAGATTGCGAAATAATGTGAATTATTATTTATTTATTTATTTATATTTCATTTATTGTCCGACTCCTCCTGTTCGGGTATGAATTATGATGGTTATTTTTCCGTGGAGATCCCAACAGACATGTTTTTCAATACCTCTCTAAAGTATGTATTCTTCTTTCATAAAATATTTATCAAGAGTGCCTATATTTTGTTTAATGGAATTGGATTTCAGCATTCGGTCGGTAAATCACATTTTTTTGTTCATAAATCAATTTATAAATTATAAAATTTTTCAAATCACTTTTTAAATACACACATTTCATCTCTTCACTTTTCAACAACACATTTTATCTCAAAATATAAATAAATCAATTTATAAATCACATTGTTTTACCAAACAGAGGGATATATTTTGAGATATGTTATTTGTTGAATTTATGGTGCGTTTGATAGCGAGTGTGGAATTTGGGTGGAAAGAAAATGAATTCTAGGGAATTGAATTCCTCGAAATTGAAAGTTTAGGTGGCATTCTGTTTGTATTTTATTTTGTATTTTTATTTTCGAAAATGTTTTGTGTTTCTTTTTTTTTTTTTTTTTTTTTTAAAATTTGATGAAAACGCGTTTGGTTTGTCATTTCTAAAAACTGTTTTTGAAAATGAAAAGCTGGAAAACACGTTCTATTTGAAATTTTGCAGAATACTACTTATTGTGTGTTTGATTTTAGTTAAAATTAGTTTTTTAAATGAATAGTGATTTTTAGGGGAATGGATGATTGTGATTTGGTTGAAAAGTCAAATATTGTGGGCTTGACTTTTATTGGATGGTTGAAATTGAGTACTGTAAAAAAATGAGAAAATTTTGATGAAAATCAAACAAGCTCTTAAATTATTTTTAATTAATTTGCTTGCAGAATACTACTGACTCAAATTTAAATTTCCTTTCACAATACACTGAAAACATGGTTACATACAACACACTAATGTGAGCATTAAGAGTCTATATTAACACAACTTGATCAGGTTCAAGATTTTAGGAAGCTCTAATTCTATTAAAATCTAGAAAATACAAGTTCTTTCAAAACCATCATAATCCATTTATCAAGGCATTTTTTGAAATATAACAACAAGAATTTACACTTAATTTTTTTTTAATGTTGATATTAAATTCAATAAAACTTTATTTAAACTTAGTTCTAAGTTAGGATAATTTTAAAAAATAAATAATAATAATAATAAATAAATAAATAAAGAAAAATTTATATTAAGCTTAATTCTAAGTTAGGATAATTTAAAAAAAAAAAAAAATCTCAAAACGCGTTTTCAGTGTTTTTAACATTTTTTGCTGAAATACACACAAACGTCCAAAATCACACAAACGTCCAAAATGAGGTTTTGGACGTTTTGTGTACAATTTTTTTTTTTCCAAACTTGCGTTTTCAAAAATGGTAAAGAGAACGTGTTTTTAGTGTTTTTGAAAATAAAAACAGAAAACGACCTCAAAACAGTAAAGAGAACAAGGTTAATGTGTCTGATTGGTTTAATTTTCTAAGTGAAAAAAGTAGGAAGTTTTCCAACTTTTGTTGTTTAATTATATTATTTTTCATGGTAAATAAAACAAAATTTAGTTATTTTAATCAAAAAAAATTTTTTTTATATACATTTGTACTTGATAATAATAATGTTAATTTTTTGCAAAAAAAAAAATCAATTAAGCCAACAAAAATTGATCAAACGTGACGAAAATGGTTAAAAGTTTTGACTGAAAAATAAATTCACCTACATACACGAGAAAATGATTTCACTGATTTGAGGAAAAATCAGCGCGTGAGACCCTAATCTAGAAAATGAATTGAAGGGAAAAAGGTAGCAATCAAACACAATAAAAATGGAAAATTGGTTGGAAAATGGCATTTTCCATAAAAAAAAATGTCATTTCAAACACAGCTTTAGGGTGCGTTTGATTCGCGTAATTTTTCATGAAAAATATGATTTTTCATGTGAATTTCCAACTTTGCGCTGTTTGGTTGCCTAAATTTTTCATGGAATTCATTTTTTCACTTGCCTCGAAATTCGGTATTTTCCTTATTTCGAATGAATTCATTTTCCAAGGGGGGAGGAGGTTTTATTTTCCATGAAAAATTTTATACTATTTTCGTTACGTTTGATCATTTTTATTATTATTAATTGATTTATTTTTTTCTAAAAATTAACATTATTATTATCAAATACAAATGTGTGAAGAAATAAAAAAAATATTTTTTTATTAAAATAGATCAATTTTACTTTATTTTTCATGGAAAATAATGTCAATCAAATAAAAAAAATTGAAAAATTTCATACTTTTTCCACCTAGAAAAATTAAATCAATTAAATACATTAAACTTCTAATTCTCTGAAATTTATTTTTTTTCCACCTAAATTTCACCCTTACTATCAAACGATATGAGCAAGGAAAAAAATGATTTGCGCAATTAATGTCGTGAAGCACAAGGAAAAAAAAATGATATGCACAATTTTTATTGGCTCTAATTTTCCATGGAAAATCAGAATTCGACGCAAATCTTCCAAATGTAGCTGTTTGAATAGACTAACTTTACTTGGAAAATGTTATCTTGTTGTTGGCGCAAGTGACCATTTGGAAGAAAATATTTTCCCATCAATTGGTTGGTTTTTTATTTTCCAGGTTGCCTAGAAAATTCTTTTGCTTTTTCTGATTCTGGCTCTTTGTTTATTTATTTTTTAGCTGAGAGATAATTTCTAATGACAAATATTTTAAAAAATAAAAATAAAATCTTGGACTAAAATAACACAACTTTATCAATTTTTTCATGAAAAATAATTTAAATCATGCAACAAAACATGAAAACTTTTCCACTTTTTCACCTAGAAAATAAATTCAATTAAACACAATTCAATACATTTTCTCAGAAAAATAATTTTCAGTCATTTCAATTTATTGGAAAATATTTTTTTTTGCCTATTTTTCATCTTTTCAATCAAATGGACCCTTATATTATAGTTCTTGATTGATTGATTTAGCTAAAACTTGAATTTTTATTAAATTGTGATAAAAATTGATAAATTGTATGGTAGAAAAGTTAATGAAAGTTGTGGACCTAATACAAGGCCCGATTAAAAATAAATTATTGGTTTTGACTTTAATTTTATCATTTTTTTGGGAAATAATACACATGTAAGGATTTTAATAAATAGAACTTAAAATGTAAGAAAGTTGAGGTTTTAGTTATAAAACTGGTTTTTAATTAAAGAATATGTAATCAAATATTTTTTATTAATTAAAAAGATAATTAAATATGTTAAGGTCACAATTACACAATTTATGATCAAAACTATCCACAAATAAAAAAAATTATAGGCCACAAATCAAAAAATTTATAGGTCACAATTTGTAAAATTATTTGATCACGATTTAATATTGGTCACTAATTGCAAATTTGTATGTTGTAACTTATTTTCAATCACATATTATCAAGTTAATTAATTGGTCACAATTTATTACTTGATCAAAACTTACTTCTCGGTCATAGATCACAAAATTTATATTTCACGACTAATTTCTCGGTCACAATTTATTACTCGATCACAAATCACAAATATTATAGATCACAATTTATTTCTTGGTCACAAATTATAGATATAATTTGTTACAACTTCATTCTTGGTCACGACTCATTTTTTGTTGCCAATTATCGATTTAATTGGTCACAATTTATTTATCGATCACAAACCACAGACTTATAGGTCACAATTTAATTTTCGATCAGAAATTTTGAAACTTAATTCTTGATCATGACTCTTTTTTTTTTGTCACCAATTATCAATTTAATTGATCACACTTTATTTTTTGATCACAAATCATAAATATATAGGTCACAATTTAATTTTCGATCACAAATCTCGAATTTTATAAATCATAACTTATTTAACGGTTACAAATTTCAAATTAATGGATCGCGACATATTTTTGGATCATAAATTATAAAATTATTTGGTCACAACTTATTTTTCAATTACAAATATATATGTTACAATTTATCAAATTAATGTCACAATTTATTAATTGATCACAAGTTACAAAAAGAATTGATTACAACTTATTTTTAGGTCACAATCTACAAATTAATTGGTCAAAAAATTATGAGTCACTATTATAAATTTAGTCACAATGTCAAATTTTTTTATGTCACATATTAATTACTGTCACAAATAACTAATTTATTGGTCATACTCTATTATTATTATATACACCAATCCACCCACCCACTCCTCCACCACCACTATCGATCACCTCTGATACCACCACCGATCGTTGTTTCCACCACACTGTCATCGTCGTCGCCGCCACCACCAACACCATCTAACCTACACCACCACCAACATCCACTTGCACTGCCATCGTCGACACAGCCACCATCGCCGTCAAAATCCACCTGCACCGCCACATAACCACCATCGCACAACACACACAATACCACCACATTCCGTTCACACAAAAACTGATACGACCCGCCCCCAATCACCCTAATGGACTCGAGACAAAGTGTGCGCCGATGATGGATGTCAGCTAAACGCCGGACCCACCACCGAGATTGACTGTGATCTACTACCAATCATATGTTAAATAATAAAAAATCATTTTATATTAAATAATGTTGGCCCCAACTTATATAAAATGCTTAGTTTAATTGAAATGGTAACCTTGACACGTCATATTGGTGTGGCTCCAAAATCAACAGGCTCTTTAGGCTTCCAGAACTCAACTATTACCTATTAAGAAAATGGTGGGAAAATAATGAGTTGATAGCTCAGTGAGTGGAGAATTTCGAAAATAACTATATTTTCTCATTTATATGAATTTACTCAATATTGAGTTCACAATGTAATCTCGTATATCGTAGTCAAGAAGAGAGACATACTCTTCATGTCGAAAAATATCATCATCTGTTTACACTGTCATCACAATTTGTAATCTAACATCATCCATCATATACTGTCAACACAGTTTGTAATCTCTAGGTATGGCCATACCCTAACAAATCTCACCAAAATGTACCCACTGAATATAATCTGTATACACTGTCTCTGTGGGCAAATATTAATATATGGGTCTCGAGACCTCAAATCATCCATTTTAGTAAATGGTCAAGATCCCTCAGTGCATATAGTACACGGTCAAGACCTCTCAGTGCTCTATTGGCACGGCCAAGACCCCGTCAGTGCACTTATACACGACCAAGACCCCTCAATGCACTAAAATAATCAATACAATCAGGGGTACTTTTTGGTGGATTTCAATATCACATATCTCATATTTCTTTCAACGAAAAATCTTTCGCAATTTCTCTAATTTCACAAATATCATATTCTGATAAAACTTCCATGTAATTGACAATTAATTCACATAATCACATTTAATACAAATCGTATAAACGATTTATCAATATTTGAAAATCTTTAACATTTTCCACTAACTAGTTCATGTACCAAACAGAGATCCACTTGATTGATAAGATATTCCAATCCCCTCCTCAGTGCCTCCATTTTTACCTTCTTTTGTGGCCGAGTAATCAACTCCAAGCAAGTAGAACTGCCCAATAGAAAGTCGTCGTCGATATTCCCTTTTCTATTTATTTCCGGTTGTAAGATTATTTCTACCATTTTTCTTTACAATTTCCACAGATTTACCTTTCTCGTATCTCTCTGTCTCTCTAATTTTCCCTTTTGGTGTCGTACAGTTAAATCCATAAGAAGAAAGGAAAATAACTTGTTTTTATCCTCGAAGTGTCCACCGCCTCTCTCTTTTCCTTGAAAATAATGTGGCCCCACTTGTCTGTTCCATGTCTTACTTGCGAGAATTCCAATTCGAACTTAGGCCTGTTTGATTACACAAAATTTTTCATGGAAAATGGAATATGTTTTTCAATTCCTACTTTTGATTTGTTTGTTTGACAAAATTTTTCATGTAAAACTTTTTTCGCGGACCCCACTTTTTCTTCAATTTTCCTTGATTTGGTGGAAAAGATTTTCTTTGGGTTTTGGTGGAAAAATATTTTCCATGATAGATGGAAAATGATTTTGGACACGTTTAATCAATTTTGTTGTTGTTAATTGACTTATTTTCTTTCCAAAAAATAACATTACCATCATCAAGTACAAATATATTTAAAAAGTAAAAAAAAAAATTGATTAAAATAGCAAAAAATTACTTTATTTTCCATGGAAAATAATGTCAATCAAACAACAAAAGTTGGAAAATTCTTTACTTTTTCCACCTAGAAAATTAAATCAATCAAACACATTAAACTTCTAATTCCCAGTAATTCAATTACCTAGAATTCAATTCCCTAGAATTCATTTTCTTTCCATCCAAATTCCACCATCGCTATCAAACGAACCCTTAATTATTTTAAAATATTGGCTTAACAAACTAGTAGCTGGGACCTCCAACTATTTTTCATAGCTGGGATCTCCACTATTTTTCAAGTTTACACCCCTATTACCTTTATAATTGCAAAGAGTCCTTCACTTACTATTTTATATAACCTTCAAGTCCTTAATTTAATCATAATTGCAAACTAAGACTTTAAATTTCTATCCTCTATTATCTCAACCATCAAGCTATTGTAATTACAAATTAAGCCCCAAAAATATCATTTGTTCAACTTAAGCCCTTATTCGATTTGACCAATTGAATATTTGATTTTGACTAAATAAATTCTTGACTTTTGACTAATGTAAAAATGGGATATCACAACAACCACTACCACACACACCGACACCACCAACCGCACATACAACACTACCACCAACCTCCAAACAACACAAAACACCATACTAAAAAAGAATGAAGAAATCAATTTGATGACAACCTAAAAAAGAATCAGATGACACGCGACTGCGATGTCGTAGCAACGTGCTGCTCACGTCTTTTCGTGGTTGTGGTATTACAACAACTTGCTACTGTTCAATTGATGTTGCAACTACTCAGCAACATTTGCGACTGGAGCTTCACAGCAAAGAGTTGGAATGGAGGGGGTTGCCGAGGATAGGGTTGAGCATCAGGTGACTGTAACTTTGCGGTAAAGAGTTGGAATGGAGGGGGTCACTGGAGAGATTGTAAGGTTTGAGTGGACGGTGTTGAATAAGGTCAGAGGAGATGGAGCTTTTATTCAAATGAATGGGGATGAAATGAATTGGGGATGGTATAGGGTGGGTGGATAATTTAATGAATATTATAATTATTAGTAATTAAAAGTGAATTTTGACCTGATTTATGTATAAATAATTCGTAAATCTTAATTTTGGACTTTGAAGTTGAAAAGCAAATCCCCGTGTAATTTTCAAATTTTTTTTTTTTTTTTAAAATCAAAAAGTGGAATAACTAAGAAAAAGTAGCGTTTAATTTATGTTGGTTAAAGCATAATCACTTATAAACTGATCGAACTCTACATAGGATTCATAAATTATATTTATTTTTGTTGGAAAAATTGGTTTTGACCAATTTATGTGATTATTTAAGTGGAACCATTAATAGTGAATGGAAAATTAAGCCACTTAAAATTGTGACAATATTGGAAAATTAAAAGAATATTATTGAATATTCTAGAATTAATTTAAATGAAAAGATGTGTCTTTTCATATAAAAGATTGTGACTTTTAAAATTAATAATTTCCAATAATTGTGTCTCTTCAATTAGAGACAAATTTGAAAGGATGTGTCTCTTGTAATTGTTGTGTCTTTTGAGATACAACTTTCCAACATCTATATATAAACCCCATATGCTTGTATTATTTTTTTTCATTCATCAATTCATCATTCATTTATTCAAATGATTTGATTTCTTTCATTTCATCTTTGGAGTACATAAGCCTAATTTTGGTTCGTTGTACTTGTGTTTTGGAGTGCTACAAACACAAGTGTTGTCGTTGTATCTTGGGAGTCGATTGCCGTTATCCGTAGGCACCGTTGCGGGGCAAATTCGACTTAAGGACAAAGAGTCCAACTCTTGCCTCGGCATTGTTCCTTCTTTTCTTCTTTTTCTTGTTTCGTATTTTCCTTACCGTTACTCTGTCCAAATGTCGGCACGGATTTACAAATTTTCATTATTTGGCGTCACTATTCACAAATCCACCCAACAATCTTAAGTCGAATTCTCTATATTTTGTGAAAGCGACATTCTTGTTTGGAACAAGTTTAACATCTTCTTCATTTCTATTTTGTTTTGGTTGATCTTCTGTTTTACGTAAACAGAAATGAATACGGTTCTTAATACCGATACTACTTCGAATGAAACTTCAAATATGGGAACTTCTGAAGGAAGTGTTCCTACCAGTGTGATTCCTCCCGTTGTGAATACAACTACTACTAATGTGATTCCTCCGATTTTGGGTGCCCCTACTATCGTTCATTCAAACTCCATTTCACATGGAGAAAAATCGGAGAAATTTGTTGGGGTTGATTTCAAAAGGTGGCAACAGAAAATGTTGTTTTATCTCACAACCCTCAACTTGGCGAAATTCTTGAATGAAGATCCTCCCGCCATACAAGAAGGGGGAAATAATAGGGCATCTTTGATTGCTTTGGATGTTTGGAAACATTCTGATTTCTTATGCAAGAATTATATTCTTAATGGCTTGGACAACGCCTTATACGGTGTGTATTGCTATAAGAAATCTGCAAAGGAACTATGGGAGACCTTGGAAAAGAAGTACAAGACCGAAGATGTCGGAATCAAGAAGTTCATTGTGGGAAAATTCTTGGACTACAAAATGGTAGATTCGAAGACCGTCATCAGTCAAGTACAAGAATTGCAAGTCATACTCCATGACATTCATGCGGAAAATATGTCCGTGAGCGAATCATTTCAAGTGGCTGTAATTATCGAGAAACTTCCACCCATGTGGAGGGACTTCAAAAACTATCTCAAGCACAAGCGCAAGGAGATGAACATTGAAGAACTCGTGGTCCGATTGAGGATTCAAGAAGACAACCGAAGTTCGGAAAAACGAGTTGGGAATGGCATACCACAAGCAAAGGCAAATGTGGTGGAATCTAGCAACAACAAAGGAAAGAAGAGAAAGCATTCCGTTGAATCTACAAAGAAGAATGCAAAGAAGTTCAAGGGCAATTGCTACAATTGTGGAAAGGCTGGACATCGCTCGGTTGATTGTCGCAAACCGAAGAAGCAATCCCAAGCCAACATTGTCGAATCTGATGCCATATCAAATGGCATGTCCGATATGAATTTATCGACGGTTGTTTCTGAATGCAACCTTGTTGGAAATCCCATGGAATGGTGGGTTGATACGGGTGCAACCCGTCACATTTGTGCCGATAGAGGAATGTTCACTTCATACACTCCAACCGAGGGAGAAAAATTGTTTATGGGGAACTCCTCAACATCCAAAGTGGAAGGACAAGGCAAAGTGGTCTTGAAGATGACGTCGGGAAAAGAACTTAGCCTCAATAATGTCCTTCACGTACCGGATATTCGTAAGAACCTTGTGTCGGGTTCTTTATTAAGTAAGAATGGCTTTAAAATAGTCTTTGTATCAGATAAGTTTGTACTTACCAAAAATGATATGTATGTAGGCAAAGGCTATGAAAAAGATGGACTATTCAAAATGAATGTCCTAACTGTTGTACCAAATACTACAATCAATAAAACGTCATCTTCAGTTTATATGCTTGAGTCATGTAATCTATGGCATCATAGATTAGGACTTGCAAACTTTAATTCAATACGAAAGTTAATGAATTTAAGTTTACTTCCGAATATGCATTTTAATAATGGAAAATGCGAAACATGTGTAGAGGCAAAAGCGGCCAAAACACCATTTCATTCGGTTGAACGAAACACCACACCATTAGAACTAATTCACACGGATGTGTGTGATTTGAAGTTCGTACCAACAAGGGGTGGTAAAAAGTACTTCATCACATTCATAGATGATTGTACAAGGTACTGTTATGTGTACTTGTTGAAAAGCAAAGATGAAGCTTTGGAAGTGTTTAAACACTACAAAAATGAAGTTGAAAATAAACTTGGAAAACGAATTAAAATGATTCGTAGTGATAGAGGTGGAGAATATGTTGCACCGTTTGAAGAATTTTGTGCTGAATCTGGAATAATTCATCAAACAACGGCACCATATTCACCACAATCTAATGGAATTGCTGAACGCAAAAATCGAATGTTAAAGGAAATGATGAATGCAATGTTGATAAGTTCGGGCTTACCTCAAAACTTGTGGGGGGAAGCCATACTTTCTGGAAATCATATCCTAAATAAAACACCACACAAAGATAAGGTTGAATCGCCTTACGAATTATGGAAAGGTCGGAAACCTTCCTACAAATATCTCAAAGTGTGGGGGTGCTTAGCGAAAGTACAAATACCCAAACCTAAACAAGTTAGGATTGGACCAAAGACAATTGATTGTGTCTTTATTGGATATGCTATCAATAGTAGTGCATATCGATTCTTGGTTCATAAATCCGAAGTACTTGATGTACACGTAGGTACAATTATTGAATCAAGAAATGCGGTCTTCTTTGAAAATAGATTTCCGTTTAAAGAAAAGGAAATAAATTCAAATAAAAGAACTTATGATAATATACATGGAAAGAATGATGATCTTCAAGTAAATGAAGAACCGAGACGTAGTAAAAGGCAACGAATTCCAAAGACATTCGGTTCAGAATTCGTAACCAATTTACTCGAAAATGATCCTAGGACATTTGATGAAGCAATGTCCTCTCCTGAAGCTCCTTTTTGGAAAGAAGCTGTACGCAATGAAATTGAATCCATCATGAGTAACCATACTTGGGAATTGGTTGAACTCCCTCCGGGAAATAAAGCTTTAGGCTGTAAATGGATCTTCAAAAAGAAATTGAAGTCGGATGGATAAATTGATAAATACAAGGCTAGATTAGTAGCCAAAGGGTATAGACAAAAAGAAGGACTAGATTTCTTTGATACCTATTCACCCGTTACAAGAATTACGTCTATACGTGTCTTGATTGCAATCACAGCATTGCATAATCTTGAAATACATCAAATGGATGTCAAAACCGCGTTTCTAAATGGTGAATTAGAAGAAGAAATCTACATGAAACAACCTGAAGGGTTTGTTGCAGCAGGAAATGAAAAGAAGGTGTGTAGACTTGTAAAATCATTGTATGGATTGAAACAAGCACCAAAGCAATGGCATGAAAAGTTTGATAAAACGATGTTGTCAAATGGCTTCAAAATCAATGAATGTGACAAATGTGTCTACATTAAAAACACACCTAATGAATATGTAATTATATGCCTATATGTTGACGATATGCTAATTATGAGAAATAACTCCAAAGTCATTTCCTCGACTAAGAAAATGTTAACAAAACATTTTGACATGAAAGATATGGGAGTGGCGGATGTAATATTAGGGATTAAAATCTCTAAAACATCGGATGGTTTGTCATTGTCTCAATCACATTATGTTGAGACTATACTTAAGAAATTTAAGGCGTATGACGATAAACCGGTTAAGTCACCAGTTGACTTAGGTATTCACTTAGCCAAGAATACTGGTTAGCCCATATCTCAATTGGAATATTCGCGTGTCATTGGTAGTTTAATGTATATTACCAACTGCACAAGGCCAGATATAGCATACATAGTCAACAAGTTGAGTAGATTCACTAGTAATCCAAGTGTTGTACATTGGAAGGCATTAAACCGAGTTCTTAGATATTTAAGACACACGGTTGAATATGGATTACACTACTCAAAATATCCTGCGGTGTTAGAAGGATATACTGATGCAAATTGGATATCTGACACTAAGGATTCAAAATCCACGAGTGGTTATGTATTTACCATTGGAGGTGGAGCCGTGTCCTGGAAATTGTCTAAGCAAACGTGTATTGCTCGATCCACGATGGAATCTGAGTTTATTGCGTTAGACAAAGTCGGTGAAGAAGCAGAATGGCTTCGTGATTTTCTTGAAGAAATTCCATGTTGGGAAAAGCCGGTTTCTGCGATTAATATACATTGCGATAATTAGTCGGAAATTGCAAGGGCACAAAACAGTATGTATAATGGCAAGTCTCGACATATCCGTCGGAGACATAATACCATTAAACAATTAATATCGAATGGTATAATCTCTATTAACTATGTGAAGTCAAAAGAAAATTTGGCTGATCCTTTGACGAAAGGACTTGCTAGAGATCAAGTATACCATCTTTCGAGGGGAATGGGCCTAAAGCCTATTGAATAGAATTACTATGACGGAAACCCAACCTTGTAGATTGGAGATCACAAGATCTTGGTTCAATGGGACAACTAAGTCATAAATGATTCAGAATAAAGCACTTATACCCATTCCTAAAATTTAAAGTGCTATGTAAAATGTGTATAAGGATAAGTATATATATATATACTTTTAATGATTAATAACCTTAAGATAGAAAGGTATGAGATTACCTATATAAGTGTGAAGTGGGGCCGCTTCTACGAGAATTTGAGATTTAATTCTCTTAAGAGCACTTATGAAACCAAGAGTAGTCCAGGGCCAAAATGGACTCAACCATGAGAACCGAATAGGTTACATGAGTCATGGTGTTGGTACAGTTGTTTGGTTTTACACGAACGGCTGGATGGTTCAAGACATCGCGTTCACCAACTAGCCTAGTAAATCCGATTGTATTCAACTAAAGAAGGTTCAAGGCCACAAGCTACCTATCTTGATGCTATGACTTGTCGTGTGTACTTCATTTGTTAGAGTCTGCATTTCATTCGCATTGCATTTGCATTAATTTTCATTCATGTGGGGGATTGTTGGAAAAATTGGTTTTGACCAATTTATGTGATTATTTAAGTGGAACCATTAATAGTGAATGGAAAATTAAGCCACTTAAAATTGTGACAATATTGGAAAATTAAAAGAATATTATTGAATATTCTAGAATTAATTTAAATGAAAAGATGTGTCTTTTCATATGAAAGATTGTGACTTTTAAAATTAATAATTTCCAATAATTGTGTCTCTTCAATTAGAGACAAATTTGAAAGGATGTGTCTCTTGTAATTGTTGTGTCTTTTGAGATACAACTTTCCAACATCTATATATAGACCCCATATGTTTGTATTTTTTTTTTTTCATTCATCAATTCATCATTCATTTATTCAAATGATTTGATTTCTTTCATTTCATCTTTGGAGTACATAAGCCTAATTTTGGTTCGTTGTACTTGTGTTTTGGAGTGCTACAAACACAAGTGTTGCCGTTGTATCTTGGGAGTCGATTGCCGTTATCCGTAGGTACCGTTGCGGGGCAAATTCGACTTAAGGACAAAGAGTACAACTCTTGCCTCGGCATTGTTCCCTCTTTTCTTCTTCTTCTTGTTTCGTATTTTCCTTGCCGTTACTCTGTCCAAATTTCGGCACGGATTTACAAATTTTCATTATTTGGCGTCACTATTCACAAATCCACCCAACAATTTTTAACCACGTATTTTTTTATCATCACATTCTATTACCTCTTAAAAATGTATACTTCAAAACGAATTCTACTTCCAAATTTTATAAAAAAAAAATTATGGAAAGTTGTTTTGGAATAAGAGTATTGGGAGGCGCAATTGACTCAAAGTCCAGCATACGTTTTCTTCAAACTCTGTCCACTTGGAATATATAACTATTTACATAATATATTATCTGCACAATTCGACGATCAAGTAAGACTAGGGGTTCTGTAGATCCTTGCATCGCGCCGATGGTCAGAAATTCATGTGTTGAAATGTATATATAAATGTTATGTATGTAAAAGTTTTATGATTAAGATTAATTAATGTCATTGACGCGTTACTACTCGATTGAAGCATGTATGAACATTGAAGCATGCCACGTGTCATAAATTAATTAGATCAATGATTGTGACTGTCACGATATAAATTTTGATCGTATATGCAAGCTTGCAACTTGTCAAAATGAGTTGTGTTGCCAATGTTCGTACTTGCCATCTGATTACGTTTGAATATTTGGTGGAAGTGTATCGCAAACAATTGTGATGGCTCGGATCGGCAATAGAGTTAGTATGCATAACCAATCAATCGTGTCTCTATAGTGTAGAAACTATCTGTAATTGCGATGCATTCAATTTGTAAAACCTTACATATAGTAACATAAAATAGTTGTCAATGTGTCATATCTAGTTATAAAGGGGAAAACAATTTTAAATTGATAAATCTCAAATGCAGAGAAATACTGTCTAATTTGATTAATAAGTGTAGAAAATCATCGTATTCGTGAAAAAAAATAAAAAAAAAAAACCGAAATTGAATTGCAACTTTAATTGAGAAACTTTAGAATAATGATTTTCATCCCTACTAAAAAAACTAGTCCGTGTGACGATGAGATACACTCTAGTAACCTTATGATGATTTCAGATAAAACTAAAATAAAATTTTGCTCAAAGTTGGGTGACCTTCAATTTTTTAAATGTTATTTTCCTCCCCAAGATGGTGGCGACAAATGAGAAAAGGATGAAATCAATTCAATAATAGAGGCTTTCAAGTCAAAAAGAAACTGCAACAAAATGGAAATATTTCATATTTGGTTATTTTTTTCTATTTATTAGGAACCTATAATATAAGAATTAGTAGCAAATAAAGAAATATTGCCAAGTTTGGTCAAATGGGTTTGCTAGCATGTTTTGAATTACTAGCCGTGGCTTGTTCAATCGATCGAATAGGAATAAAGAAGTCGCTGGAATCGTGTTGCACAATATTAGTTGTGTATAGCAGGATGATCATTCTTAAAATTAATTAGATATGTAAAAATAATATAAAGTCCACTTTAAAATATATTAAGTTACATTTAGATCATGTTTGGTCCAAGAGTTTTTCAACAATTTTTTCCCAATTTCACTTTCGACCACTCATTTTATAAGATCCATCACTTTACACACTTTTCAATTACACATTCAAAAATTTCTTCAATTTTTTCTATACCAAACAGACTCTAATTGATAGAAGCGAAGACTATATTAAACACTATAGATGGAAGGCGGCTATAGACATTATTTTCTCCAAAAACATTAATTCCCGTATGAATAATGCTACTTTGCCCGAATTCAATGACTGAATGGTTGCTCGAAATGATGTTAACTGTTGATTTCAATGTTTATGTGATGGATAAAATAGATGAATGACATGTGCAGGGGTGTCAAATTTTCGGTACCTCCTTCGGGTGTTGAATTTTTTATCCAAAATATTGTAGAATAAAGAATTCTTATTTGACAAGAAAGAAAAAGTGGTCAAATTAGATTGAGATTATTTTCTTTATATATATAATACAAATTGGAAAAAGAATAAAATATTTTCGGTATTATTATACAAGGAAAATAATAAGAGAATCCAATTGTAATTAGGTCAAGATTTTGGCATAATTTATTCTTATATATGTGCCCAGTTGTGTGAGAGGAAAGAGTAGCCAAAAAGATTGACGTAGAAGAGAGAAAATAAGCAAAAGAGAAAAAAGAGAGGGAAAAAAAGGCGCGTGCCTGAAGGCACGTGCATTGGTAAGTGATGATGTTTTGTTAAAATTGCGTTGAGTGTTGTGGTAGAGTACACATGGGTAGATAATGTAATTTGTCTACAAATGTATTGTTGGCACATGACAGAGAGTTCAAAGAGACAGTTGGAGTGCATGGTGCATATTGCGTGTTACATTTAGTGTTCTCGAGATGGATTGCACATGTACAGTAATTGAGAATTGACTGTCGTGATGAATTCATTGTCGAAGATGGAAAAATTGTTGATGTGGTGAATTAGAAGAAAACGGTACGAGTAGAGGTACTGCGTGCGTTGTTCTTCTAATTTGTTTCTAGTTTTGGGTAGGGAGAAGTTGTGAGAATAAGAGAAAAAATTGTATGAGTGTGTTTCTTTCATTATCAATAAAAGTGTTCTTCTCCCGTGGTTGTCAAATGAGCCACGTTAAATTATTTATTTTTTCTATTGTTCTCGTTATTACGTATTTGTGTTTTTTATGTGTGGTATGATTGAGAAATTGATTAATTGTCCCAAAATTAGTATCAGAAAGATGTGGGTGGGAAAATTGATATGTTTCCCAACATTGAGCCTATAGCACGACTGATTTGTTGAAGTCTATTCGAATTCCTTCCCACTGATTGAACAAGCTGACAAGTTCGTCTATTTCACAAGTTTTCGACCAACGCTTTCAAAAAATTAACTTCTCACGTGAATTTCAACATAGCAACAACCTTATTCCAATGGACCGTGGTTGTAAATTCACCATTCATGGCTGTATTATTTTTATAAAAAAATGTTTTTGCATTATTTTCTATAGAAAATATGAAGTGGACGAGCACTTTCCACTTATCCCCTCACTTGGACGCACGATTTTATTTAGGCATAAAGTCGCGACCATTTTTGCATGAAAACATATACATGTTCAAAGGGATGATGGGCCCAACCCTAAGCATCATAGGCCCAAGCGAATTGGAAATTCAAAAACAAGATGAAACTTAAATAACTTCAAAAATCAGGCTATTATTATAAATTTTAAGTTTAATAAAATATTAAACATAAATTTTATATAGTAAGTATTAAATTAATCTTCTAATCTATCCTATAAACCAGCAATCCCTGATTCTGTGATTTCAAATTCAAAACCATCAACAGCTTGCATTTTCACGCCATAGGTACCATCAACAGCCCTCTTCTTCATTTCTCTTCGATGCTGCTGCCACGATGCCACCACAACCACCAAGCTCTGGTCCTTTTCTTCCATTTCTCTTTAGGAAACCACGCAGCCACCTATATCGCTCCCCCGACTGGTTCATTTCAAGCACAATCAAACGAAGCGACCATCCCCCTTCCACTCACAACACCCACACCCACACCCCCAATTTCAAACCAAAATCAACACAGGTCTCCCACCTTCAATCCATTTCTCCCGGCGAAGAAAGAAGAAGCGATGCCGCTGAAGCAGGGCTCCTTCAGTTGCGGCGACAATGGTTATGGTATTTTTTGGATGCGTCGAGGCGGTGGTGCTGTCAACTGGGTGAGGTGGGGTTATGGTGGTGCAGGTGTTTGTACGGTTTTGGCGGTGGTGTTGGCTGGTCAGTGGTGGTGTATTTGCAGTGCTTGTTCAGATAGATTATGTGCAGGGGTTGATGTTTCTGGTTGTGACCAGAAAAATTGCAACCAAAGATCGTTATTGTTGGCGGTGATCGTGATGCTAGTTTTTACAGTGATATATTTGGGTAGTTGCAGCGGCCAGTGGTCATATGTATTGGTGTTGGATGGATAATTGGAAGTGTTGGTGGTTGAGATGGTGGAATGGTGTTGGGTAGATAATGGGGAGTGTCGGTGGCTGAGATGGTGTCGGTGGAGGAGTACATAGTGGTGTGCTGTGGTTGTGGTCTGTTGACATTGTAGTGTTGGCAATGGTGTAGGTGGAGTTGACGGTAGTGGTCTGGTAACATTCACATTCAATTCTCAGGTCACTCTTACAGTTCCTCAGGTCACACGTTTATTCTCTCAAGTCACACACGTTCATTTCTTCACCTATTCACTTTCTCAGGCCACACACGTTTAATTTTACAAGTCCAACAATCAATTCTTCAAGTCACAGGTTCGTTAAGATTCTTAAGTCAGGTTTCATGTTTATTTTCTCAAGCCAAACATTTTCGCAAGTCACACACGTTAAATTTTTCACCTGTTCATTTTCTCATGTCACACATTCGTTTCTTCACCTGTTCCTCAGGTCACAGAATCCGTAGGTCACATGTAATAAATCGTGGTGGTGGCTGTGGGTGTTTGTCAGAGCTATATTCAAAATTTGTAGGTCTCATTTTCTCAAGTACTAAGTTCACCCAAATTCTCTGTCTTCAATTACATAATGAGAGTCATTCAATTTGGTTCTCAGTAAAATAATTAGTGGGATCTGTCGAAAATTCATCCGGTTCTGATATTTGAGATTAGTGCATTTATGAAGAAGCGGTAAAAATGGAAACTTTCTTGAAATGGAATATTGTAACTGAATCCTTGATTTAAGGAAGAGATATATTTGATTAATTTTTAGAATTTGATACCTACTATAAATATATCATTTACCACCTGATTTTTGAATATTTGAAACTACTTTCTTATAAATGAAATAGTATATTGTAATGGCCTGATTTGTGTATTTTTTCCTTTATATATGGAGGAAATTACACCCACCCTATGCTAACTAATAATTAATATTAAATGATTTTTATAAGAGTTGAACCAGTATGGACGTTGATCCAAGTTCCAACTTAGCCCTGTGTTTGATGGTCTTTTTAGGCTCTGTTTGATAGTCAGCGTAAAATTTTGATGGAAAGAAAATGAATTTTAGGAAATTGAATTATCAAGAATTTGATGTTTAATGTGTTTGATTGATTTAATTTTCTTGGTGAAAGAAGTGAATTTTTTTTTTAAAACTTTTATTGTTTGATTGACATTATTTTTCATGACAAATAAAGTAAATTTTTGCTATTTTAATAAATAAAAATATTATTCTTTCATACATTTATATTTGATAATAATAATGTTAATTTCTAGAAAAAATAAATAAATCGATTAACAATAACAAAATTGATCAAACGTGACGAAAATGGTTAAAACTTTTGCCTAAAAGATAAATTCTAGTATCTGGGTGAAAAAACCAATTCATGCTAAAGCAGGAAAATCGGCGTGTGGAGCAGAAAGTTGGAAAATATTTTATCTGAAAATTGGAAGCCATCAAACACCATAAAATTGGAAAATAGGTGAATTCCAGGGAAAATAAATGATATCAAACGCATCGAAGAGAAATTGATATTTTGAATAGTGATTTTATTGTGTAAATGTTTGGTTGAAAATGACGGAAAATATTCTCCTTTTCACATTGGTCAGGAATATCGTCGATGTCGTAGGTTGTCATTGATCCAACATATTTCATCTACCATCTCACGAAATGTGTTGGATCAATGTTTCCCTACCATATCAACAAGTGAGTGACATAACTCGTGGAGTCATGCTCACCATAATCTCACCATAATCAAGAGGACAGCTAAAATGATTATGATTAAAAAAAAAGTTCTGAAAATATAGGGAGACCGAGTCAGAATTTGGTTTTCTAAATATTCTCGAAAGCCATCTGGGTTTGACCCTCGTGTGGAATATTTGCATAATAAATTTCTCGGATTTGTCTTTGAGATTGGAGGGTAAGTCAGGATCTAAAATCACGCCAGATTTCAGTTAACTCAACATAGCATCCAAAATGAGTTCAATCAAAGAAAGACTTGGATTTTCATCTGATAATAACTTCGCTGTGGGTAGCTTATGCAAAAATCTACTGATTGTGTGTCTCGTTCTTTATTTGATCATCATTTTCCAATCCAATCAAAATCCCAATTTCCCAGCAAATCCTAGCTTGTTTTCTCCATTCATAAAAAGGACCCCCATTTCTACTAATTCTCCTACCAATCAAACGTCCGAAGAAACTCCAACAAATCTCAGCCACCTCGTTTTTGGACTTCTTGGTTCTGAAAAAGCATGGCATGAAAGAATTGCGTACATCGAATCATGGTGGCAGCCAAAGGTGATGAAGGGCTATCTATATCTAGACAAACCTCCTACGGGAAAGCTCCGCCAGTGGTCGAAGGCGTCGCCACCATATCGTGTCTCAGACGACCTCACTAAGTTTCTTCAAGAAACCGAAGCTCAAGCTCCCGTCATGATCCGAATGGTTCATGGAATAATGGAGGTGTTTCGAGAGGTGAAGGACGATAAAAACATCAGATGGATAGTCATGGGAGACGACGATTCGATATTTTTCGTTGAGAATATGGTCAATGTTCTTGCAAAATATGATCATACAAAGTATTATTACTTAGGTGGGCATTCTGAATTTATTATGTCAAATTTTTGGTTCTCATTCAACCAGGGATTTGGTGGGGCTGGATTCATGTTGAGCTACCCTTTGGCCAGAGCTTTGGTTAAAGATATGGAAGGATGTCTAAGGAGATATGCACATTTCAATTCTGCTGATACCATTACATTTGCTTGTATAGCTGACATTGGAGTCAATCTGTCTCCTCAGAAAGGAATTCACCAGGTAATTAGTATTAATATAGCTGCTTATAATTTATTTAGAATATTTATTTTTCTCTGTAATTAAAAATATTAACAATGGAAACTGGATTTTGATAGTTAGACTTGGTCAAGATACACATTCAATTATCAAATTAGTAAGCCGCTAAGATGAATTTGATACTCGATCACGTCTCTTTTTTCTACTCATTAATTACAAATAGGGGATCAAAGGGAAGGAAAGTGAATATAAGGGAGGGTAGGATTCGAACCTGGGACAGGTAGGGACACTCGAGCAATACAGCCAATTAGACTCATCCATCCTTCTTTTTTCTACTCATTCAAGAAATGTAAAATAAAGTATAAAAATGATAATAGATTGATTCCAGCTTACTAAGAACTATGCCTTGTATATATTTTAGCCTCTGTATGGCAAAACGTTGTTTATAAATAACGACATGCCGTCATTTCATTGGTTTATTTTTTAGAAAAGTAAAAAATGGTAGATGAAAATTTTTAACAAATTGAAATTATTAACTTTTCAAAAAAATGAGCCAATAAGATATATGTTGACTGTTTATAAACAAAATTATAAACAAAACTTTATCAAACAAAGACTAAGGTCTCGTTCTCTTTGCTATTTTCAGCCCTTTTTTAGTTTTCGATTTTTGGAAATATCGAAAACGCGTTCACTTTGTCCACTTTCAGAAACGCGTTTTTTAAAACACCAAAAAAAATACAAAGGAAACTCAAAACGAGTATATAGCGTTTTGAATATTTTGTGTTAAAAAGTCCAAAACGATCAAAACGCTCGTTTTGGATTTTTTTTTTTTTTTTTTTGTAAATGTGAGACACTTCCTTTACTTGAAGTTCTTATATTATTTTGTCATTATATATAGATCAATGTTAAGATTTTTTTTTTTTTAATTTATTTATTTATTATTATTTTTATTTTAAATGTGAGACACTTCCTTCACTTGAAATTCTTATATTATTTTGTCATTATATATAGATCCATGTTAAGATTTTTTTTTTTTTTTTTTTTGTAATTTATTTATTTATTATTATTTTTTTTTTAAATGTGAGACACCTCCTTCACTTGAAGTTCTTATATTATTTTGTCATTATATATAGATCCATGTTAAGATTTTTTTTTTTTTTGTAAATTATTATTATTATTTTTTTTTTTGTAAAAGTGAGATACTTCTTTCACTTGAAATTCTTATGTTATTTTGTCATTATATATAGATCCATGTTAAGATTTTTTTTTTTTTTTTTTGCCATTATATAGATCCATGTTAAGATTTTTTTTTTGTAATTTTTATTTTTATTATTATTATTATTATTTTGTAAATGTGAGACACTTCCTTCACTTAAAATTCTTATGTTATTTTGTCATTATATATAGATCCATGTTAAGATTTTGTTGGTATGAGATTAAATTTTTGTTTAGCTGAAACAATATTAATGATGAATTTATTGAGATAGAGAACTAACTGATTTATTAACATTAAAATTAATGTAATTCAACAAATCAACCATTTTTTACATATAAAATATCACAAAATAAATATATCAAAAAATTAAAAAGTAAAGGCATTTTTCAGTTTTTTATTTTTGAAAACAGTTTTCCAAAATTACAAAGAGAACATGTTTTCAGCAATTCTAAAACAAACAATCAAAATCCAAAATTCAAAACAAAATTCAAAACTCAAAATTCAAAATCAAGACCCAGAGAGAATGGCCCCTAAATTTTTAACTTTTATTTCCTTTAATTAATATTATCCAATTTTACAATAAACAAGGAAAATTTGCAATAATCGAAAATCCGTTTAAATCTAGAAAAATACCAATTTATCAAATAAAAAATTCTATATAAACAATTAATTAATTTTGTATATCACTGCAGATTGATTTGCGTGGTGACATTTCGGGTTTTCTTTCATCCCATCCAAAATCTCCACTGATGTCCCTTCACCATTTCGACAGCGTGCAACCAATATTTCCCTCCAAGGACCGTTTTGAGTCCACGCGCCACCTTATGAAGGCGGCAAACTTCGACCAGTCTCGTATGTTGCAGCAAACCATATGCTATCAAAGGCAAAACAAGTGGTCATTTTCAATTTCTTGGGGTTATTCTGTCCATATATACGAGAGAGTTATGCCTCGGAGCTATTTGCAAAATCCTATTGAAACGTTTCAAACGTGGGCGGGAGAGTCAAACCCGCCAGATTACACGTTTAATACACGCGCACCCTCTAACGATTCTTGTGACGTTCCACACGTTTTCTTTTTTGAATCGATAAAGAAGACCTCAAAGAGTGAAATTATTACAACGTATTCTCGTGCATCGCCACGAGGATTGTCAAGTTGTTCAAGTAAAAATCATACGGCAGATTCTATTTTCAGAATCAAAGTCATCTCACCAACAACAAAACGATACGAGGTAAGAGAATAATTATCTGAGTTAATTTCATTACTATAATAATTTGTTTCTAAACATGTTTGGATAAATATATTTTTTCATACAATTAGTACAGCGAGTTATTTTTCAAAATTATGACAAATATTTTATTATTTTTATGAATAAATCAAAATTAATAATTTACTAAATTTTGTATCATTTTTCTTCTTTAACTCAGATGGATAGATGTGAATGTTGCGACATTGTCGGAATAGCTGGGAAGAAGGCTAAGATCAAAATTAGAGAATGCATGACCCATGAAGTCATCGCTTGATTGAGTTGTACCACCAAATTTCTTATACTTTTAATTTGTTCAAATTTAAGGTTGTCAAGTTGTATCATAATCTATATCTATATCTATATCTATATATTAATAAAAGCACAAGAGATTCCGGGGAATAATTTCTTCAATTTTTAATTTTGGAGCAGATTTTTTAGTGTGAACAGAATATCTTGGATAAGTATAAATCAAAATCAAAAAGTTATTTTTTTTTCCTATTCATCATTTCCCCTTTTTTTTTTGTATGTCAGTATTTCACTTCTTTAAAAAACAATATATTTTGCTAAATTATTTATACTCAATTTTTTCCATGGGAAAACAAAGGTAGCGTGAACTGAATATCTTAGATAAGTATAATTCAAAAACAGTTATTTTTTTTTCCTATTCATCATATCCTTTTTTTGTATATCAGTATTTCACTTCTTTAAAAAACAATATATTTTGCTACATGATTTTTACAATGGGAAAAAAATGGTCGGACCAGGTTTCAGCTGTATTGCCCACATTAATTAACTTTTGTACAAAATATATATTTTCATACCAATGTAAAACAAAATAACAAAAAAATAAAAAATAGGAAAAAAACGTTATGCATTTCAAATTAATGTGCATAATTGGTTTCCATCTAATCTAAAAACCATTACAAATCCAGTTACCATTAATTCAGGAAGAATTAGTGATATTTTGAAAATAAATTTGTAATTGATTTTTTCATTAAACCCACTACCCACATTACCTATGCAGTTACTGAACTGCAATTTAAGTGGCCAATTAAAAATTCAGTTTTCTCGAATTCCTAATATAATTCAGTTAATCTAAAAATCTATAAAATCCATGCATATTCACGGAACGAGTAATAACGTTGTGGCACCAGAAAATTTTGGTTCTTTTATTATCGTTCATTTGTGAGAAGATGCAGTCAACTATGCTGAAAAATCTTGGGAAACAACTCAATAACTGGATAATTAAGGTTAGAGTGGCCAGAAAATACATTGTACCAACAACCAATGATACCAAAAAACCACGCTGCTTGGAGTTGGTGCTGGTCGATCAACAGGTAAGATTTAACTTGAATAATGCGTTTTTGTATTAATCCAAAAAATTCTTTAGAATTCATGTTTATTTTTCTATACATAGGGTGACAGAATTTAAGCTATCATTATGCCTCCCTATGTGACAGAATATGATGGAATTCTATGATAGCAAATGCTGTGCTACTTGACAAATTTTAGTGTCAAGGACAACTCGAGCAAATATCGCACTACATGTCATGCATTTCGTATATTTTTCATGCCTATAACTGAAGTTATAGGGGTTGGTGATAAAAGCTTTCCAATTTCCATATTCACCTTCAAGAAAATTTCAAAAATGGAATCAATTGACAATGTTGATGACGTTGGACTATTTGGTTGGACGCATATTCATGATTTGTTATACTTTTATTTTCATCCATCTCAACACTCTATTCACAGAGGTTTATTTTTTGCAGATTTCATAGGTCATGTGGTTGCCAAACATATATTGCAGTATCAAAAAATCAATTCAACAGAAATTGTTTCGAAACATATAGACGTACAACTTCAAGATATTGAGTATGCTGATTATGAAATTTATACTTTATTTATTAGTGAATTATTAATCATAGTCTAACTTTTCCTGTGTTTCCTGAAGACAAAAAAGGATTACAGTAACATTATGGGGATCCTACGCTGAAGAAATCACCAACTACTTCGACAGTTCTGAAAATGAACCCATAGTCGTTATCATTCAACTATGTCGTCCTAAAAAGTTTCAGGGGCAAATAGGTCTTTCTAATGCCTATCATGCAACAAATTTGTTGATTAATGTCAAAACTCTAGAAATAGAAGAATACAAGGACATGTACTTTAATTAAGTGAAACGTGTTTTTTTGAATTGCTATTGAAATTAATTTATTTCCAAAATTTTGAATTTGTGTAGGTTGTGTAGTGCTGATATATGTTCAATAGAGACGATTGAAAACAAGACAAATGTTGTTGCTACCAAGACAGAAGAATTAGAGAGTGGGAACATTGAATTGATGACATTGGAAGAATTGGTCAACTGCACAAAGGTCTTTTTTTTTAAAAATTCATAATTGTTATCAGCTTAACCTTGTGCTTTTTATTCGTTACAACTAAAGTTTTGTTCAAATGACTTGGCTATGTAGATGGGTTTTTATTGGGTAGTTGCAAGAATTTCTGCAATAGTCTCAGATGGAGACTGGTCATATATTAGTTGCAACAGATGTCGCAAGAAACTTTCAGATTCGCCAAGAGGATTTTACTGTGAATCTTGAAACCTCAGAATTTACAAAAAAGTTGTCCCTAGATTCAAAGTTAAAGTTAATGTAGTTGATGGTATCCAATGCTCAACATTTTTGCTTTGTGATGGAGTTTGTGAAGTTCTTATTGGTAAAACAACTCTAGATATTCGAGAGGCCTTGACACAAGTAAAAAAAAATTTTAATTGTTTTGTTGCATTGCTTCAAGAACGAAAAACTAAGATTTCTCAATTTTACAGGGATTAACAGATACAGCTCAAAAAAACACAAAGTTCCATTTTAAGAGCAAGCTGTCCAGATGATCTGGAAACTCTGGTCGGCCGACTTTTACTTTTCAAAGTTCATGTAAAAGATCGAAATATTGATGAAAATGATCCTGTGTACTCAGTGAGTCGTTTTTGTGAAAACCAAATTTACATTGAAAAATACAAAAAGACATCAATGGATGTAACAAAGGTACGTGATTAATTATTTGCAAAGCCGAAATTAATACCTTCCAACTTATTGGGTAATAAGATTGTCTTTCATTTGTTTAAATCTGATTTGTTGTCCTGGATTGCCAAGTCAGGGGAAGAGGTCATTGAGGTTAGTTAAATTTATGTATTTTCATTTCGTATTTTTTTTAACATTAAATTGTAAATTTTAATTCATACTCCATTTCACAGTTAGAGGATTCAGTTAGTGACAATGAAGAAGATTGCATCACAACATCAACAAAAAGAGTCTGTGTCCGAAATGAGGACACTACCAACAGCTGCTTTTCGGAATCTCGATCATCCAATGGACTCTCAAATATTCACATTCACAAGAAGATTAAAGTGGAGAAGGATTAGAGAAATCCGTTTTAGATTAATTATTATATTTTCTTAGGATGTTTGCGATTTTTTTATTCAGTTTTATTTGTTTCCTGTTTTAACAAGTATTGTAAAAATTTATGCAATAGTTTAATTGTTTTCAATTAATCTTCTATTTTGTTAATACTTTTTTTTTTGGGTTGTTTTACTGGTGCCTTTAAACACATCGAAATAAGTGATTCAACTCAATTGGGAAATTTGATATGAAAAAATAAATAAAAAATGATACAGTCAATGCAATCTGATAGAACACTTTATGTAGATTAAATATATTTAGTATTATATCATATCTAATCTTATTGTTAAAGAGGGAGTTCAAAAAAAAATTAACAGATTGTTAATTTTATTAAAACTAATTAGATATTGTTATATTGTAAACAAATATTATTGTATAAATTTATAATAATAAACATAAATTGCATTATCCAATAAAAAAAATAGTAAATGAAGCAATTTGAAGTTAGACTTAATTTGGACCATAATTATTATGGCAATCCGTTGACCAACTAATGAAACAAACTTTACATATTTTTTACAGATTCTATAACATTGTAGGTAAATTAAGTAATCTAGTTTCAAATATTGTCTACCATGTTATACTTATATTTGTAAAGTTCATAATTTCTTTTTTCCCTAAAATAATGGACAAGTTGGGTAGTTTTCATGTACACCCAACCTTTCAAGCAGTTTTTCGTTCATGCGTTAGTGGGTTGGTAAATACCACAACTCAGCAGTTGAGAACTGCATGAAATGAAAATTAGCTAATTTTGATATATATTTTTCGTTTCCCACCTTCAAACAATCAATTAAACGTCAAACTACCTTAAAAATATCAATAAGCCTGCAAAATTTCAAATCACATAATATACTATCTACCTCAAACATCATCAAACAAAACTGGATTTATGCAAGGAGATCTAATCATGGGAAAACGGAAATCAGATGTCATGGTTTCTACAGAATCAAGTCAGTTACATTCACATCTATTTCATTCTTCGCATCATATATGTAAATTTTATACCATTGTTATTATTGATTTACCTATCATCTACTAACATATGTACTTAACTTCAATTAAACTAATGTATGTAATTTTCATGTGTATTACTTTCATATTATCAAAAAAATAAAATAAATTAGAATAGGTTTCAAATACCACAAGACACAAAAGAATACATTTTACATTTCAGTATGTGTGCCTTGTTGTGTTTGAATCCTTAGATTCATGAATATATTTCTTTGGGTTCAAATGGGGGAATTGCATACCTGAACAAAATTTGGTAATATAATTTGCTATCCAGATTGTTGGATAATCATTAATGGTACAGATCAAATTAAATACATTGTTTAATACATATTTACAAAAGACCAACAAATAAATTAATCTACATATATCTTTTCTTTTTCAAGTGTTACATACAAGTGAAGTTCAATTCGGACAATTATGTGAAATTAATGTTCAGTATGAATCAGAGAGACACAGGCAGATGATTATTCGTTCAATGGGGGAAGAGCAAAATTTGATTCATTGTTGGGAAAAGCAAGCATCATCATGCAATGTTAAATCAAAAGAACATTGCAATGAGAAAGTGAAATGCGACAAAGGTATGATAGTCTACTATAAGGGAATCAAGCTTTTAATTATTCATTTGATTTATTAAGTGATCATTATAAACAACTAGCATGCTAACAGAAATTTATTCTTCCCAGTAATTCATTTATAATTCATGTGTATCTAACATTTAAATTAACATATGTTCAAATGTTATGGAATATAGGAAATAAACAATGTGCACTTATTGTTTTCAAAAATTTATATCAAATAAATATGTCAACGATATCGTGTGTACCTGACATTGTTGAACTTGCAGTGCAATTCGTCAGTCCCCCTTGTAATTGGATCAACCTCAGCGATTATATGCATTACAAATACAGGATTTTGATCCTTAAATTTACATGACTCAACTAAACCTAAATTATTTTACATATTTTTAGGAACGAATGCATAAAATCTAATTACTAAATAAACTCCAGATCTACCCTAAAACCTTAAATTACATTTCAAAGATTTAGAAAATAAAATTAATATATCTATTACCTAAATAAAATATTACATTTCATATCTGGAGATCTATGGAAAAAAAAATTAAGTTAATAATGAAGACTTTTGTATGTTGAGGGAAAATTTTGATATGTACACCATATTTTTCTTAGATTCATGCAAATATCTTTACACATAAAAAAGATATCAGACTATGTATATAACATTAGCTACTCTTCAACACTATCGAAAGTATGAATTGTTCCACGTAAGTTATATGTCAATTCTTTTGTTAAATTATTTGTACACATAGCATTTCTGCTGGTCTAAACTAGACTAAGCAGAGAGAGGGGGCACCAGTAATTTTTGCTTAATTGTATTAGTTTTGTTTATCGTTCTTAGTTGTGATGATGTAATGAGAAGTTGAAGAAGTTAAGAGAGAAATTTATAGAGGAATTTCAATGCAACAAGTTGAGAGGCTTAAAAACAGAAAGAAAAAAGAATAGCAGGCAATACAATTGAAGCAAGCAATCCCACCGAAATTACGGTGGGAAGTTTGAACTTGTAACATTAAGCCCCTGTTTGTGGGATCCATTATTCAAATAATGTGGTTTATAATAGTAATTTTTTTTATTTAATATTGATAGAATGTGAAGTTGAAAATGAATTTTGAAAAACATGAGATTTTGAATATTGAGTACCAAACAAGTCTTAAGCTATCTGTACTCGTTAACATAGTATTAAACACAACCTCTTAAGTTAATAAGTTTCTTGTTTGATTTAGGTAAAAATCAATTTATTTATTAAATTCGGATAAAAATTAATTAAATATGCAGCAGAAAAGTTTATAAAAGTTATGGATTCCATAAAATTATTATTGATCACATCCAAGTGCCCAGATGGATAGCAAAGCAACAATCTATTCGCCTAGATGGCTTTGGCCCAGGCCAATTTAGAGATTTTCTTTTCATGAAGAAATTTCATTGCAAAATGCAATTAGAAAACAATAATCAATATATATAAAAATAAAATTACAAATTAATGATTTTACACTTTGTTTTAAGTTAAACTAGATCCTCACCCGTGCGATGCACAGACATATTTGAATTTTTCAAAAGAATAATGGAATAAAGGAAAAAATGTAGAAATAATTAAAAAAACAATTATTGTGACTATATATTATAAGAGGAATATAGAACTACAAATCCTGGAAAACATCCTTGTACACAACATTTTTTGTTGCATTTGTTGGTTTCATGTCGTCATCAAAAAACAATATTTTCAAACCAGCACGATTCGTAACTCTCGATACTGCTACGTACAATTGTCCATGACTGAATACTGATTTTCTTAAGAATAATCCTATATGTGATAGTGATTGGCCTTGACTTTTATTGATTGTCAAAGTATATGACACAATCAATGGGAACTGTCTTCTGTTAAATTTGAAAGGCAATCTTGCATCTATTGGAGTCAGCGACAATCTTGGTATAAATACTTTATCCCCTTCATTGCTTCCGGACATGATTTTAGCTTCAAGAACACGTTGACCAAGCTTTGTGATTATTAAAAAAACAATATTTTCAAACCAGCACGATTCGTAACTCTCGATACTGCTACGTACAATTGTCCATGACTGAATACTGATTTTCTTAAGAATAATCCTATATGTGATAGTGATTGGCCTTGACTTTTATTGATTGTCAAAGCATATGACACAATCAATGGGAACTGTCTTTTGTTAAATTTGAAAGGCAATCTTGCATCTGTTGGAGTCAGCGACAATCTTGGTATAAATACTTTATCCCCTTCATTGCTTCCAGACATGATTTTAGCTTCAAGAACACGTTGACCAAGCTTTGTGATTATTAGCCTTGTTCCATTGTACAAACCTACAAAATGGTCAATCTTTCGTAGAAGCATAACCGGAACACCCGCCTTCAGCTTCAACTCATGGGAAGGCACACCTGAACAATTTATACCGTTTAAGAATTATGTTGAATGAATATCTTCAAACAAACATGTACCATTCTCTGCTCTACACAAACTTTCTGAACTCAGGTAAGTCTTACCATCACTCTTATTAACCGACACCATGTATTCATTTATGCTCTGCACAATGTCAAGAGTTGGTGCAAGTATGGCTCTCTCATTTAAACATGAAACCTCATCCACTTCACCAGAAAATGATGGATATGTACTTTCAACAATAGACTTAACAGGTTTTCCTACACATCTACCAGAAAATCATTTGGCACCTCCATACTTGCATAACCATCATTGTCAATTCCAAATGTCCCGTCACCTATACTCAATATCCACTCAGTGAATGTTTTTAATTCGAGTCCACGATCATCGTTGCCAATATTTTGTAGTCTCATATTTTGCGTAAGTCTCAAAACCTTACAATGCGTCCATAAGTTTGATGAATTGATTGTTGCGAGCACAATGTCCTGTCGAGTACCTTTTGGAATAACTGGTAGAATTTGGCGGAAATCGCCTCCAAACACGACAGTCTTACCACCAAATGGTTGATTGCAGCTACATGGATTGTGTAATCTTAAGATATCGCGTAGAGTTCTGTCAAGAGCCTCAAAAAAATATCTATGCATCATTGGTGCCTCATCCCATATTATGAGCTTTGTTTTTTACTATAAGCTCCGCAAGTTCGCTTCCCTGAGAAATGTTTCATGTTGAGTCTTCATTGTTATTTTGAGTGAGCAGTTCGGCCACCAGGCAGGAGAAGAGAAGCTATACCACTCGATGCAACATTCAAAACTATCTCACCCTTTGAACGCAAGGCAGTTGAAAGCTTATTCCATATATATTTTTCCGATTCCACCGCAGCCATATAAGAAATAAATACCTCCTTCGCCTGATTCATCAGATTGCATGACTGTATTGTATACCTTTTTTTGCTCATTCGTCAACATATGCAAAAGTCGTTTATGTTCATCCAACAAAGACATTCTATCATAACTCAACTCATCGTATACAAGTCTATTGACACGAAGTGATTCATCACATTCGGTCGGATAAGGCATCCCAGCAAAATCACACAAACTTTTACCTCTACTACGCAAAATCTTTTCAATCTCCACAAGAGTAAGCATTTGAATTTCTTCATTGATCAATTGCAATCCTGATTAATAAAGTAACACGACATATATCAATTAATAATAATGCTTAAATACATATGTTAATAAAATTAACAAAGGAAAAAAAAAAATTCGTACAAAGTAGTCATTTCATAAATATGTACATATTTAAACGACCACCCATCAAGTAGAAAAAACGATATGCCAATATTTCATTTTTTTTCTTATGATAGATAATATAGAGTGTGCAATACCTTCATGTCCTAAAACCTTCTCTGATTGTATAGTATGTAGTCCGACATATAGTGCCAGCACGCATCCCAAACGATCTCAGGCCAAAATAAAGGCGCAGAACACATAAAAATGACATAAACCAAAATAATTCATAAAATGTCTTAGCAAGTTAGAAATCAATAGATCTGAATTAAAACAAACAAAAACAGGTGGAAATCGTTTTGTATTTTCTTATCTTTTAGCCGTGGAAATAGGTATCGACCGAGGGTGTTTGGAACCAGTTGGATAGGCTGCAGAATGATGGCTTGGCATCGTAAGTTGTGGCTTAGTTAGGTTATTGCTGCAGCTTCCACAGCTGCCTCTGCCTATTTTGCGAAGGCAGTAGGTGGAGCCGCTAATAATGCTTCAAACAACATAAAATGTCTTAAAAATTTTTATAGCTCAACAGATGTGAAGTAAAAGTAAACAAAAAACGTAGTAATCGTACCCATGTATTTCTTATATTTGATGCTAAGTTACCATAGACGCATATGACTCAGTAGAGAAGGCAGTTGTCGGATCTGGTCATTTTACTCCAAAAACAACGAAAATGTCTTAAACATTGCTAGAACACAGCAGATCAGAAGTAAAACTAACGAAAAAAATTGATAACCGTGCCCATAAGTTTCATACCTTGCAGCCGTTCGTCGATTTGTTCATCGAATGACGAAACATATCTGGGATAGTGTTCGATTTCTTTGAAAAAGGGAGCCAGAAGTCTTGGTTAACAGATGAATGTGTGGAATGTTGTAGGGTTTTGCAGCTTCATGGAGTGAGACAAACGACTCAGATGAATAAAACGACACGATTCAAGCTGAGAGAGGTGAAATGTATGAGCTTGAAAGGGTGAAGGAATTGAGAGGTCTCAGCTGCAGCTGTGACTGTTGAGTGATAGTGTATTAGGGTTTGTTATAAGAGTGTATTGTTATATATACCACTCTAGAAAGTTCTTGGTTGTTTTTTTTTTTTTTAATATGTCCTAATTTTTTTCTTATTTAAATTGAGTGTCACAACAATACTCTATTTGGCACCCTTTTTTTACCACGTGTTTTTTCTCACTACTTTTTAACTGCTCATTTTTCAAAAAAATAATATTACACATAAATTCATAAGAAATTCTCTATTTTGTATGCACATATTCTCCTTAAAAGTACTACTTTTTAAAGAATTTTTTTTTTTAATAACATCAAAGAGGGGCAACATTTGGTTGCGCAATAATGGATTACCATATATTTCTCTATTTTTTTCCCACTCTAATGTCTTAGCATGTTTTCGATAACCATTGAAGATGGTTTATAAATCGTTTTATAAATAAGATAATATCCTAAATAAGTTTTTTAACCGCACACATTTTCTATCCACTTTTCGACAGTTACTTTTTTACATATACTAATAAATAAATCATTTTTAAAACCACACATTGTTTCCAAACAGAAGATTAATTTTTTCCCCTACATATTGTTATTCCAAACTAATTCTTAATTACTTAAGTCACAGTATAACAAATCAACATTATTTCTGCATAATTCTATGTGAATAGTATACATTTCTATTTTATTTGTGTAATTTGAAAATGAATAAAAAGTATAAAAATAAAAACAATTGAATTAATTTTCGATAATATAAGTAATTTTAAAAATTATTGTATCAATTCATATAATACATTACATGTTCATCTATCGCTTGATAATATAGATTTCATTTTAATGGAATAAGAAATTAATTATTCAACAGTACCATATTTTATTAACTAATGATTTTAAACAGTTGTAATGGTAATGGTTCAATTATTTCTACTGATGCAATTTATATATGTTCCATCATTCATCAGAGTACATGGATTTAGGCGAACCTTCCAACCAATGTGAGTTTTGCAAAGCTTATTTTTGGTTTGAGGAGAGAATAGATAAACGTTGCAAGGTAAATCCATCCCCTAAATTTTCATTGTGTTGCATGCATGGAAAGGTGAAGCTTCCTAGAATGCAAGAACCCTCGCAGTTATTCAAAGATCTTTTGTTTGGCATGAATGAGAAAAGCAAGCATTTCTGTGATAATATTCGATTGTACAACATGATGTTTTCATCCACCTCGATGGGGGGTAAAATTGACTCCTGCCTGAATGAAGGAAAGTCAGCTCCGGTGTTTCGTTTGCACGGTCAAAATTACCATCATATTGGTAGTTTGTTACTTGTTAAAGGAAGATCACCGAAGTTCGCTCAATTATATATTTATGACACTGAACATGAAGTAGTAAACAGGCTACAAGCTATCAGGTATGTGCTCTTGAATCATTAAGTCGAATATGGATATGCAAAATTAAATTGTAAATTATATATGTATTTCATCCTTTATTTTTCAGTCAAGATTCCAGCAAAAGTAGGTTGCATGAGGAAATAGCATGTTGTTTAAAATATATGTTGGACGAGAACAACATACTTGTGAAGACGTTTAGGATGGTCCAACAGACTATGCGTCAGGAGGAATCCAAAAATGTTAGCCTCGGACTTATTAGACAACGAAAGGATAATGGTCGGCGTTACAACCTCCCAGAGAAAGATGACATTGCACTATTGATTGTCGGTGATTTTGAAACCATTACAGGTGACCGGGATATTATCATTGAGACTCACACTGGTTTGTTGCAACGAATCACTGAATTGCATCCATCATATATGGGTTTGCAATATTCGTTGCTATTTTTGTTTGGTCAAGATGGTTACAGAGAAGACATTTTATTAGAAGAATCAACCAATACAACACCCAACAGTCGAAAATGTGTTTCAATGAGAGAATATTTTTCATATCGACTACAAGAAAGAGATAACGAATCACCGAATATTTTACTCTCTAGGAGGCTATTCTAGCATTTCTTGGTTGATGCATATTCAATGGTTGAGACTTCACATCTAACTTATGTACGTACCCATCAAAAAGAATTGAGATGTCATATGTATCGGGGATTAGCTGATGCATTGTTACGTGGTGAAACAAATCCTTTAATGCATGGAAGAAGAATTTATCTACCATCATCATATACCGGTAGTGCGCGATACATAATCCAGAACTATCAAGATGCTATAGTCATATGTCGATGGGCAGGATATCCAAATTAGTTTATTACATTTACATGTAACCCGAAATGGCCAGAGGTTGTTCGATATCTTTTAAAAAGAGGGTTAAAACCAGAGGATCGACCGGATAAATTGTGTAGAGTGTTCAAGATGAAACTGAATTTACTTATGAAAGATCTTTGCCAGAATCAGATATTTGGTCTAATGAGATCAGGTGATATTCAAATGCATGAAAATTTAAATATATTTCTTTATATTTCAAAAATTTGAATATTCTGTCACATGTTAAATCAAAAAAAGTTTTGAAATATATGTATTGTTGATATGTTTTCAACTATCTACACCATAGAGTTTCAAAAGCGAGGGATGCCTCATGCACATATTTTACTTTTTCTGACTCGAGATGTGATGAATCCAAATGAGGAAGAAATCAACAATATAATATCTGCTAAAATCCCTGATAAGTCGATGGACCCTGAGTATTATGTAGCTGTTAAAGATCTTATGATTCATGGTCCTTGTGGTACAATACGTCGGGACTCTCCTTGCATGTCTAATGGTCATTGCACAAAGCGTTACCCCAAAAAATTTACAGAATGCACAGTTGTTGATGAAACTGGGTATCCGATTTATAGAAGGCGGGACAATGGAAGGACAGTCGATAAGAATGGTATAGAGCTTGATAATCGATATGCTGTTCCTCATAACCGGTATCTGTTAATGAAGTATAAGGCGCATATCAACGTTGAATGGTGCAACCAGTCTTGATCCATTAAGTATCTTTTCAAATATGTTAACAAAAGGGCATGATCCGGTGACAGCAACATTTTATCAAAGCTCCGGTCATGAAGGACATGCAAATACAGTGGATGAGATAAAAATGTACTTAGACTGCAGATATATTTCACCATTTGAGGCTTCCTTGCGGTTGTTTGGTTACAATATTTACTTTAGGGATCCCCCCGTCGAGCGTTTGTCATTCCACCTCCATAATGAGCAGTGCATTTTCTTTAATGATAATGATAACATGAAGGATGTTTTAAATCGTCAAACTGCTAGGCAAAGTATGTTTACTGCATGGATTGATGCAAACAAGAAATATATTGAAGCTAGAGGCTTGACATATGCAAAATTCCCTACCAAATTTGTTTGGAAATCAGATAAAAGGGAGTGGCAGCCAAGAAAGAGAGCTTTCTCGATTGACCGTATCTTTTTTGTTGCTCCAGGTCAAGGAGAGATGTATCACTTAAGGAATTTGTTGAACGTGGTTCATGGAACGACTTCATATGACGATATCATGTGTGTAGACGGAGTTCAATACATTAATTTCAATAAGTAGGAAATAAAGTAACTAGTGATAACTCAGCAGAAAAGACTCCGATAGAGATTAGCCATTGTAAGATTAAATCAACATACGTGAAAATAAGAAGAAAGGACAACGGTTTCTTCTAATCTATGCCAAGAACTATAAATCGTTTACTGGTCGATCATCATTCTCCCACTTGGCCACATGGAACTATCATACAAATGTTTGAGACCCATTATTTGAGAGTAATGTGGTTTGTAATAGTAAATTTTTGGAGAATGTGTGGTTAAACATAGAGAATTTTTTGAATTTATGTGTAAATTATTTTATTGTTAAAATGTGTTGATGAAAATAAATTTTGAAAAAAATGAGGTTTTGAATAATGAGTACTAAACAGAGGCTGAATACGTGATGTAACACACCAAATTATTCTCATTTATCCCACAAAATGTATTATTCCATCAAATTTTATATATATAAGTAATTGACAGAATCTCAATTTTGAGCAGAATCTAAATTTATATTTCTTTTTCCCGACACAGTAACCATAATTTATGGAAGTGGTTTTAAAACTACAGTGCAGTTACCAAAACCTTCCCCACTTCTCACTCACAATCATTTTTCCACACAAAACACACAAAGTATTGAGAGCAAATTGAAATGGGAGTTGTCATCATGGACGACTCAATAGTCCGTTTCTTCGTGGATGACGAGGCCCAGTTCAAAAAAAGCATAGACGAAGCCTTTTCTTCCCTAAATCTCAACAATGACGGTATTTTATCAAGATCAGAGCTTTGCCACACCTTCGAGTCGCTCCAGTGTGGTGGTGGTGATTGCAAAGTCCAGGATGATCGTGGCGATGGCTTCATAATCTTATAGATTATGGTCGGGGGAGGCGGCGGCAGTCTAAGGTGAGATTTTGGAGAGAGTTGAGAAAATGACAGATTTTTAGGGATTTTTTGATTTTTGACAGCATGTTCACAACTATTATCCACACATTTCATGGGATTATTACTAGTTTTTCATTATAGTACCATTATTATAGTTTATCTTGGACAAGCAGTAAATTAGTTCACTGTTCAAGTTCCAATTCAATATTGATCGGTGATGAAAGTTCTGGTTTCTTTGGACAAAGCATAACTAAAAATATCAGTATTTTGAAATCCTGAAACCACCTCCCGTGCCTTTGTTACTAATTAAGTTTCTGTATAGATAAAATTAGTTTATAGATGAACATTGGACTATCAACATTAATTTTGGGTGACGGAGAAATTATTAAATATTATGATTCAATTTGTTTTCAATAAGAAGAGTTCTTTCAAAAAAAAAAAAAAGACTTCCGGTGCTTGTGACCCATATCTCGCTACATTACGAACCACCTTTGAGATACATGGCCTTTTTTCTGAAAAGAGATTTAGAGGCCTTTTTCATCTAGACATCAATGCTTGATAAAAATTATGTGTTGAACATATGCCTCAAATAAGTTCTCCATATATTTTGAACTAAATTGGGTAACTTTCTTGGGCTTTCTTGTCTTAGAAATCCTTAAGAAAAGAAAAACTTTTATTTTTCTGAACTCATTGTTCTCAATAAGAGGTCTGATGATTTCAAGTTTTCCGCCTTGATGGCTCTGTAAAACAATGTAAAATTGTTTTTAGTTAAGAATAAAAATGGGTTGGAAGCTAGTGCATAGAATTCTTTTTTGTTTTATTGCAGCCTGCAATGGGTTTGGTCCTTGAAATAATTTATTGAACCTTGATTTTTAGAGCGCTAAATGTATCCTTTGATCCTTCACCCTTCATATCGTTGACAATGTAATATGGATAAAGTTGCTTGATCTTCGTTGCTTTTGAGCCTTTTAACTTTTTTACTTGGTAAATTTAACTTTTCTCATTCTAAAATTCGAAGGCTTTACAGATCACTATTGAAAGGAAATCACCATTCAATGAAATTTCTATTTCAAATTTAAGCTCTAACTTTTTGGTGAAAACACCAATTTTCACTTAACCAAATCTACTCATGGTTAGTTGTGGCAAATAATTTATTACTGGAATTTGTACTACCTTCACGTCTTAAGACATAACCCAATCTCTTGTCATGCCTTATTATTTCTGTATCTTTTATTATTTTGAGTTTATAACTTACAATTGTGCAAATTAAGTTGTAGAGATTACTCAAATCTAATTTAATGTTCTAAGTTGGTTTATTAACTCTATGTATTTTGAAAAAAAAAAATGAAGATAATTTTGCCCTTGTTTGAGCCCCATTATTTCAATTTATAATTTGGGTTTTGGAAATCTAATGGTTAAAAAGTGGTTTGAAAAATAAAAAATTGTGAGCTTGACTTTTTTGGATGGTTGAGATTAATTACTGTAAAAAAAATTTGTATTTTTAATGAGAAATAATGGGGCTCAAACAAGGGCTTAATAAGAAATGAGAACAAAGGAAAATCAAAGCAGGTAAAGGGGCCTAGCTTTGAATTTTTGTATTGGACGAGTGTGATGCATAAAATGAGGTACACTTACATTTAAGGCCGTGATACATCACGATTAATCAACATGACTTGTATTCCTTCTTAGTTCTTTACGAATGCTTAGTATTAGTATTCTGAACCAAATCCTTGAACTTTTGGCCTTATTCTACTTGGCATCTTAGTTTGCTTGAATTTATTGAATCTGAACTACACCTGTTATATATTTTCATCATATTCTCCACATCATTTCTTCAATGTCTTCCTCTTTGCTATATGAAAAATGCACAAGTTTTTTAGTCTCATTCTGTTGATATGTCTAATGTATCACAATCAATTGTACACAACATTGTTTTCTGGATAAATGGTTTCACTGTTAATGATAATGATGGCCCTCTAAGGAGGTTGAATGATACTGAAAATGCACCTTTTTCTGAAGGTAATAGGCAATGCATGTTACAACTTTAAAAAGTTCTTAAGAGACTAACAAACTGTTGGAGGCCAATATGTTTGAGCATCTCGCATTTGATAAATGTTGCATCTGAATTTTTTTCCCTTTTCAATTGCTTTTGCTCACTTTTTTTAGCCTTTTGTTGCAATTGAGATGTTACTTTAATGACTTTGATCATGTTGATGTTTAGGAGAAGACTGTTAAAATAACAAATTTCTTGAATAGTTGCTTACATCTTATAAAGTAAGCAGCCCCAATCCAATACCAAAAAAAGAAAAAATATTTTGTTATTACTGAGTATTGTTCAGGATTTTGTATGCATGGTGTTGAATTTGAGGCACTCTACTGCAACTTTGGTCGTCTATCAAATATGAATGTCATGTGTTTTGATGGAGTGGAGGATTTTACTGCAGGAGCCATGTTTTTAATAGAAGGAAATCTGATGATCTGAATCCAAATCCAAATCCTTATCCTTCTTCCTCGTTCCCCTTAAAACCCTCCCTCCCTCCCCAAGCCTGGCAAAGTCTTTTGCCAGATAATACCCATAAACAACCTTCATCCTCTCTATATGTATTCCAATTATTTTCTGGAATTAGGCATATATTTTTTATTATTTGTCTAAATGTGTTTATGTAATTTGTATGCATAAATTTTAAGTTGGTGTTTATTATTGTGATATAGGCTTCAGATTTGTGAATAATAAGGCAAAAATCATGAACGGATATGTATACCGACGGAATTTCTTGGTATGTTGTGTTGGAAACATGGCAAGGAGGGGTGATTCTGACGACGTCATTTGTATTAAACCTCGCGGTATTGGTCTTCCCCTTCAATTTCATGAAGGAATCAGATCCCCTTCTCGTTTGCTTCACATCAAGTTTAAGTTTGTTAATTTCCCCTTTGTAATTTTAATTTAATTTATTGGTTTTTCATTTTATGATTTCTATAGTTATATTCTGTTTTGAGTTAAGTAATGAACAATCGGGAGTGTATGATACAAAAGCTAGAACAAAACTTCTTGATATTATCTCGATGAAGGTATTTTTCCCTTTATTGATAGAGTTGTTGAAGCTTCACGAATTTATTTGAATTCAATAGTAACCTGCTCAGGTTCTCAAGAGTTTGTGATTGTTCTGATGCATTTTTCTGCTTCACATCTTACTTTCTTGGAAACTGTCATTCTGAACCAGTTCATAGTAATAGCCACATCGTTCTGCATTTGTGTCTTTTATTACTTACAATTTGATTTTTATTTTTTTTAGTCTTTGTCGTTCATCGCATGGGTGTGAAACTAGGTCTCATTTATATAATCAGTTGAATAGAAGTTCCGAATTCGATACCAAAATGTAGCAATAAAACAATACATAAAATTAATACAAGTGAAACATTAAAAAAAAAAAAAAATATGAAGAAAGTACCTTAAATTTCCAAGTCATGAAGACTTGATAGAATTGACAAACCCGCTACTCAGCAGCCTCTCGACATATTTCCCCAAAATATCGACTTCTAAATTAACCTTCTGCCCAACTTGTTTGAAAGGGATCACCACTTTCTGCTGTGTATATGCCACCAACATAAAATTAAAACACTCATCGTCATCAAACACATCCACCACAGTCAAGCTAGTCCCATCTATGGCAATAAAACCCTTAGGCACAATGTACTTCAACAATTCCCTCCCAACCTTCACCTTCACCCACAAAGAATCGCCCTCCGGTGCCATATCCACAATTTGGCCGGTCCCATCCACGTGACCCTGCACAAAGTGACCACCCATTCTAGTACTAGGGCTCAAAGCCCTCTCCAAATTGACCAAAGACCCACTTTCCAATTCACTCAAAGAAGTCTTTCTTAGGGTCTCGGGGGATAATCCAACAGAGAATTCGGATAAAGCAGTGTCGAATTCTGTAACTGTCAAGCAAGTTCCATTGATCGAGATGCTATCGCCCAAGTGAATATCTTCAAGCATGGTTTTTGCCTGGATCTTCATGGTGAAGCTATTGTTTTGGTCAAAGCCCAGATTTTTAACAGTGCCCATTTCTTCAACTATGCCCGTGAAAAGGCATTTTACTGAGGTTTCACAGATATTGTGCTGAAGGGGTTTGTGCGGTTTAATGAAGAGAGAAGAGACTGTGGTTGGTTTTAGAGGAAATTGCAGAGTGAGTTTGGAGTGGCGTCGAGGTAGTGAGACGGGTAAAAGATTGAAAATTGATAGGGTTTTAATTGGTGGCGAGGAGGAGTTATGAAGTTCAGAGTGTTTAGAGAGGGACCGGAGAGAGGAGGAGATCGCTGCCATTTTTCTGTATTGAGGAATGAGGATTAGGTCACTTGACAACAGGCTATTAACCAAACGAAACAGGTGAAATTCACCATTAGTCCTTGAAGAATGAAGCCTGTGAAAATTATAAGATTGGGCATTATAATCCAATATAAACCAAAATTAGGGGAACAAATCGTTTGCTCGACCGGATGAATTGATGGACTAGATTCCTCAATGAATAATGCTACTTGTACAATGCAACATACAAGCTGGTTGACAATCTTCAATTTTCCGCGAGATGATGGGTTACAAAATATCGTGAGAAAATAAAATAAATGAAATAACAACATAAGGAAGATTTCATCTTTGGTCTAGTCCGAAAATTTCCATTTGTTGCATTGGTCTGAAACCTTCCACTCTTGCTCCCATCCTCTCCCTCAAAATTGTTCCTCCCACACCGGATTCCTCAAATCCCGATCGACCATCCTGCACTGGAAAATCAGATCTCGTTAACCTTTCTTCACATTTTCGAAAATTTTCGACATTGAAACTCAAAATCTTCTGCCAAAAAGAGTTTGAAACCTTCACATTCTTGCTTCCATCCTCTCACTCGCCATTGTTCCTCCCATGTAGGAGATCGGAACCCAGTTACCGTTCTTCACATTTTCCAAAATTTTGCACGTCTAAGCTCGAAATCTCCTCGTTCGACGGCTTCAGTGATGTCGGAAATTGGTGAGGGTCATGAATGAAAATCATGTGACTGGATATATGATGGTTCCAAAATTTTTGCAAAAGTGATAGTTAGCATGACTTGAATCTGAAGCACTTATTTTCCAATAATTTTATCTTTGGTTTATACGATGAACTTGTGTAGCCTATTATTTCGGTTTAGCCTACACATGTGCAATTTTCATGAACTTGTTTAAGTTAATGCTACATTGAAGAATTAGTTAATTGGGAGTTGATTAATGTTGTTTGAGTAGTGCAATCTGGAGTTGCAATTGAGACAGGAGAAAACGTTTCATCTCATATTTGGTGGTTAGTTACATATTCTTAGTTACATATTTGGTAAATATATTACATATGTTTAGGACTAACAGGTGAACACAATGCATTGTTCCATTTTCAAGAAATAATTTGAGAGTGAATGATTCTGTGTTTTACTCATTTGTGTCCCTTGTTTAAAATATTTGCTCTACTTGAACAGGAAATTAGTACCATTCTTTCGATGATGACAATGAAATAATGTCGGAAGAAATGAGTGTGGAAAGGAATCCGATAGTACCAGATAATAGGGTTGAGGTGATTGAACAAACTACAGATGAGGTCACCGAGGTTGTCCCGACTATCGGGATAAAGTTTACAAGCTACGATGAGGCTTTCGAATTTTGCATACAGTATGCATACAAGGTCGGGTTTCCCGTGAGGAAAAGAAATTCAAAAAAAGGGCCGGATGGGGTTTTGACAAATGCAACATTTGCGTGTAGTCGAGAGGGCAAGAGAATTGGTTACGCAAGCAATTCTTTGAATCCTCACCCAACTATGCAGACAGGATGCAAGGCTAAGATGACAATTTGCTCAGACATCTTAAGTACATGGCGTGTTACCAAACTTCATTTGGAGCATAACCATAGGATAAGCCCCTCAAAGTCCAAATTGTATAGGTGTAATCGATAGCTGAATGACCAGGTGAAGAGGAAGCTTGAAGTAAATGACATAGCTGGCATTCAAATACATAAAAGTTTTAATGCAGCTGTTGTTGAGGCGAGTGGATATGAGGAGCTTAATTTCACCGAAAAGGACAGCAGAAACTACATAGATAAGGTTTGACGATTAAGGCTCGGGGAAGGTGATGCAACTGCAATACAAGCATATTTTTTGAAAATGCAAACCCATTGCCCTGGTTTCTTCTTTAGCGTGGACTTGGAGAAATGTCACGTCATATGCAGCTGCCACTTGTTTGAGTTTAGAGGGATAGTTTGTAGACATTGTCTGATCGTATTAATAAGGGACGAAGTGGAATTATTACCAGAGAGTTATGTACTCCGGAGATGGAGACAAGGTGTGGTCAGAGTATACACACATGTGAACATAAATTACAATGGATGGATTAATAGTCCTGCTCAATTAAGATTTGTGTAAGTCATTTGAGAAGGTGGCAAATTTGTTACCGGACGATGAATCACGCACCGAGGAGTTACTGGAATGGATAGAGAGTCATATGAATGACCTGAGCATGGGGAAAACAAGTTATGCAAGCAATCACATGTCTCAGAGCAAAGTTCAGGTAGGCTCAGAAGGTGGAAAGGTTGAGAATACACAATCTGTTAGAATTGTGGATCCTCAATGTACAAAAACTAAGGGGACTCCAAGGAAGTTGCGAAAAAAGGGACCATTGGAGACAACTACGATGAAATCCAAGGTATGTGATAATGTACTTGTGCTCATTCACATGACTATTTATAATTTATAATTTATAGAATTTATTTTGAATATGAACCAGGTATCTTCCAAATCTTCTAAAGGGAAAAGAACAATCCAAAGCACTGACGAAGATATTACTTCCAACATTCATCCAACACGAGAACCTGAATTTCAAATGTTCAATCAATTCGGCTACTCCCACCAACTAATGGTATGTTTTCTTGTTATATATGTGAGCTTGTAATAATTTGTTAAAATAATCAGTAGCATCATTTCATCCATGGGTTCCTCCAATACATCAGTGGGATGGAGCTTACGGAGGAAATTGGAATATACCTCATGGGATAAATGCACCGCTTGTACTCAACACAGCGTCCCCTAGGCGACGAATTCACAAATTTTCTACATGTGAGGGAATTCAATAATGGAACTTGAACGATCTTGAATGATTTGGATTTCAAAAATCCAAAACTTGTGTTATACTGTTAAATTTTCTTCCTCGAATGTACTTTATGCTACGTTTTCTTATGTCTGGAAGCATGGAGAATGTGAGCAGCTTTGATTACCTGAAGATGGACTATTCTCATTTATTGGATTTTCGTGCTTATTCGGTATTTTATATGGTTATGTCATGTGCCACAAGATGTAGCTTTCATGAATTCAATTTTGTTGTGCAAATTTGATGTGTCATGAAGAAAAAAGGACTACGTTTATTGCATCAGACAGCAGTGATCTCTTGTTCATAAAGTGACCTACAGTTACATGCATTGAACACAAACAAACATAGCAATTAGAAGCATTAGACAAAAACAAACTAAGCAATTACATTCATTAGACACAAATCATTAAACATTAAACACAAATACATGAAACATTTCATACACTCCTAATACAATAAAACAAAGAACAACCTAAATGTTTCTGGTTAGTTCCTACATATACATCATTCTTCCACCTTCTCCTTCCCTTTTCCATTTCCATCATATCCTTCACTCCTACAAATCGTGATTACATTTATTTCGACCTTGTCTTCGTGGGATATTCGTGCACATGTTTTAAGCACTCGAGTCAACTCCTCAATGTTCTTCTCGTTCGACTCCTTTGTTTTGTCAACGTTATTAGTGGATTTCTGCTTTTTCCAATCGAAGTATTGACAACAAGGCCGATTACAGGAGAAGAACAAGCATCATATGTTCTTCGTCCTTTTCTCAACCTCAAATAGCCTCAAGTAGCCATCTCCACATCTGGGGCAACGTCCCTTCGTTGGGAAATCTTCCAACCAATGCCCCGCTTTTCTGCAAGAGTGACAAATTCCATAGTTCTTCCCTCTCATATTGTGTTCCTACCAATACCAGAAACAAACATTTCAATAACCTTAAATAATTGCAAAGTTCGATGACACAGAATGTATAAATTAGGTATCTAACTGATTAATGTAATTGCTTAACAAATTAATGTAATTGATCAACTGAATAATGTTTCTAACTGACTAACAATTCTAACTGAAATAATGTTGCTAAAGTTGTAAAATCTGGAAAAAAAAAATGTAGTTCGTTAAATAACAAATACTACCATACCCGAATTTTTTTTTGTCATTTTTTCCCACATTGTCATCGACCAACCTACATAGCCAAGCACAACAGTGTCACAATGAGAGTTCACTGCAGGTCATCTCAACATATTCTATACTGCCAAAATCGGACAGTTTCCATTTTTTTACCCAAATTCTCAGCAACCCACCTACCTAGCCTACCCAAAAAATCTCACAATGGAACATTCGCTGTAATTGTCTTCAAAGAAATAATACAGTACTAGCTGGTCGGAATTTAAACCAAGAGTAGTTCTTTCATCATTCCAGACCTTCGACAACAGGGGACGTACTTGGAAATTTTCGAAACGCAGTGGACGGCCTTGAACGACAATCCGAACACCCTTGATGTGGGAGTCGACGACGAGAAGAAGTTCGTCACTGAACAGCAGACGCGTGATGGCAGCGTCGTGATGTGGGAGTCGACGAAGGGATGAGGCGAGAGGCTGGGTTTCATTATGCCCTAGAAAATCAATCTGAGAATTTGAAAGTGGTGAGGGGTAGCGGGTAAATCCTGTTGTCATTTAAGGGTATAAATGTCTTTTTCAGTTGAATTGTCAACCAGCTTGTATGTTGCATTTTACATGTAGCACTATTGTTCACGAATAGAACAAATAGGTTGAAACTTCCATTTCGGTTGAAAAAATCGTTTTTTAATACGTTTGAAAATCAAACGTAAAATAATTAATAATCATATTAGTAGTTTACTAAACAAATATCAAACAAAAAAACTAGCAAGATAATGAATGATTCAATAATCTATTTATTTTAATATTTAGTTATTTAACTTTTTTCTAATAAAACAATACCCTTGTGATCAAGTGATCCCGTTCCTGTTTATCAATTTGTTAATAAAAGATTAAAAAGTTAATGATTCTTTTACTCACCAAAAGGTTTGATAACATAAAGCTACAGACTTGATGCAAGAAGTGTCCTCTTAACAATATGAGAAGAAGTGGATATAGTTGCTCGAAGCAATGCCCTATTCATCAAGGGAGGGCGTAACAGGGGACCAAGAGACAGCAACATGCCAACAACATTACAAGTACCTTCGTGGGAAAGGTCGATTACTTGATAGAAAATTGGGCCGATTTGCATCTCGACGTTAGAGAGAGGATTGGGAAAGTGGGAGATGACTAAGAGAGAGGAGGCTCTGTAAGTGATCCATGAGTATCCGACGAATCCAGTAACCGGTTGATTGGAGGTAGTATTGGATTTAATCAAGCAGGGCGGCAAGTGGGCAATAATATGTAGTGATGGTGGTGCAAGGGAGGAAGAAGAATTGATATCCAGAATGGTTGCGGGGGAGGAGAAACTTAAATTTATGGTTCAGACCTACTAATTTAATAATCGTGTGAACCTTGAAATGGGAAAAAAAAACACTAAATAAAACCACTAAATGTAGTGTTAATATAACCACCTATTTAAACTAAAAATTGTTTGGTTTCAAATATGAAACGGCTAAAAAAAATCTAGTGGCGAAACTATCAAATTAAGCCTTTGTTTGGCTTCAATTTTTAAAACTCGTTTTTTAAGTCATTCCATATATAGGATTTTATTTCATCAATTTTTATCAAAATTTATCAAATGTATAATTTTTAGTCAAACTAAGCCTTGGCTAAATTTGCTATCCTCAAGTTTCTGAGGATGTGTTGCACCTAAATTGTTACAACTATTAATTTTGGGAAATAAAATAAATTGGACCATAAAATAGAAAATTGTTTAATTTTTTAAGTGAATTGTGAAACTCTCCAAACTCAGGAGTCCGGTGCGGGATACGTCTGTCCCATCCCGAACGAGACCAATTATCATCCCTATTAGGATGTAATTTCCACTATATACATATACATAGTTGGGAAGAGTACATAATTCCTAGTTGTTAAGTTAACTCTTTAAAATTAACGAATTTAAATTTTTTTAAAAGGTAATTATATTAGTACCACAATTTCTTATAAACAAGCAACAATTTAATTGTATTATTGGTCTCTAATCTTTGTAGATTGTTATATTTATGTTCTTAAATTTCTCGCCACATTCTTATCATTAAATTTTCAGCAATTAGCAAATCATCTACTTATCGATAATTTTCATCCAATTTTTTTTTGTTATCTTGTTTTAAAATAATGTTCAAGTATTTAATCATTATTTTGATTTTATTTATTTATTAAATATATGAGGTATAAATATAAATAAATCTTTTTATTTCTTCTTAACGGATTTTTTATAGAGCTCGATAGGAGAGACAAGATGTAGTAATTAATGAAGACGCAAAATAAGAATACAATGAAAAAAGTTGGAGACATATTTGTAATATTGGCTAAAGATTATGAACATTTCATGCAATTAAAATGTTGTGCACATATAAAAAAATATGGTGTGAATATATTTAGCATTTTTAAAATATATATATATATATATAAGGTGTTAAATAGTAATTAATAAATATAATATTATATATAATATAAAAATAATTATTACTTATATATTAAATTAAAAATTAATATAATATTAAATTAAAAAACTCAAACAATGCTTACAAGTCACAACCAGTAAAGTCACACAAAGTCACAATTTGGTCACACAAGGTCACAATTCGATCACGCTAGATTACAGTTTGATCACATGAAGTCATGGTTTGATCACACGATATTACAGTTCCGTCACATAAAGTCACAGTTCGATCATACAAGGTCACAATTTCGCTCACACAAAGTCACAGTTCGGTCACAAACTAACATATAGTATATTTGATACAATTGTAGGTCACATCACGTTCCCGTCCAATGGTCACAGAAAATAACAATTGGTCACAATATCTAATATAATTGATATGAGTCGGTTATTTATATTTTAAATTTGGCTCTAAAGCTCGTTTAAACACAATAACATTATAAATATCGATACATAATGTAAAAATAGCTTATAAAATACACCTAATTTACATATATTATTATTCTTACATGATATATAAGGGATTTTTACAACAGTCAAAATAAAACTCGTATCTTATTTCAAACTTAACTACACATTAGTAAGTGTATAAATATCAGTGTACACAAGTTCAAAAGTGTGAACATCGGAATGTTCTATTTTGACTTTAGTCGTAGCGGGAAATAGTCGGATATTAGGGTGGGTAGCTTCAAATTTCTATTTCCATAATATACATATATATCTGTCCATCATCGGAGATTTTTCATCCGTTCAACGTTGCTTTAAAAATAGAGCAATCAAGCATCTCCAAGTTTTAAAACATGAAAAACATGAATACAAAGTATTCAGCAAGTAACGATTTTTTCTTCATAAAATATGATTTCACGAGGGCTCGTATTACAAGTGTTAACCCGTGCACGCAAAATTTCGAGCATGATTTAAAATCCCGATACAAGTGCGTTATTTCACACGTATTTCGAACAGGATAATTTTTCGTAATTCAAGTATATCAAAACAAACGCCGTGAGACGTAATAATAAGCGGGATAACATAATGATTGTAATAATGCAAAAAAATTATTTATCAATGCAATAACAAATTATAAACTTATCAAGGAAATCGCATGAAGTAGCATTTAAGACCAATTACGAGTTACAGTGTTACTTACCTTGTTTGGAATCTGGAAACAAGAAAAGAATCAAAAATCAAACTTTTGTTTTATTTTGAAAAATTATCAAAGTATCTATACATGTTCAGATCCTTGTTCCTCATGTATCGAAACATAGTATCGATACATGAGGAATTGCTTCTGCAGTTGATCTCTGATTCTTCAAAATATCTTTTCTATGATTTAACATTTCGGGATCATTGTAGAATATCTAACATGATCATAACATGACTTATATCAAACTATCGATCAAAACTAAGAACTTCCTTTAAAAATAGAAAATTAAGGAAATTTGATCTGAACTTCCTCACGTTTTTACTGGATTTTCAGTATTAATTATATTTTAGATTCATGAAATAATCTTCTATTTATAGTACAAATTTTAAATTGAAAATCAGATAATCTTCATTTAAAAAAATAAATTATAGTCTAGTGATTGCCCTAAACTAGGCTTGAGGACTTAGGTGAGCTACAAGCTAGTGGTGTAGCCATGCATGAATATGTCCTATTCACATTTGACAAGTGGTGAAACTTGTAAATTCCAACAAATCCTAACTTAGACACGTGTAAATCCTATCTGGGGGGAAAAATAGTGGATCGTTACATACACGGTCGGTCACATCGTCACTACGAGGCGACGATCAAAGCTCCAATGTGAGACGGTGCTATTGGAAGTTAAAACGTAGGTATTGGCACTGGTAGCTGTTCGCTAAAAACACGCCGCAAGTCCAAGTATCACATACAAGTGATAGTGGATTAAATGGGTCCGGTTTATCGATCTCACTAGGATTGTCTATTTCAATTACACTCTAGTTTAGTCAATTTCAACAAGAAACACAAAATAAAGTTTTGGTTTGGGAAAGTCCTAGTACTAGAATTTAAATCACAATACTAAATATATAAGTAGAAAATGGTGATGATTTGATGATAGAGGAGTATTGGGATTCTTGATTCCACTTGACCAATAGAAATGCAATTTATTAATCATGTTAGATCTGATTCTCCAAGCTTAGCCAATTACCTCTCTCGAGTGAAATCAACCATAATTAGTGGAATTAACCTACTATATCTCTATGTCGATTAAAAACGTACCATTTGCATTAAACCTTTGTGAAAATAATTCAATGGGTCATCTAGGGTTTTAGGTATATCTCTATCATAAACAAGAACCTAGAGCAAATATTGCGTTGATCTAAAATACACAACAATTTCTCAATAATTGCACATCCCATGAAACCTAAGCATAAATGTGGCAACAATAAATGTTAGTCAATAAATACAACAATAAATGCACAAGATAATAAAAAGCTTAAATTCTTAATACAAGCCTCAATGTCAACTAAGTTAGGTCAAACTTCATCAATCATCCCAACACTAACTCCCTGTTCTCTTTGCTATTTTGAGATCGTTTTCTGTTTTTATTTTCGAAAACACTAAAAACACGTTCTCGTTACCATTTTCGAAAATGCATTTTGGAAAACAAAAAAAAATTGTACACAAAACGCAAAACGTCCAAAACCTCGTTTTGGGCGTTTTGTGTGTATTTCAATAAAAAATATTCAAAATGCAGAAAACGCGTTTTGGGATTTATTTATTTATTTATTTATTTTAAGAATTATCTTAACTTGGAACCAAGTATAATATAAAATTTTTATTTTTATTTTAAATTATCCTAAATTGAAATTAAGCCTAAATAAATTTTTTTTTGAAGAATTATCCTAACTTGGAACTAAGTTTAAATAAATTTTTATTGAATTCAATATCAACATTACCAAAAAAAAAAAATTAAGTGAGAATTCTTGTTGTTATATTTCAAAAAATGTCTTGATAAATGACACTGGTGACTTTGAAAGAACTTGCATTTTCTGGATTTTAATAGAACTAGAGCTTCCTCAAATCCTGAACCTGAACAAGCTGTATTAATAAAGACTCTTAATGCTTACATTAGTGTGTTGCATGTAACCATGTTTTCAGTGTATTGTGAAAGAAAATTTGAGTTTGAGTCAGTCTTTCTGCAAGCAAATTAATTAAAAATAGTTTAAGTAATATTTTGCAAAATTTCAAACAAAACATGTTTTTCAGCTTTTCATTTTCAAAAACAGTTTTCAGAAATGACAAATCAAACGCGTTTTCAGGTAATTTGAAAACAAAAATAAAAACAGGAAACACAAAATATTTTCTAAAATGAAAATATAAAATAAAATACAAACAGAACGCCACCTAAATAACTTAGCCCATAGTGAAATAACAATAAAATTCAAGAATTAAATGCATTATTTCAACTACAAAGTAAAGTAAATAGAGAAATATGAAGATTAAGCAATAATACTTCCCTTTACCAATGATTCTTGCTTCGAAATATCACTATTCTTGCATAATAATGTTGGTATTTCTCCCTCAAATCAACATTCATTAACAAAACTATACAAAAACAAGAGAAAATTACAAGAAGAAAGTAAGGAAAATGAAGAACAATGGAGAGATAATGGGTTTTAGGATGAAAAATGGAGAGAAAAGTATGAAACCTCAGCCAAAAAATGTCCAAAACTACCCAATTTTCGCATAGATCCGTGTTCTCAGTGTTTGGGCCGGGTCGACCCAGAAAATCAGTTCAAAATTTTGACCAGGCGATCGCGTGGTTGGGCTAAAATCTCTCGGGTTGGGTTTATGGCCTAGTTTGCGAACGCGACTTGATAGATCCACGCGAGCACGTGGTTCACCTGTAGCTCCGTCCTTCAATGATTTACAATTGGGTCTTTCAACTTTCAATGCAGATCAGCTTGGTCCCCAAAGTGTCCGATTTCTTTCATTTGAGCCCTTCCAAAAGTGCATTTGAGTCCATCAACTTTGGAAACTTGCAATTTAGTCCTTTGACCAATTACACATGCGATCCACAACTTTTCGTAAGTGACAATTTGGTCCCCAAACTTTGACTCTTTGGAGGATTTGACTCTTTTCTCCTCAATTTCTTCAGTTATTCATCCATTTAGCTCATTTCTTGTGCTTTCTCCATATATTTGAATGTTAAACCTATTTAACCACAAAATATGCACAATTCAGTAGGTATTTGTCCAAATTACTCAAAAAGTACCACAAAAAATATATGAAAAATACATGTAAAATGCACTCAACCGTAGCCTTTATTGCAACGGCGATGGTTGGTAGTGGTGCTCTAGTACGTGTTTAAGATTGTGTGTTAAATATTAGGTTATATTTGGGGTTTTGGTGGGTTGTCAGTTATTTATGTGATTTAGAGTTTGTTTGGTAAAGGTAAAACTTTTACTACAATTTTTCAAATTCAATCATTCATTCTTAGTCAAGCCTACCATTTTTTACTTTTCAAACATTTTTAAACCACGCATCGATAAAAAAATCACATTACCAAACAGGCTCTTAGACACATTAACTTTGATTTTAAAATATTATTATTAATATCTAACACATGATTATTAAAAAATAAAACTTATCACCTTTATACTTGAATTGTGTACTTAATATGTAGGGCTTCCTTTAAAATTGGGAAAAATACATAATTACAAATATAAAACTATCACTTTTCAAAAATAACAAACTTTAGAATTTTTTTTTAAAAAAAAATATCAAGTGTTAATTAGTAATTAAAAAATATAATATTGTATAATATGAAAATAATTATCGATTATATATTAAATTAAAACTAATATAATATTTAAATAAAAAAAGTTATCAAACAACAACATGTGTCTATCCATCATAGCTCCCACCCTGACCCCACCCCACCCCACCACACCAAAAAATGATTTTTTTCTTCTACTTTTCCACACTCCACCACCCCACACCAACACAACCCTACACACCCCACAAAAATGAATTTTTTTTCTCTCTCGATATTTTTCCACCCTATCCTACCACCCCCACCCACCTCACCTCAACCGCAAAGTGACAATTGATCACACAAAATCACAAATCACAATTACAAATTTAATCGCAAATTTCACACTAATCCCACTCCACTCCACTCCACCCAACTACAACCCACATGCAAAGTCACATTTGATAGCACAAAGTCACAATTCGATCACAATTACAAAATTCAGCCCACCCCACTCAGCAAAGTCACAATTCATCACACGAAGTCATGTTTCCGTCAAATTTACAAATTTAGTCACAAATTTCTACCCACCCTACCCCCTCACCCGCAAAGTCACAATTGGTCATATGAAGTCCAATTTCAGTCACAATTGCAAATTTAGTCGCAAATTTCACGGCAACTCCAACCCACCCACAAAGTCACAGTGGGTCACACAAAATCACAATTCGGTCACAATTACAAATTTAGTTGCAAAATGCACCCCATATGAAAAGTCACAGCTGGTCACATAAAGTCACAATTTCTCACACAATGTGACAATTCAGTCACAAATTATAAGTTTAGTTGCAATATCCCACCCCTCCCCTCACCTAAAGTCACTATTGGTCACACAAGGTCGCGGTTTGTTCATACAAAGTTGCAGTCAGGTGAAAGAGGTCACGGTTAGATCACAATTGGTCATACAAAGTCACAATTTGGTTACAGTTACAAATTTAGTTGCAAAATTCACCCCACCTCACCTCACATGCAAATTCACAACTGGTCATAAAGATGGTAAAAAAACCCGCCCCGCCCGTTGGCGGGGCGGGCTCCCGTGACCCGAGCGGGTGCGGGTTTGGCAACCCCGACCTGAACCCACCCCGAATAAATAAATTAATAAAAAAAAAACTAAAAAAATTTTAGAATTTTAAACGGGGCGACGCGGTTGACCCGCCCCGACCCGAAATTTGAGGGTCGCGGGGGCGAGTCTGGAATTGAAAAAATCTCGTCAGACCCCGACCCGAACCCGCCTCGTTGCCATAACTAGATGGTCACACAATGTCAGAGTTCAATCTCAATTATAAATTTAGTTACAAATTCACCCTACCCCACTCCACTTGCAAGTCACCGTCGATCGCTTAAAATCACAGTTTTGTCACACAAGGTCATAATTCATTCGCACAAAGTACCGGTCCGATCACACAAGGTCACAATTTGTCGCACGAGGTCACAGTTTGTAGCGACCGAGGATTTTAAATGATGTAAAACTGTTTTACTCGAAAAATGTGTCGCTAAATTTTAACTCCAAATTTTATTTTGAAATGAAAGTGCATTCGTCTAGCCATTATAAAACGAATTTAAATCCATTTAAGCCGAGTCCAATCTCGAATAATTTAAAGTAACAAATTCCTTATCAGTTTTTAAATCCGAATTTTAATAATTTTGAGTCTAATTTATTTAAGTCCAAATTTGTTGTCCAAATCTTGATCATTTTAAGCCCCATTTCAATTAAGTCCAATTAGGAATTTTCTTGCAACCAAAATTTTGGCCCACTTACCACCTAGAAAGTTGTGCCCTAAACACTATTGTTCAAATCACTCTCATTCCTCCCTCTTCACTTCACGCAGCCAGGCAACCAGTCTAGGTAAGGAAAATCTCCATCTCCCTCAATTTTTTTCAATTCAGTTTTACACTGGAAGACTCGTGTTGATGCTAGAACCTCAGTTTCTAGCACCAACAACATGATGATTTCACAGAATCTTAAGCCTCTAACCCAACTTCGAACCACCATCACCAATGGCAAACACGGACACTAACTGCAAGCAGGTTCACGTACTCAGCACCACCCATTCCACAATCTAGCCGAACGAGCCACCACACCAACTACGCCATCATCACTACACCACCACTCCATTGTCATTGCCAAATGCAGACCACAATCTAACCACCATCAAAAGTAACTCCACCATCGAACACCGCCACTGCCTAATCAAACTCCACAGATATACAAAACCAAGACCCATCTCGAGGCTTCAATAACACGAGCCTTCCCCTGTATCCTCTGCCAAACCACCGAACCATCACACACAACACCACAATCGAACCACCACCAGCCACCACATGAAACTGCCTCTGCCCACTCCAAGTTCGCATAAAAAATTCCACCAAATCAAACCCAAAAATTTACCAAGAAACCAAAATACTTACATTGACCGAGAAATCGCCGGCGACTGCAACTCAAACCCAAAACTCAAGCCTCGATTACCCCTGGTTTTGCACCCAATCATAGCCCAAAATCTCTAAATCCTAACCTCAGGCACACCCACGCCACTCGCCGCCCCTCAATGGCGGCGTTACGCCAACATATCGCCAGAAGTGGCACCGGACGCGATGGGCGATACCGTTGCCACCGCTCTCTCTCTCTCTCTCCCCTTACCTTATGTTATACGAAAATGAGCGAGAAGAGATGAATTTTGTTATATTTTCATTTTTTAAAATTTCCTTCTTAAGCCCCAAGTTTTAAAAGTGGTTATTCCAGTCCCTAATTTTAAAGAATTCATTTTAGCCCTGCAATGTTTTAAAGTTAAGTTCATTTGCTATTTAATTCAGTCCCCCTAATTTTTAAAAACGATTTAATCAGCCCCAAGTTTTCTGAAAATTCTTATTCAGCCCCAAAACTTTTCAAATTGCAGTTTTAATAAATTTTCAATTTAGTCCCTAAAATTTTACTTTATCTCTTTTAAAAAAAACTAAAAAAATTTCAAAATACTAATATAGGATTTATTTTCTTATTGGCTAGACGGAACGCGCGGACGATTAAGAGGTTGAGATTGATTCTCGCTCCACTTTTTAATTGGCTCAAGATAAATTGAGGTAGACTCGCCTCCACTAATTTGTTTATATTATAATTGCATGTGTTATGTGGATTTACGTGATTTATATGCTCAATTGCACGAGACAAGATAAGATAAGAATGGCTCTTATGAGATAAGAAGAGAAATTTATGTTATGAGTATCATAACTTATATGCTTTATTTGCATAAGATAAGAATATGTTCATTTGCATTCACTATGTGATGCCTATGATTAAGAAGAGAATGTCATTGTATTATTTGCATAATTACGTGTTTAATTATCTTATAAATTAATTATTGGTGATGAGTCTACTGAGTATTTCTTTTGAAATACTCATTCCGTTATTTTAACAACATTTGCAGATTTCAGAGACGGTGGCGAATGAAGAGCAATGCCGTCAAGCATAAATTTTAAGTTATTTTTGAAAGTCTAGTTTATTAAACTTTGTTAATTTAAATTGTCGAGATTTAGAATTTTATGGAATGTTTTCAAGTAGATTTATTTAAATTTGAGTTACCGTTGCTAAATTTTCCAAATGAATGTGATGTTCAAAATTTAGTTTATTTCCGAAATATTTTGTTATATAGCTAGTTTTAATGGACGACGTGGCGACCCGGGTTTTATGGAACTCTGGGTGCTACACAGTTAGATCACATAAAGTCACAGTTCACTCACGCGAGGTCACATTTCGCTCACACACGGTCACAACTCGATAACACAAGGTCATATTTGACACAACTGTAGGTTACATCACGACCTCATATAATGGTCACAAAAGGTAACAGTTAGTCACAATTGATCAATATTTCGGTCACGATTACCTAATAATTGTTCACATCTTGTACTCGTCACAAGTCACACAAAATCACAATTAGTCAATATTTTAGTCACATTTATCTAATAATTGGCCACATCCTTTACCCATCACAAGGTGTATAAAGTTACAATTAGTCAATATTTTTGTCACATTTACCTAATAATTAGTCACAATCACCTATAATCGATCACAATATATTAGGGGTGGGCGTTTCGATTTTCAGTTCGGTTATTGAAGGAACCGGAACCTAACCGAAAATTTCGGTTCTATTTCGATTTCAGTTCTCAAAACTCAAGAACTGAATGATTCTGGTTCCAATTCGATTTCTGTTATTTTTCGATTTTTCGTTCAATTCTTTAATTAAAAAATCCAACTTTGAGCAAACATGAAAATTTGTGCAAAAAACAAATAAGTGTTGAGTCAAAATTTTCCAAACAAATCCATCCATTCAGTTAAATATTCAAATTGAATATAATAAATTTCTAAAGACACTAAATACAATAATAATATTCTGTATATTCCCAATAGTAACTAGAATTGTAGGATCTTCATCTTCTATTGTTCTATCTACTGCTTATGCTTGAATGCCCGAATCATCTGGACTAAAAAAATGATAATAATGGCATATAGACATGTTTATCATAACATAAAATCATTTAGGTCATTTGAACATATGTATACTTCGAAGATAACAAAAGATTTCTAATGAACTCTTATCTCATACTTCAATGTAGGCCTGGGTGTTTACCGGTTTGGTTCGGTTATTAAAGGAACTGAAACCGAATTGAAACCTTCGGTTCGGTTTCAGTTCGCTTCCTTCAAAGACAAGAACCGAACGATTCGGTTTCGGTTCGATTTTTGGTTATCTTTCGATTTTTGTTCGGTTTTAGTTAAAAAAAATTAAATTTGATGCAAATACAAAAAAAAAAATTAAAAAAAATAAAAAAAATCTAATTGTTTAAAAAAATTAAAGGTAAATACAATCAAATAAACTTCCAATTAAAATTAAACTCCAAATTCATTTAAAATATACCAAGAATGTGAATTTCAGAATCTTGATGGTTAAAACCTTGTTTCTACTCTAAAATCAATTTTATTTGAAAAGAAATCACGTCGTGGAAGTAAGAACATTTGAATCTAAGTAAAAGTAAATTTCACAAAATAATAATACTATAATAGTGTATGAAATGACTTAAAAGTAATTACTATATTCCATAATAATATTGTATCAAACAGACAACATTTCATACACTATCTAAGTGTATATACATTAAAGTATGGTTCTACTTGGAAAAGATTGTGAGTCGTGGATTTCTAATTAAAATATCTTACTAATCTACACAACATTTCTCGAATGGAAAGATTGTGAGTAAATTTATACTCATCTGATCCACTGTTTACACATTAAAACATGAGTATAAATATATTTTGCTGTATAATTCAATGAACAATTCAAAAAAAAATGTTTATGACTCATGAATTTCTAATTAAAATACTTTACCAATCTGGGCAACATTTCTCAAATGAAAAAATTGTGAGTAAATTTATACTCTGACCCACTGTCTACACATTAAAGCTTGAGTATAAATATATTTTACCGTATAATTCAATGAAAAATTCAAAAAAATAATATTTTTATCGGTTTTGATTTCGGGTTTGATTTTGAGAACTGATCGGTTTCGTTTTTTTTTTTTTTAAAAAATCGGTTTCGTTTTGGTTTTGAATTTTTTTTAAGAACCTAAATATTTCAATTTTTTCGGTTCGGTTCGGTTCAGTTTACTCGATTCCGATTTTTTTGTCCACCACTACTTCAATGTAAAACCACAATTCACTAATTCGCCTCCACAAAAGTCACATACATGTCAAACCATACATCCTTCCTAAAACTAGTTCAGTACATATCAACACAATAGTCATTACCTTAATTTGTAAATACTGCACCAAAAAAATGCACGAACCAGTCTGAGTGAGAGACCAAGCATCCAATCTTCTAAAATTGGTGAAAAAAACTTCATGTCAGATGCAAAACGATATGAACAATAACAATTATTATAATACATCTACTTAAGTTGGGTTTGTACACTCTATTACGTAAAGCAATAAAGAAAATATCAAAAGTGTCACGCGGACTTAATTTTTAAATTAAGAATGTTTGGTTCTTGGTTCAGTTTTCGGTTCTCTATTTTTCGATTTCGGTTCTTATTTTTCTCATAAAGAAAAGGCCGATTTTGATTTTTTTGTTCGATTTCAGTTCGATTCTCTCGATTCCCATTTTTTTGTCCACCCCTAAAATACATCACAACACCCCCACGTTGCCCCACCCCACCCCACACCAAGATCCCTCAGCCAGTACCGCCTGCAAGAAGAGAAATCTGATCCAAATCCCCACCCCCACTGTCAACCCCGTCACTACCGGCTCCATCGCCGACGCTAGCACCACGAAGTCTCAGAACTCTCCACCACCGGTGCTAGCACCGGAACCACCATTGCCACCAACAGACCGCACCAACCATAGAAGCCTCAACGCAATACACATCTCCATCAACAATCTATCGCCATCAATCCACCACCAAAGCTTCAATCCACCACCATCAACACACTACAACCACCATTGAAGCCTCACTCCACCACTATCAGCATTTTTACATTTTGATAAAACAAAAAAATGAACGCTTCAATCCTAGAAGCTGCTGATTCGTACTTCGAGGAAGCGACAACGAGATCTCACATCTGCTTCTTGTTGGCAGGAAGCATCGGAACGAGAAACAGCGGCGGTGACGAATCTCACTGTCTCTTCCTTGAAGCAAGAAGCTTCGGAGACAATGAATGGTTTGTTTGCGGCTTATCTCGCTGCCACGCCGCTGCCCGCTGCTAAGGTTGAGATAAGGGGCGGTCGTGGTTGAAGCGGGGCGGAGTCCGGCGATGGTAGTAGTCGGTGTGGGCAGAGAGAGAAGAAAGAGGACGTGTGTGGAGGAGAGGAAGGAGAGAGACTGAATTTGACCAAAATTATTATAAATAACACCTGGATTTAACACCTGACTTTTGAAAAATTTTTTATCTACACTTGATTTTTAAAAATGGATCTTAAATGTAGGCCTCCACGTAATTTTCCCATTCCCTATATATTTTTGTTTTGAGGCCCAATCTGTGGAGGCTCTATTGGAGGGCATATGGCTTAGCGGCTTTGCCGCTTTGGCCCATGCCCGCTTCTGAGTCTCTTAAACTGCCTTGTATGAAAATGTGTTATTTTTATTTTATAAAGAGAATAAAATTTTTGAAAATACCATCAAATATTGAAAGTTAATTGTTAGAAACCTTAGGTTCATAATTGTTTCTCCTCAAATCCCACATCATTCATAAAATTGAAAAGTTCACTGGTTCAATTTGATGAGATGTAATATTTTAGCCTCTGTTTCGTAAACATATTTTTAAATATGTTTTTACGACATGATTCTTCAAATTACTTTTTAACCACACACATTTTCTATTTTCATTTTTCAATCACATATTTTACTTAAAAAACATTAAAAAAATACTAGTGTTACACCCGTGCGATGTACGATCATTTGTTACTCACATATATTGAATTTATATGTTAACATATGAAATGAATATTTAATTAAAAATGAAAAATGAAAGAAGACAAGTAATTACAAAAAATGTATATTACACATACCTTATTTTTTTAACATTTTTTTATGGTTCGTATGTTTATCGTTCTACGAATTTCTTTAAATATTGTAATTTGAATTGATTTAAAACTTAAAATGGAAAAGAAAAGTTATGTTTAAATAAAATTTGTAATAGGTAAAAAATATAGATATATCTGTGATATATGCGTAGAATTTTATTAAAATGAAAAGAAAAAAAAAGAAAAAAATCAAAATCAAATAGTTAAATTTCGTATAAATCGGTCTACAACATGAAATCACATTCAATGACAGAATTTTAAAAATAAAAAATTATAGATACGAATTATCAAAATATTCAAAACTTATTGAATAATCTCTAATACAACGTGATTTTTTCATTTTTCACCTAGAAGTAAAAGTGTTATGTTACCCAAAAAAAAAAAAACTATTTTTATACGTTTTAAATAAATGTATTTAACCACGCCCTATTTTGAAATATCATGAGTTTGCTAACATGACTTTATTTTTATTTTGATAAAAATAAGTTAAATTAATTGTTAAAGTCAGTGATATGTATTTTGCATATTTTTATTATTTAAATCTCTAGTATTAAACATAAATAAATGAACAAAATGAATAAATAAAACTAATTAAATGAATAAATAATCAAAATGAGTAAATAAATTAACAAAAAGAGTAATATGGGTGTCTACTAGGGATGGTGGGGTCGGGTCAGCGTGCCCCACGCTCCGCCCAGTCTCGAATAATTTGCCTTGCATCCATCCCATGCCCCGCTTAAAGGCGGGGCAGGGCGGGTCGACAAATCACCTCATTTAATGAACCATTTATATTAGCGGGATAGAGCGAGTTTCATAAAAATAAACTATTTTGAATCAAAATAAAATCACGAGCTTCACACACACTGATGCGTGTCGCAATGCACCAAAATAATAAATAATTCCTTACTCGCTAAATATTAATTAATAATGTAGTAGCGAGAGTAAGGGTCGATCCCACGAGGAACGGAAACTAATTTTAGTTGTTCGATCAATTAGAATGGAATTGTGGGGTTTTGTTGTTTGAATTGCTTGAATGAAAACTGTACATAAAATAAATAATTAAATATGACTAGAGAATTAATATGAAAAGAAATCTTGTTCTCGGGTTCGGTTATGCCCTTAATTAATGTTATACTTTTCTTTATAACGTGTTTATATCCCTATTCAATTATCAATCATAAATAATCAATAAGCTCTGATTATCTAAATTCTTCCTTATGTGTATTGATTCAAAACAAGTTTTTCGAACCAATTATAGCCACGGACAATCCTAAACAAGCTCTTAGGATTTAATGCACGACTAGTATGAAAATTTAGAAGAATAGATTGAATTGGATCGTTAATTACACGAACTCGAATTAATCAATCCAAGTTGAATTATTACTAAACCTCCACGAGATTTATTTGCTACTAAAGTAAAGATTCAATGACAATTACGGATCAAGAATCTAAATATAGCATATTCATGAATCCAAAGATCAATAATCCAATTGGCCAAATTAAACTATTAATCAAATAAACTCAATGAACATTCAAAACATAATAATCCAACAATTGAAATAAAGGAATAAATTCACGCTATTAATTTGTAGGAAAAGAAAATAACATAATTGAGTTAACAACACTTCCCCTTTGAACAAGATATGGAATTTAGCCTAGTATGATTGTGGTAGATTCTTCAAGTTGCTTCATGAATTCCATTGTTGTTGATATCCTTGCGCTTGAAAATCTTCCAAGAATGCTCTATATTTTTCTCTCAATTTTCCTCAATGTCCGGCCTCCTTTTTGTGGTGATTTTACTCCTTTAATACTTCCAAAATCCTGCACTAGCTTTACCCACAAGATATACCAAAGATAGACCTTGAACCAGATTAGGAAATTTCTTCGCGAGAAAATTATGGTCATAACTTTGTCATTTACGGTCGTAAGTGAGCTACTGAAAATTTTCGAAATTTGGAAGTTACGGCCGTAACTTTGTCATTTACGGCCGTAAGTGCATCTCTGCTGAGAAGTGCCTGTGCTCGATATTTGGGTCATAACTTTCTCTCTCGAAGTCCGATTGTGGTGATTCAAATTGCGTTGGAAAGAAAACTCAAATATATAAAATTATTTGTGAAATATCTCTTCAAAAATTCAAAAGTATTCTATGACCAAATTGAGCTTCAATCTATGACTAAAACTCATGATCACAATCCTTGTGGGTTTTTAATTTCCAACTTCACCCCAAACCTTCTTTGACCATAATTTTTGCGTCTAATCTTCTTCCGACACTCCATTATTGATTTGGAGCTCTTCGAATATGCCCTAAAACCTCACTTCTTGATTTTTTGTATTTCTTTGGTCCTGTTTCCTTTCTTTTCTTCTTTTTGACCTTACATAGCACAATAAGTGAAAGTGCATTAAACGATATTTCAGTAGGATCAAACCAATAACAAAATAAGATAATAAGTGAATTAAATACGTGCTAATAAAGCACTTACCAAATTCCCCCACACTTAAACCATTGTTCGTCCTCGAATAATGATGTGAAAGAAAAGAAATATAATTTAAACAAAAAGATAGACCTACAATCGAAAAGTCAAGGTTACAACCCACTCTCTTTTAGCTTGAAAATTCAATTGCATAACCGGAGTGTGTTAGTGTGTGCAAGAGATGTATCATCCAATATCCTTTGAACATAAATGAAAATCAATACCCCCGACCCAATTCATTTCCCAATGTGGCTTGTATCCTCCCATCTCTCGTGAGTTCTCTCTTAACATCTATCAATGATTTACTACATGGGTGTTAGTTTTTTGGCCAACTTGAAAGCACAGAATATAGACCAAGCAATTCAAACCACTCATAAGCATATGTAATGGGAGTTAACACCCTCAATAGATATTTCTCTCTTCGCACAAAGTGTATAAGGGTGTGAATTTTCACTCAACTCACTGCATGGAGAATCTATTACCACAGACTGCTCAAATGTCATAATCGGAGCCAATAATAACACAAGTACAAATTAAAGGTCTTTATTTGGTTGTAACGGGGCTTCAGGTCAGGTAGGATAAAAGGATATATTTAGGCTGAGTCGAGAAGGAATTTCGCAAACCAAGTCAATTCAAAATGACAATACTTTCTTCACCCCTCAATATGAACTTCATTATTTCCCGCTACCTAACTTAGTTAACACTTCAATTTTATTTTTATTTTATTTTTTTTACAAGTTGAGTGTTTGAATTCCTCAACTACTAATTTTCTTGACTAAACTTCCTTTTTATTGCTTTTTCTCTTTCGATTTTTTTCGAGTACAGACTGCAACTTTTTCTCTTTTGTTCAAATCATTACGCAGTCACCAGTTGGCACAAGATAGATTTACATTTCCCTGAATTCAGTCCATTACTCAACCGTCGCTCAACACAAGATAACCATTGCAACTTCTTAGACTTAGACCACAGCACGATCCTTAATCAATAAAAGCTTGCGAATCCCTTCTCTCTGGGTTCAAAACAGAGACAATGCGAAAGAAAGGTTATTCGTGGCTTGTAGCGTGTTATCAAAATTTCAAGGAAATGCTAAGGCTCAAAAGAGCTTCTATTGGTAAATGTATCATGGTAGGCCCTTTTACCTGGTCAAATTTGGTTTAACCTAATGTCTTTACTATATTTTGCACTTGAGCCAAGAAGCTACAACGGCATGCACAAAAGAGCACATCCAAGAACAAATCAACCATGCAGGACCCACATCAAGGAAATAAGAGCTTAATATAAAGAGTAAAAGCAATTCATAGGCTCAAAAGCTCACAAATTAAGGATTATATGTGTTCCTCCCATCCAATTATGAGTATAGATCATTGCTCAGTCTTCATTCCGAACTCAAAATCTAGTGGATAAGGATAGAATGAAGTTACTCAGGGTGGTATTTTATCATATCAGTTTTGGTTTGACTCAATTAGGTTGCAGAAATCTTTCAATTAGTCCCCATTTTCAAACTAATTCAGCAATTATTGGAAAACTCATCTCTATGTGCTCATTGTTTGTCCGATTATGCAATTTAGGAAGTTGGTAGTTCAAAAATAATCATAAGTGAGACCGCTTCCTATTATACCAAAAATGTGGATCTAAGCACAATTAAAGCTAACTAACAAAAAAATTGAAAGAAGATGAATAAAACAGGAATAACAAAAAATAATAGATAATCATTCCCCCCACACTTGAATTCCACATTGTCCTCAATGTGGAGTGTGACAATACAAAACAAAATAGGAAAATGTGAATGGAATCAGAAGAAGAGATGGAATTTTAAAAGTTTGCTAAACTTACGGTCGTGAAGGAATTCACTCAGTTACGGCCGTAAGTGTCTCGCTGGATAAAAAAATGATTGAGTTAGTTACGGCCGTGAGATAAGTGATTACGGCCGTAACTTCTGTCCCAATTTTTTTTTTTTTAAACTTAAACGGGAAAAAAATGAACAAATAATAATAATAAAACAAAAGAAAAGAAAAATGGGGAGTAAAGAGACTCCCCTCTCGGGTTGCCTCCCAAGCAGCGCCTTTGTTTACCGTCGTTGGCTCGACGGGTTGCTTCCTTCTTCATCCGGGATCAACTGAACTCCCAAAGCTTAATTTCTTCTTCACGCTCTTCATTACGGCCTGCAAAATAGGGGGCAAAAGCTTCTCATCAGAAACTGGTGATGCGACCTCAAAGATATTACCAGATTACGGTAACTTTGGATAATCATTAAACATAACAACAACTTCCTGCACCAGAGAATCACTCACAAAAGTAGAATTAATTGAGTTAGCATCATCAAGATCGTTCATGGAATCATAAATATTAAACCGAATCATTTCACCATCAAATTCCATGGTGAGTGTGCCGCTACTGACATCTATCTTGGTCTTAGATGTCTTTAGAAATGGTCTACCTAACAAAATAGGAGTGGAGTTGGGGGAGTGGTCATCATTCATGTTCAATACATAAAAATCTGCAGGAAATACTAACCTGCCTACTTGCACTAGAATGTCTTCAACTACCCCGTCAGGATAAGCATTAGAACGATCGGCTAGTTGAATTATAACATTAGTTTCAGTAAGTTTGGCAAGTTTTAATGAAGCATAGGTGGACCTAGGCATTGTATTGATAGATGCTCCTAAGTCTATTAAAGCACAATTTATTTTCTTATTGCCTATTTGACAAGGTATGGTAAACATACCTGGATCCTTACACTTGGGAGGTGATTTTCTGTGAAGAAGTGCAGATTCAGACTCACCCATTCTTACCATCTCATTTCCCTTTAGCTTTCTCTTATTGGTGCACAGATCCTTCAAAAACTTCGCATATTGGGGCACTTGCTTGATTGCATCTAACAGTGGAATGTTAATTTTCACTTTCCTGAACATCTCCAGTATATCCTTTTCCTTGCCCTCCTTAGTCGCTTTTGCTAACCTGCTAGGAAAAGGAGGTGGAGTCAATTTAGCAATTGAGTTAGAGTTAGATTTTACCTGCGGGTTTTGCGAATTTGTATCTTCCTTTTCAATTTCGTTCTCCTCTTCCTCTCCATTTGCTGGGGCCTGCTTTCGCGAACCTTAAATCACTTTCCCACTCCGAAGGGTTATGGCACTCACGTTTTTAGGATTTATCTCGGGTTGAGATGGAAATTTACCTCCGGATTGTGATTCCAACCTGTTGATGGCTGTAGCCATTTGACCCATTTGGTTCTCCAGATTTTGAATGCTAGATTTGGTGTCCTGTTGAAATTGAAGTGTGTTAGATGTCAAATTTTTAACCATATCTTCAAGGGAGATACCTGAGTTTTGGGGTCTTTGCTGATACTGCCCCTAAGATTGGAAATTCCATTGTTGTTGAAATTTCCCTTGCAGTTTGTTAGAGACAAAACCTGGGGGCTTGTTATTTCCATAACTCAGATTTGGGTGATCCCTCCATCCAGGGTTGTAGGTATTGGAGTATGGATTGTACTGTTGTCTTTGAAACGGGAAGCCCTCTATTGCATTTACTTGTTCACCATTTCTCTCTTTTAACACCGGACATGCGTCTGTTGGATGCCCAAGATTTACGCATATCCCACAGGTCTTGACTTGTTGTAACTTCCCTATAGCAAGTTGTTTTACAAGATCTGTTAGTTCAGAAAGTTTACTTTCAATATTGGAACTACTTACCTCATTTACACGCCGAACTTGCATATCCCTGTTGGAGTTGAACTGCTGAGTGTTCTCAGCCATATTGGAGATTAAAGCCCGTGCTTGTTCTGATGTCTTGTCCATCAATGCACCTCCCCTTGCGGCATCTATCATACTTCTATCCATAGGTACCAGACCTTCATAAAAATATTGTACCAAGATTTGCTCACTAATCTGATGATGGGGGCAGCTCGAGATGAGCTTTCTGAAGCGCTCCCAATACTCATATAATGATTCACCATTGTTTTGGCGCACCCCACATATTTCCTTTCTGATCGTTCCATCTCTCGATGCAGGAAAGTACTTTTCTAGGAATAGCCTCTTCATGTCGTTCCAGGTGGTTACTGATCCGGATGGTAAACAATATGATGTGATCCAGAACCCCGATAATACAAATCATAGCATGCTTGACGGGAAAATTCAAATATTCAAGCCAAACAAAGAAAAAAGGACCAGATTCATCCTTACGGTTGTAATGCCCAGCTTGTCACGGCCGTAATCCAGTCTTGAGTTAAAATGCAGAATTTCAAGTCTTTATACTTACGACCGTAAATAATGAAGTCACGGCCGTAACTCTTCATCAGCGAGCGACTTACGGCCGTAATTCGAGCTTCCACGGCCGTAACCGAGGAGAGGATTAGATTTCCCAGGATCTTGTTTATTTTATTTCCTTTTTCTAATTTTAGTTATTTTAGCTATTTTAGTTTAATTAGGATTCTAATTTGAGTTAATTAGCGACTAGGGTTTTGTTAGGTCTTTTTTTCATTATTTATACGCTCTTTCATTCAATGTAACATTCAAATTTGATTTGATTAAAAACAGTTTTATTGAGGATTCAATAAAAGTTATAGGTGGATTCCTATATTTCATAGAACTTATCAAGATTATCATCTTGTAGCGTTCAAAATCCGAACTTATCAAAGATTAACTATCTTTGTGGAGTTCAAAACCAGAAACTTATCAGAAAGATTGGACAAATCCTTGTGGCGTTTCGAAAGTCATGGCTCTTTATTCCGCATCGTCGAGCCATCGCGTCATGAATATCGAGTCATAATTCATCCGTCCAACCACAACATGAGTTTGGAACATTCCGACGTTTCTTCCGCGCTTCGAATCGTATCACAATACAACCAATCAGTAGCAGCATCCTTCAGCGAGAATGGAAAAGCTTTCATCTTGATTTGTTCCTCAGTAATACCCGTGGGTCTCATGCTATCTCAAATGACATGGAATTCCTTCAGATGTCTGTATGGGTCCTCACCGGGATGTCCTCTAAAAGTTGGCAGAAGATGGATCAGTCCGGATTTTAGCTCAAAAGTTCTGCCTTCTTCCACTGCCGGAAAAGTGATGCATAGTGGTTGTTGAGCAACACCCGGGGTAGCTAGTTGCTTGAGAGTCAGATTATTGTTAGCTACTGCCATTGGTTGTGCAGCTCTTCTTTGCTGTTGAAAAGTTCTCTTGATTTTTGGGTCAAAATCAAAAAAATCAAAATTCGTTGATCGAGTTTTACACATATAAGCAAAGAAGTAGAATGGCAAGAATTTTTTTTTTTTTTTTGAAAAATTATAGAAATAAAGTGAAAATAAACTTAATAAAATAAAATGCAGAAAAAATAAAATTCTAATTGATTAAACACTAAATTGGTTAACCGTTCTCCGGCAACGGCGCCAAAAATTTGATGCGTGTCGCAATGCACCAAAATAATAAATAATTCCTTACTCGCTAAATATTAATTAATAATGTAGTAGCGAGAGTAAGGGTCGATCCCACGTGGAACGGAAACTAATTTTAGTTGTTCGATCAATTAGAATGGAATTTGGGGGTTTTGTTATTTGAATTGCTTGAATGAAAACTGTGCATAAAATAAATAATTAAATATGACTAGAGAATTAATATGAGAAGAAATCTTGTTCTCGGGTTCGGTTATGCCCTTAATTAATGTTATACTTTTCCTTATAACGTGTTTATATCCCTATTCAATTATCAATCATAAATAATCAATAAGCTCTGATTATCTAAATTCTTCCTTATGTGTATTGATTCAAAATAAGTTTTTCGAACCAATTATAGCCACGGACAATCCTAAACAAGCTCTTAGGATTTAATGCACGACTAGTATGAAAATTTAGAAGAATAGATTGAATTGGATCGTTAATTACACGAACTCGAATTAATCAATCCAAGTTGAATTATTACTAAACCTCCACGAGATTTATTTGCTACTAAAGTAAAGATTCAATGACAATTACGGATCAAGAATCTAGATATAGCATATTCATGAATCCAAAGATCAATAATCCAATTGGCCAAATTAAACTATTAATCAAAAAAACTCAATGAACATTCAAAACATAATAATCCAACAATTGAAATAAAGGAATAAATTCACGCTATTAATTTTTAGGAAAATAAAATAACATAATTGAGTTAACAACACTTCCCATTTGAACAAGATATGGAATTTAGCCTAGCATGATTGTGGTAGATTCTTCAAGTTGCTTCATGAATTCCATTGTTGTTGATATTCTTGCGCTTGAAAATCTTCCAAGAATGGTCTATATTTTTCTCTCAATTTCCTCAATGTCGGCCTCCTTTTTGTGGTAATTTTGCTCCTTTATATACTCCCAAAATCGTGCTCTAGCTTTACCCACAAGATATACCAAAGATAGACCTTGAACCAAATTAGGAAATTTCTTCGGGAGAAAGTTACGGCCGTAACTTTGTCATTTACGACCGTAAGTGAGCTACTGAAAATTTTTGGAATTTGAAAGTTACGGCCGTAACTTTGTCATTTACGGCCGTAAGTGCATCTCTGCTGAGAAACGTCTATGCTCGATATTTTGGTCATAACTTTCTCTCGTGAAGTTAAATTGTGGTGATTCAAGTTTCATTGGAAAGAAAACTCAAATATCTACAATTATTTGTGAAATAGCTCTTCCAAAATTCAAAAGTATGCTATGACCAAATTGAGCTTCAATCTATGACTAAAATTCATGATCACAATCCTTGCGGGTTTTTAATTTCCAACTTCACCCTAAACCTTCTTTGACCATAATTTTTACATCTAATCTTCTTCCGACATGCCATTATTGATTTGGAGCTCTTCGAATATGCCCTTGAACCTTACTTCTTGATTTTTTATATTTTTTTGGTCATGTTTCCTTTCTTTTCTTCTTTTTGACCTTACATAGCACAATAAGTGAAAGTGCATTAAACGATACTTCAATGGGATCAAACCAATAAAAAAATAAGATAATAAGTGAATTAAATACGTGCTAATAAGGCACTTATCACACACATAAAAGAATTCGTACTTAGTAGTAAATTGATTGTTGCCATTATACATTACATCAATAAAATTGCTTGAAGAAAGTAATTAGTCATCTACATTGCAATTTTTCTTGCTGCAACTGACAATATTGGTTTGGAGAGATATATAGTAATTACACTACACTAGAGAAGACCGAATTATTTTCTTAAGGAAATCGACTTATTTTATTTGATCTTTCTTGTCTGTCTTATGCTTCTATAATTCATTTTTATATTCAAATTCATTCCACTAAATGAACAATTTTGTCTTACCATTCACTAAAAATGGAGGAAATGTAGAATAAAATAAAGATTGAGAATAAAAATAGTGAAGGATTCGTTAATTTTCACATGACATTGATTTGTTAATTAGTCGAGCATACCTCATTTTTTTAAAACTGGAGAATGGGGCGGGGCAAAAAGAGGCAGGGGAAAACCATCACCGCCCCGTTTAGATTGGGGCAGAGCTTTTTTGCTCCGTATCCGTCCCACGAACCCATTTATGCGAGGCGGTTCTGCCCCTAATGGGGGGACTTTGCGGGTCATAATTTTCACAGTTCGTTTTGTCATCCTTAGTGTTAACTCGAATTGAAATTAATTATTTATGACAAAATTAAATTTAGTTAAGAAATTATAAATATCATTACTTAAATAAAACAATTTTGAAATAGTGTGATATGTAGAAAAGGTAAAATATACGAAATAAAACTTTTACATTTAATCTTTGATGTGATTTTAGGGAAGACATGTTTATAGTTGACTCTCACTGTGAGTTCTTATTAAAGTTTTCATTGAGATCTTCGATTTAACACCTACATTGCATATTTTTTTATTTCAAAATAATAGTATAATTATCAAAATTATTCTAGTTAATTGAAATACTTCCATTTTAACAGTTTTGGCAGAAAAAGTTTTAAAACTTCTTTTTGAGAAATACTCTCGATTTATATATAGTTAGTATTTCATCCGTGCGATGAATTATTATTAACTTCATTAAAAATACAAATTTAGTAGTTTTTTTAATGGTATATCATTTTTGATGTAACATTATGTGTAGAAATATTGGTGCATGTGAAATATATTAATATATAAAATTAAAATTGATTAAAAAAATATCAAACATTATTTAGTATTCACACACACACACACACAAAATTAGGCAATAAATGCGATCACATTTATCCTGATTTTGCATTTACATTTGGCATACATCCATTTTGCATTCACTTAAAACAAAAAATGAGCGGAAAATGGTCAATAATTATTTTTGGGAAGTGTCTTACTCTTATATATAGTATGATAAGATTTTTTAAATTAAAAAAAATAAATAAATCAATAAACAGACCCTTAATGACTCCACGAAGTCATGTATACATATAAAATGAAGTGCGATTTGATGAGATGTAATACTTGGATGTCTCCATGAAGTCATGTGTATTGTATACAAACTAGTTTTATACCCCGTGCGATGTACATACATATTTCATTGACTACTTATAATGTACTGACACGAAAAATAGGAAAAAGAACCAATAAAATACGGACATATTGGATTAACAAAGTATAAATATGGACTACAAAGAGCATAATAGCTTCTAAAGTCACCCTGATGCTCGCATAAATATGATATCCACAAGTGTACATTACACTCAAGGGTTAATTACAAATTTGGTCGCCAACCTTTCATTTTAGTTGCAAAAACATCCAAAATTTTATTTTTTGGCACCATAGGTCCCCCAACCTTTTTATAATTAGCAGATATGTCCACTTCACAGTTTTTATTTCATTTTTCTGTTAACTGATGCATTTTTTGTTAAATCATGAGTTGCAATATTGATTTCTCTTCTTTTCCATATTGTATCTAATTAATCAATTCACAAATCAGTATCCAGTATAATTGATCTTGTAAACCAACTTTCTTCCAACATATTTAATCAATCCCAGCAATATATATAATGCCACACAGAACTTTTAGCATTCGACCTTGAGCTGTCCCATAAACATCTGGTTTAGTTCCCCACAATAATAAGAAGGAATTGAAAAAATAGTAGGGATGAAGAAAAACGTGAACACAACTAAGGATTATTTTATTTCAGGTTTATGAATTACATAAATGTTACTCCCTCTAAAGAACACATTTTCTATTTAAACACATCACCTTGAATAGAAAAATAACACTAATTTCCATATAACTGGTAGCATAAAAAAACGTGATTTTCAAAAAAAAAAAAAAAAATCTGGCCACACTACCTTTTTTGGTTGCCATTGATACTCCTTCAAATTTGAGATTTGCTCAATCACGGAATCTGGTCAGAAACTGGAATAGCAATAACTGGTAGCACAAAACACGTGATTTGCTCAATCAAGGACAGACTACCATTTTTGGTTGCCATTGATACTCCTTCAAACCCGAGATATGCTCAATCAAGGAAATCTGGTCAGACTACCATTTTAGGTTGAAGTTGTTGCCAATTGATTCTCCTTCATCCTTCAACAACTCTCCAATCTCCACTATTGTAGCATGAATTGTGGGAGTTTCCATACTCAGCCTTATCACTCCTTTTATTCTTTGACGATGCAAAACGTCTCGGCTGAAAAATATGAAAAAAGATGGTTTCATGAGGTCTGAATTTGTAATGGTTTATTCATCCTCTCTTTCTTTCTTTTTTTTCTTTTCAAGGTTGCTTTAAGATTATTAGACATTGAAAGAGGAAAGGAGAAATCTTGGGATTTTAAAGTGTCATAAACCATTAATAGTTAGGTTATGGAGTCTGCCAACATACATCAGCTCGAAAATTATCTTGCCGAATCTTCTTCTTTAGCTATCCTTTCTTGCTATGGAGTTGGAAGCACCTTACTCAAACACCATCACAAAATGTTTATAGTAAAAAACAAAATAGATATTATTGAAACATAGAATCCCAGTGCTTAAAATCTAATTATCCACTTAAACAATAGCAGAATGTATGTCACAATGCATTTCACATGGCTCTAAATAGAGATGATTTTGCCTCAAATATCTACATATATATTCACGTAGACATGCCTATGTAAACATGCAAGTATCTTTAGTAAAAAAAAGACATTATTGGGTTAAAAAGCTGATGTGTGTCGCGATGCATCAAAATAATAAATAAATTCCTCGTCCACTATTACTAAGAATGTAGCAATGGAAGTAAGGGTCGATCCCACAAGGAACGGGAACTAACTTAGTGTCATATCAATTAGAATCGTAAAGGGGGGTTTTGTTTTGAGTTGTTTGTAAATGATTTAACTAATAAAATAAAGCAATTAAAATGATTGGAATAAATATCAAATGTTGACGAGTCCTAGTTCTCCGGTTCGGTTGTATTCTATCATAATGTTTACACTTTCCCAAGTAACGCGAATTCAATTCCTTCTTTGATTTATCACCCCGTAAATAGTTAATAAGCTCTAACTATTCATATTCTCCCTTAGTTGCATTTAATTAGAATAAGCTCTCTAATAAAACATTAGCCATTGAATAACCTTTAACAAGCTCTTTAGATTTAAGACAACAACTATATAATTGTTGAGAAGAATTAGGGTGAATTAGATTATCAATCACACAAGCTCGTGACAATTAACCTAAGCTGGAATTCTCTATGGAAATATTAAATTTCCACTTGCTACTATGATTTGAACAAAAAGACGATTACGGATCCAATCATTCAAAATAGAAAATCTTAATACAACAAGTTAAATGATAAGGCCTTAATCAAATAAAGAATTGCATTGATCGAATTAAAAACGCATAAAAATCCAACAATCAAAGTAAAGAATTTAGAACTACGTTACTAGTTTGGAAAAGCAATAAAAAAATTGATATGAAATACAACTTCCCCTTCGAACTAGGTATGGAAGCTTAGCCGAGCATAGTCATGGTGAAAAGCCCTAAATTTTGCATCTTATTCATCTTCTTCTCCGGATTTATTTCTCTTCCACACTCCAAGCAATCCGCTGTTTCTTTAGCAATTTTTTCCACACTTTTTCTTTCATGAAATTCCCTTTTTATAGACTCAAATTCGTGCCCTAACTTCGGGCTCAAGAAATCCCAAAATTAGAGAAAGAGTCAAAATAAGGAAATTTTGTACTGGAAAGTTGCGACCGTGACTTTTCCTTTACGGCCGTAACATGGTTTCTGCATATTTTTCATAATTTGAAGTTACGGCTGTAACATTTCCATTTACGGCCGTAAATGTGTTTCTGCAGATTTTTCACCATTGAAGGTTACGGCCGTAACATTTTCATTTACGGCTGTAACTCACATTCTGTTAATTTTTTCTTAATGCATTGAACACTCTTACGGTCGTGACTTCATTGCATTGCGGCCGTAATTAAATTTGCACCTAAGGTCCCCAATCTTCGGTTTTGATTGCATTTTGGTCCTTTTTCCTTCTTTTCTCTTCCTTTATGATCCTATACCACATAAAATATAGAATGCATTAATAGTACTTAGATAGAATCACATTATTGCTAATTCAAGGATATAAGTGTATAAAATAAACATTAATATAGCACTTATCAAAAGCATACCTTTACTTTCCGTATATCTGAAAAAAATCTTGAACTGAGAATAGTTTCTTCTTGTCAGGATGGTCTTCCTTCGAAGGTTGTCCTAAATGTGGGAAAAGCTAAATTAACTCTATCAATGATACAATGGAGAGAGTAGATCTCAAACGCTCAACGTTGGACAATGAAGCGCTAAACCCATTAGCCAACTCTTCCTGGGTAACAGCAGTGCCAACTCCATCATCAATCACATCCTTCACAGAAGGTGTAACTCCTAAAATACTCAATGGTTTACTCCCACTCGTGCAAACATCAAGTTCCCCAGAAATCCATTCACATCTACTCTCTTACCTTCCAAAATACTTGCAAGAGCCCTCAAATGATCAAACTGATTGATGGCAGTCGGAGTAGAAGATGCATTGTCACCACTCTTGTGTTTGCTTTATTGAGCAGACAAATCAAACTTTGGGCAAATTATGACTAAATTGATCAAACACAAATCCAATGAAGCACTTGCAAAAAGTGTACATTATTACCTTTTTCTCACCACGGATTTTCTTTGCTTTGTTCTCTCTCCTTCAATTGCTTCCTGGACTTCTCAACCTTTGTATCAAGACCATTCTGTAAAAAAAAACACAAATGACAAAAAAAGAAGTATACAAATCTTTAAAATGATTAGAGGCGTGAGAAATAAAAGCAACAAACCGGTCAACAAAGTAAATAACCATTCAAGCAAATATGACTGATTTTAAAAGGCTAAATTAGTCTCAAATTGAAGACTAAGGCTTCAAATAAACTGATTTTTTTTTTTTTTGAACATTTCAAAGTATTTACACTAAATCCCAACCCATCCCTCCCCATGAAGGATCGAACCCAAGACCTAGGCCTTGGTAAGGGGTGCCTCCCCCACTTGGGCCACCCCTTTCCTTCGCATCATAGAAACTATTGTCATACAATAAAGATGTCTACTTTAGCTATAACAAAATAAGGACATAATCTGTAGGAAATATTTTCTAGATCAACAACACAATCATCCATAAACTGTAATACAATATGAAAGTGTTCACACAAAGTAGCTTCATTCCAAATCCTCAGAGTTTCATCTCCTGCTGCTGAAGCAACCGTGCATCCATCCGGGCTCTAAATCAGACAAACACAAAATAAAATAATAATAATAATAATAATAATTAGATCTAAGAATTGTATTTATTTCACTCATCCTTCTTAGTAAAGTAAAGAAATATATAAATTATTGGCAAGAAAATGTTCATACCCAGTAAGAGAGAATATATATATATATAAAAGACAGAGAGTCGAGGAAGATTATACATCCCTCTTTCTACTTCCTTTGCTTACAACAAACCAACAGCGCAACTTAGATGCAATCTGTTGTCCAATCTTCTTAAATGATGAGCTAGTAACATACACCTGTAGTAAAAGAGGTCCATTTATTAGAATAGAGAAGAGAAATGAAGGAAACAAAGAAAAGATACAGATACATTTCTTTTTCATCAAATGCATGTCCCATTAATATCATCTGCAAATCGCATAATATGAACAAATAATAACCATAGTAAGCGATGCTGAAGATGGTCTAGATAGTTCAATTACTTGAAGCAAATTCTCCATATCAAGATTTATAAAAACACGAAATAATGCATAATGTATTTATCTCCAGTGGGAAGATATGAGGTCAGTACCATATCAGATTCCAAGGACCTTAAGTACTCTAGCAGATCATTATTACTCTTTCTCATATGCTCCATTCGCATATTTTCCTGTTTCCAAGCATGAAGTTTCTGAGACAAAATACAGTTAGAAGACACATCATAGAGTTCAAGGTCCTCACATCAATATTAGAAGAGAATTTTCATTACCTAATGTCATTTACATTTTCAATTTATAGCATAAAAATCAAATATAAAAGTACATCACAAAATAAAATTAAGGAAATATATCTTGAAAATTTACAAATAGGTTATCAATCTAGGCATGCCATAGGTCATTCATCAAATCCAACAGAATCTTAAAGGATAGAATTAAAAATTAAAACTCATAGTAAATTTATCATTTCAGACAAAAAAATTGTCTAGTCATCTATATACTATGAATTTCAAAAATAAGCTTACTCGAGATCCACAAAGAACATTTGATGGCAGATTGAAACTAAACCACATTAACTATCGTTGTCCAACTTCAAGCAACCACCAAAAGGGCTCCGTCTTAAATGTTAATCATCATTTTATAACCTCAAATTCATTGCAGGAATAGTGGTCCTACATCTTTGAGTCAATTGGAGGAAGGTATTTGAAATATGATTAGGTAGGAAGGTATTTATATACAATATTAAATGTACATACATTTTGTAGTTATATACATCTTTGAATCAGATAATACAAAAAATCAAAAAACAATCCCAGGAACTGAATTAATCTTACTTTCCAGTTCCTCAGTGGTTCAATATTCTTAAATTAAAAACCTAACAAATTACCACAAAAGGTACAATCCTGAAGCTCAACAGTTCAACATCCTTAAACTAAGAAAAAAAAAAAAAAAAAATTGCAAAAAGTTTCAAGAACTTCAGCTTTCCTACGAACAATAAGATCTAAAATCAAACGTGAAAAAGAAATCGAATTGTGAAAATTACTCTTATTGGAAAATAAATATATAATATTTATGCTACAAACATAAAAGGGAATAAAAATGTAAAATTAAGAGATCATTACCATGATGTAGAGGTCCGATCAGCGATGATTGAGGGAAAATTAGAGAGAGAATTTAGGGATGAAAATAGTGTGTTCGTTGTATGTGCAATATTTTTACCTGAGAAGAGAGCGCTCCTCTTTTTGAAAACCAGTAATAGTCTTGAGATCTTGATAAAAACCCAAGTTGTCTGCAGGAAGAGAAGAAAGAATATGGCCCACTCCCCCTTTTCACAAAGAAAATTTACCCATCATCATTGTTTGTTCCAGACCCTTGACGGACTTTATTACAGCGAAAAAACACTCCAGAAGCGGTCGATGTGCGTAGGTCCCGGGGCTGGTGATGGAGCCTTTCCGAAAAGCTATGTTGGAAGAGAACACAGAAGCGGCGCGACTAGGGTTGGGTTTCATGAGAATAAGAAATGAAGGCGTTTAGGTTTCGGGTGATATCTGAGGTCGAATTCTATGTTTTAAACAAATTATTACAGAACGACGTCGTATCCTCCATGGGCAGGAAAAATTGGACAAACTTTGCTATGTTTATATTATAGAACGACGTCGTATCCTCCATGGGCGGGATTTCATGGGCAGGTAAAATTGGACAGGCTTTGCTATCTTTATATATTAAATAGATAGATATACGATATGTTTTGACAAACGTGGATAAAGAAAATGGTGAAAAATAAAAGTTTGAAGAAAATTTGATGGTTGATGTGAAGAATTCGAGTTGAGGAATAAAATTGAAGTATAAGCTTTGTTGAGGAATAAAATTAAAGTATAAGCTTTGTCTGTTAAAGGTTTTTTTAAAATAAAAAATACGATATTTTTTAAATAAAATATGTGATTGAAAAGTGGAAACAGAAAATATGTAAAAATAAAAAATGATTTAGGGAATGTATTGTTTAAAAACATGTTTAATAATAGTTTGTCCCCATAATCAATAAGAAAGAGAGACTTCATAACCGTTAATAAGTTAGAAACCAATGTTGTAAAGGGCTGGATCGACTGAAAACCCTCAATCTGGGTTGGGTGACCCCTAAAATTCGGTTGGTCAAACCCAATCAACGACCTAAGTTGACCTGGGAAACTCGACCGACTCGGACCCTGTTGACTTTTTTTTTTTAATTTTATGATTTTTTAAATATTTTTAAATATTATTCTAATGCTTGGGTTGACCCTGAGTCGACCTCAGGTTGATTCTCTAACCATTGATCCGATACCTCAATCGGGTCGATGGCAGGGCCGAGTCTAAAAACATTGTTAGAAACCATTCGGTCCTAAAATTTTATTTAGGGAACGATACACAAATAAGGTGGTTAGTATACAAAATTTCAAACTTAAAGAAAAAAATTTCAAAATACATGAATCAGGTGGTAAATATTATAATTAATAATATATTACAAAAATCCACCCCACCCCAAATTAAAATATTATGTAAACCGTCCGCACCTCATCATCGTCGACACACTACCACTACCATTACCACCTCCATCATCACCACCACCACCACCACCTCATCCACCTCCATCTCCAACTTACCACTACTTCTTGAAGATGTAAATAGAGAACTGAACTGCTTTGATAAAAAAAAAAAAAAATTTAAGAAAAAAAACAAAGAAATGACTTGTGTATAGATAAAAATTTTAAAAATGTAAAGATCAATAAAAAAAAAATGTAACTTACTTATATATGACATATGTAATATGACTTGTAACGTGTTACTGTGACCTGAAACAATTGTAACCTCAAAGTGCGACATGTGACTCAAATACGTGACTTGAAAATGGGACATGTAACTTGTTGAAATTGATATATGACCTACGTAATAAGACTTGTGACCTAAAATATCTATGAACTCGAAGTGCGACATGTGACCTGAGATATGAATTGTGACACGTGACTTGAATATGTGACTTGTGACCCCATGACTTGAGCATGTGACATGTGACTCAAACTTGTGACCTGGAATAGTCTAATGGTAGCAAGATCCTAAGAATCATTGTACTTAACCCCTAGGTACATGGTTCGAATCCCGCGGAAGGAAAAAATTCACCGCCAGAAGATCCCTAGGGGGAGTAGAAAGTCTATGAGTGCGATGCCCAATGAAACCGTGCAACTCGAGGCCGGTGAGATTGCGGGTCTTTTCAAAAAGGTGTGTTACCTACATACTATGATTGGATGAATAGTAATATGTGACTTGTAATATATGTGTGTGGCATGAGATCTATGACTTCATTGACTTGTGACCATAACCAAACAATTACCACCTTCACACACAGCCAACACATACAACCACCTATGACCACCAATCACCATCTTCATACATAGCCAGCACAGCCAAACAATTACCACCTTTACACATAGCCAACACATATATTGCGGGTCTTTTCAAAAAGGTGTGTTACCTACATACTATGATTGGATGAATAGTAATATGTGACTTGTAATATATGTGTGTGGCATGAGATCTATGACTTGTGACCATAACCAAACAATTACCACCTTCACACACAGCCAACACATACAACCACCTATGACCACCAATCACTATCTTCATACATAGCCAGCACAGCCAACACATACCTCCGCATCCACATCCACTACCAACACAAAACCATTCAGCCACCACCGTAATACACACAGCCACCGTTGTCGCAAACAAATAGCTACCACCATAAACACAAAAAAATTGATTTCGATTACAAATTGCACCTCCCAATACTGGATCGAAAATTGATTTTAGCTACAACTTCTTCAAAACCCGATCGATGTGACCTTTAACGACCCCCAAAAATATCATTTCACTGCAATCTCGACAACCAAACCCACAAATCACAATTTCACCCACAGTCACCACCATCGAATCCTCATCATTGCTCACTGTACATCCTTCTCCGTACCACCACCGACAATAGCAGCGGAGAGGATTTAATCCGCAAAAACACAACCGAACCACCACCATCCCCTTCTCCAACAAGCCCACTGCCCACACAATGACCACAATCAGTGAACCAGAAGAAAAAAATGTAAAAATGGAAAATGTAGTTTCTTCTTCCATCTCATAGCAAATTGAGGGACCACGAAAAACCACCGACCTCCGGTGGTGATGCTTGCTCCAACGTCTTCGGAGGAGCGTCGCTGATGCGTTTTCAGGGGCAGCTCCTCTGTGGGCATAAACGAGTGCCATTGCATAGTCGAGGAGGGTGCGGGGTGCTGGTGCAATAGTCCAGGTGCTGGCAAGGGATTTCTTTCATCGAAACTTCATTGTTGCAACGTAGGTGTCGACCGGAGGTAGAGGTGGTTGTATATGTGTGTGTCGGGGGGGGGGGGGGGAGGGGGGGGTTCATTTCTCTGAGAGTGAGAGAGTGATAATGGGGAAAATTTGATTAATGTTTCGTTGAGGTAAGGGTGGGGGGTGAGGAGTGGGGTTATTAAATTATAATATTATTAATTAATAGTTTAAAAATAATTGACACCTAATTAATGAACTAAAAACTTAAAAACTTATTTTTTGAATTATTGATTTTATGAACCTGGTGTGGTGTAATTACCACTTTTATTCATCTCCCAATTTCCGTCCTAAATTCAAAATATCTCATTAAATCACGCCTCATCCAATAAAATAGGGAGGAGGGATTTGATGAGATTTTGTATTTAGTCTAACTAGTATTCAACTATGTGCTTCGCACGTCTTATGTACACGATAAAAGAACTTATACTTTGTATCTCCTATGTAGTGAAGTATAAAATGAAAATTATTAAAATCATCATACTATACAAATATAATTATAGCTCATTGAATATAAAATATAATAAATAATACGTTATTATTTATGATATCTAGTATTAAGGTATATTAAGGAGTATTAATATGTTAGGTAGAATCTTTTAAAAGTCTTATGATCGTGTCAAATTAATTTTTATTACTAATTTTAACTTTAGTAGTGAAAATAATTATTCATGTGAAAATTATTCGATTACTTATTTATTTATTAACTTATGAGTAAATTTTGTAGTAGGCATTTTCAATTTTCTCAATTATTAAGTGCACATCATGAAATTTGTGTAATAAAACGAAAATTCGAGAAGACGTTAAAAATGTGTTTGAACCATAGAAATATTTTCATTTTTTTTTTTGTCAAATTTGAACAAGCAGGATTTATTTTTCATTTGATAATGATTAAAATCAGATTTTTATTAGATTTTAATAGAAATTGATGACTTTGTGTGGTTAAAAATTTGTAGGTTTCATAAAATATTTGATTGAAATTAATTATAAACTTTGACTTAGATTAAAATCAACACCAAACAGTGGCTTAACTACGTTCATCATAAAAGTGAAGATTGAATACTTATTTATCTATAAATATGTTTTAATAATTTACCTTTTATTGCGCTAGAGTAATATATATATATATATATATATATATATATATATATATATATATATATATATATATAAATTTCCTTCAAAGTGACTCTCATGTTAGCGCCCAAATAAATAACTCTATATATTTTATTTCGATTATTCAAAAAGTTATTGGTTTTGAAATGGATTTATTTTAACATAATTCTTAGTTTACCAATGATTCATCATGTTGAATATTTTAATCATCTCCATACTAATTCTATTGTAAGATTATCTTAATTCTGATATAATATTATTGAAATCTTGTATTGTATAAAAAAAATTAAGTCTATGTTTGATTTACGTTGTTAACTTGTAATAATTCCATTTTAGAAGTGTATAAACATATGTATTGAATTACAATGTGGTATAAGATTGAAAAGGGTTATCAATAAATATATTTTATAAATTATTTGAATTTATTGTTTAATTAAATCTATTATTTGAAAAGTCATTCAACATTATTTATGTGGAAATATATATTTTTAATTAAGGGCATTATAGACATAAGAAAAATAAAAGTAAGGACATAATTGACAATTAAAAGATTCCTACACATCCATGCTTTTATATATTAGAGTCTGTTTGATAGGCCTTAATTTTCCGTGGAAAATGAAATTTTTTTTTCAGTTTTTCTACTTTACTCCTTTTGATTGCGAAAATTTTCCACGGACCCCACCCACGCGCTCCTTTTCCTTATTTTGGTGGAAAATATTTTCTTTGGGTTTTTGTGAATTTTTATTTTCCATGAAAAATATTTTTTGACACGTTTAATCAATTTTGTTGTTGTTAATTAACTTATTTTCTTTTCAAAAAATAACATTATCATCATCAAGTATAAATATATTTTAAAAGTAAAAAAAAATTTGATTAAAATAGCAAAAAATTACTTTATTTTCCATGAAAAATAATGTCAATCAAACAACAAAACTTGAAAAATTCTCCACTTTTTCCACCTAAAAAATTAAACCAATCAAACACTCTCAATTGATTTTCCAAGAAAATAATTTTCAAGCAAAATCATTTCCTTGGAAAATATTTTCTTCCACCCATTTTCCACTTTCGCAATCAAACACACCCTTAGTGATTAGTGATAGTGATACAACTCTATAGTTCAATGTTAATATTTAATAACGAATGTGGACGGAAGGACTAAGAAGAACCTAAATTAGCCTTATTTCGTGGGGATGAAAATCAATTTTTTTAGTAAATTTTAATAAAAATTGATGAAATGTGTTATTAAAAATTTGTGAACTCTATAAAATGTGTTATTAAAATTAATTATTAATTTTTATTCAAATTAAAATTTGGATTTTAATTGGCACCAAACAACGGCTTAAAGTCGTTGATTAATTTGAAGAACTTTGAGTTGGGGATGAACTTGGAACATGTCATAAAGTTGATGGACCACTCATATATATGAGTGAAACTCAAACCCCCATAAATAAATAGGATTAAAAACCCATTTGGTCCTATAACTTCAGCCCTTGTTCAATTCTATCGGCTATGCCCTAAACTCAAATCACATTTCATCAAAGAATGTAAACGGAAGGGCGAATTGGAAAATATAGAATTTGATGCCCCCAGGGCACATCTCCAAGTGGCAAAGGGGATGGGTGGTAAGTGCTCAGCGCAGCTGTGTGCTTGGTTCGATTCCCCGCAAGGTGGAATTGGCCTTGTGGCAAGCGGGAGTTATTGAGCGTTTCTCATGCTTACCATAAGCCCTTCCACCCTGGTTCCTTGGAGGCATAACCTGGATTTACCTTCTCGAACCAATGGCCTTGGGCGTGGTCGGTTCGGACCCTCAGGGTGTGGGCTACACCTTTTTTTTTTTTGGAAAATATAGAATTTGATGATTGATTTGGAATAAATTTGAATTTAGTAGACATGGAATTCGAACACAAGGAAAAGTTGGAGGACCAAATTGATTTTTAACTCCCCAAACTACCCCACCAATTGTCAAATCCAGATAGATATATACACCTTTTTCTCAGATAGATATATACAAGAGAGACCCACAGATACACGGTAGATATCTCAGATTTACACGATAGAGTTTTTTACGCACCCCAATGCTGCAGGTTGAACTGCCACCAAAAGTTGTGGATTCCAAGTTACTGCATCATCACCAAAGCAAAATTGCTTTTTGCCATTGAACTGCCTTTCTCTCTCACGAACCCACCACCACTTCTTCCGCCTTTGAACGCCACCTCCAGGCCCTGAACGAGATGCCCAAAGATGTGAATGAAATGAAAGCTAGAAGATAAAGAAATGCCTATGAATACTATCTATATACACTCACGAGCACTCCCCTTGTATTTCGTATGAAATGATTATCCAACTATATAAGTACACATTTTTATCATTACCTTTTACAACAAGATTGAATCTTGGCCTCTCTCTGCTAGTACTTAAAATAAAACCCTTCTCTATAAATATTATTCAGAAGGAAAGAAACTAGAACCATGGATATACACGAGGCAACCAAAATAGTGATGTCAAGAATCAAAAGTTTGGATCCAGAAAATTCTTCAAAAATCATGGGTTATATACTCTTACAAGAACAAGGAGAGAAGGAGTTGATAAGATTAGCCTTTGGCCCTGAATCCCATTTGATATCCTACATGAACCAAGCAAAAGCCTTTTTGGGTCCTTTGTCAAATCTAAACCATTCATTTCGTCAACATTCACCAAGAATCTTGATTCCAAATAGAGTGCTTCACTTAAACAATCACCCTTCTTCTCCCCACGCGGGGTTTTCGAGTAGTCCCAGGTCTGCTTCTTATTGCTCTAATACTAATTTTAATAATAGTAACAATGTTTTAGGTTCATCAAAATCCCCACTTTCTTTGTGTTTTGGTCGTGATGAACTTATTAGTGTTGGTGAGGCTGGAGGGCTACATCAAGGAGGTCAAGATCACTTGTCATTTTTTGATGATTCTACTGTGGATCCAACAATGAGTTCAAATGGGAGGAGCGATTCTCTGTTTTTCCCCTATAGTGAGGATGCCAACGACATTCCTTCAACTCATTCACTTCCATTTGACAGGAGGAGTTGTTCAGTGAACGATGCTGCTTTTCTTGACCACATAGAGGATGAAAATGGCTGTAAAGGTTTTGGGTGGACACCTTGCATGTTCTATGCAAGAGGGTTTTGCAAGAACGGTAGCAGTTGCAAGTTCTTGCATGGTGGAGGAATTGATGTGGGGTCTCCAAGCAAGTTTGACTCAGGATTTGATGAATTATTGAAAATGAAGGCCATTCAACAGCAGAAGTTGGCATTAATGGCTTTAGGAGCTAACAATCCTTCTGCTTACAACAAGTGCATGAACTTTTTGAATGAGAACCAAAGGTGCTTTTTTATGGAAATAGACTATATTTTTACTTCTTAAAAAATGACTATTTTTCAAGTGAATTTTTGCTTTTTGTTGCTTTATTTTTTGTGCATATTTATTATATTATGGTAATTGGGTTGTATGCTGATTTTGTTTTTAGACTTAATTTTTTCGTGTTACATAATTGTTTTTGGATTCTGCATTGACAATTTTGGTTGTATGTTGATTTATTTGTTCCAAAATCATTTTTCTATTAACTTCTATATGGATTTTATTATTTTCTGGTCGCCACAGAAACTGGTAAATTCAAACAAGTGGGACATTTTCTTGTTTCAACTAGTTCTCCGTGATATCTTATTGGCAACATTCTCTATTATAGATCTGCCATTGCTGCATTGACAATGGGTGAAGAATTCCACAAATTTGGATGTGGCCGACCTGGCAAGAATGATTATTCAGCAATGGGATTGATCAGAAGTGCGAATTCGAGCTCGCGACAAATTTATTTGACATTTCCGTCTGATAGTACATTTAAGGAAGAAGATGTTTCTAATTACTTCAGGTTAGTGATTCGTGGCTGTTGAAGACATTGATTCTTGAAATTGCAAGTAAACCATGTACTCATTATCCTTGTAAAATTCTGGTTTTAGTATGTATGGACAAGTGCAAGATGTTAGAATTCCATATCAGCAGAAGAGAATGTTTGGATTTGTTACATTCGCCTACCCGGAGACTGTCAACCTCATCTTGGCGAAAGGAAACCCACATTTTGTGTGCGACTCTCGTGTGCTTGTTAAACCCTACAAAGAAAAGGGGAAAGTCTTGGACAGGTACCACTTTCAATCTATATCTTCAATTATTTAAAAACATGTTTATTCTTTCGTTCTATTATTAGTCGAACAATTCCTAGGAAACATCAATGTCAACTACATATAGAGAGAGGAGAGCATCTGACTTGGTTAAGCCCATCGAAGCTTGCTTCAAGAGAGGATTTTGATCTCCCTTTGGGTAAGCAAACAAGCTTGGCTGTTGATTCACGTCTAATATGTGAATCTATTAACTGACTCTCGTTTTATCAATCCATTGGGGTCTAAATTATTTTACAATACACAAGATATGATGCGGAGAAGAAGATTCGAACAGGAGGCTGAATTGCAGCATAGTATTGAATTCGAAGGGCGACGAATGATGAATTTTCAACTAACGGACATAAAAAATCAGCAACATAATCAACAAATATTTCCAAGCCTGTCAGTAGCTGTCCCTAATTCCTCGCTGCTATCTCAGCCTCAGAAAAGTCTCGATCTTCCATTTGATGCCATAAATCAAGAAATACCAGAAGGTCAGCTCATTCAAATTCTTATATTCAATTTACATTTATCTTTAGAGTTAATATTTTGAAACAAATATTTAGTGTTCCAAGTAATAGCGAGTGTCCGTTTATATTTCTTTGTCACAGATATTAATGATAGCCAGGAAGCAGATGGATCTGATGAGAAGCTGCTGACCGAAGCGACTGAAATTTTGAATAACGATAATACTGAAAGTGAAAACAAGGAAATTTCAGATACTGAAGACCCCGATCTCCCAGAGAGGTATTAAAAATCAATTTTAGATGAAATATAAGGTTATTCACTTGAACATCTTTTATTTGAATGTGTACAAAGATAAATAGAGAAGGAAAAAGAAGAAGCACCCAGTACATATCAAATATCTATGCATTTTTCTAGATGTTGAACCACATCATAGAATTGCTTAAGCTCTTAGAGAGGGACACCATTATTTATTTGAATTTAATTTTCGAGTCCAGAGACTTTCCCATATGATTGTTTTCTGAATTCCCATTTTCTAATGATAAATTGTTCCTCGTATCTTTTATGGAAGCAGCTTTGAGCACACCCTTCCCAACAACTTGTTTGCGTCTCCTACAAAATTTGCTGCTGAACACAGATCCGTCTTCTTCCAGAATTCATCTGAAGCTGATAATACCGTACCTGTTTCAACTAAAACGTTTAACAATATCCCTAATACCTCCCAGCACTTGGGCCATCAGCATGGTTTCTAGTAAATCTTAGTTACTTGCACATGCCAAGGTACTACACTGATTTGTTAGTTCTCTTTTGCTACTTAAATTATGAATCTTATTAACCGTCAAGTTTTCTTTTGGTCAAGAAGCCATTGAAATGTAGCTGTAGAGCCAAGCATGACTAGCAAGGACGGTTTAACGTAGATAGGTACGAGAACCTGTAAATACTTGTATTATGCAACCCTGTATTTATTTTTGACTCAAATTCTTCTCCATTGCTCTTCATGCAGAAAAATTGAGTAGCATATACAAGGAAGTAGAAAGTCCTCTTTTAGCTGTATGGCTCAGATCATAGCCAACAGAAGAAAAATTATCTGCAATGAAGATACAAAATGCATAGGTAAATGATAGATGAACTAATTCCTGAGAATGGGTTCTTTCTTGTTTAGTTTTATACCCTCTCTGTTGTGTGCTGGACCAAACTGAACTATAAAAAACAGCAGCAACTTTTTTTATATGGTGATAATAATTTTACTGTTTGTTTTTTCTTTTTCTCACCTTCTCTCGTATTATCAGTATACTTGCATTTATCTTGTAAATTTAATGAATGCAAAAACAAGGCAAAAAGGACTGATATATGATTATGGAAGAATTGATGGATTCAAGTGGAAGGTACAATTTGATTTCCTATCCACTTTTAAGTTATTAATGCTCTTGATGAAGAACAACCTTTTATCATCCACTAGATCATCACACCAATAAAACAGAAAAAGTTGCAACTCCTAAGAAATATCGGAAAACAGCAACAACAAACTAAACCCTGTTTCTGAAATTTTTTGTACATCCATTTTTCTGAACATGTTTTTCTTTTTCTTTTTTTTTTCCACTGCTTCTTTCGACATGTTGTGTCGATACAGAAGGAAAATGGGAACAACAAAAGGAGAATAAAAGTAAAAGGGGTGTTATTTTTTTTCTTATGCTTTTCAAGGCTACTTCAGGACACCCATGTCTCATTTTGTGAGTACTTTAAGATGGACATGAGTGGGTGGGTGGGTGGGTGGGTATAGGTCCACAAGCTCACATGGGTGTTGACACCTTTTGTATGGTACGAGGGTGTACCAAAAACACTCCTTTCACTTTCTGGCCCTCTAACTCAGATTTTAATGCATATTTTGGCCTTTTGTTTTTATGGGTTCTGCTGCTCTTCCTGGTTTAGGATGGTGTCTTTCTTTTTATAATATATATAATTAGTATGACTGTTCATGTGCTTCTGTTTGCTTCTTTATTCAATATTAAAATCTTGTCTTCTTACCAACATTTTAAGATTGCTATACAGACAAGTGTTTAGGAAATCGATCTGTGTGTGAGTGTGCATGAAATCGATCCGGTCCAAGCCTAGCCAAGACCGACCATCCAGGACTGATGGCCGGAAATACTTACCAGACTCACTTTTTCTGTGTTCTAAACCAAAATTTTGTATACTGTTAAAGTGTATTTTCATATGGTTATCCTACGTATTGATCTAATCCAAAATTTATAATGTAGTAAAATGTTTCATGTTGTGGTTCACATGTCTGCAATTTAAAGTATTAATTAAACTTAAAGTGGATCCATATCTCAAAAAGTAGAGAGGGAAGAGTAAATTATTGTTTAATTAGGATAATAACACGTTATTTATTGTTTAGTACAAATGCAGATTTTCATGGACCATGTGCCACGCTGAAAAAAGATATGTTGAAAGCTTTAAAGCAACATCATAAAATAATGGTATGGTTTATTGGGGAAGGACATATTTATGTTCATTCATGCTTTGTTTTTATAGACGAGAAGTTAGCTAAAATGGATAAAACAAGGGATGAGAATGAGTTAATAAGTGGGATGGGCACCAATCGAGGATAGTAAGTTAAAATTGTTGAATGCCCACCTTAAGTGCTTCCATAGTCCTTGTTTTGAGAATTAGTGGAAGATGTAAATTGCAGGTTATGTTTCAAGTTGATCAGAGTTTAGGTATCATCCACTGAACTGACAAAGTGCTTAACAGATTTGAACATGTGAAGATTTGAACTTGCGATTTATGTGTTGTTAGCGTCTGTAGATCTTTAGCATTTTTGTTAGTTGGGATGTACGTTGAGAGCAATTTTAATAAGTGGGATGGGCACCAATCAAGGATAAATTATGTCATATTAAACTTAAATTTTTAATAGATTTCGATAAAAGTTTATGAAATGTGTGATTAGAAAGTTGTTGATCTTATGAAATGTGGTTAAAATTAATCATTGACTTTAGCTTATATTAAAATATGAATTTAAGCCAAATGAAGAAATACTTTCAAATGTATGTTGGAATAGCGAAGTATATTTTTCATAATAGACCCAATTTTGGTAGGGTAACTATGGCTGGTTTGTGATGACCTTTGAAAATCAAAAGTTAATTTTAAGATTAAAAAGTGTTTTGAGTATGTTTTGATAATTTTTTATTTTTAAAATTTTTTAGAAGACCAGTGTTGGCCCGTGTGACGGGATGTGAAAATAATTTTGTATATATTAGTGTTATATTGTTGTTTTTTATCTTGATCTCACTAACTGCATAGAGTTGTAGCCAAACTTGCTTACGACCTCCCATAAGCCAGCATGCAAATGTCAATTTTCTCTTTGGCCTCTTAAATTGCCCTTCATTTACACCAGTCTCAGCTGTGGGGAATGTTGCGTCAAGGATCACAAATTCAACCACACTAAGTAGAGCAAACAAAATAATTATATCACAACCACAATGTGAATATAACCTAACCAATAACACAATCAACACACTCACACATACTATTAAATAAAAATATGAACACCGATTTATTTTACATGGAAAAACCCTCCAATGCGAAGGGAAAAAATTACGGGACCGTAGTTCACCCCAAATCTTCCACTATAACTTCAAAGTGGGTACACCAAGTGTTCTTCCCTAATCAAATAGGGGTTGACAAATAGAGCATTACAAAATCACCTCAAAAATACAAATAACACATCACTAAAAAAAGTGAAAAACCAAAGATAAAAGCTGGAAGAAATCACCCAAAACAGAAACTGAAATCTGTCACGAATAACCAGCTGTAGGAATCTCCAAATGACGATCCAACCGTCCAAAATGTAGGTCTATACGCCTACAACCACCCTGCAAAATTTCAGCCCGATCGGAGAAGAGATGACCGCAAGATGAAGTGGATTTCTAGGCTGCTGTTTTCAAATCCGAGAAAAACAGCTTTGTCCCTTCTCTCTCTATTCTTTTCCAACTCTCTCCTTTTTTTTTTGTATATTGTTTTGAGGCTTGCCCTAGTCTTTTTACTTAAAACCTAAAGTGTGAGAATAACACTTTTCATCCCCAAACTTTGTAACAAAGGTGAAGTAAGTCATTTTCATCTATATGAGCTCAATTATATAAAATACATGGGCCATCCTCATAGGAGGGAAACCCAAAAAATCTCCCCCTCCCGACTATGAGGAGAGGGTCTCCATACCGGAAAATCTACAACAAGCTTCTCTTTTGGAAGAGTTTTAGTCATCATGTTTGAACCATTATCATCAGTATGGACCTTTGTCAATTCTAACAACTTGAAATTTAACACATCACGAATCTAGTGATATCTAACATCAATATGTTTTGATCTAGCATGAAAGGTAGAGTTCTTATTGAGATAGATGACACTTTGATTGTCACAATGCAATAAATACCTTTCCTGCTTCATTCCAAGCTCTTGTGAAAATTTCTTCATCCACAACAACTCCTTACAAGCTTCAGTTGCAGCAATAAACTCTGCTTCTGTCGTAGAAAGAGCAACGCATTTCTGTAGTCTTGATTGCCATGAAACAGCTCCTCCTCCAAAAGTAATCAAGTACCCAGAAGTAGACTTTCTATTATCTACATCTCCGGCCATATTAGCATCTGTATATCCAGTCAATACAGGTTTCTCACTTCCAAAGCAAATACACAATTTGGAGGTGCCATGGAGATAAATGAGGATCCACTTCACTGCATCCCAATGTTCTCTACCTGGATTGGAGAGAAATCTACTAGCAACACCAACAGCATGAGCTATGTCAGGTCTGGTACATACCATTGCATACATTAAACTTCCCACGGCTGAAGCATATGGAACATTCTTCATATCATATTTTTCTTCTTCGGTAGAGGGACTTTGCTTTGAGCTCAATTTGAAATGACAGGCAAGTGGAGAGCTAACTGCTTTAGCTTTGTCCATGTTGAATTTTTCAAGCACCTTCAGAATATATCTATCATGTGATAACCACAACTTCTTAGCTTTCCTGTCTCGAACAATGTTCATGCCAAGGATTTTCTTTGCTGGCCCCAAGTCTTTCATTGCAAAGGACTTGCTCAATTCCTTCTTTAACCTGTCAATTTTAGATACATCATGACCAACAATTAACATATCATCAACATAAAGTAACAGGATAAGAAAATCATTATCAACAAATCTTTTAATGAAAACACAATGGTCAGAAGTTGTTTTCCTGTAGTTATGCTTCTCCATGAATGATTCAAACTTCTTATACTATTGCCTCGGTGCTTGCTTCAACCCATATAGACTTTTCTTCAATTTACAAACCTGGTTTTCCTTTCCTTTCACTTGAAAACCCTCAGGCTGCACCATATAAATATCTTCTTCAAGATCACCGTGAAGAAAAACTGTTTTTACATCCATCTGCTCAATCTCTAAATCCATGCTAGAAGCCAAACCAAGTATCAATCTAATGGATGACATCTTTACCACTGGAGAGAATATTTCATTGAAATCAACACCTTCTTTCTGACTGAACCCTTTTACAACCAGTCGAGCTTTGTACCTTGGTTGTGAGCTATTTTCTTCGGTCTTCAACCTGTACACCCATTTGTTTTTCAATGCCCTCTTGCCTTTAGGCAATTTCACCAACTCATAAGTGTGGTTAGCATGTAGTGACCCCATTTCATCTTGCATAGCTTCCAACCACTCTTCTTTCTGCTCATGAACAATAGCTTCTTGATAGCATTCTGGTTCTCCCCCATCAGTAAGAGTTATAAATTTTGTGGTAGGATATTTCTTTGAGGGTTAACGGGTTCTACTTGATCTTCTCAAAGAAATCTCATCTGCTATTTCTACAAATTCAGTGCCTGACTGATCATCCTGCTCAATTACCTCCTCAGTGTCATTAGGGGGAATATGGCCATTACCATCATTTTCATCATTCTGAGCATCTTGAACATCATCTCCATTTTGACTAGAATCTATAGATGGAGGAATAGGATCCAAGTCAACCAGATCATCATTGCTTATTTCTGGTTTTTCCACGACTTTCTAAATATCTTCAATGGTGTGGTCTTTCATAAACACAACATCTCGGCTTCTAACCAGCTTTCTTGAAATAGGATCATAAAGTCTGTAACCAAGATTATCTAGACCATAACCCAAGAAGATGCATTGCTTTGTTTTTTAGTCAAGCTTTGTTCTCTCGTCTTTGGGAATATGCACAAAGGCTTTACATCCAAAAACCTTCAAGTGATTGTATGAAATATCTTTCCCATTTCATATTCTTTCTGGCACCTCAAGTTGTAAAGGAATAGATGGAGAAATATTTATAACATGCACCACTGTAGCTAATGCTTCACCCCAAAAGGACCTTGGCAACTTGGCATGTGACAACATACATCTTATCCTCTCTACAATGGTTCTATTTATTCTTTCTGCCAAATCGTTGTATTGAGGAGTTTTAGGAGGAGTTCTTTGATGTCGAATACCCTGATTTCTGCGGTACTCGTCAAATGGCCCTAAATATTCACCACCATTGTCTGTGCGAATACACTTTAATGACATTCCAGTTTCCCTTTCAACACTGGCCTGAAACTGTTTAAAGACATCCAACACTTGATCTTTCGTTTTTAAGGTATAAGGCTATAAGCCCATACCTTCCTTGAATGATCATCAATGAATGTGACAAAGTACAAGGTACCACCAAGTGTTCTAGTTTTCATAGGACCACAAACATCTGAGTGCACCAACTCCAAAGCATTTGGCTTCCTTGAAGGAGGATTAGTCTTAAAAGCAACCCTGTTCTGCTTTCCAACTAGACAATCTGCACAAGATTTTAAGCAAGTACCTCTCATACCAGAAAAAAAATCCTTTCCTACAAAGAAAGTCCATACCTTTTTGTCCCATGTGACAAAGTCTCTTATGCCACAGTTCTGTAGATGAATCATCCGATACTGCGTTAATCAGACCATTAGTAACATTTGCCTGCATTATATAGAGAGTAGAAGACTTCGATCCTCTGGCCACAACCATTGACCCCTTTTTGAGTTTCCAAACACCATCACTGAAGATGTTACAATAACCCTCATCATCAAGTCTTCCAGCAGAAATCAAATTTAGTCTGATATCAGGAACATGCCTCATATCTTTAAGTATCAACCTGCTACCATTATTAGTCTCCAGGCACACATTTCCAATACCAATGACTTTAGATGAACCATCATTTCCCATCTTCACCACTCCAAATTCACCTGCAGTGTAAGAGGAGAAGAAATCACTTCCGGAAGTAGCATGAATGGAGGCACCACTATCAATAACCCAATTGAATTCTTGGCAAGCAATATTGATTTCATCTACACCACAAACAATGAGCAAATCTTTAGTAGTAGCTGCCACTGTCTCCTTATAAACATCTTTTTTTTTTACCTTTCTTTTGTTCAGAAGCTTGATCTCTCTTCCATTTACGGCAATGCTTCTTCATATGGCCTTTGTTGCCACAATAATAGCAATCAAAATCTTTCTTTTGCTGAGATTTGCCTTTGGACTTGTCACGATTCTTAGGACCTCTACTTTTGCTTCTCCCCATATTTTCCATGACAAGGGCTTCTGATGTGATCCGGGATAGGAGCTCAAAGGAGAAGTCAAGTCACGGACGACGCAACAACATTCGACATAGGAAAATGAACAATTTCCATGTTGGAAGCTAGTCGAGACGACGAGTGGATCAACCTCATTCAATGCGTCGAAGAAAATTGTGAAATCACAAATTCACGACCGTAACATACACTATTCACGGCCGTAACTTACAGTGTCACGGCCGTAATGCAGTCTCTGCCAAATTATGAATTTTCGGGGAAAAAGGATTTACGGCCGTAAATAAAGTCTCACGGCCGTAACTGAGAATCAGAAAGCTTCTTACGACCGTAAGGGAGTTAGTCACGGCCGTAAAGGCCAATACGCGTGAATTTTAGGGTTTTATTTATTTCCTTATTTTTAGGTAGTTGTTTCCTTGTTTAATTAGAACTCTTAACCTAGATTTTGACCCTATTTATAGGGATGTAATTTTCATCTTCTACTTCAAATTTTGGAATTTGATCAACCGTTTCTAGTTTCAGCTTTCCCTCCTTCTTCTCAACATCCCTATCTCGAGGATCCTCTTGCAATCTCACTACAACTTTCCTCTCACTCTCTTTTTTTACCTTCCTCGAATCGTCTAGTGCTTCCTCGAGTGTCAATACATACAGTGTGAATGTTTTCCTCTCGTAAGAATCCTATATATGTGCATACTCTTATAATATATTGCTTCCCTCATACGACTCCACGATTTTCCCAATAAAATATGACAAGACTTTAAAGGCACTACATCACAAATACGTCATCAATATATTTTCCACGGGTGATAATCACTAGGACTTGCTTGGTTACATGGAACTCTCCAAATTCCCTCATCCACGTCACACAATAAGGTCTACTGTGCGGTATTAAAGATAATCCCAATTTTTCAACCATGTTGATATTAGCAAAATTAGTGAAGCACTCTCTATCAATTGCCAAACTGCACACCTTTTGACCCACATAACATCTAGTTTGGAACAACGAACCCGGATCATAATCCATCCCTTATGATGTAGCTTTCAAAAATTTGAGAGACTCAAAATAAGATGGTCAAGATATTGACAAATATCAAGAAGGAATCTAATGTTGACTCGAAAAGGAAAAACAATATTAAGAATTTTAAAGAAATTCAAGAAAGTGGTTCTTGAATTTGACTCGAAAGGAAAGAATATCAAGAATATTGTAGAAATTCAAGAAAGTGGTTCTTGAATAATTTTTTTTTTTGAATTTTGGGTGAATTTTCGGAATAAATAAAATAAATAAATAAAAAATCTTTTTTTTTTTTTTATAAATCCGAAAATTCGACAACGAACACGGAAAAACAAACGAAACTTAATTCGGATAAGAATTAAGCAAAACAAACACCTTTGAAATTTTTTTGGAACGATTTTCTGGATTAAAGAATTAACAAACTCAAGAACAAGAAGAACGCAAAAAATTGAAAAACAAAACACTCAACAAGATATGGATGATTTTTATGGGACTCGATGATAATCATAAAAGTCAAACTGGATAGAAAACTCAAGAAAACAAAATAAAGATATAACCTTGATTTTTGGAGCCTAAGCTCTGATACCAGATGATGCAAACCACGTAGCAATTGTAACTACGCAACCCACAAATTATTGGAATCGACCCAAGAATGCCAAAGAACCACGATTTAGAGATTGATTCAAATTAATTGAACCAAGGAACCAACACAATCAATAGATATGCTGACCTCTTGATCACAATAAAAGTAAATCTCACCCAAGATTTGAACAAACAAGATTAACTCGCAAGTTCGGATTTTATTCAATGAAGAATAAGGATATGAAAGCAAAATAGCTTCTCAATTATAATATCAAAGTTGTGTCTGAATAATGAAAATTACATCCCTATAAACAGGGTCAAAATCTAGGTTAAGAGTTCTAATTAAATAAGGAAACAACTACCTAAAAATAAGGAAATAAATAAAACTCTAAAATTCACGCGTATTGGCCTTTACGGCCGTGACTAACTCCCTTACGACCGTAAGAAGCTTTCTGATTCTCAGTTACGGCCGTGAGACTTTATTTACGGCCGTAAATCCTTTTTCCCCGAAAATTCATAATTTGGCAGAGACTGCATTACGGCCGTGCACTGTAAGTTACGGCCGTGAGTAGTGTATGTTACGACCATGAATAGTGTATGTTACGGCCGTGAATTTGTGATTTCACAATTTTCTTCGACGCATTGAATGAGGTTGATCCACTCGTCGTCTCGACTAGCTTCCAACATGGAAATTGTTCATTTTCCTATGTCGAATGTTGTTGCGTCGTCCATGACTTGACTTCTTCTTTGAGCTCTTATCCCGGATCACATCACTGAGAATATGAAGAACCAGATGTCTTCCTTCTTATCCCTTCATTTAACAAACGACCTTTTACCAGGCTCATAGACACCACTCCTTCAGGGGCTGAGTTGGTCACTGAAACTCTGAAAGTTTCTCAACTATCTGACAAAGAACCCAAAAGCCACAAAGCCTGCACTTCATCATCAAAAGAATTTTTCATAGTAGCCAACTGATTTATAATTCCCTACATCTCATTCAAATGATCAGTAATAGGAGACCCATCTTTATACTTCAAATTCATAAGCTTTTTAATCAAAAACAATTTGTTTCCTCCAATTTTTTTAGCATACAGCTCCTCCAATTTTTTCCAAAGTGTGTGTGCATTAGTTTCATCAGCTATATGATTGTGGACATTATCATCTACCCATTGCCTTATGTAGCCACATACTTGTCTATTTAACAATTTCCACTCCCCATCACTTTTATCACTTGGCTTCCCTTAATCGCCTAAAATGGGAGTATGAAAATTTTTGCAGTAAAGTAGGTCCTCCATTTTTCCTTTACACATATGATAATTGCTTCCATTTAAACTAATCATTCTACTGGTGTTCACTTCCATGGTTATACACAAACAATCTAATAACCACAAGCTCTGATACCACTGTTGCGCCAATGATCACAAATTCAACCACACCACGTAGAGCAAACAAAATAATTATATCACAATCACAATGTGAATATAACCCAACCAATCACACAATCAACACACTCACACATACTATTAAATAAAAATATGAACACCGATTTATTTTACGTGGAAAAACCCTCCAATGCGAAAGGAAAAAATCACGGGACCGTAGTCCACCCCAAATCTTCCACTATAACTTCAAAGTGGGTACACCAAGTGTTCTTCCCTAATCAAATAGGGGTTGACAAATAGAGCATTACAAAATCACCTCAAAAATACAAATAATACATCACTAAAACAAGTGAAAAACCAAAGATAAAAGCTGGAAGAAATCACCCAAAACTGGAACTGAAATCTGTCACGAATAACCAGCTGTAGGAATCTCCAAATGACGATCCAACCGTCCAAAATGTAGGTCTATACGTCTACAACCATCCTGCAAAATTTCAGCCCGATCGGAGAAGAGATGACCGCAAGATGAATTGGATTTCTAGGCTGCTGTTTTCAAATCCGAGAAAAACAGCTTTGTCCCTTCTCTCTCTATTCTTTTCCAACTCTCTCCTTTTTTTTTTTTTTTTTTTTGTATATTGTTTTGAGGCTTGCCCTAGTCTTTTTACTTAAAACCTAAAGTGTGAGAATAACACTTTTCATCCCCAAACTTTGTAACAAAGGTTAAGTAAGTCATTTTCATCTATGTGAGCTCAATTATATAAAATACATGGGCCATCCTCATAGGAAGGAGACCCAACAGGGAAGTGCAAGTTAATTTTGAATTAAGATTGTAGACTTATTTTTCTGGATTAACTGCCTGAAGTGACTTTGTAATTAACTCTGTTACGATCATGCTTAAGTGAACTTAACTTGTCATTAGTATAAGCTGAAAATACCATTATCGTGGATGAAGTCATATGTCCTTGGGGATGTAAAGAAGGCTTCGCATATGAACCAAAAATATTGTAAAACTACTATTAACAAATTAACCTACTAATACCAAGTACCATTTGGGCTGAAAATATAAAGTAATATTATTAAATTTCAAAAGGTTTTAAATTTAAGCAAATGGACCTAGAAAGTGAGACTATGTGAGCAACATACATTTGTCAAATAAGTTTAATATAACTCTTTGGCCAAGCAACGATACTTTCGAAAGCTTCACCAATTACTCGAAATTCATCGATAGGACTATATAAGGTAAAATGACCCGTATAGACTTCCTCGACCGAAACCTTCTAACAATCTCGTTCAAGTGGCATGTGATGTACCTTCACGCTTGGGTCCATTGAAGAAATCTTTCCTTCTATTACAACTTCTTCATCTTTAATATATTAATGTAATAGTTGGTATCTTGTATTTTTCTTATGTGCTTTTTCTTTATGGATATCACTTCCTTGTCGTTACATTAAATTCACATTAAAATTAAAATATTCCTTATTAAACTAATATGCTATAATAAAAAAACTGAATAAGCAATATGTAATGCAAGATACAAAAACCTGAGAAGTAAAACCACATGAATTCCTATCCACCAAATTCTTTGGGTAAGGTGTCCTAGCAATGAGATGCATGCGCTTGGGCTTTCTTTGATGATGGGTAGGCTTGTTGTGTTTTGGACCTTCTATGGGCTTCCATCGAGGAAAGCAGGCTTGACAAGCAACACAACACAGCCCAACTCGAGCCCGAGTTCGTGTTGGTCAATTTTGGGTTGAGACAGCTTAGACGAGGTCTGCTTGGAGTCCTAGTTAAGACAAGGAAAGGTCTATAGAATGCTTACCCCCGTCGTTGACTCTCTCTATGTTTCTATAATATCCCAAGAACACGTTTATTCTTCGGTCGTAGAGGGGCTTTTGAATTGTAGGCATATGCTTTCTTTTGTTTTTTTATTCAAAGTCTTAAATAATGAGTAAAAAGCTTCGTCGTGACTCTATAAAATGACAAAAAAATATTGAACGTTATTCTACATATCAACTTATTAAGAACTAGTAATAAAAAAACATGTAATGTTAACAAATTATAACCCGTTGAGGTAATTTGAGAAGCACTTCAACTTTTTGTTCTAGTGCGCTAACTTTTTCTAACTGAGTTTGTATTTGACTTTCTAGTTCTTTCACTCTCCCATTACTTTGAATTTTTCTGTCAACTCTTGATGGTGAAACTTCAAACTCGGGTCATTTCACTCTCCTATGACGTTACAAACCTAAAACTCGAGCAACACCATCATCGTGAATAGAATTTTCTGCTGGTGTATTGGAAATTGATTGGGTGCAGTCTTCTATCCTTTTCTATACTTACGGAACTCAAATTATATACTAAAATTAAATGATATACAAGTTAAAACTAGATTATTACAAGAAAGAGTACAAATACCAAAGTTCCGAAAACTGCTTCATTAATTGGTTTCTCATCCTTTCGAAGATGTCTATGAGTCCATACTCTAGTTTGCAACCCTTTTATATATGGATTCCTTTTTCTATGCAACGCGAATTCAATTCTTACATTTATCTAGATTATTTTTCTCTGTAACACTAGATAGGTTTGTAATGTACCAATTCATGAGTTGTATGAGGATAACCCTTTTCGACGCATAGTATGGAGAAGCTTCTGGTTTCTTTTCATTTTGCTTAACTTGAAACTTTGTTCCTATTAGGAAAACAAAAACATTACTTACTTGAAATCTAAAAGAAAGAGCATCTTCGACAAATTTCTTCCATGCATCTTCTGAATTGACATTTTCTGGTCTAAGGAGAACAATAGTACGTGTTCTATTCATACTTGATGTTACTTGAGTCTTAATTTATTTTCTCAACCTTAATTCGAATGTCCTCCAATACTTTCTCATCAATTGAAATGTCATTTTTTTTATTAGAATCACTCACATTGAATCTTTGTTGCATTTGTTCACGAAGATAAATTAAAGACTTAAAAAGAATGGTAATTATTAAGAAAGAAAAATAGACAACACATAATCTTAAAAGTTATTTTAGTAATATACATTTATGAAAGTCCAAAGTTCTATTTTCTTTTATTCATCCACCGAATGCCAATCTTTAATTACAACGAGCACATATTATAGTACCATAGCTCCAACTATGCTAGAAAATTTCTCAAAGTTAGTTCCAACTGCTTGTTTGGATTCATTGAACTCAAGATCCATATGATGATTATTTTCAGGAACTGTTTTCACTTGGGTTGGACCTCTTTATTATTATTATTATTATTATTATTATTATTATTATTTTGTAGCATTTGCATCTGTCTGCATCATGTTTTCCTCATCAACAGTTGGAGTAGATGTAGTATTTTCTGTCTCACCAGAAATTCTTTTAGTGGTCTCTTGAAGTGCTGCTGCAATCACAACTCTTCTTCATTTAGAACTCTTGGAAGCTTTCTTAGTTGACTTTAAGTATACAACATAAATACAAAAGATGAATGTAATTATTTTCAAAACTTAACAAATACCATATGTAGTATACAAAAATGAAAATTACCTAAGCATTTTCCATTGTATAAAATGTATGTCCTACAATCAACTTGTTTAACAAAATTAGACATATACAATAAAAATCTGCAACATAAAAAGAAATTAAGGTTAGATATCTTGACAAGAGGCAGAAGTTGTAGGCAGATAATGAAAATAGATTGTAAATACAATAAGAAAACTTGACATGACGTAATCAATTTTGATGTTTCAAAAAACTCTCGCTAAGACAAATGGATCACACATTAGTACTTAAGGGTGGCAAAAAAAACTCTCCCCACCTCGAACCCGATAGATACATGCCCCCAATGGGATGAATTTAGGTTGACCCGTAGGTTGGTGGGGGCAGGTATGGGTCTTTGTTGTCCCGAGTTGAGTCTCGAGTCGAAGCAGGTATGGAGTGACCCGACCCAAATAGTAATTAAAAATAAAAGTTAAAAAATGATTGAAGGATATTGTATGATTTTGTTAGGAAAAATGTTATTTGATCAATGATTGTATTGTTTAAAAAGTGGTTTAATTAAGATGGATGGAATGCAATAATAAAACAAGTGAAAAAATTGTTTAAATAGCAAAAAAAAATAATAATAATAATACAAACCGAGGGGGGGTATGGGATGACTTGCCCTGCCCCACAATGACATAGCGGTCATGCGGCGGGTATGGATTTGATGTTCTTCTCATGGGGCTGGGCCAACCCGCCCTATGGTAATCTCTAGTAGTACTTTGTACATCATAAATCAAAGATGACATGTATAAGAAATTAACCATAAAGACGACTACCAATCTAATCTACGTATCACATAATACGCATTCGATGCCTATCCTTGCATAATTCTCATCAACATGATTGTATTCTAGTCGTGATATATCTAGTTGGGGGAAATATGTGAGATTAAAAAGTAGTTTGGCAAAATCTGTTGAGCAAGTTACCAAACAGAGGCTTGATCATAGAATTATGTTAGAAATGTAGGACATTTCGTGACGGGAGGTAGACATAATTAGTTTGAGTAATGGATGTGAAACATTAAGTAAAGTTGATCAATGAGTTAGTTACACTGAAGTTAAGTGATTAAGTAGTAATCAATTCAAAGTTCAGTGACCATAAATGGTCATTCATTACCAAGTTAAGAAGATGGATTGCACGGTGCCCCTAATGGGAACTGTATTTACTTAGCCCTTGTTTGGGAGGGATTAAGATAAGTTTTTTAGTAAATTTTGTTAAAGGTTAATGAAATACGTATTTAAAAAGTTGTGGATCTCATAAAATATGTGGTTAATATTAATTATTAACTTTAACTTAAAGTTAAAGTTAAAGATACTCACTCAAACATAGGTAAGTTGATACACGGACAAGTCTCTATTTGGTATATTGAAAATGATCAGGTGCACGTTAACGTGTACCGTATCGTGCACTGTTCAGCACCCACATGTGGGTTCTGAAAAAAGTGTATTGCACGTGCACGATAAGGTTACTACTTACTCACTCAACTTTAGATGATTACTCAATACTCACTGAACTATTCTATAATTTATTCAATACTCACCATAATCAATTCTCTAACAAATATTTCCACTTGGCGTTGGCACATGAAAAAATGATGTGGTAGATAAGTTATTTTAAAAATGTAACGCCCCGAGTTTCGAGGAGCGCGGTAACGTCATTTTTCTAAATTCTTGAATAAACTTTGTTGCGAAAAATGATTAAATATTAAATATCGCATTTATCGAATAAAAGTTTAGCGATAATTCAAATGGAATAAGTATTTTCGTACAAATTTATAAAAAATGACAATTCTTGATAAAATGAAATAATCATTTCAAAGTTCACGATAAAAAAAATATCAATTTGTAATTTGCCGTCATTGCCCATCACTCGCCACCGTCTCCGAAATCTGCAAAAGTTATTAAAATAACGGGTTGAGCATTTCGAAAATGAAATACTCAGTAGACTTATCGTCAATAATTAATCTACAAGATAATTGAACACGTAATCATGCAAATAATGTAGTGACATTCTTTTCTTTTTCATAGGCATCACATAGTGAACGCAAATGAACCATTCTTTTCTTTTATTGGCTAGCAGATAAGTTATGTCCAACATAACATAAATTCTTTATCTCAAAAGAGATATTCTTTTCTCATGCAATTAAGCATAAAATCACACAAATCCACATAACACATGCAATTATAATATAAATCAATTAGTGGGGGCGAGTCTACCTTAAACTTAACGAGTGTGGTTGAGCGGGAATGACTTCAATCTTTCAAATCTCCGTACGCCTCGTCTAGCCAATAAGTTAAATTAGTCTTTAGAAATTTATAGTTTAAAAATGATAATTTACAATTTGGGGACAAAAATTGATGATTTGAAAGTTGAGGGACTAAAATGAATACTTTAAAAGTTGAAGGACTAAAAATAAATACGTTGAAAGTTAGAGGACTAAAATGAATAATTTGAAAGATGAGGGACTAAAATAAATACTTTGAAATTTAGGGGGCTAAAATGAATAATTTGAAAGGTGAGGGACCAAAATGAATATTTTGGAAGTTGAGGGACTAAAACGAATACTTTTCAAACTTGAGAGACTAAAATGTAAATTTTCAAAAGTTGGGTCGGAGCTCAAAACGAATATTAAATTGTGGGGATTGAGATAAGAAATTTTAAAAATGAAAGGCTTATAAGATCATTCAAGAACTTAAGGACTGAAATATAAGTTTTAAAACCTCATGGACTGATTTAAATAACTTTGGAACTTGGGGACCAAAGTTGCAATTTCTGGAAAGTTCAAATCAATAATATCAAAATAATTTTCTCTCTTTCCCATTTTCGTTAACAGAGGGAGAGAGGACACGAGAGAGAAGAGATGGCGATCGGGCCATCCCCGATTCGTGCCACCGGTGGTTCAGCCGGCGATGGCGCCGCAGACACGTGGCGGCGGGGGAGTGGGGTGTGCGTGCGTGAAAGGGAGGGATTTTGGGTTTGATTTGGGTTTGGGCGTGGTGATTCGAATTTAAATGGAGGTTCGTCGATGGCAGTGGTTCTGGTGAACTCGGTGGTGATGTGGTGGAATGGGTTTACAGTGAATTTACGGTGATGTTGGTGTGTAGTTTGGTCTGGATGATTTGAAATCTGAGTTTTGGTTGTCATTCATGGATGTACGTGGTGGTTGGTGATGGAGCAGTGTTGGTGGTTCTTGGCCGTGGCCGTGGCTGATTTGTGTATTGTGGTGATGATGATGATGGTGATGATGGTTGATTGCAAATTGGTTTCAGATTGATGCAGATGATGGTGGTTGAAATTGGCAGCTTGGCAGCTTTGGTGGCGGCAGTTGATGGTGCTGATTACAGATTGTGCAGTGGAGTTTGGTTGTTTTGGCCGGATAATGTGGAGATTGGTGGCGTGATTTTGGTGGCGTTGTGGTGTTCTGATGGTGATGATGGATGCTGAAGCTCTGCAGGTTTTTGGGTTTGGTTTTGAGATAGTGAAGACAGTAATTGGTTGTGTAAAGGTTGCAGGGAATTTGCAGATTGTAGTTGATGGTGGTGGATTGATGTTGGTGATGGATTTGAATTGTGGTTGCTGCTGCAGGTGGTTGGGAAGGTTTGCAGATTGTGGAAACGGGGTTGAAATGAAATTGGTTGTGGCTTGAAGCCACTATCTGTATATTGTGTAAGTTGAGTTAGATGTGGGGGTGATTGGCTGTGGGGGTTTCGATGGTGAAGGGTGGTGGAGGTTTGATTGAGTCAGCTGGCAGGTTGTGTGTGTGCTGTGTGAGAATGAAGATTGGGAAATCAATACCTTGCGTTGGAGGTCTGTGTGTGTCGTGGGCAATGAAGCTGGGGAATGTGACTTAAATTGAAGAAGTGATGGGAAAAGAAAAAGGAAAGTGATAAATGGGAGACATCATAATTTGGGAAAATCATTGAGTGGATAGAAAATTGATGATGTTTAGTGGAGAATCATATGAAATATAGGAGAGAATTAGGTTGGAATGGAGTTGATAGTGGTGTAAAGTATGGTGATTGATTTGGGACAAAATGATGATGAATTGGGTGGAAAAGAAAAGGAAAGAAGGAGATAACATGGGGGAAATTAGGTAGAATTATTTAGGTATAATTTAACTAAAATTTAGCCTAACTTTGATTAGGCAAATGTTTTTAAAACTGATATATTTTGGACTGAAAAATATATTGGAGAAGAATAAATTTTGAGATAAAATTTGAATTTCGTATTTGGACTTAAAATAATTTAATAAGGAAAAATGGAGATATTTTTTATAAACTTGGAAATTTAAAAATGATTTTGAAAATAATACTTTGAATAAATAATTAGAATAATATAATTTTAGAAATTCGGAAATTTAATTAAAAATCGAATATACTTGATATTTCTCGACTTGGCTAGACGATCACGTCACGACTTTAACGTAAAAATAAAAATAAATGGGTGAGATAGTAGTGACACGATTTTTCCTAAATTTTAAAATAATTATTAATTGCGTAAAAATTTCTTGGTCGCTACAAAAAACCTTCTTCCATTCCCCAAATGACTCGATGTTAAATCTACCCTCCAAGTATAAAGGGGTCAAGTTGTAGCCTAGTAATAATCCAGGGTCATTCTTCCTAGGGATTTTATTGGTATAATAATATTTACTAAATTCAAGTTTAAAACTATGATTTCACTTTTGCTAAAATGAAATTGGAGAGAATATAATTAAATTGCAATGAAAAGGGAAATTTGAGTGGAGTTATTCTTTCGCTATCAATTGGGCTTTGCAAATAAATTTAGCATAAATTTCTCGAGATCGATAAAATTTGAAAATATTAGTACGAAAATTAATCAATTTATTTTACGGTATTTAGTCGAGCATGTTATGTGCATATTCAATACATATCACATCAATGGCATCAATCGAAGTAAAATAATTTGAAACTTTAAAACACTCGTTAATTATTATCAATCACAAGAATTCATCTATAACGAATTAAAACATTCACCCATTAAAGCTAAAAATAACTCCTCTCAAATATAATTTAGCCGGACATAATTAAATTAAACGAAATAAAATTCAAATAAACAATAACCATTACTAGACAAGAAATCTAAATTTGGAAATGAACTTTCAATAACTAAAATAAATCTAAAAACAAACTAATATCAATAATCTGAATTTATATAAACTAACAAATGAAACAATCAAAATCAAAGCAAAATAAGAATCAAAACTGGAAAGAATCAACCGAAACCGAGAGCTGCTGCGTGAGATGAACTTAGGGCTGTAAGAGAGTGTTTGCTGGCTGAGAGAGAAGTTTGGGCTGCTGCTGTGTGGAAGAAATCCTAGAGAGGCTGGGAACGGTGGAGGAGCTGCTGTGAGTGGAAGCTGCTGGCAAGAGACTGCTGTATGAGGTGAACCGAAGCTGCTGTAGCTCCTGGTCCAGTGTGGTTGCTGAGGGGTGCTGCTGAGCGGTGAGGGAGAAGGGGCTGCCTGTTGAAGACTGCAGACTGGAGGCTCCGGCTGTAGGTTGAAGGTGAAGTGGCTGGCGGTTTTTGATGAAGTCTGGGAATGGAGGAGAGGTTGGGTTGAAGTATGTGGGATTGCAGGTGAGAGATGAGGCAGCGACTGGTTGCTTCTGTGGAGAGAAGAAGAAGATGGTGAAGTGGTGTATATGCAGAAGGGTAGAAGGCGGCTGGAAGAACAGGTTGAAGGTGAGATGCCGTGAGGGACAGGATGCTGGCGGCTGTAAAATATGGAAGAGGCTGGGGAAGAGAGATGGTTGGCTGGTTGGTTGGTCTGTGGCGAGAAGAAGACAGCGGCTGGTGATGGAAGTTGAGAGAAGACAGATAATTGTTGCGGCTGCTGGTTTTTGTGAGGGAAGGAGGCTATTGAATGGGTTGAAGGTGAAAGTCCGAGAATGGAGAGAGAGGGCTGTAGGTTGGCGTGTGTGAGAGTAGGTTGGGGAATTTATTTTTGGGCTGTTGAATGCATATTGGCTGGAGCGGCTTTTGAGTGTGAATTTATTCATTTTGGGCTTTTTCAGGTTAATCAAGCTAGGGGTTTTTGAGTTAAAATTTGTCCAAAATGTACCTGCAATTAAATAAATGAAATTATTAGCAAATAAATCAATTTAGAGTTTAAGAATTAAAATTAAATTTTTTATAAGTTTTACTCTAAATTACAAAAGTTATATCCCAAAATTGTATTTTTCATTTATTTACCTATCTAAAATACGTAAAATTGGACAATAATTACACTCCCAAACTAGTTGTTTGCTAGTCTCTAGCAATTCAAGCGAATTAAAAACATGTCTACCTCTATGAAAAACTTCAATTGAGAATGAATTTAGATAGTCGAGCACATCAACTTCGCAAAATCAAGAGATCAAGCATTATATCCAAATTAATCCATAAAAACTTTCCCAAAATTTTGTGTGTGTGTGTGTTTTAAGCTGATCCATCAAACCACTAACCCCAACACATACAGTGTCGAGTATTCACTCAAGCCAAGTAGAAACTTCATATACTCACGGGTATGTGTATTTTGTTTCTGCTGGTTAGGGGGTCACTCATGGAGTTTTTCAAATAATCACTCAAGCATTCGATAAAGGCCATATATATGTGGATGACAGCAATGCAAATATTGACCTCATGAAAAGTTCACAACCATTGGGACTCAACCCTTATTACCACAAGCCAACTTAAGATCAAAATGTCAATGTCAATGTAAAGATGACGCTTGTGTTATCAAAGGAACTGATAAGGAGTGGTGGAAGAAAAAGTTTACATGTTCCAATGATAATGGTAGAATAATAAATCCCAAGGGAAGTATAAGTCGCAATGGTAGCATTTTTTTTTTTTTGAATAGGATAAGGAAATAAAAGAAGTGAGTAGAATTTGAGGACTTCCAAAATATAAGCAAGGATAATAATTTTCACTTTTAATCACACTTCAAGCTTACTTTCTTCTTCACATCATTTACTTTCTCTTCAATATGTCTCCCTTTTCTTTCTATTTTTTTTTTCCTCTTTTTTTTTTCTTTTTTCTTTTTTTTTTGAAACTGAAATCCTCTCAAATAATTCTTCAACATTCTCATCTAGTCTCAATGACTGTCAAATACTTTCTAACTCCACTTTTCTTTCTTTTTCATGCACTGAACATTTTTTCTTCAAATATAGAGCAAAAATAATCATCCTCACTTATACTGAAAGTAGAAACAAGGTTATGTATTTATGAAAGCAATGTCTGGATGTAATGTCATCTTTAATGTGAAATAGATGAAAATGATTTGTGATGGGAAGAGAAGATGATAAGGCTAGCTTCAAAGGATCAATTTTTTTTTTTATTTGACATTGACCTTCATCGTTTCTTAAGTATAAACCACTAACAATCCACAATCCGTGTAATGATGCCCAATGGAAGTAGCAATATCAAACAAGGGCAGTATATGAAAACTACCAATCACTCAACTCTCATGATGAACAAATAAAATTACTTAAACTTGAGAGAGCTCTAGTTGTATGTGTTGACTATCCATCTTACCACAATGCTTAAATTCGTGCATAAATTTTTTTTAGGAGGGAGGTCTTTACAGAATAACAAAGATATAATTCAAGACTCAAGATGTACTCAATTTTAATGCTCAACTATCACAAAAATTAATGCAAAACAAGTACATTTGAGTTACTCTCCCCCCAACTAAAATTAGACATTGTCCTCAATGACTCAAAGAGAAGAAAAATTTTGAACAGTGATTCATAGACACGACTCGAAATTAAATCAAGATAAAGGAGATGAGTGTACCTGAGAGGAGGCCTATGCACATGATCAATTATTCAAAAATGAAAAACTAAAAAAAAAAAAATGAAGAAAAGAATAAAATCTGCAAAAAGAAAATAAAATATATACATAGTAATAAAAGTTAGTTCCAAGAAAATCAGCCGCTGGAATCAGGGTCCAGCAGAGGTAGTTCATTCACATCAGCAGAAAAATTTTCCAAAAATGGTTTCAGACGTTGTCCATTAACTTTAAAAACAATACCGGTTTTTGGATCCAAGATTTCAACTGCTCCATAAGGATAAACAGTTTGCACAATGTAAGGACCAATCCATTTAGTTCTCAACTTACCAGGAAACAGATGAAGCTTAGAGTCATATAGCAATACTTTTTGAGAAGGGAAGAATGATTTTCTACAAATTTTCTTATCGTGAAAAACTTTCATTTTCTCTTTTGAAATTCTTGCATTCTCATACGCTTCCAAGCGCAATTCATCTAACTCATTCAATTTCAATTTCCTAAATTCACCAACTTGATCTAAGTCAAAGTTGAGTATTTTGATTGCCCAATAAGCTTTGTGTTCAATTTCAACCGGCAAATGACAATGTTTTCCAAATACAATTCTATAAGGAGACATTCCAAGAACAGTTGTAAAAGCAGTCCTATAGGCCCATAAAGTATCATCCAATTTTATAGCCCAATCTTTTCTATTTGGATTCACTGTTTTTGTCAAAATGCCTTTAATTTTCCAGTTGGCTAGCTCAGTTTGACCATTAGTTTGAGGGTGATAGGGAGTGGAAATTTTATGCCTAATGCCATATTTCTTTAACAGGGTTTCAAAAGGTTTATTACAAAAATGTGTTCCTCCATCGCTAATTATGGCCTTAGGCATACCAAACCTAGAAAAAATATGTTATTTCAAAAATTTGAGCACAACTTTATGGTCATTTGTTCTACATGGAATAGCCTCTACCCATTTTGAAACATAATCAACAGCTACCAATATATAAAGATATCCAAAAGAAGGGGGAAAAGGACCCATGAAATCTAATCCCCAACAATCAAAAATTTCAAGAACAAGGATTGGAGCTAATGTCATCATATTCCTATGGCTGAGACTACCAAGTTTCTGACATACTTCACAATTTTTACAAAATGTATGAGCATCCTTGAACAAACTAGGTCAATAAAAACCACATTGAAGTACCTTAGCAGCTGTTTTCTGCGAAGAGAAATGGCCTCCTCAAGCATGAGAATGACAGAAGGTAAGAACTTGTTGTACCTCATTATCAGGAACACATCTTCGAATAATTTGATCAGCACAATATTTGAAATAAGTATGGATCATCATAGAAGAAGTTCCTTGCAATAGCTTTCATCCTCATTTTGTCTTGGACACTCCAATTTGAGGGCATATGACACGTCACTAGATAATTAACCAAGTCAGCAAACCATGGAACAATATTCAAGCTAAATAACTGTTCATCGGGAAATGAATCATTTAAAGGGTGAGAAACTTTTGAATTTTCAAAATTTAATCTGGATAAATGATCAGCAACAACATTTTCCACCCCATTTTTTAGATCCATCATTTTAACTATTATTCACAATCATATTTCTCCACTGAACTCGCATTCCGTCACTGAACTATTGCTACCTCAGTACCCTCACCCCCAGAAACAAGCTAGTAACAAAAGAAAAACATTCAAACTAAAAGATGGGTACAAGAACAAATAACGAATTGGAGACAGAATTGACGACATTACCCAGCAAGTCACTTGCATAACAATCTACAAACGAAAAGGATGTATATATTTTTCTTTGAATTATTAATTGCAGTGCTTTAATATGTTGGCTTCTTGGTTTATACATCTGAAAATTTATGTTTCTTGGATTCTTTTGAAAAATTCAGAATAAAAGTTCTTGAGTAAGTCTCCAAAAGTCATTCTTAGGAGGTGTTCGGCGGCTTCATTAAACAATAGTTTAAACTACACAATTTCTCAAATCACTTTTTAACCACACATATTTTCTCTTTCCAATTTTTAAAAACATATTTTACCTTGAAAATAACAAAAGAATTTCTCTTTCCTTATTAAATCTCCGCCAAATAGTAGCTTAATTTAAATACCCTAAAATTTGTATAAACTTCTAAAAGTCTCAATTGAACACCTCATGACATTTAGAGGCTTTTTAAAAGTCTATGAAAGTTAGGAACGACAACGGGGGTGGGGATGCCTTTCCCCCATTCCTGTCCCATTAAAGATTTACCATTCTCATCCTTACCACATCCCCATTTAATCGGAGACGGGACGGGTCGGGGATGTACAAATCCTAATTTACATCTCCATTTGTTATTATTATTATTTTCTTAGTTCTAAAATGAATTTGTACACACAATATAAAGAAACATGTAGGAACAACTTTAATGGAAATGTTAATTGGGGACGGGGATAAGACAGCTATCTTCGTCCTCGATTCGGGGATACTTTTTCATCCCTGTCCCTGTGTTGGTTTCGGGTATAAGTACCTTTTTGTTTAAAGGTCATTCGAGCTTTTCACCGTATTTGTCTGGAATTCCCTGCCTCGTTCGAGGTAGGTCCCCTCGGGTTCGAAAATTTCCCGCCTCGTTGCCATCCCTAATGAAAGTCTCAATTGAATATATCTAAACTTTCAGAAAGTTTTTTAAAGTCTCAATTAAATACACTTAAGCTTTTAAAGTTTCCAAAAATTTTTAAAAATCACAATTGAATACACCCTAGGCTTGGACATTTTAACTAGAATTGAACCTCTCGAATCGAAACCGTTTCGAAACCGGAGGTTCCGGTCCGGTTCCAAAAAATACATTAGGAATCGGAACCAAAAACCAACTGGGTCTAGGTAGGTTCTTGGTGCTTAAAACAGAATCATGGGTACTCGAATGGAATCAATTTTTATATATAATTTTTTATTTTTTACAATTTATATACTAAGCAAATAAATATATAACTTAAAAATCAAGACTTGCTTATACTCTTTTACCTCTCGTCTTACATTATATTGTTGTATTTCATGAGTTAGTTTAATAATCCTTGAAATTTGAGCTTTATATGAATTAAAAGTTCAAGATTGGGTTGTAATTTAAGTTGATAAATTAAAATTTTCATTTTTCTACAATTCAGACTTTACGAACTTAAGTGTTTTTTATTATTATTATTATTATTATTATTATGCATTACAATTAAATTTAATATATTCATAATTTGGACTGTATCGTACCTTTTTTGTTATCTCGAGTTCATTGTTTTCTATTTAAAATATAATTAGTTTTCACTATTGAGTCAAGTAATTGAATTTCTTAGTTGAATTTTCTCCCTTACACAAATATTGTCGAATAGTAACGTGTTCGATATACGTATCGAAATGGTTTATATGAAAATATTTATTTAATGTGTATATAAAGAAAATATTATAGGTAGAACCAAACTCGAATTGGAAACGAAAGTTGGAATTTGAGTTTGGTTCCAATAATTACAAGGACTCGAATGGTTCCAATTTTGAAATACTCGAAGTATAGTGAGTGGTTCCGGGTACTAAAATATCCGGACCGACCCACTCAACGCCCAGACCTATTACACCCCACGTAATTTCATAAAACATAATTTTCATTAGTCCCAGGACATATCTCAAGTGGTGAAAGGTGAGAGTGGAAAAATACAATCTCGTTCGCAGTTATCGGATGAATGTTCGATTCTTGAAAAATGGAAGATGCAATTGACAAGCGGAGTTAAAAGGCAAATCCTCAATCATGCATCACTTGAGGCACATCTTGCGATTTACATCCTTTACCAAGACCTATGACAAAGCAAGTGAGGGTCGTTGGAGTGGCGGTTCAACCTTTATAAAACTTACTTTTCATTTCATGAAATTCATTGCAGTTAAACGACCCTTGGAAGAACATAAAAGGATTTTTTATTTTTTTTCAATCATGCTATTTGAATAACTGTAATGAACAATTAGTTGGACAATCCACCACACCCATATAAGTGAGTTGTCCAACTAGTTATTCATTATACTTATTCATTTAGGCCGCGTTTGATAGCGAGGGTGGAAATTGGGTGGAAAGAAAATGAATTTCAGGGAATTGAATTCTAGGGAATTAAATTCCTGTGAATTGAAAGTTTATGTGTTTGATTGGTTTAATTTTCTAGGTAGAAAAAGTGAAGAATTTTCCAACTTTTGTTGTTTGATTGACAATATTTTCTATGGAAAATAAAGTAAAATTTAGCTATTATAATATTTCTTATTTTTTTTTTCATTTTTTAACAAGTTTGTACTTAATAATAATAATGTTAATTTTTAGAAAAAAAATAAATCAATTAGCAATAACAAAAATGATCAAACGTAATAAAAATGGTATAAGATTTTCCATGAAAAATAAAATCTCCTCCCCCTAGGAAAACGAATTCATCCAAAACAAGAAAAATACCGGATTTCGAGGCAAGTGGAAAAATGAATTCCATGAAAAATTTAGACAACCAAACAGCGCAAAGTTGGAAAATCACGTGGAAAACAATATTTTCCACGAAAGACTTTGCCTATCAAACACACTCTTAGTATATTTTTTTTTGATCATCTTGAGACGGACGCATATTTCTCTTTTCCTTCTCCTTCCATCTCAAGAAACAACCAAATACCAATGCCAAAAAATTAAAATATAAATTTTATATAAAAAATTCAAAATTACAAAACCCTACCCGTTTTAAATTCTCATTTGATTTGTTAGATATGAATCCCCATTTTTCTTTCTAGATTTTTTTTTTTTTCAAAATTTCCGATGAATTCATTTTAAACGCACTGATTAGATGACTTTATCTCGCCGGCCGTCGTTTTAATTCCGGTGATCCGCTGTGTACCTGGTCTGATTTTCTCCCCTAATCTGTAATACAATAAACTGTATTATTATCATCCAGCTCTCTGAGTTCGGAACAAATGGATCCTAATTTCGGGTTCAACTCCCCGGCATTGGACACCGCCAAGCCTGTCGGACGATCGAGACCACCTCGCTTAGCCAAGCAACGGAAGCCACTAGCGGGTCACCGCTCCTGGTCCACGCCTGCCCGAGAAATTGACAACCCGTTTCGATCTGTTTTGGGACAGGATTTTGGGTCGTTTCAGAAGGATCAGGGCATCGAAATTGCTCGTCATGATCAAGGTTTTAATACTGTCAGACCAGATTCTGGACTGGGCTTTGGGTCGAACCAACTGAATCCGGGTCGTGGCATTTTTGGATCCAATATTAGTAACGCTGGAATTGATTTGTGTAGCTCTAATGATATGATTAGTGATGTAGATAAAATTAGAGTTGCTGAAGAAATGAGGAAACTGCGAATTCAGAGTGAGAAGACGGGATTTGATAGCGAGAATGCGAATATCACTAATTATAGTAACAGAAGTAACAGCGATGTGTTTAGTAATGTAAATTTGAGTGGTAAAGATCAGACCCTGCAGTTTTCTAGTAGTTACAATTACAATGATAAAAAGAGTGATGTTGAAAGAGTGGTTTCTGAACTACCGGATGAGATGAGAAAGATGTATATTGGAAGTGAAAATTTTAGCAAAGTATATGGTGGAAATGTGGGAGCGGAACTTTCAAGTAAGATGAAGAATTTGAATATTAAAAACCATGTTAGTGGAAGCTCAGACACTATTCTTCCAAACAAGATGAAGAACTTGACAATTAAAGAGACTTTGAGTTCTTCCAATGATGGGAAGGTTGTCGATGTTTGTTCAAGGGACTATGGTAAATTCACATTTGAAGGCAGTGTTGATGGTAATGAGATGGTGAACAAGAAAATGGTAAGTGGATTTGGAAACAATTCTGACCAAATTAATACAAGTTTCGATTCTTTTGCAACTGTCGGTGACACACATAAGAAATCTGACGTAGCTAATGTGAACAGTGTTTTGAGTTCGACTAATTCAGGATTAACTTTTCAGACTGGGACAGGTACAGATAGTGATACTCAAGTGCATCTCAAAAATCAAGGTAATACAAGATTTTCATCTGGTGACATTCATTTTAAACCCGTTGAGAATATTTTGCATAGAGCCGAACAGAAGGTTGAGTTCAGTTTCACTAAAAAGTCTGATGGTGTGGCAACACAAAGCATGGAGTTCAAAACCCCAGACGTGAAAGGGAACTTATTTTTTGGCATGAACAGAAAAGTGGAACCAAAGAGGGAATCAGCAAAAGAAATCCGGTCAATGAAAAAGAGGGGAAAGTGGAGGAAGCCTGTCCAGTTGAGGTTTGGGCAAGACTCTGTTTTCAGGGAAAATTTGCAAGAAAATGCTGAATCTTCTGAACCATATTCACCTATGGATATTTCTCCGTATGAGGAAACCCTGGCAGATAATAATATTTCAAGAGAGACGTCTGTGGCATCAGATGAGGCATTCCACCTCGATGAAAGTGATACCTCAAGTGAATCATATCCAAATGTATCAAATAATACAGATGATGAAGACCTAGTAGCTGCTACAGAGGGATTGTATATAAATGAAGGAGATCAAAAGGATGGAGAATTACTAGAGGAAGAACCTCTGCATTGTCTAAATGGGGTTGTTGATTCTGAGGCTCATGAAGAGGTTTCAGGGGCTGAGACTGAAAGCTTCAAGTCTGCAGCCGACGAATTAGAATATAGCACTGACACATTTGTTACTGCAGCTGATACTGAAGTAAGTTCCAGCTCCATATTTGAGAGACAAGATAATGAGGTAGGGTCTCAGTTTAATTTTGCTTCAAATATTGAACAGAGTGGTCAAAGCAGCTTCATCTTTGCTGCATCTTCCGCTGATCATGGTGAGTCATCAGCATCAGCACGCTTCCAGAAGAAGAAAAGTCGTAATAAAGTCAGTCACGACTCATATAGTTCTACTCCAGCTGCTAAAGTTTCACATGAATCATCCCATGTGCCACTTTTTCCAGTTTCTGGATCTTTGTCGTCGTCTCCTCGGCAGGATCATAGAGGCGATGTATCTGCCCTGTTAAGCCAAATAAGAGATAAGTTTGAGCCAGTAAAAGAACACGAGGGTGAGCAAGAAAAAATCTCTCCTACAGCTGTAAGCATTGCAACTCAGGAAGCCTGTGAAAAATGGAGACTAAGGTGTGAATTTATAACATTACCTTGAGTACATATTGCATTGCATTTTTTATGCCTGGAAATCATAAATGATTATATTGGCCCTTTCTACCTTTTGTTCTGCCAGCTTTTCTATTGTTAGTTCCGGTAAATTGTGCTGTATGTCAACTTTCACGTATGCACATGTCATGTTACTGCTGTTGTTTCATGTCAGGGGAAATCAAGCTTATGCAAAGGGGGATTTTTTTAAAGCTGAAGAATATTACACTCAAGGGATGAATTGTATTTCCAAAAATGAGACATCTAGAAGCTGTCATAGGGCTCTGATGTTATGCTATAGCAACCGTGCAGCTACACGTATATCACTTGGCAGAATGAGAGACGCGTTAAAAGATTGTATGGAGGCTGCTGCTTTAGATCCCAACTTCATCAGGGTGCAAGTTAGAGCAGCAAAGTAAGACATGTCTTCTTTTTGGCTCCAATCCCTCTCTCTCTCTTTGGTTTGATGTCTGCTTGTGGTATTTTTATCCCAAGCAGTGCTGCAGTGATCTAGCTTTCGTTTCTTTCATTTTATAAGCTGCCTTTGTTGATATGAGATAAGGTCTGGCACGTAGAGGGAAAACTACAAGTATGTGATGATTTAGTTTATAGAGCAACACACACCAAAACTTTTTGATACCTTTCCTGAAAATTCTCTTCTTTCACATTAATATTATATTTTTATTTTTATTTTTTAAATTTTGGGTAACTTTAGTGGAGGCCTGTTGCTGTGATATCACTGACTAGATCATCATGTAGATGATGATATTGATGATGAAAACTAATACTAGTATAGGTTTAGTGGATGAAAAGTCACTGTAGGCTTTCCACTACTCTAATGATTTTATAACTGATAACTGATTATATATATATATATATATATATATATATATATATATATATATATATATATATATATATATTTGGTTTTCAAGTCCTATTGGGTCAGGATAATACTTTTTCTATTGAAGTGGATCATTTCTCACGCTGAAAGAGAGCTGTGCTTTGCCTGCTTATCCCTCTTTACAGGTAGGGTAATTGGATAGGATTGATTGGGATTTGACATAAGGTTTTTGTGGTTGAAGAAAAGTAAATATGGGACAATCATTTTGGTCTTTCCTAAGCAATCTGTCTGATTTTGTCTTTACTAAAGTATTATGATTATTTTGAGAAAATAATGAAGGTTCTGCGATTTTTACTGCTTAGCCACTTTTATTGTAAGGCCATCATAATATATATATATATAGTAGTAGAAGACTTAATGGACCTAAGGCATTTAATATTATATGTCTTCTCTCATGTTGATTCTATGTATTGGTGCTCCTCCTTGGTGCCTTTTATGAGGATTTATAAAAAAGGTTATTTGGTACCCCAAAAAACAAACTCGACCGCTTATTTCATTGAATAGCTTACGATAATATTTCCAATATGGAATACCCTGTAAGTTCATTGATTTACTTTGTTACTGTTAATATTTTCTAGAATCATGTAAATTCATACAGTTATGCAGCATTATATAACTAACTGGTTGTCTGAGTATAAGATACCTATAGGCTATAGCACCACAAATTATTAGAATTTTGCAATGCAACATTGAAAATTCATTGATGAATTGCTCAACTATACTGCTGTTAACTAGTACAAAATCATATTTCTTACTCATGTACTTCTCTTTCCATCTCTTAGCTGTTACCTTGCCCTTGGGGAAGTTGAAAATGCAACTCTGCATTTCATGAAGTGCTTGCAAGCAGGGCCTGAGGTCTGTGTGGACAGAAAACTTTTAATAGAAGCATCCGAGGGCCTTGAAAAGGGGCAGGTATGTAATAGAAATAATGTCACCTGTCACTATCATCTGTTGTGATTTTTCGTTGTAATGTTCAGTTCCTGGTGATGCTCTATTACCTATCAAAAACATTGTGAAAAAGCAAGTAAAACCAGTTATGCAAGATTATGGTGAATTTACATTACAATCACATGAACTCTGAATTTACATTACAATCACATGAACTCGTGATCAAAGATGTATTGAGTTCATTAAAAAGAAAAAAGCCGTACCCAAAAACTGAACCGGTGATTTCATTTTCTTGAAATGAAAGTTCTTGGTGGTCCCAATAAATCGGCGAGTGAAACGTAATTAAATTCTTATTTCCATAAACAACAAAATATGAATTATGGTATCCAAGTTTTAGTGGAGACAGATTAATTGGTTGAATTTTTGACACGAGAAACAGCACTAGAGACTATTTTTAAGTGGTTGAGTTGTATACACAAATTAATCAAAACAAAGAATCTAAAAACAATGTCTTCTTCTACTTTTTTGTTAGAAACAGGAAATGGGTTGTTTCCTAACGCATAAACATCTTAAGTTTTTAAAAAATACACTCACTAATGGCACTGCAATACAGGTTAGTAGACTTTTAGTCATGGCAATTTGATCTGTAAGTGGTTGAGTTCACTATTTTTTCTATTTTTCATTTTGAAGTATCCAAAATTAACTTCATCAGAAAAATAGAAGCTTATTTGATTTGCATTTTCATTTTTCCATGAAATGCCAGAAAGTAAAAGAATGCATGAAGCAATCTGCTGAACTCTTGAAACGAAAAACATCCAGTGATGCAGAATGTGCTTTGAGTTTGATTACTGAGGCTTTGACGACAAGTGCTTATTCTGAAAAATTACTTGAAATGAAAGTGGATGCTCTTCTTATGGTAATTGTTACTACTACTTGAAACTTCAATGATGTACTTTAAATAGTTTAGAATATTAAATATAATACATTTTATGATATAGTACTCAAGCCTTAAATGTGATATTAAAATATTTCTTACTACATGTATTTTGGTCTGGTTTTAACAGCTAAAGAAGTATGAAGAGGTGATTCAGCTATGTGAGCAAACTCTTAGCTCTGCTGGGACCAACTTTTCTGGCGATGATAACCCATCAGAGAAGTCACATGTTTCTTATCTACAAAGGAACCCTCATTTTGATGTCTGGTGCTGGTCACTGATCTTGAAGTCCTACTTCTATTTAGGAAGACTTGAGGAAGCTCTGGCTTTTCTTCAGAAACAAGAGAAATCAGTTTCTCTCGTGGAACGGTAATACTCAATAGGTGTGAGTATATATCACACAGAATTCCTTCACATTTAGAAATTACATTATCAGGTCCACCACTTGGCTAGAAGTTTTCATGCCAATTTGATTCTGCAGGAGAGAAAACAGGACTTTGGAATCGATAATACCTTTGGCTGGCATAATTCGTGAGCTATTACACCACAAGGTGAGTTTATATTTTCTTTAATATTTCTCTAGGCTGAGTAGAATCTTGGCTATGGGATGCATAGATTGTAGTGTTTTGGAACGGGATAGGGATTCAACTTCACTTTTTGGTGCTTGTAGGTAACTGTCCTGGGCTGCCTTCTTTAGATCAGACATGGATTTAATTTGAAGCATTGAGTGATGCAATGATTTTTAATACACCATATATAAGATTTATTTTATGTACGAGGCATTCATGTTTAAATGTTTGTCAAATAGACCTCATCTTAATTTTGTGGGAGGTACATTGATGATGAACAATATAGAACAAGATTGAAAAAGGAAGAGAAAGAGATGAAGAAGGGGAGATGGGAGGGAGCAGACGCAATTGAATATAGAAGAAATGAAATATCTTTATTTAATTCATCAGAGTTTTGTGTACTACAATACATAAGCCCACTTTATATAAGATTTCAAAGACAATATTCTAAGTAGGAAACATATAATCAAATCCTAGAGAATCTAGTAAGTAAACATAATAAAATCTTAGGAAATCTAGTAAATAAATACTTTTATCTTTTTCTAAAATAAAGCATCTAAACATGGAAAGGATGCATATAATAATCTTCTGGGATTCCCCATCATAAATTCTTCTTTCAACCAATATATTATGGATTATATTTCAGAAAATATGAAAAATAAATTGGAAATTTCTGTGGTGTTTTGAGAAGAACTACAAGATTTCAAGAGAATAATATATTGATGTAAAAATGTATATCTGATCTTTATACAATGTTCCTATTTATAGACAAATACAAGAATCTTATCTATACAACAAATAACAGAATGTAAAACAAACAATATATATGTACAAATCTGAATGCAAGTTTTCTGACACGCCAAAACAAATTTTATCCTCCTGCTGATGTGTTGATTGCTGTCCTCATTTTTCCAAATCATCATTTCGGTTGATTTCTAATAGCCCCCCCCCCCCCCCCCCCACACACACACACACACAAGATGGAGAGTATATGTCCATTACTCCCATCTTGAACATACAAAAGTAAAAACTTTGAGAACACAAGGCTTTGGTGAGAATGTCTGCTATTTGTGACTTGCTAGATACATGTTAGTAACAATGCCTCCATCTTTAATTTTATCTTGGAATTAAATGACAATCTAGCCCTATATGTTTAGTCCTTTCGTGAAAAACTGGATTTGTGGCAATGTGAACAGTAGATTTATGATCACAATATAGGAAGGCAGCTTGTGGATGAGCTACTTGTAAGTCTTTGAATAAAAATTTCAGTCATGTCAATTCACAACACAAGTTTTCCATGACTCTATACTCCGCTTCTGAAGATGATCTAGAAACATGTTTCTTAGACTTCCAAGCTACCAATGACTCTCCAATCAGAACACAATACCCTATCACTGATCACCTTGTATCAGGACAAGCTCCCCAATCCGAATCACTATAACCATGTAATTGTAACTTTGAAACTATTGGATAAAATAACCATCGACCTGGAGCCCTTTTGAGATATCTTAGAACCTTGTATGCTGTGTGTAGATGAGGAACCCGAGGACTCCCAAAGAATTGGCTCAATAACTGGACAGAATATGAAATGTCAGGCCTTGTTATTGTTGTATATAAATAATAGTCTGCCCACCAATCTCATATAAATTTCTGGATCTCCTTTATCTTTGGTTAACTTCATATTTTGATCTAAAGGGATTCTAACAGGTGATGAACCAATTGTTCCTGAATTACTCAAAATGTCAAGAGCATATTTCCTTTGACATATATGGACACCTTGAGCATTTCTTGCTACTTCTATGCTTAGGAAAATTTTTAGCTTACCAAGATCTTTGATTCTAAACTTGTCATGAAGTGAAGCTTTGAGATGATTAATTGTATCGATGCAATTGCCAGCTACAATTATATCATCAACATATACTAAGATAGCTGATAGCTGTGAAAGAATTGTCAGTAGTCTTAGTAAATAAGCTATAATCTGCTTTGGACTGAACATATTCTTGCTCAATAATAAACTTGGAAAGTTTAAAGTACCATTTACGCAATGTTTGTTTCAATCCATACAAGCTCTTTTTGAGTCTGCATACCTTCTTTGTGTCACCATTTGAGTAGCCAAGTGGAAGCTCCATATACACCTCTTCATCTAACTCACCATGTTGAAACAAATTCCATCCCTTTATTGCAGCTACAGCTAGTAGAGTTCTAACCGTGACAAGTTTAGCTACGGGTGAAAAAGTCTCATGATAATCAAGGCCTTCTTGCTGTGTATACCCTTTAGAAACTAGTCTTGCTTTCAATCTTTCTATACTATCGTCAGCATTGAATTTGATTTTGGATACCCATTTACACCCTATTGCATCTTTATTAGGAGACCCAAGTGCCATTAAGTTCAAGAGCTTCAATTTCAACTTTCATGGCCTCACACCATTCAAGGGAATTTTTTACTTAGTAATTTTTAGGTTCAGTTTTGGAAGTATTAGAGGTTGCAAAAGCTTTGTGTGGAGCTGATAATTTTTCATAAGACACGCTAGTATTGAGAGGATATTGATTACCTGGAAAAAATTGTCCCTTTAGCATGTCCAACTGCTGAGATGAGTGAAGAGAAGCCTGCTCACATATGAAGTCATGAAGATATGTTGGTGTCTTTTGAATTCTTGTTGACCTGGGGGGTAAATGAGTAGTAGAAATGGTGTTTGTTAATTGTTGGTGAGTTAGAAGTATCAAGTTCTTGAGAGTCATCAATAGGATCAGGTTGTGAGTCACCATTTTCAAAGATATGTGAAATATTTTCCAAAGGCTATGTGCATTGGGTATTCCTTTCTGGTAAGGGATTATTACTAGAGATATTTGGTATTGGAGTAATAAATTAATAATAATGGCTTCATCACTAATGACAGGATTCTGAGTATTATTGATGGAATCCTCACTTTTGAAAGGGAATACATTCTCATAAAAAATCACATTCCTAGAAACAAAAATTCTTTTGGTTTCAGTATCTAATAGAGTATATCCTTTTTGCTCTAGGATCAAAGTTGTGTCTTCCATTAACAATAGTTAGAGCAAAAGCTAGACAACCAAAATTGTTAAGGTGAGTGTAGTTTGGCCTTTTGTTGAATAGGATTTGATAAGGGCTTTTTTCTTTCAACATGGAAAAGGGAGTCCTATTCATGACATATACTGCAGTTAGAATGCAATTATTCCAATATTTTAGAGGAATTCCACTTTGAAACTTCAATGCTCTGGCTATATTGAGAATATGTTGGTGTTTTCTCTCAACAACAACATTTTGTTGAGGTGTTTCAACACACGTTTTGTGATGTATGATTCACTTTTTGAGATAAAAATCTTTCATATTGAAATCTCCACCATTATAAGTTCGAATTGTTTTCACTTTTGTTTTAAATTGTGTTTCTACCATTGAACAGAAACCTTGAAGGGCAGTGGTGGCATCAGATTTTAGTTTTAACAAATACACCCGAACACATCAACTAAAATCTTCCACAATTGTTAAGAAATATCTAGAACCATCAGTCCCAATTTCATTGCAAGGACCCCAAATGTCACAGTGTAACAACTCAAAACGTTTTTCAGATTTATAATTGCTTACAGGAAATGATAGTTTGTGTAATTTAGCTAAAGAGCATATGGAGCAAGGTATTTCATTAGGGGACTTAAAGAAACGAATATCACCATTACTACTATCAATAGAATAGGAAGAATGTCCTAATCTATAATGCCGGATATAAAGTTTTTGGGTATTGCTGGTTACTGAAGCGGAAATGTGAAGAGAAGGCAAAATGTTTAACTTGTTCTTGTGATCTCATAAGGCTGAGGAAGAGACCTCCTCACACTTCATATGGTACGATTCTTCTTTGATTTAGCCCATGCCAATCGTTTTCCAAGTTGAAAAGACCTGAATGAAACAATGAGAAAAGAAAAGGAGACAACATTCAAATATTTGAGCTATTTTCTTGGTAGAAATAGATTGAATGAAAAACTAGGCCTACATAGAACATTTTGAAGAATTAAGGCATTTGTAATTTTCATTATTCCTATATAATAGGATCAATGTTACCATTTGGCAAAGAAATAGAATGAAGGACTTTTGCTTGAATGGAAGAAAACAATGAAGGAGAACAGACTACATGATCAGTTGCCCGTCTCTAGAATCCAAGGAACATCTATGTTAGAAGATTTTCTTTTAAAAACAGACATGCACAAAGATATACCAGAAAGTTTATGTAGGTTTTCATCAAAGGAAGAAGATGCAACAATGCTCTGAGTATTGTTAGCTGGGTGGTTCATATGTCGAGCACTGGTATTTGATTTTAGGAGAGCCAGAAGCTGTGAATATTGTTCTTGACTCAAAGACACTTGTGATTTGTCATCAACCATCTCTTGTGGAGGAATAAAGGATGCAATAGCCTGACTTGCTGATGACATACTCTTTCCATCAAAACGATTGCCTATTGGATATCCATGGAGTTTAAAACATTTATTTTTAGCATGTCTAGGAACGTGACAGCGAGTGCAAGCTCGTCAGTCAAGATTTGATTTGAAACATCTCTCTATTGAACGTCCAGAAATTTTGCAATAGGTACAATAGTACCAGTCTCTTTTCTATGAAGAATGATTTTGTCTCCCTTTATCCTTAAAATTCCCTTTTGTAAAAAGAACCATGGACTCATGTGTGGATCCCTCCGTTGATATCTCTTTTCTTTTCTCTTCTTGTTGGATTATGGAGTAAACTTCATTCAAAGTAGGAAAAGGTTTTATCAGTAAAATTTGCGCCTTAACACCTTTATAGGATTCATCCAAACCCATTAAAAACTTTATCACCCAGTCCCTTTGTTGATTTTGAACCACAGTTTTTAATCCTCCACAACTACAGTTAGGAATGACTTCACAATTCATCAACTCATCTAGAAGTGTTTTCAATTTTGAAAAATACAAACAGGATCTTGATTTTGCTGCAGTGTGGTTATGCCCTATTTGATTTCGATAATTCGAGGAGCATTTTGTTGAGCAAAACATTGCTCTAGCTTGATCCAAAGCTGGTATGTTGTCTCAGCATATATGGTACTGCATTTGATGTCCACTGCCATTGTGTTTTGCATCCATGTAATTACAATATCGTTGCAATGTAGCCAGTGTTCCATGAGAGGATCATCTGGTTATTTTGGTTCGGCTATGCTTCCTTCAATGAAACCTAACTTGTTTTTGATCCTTAATGCCCTCTTCATTGATCGAACCCATGAATGATAGTTATTTGCATCTAAAACATGAGTTACAAGCAGGGGGCTAGTACCATCATTGCTTCCAATAAAATATAGGCTGTTTGGCTGGGTAGGATCATGAATAAGAGCAGCATCATTTGTGTTTGAGTTTTGGTTTTTAGTCTGGTTTGGATTTGTGTTTCCAGCATTTGATTCCTCCAATTCATGCTCTGATTCCATTTCAGAAAATACGAAAAATAAATTGGAAATTTCTGTGGTGTTTTGAGAAGAACTACAAGGAAGATTTCAAGAGAATAATATATTGATAAAAAAATGTATATCCGTTCTTTATACAATGTTCCTTTTATAGACAAATACAAGAATCTTATCTATTCAACAAATAACAGAATGTAAAACAAACAATATATATATATACAAATCTGAATGAAAGATTTCTGACACGCCAAATCAAAATTAATCCTCCCGTTGATTGCTGTCCTCATTTTTCCAAATCATCATTTGGGTTGATTTCTAATAGATATATTATACAGTTAGTTTTATAAATGATATAATTGCGAAAAGATTGGCGAACGCAACCTACCTCTGTTTTGATGAACATGCATTATTATTTTTTTTGATAAGAAACTGAAATTTTATTCATAATAAATTCTGTAATGAGTACAAAACCATGTGGATAAGATATCCACGAAGTACAATATAATGATATCACTGACCATCAAAACAACCTGGGGAAATCTAATAACTATTTGATATTATGACATCAAAATATGTTGTTAGGTCTAGGTTTAATAAAAATCTTTCTAAAGCATTCAACTTCCCTGCTGCCCTTGCCCATAAACCCGTGAGGAACAAAATGTTATCCCATATATCTTCTACTGTTCTTTGAAGATTGTCAAAAATTCTCCGATTCCTCTCAGTCCATATGATCCAAGCTGATGCCAACACTGTCATTTTCCACAGCTCCTTTAATTATTTCCTGTTTCCCCCGAAGTACCATTTAATAAGAATCAGGTCTGCCAATTTTTTCGGAAGGACACCCGATTCACTAAATAGGCACAAAATTTTGTCCCAAATCTTCCTAGTGAAATCACAGTGGATAAAAATGTGATCAATACTTTCATCCGCCTACATACACATAATACAATGAGATGGGGATATACGCATGAATGGTCTCTTCAATTGCAACAAATCACAGGTGTTCACTTTCCCCAAAGTAACCAACCAAGCAAAAACTTTGATTTTTGACGGCATCACTCCCTTCCAAATGAAGTTGAAGTGAGGGAAATTATATTGATTCAACGGTTGGAGAATGGTATTTAAAAAAGATTTACATGAGAAGCTACTGGATGGATTACAATTCCAAATTCTCTTGTCAAAGGTAAACGGGTCGAGAGTCACAAACATGCATTATTATAAAATTCTCATATTACTTTGATTTTCAAGACATGGTTTCTTTACTTATTTTAGATGGGCCCGATGAATAGAGATAGTTAGACTTAAGCATAAGTGTGGATTAACTTAACTGACTTGTGCATATCCATTAATAATCTCTCGATCAAGTTTAATATATGCTCATTGTGACTGTAATATTTAATTGGTTGAGACTGTTCCTGTCATCTACAGTATTTCCAAATTTTGATATCTACCTTCAAGTTTTAATCTCTCTCTTTTTTCCTTCCTCTCCTCCTATCCCCATGTGTAAAATTTAATGAATTGGATTTTTTGATCTTGTTATTTCATTCTTCAGGCTGCAGGAAATGAAGCATATCAATCTGGAAAGCATGCAGAAGCTGTTGAACATTACACTGCTGCTATATCTTGCAATGTAGAGTCACCTCCTTTTGCAGCGATTTGTTTTTGTAACCGTGCTGCTGCATATCGGGCTATGGGCCAAATTATAGATGCCCTTGCAGATTGCAGCCTGGCTATAGCCCTTGATGGAAACTATTTAAAGGTCTGCCTTTAAAACATTTAGTTTGTAGTCTGTGTAGATGCTGGAAAAAATTAAGTTACGATAATGTCGTGCTAAGCATAAATATAAGTAAATGTTACTTTTATTATTAACTTCTTTCCAATATGTTTGGTGACGTACTTTTTTCTTCCTTTCAAGGTTAAAAAAAAGAAACTTGCTTATTTTGAAGGCAACTTTACCTTATTGTCAAAGAACATACTTATTTCCAAATTTGATCTATAGAAAAACTATTTGATCCATAAAAAAAATATTTATTTTAAGACCGACTGGTTTATTTATAAGTAAACTTTTTTAAGCTTAGCTAAATATATCCATTGTGCATTTGCATATTTTTTGTAATTTCCAAGTATGTAAACTCTGGAGCAGGCACCAATATTTCTGATCGTACCCAAACTTGGTTTTGAGATATTTTCAATTTAAATTCTACTCATCTGCTCAACTGTTTTTTAGGAAACTGTGATATAGTTCCTTTTTTACTTATGGATTGTATCTTACTTCAAAGCATAGATATACATGGACTTACCACCAAGGAGCATAAAAAGGATGGTTCTGATCGATTTGGTGGTTCAACTGCAAATTTTTTTTTTTTTTTTTTGACTTGCAGGCCATTTCTAGACGAGCCATGTTGTTTGAGATTATTAGAGACTATGGACAGGCAGCTACAGATCTTCAGAGACTTGTATCCCTTCTTGTAAATCAAGTGGAAAATAAGATAGACCAATCTAGACCATCTGATAAAATGAATTGCATTAATGAGCTTAGACAAGCTCAATTAAAACTTTCTTCAATGGAAGATGCAGCTAGAAACGAAATCCCCCTGAACATGTATCTCATTCTGTAAGTATCTCTGGTTAAGTATCTGAACATGCTTTAATCATTCAGTAAATGCTGTCTTCCAAGAATATCGACTCTTGTTATTCTGTCGTTACTTTTTCAAAATTCAGATTATCCATTTGATTATGTTATTTGTTGCCTTTCATGCATAGATGTCTGCTTGTATTTTAAAGCTTGTCGTGGTTGTCTTTTATTTCTACTGTGTCCTGATTGTTTACATCATGCGATCTATTACAAATCTTGCAATTAATTGCAAGAGCATTCTTTACCTAAAGTTCAAAATTTTTCTAGTCTTGGAACTTTTTAAGTATTTATTCTTCTAACCATTAAAATTGTTTAGATTAAATATAGATTCTCACCTATGATATTGAGATCATTTGGGCAATTTTTAGGAATCTACATGTAGCTCTAGGACTTAAAATTGGTTTTTCTTGCTTTTGGCAGTCCACTTTATTGACGGATGAGTGTTTTAAGTGATGATTGATTCCACAGTGATGAGTGATACGCCTCCCTCTTTCTCATCTTAGTTGGGGGTGGGGATAATGATTTCAGAAAATGGTACTATAATAATGGAGATTTTTGACTTCTCATTTATTCCTCTTATCTGGGTTATGATCAATGCTACAAGTAGAGCAGCATATTTGTAGCCACTTTCAAGGGCCTGCCATTACGACCCAACTTTTAGTTTTTTCATTTATCAAAGAGAGTATTATTACCAGAAATTTTATTTGGTATATTTTTCTCTCTTTGCTTATATATATGACTTCGGGGAAACTTTACTTATATTGAGTAATGGGATGCTTTGAACTGCCAGGGGAGTTGATCCATCTGCCGCATCATCAGAAATTAAGAAGGCTTATCGAAAAGCTGCACTCAAATATCACCCTGACAAGGTTTTGGATAAAAAAATTGCTTCTGAATGACTGTGCCTCTATATTTATTGCATTTTAGACAAATGAATAGCTAAATTAATAAATAAATTTTCCCTTGAAACAGGCTGGTCAATCCTTGCCTCGAAATGAAAATGGAGATGATGGGCTCTGGAAAGAAATAGCAGAACAGGTACATAAAGATGCAGACAGGCTCTTTAAAATGATTGGGGAGGCATATGCAGTACTTTCAGACCCTACAAAGGTTTGTTTCTGAACCATAGGATAGGAGTATGAAGTTAGTCATCTGGGGTATAATGTTAATCATTGACTCGTGATTCTTCATTATGTGTTTCCCAGGCCTGCAATACAATTGCATGTTTAATGGTTCCAAGTAAAATCTGATTTTTAATCTCAAGTCAAAGTCAATAATTAATTTTAACCACACATTTTATAGGACCCACATCTTTTCAACAACACACCTCATCAATTTTTATCAAAATTTATTAAAAATCTGATTTTAGTTTATACCAAACGGGGGCTTTGTGAGCCTCTTTTCGAGCCTCATTCTCTAAAAACTCATTTTTTCCCGAATTCATTTTCAAACTCTCATTTTCCATGTAAACTCAGAACTTTTCCTTACTTTTTAACTACACATTTTTTATAAAATCAGTATTACAAAATTTATTTTTCAATATAAATGAGGCTCAAACAAAGCCTTAATTTGAAGAGTATTTTATTTTAGATGAGGTACTGGCTTGAAGGATACTTAACTGCCCCAAATTTATAGTAATAACGACTTTAATCATTTTTGTATTTGCTAATGTGTTTGATATTGTTTAAAAAGAGTTTTTTTTTTTTTTTAAAATGAATAGTGATTTTTAGGAGAATGAATGTTTAAGATTTGGTTGAAAAGCCAAATATTGTAAGCTTGACTTTTAATGAATGGTTGAGATTGAGTATTATAGAAAAAAGAGAAAATTTTAAAGAGAACCAAACAATGGCTAAATGTGATGATCAGTTGGGTTCACGTTAAGGCTACAAGACTTATGTTTCAAATGATAGTACAGTGCTGGAAAATGTCCAAAATTTTCTGACAAGACTTCTCGCAGTTCATATGTTGCATTTTTATCCCCCCGACCCAATTCGGAGGCAAGTTGATGTTTCCAGTCTGACACTTAAAAATAAAAATTCTCTCCCATGTGTAACAATACGCATCTCTCCATAATGTGACATGCACCAATATAAAAATCCACTACAAAAACTACTTTAGTGAGTCTACCATTGATTATTATAGCATGAAATTACACTATTGAAACTCTTCATTCACTTGGCTAAATTCTGTGTACTTGTAGCGTCTACGGTATGATCAGGAAGAAGAGATACGAAATACTCAAAACAGAGGCAATGGAAACAACACTTCAAAAATATATTCTGATTTCCAAAATTACTCATTTGAAAGAAGTGGCAGTCGAAGACAATGGTCAGAGGATTGGAGATCGTATGGGAACTTTCAACCTAGAGGGTCAGAAAGAAATCGATATAACTGGTACTCGTGATGACCTTTCATTTGTGTGAATACAATATCCAAGCCATTGATCATGGTGGGCTTAGTTGTCTGTTGGTTTATTCACCTTTTGAAACTTCCCAGATTTGGCAAAATGATTCGAGCAACTCAACAGCAAGTAAGCAATGGATGGATTCTTTGTTTTTGAAATTGGAAATTCTGAATGGGATTTTTGTTGCTCTTGTGGTTTATGTGTTGACAAGGAAAAATAATCTGTTGGTTTGTGCATATATTTGGAGAATTTGAAGAATAGATAGCATTTGCTAGTTCTGTGCTGGAGACTTGTTTTCCTTCTATATCTGGAAACTTGTATGAATGGTGGTATATGCTGTATGCATATATTTAACGGATAAGAAAGACCAATTGCTGCCCTGATACATAGTGATCCTGATGAAAAGATTGACAGTCTTCGACGGTTGCTAACCCAAGAACCTGAGGTTTCTCTGTGAGAAAAACCTAGATGAACCTTGTCATTTAACTTGTATGAATGCATCAACTGCAGTTTTCCAGTTGATGGATCACTGGCAGAGTTAAATTTTCGGGTACATGTACAACTGTGAGTTTTGGTGTAAATTTTGCCTTTTAAGATCATGTTACTGTATAGTTCTTTACACAAACTTGAAAATTTAATTAGTGTGTATTTTTGGCTATTATATTGTTCATTGTGTTTACAGTTTACGCTATGGTTTCGTTTGTGTAACGTGGTCACGAGTTGTGCAAAAATTTAAGGTTGTGGTTTGTGAATTTAGTCAACAATTTATAAGTGATTTATGATTTGCAGTCTCCTGGAGAGATTACTGATAAATGTGCATTATACACTTATTGTGGTTCTTAAATTAATCATTTTGATTGATAAATTGAGCTAAAAAGAAGAGCAATTTTGGTGTTTAGTGGTCAAATTGAAAGAAATCAGAAGTATGAGAATTGAAATGTAACATTCTAGTAAATGGAGGACCTATCGTGCAAATATTTTGGGGTATTTTTGTAATAAAGTCCAATTGTGTGGACTAAAATGAAAAATAAAAGATGGAGGACTTGACTGTAAATTTTTAGGCTTGGATAGCATGGTTTAACAACCCTTGCGATCGCAATACTGGAGCCAACTCAGGCAAACTAAATTTCGTTTGCCCTTGCGATTGAAGGGGCAAATTTTCTGTTATTATCATTTTTGTTTTGATTTTATTTTTCTTTCCTTATGGTTTGTTTGGGTATGCTTTTTGGAACTTTTTTAGGTTCGATTTTGAGGCTATTTAACAGTTGTTCCTTAATATAATCATTACAATTTATAAACCACATAATTTTTCAAATTATTTTTGAGGTACACATTTTATCTGTTCACTTTTCAATCGCACGTTTTACTTCAAAGATATAAATAAATTAATTTATAATTACTACAATGTTACTGAACATATTCTTAAGAACCAATTCCCTCGTTTAAAATAAAATAAAATAAAAAAAAAAAACAAATAAATCTTTTTCATAATCCCTTTTTCTTCCAAATCATAGCCTGGTTTTTGATCATGGAAGTATGATGGTTGAGGATTTTTTTTCGAGTTCATAGCTTTCATCTTCAGGACCCCACTTCCAAAATATATTTACATTTGAGTAGATCTAGGTGTCGGGTGAGTCGGTCAAGATATTTAAATACTCGAAACCACTCATTATACTTCGGGTATTTAAAAATTGGAACCATTCGGGTCCTTATAATTATTGGAACCAAATTCAAACCCGAACCTTTGGTTCCGATTCAGGTTCGGTTATACCCATAATATTTTCCTTATATACATATTAAGTAAATATTTTCATATAAGCATTTTCGATACGCATACTGAACACGTTACTACTCGACAATATTTGTGCAATGGAGAAAATTCAGTTAAGAAACTCAATTACTTGACTCAATAGTAAAGACTAATTATATTTTAAACAGAGAATAATGAATAACAAAAAAAGGTACACTACAATCCAAACTATGAATATATCAAATTTAATTGTAATGCATTATAAAAAAAATTTAAAAAATCACTTAAATTTGTAAACAATGTATGAAAATAAAAGTCTGAATTGTAAAAAAATGAAAATTTTAATTCATCAACTTAAATTACAACCGAATCTTGAACTTTTGATTCATAGAAAGCTCAAATTGTAAAGATTATTAAACTAACTCATGAAATGCAATAATCTAATGTGAGACTAGAGGTAAAAGAGTAGGAGTAAGTTTTGATTTTTTAGTGTTATAGTTTAGAGGTTTAGAAAATTACTACCTAAATTATATCTTTAAGTTATGTATTTTTTTGTTTAGTGTATAAATTGTAAAAAATAAAAAAATATACAAAAATCGGTTCAATTCGAGTACCCATGATTCTGTTTCAAGAACCAAGAACCTACCCAGACCTAGTTGGTTTTCAATTTTCGATTCTGATTCCCAATATATATTTTTTGGAACCAGACCAACACCTCCGATTTATGATCGATCTCGGTTTGAGAGGTTCGATTTCGATTAAAATATCCAGACCTACATTTGAGCTAACAAGTCTCAAAGATTGGAGAAAAACTATATATATAATTGACATGAAAAATATGAAATATTAATGACATAACAAAAATTAGATTTGAAACAAGAAAATATTTTTAGTTTTTACTGGTGGAATAAACTATGGGTAGAAATGATGAGAAAAATGAGGTGTAATATTGGAATGATGAGTACACCACACAATAAGTGTATTCTTTTTTAGTTTTTATAGGATTATTAAGAGTATTATTGTAATTTTGTTGTGGTTTATTTATTGAAAATATATTTTAATTGTGGTGTGATTATAATGTAGTGTAGTAAATAAATTTTGTGGTTGTAATATAATTACTCAGAGATATCCCTATTCCTAGGTGGTTCATTTGTGTACCCTCCAAATAGATCAATTTAGACTAGTCGATATTCGAGAGAAGAAATTGACGGATACTTAATTAGTTTGGTCTAGTTGATATTCAAGGGAAGTAATGACTATGTTTACTGTTTAGAGAGTTGAACCTTGCAAGTAATTAGATTTAATAAATATAGAGATATATTGGGTTAATTAGAGCAAGTTGACATTTGAAAGAAGCAATTAGCTATTTTAGGAGATTTGAACCTAATATTAGTAAATGAGTAACTAGTTCCAATGCAAATTACAAGATTAATTAAATAATGGTGAGTAAAATCATGAATCACAACACTTTCATCATCCAAGTCCCTTCCCGTTTTATATTTATTTATTATTTGAATTTTTTTACTTGTACAATGCATTTGACAATATGGTTGACAATTAGGTGATGTGTACGTTTGTTGATTGTTGATTTAAAAGTTGATGTGATGGGTGAAAAAACAGGATTATGCCACGTAAGCTAATTGTTAACCTTATTGTCAAAATAATTGTACATGTAGCAAATACTCTTGTCATTTGTCAATTTTAGGAGTAAATAATTAATTAAAACCAAATCATATTGCATTTTGTCCGACTAGAGTAGATAACTCAATTGCGAATAAATCATTCATCATGTGAGCGACAACTTGGAATCTTCATGTCCACTTTATTACTTGAACATGATTCATGCACTTGCGGTACACGCTTTTTGCGAACAATTACTATTTTGTTGAGTCGTGTATGTAAACTGTTGTGTTCAGAGGAAAAGGATTTGTGTAGTTCGCTCTTCAACTGACCCAAATACAAACACTTGAAACCATAATCTGGAATATAAACGAGCAAAAGCTTCTTCGAGAAAGTATCAAAAATCATGACCTCTGTTTTATGAATAGATCTACATTGCATAAATTATAGGTTACAAGAATCATGTCATACATAAATTCCTAATCCAATCTCTTTAGGTTCTGTTTCAACCATCCATGGAGCCCTATTAAAAGAGAAAAATAATTGATTTAGCCAAAGCTATATAAAGTTGATGAAAGAACAAACTAGAGGAAGAAGGTTTTGCAGTAGGAAAGTTGGGTACTTATTCATTATGAAATTGATTGTTTCTTGTGTGGCACGTTGGAGAAGACGTTCCCTCGCCTCAATTGCAATTCCTTCGGGCTACAAGCAGAGCATAAAATAAGTACAAACAGCTAGAAGCATGTAGTTTGCAATACCATGATCACAACGCTTAAGAGTGTTTAGATAATTTACTTTAAACTAAAGTTATTTTTTTTAAAGTAACTTTTATGGTAGTGTCAAGAGGAAGAACTTAATTAATCTCAAATTTGGTTATTAATATCTTTAAGGCTTAAGCTTGACTAAACAATATTCTCCTTATTATCTTGATTATATGTGAATAAGCATATACTTATCCTTGGAGATATTGTTAACATATGGCCTGCATACCTCTTCTGGAAACCAAACGCCCGGTTGTGTGCTTCCCTCAAGCATGGCAAGTACAAATGCAGATGTTGCATTCCCCACTGATCTGAAAGACAATCAACAAATATAACATCAAATGGTATATTATGTGAGAAAATTCTCTCAAATTCAGGTTTCTACATAATTTCACAAAATTTAATGAAGCAACAAGAATAGACAGTAAATGTAATCCAGAGATTCTAATATGGAGAGTTTTGGATCAACTTCTGAAGTGGAAGCAAGAAAGGACTTCCATTAACCAGACCAAAAACATAAAAGAGACACTTACTGGGATAACCTCCTGTGACTGAATATTCCTATTCTGTGGCGCCCATCAGAACACTCCAAATCAACCTGTTCAAAAGGAAATGGAAAACGGGATATCAATGTATGAACATAAAATTATCTTATCATACAGAGTTTTAAATCCGACCTTCTGTTAAAGACACAAGTCATGGGAATTAAAAGATTAAAAACAAAATAGGAATCACACCCTCATTGAGACTCTCTCTCCAGCAATTCCATCAACTTTGCGAACTACAGGATCGAATAGTTGAACCAATTGTTGAACTTTGCTTCTGTCTCTCAGAAATTCCTGCATATTTTTGCTCAATGTTTCATAGACATTTTAGAAATAGAATGAGTTTTCTATTTGAATCTTGATCGCAACTATGATCTGAGCATAAACTAGCAACATTTTAGGACACCAGTATGGTTTTTTGAGGTGCAAAATTAGCAATCAAGCTGACAAGACATTGCCATACAATTCTTAGCCGATTATGTGAACTAAGAAGTAGGTGTAAGATTTAATCATATTACAAGTAGTTAATGTTAGTGAAAATATGGTAGACTGATTGCTGTAAAAGTACAGATATTAGATTATTGATACAATTCATTAGTGAAAATATGGTAGCCTGATTGGTGTAGAAGTACATAAATTAGATTATTGATACAATTTTAACAGGACTAGATAGTATAATGAACAAAATTTAACTTATTTTTCTTCTTTAATATTGTCCAATACTATCTAATCCTCCCTACCAAATATGTAATATGGTGTTAATCATATCCCAGAAAGAGATGCATGGTGCCAAATATGAACTACTATCACACTCAGAAAACACCCAAGACATCAAATGACTATATATCAAAAGTAATTATCTGATTTTCAAAAGTTGTGTCACGTACAGATGGAAGAATACTTGTCATAGCTGCCATTCCCCAATTCCAGAAGAAAGGTGCAGTTCCAAACCTAGCACTGACAGTTGGAACTTGAAGGACCTCGTGAATACTTTGGACCTCTGGCAAGTTCCTGAAATAGAATTAATTTAGAATGGACGAACTACTAGCAAAGAAACCGCAAATTACTTCTCTTTCCATCTCGGCAAATCGTGATCCCCCGAATAACAAAAGATTGTCAATTATTCATACAGTTCATTGTGGCATAATTGAGTCAAAGATCTAACTGCTAAAATGGAATTAATTAAGCAATTGACAATTTCAAATATGATACTTCATCGGTGCTTCCTAAAATCAGGTATACTCATGGTCCTGAACTCCATATACATGTATTCTTTGCATCATCTACATGTTAAATGTAAGTGAGCAACATTTTAAGAACTATTCGTAGGCATATTCAGCAATGATAGAGTTTCAGCCTTGAGTCATTTCATGTTGGAACTAGTCTCATTGGGTTATTAATTATCATAGAAAGGAAAAGCAATATTTGATTGATCCAGCAAGATTAATTTAATTCGGACATTTTGGTGTTCTGAGATTTTTTTTATTTTTTTGAGACTTACAAGAGGAAAACATCCTTCTTTCCAATCCCTTTACCAAAATCAATGTTGAGCATTCCGCTATATGGCTTTAATTTGAGTTCTGCTCCTGTCAAAACAGTTTTGCATTTTATTACAGTTATGCTGAAACGTGTACAGCTGATAAAGCAATTCATATTATATAGGCAAACCTTTATTATATGCCACGACCTCCTCTCCCAGAAGTAAAAAACTGGTTGCTAATATCGTTGGGCCGGCACCACCAGAGCCTGCAGTGTAGTAGTAGAACCTGGGACAAATACATTTTCCCAGGAATTTTGATGATCCAGAGATTGGAAGGAAAGGAAGAAAAAAATTGTGGACAAATTTGTTGGTACTTTCAGATAAGTAGAAGTAATGTCACTAAAAGCAATAAGAACATTTATTTAACCATCTTGTAGAAGGTAAGAAATTACTTATGCCCAATCTGTGTCCTTTGACTGTCCTTCCAATGAATTGCAATGGAGATTATAGAGGAACGAAAAATAATATTGACATGTTTTGGGTACTTTGATATAAAAATAAAAATAATATAAAAAAAAAAAAAAAATTAAATTAGTGGCCATAACAGCAATTATATCACATTTATTAAACCATCTTGTTTACTCTATTTGATTTTCAAAGTTGCTGTTCAAATCAACCTGAATAAAAATACAATGGCACCTGTTTATCTGTTGTTAGTATGAATTGCACCAGAGATAATAGGGGAATAAAGAAAAAAAGTTGATAACATTTGTGGAGGTGTTTTGAGATAAAAAGGAAAGTAATGCATGATCACAAAAAACAACAAGTTGAAGCATGATCATGAAAAACATCAATCTTAAGAAGTAATATTTCAAAAGAAAATTCAGTTCCGAGTTCAGCTTTAATATTTCCACCACTCTGAATCTAGCTATCATTGCTCAGATGACCCTTTCTGAACTTCAACTAGCAACTACAATTCTATTACATATCATCAATTTATTTTGGTTTATTATATTTTTATGTTGTTCATATTTTGCTTAGTATACGCAGTTATTCGGGCATGTAAACTACACATAACACACGAGTTTGCATGGAGATGTCACATTAAAGCATGTTTACATTTTCACATTCATACACAACGATTACCTCAGCCTCTCTGGCTCACCCTTGCCTTCATTTTTTGCAGCACGGACAAGCTCTGCAGCCATAACTGCAACAATAATTTTGAAAATAACAAACACTTGAGATCTCATTGATATCATGACAAAGCTAATTTCTTCCTATAAAGAGTAACTGGGAATCAAACGTATGAAAATGCAATTGCAATCAGGGACGTAGCCAGGAATTTAATCTTGCGGGGGTGAAAATACGGGGGTTGGAGGGGGGCGGGCCCCCCTCTCGCCGGCCCGAATTTTTTTTTTTTAACTAAGAGGATTCGAAACAACGATTTTGAGTACCAAAATAGGCAAGTTAACTTTGTAATGATGTTGTTAAGTGATAGAATCTTTTTACTTAGAAATCCTCTCTCGACCTGCTCTATATAAAGAAGTCATATCAGGAATGTCTATGTGTCTGCGGAGCAACCGGACTCGCGGCGCTGGCAATGGCCAAGCCCCGGACTGGCGGCGCTGGCAGTGGCGGAGCTGGGGAGAGGAGTCGATTTGAGGAAGAATGAGTCCAAGGGTTCTGGGTTGTGAGGACTGAGGTGTGTAGTCTGATTAGACGTTACAAGATTAGGTGGACTGGGTATGTTTTTGGGTAATTGATTTGGGTGATTTGCTTTTGTATTGCATTTGGGCTATTTATTTATTTAAGTAACTATTGAATCTTTTGTTTAGGTCTAAGATTTTTGTATGGTTAAATTTTAAAGTGTAAGTTATTGGATCAATATTTATTAATGGAAAAAAATAAAAAATTTCAAAATTTTGCGGGGGCGAAACTGAAAAATGTATTACAAATTAACTAGAAATAGTGGACCAGCGGACAATGTTGGGGGGCGGGGGCAGTCGCCCCCCCCCCCCCCCCCAATCTCCGTCTCTGATTGCAATAACATTGATAAGCGATTAGAAATCTGGTTTCTATATGGAATGTTATGTGGTGAATTGATCAAATTAATGGAAGCAAGCAAGATAAATCACACTAAAAAATGCCACTGCCTTAAAAGAAGGTTGAGGCAATGTATCCAGAAATTGGAACCGATTTATGTTAAAACATTGAACCAAGGCCAACTAAGAACTATATAATTTCATTACTATTGGTGATTTGGTTCCTTGCTAACTCTCTTTGTCCCACTAGGTTCCTAAATGCATCAATAGTTGCAAGGATAACATTACAGAACCATTGCTCACTCCCGGATAGATCCCACCAGTTGTTATTGCTGGAATATTTGCATCAAGTGCTTTGTTCATAAAGGATTTTGCACGTCTGGAGTAGCTCGTATCATCGCACACATCAATATATGCCGTCTGTTCGATGGAAAATTTTGAGTCATGTGTTGATTAGAAAATAAAGGACATAATGGTGATATGGTACCCACAGAATTTTGAAACTATAAGATATGTCTATTACCTTTCTCTCACCTTGGTCTGAACTGCAGCTTCAAGTACAGTGCACTTCTTAGCCTGCTGAAATGGCCCGGCAGTATGAACAACCAGATCCACACCTGCACATGGCTGGGAGAGTTAATAGTGGACTTTCAATGCGTACAATGATAATGATTTTTAGTGGTTAAGCACATGCTTAATAATTTTGTAATAATCAGAACTACAAACCATCCAAAGTTGTTTCCAATGATTTAATATCGTCAATGTCAACTTCAGCAAATTCTGAGTTGTGCCCCAGCTTAGCTGCCATAGCACTCCCCTTTTCCCTGTCATCGGACACAAATTATTAATTTATTATCTAATTAGACCACACTCTTGCGTCCCCACGAGAAGAATCCAGCAAAAAATAACACGTGGTCGTAATTATTGAGAACTTTCCTACCGATTTATGTGTTAAAAGAAATTTGTTAAGCCACTTGATCTAAATGTCTAAGTCGTTAGAGATGGCCACATTTATGTCATTTGAATCTTATCTTCAACACGTTCCTTAATGTGTATGTGGTGATCATTTTTTTGGTCAAAGCCGAATGTCTGTACAACTTCAATAAATAGGTGGTGGTGAGACTTCAATTCAGGATATTTGCACGCTCTGATACCGTGCTGAACAGTTGAATTACTTGATCTAAAAACTTAAATTGCTGGACAAGGCAACAAATTTATCATTTAAATCAAGTCTTTGTCGACACTAAAATGAAATTAACAATGAAAATAGTCACTTTTCAAAACAAAGACGTGCTTAGCAGGCCAATAAATTATTCATTAAATAGGACTTTATGGAGCCTAATCATTTTATACACTTGTGCACTATTTCTTTTGACCGTAGGTTGATCTATTACTATATATAATAATTTGGAAGCCGATTTTGGTTGTGCAAGAAAAACCTAGTATGCTCATTATTCATCATGGTAAAACTAGTAACAACAAGTGGACTTAACTCTCACATCGAGGGTGAACCATAATAAGTCAGTATGTTTGCTTCAATTTAATCTTAATAATTTATCTCATAAGAACTCAAAATGCCTAATACAATTTTTAACTACGAATTCTAACTCTATTTGGCCAAATGCACAGGTATAATTTTATTTTCTCATGTCTTCAAGTGCACCAGTTAAATTACAGCTTCATAGATCATAAGATGTCGTTAAAAAGAGAATTCTTCTTCCTTAAATTTTGTAAACCAAGCATAGGAACAAGAGCTAATCAACACACACACACACACACACAAAATATAACAGCAAAAATATTTTTTTTTTTTCATCTTAATATACATATTTTCTGTACATTTAAGGGGTATCCCCAACTGAGGATTTAATGGATTCAAAAAGTCCTCCTAAATTCAAGTAAAATATATGTGTCCCCGACTGATATTTTAATGAATTTTGCGAAACCTTCTGAAATATAGGTATCCTTCATAACTTATGAAATTGTAAGGATTTCATTAATAGAGGGATTTTAAAAGTTTTAGATGGATTTCGAGCTTAAAAACACATATAACAAACTCTTTTAAAATTTCACCATTTTTAATGAGATTCTTATGGTTTTGTTAAAAATCTATTCATAAGTATCTCACATATTTCAAATCCATAGACACTTTCGATTCTGAATTCCCCTTATATAAATGTCCAAAAAATCAAACAGATGGGGGACATAAAAATGGAGAACTTTTATTACCTGTTTCGACCACCAATAACGATGCGAAGATCAGGACAAAACTTGGAAAGAGCAATGGCAGTAGAGCCTCCAACTCTTCCAGTGCCTCCCAGTATCAGAATTCTGGAATTCTTAACTTTTTCTGGAAGCTCAACTCTGTTAGGATTACTTTTTTGTTCAGTATTTTCTTTTGCAAAGGCCATTGACAGAGTTGAGTTCAATTGCATGCACAATCTTGCCATGTCTCTCTCTCAATCTCAATTCACACACGAGTGAAGAGTGAGAGAATGAGGGTCTTGTGATATCGAGTTATCGGTTTATCGTTATTGATGAGAGATGACGTGGGCGGTGCTAGGACAGGTTTTTGTTTCTTTTGTTTAACCGGTAAATAGAGATATCAAAATGGTTCATAAACGAGTGCCCGGCTGCTTGGGTCTCTTTGCAAATTGTTCTTCTGGGCTCGATTCATTTCAATTGACACCATTTTATTTTAATAGATGTGCTTAAGAGCATTTCCAAGAATTTGGATCAAATTTGGCCCGAATCTTTTTTCTTCTCCAACGGTAAAACTGTTTTTATTTTTTTCTTATTCTACAAATTATTTATATATTCATTATCTATTTAATCGATTAACTATTATGTTATTTAAGTTTAAGATTGTGATCGTGCGCTTGCCCGCATGTTGTTTTCATAATTGTATGCTCGTTTTTAATTACCATTTCGAAAAGGGAAAAATACATAATTAAGGTGTTTAGAATACACAATTTCAATTTTTAGATAAACTTAAAAAATTTCAAAAATCAGGTATCTATTTAACTAAATTAAATAATTAGATTTATTTATTAATTATATAAATTCAGGTCACAATACAAGATAAATTCAGGTTACAAAATGTAAATGACTTAAGTCACAAATAATTTTATGGTCACAATTTATCAAAATAGTGGGTCACAATAACAGTTTTATCAAGTCACAAATAATTGCGAGGTCACAAGTTTTTAATTAATCAATCCCGAGTTATTTCTAGGTCACAATACAAGATAAATTCAGGTTACAAAATGTAAATTGCTTAGGTTACAAATAATTTTAGGGTCACAATTTATCAAAATAGTAGGTCACAATAACAGTTTTATCAAGTCACAAATAATTGTAAGGTCACAATTTTTAAATTAATCAATCCCGAGTTATTTCTAGGTCACAACTTATCAAATTATGAGGTCACCAATCTTTTAAGTCACAATTATCATATTATTAAGTCACAATTGACTTATCAATTATTTAGTCACAGGTCACATTATGTAAAATTTTAGGTCACAATAATAAAATTTTTACTTTACAACTGATTTCAAGGTCACAAAATTATGAAATCAATTATTTGGTCACAGGTCACATTATGTAAATTACGAGGTCACATCTCATGCAATCAACATTTACTCGTGCCACCGCCACCGCCACCACTGTCAATCGGACAACACCACCAATATCAACGGACGATAAAAAAAAAGGCAAATAACAAATTAATCAACTATAAACCCAACCTCCACTGCCGGTATCCACAGCAAATAGATCAACAATAAACTCCACTTCCGCCATCACCGCCAATATCACATTTATGTGCACCACTATCATCAATGATCATCAAACACCACCGCTTCCTCCACCACCATCAGATCTGCAACTTCACCACTCCCCACGTGCACCCCCATCATTTTTAAGGTCACAGGTATAAAATTATAGGTAACAATTTTAAATCGAGTTCACAGCCGCCGCCGCCGCAGTAGGACGGTCTGAACGCTGTCGTCACGACAACCACCCCAAGAGGTCACAATTGTTCTGAGTAACTACCTCTGTCTCACCATAGCCATCACCCCCATCGCCACACCATGAACCACACTCACAAACTACAATAGCTCACCCCTCAAATTTGTCAAGGTCCAGCATCTTGCACAATCAACTTGCAGCTGCCTCTACCGCCGCTAGGGTCTGAACACCACCACCATGACTATCACCGTCGCCTCCGCCACAATGGCCTCCACCACTACCACCGAGTGCAGTTACTCCACCGACACTTAAACTTGCCCCAACTCCAACATCCACCTCCACCTCCAACCCAACCCAACCCACACCACTAGGACCTCACCACACCGAACCAACACCGGCACCTCACTACTACCCTCAGCACCGTGCCACCACTAGCTACTGCCAAAGCCGCTAGCACCACCACAACGAAAGCCTCCTGCATTTAACCTCACCCCCAACACCAACACCACCAGTCACCGGCGCTGCCTCATCAAAACAAAACTACCACAAGCTTCAGCGGTGTCAGAAACACCACGTGACCCTGCTGTACCTACGGACTTCATCGATGACAACACTGCAATTGCAGATCTACGCGATGACGCCGATGGGGTGAGAGCGCGCATATCTCCACCTTTGGCTGCCCTGCGCGCAGATGTTGGCTATGTGGAGTGTGAGGAGTTTATTCCAGAAGACAGACCTAGCAGCGGCGCCGATTTTCTTGCTGGCGGGGATTGGGTGTGCCCGTGGAGGAGAGGCAGAGGTGGTCTGTGGATGGAGAGAATCTGAGAATGGTTTGAACGGGTATAGAAATAGATTATCAATTAGGGCTGAATATTTTAGATTATTATTATTTTAATTAATTAATTTTTAATTAAAACCTGAATTTTGAATTTTTATAGGTTTGATCTCATTTATGAAATTAGATCTTTAAAAGTTGGGGTAGGTGTAATTTCCACTTTCGAAAAATTATCGTGTTTATACCGCTGTTCGAAAATTAAATTTCAGCCCTTCCAATTATAACTATTCGATCTAACATTATTATTACTAGTATTAATTATGGCATTATCATACACGAAAACAACAATAATAATACGATATGAGGCTGGTTCCTTTCTTATTCTTGATTCTTGGTACTTTGCCTTGCCTTTCAGATCCCGGATGTCATCACTCTTAATAGTTCGGAAACCTGTTCATGGTTTGTGACATGATCACGTGCAGAGCTGCCATAAATCATTCACATATTTCATTTTTTTTTTTCCCAAAGTTAACAATCTCATTCAAACAATATCCCGTTGAAGGCAATTAAATAAGAAACGAGGGATACAAGCGATCCAATCTCTAGAAATCGAATGCAAACAAGAAAAAGAGGCGACATAGTGGGCAACTGTATTTCTCTCGCGAGGAATAAAGTTGCATGTGTCACTGTCCATATTTGCCAAAAAAGTGGTAATGTCGCGAAGAACATGGGCATTTGGCAAGAAATCTAAATCATCCTTCAGATTGTTAACCAATCATAAGCAGTCCGATTCAACCACACCCAAGGGAAGAGCATTTTCGTGGACGAGTTTCAGTCCCTCAAGGAGTGCAAGGGCCTCAGTTGCTTCAATTCCAGTAACTCCCCTGAATGATCTTGCTGATACCGCACAAATTCGGCCTGTATCGTCCAAAATAGCTTCACCTGAAGAGAAGTGAGGCCAATTTACTTTAACAGCTGCATCAACCTGGAGTGTGAATTTACCTGGTTTGGGCGCAAAAGAATGACCTGAACCGGGAGTCTGTGAAGCTTCCTTAATCTGGCCAAGTTCATGCACATTCAAACAGTCAGCCGCCGACACAGCAATGGTTTCAGCCCGTCTCATCTGCGAGCCATGAATCACCTTGTTCCGTTCAAACCACAGAAACCATGCCGTGTAGATGATCAACTTCAGTTCCCCAGAAGGAAGGCTAGTGGAAATATTGAAAATCATTTCTTTTGAGTCTGTCGAAGCTCGAAATCTCTTGAGCGTCCTCCATAATTTGACTGCTTTCCAAACACGTATCGAGTGCGGGCAGTGAAGGAGAAAATGGACCAGTGATTCGGCTCCACCACAAAATATGCATCTTCCATCCTTAGAAATGCCGCGGCGTTGCAAATTCATCTTAGTGGGTACTGCATTGTAGAACAATTTCCACCAGAAAATTCGAATCTTGGGAGGGATGGATAGGTTCCAAATAACATATTTCATTTATTTATTGCATAGATGATAGAACCTCGTATAATGAAACAGTTGATCTCATAGATTACCAACTTCTAATTATTTTCATGATGTTCTAATTCACAGATTTTGCATATATCCCAAGTATATATAAAGATAAATATTGGGCCGAAACAAAGAAATATCTCAGGAACTTCCAGATAAGGGAAAATGTTAAAAATAGATCATTTATGGACACTGAATAGACAGATATGCCTTGGAAAATCTTTTACATGGTATTCTTTTCCTAACGAACGACACAGCAGGAATAAGCCAATCTATTGAGCTCCTAATGTTGTCTCTCTAGGCAAAGGTGTAATGTCCAAAGAACAGAAACTAGGCTCCCATGGCAGAAAATAGAAATGAAGAAAAACTGCAGGTTCAGCTGAGCGAATACATTAATCCTCAATCGCCAGTTTTCTGCTTTTGACTGGGAGGCGTATCTTGATAAAACCTAGACAGAAATGCAACTGTTCAGCATAAATAACGTGGAAAATTGCGACAAAAAAAAAAAAAAAAAGGAAAGAGACCATCTACTAACCATATTCGGATTATTTAGTTAACCTAATAATACTTGTAAAATTATTTCGATCAGTCCTAACATAGTTGTACAACTGTAGTCGGTTGTCATTCAATAACGATTTTCTTCTCCAAAAAAATGTGTTCTTCAAACGTACATAACGATAAGTTATTTTAAGTCATCAATAGAAATGAGAGAAAAAAAAAAAGATGTTTCAAAGAATCACGTGTCCCTCTGCCAATCATATGAACACATTAATGGGGAACTACTGGAGGAGAACATGGTTTGGTACGAGCAAGGTTCGATCAAAATAAGACCTAAGAGTTTTGCGTAATTAACTTACATGTCTGATATTCTTTTCCTCCTGTCCGAGCAAATATACGGAATCAATTCCTCGATTTTCATACTACTAAAAATACCATTGAGATTATGACTCAGCAAGTTGCACTCAAAGTTTGAAGTTGCTGATAAATCCTTTAGTTCCCCTTTCAGATTTTCCATCAGTATGAAACCTGAAGACGTACTATATGGTTAGAAGCAGATTCAAACAATATGATGAAAAATCATCCAAAATATGAACAAATAAAAAAATCAACAAAATAATCCAACATCAAACCTTGTATCATTTAATAAACCCGTCAACGTTTTCTAATCGAGTTAAATCAAATCTCAAATGGAGGAAAGTCAATTATATTTACAGCTTTATGGATCTCAACGATATGTCTTTCTTATATCCACTTAATTTTCACGAGTATAGTTGTGCACTCGCTCATGGCAGTGTTTCAATAGGCCAATTCTGTCAATAAATCCATATTTGACAATAAATTCAGTTTGTAGCTGTAATAGCTGTCAAAGAGCCAAACACATCTGGGATTCAAATGTCAAACTTTAACCGAATTATCTTAAGACACTCCCTCTTCAATTACATTTTGATTCAATTTAGTGCTCAATCAAAGTCAAAGTCAAAGTCACTCACCGTTAAGTAAGTTGACAGCCAAAGAGCTTTATGTCTCTAGGTTGGTTCTACTGACGAGTATGGTCCAATTTTTAGAAATGCTTCCGTAAAAACGTGGATTTGTACAACTTCACAAGTAAATTATTATTTCGGGTCAAATGATGAAGGATATCAAGAGCTAAACGTCATTCCACTATCAACAGTCATACTGATAATACCATGAGTGGAAAACGCAGCAGTTTAATGTGCACTTGAAAGGTTTCTTAAGTGTGTGTTTGGTATTGTTTAAAATGAGTTTTTTTTTTTTTTTAAATGAATAATGATTTTTAGGAGAATAGATGGTTAAGATTTAGTTGAAAAGTCAAATATTGTAGGATTCACTTTTAATGGATGGTTGAGATTGAATACTGTAAAAAAAAAGAGAAAAATTTAAAGAGTGTCAAACAAAGACAAAGTAAAAGAGCATTCCTCTTTCGAAAAAAATAAATAAAAATAAAACACAAAGGCCCTATGTGTGTGTGAAAATCAAAATCAAAACATTGAAAAAAGTACAATACTAATTTTTTGTCAATTATCAAAATTTACGAACTCATAGAACAAGAAATGGACTTTTCACAATATAATTTTATTAAAATTACAACTTGTTGAATTTAATGCTTAAACTTAATTTGCCTACAAATTTAAAATGACAACAGATAATTAAAATGTTTTTCCTCACAGACACAAAGGTTCTAAAGACAACTACAGCCAAGAAAAGTAAACCAGGAATCATTAGAAAAACATAAAAAATCATAATCATAGATTAACTATAAAAGCTGTACAATACGAAAAGGGATTGGTAAAAGAAACATACTGAGGACCCGAAGCGTTCGTAAATCAAATTTCTTTACTAGGGTTTCATGTCCGATTTTCTTGGCACGTTGATGTATGAGGGTTTTCAAACCCATCAAAAAATCCTATAAATATAAATTAATTAACAAAGTGTACGTATTACGAATAATCAGTGCACCAAGAATTAGAAAATTAGCATGAAGAATGTGGGATTGAACTTACGAGTTCCGATTCAGATAGAGAGCAGAGCCAACGGACATCTTCTATATGGTTGTTTCCGAGTACACTATGTTCATCCATGGGAGTATCAACTCATAAAAGTCAAGATTTTGGACTATTTCTTCCCTTTTGATTCCTAAATAACAAGGCCGGTAATGGTTATCAAATTCTGAATAAAACAATATCAAAAGTGAAGCAACAGTTGCTGCACACAAATCAAATACAAAAATAACTAGTACTGTTAATAACTAGGTATAAAAACTAAAAGTTAATTTTTTTACCAATTAATACAGACTAATTTACCAGATACAGAAAAGAAAAAATCGTTACTTTCCCGCATTACAGCGTGCTCCAGAAAAATTGAGAGAAACAATTTCCTCTTGTCAATTTCTAATCAAAATTTATTAACATGAATACTTCTTAATTAAATAATGGAGAATAGGTACTGTAACAAACATGAGATTCTAATCTAATTCACCTCAACAGACATAGCCAGGAATTCAGGGCAAAAAATTAGAAACCCAATTCGTCAACAATAATAAACGCTGAGGAAATATAAAATTTTCAAAAGAGTGTTAACCTTCTGCAAATGTATTCAGAGGCAACAGGAAACCCTAGACTGCTGCAGGTTTTTGGAAGCACAGGTGTGTATTTTGCTCGTTTTGGGCGGTGGTAGGGGGGCGGCGTAGGCAGTTTTGTATTGGCATCTATTTACACTCCTCCCGCTGCAGGGATTTCTTTTTCTATTTTTTGTTGTTAACCATTTTTTTAATGAAAATTTGTAATGTTGGTCCCCAACTTATTGTTTCAGTATCAAATTGACCCTTAACTTCAGAAGAAACAAATTGATATCACGTGTCACGTGACGCGGGCTTCTTATCCCACTTCAAATGAGGAAATTAAACCTACAACTTCAATTTTTCGGGCACAACCCAAGCTCCTTGAAATTGGATATATGCGAGGGGTAATTTGCAATGTTTTAAAAATCGATACTAGCACAGGGGATAGTGGATTGTAAGTGTACCAAAGGAATAAGAAAATTTAGTTCTTTTCTTGCTTAGAGAACTCTTCTATTGTCTTGGCATGGGCACCGTATCTTTTTCCCTTGCGATGGTGAAATTTGGATGAAAAGAAAATGAATTTCAGAGAATTTAATTCCTAAGAATTAGAAGTTTGATTGGTTTAATTTTATAGGTGAAAAAAGTAGGAAATTTTTCAACTTTTGTTGTTTGATTGACATTATTTTTCATGGAAAATAAAGTAAAATTGATCTATTTTAATAAAAAATAAATATATTTTTTAATTTTTTCACACATTTGTACTTGATAATAATAATGTTAATTTTTAGAAAAAAAATAAATCAATTAACAATAACAAAAATGATCAAACGTAACGAAAACGGTATAAGATTTTCCATGGAAAATAAAACTTCCTCCCCCCGGCGGGAAAATGAATTCATTCAAAATAAGGAAAATACTGAATTTCGAGGTAAGTGGAAAAATGAATTCCATAGAAAATTTAGGCAACCAAACAGCGCAAAGTTGGAAATTCACATGGAAAATTATACGAATCAAACGCACCATAAGTATCTTTATTCTAGATTCTCTATCATAACAATAAGGAAAACTCCATGTTAGTCAGGGACGGATTTAGAATTTCAATCTTGCAGAGGCAAAAATGCGGAGGGTGAAGAGGGAGGCCCCCCACCCAATATTTTCGTGGTGGAGCTCTCGATTTTTATTTTTATTTTTTTTAATCAAGAGGATTGAAAACAGCAATTTTGAGTACTAAAATAAGCAGGTTAGATTAATTGATTAAAAAGACAAAATCAATTTATCGATACAAAAACAATATATCCATCTACATGTCTAACGCTATACAAATTGAAAATAAATATAAACATTAAATTAAATGAACATAAAAAAGACAAAAACAAAATCTGCCTATTTATATCTATATAACAAATTGTAGAGAGGGCTCGATATCTTAAATTGATCTCTCCTTGTCGTAATCTCTTCAAACTTGTAAATAAGAGAATCTATTGAAAAAATCTCAACAATCTCATTTTCAATATACACAAACATTGTACTGGACAAAAAAAATCATCTTCCATTTTATTTCTCAACCTCGTCTTAATGACATCATAGCTAAAAATACACGTTCTATAGTTGATGTTGAAACTGAAAGAGTTAAAACGAATCAATCTATCAACAAGATTATAACTCATTAATTTTCTTGTCAGTATGAACAGTTGGCATATATCTGAAAGTGTTGTCAAGTTTTAAAATTGAGAGTTACGTCGAATGAATTGAAAATTGAATAATGGGTAGTATTTCTAATTAAGTCTAAGGCTTTTGTATTATTGGACTTTAAACTTTTAAGTTATTTGGTCAATATTTACCAAATGGAAGAAAATTTAAAAACTTGGGTTAAGTACACAATTACACACATATAAACTTAAAAATTTTTGTTGGATCTAAAAAAAAAAAAAACTTGAAATTTTTTGTGATCAAAGATTTTGTAACTAAATACACAAGTATCAAAATAATTTTTAAAAACAGAATTAAGTTTTGTAATTAATTACAATTGTAACTTTATTTCAATTTGTAATTAGTTACAATTGTAAATTTAACTACAATTGCAATTAATTATCACCACCACCATCACCACCACCAATCACCACCTAATTTTTAATCAGTCACCGCCACAACCACCATCAAAAATACAATTATAACTTATTTCAATTTTGTAATTAATTATAATTATAACTTTTGAATTAGTAAAGAATTAGTGTAATTCGTAATTTGTAATTAATTACATTAGATAATTGTAATCGGTCATCCCCACAACCGTCGTCGTCGGAGCACCGTCGAAAATACAATTATAACTTTATTTTAATTTGTAATTAGTTACAATTGTAACTAATCACCACCACCACCGCCACCGATCACCACCTGACACCATCACCACCAACCATCATCTAACGCCATCAGTACCAACCATTCCCCCATCGCTATCACTGCCGTTAGGTTTGGCTCACAAACCCTATCCTCCTCCTTGATGAAGTGATAGTGAATGCCATTCGAGAGTGAGAGGAATCAGAAAACTCCAAATAGTACCAATTTGTACACATTCAGCATCATCCTGATTTGAGGACAGCAATCTCAGCATAGCTTCCTTCTTTGCTTCAATGGTGGAAGCTTCATCACCATCCTTCACATAAGTATTTTCTGTTTTGTTATTCATATTGTCTTCCTGAACAACTATTTCAACCAGACTACGGGTTTCCATCAAAATCAATTACTTGACAATTTCCTCTTCCACAAGCTCATAGAGGCGCAAAGGGAGACCACCAAGGGATTATTTTTGGTAAGACTTGATGCCCAGCATCAAGATCAAATAGAAGAGGACTATACTTCAACTGTATTTCATTACTTGGATGAAGAGTTTATGCATTGTAAGTAAAATGGTGGCGGAGGCAAGGCGGATGGTGGTGGTGATGGAAGCTTCATGCCGGAATCGATCTGAGTTTTTGGAGGGGAGAGAGAGAAATAGGAATGGTTAGGGTTTGGTATATATTTATATACCTGATTTAGTATAATAGTTTTAAATTAACTGATTTAAAAAATTTAAGGAATAAATATATTAAATGGCCTAATTAGCCCTAAAAATTTTGCAGGACGAAACCTAAAAATACACTACAAATTGACTAGGAGTTGTAGATCGGTGGAAAATGTCGGTGATTTATTTTTTAACATAACAATTTTTTATGTTTCAATTAAATTTTTGTTTAGGGGTTATCAGAAAGGTCATGTCAAAATTATAAAAACAAATGAAGTCTGCTTTAGAAGTGAAGTTCAGACGTCAAACTTTTATAAATCAATACTTGAACAACACAATCAACCAAAAAATTAGAATGTGGAATAAAGAATCAAGTAAATAAATTTGGAAGAATTAATCTTTGTTTTGAATTTTTATGTAACGGCACGTAGAATAGAGAATCGGTTGTGGTGAGTTTCAATTTCATAGGATTTATTTAAGTTAGGAACCAGCTAAACTGGAAGCGGATCATGGGTTGGCTTGTAAAAATCGGTGTCTGATGGATTTTTTTCTGGGTTTTTAATTTAGGGAAAAAATCATAAATACCCAATAAAAAAATATTATTTCATGAAATACTGCATACTCTTTCATATATGTAATATACTATTTAACAAATAAAATATAACCAAAATTACTGCATCCAATAATTACTCCTTTTCCATTTTCCATATATCTATTATATTTTGTAAGTCATGAATTTAAAGAGAAGCTTGATTACGCTGATTTAAATTGTGAGCCCCAATTAATCTTTATTTCAAAAACTCCTTTGCAAAGATCCCAATAAACGGAATAATATGACTATGCATCTTCATCATCTTCAGAAATCGGTCATGAATTCCTTAAACCTTCTAAGGACTGCACTTTTTCTTCATCGATAATTGGGTATTTCTTCTACTGTTCGGTAACAAAAAATGAAGGAAATTCCATTGCAAAGATTTTTATGCAACTATAACAAGGGCAAGATTTGAGGAATTGTGCATGGATTGTTCATGAAATGTATGGATCCAGTGGAGAAAAGTTTGAGGGATGCAAAGATTGATAAATTGCTGGTTCATGAGGTTGTGCTAGTTGGTGGATCAACCGTGTTTCCAAAAGTTGGAAAAATTTTGCAGGACTTTTTCAATGGGAAAGAGCTCTGCAAGAGTATAAATCCCGACAAGGCAATGGCTTATGGCGCCGAAGTGCAGATGGCTACATTGACTGTTGAAGGTGATGAGAATGTGCAAGACTTGCTTTTGCTTGATGTTACACCTTTGAGTTGGCCTTGAGACTGCAGGTGGAGTCATGACTATGATTCCAAGAAACACTCCCAACTTAAAAAGAGTAGATTTTCTCGACTTATTCCGATAATCAGTCTGGCGTCAGTGGCGTGCTTATATAAGTGTGAATGTGAAAGAGCGAGGACTAGAGATAACAATCTTCTTGGGAAGTTTGAGCTCACATGTATTCCTCCTGCACCTAGGGGGTACCACAGATCAATGTGACCTTTGACATTTATGCCGATGGCATACTGAACGTCATGTCTGAGGACAAAAGCACAGATGTGAAGAACAAGATAACGATCACAAATGATAAGGGAAGATTGAGCAAGGAAGACATCGAGAAAATAGTGCAAGATGCTAAGGTCTGAGAGGTACAGTGCTGAGGACGAGGAGGTGAAGAAGATGGTGGAAGAGAAGAACGCGTTAGAGAATTATCATTGGATTTTCAAAATATGCACAATTTTCTTCATTTTTGTAAATGGTGAGATTGGATCTTTGTTCCAATTGTTTTATGAGAAGTAACAACACACAACAGTAACTGGAAGCTTAATTATCTGATATGGGGAATGTTCTCTTGGTTTACTAGTGAAATATTAGTTCAGTAATGTCTGTAATGAGTTTCCATGGTAGGATGTTGACATTTATTCATTTTTTGGTTTTCTTGTAAGTTTTAGCCATGTTAATTTTTCTTTTACCTTTTGTCATGTGATCTATTCCTACATATATTGTCTTGGAAATCCATAACATTTAACTCTGGTCTTGTGCATATTGAGAAAATATTAGCTAGAATGAACTTTTAATGAACTCCTACACCTTGTTGCTCTTGTTCATTACGATAAAGATCACCACACTATGGAATTTAACTCTTACCACAGTAATACATCGTGTAATATATCTCGCATTAGTATGATACATAGAGTCATAAAAAATATCATTGACTCATGTGCCTATGAAATATAAAGCACCTAATGAACATTGCATGGTTTGACACATAGACTTTTCACACAACAAAAAGGGATACATGAAATGTGGATATTTTAAATTGACATTACGATGTGTTGTCTCCTCATTGGATGATGAGAATGTGATATGTGCTTCATCACTCAAGGGGCATGCATGAGCGACGTACAAACCCGAATTTAGGGAATAAACATGTAATGAGATTATATAAATAAATTCAAAATCAAATACAAGCCAGAATGAACTTAATAACGATGAAAAATCATTATAAAAGAAGACAAAATTCATGAACTAATTATCAATAACTGGAAAATTACATACCTACTTTTCTCGAAATCGATTATGTACGATTCAATAGCACACACGATAATCTTACAGTAAAGGATGATTTGAAATTTCTAATTCATATGAAACAGTTTTTTTCACCACTTCTTTTGCTCACAAAATTAATGAGCCCCCTAATTCCAGCAGCCTTGATTTATGATTTGGCTGTAATTATTTTTTATATGAGAGAGGAGAGAATTTGTTAATTGATGAGAGAGATGTTTGTTAATTGATTTAATTTAGGAGGAGTGAGGTGATGTTTCATTATCAAATTTACTTTTATAATGTAGTATTATTGGAAATGAAAAAGGTTTGATGTAAGATTAAAATTATTTTTTTAAATGGGTTATGTGGTGTAATTTCCTCTTTTAATTAAAGGGTTTAAACCGATTCATAGATATTTGAAATGTTTCTATGAGGACTGATTTTACATTATAATTAAAGGGTGGGATACTGATTTGCGATTTTATAAAACTTTGAGACCAATTTTGATTAAAGAAAATAGAGGTCTTAGAATTATGGATGATATTAATACTCATGAATCATCCATTGGTGACTCAATACAAATGGGTGGAGGTAAATTTAATGATCCGCCATAGGTATGAGTCGGGTGTGAGTTTTTCTATAAAACTCATACCCGACTCGCATACCCATTTGTTGCCAAAAAAAATAATAAAATAAAATAATAGTAAATAAATAAATTAGCATTTAAAAGGCCAGTCATAATTCACAAACTCATTTCTCTTGCTTCATCTCCAAAGAAATTTGCGTTTTTTCTTTCCTTCCCAAGATTTTCACTTCTTGCTTCAAGAACTTCATTTCTTTCAGCTAATTATTGTTAGTTTGATTTCTTTAAATATCATAATTATTTATCGTTAGTTTGTCATGTTTATCGTCAATTATCATCTCCAAAGAAATTTGCGTTTTTTCTTTCCTTCCCAAGATTTTCACTTCTTGCTTCAAGAACTTCATTTCTTTTAGCTAATTATTGTTAGTTTGATTTCTTTAAATATCATAATTATTTATCGTTAGTTTGTCATGTTTATCGTCAATTATCTTCATTAAATTTTTTTTACAAAATAATATAAAATAAATGGGTTCTTAATGGGTGTGGAATTATATCCGTTTGCGACCCACACCCTCCCCCTTCGACCCACTTATGTGCGCGGTGGTACATGCAGGTATGGGAAGGTAGAAAAAATGTTCTTTCCAATAGGCAAGGCCACTTGTCCAAAAAAAATGACTACTTTGACATAAGATTTGGAAACCGAACCAAACCAGTTGGATTTTGGTTTTAGTTGTTAAAAGTTGTTTCAATCCGCCAAGTTGATTTCTCATTTATATTAAGAACTCGTTTGGTAAGGAAAAAAATTTCACCTCAATTTTTTAAATTTAATCTTAACCATTCATTTTTAGTCAAACTCACAATTTTTTACTTTTTCAAACTTTTTAAAACCACACATTCATTAAAAAAAAATAAAAAAATCACCAAAATCAAAATTTATCAGCTCTAATTTCTTATTTCTATATTTTTTGCACAGACTAAAACGAGCATTTTATGCACGTTCTCCAACATGAAATTAGGAAAAGAGAATTAGAACAGAGTTTACGCACGATTCAATAGCATATCTTCTCGTATAATTTTGAGCTGTTTACATGAAATAAGGAAATGAGAGTTAGACGAGCCTTTCATGTGAAAAGATAAAACACTATTTGCATTAAGAGAAATCTCTATCCACTGCTCTTGTATAATTTCTCCACCATTTTCCTGTATTCTGCCAAAACAAAATTGACGAAAATTAGATATAAAACTCATTCATGGCTGCAAATTTCCAATGGAAAACTTGTCTAATTCATTTGGTTTTGACTATACCTTCTTGATTTCCCCATAGTGATGCTGCCTGAGTGTTGAGAGGTGAACTCGTGTTCGGCTCTACACGACAGCAGAACGAGAAAACTAAGTCACAGATAGTCGCACAACACCAGTATGATCAATGAAAAAAAAAAAAAACTAACACGAAATTACCTCCAAGCAAGCTCTGAATCGATAGCAGTATAGTTCTCACATCGTAGGCAGACGACCATTTATCCTGCGAAAAATGAAAAATTACTTTCAGAATTCAGATACTTGTGTCTCACATGGACAATTTTCCGAAGATTATTATTTGATAATAATAACCTGTAATATGTCCAAGCATATGTTCCCGTGCATATCGAAGTTGGGATGGAAGCAGCTCGTCTCGAATTTGACCTTCGGAGGCTTGAAAGGGTAGTCGGGAGGGAAAGAAAGCGATAACTTGTATTCCGTCCCTTCGAATACTGTGTCTTTGCTGCCAATAATTGTTCCTTTCCAGTGGAATATGTTGTCTTCCTCAGGGAAAGCTGATATTCCTGCATCTCCACTCATCTAAGATTCGAGAATTCAACAGTATCAGTTAACTGAAAGTCGATTCGAGGCTACAAAATATGCATCTGAAGTAACGTGGTTCTTACCATTAGAGCCATTAGTTCGGATTGCAACCTGTTTGTTGAATAAAAAGAAAAGCTGCTTAGTCAGGATAATTTGAAAAAAAATGATTTAGCTTATTAAAATTCACCGATCGGATTAAATTAAGAAGAGAAGAAAAACTGCAGAGAACATAACCTCTAACTAATCAGAAAATTGAGGATTTCTTGATGACATAAATCAATGAAAAAACACAAATTAAGAAAATCACTTCAACCACTAGAATTTAATTTAAATAAAGATAACTATTAGGTTTCTTGAAGTCAATTCGAGTTCAAAATTCAGCAATCAGATCATATCGTTATAGTCCATAAAATTAAATCAGGAAACAAAAAATGTGAGTGAGACACCGTATACTTAATTAATAATAGTAATAAATATAAATAATAATAATAATTTAAATGTGTATAGATATACCTTTTCAGAACAGACTGTGTGTCAACGGTTTTTGAAGTTGGTAAAGGCTTCTTGGATGGTGTAACCACCGGTCCGGCGGCGGCGTTAGTGCTGCTGTCGTTAATTGTAGTCATTGTCTTTCTTCTGTTTAATTCTTTTCCTCTCGAAGATCAAAATCAATGATTTCCTAGAAAATGAAAAATGCAAATTTCAAATTTGTAATACTGGAACGAAGAATAAGAGAATTAGGGAAAAATCTCTTATTCTTCCAGAGAGAGAGAGAGAGAGAACTGAGAACTGAAACTGTGAAAGCGTTTTATAAGAAAAAAAATAAAGATGGAAACGGTGTCGCTTTGCGTTTGTGAAGTCAAAAATATTTTCGACCGTTATATGGGCTGGGCAAATAGTGCTGTTTTTCTTCTAACGGCTAGTTTATTAGGTTTTCAAATCCAATGACATTGTGTTTGGTAAATTGTTTATAATTTTTTTTTTCCAAATCACTTTTAATTACACACATTTATCAAAATTATTTTTCAATCACATATTTTATCTCCAAAATAGCAAATTATTGTTTATAAACATTTTTTTTTTACCACAGAGGCTAAATTAAAATTGGGTGGTAAATTGAATTAATTGGAATTATTATTAAATCAAGAATAAAAATGAAATTTAGGAAATAAATATTATTTATATTTAAATGGATCTTGATTTGTCATGTGGAGAAAAAAAAATTCTTAAAAGGGTTATTTGGTTGAATTGCATTTGTTAAGGAATAAAATTATCCATAAAATTATTTGAACATATAAAGTATGTGTTGCTGAAATGATTAGATATTGAATGAATATTAGTGGACAATATCAGATAAAAAAAATAAGTTAAAATCTTATTTATTATACTATTTAGTCTTATCTAATATCGTATATCACAAATACACAAAGTCTGTATGGTATGCAAATCTTGCACAGTCCACCTAAATAAATAAGTTGTTTGGTAAAAGTTATTTGTTCATAACAAAAAATTGAAGATTTTCTGATAAAATATATGATTGAAAAATGATTTTAAAAAATGTTTATAAATTTGTTAATAAACAAGTTATCGAGCACGCTAATTACTCAGATGGAAAATTGCCCAAAACATACAGTACATAATATATATAATAATAATATTGAACAACGCTAAGATGAACAAGTTTTTACTTTTTAACTCATTCTTCATTTTTTTTTTTAAAAAGGTGTAACTCACACATTGAGGGCCTCAACCGACTCTGCTCTGAGCCATTAGTTGAGGAGGTTAATCGCAGGTTATACCTCCTAAAATCGGGATGGAGGATTTGATGGTAAGTCCAAAGAATTCTTCATTTTTTAATATTGTACATTATTGCACTTGGCTTTGAACATGGGACTTGGAATTTAGATTGGACATGCCAACAAGGCAACAACGAAGGCATACTTGTCGAAGCAATGAATATAAGACCAAAATTTTGATAAAAGCATTCTATGCAGACTAATCACTGATATATAACTAGCAAAAGAACCTAAGGTGACCGTTCTGTGTTGTATTTCATTTTTTATTTTAATTTTTGAAAATATTTTCTATTATTTGTTTTTATTTTTTGTTTTTAAATATGTTGAAAATCCGTTCTGTTTGCAATTTTTTAAAGCTGTTTCTAAAAATGAAAAACTGGAAAACATGTTCTGTTTTAAATTTGACAGAATGCTACTCTAACTATTTGTAATTAATTTACTTGTGGGTTAAATTATAAAAAAATTGTTTTTTAAAAATTTACTTTCTATTATAAGAAATTAACTTATCTATTTTTTATTGGAATCATTTAATAATGACTAAAAAATATTATAAAAATTGATAAAGTAATTAATGATCAAGTCTCAAAAATATTATAAGAAATTAGCTTATCTAATTATTGTTACGACGTTCATTTTCAAGTCACAATAAAACATGAGTTCATGTAAATAAAATAATCACACAAAGAGTTTGACTCAACAAAATAGATGCAAATGATCGTAAACCAAAATAATCACACATAGGGTCTATGTTCAAGACATTTTTTGAATTATTACCCTAAACGTAGAGTTTACTGATCCTACCTCATACATAGAAGTAAAATAACTCATGTTTATAACTTTTTTGTAATGTTTTTTGCAAAAAATTCAGGTTTTTTGCCAATACAATAACAATAAAAATTCTCACTTATTTTTTTGTAATGTTGATATTGAATTTAATAAAATTTTATTATAAACTTAATTCCAAGTTAGGATAATTCTAAAATATATATATATATTTTTCTCGTTCTGAAACTTTGTTGAACTACACTTAAAACACAAAAAACGAGATTTTAAGCATTTTGCTTTTTGTGTACAATTTTTTTTCTTTTTAAAATATATTTTCGAAAATGGTAAAGAGAACGTGTTTTACCATTTTAAAAAATAAAAATAGAAAATGACATCAAAATAGGAAAGAAAACATGGTCAAAATGTAAGTTATAAGATCAAACATTAAGATGACGTTCTGTTTGTATTTTCATTTTCGAAAATGTTTTGTATTTCCTGTTTTTATTTTTGTTTTCAACTTTGCTGAAAACACGTTGATCTATCATTTCTGAAAACTGTTTTTGAAAATGAAAAGTTAGAAAAAAAAAATTCTGTTTGAAATTTTTCAGAATACTATTTAAACTATTTTTAATTAATTTTCTAGTAAAATACTACCACCAGAATCCATTTATCAATGCATTTTTTGAAATATAACAAGAATTTTCACTTAATTTTTTTTCGTAATGTTGATATTGAATTTAACAAAACTTTATTTAAGCTTAATTCCAAAATAGGATAATTCTCCAAAAAAAAAAAAAAAAATTCCAAAACGTATTTTGAACATTTTTTGTTGAAATACACACAAAACGCTCAAAACGAGATTTTGGACGTTTTGCATTTTGTGTACAATTTTTTTTTTTTTTTTTCAAAATGCGTTTTCGAAAATGGTTAAGAGAACGCGTTTTTAGTATTTTCGAAAATAAAAACAGAAATATACCTTAAAACAATAAAGAGAACAGGGCCTTAGCTCTATTTAACGCTGCCATATTTTCGAAGGAAAATCAAAAGTTACTCTTTTTGTCTTGTTTGACAGCCAACAATTGAAGTCGACATATTTTTCCTGGAAGACGTCCACACACCTGATTTTCTTTGTTTCTACTGAAAACATTTTCTCCCACTTTGTTAGAGAAAATGATTTTTAGGTAAAGAAAGTTTATTTTTCGTTACGTTTAATCAATTTTGTTGTTTTTAATTGAATTATTTTTGTTTCAAAAAATAATATTATTATTATCAAGTACAAATATGTTTAAAAAGTAAAAATAAAATAAAATAGCTAAAATCTTTACTTTATTTTCCATGAAAAATAATGTCAATCAAACACCAAAACTTGAAAATTTTCCCACTTTTCCACCTAAAAAAATTAAACCAATCAAAATATTTTCACGAAAATAATTTTTAAACAAATATTTTCCTTAAAAAGTATTTTCTTTTCATCCATTTTTTACCATCGCAATCAAACGCACCCTAAAATTACATTTACGTTGACAAACAACAGAAAAGAATAGGGAAAATCCCGACACAAGAGGCAAGCCGGTCCGGTTCCTTTATCACAAATATTTGAACCAGAATATGAGTTCTTTGAAGCTGATAATGCATCTTTTGTTGTTGCGGATGGGAATGACAATAATACCCACGGACCTGATATTCGTTCGAGATTCGACATAAATGGGTGAGAATTACTCTACTAAATGGATTCATGGGTATGGATCGGGTGTGTGTTTTACCACAATATCCATACCCGACCCGCATTCTCATTAATTTTTTAAAAAAATTATAAAATTTAAAACAAAAGTGATTGTTTTAAAAATAAATAAAAAATAAAGCTCAAATATCCATTGACATTATTATCATCTAAATCTTAATATATTTAAACTATTGACTTTGTTAACGTCTAAAAAATTATTCAAATTCACTTGTTTAGTTTCAACCCATAATAAGCTTTTTTCATGCCAAAATTTAAGTGAAACCTAACATTTAACTGACTCAAACTTAACCCGGAGCACCTCTAACCTATAACCTATTTACAATCCTAAAAATAATAATAATAAATAAATAAATAATTAGTAATGAATTTCAAATGGCTATAGAAGCATACCCGCCTCCGACCTGTCCTCGACCCGCACTCAATTCGCCATTCTTAAATAGGTATATGGGTAGGGTATGAAAATTGTAAATCTTTAATGGATAGGGTATGAGTTTGACAAATCCAACTTATACTCGATCCATTGACATATCTAGTTTGCGGAAATTACAGCACCCGATGCATTTGGTAAGTCTTAATACTTTCTTGGAGAGCCAAAGAGTAAAAAGAAACTTTGAAAAACTATATAAATTATAATTGTAATAATTTTTTTTTTCATAACATAGAAACCTTTAATTCTTTAAACTGTATCCCATAAACCTTTCCTCTTTTATATATTTTTCTTCTCATTATATTTATTTGAACAATAATCTTATTGAGAATGGGAAAATTACAAGATAACGCCATTGTAATCCAGTTGATTTGAAAAATTCGTATAATTAATTCAGTTTGTAAGACTACAACACTTTACATTGATTTTTAGAAAATACGCGATTTTATGAGAGAGGGAGAGTGAGAGTAATTAGTTATTATATGTACTTATCATTATTCTTAATTGTATGGATGTAGTTACCATTAAATAGAGAAGTAGGAGCTTAGTCAATTAATGATGCTTAAAAATCGTGGAAGTATGATAATATATGAGTTATAAAATTAGGTAGTTATCAAAATACTTAATTGTATGAACGTTGTTACCATAAAATATAAAATTAATTAGGGAATTTACAAATTAGCAAATTATTTTGCAAAATATAGACCACGATTTATCGTGAGAAACGAAAAAGAATAAAAAACAAACTCGTGATTCATGATCAAATATCAAGATAAAACTATGTAATGTATTTGCTTTTAACATAATTACATATATTACATCTGGTGTAATTTACATATTACTCAATGAGTAAAAATAATTGTTAATTAAGCATGTTGAAACATCAGCGTATTATGTAATTTATTGATAGTCTCATCATTAAATTTAGGGTAATTGACGTAAAACGTCCTTACTTTTGGTTACTCTTGCGAAATTCATCCATATCTTTGATTTTTTGGCAATTTCGTCTCCACCTTCACATTTTTCTGAAAAAGACTCCCCTACCGTCAAAAAATTCGCTAGTTAACCAATAAATTATCTTTTGACCATTTTAATCAAGAGAAAGGAAGTTACTTTATATTTTTTAATTAAAAATTATATAACAAAAAAATAAAAGGAAAAAAAATATATATATTACTGTTCATCGTCTTCTTCTTCTTCCTCCACGCCCCCCCCCCTCCTCCCTCTCTCCCCTCCCCTTCGAAAATGTCTTTTCCGTCTCACACAACCACCACCTCAATCCAAATTCGTTTTATACTTACAAACTAATTTTATTGCACACAGAAAGCATAAAAAAATTCTATGAACTATCTGTTGCGTCATCTTAAAATCTTTTCGATAGTTTTTTCTAGATACTAGAATTAGAAACTACAGGATTTATTATTAATGCATTTACAACATTATTTGCATCTTATTTTTTGTTAAATTCAACGATCAACATCCACGGTTTTGCAACTAGCTCATGTTGACAAAGTTATGTTTAACAATCTATTTGCTAAATGATTTAGATCTAGAGGTAGGCGCAGAGCAATGTGCAAAAAAATTGATTTGCACGGATGTGTTCAATTGTACAAACTCTTCAAAATTTTGTTCTATTTTTAGGTTTCATGAATTCTTAACATTAATCATTAGATCAGATTATTAACTCAGATTCTATGTCCTAAATCCTCAACTGGAAAAAGAGATTCACTAGAACCTTGGAAACTTAAAAAAATTAGAAATTTTCTCTGGAATTTTTGTTCCATGGGTTGGATTGGGGTGGTAGTTATTTTTCTATTATATAATTTTTAATTAAAAAATGTAAAATGACTTCTTTACCCTTGATTAAAATGGTCAAAAGATAATTTATTGGTCAATTAACGAATTTTTTTACGATAGGGACATCTTTTTAAAAAAAAAAGGAAAGTGAGGACTAAATTGTCAAAAAATCAAAAGTATGGATGAATTTCGTAAGAGTGTCCAAAGGTAGGGATGTTATGCGCCAATTACCCTTAAATTTATTGCAATCTCATACTATAATATATGCGTATATGTAGTTGGTTTGGGAATTGTATTTTCTTCATTGGTATTTGTAATGAATAAAATTATTTGCAATACGATTCTTGGGAAGTTCAAATTTAAGTAAATGATCTGTAATCAACCATATGTCACAAAGTTAAATTACAATACCTATCTGTATGAACAAAAATTATGTAATTCAAAAAAATTACAATACAACTCTTGTAATGAAGAAAAATTACAATATAGTTCATACATGTCATTAAATTAAAACGCAAATTTCAGATCATGTAATAAAAAATAATTATAACTAGATATTATAATCATGCGATCACACGTGAAAATATTATTTTTTGTTTTCTCGTAAAGCCGTTCGGTCGGACGGTATTCCGAAAAGTTGTGTCTTTTCGAAGTGATGCATGGTTTAGCTCCATATCACTTTGTCCACAACCCTTCACCATCTATAAATAGAACCCTTAGGATGTCCTATTACTCACACCAATGATATGCAATCACAATATCATTCTCTCCTCTTCTTTGAATCAAAATTCTTGCATTTTATTGTATAACTTTTGATTTTCTTTCATTTTTATTTTTTGAGTACAAAAACCATAATTTTGGTTTGATGTGTTTATGTTTTGGAGTACTATAAATATAAGTGGGAGTCGTTGTATCTTGGGAGCTAATTTCCATAAACTGTAGGCACTGTTGCAAAACAAATTCGATTTAAGGAAAAAGTGTTCGACACTTACCTCGACTTTGTCTCTTTTCTTATTCTTGTTTCCTTATCGTTACTCCATCCATTTGTCGGTACGAATTTCATATAAATTATTATATTTCTTTGGCGTCACTATACACAAAATATTCCAACAAAATATAGTTCAGTGATTATTAAGACAATTAACTCTAATAAATGACTACTTTACACACAAAAAAAAGCACACGTGCGTGCACAATAATAAATTTTTTAGGGTCTATTTGATTGCGATAGTGAGATTTGGATAGAAAGAAAATGAATTCTACGGAATTGAATTCTTAGGAACTTAGGTTCCGTTCTCTTTACTATTTTCAGTCCCTTTTGAGTTTTCGATTTTTGAAAATATCAAAAACTCGTTCACTTTGCCCATTTTCCGAAATGCGTTTTCCAAAATACAAAATATATATATATATATATATATATATATATATATATATATATATATATATAAAGGAAACTCAAAACAAGTTTATTACGTTTTGAATATTTTGTGTTAAAAAGTCCAAAACGCTCGTTTTGGACCTTTTTTTTTAAAAGAAAAAAAAAAAAAAATATATATATATATATATATATATATATATATATATATATATATATATATATATATATATAAGATACTACCTTCACTTGAAGTTCTTATGTTATTTTTTTTATTATATATAGATCCATGTTAAGATTTTTTTATTTTTTATTTTTTGTAAATGTGAGACACTTCTTTCACTTGAAATTCTTATGTTATTTTGCCATTATATATAGATCCATGTTAGAATTTTTTTTTGTAATTTTTATTTTTTTTATTTTTTTGTAAATGTGAGACAATACCTTCATTTGAAATTCTTATGTTATTTTGCCATTATATATAGATCAACGTTAGGATTTTTTTATTTTTTTTTTGGTAAATGTGAGACACTTCCTTCACTTGAAGTTCTTATATTATTTTGCCATTATATATAGATTCATGTTAAGATTTTTTTTTAGACACTTTCTTCACTTGAAATTCTTATATTATTTTGCCATTATATATAGATCCATGTTAAAATTTTGTTGGTATGAGGTTGGATTTTTGTTTAGCTGAAACAATATTAATGATGAATTATTGACATAGAGAACTTACTAATTTATTGACATTAAAATTAATGTAAGTCAACAAATCAGCCATTTTTTACATATAAAATATCACAAAATAAGTATATCAGAAAATTACAAAGTAAACTCATTTTTCAGTTTTCTATTTTTGAAAACAGTTTTTCAAAATCACAAAGAGAACATGTTTTCAGCAAAATTCAAAACTCAAAATTTAAAATCGAAATACAAAGAGAACGACCCCTTATTTTTTTTATTAATTGGAAGTTAAGGTGTTTAGTTACAAGGTTTGAATTTGGGTGGAAAGGAAACGAATTCCATGTTTTGTTGTTTGATTGGTAATATTTTTCATGTAATTTGATTGGTGAAAATATCATTTAATAATAAATTATTTAATAAATAACATGAAAATAGATAAAACTGGTGAAATTTGGGCTAAATCCGTTCCTTTATAAATTAATTTGCAATTTATTTCGTTACAAGACAAAAAAGACAGAAAAATTAATTTACACAATTTCACATAACACTTTTTAATCATCCACATTTTCTCAATCCAATTTTTAATCATACATCTTACCTAGAAAATACAAATAAATCAACCAAATAATTTCAACTCTAATTTAAATCTAGCCGAACAGAGGCTAAATTGTAAGATCTACAAAGTTGAAGAACTAAATTACAACTATTCAAAAGTTGAATCAAATTAAAGAATAAAGATTGAGTTTGACCATAGATATATTAGACCCAACTGAAAGTTGGAGGATCAAATCGGGAGAACCAAAAGTATAAAATCCGGCCAAAGTTTGGGATCAAAATGCAATAAAATAAAGCGAATTCCATTTTGCAAAGAAAATGAATTATCACCACTTTTGGCAAAAATCCAAATTCATTAAAAACAAGAAATTGAGTTTGATGTCTCCTAAGGAAAATGTTATATGTTGACGTCAAAAAAAGACATGGATGTGTGTCATTCTCTTAGTCAACTTAAAGAAAAAATATATGAAGTAAAAGAGAGGAAACTCGAACACATAGTAGGGCTAAACTTGCGATCTGACATTAATTGTTTTTTTGCTCTTTTATATATGAGCAGAGATTTGGAGAATACAAGTAATTTAAGAATGTTTTCATTCTCCTTATGTGGGAGTAAACTTAAATCTCCCTTTATTTACAGTACTTTGCTATATTTATAGGCAAAAACGTACAGATTTCATTAACAAGTTGTTAATACTTAGTCAAATACAATAATGATCCTTTATCAACTTGATTTACTTTTTGTGGCTGGAAGTGGCTCTGGTGAGACATTACTGAGTTAGATGTGACCTGGCCACAATTTGATCATAGCTAGTGGAGCAAGTTAAAGGAATTTAATTGATATTGTCTGGATATTTAATGTTTGGTTGAATAAAAATATTCTCTAAGGTAGGTGGAGAGCTCAATCTAGCATTGGAGCGTGCTTTGAGTTCAATTTTAATCAACATGTTGGACTTCCTTCGAATATCTCAATACCTAAGATTATATTTTTCCAAGACCTTAATTTAGAATTCTTAAATCCTCCAAGGCATTTCGAGGTCTTCCTAACTCCCAGGTCCTCCGAGATCCAATGTCTTCCAGGAAAGATTTGCAGCGCTGACGTCTTCCAGGCCTACTGAGGTCACTTAGGAAGACCTATCGAGGTCTTCCTCTTAGTCCTTCTAGGTCTGAGCTCTGCCATGGTACTGAGGTCAATCTTTTCAATTCCTAAATTCGATGATGAATCCTCCTAGCTCTTCTAGGTCTAAGCTCTGCCATGGTGCTGAGGTCAGTCTTTTCGATTCCTAAATTCGATGATGAAATCCTAACTTGATTACATTCTTTATGATCACCTTTAATCATTCTCTTGTTGACCTGGAACTTAAAGTAGGTCTTCCTAATACTTTGAGCTAAATTAGATGGCAACATTTTGCATGGAAAATTTTGTCAATCAAATAAGTCAAAAGTGCGAATTAGAAAACAAATTTCATATTCCGTGGAAATTTGTGTGACACCATTTTCCATAGAATATGTCATATCTCAGAAAATATTTTTCCTATTTTTGCTGTTTGGTTGCAAGTTGAAAATGAAATTCGTTTTCCATAGTACAATCACTTTAAGCTCGTTTTTGGTCAATTTCATGAAAAATATTTTCTCGAGGGAGGGAGTGGTTTTTATTTTCCAACTTACATGAAAAACGTTTTCATTTTCACAGTTACGAATCAAGCACGCAATTAAAAGGGATATTTCTCACAAATTTTGATGTTCTCTTATTCTATTGCTAAAAATAATTAGCATAGTAAGATATTAATGACTATACTATTCTTACAATGTGCGTACATCATTTACAACAACAAGCCACGTGCAAGCATGAGCATCCACTAGTGGTGGGGAGAAGAAAATGGATTGATTAGAAGACCCTAAGGACCACCCATGCCAAGAACAAAAAGGAGAAAAAGGTCGACTCTTACCATCAAATCCAGCTTCAATTTGCAAATAATTTCGCCAAAAGACCTATTTGGGATGGTGGACTGTTGCAAATCCTTTCTCATTTCTCTCCTTGCCTTTTAGTATTATGTCCTTATTTAGTGGAAAATAAAATCATTTTTTTTGCGCATTTTGATAAAAATTGATAAATGCATGTTTGAAAAGTTACGAGCTCTATGAAATATGTGATTATGATTGATTTTTAACTTTGACTTAGATTAAAATCTAAATTAAAATATGTACCGAACATGGGCTATAACTTTAATTATGAAATAGGATATTCTGATATTGCCATCAATTTATTTAGATAGAAGCTATAGTTCATAGGTGTGCCCATTTGTGGGCCCATCCCCACCTCTATGGACACTAGTCAATCCTACCCAATATGTGGTGAGCGAGGAGAAATTATGACGTTCACGTGCACCATAATTTTTCTGCTAATTCATAACACTAATACAATTCACTCTATATTTATAAGAGGCATACCCAATCTATTGGACCAACCCCGTTTCAAGCATACTCCATTGCCAACTTGAAAACTGAATCTTAGCTCTGATACTAACTGATATAAGGTTTACCATCACTTTGTCTGAAAGCTATAGCTAAATGAAACAAATACAATCCAACCTATATCTTCTAGAATTTAAGGCCGAGAATCCACCACAACTCCATCCTATCAAGCTCATCTTACTTCAAGCATGTTCCCGTGTTACTCACCACGACTCCTCGAGTACAAGCTGAATTTAATCTTTCTATTGAAGTTATCGAACACACGGCGTGAGTAGATTTTTCATAAATAAATGGCAATAGATTTAAATTCAATTTTTTTTTTCTTAAAATACGGTCTTTGATCAATTCATCTATAAAACTATGTCTTGAAGGTTGAGTGTTGGTGGGGTACTTGAAAGATGACCCAATGTACCAAGAGGAGCATGTGATTGCACATGTTGAAGGTCTCCCATCGCCTTCATGTATTTCATTGCACATGGATGCTATCAGAAATCTCAAGGCAATAACAATTCCTGCATATAATGCCAATGCGGTACCATTTTATCCTTCTTCATTTTAAAATCGATTTGTCCAACTTGATATTTTACTCAAGTAATTAATGTTGGACCATTTGATTTCAAATTTTTGTTCAAGTGATTTAATTTAGTATGAGAGGATGAAAAAAAATCTTCCGTTCAATTATCGACGCTACAAAAAAATTAAACCATATGACCATGTAATATTTACTCTATAGTTAATAGTGCCCGAGCAATTTTTATAATAGACACTGTTGACGGTGCACAGCCTTTGAGGTACTTATGGGATGTCAACACAGCGAATTATCCACCGCATGGTGTGGATTTGTTCCACGCGAGGTGGATGTGTCCCTAGGGAGTTTCGAACCTTGGACCTTTGGAACTTAAGAATTCCAAAGGCCTCCCTGGTACCACTAAGCTACGTCAATATAAAAACGCTCGTTTTTATGTTGACGGTGCCCAGCATTTGAGGTACTTACGAGACGCCAACACAGCGAATTGTCCACCGCATGTTGTGTATTTGTTCTACGCGAGGTGGACGCGTCCCCAGGGGGTTTCGAACCTTGGACCTTTGCGCGCTTTTATGTTGACGATGCCCAGCCTTTGAGGCACTTACGAGACGCCAACACAGCGAATTGTCCACCGCATGATGTGGATTTGTTCCACGCGAGATGGACGCGTCCCCAGGGGGTTTCGAACCTTGAACCTTTGGAACTTAAGAATTCCAAAAACCTCCCTCATACCATTAAGCTAACCGTCAACAGAAACTAATAAGACATAAGTCTTTCTGTAATAGTAGAACTTGGAGGTGTCAAAATGTAGTTATCTACATATGACCGTAGAGGCTCATGGCCTACATTATGTACTTTTAATTGAATCAACTCGGCTAAAAATTTAAGTCTAAAAGAGATATTAGAAATGCCAAAGGGCTTGGGATAATAAGGGCATGGGTACCATTCCCAAGAGCAAATGTTACTTTATGTCTCACTCTGATACTGTGGTGGTGTCCTACCCAATTGAGCATTAAAAAACATATAGCCCTTCTCTATAAATGCTGCTGTTTTTCTTCACATATTCAGACACTTGATCTCTTCCCCCTTTCTATTTCAATTAGTTCCAAGGATTGTACACTTCCCAAGCAATGGCAAAGAAACTAACCTTCTTGTTCTGTCTATCAATCTTCATGGTTGCTATTCTAGCCCATAATCAGGTAATTCACAAGTTTCCTAGCCACATCCTAAAGAAGCACTCACTACAGTAAATACATTTTCGAGGCCAGGACGGAATAATAAAATATTTATTTACTACTTTCTAGTATTCCTTGATGTACCGATAACTTTCAGCGTCTTATCTTTTACGCGTATTTTATCTGGAAATTTCTCACACGTGCCTCGAAAATGAATTTTTGTAGGCTTCTAGCACCTTACTACCAGCATCTCAGGTGCAACCACAGATAAACAACCAAATGGTAAGACAAGATGCCACTTCTCCATGCTATGTAACTTTTTCCCTTCTTCTATGTGCAGAAACCTTTCAAGTTTTTTGTTTTTAATAAATTTGAGTTGAGGTGACTACAAATAATTTGCGTTCTTCTTTGGCTGATTTTTCATTCTGTTGACTGCAGTATGGCTCTACTCAGGGGAGCCTTCAGCCTCAAGGTGGGTTACAGTTTCAAATTTTATAAATATTGCTGGAATTAAGAACATGTTTAGTACATAGTACTCGACTCGACAAGACATTAAACAAACCATAAAAGCATCAGCTGAACTAAGTTCAACAAACTGTCAGGACAACGTCATTATGACAGTCTCAGCACCAGTTCAGTTCTAAATAGCTGTCTTTTGAAGTAATTTTGTCAAATCTTGTTCTGCATTCTATTAGTTTCCTCATAAAAAAATAAAAATAAGGGTCCGGCTATGAATTATAATACAAAATACAATGGACATTATTTGTTAAACTACTTTTTAATCAGATACATTTTCTCTCTTCAATATTTAACCACACATCTTACGTAAAAAAAAAGCTCAAATAATACACATTATAAATCAAATTTCATTTATTTCAGCCGTCAAACGAAGCCTAAATAATAATCACTCTTCGGTACATTCCGTTACTTACATTCATGATTTCCCACCCCCGCCCCAACCCAAGAAAAAAAATAAAATAAAATAAAAATTGATAAATCTAATTTAAAGTCAATAATTAATTTTAACAGACACAATTCATGAGACTCACGAACTTTTTTCAACTACACATTTTATCAATTTTTATCAAAAAAATAAAAAATTCTGAAATTTCATTTATGTGTGATTGCCAGTGAAATTTAACTTTGTGCTAAGAGAGGCTCCATTTTTTTGTGCAGAATGTGGACCTAAGTGCACTAGCAGATGCTCAAAGACATCTTTCAAGAAGCCATGCATGTTCTTCTGTCAAAAATGCTGTGCAAAGTGTCTGTGTGTTCCTCCTGGCACATATGGCAACAAGCAAGTTTGCCCTTGCTACAATAACTGGAAAACCAAGAGAGGTGGACCAAAATGCCCTTGAGAAATCCCAAAATGTTCATTTTCTACCAGCTTATTATTAGTTGCTTAATATATATATATATATATATATATATATATATATATATATGTACATGATCTTGCCAAATATTTGGCATTATGAGCATGCTTTCTATTCACTGTAAGTTACTGCCTTGGTTGAGAAATTAGAGATTTCTCGACTATGTAGTAAACAAAATTTAACTTATTTTTCTTTCTTGATACTATTTAGTACTATGAAATCCTTCCTACCAAACATGACATTATTCAAAACCAGATTTTTTTGAAGATGTTGGACTGCATTGAACCTAATTAAAAAAGTGTATCTGTATCTGCTCAGAATAATGTCATTTGTGCAATCTTATATTGCTTGTCAGCCACCGGCCTTTCTATTAAGAATGTGCATCAAAGTAGCCCTAGGACACATCCCAACTGACAAAGGTTAGGAATCCACAAACGTTGGCAGCGCAAAGATCGCATGTTCAAATACTCACATGTTCAAATTTGTTAGACACTTTGTCAGTTCAGTGGATAGTACCCAAACCCTGGATAGTTTCGATCATAACCTATGGTTTACATCATTCACTAATTTTGGAGCATAATAAAGTATTTAAATAATTTTCTCATTGTTATTTTGTGTTAACATTTGTGCATTTTAATACGGGCCCCAACCCAAGAAGTCTTGCTCCATTCCGTTTGGAAGCAAGTTTATGGTGTGTCCGTCGCTCATTCATGGCTCTTGTCCGCATGACGTAAAGAGGCTCCATGACGAGGAAAATCGTTACTCAAATATTTAATTTAAGTGTACATAAGTTATGATTACATTTGAATTTATTTGGAGAGCGAATCAATGGAAAGGCCGCTCTCCTCCAAAATTAGTTCAACAAAACTTAGACACGTGGATTAAAAAAAAGTCTATTATGCTCCGTTCTTTAACGCTATAGTATTTATAAATTGATTTATTTATGTTTTTGTGGTAAAATGTGTGGTTAAAAAGCGAAGAGTGAAAATGTGTGTAATTAAAAAGTAATTTGACAAATTATATTGTTTATAGATTACAATGATTGAGTCAAAGAATGGAGCGTAAGAAAAATTTAAGCAAACATGATTCATGACTCCACATTACATAAAGTCGGGGCAAGTAAATGCAACATATTGAGAAAGCACAATGTTATTGTTACCCACCTTTTTCGGCTCTCCATGTCAGATTCCTATCCCGTGCTTCGAGATTGCGCATAGTTTGTGAACCATCTGGTCTCCTCTTTCACTTGGTCCATCAGCTCGAGCTATACCTGCAAATGCAACCAGAAAGTCATAACTACAGTAAATGAAAGCGTGTTTGGCTAAGCTTAAATAAGTAATTTTTAGTTTCCAAACATGCTTAAAGTCGTCGCGTATTTTTCTTACCCATAACTCTCAAGTTAAAAATGTAGCTTATCTTGAAAATAATTCTTAACTTTCTGAAAAATAAGTATCTAATTCCAACTTTTACAAATAAAAATATTAGGGTCCTTTTGATTGCACATTATTTTTCATGGAAAACAAGAATTTCACCATATTTTCCTACTTTTTGCCATTTTGATTATCTTAATTTCTCATGAAATTCATTTTCTAGTTTTCCTTGATTTTCGAAATTTTCCTCGTTTTGGTCGAATTCATTTTCCCACCACTTTGGTGGGAATTGGTTTTCCACCTTTCGTTTCGTTTGATCATTTTTATTATTGTTAATTAATTCATTTTTTTAGAAATTAACATTATTATTATCAAGTGCAAATGTATGAAAAAAAAAAAAAAATCTTGATTAAAATAACAAAATTATTTTCATGAAAAATAATGTCAATCAAATAACAAAACTTGAAAAATTCATCCACATTTCGCCTCAATTGGTCCTTTTTGTTATTATTAATTAACTCATTTTTTTTCTAGAAATTAGAATTATTATTATTAAGTACAAATGTATAGGAAATTAAATAAAAAAAATTTAATCTTTATTAAAATAACAAAATTATTTCCATGGAAAATAATGTCAATCGAACAACAAATTTGAAAAATTCTTCACTTTTTTCCCCTAGAAAATTAAATCAATTAAACACATTAAACCTCCAATTCCCATGAAAATAAATTCTCAGAAATTCAATTTCATGGAATTCGTTTTCTTTCCATCAAACGGACCTTATTTATTTTGAAACTTGCTTATTCATTTTGGCGGACATATCATAAATTAAGTTTGCGTTCACCTCAAAATATCTCCAATGCATTCCATGAATTGGGAAAATACACATGACACGTTAGTAAATAGACGGAATATGATAAAAAGCTCTCTCCAATGTACAACATGAATTAGGATGTTAGGCTGACGTGACACTAAAAAAAAATAGACATTGTGGGGTGGAGTGTTTACATCTAGACGCTCCATGAGACATGCTAACTCAGCATTAACTTTTTTTTTTTAATTATTAATTATTATAAATAAGAACATTGGTCAATTGAGTTTTATGATACAAGTTATTTCAATTTGATCTCTTTATGAGTGAGAAATTAATTTTAAATTTAAATAAAAATGTCACATAATCAATATCATTAAATGTAGAAAGAACCATTAGAGAGTAAATTTTTTACTTTTCCGTCTATTTATTCACGCTCTTTTGAAATTCGTTTATTTTATTGTCACATCAACCACAATCCACAGAGTTCATTGCAGATGCTCTCAAATGGGCTCCGAGTGTTCATGTCTCTGTAGATTGAAATGAATAAATGGCATGTAATATAAGGTCACCGTAAATTGTTAAATATTCCACATATTTTATGCCCCAAGATATATAAAAAATATTCAATGCGATCTAACTTAGGGACAATGAGTCAGGTCGTGGTGGGTCAAGATTGCCCCCACCCCAGACTTGTGAGCATCTCATAGCTCACGGAGAGGGACGTGATCGACCTTCCCATCTCATTTAGTGTCACGTCTATATTTTTTAAATTTTTTTTTTTTTTTTTTTTTTTTTTTTTTTTACTATTTTTTTCTTTTTCAATATCAAAAAATGAAAGGAAAAAAAAGTTTGGCGGGTTCGCAAGAAGGGTTCAAGGTGAAGGACTGGTCCCAAACCCTTCTCGCGTACCCAATTGGTCGGGGCGAGATGCCCTTAATGGGATTGGGTCTCATGGGTCTGGGGTCCATTGATTTTTTTTTTGGTCATCCGTAATCTAATTACCAAAGATTGATTTTTTATGAAGTAAACATATTTACAACAGTCTTGAAAAGAAGGAATATGAATAAAAGTCTACTATGTGTATTTTCTTTATTGATTTTGAATGATGCATATAGCCCTAGTTTGATTTTCATTATTTAAATAAAAATCATGATTTTCTCTACCTTTTTTTTAACTACACATTTATTAAAAACTCATAAAAGATTCCCTACTTTTTAGTCACATATTTTCCTAAAATCTATACATCTATAATAATAGGATAACCGTCACCGTTTTACACATACAGTTTCCCGCCATTTTCACTTGTCATTTTAGGAAATTTATTAATTTTATCAATTTATTTTAATATATGAATTAGGATAGTTCAATTAATGCTTATAGTAAATGATTTATGAATTTGTCAAAAAGAAAATATCTATAAAAAAGTCAAATTATAGAATATTTTTATTCTTTTGATAATTATTACATTATTTTGAAGTAAAAAAATATGTTATGTGAGTGTCAAATTCAAGATCTCAACGAAAAGTTTAATACAAACTAACAAATGAGAAAAAACTCTAAACATGTCATTCGTAAAATCGTTTAAAATACTAAAGGTAAAAGTTTTATTTATATTTTTTACTTTTTCTAACATCTAATCTTTTTAATTTATCTTATTTAATTTCTAAAATGATACATATAATTTCTTACCTAAATTCAATTTGACTTAAATGATTAATTTCGATCTTTTGCTTTTTAAATTAAAATAAATAATAGATATCCGATCTTTCTAAATAAATTCAATTAAATCATTTAATTTTGTACAACTTTAAGTTCCGATAAACTTATTGATTCAATTTGTAAAATAGAATGTGTTAGCAAAATCATTCTATTTAAAAATAGAATATGGTTTACACGTTTATTTAACATGCACAAAAACTGTATGTGTAATTGTGAAAAATGAGTTTTAAAGAATGTGTGATTGAGATTGAACATTGAAAAAAAATTATTTTTGAAAAATCAATTATATACGAATAAGTGATAAAATCTTATATCTTGTGGGTTAAGCCTCCATTTATAAATTGAGATGTATATGTGATTTTTTTGGGTATATAAAGTTAATTATATTTGTAATATTCATTCAATAATTTAATTAAAATTTGTATTTCATATTTTTTATTTGTTACATTTATTTAAATATATGACTGCATATAAGTTTGTCACGTTTAAATTTAACAAATTACATCATTTAATTTTGAGCATTTTTTTTAAAAAAAATGTCTGGTAAATTTTGATCATAATGTATTTACTTTTTTACATGTAATGAAATGAAATATTTGTTTAATATATTTAAATATATATTATTGCATTAAGATAGTTAGTACAAATTCTTATAGTGCTATTCAAGATGTCGATAAATTAATTCCTTAAATGTCTATTAGCCCTTTTATTTCATTTTATGCTTTTAGAAATAAAATAATCGTAAGCTCGACTTTAGTCATCAAATCAAAATTATGAAATATGAAGTATAGAATAAGTCACATGTCGATATCTTACTTAGTCTAAATAAATTAAGAAAACTAGAAAATGAATAACTAACTGTTAAAAGAAATGTGTAAGTCGTAATTTTATATTTTACTTTTCCGAATATTTTTCATTATATAAGAATGCATAATTGATATCGGACATTGTAATTTTACAACTTATTCAATAAATATTTGTCAATTATATCTTTCGTGCATCGCACAGGTGCAATTACTAATCACTATTCAAACCTTTTTTTTTTTTTTTTTTTTAACAAAATCAAACACACCAATATATACAATAAGTTTCTTTGCCTACAAGTCAATATCCTATAATTAAACAATTACATATGCCAGCAAAACATGTGAAGAATATTTTTTTTCCAATAATAAAAGATATGTGCGAATATTTTCTCAACACTCTCCCTAAAGTCGGAGAGTGAATATCTTGCACTCCCAACTTATGCATCATAGGAACAAGAGTTTCCTTTTCCAAAGCTTTGGTCAAGATGTCCGCTAGTTGGTGCATTGAGATCATGAACCTTGTTGTAACATATCCATCCTGAATTTTGTGTCTGATATAATGACAATCAATCTCAATATATCTTTCATGTTCATGAAAGATAGGATTTGCCGCAATATGTAGCGTCACTTTATTATCACAATACAATAGAGCTGGCTCATGATGCATTACATCATTATCTTTTTATTATCTCATTTTCTTTTTTAATTTAGTTTTTTAAATTTATTGTATGTTAAAATTACGAAGTTACTATTTTGCCATTTCCATATTTGGTTAAAATTAATTTTTATGATCAACTAACACAATTTTGGATGTTTTTCATCCATTAGTCCTTCTCCCGCGACTAAATTAAAAGTTTGGACTGTAGATGACACAAAGTGAAGATTCGAGTAAAGTCTGCAAAAAATAAAAGGTTTGGGATCGTGGTTACAATTTTCTATAAAATTTTGATAAAGAAATGTTAAGTAATTATCCTTATAACATCTTTTAAGAATAAAAAAAAAAAGTAAAAATAAATTCACAGTCTTTGTTTGAATCAACCTATAAACCACTTGATTTAATAAATTAATAATTATTTAAATATTATCTTCAATATGTCCGGACGTGTAGCGAGACAAAATTTATTTATCAATGCCTAACATGAGCACAATTCGACGACGAAACTTGAATTCAGAATATTTGTCTACTCTGATATCATATTAGACCATCTAATATAAAAGTTTAAGGTGTTAAATCGAGTCAAATTTTCATTCTTCAAGAATTATCTTGGAAAATTTATGTCCTCGCAACAATGCATAGGTAGAGAGGAGATAGTTCTTATACACGCCATTAGTATTAGCTAGATATATAGTTTAAATTTGGAAATGTTGTAAATAATATATTATTAGTGATTGATATTTATATCCCTACCTCCCTAGTTATTATTACCTTTGTATGTCTAATTCCTTCCTACATATAATGGGGTTCTGATTTTTTAATAAAATACACAAATTTATTGACTTATTTATATTTTCTTCTATTTTCTCTTTGGCGTGTGTTTGTTTCTCATTTTAATGAGGTTTTCTCATTTTCAAACAGTAAACACTCAATAAAAAAATGTGAGTGGACTAGAGTACTGCCATAAAGAAATTTGTACGCATAGAGCTGTTGAAATTTGAAGACACAGTCACCCTTGTGTACTCGTCTTTATTACAAAAGCACCATTATTTTAGCAAAGCCATAAATTTTAAAACCACAAATGGCAAGGGTTAAATTGGTAGAGAGGATTATTTCAGCACTTTAATATTGCGGCTGCAAGTGAGTACTCTTTTTGTCTTCCTTTAGTCAGCCAATGGACCCAAAAAAGTATCAGACGATTTTTGAAGATTGAAGTTGTGGAATTGAGGATTGCCTACTTTTGACTTATTTTGCATGCATACTTCTAATAATGACTATCTTGCGTAGAAAAATGCAATGATGAATGTTTAGAAATCACAATAGAGGGAACATGAGATTTGATAGAAAAACAGTAATTTGTGATCTTCCATAAGCGATGTTAGCGAAATGTTTAGAACTTCATAGGTTGACCACGCGGGATTTGGGATTGATTCTGCATAATGAACTACACATTTTAAGTGCATTTTTGCATAAATAGGCGTTCGACATTGGCTATACACACACACACTTGAAAATTGAGCATGACTTGACTAAACTATTTGTACTTTGTTGTTCAAGAACTCTTTGCCAAAATATGATTTAATTTGTATTATTTAGGCTTATGGTAAATATGTCGACACAATTATTATTTGTTTTCTAGTTTAATTAGTAGTTTATTTTTACATTGTTTGAGAATGAACAATAATTCTAGTTTGTGGGTATTTGATAAGTGTATTTTATACAATTATTTATATGTTTAAATTATATTTTATTGTCATTCTGGAATAATTACTACTTAATTGATTTACATTTTAGGAATTTTCCCAAAGTCATTGGAATGAAGCACTAAGTTGGAAAAGTGGGCATTTGGATATCACTTGAAGCTTAAAGGAGCAAAATAGATGATGATGTCGTCATTCGGGATTTTCAAGGAGAGTTAAATGGGAGAAATCAAGGTTCGGGAGCTTAATTGAAGATGGATTGAAGTTTGGAAGAAAATTGAAGTATTTGGAAAGTTCAGGGACTTAATTGCCACAATAAGAAGATGAAGGACTCATGTGCAAATAAAGTTCAACGGCCAACTTAAACATACCGAAAAGATAAAAATTGTATGCGAAGAATTGTATTGCGCGGCCACAAGTTATCAATGTGGTGGCAGCGCTAAAATCCTCAAATTAACAGAACCTGTTTTTAGTCTACTGCGCGACCACTACAAGTTAGCATGCGCGGCCGCGTGGTTATCCGGCACAGTGAGAGAAAAGCCCATGCGTGGATTTCAACATGGTTTAGCTTAGGTTTCTTGGAAAATCTATAAAAAGGATTTATCATGTACGAGAAGAGGACATTTGCACACATACTCTAGAGGCACAATTCACCATAAAATCTTGGAGATTTTAGAGGCTCAATTGGAGGCAAAGACAAGAAATTTGAAGATAAATTCGTGGAAGATGTTTATTGGTGCAAGAGTTCTTTTACTTTTCTCTTGAATTTACTTAAAATGTCTAGTATAGTTTATTACTATGTTTAATTTGTTTTCATTATGAGTAACTAAATTATTTGTTGGGATAAAATGATGTAGCGTAGTTTTATGTCTTTAATTTCATTACTCAAGTTTTGCGGCTTGATTACATGTGTATGATTTTATTTTTTGTTCAATACATGAATTAACTGGCCACTAATTCATTGATTAATTAGATTGTTTTCATAATTCAAGAGGTGAGATAATGATCTAGAGTTAGGAATAAAATCCGGTAATTGAATGAGCGATAGAGATATACGTTCGTTATTATTGCAGTCTTATTTGAGTTCTTGTATTCCATGCACCTAATCATTACAACCAACTGTTCGCTAACACGGTTGACTAATTAGATATATTTGATTTAAACCCGAGAGGAAAATTTCATGTACATAAGTGAGCTCGACCGATCACATTAGGAGATTAAAACTTGAGTGGTGTGATTAAAGGTATTGACTACGTAAAATCGTGAAATCCCAACTTTATAACAATTGATTTAAAAACACACTTTTATTCTTTGTTTAATGACTTTAATTTACTCTTTAGAATCATCATAACTTCGATTATTTATATTTCAAATAAAGTGAGAATTAGAATAACGTTGATAATTAATCCAAATTCGCGTGGGAACGATAATTCGAACTAAAAAAGTCCACTATATTATTTGTCACGATCCGAACACTTGCGGTATTATTTTAGTGAACAACACTACTTATTTTGTTAACCACACCATACTTTTCATATTTACTAAATTGGTCACGATTAAATTGACTAAATAACCCCCTAATTATATTAATTTTTCTTATTTTTTATTTTTATGTAAATCACAAATATTAAAAACACTAAATTTTATATGTATTAGATGGGTATTCCAATTTCACAATTATCTATTCCAACCACCGTGCAAATACCAGTATATTTGAATCTGTCCAATACCTAGCATGCATTTCAATTGCTTTTATTCTAATTATCAAAATTAATCTCACACACTGCACGTATCTGTGTGTAGGCACGCGTACATTTCGTGAATTGCAAAGAAACTGAATTACCTAAAGTCTAAAGAAATGAATACAATATCCACGCATCAGCAAACCTAAATACGTGTCATTTCTCCGGTTCAATCTAAGCAACACTACAGTCCAGTTATGTATTTCAAGAGTTTATTTAATATTGAAGTCCTCACCATCCTAGCTAAAAATTCTAAATCTCAAACATCTTTATATTATTATTACTATTATTATTATCTTTATAAAATGAGACTACTTCATAAATCCGTCTTTCCTTCTAAATTCAATTTTTAAAAATGGTGGAGTCGAGTTTTTAATTCTCATTTTAAATAAAATTAAATTTATTTTAATTAGTTAACAGTGTTAATGATACGTGATTTTTAATTTTGACAAGTATTTAATGTAAGGATTTTAATCAATCGTGTGGGCTTATATATGAATTATTGTGTATTGAATAAAAGGCTATCAAATTTGGTTAAGCCCATTTAAAGTGATCTAATAAGGATTTTATATATATCGGGTTTTAATGCATCTAATTAAATGTATGGGCTTTTATGTGTAGATACCAGGCCATTACCTAATTCATGATGGGCCGGATTAGGTTAACATGCAATACAGTATATGAAGTCGGTTATGGTCCCTGAATCCTACGTACTGTTCATTCTTTTTGACATCCCATCATCAGAGAGAAAATAAGGACTACGTATCGATTTAGAAGATCCAAACACCGTAATCGTTCATCGTGAATCACGTTTGATTAAGGTACGCTTCCGCTTCAGTTATTTAATTCTTGATAATTTCAACATGATGATTTTTGGATCCTGGATAAATAATTTATCCGTGGATAAAATTTCTAACAAGTGGTATCAGAGCCAACATTGTGTTGAATTATCAGATCAATTTTGTACGCATTTATGTAAAACCTAATTGTATGTTGATGCGCATAAGTCTGATTTCGAAATATATACATACACTGCAAGATCAAAATTTGGAAATATGGTTTCAGCCAATCGATCTCTCTGTGTGCATGTATATGCGAAATTTTGATTTCGAAAAGGGACTATGATTAAGGTATGGGTTTCTCTATTTGGATCTGTAACTTGGTGTTTTCAGATTTGGGTATGGATTTGTGTTGAGATTGGGTTTTGTTCGGTTATGGTTGATTCGGATGATTGAGGTTTGGGCGACTGAACCTATGGATTTGTGTTGAGATTGGATTTTGTTCGGTTATAGAATCTGGTTTTGGAGTAAGTTCGGACTCAAGATTTGTGGATTAAGTGTGGCCGGCGATCCAGTCTTCGCCGGCACTGGCGACGGGTGCCGCGCAAGGAGCAGTCGGGCGATACAGGCGAGCGCTGCATCACGTGTGCGCTGCAGGTTGCAGCGCTGGGTCTTGGCTGCGCAGGGAGGGTTGCCTCTGGAGTGCAGCGCCGATAATGGCGCTACAGGGCGGGGGGCGATGGAGGCTGGCGCTATGCCTCTTCTGGATTTGAAAGACGGCGGCAGTTTGGGTTAACTTAAACCTTAACCCAGCGAAATCAATTTTTTTGGAGACGGACTTCTGGCTGAAAATTTGATGATTTTGAGGACTCATTATGCAATTTTGAATTTTTGGTTTATTGCATACCGAGTCCCTAAAGGTTATTATGAAATAAAGTTTAAGCCCTTCAAGTTCTGAAATTTATAAATTGAGCCCCTAAAGTTATAATTTTGTTAAGTCAGGACCTTCGAGTTATGGAATTTTATGATTCAATTCCTGAAGTTTGAAAATTTTCCAATCCAGCCCCTAATGTTTGAGAATTTTCAAAATTGGTCCCTAAAGTTTGAAAATTCTCTAATTTGGTCCCTTAAAGTTTGAAAATTTTCATTTTCAGTCCCCAAAGTTTGAAAATTTTCTAATTCAGTCACTAAAGTTTGGAAATTTTCAAAATTGGTCCTTAAAGTTTGAATTTTTTTAAAATTAAGTCCATAAAGTTTGGGAATTTTCTAAATTGACACCTAAAGTTTGAAAATTTTCAAAATCAACCTTTAAAGATTGAAAATTTCCTATTTTGGCCCTCTAAAGTTTGGTTTTCTTTCAAACTGGGACCTAATACTTGGAATTTTTCTAAATTGGCCAATAAGGTTTTGGGAAATTTATAATTTAAGTACTTCAAGCTTAAAATTTCACATAATTGGCCACCTAAAGTTTAAGAATATTGTAATTGACTCTCTCAACTTAAGGATTGCTTTATTCTAAAGTTTTGAATTCTATAATTCAAATCCTAAAGTCAAAATATATGCAAATCAGTAATTTCAGTTTCAAATCTTGGTACATCAAAATCTTTTAAGAGATATAATATTCGAAAGTAAGTTAGTTGAAGCAACATGTTGCCAAAGCAACCTCTCTTGTAGATATTAATTAACTTTGAATATTAGAAGGTATTTGTGTGTGTTATTCATTGCGGATATTGATCGGCCCAAAGGAAGGTCAATATTTGGCTCGAATTTCACATGCACCTGTGGTAATAAACACGTGGCAATTATTTGGTTTAACGTGTGACCAATAAATCGGTCCAAAGAAAGGTTTATTGGCTAACACGTCTTATTGCTAGTGTTTGATCACTACACTAAGGGAAAAATTAGGTGTTTGTGTGTTATTTCTTGCGGATATTGATCGGCCCAAAGGAAGGTCAATATTTGGCCCGAATTTCACATGAACTTGTGGTGATAAATACGTGACGGTTATTTGGTTTTACGTGTGATCAATAAATCGGTCCAAAGAAAGGTTTGTTGGTTGACATGTCTTACTGTCAGTGTTTGATCACTACACCAAGAGTACCACTTACAAGTCAATATTTCTGTCCAAAGACTAAATATTGATGTTGTGCTAGGTATCTTGTGATGGGCCCTACCATTATTTGAAAGTATGATTTGCATAATAAGGTACTTATGTGAGCTATTTTATTTAAGTGTTCTCTATTCGGTTTCAAATTCTGCTAGTAGTATATCTACAAGCTCAAATTTATTCTCTGTATTTATGGAATAAATTTCAAGGATCAAAACTAGAACATTAACTTTTTCTTGGCTGCATGGATCTAGACAGTGTACTAAGGATTGAGCAACATGCTCCTCTTACGGATGAAAGTTCATCTAATCAAATGAGGAACTTTGAGAAGTGGGATTGCTTAAAATTACGTGAGTCTCATGATCATTAAGTGCGGCATTCCGGAAGCCTTTAGTGGCATAGTATCTGAGGAGGTAAATGATGCCAATGAATTCCTTGCCGAAATTAAGAAACGTTTTGCGAAAAACGATAAGGCTGAAACAAGCACGCTTATGCAAAACTTGATTTCAATAAAGTATAAAGGCAATGGGAAAATAAGGGAGTACATCATGTAGATGTCTCACACTGCTTCAAAGCTTAAGGAACTAAAACTCGACTTGTCTAATGACTTGCTCGTGCATTTGGTATTGATATCGCTTCCTGCACAATATAGTTAATTTAAGGTTAGTTATAACTGTCAAAGTAGAAATGGACTCTCAATGAGCTCATTTCATAGTGTGCAAGCTTCTTGCACAATTTAGTCAATTTAAGGTCAGTTATAACTGTTAAAGGGAGAAATTAACTCTAAATGAGCTCATTCTATTTTGTGTGCAAGAGGAAGAAAAGTTGAAGCAGGACAGAACTAAAAGTGTTCACTTGGCAAACACCTCTAAAGATAAGGGCAAGAAAACAAATAAAGAAAATAAAGTTGTTAAGGGTTCAGAACAAAAGAAACCACATAAACACATTAATGTTGTTTCTTTTGCCAGAAATCTGGACATTTAAATAAAGAAATTGGACTCCAAAACAGTCAGCAGCTACTTTATTGGTCATTCTGAGCGTTTAAGGGGCTATTAATTTTATAATCCCACACTTAAGTCAATTTTTGAAACGGGAACTGCAACATTTTTGAGGAAGTTGAGTTTGGGGGAGAAATAAGGTTAAGATATTGTCCTTAAGGAAGAAGTTGAGGAAGGATCGGTTTCGATTCCTACTATTGCTTTTGACAACGTGCAAGTTTTTATGCATGTCATTGATCAAGAAGTATATTCGGAACCTCAACTAGACAATGTTGAAGAACCTCCCATCCAAAATAAGGTAAATATCAGAAGTACAAACTCAACAACCTCAATAACTAAAGTCATTAAGGAGATCCACGAGAGAAAGGGAAAAATACTAATCCGGATAATTTAAATAGTATTTTTCAAGAACATAAGGAAATAATGGAATGATGGAAGATGGTCCAATCAATTTCCATCAGGCCATGCAGGGTTCTAACTCTCAAAAGTGGATTGATGCCATAAATAAGGAGTATAAGCATATGCGAGACAATAAAGTTTGGGATCTTGTCCCATTACCAGAAGGTACGAAGCCAATTGGTCTTAAATGGATTTTTAAACCAAGAGGGATTCGAAAGGTAATATGGAAAGATATAAAGTTTGTCTTGTATCTAAATGCTTTACATAGAATGATGGCATTGATTATAAAGAAACTTTCTCTTCGGTTTCAATGAAAGATTCTTTCAGGAAAGTTAGGTTGTTGCACATTTTGACCTCGAGTTACATCAAATGGATACTAAGGTGGCGTTTCTCAATGGCAACATTGATGGGACGATCTATTTGGTGCAATCAGAAAACTTTGTGTCAGTAGACCCAAAGCTAATGGTTTGCAAATTAAAGAAATCCATTTATGTGCTCAAGCCAACTTCTCCTTAAGGGTAATACAAATTTCATCAAGTAATTATCTCATTTGGTCTTGAGATTAATGTTGTTGATGGTTGTTTGTATTACAAGTTCAGTGAGAGTAAGTATATTGTCCTGGTTTTATATGTTGATTATTGCTTGCCACTAATGATATAGGTATGTCACATAAAATTATGAGATTTTTTGTCAAGGAATTTTGAGATTAAAAATCTTGGTGACTTCTCTTTTGTATTAGGAATTCAGATACATCGGGATTGTTCTTGGGGTATTCTTGAATTGTCACAAAAGGGCTATATCGATAAAGTACTTAAGAGGTTTGGCATGCAAGACAGTAAATCAGGGGACAGCCCTATCGCTAAGGGAGAAAATTTAGTCTCAACTAATGCCAGAAAAGTTATCTTGAAGTTAAAGAAATGCAGAGGATCACATATAGTTAAGCTATAGAAAGTCTGATGTATGCTCAAATTTGTATGCATTCGGATATTACATACATTATTGGGATACTAAGGAGATATTTAAGTAACCCTGGGATGGATCATTTGGAAAGCAGCCAAAAATGGGTTATAAGGTATTTAAAGATAACAAAAGATTACATGTTCACATACAGAAAATCGGATTAGTTGGAGATCATATGGTATTATGATTCCGATTTTTTACTAGATGCCAAGAAAGTAAAAGATCCACATCAGGTTACATCTATCTGCTAGTTGGAGGAGCTATTTCCGGATGGAGTGCTTAACAGACACTTTAGCTTCTTTCACTTGGCAGCACAGTTGTAGCAATTTTGGGGGCATCTAATTATGGAATATAGCTGCGAAATTTTGTCACTGGGCTGCATATTCTGTACGGTATAGAAAAACCACTAAAGTTATATTGTGACAATAACTCAGCAGATTTATATTCCAGTAACAACAGGAGCTCAACTAAGTCAAAATACATTGACATAAGTTCCTGGTTGTGAAGGATACAGTTCAGAGTGGACACGTGTCAATAAGAGCACATTAGGACAAACTCCATAATTGCGGATCCGCTTACTAAAGTATTACAACCCAAGGTCTTTCATGAGTACATTACTCATATGGGTTTGTATTTCTTAAGGATATTCGGTTTCAATGGGAGTTTGTATTTTGGGTGCATTAGACACATTTATTGTCCTTTCGGATACAGTTTAAAGTTAAAGTTATTTACAGTTGTAAGGTTTCAGGTTTATTATCTCTGAACTCGTTTGAGGATGATCTCACTAAAGTTGGACCAGTTGGAAATAGGCATGTTGAAGATCACATTACATGTAATTTCCATGCTACACATCCATACTTGATCCATGTCATTCAGTTATGTCGATATACGTGACCATTGAAGGTTTAGTTACGATTAATGTAGCGAAAGCCGCTTTGATCCTATGTTGATATAATTGATGGACCGGATTGTTTGGGGATGCATTCAGTAATGATAGCAAAATTCTGAGTACTCATAAGGTTATGATTGATACACAATTATAAGGTTACACATATAGCCCAAGTGGGAGATTATAAGGATTTTAATCAATCGTGTGGGCTTATATGTGAATTATTGTGTATTGAATAAAAGGCTATCAAATTTGATTAAGCCCATTTAAAGTGATCTAATAAGGATTTTATATATATCGGGCTTTAATGCATCTAATGAAATGTATGGGCTTTTATGTGTAGATACCAGGCCATTACCTAATTCATGATGGGCCGGATTAGGTTAACTGGAAATACAGTATATGAAGTCGGTTATGGTCCCTGAATCCTACGTACTGTTCATTCTTTTTGACATCCCATCATTAGAGAGAAAATAAGGACTACGTATCGATTTAGAAGATCCAAACACCGTAATCGTTCATCGTGAATCACGTTTGATTAAGGTACGCTTCCGCTTCAGTTATTTAATTCTTGATAATTTCAACACGATGATTTTTGGATCCTGGATAAATAATTTATCTGTGGATAAAATTTCTAACATTTAATTTTTTAAAAAGAAATAATTATGTAAACTAATAATATATAATATATAAAAGGAGACTACTTCCTAAATCTGTTTTCCAGCATAAATTCAGTTTCTAAAATGGTGGAGTCGAGTTTTTAATTTCCATTTTAAATAAAATTAAATTTATTTTAATTAGTTGGCAGTGTGAATGATACGTGATACTTAATTTTGACAAGTATTTGATTTTTTAAAAAGAAATAATTATGTAAATTAATAATATATGGTAACAAATTAACATATGATTATGTCCGTAGAGCTTAAAAATTGTTAACCATCTATTTTCTACAAGTTCATAACATCTATTTATAATTGTTAACCATTGCATAATTGTTAATAAGCACGACATAATTAATATTAATTTAGTCAAAATAAAGTAAATTATAAATTACTTTGTTTAAATTCGTATTATACTAATTATTATTTCTTTATTATATGTACGTATTCATTTAGATTCTCCCGTTTGCAACTTAAGATTTTCATCAATTTAACATTATTTTTATTTATTTATCGATTATGTTCATTGTCTATTTTCTATTATAGACATAAATAAATGCAATATACATAACATTAATTACAAATTTTAACAAATAGTTCATATAATTTTTATTAAATAATTGATCAGTCATCAATTTTTATTAAAATATTAAAATAATAATGTAATAATATGAATAAAGAAATTGTCAATATGGAGAAATAAAAACAAATTCACGTAACAATATTTATTAAAATTAATGATTAATTTTTTTCGGAAAACACTTGAAATTAATAATTAATGCTTAGAAATCAAAATATATTAAAAATTCTATCTTATATATCTTTTTGGGAAGAAAATGACAAAGAATAATATATAAAAAGAAAATCGTCGCTCCTAAGATGTAGTTGAGTCTTCCACATGTATTATATGAGCTTAATTTTTAGGTAAAGAATTTTTGAAAAGAAAATTTTATTTATTGAACATTAAATCCAAAAATCGAGTTGATATTTTTGTAGTACACACTCTAAAACATTTAATTCATGACCCGTTTCCTCACAAAAATGATAAAACAATTCATTGATCTGCAATATTTTATTATTCAAAGAAGCTATTATAATTTGAATTAGTTATATTATTTGTTAAATTTTAATAGTTATTGTAAACATGTTACAATGAAAATATTTGATTAAATATATTTGAATATAAATAAATGCGATATTCTATATAAATTTCTTACATTGAAAGTTAAAAAAATGGGATTAATGTATTTAACTATAAATAAATTTGCTAGATTTTGTGAAACTAATCATTTTTAAGAAAATTTATGCTAAGAATTATTTGGAGTATCACTCAATACAAGAATTTCATACTTGATCATCTATTAAGAAGAAACAGTTTGACAACAGATATTGATTCGTTGACAAATTTTACGATGTTTTAATATAACAACATGTTTATTATTGACAATTTCATTTTTGGAATTAGACTATATATACAAATGTAATAAATATTATTTTTCGATTCGAGTAATTACGTAAGAAACGGTCAAATCCGTGCATCGTACAGGTGAAATACTAGTACATTATAAAGAAAAAGTGAAACAGAGTGATTTGTTTGGAAAATATTTTCCTGGGAAAATACATTCGATTGTGTTTGATTGGTTTAAAATGAAATGTAGAAAATGTGGAAAATTTTCAACTTTTGTTGTTTGATTGGGATTATTTGCTTAGATAAAGTTCATGTTGTCATCTTGCATTATCTTTATTTCATTGCAATTTTCACATTTATTAAAGAAATCAACATCATCATGTTGTTGGAACGCTGATTTCCTTAACCATTTCAAAATTACCGATCATAGTTTCCGGAGCAAGTTCACAGTTTTAATGGCAACAAAAATAACATAGCTTCTAAATGAATAATACACTTTTGTACGGTTAGAGGTTCAATATTCGATACTTGCATAGGAGCTTCTGCCCAGACCCACCTCTAATGCACCAACATCCTCTATGCTGAAATAAATGTTGGAATATTTTGTATATAGTGACGCCAAGGAAATAGAATATATATATATGAAATTCGTTCCGACAAATGGACGGAATAATGACGCAAAAAACAAGAAAAGAGAAGAAAGGGACAAAGTCGAGGCACGTGTTGAATACTTTGTCCTGAAGTCGAATTTGCCCTACAAAAGTGCCAACGATTTATGGCAATCGACTCCCAAGATACAACGACTGAAGTCAAATTTTCCCTACAAAGGTGCCAACGGTTTATGGCAATCGACTCCCAAGATACAACGACTACTAATTGTGTTTGTAACACTTTAAAACACAAGCACAACGAATCAGAATTTCGGATTATGTACTCCAAAATGAAATGAACAAGAAAAATCAAAATTATGCAACAAATATGCAAGAATTTTGTTTAGGAGGAGAAGAGAGAATGATAATTTTATTGCATATCATTGGTGTGTGTTTTAGGACACTACAAGTGATGCGAACCCTTTCGGTATATTGACCGAAAATTCCCACAACAATTTAATACAAAACTCAAGAAAGCTAAAGTGGTAAAATAAGTGATAAACATCTTAACCCAAGTTTAAATCTAACCCAAAATTCAAGGATTAACTAACTCTAGCCCAATGGGTATCAACTAAACAAATTCCAAGGTGACGAAAATCAACAACAAATACAAGAATAATAATACTCTAGATTTAGTTGAAGAAATTTCAAGGATAATACAAGAACAAAGGAGGTTTAACCTTACCTCGAAAGGAGTCTTCAAGACTAAGCTCTCAAGAGCAATTCCTATGAACAACCAAGTTAATATTTGAAATGAAAAAAAATGTGTATATAATGTACAAAAAGGGCAAAAGGTGCAAATTCAGAATTTGCAAGAAAAATCCCGTTTTTTAGAAACTGAGTGTTTCGGTCGATCACAGGGTCAACCGAAATGGGACTTTCGGTCGACCATCCCTCAACCGAACGCGACTGAGGCTGCTTTCAAAAATTCTCTGCAGAGTTTCGATCAATCGGAGTGACTTTCGGTAGACCGATCTTGGCTGAAACTCCATTTCTTCATTCTTTGGCTCCAACTTGATTCTTGACTTGTTTTTTTGATTTTAATTACTTGTTTAGCCTCGAGTCTTGAACCTCTTTGGCATCGGATCTCGCCATGAGTCCCACAGGCTCGCGCATTGAGGTTTGACTTTCTCGGTTCTCATCATCCCCTCCCTCTTGAAAAGGATTCGACCTCGAATCTTGCTTGGATGCACTGTCGTGGGACTCCTTGAACTTTGATCTTGAAACATTGTGGATCACAGGTTCGTGCAATGAAGTTGGACCTTCGCGATTCTCATCATCCCCTCCATCTCGAAAGAGATTCGACCACGAATCGATACCTACAATAAAATGAGAAAATTCAGGCACAATAAATGTAACTGAAATTTCACACTCACCGTGCAAAATCAATTTGTAGGTGTTTCCAAAAGCTTGAATTGAGCCAACACTGCAGAGTAGCAATTTGGATTTTATTTGATCGGGGGGTCGCTCCTTCGACGAATGGGAACACAACTGGCCACCCGGAACAAATGGAAGATGATTCCCACCATGGTTGACATTGGAAGCACATTGCTCACCAATTCCCCCAAATGGAAGCTCGAGCCTTCTGCAAATGGGCTTAACCAAAGGTGCATTCTCGTGCCCACCTAAACTAACATTTCCATCAATAAACAAGTGTATCAAGCTCAAAAGAGTTAGTAGGTTAGGGTAAAAAGCAACATTAAGTGGAGAAAATTTGCTAAGAGGATGAGCAATTTCATTACAAGCAAATTTAACAACCACAAATTGAGCATCATTTTTATGCAAATGCACCACTCCCCTAAAGAAAATATTCATTATGTTGATAGCAATGTTGATTTCATGACATGTAATAAGATGTGAAAGTTTAATACCCCTACCAACATCCACAAAATTAGCATCATTTCTTTTCTTCAGTCCAAGTAAACCCAATACAAAATTCATAGAATGATTAACCCAATGTTTACTAGGAACGTGCAAATGGGTGCATGAGCCACGAGGCCAAACTTTATAGTCAACCCCGTTGTAAGTGATGTGTTGACAAATATTATGAGCAAATGCCACATTGATTTTCATCTTGGCCCAAGGAGAATGTTCAACTAGTAAATTTATGGGGCCCTTAATCCCAAAATGTCCCATCAAGCTCCCATATGTGTCTCTCTCACTTGTAAATCGCGCATGGGCCATTTAGGAACAAACAATATAATCCCCCAAAAAAAATAACTATCATGCTTATAGAGTTCATCAATTTTTCTCTCATTACATGATTCAAAAATGTTAAACAATTTTGGTTGACTAGCATGCATTTCCCTATCATGCTCAAAACAAAATGAGTGAAATGTTAGAAGCAAAATCCTTTTATCATCAAGATATTCCAATAAGTTTCTCCCATGGACTCCCCTAACTAGCAATTCCTTTATAGGGCAAATAGGCACATCAAGCATATTCTCACAGAATAGGAATTCATCATGCCCATAAAATTTACCATATGCAACATTTTCACAAAAAGATTTGGTACTTAGGAAATTTAGCACATGCCAAAAGTTGCATTTACAAATTAAGCACTCATCGTACCAATGATCTTCACCACATGTTACATTTTCAAAGGTCAACCACATACTTGTCAAATCCACATCAACATTATACAACCCTCTAATATATTCGAAATATAATAACCTTGCATTCAAAGAATTGTTAGGAGCATACTTCCTAGATGTTGCATGGGTTATTTAATTTTCTTTACCTCAGTTGCATTTGTTGTTGTAGGAAAATGTTTCCTTGAATTTCTTCCACAAGGCATGACTTTGAAGTTCCTTGTTGCTTTGATAAGTTGGACAGACGATTTCCTGCAACAAGGAAACAACCAAACAAGGGAGGGAAGTGTTAGAATATTCAAGAGTAAATAACATTTTGGTGAGATCTCGGCTCTCAATTTTCTTGGTGGCACTCATTACTCCCTCACCTTTTTCTGAGGTAGTAACCTCAACTCTTGATCTTCTCTTACCTCTCCTTTTTCTGGAGTCATGGCTCTAACCCTCATTGTCTCTCCTTTTTCTAGGGACGTGGCCCCAACTCTCATGCTCTCATTTTTATTTTCTTCAATTTTATCAATTGAATGCTCTTTTGTTTTCCTATCCTCCCTTTCTTTCTCTTCTTTTTCCTTTACCTTTTCTTTTTCCTTCTTCTTTTCTTCCTCGAATTCCTTCTTGAGCTTCATTTGGTCTTTGCATACTTCTTCCCGGCTCAAAGATAGGATCACAACCTTTTTTCCATCCATTTTGAAGCAATATCGGTTCCCCCTCCTATCATGATTCACATTTCGTTCACATTGCCAAGGTCTCCCCAAAATTATGTGAGTAGTGTGCATGTGAACTACATCACATATCACTTGATCACAATATGTTCCAATGTTGAAGGCAAGAAGAACTCGTTCACTCACTCTCACTCCCCCATCGTAACCCAACCTTTGCAATACATGGGGATTAGGATGCTTCATAACCGGTAACCCCAATTTCTCCACCCTACTAGCACTTACCAAATTAGTGCCAATCTCCCCATCTATCATGAGACTACAGGGTTTATCACTCACTAGGAACCTATTGTAGAAATTATCCTTCACATGTTCCTCCATCTCATTAGTATGGATCATAGATTGTGGTGGCCTAGAATTTATCTCCTCCACTACTTCTCTACTTTCACTACCTTCCCTCCAATGGAATGATGGAGTCTTCATTTTCTCAATATCAACCTTCTCATCACTCCCATCTCCACTCCTATCTACCCATTCTCTTCTTCTCCTATTCATACTCCACTCTCCTTCAACTCCACTTTTACCCATTCCATGGAGTGATGAATTTTGTATTCTCACACTATCAATATTTTCATCAACTCCATTTCGCCTATCATCTACCCACTCTCTTATTTTCCTATTCATACTTCCATTTTTTTCATCATCCTCCTCATTTCTCCAAACATCCCCACATTTACCCCTAATTTCTTTCTTATTCTTCCTTCCCATTCTCCCATCATCCACTAAAACATCTCCACATTTATTCCTCATTCTTCTATTATCTCTTCCCTCTACTCCATTATTAGTTGATGTACTCTCTCATCTTGTTCCCAAATTTTCTAATCCACCCCAATCTTCTCCATTTGTCTACCCATGGTGGTTAAAAGATTTTGTAACAAGTATTTCAAATCTTGAATTTGAGCATTGGAATTTGACATGGTGTGCAAGTGTGAAAGTCTTCTCACAAGAATATTTTTCACTCGTGTTTCACTCAATTTAGGCTTTTACCCTCTATTGAGCTCACCAATCTTGCCTTTTTCCACTCAAAATATCATTTCTCAAGTTCTCCAAGGAAGGTAATCAACAAAACCACAAAGTATAATTCTTGTGAAGTCAAGGATCACAAACAAAGAAGAAGAAATTTATAACAAGTAGATACAATAGCAAGTGAAATTTATGTGCTTGCTATAATCAAAAGGAACAATTGTTATGTGGAATAAGGTGTTAGGAATACAATTTTAGATATGGGATTGACAAACCACAAATATTTGACAACGCATAGATGTAGAGCAATAAGCACAAGAAGTGTAAATTTTCAATGAGGCAATTTATCAAACACTTTTTACTCAATCTTTGAATGACCTTGAATGTGTATAATATGGATATATGAATAACCCCCAACAACTCAAATTTGGACAATGAAGGAATTATCAACAATACCCAACATAAGGAACAAATGATATGTGGGATAAAATGTTGATGACACTCTCAATAACGGGAATTGGATAGCCCCAAGTAATTAGCAATATATGGGCATTGAACAACACAGCATTAATGGAGTATTTTTCATTGGAACAATTTATCAAACACTTGGTGGCACACTTTTGAACACATAGAAATGCAAGTGTATGACTAATGAAATTCCCCAATAAGTTCAACAATCAAAATGCCCAATATGTAGAGTTCAACAAATGATCAAGAACAACAAATTTCCAAAAAAAAAAAAATCCAATTTTGTTTTTTTTTTTTGTGGTATAACAATAACAATAATGTAAATGATAGATTTACCAAATTAGAGCCAAACTCTGATACCAAATGATGCGAACCCCTTCGGTATATTGACCGAAAATTATCACAACAATTTAATATAAAACCCAAGAAAGCTAAATTGGTAAAATAAGTGATAAACACCTTAACACAAGTTTAAATCTAATCCAAAATTCAAGGATTAACTAAGCCTAGCCTAATGAGTATCAACTAAACAAATTTCAAGGTGGTGAAAATCAACAACAAATACAAGAATAATAATACTCTAGATTTAGTTGAAAAAATTCAAAAGATAATACAAGAACAAATGAGGTTTAACCTTACATCAAAAGGAGTCTTCAAGACTAAGCTCTCAAGAGAAATTCCTATGAACAACCAAGTTAATGTTTGAAATGAAAAATAAAAAATAAAAAATTTGTATATAATGTACAAAAAGGGCAAAAGGTGCAAATTCAGAATTTGCAAAAAAAAATCCCATTTTTGTGAAATAGAGTGTTTCAGTCGACCGAGATTATTTCGATCGATCACAAGGTCGACCGAAATGGGACTTTCGATCGACCATCCCTCAGCCGAACGTGACTGAGGTCGCCTTCAAAAATTTTCTGTAGAGTTTCGATCGACCGGAGTGACTTTCGGTCGACCGTTCTTGGCTAAAACTCAATTTCTTCATTCTTTGGCTCCAACTTGATTCTTGGCTTGTTTTTCTTGATTTTAATTACTTGTTTAGCCTCGAATCTTGAACCTCTTCGGCATCGGATCTCCCCATGGGTCCCACAGGCTCGCGCATCGAGGTTTGACTTTCTCGGTTCTCATCAACAAGGGGTCCTTTTTGTAGAGTATGAAATGTTGTTGACGAATTGGTGTGGATCATCCATGCAACCCTTTCAAACATTACAACTTTGTAAAAGACACATTTTCCGGACAACCGTGCGATTGCACGACTTTACGCCAAACCAAGATTTAATCATTTAACGTTTGATCGTATGGTTTCCTAACCATGCAATTGCATGGGCAAACTTTTGACCCGTTTTTTGTCCTTTTCTGTAATTTCTCATTCATTCAATATTGGTTTCGAAATGTCAAATATACCCTTTAATGCATGTAGAGAAATCTAAATTCTCTTTCAGGGACATTGCCCCCGCGACCGTTTGTGTGCCCCGAAGCGGCAAACTAGTTTGCCTAAACGGATTGAGTCGGGTTTGAGTATTTGGCCGAAGTCGAAATGAAGTCACTTTAGTCGATTTTCAATACTTAATCAATTTCTCGATTTATTAAACCAATATCCAACAATAAAACAGGGGAAACTTGCAAAAATTTAATGTAAACAAATCTTTGGGGGATTCATAAACAAATGGAATAAATGAGGAAATCATACCTTTTCATGTACTAGTTATGGGTCGGTAGAGACGATCAGAAAGTTCCTTGTTCAGCCGGAGTTATTGCAGCCTTCCAATTTTTGTCATACCTATGTCGGTGGCGGTTTGGTGAGGAAGAGGTGAACGTGCTTTGGATAGAGATGATTTGTCTTGAAAATTATTTTTTTAGCTATATCCACATAAATCATTTTCCAGCCATTTCGTGCAAATATGGTCACGTGAGTGAAAGTAAGAAAATATTTGGCCAGACAAATTTGGTTCATCAACACATCATAAGATGGAAATTGGATTAAAATTTGCCTAGTTCCAGGTTAAACAATGGCAATCAAACATGGCCTTAATGAAAAGTCAAATCACCCTTTTATTAAGAAAAAGAAAACTGAAAACCCAGACGACATTCCTAAAGAAAAAATCTTCATTGGTTTTTCGGAAGTCAATTAAGCCGCCTTGTCCAAACGTGTTAACCACCGCGTCAGACAGGTCTCCTTTTCTATATCTGGAACCATCCTTATCCTTTTACGATAAAGCTTCTTTATATAAATAGTTTCAAATCCCACAATCTGTTCTTAATTTCATTTTGTTTTTACATCCAAAATTCATAAAATTATGAATCCCACCCAAAAAAATCTGGATTCTGATAATCTCTTTGATCGATTGCCAGATGAAATTGTGCTTTCAGTTTTCGACAAATTACATGATGCAAAATCTCTGTGTATATCCCTGTCTGTGTGTAAGAGGTTTTACTCTATAATCCCTCAAGTTGAAGAAGTTTTTCTTCATATTCCCGGAAGAAAATCATTGGTAAAAGATTCTGAAACCCCTCAAAATTCCTTCAAAAATCATTTTGTCGCAGCCCTGATGAAGCCCTTTTGCTTTATTTCTCAAATGGTCAAATTCAAGTCGAAAAAAGAGGATGATGATTATTCTTATCATGTCCCGAATGAAATTTTGAAGCATTTTGAAGAAATTCGAACTCTAAATTTGAGACTGCCATGCCAAAAAAAGGATTCGAAAACTGAGAAGGAATTCAATTCGATGCTGAAATGGAAGGCAGAATTTGGTAGCCAACTACACAGCTGCGTAATGCTTGGAGCCAAATCTTGTATCGATAAACGCGCAAAAGAAGAAAACTTGCGTGAAAACGATGAAAATTCGTGCGAACCAGAAGTGATTGCAGATGATGAGCTGAAGCTGAGAATTGTATGGACGATTTCATGTCTGATCGTGGCATCCGCCAGACATTATTTGATACAAGAAACTGTGAAAGAACACAAATTGATTGAAAAAATTGTGGTTACAGATGAAAGTGATCAAGGAAAACTTTGCATGGGCAAAGAGCAAATTGAAGAGTTTAGGCAAATGAATTCAAAGGAATCGTTGTTGGAAAATAGGACTAAGTTGCCAGCTTTGAGGATGAAAATGTGGTATTTGGAGAAGTTGGAGTTGCCGGATTCCGGCCGGACGATGGAGGGGGCTACGCTGGTGGTGATGAGGGCGGCCGATGGTGATGGAGAGGCTGTTGAGAGTGACAATGATTTGGTGGCGGATGCATTTGAAGGGGTTGGAGAAGATAGGGTCGTTGAGGAGGCTGTGAGGAAAATGATGACTACTAAAAGATGTTACAATTTGGAGATGAATGCCTTTTGACTTCTTTCTTTCTTTTTTTTTTTTCTGTGATTAATTCATTTTGTATGTATTTGACAATGTACATTTTTTTTTTGTTAGAAAATTCTTGGAGATACTGTAATTTTTTGGTATAGTACATTTACTTGGACCTATTTTTTTGCCTTCTGTTGTCTTATTTTTATTTTCAATTCATTGTATTACAATCTTGAAAGTTTGCAAAGAGTTAAAAAAAATGTAATGTTTTCGATGTTTATATGATTAAAAAGTGATGTTTATATGATTAAAAAGTGAAGTGAAAAAATGTGTGTGATTAAAAAATAGTTTAGAGAATTGTATTGTTTCCAAACTTAAGAGTAAATTTCTAATGTGCAAGTTTTAGAGCAAGTGAAATAAACGAAAAGAATTAATTAGCTCGTTTACCTTATTTAACGAGTGCTATTTAACGTGATCTTTGTTCTAAAAAGTTCACTAAAGCTTATGCGCGCTTAATCTTGAAGCCTGACCTTCACATTTCGTCGCACTTTCATCCGCGCTTCAAGCTCTAACGATGCTAAAATCTACAATGTTCAGAGGTTTGAATTGGGGAAAAATTTTAATTGACAATGCGAAGTTACTTATTTCACAACATCTGATTATATCTCATATAATTGTCTTATGCTTGAGTTTGAAGGTATTCCACCGACATACGCTACGCTATATGAAGGAAAAATAAGTGATGTTATTACCTGAAAAATATATCCTCAATAGATGGACGAAGAATGCCAAATTAGCACCGATCCAAATTAACACTGATCTTCAATCCAAGTGCTGGTTTATTTGTTGGTGACGGTATGGGTCGATCATTGATGTCACAACACGGTATGTTGGCACATTCGACATCGGAGTTAGTGGATGAGGCATCTTTAACATATGCTTGTAGCACATTTCTGATGGATGAATTTCAAAGGTAAAGATTAAGGAAAAAAGAGACTGACGGTGGAGGCAACATTGGCATGAGCATAAACAAAAGAGTCAAGATGAAACACGGGTACTATGTCATCCAAATTCCATGAGAGCAAAAGGGAGTGGAAAGAGACTAAAATCATCAAGGGAGAAAGAACTTTCCCAATTCGGAGGACAATGACGTGCATGTAGTTTATAGGTCATGATGGAAGAACTTGTCTAACGTTGCAAGATAGGTTAGTTATTTTTTAGATTTGTTTATTGATTTTAAATTTAAGCGATTACTTTTTGAAATATTATTAAATTATATATTTTTTCATGCTATCAGGGCGAACATGGCGCATGACCCGGTATACCCACAATATTCATACGAGGATGTGCAGGATGATAGGTTCACGAGCATTGTGAACAGCAACTTCGAACAGATGCCTGGATATTTTCACAATGATTTCTAGTAGCCTGTCTTTTTCAATTTTTTTTTTATTTTTTATGCACAGCTTACACATTGGAATTTCACAAATTGCCAAAAATTGTTATGCGAATTTATATTGTTTTCAAACAAAGTAATGTTGTTGTGCTGGATTTGCCATGAATCGAAATTCTCCGTTTCATTGTGTCAAAAATTGAAATCCTTAACATATATTTATATTTGCAATACAAATTTAATGTAACAGCATTAGGTCCCAATCTTCAGATCGCGTCAATGTGCAAATATATGTGAAGTAAACTGTATCAAGAATCTTCGATTTGTGAATAATTTGCACTTGATCATTGATATTCAGTACCTGTCAATCAAAATAGATAAAATGGATACGTATAACATAGGAGTCGATTTTTTTTTATTGCATTGTCGTCTTGGACATATACACGTCTCCGCCATGGCTGCAACACTGGTTGCATCATGTGTATTGGAGATAGTAAAACCCTAAATACCATGCCGTCCAGTTTGACACGCCAAGATACGAAGGAGGTTCTTGCCTTCGCCGAATTCATATACTCAACACGAATTCAAAACAACCAAATCAACACATCCCCTCTTCACGCAGAAAAATGGAACAATTATATTCAACCAATTACAGTATGCAAGACCATAGGGATTCACGGATACAAATTTGGCAACAGGACTTCAATTGCATATATCAACAACACATAAAATTTGCTCCGGCTTTAGGGAAATTAAAAAGCATCATAGCAAAACATGTAGGCTTGCTTTGAGAAAACAAAATTACATCCATGATAGAAGATTTTCTAATATTTCATCTACAAATTTCGGCACAATTAGGGAAAATCAGTATTATTCACCGTAAAAGAAGAGGAGGAGAGAACAGGGTTAAGAAAAACCACCAGCAACAGACGACAAATACATACTGCGACCCCGCCGTCGAACAGACAACAGATCCTCACCAACCGTGAGGGCAGCTCAGTCAGAAACAGGTAACAAGTCACCGGCAAACGAAAATAGGAAATAAACGGGGTGGGTGCAAACAAAAAATGGGGGGTTGGGATTATAATGCCTATCTGCGGAAGTGCTTACCGGCGGGAGAGGAAGCAGGTTCTTAACAGTGAGTCAAATGAACTGAACCCTCTCTCCTTCTATTACACCCAACCACTGAGTTCACTTGATATAATGGTTAACTAATAGATACAGCCACATACCATCATGTTTTTTGTAAATAAATGATGTCCAAACTTGGTCCAGCTATCGACCAGACCACAGATAAAGAACGAAGAAGTGGTGTTCAATATATCTGGTTAATTTCCACAAAACATTCTCAAATGCCATAACAAAATTGTCTGCATAACATCTATACACATCGTTTGCATCAAATTTTTCTAAAATGCAGCGCAAAGTTAACCAATTAATTTAATTGGAAACAAAATATAAATTCAATAAGATTTCCCACAGTGTATCAAGCTTCCAGCACCCAAGAAAAGACCAAATACGGCAGCACTTCCAAGCGTTGTTTGCCCAATATATCTTATTTTCAGAAGGCCTGGAACCTGCATTTTCACAAGGAACACTTTATGTCAAGTGGAACAAATCTAGAATAAAACATCGAGCGAGATCGTGATCAGAAGATTAGGAATATGTTATTAATCACTAACGCTTTCTAAACCTATCTATAAGTTTAACTATACTTTATGCATAGGGTAGATCGTGTCATGTAAATTTCAGAACTGGAAGGGATGCACTACCAAGTACCAGCCTTTTGAGACTTTATATTCTCCATTTTGTTTTCTTTTCACGGAAATTAATATGAAAAACTAACGTGGATATCTCAAGCCTCCGTTTTTGCAAAATTTATACATCATTCGTAAATGGTCAAACTTCATTTTTAGCCACACATTCCAATGGACCCACATGTACTATCCACCACTAATTTCTTTTCAAACGGAGGCTAATAACAATTGCAATAGAAATTAACTGTTTACTTCAAGGATATTAGACATAACATTGCAGGGCTAGTAGGAAACAACGAAATATTCATAAAAAGATTGCTAGGTTCAAATTGTAGTAGATTAATGGCCAAACCAAGTTATGCCAAGAACAATAAAAGAAATGATGTTGCAAATTATACGCTACAGCGCTCATTTCATCACCTTCTTTCCCCTAGACCAAGACAAAATATCAAAACATCAACTGATTGAAGCATCAAAGGATGAAGGCCTCAACCAGTTGGAAAAAAACCAAATAATAGTAGCTTCAGCAAGCCATACATGAGAGAAACAGTTATTGCACTGCAATGCGACAACCAATGAAATATCCCATTTCTACCAACTCTTATAGGTTTAAAAATCCAAGAACCGAGTAGACAAAACATCAACTGATCAAAGCATCCTTAAGGAAAAGGCCTCAACCAGCTGGAAAAGGAAGTAGCCTCAGCAAGCCATACATAATAAGATGGACCAGAGTGGCTGAAGATTTATTAGTCCAAACTAATAAGGCCCTCCCACTTTCTTCAACTAGAAAGCAAACATGCAATAAAGCTTCTAGTTGTCTCCAATTATTTTTGCAAGGAATAGAGCATGTTCGGCTAAGTTTTATAAAAAAAAAAGTTGCTTTTAGTTAACTCTTTGTTTTAATCTAGATAACTTACTTTTAAATAAAAACAAACTACTTTTTCTTAAAGTAACTCTTCACCTTTTTTCACCCACTTCAGGGTGGTAGTTCATTGCAAAACATAATATAAAATTTACTTCAGGACGGGGGCTTGGTTGGACCTCCCATGGCAAAAATCATGACATTGAGAAACAAGTCCTCAATGAAAAATTAAAAGACCCGCACAAAATTAGGATGTAGCATTGCCCAGACGATGTCCTTAAACACAGATATATTATTTACTTCCAAGATAAGTACCTTAATATTTCCAACTTTCACCAAAAAAGTAATTATTTTAAAACTTGCTAAATTTTAATTTTTACTAGACTTTTCAAACTTGGCCAAACATGCTTCAAAAATCCAAGCGCATCAAACCAAATCTGCAACCACAAAGCTAAGCCCAAAATGACCAATGCTACCTAAATAGTTATCTGCAAAACTATCAAAAACAATAATGGGTAAAAGACTACAGCAGAATGTTGGTTTCTAAAACTGTGAACTCCATTTGCTGACTTGAATTCATCACAAGCACCAAAAAAAAGCAGCATGTTGATATGAGCTTTCAACTATGTACAACAAAAATGTCCATTTCAGTTCAACAGTTTCTTGCACATTGTGGAAATTGTAAGAACCCAAACCTGATAGCCTGGTCAGTATAGAAACTACATTGCAAATGAAAGATCTAACAAGAGCACTTGCTCAATACGAAGTGTTTTCAGATTCTAATAGAAACCTCTCCATTTATTATGTCCACAAGGGTGTCTCGTGGAAGAATGACAAGATCATAGAAATACTAAAAAGAAAAGCAACTTAGACAAAAAAATAAGCGACTTGGACAAAAAGAAACGATTTAAACAAATCTTTTTTTGTTTCAGGCCAATCAATCAAATATAGATTAATATGTAATTGATCAAGCACTACTTGTAAACAGCTCTTCTGGGCAAAATCAAAATGTTCTTGAAAATTCTTGCTCCTATTGGACCATTTATACATATATGTATTGTTACGACCATAACTAATTGGACATGACACGTCATCTATATGGGCCCACCAGGGGAGCCACAAAACATCCAGTCGCCTAATCATGACCTATAGGCCAAAACTTCGGATACCAAATTTGCTGGATTCTTATATGCCGAGGTGACCCTATGCCGAGGTGATGCTATGCCGAGGTAACCTAAGCCGTGGTGATGCTGTGCCGAGGTACCCTTATGCCGAGGTACTCCTAAGCCGAGGGGAGTACCCTGAAAAGGTGACAAGACAGCTTGATGTGACATCTTTAAAGTGATTTGATGGTTGCTTTAACCCTATGACATGTAGTAATGATTATAACCAAAGAAATGGTTTACCTCATGAAGAGTTAGGATCTTACCACATGTAAACCATAACACATGTCACAATCTAAGATAATTACACCTTCTATAAATAGAGCACGCTTGCCTCCAATGAAAGGGTTAGCAATTTGATACTCTTAACAATATATTTCTCTCACTCCCTTTTCTCTCTTTTACACACTTATATTTCCCGCACCCAATATATATTCGCCTAAAATGAGTACTGACTTTGGCATCGGAGTGCAAACGGGTTACGGGAGCCACCTCGGTTCCCTTTGCAAACTGATTGTTTGTCACAGTGCGCAGGAGATCCACGTGTTCAAGAGGGAGGAGCTGAGACGTGTTGGTTCAAGATCCAGTTGGATTTTGTGGTCAACATGTATCATGATCCAGATTCCTAGAATTCTCGGTTTAAGAAATCAAGATAAGATGATTGAACCAACTCTTTTCAAATTCGGGTTTTTTTAGTAATAAATCTATATTCAAAATCATTCCATTCGGTATCTTCTATTCTATCAAAGCGTCGAAAATTTTTAAATTCTCAAAGGCTTCCCTGGAATTCCAATGTGTCGGAAAATTTTAATGGATTTTGTCATTTCACTTATTCGCACTAGATAATGGGCTAATGAATATTATGCAAGTGCAGCAAGTATAGTGGATCTTGTGACTCTCATCAATTCATGGCTATTGAAACAGGGTAATATGATATGAAATGAACTTGTACATAGTTGGGTAGATCACGAGACACATTTAATTAAGGTTTCTCCCCTAAAATATGTAAAACCCCAGTTTGGTGGAGACTAAAACCCCAGTGGTTCGCTAATCTTTGCACAATTTTTTTTTATACTTGTTTATTTGGAGCTATCTTTTTAACCAGACAATTTATTCTATATAGGTAGTTCACTAAAATCGATCTTATGTGGATATTTGACCTTTTTTTCCTTCTTAAACATAAGATCAAAAAATTTGAGAGGTTCATAATCTTTGTACAAATATTTTTTTATTACGTTATAAACTATGTATATTGAAGTTCCCATTATGCTTCCAATAAAGTTAATTTGGGGTACACCTTTGGCTTCAATTGTGGGGCTTCCAACCCCCCACCCCGATATTGCTCTCCCATTTACAAAACAATCAGCCCCCTAGATAAAAAAAAAATTCATTTCAACCACATATTTCTTCAATCACTTTTCTCGCATATATTAGGAGCATCTGGGTAAAATTATTAGTTACTTTTTAGAACACGTGCATTAAACTACTGGTTAACAAGATAAAACTGTGCAAGGAAATAAATCATCAACATATATAAAACATTATACATAAATATATACCACCAATCCAAGTAATCTAAAGCATTAGGAACCAATGGCTTTACCTTGTATCTAATAGCTTCATAAGTTCCGTAAACAGCACCTGAAGATATATACAATATCAGATTTTTTCTTAATTATAGCAACTTCGAATAGCCATAATCTAGCAGACATCCTATACAACTACGAATCATAAACGTCAAAATACAGAAACTAATTTATATCAAACATCAACTTTCTAGGCGAACAGTTAACGAACTTGTTGATAAAATCTCGATCCAGTCGAATACCTGAACATGGTTTAAATAAAATTTAAGACAAAAAAATACACGCTCCTAAGTAGGAAATGTTGAAGTTAAGCCCTAATCCTTTCTTGGGAGATCACAATAAACAAAACGAAATCTGAAACGTGCATATTTTCAGTGAGAGACATAAAATGAAATTACCGACAGCGCCGCCAATACCACCTCCGACGGCAACCCCCGCCGTCACTCGTGCTAGACAACTATCCCTTGCCATTTCTTTCCCCCCGTCTTTCTCACGCACAATTTGGTGCTCGAGTAATTTGTACAAATAGTAATTGATATTTTTTTTTTTCGCTTTATATATGCGTTGGGCTTCACAAATTTAAGAATGGGAAAATAAAATTGGGTACTTATATTATTTATTTACTTCACCACGTTATAATCATACTATAATTAAGATATATTTTCAATAAATATACAATTACAAATTTACAATAATACTCCTAATTCTATAAAAAAACTTTTTAAAAAAATATTATTGTGGTGTACTCATCATCCCAAATTCTCAATATTTCTTCCATTTTTTCTCATCATTGTCGCCCATTGTTTTCTTAATTACAATTAATTAAGTTCTATTTTCCATGTTATACAGTTTTTAATTCATGTTTGAAAGATAATTGAAACAATAAGATATTCAATTTCATATAAACATATTAGGCTGTTGGCTTCTAAATACTATATGCATTTTTTTTTTTAAATACTAGATGCAATTGGAATCACCATTTTTTTTTAATACTGATCCAACTGAAAACACGATAGGAGAAATGCAGCATGAACACGCAAATATATGCCATTGAAAAACTATGGAATTCGAAAATCCAATATAAAGTTTAATTGAAAAATAAATATAATTAAATAATCAAAATCAAGGGTGGCGTCTTAAACAATAAAAATCTTTCACTTACCTAAAGTCCTAAACTTTAACTTATGTTAATGTTTGCATGATATTATTATTTGAAAACTCATATGAAATTATTGTATTAACATCTATTCTAATTAACTTGGTATTGAAAAGCAAAAATATAAAATAACAAGAAGAACATGATGATTTAGAAAAATAAACATGGAGAAGATGAGAAGAATATTTGAAAGATGTGGTGTATATAAAAATTATTTTTAGTGAGATAATATTAAAAGGATATGTATGTAATTTTATTTATGTCTATTTTTATAAATAAAGAAAATATTTTAAATTATGGTATAGAAAGTAAGTTTTGTGATGGCAATATAGTCCCCCAATAAAATAACATTCCGTTCTTTTATGCAATGATTACAATTTATAAGCAATACAATTTTCCAAACTACTTTTTAATTACACATATTTTATTTCTCTAATTTTCAACCATTAATTTACCTAGAAAACACCAAAAAATTGAAAAATAAATTGCGGCTAAAGGAGCCGAACACTCCGTAAAGCATCTATATTTGAAATCCGATTTTTAATATATTTTGATAAAAATTATGAAATGTATAATTGAAAAGTGAAGTTGAAAAGTTGTAAAACTAATAAAGTTATGATTGAAATTAATTTTTTAGTTTGACTTATATTAAAATTTGAATTAAAATCCATACCAAACAGGGACAAAGTATTGCTATTAATTTTGTTTTCCTTTGAAAATGGGACAAAGTAAATTCACATGAGTAAAAAGTGAAAGTTACCAAAAAAAAAAAAAAAAAACATATCTTATTCGTGAAAGTTGTAATAAATAAATTATTTTCTTTTCAATGAAGGTATTCACCCCGTATATTAAAAGAGTATGTTTGTTTTGGTACCATTTTAAGAATACGTGCAATTGATATTTGCCTCTTGTCTTGTCTTTTTTATTTTTATACTCCATCTATCCCATAAAAATAGATTTATATTTTTTATTTGTCTATCTCAAATAATGATATACTTATTTTGTTGAGTGTGTATTTGATTTTCTCATTTCATATTATATCATTATTTAATATTTAATGTACTTTACTATTAACCTAAATACTTACTCCCTTCGATCCACGAAGATATGCTCGTTTTTCTTTTATTATGTGTCCCAAATTATAAGTCAATTTTCTTGTTGAGAGTATATTAATATATTAATTTTCTTGATTCGTGTACCAGTGGAACCTAGACGAGATCCACGATCAAGGAAGTTCAAGAGTCGTTGGTGAGACTCGTTCACAAAGTTTGGAACCAAGTCCAAATGAAAGACATGATGAGAAACGAACTAAGAAACTAGTTGGAGGTAAATGACTTAAGGGCAATCGAAAATCCAACCCCGTGGCCGCCCCTCTTCGACTAAATTAATAGAACCACAAAATGACTACCTGCGCGACCACGGGAAATTACCTTGTGCGACCGCTGGTTTTGATACGGTTTCGGTTCTAATTCTATTTACAATAATAATTATTCAGACCTCGGGAAGCGAGCCAATAACCTGAAATAAATTTCTACCGAATATACCAAGATAGGGATTTCGAAAATCCTTTCACCATGAAGAAAATATAGGATTCTCCATAAAGTAGAAGATATTCATAAACCAAAATGAGAAATAAATGGCCTAAAAGGTTTTTTTAACATGGCAAGAAGTCATACAAATAAATTTGTATAGTAAATTTGTGTGATGAATCATGAGTTTTAAATACATTATTATTAATTAATTTATATTTGTATATAAATATTTAATTAACTTCATCATGGTCATTTACAATTTCACTTATTAATAAGTTAGTCTCATTTTATTTTCATTTGCTAAGAATTTCAGTCTAACTGTGAAGTTAATGTTACATGAGGTCGAAATGTAACAAATTTCATAAAAAAAAAAATTAATCATTTTCACTTTACCCAAAAAAATTAAAAATTCTTTTGATTTTTAGTTTTAGGACAATCAATTAAGACCATAAAAAAATAAGGATCAAAGATCGATTCCAACTTCGATTTTTCAATTCTAAAAGCGAACCGAGAACCAATCGGTTCTCGATTTCAAAACCGATTTCCTATTTTATGTTTTTAAAACCATACGGTTCCGATTTTTTCGGTTCGGTCATATCGGTTCCTTTTTTTTTCCCACCTCTAGCTATTCTAGAGGCAGATTTCGCAAGGCTTTTAATTATGTTCGAATTTCCTTTTTGTCCCATTGGCTTGTACTAGAAATACCAACAACACTCGAAACCCTAATTCAACTTGGATATTTGAAGTCTCTTGAGAGCATTTTGGAAAGGTAAATCATATTCTTATCTTGTAACTATTCTTGGAATTTCTTCAATTTCTATTTTAGATTATTGTTCTTGTGTAGTTATTCTTGTTGATTCCACAAGTATATTGGAATTTGCTTTATTCTCTCAATTGGGCTAAGGTTTACTTCCTTAGAATTTTGGTTAGGATGAGCTTGAGTCAAGATTTATCACTTTCTTACCATTTTTAGCTTTCTTGAGTTGATTTCAAATTGTTGTGAGAATTTTTTGTTTAAAAATCAAAGAGGTTCGCATCATTCCTAGTCGCCTGCCCCACGTACAATTTCGCCACCCGCCCATCTTCCCACGAATTTCGGGTCAGGGCAGGGTGGTCTATTCTACTTTGTTCTTTCCCTATTTAATTTTTTAAAGTTTTGTAAAATCAATAAGTAATTTGTAGTTGTAAGTAATGAATAAATAGAATATTTATAAAAGGTCATATGCTTTTATTTTTTTCCAAATATTCTAAAAAGAGAGAGAGAGAGAGAGAGAGCAGGGCAGGGATGGGCAGGGCTATCGTGAAGTGAACTTCCCCACGACCTGAGTTGTGTCACCACGTTCCCGCCTCGCAAACACACGGGCGAAATTACTCGGCACGTGACTTGTACGTGCGTCTCCTTAGTAATTTATTAAAGAATCAAAGATCATAGGAAATAGTTAAAATTAAAAAATTGTTATAACACAGTATTATCCAAGATGTGTGATTGAATGGCACTTCACAGCCAAGTTTATGTTGCTTTGTTTGCTATTGTGAAATCTCGTGTTAATAATCTGAATTATCAGCAAACTTTAAAAGTAGGGATGGCAACTGCCCTAGCCTTAGATTCCCAAAGTCGTGGGTCCGGGGAACCCTCGTTGGCCCAGCCCAATATTGCCCATATACAAATTTTTTTTAACTTTTTCTATATTTTTATTCTTTCTTAATTGCTTAATTACTGAGGTGGCGATCCCCGCCCCCAAAAACCTCTAGCCTCTAGGGGCAGATCACCCTTCCTTCTAACCCAAATATTCAGGGAGACTAGGGATGACAAAAAACTTTGATGAACCTGAGACCCGCAGGACTCAATCCCATTAGGGACGTCCCGCCTTAAATAATTGGGTCTGCCGCACAGGTTTAGGACAAGTCCCCCACTTTTCTCCCGCTCTCGCCCTGGGCCCTTGAATCTATTAAAAAATTACAAAAAATATAATAAAATTATAAAAATTTACAATATGGCCAATAATAGTGCGGGACTCCTGCACCGCAAACCCCCTAGGTGCTAGGAAGTCTGCCCTAAACCTGACTCATTGACATCATAGGGGCAGGGCGCTCCTAGCGGAATCAAGTTCTTGAGGTTCTCAGTTTGTCAAATTTTTTTGTCATCCTTATTAGAAAATTTTTCATTAATTACTGAACTTTGTAATTTGTAATCATCTCTACCATTCACTCAAAAAATTGTTGGCATGGCTAACAGGACTGTTAACATGGCTATTGGAATTGTTTATGTTGCAAGATTTTGTTGTTCACGTCAGCAATTGCGTCAATTTTTTTGATCAAGTGATGAAAGTGATTAGAAATTTTTAAAATAAGTAATTAAAAATAAACTTTTAGAGTTCAAACAAGGCATACTAGTAAACCATTTTCATGCGGTGAAATCCCACCTTAAGAACTGATCGAAATTTGCTCCATTTATTTCACATATTGCCACATATATAGCACTCAGATAAAGAAAAAGGTAATTATATTAACACCACAATTTCTTATAAACACACCACATTTTAATTGTATTATTGGTCCCTAATTTTTATAGATTGTTATATTTATGTTCTTAATTTTTTTTGCCACATTTTTATCATTAAATTTTCAGCAATTAACAAATCTTCTACGAGGAACTTTTTAATGCGCATTGTCTGGGCGATCACATGAAGGATATTAAAGCTTTAGAGAAAGAGATTGAGCTACTTGAAAATAGAAATGAAAGTTTTTGGCGACAACACTCTCGCGCAGACTGGTTAAAAGATGGTGATAGAAATACAAAATTTTTCCACCAGCAGGCGACAAGGAGAAAGGCTAAAAATACCATCTGTTGTTTGAAGGACGAAAATGGACGGGTCCTAATGAAGGAGGACGAGATTGTTACACATATTGAAACGTATTATGCTTCACTTTTCACTAGCAGGTTTCCAACAGAAGCAGAGATTTTGGATGGAGTTCAAAACATAGAGCACTCGCTATCTGAGGAGGATATCCAGATTCTTTCTAAAACCTTTACTGAGGTGGAAGTCACAGCGGCACTTTTTAGTATGGGACCATATAAAGCACCAGGGGTGGAAGGGTTTCACGCTCTATTCTACCAGACACATTGGGATATTCTTAAGGAACATGTTTCATCTGCTTGCCTCAGGGTGCTCAATAATGGTCAGTCTGTAAAATCTATTAATCGTACTTCCATTGTTTTAATTCCCAAAAAAGCTAAACCTGAGTCTATCGCTGATTATAGACCTATTTCCCTATGTAATGTTTTATACAAGATTGTGTCCAAATGTTTAGCAAACAGGTTGAAGAAGGTTTTATCTCCCTTGATATCCAGCAATCAAAGTGCTTTTGTCCCTAACAGACTTATCACAGATAATGCAATTGCTGCTTTTGAGGTGCTTCATTTGATGGGGAAAAATAATAACGGATCCAATGGCTTTACGGAACTCAAGTTGGACATGAGTAAGGCATATGACCGAGTGGAGTGGCGATTTATTGATGCTATCCTTAAGCATATGGGCTTCCCTGAAAATTGGATTCGGTGTATTACTGACTGTATATCGACTCCAGAATTCTGTTTTACTATTAATTGGTGCTATAAGGGATGTGTCAAACCGACTAGGGGACTCAGGCAAGGTTGTCCACTATCACCGTACCTCCTCATTCTATGCGCCGAGGCTTTCACGAGCCTTATTAAAAGAGAGGAGGTGCAGGATAATCTTTTGGGTATGAGATGTTCGAGAAGAGGCCCGCGGGTGAGTCACCTTCTTTTTACAGACGACTCCATTATTTTCTCGAGGGCGAATTCTAGGGATGCAAATTCTATTTTACAAATTCTTGAGGCTTATGGAAAGGTATCTGGACAACTCGTCAACCTAGATAAAACTTCTGTTACCTTTTCACCGAATGTTGGCAGGGAACGGAGAAGGGAATTGGAAGCTATTTTGAATATTGATGTACAAAAAAACCATGACAAATATTTAGGTTTGCCATCTGTGGTGGGTAGATGCAAAAGGAAAACCTTTGGGGAATTGAAAGAACGTGTATGGAAGAAAATCCAAAATTGGAATCGTAGATTCTTCTCCTATGCGGGACGTGAAGTAATGATTAAAGCGGCTTGCAAGCTATGCCCACTTGTATTATGCGTATCTTCCGTCTACCTAATAATTACTTATGTTTTGAGATTCAAAGTCTCATTTCTCAGTTTTGGTGGGGATCGGTAAAAGGTGAGAGGAAGCTATCATGGGCGAGTTGGGATTCCTTGTGCAAATCAAAAAATGAGAGTGGCCTGGGTTTTCGTAATATGGTTATTTTAACCAAAGCTTGCTTGCAAAACAAGGATGTCGTCTCATACATTCCCTTGACTCTTTGGTGGCTATCATTTTGAAGGATAAGTATTTTCCCAATTCCCATTTTATGCAAGCGAGGGATAAACCGGGGAGTTCTCGTGTTTGGAGGAGTATATTGTGGGGAAAGGAAGTTATTATGAAGGGCTCCCGATGGAGGATAGGCAACGGGCATAATATCAATATTTGGGACGATAATTGGCTGTTGGATAGCCCCTCACTCAAACTGATGACGCCAAGACATGAGGGGGTGAAAAAGGTAAGTGAGCTCATAGATCGAAATGGAGGTTGGAACGAAGGTGTGGTCACAGGATATTTTTGGCCGATTGATGCTAATCGTATTTTGTCCATACCCATCAATGCTAGAGACCAAGCGGATGTTTTAGTTTGGCATTATTCTTCTCATGGTGACTACACAGTTAGGAGTGGTTACCACTTATTGAATCAAAAGGCTGGTAAGGATGACGGGAGAGAGAGTGGAAGTGCGACAGAAGTTCCCTTGTGGAAACTGATCTGGAAGCTCAATATCCCCCTCAGAGTTCAACATATCACTTGGAGAATTCTAAAGAACTCTATCCCTACAAACAACAATTTGGCGAAAAGGAAACTAAATGGTAGTCTGTTGTGTCCACGGTGCAAATGCTGGGAGTTGGCTGAACATCTTTTCCTACAATGCTACTGGGTTAAAGAATTTTGGAAAAATCTGAATTGTTGGCAATTCTTGAAGAAGGGAGTGATGGTTGATAGGGGGCTGGATCTTAGCAAATTCATTGGGCACGTGTTGTCAACTGCTCCTAACGACAACGCTGAGATTATCAATATGGGACTGGGTTTTATATGGCATAAAAGGAATCTACTTATGCATGGTGGAAAGGAACGCGAGGGGGCTTACAGTAAAGACTCTTTATTTATTCAACTAGAATCATATTAGAGGGCGAGTTTACTCAGGAAGCAATGTGGACAGCTACAAAACCAGCAACTGAAGACTTGGAAGAACCCCTCGGGAGTTACGGCCAGCCTTATTTTAAATGTGGATGCTGCTATTAGACAGGGAGCTGATTTGTTTGGGCTGGGTGGAATTATTAGAGGTGAAGATGGGGTTGTCCATGGGGCTTTTGCTGTCTGTAAGAGAGGTTTACCATCACCAGATATTGCTGAGGCTTTAGCATTGCGAGAGGGGCTGAAATTTGCGGCTGATAATTCTCCTTCCATCAAATGTGTTGAAAGCGATTCTTTGAAAGTGATGCGTGGAGTTATAAAGGAGGATCTGTTAGCTCCTATCACCCCTTTTATTCGTGAGCTTCTCTTCATTGGCAATTGTGGTTCGTGTTATCATGTACCCAGAGATAGGAATGTGATAGCCCATAAGCTTGCCGATTTAGCTCCTATTTCTAGTTCTTCTTTCATATGGATTGATAGGCTGCCTTTATTTCTCTCTGCCTGGCTTGTGGAGGAGGGAAATATGAGTTTGGCAACTGAATGATAGTTTTTTTGTATTAACAGTTTCAAAAAAAAAAAAAACAAATCTTCTACTCATCGATGATTTTCATCCAAATTTTTTTTGCTAACTTGCTTTAAAACGATGGACAAGTATTTAATAATAATTTTGATTTTTTTTTTTACTTATTAAATATACGAGAGATAAATAAATCTGTTTGTTTCTTCTTAACAATTTTTTTTGTAGAGCCCAATAGGAAATATAAGATGTAGTAATTAATAATAGACGCAAAATAAAAATTCAATGAAAAAAGTTGAGGACATAGTTGTGATATTGACTAAAGATTATGAGTATTTCATGCAATTAAAATGTGGTGCACATAGAGGTGGGTCCAACTACTAACTAGGACGTTCGGTCACTCGTGCTGGATCCGTCAAATTTTTTCATTTTATCTTTTAATTTTGGTGTCAAATTTTTTTCCCTTATCTTGTAGTATCTACTCGTGCTGGATCGACTTCCTGGATTTGCCCCTTGATGCACATATAAAAAATTGTGGTGTGAATAATATATATTGATAAAGGTTTGAATATATTTAGCCTAAAGAAAAATGATAATTCCAAAATCTTAATATATATAATAATAGTATAGCCGTCAAAAAAATCCACACATAGTTTCCCGCCATTTTTTCCTGCTATTTTAGGAAACTTTGTAATTTTATTAATTATTTTAATAATTGAATTAGTAAACTTCAATTAATGCAAAATTAATTATAGGTGACATGTAATAAATGACTTTTTGATTGTAAAAAATAAAAAATCTATAAAAAGATCAAATTGTATATTATTTTTATTCTTTTGATAATTATTGTAATATTTTGAAGTCAAAAAATATGCAATATAGGTGTCAAATTCATGATCTTAACGAGAAGTTCAATATAAGTGAACAAATGACAGCAAACTCTAAATATATCATTCTTAAAATTGCCAAAATAATAAAGATAAAAGTTTTACTTATACTTTTTACTTTTTTCAATATTCAATCTTTTTAATTTATCTCATCTAAGTCATAAAATGATATTTATCATTTCTTACCTAACTTCAATTTGACATAAATGATTAATTTCAAATCTTTTTTCTTATCAAATTAAAAGAAATAATGATATCCGATCTTTCTAAGTAAATTCAATTGAATCATTTTAATTTCTACAACTTCAGGTTTAGATAAACTCTTTGGTAATTTTGAAATTAATTTTATAAATTTACTCATTTTGTTCATTTATCTATTTTTTAATTTTTATAAATTTAAAATAACATCAATTTGTAAAATACATACTACAGACTTTAACAATTAATTCATTGAATTCTATAGAAAATAAAAATATAAGGTTTTATCAAACTTATTCTATTTAAAAATAAAATATAGTCCATACATTTATTTAACATGCAAAAAAAATAATTTTGTGTGTGTGTGGCTAACATGGCCATTTTCAATACTTGGTGAAAAATAAAATGTCACATTGTATTTGAAATAATTGAATAGGAGTAAGTTTGATATAAACTATAGAAATTGTTTTAAATGTATGATTGAAAGTGAAAGAAGGTAGTATAAAAATAAAATAATTGTCAAATCAATCAATTGTGTGGTTAAAATTTGATTTTCTTTCTTTAGAATGTGTGGTTAAAAAGTAGTATGTGCAATCTTAATATATATAATAATAGTATAGCCGTCAAAAAAACCCATACATAGTTTCCCGCCATTTTTCCCTGCTATTTTAGGAAACTTTGTAATTTTATTAATTATTTTAATAATTGAATTAGTAAACTTCAATTAATGCAAAATTAATTATAGGTGACATGTAATAAATGACTTTTTGATTGTAAAAAATAAAAAATCTATAAAAAGATCAAATTGTATATTATTTTTATTCTTTTGATAATTATTGTAATATTTTGAAGTCAAAAAATATGCAATATAGGTGTCAAATTCATGATCTTAACGAGAAGTTCAATACAAGTGAACAAATGAGAGCAAACTCTAAATATATCATTCTTAAAATTGCCAAAATAATAAAGATAAAAGTTTTACTTATACTTTTTACTTTTTTCAATATTCAATCTTTTTAATTTATCTCATCTAAGTCATAAAATGATATTTATCATTTCTTACCTAACTTCAATTTGACATAAATGATTAATTTCAAATCTTTTTTCTTATCAAATTAAAAGAAATAATGATATCCGATCTTTCTAAGTAAATTCAATTGAATCATTTTAATTTCTACAACTTCAGGTTTAGATAAACTCTTTGGTAATTTTGAAATTAATTTTATAAATTTACTCATTTTGTTCATTTATCTATTTTTTAGTTTTTATAAATTTAAAATAACATCAATTTGTAAAATACATACTACAGACTTTAACAATTAATTCATTGAATTCTATAGAAAATAAAAATATAAGGTTTTATCAAACTTATTCTATTTAAAAATAAAATATAGTCCATACATTTATTTAACATGCAAAAAAAATAGTTTTGTGTGTGTGTGGCTAACATGGCCATTTTCAATACTTGGTGAAAAATAAAATGTCACATTGTATTTGAAACCATTGAATAGGAGTAAGTTTGATATAAACTATAGAAATTGTTTTAAATGTATGATTAAAAGTGAAAGAAGGTAGTATAAAAATAAAATAATTGTCAAATCAATCAATTGTGTGGTTAAAATTTGATTTTTTTTTTTTTTTTGAATGTGTGGTTAAAAAGTAGTATGTGCAATTGTGAAAAATTAGTTTTTAAATAATATGTGGTTGTGAATGAACATTAAAAAAAATATTTTTGAATAATCAATTTTATATGAATAAATAAACTAAGGAAACTAGATAATGAACAATTAACTGTTAAAAAAAATGCAATTCATAACCTTTTTTTTTTTTTTTGATATTTTAATTGTATATTGAATATAGAATTTATGTATTAAAGTAAGAAATCTTATAGGGAGAAATGAAATTACAAATTATTCACAATTTGCGTATGCAAGTTATTATTATTATTTTTTTATTGTGTTATTTTTATCGGGCATTGTATTTTTACAATTTATTCAATAAATATTATTTATTCCGTGCATCGCACGGGTGTGATTACTAGTACCAATTAATAAAACAATAGAACAAGCACATGAAAGGAAATCTTGTTCAACGAAATAAATAATTTAACACAAACACCGATTATTTATGATGCCCATAGCGAACACCAATAATGGTACTCACCACCACTCAACTGTTGAAAGTGTTCAACATTTTAGCTTCTGTTCGGAAGGATTAAAATCACTTTTTTTGAATTTTTCACGGAGTCCGAGGTAAATTTAGGGTTAAAAATTGAGAAGAAAAAAGATGTGTGATTTAAAAATTGTATTGAAAATTAGAGCGATTATAAACCAAAAATAACACACTTAACCGAATGGAGGCTTAGATATCCTCCCAGTAATTGGACATTTATCGCGGTGGTAAATTTCATAATTATTGCCCCCTATGAGCATCATATCATTTTCCCACAAACACAATCCTTCGCAAGAGAGAGGATCAGGATTGTACTTGAAGCACATCAATCACAAGAACCAAATTGATGAAGCATTTGTTATGGTTCTCTAACAAATATGCATAATGTGTAGAAAACATGGGGGTGGTTCATGAAATGTAATGTCTTACCTTCTTTAACGAAGAAAAATGAGAAACGACATGCTAAAACGAGAGCAAGACTTCAAATTCTAGCACGGGAAACAGTGTTTCATGAGTCAAAGCATTAATAACTGAAAATGCATTTTGCTTATGGAATTTACATGAAAGTTGCTTGCAACAAGAGCTAGCAACATACTAAGAATTTACATTTCTCGTCCTCAATCCCCACACAAGGCGCATCCAGGGAAAAAAATAATAACGCTTAATCAAACTGCAAGAATAATTGGGGTAAAAAAAAAAGTTAGAAAAATCAATGAACAACCTCTACTCATCTCCGCTCGCTGTATTTGGCAACCCCGGACTTCCAACAGTTGAAAGGTTAATGGCTTAATGCTAAAACTAATCGTCCCATATGATCCTTCCCTGTGACTGAGGCAGAAATATAGGACATGAAAAAAAGAAAAGAAACCGTATGTCAATGAGCTAGGTCCTCACTTCCTACTCCAACACTCGAATTGTCAACCATCCGTACGTTGTACTGTTCATATACTCTTGCCCGGTTCTCTGCCCACCATTGTTCTGCTTGTTTTTCACTAAACCGCTTCCGACTGCAATTCACCATAATAAACATGTTTTATTCAGAAATAAAGATCATTTCTGCAATTTTATTTTCTTTAGGTAAAATAATGACCCACCCCCTCCTCTTTTCATAATTATACACAACCTAACAAATGCAAGGAGAAACAATATGTGAAGCCCTGTCAAACTGGGTGACAAAATCATAACAAGCTTTTACGATTTTTAATCACTTCCCTGCAGTACTTTGTGACCTTACACTGGAGCAATGTAACTATGACCATTAATTATATTTAAGGATATTAATAACATGATCATAACTAGGCACAAAACAAAGACGGAATAGTGTTCAATGCTACATACCTGAAACGAACTCGCTTAAGATCCTTGCGACCTCCAGGTAAGGAGGTAAGAGTGATATAAACACCAGGTTCGTCTTGCTCAACCCATTCATTCTCATTGCGAGAATCACTTTCTTTTGTTTTGTTTCCGTTTCTTGCCATTCCTTCTAGGTGGCCTTGTCTGATGTTACCAAAGCTGTGATTACTAGCAATGCTCAGTCCATTAGAATGCAACTGGTTGCTTAGTTCATTTGATTCCACTTCCACGCCAGTTATTTGACCATTCAAACGGACGAGAGAGGCACTTGAAACGTCATTGGATACAGGAGTGGGGCCAAGAGAAGTAAAGGAAGGAGTTTTGGTATTGCGAGCAGAACCAATAGGAAGCCTCTCAGCCATTTCCTTTAGCTATACACGTATAGACAAGAAATTGTTTCAACGAGAACCATCCATAGGAAGTGTATAATAAACTGAAATCGGAGCACATGTCCAATTTTCTATAAACCAGAAGGGTAATATAAATCAAAATCTAGCATAAGCCTCGTCAAATTAATTTGTTCAATGAAAAAGAAGAAATCAAGAAAATGTGACACCGTGGATTGACTATTAAGTAAAAGTAGTCCTATAAAGACAAGGTCAAGTAACATTATGTCATCATAACTCCAAAGTAGGACATTAGTTGTCAAAAGCAATTTTCCATCTTAATGATGTGTCAAAACCACTTTCAAGGAAAGCCTGCCTATAGCAGCTTTTAGCAACCTACAGCTATTCTACATCTCCAAGGATGAGTGCATCCGGAATCTTAATCAAGTGGGGTTTCAAACAGACATTGTCAATTACAAAAATATAAAATACAGCATCAACTAACAAGGACGTATAGAACAGGGGAAAATTTTGAAACACACTTGTCTCAAATGTTCGTAAAAGCAAATTGGAATAATCTCCGATTCTGCTCAGGAAATAATGCATGATTTCTATCCTAAGAGACATGCAAACAAACTGGACATTTAGAGTTTGTTTGGTAAAAGTAAAAGTTTTACCACAACTGACAACTTTTTAAACTCCATCTAAACCTACATTCTTAGTCAAGCCTACCATTTTTTATTTTTCAAACATTTTTAAACCACATATCCATGAAAAAAACTACAAAAATCAAAAAATTTCACATTACCAAACAGGGTCTTATATATAATTAATGAGCATAGATACTGGTCTTACTTGTACAGTAAGTGACTTAATCACTTCTTTGGCTGCTTTGCATTTAGCAGTCTCTTCTCCTGCAATAGCTATTGCCTCCTTCAGCTGCTTAGCAGTTCTTTCTAGCTCTATCTCTTGAAACTGAGCCTTGCGAGTAAGAGACTCCACCTATTAAAAAAGAGCAGTCAGATGTGTATTGAGTGGTTCCAACTCAACTTCAACCTGATGTCAAATCTTCATTAGAGCATAACGGGTGTGAATTTGTCCCTCAAACATCTGTAGAAAACATTTTAATAACTAAAAACTATTCAAGCATAGTAAGTGCCACGTCCACCCCTACCAAAGAGAATGAAGAGAAAGAAAGATGAAAGGGGTTGGGAAATATTGGTTGTCAAGGACAATGTACCGTGCACTGCAAATAACAAGACTCAGTTTTGACAGGTGAAATGAGACCATTAAAACATATTCATCTGTGTGATTATTTATGGCCACAAAATTTGAAGTAATATTGAACTCACTTTGGCCTTACAAGCTAAAACCTCTGGGACAGATTTACACAAGTATGAATTACACAAACAGACTCGTGCTCTCTTCAACATCATCAATTATTCCTAATATAATCAAGCAGGAAAAGTTTCTTTCATATTACCTAATGAAAAGCATCTTCATCTTTTTCTCAAATTAATAATATCCTCATTACCATTGTAGAGTAAAATTCAACACAAGACAAAAGGAGGTAAAAGAAGGCTGGACAATTTAGAAAGCTACAACATGAAAATGGTAGGCAAGTCAAGATGTACCTGTGCCCTTAGTTTAATGACTTCTTGGCCAAGGCTATCATTTGTCCTTTTAGCGTCGTCTAATAATACAACCTTCGGTGAAGTAAGTCCACCCAAAGTTGGGGTTGGTGTAGTAGAACGGGGAGGACTAGGTAATCTCGATACAGGTGATGTTGCTCGAGAAACAATTCTTGATCCGGGAACAGAAGCCGAGAAAAATTTCTTGGACGATCCAAATACTGGATTGAAAGATTTAGAGATATTAAAGGCCCCCAATTGGGAACTCCCATTGGGTATGGGTGATACACGGCTGCTGTTAAATTCCTGTTTTTTGTTTCTCTTTGAAGAGTGGCTCTCCACTTGCTTGAAGGATTCCATTGAAGAAAATCTAACTAGATGGGGATGAGATCTGGTGTCCAACTTATTATCTTTGTCGATAAGATCATTTGGAGCACCCTGATTCATACTTCCTCTTTTACTCACAGATGACTGAGATGATGTGTCAGTTTCAATAGCTTTCTTCAATTTATTGAAACAATTATCACAAACTCGATATGGCTTGTTGGGATTTGGTGCCATAGAAGCCCTCATTGACTTCTTGGTGCTGCATGAATGACAAAAGACGAGTCCACAGTTATAACAATTGTGACGTTTTCTTTTGAAGTTAAATGGTAGACGGCAGCCAGAACACATGGACTGGTCAATCCCTGAGACCCACTTATGAAGACAGATAGCTGCAGTAAAATTAGTACCGCAAGCAATACTTTTGACTTGCTTGTCTTTCAAAGTTTCTACTAGAGTTGGAGAATTTCTGTCATTTATATCCCCGTGACCCAATCTGCCATTAGCTCCCTTCCCCCACGTATAAACTTCAGTTCTTGAGGTCAAAACAGCAACGTGATAGGCACCACAAGCTATCTCCTCAACAAAACTCTTTGCAAGTTTTCCTTCAACACGAGATGGCAGCATCCCATCAGCTTGAGGGCTCCCTAGCTGTCCGTATACAGGACTGCCCATTGTGTATACACGGCCTGATGTTGTAAGAGCAACTGTCAAGCTATGTCCACAAGCAACCTGGCAAAAGTTCGGTTCAACAAGAGCAGCAACACAGGTTGGAACAAGTTTTGATTCCTTGTCACCATGCCCAAGCCGACCTTTATCCCCATCTCCCCATGTGAAAAGTTTGCCTGAAGAATTTCCAGAGCTTGAGTTTGCCACCATAACTTCAACAACAGCAGCAGTGTGCCAAACACCACAAGCTGCCCGTACAGTGCGGAGCCCCTTCAGGGATTCCACTTCTCTAGGTTTTGAAAAACTTTCCCGATCACCATGACCAAGAACCCCAAAAGTTCCATCTCCGAAAGTAAACAACTGCCCAGAAGAGGTGACAACAGCAGTATGCCAGGGCCCACAGGAAATGGAAGAAACGTGTATTCCCTCCAGTGGCCCATTTACCCTTTTAGGCACCCAGTGACTTACTTCATTCCCATGCCCAAGAAGACCACAATGACCATCACCCCAGGTGTACAAATCACCAGAAAGAGTGACAGCACAAGTATGATATTCACCACATGCAACTAGCTCAATGTTTGTATTGCTGAGGGCATCAATTAGCTTCGGATGCAAGACATCAGAATCTACACCGTGCCCAAGCCTGCCTCCTGACTCCTCACCCCAAGAAAATATCTCTCCTTGTTTGGTCACTAAGGCAGCATGTCGCCCACCACAAGCGATATTCTGAACATCTAGTACAACTGCAGATTCTAACGCTTTAGGCAAGAGTGAATCCATTTTGACACCAGAGCAACTTTCCACCTTGTGTGCTCCACCACCCAATATAGCATCACCAATGCCTTCTCCCCAGAGGAAAACATCACCCAAGGCTTCACTATCATCATGACCAGAACCTTGACTTGACGAGCTTACGGCACTCGAAAGGCTTACTCTGAAGGCATCCATTCCCATTCCTTTCATGTGACCAGGTATGCCATCTGAGCCTCCAGATGACAAGGAATGAATGGAACCACTGGCAGAATCTGAAGGAAAGAAACCCTTGGGAGGCACTGCATATAATAACACATCTGAAAATGCCTTGTCCAAACCATTTTTGGGAGGACTTTCATATGGACTGTGGAAGCGAAGTTGATCTGCACCAACCTGCGCAGGTAAAATAGGATTTATAACTACCTTAATAAGGACCAAAATGAGCTTATATAGATGTACAGTAGGTCAATCTGTGTACACGGAGGGGAAAAAAAGGCAGCACCTTCTGCAAGCTATCACCACTTCCAAATGGAGAACGCAGTGGAGAACTTCTTCTAGTGTATGTTCTGGGACTAGTAGCTCCCGATGAAATTCCTTCACTCCTTGATTCTGTTCTCCATTTACGTTGATGACCACGTGATATTAATGCCTTCAGCCCACTAATCCATACCTCTGCTTCTTCCTTGTCCTTGCATATCTACCCAAATAAAGCATCAAATCAAGGATAAGATTTCAGACAACTAACAACGTCATAAACTTTGGTTTTTTCTTAATGGAAGACAGGAAAAGTAAAAATGTTGGCCTTAATAATTATTTTCAACTGACTTGGATATGATAAATGAATCCTTTACCAAATCCAGTGATCTGTCATTGTATATCAGAGAAAAGGACTGGTACTCCTTCTCAGGCCGTGGATATCTTTGAAAAATTGGCTGGAGAAAGAAAAATATAAAAATCACATATAATCAGAACATAAAGCTAACATGAAATACTAAAGGAAGACATCAATAGACTTATAAAAGTTCGCTAATGTCAAAAATCTTTCCAACACAGAAAATTCTTTCCCATACTTGTTAGCAGGATGACGTAGTATGTATTTTGAACTTCAGTATAACTTATCTATGCATCTTACAGTTATTTTCTGCATTTTTAGGTCTTTCCAATATATGACTACATAGTTTCAAACTGCGAGCAATTCTCAGCCAAGTAAAGCAAAACACTTAAAATGATATAATTCTGGTAGCTTTGCATTCAATAAGCGGTCTAGAACTATCAAAATGTGTTTGCAGGTGTTATAAGAAAAATATACATGCCATTTTCGCGAACAAGAAGATGAACAATAGTGAAATAGACGTGTTTCAAAGCTTTTGCATTTCAGATTTGAATCAGTTGTCTATCAAGAAGAAGATACACTATTAATGTTACCACATTTGGCATTTCATGGACTACTTGAAATATAGTTTCCATGTAACTCCAATAGTGGCTCAAAATGGTCCATGGAAATAATATGCTCCCCAAGTTATGTAAACAATCTTCCCAGACAAAAATTTAGAAGGCCTCGGTGAGAGTGGGTGGGGCTTGAAGAAGAACGGACTTAAAGAGCTAATTTATGGTATTTCTTACTCATGTGCAAAAACGATAAGATGGTTCACATCACTTAAGAGGGTTACTGTCAGTTTAAACTCAAGTATTATTCAAAATACAATCATTATTATTCAGCAAAATGTTCATATAGCCCTCATCACCACAATAGAACTCTAAAATCCATTAACCACGGTTCTTAAATCATTTAGATGCATAAGAGAGATAAAAGAAGTTTGGTTAAGGAAAAAACTGTGACACGGGAAATTTGAGGTAAGTTTCAACACCTGAAAAGATTTGGTAGACCTGGTCATCATCATTGGAGTGAACTGGCAGGAACTGTAAATTTTTCTGAATCTGTTTAAATGCCTATTGCATGATACTTACACGGTCATACCCACCAACCATGCAATTAACCATGATAAGTGTGCTTATGTTTCTCTTCCTTGATACTCGTGTAGAAAAATACCATTTTTCAATGGAGTTTTACAAAAATATCGCTTATTAACTAGAAGGTAATAAATTTTGCGCATTGCCTGAATTTTTTTATCTCATCTAAAAGAACATTGTGTTTCATTTTGATGCTTGATAACATAATTTACCATTTAGAAGTGTCTCTTATTAATCAAGAAGTATCCAACACTTGTCTAGGTTGTTCAGTTTTATAATTTATAATTTCTCTAGAAGGATTCACAGGAGTGCTAGATATATTACCAAGAATTTCCAAAAAGGGTAAATGTCCGACACAAATACATAGATAACCCAACCTCAACCACCATCAGCCTTCGAGGATATTCATTATCACCATGAAGGCATGAACAGAAAAATTATCACAGCCATGCCTCAAAACTCCAAAACTGCTCAAGGCACTCTCCTCCCTTCCCTATTCTTAAACACCTCAACCAATACAATTGAAATAGTTATAAAATTATTTGGGGAAAAAGATAAGATAAACCATAAAATTTTGAATATAAGAAGCAATGGTACACAGGGGATGAGAAATAGTGACCATGGCAAGCACCAATGAGAGGCAATCGGAGTAAAGGGCCCAAAAGTCAAATGCTTGCTCAACGTAATTACACCTTATTTACGTTACCTTTTTTTTAATGACTCAAGTGTCCAAACTTCGCAATTTCACTCGACTAATCCTGGGAGTGCGGCCTACCCCCAATTCGACCTCCAGAAAAATCCGGATACGAATACAACTTATGCATACTTGGAATAGATATTCATGCAACAGTTACTCCTCCTCATAAAACCCCCTTTACGTCGTGTGGATGAGACCCCTAGAGGGGCGGCAGAGAGCACCATGACCTACCTCCGTGTAAGCAATTGTCTTTTAGCATTAAATGTTGCCTTTTAAAAACTAAGATTCGAACATCCGATCATTTAATTTCAACTCCTCCTTCTTTACCGATACAACATGTCCGTGGGACAGAATACCTTACCTTTTTGTTATATGGAAATATTTAGTTGACTTGATAGTAGTGGAGATTCGTAGGTTGGATTGGTATCAGAAAGAGGTAGGTTACACTATTGCACTGGTGGTTTCTTGTGTTTGCCTTTCGCTAAATGGTGTTTTAGGGAGTGTTCCAATGTGTGAGTTATTATGAAAACGAGTTCAATGCCAATGGAAGCTTTCTTCTAATTAACATTGTACTACGGGTTAATAAGGAGTGGAACATGTCATCATATTTCAGAATGTAATAATTATTAAAAGCCTCTATTTGGTAAAATTTGTTTATAAAAGGTCACGTGACAACATCTCATTGGTCAATTTTTTTTTAAAAGATAACAATTTCAACTGGTCAAAATTCTCACCCACCATTTTTTACCTTTCAATAAAAAAAAATGGACAAACGAGATATTGCCTTATAAACAATATTTATAAACGGTTTACCAAACAGAGGCTAATGAAAAAAGAATAGAAGAAGTAGGTAACTACATCTGACGACAGAGCCAACAGAAATGATAAATGGACGAGCAATATAAATCTGGTTACCACTGAACCATGTCCCTTTGTTCCTGAATCTATGTCAAGTTACATCAATCAGAATTCAGGACCCCTACTTGTACCAAATTTGAACCATCAACAGATACATACCATCAGTTAGTTAATAGATTTTCAATGCTAAGGTAAAAGATGTATTAACATTCAGTTCTGAACCACCATAAATTCAACACCAAATATCAATGTACACAAGCCATCAAGTTCTCACAGACTTGGATAAGTGGTGACAGTAATTATTAGAAAAGCTACTTCCAAGACAAGAAACTTACAGTGCGCTGTCCAGATATAATTCTGGACACGTGGCTCAGTTTAAGATGCTTCTCCTCTTTACCGGAAAACCAAATTAGAACAGACTCGTCCTGAAACCAAGCACAACAAACAAATGGATTTTCATTGCATTCTCAACCTTTTGTATGGGAGCAAAGAGACATAAATTAACTTCGATAGTACAGGTAATATGTGGTGTAGATACAAATTGCTAATAAACTTTCCATGAAATTCACACTGACAATTTATAACAAGTCTTTCACGCAAGTACAATAAAAGTGTTCCAACATCCATCTAAAATAGTGATGACAACGGGGTAGATCGGTCCGATCCGTATCCGCCCTGTAAAAATTTAGTCAGATCCATAACCGCCAATTTCGAGGCGGATCGGGTTCATAATCCACACTATGTATTTTTTTTATTTTTTTTTTATTTCTTTAAGAGATGTCAGTCAATAAAATTTAAGTTTTTTAATTTTTTTTTTTTTTGACGGATTGGTAAAAATATTCGCTTCATTTGTATCGAGTATCCGTCAGGTTTAGATCAGGTCATCCCGATGAGAATAATCCACCAGAGATATTTTTGCCCTCCATAATTTCAAATTGTAATATTTTGTGGTACGTGGCACAACAAAATTGGTAACCACTGCCCTCAGCCAATCAGTGATTTACTTTTTGGGTTAGATCAGGTGATGAACCACACATGGAAACAAAAACAAAAATCTCACAATCAGTCCATGTTTTAATCATCACAGTCAAAACTTCCAAATAAGATGGTCAGTTGCTATTAAAAGAAGAATCTATATATGGTCAAAGCGGAGTATGGATAATAGTTTTCTAAATCTGAAAATATCATTTTACACCGAAACTTGAGGAAAAAGTTCCCATCAAATTAATTAGCAACAATGCCTTAGTTTTCAAGTAACTATTAAATCTATCGTATTGGATTTGGTAAGATTTCCAAATCAATTGTTACAAATTTTGCCGCTAATCACAGTAAGCAATCTTGTTCTGGACTAGTATCGTGCAGATTTAAAGAAATCCGAACTTCTGCAACTCCTTAAACAATAAATGTGAAAAAAGAATGAACGAAGTGGATGCAAATATCATCTCAGACTCAACTTTAAAACGGTATATTGAGGAAAAAAGATGCACTAAAGCAGAAAGTAAAAGAACAAATATGTGTCCGAGAATATATCATTTTGGAAAGAACTGGACTTACATTTGCAAGTCGAAAGGGACAAAACTTGGGTTTCCCTCTTCTTCCATACTTGAGTAAGTAGGCTCCTTTCTTAAGAGCAGTTATGGCCTGTTGTAAAGATCAGCTAATGACCAAATTAAACATAATCCAGCATGTTTGCCAAAAGAAAGAATCTGGATTGTGCAATACAACCAAATAAAGACCATTGAGAATAAAGGTTAAGGAAATAATGTACTTCCACGGTAATTAATCAAAAGAAAATTATTGCAATCGCGCTATTAGCTGTGCGTAAACTTTTACCAAGAATTAGATTTAAGACATGAGAGTCACAACCCTAAAGCTTGCAATCCATCCTATCCTAAATCATAAAAGTTTCATCTTGGGAAACTCAGAAGGTAAAGAAAAAGGAACAAATTTTGATCACGTGCAGTAACAAATGACCGGTGGGTGAAAGCTTGGTCTTTGCAGGAGCTTAGTGGAAGAAGAAATAAGCTATTGAAATCGGGAAGGACTGACATGTAAATATGACATTGCTACAACTTTTGTCAAAAGAGGCTTTTTCAGCTTTTTGCAAAAAATAGGCCAATTTAATGCGGGGAATAGCCTAATAGGATTCACCTAGATGCCAGAAAACATACAGACAGCTGAGGAACTTTTAAGTTACCATTATTATGTATATATTTAGTTTCAAATATAGTTGTTTTAAATTTCAATTACACCTTAACGTTGGTTATTTTGTAGTTTGCCATCTAGTTTCCAGTTCATAAACTTAGGGTCTGTTCGGCTGAAATTTAAAATACAAATTATAATGGGCACAATTTCTCAAACCACTTTTTAATCACACAAATTTTCTCTTTCTAATTTTTAACCACACATCTTGCATAGAAAACCCAAATAATACACATTATAAATCAAATTCCATTTATTCCAGCCGCCAAACGGAGCCTTAAACAGAAGAACAAAATGCAAATTGGGATTGACATAAATGTACCAGAGCATATGGAAACGCATTGGAACCTTTAAAGGAAATACAATAAGTGCAAGAGAAACCAAATAAAGAAAATCTTTGCAAAATCCAGGAATAGTTTTTTGGGATTCTTTTTCCTTCTGTCGAAGGGCAGTGAAGGAACAAAATTGTCACTGATGGAAAACATTGATAATAACACTTGAAAATAATATGTTAATACATTTATCAATCTGAAAATCGCTACTATTTTATGCGTGGTGACAATTTCCTACCATGATATTCGATATACAAATACAACCCCCCCCCCCCCCCCCCAAAAAAAAAAAAAAAAAGGCCCCGTCGTTGCTCCCAAAAATGTATGAAATACTGATATGAACGTAAAGCACGACAAATTTAAATATAGAAGCCAAAAATCCCACTATTAGTACCTACACACTTTCCAGTATCCAAATTAGTTTAATTAAACGGAATGAGAAGTAATCTAAAATCAACGAACAATTTGACTAGATAACTAATCAAATTCTCACTAAAATCAACATAAGTTTAAACTCCAAGCAAACAGAAACTAAAACTTGGGGCTGAAATTACAGGTGGTGGTTGTAGTACCTGCTCGATGTCTCTCTCGACTGGCCCACCAGCTCTACTGGTGTCAGAATTCTTCATCTTATCGACGATTCGTGACATCAGATAACGAATTTACTCTTCCCCAAACAAGCCCTAAATCTAAACCCAACATTCATCAATCACACTCATCCAGTAAGCCTTCTTTGTTAAGCTTCCTCTAATTACAGCTGAAACAAAAACTGTAGAAATTCCACCAAATGCAACTTTATAGTGGCAAAAAAGGGTGTTCCTGTAATTTTGGAGATCGGTTCTCAGCTACTCTAAGCTCAAGTTTTCTGCGCGTGTCAGCGAATATGTGACAGTGTGAGAAAGATCAGAAAAAGTGGAGAGAGAGAGCAAGTAGAATCTATAAGAATTTTGATCTGAGAATTACCAGTTTGCAGCAAAAAGTGTGTAATTTTCTTTAGACATACAGAGACGGAGAAGGGAAACAAGGTGGACTAATACTATGCCCGCGGTCTTCTCTTCTAAAAAGCGCGTCTAAGCTGATTTTCGATCTTTTCATCAAGCTTCGTTTTCAACGCTTCGCTTGTACATTGTCAAGCGTTTTTGTGTCTCAAATCACGTTTTACATTTTTTTATTACACAACTCATGTCTCATGATAGCACTAAAATTTTAGGGTCCATTTGGTTTAAAAGTGGGAAATTGGTAAAAGGAAAATAATTTCCAAGAAATTGAATTGTCTAAAATTATTTTCGTGAAAAAAATCAATTGAAAGTATTTGATTGAATTTCTTTTCTAGGTGAAAAAATTGAAAATTTTCAATTTTTATTATTTAATTAATATTATTTTTCATGACAAATAAAGTAAAATTTAATAATTTTAACCAAATTTTTAATAACAAAATTGATCAAATGAGACAAAATAATTTGCTATGTAAGGTAGCAAGCAAATTCCCACCAAAGTTGTGGGAATTGATTTGCCTTGTAAGGTAGCAAGCAAATTCCCACCAAAGTTGTGGGAATTGATTTGCCTTGAAATTATGGGAAATTATAATCTCCAAGGCAAAGGGGACAAAGCAATGTTTAGAAAATTGGATCTTATCGGCTGGTTAGATCGAGAAAATCGATCTAGTTGACCTCAAAAATCGGCCCGAAAACTTGGTTTTCAATTTTATTTTTTTTATTTTTATTTTTTTGTTTTACTTTTCTCTAATTGTTTTAAACTACTTTTGTGTATAGTTTTACTAGTATTTTCACCCGTGCGTTGCACGATCATCATGTCTTCTCATATAATTACGAATACAATATTTTTCTATTTATTATAAGAACCAACATATATATGTATAATGATATAAATAGAGTGAATAAAACAGAGTGAATATTTCTGCTTATTTGTATTATATTGTTTGTCCATACACTCCGCATACCAAAAAAAAGCCCTGCAATTTTCATAATTAAATGTAGGATCACCAAAATTCAAGTACTCTACAACATTCGTATAAGAATTAGATAAGAAAAGTACATCATTATATTGTAAATGAATAAAAAATACTGTCGCATGAGAGAAATAATTTGAAGAAGTTCATAGTTTAAATAATGATAAATGAATGCATAATTTTTAGATGGAAAATAATAAGTCATATATAGGAAAATCATTTATTTATGGAATTTAATCCATATAATTAAAAAAAAATTGTAAACTATAAAAATTAAAAATTATTATATTGTAATATTTGAATACTAAAAAAGAAAAATGACAAATAAAGTATCAAATGAATAATAGTCTATAACAATTACTATCCAATTACTCCAAAAAAATTTATTCGAGAATTATACCTTATGATGTTGGATCACAAATATTCAAGTACTCTGCAATGTTCGTATAAGAATTAGATAAAAAAGTATATCATTATATTTTAAATGGATAAAAAATACTGTCGCATGATAGAAATAATTTGAAGAAGTTCATAGTGTAAATAATGATAAATGAATGCGTAATTTTTAGATGAAAAATAATAAGTCATATATAAGAAAATCATTTATATATGGAATTTAATCCATATAATTAAAAAAAAATTGTAAACTATAAAAATTAAAAATTATTGTATTGTAATATTTGAATAGTAAAAAAAATGACAAATAAAGTATCAAATGAATAATAGTCTATAACAATTACTACCCAATTACTCAAAAAAATTTATTTGAGGATTATACCTTATGTTGTTGATTAAATAATAGTGTCACGTCAAGCATGAATAATAAAAAAAAACTGTAAATGGATAAAAAAAATATTCGCATGAGAAAAATAAATAAGAAGATAATAAAAAATTAATTTTAAGAATTTCATATTTTAAACAACAATAAATTAATGCATAGTTTTTCAAAACACCATTGATTATCATAAAAATAATAAATGTCATTAATTTACAACATGTGTTTACATTAAACCACTTACTCAAAAAAAAAAATGACAAATAAAGTAAAAAATGAATAATAGTCTATAACAATTACTACCAAATTACTCAAAAAAAAAAAAAAAAAAATATTCGAGGATTATACCTTATGCTGTTGATTAATAATATTGTCACGTCAAGCATGAATCATTAAAAAAAATCAGTAAATGGATAAAAAATTCGCATGAGAAAAATAAATAAGAAGATAATAAAAAATTAATTTTAAGAATTTCATATTTTAAACAACAATAAACTAATGCATAGTTTTTCAAAATCACCATTGATTACAATAAAAATAATAAATGTCATTAATTTACAAAATGTGTTCACACTAAACCACTTATTCACAACATGTGTTCACACCAAACCACTTCCTTACTTTTATATATATATAGATATAGATTTTCTAAATAAGTAAATATTAGTTTATTTGTAAAAGACTTGTTTTTTAGAAATTTTTGTGATTTTTTTAATAATTTTTTATGTTCTAATTGAAACCGGTTCAGTCCCGATTGAAACTTTTGATCCTTGACATGTTACCTTTTCCAATTCGAACCGATTTTCGATTTTCTAAACACTGGGCAAAAGTTCTCCAATGTAAATTTGAGCCATCAAACAACCAAAAAACCAATTATAGGGCAACAATTTTCATACCACCATAGTAAATTAGGCATATCAAACACAGCCTTAATCTAATTCAAAGTCAAAATTTAAGTCTTAACCACACTTTTTATGAAATTCATGACTTTTCAACCATACATCTTATCAACTTTTATCAAAATCTACTAAAAATCAATTTTTAATTCCACCAAACCAAGCTATAAATCTAATTGGGAAAAACAAATGAACAAAAAAATTAATTTCTTCATTAGAAAGCCAAAGGTTTTTCGTTACATAAAGAGAGGGGTCGAGAGGATCAACTCTAGATTATCCGCCCCATCAACAACTTCGAGCTTAGTCACCGAGTCTTCACCCTCTATCTCGACCTCATCTATAGGACTTTCTTCTGATTCTAACAACTCAAGGGCCTTTAGTGAGGTCAGGGTCGGTCCTTAGGTCCTCATGCCTAACATCAGGATCCTTAGAATGCAAAAGGGCCAAGGCAAAGTTGTCCGAGCCCGAAGGGTATTCACCTTGCATATGTGCGAACTTCGCAGAGTTTTTGAAATCGTTAATCGCTTGAGCCTGAGCAGCTTCTGCAGCGATTAGTTTTTCTTCAAAATACTTCTAAGCATGCTTGAGCTCGAGCTTGAGTTTTTCAACTTCGTCCTTAGCATCCCCGAGCTCAAACCTCAAGGCCTCTTGCTCTTTCTTCAAACACTCCTTTTCATCTTCAAGCTCACCAATTTTCATTTCACGATGGAAAATGGACTTGCCCAGGCCCTCGACACTTTCAGAATCATCCACCGACCTTAGGGCTATACCATGAGCAATGCTTAAAGCCTCGAATAAACACACGATGAGTCCAGGATAAAGAGATGATTTATAGAATAAGCCAAACTTTTTTACCTTCACCATAAGGTCCTTGAGGTGCTTTATGCCCACCGTCGGGCTACTTAGGTACGATACCCCACCGCTTCGGGTAATGAGGAAGGGCTATGAGCATGATCATCCTCGAGATCCACTACATCGGGAATCATCCCCTGTGATTTATTCGTTGATAACGGATGAGTCCATGGAACCCTAAGATGAGGAGAAGCCCTGGACGATTCCTTGGGACCACTAGGAGGAATGCCTTGGACCCAAGCCCTCGTCTTGCCCCTCTTAAGAGTCGTGGACTAGGCACAAGAGCCCCAATCTTACCTTTGATGAAATTTCAAAGATTAGCAGGGTCAAGCGTCATATCCTCTGCACAAAAACAAAGTGGTTAGCACGAGCCATAATCTTGAGAAATAAAGGTAAATATAAGAATAAGAACCGGACTCCTACCCCCTACGTCTTTGGTACATGCGATATCAAGAACCTCATCCTCGAGGATGTCATCCGAGTTATATGCAAGAGGCTCAAGGTCCTCCAACATTTGCATACTCGCTCTAAGGCCTCAAAGTAGGCCTGCTTCTCATTGAACTGAAGTGTGTCTGAAAAACCTCATCTCGACCAAAATGAGTATCCCGACTCCTAGTTTCACGGATCACAGGTTTAGCTCCCGAGGTTTCTCGCCTCTAAGTAGCTTACCTCTCATTCACTGGCCGGCAAGGCAAAACAACTGGCACACACGCACGCTGATGAGTAGGATGTAAGAGAAATACCTGCAATATGATCATATCATTAGAGCACTTCATGGTAAAATAGGCCAACCGCCTAGCTGTTGCCAACTTGCCGAACCGAATGGGGAGATAAGCATTTTCACTGCGTGACATTCTCCCCCATTCGAATCCGCTTACGTCCTCGTAGCGGGAAGTGAGCTTCGCATCAACACGCACTCCTCAATTGCAGAATTAAACGGCACCATCCCCTCATGGACGAGCATTCACACGGCGGTACTCCCACACTTGCCCGCTGTACCTTGTACATACCGCCTCCGACACCAACCTTCACCATCTGCCCCCATAAGCAGTAGTTCTTCGGTGGACGGCCTCCAGCCGCAGCGCCTCCAGCACATGTCGAAGCACATACCTACTACATTCTCGTAGGCCCTGCAAAATGCGCTCCTCAAAACTCCTTCAAAAGCAATCGCGCAACGCTGCCCAGTACACCCATCTTGCCCACAGCTTCCTTCTTCGTGTTCCGCAAGCTTGCCGACACGATCCGTGGCCCAAAATCTTTTCTCCGCGAGAATTCATGTCATTGATCTCCACAAGACCAACAACGCATTCATGCGGGACCGCTCTGATACCAACTTTCACGGGTCGCAGGTTTAGCTCCCGAGGTTTCTCGCCTCTAGGTAGCTTACCTCTCATTTACTGGCCGGCAAGGCAGAACAACTGGCACACACGCACGCTGATGAGTAGGATGTAAGGGAAATACCTGCAATATGATCATATCATTAGAGCACTTCATGGTAAAATAGGCCAACCGCCTAGCTGTTGCCAACTTGCCGAACCGAATGGGGAGATAAGCATTTTCACTGCGTGACATTCTCCCCCATTCGAATCCGCTTACGTCCTCGTAGCGGGAAGTGAGCTTCGCATCAACACGCACTCCTCAATTGCAGAATTAAACGGCACCATCCCCTCATGGACGAGCATTCACACGGCGGTACTCCCACACTTGCCCGCTGTACCTTGTACATACCACCTCCGACACCAACCTTCACCATCTGCCCCCATAAGCAGTAGTTCTTCGGTGGACGGCCTCCAGCCGCAGCGCCTCCAGCACATGTCGAAGCACATACCTACTACATTCTCGTAGGCCCTGCAAAATGCGCTCCTCAAAACTCCTTCAAAAGCAATCGCGCAACGCTGCCCAGTACACCCATCTTGCCCACAGCTTCCTTCTTCGTGTTCCGCAAGCTTGCCGACACGATCCGTGGCCCAAAATATTTTCTCCGCGAGAATTCATGTCATTGATCTCCACAAGACCAACAACGCATTCATGCGGGACCGCTCTGATACCAACTTTCACGGGTCGCAGGTTTAGCTCCCGAGGTTTCTCGCCTCTAGGTAGCTTACCTCTCATTCACTGGCCGGCAAGGCAGAACAACTGGCACACACGCACGCTGATGAGTAGGATGTAAGGGAAATACCTGCAATATGATCATATCATTAGAGCACTTCATGGTAAAATAGGCCAACCGCCTAGCTGTTGCAGACTTGCCGAACCGAATGGGGAGATAAGCATTTTCACCGCGTGACACCTAGGGAATGACGTAAATTTTTTTCCTTCCAAAAATTTTAGGAGCTCGACATCCTAAGAAGCTTAAACCTACCTCGGTTAGAAATATAGGCATAGCACGAGAAGTTTAGGAGTTGTTTCAGCTCGAATACCATCTGTCGCGAGCACTCACCACCCTATCCTCACGGCTAGGGGATCTAATATCAATGTGAGCATAAGCCCAAGTTTTCTAGCTATTTCTATGACTTTATGCTCCTTGTACGAGCATTGAAGGTCGGGATAGGTCAATGGGGGGCCATATTCATCCCAAGCATGAGGCCTAGCATCTATAGGCTAGGCCAAAGAACTAAGAGAGTTACCTGAGTCCTCGAGCATGCTGTCACTACTATTGCTCTTGCTACTGTCGTTACTACCCGAACCCTTACTACTCTCGCTCCTTGACATTCCTCCCTCGAAATAAAGAAAGGTATAACTTAAAGTCACAAGCTCTTAACCTAAACACTATAAAATTGCCCAAGCACGATCCCTTTGAAATCTCCATCAAATAGTTTAGCAAGCGTAAAATGAGGGGAAATTCCTATTTATAGAGGGAGACCATAAGAATCCCAAGAATCACGAAATTCGAACCGCCAAACGATGCCACATAGCGCCCATCCGTAGCCCACTTGGCCTACCAGCGTCACATCTTGTGAGAGCATTACATCACACCCAAAAAACCATCACATCAAATCACATTTTAACTAAGCATGAGGAAGCCATAACGCTTATAAAATTAACCCCTTTTAGAAACACCTCAATATTGCACATCTATCTCTCCTCGATCTCGATAATATATGTACGGGAGCCTATGATGAGAACTAAATTCAGTCTATACCCGAGGATCTCACATAAAACACAACCTACCCCGAGGACCGGTTAAACCCAAGCTGCAAAACCTTGTCTACAGTGCAAAATAGTGCCCTGATGAGGTATTACAGTGATGAGGACCCCATTGGTATATTGACCAAAAATTTTCACAACTATTTTGTATCAAACCCAAGAAAGCTAAGATGGTAAATAAAGCGATAAAACACCTTAACCCAAGTTTAAATCTAATCCAAAATTCAATGATTAAAGAATAAGCCCAATCGGTATCAACTAAACAAATTTTAAAGTGGCGAAAATCAACAACAAAACACAAGAATAATAATAATCTAGATTTAGTTAAAGAAATTCCAGAAGAATTACAAGAGCAACAAGGGTTTACCTTCACCTAAAGGAGTCTTCAAGACCAATCTCATGAACATCCAAAGTTTTTTTAGGGTTTGAGTTATGAATGGTATTTAATGTACAAAATTTGGGTAAAATGAGTAAATTCGAAAATTGCAAGAAAACCCCCTCTCTTTTTTCAAAAACAGAGTGTTTCAATCGACCAGACGGTCGACTGAAATGACAGTTTCGATTGAACATTCCTCGATCGAAATTGACTGAGGCTGAACAAAATTTCTCTGCAGAAGATCGGTCGACCAAAAGATGCTGGAGCTCAAATCTTTATTCATTTGCTCCCAACTTGATTCTTGACTTGTTTTCTTGACTCTAATCACTTGTTTAAGCCTTGAATCTTCTTCTTTGATGCCCCGAGATTCCTTCAAAAAAGATTTGAAAATTGTTTGGCTCGAATGATTAATTTTCTTTGGCGAGCCTCATATGATTCTCATCAGACCCTCCTTCTTCAAGCTGATTCGTCTCGAATCATAGGTTTGTCCTTGATACCTCATAGCACCTCCTGGATCAAAGGGAAAATTATAGCCTCCATGTCTCATGGTCAACCAATAGTGCTCCATCAATTGGGATGCAAGAATGTATTGAAACATGAGTTGGATTGGCCAATGTTGATGCAATTCAAGCTCCCATTTATATTCAACCTGCAAGAATTTTTTAAGCAAAATGGGGTAGAGATCGTTAGTTTCACAAGATACAAGATATGGATCATTGTACTTGTAATATTTCAACTCCAACTCCCCTTCCTGAATCACGAGGCTCTTCTCTTCGCCTCCCTCAATCGCTACTTCCAATTTATCGTTCTCAATCATCTCACCCACATTTTTAACCTCCACAACATCCTCTACGTTTGCAGGTACGTGCACCCCCTCACCAATATCTTCATTATCCACATGAGAATTTGGAGCTTTATCAACTATTTCTAATTTTAACTCCCCCTCCTTCTTCTCAACTTTCTTATCTAATGATACCTCTTGCAATTCAACTACCTCACTATCACTCCCCTTTTGCACCCCAACATTATATTTTTCACTCCCATGCAATGAACTCTTCTTTAAAAAAAAATCATTTGTCTCTTCATGTCCAAAATGGGATCACTCTCCTCATTCACAAGGCACCCAGTGTGGAATATATTCTCTCTTTGCTTATCCAACTCACTAGCCTTAGTTTGGGTGTTGGGAGCCCTCCTAGTGACCATAGATGTTTCCCTAACAAACCTCATATCATACCGCACTCCTCTATTCCGACCTATGCCCTAATCATAGTCATCCCTAATCTTTCTTCTATCTCCCCTCCTATCAACATTAGACTTTGGTGGTGGGGTCTCTACGTTAGCACCCAACTTATCCAACATTCTCTCCAATTTTCTTTCCGTCTCCTCTACTTGCCTAGCAGAAGTGGTGGAAAAATTTTGCAACATCTCACACAATTCTTGATTCATGTTGTGCAAGTGTGGAAGTGTCCTCAAAAAAAAATTATTTCACTCGTGTGTTCACTCAATTCCCCAAGGAATGTAATCAACTACACCGAGAAAATTATAATTCTTGTGAAGCATGAAACCACAATCAAGGAAGAATTATAGGAATGGATAAACACAAGAAGATGGCTATGAATTTGTGGACAAATTTTCAAGAGCATAAAGTCACAAAGGTATTGACCGAAAAATTCCCACAACGATTTAATACAAAACCCAAGAAAACTAAAGTGGTAAAATAAAGGATAAACACATTAACCCAAGTTTAAATCTAACCCAAAATTCAAGGATTAAACTAACTCTAGCCCAATAAGTATCAATCAAACAAATTTCAAGGTGGCGGAAACCAACAACAAATACAAGAATAATAATACCCTAGATTTAGTTGAAGAAATTCCAAGGATAATACAAGAACAAAGGAGGTTAACCTTACCTCAAGGAGTCTCTCTTAAGACCAAGCTCAAACGAACAACCAAGTTATTGTTACAAATGAAAAGGAATGTGTATATAATGTACAAAATGGGCAAAAAGGTGCAAATTCGGAATTTGCAAGAAAAATCCTGTTTTTGTAAAACGGAGTGTTTTGGTCGACCGAACTGGTAGACCGAAATTATTTCGGTCGATCACAGGGTCGACTGAAATGGGACTTTCAGTCGATCGTCACTCATCTGAACGTGACTGAGGCTGAATCAAAAATTTCTCTGCAGAAGATCGGTCGACCAGAAGAAAGATCGGTCGACCGGACTTGGCTTAAACTCCAAGCTTCTCATTTTTTTGCTCCAACTTGATTCTTGGCTTTTTTTCTTGATTTATTCACATTTTTTAGCCTCGAATCTTGAACCTCTTCGACGTCGAATCTCGCCATGGGTCCCAGGGCACGTGCATCGAGGTTTAACTTTCTCGATTCTCATCATCCCCTCCCTCTTGGAAAGGATTCGACCTCGAATCTGGTTTGATTGCACTAGTGTGAGATTCCTTGACCTTTGATCTTGAAACATTGCAGACCACATGTTCATGCGATGAAGTTGGACCTTCGCGATTCTCATCATCTCCTCCATCTTGAAAGAGATTCGACCACAAATTGACACCTACAATAAAAAAATAGAAAATTCAGACACAATAAATGTAACTAAAATTTCATACTCACCTTGCAAAATTAATTTGTAGGCGTTGCCAAGAACTTGAGAGGTGACAACATTGCAGGGTAGCATTTTGGATTTTATTCGATAGGGAACCCGTTCTCCCCTTGAAAAGAACTATATCCAACCACCCGAATCAAATACGAATCGCCTCCTACCATGGTTGGCATGGGAAGTACATTGTATGCCAATTCCCCCAAATGGAAGCTCGAGCCTCCTGCAAAAGGGCTTAACCAAATGTGCATTCTCGTGCCCACCTAAACCAACTCTTTCTTCAATAAACATATGCATAAAGTTCAACAGAGTTAATATGTTAAAGTCACAAGCAATTTTAAGTGGAGAAAACTTGCTAATATGATGAGCAATTAAATTGTAAGCAAACTTAACAACCACAAAATTAGCACCAACTTCGTGCAAATGCACGACTTCCCGAAAGAAAAGATTAGCTGTATTGATGACCTTGTTGGTTTCATGGCATGCAATCAAATGTGACATTTTAATACTCCTACCAACAATCACAATAATAGCATCATTTTCTTTCTTTGTTCCAAGTAAACCCGTTATAAAATTTATAGGATTAGTAATCCGTGGTTCACTCATGATGGGCAAATATGTATGGAATTCTTGGGGCAAAAACTTGAATTTAGTCATTTTGCAAGTTAGGCATTTACGACAAGTGCAAACATGTTCAACACCAATCTTCAAATTAGGCCAATAAAATTGATCACATAATACCCCTAAAACCCCGTTAATTTTAAATCGCCTCATCAAACAATTATCATGTGCCTCCCCCACTAACAATTCGCGCATGGCACATTTAAAAAGAAACAATCCAATTTTCCAAAACAAATCATTATTATGCCCATAGAATCCATCAAGTTATCGCTCACAATATGATTCATAAGTGTTTAACAAATTTGGATGATTAACATACATGCCCTTAACATGTTCAAAATAAAAAGAGGGGGCATCAAGAAATGTTAGAAGTGAAGTTCTTTTATCATCAAGACATCCCAATAAATTTCTCCCATGGACTCCCCTAACTAGCAATTCCTTTAGAGGGCAAATAGGCACATCAAGCATATTTTCACAAAATAAGAATTCATCATGCTAATGATATGTACTATATACAACATTTTCACAAAAAAATTTGGTACTTATGCAATTGGGCATATGCAAAAAGTTGCATTTACAAATTAAGCATTCATCATGACAATGATCCTTACTACACTTTACATTTTCACAAGTCAACAATACACTTGTCAAATCTACATCAAGATCATACAACCCTATAATGTATTCAAAACACAATAACCTTGCATTCAAATAAATGTTAGGAGCATACCTCCTAGATGTTGCATTGGTTATCTCATTTTCTTTACCGAGGTTGTATTCGTTGTTGTAGGAAAATGTTCCCATGAATTTCTTCCACACGGCATGCCTTTGGAGCTCCTTGTTGCTTTGATAAGTATGCTTAACGATCCCATGCAACAAAGAAGTAACCAAGTTAGGGAGGGAAGTGTTAGAATACTTAAGAGTAAAGAATATTTTGGGGTGATCTTTTCTCTCAATTTTCTTGGTGACACTCATCATTTCCTCACCTTTTTCTGAGGTAGGAACCTCAACTCTCGGTTCTTCTCTTACCTCTTCTTTTTCTGGAGTTGTGGCTCCAACCCTCATTTTCCCTCCTTTTTCTAGGGACGTGGCCCAACTCTCATGGTCTCATTTTTACCTTCTTCAATTTTCTTAATTGAATTCTCTTTTATTTTCCTATTCTCCATTTTTTTTCTTCTTTTTCCTTTTCCTTTTCCTTTTCTTTTTCTTTTTCTTCCTTGAATTCCTTCTTGAGCTTCATTTGGTCTTTGCATACTTCTTCCAGGCTCAAAGATAGGATCACAACCTTTTTTCCATTCATTTTGAAGCTACACCGGTTCCTCCTCCTATCCAGATTCGCATTTTGCTCACATTGCCAAGGTTTTCCCAAAATTATGTGAGTATTGTATATTGGAACTACATTACATATCACTTGGTCACTATAGATTCCAATGTTGAAAGTAAGAAGAACTTGTTCACTCACTCTCACTTCCCCATTGTCACCCAACCTTTGCAATACATAGGGATTATGATGCTTCATAAACGGTAACCCCAATTTCTCACCTTTACTAGCACTCACCAAATTAGTGTCAATCTCCCCATCTATCATGAGACTACATGGTTTATCACTCACTGGGCACCTAGTGTAGAAATTACCCTTCCCATGTTTCTCCATCTCATTAGTATGAGCCAAGGATTGTGGTGGCCTAACATTCATCTCTTTCACTACCTCTCTACCTTCCCTCCTATGGAATGATGAAGTCTTCATTTGCTCAATATCAACCTTCTCATCCATCCCATCTCCACTCCTATCTACCCATTCTCTTCTTCTCCTATTCATACTCCAATCTCCTTCAACTTCTCCACTTTTACCCATTCCATGGAGTGATGAATTTTGCATTCTCACACTATCAATATTTTCATCAACTCCATTTCGCCTATCATCTAACCACTCTCTTCTTTTCCTATTCATATTCCCATTTTGTTCACTATCCCTTTCATTACTCCAAACATCCCTTCTAATTTTCCTATCCAAACTCCCATTTTGTTCACCATCCTCCTCTTTTCTCCAAACATCCCCACATTTACCCCTAACCTCTTTCCTATTCTTCCTTCCCATTCTCCCATCATCCACCAAAACATCTCCACATCTATTCCTCATTCTTCTACTATCTCTTCCCTCTACTCCATTATTAGTTGATGTACTCTCCCTCTTGTTCCCAAATTTTCTAACCCACCCCCAATCTTCTCCATTTGTCTACCCATGGTGGTTGAAAGATTTTGTAACAAGTACTTCAAATCTTGAATTTGAGCATTGGAATTTGACATGGTGTGCAAGTGTGAAAGTGTTCTCACAAGAATATTTTTCACTCGTGTTTCACTCAATTTAGGCTTTTACCCTCTATTGAGCTCACCACTCTTGCCTTTTTCCACTCAAAAACTCATTTCTCACGTTCTCTAAGGAAGGTAATCAACTAAACTACAAAGTATAATTCTTGTGAAGTTAAGGATCACAAACAAGGAAGAATGAATTTATAACAAGTAGATATAATAGAAAGTGAAATTTATGTGCTTGCTAAACTCAAAAGGAACAGTATTTATATGGGATAAGATGCTAGGAACACAATTTTAGCAATGAGATTGACAAACCACAAATATTTGATAAGGCAAAGATGTAGAGCAAATAAGCACAAGAGTGTAAAGTTTCAATGTAGCAATTTATCAAACACTTTGTACTCAATCTTTGAATAGCCTTGAATGTGGATATATGAAAACCCCCAACAACACAATTGTGGTAAGGAATGAATGATCAACAATTACCCAATGTATGGAGCAAGTGATATATGGAATAAATGTTGATGACACTCTCAATAATGGGAATTGGATAGCCCCAAGTAATTAGCAATATATGGGCATTGAACAACAAAGCATTAATGGAGTATTTTTCATTGAGACAATTTATCAAACACTTTGAATACACAATTTGGAAAGTGTAGGTTTTGTAGTGAATGAATATGGAATTCCCCCAACAAACTCACAATCAATATACCCAATACATGGAATCAACAAAACACATGTGCATATAGATTTTCTCTAATTTTCAATTTTCGTTTTTTTTTTTTTTTTGGGATAACAACAACAACAAATTAAAGATAGGTTTACCAAATTAGAGCCAAGCTCTGATACCAAATGATGCGAACCTCTTCGGTATATTGACCGAAAATTTTCACAACGATTTAATACAAAACCCAAGAAAGCTAAAGTGGTAAAATAAAGGATAAACACATTAACCCAAGTTTAAATTTAACCCAAAATTCAAGGATTAAACTAACCCCAACTCAATGGGTATCAATCAAACAAATTTCAAGGTGGCAAAAACCAACAACAAATACAAGAATAATAATACCCTAGATTTAGTTGAAGAAATTCCAAGGATAATACAAGAACAAAGGAGGTTAACCTTACCTCAAGGAGTCTCTCTTAAGACCAAGCTCAAATGAACAACCAAGTTATTGTTACAAATGAAAAAGAATGTGTATATAATGTACAAAATGGGCAAAATGTGCAAATTTGGAATTTGCAAGAAAAACCCCGTTTTTGTAAAACGGAGTGTTTCGGGCGATTACAGGGTCGACCGAAATGGGACTTTCGGTCGACCGTCACTCAGCCAAACACGACTGAGGCTGAATCAAAAATTTCTCTGCAGAAGATCGGTCGACCGGAAGAAAGTTCGGTCAACCGAACTTGGCTGAAACTCCAAGCTTCTCATTTTTTTGCTCCAACTTGATTATTGGCTTCTTTTCTTGATTTATTCGCATTATTTAGCCTCGAATCTTGAACCTCTTCGACGTCGGATCTCGCCATGGGTCCCAGGGCACGTGCATCGAAGTTTGACTTACTCGATTCTCATCCCACCTTGTAGGCAAAGCTTGAACAACATGGAATTATGAGTGTTTGATGAATTGTAAGCCTCAACAATTTCAAGAATGAGAACAAAGACAATACCCAATATGTAATGATCAAGAAATATTCAAGGGTATACAAATTTTCCAATTTTTTTGTGAATTTTTATTTTTTTTAACAACAACAATAATGTAAATGATAGATTTACCAAATTAGAGTCAAGCTCTGATACCAAATGATGAAAACCCCATTGGTATATTGATTAAAAATTCTCACAACTATTTTGTATCAAACTTAAGAAAGCTAAGATGGTAAATAAAACGATAAAACACCTTAACCCAAGTTTAAATCTAACACAAAATTCATTGATTAAATAATCAAACCCAATGGGTATTAACTAAACATATTTCAAGGTGGCGAAAATCAACAACAAAATATAAGAATAATAATATTCTAGATTTAGTTGAAGAAATTTCAAAAAGAATTACAAGAGCAACAAGGGTTTACCTTCACCCAAAGGAGTCTTCAAGACCAATCTCATGAACATCCAACGTTTTTTTTAGGGTTTAAGTTATGAATGGTATTTAATGTACAAAATTTGGGTAAAATGAGTAAATTCGGAAATTACAAGAAAACCCCCTTTTTTTTTCTTTCAAAAACAGCGTGTTTCAGTCGACTGATCCACTTTCAGATTGGTCAACCTGTCCGATCGACCGAAATGACAGTTTTGGTTGAACATTCCTCAACAAAAATTGACTAAGGCTGAACAAAATTTCTCTACAGAAGATTGGTTGATCGGAAGGAAGTTCGGTCGACCGAAAGATGCTGGAGCTTAAATCTTCATTCCTTTGCTCCCAACTTGATTTTTGGCTTGTTTTCTTGACTATAATCACTTTTCTAAGCCTTGAATATTCTTCTTTGATGCCCCGGGAGTCCTTCAAAATAGACTTGAAAATTGTTTAACTCGAATGATTAATTTTCTTTGGTGAGCCTCCTATGATTCTCATCATACAGCCCGAGGATGCATTTTTACCTCAAGCAGTCTTTTTCTCCTAAATACAAACCATAGTGGTCGGGGTTCATCATACTCAGGTTAACTCATCTTAGTGCTCGGGATCATCCTCTTTTAGATAAGAATCACTCCCCATATTCCACTAGGACTCGTAGTCTTCCTCTTTTAATCTAGCACAACCATTGATATGCTACAACCTTATCCAAATTTCACTTTTGGAACTTCTGCCTCTAGTAGGACTTGTGAGTCTCCAGTGTATAGACGTATCTTAATCCTACCTGGATTATCCTACACGCCTCTATAAATATATGGCTCTCAACCAAAATTCAGGTACACAATTACATTTACAATTTATAGTCTCTTGCATAAATATTTTATCTCTCTCTCTCTCTCTCTCTCTCTCTCTCTCTCTCTCTCTCTCTCTCTCTCTCTCTCTCTCTCTCTCTCTCTCTCTCTCTCTCTCTCTCTCTCTCTCTCTCTCTCTCTCTCTCTCTCTCTCTCTCTCTCTCTCTCTCTCTCTCTCTCTACTGACTTAAGCATCGAAAAGGCAACGATGACACACCTCATCGCCTTTGTTTCTGGTATATACTGGCGTGGGTATGGTTCCATATGGTTCTGGTTCCCAGGGAACCAAATCGAACCAAGAACCGATGGTTCTTTTTGTAAGAGAAGAACCGAACCGTTCGATTCTTTTGGTTCTGGTTTTGGTTCTAGTTCTGGTTCTTGTTCCAATTTCCTAAACTAAAATTTTCAAACTTAAGGAATGGAGCGATGGTAGATTCCGGCTGGTAAGAGTCGTACAACAGTAAGGTCATCGACCTTGATCAATATGCGAATACAACAGTCATATTTGTCCTTAACATCAAAATATTCACTCCCTCCAGACCGTAACATATCTCATCATCCGTGTGTATGTGTTCTTTCTAAATATTCTTCAATTTCTGCTCGTAGTTCTCCATCTTTTCAGGGAAAGTCGCATAAGTCCAGCAAATCCTTGAAAATAAGATAACAACTGATTGTAAGTGGAGAGTGAAGATTTATTGTTTGTTGATTTTTAAAGAATTGACAACTGAAGGCTTGAAGCTGAACGACAGAACCAGTGAAAGAAAAATGATTTTTGATCATTGATTTTTTGTTTATTACTTGTTTTACTTATAATTATTGTAATATTGAATAAGTTAATAGTTGTTGGGTAATTGATAATGACTAATGAACTTGATAAAATGTATTAAGATTAAGAATTGATGAATTTTTTTAAATTAATATTTAAAAAAAATAAAAGATTTGTGTTTTGTATTATGGATTCTGATTCTTGGTTCTGGTTATGAAGAAAGAACCGAACCAAAATCAAAACCGGAACCGAATGGTTCTTGATTTTTAGAACCAGAACCGTTTAAAATTTTGAAAGAACCGAACCAAACCAAACCGAACCGAACCGTTGGTTTCGATTCTTTTGCCCAGACCCAGGTATATAGAGATCTAGTTTGTGCTCTTTCATTAATCAAGCTCGGGAAATTACATATGCAAATTTTTGGCATCATCAATATGTAAAGGGGATAATCCCGAAGGTGATTTCACTACAGGGCTAAAAGTTGTTAAAGGGTGGATATGTGGCAATACAATATCCCAAAATCATGGAACGAGTCTTGTTACACTTATCCTCTCTACACTGAATTGACTATGAATCATGTCGGATTTTAATGTCCTGCAACTCTTCATTTTATTTGGACTTGAAAATGACAATGAAAAATATAGGTTAAGTTCGTTAACAACAACAATAACAACAACGACGACAACAGCAATAATAATAATTTAAAGGGTAAATAGCAAGAAACGTTCCTATCCTTCGGGGGTGATTGCGGAAATCATCCCCATCCTTTCATTTTTTTGCATTTTCACCCTTAAAATTATGTTTCATTGTGGAATTCATTCTTTTCATCCATGCCGGTGAAATTTCACTTTTAAGTGCCTATGTGTAACCCACTACCAAATTTTAGCAAGGGTATTTCCATAGGTTTCTCTCTAAAGCAGATTAAAAAATTAAGGAAAATGCTATGAATCTTCAAAAAAGAAAAAAGAAAAAAAGAATCAAAATGCAAGGTAGACTAATTTTCTTAATACATTTCTCAAAACATTGGTAGTTCTCAATAAGAGTAGTCCAGTTTTTTTTTTTTTTTTTTTCCAATTGAGAGAATTGGGAAAAAAATTCCATTCATTTTTACGAAGGCAAAGCCTCCAATAATCCAAACAGATCAATATGTACGGATTAACATTAACTTCTAAAAAATTTTAAGTTTGAAGATATGGAAAAAAAGTAATTTCAAATGGATTTAGAAAAATTTAGCAATTGGTGCAGTTCTTTTTCTTGGTGGCGCAATGGGTTTGTAAAAAATATTTAACCTAGAAAACGTTGTTGAGAAATTATGAAATTTTAATACGTATAAGACTCATATAAGTACAACATATAAAAAATTTTGTACTCTATGACCACGTTTGAGGCATGAAATGTATTTTCAAATAGAATGAACTTAATTCTCGAAATTGATCTGTCGCAGTTTACTACAAATGCTATAATAAATTTCATTGGACTCCAATCGACCTGGTTTTTTCTGAATGACGATATATTTCTTCTTGGAATTGATTTTCAATCTCTTTTTCTTTCATTAGCTGAACTGAAGAAGAAAAATAGCAAGCCGAAGAGGCCAACAATCAAATCAGTGTTTGGTATGTTTATACATTCCATTTACTTTTTCAAGAGCGTAATCAACCTTTATTTTCTAGCCAATTTTGATGCCTTTATGGTTTGTTAGAACTTAGAACCTATAACATGAAAGAAGAGTTTTCGTTTAATATTTATACTTGCTTATGCTTCAGCGTTTTCTGAGGTGCTAGGGACAAGAGCATGCTTGGCTAAACTTCAAAAAAGAATTAAACCTCAAAAACTTCTTTATTTCCAAAGATAATTTTTCAAAAGTTTACCTACAAAAGTTACTTTTATTACAGAGGACGAGACAGAAACATCGGAGGCTGGTAGTCCATCATCTCAAGGAAGCTTCCTGAATCTATTGCCCCCCCCCAAAAAACTTGAAGTTCCTGACAAGAGAAATAATAAATTCCAGTAAGTTCCTAATCTCTGTAGTGCTTTGCTACCACGTTGCTCCAGTTCCTCGAATCATTGTTGTTTGACAACGTGTGTGAACTACTATGCTATTGGGTTAGTGCTTCTTTTGTCATGAATGAAGAAAAATGTCGTGATTCAAGCCATCGAACTGCTTGTCTCGTTTTTCTCTTTAACCATATCCAAGAAGTGATTATTAGCATATTTGATTTGTACTTAATTTTTTTATATTGTTTTCAAAATCCCAGCTTTGTGTATAAAAGAATGTACATCAAAGATAGCTGAAACAATACTGAACAAGAACTGTTCGATTTCATGTTTTTATTATCAACTTAACTTTTCACTTTGTAATTGTTATATAGTGAGCATGAGATTGCCCTTGTCTAATGATTCTACCAATGCTTAAGAACGGTTTCTTTTCGCTGTTTGAGGTTAATTGAACTTGTTTTATAATGTCTCTAGTTTATAATCATTGAACATCTATCTCCCCCATCCCTCTTTCCTGGAAGGAAAAAAAAAAAATTCTCTGTTATTGTTTGGTAGTGCTTTTAGGTGATTATAAGTTATGAAATTGTTCTGTTGCCTAAGGTGGGCAACACTCCCCCAATGAAAATACGTTAAGTGTTCGATTAATTTTTAAATGGGACATTTGGCACTTTACCATTGGATGTTGGAGTAATAGAGTAGGCCTGTTATAAGCTATGGGTTTAAGGGAATGTGTGGATAATAAGTGAGCAATAGTTGTAGGTTTTACGATATGTGTTGACAAGAAGCATGTGGATAATAAGTGAGCAATATTTGTATATCTTGTGTTGATAAAAAGCATATTTGATTAGCTTAGATTACAATTTAAGCTTTACAGAACATTCACTTGGCTTCCAGACACTGATTTTTTTATTTTATTTTTTTTTCAATTTTGCCTTTAAGAATGACCTTTTCTTTTGCCGCTGTTGACTGAATGAGATTGTTCGTGGATCCCTTCATCCAACTTTTGTTACAAAATGTCCATTTTGGGGAAACTACTCAAATTAGTAATAAGCAATTGAAGGAATTGTAATTGAAGCAATTGGAGGCATTAATTGGGAATTAAAACAAGTGCTGGTCAAAAAAAATTAAAAAGAAGTTAATTGGCAAAAGGGCACAGCTGAGGAAGGGATCATTATTCTCGATAGGCGTAGCTTTGGAGAGAAGATTGTGTGGTTGGCAGCTTATTGGGAATAAACTGGTTGGTTTGTGGGAGGAATTAATTGCTGATTGGTGGAACAAAAGTAGAAGCCTGCTGGTGCAAAGGAAGCTGTCGACTGGAAGCAATTGCAGCGCACGTCTGAAGTGAATTTTTGGTGGTGCTAAATAATGTCAATTCTTCAACTCTTTAAAATTCGGGTTTTGTTTATATTATTTATTGCTTTTTATTCCACAAACATGAGTAGCTAAATTTTATAATCGGGATTAACCATATAGATTTAATGTTTCTAGTTTGATTTTAATTCTCAAGTTGGTGCTTTATTTCATGTATTGATTTTATTATTGCGTTTAATACTTGAATTGTTTGATCACCAATTCATGATTTATGGTTTTTTTCATAATCCGAGAGGTGAGTTAACAATTAGATCACGTAATAAAATTCGACAATTTCAACAAAAAGATAGAGATATGAATTTGTGGTTGCATGTGGTCAATTATGAATTCTTAGGAAATTTAATGCATTTTGCTAAGGAGAACTCTGACCCGCTGTAGAGATACATGGTTGACTTAGTTAAATATGTCTAATTTGAACTCGAGAGAGGTAAATTAGATATATGCGTGAATTCAACCAAATACAATTTTAGAAAACAACTTGAGAAGAGAAATTAAACTAGAACGTTATTTCGAAATCGTTAGTCCCGATATTCATTCAATTGCTAGAAATCCCACCACTTTGTTTCTTGCTTTTATTAATTGCTTTTAGTTTAATTTTCTATTTTCATTTTAATTGCATTGTTTATTTCATTTATTCTCAATTTTTTTGTCGTTTTTGGATTGGTTGGTATTTTATTTTCTTAGTTAGTTTTTGTTTTAGTTTAGGAATTCTATTGAATCAAAGTAAATCGATAAAAAATAAATAGTCCTCGTGGGATCGACAACCCAGACTCAAAAGTCCACTTTTATTACTTGTAGCGATATCGTGCACTTGCGATTTCACACCAATAAATTTTTGGCGAACAAAACAAAACATGCAATTCAATCCGAAGTCCAAAATGTTAACTACATCAATACATAACTCAATCCAAAGTCCAAAATCATGCACTAGCAACTTTATTAATTACAAGATCCATAGATCGCACCGTCAAATATATCTGTCGAATTACAGAGCAATTACATCAGCTTCTATGTCTCTCCCAACTATAAATATTCATCTACTCCCCATAAACCATCAGTAGCTAGCTATGAGGACCCTTCTGTTTTCCTTGGCCATTCTTTTTTTCTCCTTGGTTGAAGGATTTAGCCACAGAATGCGACATTCAAGATCAGGGCTCAATCCTCCAGGCTCTAGTCATTCATGTCAACAGCCCATGTTCCCCATTCGGGCCTAAAACACCTTTCTCATTGCAAGGCAATGTCCTCCAAATGCAATCCAAGGACAAAGTTAGGCCCCAATAATTGTCCAGCCTAGTAAGTGCAAGTCTATTGTCCCAATTGCCTCTGACAGGACCATTACTCAGAACCTAAATTACATTTTCAGGGCTAAGATTGGAACCCCTCCCCACATGCTCTTGGCTGTTGACACCAGCAATGATGCTACTTGAGTTTCATACACTGGCCTTATACGCTGCTCCTCCACCACCCCCAGTGTTTGATTAGGTGAATTCTAACACTTTTAAGGCTGGGTTGCAATGCAAACCAGTGCAAACATGTATGTTCAACTAGAAGAATTAAGAATTGTCTCAAAAACTAATTGAATTATTACTTAAAACCTCTCTAAAAATGTTGACTTAAAAAGCTAGTTAATCGACCATTTAATTAAGACAAACTGAACACTTTACTTGCTGACCAACCTTGAACTCTTTATCCATGACTCCATTGGCATAAATTCTTATTCGGGTGCCCAACTCAACATGTACATGCTATCACATGTGGGTCGTGGCTTCAACAACACCTATGGTGGCTCAGCCTACCTCGTCAAGCTTGTGCAGGACACCCTCGTCCTTGCCACTGACCCGGTCCTTAGCTACACCTTCGATTGCATCCAAACTGCCACAGGCAGCCGCACAGGGTTTTTTGGGGTTGACACGCTTTCTTTATTATCTCATACAGATAGTTTGTACAAGTCCACAATCTTTGATATCATTCCCTCCATCACCTTCATATTCTCCGGCATGAACGTCACGTTGCTGCAGGACAATATCATCAAGGACGAATCCATAGCATGGCGAGCCGACATGCTCGCCTATGCTGGGTGCGTCGAAAAAAAAATTTGTTAGATTTTTTGCATTTTTTGGTTGGAACTCTAAAAATACAATTATTTGACCAATGTCCGCCCTACCTGAACAAACTTCTTGAACAGCCGCCCTATGTGAACAAAATTCCTGGATCTGTTCTTGAATTTCATCATCCAGAGTTCCACTGGCAACACCTTCTGCTTGGCCATGGCGGTCGAGCCTATACTGTCAACTATGTTCTAAACATAATCGCGAACTATCATAAGCAGAGCCATCAAATCTTGATTGACTTGCCCAATTCCAAGCTAGGCATGGCCCATGAAAACGAAAACTTGAATTGAGAAATTGGAAAAAAAAAATTAATGTGTGATTGAAAGTGTGTAAAGTGGTGAGTCTCATAGAAAAATATGTAATTGAAAATGAATTTGAGAAAAAAAAAGTTGTTTAATTTACCCTGAACCAAAATAGGGCCTAAATTATAATGATTTTGTAATTTTGAACTGAAAATGAAAATATGTTGTGGATTTCTCTTTGGGTAAATTTAATGAACGACCACCCAAATTTAACAGGGTTACTACTTAACCACCTAAATTTAAAAGGTTTCTCAATGCCCACTCAATTTTACACCAAGTAACCCATCCACCACTATAAACCTAAAAACAACATTTGTTAAAATATTATCCAACGTGGCAGTTAATAATTTCCAAGGTGACATTGAGATGTCAAAAATTATCTAGTCAGCAAAATTCGTTAGCCAAACACTCCCTTAAATCAAAATATATGAAGAACCGTTCCTTCAATCTTCCAGCAATATACCAACCCAAATTCCACAGCTAACACAATAAATTCTTCCTATTGATTTTTGGATAGAAAACCATTTACAGTTTCAATCTTCCCACTATATTACGACTTCCTTTTGCATCTATCACGAGAAATTCTTCCTGTCGAATTTCAGATAGATGACCATTCACAGTGTACCTCAAATTCAATAGGTTGACACCATCAATTTTTAAGCTTCGGGTTTCAACTAGGTTTATTGTTTGTTTGGGTTTTACCGTTCAAATGAAGTGAATTCATAGACTTTTGAGCATTAATACTTGTTTTCAGTTGGTATTTTTTTATTTTTTGTTTCATTTTTGAGCTCTTAGGTCCCTAAATCAATCGTCGTAAGTTGGTTCATTTGAACATCCTTAAGCTGTTTGTGAAAATGTCTGAACTAGATTTCCAGGTTTAATTTGCATTGATTTGTCCATTTTCATATTTCAGTTGCTACTGAAGAATTTAATCCCTAAGCATCTTTGTGTCCCGGCCTCAGCATCAACAACAATTAGCACTCTAAACTCTCTTGATGTTGTAGCATCTAATGCCAGAAAACGGTTGGAGAAAGAAGTTCAAAAGAGAAGCAAATCAAGTTTTGGTATGAAGGATAATTTTTCATTTGATGTAAAACTTAGTGGGATAGGTGTTGGTTGATTTCTTAGTTATTCGTTACATTCAAAGTCGTTGTAACTTGGATGTATGTCCTATATTATGTTGAATAGATGAGAAATATTCTTTAGAATTTATAACGTGATCAGTTGTATCGTTTTATTGTCATATGGCTCTTTCACCTCTCCTATTGTTCATCAGATCAACCTCTTCAGAATCACCAAATTGTTGTGCATAATCTAGTTCACCAGTTTGCTTACAATTTGGGGAACAACCTCACCGGGTTGCAAACAATCTGGTGCGTAATAGGTTGCACCAGAATGGTGAACAACCTCACCAAATCTGGTGCACAAAATAAGTCATTGCAATCTGGTGCACAAAATAGGTCACCAGATGCAATTTGATGCACAACATAAGTCACCAATATATCTCGAACTTGCAAAAAAAATTAAAATCAAACATAAACTACAAAATCCCAAAACAAGCACCAAATTGTTCAGCCTTTACAAAATATCTATGCAGGCTTTACAAAATCCCAACATCTTCAAAACAAAAAAGTAGCAAAAAATGGTAACATCCTATTGAGTGGCATGACAATTGACAGTTTTTGGAGGAACAAAAGGTTGCGTTGATCTACCATTCTCCGTTGTTTGGTCTTTTCTCTCTTTCTCGCATCCTCTTGTTGTTGCATTTGCTCTAGGTCTTCATCATATTGTTCAAGCCCATTGATCGTGGATCTATAGTTGGTCCAGTATTGGACAATGTAGCATTTCTGACAAATAAATTCTAGGAGTTGTTATGAATTGGAAGTTGGTTGGTGGAGGTTCGTTGTTTAGTGTAGGATGTATGTTCTTCGATCTTTGAGGTTGAAGCTTACTTTGGATTTGCTCATCTGGAATGGGTGTCTCCACACAATTTGGAAATTAATCCTGTAGAAGGAATTTGTGATAAGTAGTATAAATCAATACATGTATTAAAAAATGGATAAAAGACTCAATTTACCGCATATGGTGCATCTGGCCTATTATGATATCTTTTGTTGTGCTCTTTAGCTCCACAAACACTGCAAGTTATAGATGATGTTCCTATCTTCTTCATTTTTGACGTGACGCCAGAATGAGTAATAAGATCCTCCTCTTGTTGCCTCCTCACTTAAATGCTTAATGAACCACTGCCAAGTAAATGTATTCTCCTTCTCCACAATGGTAGTGGTTATTGGGCAGATGCAATCATCTGCATCTAGTGCCACAGCAGCAAGCATTTGACCCCCAATAGTTTCCTTCAAAAATCAACCATCCAATCCAACCATCTGCCTACAACCTGAAACAAACCCCCTCTTACATACATCAAGACAAACATAAATTCCTTGAAATATGTTTTCATGCAAGGCAATAATACAAGTGGATCCAAGGTTTATCCTCAACAACTCCGCAACAAATGACCTTAGCAAACCAAATTGATGTTCATCCGACCCACGGAGTAAAATACTTGCCCATCTCCTAGCTCTCCAAATTGTTACTTTATTAACGGTTAATTTCAAATCATCAAACACAACCTTTTTTATGAGCTTTGGATCTCACTCAAGGTCTACCTTAAATGTCTCCAAATACCTCTTTGCCACATATTTAGTGGTGCAATGCCTATTTGATCTATCTCTAAGGCAACTATGGGTGTGAGTGCAAGACTTCACTTGAATGCAACCTAATTTCTTGTTAAAAAATGCCCAGATTCTCCACTTACAATCTTTCTTGCACACAACCTGAGCCATATTCTCCTCATCTGGCTTCATCTTCAAATTGCGCCTAGTGACAACCCTATGGTTTCTCACTGCTTTCCTGAACTCTGACATGTCCTTGAATGTCTTCCCAACTTTAAATTGTGGATCAAACAATTCCCTTTTTTGGATCAAAAGTGAGGTACTTGTTGTTGTTCTCCTCGGATGATGAATAATCCGTATTCAACTCTTCGAATGAAGGGTAATAGTCCTTATCTACATTTGATCCCAACATAGTAACTCCTTCATTGGTCTCTTCTACATTCAGGTTTGCATTTTAGACACCAACAATACGCTCAGGTGCATTTCTGTCAAACTCAAAATCACCATCATTGACTTCATTATTAGAATCCTATAATTGCAGGCTGAGGACTAGCATTTCTTCTTCATCACTAACATCTACAAGAATCAATAAATAGGAAGGAGTTATCTTGAGGCCTAACTACATCAAGCTACAACATTCAACAAAATCAAAAGTAAAGGATAAAATTGATGCAGACAAACTACGCTACAAATTTGAGCTAAAAAAATAAAAATAAATAAAAATCACCAGTAGGGTGTTCATTTCACCGTTGAACGAAATCATCAGTGAGTGTTTCACAAAATTAGCATTTGAGCATTCAAAATTTTTTAGGAATCAGTAAATCAACATGTCTACATGAAGATTTTCCAGTGTACCTTCTTGTGGTCCAACATCCTCTTCCCCAAAGAAAGCATGTTCAATCGTCGGTGAGTGGTCCATCTCGAGAATTAATCTTCGCAATTGGAACGATGAATCAATGAGTAGCTGCAATAGGATGGATTATGCCTCCAAGAGTTTTTCCATGGAGGAGCTAGGACAATGAATTAGATTTTTGGGTCAGAAGATAGCTGGAAGATTGAAGGAACGGTTCTTCATATATTTTGATTTAAAGGAGTGTTTGACTAATGAATTATGATGACTAGATAGTTTTTGACATCTCAATGCCACCTTGGAAATTATTAACTGCTACATTGGATAATATTTTAGCAAATGTTGCTTTTAGGTTTATAGTGGTGGATGGGTTACTTGGCCTCTGTTTGGATCTGTCCCATGGATTATAAATTTGTTTTTTTTCTTTTTCGAGGTAAGATATATGGTTAAAAACTGGAGAGAGAAAAATATGTAGTTAAAAAGTGGTTTAGAAAATTGTGTAAATTATAATTTGGTTTATAAACCAAAAACAACCAATTACCCAAACAGATCGTTGGTGTAAAATTGAGTGGGTGTTGAGATTTTTTTTAAATAATTAGATTAAATTTGGGTGGTTATCCATTTCTCTTTACGTCCTTGTTTAGCCCCCATTATTTGCAAAATAAATTTATTCAATACTCAACCTCAATCCTCTATTTTAGTCAAGCCTACCATTTTTTACTTTTCAAACATTTTTTCACCACACATCCTCCCAAAAAAACTATTTCAAAACATAATATTTCCCAAATAATAGGTCTCAAACAAGGGCGTCTGAATAAACCAAAGACCATTTCATTTCTAGTCGTCCTCAAATAAAAAAAAAGAAGAGGAAATTATATAAAATGTCCATTTTTGCATTGTCACTTACAAAAATGTCCCAATTTTTAGTGATGTCCATTTCCATCATTTTTTGACTTAAATGTCCTCGCCACAAATTTGAAATTCCATAGTTATAACAAAGTCTTGAGTATAATGTTTTATTGTCATTGAACCAATAAAAACTGAACACATAATCTGTCCTCTATATCAAAGGAGGACTAACGTCTCAGTCATAGATGGTTAATTCTTTTATGCAACAGATATACAGACTTTACGTGTTTAGGGTAGTGTAACCATTCAATAGAAGCCCCAACTTCAAGACATCTCTCACACGCCCATCGTTTCATCTCTGTGAAACTGCTTTCACCATCTCCTACTACAACCTCCTCCTTCGACGAGTCCGCCATCTCTGTCTCCCTAGAAAGCCCACGTCGTCGTCGATACCGTTAACCCTCACTCCAGTCGATTTGCTTGTTAAACAGCCCGTCTAGGCCGTATCTCCGTCCCTAAGTCGCTCTTCACTTCCTATTTCTCGTAGCCGCACACCACATCACACCGCTCCTCACTGTCTATTTTTCGTAGCTCGCACAGCTCCAACTTCATTTTCTTCGCTCCCTGTGAGTTGGGTTTTTTAATTTTTTTATGCTTAATGACAACCTTAATATTTGGACTTATTTACTCTTATCATACGTTCCCTATTGAAAAAAAATTTGTTGTTGAAAATAAGGTATTCATGAGTAGCGTTGTCAATACGAGGAAGAAAGCTCTCGCACTTTATCCCGTCTTGTTTATGTATGTATCTGTCGATTGTTTAACATAGCCATGGATTGATGCAACAATTAAATGTTAGTTATAGCACAAATTCAATAGTCGATTTTATACTGTACTTTACAATTTTATCATGTTTTGTTGGGTAAAAATTGCATTTGGTGATAATAAGTAAACTTGGTTTTATATCAATTATTTGAGTGCTTTGGTGACATGTTTGTTTCATGGAAATAGTATTAACATGATGTCTTCACGTTTGAATGGTTTTCCCTAAGTTTCTTTCTCGCATAAGGTGGTTTGATATCTATCCAAGTTCATATACATTCATAAGAGAGGAAGGATAATAAGTGAAAACGTGTTCAATTACTTAAGGTTGTAACTGTTTTGTTCATGTTTATATGCATATGGTATTTTTCTTATTCGAGTCGAGTTCATGATGTAGTTCAAATGTCAAGAAATATCTTCCAACTATTAGGAACGACGTTTCAGATGTCAAGATATGTACTTCAACTGTCCAAAATAGTATGAAATGCAAAGACGGCTATAACAGCATGCGCACTATTTCAGATGTCATGATCTATACGTTGTTGCAATTTTAATATACAATGGGTTCAAAATTTCTATACAAGCTCTACTTTCATGTAGTTTTATTCAATTTTTGGTCTTTGAAGAGTATGTTTTCTTTTCTCTTTACACATGTATGGTTTCTTTCGTGTTTGAAATTATGCTTTGTTTTGTCTTTACACAATTAGGTTCATGTACCTAAATGCATGCTAAGTTTCATCTTTTGATTACAATATCTCTTGTGAATCTTGGCATTTCAACTCTAAAATAAGGACGTAGGTGATTGCTCTCTAGGTATTTCGGTCATGTCTATTTGCAATTGGTTATTTGCTTTGATTACTGATTTCAGTTCAAATGTCTAGAAAATATGATTCAAATGTTACGAACGACATTTCAGATGTCAAGATATATACTTGAACTGTCAAAAATAGAGTGAAATGTAAAAAATGCTATTACACCATACGAAATACTAATTTTATGTATTTTAATCTTGTTGGATATGTAGATGATTTACGTTATGAAAATTGTCTTTGTAGATGACGATCTCACACAGATACGCCGTTCCGCAAGAAGAGCGGGTGCCGGCACAGGTATCCCAAGTTAGCAACACAAAGTACATCAAGCTTGTGCTGGACAAATTAGACGCACAACAGAAACAAATGTTTGAAGAGAGCTGCATAGGCCATGTTGCTAAACTGGCGGACATAAAATTATCTGCACAGTTGATCCACGAGATGATCAACCGCCTTATAGATTGCAGAAAAGAGCATAAGGCATGGTTCAATGTTAACCAATGCTACTACCGATTTGGGATGCCTGAATATTCACTAATCACGGGCTTGAGGTGTGGTGCTGTTCCCATGGACGAGCAATCAAAAAAAATAATTGAGAAAACTCGGCTGTGGGGCTAATATTTCAGTTCCAGCGACAGGGTAACAAGTACTGATTTGGAAAAGGTCTTCCTGAAGTGCCCGAAAAGGAATGATCGCTACAAGTTAGGACTTGTTTTGATCATTGAAGGCATATTCAATGCTCGAGATCGAAATGTGGGTATTCATCCGGACACATTGTCAATAGCGGATGACTTGGACTTTTTTAACTTATACCCATGGGGAACATTTTGCTATCGAGCTCTAATCAAAACAATTAAACGTGGTTGGGGTAAAAAGGCGAACTTGGGGAAGATAAACAATGTGGATAGGATGTCTTACACTTTGTACGGATTTCCACTAGCTATTCAGGTAATTATCCTCTTCGAAATTCATATTCTGCCCTTGCATAGCGTTCACTTTTGTACATTACTTTACTGCATACTAAATTAAGCATTTTCGTTGTGCAGTTGTGGGTGTACGAGGTGATCCCTGAAGTTGGGACTCGTTTTGCAACCAAAATTGGAGATGAGCTCTCGAGGATGTTGTGGTGGTCGGCCTCCAGACAGCCCCAGTCTCGCACGTATTAGGAATTCTTGGACAAGACACGAGTGAGTGACCTATCTCATCGGTTGGGAATGTTACTTATGTATGCTTGATAAATCGTAATGTCGAGAATAGGTATTTGGAGTACCATGATTACGTAGTTACTTTATGATTGACATGCATTGCAGTGAAATCAAAAAGTACAGATTTAAAAAATCATGAAATGAAAGTATATGTCATTCATGGTTTAATGCATTCAATAAGGAGTTGGTGGTTGTCATTGAATATTATTAAATTTGTCCTCTATAAGTACTGCACATTTCATGTTAGAAATATTGGCAGACCAGTACAATCCAATATTCTATGTTTTTGTTTATTCATACAAGTATGAGAAAATCCACAGGTGGGTGTACTACTAACAATACCAATGAGCTTGAATATTGGACTAAATTATGCCACAGTAACTGTCGCTCTCGACACTTGATACGTCGAGTTTGACTTAGCCATTACAGAATGTAGAGAATGAAACAAAAGCAGTAGAACATTCATTTATGTTACAACATCAAATACTACACAAGCTATTGTAACTGATCATGCCCTGTGAAATAGTGCCAACAAAATACATTGCTAATTAATACAACAAAAAACCAGGGAACATGAAAATCTTGTGCAGTACTTAAAAGCCAAAAATACGAAATTAGTTATCTTCTCCTGCTACTCGATGGGGTAGGATGTCTACACGTGAGCCTATTGTGACCAGAATTTCCACAACGGCCACACTTTCGCGATCTAGTAGAAGTTTCAGTTCTATAGCGTCACGTTGGGTTACAGGACTACCAGGCGGTCTTCGTATGTTTGGAGGTGATATGACTATGGAACGGAAATCATGTAAAACATTCCAGTGACATTGGTTTCCGACTGGGTTTATTACTTCGCTGTAGGAAGCTCTCCAATGTGAGGCAATGTAATAAGGGGAGCATAAAGCTTACAAAGAAATTTGTTTTGAGCAGGCCGCACGGCATGCATGAGCACACGACATTTCACATAGTTGGAATTATCGACATGAGCATGTGTTCCCGATGAGATCGACAATAGCCAAGTCCGATCCTACACCTACCTCCATGACCAACTCATCCAAATGATGTACCGGCATAGTTGTACCGGCGTCAAATGAAAGTCTCAACTCGACCTCCATCTTCGGTGTCAAATTTGAAGTGCACATTGATGAGGCGGTTCTCCTCTCGAAGAACCACTTTTGCATCATTGCTCTTATGCATTCGACTAATGCAACAATAGGATAGTTTCGTTCTCTCCTAAGAACCGAATTCAAGGACTCATCAATATTGTTCGTCATGATGTTGTATCGGTTTCCTCCAAAATTCGCCCTTGACCATGCCGAAATATAAGCACGGGTCAAGTACGAAGCCATAACGAGGCAGATGATTTTTATCTGATCCATAACTTGCTCAAACTCCGATACTAGGTAGGTCAATGCTGCGCGCTTGAATAAAATGATTGCATTGCTGTTACTATACCGACTAATCAAGTTTTTCTCAATATGCCAAATGCACGCACCGTGGTGGGACTGTGGATACAACATAGTAATTGCCCTTTTGATGCTAGTTTTTTTGTCTGAAATAAACACAAGACGCTCTGAATCATCTATCACATCTTTCAACTTGGAGAAGAACCAGTACCAGGATGCATTAGTCTCTGCATCAACAATACCCCATGCAACTGGATATATTTGCATGTTTGCATCTTGTGCTGCTGCTACTAGAAGTGTTCCCTTGTATTTACCTTTCAAATGACTACCGTCCACACAAATTATGGTCCATGTATTCTCGAAAACCTCTTATATTAGGTCCAAACTCTATGAATAAGTACAAAAACCTATTGCTGTAGTCCAGCTCAATGTGTGTGATAGTCCCAGGGTTTTTAGCAGTCAACACATGACAGTAAGACGCTAAGTTTTGAAAACTCTCTTCAGGTGAACCACGAAGGTGATGAAGACCTTTTTATTTACCTCTCCATGCTTTATTGTAGCTAATATGAACTCCAAACTCACGTTTCATGTCACCGATAATTCCTGCAGGAACATAGGGTTGGTTTGCATCGTCCAATCGTCTCATGACGTGCTGTCCGATCAGAGTACTCGTTGCATGTTTGTTTGCATTCCGTCGTACATCTAAAGAACATGTGTGCTCAGGTATGTACCGACAAATCATAAATATGTCTGAACACGACGGATCATAAATATGTCTGAACTTTTGATCTTCGATGCTCGCACTAACCATCGACAGGTGCTATCAATGCAACAAACTGTAAGATTTCTGGGATTCGACTTCTTTACTTTGAAATGAAACTTTTCAGTAAAAGCCTTCAGTGCTAGCCTCGTTTGCAGTTGTTTCTTACTATAGTATATTTGATTCTCCGCTATTACTCCTTGGGAATCCATTGTAAATGTGTTTTCAAGTAGCGGTTGTATTTGTCATCTTCATGATTATCTTCAACTTGTTCATTTTCTTCATCGTTTGATAGCTCTATATCGGGAATTCTTCCCGAATCCTGTAACTGACACACAACCATCTCTTCATGTGTAGACACTGCACCTTCAAGTGGTGGTGAAATCTCATTAGCTACATTCGCATGAAAGCTACTTGGATCAAGTTCATCAACAATCACACACAATGCAGCTTGTGTGTGCACAGAAATGTACCACTGCAGGTCCTCATCGTCCAGCACATCAGTTGGTGGTATATTCATGTTTGGAACAACGAATTTTAACTGGATCCGAAATTTGATTCTATCAATGCTGAGCTTCTCGAAAAGTAAATTCAGAAGTTCCTCAAATTTAATGTCACTTTAAACAACAATGGACGTAGTCCGGTTGCTAAGCCACTTCCAATTGTCATCAATGTTGAGAAAAGTTCCACCGTGCGAGACAACGAACCTCATTATATCTGTCATACCTAGATGTCAGGAACAATTCTATGATGATTTAACACGATATCAGCGGACACAATGAAAATATCTAGAAGAAGGCGTTACAAACGATTAACAATGGTGAGTACTTTTGAAAACCTAACTCGACATTTTGAAAACTGTCAAAAACAACATTTTAAATGTCATTCCCGATACGGTAAATGTCGATAATGACAACACGAAATTCCCTCAACACTTGCATATCTCTTCTTCTCCAACTACCCTTTTTTAGAAACATTCATTTCCACCATTAATAACATATTCATTACACAACAACCTCATATTACCAACATAAATCATACAAGAAGTGACATGATTAGATAATAACACTACACAATGCTCATAATATTGATAACAATAATTTCAAAATCTTAAAAAACTAATTCAACTAATTATCTAGTATTTCTCTCCACTTTTTAAAGATAACGCAAAAACAAGTAAATATAATATCTCAATGGAAACAAAAATTGGTGAATAATATCTTGTAATGAAATTCCTTGTATGCCAAATGAATTCAAAAATATGGTAGTAAATTTTTTGTCAAGATTTTTTCAGAAATATCCTTCCATGAACCTCTCTAAAATGTAAGAAAAATAGTATTAAAAGTTCAAAATATTTGTCTCAAAAAACTCTAGAGGTTTTTACCCAACATTTGAATGAAACTAATGGGTATTAGCTAGTACTAGTCAACTCATAAGTCTAATCAAGATATATGTGTGTATGTGTGTGTGTAGAGGTTTCATTAAGAGCTTGTTTGGTGCATCAATTATTTTTACCAAAACTTTTCAAATTCAATCTCAACCATTCATATTTGATCAAGTCCACAATTTTTTACTTTTCAAATCAATCTAAATCATACATCCATCAACAAACACAAAAAACCATAAAAATAAAAAATTCTCCATACACCAAACGGACTCTAAGGGTAAGATGTCAAATTATACAAAAATTTAGACATTTTTACAAAAAACTATTGACAACTTTTGTGATTAGCATTGAAATTGGACATTTTTGCAAAATCTCCTAAAAAAATTTTCCTCATCGTTGATTCGTTGATGATGAAGATGAATAACCTAGGCCACCAAAGCAAAGTGAACTCAGCCATTTCACGCGGAATCCAGACAGTGACGCACGCCACCGCCTAATGCCTCCCAACAAATGCTTTACGCAGTCAAATTCTCACTTTTCTATCTTCTTCTTGATGAAATTATACCTAATTAAACCAACTATACACGTGATAACAATCAACAGACTTTTCCCTCAAATCAGTATACATGTACACACACGAAATTTCATTCATATCCTCTCTTAATACAGCGCAAGAAAAACCCACATGATTGCTTGAATCAATTGAAATGGAGGTTGTCAAACGAAGAACAGTGAAATCCCTTGTAACAAAGCTCAGCTCTGTTTCTGAACAAACCCGCACAGAAGCTTTGTGTGAGCTGCGTTTGCTTTCAAAGAATGACCCCGAAAGCCGCCCGTTGATTGCAGAGGCTAACGCGATTCCTTTGATCTCTGAATCCCTTTATTCAACGGTTGTGATTCTTCAGGAGAATGCTACTGCCACGATCTTGAACCTGTCCATTTCCTCCAAGGAGGATATGATATCATCTCATGGTGTACTTGATGCCCTTTCACATGCCCTGCGAAACCCTGTTTCCCCTTTTGTTGCCCAGTGCGCTGCCGCCACCATTTTTAGCCTGTTGAATACGGAATCGTTTCGCCCCATTATTGGGCACAAGCGGGATATAATATTTGGGCTTGTGGAGATCGTAAGGAGTCCAGGGTCAGTGGCGAGGTCAATTAAGGATTCTTTGAGGGCTTTATTTGGCATTGCGCTTTACCCTTTGAATCGTGCGCAGATGTTGGAGCTGGGGGCAGCACAAGCTCTGTTTTCATTAATTCTGAAGGATGGGAGAATGGGGCTTGTTGAGGATGCCACAGCTGTGATTGCACAAGTTGCGGGGTGTGAAGAGAGCTGGGATGTATTCAAAAAGGTTTCGGGGTTAGGAGTATTGATGGATTTGTTGGATAATTCAACAGGGTCGAGTTATAGGACTAAGGAGAATGCAGTTTCCGCGATGTTGAACCTGGTGCATTGTGGGGGCGACGAGGTTGCCAAAGTTTTACGCGGAAAAATGGAAGAAAGGGTGCTTGATGGGATCATTGATGTGTCACAGAATGGGAGCGAGAAGGGAAGGAACAAGGCAATTGAGTTGTTGAGGATTGTTGATCCAAGATTGGAGTCTTTATCTTTGTCAAGCCATTCGTCACGAGAATGTGAGGTTTTATCTTGTACTTCGCCTTGTAGATAGCTAAGTTTCTTGTTGATTCCATTTCTTTATACTTTACTGTATAATAGATACTTTGAGTAATTGAAACTGCATTGAATTGGAGTCATGTCTTGATGAAATCCTGTGGTGTCAAAAGTGTTCCAACTGATATTATTGATTGTGTGATGTGTACAAAATCGGAACACAATAACTATATTATGTTAGGAAGTATAGCTGTTCCACAGTTTCGATTTTCAGCTATCCTTGCATAATTTTCTTCATATGGGCTTGTTCTTGTAAACAATACCAAGTTACATGCATATTTATGTCATCTTGTCTTGTTTGATGAAGTTCTACAGGAATTTAATGAGGTAAAATGAAAATTATTACTGTGCTGTGCTATGCTAACTCAAAAATGAGTAATCCTGCTGTAATTTTTCCTTAAAGGTCACTGCTTAGTTCTTAGAAGAACAGTGATTTATTCATTGATTCTTGACCATTGTGTGCCTCAGACCAGTCAGGCTTAACTAATGGTTACCTGTAGAATTATTACCCGAGTACCAATTAAATTGAACGGAACACTAGTAACCTTTAAAGCAGCTTGTTTCGTAGAAAACTGAACTGAAAACTAGACTATGAACTTTCGAATGTTCATTTCGAAATAACAACAGCTCGGATTTTAGTTCAAGAAAGTGAGGAGTATATAGTTTTTGTATATTGGACTCATCATATGCTGTTCAAGAAAGGAAAAGTTTTTGATTCTACACGCGAAAAGGGGATAATGCTTGTGGATTCATTAAATAACAACGTGGGCTTAGGGGATTTGGATAATAAATCATTATAGGCTGCAATTGATTGTTGAAATATGAGAAGCCAGTTTTTTGTCTAACCTTGCATTGGAGGATGCAAATGGTACGAGTAAAGCTTTCTGTGAAACAAAGATTGCTAAGATGGTTTGATCTAACACTGTATTTTTTATTTTTACTTCATTGCGGACTGGGATGAAAGTTTGGCTATATTCGGCAGCATTTATAAATTAGGGTCCGTTTGGCGGCTAAAATAAATAGAATTTGATTTATAATGTTTATTATTTGTGTTTTCTAAGTAAGATGTGTGGTTAAAAATTTGAGAGAGAAAATATGTGCGTGTTTAAAAAATAATATCGAAAATTGTGCCTATTATAATTTGTAATTATGGGGGATTTTATGTTCCCCACAATCGGGATTCCCGATTGTAAGGGGGGGGGTGGGTGGACCCCACCATACAGGTGAGGCCCACCTCCCTCACAATCAGGGATCCCGATGCCGATGCGGGGAAGAGAAAATCCCCCTGTAATTATAATGCATAGTCAAACACAGCCTTAGTTTATTTATATTTTTGAAGTAAAACGTGTGATTAAAAAGTGGAGAGAGAAAATGTATGCGGTCAAAAAGTAATTTGAAAAATTGTGTTATTCATAAATTTTAATGATTACATTAAAGAACAAAGACTTTATTTTATTCATTCCAATCGGGTCGGATTTTTGTCATATCTAGCTAGCTATGGCATGTAAGCTAGGCTTATATGTTCCTGGTGAAGGGGAGGAATCCATAGTAAATTCCTCTACATTTTTTAATTTATCATCAAGATTTTCATATGTTGCAGTATATTACTTCCTCATCCTATAAGATAGATTCGCTTATATTTTCACACAGATTTAAAAACACGTAATTAATATTTGTTGAAACTATAAATTTACTTACATTTTACCTAATATATCCTTACATCAAGTCATGAGTTGTTCATGTTTGTTAATAACAAAACATATTAAAAAGAGGTATATTAGAAAATTAATACATTAATATACTCTTAACAAAGAAATACAATGTTACAGATAATTTGGGATGAGCAAAAAAATAAAACAAATCTATCTTCATGTGACGAAGGGAGTATTAAATAGCTTTCTCTAGATGTTTGATTGGAGAAGTATATGTATTTATATATGTATAATTATATTCACACCACAATTTTTATTAATTGCAGTTAAGGTCCTCATTTTTTTCTTAGTAAAGTACATGTGTCCTGGACCTATTTGAAACTGTCATCAAAGATGAGATTTGCTAATTGATGGAATGTTGAAAATAAGACATAGTCGAAAATAGTTAGAGATCCAAATGTTCTTCAAATGAGAACAGATTGATGTTCTTAAGATATTAAAATATGTTGCAATTAATAATTTTCCTTCATTTCAAAATTCTTTCTAGTACCTTTTGTCCCAATTTACCTCCTACTAATCTCACACAGAATCTATTAAAAGAGATTCCTAAACGATCGATCTTTTATTTATTTTTTTTAAATTATAATTTTCGTGTACTAAGATAATAATAAATTTTGATAACTGGCATATTAAAATTATTATGATGTAATTTTGGAAAGCTAGATTATCTAAGTATCAACCCGCTCCCTCTCTTTTTTTTTTTTTTTGAAGTCTAAATAATAACTTTCAAATATATAGTCATATATAAAATTCTTTAATGAATTAGTGATGCCTTTTCCACTGAAATCAAAAAATCATTAATGATTTTACGATATGAATTTACTAGCATTTCCCACTTTGCTCGCAATACATTAAATAATCTCATATATCTCATGTATACATTTTCTATTCACATACGTAACCATCAAGTGGTTCCACTTTTCAATATAAAATTTCAAGATAGTATTCAAAGAGCTGAGTGAGCCTCGTATATCACCCTAATATATTTTCATGATTATAGAATTTTCATCAACATTTAACTATTGATAGTCAAGAACTAATTTATGACATAGAGACAAATAATTAAATATTCATTTGAGTTCTTATTTTTTATTGTTGATTCAGTGATGATTTCACTGAAGACGAACAAATTAATATTCTTCAATATTATAAATATAGATGTGCTTTTTTTAATAACAATACAAATTTCTTTTAGAATATTGTTTTGTGTAAATTGATTCAAATAATTTTACAACATTCATCTGGAATATTTAAATATATGAATCTTGTTTCGTTGAACAACTAATTATTCTTTCAATATATTATAAAAATATGCTCTTTCTGGAGCAACAAACTGATATTCTTCTGAAATATTCTTTTAGAATAGTATAATATTTTACTTCTTTAGGAGCAATTATTATAAAAATACATTTTTCTTCTGGATCATTAGTTAAATCAAAAGATTTAACCGAATTAAAACTTCCCAAATAAATATATAAAATAATAAGAGGCTTTAAATAATAACTTAAATTTGAGAATTTTAGAAAATTTTGAATAGTTGACAAATCTCGTATCGTCAAAGATGAATGTGAAATTTCAAATTTCGTTACTATTCGCATAGCTATTTATCACAAATGAACAGCTGGATTTTGATATTAATCGTTGAATATGAAGAACAATGAGTTTAGAACTTCTTATTCAAATTTCACGACAATACCATGGTTTACTGAGTTATTAATGTTCTATTGCAATTGTTGAAAGCTGGCCAGGTCCTGCGGATTCTAAACTACAATTCTCAAAATTTCCAAGAGCCAATATGTCAATATTCCTCTAAATTATTGAAAATAATCATTCGTATTTTTTAGGAGCAAGTAATATTCTTTGAGATATTAATTATTATATTGTGCTACTTTATGAGTAACAACGAACTAATATTTGTAATAGAAAATCTACAATTAACATTATTTTAAAATATTAATTATAAAGTTGTGTTATTACATGAGTAACAACGAGCTATTTTTAATAGAAAGATCTATGGTTGATATTTTTTTGAAATATTAATTATAATGTTATGTTACTTCAAGAGCAACAATAAAATATTATTTGAAAATTTTCATATATCTTGTCAATTAAAAATCAGATCTATATTTTGTATTCAATAACTCAAATTTACTCTCTATCTTGAATGACTTCTATCGTCCTGATAACATTTTATAAATTTAAGAAACAAAAGATAAATACAAGAGAATCAAAACTCAACGAAACGATGTCGTATTGGTCGAAAAATTCAATAATGTTTTCACTTCCACTATTATTATTTAGTTTAGATTTACTTATTATTCACATCACGCGTCTCAGAAACTCACATCTCTTCTTGTTAAATGAACCATGTTTGGCTTATAAGTAAGACTAGTGTGGCTCGTACGATACACGGAATGGGATAATAATTGTATATATGTAATAATGTTGACAAATGTCACAAATCCAAAGTAAATAAAATGCAAGTTTCCAAACAATCTACTTGTAATGATTTGAAACCCAGTTATAGTTGTCGGTGGAGAAAAGAATCAAATATTAACATTGACTGGAGGATTGATGAGAAGGTAAGGGAAATTGCAACATCTACAAACCACTCTGAAAAATTAATAAAATGAATATAAGTAATCAATTGATTTTATTACTTCACGAATTTTGAGCACAAACAAATTTAACTAATTGTTGCCAATTAGAGTTTAGTACATATCTCTCCAGATGGTAGTACAAAAAACTGAAACATCAAAAATCATCTTCCAAAACAATAGTTATATAAAATAATTTCGAACATGTACGTTCTTCAAAATAAGTTCAACAAAATTCAAGATCGAAGACCACAATATTACTATTTAGCTACATAGTGCACGAAAGCTCGAGATTGAGACAACATCTGAATGAAAGCTTATGGTCCAATGCAATCTAAAACTGGTTCAACGTGAAATGTGTAATTTTGGATATCGCATAGAAACTCTTCCTCTACTGCAGGACTATTTCGGCGATAGTCTAAACAAATCTAGCCCTTGTTTGATTTTTATTAAAAAAATTTCATTTTTCTACAGTATTGAATCTCAATTTTCAATTCAAAGTCAAGCCCACAATATTTTATTTTTCAACCAAATTTCAACCCTTCATTCTCCTAAAAATTACTATTCATTTTTTAAAAAAAAACTCATTATAACTAGAATCAACCACACTCCTAATAAAGAAATGTTCATTAGAGATTCAGAAGAAAGGTTTTATCGTTCAAGAGGAATGGAGATAAAGACTGCGTTTGATAGCGATTGTGGAATTTGGGTAGAAAGAAAATGAATTCCAGGAAATTGAATTCTAGGGAATTAAATTTTTGGGAATTGAAAGTTTAATGTGTTTGATTGGTTTAATTTTCTAGGTAGAAAAAGTGAAGAATTTTTTAACTTTTGTTGTTTGATTGACATTATTTTCTATGGAAAATAAAATAAAATTTAGCTACTATAATATTTTTTATTTTTATTTTCATTTTTTAACAAGTTTGTACTTGGTAATAATAATGTTAATTTTTGGGAAAAAATAAATCAATTTACAACAACAAAAAGGATCAAACGTAACAAAAATGGTATAAGATTTTCCATGAAAAATAAAACCTCCTCCCCCCCTTGGAAAACGAATTCATCCAAAATAAGGAAAATACCGGATTTCGAGACAAGTGAAAAAATGAATTTCTTGAAAAATTTAGGCAACCAAACAGCGCAAAGTTAGAAAAATCACGTGGAAAATCATATTTTTCATGGAAAATCTTACGAATCAAACGGAGCCTTAGTATTGTTTAAAATCAGACAAGAGCATATTGAAGACTACCAAATCTGAGGAAAATATCAAATTATAGGTGCTTTAAAATGAAATAAAAACAATGAAGGAATGAGATTATTGTTAAAAATAAATTTGATATAGATGAATGTTCATCTAAAATTTACGAACATCATTCTGTAATTATCAAGATCGATACTGAAGCGGAAGCGTACCTGAATTCATTGTTGTGTTTGATTGAACGGGGTTATGGCCTTCCAACTGATTCGTGGTTTTCTCCTTACGTTTCTTCTCTGTTGACGGGGATGCAGAGAATTATGAAAAGCCACGCTCAATTGGGGACCATGACCTGTATAAATAGTTGTAGGGCAACTATCATGTTTCAATGTTATTAAATTGGCCCCTCATCAATTTAAAACATTGAATCCATCTCTACACTTTAATCTCACGACACTTAATATCCATTAGTCCCGAATAATCTTTAGTGGATCACTTCATTGACTAAATCCTCAAAACAGCACCACACATTTTATTTTATACATGTTTGACCCCATATTATTGAATTTATCCAACAATCTCCCACTGGGCCATACATGTATCCTTACAAATGTGTACAACCTTATGAGCTCAAAAAATGTGCTATCATTATTAAGGGTATTTCCAAACAATCTCGTCCATCAATCATATCAATATAGGATCAAAGCGACTTTCGTTACATTAATCGTAACTAAATCCATCAATGGTCACGTATACCAATACAACCAAATGACATAGATCAATCATGAGAGTGTAGTATGAAAATTACATGTTATGTGATCCAAACATGCCTATTTTCAATTGGTCCGACTTTATTCCTTAGGTGAGATCAATACCAAACATAATGTAACTGAGTAGAATGAACTGAATACTTTATTTCTGTACAGAAAATTATCCAAATACACAAATGTGTCCAAAACCAAAACATAAAGCAACCAAAATACAAACTCCCACTAAATCATGATATCCTCAAGAAATATTACACCCATACGAGCAGTGTGCTCATGAAAGACCTTGGGTGCTAATCCCTTAGTGAGCGGATCCGCAATCATGGAGTTTGTCCCAATATGCTCTATGGAAATCTGTCTACTCTGTACCCTTTCCTTCACAACCAGGAACTTAATGTCAATGAGCTTTGACTTAGTTGAACTCCTGTTGTTATTGGAATATAGCACTGCAGAGTTATTGTCACAATATAACTTTAATGGTCTTTCAATTCCATTCAGAATGCGCAGCCCGGTGACAAAATTTCGCAGCCATATCCCATGATTAGATGCCTCATAACAAGCTACAAATTCTGCTGCCATAGTGGAAGAAGCTACGAGTGTCTGCTTAGCACTCCTCCAGGAAATGGCTCCTCCAACTAGCAGGTATATGTAGCCTGATGTGGATCTTCTACTGTCTTGGCATCCCGCAAAATCAGAATCGGAGTATCCTACGATCTCTAACTTATCCGATCTGCTGTATGTAAGCATGCAATCTCTTGTTCTCTTCAAGTACCTCATAACCCTCTTTGCTGCTTTCCAATGATCCATCCCAGGGTTACTTAAATATCTGCCTAGCATTCCAACAATGAACGCTATGTTTGGACGTGTACAAACTTGAGCATACATCAGACTCCCAACAGCTGATGCATAGGGAATCTTTTGCATTTCCTTAACTTCAAGATTATTTTTCGGGCACTGATTGAGACTAAATTTGTCTCCCTTAGCAACAGGGGTGTCCCCTGGTTTACTATCCTGCATGCCAAACCTTACAAGAACTTTATCGATATAGCTCTTTTGTGATAATCCAAGAATACCCCGAGAGCGGTCCCGGTGTATCTGAATTCCTAATACGAAAGAGGCGTCCCCAAGATCTTTCATCTCAAAATTCCTTGACAGAAAGCTCTTGGTTTCGTGCAACATGCCTATATCATTAGTGGCAAGCAGTATGTCATCGACATACAAAACCAGGAAAATATGCTTACTCCCACTGAACTTGTGATAGACACAATCATCAACAACATTTATCTCAAACCAAACGAGATGATCACTTGATGAAATTTTTAGTACCACTGACGGGAAGCTTGCTTGAGTCCATAGATGGATTTCTTTAATTTGCAAACCATATTCTTCGAGTCTCCTGACACGAAGTTTTCTGGTTGCACCATATAAATCGTCTCATCAATGTCTCCATTGAGAAACACCGTCTTTACATCCATCTGGTGTAACTCAAGGTCAAAATGTGCAACAAGTGCCATGACTGTCCTGAAAGAGTCTTTCGTTGAAACCAGAGAGAAAGTCTCTTTGAAGTCAATACCTTCCTTTTGTGTAAAGCCTTTAGCTACAAGACGAGCCTTATATCTTTCCACATTACCTTTCGAATCCCTTTTGGTTTTAAAAATCCATTTACAACCAATGGGTTTCGCACCTTCTGGTAATGGGACAAGATCCCAAACTTTATTGTCTTGCATAGACTTATACTCCTCATTCATGGCATCAATCCACTTTTGAGAGTCAGAACCCTTCATGGCCTGATGAAAATTGATTGGATCATTTTCCATCATTCCATTATTTTCCTCATGTTCTTGGAGAAATACTACATAGTCATCCGAAATAGCATTTTTCCTTTCTCGAGTGGATCTCCTTAATGGTATTGCTTGTTGAGGTTGTTGAGTTTGTACTTCTGAATTTTGGATGGGAGTTTCTTCAACATTATCATGCTGAGTTTCCGGATGTACTTCTTGATCAATGACAGGTATAGAAACCTGCACATTGTCAAAAGTAACAGTAGGAATCGAAATCGATCATTCCTCAGCTTCTTCCTCAAAGATAATGTCTCTAACCTTATTTCTCCCCCCAAACTCAACATCCTAAAAAAATGTTGCAGTTCCCGTTTCAAAAATTGACTTAAGCGTGGGATTGTAAAATTTGTAGCCCCTTGATCGCTCAGAATAACCAATAAAGTAGCTGCTAACTGTTTTGCAGTCCAATTTATCCTCATGCGGCCTATAAGGCCTTGCCTCAACTGGACATCCCCAAATGTGGAAAAGCTTTAGACTGGGCTTTCTGCCTGTCCAAAGCTCAAAAGGTGTTTTAGCAGCAGCTTTAGTTGGTACTCTATTCAGAATATAAGCTGCAGTCTTTAATGCTTCTCTCAGAGTGATTTTGGTAAAGTAGAATGACTAATCATACTCCTTACCATATCCTTAAGAGTTCTGTTTCGTCTTTCAGCTACACCATTCATGCTAGGAGAACCTGGCATGGTGTACTGTGGGACGATTCCACATTCCTCTAGAAATTTAGCAAATGGTCCTGGACGTTGTTCACCTGAACCGTCATATCTGCCGTAGTACTCACCACCACGATCAGATCTAACGCTTTTAATTTTCTTGTTGAGTTGATTCTCAACTTCAGCTTTGAAAGCTTTGAACATGTCCAGTGACTCAGACTTTTCATGAATAAGATATAGATGCCCATAACGTGAGTAATCGTCTATGAATGATATAAAGTATTGTTGACCATTCCAGGAAGCCGTAGGGAATGGTCCACAAATATCCGTGTGTATCAATTCTAAGACGTCCGAAGTTCTATTAGCACCTAACCTTTTCGTTTTGGTCTGTTTTCCCTTGATACAATCAATACAAACATCAAAGTCCGTAAAGTCGAGGGAATCCAAAATACCATCTGACACAAGTCGTTCAACTCTAGTTTTTGAGATGTGACCTAAGCGCTTGTGCCATAGTTTTGCCGAATTTTCTTTATTTAATTTTCGCTTAGTACCACGTGATTCCACATACAAGGTTTCATTATATGATGCGATAATATCAAGCAAATATAGGTTATCGTACGAACATAATGAACCAGTACCAACAATATTTGAATTTAAAGAAAGACTAAACTGACAATTTCCAAAAGAACAATAATATCCTGATTTGTCCAATAAGGAAATAGAAACCAAATTCCGTCTAAATGACGGTACAACAAAAGTGTCTTTCAAATCCAAATAAAAACCAGTTCCCAATAATAACCTAAAAGTTCCTATTGCTTCAACTTCCACCGATTTTCCATCGCCCACAAAGATGAATCTTTCAGCATCACTTGGCTTTCGGCAGAACAGGCAACCCTGCATAGAAACACTTATGTGAGTAGTAGCACCAGAATCTAACCACCAAGTGTTTCTAGGTACTGAAGCTAAATTAACCTCAGAACAGACCAAATTAAGAAATGTACCTTTCTTTGCATGCCAAGCGTTGTATTCGGTACAATCCTTCTTTAAATGTCCAGGTTTCAGGCAAAAGAAACAACCATCTTTGTCCTTATGTGGCTTCTTTTGATCTGGACCCTTAACAGCTTCATATTCTGTTTTTCTTTTCTTGCCCTTATCCTTAGAGGTACTTGCCAAGTTAGCAATTTCAGTTCTATCCTGCTTCAGCCTTTCTTCCTCTTGCACACAATATGAAATGAGCTCATTTAGAGTCCATTTCTCCCTTTGACAGTTGTAACTGACCTTAAACTGACTAAAATGTGCAGGAAGCGATATCAATACTAAATGCACGAGCAAGTCATCAGACAAGTCGAGCTTTAGTGCCTTAAGTTTTGAAGCAGTATGAGACATCTTCATGATGTACTCCCTTATGTTCCCCTTGCCTCTATACTTCATTGAAATCAAGCTTTGCAGAAGCGTGCTTGTTTCACCCTTATCGTTTTTAGCAAAATGCTTTTCAAGTTCGGCAAGGAATTGCTTGGCATTAGTTACCTCTTCAGATACTGCGCCCCTAAAGGCTTCCGGAATGCCGAGCTTAATGATCGTTAGACTCATGCGATTTGAGCGTTCCCACTTCTCAAAGTTCCTCCTGTCATCAGGTGAACTTGCATCCGTAAGAGAAGCCGGTTGCTCAACCCTGAGAGCAAGGTCAAGATCCATGCAGCCGAGAACAATTAGTGCGTTCTCTTTCCAATCCTTGAAGTTTGACCCATCAAGCATGGGGATTGAGTTAAGATTTGCAGATATTGTGGTAGCAGATGAATTAACTGTATAGAGAAGAAGATGGAAATAGCTTACATTAGTACTTTATTATGCAAATAATAATTTCAAATAATGGTAAGGCCCATCACAAGATACCCAGCACAATATCAATATTTAGTCTTTGGACAGAAATATTAACTTGTAAGTGGTACCTCGATGTAGTAATCAAACACTGACAATAAGACATGTCAATCAATAAACCTTTCTTTGGACCGATTTATTGATCACACGTTAAACCAAATAATCGTCACGCGTTTATTACCACAGGTGCATGTGAAATTCCAGCCAAACATTGACCTTCCTTTGGGCCGATCAATATCCGCATGAACAACACATACACAAAACCTTCTAATATTCTAAGTTAATTAATTTCCACAAGAGAGGTTGCTTTGGCAACATGTTGCTTCAATTAATTCACTTCGAAATATTATATTTCTCAAAAGAGTCCGTCATACCAAAATTTGAACTTGAATTGAATGTTTTGCATATATTTAAGGCTTTATGATTTGAATTATGAAATTCAATACTTTAGGGTTAAGTAATCATTAAGTTGGATGGTTAAATTGCAATTTAATTAAACTTGATTGGTCAATTATGAAATATTTTAAACTTGAAGGACTAAATTGCAATTTTTCCAAACTTTAGCGGCCAATTAATTAAAATCAGAAACTTTAGGGACTGAATCGTAAAATTCAGAATTCTTAAAACCCAACTTAAATGATTTCTTAACTTTATGGGCTGATTTTGTAAATTTAGAAGTCTGAAGGGCTGATTTAAAAGATTCCATAAGTTAAGAGTTTTATTAATTATTAAAACAAATCAAGAGGACCTGATGTGAAATAAAAGTAATTTTCGTGAATTTGCAACCAGGCCCTTCAGCACTTCAAATTTACGAGTGAGGTCCCTGGGCCAAAAATTTTGCAACAGCTAGGGTTTACAACCAAACCCTAGCCGCCGCGCGTCAGCTCCAAGGACGCGGCGCCATCGCCGGCGCTGCAACCAAACCACCGCGATAACCATCGCCCGCAGCGAAGCTGCACTCCACCGCGCGCAACCCCATCGCGCGCGCGACGCAACCTGTATTCCGCCGCGACGCAGCGCGCGGCTACCCCTTTCCGACCTTCGTCCTCATCAACAACCACATAACCAACATAAATCCATACACAACAATTCAACCACAATTCATACTGAAAATCAAAACTGAAAATCCAATTCGAAATATGCATATATTCAAAACCGATTTCATTCAAGGTTTGAGAAAAAAAAAATTTCCTTCGCATATATACACGCAGATAACGATCGGCTGGATGGAAAAAACAAGAATCCAAATTTTCTTCAATTTCGCTATGTATTAGTGTATGTATATTTTCGAGACTAAGACTTGGTTTTACATATAAATTCATACACAGAGGAACGGTATATTTCTCAAGTTCAGCGCATATACATACGAACACAATTAGGTTTTACATATGTGCGTACAAAATTGATCTGATAATTCAACACGATGTTGGCTCTGATACCACTTGTTAAAAATAAATTTGATATAGATGAATGTTCATCTAAAATCCACGAACATCATGCTGTAATTATCAAGATCAATACTGAAGCGGAAGCGTACCTGAATTCATTGTTGTGTTTGATTGAACGGGGTTATGGCCTTCCAACTGATTTGTGGTTTTCTCCTTACGTTTCTTCTCTGTTGACGGGGATACAGAGAATTATGAAAAACCACGCTCAATTGGGGACCATGACCTGTATAAATAGTTGTAGGGCAACTATCATATTTCAATGTTATTAAATTGGCCCCTCATCAATTTAAAACATTGAATCCGTCTCTACACTTTAATCTCACGACACTTAATACCCATTAGTCCCGAATAATCTTTAGTGGATCACTTCATTGACTAAATCTTCAAGACAGCACCACACATTTTATTTTATACATGTTTGGCCCCATATTATTGAATTTATCCAACAATTATAACATGCAAGAAGTCACCTCTAAAGCTTCAGCAAATTCTACAAGACTCTTCCGTATGTCGAATAAGTACTTTTCAACATTAATTATGAGCATTCCCTTTTTAAGTATAAAATACAGTTATTTGTCTACACAAATAGCAAATAGACATCATTACAAATTACATATATACACGGAGAAGGGTGATGATATAGCTGTAATTATCAAAATAAAAAGGTCTCACCAAATTGTTGTAATTATCAATCATCATAGAAATCAACCCAACCACATGAGCAATCCCCTCTGAAAGAGATAAGTATGTCTGAAGTTGCAGATGTCAAAAATAAATTATTGGATTAATAGTCTAAGAAACTTGAGCTCTCAATCATAATTTCCAATTGAATTACAAAAAAATTTGAAAACTTTAAACCCCAACCTTGGTGTCAGGCAATGTTCAACGAAGAAAAAATATAGAGTTAATCCAGTGAAAAACAACATAGATAACCTAAATAATATGCTTTTGTAAAATAAATAAATAAATTTAAACTTAACATCTAAAAACTCGAAAGCATGGAAAAATCTAAAAAACTCTACAAATAAATAAGAAGAGGATAAAAATGTAGACATTGATAGTGATAAAAATTCCATATTCTTTAGCTAACAATCAATAATCAACAATAAAAAAGAAAAATAAAAAAAAGAAAAAAGGGGCTACCACGTTCAATATTAAAAAAAAAAAATTATTTCTATAGCCTTTTAACTTCATATTCATGCAACATTCGGATTACACTCAATGCCTCTTCTACCTACCTTATGCAGCCTTGCTCCTTGTAGTTTGAGTTTGGTGAATTAAAATGTGATAGCACAATTAAAATAATATATAGGCACAATCAATGCTCAGTATTTGATACTAAGAGCTTGTTTGGTAAATGTGAAATTTTTACCACAATTTTTCAAACTCAATCTCAACCCTTCATTCTTAGTCAAGCCCACCATTGTTAACTTTTCAAACAATTTTAAATCACATATCTATCAAAAAACTCAAAAACTCAAAAAAATTTCCATTACCAAACAAGCTCTAAGACCAATATGAAACTCCAACATAAATAATTTCTTAACTTTACGTGCCTTAAACACACATATACCTAAAACTTTCAAACAAGGGCATAGTATATATAGATGTCATTAATTTCAATATATTACAATCTAAATTCTTACTCACTAAAAGTCTTTCAAACAAATCCTAAAACTTTCGATTTTCATTTTTTCTTGATTTATTTCAAATTATTATTTATTCTCACTAAACACAAATTGATGCGAACCTCTTCGGTGCGTTGATCGAAAATTCCCACAACAATTTTAATACCAACCCAAAAAAGCTAAAGTGATAAATAAATGGATAAACACCTTAACCCAAGTTTAACTCTAACCCAAAATTCAAGGATTAAACTTACCCTAACCCAATGGAGAGAATTAAACAAATTTCAAGGTGGCGGAAATAAATAACAACACAAGAATAATAATACTCAAGATAAAGTTGATTAATTTCCTAAGAGATACAAGATCAAAGAGGTTTAACCTTACCTCAAGAAGGGGGTCTTCAAGACCTAGCTCTCAAGAGCAATTTTCTTAACATCCAAAGTTTTTACAAATGAACAAGAAATGTGAATATAATGTACAAAATGGGAAAATGTGCAATTTCGGTATTTACAAGAAAAACCCCGTTTTTTGAAAATCGGAGTGTTTCGGTCGACCGAAATTGGACGTTCGGTCGACCGCCACTCAGCCGAAAGCGCCTGAGGCTAAAACAAAAATTTCTCTGCAGAGTTTCGGTCGACCGGTATGATTTTCGGTCGACCGAAATTGGCTGATTCCAATTTCTTCTTCTTTTTGGCTCCAACTTTATTCTCGGCTTCTTTTCTTGATTTATTCACATTGTTTAGCCTCGAATCTTGAACCTCTTCAACTTCGGATCTTGTCATGGATCCCACGGGCACGTGCATCGAGGTTTGACTTTCCCGATTCTCATCACAAATACAATTATATTAATACACTATAATAAAGGAAATAGTGGAAAAAAAAAGTTCGCTTATAATGACTTCATGAAATGAAATTTTCCTTCATCATTAAAGAAATTGTGAGAAATATGAACAATATAATTTTTGAATATAATTTTAATATTCTATTATTTTGTTATTTTTCAACAATGTCATTAATTTAATAAGAATATCTACGACCCTACTCTATAACCAAAATCACATACATTATAACCTCCAATCTAATAAATTTAAATAGTTACATATAAATCTCAATTGCTAAATTTCATTAACACATTTTTAATTCCAAGAAATATAGCCCATCAAATTCAAAAGGGGGTTGGAAGTCTAACCACATGTTCCACTGAACTTATTTTGCATCATCATTTTTCACAAATTTGAATTTTTTAATAAATCAAATGGTTTTTTTCACAAATAAAAGTTCAACCATGTGTTGCTATGAAATTTGATCGCATATGATGAAGATTGATGTATAAAAAATTCCAATGTTAGATTCCATTGAAACCTGTATGTACTGATTGAAGTTTTAAATTTATTTTAAAATTTTTTATTAATGAAGATGCGATATTTCTCATTATATTTTTCTATCTTTATTTTAATAATTTTTTGATATTACTTAATTATTGCTATACTATTTTGGACCACAATTGAAAATTTTAATCCAACGCTTCAGAATGGGAAAATATATCAAGTTTATCATGAAAAATTAGACCAATAGTAATCATATATTTCCAAATGTGTACGATGAAATTAAAATAAATTTCACGACAAATAGCAAAATTGAAGAGATTGAAGATGACATCTCACTGATGTTATCAAATTTATGCATTGTTGAATTCTCACAAGTCCCAAACTTTGTTGTGAAGGAAAATGCTTGATATTAAATTTTCACTGACAAATTTTTTTGTTATTTTTATAATATTTCAAATATTATATAAATAAAACCTGTAGTTTATTCCAAAATATTATTGATGTTGTTCTCAACGTGAAGTTCGTATTTAATTTCATCAAATAAGTGAGGCTAGCAAAAATTTTGATTAAGAGAGTAAAATATGGTTTCAAAAACTTTGTTTAAATTTTAAAAATTATTATATTTTCTTAAGTCTATTTGTCTTGCATTTTTGGCTATTGTTCTAGAGAGAAAGCTCGAATTTTTTTACCAGACATAATTTTTTTTTTATATGATATCCAAAAAAAAAAAAATACTTTTTATATATGGACAATTAACGTACAAAGCACGTTTCGACAACTATATTAAATAATAAAAAAAGGGAAGACGTCCATCAAAACAAATCTATATAATATATAAAAGCAGCTGAGTTTTGGCGGGAAAACTCAGCTTTTATTGTGTTCACACTCAAAAATTAAGCTTTTATTGTGTTCACACTGCTAATTCCACTTAAGTATTTTTATAAAGAATTTTTTTCACTTATTCATATTTGGTTATTTGTGTTTAAAACTCCCTTTTCATAAAATTATTTTAATCATTTAATGTTTTGAATCTTACAAATAAGTATTTGTATGTACTCATACAAATTCAATGTAAAATTTTCAGTTCAAAATTATATTGAAATTGTATTACGCATCTAATACTAAATAAATATTATCATATAAAACTTTTTTATAAATAATCTTATATTTTTTTAGTTATTTAGTACATCTAAAAATTCGAGTTCCTTTGTATTGCGTTCTATTAAATTAATTAGTATTTTTATAGAAAGTTACTTTTAATACGTAAATAATTTTTTTGTAATAATGTGATATTTTATTGGTCTCAATCTTATGGATGAATAATTTCTTTCGGTCATACAAATCCAATGTCGAATTTTCATTTACATTTATATCGAATATTTAATCAAGTTGTATTAAATTTCATTTTAAATAGTCATACTTTTAAGTTCTTTGGTATATATACATAATAACCTTCTTTTCTATATCAGATTATTTATCAAAATAATTTTATTTACAATTACATTTAATCATTATATGATTTTTTATTCTAGAAAGTCTCATATCACATTTTTCACATTAACGGTTAACAGATTTATTTATATTGTTTTGAAATTATATAGATATTAATGGTTTTTTTGTCATAATTGTTAAGTCTAAATTTTAAAAAATAATTAACTATGACATGATATTAATTGTTATATTTTAATTCAATATTTATGATTTTTAAATTTCTACAACAATAAGTAAATTGTATCTCAATTTACTTAACTGAAAATTGAGATGATTAATGTTATATTATATTTTTCATTAAAAAAACAATTACGTTGTATAATTATTGCAAAAACCTATAATATCATGAATTTGATGCATCATTGTCAATCTCATAATTTTAGTATTTTTTTTTTTCTTTTTTTATGATTATCGAATCTATCTATATAATATATAAAAGTAGCTGAGTCAACCTCAGTCAACTTCCCTTTTTCCCTCCAAAACTCTTGTGCTATGTGCAGATTTTATTTATTTATTTTTCCAATTTTTTGGGACTTCAATATTTATCATGTTCACACTACTTATATCCCCTATCCAATAATCAACTTCAAAACCCACTTCAAAAATAGTTGGACCTTCAATATTTATTTATTATTTTCAAAATCACCGACGTCTACTAATAGTCTTCAATATTTGTTGTGTTTACATGACTTCTATTTCCCGTCGCCTAATTACACTGGAAATCCAGTTATTTTTCCTTTTTTTTTTCCTTTTTCGCTTTTTCAGAATTTGTTTCATTTTTTTCCCTTTTTCAAAATTTGTTGATTCATTTTTGTTTTCTATATCTTTTTTTTTCCATTTCCCTATATACAACCTCTTTCATTTCTGTTATATATAATTATTATGAAGATATACACAATAATAAAAGATTCAATCAAAGGGTTATTTCTTTGAAAAAATGTATACTGTTTAACATGAGCGCTCCACTCCACCTTCTATTTATCACGTTTTATGATTCAAAGTTTCTGGTGCGGTGGTAATGCTTATTAGTTATTAATATTACAAACCAGTTGAAAATAAAAAATAGGAAATTATTTTTTGAAAAAGTAAAAAGGATTGACACTACTCTTTTCTTCAAGACCTGTGATATTTTGAGTCATTGAATATAGATTTGGATTTATAACAAAAAAGAAAAAATATTAAAACAATAATATTGTAGAGAAAGCTTCGAAAACAATATAGAATGCAAAATTATTTTAGACTAATAAGAGAATTTGTTAATAGTCTATTTATATTATGTTCTAGATTTCTCTGTTGGGGTTGCAATGTGTTAACTAATGTTGGGCTATTTAGAATAGTTTTGGGCTTGATAGACATGTTAATGATTTCGGATGTTGAGTAAAGAAAAAATATATTATTCATGGGTCAGTATATATATTTGATGAAATTGTATATCACATTGTATAAAAAATAATAAAAATAAGAAACTAGAATTATTATTTTTTTTAAATTTGCTTTTACTGAGAAGTTGTTTCTTATTTTTTATGATATAAGAACAATAATTTGTTTGGTTTTACTTATTTATATTTGACTTTTTTGTGTCAAAACCTCTCTTTTCATAAAAAAATGTGTTCTTCTAACTTTTTCAATCTTACAAATAAATATTTGTGTTCATTTATACAAATCCAAATAAAATTTTCAGTTAAAAATTATGTTGAAATTTTATTACTAGATAATACTCTCTATGTCCTACAAAGATAGTCCACTATTTCTTTTTTGTCCATCTCAAAAAGATATTCTACTTTATTTTTTAAGAGTGAAATTAATATTTTATATTTCATTTTGTCCTTAATCCGTATGAAAATGAGTAGAGGACTATCTTTATGGGACGGAATGAGTACTAAATTATAAATCACATCATACATATAATTTTTTTTTTTTATAAATAATTTTATTTTTAGTTATTTAGTACATCTAAATATTGGAGCTCTTTTTTATAGCATATTATTAAATTATTAAATATTTTTATAGATAATTACATTTAATACGTAATTAATTTCTTATAATAATTGTTATATTTTATTGGTCTTAATTTTATGGATAAATATTTGGTTCAGTCATACAGATCCAATGTCAAATTCTCAATTAAAATTATATCTAAAATTTATACACATTCGTATTTTTATAAATCACGTTGTATTGAAATTTTTATAACTAAATCCTATTTTTAAGTTATTTATTACATATACATATTAAAGTTCTTTCCTATGTTGCATTATTTATCAAAATTATTTCGATGACAATTACATTTAATTCTTAATTAATTTTTTATTCCAAAAAATCTCATATCACATTTTTTAACATTAACGGTTAACAAATTTATCTATATTGTTTGAAATGATATAGTTATTAATGGTTTTTGTCCTAACTGTTAATTTTAAATTTTCAAAAAGTAATTAACCATACCAAGATATTCTTTGCTATATTTTAATTCAGATTTTATGATATTTTTTTCACAATAATATATGAATTGTCTCCCAATTTACTAATTAACTAAAAATTGAGATGATCAATATTAAACTATAATTTCAATCAGAAAATAATTACGTTGTATAAATATTGAAAACCTAAAATATCATAAATTTGATGCAATAACTTTGTCAACCTCGCAAATTATTATTATTATTATTATTATTATTATTATTATTATACATGTTATTTTTCATTGTCAATGGTCAAAATATTGAATTTTATCTTTTATATGCATGGTCTCTATTATTAACTTTTTCATCTATTGTTTGAATGTTCAGAGTATATGAATACTGGAGATCCTACATTTAAGTGTTAATTTTGCAAGGCGAATTTTTGGTTCGAGGAGATGGTGAATAATCGTTACAAAACTTGAAGATCATATTCTATAAGGTCAAATTCTATCTGACAGTAATGCAGGATACAAGTTCTTTATTCTAAGGATATCGTTGAGCCATTCGAATTTTAGGATACTTATTAGATTTAATTTTTTTTTTCATTGATGGTGTCATATGTCATGACTATCGATAAGAGTCAGACACAATCATTTTGGCATGTATGACTTCTCCCTAAAAGGTTGATGTTTATACATGAAATTAATAAATGATGAACTTATCTCTTATTTGTAAATGTTATTTATTTTGTTTAAGAATTCATTTAATTTCGAATAGGATTATTTTTATTTAGAAGTTTCTTCCCGTGCATCGCACGGGATGATTCACTAGTATTTAATAATAATGCTACTCTCACAACTTTCTCCCCACAACTTATTTTACAACCCACCCTGATATTACCAGAATAACCCTTTTAAGTAACTCACATTTCACTCATCCTCACGGACCTCACCATATTGAACCAGACTTCTCCAAACCCGTTTCAACCTAAACCCTCCAAAGCACTAAAAAAATCTTCTCTACCCACGCAAACGGCCGTAGAGAAGAAGGGGGAGCCCAACCATTCCCGACTACCCATCTCGTGCGGCGAATCCATATTTCAGTGTTAGTCTACATCCCACAAGTAGGGGTGGACGTGGGTTGGGTTGGATTGGTTTTTTGTCCAACCCGAACCTAATCCACTGCTGTCGAGTTGATAAAAAAACAACCCAACCCAACCCAACCCAACCCAACCCAATCAAGTTTCGGTCGGATTGGGTTGGGTGATTTGAACTTTGATCAAATTAGCAAAAAATCTTGAAATTTTAAAAATTAAGCCCATAAATCAACTATTAACTTAAATCAATTATGTACAATACAATAAGCTCAGATATAATAAATTGAATACTTGCTAATAAAACTAAAATGTGTTCAAATTATATTTGAATTTCATCCAAATTATAAAATATGCTTGACATTCTTGAAATTTAAAGTCTTATTTTTTTTAAAAAATTGTTTAGTTGGGTTAAGTCGGGTTGGGTTGGATTTTTCACCCAACTCACAACCCAACCCTACCCGATCAATTTTTTTTTAGAACCCAACCCAATCCGATCGAATTGGATTGAATTAGACGGTTGTAGCGGGTTGGATGAGTTAATGTCCACCCCTACCCACAAGGAGGGAGCAAAGTCCTGTGTTGTCAGGTCAACTAGATAACCAGACACATTTCAACGCAAACGGCTGTAGAGAATAGGGGAACCAAACTGATTCTGAACACCCATAGCTACATCACTCAAGTAGAAAGCATGAATTTTCTTGAGTTGTTGGTTCCAATAGATTACTAGGCACACTAGCACAAGTGTGTAGCAGGATCCTTGTTACTCAGAACTTTAGTGTGCTTCAAAAGATCTATTCAAGGAATATTGATATATAAGCTATTCAAAGAATGGATCAAAATCCACTAAAGGCTTCAGTAGGTGATTAAATACCTGAAGGAAATCATAAATCTCATAAATTGAAATTTCTGTGAATGAAAATTAAATTACATACGTCCCAGATACATATACATACATACATGCATATACATACTATTAAAGAAGAAAAGCTAAACTAATTCCTTCACTACAACATTATAAATCTGCTTGAGTTCCTTGCATAAAAAGTTTGTAATCTTCGTTTAAAATTGGGGAAAATATACTTGTTGGGTGGATTTTGTGAATAGTGACGCCAAATAAATATAATAATGGTTTTGTAAATCCTTGCCGAATATTGGACAGAGTAACGATAAAGAAAAAACAAACAAAAAGAATAAGAGAAGAATGGACAAAGCCGAGGCAAGAGTTGGACTCTTTGTCCTTAAGTCGAATTTGCTCCGCAACGGTGCCTACGGATTTCGGCAATCGACTCCCAAGATACAACGGCTTCACTTGTGTTTGTAGCACTCCAAAACACAAGTACAACGAACCAAATATAAGTTTATGTATTCCAAAAGGATGCAATGAAGGAAAATCAAAATAAATGAAATGATTTTGATTTAGGAGAGAAGTGAGGATGAGAGATGGTTTTGCATATCAAAATGTGAGGAATAGGACACCCAAAGGGTCCTATATATAGATCATGAAAGGGTGTGGACGAAGTGGTTGAGGCTTAAACCATGCACCATTTCCAAACAATGCACCTTTACGAAAAGGTACCTTCTGGCCGGACAATCGTGCGGCCGCACGGTTATAGACCATGCGGTAGCACGGTTTTATTCAAAAACCCAAAATTAATTTTGACGTGCGGTCACACGGTCAAACATTTTGACCTGATTTTCGTCATTTTTCGTAATTTCTCATTCATCCGATATTGATTTTCGAAATGCCAAATATACCCTTCAATACATGCAGAGAAATCAAAGTTCTCTTTCAGGTCGATCCCCGTTTGTGTGCCCCGAAGCGGCGAAGTGGCAAACAATTTTGCCTAAGTGGATTGAGTCGAGCTTTTGAGTATTAGGCCGAAGTCGACACAAAGTCACTTTAATCGATTTTCAATTCTCGATTTATTAACCAATATCCAACAATCCCCCACATGAATAGAAATTCCTCGATATGCACAACACAATGCGAATGCAATGCAAATAAAATGCAGACTCTAACAAATGGAGTACACGACGACAAGTCATAGCATCAAGATAGGTAGCTTGTGGCCTTGAACCTTCTTTAGTTGAATACAATCAGATTTACTAGGCTAGTTGGTGAACGCGATGTCTTGAACCATCCAGCTGTTCGTGTAAAACCAAACAACTGTACCAACACCACGACTCATCTAACCTATTCGGTTCTCATGGTTGAGTCCATTTTGGCCCTGGACTACTCTTGGTTTCATAAGTGCTCTAAGAGAATTAAGCCTCGAATTCTCGTAGAAGCGGCCCCACTTCACACTTATATAGGTGATTTCATATCTTTGTATCTCAAGGTTATGAATCATTAAAAGTATATATGTATACTTATCCTTCTATACATTTTACATAGCACTTTAAATTTTAGGAATGGGAATAAGTGCTTTATTCCGAATCATTTATGACTTAGTTGTCCCATTGAACCAAGATCTTGGGATCTCCAATTTACAAGGTTGGGTTTCCGTCATAGTAATTCTATTCAATAGGCTTTAGGCCCATTCCCCTCGAAAGATGGTATACTTGATCTCTTACAGGTCCTTTCGTCAAAGGATCAGCCAAATTTTCTTTTGACTTCACATAGTTAATAGAGATTATACCATTTTATATTAATTGTTTAATGGTATTATGTCTCCGACGGATATGTCGAGACTTGCCATTATACATACTGTTTTGTGCCCTTGCAATTGTCGACTGATTATCACAATGTATATTAATCGCAGAAACCGGCTTTTCCCAACATGGAATTTCTTCAAGAAAATTACGAAGCCATTCTGCTTCTTCACCGGCTTTGTCTAACGCAATAAACTCAGATTCCATCGTGGATCGAGCAATACACGTTTGCTTAGACGATTTCCAGGACACGGCTCCACCTCCAATGGTAAATACATAACCACTCGTGGATTTTGAATCCTTAGTGTCAGATATCCAATTTGCATCAGTATATCCTTCTAACACTGCAGGATATTTTGAGTAGTGTAATCCATATTCAACCGTATGTCTTAAATATCTAAGAACTCGGTTTAATGCCTTCCAATGTACAACACTTGGATTACTAGTGAATGTACTCAACTTGTTGACTATGTATGCTATATCCGGTCTAGTGCAGTTGGTAATATACATTAAACTACCAATGACACGCGAATATTCCAATTAAGATACGGGCTCACCAGTATTCTTGGCTAAGTGAATACCTAAGTCAACTGGTGACTTAACCGGTTTATCGTCATACGCCTTAAATTTCTTAAGTATAGTCTCAACATAATGTGATTGAGACAATGAAAAACCATCGGATGTCTTAGAGATTTTAATCCCTAATATTACATCCGCCACTCTCATATCCTTCATGTCAAAATGTTTTGTTAACATTTTTTTAGTCGAGGAAATGATTTTGGAGTTATTTCCCATAATTAGCATATCGTCAACATATAGGCATATGATTACATATTCATTAGGTGTGTTTTTAATGTAGACACATTTGTCACATTCATTGATATTTTGAAGTCATTTGACAACATAGTTTTATCAAACTTTTCATGCCATTGTTTCGGTGCTTGTTTCAATCCATACAATGATTTTACAAGTCTACACACCTTCTTTTCATTTCTTGGTGCAACAAACCATTCAGGTTGTTCCATATAGATTTCTTCTTCTAATTCACCATTTAGAAACGCGGTTTTGACATCCATTTGATGTATTTCAAGATTATGCAATGCTGCGATTGCAATCAAGACACGTATAGACGTAATTCTTGTAACGGGTGAATATGTATCAAAGAAATCTAGTCCTTCTTTTTTGTCTATACCCTTTGGCTACTAATCTAGCCTTATATTTATCAATTGATCCATCCGACTTCAATTACTTTTTGAAGATCCAATTACGGCCTAAAGCTTTGTTTCCCGGAGGGAGTTCAACCAATTCCCAAGTATGGTTACTCATGATGGATTCAATTTCATTGCGTACAGTTTCTTTCCAAAAAGGAGTTTCGGGAGAGGAAATTGCTTCATCAAATATCCTAGGATCATTTTCGAGTAAATTGGTTACGAATTCTGGACCGAATGTCTTTGGAATTCGTTGTCTTTTACTACGTCTCGGTTCTTCATTTACTTGAAGATCATCATTCTTTCCATGTATGTTATCATACGTTCGTTTATTTGAACATACTTCCTTTTCTTTACACGGAAAACTGTCTTCAAAGAAAATCGCATTTCTTGATTCAATAATTGTGCCTACGTGTACATCAAGTATTTTTACCAACCGTGCGGTCGCACGGTCAAACATTTTGACCTGATTTTCGTCATTTTCGTAATTTCTCATTCATCCGATATTGATTTTCGAAATACCAAATATACCCTTCAATACATGCAGAGAAATCAAAATTCTCTTTCGGGGGCGTTGCCCCCTCGACCCCCGCGACCTGACCGGGCAGGTCGATCCCCGTTTGTGTGTTTCAAAGCGGCGAAGTGGCAAATAATTTTGCCTAAACGGATTGAGTCGAGCTTTTGAGTATTAGGTCGAAATCGACACAAAGTCACTTTGATCGATTTTCAATTCTCGATTTATTAACCAATATCCAACAATACTAACCCATTTTACAGCCTCCCCTGCAATTTCAAGTCAATGGAAGATCAACGAATGCAACATTTTCCATATTTTTCGGCCTTTTTCCGATGACAGAGCAACGCAATGCAGCAGCTTTACATCATTTTCCGTCATTCGACCTGTCAGAAGGGAGTAGTTCACCGTCGGGTCTTGATATTAGTGGTAGAGTAATAGTTGGATGTGTTATTTTTGGTGAGGTCCTCGAGAAATCATGGCGGGAGGGAAGAGGAGCAACCAACAGGAGGTGATAGCGGGAGGGAGGAGGGGACTATTTCGTCTCCGGGTGTTGATGTTACTGGAAAGTGTTACTTCTGGCTGCTGTTATTTTTGGCGAGGAAGCTCCAATGGCAGAAGGTGATGGCAGGGAGGAAGAAGGAGCAGGTGTACCGAGTGAAAAAAGTACCTTTCCCAGATTTTTAAAATTTTAAACAACATCTCATTAGAGTTTGGAGGCAAAATATCGCGATATATAGAGGTTGTGAGAGAAGTTGTGTGAGATGGATTGTTAAAGTAGCATTATCCAATAATATTTAGTTGAAGATTACGAGATCTAATTTTAGCTTCAGTAATGCTAGACATACTAACACATTATACTAACTAGTTTACAAACAGATGACATCTCACGAGAAAATGATGGAAACACGAGAAAATGACTGAAACAAAAAGAAGCCACCAAAATCGGGCATTTCATCTCTCACTCAGCAACTTCCTCTCTTCAACTCACACCCAACTCTCGCCTCCTTCGTACTCCGACTGCAAACACCCACATACCGCCTGCCGCTATCACCGGTGTCACGTAAAATTCTATCATCGGTGTCACTGCTGGAAGTTCTTCATGATTTTTGCGAATAGCTTCTTCATCTCTCACTCAGGACCAAGATCTGAATATTTTCTGGGTTCGTGGATCTGCAAAATATGAAGCCAAATGTATTTCCAGTCAGATTTTATCAAGATTGAAGCTACATTATGATGGCAAATTCATTCCACAGTTGAGCTCTTCCAAAGACGGCAGATTTCCTCTTCAGTTTCGAAGCTGCAAATTGTTCGAAGGAATTAAATTTGTCCTTTTTCAGCGAGGTCGAAGCTGCCGATTGCTGCCCATATTTGAGCTCCTTTGAAGATATCAAGTGTAGTCATTATTTACCTGATTATTGGAGCTTCTGTGTATGTCCAGTTTTCAGATCCGGTAGCTCTCGAAGAACTCAGGCTGTGCAATCTGGAAATATAAACGAGCCAACTGAAATTATAGAATTCACACTCAAGGGTGAGCCGTAAAATGCTTCCTTTTCCATTTTCTTACAATGTTCTGGTAATTTGAAATATATTGTGGTCCAACTAATTATATGCGCCTTCCATATGAATTTGCGAAATGAATGTAATGTAAAATGACTACTATTATGAATTTCAATTTGAACTTGTGTTCAAAAAGAATTGATGACGTTGGGTAAGTGTTGGGTAAGTGTTCAATAAGAATTGATGAATATAATGTAAAATGACCACTATTATGCATTTTAATTTGAACTTGTGTTCAGTAAGAATTGATGAAGTTGGGTAAGTGTTGGTTAAGAATTGATGAAGTTGGGTAAGTGTTCAAAAAGAATTGATGAATTTAATGTAAAATCACCACTATTATGCAAGTTCATCTTAAGTATTGATTTGAGAATTGAGTTTATTTTATGAATTTATTCTCACCGTGAACATGTAGACATACTTTTCTTGATTATACTTTCATCTGATAACTATGTAACTAGCACTGACAGTAATATAAGTAATTTATTTTGGTTTTATAGGTGGTTGAAGAATGTATTCTGATGATGAGGAAACGAATGTGAATTCAGTAAATGCGGATGTGGAGTTATTGGAAAATATTGACACAGTAGGAGATAGGTACATTAGTACTACAGAAGAAGAAACGGGGCAACAAACTTATGTCAATGTATGTCAATATTGACACGGATTTAGTGCACAGTTGATGCTATCTACTCAACCTTATGGCATGAACTCAAGCCATCTATTGCCAACTAACCAACAACTTATGTCAATGTATGCACAGCAAAAGGGTCGCGATGGGAACGAAGTTACAAGATCAAATTGTGATTGAGATTTTTTTTAGCTGTCTTTTCAAATTTGCACCGTTGCAAAATTTTAACTCGCAAATTTACTATAACTAAGGGATTGTTGTTGTGTTTTCGTAATTTTTTCATGCGTTCGTGTTGACCTGTAATTGTTTTAGTTTTGATTTTTTTCTAAATTCTTACTCGTTAAAGCTAATTCAACCTATAATTTGCCTATTGCTTCACAAAAACGAATTACCATATGAAATACAGCAACGTCAACATTCATAATGAAATAAGTAGCGAGATCCAATTTATACACGAGATGAGACGATTACATCATTTTCCCCTTTCCCTTTCCCTTTCCCTTTCCCTTTCCCTTTCCATCATCTTCATCGTCTTCATCGTCCGAAGTTCTTTTCCCCTTGCTAAGTGTTATCGTCACTGATAGCTTCACATCATTTTCTTCGGTGATGTTAGCAAGCATCTTCATAATACGAGCAAGCTCGATGGTTTCGTCATTTCCCCCAGTTGTAGTACTCGAAGTGCCACTACTTTCACCTACCTCACACTGAACGATCGTGGGCTCTTCATCAAACTCGAAGTAACCACAACCAGCACTGCAATTGTGGAATAGCTTCCCTGCATTTTTTGTCCTATACACCTCAAACCACTTCATAAACCCTTTCCCACATATCGGACATCGACGCTTGTTGGGACAATCGTTGAACCAATGTCCAGGCTTCCTGCAGCTATGACAGACATATCGATTCCTATTCATTGGTAAATCACCTACAATAGATCCAATCTATCCATCAGTCCATTTCCAACAAATAATCAACGACATGCCACAATATAAACTCACAAAGCAATTTCCAAATTCCATATCAAACTAGACACTAACCACCAATACATCCCAAAAACAACATCCAATAATAAGTTCTCCATTGCATCATGTCAAATACGATTCACAGGCTCAAATTCAAAGTTGGGGAAAATCACAAAAAGGGCTGACCAATGTATATCAATCAAAAGCAGCAAATCAAAAAGGACTTCGAGGATTAAAAAATTTCTTGTGATCCATATACGTTCCCTTTGATCCAGATGCTTAACGATTCAATTATTTTACTGCATAGTGAATGCAAGATGTGGTAAGAGTAAAAATCGACAGCTACATATAGAAATTCGGACTACAGATAATTTGAAACAGAATTACAAGACAAATTCTTCACATTTTTTTATTAATTACAAGTGAAGTAGATAGGGAAATACTGCTTAAAACCATCACACCTTCTTCAGGGAAGGTTTCAAGTGTACTTTACGTACTTCTCCCCAACAAAATTGGTAATTTTGCAGAATTTTACACACTCATCTGAAAGGTGTAAACTACTTCTTCCCCCATTCAAAGCCTTCCAGTCCTCAAATCTCAACTACATATCCAATACATACATCCCGTGGACCAAAATCAAAGACCCAAATCTAATTCTTGAAACTGTAGGAGAAGAAATCACCAGTATTATAACAGCAGTTACAATATGAAATTTTTTAATCCTCAATTTTTCCTTTCTACGAAATGCATACTTCGGAATTCACCCAACTTCAAATTAATTTTCATGATGTACAGTAAAACCTTGGCGTTGATTTACATATGCAATGTTCCAAAAAGTAACTGGGAAATGCGGTACAGTGCTCCACCACTGACTGAAAAAATCAACCAGGGAGAAACCATTTACCTGATTACACCGTCGTCGTCCTCACAATGGCAAACCGCGACTTCACTGGCGCCTTTCAGCCTCCTCACGCACCGGTATAGATGAACTTTTGTTACAAATGTTTCGAGATTATGGTTGGATCGCCTCCTACTCAGTTGATTTCTCAGCCCTAGCAGCGGAAGCAGAGGACGGGAGATGTGGGAAGTAGAGGACGAGAGATGTGCTTTATCCGATTTTGAAATTTTTAGAAGCTTACGGTATGAAGATGGCAATTGTAGCATTCTGAGGATTTTAAGGGCAATGTCGTCATTTCAGATGGTGTTTGTAAACTAGTTAGTATAATGTGTTAGTATGTCTAGCATTATTCTTTTAGCTTTTGTCTTGAAAAAATATGTACACACCAGAAAAGGATGATTTTTACTTGAAAAAACTTTCCCAAAACTTTAGCTTAATAATTTAAGGGATCTAATTTTAGCTTTTGTCTTGAAAAAATATGTACACACCAGAAAAGGATGATTTTTACTTGAAAAAACTTTCCCAAAACTTTAGCTTAATAATTTAAGAGTGTTAGATAGGTCAATATTTTCCAACTTTTCATATTTTGTAGTGTTTCATAACAAATTTTGGCATGGAAATTTTTTTCCTCAACGTGTAATAATTTTAAGGTGAAAAATAATTTTACATCACTTTTGATCAATTTTTTTGTTGTTAACTGACTTATTTTTTTTTTAAGAAAATAACATTATCATTATCAAGTACAAATGTCTTGAAAAAGTAAAAAAAAAAATTATTAAAATAGCTATAATTTACTTTATTTATCATTAAAAATAATGTCAATCAAATAACAAAATTTGAAAAAATTTCAACTTTTTCCGCCTAAAAAATTAAACCAATTAAACACTCTCAATTGATTTTTCAGGAAAATAATTTCCAAGAAAAAATATTTTCTTCCACTCATTTTCCACTTTCGCAATCAAACACACCATAAGAGTTGAGAGTGAGAGGCTTGATAAAATTAATTTGGGGCTTTTAGTTAAATATGCTTGACAATTAATAACTTTAGTAATATAGACATTTTTATTGAAAAGTCAAAATTACCCTTAATGAATAAATTACAATGTATATCCTTTCTTTATTATGGTTGATTTAATTAAGAACTAATTATTTGGACTTTTCGTAACTCTTTCAATTATTCTAAATACTCTTTATACTTTGATAATTTTTCAAAGGTTTTAGGAAGATCCTTCTTAGTTATATATCCTAATACTATTCTTTCCGATACTTCTTCTTCTATATCCTTAAGTTCGAGTGATATATTATAAACTATATTTATATTTTTGGCAGTTTCAACAGAGTTAAATCTTATATTATTTATGCAAGCGTAATCAATATCTTTATATATTTCTTCTAATTTGGACTGGACAACAGAATATATGCCTTGATATTTTTCAGTAATAGTTAATAAAAACGAAATATATTTATCATCTAAATACAATTTATCACAATCACTAGAAGTAGATGCTTGTGAAGTGTTCATAAATTCAAACGATCAGGTTGATCAGGATTATGTTTAACTATTCTATTTTCTTGATCCAAGGTTCTTAAAACTAAATTTGGGAATCTAATTTCAGTATTTTCTTGTAACCAAATTAGATATTGTTGTTGTTCGTACTGATGATATCTGATGGTATTTAGTAATTTTTCCCACTTTTTTATTATTTTCTTAGTTTAATTTTATGAGAAGTTTTTCTATCTCTCTGGATCTTAAATCAAAGGTATTATCCTTAACTATTCAAGTCTCTCAATATATTCTCTATCATCATTGTTCATAATTAAAAATAACAAGCATGTCGAAGCATATGATTAAAAGCATGTAATCAAAATATGTAAATGGCAGTAAGTAAGTTTACAGTAATCAAATAGAAATAAGCAGGTTTTCCCTCCAGTGTCGTCCTATAGCTGCCTCGCATGTATTCAATCAATTCTTTGAATCAAATGAATATTAGATGTTTTTTTAATAAATTGGGTCCACAACTGCTTCCAAAAAAGTTTTTCAATCAAGGTTGCACTCCTCACTCTAGAGAACTAGCCATGTTTCCACGGACGCTATCTCACAGTATTCAGAGTCTCTGTTTTCACCCCTATCTCGACTCCTTTCAGGAAGACCTTACTTAGAACTTTTCCAAAACTACATGTTTTAAAAATAGGTTTTAAAACTGAAACAAAGCTCAAATATTATCCCAAAATGCCACAACACATCAAAAGGCTGAAGGGATTTCTGCCGAGCAACTAGGGCTGGGCAAAAACCGACCCAACCCGCCGAACCCGCCCAAACCGATCGGTTTGGGTCGATTTTTCATGAAAATTGGGTTGTGTTGGGTTTTTTTTTTTTAAAAAAATTTTCGGGTTGGTTGAATAACCCGACCCAACCAAACCCAAAAAAAAAAAAAATACAGTTTTTTTTTTTTTTTTTTAATGAAACTTGACTTATTTAAATATTGATTGAATATATTTTAATTTTATTAGCAAGTGTTCAATTTATTGAATCTTGGTTATTGTAGTGTACATAATTGATTTGAATTAAAGATAGATTCATGAGTTTTTTTTTTTTTCAAAAATTTTACTAATTGGGCCAAAACCCAAACCGACCAACCCGACCGAAATTTGGTGGGTTGGGTTGAGTTTGAATTCGTAATTGGGTTGGATTGGGTTGATTTTTTATCAACCCGACCGTGGTGGGTTGGGTTCGGGTTGGGCAAAAAACCGACCCAACCCAACCCACCCCCACCCCTACGAGCAATAGATTCTTCAAAGAAGAAAACTCATTTTGAAAAATATCAATACTGTCGGGGGTCATGAGAAACTTAACGAAAACCTTTTTTAGGAAAGTTTTGATAAAAACTCAAACATCATTTCATTCATAAATTGACATTGTACATACTGCAAACTATATACAGACACCTTTGGTACTCACCTTAGAACTTCATAAGTGATTACCTTATTACAAGCTTTGATATCTTCAGACTATCTACCAATATTTTTTTTGAACACAAGTGGTGTAAACAAGTTTTGAATAAAAGAGTACAAGTGCTTGACTCAGATATTTCGGGATGCCTCTTCACTGAATCTCTTCTCCCTTTTATAGAGGTCCTGGATTATTTTCCTCCTCCCATTTTTTGTGACAAAAAAGGACCCTTATCTCTTTTGCAATAAATTTCTTGTTGAGTAGTCATCAACCACTTTTTTTGGTGCATTTATCTTTCTTACTAGCTGACTTCAATAATACTTGACAAGTTATCTTCTGAATTGTGACAAAACACCACAACTTTTATTTAATAAAGAGACTTTATTAAAGTAGTGAGTGAAATGTTTTTGTCATGGCAACCTTTCATTAACTTCTTGTTGTTTAGTGACCACAGTTTTTCTTTAATAAATGACTTTATTAAAGTAGTGATAAAGGGTCACTATTTGGCAGCATTACATTATCTTGCATAGCTCTTTGCGCATAGTTTCACTTCACTTACTTTATTGATAATAATTTTCTCAAGTATGTGGTCCAATTTACAAATATCTACTTCTTTAGATGACAATCTTGCATTCGAGTAGATTATATGATTATCTGAAGGATATAACCAAATTTTTTCTTTTTCAGAAATAACTTGGCTTAAATTATCAAATATTTCTTTATATCATTTAACTCTTCCGTAAGAAATCATGTTAACAATATCTTCATATCCATTCTTAATAACTTTTTGGATAGTTGGTAAGAAGTGTTAGTTTGTGATCCCTATCTTGATACAATGAAATAATGGGATCATTGTTCCTTCATATTTATCCCATTCCATTGTGGCTGAAAAGAACCGGATATATATGTTCGTACTTTTTATAACTTCAGTAAATCTTCGGACTGCCTTTTTAACATCTATGGAAAGTTGTAAGATTTCCCTTAGATCTTTGCTTTGATATATGCAGAGTATATTCCCTAGTTCAAAGTAATTTTGAACCCAATTGGCTAGCGCTTCTGGATAGAAATTTATCTTATTATATTTTCAATAGTGTATGGTCTTCATCCATTTCCCTACTTCGAGATACCAATCTGACAGTATATTGAAAATAACAAAAAAGAAGAGAACTTCTTCATAGTTATCTTTGTTTGATAATTTTTGTTCGTGGCAAACTTTTACCACATCTTTTGGATTTATTCGCTCAATACGGGTTTTGGAATCATTTTCATTCCTCTGTGAAGAGGTTTCCATAACCTTCTTGGTATCTTGATTATCCTTCTTGAATGAAGGCTTTGCATCCGTTTCCATATTTTCAGTGCAAACATTAGGATAATTTTTTTCCTGTGAAAGGATTCCTAATATTATCTTGTCTTTCCATTTATCCTCGGGAAGAGCGCTAGTATTCATAAGACCCGGTGAAGGGTTACTAGACTTTGTACAAGTATTTTCTGCCGAATGGACTATCTCGGTACTGCCTAGAAGGCTTTCTTGTATATTTTGAATTTGCATCTCCAAACAAGAGACTTTAAGTTCAAGTATCTGGACTTTTGTCTTTAATTCCTTCAGCTCTATCTCTGCTAAGATAATCAGGAAGAAAATTAGACTGTCCTTTAATATATTCAATATCAAACTTGAAATATGAAAATCATATCTGGATTCTGATAATGTATCTATTGGCAATAGATGGATCAATATTATTTTATAAAAATACTTTAACTTGTGTATTATCAATTCTAATCAAGAACTTTTTTGGTAGCAAGTAATCTTCATATTTTTGTATTCCTCGCTTCACAGCAATGAGCTCTTTTCTATTTGTTTCATACCTCGTTTCAACTTCTTTATATCCTGCAAGTATTTCAGGACAAGAACAATCATTTTCACATTTATATTCTTTATGGTTCTTTTTTACCTTAAGTACTGCTCCCCAATAGTTATCTGAAGCGTCAGTTTCAAGGATAAAGAAATATTCTTCCTGTAGAATAATAAGTTTTGGTAGATTTTTTAATTCATCTTTTACCTTCCTGATGTTTTTGCGATCTTGTTCATCCTAAGACTACATTACATTTTCCCTTAATTTTGGTAGAAAGTAATTTTTTAACTTGGCACAATTTTCAATAAATCCTTCAGCATAATTTAATATACGGAGGAAACTTTGTAAATGTTTTTTATCTTTGATTTCTTTAGGAAAATCTTGAAGTTTTTCACCAATATGAGATTGCAGTTGTAATTCTCCTTCTTTTATAAATAATCCAAGAAATTCTATCTCTATTTTTGCTATCTCAGCTTTCTTTTGAGAAAGTGTAATACCATGTTTTTTCATGATATAACAAAAATTTTCAAAATGTTCAATATGTTTGTTCATATCTTTTGAATGAATAAGTAAATCATCTATCTAGACAATACAAAAATAAGTAATAGATTTTATTACCTCATCCATTTTTCTTTGGAATATTTGTGGTGCATTTTTCAATTCAAATGACATTATATTCTATTCAAATTGGCCTAAAGGATTAGGAGTGCTAAATGCAGTTAAAGATTTGCTATCTTCTGTGAGCATAATTTGCCAAAATCTTGATTTACAATCGAACTTTGAAAATATCTTCTTGTTTTATACTTGTTTAATAAGCATGTCTTTATTTGGTAATTAATATCCATCAAATTTTGTAACTTCGTTTAGCCTTTTATAGTTAATCATTATTCTGGCTTTTCCTCTTTTTTTTTCACTATATTTTCTAACTATAAATACTGGACTACTATGTGAACTTTTACTAGGCCTAATTAGTTTGACTTTTAGTAATTCCTTTATTTGGATTTTAAATTCCTCTTAGTCTTCAACACTGTATTTCATCGGTTTAACTCTTACTACAGTATCTGATTTTATAAGCTCTATCTTGGCTTTAACCTTATATGTATCCCATTTTTCTAATGGGTTTTCAGAATTTTTTTTCTAAATTTTTCTAACTTATCTTTTATTGTCATTTTTAGCACATTAATTGGTTTAAATTTTTTTGTACTCCAACATCCAGCACGTTGGTTTGAGGAGCTCTGATGATTAATTTCTTTGTAAGCTATGCTTACGGCTCTTGTAATTTTAGGTGTAAAAATTTTATGTGCACAAGGTGTTGTGAACATATATTTATCAATAAGTTGAGTAAAAGGTGCATATTTTAATAGAAAATTTTGTCCTAATAAAATATCACATCCAATTGTAGTTGACATATATATATTATCAACAAATACTTCTCTAAGAGATATTAGAAAATGTATTTGTGTAGCATATTTGCTATATATTATCTTGTTTCCTCCTGCTGTTGTAGTAATTACAACTTTCTTTGAGTCATATTTCCAATATTCAAATGGTAGTACATTTGGTAAGTAAATGCTTCTAGTACTTCCTGTGTCTAAATAAGCATGAATTTTTATTTTACAATAATTTTTTAAATTGAGTATAACTTCAATATATGGACTCATGGGATTGGTATTTATTATCCTCTCCATGGCAACAATGATCTCATATTTTCATCTATCCTTGGTATAATAACTGGATTTTCTTTAAATGTTATTTTTATATATGTCTAACATATCTTGTAAGGGCTTACTTTTCCAAGAAAGCTCATTCGTAGGAATATAGGTGTTTGGCTAAGCCCGTAATTATCATCCTTATATGAGATTATTTCTATTTTATGTTCACCTTGATTCTCTCCTATAATTATAAGAGGGAAATTCAGATATCTTTTTATTTCAATGTTATGTCCTAAGTAATCTTTAAATACATATTTTGTGGTAACTCATAATCTTGTAGGTGGCTAACAAATTTAGCATCTACATGGTTTTTATCTGCTCCTGTATCTATAAGGACAAGAAGATCATTCTTGATCCCTTCTTGATTGATATATCTAGTCCTGATATAATATTGTGAGCTTGCTGGTTCATCAATACTTTGATTTTTAAGTCGTTCTATATTAACATTTCCCCTAGGTGGGAATCTTGCAACAATATTTTCTTCTTGTAGCCTCACACTACATTTTCTTATTATTCTTCCTTTAGAATTAATTTCTTTAGCTTGTTTGTGAAAATTAAGCATTATTTGTTATGGTATTGTAACTTCATGTTCCTTATATTTCTAGGCGGAATATACTGTGCCAATTCATCAAAATATTTGTGTATTATTATGTTATCTGTTATTTTCCTTAAATTGTTATGATGGCTAGTACTAAAAGCAAATATTGATTTTATGCTTATACTAATAGCTTTACTTTTATGTAATATTTTCAAACTTCCAATTTTATAATAGAGATTGAAACTTTGGCCTATATTTTCATCTGTTATTGAGATTGCATAATTTGGTTTTGCTATGAATATTATTTTTTGATAAACTAGATTTCCTACAACAGTTCCTAATAGAGCATCTGTAGGATCTTGTAGAATTCTGTTATCCATGCAATAAATTTCAATATGTATATTCATACATTCTCTAAAGAATCCTTTAATCATAACTTGGATTCCTCCAATTTCAATACATTTTAACTTCTTCCTAATATTTTCTGGGGTATTGGATAATTTTTTTTACCCATTCTTTAGTAATTATTGAGATTCTGATTTTTCACACTACATCTTCTATGTTAATTGAGATTTTTTTACAATTCATACTTACAATTGTTTTGTTCATCCTAGGGAGTATTCATAAGAATCCTTGATGAAATAAATCTTTTTCTTGTAAGTTTAAGATTCTTTTAGTTATCTACTTGTATCTTTTGCTATCAAATATAATTTCTTGACAAATTCCTTCTACTGAGTCTTCTACTTTCTCAGTTGTTTCAATATCTGATCCTTATACTTATTGAATTCCATTCATATATATATATTTTCTTTAGATTCTTCATCTGATGATGATGTTTTCAACTCATAAATACTACTACATTCACTGTCTAAATTCTCAAAATATTCAATTGGTTCTATATCACTATCATCTATAAATTCTTCATAAACTTTGCGAGTTTTTATATTCTGTTTATCTTTTCTTTTAGGATATTGGGGGGTTATGTGTCATTCTTCATTACAAATAAAGCATCTACATTTTTTGATATATTTATTTTTGGGCTTTTCAGACCAATTTCTTTTCTTGAAATATTTTTTGTATGGCTTGAAGTTTCTTTTCTTAAACTTTTTAAAGTTTTTGAATCTTCTTTTATGTTTTTTATATGGCTTATATTTCTTTTTATGACATCCAAATTGTTTTGTTTAACCTATATCTTTGTAACAATATAAAGAGTTCTTCATTATCTTATATGCTTTTTATTTTCTAGTGTTTCTCTACACCAAATACTTATCATTCTTTTTGTAAATTCAATTCTACTTTCAAGACTATCTATATATGTTCCTTCTTCATCTCCTTCGGGTAATATTTTATTATATTTTTTTAATAACTTAGTTCCTCATGTGAATGGTAATTTTGTGAAGTAAGATCTTAAGATTGACTTATTATCTGTATAATCTCCTTGGTTGATTGTATACTATAATTCTTGAAATTTACATGTATATCTTTCTATTTCGCGCATATCGCATATTCTTAAATTTTCCACTGTAATCATTCCTTCATTATATTCATCTCATTTTCTAACTTCTCCATCAATTGTATATCTATCTCCTAAATTTTTTTTTTATGAGGGCTCTTTTCAACCTATTTAATATATCTCTTATACTTTGATCATTTATATTATTTCTATTATCTAATGCATCAGTTGTATTTTCTCCATATTTTATTCTTCTTTTTGTATTTACAGGTAGTTTTCTCCGCCATTCTGATAATATACCTCTAAAAGTATGTTCTATAAATCCAAATGCTGTATATGTGTCTCATTTATTAAATTGTATTGCTAAATCAGTACTTTTTGTTTATGTTTCAATAGCTTTATTTGTATCTACACAGTCTAAATCTAACCATATTCCTGTTGTGTGGATTGGTTCATTATATGATTTGTTGGATTAATTTCTTTTATAGATTGTTTTCTAATATTCCCTCCATATCTATTCTGAGTTTTCCTATATCTTTGAAATCCTTCTCTTCTAGGTATGTAAGTTCCATATGGATTACTTGTATCTTCATCACTACTAAATTCTTCTTTTACGTTACTTGCAGACGAGTTTGTATTCATTTTAGTATTTTCTACTTGTTTTGTTAATTCTTCTACTTGATTTTTATATTTATCATATTCTTCTCCTATAGATTCTAAGAATTTTCTTTCTAATTCTTCTACATCCGTTATCATAAATTGTTTTATTTCAGGTATTTTTTCATTTCATTTAATTTTATCTTTAATTTTTCTTCTGTAATCTTGAGAAGGATTAGTTATAATTTTATCTTTTCCTTTTAGATTTTTATCTAATATAACATTTCCTATTTGTAAATTATATTCTAAATTTTCCAGTTTCTTATTCATTTCTTCATATCATTCGTTCAAATTATTTTTTGGTAAATAAGGATAACTTGGTTTTTTATATTTTTCTACATTTTTAAAAAATTCTTCAATTCTATTTTTTTTCTTCTGATAAATCCATTTATGATTTTTTGGTTCGTAACAGGGCTCTGATACCAATTTTACTAGGGTGCGCATAACACTCTTTATTTTCTTAGAGAATTATATTCGGAATTATAATCGTCTTATGATTCTCGTTATAAATATTTCTTCTTGTCTTATTTCGTTTATTTCTATTAATCTCAAATATTCAATATGTTGTTTAACCAATTTTTTAAGTTTTTCGTATAATTCTATAACTCTGGTACTTGATTCTCCTTCAATACTAATTAATTCTGTATATTCTCTATATAAACTCTTAATTAAATCTTTCCTTTTTTCCTCAAGTATGTGTGGGTCGTAAACAGGCATAAATTTAATTAGGTAAAAACTAATTTTATTATTCTATTTTTGAACAAAAATTTTTTGGGGACTAAATTGAAGTTGTTTTATAGTTAGATGACTTTAATTGAAAATCCTATATATGAGGGTATTCAAGGAAGTATATATGGTTGAAGTCTATTTTTAAAATGTTATAGTTTCAAAATCTATTTACCAAAAGATTATGGTTGTGGGATTTATTTATGGATATTCCCCAATTAATTTTTGGGAGATTGTCTAGTTGAAAATTATTAAAAAAATATGAAAGTGATGTGTAACACATTGGGTGTGTTCGGCCAATTAATTAGGAGAGAGATTATTTATTTTGGTTTTTTAGATAAAATGTGTTATTAAAATTTGGAGAGAGAAAATACGTGTGATTAAAAAATGATTTGGAAAATTGTGTAAATTTTGGTTTAAAACACCCATTTAATGGGCCGTTGAACGGAGTGTTAATGTATGGTTGTAATTGAATTTGAGGGAAAAATTAAGAAAAAACATCCAGAAGGTCTTATGAATATGTACTTTTGAACTGATAAGATTTCTAATCTAATCTGCTTGTTAAGTCCCATCAACAACTGTAATTTTTCCATCAAGATAATGTGAAAATTACAGGAGAAATATTCAATTGGTATTGGTAAATGTAATAATTAAGCAAACAATGCAATTTAATGATTAATTTCCGAGTCAAAACCTCTCTAAACACGCTTCAAAATCTTGAGCTTAATCAACAAAACCAACGGGGAATTGTAAAGATTAATGAAGAACAAGAAAAACATTAATATCCCATTTTAATCAAAGGAAGAAAAGGTAATCCTGCGATTTCCAGGCATGAATTCAGAAATCAAACAAATTTTTTTAATTATATAAGTAACAAGTAATGAGGGAAGGAAAAACTTTTGATTCTCCTCCTCTTATACTTTTTTCCCAACAAGAAAACAATAAATCCTTTTCTCCCTTGTAACCAGTCTTCTATTTGGACTAAAATTCTAATGTAACCCATAAAAGCTCCTTGTTTCTTTCTTTATCTTTCTGATGTTTCTTGAATTCTCCGCCTAATGAAATGTTGATGGGTCACTAGAGAAGCAACGAGTAAGAGGGGGAGAAAGAAATTAATTTCGGAGAAAAACTAAACAAAAAATCATGGAAGAAGGTACGGACTTTTTTAAAAAAAATAAATTTCAGTTCATCTTGTTCCGGATCATGATTGCTATAGTTTTTTATGTGTATTTTGATTTCAATTGGTTTGATGCCGTGACGGGTTTCTTGGAAATCCCGGATTTGGTGGGTTCTGGGTTTAATCTGACGGTTTTAATTGCATTTTGGGAGAAACTTGCCTGGGCTTGGTTTTAATATCTGGGTTTTGGTTTGTATTTGTCAATTGCATTTTTTGCCTTTAATTTCACACACACACACACCCACACACACGCACGCACACGCAGTGCGTGATAATATGGCGTATGAAATTCTAATGATAGGGTGCCTAAGAACAGCCATTGAAGCAGCTGGTAGTTGAGGGCAAAATATAGGCGCCAGGAATTTGTACCTTCGTTTGTGGTTTGAAAACTGTTCTTGCATTATCCTTTCAAATGCATACTGTACTTGTGGTTCTTTGATCTTATATGACTTGCAAAATTTTCAGATCTCCCTGCTGTAACTTAATTCACGGTGGATTATTTTTCTTGTTAAAATTTTGCATTTCAGATTTGATTTCTAAATCTAACAACTTAGCATATGTTTGGTAAAATGACACTGCCATAGGGATGTTTATATGTTTTTGAAGTGCTGATTGATATAAGTGAAGGCTCTGTACATTAAATTTCGCGTCGAAAGAACTTGTTTGAAGTTCTTGAAAATAAACTAACCATGATTTTTGTTGACCTATAAGTATCCTCTATTGATTGGATGAGCTGATTTCGAGTCGCATTATGATGATATGCACCATATTACCTTTGAAGCTAAGAGATGAATATAAAATAACTCGTGCACGATTAGAGATTTCCCTGTCTAGTTGGAAATATATTTACTTTTTAAAGATGTGAAATGTGCTAAAGTTCCAATTGGAATGATTTCCAAATGCTTTATAACAAAGTAAGTATTATATTATTTCTGAAATGTATTCACGCATATCGAATCTGGAAAAGTAAGTAATATTGTTGAAAATGATGTACACAATTAGGTCTCTTCTATGCACCTTTATAAACTTTTCTGTATTATTTCTTCCTGAAAATAGAGTTAAATCTAGTTTCCTCTGTGATACAAGAGTGCCATTTTTATTTTTTATTTTTTGCAATTTAGTCTAATAAGGGCCCTAGTTCTTGGATTAAGGTTTTATTTGTTTATTTGAGCATGAGAAAGAAACACTGGACTCATTGCTGGTGTATATCATGAGTTCAACTCAGAAACCATTTGGGACTTATGTTGAACGTCATTGTGCATGCTTACTCTAATGTATGTTTAGCTGATCATCTCAGATATTTAGTATATGTTTGTTTCCAGTTAATCATTTAGAAACATGTGAGATGCGTTCAGAAGATGATAAAGCTCTTGCCGAGAAAAGCAAAAAAAGGACAGTGAAGACGCGTGCTCAGGTTGATTCTTTGGAAAAATTTTATGATGGTAAACTTTCTCTTCTTTTATGTTATGCCTTCCATATGCTGTCCCATTAATGTATTATCCTCATACCCAATTGTAAAGAACTTGTCCTTTTTACCAGAACACAAATATCCTACAGAGTCGATGAAATCGCAACTTGCAGAGTCATTAGGACTCTCAGAAAAACAAATTTCTGGATGGTTTTGCCACAGAAGGTTGAAGGACAAGAGATTGTTGAATGGGGAACCATTTGCAATCGAGAGACAAGATCGTTCAAGTGGAATTATACAGGATGGTTGCAGTGGATTTAAGCAAGACTCCTTTGGTAGCACAAAACTGGGAGAAGATAGGAATTTTGACACCAAGGAAATTGAAAGTCAAAGGTTAGCCGGCCAAGAATTTTCTGCTCCTGAACTCACGTATGAGCCTGGTAATCGCTATACTGGTAACTTTAATTGTATGAATGATGCCTCATCAGGAGGTAGTTCATCATTACGCAATATGTCTTCCCATCATAATGGTGACTTTTTCGATTTGGCAAGCTCGAAACGCCTAGCACCAAAGTTTCCCTTGGATACAAAGGATGTTAAAGGTAGATCTGGCCCATCAGGTTATTTGAAAGTGAAAGGTCAGGCTGAAAATGCTGCTATTACTGCTGTAAAAATGCAGCTGGGAGGTCATTACAGGGAAGATGGTCCACCACTCAGTATTGGATTTGATCCACTTCCCCCTGGTGCATTTGAGTCTTCAGAGCAGGAACCAGATAATGGTAAATATTTGACTACCCCTTACATCACGCTGTATTACAATATTCTATCTTTACTATATAACCATGCAGGCGTAATTTTATTTTGTGAATTCAAACCAGTTTGTCTGTGCTTGAATATAAATATTGGTTTGTTTATCTCCATTTACTTTATGTAGTGTGGTACCTTGTTCAATTAAGTACATGAATTTTGTAACTCTAATGCTATAGAGTAATGGTTATGGAAGATAATGAAAAGAAGCACACAAGATGGAAAATATAGCCTGTATATAACGGAATTGCTGGTGAGAAGATGGATTTTTTAGTATAGAGAAGCATGTTCATATTTTTATGAGAGTTCAGCAAATATTATTTATAATTCTGTATTGAATGCATAACATGTTTAGAAAAATGAGATGACTTATAATGTGTGTATGTGGCAACCTGTATGCTACAATACATTAGCAATGTCCACTGGGAGTTACTAAACAGGAGCTACAGAGAAAATGACTTCTGCTGCTAAAAAGTTACCAATGTAGTAGAAAAAACCTACGCGTTAATGTTTTCTTGCATGGTATGGATTATGGTTGTTTTCAACTCTCTATTTTTCAGAACTTGTGTTATCATACGACTTTTTCCACTTCTATGAGTGTTTGCTTTTTAGTTTCCGCTTTGCCTTATAATTGCTTATAGTTTGGTAATTTTACTTTCTTAATGTCCAAAAACAAGTTTTGAGCACTAACTCTGGTTCTAATCTTTAATCTCAGCCTGTGACACAGAGCTTTCCCTTTTTAACTTAATTGTTTGTTGTAGCTCTTAATTGCTATCATTCTCTGATTTAAGAATCTTTGCACTCCTTTTCTACTAACATAGTGGATTTTCCAAGTCTATCCTATGTCACTTTGAGTTATTCGGTATCTCTTGCACGTAGAAATAGTTTATGTACTCGTTTCTCGTTATATCCATGTGCTTCAAGAAACATCCATCTAATCTTTTTTCTTGAACTTATTCATCCTTTTTTTCTGAAGATTATTTGTTTCTAATGTGTATACTTTCCAGAACCTTATTATGCTGGAGAACGTGTTCTGCATTCCACTCCTGATGTTTCAAAAATCCAGAAGCATCCTAATTTCAGCGAGGCAAGTAATTTTGGTGGACACAATCTTTCACTCAATTAGAAAATGTCAATGATTTGATTTTATAAGATTTATTTTGTTTTCTTTCAATTTAGGAATATGAATACAATTACACCGACTCTCATAATACCGACATGGATGGAACAAATTTAAAAACGATACATGGGTCTGAAATTTCTGGTAGTTACCTCCAGCAGAAGTTCAAGATGAAGGCTAATACGTTGGAACCTAGGATTAACTCACCAGTATATTTGCCAGAAGGTTCTAGAAGATATATGCCAGGCTATGAAAGTAGGGACAGTTATCGAACGAGGCCCCAACATAGTGTTGAAGTGATGAGAATGGATTATGTTTCTATCCATCCTCATCTGCAAACCTATGGTGGGAAAGGGAGAGGGGAATGGACTGAGCCCTTGTTCAATAAGTATAATGATGTAGGCCCAAAGGTTTCCTGTGGAGATATCATTGAATTCACGCCTTCAAATTTGACCATTACGGGAAACAAATATCACAATTCTGAAGACAAAGGAATGCCAAGAAGAACGATAAAGGTTTAAACTTAATTTGCGTATTCCTGCCAATTGCTGTGCAGTTTTTGGATCTTCTGCTGATGTTTTGTTATTGGACAATGATGTATAGGATGCCAAAGTTTACAGAGAGAGGATAACAAATGAAATTTGTGAGCTGGCTGAGGTTAAACTTTCCCCGAATGGGACGAGTGTGAGTTTTGTGCTCATGTAATGATTTTTTTGCAGGGGTATTTTTTGTTTTATCTGTTTAACATTTTTTCATAAATGCAGACTTCAAAAAGAGTTAGAGATGAATTTTCTAAGCAACTGAATGCGAAGAAGCTGTCTGTGGTAGATACCCATCCATGCACATATCAACTCCCAAGGTTTGAACTAATATGCTTCCTTAATTTGGCTGCTGGATTTTGATGATTTTAAGAGCATCATTGCATTTTTAGACTTTTATGTGCCTGAATTCTGTCCCTAATTAGTTCCTTCTACAAGCCTCAACTGATATCTAAACGTGTTTAATCCTACACGTGTTGATATCTAATTCTGCCCTCTATAATAGTGCTATCACTTCGACTGATGTGGACACGTCTCTATCATTGTGAAAGAAGTAATGAAAGGGAAGCCGGGGGATGAAATGTGTGTGCTGTTGCCTATATAAATATCAGAGAGGCAGCAATGTGTTCAGTGAACCTTCATGTCTAAAACCTTTTGCTGTTAAGTGTGGGGAAATCATTTAATTATTTAAATAATGTTTTCAACATGCTTCTTCTCATGCACGTCTTATGCATTTTTTTATCAAAGGCCTGGCATGTGGACAATTTTCATAAATGGGCCATGGCGAGACTCAAATTTAGGACTTTTTGACTTTTGTATGCCCTGATACCATGTTAAGCCTTTTCATTTGAAAGTTTAAGCTCTTAGTGCCTGTTTGATGTAGATAGTTTTTTAGAAATTTTGGGTTGTTGGGAGAATATGTGGTTGAAAAGTGATTGAAAAGTGTGAAAAGTCGTGAGTCCCATAAAAATGTGTGATTGAAAATGAGTTTGAGGGAAAAATTGTAGAAAGTGCCTTCGACCAAACAAGCACTTAGAAAGGGGAGACATCTAATTTAAGTTATGTTTTCAACAACATTCTAGACGCAGATCAATCTCTATAGGAATGTTAGTTCTTAATGTTCATAGATCTGAATATACCCTTTGATGATGAATTCTAGAAGCATTTTTTCATTCTTACATTAATAGATACTAGAATGGATGGTTCTGTAAATTTCTTCAATTTCCCGATAAACGAAAATACAGCCAATAGTGTTTTATATGCATATAGCCCATAGGTAGAGTCCCCTTTCCTTCCCTTCCCTTGCTCAAGCACATCCAAATAAATTTCCAGATTAATCACTTGGTGGAACTCCAAAAGAGGACATAATCACTGTGGGAATAACATAACTATTAAAAGAAACAACCAATAGAGTTTATTGAGATATTGATTACCACATGAAATTGTTGAACCACTTTATGTGAAAGCTATGTTGTAAGGAGAGGAATACATTATAGCATCGATTTGAAGAACTACATTTCACAAACCCAAGGGACATATAAATTTATTTTAGTTTAGCGCTCAACGCTCCCCCTTACACGGAGGTTGAATTAATTTTCACCAAAACGCCTAAAGCGCAAAATTTTCACAAACAGTATGCATGCACGAGGACCTTTAGATCCCCACTGCCCCAAACCACCAATACTCATAAATACATCAAGTGCGTGATCTTTAGTCTAGTGTTGGTGAACATAAAACGTGTGATCGCACCATTTGGTAGAAAACACGAGTGTCCCTATAATGAATTAAGGGATTGTGGGACATGTGGCGCTTTTGCACACTTTACATAAATGTTGTGTGCATGCGATACTGGAATGGCACTTGTTTGTATGTATAGTTCTCGGAATGGAGCAATATTTTTGCTAACGTTGCACATATATTAATATGCTTTAGGTCTCTGGCTGAGTTTCCGTCTAGTTCCAGTGAAGATGATGGAGGTGCAGAAACGAGTTCCATGGATTGATACTGGCAATTGATGGGAGAAAAATACAGGACGGAGTCCCAAGGCTGTGTTGTTGAGTACTCAGCTCTAATGTGTCAAGTAAAAGGTGCTACAACTTTGTTAAGTGTAAATGCATTATGACCTTAGGAATGTAGTTGTAATTATTGTGAGAGACTGTTAGAGACAGGGCTTCAACTTTCAGAAAATTATCCAAAATATATTCAAAAGCAGATTCTTAGTCTTAGAGAAGTAGCATTTTTCTTGATTTTTTGAAAGCCTGCCTAACGATTCTGAATTTGTCCGTTTCGCTTAGTAGTTTTCAGTTTTTGTACAGATTTGAGTTTTATTGGAAGAACTTGGTTGTGTTTTCAAGGTTGATTCAGAATTCTCTCTTTTGGTGGATGCGATTGCACTATTGTATGTAAATTATTTTAGGTAATTTATTTATTTATATATTTTTTTTCATTTTTTTTTTGGAACAATTATCATCAAAAAGATAAAAATAAAAATACTGGCAAAATTTGCAGTTGCAGGTAAATTAACTGATGGAAATAGTTTGGGTTTTCAATAGTTTTATATGTAAATTATTCTATGAAATTTTAACAAAATTATATTTATTTTATTTCTTCATTATAGAATCACATGTTTCATTGTTGTTTCCTTACAGCTCAAAAAAATCGATGTTTTAAGGGCTTGTTTGGTTCCAACATATGTTTTTTCAAATTTTCCACAAATTAATTTTTAATCACATATTTATATAAGGTTCATTACTTTTCAACCATGTATTCTCCTCAAAACTAAGAAATCCTCGGAAACTTGAAAAAGGATTGGGATCTACGGGCTTTTAGTCAAACATGCTTTAGGCTGTACCCCAATAAAAATTTACAGGAAATATATATATAAGGAGTTATTGCTTTCCTATAACTGAAAATCATTACTGACAACAACAAAAAAAGGGAAAATTATTACTTGTACAAATAAAATGTACAAATAAGTGTACAAACAATGATATGTTTATTTTATGGGAGTTGATTTTTTAAGGGATGTGATATATAAGTAACAGATTCTTGCCACATACTATTTGTAAACCTTTTTGAACACTTATGATTTCTTATTTGTCCATGTAGCATTTTTCAAAAAAAATAGCCGTCCGAGTTCGTTTACCGTTGAAATTTGAAAAAAATTAATTTCCTGGATAAGCAATGCGTTATCTGTTATACTTCTCGATCCTATCAAAACTTAATAATGTTAGATTAATTCATAATATTATTATATCCAAGTAAATGCCACTTTTGTTTAATAAGTCAACTTTTTAAACAAAATTAATTACATGGATATACATAAGTTTTCATGAGGTCTAAAAAAATTGTGAGAAAATCAGATTAAGTGCAAGCATATATATAATATAATATAATTTGTGAAGATGGACAAAGTAACAAATGCGAATTAAGTTTATATTCAATGACAAACTGGAAACTTAAATGAAATTCAACAAAAAGTTTGGTGATCATCAATAAATTTAATTCGATTGATAAAAGGCAAAATTACATACATATTAAAAAAATGAGCATGCATGTTACATATTTATTTAAGGAATTGATTTAGTGACCACAATGAGCACATTTTATGGTACCCACAATTGATTTGATGTTGCCATATGTTCCAATATATATATATATAGGGACACGTAGTAATATCATAATCACAGTGGCCATATTTTATGGTGTTCACTGTGGACATTAAATTGAGATTGTATTTATTTATGTGCAAGTTAGGTCTTTCTAATAGGTCATGTTTTTTCGTTCAAGTGCAGGTTACATATTTCTTAATTCCATCAATGGAAGAAGGTATTTTTTTTCTTTATGTAGAAGACTTGTTCCCCATAATTGGAATAATTACAGGGGTGCATTCTATCACTGAGCTAATAGCCCGTTGTGACTTGTGCGGGCCTCCAGCCATAATTGGAATAATTACAGGGATGCATTCCACCACTGAGCTAATAGCCCGTTGTGCGAGCCTCCAATTGGACTCTGGAGGCTCGCTATGCCAAAAGAGAGAAACCCCAACCCTCTCGCCTCTCTTTCTTTTCTTTCTTTTTTCTTTTTTTTTTTCTCACCCTAACTATTAGTCTCTCTACTATAGGCATTATTTTTCTTTCTTTTAAAAAATAATTAAGAAATACTCATGGTAACCTTTCAAGCTGACGAAATCAGTAATATTATCCGTGAACGTATTCAACAATATAATAGAGAAGTAAAGATTGTAAATACTACTCTAAATGGAATTGAATGATTTTTTTTCCCCTTGAAATTTTATTTACATGGTTATGAATGGGTTTGTACATTAAAATTTTAATTTAACATTATTATTATTATTATTATTATTATTATTTTTTGAGATTAACTTTAAGATATTAGCTCCCAAGAAAAGAAATATTAATATAAAATAAATAATTTTTAAAAAATGCAATTCAAATTACCAAAAGATTTATTCTTTGATAAAACAAGCAAAAATTAGCAAAGAAAGTAACAATGTGAAATAAGAGGGTCTTAATTCCTAGATAATTTGTGAGGAACAAGTTATTGTCAATAATGCTATTGAATCATTCTTACCAAATAGGCAAATAACAACAGTCCAACACAAAAAAAATTTGTTGTTAATAAGTTAGTAATTCTCAATCAGTGACGGATCCAGCCGAAGAGTCCAGCTATAGCGTTGACTTTGACTGTGGACCGTTGATTGACGAATGTCAACAGTTGAAATAGTGAGATTTTTTTGTATTATTTAATTAAATAATATTAAAATTTAATGAATAAGTATAGAAAATAGAAAAACAATAAAAAGTCTTAATGAAATATATGAACATATAATCCAATACAAACCAAATAGATGCAAAATACATGACACTGATATCATTCGGTATCTATTTTCTCGGACAACTGCATTCTTCGAGGTCTAATATTTTGGAAACGCTGTAATATTGCCTCATTCTTCGAGGTCCGATATTTCTCAGGTTGTTGCATTTCTCAAAAACTATATTATGAGCACTATCAACAAGACCCAGATGATCTCTCAGAATCTTTTTGTGACTCCAATCTCGAAACCCAGTCTTAGTGAACGCATGCCCACCCCCTTGACTGCCTCTATCAGGCTTGAACAAATAGCAATACAAACAATACGCAGCATCATTTTATACACTGTACTCCAACCAATAAAATTCATTGAAGCATTCTTTCCTAAAACATCTATTATCACTTCTCATCTCTCTTCTAGGAAAGTTGTGTCCATGTGGTTGACAATGACCTTTATCTAAGTACGCCATCCTAACATCGTCTCTAATGTTATAATCATATGACTCGATTGGTGGTCGTTTCCCTGGATCCGATACAAGTTCATCCATATTAAATTCAGTGTGAGGTTTACCAGTGTTATCAATGTCTAATAACTCATTTGGTCTACTAGAAGCAGTTGCGGGATCACTAGAACTAGATTCATTAGGTTGAAACTTTCGTTTTGGTTGAAAAAACGTTCCTTAATCTGTAAGTCAATAATTACGATTCACAAATATTCATCAAATTTCAATAAATAGACACAATTCAAAAATTAGATGTTCAGCAAATCTCAACAATTCACATTTAAAAAATTTCAAATAACACTTCAAAACTTAACTACTTATAACTTGAAATCATGAAATTAATCCACACATTACCTAAAGTAAAGGATAGCCACACATTACCTTATTATTCAGAATCTGAGAATTAATCCAACTCTACAATCCAAGTCAGCTAGCCAAGTAGGAAGTAGCCAACTGCATCAAATTATCAATCCAAGATTATATTCAATATTAACTTAGATAGTTAGATGAAGATTATTAGTTATAACTTATAAATAACAAATACATAACCTTAAAAAAAAAAGTAAAAATTTAAACTCGCAGCTCAGTCACACGATCACAGTCACACCACTCACCACTCTCACCACACCACCAGTTGGTGGCAGTCACCAGCAGAGCAGGGACGGATCGGTCACTGACTCATTGTCGATTTTCTAGACTGCAACTGGACTGGAGGGAGGCGCCGGACGGAGTCGACGTACTGAGGCTCGCAGCGGGGCGACTGGCGAGCGAGAGAGCAGCATACAGGGACGGAGGACTGAGATGAGGTGCGTATAGTTTGGGAAATTAGGGGTTTGGGTATTATTGGGTTGGGTAGGTTATTGGGTTTGAGTTATTTAAATGGGTTTCTAAAATCTAGACCAAAATCTGTCAGAAGCCTAAAAAAATTAAAAAAAATTTTAATTCAGTCGTCCGACGAGCTAGCGCGGCCGCACTAGCTCGTCGGACATATCTGTGTTCAACATATTCTCTCTGTGTAGGTAAATTAACATCGACGATATCAGTACCAATAGAGAACTTCCATTGGACCAACGAAAATAATGGCTATATTATTTTTTTTCTTTCTGAACTCGTTTAGCCCTAAAAAATAGGTCATTTCTAATAAATTTTGAAAAAAAATTGATCAAACTTGTGATCAAAAAAATTGACTGAGGTCGTGGATCCAACAAAATGTACGTGGGTGTTAAAATTATTGCTGACTTTAAATTAATTCTTTTTAGTTAAATCAATGTCGAAACTAAATTTGTATGGCCAATATGGTGAACATATAAATTTAAACACCTATGCATGTATATTCATGTACAACAGTGATACACGTACAGACATGTAACTTGTGAAGGCTACATACTGTAGCAACTAGTGGGTAATAAAATTATTATCTACCGCAATAACCTGTATAGTACAGTTCTCCACATTAAGCATTTTTCATGTAAGTAGCCGCAAAATTTTTAACAAGTCATGCAGTAAAGCTGTTCAAAGCCACAATTACTGACCATCACAGACTTTCTCAAGTTCGCATACCTCTCTATTTATACGACTACCAACCATATTTTCCAACTTCATATACTTTTCTCTTGATAATGGGAAATGCAATATCTCCTTGTTGTCAACCAGAATCAACTTTATCTGTTAAGCTAATATTTTACGACGGCTCCACAAGAATTATCACCGGAAAACGAGTCATCGCCGGAGAAATAATGTTCGAGTTCCCGGAATATGTGGTTTGCCATGCAGACTCATTCTTTATAGGCCACCCAGTCCCTGCACTCGCCATTGATGATGAGCTCATGAAAGGCCAAACCTACTTTGTTCTTCCGATTGCTTGCTTCACACGCAATGTCCTATCATCTTCTTGTTTGGCTGCCTTGGGATCCAAGTACCCTAAACCTACTGGCATCAATTTTAAGGACTGTCCGTTTGAATATTTGAAGGGTTCGAACGGAAGGGTTTTGATCAAAGTCATGCCTGAATTCATTACCAAACTCATTACAAAAGAACAGGAAATTGGCAATGATCATGAATTGAATAATTCTGTAGAGAATAGTTTTTTATGCAGTACCCCGGAATTGCAGAAGCATTATGATCAATTGGTTGGGTGTAGTAGAGATCATGTATGGTCACCCAGTCTTGAGACAATTTCAGAATACAAAATCAGATATTCTCCGTGCAGATTTATAGGGGTGGAATGGAAGCAGAGAGAGACTGAAGGTTGATATTCTTAAATTACTGGAATTAATTCGTGGAGTTCATTTATTTCTATGATTGAGATTTAATCTAAGACTGAACCCTTTATTCTGAAATTATTGGCTTCAAATTATGTTCATGTGTTGTACGTATATATTAACATTTTCACACATGGTGTATTGTGTGTATGTGTATATATATAAGTATGGATTTTCAATTAATACGTCATAGGTTTATATATTGCATTTTAGGAAGGAAAAAGCCCAGTGTATAGAATTCTATACTTACAGGATACTCACTGTAGCAGTGAATAGTGATTTTACTGTTTACTGCTACAGTGATGCTGCAGTGTGTATCTTGTAAATACGGAATCTGTACATCTAGCATTTCTGAGTTAGGAAAGGATTCTTGTCGTTTCGAATGTTAGGATATTTGGGAGAGAAGAATTCATTCTTCCTGATTTTTGTAAATAGGTGATTGCCACACTAGATGCCACACCTTCACATGTCTGTGTGTGAGACCTCTTTCATAATGAGCAGCACCACCTCCTACGTGAGGAGAGGTGACACCCGATGTGACACAGTGTGGTAGAATAACATTAGTGCATTACTCATAAAATTATCTTCGTTTTAAACCAATTGCACAATTGCATTTTGTTGTGATCCTTTTCTCTATTCCCTTAGCTATCCGTTCAATAATTAAATCATGACACTTCATAACTACAATTTTAGGAGTAAAAAATTTGTATATATAAACTATGCAAATTATTCTTAAGAAATGACCCTTCATTAATATTAAATAAAAATCGATAACAGTAAATTATCATTATTTTATAACTCGGCCGATTTATAAATCACTTTCTAAATTAGAATTATTGTTAGTTCAGATATTCCAACTTGATGGGAATCACGAATCAAGAGCTAGATTGATCCATTTCCACTAAAGATTTTTTGTGATTCAAGCACCAATTATAGTAAAACAGATACGAATTAGAGATCTTTAGACGTTGAAGTCGCGAAAAGCTGGGCTTCTATTTTGAGTTACAACTTCTTCCTTTTTATAGGCATAATTTCTAGCCAAGTCCACTAGAAATTAAATGATTCGTAAACAAGAGTAGCGGAAATGGAATATAGCTTTTCTATGTAAAACCCATTCGCCCGACGAGATTCAATCTGACCATAGGTCTCCAACGTCGATTTTTTATTGTAGTGTGTTTGAGAATTGAGACCCATTTTTCTTTAAATTGTGTTTTGTAATGGTGGTTTTTTTATTTTTTTATTTTTTGTTAAAGAGTAGGAAAAAATATAAACTTGCGCGAAAAATTATATTATTGAAAGATGTGTGGATGAAAATGAGTTTTTGAGAATTAATGAGTTTTCAAATAACCGGGGGTCCAACGGGGGCTATGTTCACTGCCCAAACATTTTTACCGACCACTTATAAAGCTATATTAGTAAAACAAAGGGTACCCTAATGGAATTTTGCACTGAGACTGTCGAGGTGCCCAACTTTTTAATCTTACTTAAGAACGTGGATTTTCAAAAAATAAACGACGAGAAGTGATGATTGTCTAAATTGTGGGGGAAGTAATTAGACTTTTTTTCTTGTACAGAATGAAAGGTGGGCCGGGTTTAGGGTTTACTGCTTCAAAGGTTATATAAAATTTTGTGTATTCATGAATTTGATCACGCGTCTTCAAAAAGTTACACACAGTTCAATAAAAAATGTACAAATTTTATCAATTGAAGCACACATTCATTGAACCCTCTCCCTTATTTATCAACTTCCATGTACATATTCATTAAAAAAAAAAAAAAAAAATACTCTATGTCTCACAAAGATAGACTTACTTCTATATTCATACGAATTAAGAAAACATAATTAATATATGTTGGAATTATAAATTTACCTACATTCTACCTAATATATCCCTATATTAAATAATAAGTTGTTCATATTTGTTGATAACAATGCATATTAAATAGGAGTTAGGGATGACAATAATACCCATGAACTCGATACCCGTTGGAGACCAGACATAAATGGACGGGGATTACCTGACTAAATGGGTTGTGGGTAGGATATGAAGGTAAACTTTGAAACCCAACATGGGTATATGTCGACGGAGCTAGGTTCTCAATTCAGTGGGGGCCAAAATTTTCAAATTGTGGGAGGTGGAGGCCCCCTCCCGGGCCGCCCCCGAAATTTTTTTGAACCAAAATGATTGACATTATGAAGCAACAAACCAAAAGATAAACTAAGTTAACTAACAAATAACAATTAACTAGTGTAAACTAGTAATTCACAAAAGAAAATACCTATAACTGAAAAGTAAATGTAAACTTTCAATGTGAGAGATACTAGTAATAAATATTGTATTTACTTCTTGCATAAATATAATGATTGCAGAGAGAGAATTAAAATCAAAGGAAATAAATTCAAGATGTCAATTCTTTCTCCTTTTTTTTTTTTTTTTGGAATCAAAAAAAAAAATTTTTTTTTTTACTCAAAATTTTTTTTTCAGTGGGGGCCATGGCCCCCACTGGGCCTATATGGCCTCCGTCCCTGTATGTCGAGTGTGAGTTTTACTACAATACCCATACCGAACCTGCATATCCATTAATTTTCTTAAAAAATTATAGAATTTAAAACAAAAGTAATTATGTAAAAAATAATAAATAAATTAAAAATAGAACTCAAATATCTATTGACATTGTTAACGTCTAAACCTTAATATGTTTAAACTATTAACTTTGTTAACGTCTAAAAAAATTGTTCAAATTTACTTGTTTAGTTTCAACATATAACAAGCTCTTTTAAGCCAAATTCAAGTGAAGCCTAACATTTAACTGATTCAAGTTAATTCGGAGTACTTATAACCTATTTACAGCCTAAAAAAATAAAAAAAAAATTAGTAATGGATTTCAAATGGGTATAGAAGCAAACCCCTCTCCGCAATTCTTAAATGTATATATGAGTAGGGTATGAATGTTGTAAAGTTTTAGTTGGTAGTATATGAATTTGTCAAATTCGACCCATACTCGAGTCCCGACTCATTGTCATCTCTAATAGGGATATACTAGAAAATGAAGATATTAATATACTTTCAAAAAAGAAAGCGGTCTATCTTTATGGAACAAATAAAAAAGGAAAATAAATCTATCTTTGTGGGAACGGAGGGAGTAAAAGAGAGAAGAAAGAAAAAAGGAAAGAAAATGGAAGCTCTAGTGGCATGATTTTTTAATACACGAAATAAGTGGGAGACAGTTACCTGGGGCGGTTGGGTGGTACCCACAATCATTTTCAAGATTTTGCTGATCGAGGTTGTGATATTGAAAATGCAAAGAAGTGTTTGATCTTCACCGTAGGAACGTAGATTTAGGATACGTACGTACATAGGCTATTTCCCAGAGCAACTTGATATTCAATACCGTGAATTGACTTTCCATGTCCGATAATGATGAGGTTGGTGCATGCACCAAGCAAACTAATTACTAAAGTAACCAAGTTTGTCTTTTCCTTTACCATCTTCATCACTTGGAACGTCATCCAAACAAAGATCAACAGAATGAGACAACGGGAAAAAAATTGAAAAATTGCCCGACAATCCAAAAGGATAAGAAAGATAGCAGCAAATGAGTTCAATTTCATCATTGAGATGCTCTTTATTTTAAAGAGTCAACACTTGAAATTTCACTTCAATAAATTCTTTAATTTAACATTTTTAAGAGCCAAACACGCTCTCTAATTATATTAAATGTATTCTCTAATTATATTAAATGTATTAAAAAAATTTCAAATTTCAACGTTTCTACATTAATTTTTTTAATTACATATTTGATATGATTGATCATTCATTTTTAAGAAATTAATATTAACTAAAAATATAGAAAGACCTTAAAGAATTTTATGAAAGAGTAAAAAATAAAGAGTTTATTGGAGTTTGTTAAAAATTTTGCTCTTTAAATTTAAATATACACTTTATCATATAAAATATGCTCTTTAAATATAAAGAACTTATTGGAGATGTTCTTAGGAATGTGTGTTAAATAGTTTATGATACATCAATGATAGCCCCTAGAAATTCACCAACTAGTCTTCCTTATATACAACATTAATCGTCACATTTTTTGATTCCCATCATCATCGCATATCAATATCTTCAGAATGATACGATTCGTATCTCTTGATATTGGTACAGGTACATACAATTGCCCATGACTAAACATCGTCTTCTTTAAAAATAGTCTCATATGCAAAAGTGATCGATCTTGACTCTTATTGACTATCATATCATACGACAGAACCAACAGAAACTGTCTTCTTTCGAACTTGAAAGATGACATTGCATTTGATAAAGTCCATGACATCATTGGGATAAAAACTTTGCCTACAATATTGCTTCTGGACATGATTCTAACTTCAAGAACATAATGACCAAACCTTATAGTAATTAGCCTCGTTTTATTACACAATAGTCCCACATAATGTTTTAAAAATAAAATACAAATATTTGAAGAATTGAATAAATAAATGCGAATGAAAAGAAAAAAAAAAAACACAATTTTCAAAATAGAGGGAATGTATAAAAAAAGAAAGAAAAATAAAAACAACATAAAGAATAATATTAATTTAATATACAATAAAAAATGCCAACCTATGGATGGCAATGGGGGAGCCGCCCCGCCCCGCGACCTGCGAAGTCGCGGGTCGGGGCGACCTCCCGCCTCGCTAAGAACCCGAAATTATTATTATTATTATTATTTTAAATAAATAAATTGGTAATAAAATTTTACGTGAATAATTTAGGCGTCGAACTAGTTAGAGTTTTTAAGTTTGAACTTTAAAAATAATATGTATATACTTGAAGAAAAAAATCAATAAACAATATAATGGTATAGTGGTTGTATATTCTCATATCCCTAAATTTCACTAACGTTCAATTCTTCTGGACTTCATCAAATTTATTTTAGTTTCTCATTTCATTATTATAAAAAAAAAAATTATTTTTATCGGGTCGCGGGGCGGGTCCTCCCCGAAACCCGCCCCGCTGACCCGATGGACGGGTCATTTCGGGTCCTTCGGATTTTTTTTGCAATCCCTATGCCAACCTCACCCCGTGGAGTACTCGAGCCCAAGTACGACAATTGGTAAGGGGAGCTGCTCCCAATTGGGCTGTGCCTTGACTAGTGTCCAACAATTAAAATCTTCAATTGCACTATTCATCCAATCAAATTTTAATTAAATTTGAACTATTCATTCAGTCCAATTTTAATTAAACATTATTCATCCAATTTAGGCACTATTCCAATTACAATTAAACATTATTCATCCAATTTAGCTATATATAAAAGATTGAATCTTCAATTGCACTATTCATCCAATCCAATTTTAATTAAACATTATTCATCTAATTTAGGCACTATTCCAATTACAATTAAATACTATTCATCAAATCTAATTGCAATTAAATTGACACTATTCATCCAATTCAATTTCAATTAAACACTATTCATCCAATTTATGCACTATTTCAATTGCAATTAAACACTATTCATCCAATTTATGTACTATTCATCTAATTAACACACTATACGGGGCAACAATTGGCATTATCCATCCAATCCAATCCAATTAAATTGGCACTATTCATCCAATCCAATTGCAATTAAACACTATTCATCCAATTTATGTACTATTCCAATTGTAATTAAACAATATTCATCCAATTTAATTTCAATTAAATTGATACCATTCATCCAATTTAGGCACTATTCCAATTGCAATGAAATAATATTCATCCAATTAAATACTATATGCGGACAACAATTGTATGTACTATTATTCATCCAATTGTAATTAAACAATATTCATCCTATTTAGGCACTATTTCATTTGCAATTAAACATCATTCTACCCCACTGGACTTTGACTAGTGAAATTTCGTAAGACATAGACTTTTCTATCAATAATGGACATGGGTGTCTTCTCATAAGATAGATTCTTCTGAATCGTAATTAACTGAAAGTTCACTACGTGACTGAGATTGTGAACGTATTTTCTAAATAAAGAAATGTAAAAGACATTGTGAACAACCGAGAGTCCGGGTGGCAATGCCAAGCGATAAGCCACATTTCCCACTTTCTCCAATATTTCAAATGGTCCGATAAAACGACATCTTAATTTTCCTCTCTTGCCAACACGAAAAATACCTTTCATAGGATCTATACTAATATAGAAACCACAAAATATTCATTGACCCAAATGCTTAAACTAAAAATCAAGAAGATTGATCAAGAATAAATACTTATGATCTAAAATATAAAAGCGCGGTATCAATTCCAAAATATTGAGTACAAAACCCAAACTTGGCAGAATCTTTCTGAAAAGATTTACAAACGAAATCATTTCTAAACTCGATTGAAACTTCCTTTAAATATTGGAGAATTCAAACTTAAATCCTTTAATCCAAAATTTTAAATCATGCATCAAGTACTTGATATCACATACTCATTCTAGCTGAGGGCTAAGATACTAATTTAAAGCAGCATCATACGGATCAGATATAATATTCCCAAACCTAAGAAACTTCACTAATTTCCCAATCTGAAGTTCAAGATTCAATTTTCCCTGTTCTCCCAAAACTTCAATTCATGTCACACTATGAACAATACTCTGATTAAGTCTATCACCGTTGAATCATATAGGATTCCTCATCAAGTTTGCTTAACCTAAAGATACAATCCCATTATAAGTAAAATCACACAAATGATCTTATCAGGTTTTCCATTATTGTAGCAAAATACTTTACTCACATCAAAAGTACAACCGATAATAAGTAATCGAAACTGTATCACCAAAACTTTAAATAAACCCATATATTAGGACTCAAAATAAAAATTCCCTATCGTATGTAATATTTTTCACCATAATGTAATAGACCATCAAAATAAGATCAATTAACTCAATATTCACACGATTCTTCACTGGATAACCATAACATCTATTAACCGTCTAATCACCATATCCTGTAGTAATCGTATCTCATGCCGCTTATCATTATATCATATGACCTCTAAACTCTGTATAAAGAAATATTTGCTGACTAATTAAGTCATTATTCAATAACCCAAATGACATCACGTCTCTTCACTGATCTCTGTAAGCCCGTTACAAAAATCCATGAAAAATTCTCTCCAAATTTCAATAAATCTTTACTATTTCTTTAAAAACATATCAAACCATAATAATTTGTCATCCCTAAAACTTCTTATCACCAAATAACCCGAATTAATTACCTGAATATTCTCTCTATGTAGTATACCCAATAACATGTTATTCACTAATCAACATAATATCACCAGCTTATCTTTTCCAATATTTGTAACCAAAACGTACTGCAAAATTCAATAAACAATTAGCTCCCAAATAACTAAGATTCTTCACTCAAATGTCACAACATTCCCTGCAAGGTATTTCTTTCACTTGTACATACGTATGAACTCTGATTCAATACGGTCCTCATTTCGCTTTTACGTATTCCCGTATTATCTCACTATACCTTGATTACTATTATTATACCGAAAAAATATCAGTACCAAAATCCAAGAAAATATTCCATATCTCAAATCTTATCATTAAATCTTCCTGTATCGAGAAAATTAACGGCGCATTAACTCTTGTTCCCACTTTTCATTATTCTATTCCATGCTTTCTTACTGGAATCAATATCACGTGGATCCTCTCAGCTCCTTCATGCTTTTAAATAGATCGTTTTGGGAAGAAGGTTAGATCCATAAAAAATGGATATCATACTTTCAAATATTCGCAAATATTATTCCAATCTTCCAATAAATGATTTGAGAAAAATTTATCAAATTAGGCCCTAAAGATTGAGGTTGCTGATGGATCATGGCATCCCAGAAGATGTTCGCTGGTTGATCGAAGCAAAAGTTCGATTAGCTGGTGAATTGCCATTGACATTTCTTAAACACATGCCTGGTTTAGGAAAAAGTACTTTTGCAAAGAAACGAAGAGCAAAAAGACTGAACGGTTGTTACAAATGTGCTCGTTGGACATGTGATACTCGTTGCAAATCAGTAGGATATTCTTCTAGAAATCGGGATGATAAAATCGATTTCATTAAGGGTGGACTGAGTAAGGAGTCTTTGGATGATAATCGATTGACTCTTGAGACGCACCCAAGTGGGTATGTGCAACGTGAACTCTTTCCTTATATGCTCAATTTAACAAGGATAAAAAACGTTATAGTCTCAAAAATATAATATCGAAAGATCCTGTTTGCCAGTCTGTTTTACACAATGAGGTTTTGGCTAATCAGCATTGATACAAGGTAAATCATTTGATATATATGCACATATAAAAATTTTTTCTGTTTCCTTTCTCGAGTTTTGATGAAGGCTAGAAAAAAAATAAATCACCGAAAGGTGAGTAGGATGATTTTGTCAAAAGTAAATCTTCACTTTTTCGAAAGACGAGCGGAAATAGTGAAGTTTTTCAGTTTTAAATAGCCAAACATTTTTCATAGTTCATGCATCCCAAAATAACATTTTCTCGTAAGTTTTCCCTTCTTTACTTTCAAAAATGGAAGGATCAAAACTTCGACAGATCAAAACTATCTGTGTATTTTGTGGATCAAAAGTGGGGAAATGTTTTGGGTATCTAGAAACAGCAGTAGATCTTGGTAAGAAATTGGGGGAGAAATGTATCAATCTTGTGTATGGGGGTGGTAGCAGTGGTTTGATGGGTTGTGTTTCCCAATCTGCTCTCACAGAGCGAGTAAAAGTGATCGGTGTTATACCTGTCCCTTTGGTAGATATTGCAGGCAAAATCCGAGGGCATGAAGTACAAACCTTATCTATCCATGAACGCATAACTTGTATGCTATATGGTTCTGATGCCTTTATAGCCCTACCCAGAGGTTTTGGTACTTTAGAAAAAATCTTTAATATTACCTCATGGGCTCAACTGGATCTCCATACTAAGCCTATTGGGCTTTTAAATGTTAACAATTTCTTTGATGGTTTGTTAACATTTCTTGATTATGCTGTGGAACAGGGATTCATCTCTCCATTTTCCAGAAGGATTCTTATTTCTGCTCCTACTATCGATGAACTACTGGATAAGCTGCACTCATATATCCCAATACAAGATCTAGCAGGAGTTAAGATAGATTGGTCCCAAGGAAGGGGAATCAAGAGAAAATGGAGTCCGATTAATGTAAACTTAACTTTGTGAACCCTAGAATAGATGGTGGTAGAGTACGGAGTATTCTCACTCTTGAGACACACCTTAAATTTCTAGGATTTTATCAATGTTTAATCTTGTGTACCTCAAAGATTTAAGGTGGTAGATTACGGAGTATTCTTACTCTTGAAAAACACCTCTTTGAATGTTTCTTTATTTCATCAAAAGATCAGAGGTGGTAGGATACGGCTACTCCGGAAACACATCTGAAATTTTGAGGATTTTTCCCATGTTTCTCTCTTTTGCTTTTGTGTGTTTTTCATGTATTCCTTTCCAGTGTGACTCTTTTGTGTTTCTATATGAGAAAATAATAATATCTCTTTTTATCATTTACTAAATCTCGCTTGTGATGTAAATGAACTTGCAAGTCTAACTTCAATTCCCTTAGTGGATGCATACCATACTATGCTCTTAATTCCAAATGATAAAATTCTAGGCAGAGTCTCCCTTGTAATTCGGACTTATCCAACCCGTAGGTATACTTCATAACCAACAATAACAAATAACTCTACATTTGACCACATCGATTTATATATTGACAACATTTCCAACAAACTTCAATATCACCAAAAATATCCCAGAAAATCAATTTACCATTCTTCAACATAACAATTTCAAATCATAGTTTCCAATATCAAAATATCACTTTCTTCAATACATTAATTGGCTCAAAAGACCACTCATACTTATAAATATATGCCACAAATCATAATCCCAAAATTTAATCACAAGGCCAAACTACATTATAAATTTATCTCAAAATAGAGGAATAATTCACTTACTCAACACAATATCCATTACTTAATTCTCAATAATTAAGAACCAAATCTTTAAACCTCTAATTTGATAATTCTTCTCATAAAAGTCTCAATAAAATCATACTACTTATAATCTCAACATCTCATCATAACTTCATAAAACTGGCTTGCTATTTCTCGTTTAGTCTAAACGATAGATATTCCGAAAATATTGTCTAATCTTTTCTGTTGACTTCTCGTAAATGGTGTAATGTCTAAAATCAATTATGTAAAGTCCAGTTAGGGTTCATCGTTTCTAAATTCGAGGACAAAAATTATTATAAAATCATTCTTAAATCATATTATTCCCATTATGCTCAACACTCGTTCTCTTTCTTTTCTTTCTTTCTGAAAAATTTCTCGTTATGCTCCAAAACTCATTTCTTTCTTTCTTATTCGGATACAATCTCTTTCTATTTCTCTTCATTCTTTCTCATAAATCAGTAAAATAAGTATCCGAAATACTGAAATAACGTTAAACATCATAAACTTCTTTACCTCAGAGTTGGTGAAACGAATGATGGCAGTGGCAATCTTCATCAATAATAATTTAATAGTGTAAAATGTTTCTTGAAATTTCTTTTTGAAAATTTTCCAGTCTACAGAAACGCAGACTTAGAGTTGGCAAACGGGCCGAGCCGCTCGTCGGCTCGGCTCGCGAAAACACGAGCCGAGGGCGGCTCGGCTCGTCAAAAAACGGGCTCGTGGACGAGCCAATCAGTCCAGTTGAACCACGAGCCGAGCCAAGCTCGGCTCGTGGTTCAACGAGTAGCTCGCCGGCTCGTGTATAAAAAAAAAAAAAAATCGTGTTTTTTACCGTTCAAAATTTAAAAAAAAAAAAAAACAATACAATACAATATTAATATATAATATATTACAATTACACACAAAAAAAAAAAAAAAAAAAATTAAAATTTTTTGTGACCGTTGCGTGACCAGCAACGGTCACTTTTTAAAATGTGACCAATTTTGGTCACATTTTAAAAAGTGACCGTTTGTGACCAGCAAGCAACGGTCACTTTAATTTTTTTTATTATTTTTTTTTTCTTCCTACATTTTTTTCTATAAATACTACACTTATTTCAAATTTTTTCTACAATTCTATTACACTACATCTACATCTACTACAATTCTCAAATTTAATTCTTATTCTACATTACAAATCTTCAAGTCTACTACACACTCTCTAGTCTCTTCTCTTCTTGTACTCTACCAACATTTTTATTCTATTTTCTACAATTATAATTTCTACATTACAAATATACCACAAGTTTGATATTTCAATTTAAGATTCTTTGATTCTCTTAGTTATAATATATTTCATATTTCAGTTTCAATTTATCATTACATCTCTCAATTACACGTATTCTATTTTATATTTCAATTTTTTCACACCACATCACATACAAAAAAATGGATCCCAGCAACCGAAGATTTATTAATGAATTGTTCGATGGTCCACCTGGATTTGGGGGGCATCATGATGATTCAACACCACAATCTCACGTTCATTTCGACGATCAATTTGCCGGTCTCAACGACTTACCAATTCCCGAAAACATTGAAGAAGATCCATTAAATCAGCGAATAGATTTAGACGATATTGAAGAAGATGCGGATGTTCAAATCTTACAAGATGATCCCGATATTCTCGACACAAGAGGAAAAAGAAAAGTCAGAAAAGGTAAGAAGCCAACTGCAAAGTGTTGGGATCACTTTAAATTAGTCAAAACGGGGAAAATAATTGAAGGAGAAGCTGAATTCAAAGCTGTGTGCAAATATTGTGCACAACAATTAGCCTGGTCAAAGGGAATTTGTACTACACACCTGAACCGTCACTATCGCAAGTGTCAGCCCAAACACGGCTTCGTTGAATCGAATCAAAGTCAACTACAATTTGGTTCATCGTCCGCTAGTGCTTCTGGAGTGGGATCTACAACACTTTCAAATTGGATGTATTCCGAAGCAGAGAATCGAACTGGGTTGGTTCAATTCGTTGCGGGGGCGGAGTTGCCACTAAGCATAGTGGACAATGAACACTTTGTTACATACATCAAACGTTATCTTCAACCCAAGTACCAAGGTATTACTCGAAACACTCTACGTTCTGATACAATACAATATTATCTTAAAACTAAGAAACAATTAATAGTCGATTTAAATAACTACGGTGGTGTTATTTCTTTTACTTCTGATCTTTGGGAAGGAATTAACAAAAAAGGTTATATTGCTGCAACTGCACACTACATTGATCCACTTTGGGTTATGCATAAAAAAATTATTGCTTTTAAAATTCTAGAATTTCCTCATAACGCAACCAACATATTTAATGCTATACTTGAAATTGTTAGAGAATATGGCTTTGAAAATAAAATTCGATCATTTACTTTCGATAATGCTAGTGTAAATAAACCTGTAGTAGATAAATTATGTAGAATTCTTAATCCGGATTTTGGTGATTTCTTATTCCATGTTAGATGTGTATGTCATATTTTAAATTTAATTATTCAAGATGGTTTGAAACATATTAAAGATGAAATGGATAAAATTCGAGATGCTATAGTATACATAACTATTTCACCGAGTAGAAAACAATATTTTGAAACAATGTGTTCACAATACAATTTAGATTCTAAAAAATTTATCACCGACGTAGACCATAGGTGGAACTCCACATACTTGTTACTTAAATCATGCGAAGGTTATGAACACATAATAATGGAATATTATAACAGTAGAACACTTAAAAAAGACGATGATCCTCTATTAATAGAATCGGATTGGGAAGCTGCTTTTAAAGTGAAAAAGTTTTTAACAAGTTTTTATGATTCAACCAATATATTATCCGGGGTATATTACCCAACTAGTTCAAGAGTTCTTGAACGTCTTTATATTATTGCAAGAACTTTTTATAGATATAGATACGAGTCATTTTTTACTGAAATGATAATTGCTATGGAAATAAAATTTAGAAAATATTGGGAAGATTTACCTATGTTATTTCCCTTAGCATGCATAATGGACCCACGTTTTAATTTAAAGGGTACGAAAATTCTTGTTTCAAAAATCAATAGCTCATTGATTTTGGATAAACCTATTACTTATAATAATTTAGAGAGCACGTTAATAAACATGTATACTGTATATGCTGCACGATTAGGAACTACTATTAATCATACTCAATCTGCACCATCACATGACACTACACTTGGAGATGATGAAGTTGAATTATACAATTTAATGGAAGAAATGACTCAAGCACAAGGAACTTCTTCTTACAGTATGTCTTCTAGTTCTAGTATCAACGAATCAGGTTCACTTCAAATACCTGAAGAATTGAAAATTTATTTTGGACAAGAACTACTTAGAAATGTGGAGTCTACTAATTCTTTAGAATTTGATTTACTTCATTATTGGCGAACAAACGAACGAAAATATCCGATTGTTTCCGCCATTGCAAAAGATCTACTAACACCTCCGGTTAGCACGGTAGCTTCGGAGTCCGCTTTTAGTGCAGGTAAAAGGGTTTTATCAGAAGTCAGGAGCCGACTCAAAGAAGATATTTTGGAAGCGTTGATGTGTGTTAAAGATTGGCAAGACGGTGATTTACGCGTACAACATAAGTATGCCGAAATTGCATGCAATCAGGTAAATGATATTTAACTTTACATTTTCAATTTCTTTATTATACATATAAAATATAATATAATTTTGATTTCAAAATAAAAATTGTACACGTAACAAATTATTCGTGTACAATTTTAACTCCGCCTACTAGAATACTGAATATTCAATTATTCAAATAAGACTATTTAGTAGCCGGTCCCAAGCCCGGAAAAAAGGAGGAGGGTTTAATTTTATTTTTTAACCTTTTAAATTTTAATTTATTTCGACTTTCAATTTAATTCTCTAATAATATTAATAACTAACAAACATTGTTTTTTTTAACTTATGAAGTTATTAATAATTTATTTAATACATAACTTATTAGTTATTAATATTATACTTATAACTTATAAGTTATAACTATTTAAGAATTTTTATCAATAATATTAAATATATTAATATTTAAGATTTCAAATATTTTAGATATCGATTAGATTGTCGACTAAGTGTCTAAGTCTAAATAAATCAATATAAGATCATAAGACGGTAAGACAAGATTCACAAGTCACAAGAGGGATTTTTTAAAATGATAAGACCTTTAATATAAAAAAAAAAAAAAAAAAAAAAACGAGCTAAACGAGCCGAGCTCGCGGCTCGCAGCTCGTGGGCCAAGCCGAACTCGGCCAGGTCAAACGAGCCGAGCCTAAGCTCGGCTCGTTTGACCCGAGCTCGTTGCTCGGCTCGTCCGTTTGACGAGCCGAGCTTTGCGAGCCATTGCCAACTCTACGCAGACTGGCTCTGATACCAAACTGTAACGCCCCGAGTTCCGTGAAACCCGAAACGCTACTTCGTCTCTCTTTAAAATATATATTTAACAAATATTGCGGAAATAAATGAATTTTAAGAAAATCCAAACATCACATTCATTTGAAAAATTTCAACGGAACTCACATTTAAATAAATGCACTTGAGAAACATTCCATAAAATTCCAAAACTCAGATAAATAAACAAGTTCCAAAAATCTCAACTTTCAAAATAATTTAAAAATAACTGTTTGCCATCATTGCCCATCATTCGTCACCACTTCTGATCTCTGCAAATGTTGTTAAAAACGAAGTGAGCATTTCAAAAGAAATACTCAGCAGACTCATCGTCAATAATTAATTTACAAGATAATTGAACACGTAATCATGCAAATAATACAATGACATTCTCTTCTTAATCATAGGCATCACATAGTGAATGCAAATGAACATACTCTTCTCTTATGCGCTAACGTATATAAGTTATGACATGCATAACAAAATTTCTCTTTATCTCATAAGAGATCCTCTTGTCTTATCTCATATGAGATATTCTTATCTTATGCAATTAAGCATATAATCACGTAAATCCATATAACACATACAATTATAATATTAATAAATTAGTGGGGGCGAGTTTACCTTAAACTTAACGAGTGTGGTTGAGCGGGAATGACTTCAATCTTTCAAATCTCCTTACGCCTCGTCTAACCCATAAGTTACATTAGTCTTTTGAAATTTATAGTTTAAAAATGATAATTTACAATTTGGGGACTGAAATTGATGATTTGAAAGTCGAGGGACTAAAATGAATATTTTTGAAAGGTGAGGGACTAAAATGAATATTTTGAAAGTTGAGGGACTAAATGAATATTTTGAAAGTTGATGGACTAAAATGAAAACTTTTGAAAGTCGAGGGACTAAATGAATATTTTGAAAGTTGAGGGACCAAAATGTATACTTTGAAAGTTGAGGGACTAAAATGTATACTTTTGAAAGTTGAGGGCCTAAAATGTAAATTTTCAAATGTTGAATTGAAACTCAAAACGAATATTAAAATATAGGGCTGAAATAATAGATTTTAAAAATACTCACAAGAAAAAATATTTCTCTCTATTTTTCTCTCTACTATTTTTCTCTCTCTATATTTTTCTCTCTTGTATTGATGAATTTTCCTCTCCAAGTCATGCTCTATTTATAGTAAGAATTGGGGGGACAATTTGGAGTGAAAAGAATTTAAAAATGATAAATTGATGGGAAAAGAAAAAGAAAAGAAATGGATTAGTGAAGAAATTAGGTTGGAATGGAGTGGAAAGTGGTGTAAAGTATTAGTTGGAGATACTTTGTGATTTGATAAAGAAGAAGAAAGAAGGAGCTAACATGGGGAGAATAATTTGGTAGAATTAGTTAGGTAGGATTAGTTTAGGATAATTAACTAAAAATTCGATTAAATTTAATTAGGAAATGTATTAAAAACGGATATATTTTGGATTGAAAATAAATTTGAGAATAAATAAATTTTGAGATAAAATTGAATTTCGTATTTGGACTTAAAATAATTTAATAAGGAAAATTGAGATATTTCTAATAAATTTGGAATTGGACTCGAATTTAGAATAAATTTAATTTCACTTGTAAATGGCTAGACGAGTGCGATTGTTCTTAAATAATGATCTTTAAAATTTGGAGAGTTGTAACGATAATTTTTTTTTTTTTTTTTAAAACTTGAAATTTCTTGATCGCTACACATATGAACTACTTATTGTTTAATGTAGATATATATTAGGTAAAATGTAAGCAAATTTATAGTTCTAACATATAATAATTATATTTTCTTAATTCGTGTAAAAATATAAATGAGTATATTTTTATGGAACAGAGAGAGTATCAAATAAGAAATCATTATTCGAAATTTCTCTAATAAGAAAATACTGACAATATGCGTGCACGTACCAAAACTAGTGAAACTTAAAAAGAGAAATGAAGGAGTGGAAACACAAATCCCCACATCTCTGGATGAAGAGTGAAGACTTAACGACACTGTATTTGTGCTGTTTGGTGTCACACTTTTCAGCTAGTGGGGAGACTAATTGCAACTCTACATTGGAGTTAAAACTTTTTTTTTTTCAAAAAAATAAAAATAAAAAAGGCAAAGAATCCGAACCGCCAAACACGGGAAAACTAGTATCGGGTCGATGGGTCGGTTCAAAATCAGCCGGGTCGTCAACGTTTCGTCCGAGTTTCTTAAACCAAATTTTTTACATTTTATGACCCAATTTTTCAATCGGGTCACGAGTTTGCCAGTCTGGTCTGGAACAACATTAGCCCCCACATCCTCAATGTTTGCAATCCCTTCAATTTTTGAAATGCTCATGAAAGTGCATATAGAGCTAGGGAATCTGTCACCCACGCCTGTTACTTCATTAACATTAATAGGCATAAAAAATGAACGGTGAATATATGAGTGATTGTACGATATTTGTCATTATTGTCTTTCACTGTAAAATTAGTTGGATTTGATCGTTCAACTTTCCATCAAACTTTCAAATTTAAGGAGGCATTATTGTTACTTGATTCTATCCCCCCTAAATAGAAAACATCAAAACACGTGGTCGATACAGTTTATTTGATTTTTACACAAACAATAATTTTTTATCTCCTTGTCCACGACCACGAGCACAAGCTCCATGCTGTGTGCTAGTTTGTTCGTTTTTTGTCTAGGTTTTTTTAACAAAGATGCCTACATTTTGTGAGAGGAAGACAATGTGAATTTAATGTGCAATATGTATGCGGGCGTAGGCAAAAATGTGAAAATGTGTTCATGAAGTTGTAGAATTTAAGTAAGTTACAACATGAATGATAGTCTTGGGTATTGCACGGTGAGGAAAAAAAACTGCAAACTAGAAAAATAAATTATGCACATAATGAGTTGGTAAAAAATAATAAATTTTTTCGAAATGGCAATACTTGTTACCAAAACTGCCAACTGGTAATCTGATCTTATGTTAGTGGGTGGTTACATAAAAATGGAGAATTATATTTATATTTAGGGGGGGGGGGGGGGGGGGGGGGGGGAGGAACTCAATTCCGGAACCACTAGGTAATTGGTAATTGCAAAAAAATTATGTCAATTGAAATTTTTGAAGGGAAAAAGATTTCAAAATCTCAGATTTTTTTTTTTATTAATAATATAAATATAGATTTTATTCGTCTTTCATCGTTATAGTGAAAAACTATCGACCTTAGCTTGTTGACTATACCCAAGGCAAGTCTATCATAATAATACTATGAAATATTAGATACTTCTTAATGATAAATTCGACTTAAACTAAAGTTTATCTTTTGTTGAGTATACTCAAGGAGAAAAGTTTTAGGGGCAAATTAAGTAAACACGTAAGATGTGTGAAAATAAATAGTTGTCGGCTTAATGATCTAAGATTTGTATGGAGATACAATCGATAAGAGTATCTATCCAAACGTTTTATCAAGGCTTGTCGAGAAGCCTCAAGATCTTGATATAATAAATAATATCCTAGCCTGCTAAGAATCCAGTATGAATTTCATTAATATATGTAAGAGGGTCATAAATTTATTTTAAAATAGTTGGAGCATAATTAATTTAATTCAAATACATGTTAAAATTAATTGATATATCTTTATCTTTATTAATTATTTATTTCTCGACATTCATCATTTTGAATCTCGAGTAACCATATAATTTTTAGAGGCACACTGAAAGTCAATTATCTGACTAGATCAAATTTCTCGAATAACACTATAATCTGAAAATTGTTCTCAAGCATGAAAAATTAGATGCTTCATTGAATAGCCCTTTCCAGAAGTTCCCATTGAGGACTCAATTGTGGATGTGACTGCTTAACACATTGATAACAATAATAGTGCAACATATGTGATACTTGCGACTATGTCACCTAAGTTACAAAAGTAGTATAAGAGTATGAATGCTAATATTGTGATTATTCACCTCAAAGAGTTGTACGATAAACAATCACATGTTAAAATATATGAGATTTTCAAGCTATTATACTACTCAAAATCACAGAAGAATTTTCAATCAGTGTCATGTACTGAATATGATTGGTTACATTGAGAAGTTGTCTCAATTGGATTCAGTAGTGAGTCGTGAACAAAGTGTTGACTTATTTCTGTAATCTCTGCCAAAGAGCTATTCAAAGTTCATGAAGAATTTTAACATGAATGAATTCAAGCGCACACTCCTTAAGTTATTGAATATGCTTAAAATCGTTGAGTCTAATGTCAAGTTTGATACTAGTGCAGGTCTTGACCATTGATTAGGACATATATTAATAAAAAAATTCCTCCATCATTTTTTACATTTTTTAAAAAAATTGATTAATAAAATGTTGCCATGTTCCCATTTATAAACAATATTTATAAACAACCATTTATAAACAATTTACCAATCAGAAGTGTGTTTGATTACTTACATTTTTCATGAAAAATGTCAAATTAGTATTTTTCTTGATTTGTGTTTGATTCAAACATTTTTCATGAAAAATATTTTCCATGTACAAGTTCTTAAAGCATATTTTAACCAATTTTTCACCAAATATTTTCCTTTTCATTGTTTCAAATGGAAAGAATTTCCATGTAATTTTCTCTCGAGTGAGAAAACATTTGGATGAATATTGGCCTAAACAATGCATTAACTATTTGTACTCAGAAAATATTTGTTATTCTTTTCGTCCCTTAAAGATAGGTCTGTTTTTATTTTCATATAGATTAAGAAAACATAATTAATATATGTTGGAACTATAAATTTACTGAGAACATCCACATTGAATGTGTTAAAATATTTTTTAGTTGAAGATGTTAACTAATAGTCAATTTTATGTCTACATTTAATATATTAACTTCAATTTTATTTCTACACATTATGGTCTTGCATGAATAAACACAAGCATTTTGAAAAATTCCCTGGATCCGTTGGATAGTGCAAATCTTTGCAAGCTTATGTATGTGGTCTTGCTTTTATTAATATTTTAAAGGTTAGTTCCTCTGATTTTTGGACAACGTTCGGATGTTAAGTGGAGCGATATAAAGATCCGTAATTTTGAATTTTATCAGCTAGCTTACTTGGATTTTCTATCTATAATTTTAAGAATTCGATTGGTTTTATAGTGTAGAATGTATTACTGTTAAAATGTGTTACTCAAACTTAACAAAAAATATGACAGCACTGTGATTTGAGTTTTGCAGATTTTATTTTGAGAATAGGTGATAGACAAGAACACACTATAAACGGAGATCTCATTTCACTTCCTAAATAAATGCTCATTGAAGAGGTAAATGACTATTCATCAGAAATGATGTTAATTCATGACACCTTTACAGAGTTGAGATAATTTTTCAAAAAGATAACACACACACACACAAAGATTATTGTTTACAATGAGCTATTACTACGACAAGTGTACAATATTATGTAATCAACCGATACGTTCTCCCAATAAAATTAGTAATTATTAATTTTACTGTTAGTAAATGCAGCCCTAAAGATCTCTATGAATATTTCGCCAAACTCATAAGATATCATATCACAGTTAATCAATCATCAAAAGTCAATTGCCAAAAGGTATATGCCAAGTTCAAGTTACTATTCGTATTGTCATATCCAAACCCTTATCTAATTGCATCTATATTTCTATGCATTTAATAAATTATCAATATTCTTCATTATAACATCTAACAAAATGATCTATCATTTTATTTTATCTTTATTACAATTCCTACTTTAATTACGTGACTATTAACAACTAATAATCACAAATTTTGAAAATGTTAAAAAACTATAATATTATTTCAAGATCACGTGCACAGTATGTGTATATCACCAGTTGCAGCAAATGTCCTCAACATTTGTTGAAGGTTGCACCTATGTCCCCAAACATTTTATTATACTTCTATTACAAATATTCCATTTATTAAACCGTACCAAAGTCGTTTAGAAGGAACATTGAGCCCCTGTTTGAGACCCAATATTTCAAATAATGTAGTTTGTAATAATAAATTTTTTAAGAATATATGATTGAAAAATACAAAATTTTTTGGGTTTATGGACAGATTATTTTATCGATAGAATGTAACTGAAAATATTTTAAAAAAAAAAAAAATTAAAGTTTAAATAATGAGTACCAAATCGAGGATGATTAACTCCCAATTGAATTGAAGAGCTCCAAGGGCTTCCCCATTTTTTTTTTATCACATCTCATTCCGCAAAAAGATACAATTATCAACTAAGAAAGTTACAGAACTTAAAACATCAGGTCAATATTTTAATATTTTTTAGTGATGAGATCCTAATGCTGAATTTATTAACAAAAGAATCATATCCAACTACAATATTATCACTCTTAAGGCCACTCATTTTCTCATTCTTCCCGGCAAACACTAAAATAAAGCAACAAAAAGGGATTCAGGAATTCAATCCTTCGACAACAAAACCTGAGCTCCCAATGGATTTGGATAAATCTGAAGCTGATGACAAACGTGTTCTCATTATAATGAGTATGAGAGAAGAAAAACCAAGGAGAAGAAGAAAAAGGATCAATTTAATGATGTTATAGGGTAGCCTTGCCCTTTTCTAGCACATATTTTCTTTAAGAAGCTTTACGGAGAGGAAGGACTCCATATGTAGAAACAAATATTAGACATAGAACATTATTTTTCGTTAGGAATTTGTTTGCATCTGCCACGCAAGATATAGAATAGAACTACATATGAAGAAACAAAATTTTCAAAGACTACTATTTAAATAAATAGTATTTCTTAGACAGAGATTCACTTGCATATTTTCATTTGTCAACTAGGTGTTTGTGCCGACCGGTTAAAAATACAACTGCAGCTTCTGTATTAGATAGCAACAGCAGCCAGAAATACATGACAGCTATAAAATACTATGATGTACTCTTCGTCTTATGTTTTGTACAAGTTCCAAACTTTCCATTTCATATCCGCCAGCCATCCAAATTGGAAAAGTAACTTCGTTGATTGCAACTTCACAAGGTGTTGTCGGTAAGGTATCAATATATTCCTAAGACCTACATTTTGGAATATAAAAAATTGACACCACAAAGTTATGTTGAATGCAGAATTACTGCAGCAGGGATGACTTAAGAAACTGAAGGGGAGGGGGGAAGCCGTTCAATTAAATGAAGAAAAGATGTTTATATTACCTGAAGTGCACATCGTCTTATAAAGATGAGCAATACTAGGATCTCCTTTCGTATTCATATGTGGCCTCTCCAAGCACTCCAAGAACGAAATGTCTGCCTTGAGAAGCTCGGCCTGATCATGAGTGTCATAACCCATATCGTGGCAATAGCAGCAAAAGTCCAACCAATCCATTGGTCGTTTGTCCCATATAAGAGACCCTTTATCTTTGCCACTCGACCAATTGGGTCCACAGTAATGACCATATCGAGGAAACAACTGAGACAGGAAAGCTCTCGGACCTTTATGCCATGGAACTTTGGAAACATAAGGTCTGAAGCGTATTGTTGAGTACTGCGCACTAGAGTCGCCACGATCGCGAGGTTGCATATGCCTTTTCAGCTCTTTGTTGACAGTTTTTGGAATTTGAATTTTATCTCTGTGGCTGATAGCCCAGGGTATTAATGAAAAAAGGGACCATCTCCAGAAGCTGTTCTCAAAAGAAGCCTCGTGTTTTGGTGCTTCCATAAGGGCACCAGTCGATATGACAACCGATGTATCCTTGTTTGGATGGGCTCCAAACCATGGAACATGCCTCGGAAATTCAAAGTTCATATGCATACCTCAGTCACCTATTAATTAATAATTTAATAACATATAGTTGTATTAGATGAATCAGAATCACATGGTTAAACAACTCCCTAGTCATACGGAAGACACTAGCACATTTTCGTTAACATTGCAAGTGGCTATTTCGTAAAAGTTATGATTTGAGCAATTTACTGATTGAACAACAGAAGGCAAAAAGAAGGAAACTGAACTATTTATTTCTATAATTAAGTAGAGCTGTTCTTAATCAACTTGACAATATATATTATTATATGTATAAATTGTATAGAGATAATTCAGAATTTCTACATATAGAGCGACAGAGAAAGAAAGCAAATGCCATGGAACCCTTGCACAAACATAGTCCTAAAATTGGATAATTAATATCGCTAATCCTTAGATTAAAACGCTCAGAAATTATGAAAGTAGACAAACTTACCAAAATAGGAGCAACAAATAAAAACCCAAAATAAATGTTGTCCCTGTTTCACTAAATCGGAATTTGTATCGCACACACATCATATCATCTCTGTATTTAATTGAAGGAATTTACAAATTTAACAATAAAAAGGGTTTTTGATCCTAGAAAAGCGAAGGCACAATCAACCCAGCAGGCAACACGCCGGAAAGTTTTTTTTTTTTTTCCCCACACGTTTTTCATTTAAAATTAGTAGGTTCCTGTATTCAACTGATTCTTCCGCATCTTGTTGGAGAGGGAATAAAAAAAAATAAAAATAAAGTAAAATCCCCAGAACATGAAGCAAAACATAAAGAAATATCATAAACAATTTCAAAAAATAGTACCTAGCTAAATTACTGCAATCTGCATACCTTTTCATATCTTCGCAGCTCAGGAACACTTCGTTAACGATGTGTGTCTCCGTGTGAGAGAGAATTATCTGGAAATTCAAGAGATTGGCTTTATTTTGGGCGGTGGAATTGGATTGGTTAAGCTGACGTGTGATATTGAAAATTTTGTTTATAAAGAGCCATTTGATTCCGAAAAGTTTTTGATTTTTACGATTTTTTTGTATTTTTGTATGGATGTGTGATTTAGATTGATTTGAAAAGTAAAAAATTGTGATCTTGATTAAAGATAAATAGTTAAGATTGATTTTAAAAATTTTGGTAAAAATTCTTAATAGACCAAACCGGCTCAAATCAAGAGTGAGATTTTTATGTACTTTTAAAAAAAATGTATGTCACTAAAAATGTAATTTAAAGAAATTCTTTATAAAGGAAATCGAAATTCCTAAAATGTTGTTTTTGTTATAAAATCATCGAAATCATAAGAACAACATAGAGAGAGAAATGGAGAGAGTTTAGAGGAGAGAATTTCTCTTCAAGAATTGGTGTAATAAATTGGTAAGTATAGGCTCCTATTTATAGGAGTGGACAATGGCACAATCGTAATATTGTAAAGTTTACAGGGATATAATGGTAATGTCATTCACATATATACATTATTTATAACACTCCCCCTTGAATGACATATTACGCAATTGTCTGCCTCGTTAAAACCTTGCTAAGAAAACCCAATGGGATAAAACTTGAGCGAAGGAAAAAGAGTACAGTTGCTCCCCCTGATATTGGCCATCGTCAATCGTTGAGTCTTAATGTTCAAGTAGAACAAATCATGTATTGAATCTTTGAAGTTCTTCAGTGCTTCAGTGCTGCCTCGTTAAAACCTTGTCAGTAAAACCCAATGGGACAAAATCTGAACGAAGGAAAAAGAGTACAGCCGCTGCCTCGTTAAAACCTTGTCAGGAAAACCCTGTGGGACAAAACCTGGACGAAGGAAAAAGAGTACAGCATGACAGCATGATTCTCCCCCTGAAGTGTGCAATCAAGTATTCATGAACCTTTTGAATAATGATATCATCTTTCTTCTGGAATATATATGAAAATCTTCTTGTGTGTAGTCGATATCATAACATTCTTCATAAGATGTGTATGATTTTCTTCATTTGTTGATATCATTCCAGTATAACAATGTGTTGCTGAATTATAGCTTGTTGATAGCTATGATGATGCCTCAAAAACCTTGCTAGGAAAACCCTGTGGGACAAAACCTCAGCGAAGGGAAAAAGAGTGCATTATTCTCATTAATTTTCATCAATACGCCTCAACTGTTGCCTCATTAAAAAACTTGCTATGAAAACCCTGTGGGACAAAACCTCAGCTAAGGGAAAAAGAGTGCAACGCGTATTTATTCCTTTCATGGAATATTACATGTATATTGGTGCAATCACGAATCTTTTCATTGTATTTTTCACTTCTGGTGAATAATCAAATTTAGAATTCACTTCTGGTGAATAATCAAATCTATAATTCACTTTCATAGATTGCATCTTTCACTTCTAGTGAATAATTAAATATTCATTTTCAAATTCACTTCTAGTGAATAATCAATTTCAAATTCACTTCTGGTGAATATTCATTTTCGTATTCACTTCTAGTGAATAATCAATTTCCCAGATGTCATAAATAGTACACTCCAATTTCACTTTCAACATATTATATCATGGAGTCATTTGTATCATTCTATATTGATACTAATCTGGGCATATTGAATCTTTCAATGATTTATACATGTATGTTCTTGCACTTTATAAACTGCAATTTCTAATTTTGCAGGAGCATAATCAATCATTGAAATAGATATCAATTTCGACATATAATCTACAATCATTTTACTTGAAATCCCAACGTACCGCGATCAACTGGTACATCAAAGAATACTCCCAAAGTACCGAGATGAGAATCATACATTTTGATCTCACTCATTGGTATATCAAGGAGCTCAAGCTAGTGATTTAGACTATAGTCTATCCACCATATGTCATGCCAGTTCTATGAAAAATTTCGCGCGCAACTAGTCGTCTTTTACGACTGTGAAATATTTTTCATTTGTACATATAATTACTGGCTTTACACATTTAAGCATTTGGACTTCAGGTCCTTGAACAATAATCCCTACATTAGGGTTTCATACTTGGCCAAAGAATTATGATTTCATCAATCTTATTTCATAAGAGGGTATGCAGTCGACTTATTTATCGATTCCATCTCAATATAACGTGGAGAGATCTCTTTATATGTTCTATCATCAGGTACCTGAATATCTCATCATTTGACTATGTCCCTTTTACTTACTTTGAGTATTTAGCCTCAAAGGAATCATTTCAATCATTCAAGAGATATTTATTTTTGGAATCGATAGTCATTATGCTTCAGGCATAATTACGCTTCAGGCGTGTTTTCACCATAATGTTCTCAAATATTATCAATCGGCTAAAATGCCATAACACATGTCATTCTTTTAGGGATGTAATTTCAATCATATATCTCAGTGCGCTTTGGTGGAGTGTATGCATATCGCACTTTTACAAATAATAAAGCTTCTTGAGCTATTCCCTGTTTGACATAGAATATTGTTGTATGATAAACAATTTCTGAATAAGTTATTCTCATAGAAAATAATTTGGAACTTTTGATAATCTAACCGTTTATTATAGAACTTCTGGTTCTATACGGTTTTATTTCATTTCTATGTATGAATATTTGATTCAATACAATATCGCTAAACTTCTGGTTCAATACAATGTATATTTCATTTATGAGCTTCTGGTTCATACTATATGCATATTTCACTTGTACGTATGAACTTCTGGTTCAATAAGATATTTCACTTGTACATATGTATGAACTTCTGGTTCAATACAACATTTATTTCATCAGTATTCTATATAGTTCAAATCAGTATACCTTTATTACTTTTAGTATACCGAAAAATCAGGTACAATATCCAAGGAAATATCTCATAATCTCAATCTTGTCGCCAAATCTTCCCTTATATCGAAAAAGGTAATGGCATATTATCTCACCTTTTCAATAATTTATTCCATTATTTCTTGATGGAATCCATATCACTGACACGCGGAGCCGCCGCTCTTTTACGCGTTGAATAATGCATTTAAATAGATGATTTGGGAAGAAGGCTAGATCCATCAAAAATGGATATCATACTTTCAAATATTCGCAAATATTATTCCAATCTTCCAGTAAATGATTTGAGAAAAATTTATCGAATTAGGCTCGAAAGATTGAGGTTGCTGATGGATCATGGCATGTCAGAAGATGTTCGCTGGTTGATCGAAGCAAAAGTTCGATTAGCTGGTGAATTACCAGATTCATTTTCTAAGCACAAGCCTGGCTTAGGTAAGAGTACTTTTGCAAAGAAGCGAAGAGCAAAAAGATTAAATAGTTGCTACAAATGTGCTCGATGGACATGTGATACCCGTTGTAAATCAATAGGATATTCATCCATAAATCGAGATGATAAGATAGACTTCATTAAGGGTGGACTGAGTAAGGAGTCATTGGATGATATCCGATTGACTCTTGAGACGCACCCTAGTGGATATGTGCAGCGTGAGCTACTATCTTTATGGGCTAAATTCATCAGCGATAAAGAGAGATATAGTCTCAAAAATATAATAGCAAAAGATCCTGTTTGCCATGCTGTTATAAACAATGATGCTTTGGCTATGCAGCATTAATACAAGGTAAATCATTTGATATATATGCACATATAAAATATTTTTTTCTGTTTCCTTTCACGAGTTTTGATAAAGGCTGGTTAAAAATATTAAATCGCCGAAAGGTGAGTAGGATGATTTTGTCAAAAGTAAATCTTCACTTTTTCGAAAAACGACCAGTAAATAGTGAAGTTTTTCGGTTTTAAATAGCCAAACATTTTTCATAGTTCATGCATCCCAAAATAACATTTTCCTTCTTTACTTTCAAAAATGGAAGGACCAAAATTTCGACAGATCAAAACTATCTGTGTATTTTGTGGATCAAAAGTGGGAAAAGGTTTTGGGTATCTAGAAGCAGCCGTGGATTTAGGAAAGAAATTGGGAGAGAAAGGTATCACTCTCGTGTATGGAGGAGGTAGCAGTGGATTGATGGGTTGTGTTTCACAATCCGCTCTAGTAGAGAAAGCAAGAGTGATAGGTGTTATACCTACTCCTTTAGCTGATATTGCAGGCAAAACACGAGGGCATGAAGTACAAACCTTATCTATCCATGAACGCATAACTTGCATGTTATATGGTTCTGATGCCTTCATAGCCCTGCCTGGAGGTTTTGGTACTTTAGAAGAAATCTTTAATATTACTTCATGGGCTCAACTAGATCTCCATACTAAGCCTATAGGGCTTTTAAATGTAAACAATTTCTTTGATGGTTTGCTAACATTTCTTGATTATGCTGTGGAACAGGGATTCATATCTCCATTTTCTAGGAGAATCCTTATTTCTGCTCCTACTATCGAGGAACTGCTGGATAAGTTGCAATCATATATTCCAATACAAGATCCAGCAGGAGTAAAGATAGATTGGTCGCAAGGAAGGGGAATCAAGCGAAAATGGAGTCCGGTTAATGTAAATTTATCTTTGTGAACTCTAGAATAGGTGGTGGTAGAGTACGGAGTATTCTCACTCTTGAGACACACCATAAATTTCTAGGATTTTATCAATGTATTAATCTTGTGTACCTCAAAGATTTAAAGTGGTAGAGTATGGAGTATTTCTTACTCTTGAAACACACTTTTTTCTTTATTTCCTCAAAAGGTCAGAGGTGGTAGGATACGGCTACTCCCGAAACACATCTCTAATTTTGAGGATCATAAATGTTTTCCCCTTTTGCATTTTGCATGTATGTCTCGTTTATGCTTCTTCAGGAGCAATAATAATATCATTTCAGTATGTTTAGATGATAATTTTTACTTCTTCTGGAGTAAATATGTACTTCTTCTGGAATATATAAGTGCTCGTGCAAGAACTTTTCCAGGCACTTATCATCTAACATTCATCTCATAATACTGATGAGATTATTTTCACATTAGCTATATCCGTGCTATCATGTGATATTATCTTATCATACATCAACATTCTCTTGTTGAATAATTTTCATCCACCCATTCAAATTCAGATATTGGTAACTTCTGGTACCATTGGATAAAACATTTTATTAATATTTATCAACCTTTTGGTAATGATAACTTCTGGTATCATTTGATAAAATATTTTCTAACTTTAGTATTGATAACTTCTGGTATCATTTAATGAAGTATCAAATAACAATAATATTGTATATATATATTAACAATAACGATACTGGGGTTATACCACCAAGTATATATGTTGACAACAACCCTCTAATATGTTAGAATTAACCAACAACTGAGGTGTTTATATGTATTCAATTGATATACCGACCATATAGGCGGTGTCAACGTGATGAAATAATTAAACCAGCCATATAGACGGTATCAACGAGATGAAACAATTAAACCGGCCATATAGGCGGAATCGACATAATGAAATAATTAAACCGGGTAAAGCCAACCATGTAGGTGGTAAAACCAACCATGTAGGTGGCAGCATAATATAATTCAATTGATCACATATTAATCGTTAATTTACGATTATTATACTTGTATGTATTATTAAGGGCAAAATCGTCCATATTTTAATATATTGCTCATATGAATAAATTGAAACCGTCAATAGGTTTAAAATTTAATTTAGAACAAACTTACTTTTGGTCCGAAGTTCAAAATCTCGTCAGGATTGCTCCAAAAACAGTTTTTAAGAAAACCGCCATGTTCGACCGCCGGAATATTTTAAAAACTGCACAAAACAGAAAAATAAGATCATAGAAAAATCCAATTCATCAAAACGGACAAACTGCCTTTCGTCATCGCCGGATCCGCCACGCGCCGCCGCCGCCGGCCGCCAAGCGCCGGTGATCGGAAAAATTAACCCATCACCATAATATGTGCCTCGGCGTCCTGAACATGCCGGTGGTCTCCGATTTTCCAAAAGATCAACCGTTTGGCCGGAATCATCATTTTTCAGTCCGCCAGCATCTTCTTCTCCGGACAATAACTTCCGTTTTAACCGTTGGATTTGCGTCAAATTTCAGTCGAGTCTTCTCCTAGAAAAACCCGTTGATATGCCGCTGGCCGATCGTCGATCGGAGTTCAGAATCGTCGGGAATAAGCATTTCAATTTTCGGTCAGATATCTGTTTTTGCACAGTTTTTCAGATTTTCTTCTTCGGTCAATATCTTTTGTTTCAGCCGTTGGTTCTGCGCCAAATTTTAGGCGAGTCTTCTCCTTGACAAGCCCGTTCTGATGGCGGTGGCCGATCGTCGATCGGATATCTGGATCGGCCAGAATCATTCTTTTTCAGTTTGAGAGAAAAGGAAACATTGGTTAGTAATAATCAGGTTTCTGATACAGAGGCTCATCATTTAGATGCAACTGTAGAGCATACTCCCGTTATTACTCAATTGGTTAGAGACTCGTGCTGATAACGTGTTATAAAATCATCGAAATCATAAGAACAACATAGAGAGAGAAATGGAGAGAGTTTAGAGGAGAGAATTTCTCTTCAAGAATTGGTGTAATAAATTGGTAAGTATAGGCTCCTATTTATAGGAGTGGACAATGGCACAATCGTAATATTGTAAAGTTTACAGGGATATAATGGTAATGTCATTCACATATATACATTATTTATAACAGTTTTGACTGTTTTCAGTTAACCAAAGCATTTTTTTTCTTAAAAAAGCATAAAACACCTACTTTACAAAAACAATGGGGCTAGCTTAAGTGATTGGTGCATCACTAACACGCAAGGTCACGAGTTCGATCTGCTACGCTACAATGGCAGTTGAATTTTTTTTTTCATACATTTAGGATCTGTTTGATATCCACTATTTTTCATAGAAAATGAAAAATTTTAACACATTTTCTAGCTTTTGTTCTGTTTGAAAGGAAAAAATTTTGTCCGAAATTTTTTCCTTCTTTTGAGCACGTGATCCTTTTTTCCTTCATAGGCTGGAAACCGTATTCTTTCCGTTCAGTAGATAAAATATTTTCCACCGAAAACATCTTTTCTCCCCCATTTACTCACGCCATGCCCTAGCTCCATCCATTTCCTCCTACTCTTCGCCGACCACCGGGAACTTCAACTCAACGGCTGGAATCTGGATTTATATAGGTAATCTGTCCACTTCATTTCTCTAGTTCATCACGTTCTATTGAAGTAGCGAATCGACCAGTTTCGAGGGTGTAGTGGAAGGTATCGATTCCTAATTTTTTTGTCATTTTGCAAACCGAATGCCTGAAAATTCATCTCATAGTTGAAGACTTTTTCTTTTGGTTCAGTAATCTTGCCAAACAACCAAAGAAGTTTCGGATCTTGCTCCATATCTTTTCAATTCCGACCACTAACAGGTAATTCCATGACTATTTTTTGTGAAGGAATTTGAATCTCGTGTGTTTGTAATCAATCAGTAGGTTAGAATTTGTGAAGTTTTTTTTTTTTTTATTTGTTTGTATTGTTGAGGAAATATTTTTTCAGTCTCAAAAATTTGAGTTAGGGTCTGTTAAATTCTCTTGCAGCAATGTTGATTTATTTTCTCTTTTTCCTTTTCACTTTCTTTTTCTATACTAGCTGAATTGCAATTTGGAACAAATATTGCAGCACAGATTTGCCATTTTACTTTTCTCACATTTAATATGTAAATGCTCAAACTTGGTTAGTGTAGACTTTGATGGACATAAAATGGGAACTGAAACTGAAAATGGTGTAGACTTTGATGGACATAAATTTGGAATCCTTCTAGTTTAGGATTTGAATTCCTTATTCATAATTTTTTATTTAGTAGGCACCTGTTTCAGTTCGGTATATAATTTACTATCAGTGATATGATTATTGAGTTTTTAAAGCTTTTTTGACCCCCTGTGATGCTATCACGATTCAACGTGTGATGCCTTTGGATCCTAGGGGCATTTTCAGTCCTGCATTTCTTCTCTACTTTCTCGTGTGATCAATCTTCTGAACTTCACCTTTATTTTCACGATAGCTTCTTTCTTGTCTCAACAAGGTTGTCCTACGAAACTAGTTCCCGAATATGGCATTTAAGGACAACCATGATAAAAACAAATTCAAAACATAAAACATTGTCATTTGTTTAAAGAATGCAAGCATTTTTCTTCTCCATCCTGATAAGGCTCCTCAAATTCCTTCAAACATCTCATCAAATAATATTCCAATTGTTCTGATACATTCTCAAATAGAAACCATGTAGACTCTCAGACCTCTCTCTATCACAATCAAACAGTCCATGTTAATTTCTAGTATCTCAAAAGCCCTTTCCAACTATTTCTTTTAATCTCTGTAATGGAATACCACTCTAATCTATCGATTGCCCATATAGCTTACCAACCTATGACTATGAAAATATCTTGTACTTGTCTCCCCTCTTTAACTTGTTTAGATTTTATTCTCTTCCTTCAAGCAATTATTTCTTTCAAACCCAAATCTCGGCAAACTCTTCTCTCAATTATCATCCTTCTCTTCTAGATTCATCCTTCATATTTCTTTCTTAATCTCTTTGATTCTTGGTGACTTATCAAAATGCTTCTATAGTGTCATATATCATTACTAGTCTATTAGTGGGAATATTATGTATTCATTATTAGTACTAATCTTGTTTGTAACTTGAAAGTTTTTTGTAATACATGTTAGTGATGAACATAGCTCCAAGATTTTTGAGTTTGTATTAAAAGTTTAGGCTTGACCATGATAGGTGTTAATTTTTTGTTATTCTTCACAATTTACATCATACCAACACTATTTTAGATGTGGTATAAGTGCAATGGATACCATAACGAACCTACGTCGTCGCCAACGACAACAATTGGGTATTTTTTGGATGATGGTAATGTAAGCAGTAGTGATATATAATACCATCAAACATTGTAATCGACGACTCCCTAAAGCCCCACGTCGAAATTGGGATTCTGAAAGAGAAATGACACTAACTAGGATGTTTGATACGAATGATAGAATCTGTCATGATCTACTGAGGATGAATATAGCTACTTTTCAAAGATTATGTGCTACTTTACGAACATATGACTTGGTTGACAGTAGATCTGTAAAAGTGGATGAACAAGTGGCTATATTCCTCAACACCGTTGGGCATGATCACCGTAATCGAATAGGAAGTTTTACCTTCTTTAGATCTGGTCAAACCGTGAGTTATTACTTCCATAGAGTGTTACAGTCTTGTCTTGGACTATATAGAGATGTTGTCAAGAATGCCACTATTCATAACTCGCCATATGAGAAGGATAATGTGAAGCATTGGTTCCAATATTTTCAGGTTAGATATTAAAATTTATGTTTGTTTGTTTTTTTCTTCACTGTGAATATTCCTTTTGTAACCAAGCATTTTTCGTTTTACTATTAGGACGCGGTGGGGGCAATTGATGGTACTCATATTCCTGCGTTTGTTCTCGTTGAGGAACAAACGAAGTATCGTAATAGAAAGCAAATGATAACTCAAAATGTTTTGGTAGCTTGCACATTTGATATGAAGTTCACTTATGTGCTAGCCGGTTGGGAGGTATCTGCTCACGATGGTCGGTTGTTAAGGAGTGCAACTTCCCGACAAGGTCATAAACTAACAATTCCTATAGGTAAGACGCACTTATTGTTCAATAACTTATCTTTGACATTTTCCCCAATGAAGAACGTAAAATTAATTACCATTTTTTAATAGGTAAATATTATCTTGCCGATGTTGGATTTCCATTGGTTCCAGGATTTCTATCACCTTACCGTCGATCTCGGTACCATCGTAGAGACATTGAGGGTCAGTGGCCTCAAAAAACGAAAGAGTTGTTCAATTTCCGACATTCATCTCTACGAAATGTTGTAGAGAGGATTATTGGTCTGCTTAAAAATCGATTCGCATATTTACGACATCAACCATACCACGACATTGAGACACAAGCAACGATTGTCCTTGCATGTTGTACTAATAGCTTTATATTATAATCTTTGATATTTTGTTAGGCATTTGGTACGTTGATGATATAAATGTTCAACCCAAGTCACATCGTTTGTCCCAACGAGTTATTTAGCTACTCATACTAAAATCTAAAACAATAAAACGCAAAATAGAAAGTTAAACGTGCTAATCAACATTGAAAAGAGAGTTTAGAATTTGGCACCAAGAAAATCAATACAAACGTTAAATCTATATTCTTCCTTTTGCCTCTATTCTCTTGATTCCCCTCCCCCCCCCCCCAAAATAATGATTTTTCTTGGTCTTTATATAGTGTAAACTAGGTTTTTACGATTTCTCCAAGTTGGGCTCAAAAAAATAGGAAAGAATTCAGAAAATTAGGCAAAAATCGAGAATTTCCCCATATTTCAGCCGGACCGCGGCATACAAGGTTAAAGTGGAACCGCGGTTAGCTTTTTTAAAATATTTGTGACTCAGTCCTTCTGTAATTGCATGTCTGGTCCTCCAAGTATCTGACTTCTGCAATTCAGTCCACATACTTTGAGTTTTATTTGAATTTAGTCCTCCCAGAATTGCAACTCAAGTCCTCCATCTTTTTGCCATTTACAAATTGGTCCTCATACTTCATATTTTGTGCTCTTTTATTTCCTTTTCCCTCATTTTTGTGCCCAAGTGCATTTCAATCCGCATTATCCCTGAAACAATTAAAATAAACATGCCACTTAGCAATATCATATTCTAAAATACTCACATTAGTGCAAATTTTAGGCATGAAATTAAGTGCAAACTCGCACTTATCAGTATCCACATGATTCATGAGTTATGTATCTAGCTTCCAAAAGTGGTGCTCAAGTGGGTCACAATTGAAATATAAAACATGTCTTTTAGGAATTGATAGTGGGTCATTAGTTTGCTGTTTTATGAAAGTTGTAGAAAGTAACGATTATTTTATGGATATTTGACAAAAAAAAATTGAAAATATGTTGATTTGTGGATAAATATTTATGGACTACAATAAAGAATATGTCGGATAAATATTTTTGAAATATATGGTTGAAAAGTTGTGACACATATGGATGAAACAAATACATGATTTTGATCTATAATTTTCCCAATAAATTTTACATGGAAAAATCAGAAATTCCATAGAAAATAATAACTATCAAACACCAATAACTAGAAAAAAGTACAATTTTCATGGAAAAAAAGCCAGTCAAACACAAAAAGTTAGAAAATCTCAACATTTTCTAGGTGGAAAATTTTACCAATCAAACACATTTAAATTTCAATTCCCAGGAAAACAAATTGCTAGAAACTCAATTCCCTAGAACTCGTTTTCTTTCCACCTAAATTCCACATTCGCTATCAAACGGACCCTTATAGTTTACTAAGCATACGGTCAAAACAATTTTACTCACTTCTCTAAGTGTAGGAGTCGGCACATTTTCCCGAAATCTGTGAAATCGGACCGAGATCGATTAGAACCGATCGGTCCAGATCTGGTTCTACCAAGAAATATTTTTGATTTGGTACTTGTATTTAGAACCGAACGGGAATCGGTCCGATTCCAGATTCTTATTAATTGGAACTAACGATACTTCGGTTCCCTTGTATGTTAAATTTTTTTTTTTTTTTTTTTTATTATAAATCGTGAAGCGGTGAAATCGTTTTGGCAAGTTCTCATTTGACTAAAATTTCTTCCGATTCCCAACTTCCCACATAAATAGTATCCTCCTCCAATTACATCCAATCTCTTTGATTCTTCACTTTATATAATCATTAATCAATTTAACTCTTAATTTAAGTTTTAACTCACAATTTCCAACCCCAAATCTAAATCTTTCGGCATTACCTAAATCATAAATAATTTTACAAACAAAACTCTAAAAGCTGTTGATATGAAATTTCGATTTTCGAAGGTAAATTTGAGCAAACGGTAGAGTTGAAATAATTTTTTTTAAAAGTAGCGTTGAAATAAATTTTTAATTTTTATTAAGAAATATTTTATTTTAACATTTTCTAATGTAAAGGATCGAATCGGTCCTGGTTCGGTTCCGATTCGGTTCCTAGCCAAATATGGAACCAATGGTTCCATTACTTAGAGTCTCATTGGTAATCAGTTCGATTCAGTTCGATTTCTTTCGAAATCGGACCAAATTGGACCGCGCTCACTCCCATCTAAGTGGGAAGATTTGAACCCAGGTGCAAGCTAAAATGTCAAATTCTTATCGATATGGCAACCGCTTATTTGTGTCACCAAATTAAGCAGAATGTATAAGACTTACTCTGGTTTTGACTTTGTGACATTGATTTTCTATTATCTTTCTTAAATGAAAAAAAAAAAGAAAGTAATTTGATTATGGCTTCTTCCTGATTATGTTAGTCTTTACAATTAAGCAATGTTTGATTTGTTAAGAAAAAATAAAAGTTAATTGGAAAGTGTGATTAAAAAGTTATAAAAATGATCGATTTAAAGTGGTATATGAATGACAATGTTCTAAAAAAATCTTCTAAGTGTCGTCTAAGTACAATGCTCTAACGTAGTACCTAATCTCAGTTAATACATGCATAGATGAACTTTATTAATTTTTTATTTTTTGTATTTTAAAAGCTCTTTAGTTGACTATAATTTTAAGTTTTAAAATGATTTTACATATAAAAGTAAAAAATAAAATATACGTTTGAAAATCCCAAATATATATATACATACATACATATATATATATTATTCTGATTAAACAAATCAATCAATTTTTTAGATACAAAATATATAAAAAAATAATAATGATTCTTGAAATTTTAAAGTAAACTCAATTTTATATATTGAAAAACAGTTCCAAAATTACAAAAAGAACATATTTTCAGCAATCTCAAAACAAATACCGAAAACAGAAAACTCAAAACACAATCAAAAACTCAAAACTGATACCTCAAACACAAAGAGAAGAGAACGGAAGTCTCTGAGCATTTTCCACTTTGGACATGTTTGATGACAATTTTTTTCCTAGGAAAACATTTTCCTTGACATGGCACGTGATCCCATTTCTACCTTTTTGTGGAAAATATTTTCTTATCATTATGATGTCTTTCCGTTTCCCAGCTTGTGGAAACCTGCTTTGGACTTTTTGCCCAGTACAAATGCTCTTTGGCGCTGTCTGATTGACCATCAATTTTCAAGGAAAATGAAATAAAAAATCATTTTTGTTGTAAAACAATAGATAATATAGAGAGAATCAGAGAGAATTTCTTATTCTTCATATTTCATAATGAATATAGGCCCCTATTTATAGGAGGGGACAATGACATAATCGTAATATTGTACAATGGCATAATCGTAATATATAAATTTTACAGGGGCATAAGAGTAATTTTCTTTCACTACTTTTGCCTAACTTACCTAATTATTCCTAACACTCCCCCTTGAATGAAATATTACTTGCTTGCTCAATGGTCTGCCTCGTTAAAACCTTGTTAAGAAAACCCAGTGGGATAAAACTTGAGCGAAGGAAAAAGAGTACAGAAGCTCCCCCTGATGTTGGCCATGGTAAATCATTGATTCTTCTGAAGTGCTGCCTCATTAAAACCTTGTCAGTAAAACCCAGTGGGACAAAATCTGAACCAAGGAAAAAGAGTACAGCCGCTGCCTCATTAAAACCTTGTCAGGAAAACCTAGTAGGACAAAACCTGGACGAAGGAAAAAGAGTACAGCATGATTCTCCCCCTGAAGTGTGCAATTAAGGATTCATGAACTTCTCGAACATTGATATCATCTTTCTTTTGAAATACGTATATATGAAAATCTTCTTGTGTGTAGCCGATATCATAACATTCTTCATAAGATGTATATGATTTTCTTTATTTGTTGATATCAATCCAGTATAACAATGTGTTGTTAATTATAGCTTGTTGATAGCTATGATGATGCCTCAAAAACCTTTGCTAGGAAAACCCTGTGGGACAAAACCTCAGCGAAGGGAAAAAGAGTACATTATTCTCATTAATTCTTATCAATACGCCTCAACTGTTGCCTCATTAAAAACCTTGCAAGGAAAACCCTGTGGGAAAAACCTCAGCTAAGGGAAAAAGAGTGCAACGCGTATTTATTCTTTTTCATAGAATATCACAAGTATATTGATGCAATCTCATATCTTTTCATCAAAACATATCATTCATGATGAGCTTTATATAAATCATTCATAGCTCATTTATGATGTCATAGTTTATTTATGATGTACTGAACATGCTATACCAAGCAATGTTTATTTAGTTGACTGATTACATTTCTCAAATCTAGAATTGATTCACTTCTATCAAAATCTAGAATTCACATCTGATGAATAATTAAATATTCATTTTCATATTCACTTCTGGTGAATAATCAATTTCCGGTGGATAATATAATTTTGCATATTTAAAATCAATTGCATGCCCAAATATTCAAATATAATAATAGTACACTCCAATTTCAATTTCAACATATTATATTATGGGGTCATTTGTATCATCCTATAGTGATACTAATCTTGGCATATTGAATCTTTCAATGATTTATACATGTATGTTCTTGCACTTTATAAACTGCAATTTCTAATTTGCAGGAGCATAATCAATCATTGAAATAGATATCAATTTCGACATATAATCTACAATCATTTTACTTGAAATCCCAACGTACCTCGATCAACTGGTACATCAAAGAATACCCTCAAAATACCGAGATGAGAATCACACTTTTTGATCTCACTCATTGGTATATCAAAGAGCTCAAGCTAGTGATTTAGATTATAGTCACATCCACCATATGTCATGCCAGTTCAATGAAAAATCTTGCGCGCAACGAGTCGTCATCTACGACTGTGATATATTTTCATTTGTACATATAATTACTGGCTTTACATTTAAGCATTTGGACTTCTGGTCCTTGAATAATAATCCATACATTGGGGTTATATACTTGGCCAAAGTATTATAATTTCATCAACCTCATTTTCATAAGAGGGTTGTATGTAGTCGACTTATTTATCGATTCCATTTCAACTTAATATAAAATAGAGAGATCTCTGTATATGTTCTATCATCAGGTACCTGAATATCTCATCATTATGTCCCTTTTACTCACCATGAGTATTTAGCCTCAAAGGGATCATTTCAATCATTCAAGAGATATTTATTTTGGAATCGATAGTCATTATGCTTCAGGCATAATTACGCTTTAAGCGTGTTTTCCCCATAATATTCACAAATCTTATATTATATCAATCGGCTAAAATGCCGCAACACATGTCATACAATCATATATCAAGTGCGTATTGTTGGAGTGTATATAGATATCGCACTTCTTAGAAATCATAAAGTTTCACAAGCAAATCATTATTTCATCGTATTGACATGTTTATATGTAGAATATTGCTGCATAATCAAATTGTTCTCATAGCAAATAACTTGAGGCTTTTAATCTGCTAAACCATTAGCAATATAATATTCTATTATCTCAACTAATTCGTAAAATCATTAATGACTTTAAGATATATTCATGCTAGCATTTATCACTTTGCTCGTAATATCATTACTTGAGCAAAAAATCAGTCATTCATTTAGTGAGATAATTAATTTTCTTTTGAGAACAAGCAGCAATGATAACAATCTTCTGGTTCTTTAATGAATGCCATTATTCATTCTCAATAAATCTCATTATTGAATTGGAATCTAACCAATCATTATAGAACTTCTGGTTCAACAAGATATTTCACTTGTACATATGTATGAACTTCTGGTTCAATACAATATTTATTTCATCAGTACGTATTTCTGTACAGTTCAAATCAGCATACCTTTATTACTTTTATACCGGAAAAATCAGGTACAATATCCAAGGAAATATCTCATGATCTCAATCTTGTCGCCAAATCTTCCCTTATATCGAAAAAAGGTAATGACGCATTATCTCATTGTTCTCACCTTTTCAATAATTTATTCCATTATCTCTTAATGAAATCGATATCACTGACACGCGGAGCCATCGCTCTTTCACGCGTTGAATAATGTATTTAAATAGATGATTTGGGAAGAGGCTAGATCTATCAAAAATGGATATTATACTTTCAAATATTCGCAAATATTATTCCAATCTTCTAGTAAATGATTTGAGAAAAATTTATCGAATTAGGCTCGAAAGATTGAGGTTGCTGATGGATCATGGCATCCCAGAAGATGTTCGCTGGTTGATCGAAGCGAAAGTTCGATTAGCTGGTGAATTACCAGATTCATTTCCTAAGCACAAGCCTGGCTTAGGTAAGAGTACTTTTGCAAAGAAGCGAAGAGCAAAAAGATTAAATAGTTGCTACAAATGTGCTCGATGGACATGTGATACCCGTTGTAAGTCAATAGGGTATTCATCTATAAATCGAGATGATAAGATAGATTTTATTAAGGGTGGGCTGAGTAAGGAGTCATTGGATGATATCTGATTGACTCTTGAGACACACCCTAGTGGGTATGTGCAGCGTGAGCTACTATCTTTATGGGCTAAATTCATCAGCGATAAAGAGCGTTATAGTCTCAAAAATATAATAGCAAAAGATCCTGTTTGCCAGGCTGTTATAAACAATGATGTTTTGGCTATACAGCATTAATACAAGGTAAATCATTTGATATATATGCACATATAAAATATTTTTCTGTTTTCTTTCACGAGTTTTTATAAAGGCTGGTTAAATATATTAAATCACCGAAAGGTGAGTCGGGTGATTTTGTAAAAAGTAAATCTCTACTTTTTCGAAATACGAGTAGTAAATAGTGAATTTTTTTCAAGTTTAAAAGCCAATGATTTTCACAGTTTATGCATCCCAAAATATCATTTTCTTGTAAGTTTTTCCTTCTTTATTCTTTCAAAGATGGAAGGACCAAAACTTCGACAGATCAAAACTATCTGTGGATCTTGGAAAGAAATTGGGAGAGAAAGGTATCACTCTCGTGTATGGAGGAGGTAGCAGTGGATTGATGGGTTGTGTTTCACAATCCACTCTAGCAGAGAAAGTAAGAGTGATAGGTGTTATACCTACTCCTTTAGCTGATATCGCAGGCAAAACACGAGGACATGAAGTACAAACCTTATCTATCCATGAACGCATAACTTGCATGCTATATGGTTCTGATGCCTTCATAGCTCTGCCTGGAGGTTTTGGTACTTTAGAAGAAATATTTAATATTACTTCATGGGCTCAACTAGATCTCCATACTAAGCCTATTGGGCTTTTAAATGTAAACAATTTCTTTGATGGTTTACTAACATTTCTTGATTATGCTGTGGAATAGGGATTCATCTCTCCATTTTCTAGGAGAATCCTTATTTCTGCTCCTACTATCGAGGAACTGCTGGATAAGTTGCAATCATATATTCCAATAAAAGATCCAGCAGGAGTTAAGATAGATTGGTCGCAAGGAAGGGGAATCAAGCGAAAATGGAGTCCGGTTAATGTAAATCTATTTTTGTGAACCCTAGAATAGGTGGTGGTAGAGTACGGAGTATTCTCACTCTTGAGACACACCATAAATTTCTAGGATTTTGTTAATGTTTAATCTTGTGTACCTCAAAGATTTAAGGTGGTAGAGTATGGAGTATTTCTTACTCTTGAAACACACCTTTTTCTTTATTTCCTCAAAAGGTCAGAGGTGGTAGGATACGGCTACTCCCGAAACACATCTCTCATTTTGAGGATCATAAATGTTTCCCCCTTTTACGTTTTGCATGTATGACTAGTTTATGCTTCTTCAGGAGCAATAATAATAATATCATTTCAGTATGTTTAGATGATAATTTTTACTTCTTCTGGAGTAAATATACACTTCTTCTGGAATACATAAGTGCTCGTGCAAGAACATTTCCAGACACTTTATCATCTAATATTCATCTCATAATACTGATGAGATTATTTTCACATTAGCCATATCCGAGCTATCATGTGATATTATCTTATCATATATTAACATTCTCTTGTTGAATAATTTTCATCCACCCATTCAAATACAGATATTGGTAACTTCTGGTACCATTGGATGAAATATTTTTATCAACATTTACCAACTTTTTGGTAATGATAACTTCTGGTATCATTTGATGAAATATCAAATAACAATAATATCACCATGTATATAATAATATCACCACGTATATATGTTGACAACATCCTCTAATATGTTAGAATTAACCAACAACTGAGGTGTTTCTGAAATAATATAAAATATGAATATATGTAAAGTATTCTATATATTCAATTGCTAAACCGACCATATAGGCGGAATCGACATAATGAAATACTTAAACTGATAAAGCCAACCATTTAGGTGGTAGAACCAACCATGTAGGTGGCAACAACATAATGAAATAATTACCTTTCATGAGTGAGCGAGTCGTATCTTCAAATCCAGTCAAGGTATTCATAATAGTCCAATCCGTTACGATAATGAGTCATCTCCAGTTAAGGTATAAATCCAGTTCATAAAACTCAATCCATCACGGTATGACAACTATTATGTTACTTTTAAATATTTTAATTTATCGTATTGATTACATGTTAAATAATTTAGAATATATATTTTATTAACACTTATCATCATATCATTAATAATGATTAATCAATTTCGTTAAATCACGATTAATATATTTTATCGTATCATTAAGGGCAAAATCGTCCATATTTTAATATATTGATCATATGGATAAATCGAAACCGTCAATAGGTTTGAAATTTAATTTAGAACAAACTTACTTTTGGTCCGAAGTTCAAAATCTCGCCGGAATTGCTTTAAAAATAGTTTTTACGACGCCGCCACGTTCGACCGCCGGTGTCGGAGCCGTCGACACGCGTCGGTGCCGGAGGATCGTCGCCGTCGCCGTCGTCATGGATCTGTTGTCCGATCGTTATTTGGATTTATGGTTTGGCGTGAATTTGCTTTGAAAGTTTCGATTTTTTCAACTTTTCTTCTCCGGTCGATATCTTCTGTTTCAGCCGTCGGATTATCTCCAAATTTCGGGCGAGGCTTCTCCTTGAAAAATTCGTTCTGATGGCGGTGGCTGATCGTCGATCGGATATCTGGATTGACCGGAATCATTCTTTTCAGTTTGAGAGAAAATGAAACATTGATTAGTAATAATCAGGTTTCTGATACAGAGGTTCATCATTTAGATGCAACTGTAGAGCATACTCCCGTTATTACTCAATTGGCTAGAGACTCGTGCTGATAACGTGTTGTAAAACAATAGATAATATTGAGAGAATCAGAGAGAATTTCTTATTCTTCATATTTCATAATGAATATAGGCCCCTATTTATAGGAGGGGACAATGGCATAATCGTAATATTGGACAATGACATAATCGTAATATATAAATTTTACAGGGACATAAGAGTAATTTTCTTTCACTACTTTTGCCTAACTTACCTAATTATTCCTAACAATTTTCATCCCATCAATTTTGTTACCATTAATTAACTTATTTGTGTTCCAAAAAATAACATTATCACTATCAAGTAAAAAAGTAAAAAGAAAAAATTAAAAAAAATTAAAATATCTAAAATAATTTACTTTATTAATGTCAATTAAACAACGAAATTTGAAAAAATTTCAACTTTTTGCACCTAAAAAATTAAACAAATCAAACACTCTCAATTAAATTTTCAGGAAAATAATTTCCTTAGAAAATATTTTCTTTCCACCCATTTTCCACTCTCGTAATCAAACACACCCTTTCAGATTAAGCCTCTATTTAGCAACTTATTTTTGTTTATAAACAAGTAATTTGAAATTTTTGAAGTAAAATATATAGTTGAATAGTGATTTCAAATAATGTGCATGCTTAAAAAATTGTTTGGAAAAATGTGAGGAAAAAACTTGTTTATAAACAAGTTATTCCAACACTTGCTAAGTATCTATAGATAAAAATGATATTTCATTAAATTATTAAGTTTCATCATATACGGACCAAAGTCTACGCAACTATGAATTCCACGACTTATAAATAAATAAGGAATTATTTACAAGAATTTTCATCTTTTAGTTTTATAATAATATATAATTATAAGCCATGGAACTCATAAGTAGATATTCGGTCCAAATTTTTTGAAAAACTCCCTACTCTAAATAAAATAAAATAAACTATCAATAACCAAATATAAATATTACTAATATAATTTACTTGTGTATTTAAATCACCCTCATGGCATCTTTAGTATATCCCTCTACATGAAAGACTCGTCAACAATGCTAAGTTCCCAGCAGTACAAGCCATCTATGAAGAGTCGAGTGAAATTGCAATACTCTATGCAGAAGACTCATACCTAAGAGATGAGGAAACTCAGGCTTTGGAGAAAATCCCTGTGAAAAAGATCGCATACCCGAACCTTCTCTCCCACTCCATCCCAAAAAGAGAAGTAAAATTTCTTGCAGGTCCAACTCCTCTTGACACTTGAGTAGAACCTACTGTCAATTCCATGCAGGAGATGATGATTTATAATCGAAATCTTGTGACATTGTCCCATATTTTAAGTCCAGATCGTTAAGTTGTTCCATCAACCGAGACCTTCTCTCCTTGAAAAAATCTAGACGCGTTGTCAATTCTACCAAAGTCGAGGATGCTGTTGAGGGATGATCGGGATAATCCAACACCTGCAGACATTGTAGCTTCTTAAGAGTTCAAAAACAACTCTACCACAGTTGCAATATGTCAGTAACTCGAGGCCATCAAATGCATTAGACCATTATGGAACTGCAAAGGAAAGACGTTAAGAGCAAATTTGGTTGTGCTTAAGAGAAATTTCTTCAAAAGCTCTGAGACTTGCTTCCTAGAAAAGTAAGTTTTTTTTGTCTGAAAATAAAGTAGCTTTAAAAATCATGTTTGACACAATAAGTAACTTAATAGTAAGTTCGATTTATATTTGATCCAGCCAATTATGCACCAATGTCGTTAAATTATCTAATCCGAGCAAAATAGACGGAATATATATTATGGACTCTTTTCAACCAGGAAAATGCAAGCTAAAATCATCCACGAGGAATAATTAGCCAGCAAAAGGAACAACACTCAATGCTATGCTTGTAGATCACCAATAAAGTCCCCGATGATAATGTAGGAAGTAGGAACCGCATATAAAACAAAATACTCAACTGAACACACACACACACACACCCAGAATAAAAGATGGCATACTCAGGGACTCGATTGGCTAATCAATGTCAGACGATAAAAATAAATTACTATGAATAAACCCGTGTTTGGCTCATATTTATAAAACACTCAAGCCACCTTTAATCTACATATTTCGTGGAATATACAAGTACTACACACTAATCCACCACCCATCTCTATTTATTTATAATTTAAATCGTTTATAAACACTTTCCAAACAAGTACTAAGTCAAGATCAGCAGCAGGTATATGTATGAGAGAAGATATTAGAATAAGTGAGACGTGATTTCAAAATACACTTGACATTTCAAATAATGATGGACTTAAAATAAACAAATCAAAGATAGGAAAGTCACCTCAGTCGTTGGTTTTCTGTCATGATTACTGGAAGATAGCATAGTGTCAAAATCTTGCTGGAAATATTTCCTAAGCGAGATAGAGTATCAGTAAACTATGTGCAGTAGCTAACAAACAGTCGTTAACTGATGCTTTGCATGATGTTAGTTCAATATCTAAAGATCTTCTATGTTGATCACTCTCATTTCAATTAAATAAATAGAAAAAAACAAAAAAGCTAAAGGATTAACTCAAAAGCTTGCACAGATGTGAGTTTGATTACTTAGAGCATTGCCGAATATCACATAGCTCCTAGTTAGTGAAGCAGATTAGTCGAATAAGTTATCGCCACTCTTCTATGACCTCTTGAATTTCAAAGCCTAGATTTGACCTCATTGCTTAACTAGGACAAGATGAAAGCATGTGCAATGTGTATAGTTTTTTCTTTTGGTCCGTAGACATTTGACACAAGCTAAATGTGGTGCCATGTGTCCCAGTTTCGAATATGTAGAAAGCATAAAATGTAATGATTTCATAAAGATTGTTCGAAGAATAAACAAACAAATGAACTTATTTTGGCCACATGGAATTAGACTGTATATACAGAAAAGGAAATAATGAAGACGAAGTTCAGTTGAGGTTGGATGGAGTAATTACTTCTACTCCCTTTTGATGATAATTTATGTACTGATTCTTGATGAACCTTTGGTTCATAATGAATCATATTGTGATAAGAATAGAAATCTTTTTATGGATAGTGTTGCATGACAATAAGGAAATATTGGTGGAAATGCTACAAAAGTTTCCCAAACAAGCAGATCATCTTTTACTATGCACTGTGCCTTGATAAACTGGTAAATTAAGTTAAGATGTCTCAATCTGCAGCATATTTCTCATATTTTCTCTCGTATAGGCAGGATAAGATATCATTAAATGTCAAAAGGGAAAATATTGAGCCCACGAGATATTTTCATCCACCAGAAAACAGCATGCAGCCACGTAATTTTTGAAAACAGAAAGCGTGTTAAGATGATAAATCGTATTTCTGACTAACTCTTGTAAACTGTGATCTGCAGCATGTGGATAACGATTATGTATGTCAGTGAGAGATCCATAATGAAGAAGACGTTGCCGATTTAGCTGATGGTGAAGTTCAGCAACTTTCTGCTTCAATCTTGTTACATCTGCCTCAGCAAGAGCTATTTCCTCAAGCTCGGTCCTTGTCTTCTAAGTAAAATAAATATATCAGAAGTTCTTCAAAATTGTTGGAGAACTGAAGCATTTATATTGATACAAACCTTGGAACCCATTCCATGAAACCCAGAAAACTGTCCAGTAGACATGCTCAGGCCAATTTCCAGTGCTGCCCGCAAATCTCTCTCAGCTTGCAACTGTTCTTGTAGTCTTGCAACCTATTAGAGAAGTAACATTAGTCATCATGGACATAATAGACTAACATCACAGGAATGAGGAGAAACACAAGACCATAAGGACGTTTATAACGCCGCAAAAATGTTTTTCAACGACAAGTATCAAATGAGCTTAAAACAGATACTCGTTTACTTTTAATTAAAATAATTGCTTTCCCCAAGATATGCAATAAAATAGAACATAAACCAAAATCATAACTCTAATTATAATATCAATGTATGTCTCAAATTAAAGGCAAATTGAGAAAATAGGGGAAGGTGGAAACGAGTGTGAATAGTACAAAGTCATAATTGTCTTTTGACACACTGTGTAGAAATATGATGATGAAATATTCTTGTATTACTTGATAATGAAAGTGTTACAAAGCAAGGTATAAATAGAAAACCTAAAACACATAATTGCCTACTAGTCCCTACACTATTCTAAACAACAATCTTGGTCCTTACAATATTAATACAACATTTCAACACTCCCCCTCAAGTTGATGCATAGATAAACATCAACTTGAAAATAATGTAAACAACAAACTTGAACAACAACTTCAAGTAAATAACAAAGTGCTCCCCCTTCTTCCAATTTCAATAGTCTTCTTGGACGATGCCATAACGAAGGATCAACTTGGATACATTAAAATCCACAACCCGTAAACAACGGAAAATCCTTACTCCGGACACAAAGGAAAGCCAACATAAAGAGACGTAAACCAGTCAAGAGGCGATCACCAGGTCGACCTAATAAAGGAACTGATTTTACGAATAAAAGACTAACAAAAAGACACCAAGAAAGATAGTGAAATTGAAAAGTTAGGGGCTGAATTGCACAAAATGAAAGATCAGGGACTGAAATGCAAATTCTGAAAAATCAAGGACCAAAATGAAAATATTGAAAGTTCAGGACTGAAAATGAACTTCCAGAAAGTAGAGGAACTAAAACTGATAAAATAAAAAGATAATGGGCTGAATTGTGAATTTTGGAAGTTGAAGGGCTAAAATGTAATATTTGAAAAGTTGAAGGACCAATTTGCACTTTTGAGAAGATTGAGGAGCTGGATAAAACTATTGGAAAATATAAGATTAAGATGTAAAAATAACTTGAAAACTATCATGTGATAGCCCAATAATGGTCCAAACCAAGACCAATAAATAACCCAATCTTTCCAATCCATAAAGGTCCATATGCAAGGCTCAAACCAAATAATCTAAGCCCATCTCCAATATAAATAAAGGGCCCAGATCTCCAAATACCAGCCCAATCTCAAATCTTAAAGCCCCAAATTCTCTTCAAATCATAACCAGCAAATAAGGCCCACATGCAAGGCCCAATCAACAAATAAAACCAAATAACCTCATTTATCTCCAAACCCTAACCCTAAATATTTCAGCCAGCCGCCATCGCCGGAGGTCCGGCGCCGCAATCGCCGGAGGTCGCAGCCATTGCCGGCGACCACCGCTGCCGCCGCCGGATTGCCGGAAATTTTTTTTTTTTTTTTTTTTTTTTTTCTTCCTCTCAACAAAAATACACCGCAGCCAGCTGCCGTCTTTCCTCCTGGCAACAGGCTGCTTATCTCTGCCCTCAGCTTCGAACCAGCAGCCTCGTCCAGCAGTAGAAACTCTCCTCCAGCTGAAGCCTCTGTTGTTCAGTTGCATCACCAGTAGCAATCCAGCTGTTGCACCAGCAGTCGTCTTAGGCAGCATCAAAATTAGTTCCACCAGCTTCAATTCATTCCTCAGCAGCACCAGACTCTGTTAACCAGCAACTTCAGTGAATAGGCTGCTGTCACAAGCCTTGCACCAGCACTTCCAACAGCATTGTTTCAGGCAGTAAACCAACAATGGCAATAACAGAAATCAGTCTCTAAGCAAGCAGGTATTAGCAGGCAGCAGTGTCAACCGGTGATGTAAACCACCAGCTCCGGTAGTAGGCAGCCTGTCACCCTGCCTTGCCTTCCGGCTGTTTGGTTTTCTCTCCTATCTTTCTATCCCCTAGCAGTAAGAACTTGGCTGCTGTCACCAGCCTTCCGTCCCTAAGGTCCTCCCTGGATATCTCTCTTTTCTCTTTTCTGCTTCTCTTCTTCCTCGGCAACAGGGAAGAACAGTATACCGCTAGCAGAGAGCATTAAGTCCCGGATTAACAGACATTATAAAAGAGATTGGAGAAGAAGGAAGAAGAATATAACCAGTGAGGAATGAGGATTGACAAAAAATATAATAAAATAAAAAATAACTTGGCCGGACGAGCGGCGGCGGCCACTCGCCGGAGAACGGAATTTCACCGGAAACCTAGGCCAAGATCGATACTCGCTTTGATACCATGTAGAAATATGAAGATGAAATATTCTTGTATTACTTGATAATGAAAGTGTTACAAAGCAAGGTATAAATAGAAAACCTAAAACACATAATTGCCTACTAGTCCCTACACTATTCTAAACAACAATCTTGGTCCTTACAATATTAATACAACATTTCAACACACTGCATGCTCAAAAATAAATAAATAAATAATTAATTAATTAAAAAAAAAAAATTTAATATTTAAGGTTGTGACAGGTTATTCTTATTTCCTTAACTGTAGGAAAGGTCCGTACATTTAGGTCAAACCTCAAAACAGATAATTGTAATTGCTCGAGATTACAAATAGAAAAGGCCCACAAGCATGGAAATGTGGGTTATTCTTACATGCTAATTCACTCGAAAGGAAAAGAGAAACAAGACGTTGCCCCTTCATGCTCTGAACTATAGTCAATTCAATTTAATTTACCATCATTTTATTACGTCGTCTCATTATTGATCTTAACTGTCTATATAACTATCCTTCTTTCTCCTTATTTGCCTTTTCACCTTCACTTATTTGTTCTGTTTTCACTGGTAGAGAAAGAGATAAGTACGATAGAACTGGACCAACTAAAAAAAATTCAGTAACTCTATCACAGAAGAATATAGTAATGAGCTGGAGGCCCCTAGTGACCCGCCAAAGTATGCTCACAAAAGGATCAAACGAGAAGCAGACCTTGTTGTATTGCAAGAAGTGATTTACTTCACTGCCACGTGCTCCACTTTTACCAAAATACTACTTTTGTGGGTGAGTTGAATATAAAGTACATATTAATGAATCGAGGGTTGCACCCAAGCCACCCATTGTATAGTTTCATTTATCAAAGATATATGGAACAATTTATAGCACTTCTGATCCCGCTAAATACAATTAAGACTGAACTTTCACTCCCAGTGGATACTGAGACTTCCTCCCCTCTCAACTGAAGTTGAAGGAATTTTGTAAATTATAACCAAATCCCAAGTTTTACCTTCATTTGAGAATCAAGGACATTAATCTCCTATTCATCACTTATATTACCATTAAGAGTGATGGGTAAATGGTAGGGTGAAAATTACAAGATTGTCTATCCAAATGTGAGAGTATTCACTTGTATAGGCAATGTCAGTGGTAGTCATGTTATCACTGATTGTTTTCGAGTTGGCACGGGTGCACATTTATTATCAGAACATGCAACCAGCAATTTAAGAAAGCACCTTTCTGGGAGAGTTCAGAGAAATCTGATAGGCCCCCAATCCAAAAGACTTATCACAGGCACAAGAAAGTAACGAGGGCAGGAGCGGAATTAACGGAAGAAGAATAATTCTGTTAGGAGCAGTCCGTTGAAGAGCGCATGGGGAGGAAACAGCTATAAAAGGAAGGAAGCAGCACACATGAGGCGGGAAAGTTTTGGGGACTCAGTGAGGAGAGACAGGCCTCTCGAAAGCCAGCTTATCTGTTATTTCATTTCCATTTTTCTTGTAGTTCCATTTCTGAATTCTGTTTGTCTATCACGTTCATTTCGATCCTAGTAATATAAATCAGTTCTCTATTATTGGTTTCTAATTCTGGGAGTATTGATATAGAATCTTCATTAACAAGTTGACAGGAGTTAGAATCTAACAAAATCTTATGATGTACTGATCAAGACCCAAAATCAAATCTTCACTATTTAGCAAAATCTAAAGCGTCATTGGGCAGAACTAGCAGCTACCCAGCATTAGAATACTCAATCATGTTAGGAGAAATAAAGCAGGTACAAATAAATGAATGAACACGTACATCTTGTTCAAGTGCCAATCGGAGCTCATGCAAAGCTTGCCTCCTCCTCTCCAAGCTAGCTTGCAAAATTGCATTTCCTCTTTCCTAATATAGAACGAAAGCCAAATCCTATCAGCATAAAGAACTTCGGTCGTGGAGCCAGCAAAAAAACTTGCTGAAAATCATATATTACCTCTTTGGCAACTCTTTGACACAAGTCATCTTTTGCAACCTCTAATCTTTGAATAGAAAGCCTATTAAAAAAATAATAAATTAATAAATGCATTTTTAAGAATGAATACTGAAAGAAACAACCAAATAAGGCAACAGCCAATAGACAATAGTAGTTCTTGAACAGAGTTTTGTCAAAGGCCTGCTCTAAAAAGGGTAGGAAAGAAGTGGCCTGAAGACTAGTAGTAAGTAGTAAGCAGACACAAAAACATTTTGGTTGAAGTTAAAATTAAGCATGAGGATCTTCCAAGACAATTGCAGAAGTAGGTATTTATGCAATAATTCTTGAACTGAGTGATCCAAGACTACCAGCAGTAGATTAAACTTTTTATGTCCAATAATCACAGAAACAAATGTCTTTATTTTTTTCTTTTAGCTAGCTGATATTCATCCATGAACAACATTTGTGAGTCTTCTACACGACCATGGAGTAATCTGACCTTCCACTTTCCCATTATAACAGCATGCATGCAAAGAGATTGCACATGGAAAAGTTCCATTACTAAAGACTTTACAACATGAGTATAGAATAGACTAAATAATAAATAGTATACTACCAAAAATATATCAAGCTATTACACAGGTAAATACTGCTTTACCATCAAAAACAATCTCAAACAGTGGTAAATCTTTGTGCATTCACAAATATCACTTATTACATATAGACAAATATCACTTATTACATATAGACTGTCTCAACTAAAGATTAAGTGAAATGGAAAAAGGCCAACAGGCAACAACAAACTTTCTTCTCGCAAAGAAAGTTAGTTCTGAAAGAGAAATGAGAAATATTCTCATGTAAACTAGATCTCCGTTTTACTCCGGCAAAATGTGTAAGATATAAAATTGAAATGATTTTAATAGAGCAAGCACGTAGAAACACACCCACGTGCAAGTGTATGTAAGGAAAGCTTACTCTTCCTCTCCAGAAGAATCGACTGATTCCACTGATGGTGTTTTCCTGGCCTGGAGAAAGAAAACAATCAGTGTGTCAGATTCCAAACATACAAACTTAAGAAACACACAAATCTTTGCAAATTAGAGAAATTTGTAAATTGGTTACTCGATGATTGTTTAAAGTCTTATTACTCAGTTCTCAAACAGACACGCCTGAAACAGAAATTTAAAAAATTAAGAAGGAAAGACTGGAGTTTCACCAGCGAACATTGTTATTTTCATGTAAAATCAGTTTTATATTCAATATCCCAGTCACCTGATCTCTTATTTCTGAAACCTATTACAATAGCTCGCAGACAAATTAATAGCATGATTAAAGTCAGTTGAACCACCTCTTCTAAAACCTTAAGTTGTTAGAGAAGGGTATTATTAAATTGTGTAACGGGCCTCCTTGCATGAAGATTGGGTTTACTTTTTGTTGAAGGCTTGACACATGCACATTTTTTTTATAAATGGGTGATGGCAAGATCCGGATGTAGGTAGGACTTTGCCAGCTCATATATAATGTTGAATCAACATATCTAAAATTTGTTAGTGAGGGTATATATTTCTTTTTTAAGATTAAGTCTTCAACAAAGCCAAGATCATTAAAGTAGTGCAATCACCACTATCATTTGGCTCATCTAAGACACCGAAACACATTTAAAAGCATTTCACATTGTCAAAACTCAATAAACTCATATTAATCCTGTGGCTTAAGAATCCAACATATGGATTTTTGTATACGAAAACAAATGACCTTTCAAGGTCTGCCACAAAATGAAACAGGAATGCAAACCTCTCATAGAGATTGCTGGAATTTAAAGAAGTCATGCAGGGAGCCAAAGCGTGAACTGTGAACATGAAGAAGAATGCACTGAACACATCTTTGGCCATAAAGGGAACATGGTTCAAATGTATAGCAGATCGTAAAAGCTAATAACCACTTCACCTCTTATCTGGATTCACGCTCAGTTAATCCAAAACCAGAACAAGCAAAGATTGAATGATATTAATAGGATGTTACAGCTATGGGGTTTATTTGTTTCCTCATACTGTAGGTATCATTTGCTGCATGATTTGCAACAGTTTTAGTGGGATTAATGTGGTTATACTTATCCCTTGATGGTTAGAGGATTAATTTCCTGCTCTTTTTGATCGAATAATTCCCTCATGCCAATGAATAAATTATTTGAAGATTAGGAAGAGGGGAGGCCTCACATATTTGCTTCCCCAGAAGGTTGATCTCTTGATATTGAGATTCGAATTTGTATGTTTGACCGTTGACTTCTTATCCAAAAATTCAGGCCTAGGAACAGAATGATGTAGCTCCTGATCCGCCATTGACGTAATTTCTTCCACACATTGCCAAGACTCATTATCACGTACACCAGCAGAAGTTTCCATCAGGTTTTCATACGCCTTCTTCTGTTGGTCTAGTTGTTCGCTAACTGAAGCATTAGCATCTCCAAGAAATTTAGGAGTACAATTATCCCTAATAGATCCAATATCGGAATCGTAATTTCCATTTTCCTGTATTAAAAACCAAGCGCAACAGAACCTTGGTAAATAATAATTCTTAAAAGAATGTTTGAATCAGAGGGGTAACAGAAAATATCAGTAAATGAAAACTCTACATAACGTTTAGACATTATGGTTAGAGCATAGAAGCATTTATTTGCAATTGTTATCCATGAGGAAGTTCATAAAATCGATTATGTTTAATATCTATGTCAAAATAGGAAGATATTGACTGGTGCCAATTTGGTCCAAAAATAAGGTCTTCGTCTGGCAAAATTGAGCTGATTTAAGGAAAAATATATATATTTATGATTACTCAACCATGTCCGTTTGTACTTAAGATCTAAATGTACCCAATAAATCATTCTAAGTTCCACATATAACTACATCTTGCAGGCAAGAAGGCAGGAAAATATTATTAAAGATGTGAAACAAGGTCACCACACTGTCTTACAGGGACAAAATTAAGGACTATCAGCAGAACAGATTTGAATAAATGTAACCTTGGAAAGAAAATGTATAAATCATTCGTTAAGAGACAGAGAAATAAATCCTCTAAGGTTTGTGTTATATTGCCTGGTGCAGATTGGGTAAAAAGGTTTTTAAAATTCTGACAAAATATCTATATGCATTCACAAAGGACATAGAGAGGAGGAAAGAGGAGACAGAGCACAGGAGGAATTGAGGGAGGGAACCTTATGGTCATAAAGGTAACTGGCTGCAGAGCCACTACTCTCACTTAACTTCGCGCTGAGTATACGATCATGGTCATCATGAACTTCAAGGTCAATTTCATGTTCAGCATCTGGATCACCATTGTCTTTCATATTATCATTATTTTCATTATCAGATGTATCTTCAGTCATGGTGTTGTCAATTTGAGAATCCACGGATATAGAGCATCTATACAGACTATCATCCTGAAATTTCAAGAAAATTTGTGAAGCAGTGCAACAGTAAAACTAGTATGTCATAGACCTGCAAGTTTAAACCAATAGATGAGTAAAAACATGCAAAAAGGGCAACAAAGAACCATGTGCAAAACCACGACATCTTTCTCTTGGTATTTCATTTCTTTATAAGTAAAATTTGTTGTTGAGCAAAATTTAATAAGATAGAATTATCCACAATTGCATACATAACCCCTGTTTGAGACCCATTATTTAAAACAATGTGTTAATAGTAAATTTTTGGAGAATGTGTAGTTAAAAAGTAGGGAATCTTTTGGAGATTATGTGTAGATTATTTTATTGGTAGAATGTGTGGTTGAAAATGAATTTTTGAAAAAAAAAAAAAAAATTTGAGGTTTTGAATAATGGGTATCAAAAACATGGGCTATATTGCAAGTAAAATTTAAAGATGGCATACAAAAAAATCTTACTACTAAAGGCAAAAAAAAAAAAAAAACACTGAGGTGCAAAATGGAAGGATTAAATACATGTTACTTGTCTCAGTGTTATAATATTTTGCAAGAGGCTTTATTGGCGATTAAATACATGTTACTTGTCTCGGTGGTAAAATATTTTGCAAGACACTTCATTTGGCTTACTACACATAGATGTGCACTTCCCAAAAAGAAGCTTCTGAGTTGCCTTCATCTTTCAACTTTCATTTGAGCTATAAGTTGTGAGGCAATTATAAATGCAGAAGTTACATAAGTATATACAGTATACACACTGCCACTGAAAGGAGAGTAGGGCGGTTGGAGAATAAACCTTTAGCTAACATGATTAACAAAAACATAAGGAAAACCAAAACCAAAACCAAAAAAAGTTTAACTTACACTAAAAATATTCTCATACTCTTCCAGCAGTGTTGTAATAATTGCTTGGGCATTATTAGCAGCAATGGCAGCAGCAATAAGCTGAGCAGAATTATCACCATTGATATCTTCTAATTCACATTCACCAGCTACAAGAGGGCGCAACAGCAATGGTGCCATACAAGCAGCAACAGCTGATGGAGTCATCCGATTCTTAGAAGCGTGTGATGAAATTGTATACATCATTTTGAGAACCCTAAAAATGATAACCAGAAAAAAAATAAGGTGGAAAATTAAAAAAAAAAATACCAATGCTTATGTAAATAGAGTCTTGAAGTATTGCAAAAGAAATTATTCAGTGTTCCTGCAAGATTATGGAGTAAACACCGATGCACAACACACATATAACAACTAATGTTAACAGTGGATTGATGTCACTTTCCAGCGATTATGGTCAAGTTATTTCTATTGTGCATAAACATATAAAGAATTCATAAATGATACTGACAAAGCAGAAGCAAGAAAGACTCGTTCATTTGGCAGTAATGATTTGAGAGAATATAACGTCAACAAAAATTCTAATTCTGTAAGGTCAGATAATCTCAAGAAAACCCCAAAACCTAAATCACAACATTAACTGTGACATTTTGATCCAGCCAATTCTACTGATGCTGTTTATACTTTAGAATTCTCTTTCTTTTGCTATCATGTCTAGTAAGCCCACATATTACTATTATTTATTTCGATGAAAGGAAAGTGCACATCTTGACAAGAGATTTAATCATCAAATAGACCATTTCTTGCACAATACTATTTAAGTGACAGGAACCTAATTCTAAATACATGGTGGCATCTGAACTAGAGAGGATTAAAGGGTTGAGATTTTAGGGTTTCTCAGTGTACATGTACTAAGCAACAAGGGAGATTTTCTCGAAGGCATCGCTCATCAAATACTATAATTGTTCTTTCCATTCTCCTTTTATTCTTTGATCCCTATTGAATTTAGTCCACTAAAACCAAAAGCCAACTGGGAAAAACGTACATCTGATTTTGCAAAATGATGATCTTCTGATTCCTGTAGCATTAAAAATTGTTTCACTTCCTTATGGATATTGAAACTATACTAAATGATATTACTCATTTTGGGAGTATATTAACAGAATGGCATAATATTTGTAGGTATTTGGTCAAAAGTTTTCATCCAGTTGTTGAAGTTATAAATATATGTAGATATTTGATCAAAAATGTTATTGCAAATTTGTGGAAGTTATTCTATGTCATTGCGATGGGGAGAGGATTACATAAAGAGACCTAATTATTATTGGGTTTAAAACAGTAAACTAGGCCTTCCTAATGTTTAGGCGGCATGAGATTTTACTCCTAATTATGATTTAGAAGTTCTTCTTCCATCGCAGACACTTAAGTGACCCGAAAAATTATCATGGAGTGAGAAAAGAGTTTAATAAAGCTAATGTTGTAAAAAGAGACAGCAATTCGTGTTCAGAGGCATGAGGAGACACTCAGAAGAGTTAGGTGATGCAGCAGGGAGTACCTCTGCAAAAGGCTTCTATTTGGTTCAGGAAATGTCTCTTGTATTGTAGAACTCATTGCCTTGACCCGAGCATCCTTCTGGTCAATTTCTTATCAAGATGGCGGCAAAGACACAAATTTTAAGCTGATTTTTTACAAGAAAAGTGGGCAGACTATATTCAAAGATGGTTCACAAACATAGGTCAACAAAGTAACAGGAACTTACTGTAGGCTTCCAATAAAGCACTGCAACAGGATGCAGGAACAGGAGATGAAGGCAGCTCTCGCAGAACGTACTGCAGGAGAGGTAGCTTTACTGAAATATAAAATAAAAATCCAAAATAGGACTACTGAGTATGACCAATCCAAACCTTGACACAGTCGCCTATAACATGAGCATCCTCATCTGGGCCAAATTCAATCTTGCCTACAAAGAAGCAGACCTCATATTATTTAGAATGTCATTTGAAATATTATATGCATAAAATGGACAGAAACAAACTATAAATCACATATTTTTCTTCTAACTTTAGCAATATGTAAATTCATGCTTTGGAGAGACCCCTAATTCAGTGTAAGGGATATGCCATAATCCTCTGAAAACTGAATGTTCCGGGTGGACCTAGTTCAGTTATTTAGTTTGGGTTAGCATGTCTCTTTTATATAGATTTTCAGTTCTATCCCTCGATATGTGAAATAAAACGATGCTGCCTCATAAACAAGCATGCAATAACTCAATGTTCGGATTATATAGAAAGCTAGTGTAGGTAAGATAAGAATAAATGCAAAAGAGCTTATTTTAATAGTGGACATTCGCTTTCATTTGGATGAATGAGGAGGAATTTATATCTTCAACATATGCCAAATTTAGAAAAGCTATACTCCTCTACCTTATAAGTATTTTATTGAATGGGGTCCTTTGCTAATAAAAATCAATCTCCCTCTCCACCAAGTGATACAAATTTCTCTGAATCAATTTTTGAAGAAATTTAGAAGACATGATCCAATTTCCTAACTAATATCACATCTGGCACTTCATCAAGATGAGTTCATTATTCTCCCTATCATTCTCATTTTGTGGAAAATCCTGAATCTAAAGGGAAAACTGAACTGCGCCATAACCATTACTGACCAGAAACTGAAGATCTATCAATCATGTAAACATGAAAGAATGAACATTTTAGAGGATGTAGCTCAACAAGTGGAATCAATATTTTAATTTAAAATAAGTTGATACCCTGTTCATACTCTTGAATTCTCCAATCAACTTCTTCAACATCAGCAGACTGCCGAAGAATTCCTTCTACTTTAAATCCTGCAAAAGAAGTATCTCACAATTAAATTATTATTTAAACTGAAGAGCCTTATGTAGAACATGAAATGGAGGGAGTGACTGAAAAATGAAAATACACTCAGAAATAAAGCTTGAAAAAAATTACAGAAACCAATTTCCTTTCTTCGTTTTCTGGGAAGATAACTAGCAAGACGTGTAATGCGACTCTCATTAACAACTTTTGGCAATAATGTTAAACTGCAATGCTCATAAACAGACTAATAACTAGGCACCTGATGAGCAGTTGGAGCAACTGACGACAAAAGAAACTAACCCAGTTGGACATTACAATAGCTTCAAGCCTCATGAGAAACAAAGTCAACTTGATGCTCCAGACAGGAATACATGTACATGTTCTAGTATAAAAATTACCATGCTTCTCAAGAAACTGAAGCGCTTTTTCTAGAAAGGACGGGCCTCCATCTATATCTTCGAGAGCAAGAAAAATTGGGCATCCAACAACCAAAGACTTAACTGAGCAGTTATCCTTCCCTGTGTCAAAAGAAACTGCTTGAAAAGAAAAATTATGAAAATATGCCATAGGAAGCCGAACCAAAAATAAAATAAAAAAATAAGGAAGGATAATAAACATTTACGAACATTGGTAAGACCCCTTAACAGTATCACCAGTGTCACTCGGTAATATTCCATCGTTCCCCATCACAAGAGCAGCATTTGGAGCTTGTGCAAGAGCATGTTCAAGGGCTGTCTTCCACTCATGCAGGTCCTCTGATGTCTCTGCCTAAATTTTAAAATTCAGAAACAGATAAGAGAGAGCTGCTAATTCCGTATAAAATAAATACATGAACTATTGTGATGTCACAAAGAGAGACAGAAAGAGAAGGATGTGCGTGCACTTGAGAGAGAGAGAGAGAACATCCAGCCTTTTGACCACCTTAAGTGTAAACGCCCGTACTTCTCGTCCATCAGGAAACAATACGGTTAACAGCTTCTTATCTTCTCTAACAACAACGCTGCATACAAGAGGATATTAGGATATGTCAGGAGAGTTGCAAACATACAGCATAGACAAACATACCAAGAGAGATTACTTCCCAGTAATCATACCTTCCTGAGTTATTTATATCAATACCCCCCAAAGTCAAATTTACTTCACTGGCTCGTTGAGGAATTGCATTCTACCAAAAAAAAAAAAAAAAAAAAAAAAAAGTTTTCAGTTTTATATAAATATCAAAATGGAAGTATATGCAATGAAATTGGCATTAGACTGCCCCCACAAATGTCACATTGCATAACAACGTGACATGAGAAGTTAACGTGTCAACTTTTTAGTACAATGTATCAGTGAATGACAAACTAAGACTGGAGCTGACACTAACAGGATCGTTCTTGAAGAAAACCAAAGAAGTGCGTGTAAGGATAAACCAGCGCTTCTTCCAAGACTTCCACCGTAACCCTGCAAGAAATTTAATTAATATATAGTCAATAAACATGTGGTGAACCAATTAGAGAAATAATAAGAGTGGATCTTTCATTCTTCTATGTAAAAATGACACTGGGAGAAGATTTTCCATCATTTTGAATCTATGGTAACCCATTTAAAATGACAATTCGTAACTTCTATTAGCTTTACATCATTTTGCAAATTGACCTGACATCCTAACTACAGCTTATTCTATTAAAATAGGCTTTATGAGTCTTATGTATCTAGTGTGGGTTATACGACAAGATGCTCTCTGGATCTCAAGAATGAGGTAAGGATGTTAATAAATAGTTAAATACCGTAAAAGGGTGGGGGTTTTGGTTAAGTGTTTACTGCTCCTGTGCACTTATCTATCTCAACTCCGTCCCCTCAATCCCTTGATGACATATAACCAACTCAAATTTCTACAGATTAAAATAATGTTAACCCTTCACAAGCTCCAGTTTAAGAATGTCAGGTGAAAAAGTTGTAAATATGAATTTGGTGATCATATTGTTCCTGAGGTTCTCAAATTTAGAGAATGTGAATTTAAATCTTTGACCCATGCTCTGCTTACATATTTGATTCTGGATATAAAATCATCCTCTTATCATGATAAGGGTACATATAACGGCACAAAAAAAGTGCAGCTCTGAATTTTGAATCTGTTAAAATCAACCCAAACTTCAATGGAATCTTATCCACTTCTGATTTTGGGACCTTCAGTAGCCTCATACATCACATATATGATGTACTTATTTCAGCCAAAAGACAAAGTACTCTGCTTACATATGATTCTGATTTTGGGACCTTGAGAAGCCTCATACATCACATATATGATGTACTTATTTCAGCCAAAAGCCAAAGTGCGATTGTAATTAGCTATTAGCTCTCATACACTGTCAGTGTAAAAGAAGAATTAGACAACCGCACTTATGGTGATGCCACGTTTACAAAATCTAACCTAACTTGAGACTTAATTATCAGGGGCTCATTAACCAAATATGGCAGAGTGCTAGCTTAAATTGAAAAATGTTCCTAGATTTATGATCAATGTACTAAAAATGATGCGAGCATGTTAACTGGCAGACCATGTGAACTAAATTTGAATCAGGCCCTAGAATTAGTCATCAAGCTAATGTACCACACCTGCATACACTTAGAGCATCTCCAATGATGGTGTACAATAGAGTTATTTTGTGATTTGCATCATCAATGCCGAAATCGTCTCCAACGGGACATTTCCGACAAAAATATAAAAAAAAAAATTGTGAATTTATATCTTCCTGTGGAACTAATTCCCTCCAAAAATAGCTATCAATTCATAAAATCTTGATGTGAAACATACAATTTAAATCTATTATAATAATTTACATTACAATTTGAATTTTTTATATGAATTTGCACATTTCTTATATTGTTATATTTTTTTGGTTTTATCAAACAAAATTTGAATTTTTTGGATCGATCTGTTCATAATATTTATATATAAACACAAATAAAAATAGATTAACATAAAAAATCTAAGAGCTAAATATTATAATTTGCATCTATCCATTGGAGCAAAATTTTGATTTAGATCCACCAGATGTAAATGGGGATACAAAATTGATTTGAGAGGTGCTAATTTACGCTTAGCCTTTGTTCTTTAATGCTATCATTACAATTTATAAATCAATTTACAAATACTCCAATTTCTCAAACCACTTTTTAACGACATATTTTCACGAGTGTGAATTTGTTCACCCTCACAAAAGAATGTTATGATGTCCCTTTTTTGTTAATTATTAAACAAATTTTGAATTTTTTGGATCGATTTGTTCATAATATTTATATATAAACACAAATAAAAATAGATTAACATAAAAAATCTAAGAGCTAAATATTATAATTTGCATCTACCCATTGGAGCAAAATTTTGAATTAGATCCACCAGATGTAAATGGGGATACAAAATTGATTTGAGAGGTGCTAATTTACGCTTAGCCTTTGTTCTTTAATGCTATCATTACAATTTATAAATCAATTTACAAATACTACAATTTCTCAAACCACTTTTTAAGGACATATTTTCCCGAGTGTGAATTTGTTCACCCTCACAAAAGAATGTTATGATGACCATTTTTTGTTAAGGTAAAATATATGTGCATAAAATTTATAAATGTGAAATCTTTTGTTCATATTGTTCTATTCATACAGAGTTTTGATATGAGTATAATCTTAATATATAATTTTTGTTATTTTAAAAGTTACTTATTTTACACATAATTACGCAGTTTATCACTAAAAATAAGTTATTTTTAAAATAGCAAAAGTTATATATCAATACTATATTCATATCAGAGCTCTCGATGTATAGTATAACATAGAATAATTTTTTTTTAATTTTTACAAATTTTAAGAGCTTGTTTGGTATTGTGAAAATTTTCACCTCAACTTTTCAAAATCAATTTCAACCTTCCAGTTTTTGTCAAGTCCACGATTTTTGACTTTTCAAATATTTTTAAACCACTCATTCATCAAGAAGTCCAAAAAAACCACAAAAACTTCTAAATAACATATTACCAAACAGGCTCTAATATATGCATTTCACACTCACAAAAAGATGGTCACCATAACCATCTTTTGTAAGGGTAAACAAATTCACACTCTATTTCCTCTATCCAATTTTTAACCACATATTGTACCTCAAAAACATAAATAAACCAATTTATAATTGCTTTAGTGTAACCGAAAAGAGCCTATTTTTGCACCACCATTGTAGATGCTCTTAACATTTTCTTACAAGTAAACGTTTTAAGCTTAGCGAGCAAGCTCCAAATTCAAAAGTATTATATTATATCTGTAATCCCAAAAAAGCACCTACCCTTGGAAGATACACGAAGATGCCCGCTCTTGAAAATCTGCAAATTTTCACGAGTTCAAATCATCAAGAACCATAACAAACCAGAAATATGAACAAAGAAAACTAAGCTTTCATTAGGTACTTCAAATCCCAAAGATTTGACTAAATTTGAAGCGATAAGGACCCAACATTTTTTCATATTTTCTTTCTTCAATTCCCACGTAACCGAAATGATAAAAAATTCCCACTTAAACTGCTGTAACATTTCATCCTGTAGTTACCGTATTTGAATTTCCAATCGGAGGGCATTCGAGTGCGGCGAGAGAAGCAGACATTTTGCTTTTGCTGATCAGTTAACATCTCAGCAGGGACTCGATCGACAGGGAAGCACGACCATCATCACCAATCAGCAACAAACCAGAGCAGCTCTTTTCACACACGCTCTCATTGTGTTTGTATTTATGCGAGTAGGTGAAGTGGGTGTGGGGATTCGATGGAGAAAAGAAATACTGTAACGGAGGTTTAGGAGAGTAAAGATTATTAATTTCCATTAGTTTTTCTGTTGCTTTTCACCTACTTTTGAGCGTGACTGACTCACCAAATTGATTGCTGAGATTACTGCCATAATTGTGTGCGTCAAGAATCCAAAACTCAACTGGTGGGCAGTGGGACTGAATGTTTTGGCTCAAATTTATTATTTATAACATTCAATTGTATATATACGTTATATTACCACTTAAAAATATCTTCCTATAAAATTATTAATATACTATATGCAGTATATGCACTTTGTCCAGTTTGATGAAACTTAAAATTTATATTGTTACAATGTCACTTAAAAATATATTCCTATATAATTATTGATATACTATATACAGTATATGCACTTTGTCTGATTTGATGAAACTTAAAATCTATGTTTTAAGGGTGTTCTCAGTACGAAATTTAGTGAATTTTTTTAGATTTATGAATTTTAATAGAATTTTATAAAATCTCTCAAATTTTAATGAAATTCCATTCTACGAATTTTAGTAGATTTCAATAGATTTTAGTAGAATTTGTTGAACCTGTCATCAATATAAAATTTAATGAATTTTAGAATTTCATCAACTTTTACCTCTTATATATAAGGTAATTTCTTTCTTTATTTATTATTTTTAAGTTGTTGTGCAAGCTGAACGTGAATGGAGACAGAAGTAAGTAAGTAAAAAAAATTAACATAATTTCTTACTTGATCATCAAAAAATAAAAAAAGAAGCAAGAATATTTGAACCGTTAAAAAATAGAATATATAACATTGTCTAGTTTTAATTAAAACAAAAGATTCAAACCTTTCATTTAAAACATGAAGTATTTTCTTATACAAATAATCAATTAAAATAATTAATTGCTTTTAAATAATTAAACTCAAATTTTCAATTATATAAGAACGTTTATAGATTATCACAAACAAATTGGCAAAATTTTATTAATCAAAGTGGATGAATAAGGTATTATTTTTTCCTTCGATACATACAATTGTCACATTCCAGAGTTGTAAGGATTATGATTGTTAAATTAATAAGGATTGCAAACCCAACACCTTCTTTGTAAAAAAATTTGAAAAAATAGTAAGGATCGTGTGGGGTTTCATATTCTTTTTTATTATTCTTTTCTATTTTTATTAGGAAAAAATGGAGGAATTTGAAATTCGAGGGGTCGTGGAATTGAAAATCTGAGAGGTTATGGTTGGATTTGTTGGGTAATTTTACCTTCATATTTATTATTTAAAATTCATCAAAATACTAACAATTCATTTCATATTAGAAATTCACTTAAATTCATAGATTTTTGAGGACATCGAAATCTTGTGGAATTAATAGAATTTCATATCGAGGACCTTGAATTTTGACAGATTCTATAAAATTCCAAATTGAAAATATGTGGAATGTTATGAAATTATAAAATCCTTCAAATTCCATGTTGGGGACACCCTTCTTAGTCTCCCATTGGTAACACTATAACAGTTTATAAATTAGTTTATTTAAAATATGTGGTTAAAATTGGAGAAAGATAATATGTGTGGTTAAAAGTTGATTTGAAAAATTACGTAATTTATAAATCGATTTACCAAACGCATGCTTAATTTAAATTAAAGTTTAACAATTAATTTTAATCATACGTTTTATGAGAATCGCTACTTTTCGATCATATATTTTTATCATTTTCTATTAAAATCTACTAAACATTTAAGACGAATTGAATGTCATAGGACTCGTTACAATTCTTAGCAATGTTTAGAAAATTTGGAACCGATCGAAAAATCGGTCTAGTCCGCCCAAAAAATTAATTGGCCTAAAAACACTATTTTTTACCGGTTCAATCAGGAAAATCAGGAACTAATAAGTTTTTAAACCTGATTTTTCTATTTTTTTCTGGTTATTTTAAGCCACTTTTGTGTAAAACTAGTTTTATAAACATGTTTTGCACGTTAATTGTCCACATAAAGTAATTTTTAAAAATTATGTCTAGCAAAAATTTCAAGTTTTTTTCAAGAGAAATTAGTCAAACATGCAAGACAAATAGAACTAAGAAAATTTAATATATTTAAAATATTATAAAAAGAATAAAATAATTGTCAATTAAGATTTAATTCCAAGTATTTTTCCTTCGTAACAAAGTTTGAGACTTGTGAGAATTCATTAATGCATAAATTTGATAGATATCTTCATTCTTTTCAATATTGTTGTTTGTCATCAAGTTGAGTTCAATATCATCGTGCACATTTGATAATGTTTGATTACTAAAGCCCGTTTATTAATGGGAAAAATTTCACCTCAATTTTTCAAACTCAATCTCAACTATCCATTCTTAGTCTCAAAGTTTTTGACTTTTCAACCTTTTTAAACCACACATCCACAAAAAAAAAAAAAAAACACACACACACACAGAGAGATTACCAAATAGGCTCCTATTAGTCTAATTTTTATGATAAAGTTAATATATTTTTCCTTTCTGTAGCGTGTGAATAAAATTTTCAATTGTGGCTCAAAATAGTATAACAAGAATAAGAATCTAGTACCTTGCAAGTATTAAAAAAGATAACATATTTGTTTAATATCGAAAGGTTATTAAAATAAAGTTAGGCAAATATAAAGGGAAATATCATATCATCATTAATCAATAATTTAAAGTAAATTTTCAAATTTTAAAGTTTGAGAATAAATAATTGTATCAATATAATTGTAACTTTTTTCACTATTTCGTTTATGATATTATATTAATATAATTGTATTTGTGTTTAGTGAGAATAAATAATAATTTGAAATAAATAATGAAAAATAAAAATGAGAATTGAAAGATTTTTACTTTATTTTAAAGACTTTTAGTGAGATATATCTTACATATTTTCATTGTTGTCCTTCTTCTATGAAAAAAAAAAATATTTTTAATTTTAAAAAAAGTTGTGTAGTCAAAAAGTAATTTGAAAAATTATGTTGATTATAATTTTGGTTATAACATAGTTACCTAATACAGGCCAAGTTACCAAACAAAGGTTTAAGTTGCACTAAATTACGCAAAAAATTATTTCATATATTTATATTTAAAAGTTTCATGTATAAACACTTTTTAAGCCAAAGACGACTTGACTTACACCTCAACCGTAACAACTCAAAACTAAATCACTTAAAATAACCAAAAATCAGTGTTTAGAAAATCGAAAATCGGTTCAAATCAAAACAGACAAAGGTTCAAGGGTCAAAAGATCTGATTGGGTCAAACCGATTTCAAGTAAAATATATAATAAAAAAAAATTTATTCAAAAAATCACAAAATTTTCTAAAAAATAAATTATTTTACAAATAAACTAATATTTATTCATTTAGAAATAAAATTTATACTTTTAACAGACATTTCACTTAAAAATATATATAAAAACATGTTTTAAAAATAAAAAAAATAAAAAAATTAACAAACAGAGTTACAGAGGCTAATATGTCATATGGTCCAATTGAACATCAACCACCCTAGACCAATAGTCTACATAGATACAATAACCAACTTAAAATCATACATGTCGATGCTAAGTGCGATACTAATTGATGTCAATTTGTACGTCGTGCATAACATTATTGTGTTCTCATAAAGTAATAGGTGTAAAAACTACCTAAATTTTGGGTTAAGATCATATATTCAACTTAATATAGAACCATAACTCTTTTTATTGTGTGAGATTTTTTAATGTAAACATGATAAGTTTATTGCGTAACGTCCAAAACAACGTCTAATAGAAAACACTGCACTTAATCATGATAAGTAGGAAATTTACCTTCTTTTTTTAAGATTACTAGTTTTTAAACGTGCGTTGCAAGAATTATCAATTAGTGTAAGTTTGGATAGTGTTTTTGTTCATAGTAATGCGAAGTATAGTTCCCATTGAGTGCCCCCATTGAAAAAATAAATAATATGCAAATCGGCGTGTAGGACTGTAGTTTTATCTATTTGCAAGAGCGGAATTGAAAAATAAAACAATGCCCTTTTAGTATAGATATATTAATAGCAACTCAACAACACCATAATAAGTACAAAAATAGCAACCAAGTTGAAGCCTGATTACATTTGCTTCTGGAACATCCACTTCCGAAACGAAAACGAAATACCTAAAAAACACAACAATAAATAACCAGTGACCCTGCTAGAAGCCATGTTGAGCAATCACAAAATACCACTTCTCAAATAACTAGATTGGTGAAACATTCTAAATGCCATATCGATGTTCAAGGGTTCAATGTTTACCATAAAAATCGGCTTATGAAGGTTAGTTTTCTCATCCCTGCAAATTTATTAAAATTACCATACATCACTCCAAATGTGATGATATGTGCCCAATAGCATGTACAGTGAACAAGTTAAAAAAAAAAAAAAAAACTGATAATTGCCTCGTAATGTCAGCAAAAGCCAAGGATAGAAACATTATGACATCAACCTATCATTGCATATGAGCGAATCAACTTATGGGTCTATGAATTGGAAAACTGCAAATGCTCAACTCAGACAATGAATAATTTGGAAAAAGAATGAAAAATTTCATGTAATTACCTGACTTAAAGGAGATTAATGCAGAGCAAGGACTGCAGTGACATACTATTTGACCCCACGACATCGTTTTCACCACACAGGAAAAAGCCTTCCTCGAGCAGTTATTGTTACAAAAAATGTTAAGAGTAGCGTAACCCGGTGACATTTCTTCCACTCTTAAGAAACTTTCTTGCAATAGAAATTGAAATTGAAATACCGAAAGAAGAAAGAATATAAGAGAAATAACTTGAGAGCAAATACCAATTTCCCTTGATACACCAAAGAGAACAGTGTAGTATCTGTAAAAAAAAATGATAACAAAATATTTCGTATCTTCGTATTATAATAATCGAGAGAGAGAGAGAGAGAGAGAGCTCTAAAAAAGAGGATGGGATTTATACCTTGCTTCAGTAAATGCACAATGGTTGAGCAATACTCCACATTAGGTATCTACATTAGGCCAAGGTTTTTAACCTACAAAGACAGGCCCAGGAACAATGCTTCATTAGGTGAAGGTTTGAAAATGGAATCTTCAGATCATTGACCAATGATATAAATACTTTAGCAATGAGCTCGTGTGAAATTAGAAGTAACAGCAAGCTCAAATGCAATATTTGAAGGTGGCGTACAAAGTATATGCAAAATCAAGCACTGTGGGATGATTTCATTAACAGAATGCTTAATTTTTGTTTAAAGAGTGCTACAAATATAAAATCATCATCGATATTCACTTAAAATATTTATAATCATAGTAAAGGCTTAAACTATTCTCCATAGAATTCCTTAAACTGCAAGAGGGATAAATGGTAAGTCTAGACATCAATCGATCCAAATTCCATATTTGAGATTATTTAATCTCATATTCCTCTTTTATCCTTTTGAACGCGTATAATTAAACAATTCAATCAGAAATTACAGCAGATACAAATTTCTGAAGATATAACAGCTAATTGTAACACATCAATATTTACCTTGCTAAGTTGTAATGGTATTGGAAGCACTACTTCAAATAGATTTGAAACCTACCTGCACACATATTCAATCAAGAGAGGAAATTTTGACACCTAATAATCAACATGGTGCAATATAAAGATACAATAACAATACAATATCAATGTTCAAGTTCTAACCATTTTGAATAACGGATCATCGGGAAAGTGCTTCAGTGCAAATACTCTCTGGCACGTTTACCTCTAGATAACGATTGATTGGAACTGTATGAGTTCAACTAATAATACAAAACAAAATGCAAGAAGTGCCTGTTTTGGGAGGAAGAGGGAAATAAGCTTTTTTCCATTCTTTAAACGTCAAATTCAGTGTTGTTTTTAATCTGAAGCAGCTAATTTGCATTAATTCTTTTATATAGGAAACTTGGGAAATATTATGTTGATAATTGTTGTAGCGCCCCGAGTTCTAAATACCCAGTTCACCACGTCATCGTCTGGTCTAACATTTAAAATTATATTTTAGCGGAAGAAATAGCTTAATTTTTTTTTTAGCAACATTAAATAAACTGTAATTGTCGATAAAATTTGAAAACATTTATGAAATAATTCAAAAATAATAAATCAAACCATTAATATTACAAAACATTTGACAATGTCATAAATTCTAAAATAATTGAAAATCTCAAAAATATCCAACGTTTGGAAATACGGATCATCAAAATAAGATTTTCAATTATTTAATAACTATTACTACAATCGTCCATCACTTGCCACCATCTCCGAAATCTGCAAATATTGTTAAAATAGAAATGAGCATTTCATAGAAATACTCAGTAGACTCATCGTCAATTAATTAATCTACAGTATAATTGAACACATAAACGTAGACTCTTTAGAAATCATATGGTGTGGATAACATCTTCTTGTGCATTAAAGCACATGGCTTCTCTTTGAAAAATCATAGGCTCTTTAAAATCATCGAGTGTGGGTAGTCTCGTCTTGTGCACTTAGGGCACATAAGTTATGAATAATATTATCATTTATCTTGCAAGATATTATCTTCTTTCTCATGCATAAAAGCATATAAGTTATGACAAACATAACAACATAAATATTTTCAAAGAAATATATTCTCGTCTCATTTCATGAAAATAAATTTCACATAAGTCACATAACACACACATTCACATGCAATCATAATTTAAATCAATTAATAGGGGCGAATCTACCTTAAACTTAACGAGTGCAAAATCGAGCGGGAAATGATTTCGATCTTCTAAACCTCAGCACGCCTTGTCTAGCCAAAAAGAAAAATAAGTTAAATTAGTCTTTTGAAATTTATAGTTTAAAAATGATAAATTAAAATTTTAGGGACTGAAATTGCTGTTTTGAAAGTTGGGAGACTAAAATAAATACTTTTAAACTTGGGGACTAAAATTGAACTTTTTTGAAAATTTCAGGACTCGAATAAAACGCTATTAAAATATTCAGGCTGAAATAACAGATTTTTAAATTAAAGAATAGAGTTTTAAAATATTTGAACTCATGGGCCGAAATGAAACATTTGGAACATTGGGGACTAAAGTGCAATTTTCAAAAATCAAAATATTTAAACAACCCAACACTCTCTCTCTGGTCTGAAACGCAGAGGAGAGGAAAGGAGGTGCGACTGCACCTCGCAAGTCCGGTCCCCAGCCGGCGACGTGCCGGCGAAAAGCCACCGCAGAGTGGCGGCGAACGGAGGGCCAAGAAGGGGTTCAGATTTGTGGGATTTTGGTGCGAGATTGGGTGCGAAAACTTAGGCAAATCGAGGCTTGGAGCTGAGTTTTCCGGCGAAGAACCGGCGGTTGAGGTAGGTAATGGATTTATTTCTTGATCTTCTTGGATTTTAGTTTGATTTTGGAAATAGGTAGTGGGCGTGCGGTCGAGGTGGTGATGATGATGGTTTGGAGGTGAGTTGGAGGTGGCGGTGGTGGGCTACGATAGGGCAGTGGAGGTGATGGCTTGACCGGTGTTGTGCAGTAGGCGGTCGAGGTGATGATGCATTGATACGGTGGAATTGGTGTGGGGTTTTGGTGGTTGGTTCGGTTGTGTATTGTGGTTGTGTAGTGGTGGCGCACGGTGGGGGTGATGGTGGTTGTTGATGCATTGTGGTTCGGTGAAGGTAGTGAACGGTTACAGTGATGCTAATGTGATGGTGTTTTGAGGTTGGTTTGTGGCAGCATGTGTGTGTTGTTTTGGTGCTTGAAGTTAAGGTGTGTTGACAAGATTTTGACCGAATGAATTTCATTGATGAATTACTTGCATAATATATAGATTACAATGAGCCCTAAATATGGTAAATACAATTAGATTAACCTAAGTATGGTAAATACAAATATATACATAATTATGGTAAATAATCAAACCATAATCTCCGTCGATCTCATTGACATCCCCCCTCAAATTGATGCTGGACGATCAAAGAGCATCAATTTGCTGACAAGAAACTGATGTCGTTGTCGAGTCATTGCCTTGGTAAACACATCAGCGATCTGAACATCAGTAGTGATATGCAGAAGAGTTATAATTTGACCATCATAAGCCTCACGTATGGAGTGACAATCAACTTCAATGTGTTTAGTGCTCTCATGGAACACAGGATTTGCAGCAATTTGAATGATACTAGTGTTGTCAGCATGAAGTGGAGTAGGCTCACACTGAGGACAACTAAGCTCAGCTAGAAGACCTCGAAGCCAAACAATCTCAGAGCAGGCGGAAGACATAGCGCGATACTCAAATTCAGTGGAAGATTTAGAGACACGATCCTGCTTCTTACTTCGCCAAGAAATTAACGCACTCCCAAGAAACATACACCAACCCGTAATCGAACGACGAGTATCAGCACATCCGGCCCAATCTGCATCACTATAACCTACCAGTTGAAGAGAAGAGTTGGCAGGAAAAAAAGGTCCCCTATCAAGCGTCCCCAACAAATATCGAATAATGCGACGAACCGCGGCCAAATGAAGGTGCCGTGGAGCGTGCATAGATTGACAAACTTGTTGTACGGAAAAAGAAATATCAGGGCGTGTAATAGTGAGATAATTCAAACTACCTACTAATTGGCGGTATAGAGAGGGATCAGGAAGAAGATCACCCCTCCTCCTTTCGATACTTCACATTCACCTCCATGGGGGTATCAACTAGGCGACCATCCTGAAGTCCAGCCAAATTAATCAACTCCTCCATATACTTATGCTGATGCAGGTAAGTCCCTGTTGGACTTGGAAGCACCTCAAGACCTAAGAAGTACTGTAAGGGACCCAAATCCTTCATATGGAAGGATTCCTTCAGTCGATCTTGAAGTTGAGATATCAATTCGGAGTCAGTCCCAGTAATAACAATGTCATCCAAATAGACCAGAAGAAGTACAGTACCTGCCTTTGTGTTAGAGATAAAAAGAGACGAATCATACTGGCTCTGTGTAAATGAGAATCGCAGAAGAGTGGAGCGAAACTTGTCAAACCAAGCACGGGGAGCCTACTTCAAACCATAAAACGACCGCTTTAGCTTACACACATTAGAGGATGGCAAAGAAAAGAGGCTCAGGGGAGGAGTCATATAAATTTCTTCCTTAAGGTCACCATGTAAGAAAGCATTTTTTACATCCATTTGCTGCAAGGACCATCTCTTGGAGCCAGCTATAGCAAGAACAGTTCGAACTGTTGTCATTTTGGCAACAGGAGCAAAAGTCTCCTCATAATCCACACCATATTCTTGACAATTACCAAGAGCTACCAATCGAGCTTTATAGGGATCTAGCGATCCATCAGAGTGAAACTTAACAGAATATACCCATTTACATCCAATAGGTTTGACGGAAGAAAGGCAAGAAACAATATCCCATGTGTGATTTTCTTGAAGGGCTTGAATTTCCTCTTGCATAGCTTTCTCCCAACATGGTTGGGTAACTGCCTGAGAAAAAGAAGTAGGAACTGTGATATGAGATAAATTTGTAGAGAATCCACACCAATTTGGAGGACGAGTAATGCGTGTGGATCTCCTAAGATCGGTAGAGCGAGGAACAGGATCAGGGTCGGGAAGGGGCGGTGGAGTTTAATGTCTTCGTCTTTGATATACCACACGTGCTCTAAAACGTTCAATAGATAGAGAATCATCCTCAAAGTTAACAAGTGGGGCCAAATCAGGAGATGTTAAACGTGCTGCTGGAAGTAATACTGATTCTCAAAGAAAACCACATTCCGAGATATACGAAAGCGATTAGCAACACCATCATAACAAATAAAGCCCTTTTGGGGAATATTATAACCCATGAAGGCACATCGTACGGATTGAGCAGCAAGCTTATGACCTTCATGAGAAGGTAAATGGACAAAGCAAACACATCCAAAAGTATGCAACATGTCATATCCAGGATGTATACCATGCAAGCGAAAATGAGGCGACTCAAACTCCAAATGCTAATTAGGAAGTCGATTAATCAGGTGTACAGCTGTAGAGAGAGCTTCGATCCAAAATCTAGGTGGAACCGAAGATTCCAAAAGCAAAGCTCGAACAACGTCTAACAAGTGGCGATTCTTTCTTTCGACTACCACATTCTGCTGAGGAGTATATGGACAGGATCGTTGTGAGAGAATGCCCTTATGTTGCAAGAAGGTTTGACAATTATGAGACATATATTCTCCACCATTGTCAGACCTCAAAATCTGAATACTGGAAGAGAACCGTGTCTCAATGTAAGCTACAAAAGTCTTAAGGGTGGTGCTGATCTCAATTTTAGAGCGGAGAAAATATATCCAAGTATAACGACTGAAATCATCAATAAATGTTATGAAATACTTATAACGAGCATGGGACGTGATGGGTGCCATGCCCCAAACATCACTATGGATGATCTGAAAACATTTATCAGCACGACTTCCATAAGCGGGAAATGGAAGAGTCTTGCTTTTCCCAAGTTTACAAGCAACACAATCAAACAACAAATTTGATAACTGAGATTGATCTTTATTACCCAATAAACCACATTTAAACAAATAAGATAAAATTAAAGTATTTGGATGCCCTAATCTTTTATGCCAAATTTCATGTTTATGTCCAACACTAAAACAAGCCAAAGATATAGCAGTAGGAATAGTAAATTGAAATGGAAATAATCTTCCGACTTTAAGCCCCTTCACGATCACCTTCCCCGATCCCTGATCCTACACAAAACAACCATCACGAGAGAAACAGACATCACAGTTATTATCAACTAATTGACCAACTGAAATCAAGTTTGTAGATAAGCCTGGAGATACAAAAACATTCTGAAATGAAGACCCAATGTCGCCAATAGCAGTAATTGGAAGGGTACTGCCATTAGCAATCTGAATGTGTTGTGTGCCAGTATAGCTACGCACGTTGTGCAAAGAGTCAGAACTACCTGTCATGTGATTCAATGCCCCTGAATCGACAAGCCAGGGAGAAGAAATAGATTGACCCTTACCTTGTAAGCCTAATGCAGAGAAGGTGGAGACAATCATTTGCTGAACCATTTATGGGGTAAGAATCGGTTGAGACAATCATTTGCCTGAGCTTTACGATTTTGAGGTCGTGTGGGACACTCCTTGATGATATGTCCTGGTTACTTGCAGTAAGTACAAACCTTTTGAGGACAATGGCGAGCAATATGACCATACTCTTTACAACAGAAGCATTGGAGTTTACCCTTCCCTCGTCCTTGTGCAACATATGCAACGGTCATTACATTAGATGAGGATATATCACCTCCTATGGTATCTTGAGTAGCCAACCGTTGTTCTTCACGCAAAAGTTCACCCAAACACATATCCAAAGAAGGAACTGGATCGCGATTCAATAAACCCGCTCGAGCAACTTCAAATTCAGATCGTAACTTCATAAGAAATTGATCTCGCTTACTAACTTCTTGAACTTCTTGTAGTGCCGATAATACCGTCGCAGGGACTTTGCAGGTTTGGTTTACAAGAGATACCACTGCCCATCTTGCAGGGTTTTCACATGCAGACTGGGCTGGGAATGTGGATGATCAAAAGAGTACATCTGGAGGATGTTTCTACATTGGGAACAATTTGGTGGCATGGCTAAGTAGAAAACAGAATTCAGTATCACTTTCCACAGCCGAAGCTGAGTATATAGCAGCTGGCAGTTGCTGTACACAACTCCTTTGGATGAAACAAATGTTGGAGGACTATGGAATATCTACAGAACAAGCCACTGTGTATTGTGACAACACCAGTGCTATCAATATCTCAAAGAATCCAGTCCAGCACTCCAGAACAAAACATATTGACATCAGATACCACTTCATCAGAGAATTGGTGGAACAAAAGATTATCAATCTGGAGCACATACAGACTGATCTGCAACTAACCGATTTGTTTACTAAGGTCCTGGATACTGTCAAATTTGAAAGTCTTAGGAAACAAATTGGAGTATCACCTCCTTCTGAATAGGAACATGCATATTTCATTAAAAAAAATCGCATTTGTTTTTCTTTTTGCATTTTGGTTAACTTATCATATTCTTATATTAAGTAGATCATGTTTTTGCTTGTAGATATATCTGAGTGCTTGTGGCTGATAACGAGACAGATACGTCTGGCTAATAGCTGTCAACATGTCTCCGGATGAATCTAACTAGCACTCAAATCTGGACAATCCTAAGGATAAGTCACTGTTGTCTATGTCATATGGTTGGTACTGGATGTGATTTCATATTCTGTGTGCAGACCTATGATCTAAATCTTGCTTATAGCATTGCAAGTATTTTTCTTATTATCCAAGGGCATGGCTAGTGGAAAAGAAAGCTGTCTATCCAAGCCAAGTTCATACCCTTTAGCTTCAAAATACGATGATTTGAGATAAATGTGGTAATATTGTAGAAGTAAGGGGAAAACCTAGTAAGATAACTTTTGAGAATTGTGTGAATCTACCAATCCAAGTCAAGTTCATACCCTCCTTCTAACCTAAAGGGGAACATACTGTAAGATGACTTCTGGGGATTGTGTGAAGCTGTTTCCACCTCCAAAAGACATTGCCATACTATAGAAAAAGTCGGCAAGCCGGATTTGAGAAAATGTACTTCTTATAGATTTTGATCGGTCTTATTGTGCATTACGGCAATAAATCGATAAGTCAGGGCAATCATATGATTTTTGATAGTATGTGGATGACTAAGGATTGCTCGGATCAGACAGGCACATTAATCAACTTATTTATGTACGTGGTGGATTGTATACTGCCAGATGTATCTGACTCAACAGATGTCAACAAGTGCTCAAATGTGTCTCAGGTATCCAGGTGCATTTAGATTTTTCTTATTCACGAATTTTTAGATTTTATTCTGAAAATCTTTATTTTTAAGGCAGTATATCGTAGGCTAATATGTGTAAATCTTGCAGAACAAGTCAGTTGATTGTGGAGCCCAATTTTGGTAATTTAACTGTTTCTTATTTTCAACAGATTTTGTTTCTATGTTTATCTATTTTTAAGGAAAGAAGTTGACAAGAATCAAGATTCTCCAGTTACCATAATAAACACCAATTCCTTTTATATGAGAACCCTTTTTAAACCCAAAAACCTCAAACGTCTTCATAAACCACACGTCCCAAGTTCCAAAAAAAAACCCCCAATAATCTCTCAACAAAACCCTAAGTTCCGTCTTCCTCTCTCTCGAAATTCTACACCCACTCCAAGACATGGCTCGAAGCAAGCAAACCGGAAGGAGGAGAGTCACCAGAGGCGGCGGTGGCATTGAAGAATCACCTCAACCAGACCCATTGGGGATGGGAACTCCTAGCGGCGCCATTGTTCCTGTATCACCATCCGGCACCAGCCCAACGCCGACTTCACTCTCTACCTCCGGTCCTACTCCAACACCTACTCTCCCCATGGCCCAAATAAGTCGGAACACGCCAATTCTTCCAAAAGGCATGGGCGTAACCTTGGCACCCATATCAGGTAATCTTGGGTCCAGCCATATCTCTCCCTTAGATATTTTTAGTGAACTGCAGGGAGCACGAAAACTTGCTGCCATGAGAAGTGCAAGAGATGCGAAAATTGGGGATGAAGAAGGTGGAGATGAATCTGGTGATGAAAAGGAAAAACCAGAGGAGCAGGAAGAGTCTGGGGAGGATGAAAAATCTGAGGAAGACAAGGACGCAAACAAAACTGGGGATGAAGCACCACCAGAAGAGTCAGAGGAATCTGAGGATGAAGACGAGTCTGAGCAGTCGGAAGAAGAGACTGAAAAGGAGATTGTAATCCCAGACAGAAAGGGAAAACAAAAAGCAGAAGCCACTGCGAGTTTGAAGAAGATAAAGGGTGACACAGCTGCGGGTCCATTGAGATCCAGGTTTGATGTATCTTCATTCGTCTGTACCATCATGCAGACAGCAAGAGGTATGTTTACCCCATTCAATTTCAAATTTTGGTTGTCTGAGGCATACACTGATTTCCAAAAACACATTTTGGGTAAATGGTTGCATTATGAATCTAGAGTGACTATAAGCGAATTTGATGATTTTGAGATTGATGATATTGTGTCACACTTTGGGTTGAAGAAATTGACTGATTGTAAGGGGGAGATCAATGAGACCCTGGTCAAGGAATTTTATGCCAATATCCCTTTTGACTATAACTTCAAAAAAATGTCTTTTTACCACTTCACTATTTGTTAGGGGACAATTAATTAAGATTTCTGCAAAAGAACTTAGAAAGTGGTTAGGATTGAATGAGGATGTGGCTGATGAGGATGAATCTATGGAAGCCACTAATGATGAAATTGCAATGGAGTTGTCAGGGGGTAAAATCACGTGGCCAGTTAAGGGGTTAAAACAATTTTCTAGGTCAGAGATGTCCAAGAAATACCAAATTCTTCACAAAATTGTAAAGGCAAATTTTGACCAACTCATCCATGACTCAAGCTTTAAGAGAGAGTCTTCCAGAACCTTATTTCTCCTAGGGACTAAACGAAACATAGACCTTGCTGCACGAATATGGAACTCAATCACTGGTAGGGTCTCGGGGAGTGTCCCTCGACAGGGGAATACTTATCTATTGGTTTACCCTTAGATTATTTCACAGTTTCTGAGTGATCAGGGTGTCCAGACCCTGCAAGATGATCTAGTGATCACCCCCAAAGTGCTAAAGAGGGCCAGATGCAGAAAAACTCTGGAGGGACAAAATGCTCCCAGGAAACAGGTTATGGATGAGGCTGCTGGGACTCAGGATACAGCTGGTACAGATGTCAGGATACACCAGCTGGAAGCGAAGAATGTTGGTTGAAAGCAGACATATCTGAACTCAGTGTGAGTGTTAAACGTCTTGAAGACATACTAGATCAACTGCTTGGAGGGTCTTCAACAGATGTGGCTCCAGTGGAAGCCAATGAAAAGAGGACTTTTGCTCCCAAAAAGCTCCCTGCCTCAAAGAAGCAAAAGAAGACCAGAGCCTGATTTCCACCCTACCAGTTCCATCTGATCATTTTCAATGTTTTTGAAACATTTTTCTTATGTTTTTCCTTAAAACCTACAGTTCTTGTGATCACATTTAGGTTGTGAATTTTGCATGCAGGTTTTGTGAAACTTATTGCTTCTCCTCTTTCTCCGAAAAGGGGGAGTAGCATTTTGGCATGGGCATGTCATATGTCATATCATCTTTTCAATTTTTGCTCTCTATGTGTTGATCTCATTTACATGCATTAATTGATTGTGTTTATAATGATGCATAACCTGAGGGGGAGATTTTTGATAGGGGGAACTTGTTGATTTCTTGTGATCATTAAAAAGATGATTGGTTTCGGAAAAATAGAAAAAGTCAAAGGGGGAGATTGTTAATTTTATATTATTGGCATTTCCTATTTTTCACAAATGTGTAATTTAAGAAAACTTGATTTAATTACTAAATAAGAGTATTTAGTATTTTATTAAGTTTAATTAAATTATGCAAATATATCACTCATTTTCGAAATTCGTGATATTGTTGGAAAGATTATGATCAAGAAATATTGGTTTAATTGGGATGTTAATCTCGAATTCTTGATCTTGATATCTCATGATTTTGGTAAAATTCTTGATAATATATTTTGTGATTATTCTTGAGACTCAAGCTTATCCGTAGATATAGTAAGTCTCATCTTGATAAGGGTCGAGCTTATCTACGCAAGGTAAGATTGTTTGAACGCAAATCTTGGTTTTGAAAATCCTTGTGTAGGTCAAAAATATGGTGCTAATATTTGAGATCATATTTTATGTTAAGATCTTTTAAGATTTATCATTATCATTGTTTATGGTAAGATTTATTTAAGGATAATTATCTTACCTTTTACTAATTATCTCTACTGTATTTTACAGGTATTAGAGATCTTGTGCAATAAGGAAACTTGGGAGTCAAGTAAACCGAATTGCACTATAAAGAGGAGAAAAAGGGATATTTTGAAAAAGACGTGAAGATACAAAAATAGTGTGGTTCTAGAGACATTCACGTCCACTTCATTAAGAAGTCTTGAAGCTTTATTTTCGTGTGGTGCAAAAATAATTAAAGCTTCAATTGTGTTGTGACTTTGGTACTCCGGAAGGAGGATTCAATCACTTAGAAAGGGAAAGAATTTCAGCGTGAAGATCAAATGGGAGGTTTGGATCAAGATCGAACGGGAGTTCGTGTTGCTGAAAAGTGTTGCAGATTCAAAGAAAACTATTGAAGAGTGGTGGGACGCCAACTCACATTACATGCCATAGAAGGATCAGGGAGTGATCTATTTCTTGGATGTTTGATAAAGTCTATGCGTAGATTTATCCTGTAGTTTAGATTGATCTGTATAAACTCTTTCCTTATATAGTGATTGGTTTTTGTCCGCAGGAAGCGGGCCGTGGGTTTTCCCTGTTAGGGTTTTTCCCACGTTAAGCTCAAATTATTGTGTTCTTGTCCATTTACTATTCTGCACAATTTATTCTGGTTGTTTACGTTTTACTAACTAGACGAATCTGCATTAGCAAGATTCATCTGGTACTGCACTAAACAAAACTTAACGATTTACTGTTAACTGGTTACTGTCCAAACTCATATGTGACAGTTTGTTTATAAAATTTAGACAATCTCAAATTTTCAAACCCAATTCTTCAAAATTTTCAGGCAATGTCAGAGCAAGTAAATCAACAGCAAGAGCAAAGTTCAAATTTCCTCTGAACAAAGAAAACCACACAGAACCAAAATAAATTGGGAACATAAAAAACAAGAAATTATTGGAACAATGAGAATGCAAGTAATGATCGTGCTTCTAATTAGAAGAGGCTATATTACAGATTTGATCCTCATCCTCATTTCTAGAGGATGTTGCCAACTTGCCAGTGGTGCAAAAATTATCAGGGCATTCATATTGCACAACTAAAAATCTTGGTATACACATATAACTTGATATGCCAAGTATCATTTGATTTAGTCCAAAACCAGAAGGAAAATATTCCATAAACAATGGTTCTCGATCATTTATCATCATAAAATGTAAAAAAGTTTCTTGATTTCAGTAAAACAGCAACACACATCACCAATTCGGCATCAATTTAGAACCCTAAATTTCCCAGAACATGAATTCCCAACAAAATCATCATCTTCCACAAAAAAAAAAAAAAAAAAAAAAAAAAAAAACCCTTTCAAACTTGTCAAACTACAAAAATCAGTAGTTGTAAAATAAATAAAAAAAAAATAGAAAACTATTTATTTCAAGAAAATAATCTAACATTCAAGGACCCGTAGCCGGTCAATTGGTTTGGAATGAATCCTGGGCATGATCACTGTTTCACGAGCTTTTGGATCTTGGAGGTGCGATGATAGCGGCGTGTTAGCAATATGGTGGTCAAAGGGGCTGTGAGACCCAGAGTACTGTTGGATTCTAGAGGGGCGATGGTCGTAGTGGTGGCGGTGATGGAGGTCAAAGTGGGTGAAGCGATGATAGCAGTGATAGGAGTAAAGGTGGTCGAAAGGGCGATGGCGGTGGTAATGGAGGTCGCGGAGAGAGAGAGAGAGAGAGAGAGAGAGAGAGAGAGAGAGAGAGAGAGAGAGAGTATAGAAAATTTGAAAAGAAAACCCTATGGCTTTGATGTTTATCGTTTCAGAACGTGACTTGGATCAAGTCGATGAACAGTAGACGACGTAGGAAAAGTCATGGAATTTGGCTCACGGCTTCTGAACAGTAAATGTATGACTTGCCCCTTTTAATATAGTAGGAAGTGATTTGCATAATTGTTATAAATTTCAATGATGAATAGAACAAGAAAAAAGTTTAGTGGCAATTTTGAATTTTTGAAAACACCGTGACGAATAGGGCAAGAAAAAAGTTTAGTGGCAATTTTGAATTTTTGAAAACGCCAATCATCATTGGTGATATTAGAGCATCTCTAATGTTTATGGATATTTTGATCTATGTGACATTTAAGTTGATAATTCTCACCTTTATTGATAAAATAAATAGTGGTATTTAAAGCTTATCTTTAATGGTCATTGTCTTTAATTTTTTGTGCATACATGTGTCTTCAATATTCTGTCTATCAAGTTATTTATATCTGGATATAGTACCAGATAATGTCTCTACCACGTCTACGCCACGTAAGCATACAAATTAGCTATTGAAGATTAAATTTTCATCATTATTTATTTTTTCTAAGTGACAATATATATTTTTTTTTCAATTGATAGATCATCATAAATGCTCTTAACTCAAAAGGAAATATGAAATAAAGACCTCGTTTTTATCTTTTTATTTTTCTCATTTTACATAGCTTCGAAATATTGCTGAGTTGCATTACCGCACTTCTCTTCCACCCTCTATAAAGTGGCCGCCGTTTCGCCCTCCTCCTCCAGGTAACCCGTAACCGCAGTTGCTTTTCTTTTTAACACTCAACACCACCTATATGTTTTTATACATTTCTGTATGTATATACACAAAAATTGAATGTCTTGATTTTTACCTGACAACTTAAATCAAAGACAAACACAGTAGTTGCACATTTTAACAGCAGAAATGATTAGGAAAAAACTGTTTTTAAACCCATACTTGCATCAAAATCTGATCTTTACCAATCGTTTCTCTTCAATCCCTCAAACAAGCCCCCTACCAGGTTCCACTCCCAATGATTTACACTCAGTAGAAATCCAAATAAAATCTCTATGTGAAAAATCCAACACCAGAACCCATTTTATTAAAGCCCTTTCACTTTTCGATCAAATTGTTGATGTGGGTATATCCCCGTCGTGGCACACGTGCAATTTTCTCGTTCAAACCTTTGCCAAGAACAGAGAGTACAAAATGTCTTATAGTGTTTACAGGAAAATGACCTGCCTTGGAGTTTCGCCAAGTTTTCTGTCGTTATCCTCTTTGGCCGAGTGTTTCGTGCATTTCAACATGCCGGAATTAGCGCTTTCCGTGCCTGTTATAATGTTGAAACGTGGATTTAGCATTAATTCGTATGTTGCAAATGTTGTATTGAATGGTTTGTGTTATAAAGGCAAACTCGTTGAGGCAGTGAAACTCTTAGATGAAATGGGAAGAAATTCCATGTCACCAGATGTAGTTAGTTATAATACTTTGATAAAGGGATTGTGCAGAGTGAGGAATTTGAATGAAGCTATAGATATGAGGAGTAAGATGGAACGTGCTAATTGTGTTCCTAATGTGGTTACTTATACTATTCTGATGGATGGTTTTTGCGTGGAGGGCCGGACTCATGAAGCAATGGAATTGTTGGAGGAAATGAGGATTAAGCAGTTGGAACCGGATGTGTATGTATATAACACACTTATAAATGGACTCTGCATTAACGATGATGTTGATAGAGGGAAGGAACTTTTGAATGAGATGCTGGGAAAAGAAATCTCTCCTAATGAAGTTACGTATACATGCTTGATGAATCGTCTTTGTAAGATGGGAAGATTGAAAGAAGTCAAGGTTTTGTTCAATACTATGCTAGAGCGTGGAATTCGTCCCGATGTTGTTACCTTCACAGGTTTGATAAGCAGGCTTTGCAAGGATGGGAAGACTGCAAAAGCAGTGGAGCTGTTTAGTTTCATGCTGGAGAAAGGTGAAGAGCCTAATAACATAACATATAACATTCTAATTAATGGATTATGCAAGGAAGGAATGTTAACTGATGCTTCCAAGATGCTTGAAATGATGAAGGAGAAGGGGAAGAAGCCTGATGTGGTCACTTACAATGTGATTCTGAGGGGACTTTGTGGCACTGGGAACATTAACGGTGCTCTGAAACTTTTCGATTCAATGCTGTCAAACAAGAATTATGTTGACCCAGATGCTTGGACAATCAGCGTGTTGATCCAAGGGCTATGTAGAGAAGGCCGTCTTGATGAGGCTGCAAAAATTAATAGTGAGATGGTTAAACATAAAAAACTTGGTGATGTGGTGACGTATACTGCACTAATTGGAGCTTACCTAAAGGGAGGGAATGTTGGAAGGGCTATGGAACTGTGGAAGGAGGCTTTACAACTAAGCTTGATTCCTGATTCTCGGACTTACAGCGTCATGATTGACGGATTTTGCAAACGTAACATTATAAACATTGCAAAAGGGTTGTTTAGTAAAATGAGATCCTTAGGTCTTATTCCTACGCTGCCTGACTACAATACATTGATGGCATCCTTGTGCGGAGAGGGTAGTTTCGAGCAAGCAAAGAGGTTGTTTAAAGAGATGGTTGATGGAAGAGTTCAACCAGATGTTATGTCATATAATATCATAGTCAATTCATCAATAAAGGCCGGGGACGTTCAATTTGCCAATGAGCTACTTAATGATATGAATAGAAGGGGTTTGACTCCTGATGCTTTTACCTTTTCAATGTTGATTAATCGGTTATCGAAATTAGGAATGATGGAAGAGGCTAAACAGATGTTTGAGAGAATGACTGCATGCGGCTTCCCTGTGGACATCTCTATTTATGATTCATTGCTAAAGGGATTTAGTGCACAGGATGAAACGGAAGAGATTGTAGGTTTACTTCGAAAAATGGGGTCTGAGGGCATTGTTCTCGACTCAGAAATCACTTCAACTATCATGGCATGTCTATGTAATACTTCGGATGATCAAAACATCGTGGAGCTTCTACCAAATTTTGTCCAAGAGAAATTGAAAAACGGCAGCGTTTCATGTGATGAGTTGTTAATGAAACTCGACGAGGTTGTTCCCAAGATTCATTCATAAGCTCTGAAGCAGAAGTAGCCGTAAAATTCATGGTGATTAACGATGCTGGTTCAGGATTCCTGTCAAAGCTCACTGCCACAAATTGAAGGCTATATTGGTCTTTTTATCTGCTACTAATATCACGTAAAGAGACTGGATGATAGGACAAACAAATATTTAGCATGTCACTGTATATTATGAACTTATATATTAACCGCACTGGTAATGTGTATATGAAGAGTTCCTTTTCCTATCAGCATTGATTTTTCTGGTACGCATATATTTATTTTTTAGTTCTGCTAATGCATGCCGAGATGGGAACCTGCATTATGGATTCCGATGAGGCCTCCATATGTGCATTATTTCCAGCATGTAAGTTAAAGATCGCCGTTAAAACTGTTTTACGTTAATGTTTGGTCGATAAAGCTGCAATTCGACCAGATATAATCTAATTATGGAAACAGAGATCAAATATGGCTCAGTCAACTCAAAGACACGGATGAAGGGAGAGCATAAGGAACAGCCTCGGAAGGGGAAGGAAGAGAAGATCGCTGGGAGGGATTGAGGTTGTCGAGGCGTGCTCTTTTCGTGTACCAGAAAACTTTCAAGTTATCATACTAATGGAACGATTGCTGAGCTTATGATTTTAATCCTAAGTTAAAGTCAACAATTAATCACATATTTTAGGGGACGCACAATTTTTCAATCATACATTTCATCAAATTTTATCAAAATTTACTAAAATTTGATTTTAATATATAGCAAACAGGAGCTAATTTGTACATGCTTTAGCGTTGTCTCAAATTTCTCTTTGGATATACTATTGTAGCATAAGATCAAGTTGGTGAGATGTGTGATGGAATATCTTTGCATGATTCGGAGAGCATTGAATTAGAATGAGAGGTTCTGAGATGTTCGTCACCACATTAAGGAGAGTCTGAATATATTCTATCTAGTTAAATAGTTCTCACTGTTATAAAATTAACTTACCTTGAGAGGTTGGAGACGAAATTGTCGAGTATCTCATGAAGAATAACGAATCAATAACATTGAATCATCCACTTGAAGTCTTGGAAATAATGGAATCAAATGAGAGGTTTGAACACGTGATTAAACATTACCCTAAAAATACATTTACTCATGCTCGATTGAGATGCTTAAATGGTTAGATAGTAAATGCTTTAACGGATTAATTAAGCCTACAAACCAAGTATTCTTAAGTACAAAGAATACATGGAAGATGAACAAAGAAAAATTGAAAAATAAGTATGAATTTTGGTAGAAATGATCTCTATAAATTTATAGATGTTCTCTCATGTTTTTAATCATGAATTCTATCTCTATTTATAGAGTTCCAACACACCATTTCATAAGTGACACCACTTTTCACAAATGACTCGAAATGGTTGATGAAAAGGTAATTTGCAAAAATCTGAAAATTCTGCAAACGGTCAAATTTTGTAATCAAGCGATCACTTGGTTTTAAAACCAAGCTATCATTTGACGTTAAATTTCTTAAACAGACTCAAATCCGTTTATACTATGCTATCATCAGATGTTGAACTATGCTATCGCTTGGTTCAAATTTCTAGCATATTCTATTTGATTGGTCCGGTCCGGTCCGGTCCGTCCGGTTCGATTCTTTTGGTTCGATTTTCACTTTTTGGACCTATTATCACCATTTTGACTCGATTTTTGCACTTTTTCATCTCATAATTTGATTTACTCATTTAAGAAATATTTGAACAACCATTTAGAAACAATAAATTTCCAACACTCACATCGACAAACTTGAACTTTCCATTGACGTAGATGACATTCTACATGGGATTCAAAAATGGAAGACATTCCACGTATAAGAGAACAATCCTCTCACAAGAATAGAATTTTGTGGACTGCACCGTTGATGGACAGTAATTTGTTCCCGGGAAATCCTCTGAGCCCTTCTTAATTTTCCCAAATCCTAGGATTCTTTCAACCCATTTTTTGCTTTAACCAATTTTTTTACCAAACTAACATTCTTTTCTCATAAACCTCTCACCATCAATCTAATGCATGGCTTCCTCAACGCTTCTCTCTCCACAAACCAGGCATTCTCTCTCTACCCTCTAATCAACTTTTATCTTTCAACCTCCTAAAACCCCACAAGTATTCTCATGATCTTCGGCCCTGAAGGTCAGGGCCATCCTCCTCCTCCTCCTCCACGTTCTTATCGTTATTTGTCTCTCTTCTTTATTCTTGTCTTTTAATCCCTTGTTCAATGGGAAATTGTTGCTCCCAAGAAAACACAGCAAATGCTCAAGATGACATGGTAAAAAATGTAGAATCTATTGCCAAACCGGTAGAAAACCCCGGTTCTTCCATGCACAACTCCACCTCCCCGCCTAAAACGCCGCCTCCTTCGAAACAAACACCGATAGGGCCAGTTTTAGGCCGGCCAATGGAGGACGTCCGCTCAACTTACACCATCGGAAAGGAGCTTGGGAGAGGACAATTCGGTGTCACACATCTATGCACGCACAAACAAACAGGCGAACAATATGCCTGCAAAACAATCGCGAAAAGGAAACTCGTGAACAAGGAAGACATCGAAGACGTTCAACGGGAAGTCCAAATCATGTATCATTTGATAGAACAACCAAATATTGTGCAACTCATGGGGGCTTATGAGGATAAGCATTCTGTACATTTGGTGATGGAATTGTGTGCAGGAGGAGAGCTTTTTGACAGGATAATTGCAAAGGGTCACTACACAGAACGTGCTGCTGCATCTTTGCTTAGAACAATTGTACAGATTGTTCATACATGCCATTCAATGGGGGTTATTCACAGAGATTTGAAGCCAGAGAATTTCCTTCTGTTGAATAAAGATGAAAATGCACCTCTCAAGGCAACAGATTTTGGGCTCTCTGTGTTCTATAAAGAAGGTTACATTTTGCAGATTCTTTTAAAATTTTCTCTACTTAGTTCTCCATTTCATTATCGTGTATATTTGTAGAACAATTATGCTATAGGGGCATAAAGAATGACCGAAAGTTTTACACCCACACACATTACAACAATCTGTTTTTCTATCCATCACATCAACTTCAAAATCAACAACTCACAACCCTCCACATCACAAAGTAACATTTTTATTCGTAGAAAGTGCGTCATTCTGTCAACGATGCTGGTAAAGAAAAATAAAAGAGCAGATTTCACATCTAACCAACCGTGACATAATAGTTTAAACTTTTAGATGATGAAATTCAACGTATTATGTATGCTTATTGCAGGAGAAGTATTTAAAGATATTGTGGGAAGTGCATATTATATTGCTCCTGAAGTGTTGAAAAGAAAATATGGTCCAGAAGTTGATATTTGGAGCATTGGGGTCATGTTGTACATTCTACTGTGTGGAGTCCCTCCATTCTGGGCAGGTATTTCTTCATTTCTCTCCCAAATATGGTGGTTTTGAAGTAGAAAAGAATTGAAATAAGAGAAATTTGTGGTGCAGAATCAGAGAATGGGATATTCAATGCAATTTTACGTGGACACGTGGATTTTACAAGTGACCCTTGGCCTTCGATTTCAAATGGGGCAAAGGATCTTGTAAGGAAGATGTTGAATTCAGACCCTAAGCAAAGGCTTACAGCATATCAAGTTCTAGGTATGAATTTAGAGTAATGGACTTTGACATAATATCTTTGGTCACATTAAGATGTTCTGATTCAAAAATATTTCGAAGGAAAAAAATAAATCATAAAACAAAATATCATGTTTTCAGATCATCCATGGATCAAAGAGGATGGAGAAGCACCTGACACACCGCTAGATAATGCTGTTCTTGACAGGCTCAAACAATTCAGAGCTATGAACAGATTCAAAAAAGCTGCACTTAGGGTAATTATACTCTGGCTCTAAATTTCAACTTTTCCCTCTCATTCCCTTTACTCTTATATTGGAAAAAAGACGTTGCTACAAGTACAGCCAACTTTACTCCCTCTCACACTGTGTGGAACCTCTGTGTGTGGGCCCATCTCCACACACACGGATCTTACATATAGTGAAAGGGAGTACACCTGAGAGTAAACCCTAAACAAATCATTGGAAAAAATGAATGGATCCATAAAGTTTGGATTGTTCTCTGATAATGACCAGGCAAGACTATATTTCTTGGTTTTATATACATACTGTTAGTCTGTTACTTAGAGAGAAGTTACATAAAATTTGTTTATAACTCTAACACGTACATCAAATTCCCGAATGGTAGGTTTCGTTGGCCAGACAAGATTAAGAAAGAAAAAGTAATACTCCTTCCATCCCTTGAAGATTAGCTTGTTTTTTTTTTTTCCACATAGATTAAAAAAATGTAATTAATGTCATTGGAAATATAATTTTTTCTTACATTTTATTAATATATACCCGCATTAAATAACGTAATAAATATGATTATTTTATATTTGTTTATAACAATGAATATTAAACAAGGGTTTATTAGAAAACTTAAAAACATCTATACTTTCAATAAGAAAAGTGACATATAATTTGAGACGGACAAATAAAAAATGTAAGAACCTGTTTGGTAATGGGAAAATTTTCACCTCAACTATTCAAACTCAATTTCAATCATTCATTCTTAGTCAAGCCACAATTTTTGACTTTTCAAACTTTTTAAAACCACACATTCATCAAAAAATAAAAAAAAAAATCACAAAAACCAAAAATTTTTACATTACCAAATGGATTCTAAGTCTATCTTCATGGGATGGAGGGAGCAGTATTATTTTGTTAAGTAATGTGAAGCAAATATAAGCCTAATGGTTTGTTGTTCTTGGACTGAGTAGGTTATTGCTGGTTGCCTGTCAGAGGAAGAAATAATGGGATTGAAAGAAATGTTTAAAGGAATGGATACCGATAACAATGGTACGATAACTCTTGAAGAACTAAAGCAGGGACTGGCAAAGCAAGGGACAAAGTTATCAGAATATGAAGTTAAACAGTTAATGGAAGCTGTAAGTTCCCAAAACTGATAGTTTTTATGATGCATAAATTCTCATTCTGAAAGTACTAGGATTTATGTTGATGTAATAATAATATACTTAACTATCTATATGAAAAATTAGGCCGATGCTGATGGGAATGGGACGATTGATTATGAAGAATTCATTACAGCAACAATGCATATGAACAGAATGGACAGAGAAGAGCATCTTTACACTGCCTTCCAGTACTTTGATAAAGATAACAGCGGGTATAATTATACAAGGACGATAACATTAAACGATGATGTTGATATCTATACTTGGGAATAGGGTGAATGCTAGTCTTTCGCTAATGATATTCTTTATGATCAGGTATATTACAATAGAAGAACTCGAGCAAGCTCTTCGAGAGTTTGGCATGAATGACGGGAAGGACATAAAGGAAATCATCTCAGAAGTTGATGCTGATAATGTAAGCACTGAATCTCAATATCATAGGAATGGAGCCAGTAACCAACAAGAAACTAAGTCTAGCTCAGCTAAATCCACTTGAGAAGAATTTATAAATAGATAGAAATGAATGGTTAATAAGCGATAATACTTTTGGGTCCATAGAATGTGTGGTTGGAAATGAAGTTTGAAAATTTATAAATGAAGCTGAGGGTAGACATTTTGCATGAAGTGCCCACCAAATGAATTTTGTGTGTTTAATAGGAAAGTCATTCTTAGACTAAGCAAACTTTTCAAATGCATGCAGGATGGTCGAATTAACTATGACGAGTTTGCAGCCATGATGAACAAAGGTAATCCAGATGCATTAACAAACCCCAAAAAAAGACGAGAAGTTTCACTCCCTAAATTTGATTAAGTTCAACATGGGAGACTCATAAATTCATCATATACCTCAATTTCTTCATTGGAGGGAAGGTTCAGTTATCAGATTTCAGAATACAAACTCCCACCGTGGGTTTTGTAAATCATTGATGCTAACATATATTTGGTAAGATGCTCAAATATTGATGGAATACCAGTGAGACTTCTTTACAAGAGATTATTAGCAATTGAGGTTTATGTTATACTAAGGATGCTAGAGTGGTTGGACTGATGTATGTATTTATGTATGTATTGTATACATATGTATGTATACTTGTACTATCAGTTACTTTATCTCGAATGACATAGCATCCACAATGTTCCAATGTAACACATGAACATATATTTAAATATTCTGGTACATATGTCATCATTGTACATACAAATTCTATGAACTAGCTTTATACCAACTCAAAAACCAAGCTTGTGCCTTATTCCGTCTTACAAAACATGAAAAGGTGCATTCTTTACATAGTTTCAGCATGTAAAAATGACTGATACTCAACTCGTCGCTTTAAACCGTTTTACTGGAGCTCGTAGGGAGGACAAGTATTCGGAATCTATTTTATCCATCCCATCAAAAAGATAACTAAAAGGTGGCATTTTAATGTACTTTCCTGTACCTGGAACAATTTTCAGTTCATCGTTTTCCCATACGATTCTTCCTCCCGCAATGGTTACTTCAACTTTTCCCTACGAAAATAAAGAGAAATAATGTTTCAGAACCTAAAGATTTCATAACAGAAGCAACCATTACAAATGAACAATGGAAGTTTCATATATAGAAAAAAAAAAATGCATATTAGATGTTATATAAGTAAGTATTAAAATGAGTGATTCTCTTATTAGATAAAACTGATAATAAGTTGTATTTTGACAAAGTTTAGAGTTAATTTTAAAATAAGAAACTTTTGTTTTACTTAAGAGAGAAATATAACTTATTCAAGCATGTTTGATGCCATCTTTTTGTACCGAGGCAGATTATGTGCTTCCATCTCTACTATTTATTTCATCTTCGTTTTAAATTTGTACCAAAGATTTTGCCAGGTGACATAACCGCCTTTACTTTTGCCTTAAAGTGAGGACTGGTTTTTGTCCTTTAGTCTGATGCAATCTCTTTGTACTCTTTGTTCATTTGCCAAGTGAAAAATACTCTTTTGGAAAGTCTTTGACTTGTAAAATGGCTTAAACATGTTTGGCAAAAAAAGTTGTTTAAAACTAACTTTTAAGCTCAGCCAAACAACACACAATTATCTTTCCCGAGCAGTAACAACTTATCATATTCTCAAATGATACACCTTGTTTCTTCATGTTGCATCTTAATCATGAACTAAACTTACTATTTCAATACTAATGGGGAGGATAAATACCTTTCCTTTAAGTCCCTCGTAAACATTTGTATCTAATCGAGAATGGTGGAATCTTGAACTTATCTCAAAGCTTGAATTGGGATTCAATATGATAATATCTGCATCTGATCCAACAAATATTGCGCCTTTTCTTGGATATATGTTGAAGATTCTAGCACTGAAAAACAATTAGAAAAGAAAAATATCTAGTGTAAAGCCGAATTACCATCATGCTTTCGGTAAATTGGGTAGAGATTCTCGAAGTTCTTAGTATGATACATGGAAATTTATTTTCTTAATAAAGGTTAGTGAAATGAACATACCACTCAGTACTTGTCAACCTAACATAATCAGTGATGGATATTAGTCCAGATACCTAGAATAGATAGAATAACGCAAGAAGGGAATGAGCACTGTGAGTATAGATGGACAAGAAGTTAATGTTAATGATGAATATTCTCCAAATTTTACACTTCTAGCACAATCACCATTTAGTACGAGTCTAGTGTAAACCGTGAATTGATTTGGAAAGATGTATATATATATTAGCAGTAAAAAGAGTACATGAGAACATACCACCATGGAATCCCAGACTATATGCATTCTCTCTTCAATACCTAGAGGACAACAAGAGCCACACGAGGTTTGTGTGTAAATAAATACCCAAAATAACCCATAAACAGACGAGCCATATTTATCTGATTTTAATTCAAAATATGAGGAAGATTTTAGAACATGCTATTACCATTTACACCGTTAGGTATTTTCCGAAAATCGTCAATTCCTAGGGCTTTTTGGGTAGAATTAAAAGAACAGTGATCAGTTCCCACTAGCTGCAACATGTAAATCACCTTAATAACTATATAAGTACAAGTATATCAACTATCAGGATAAGTATAACATCAAAACCAGAATACCATGCCACTGCAGGATAAAGTTTGCAGTTTTACCTTGAACCTACGTATAAATATTTAAGTAGAAACTTCTCGGGAAAATAGGCTTTATGTATCAACATAATAAAGAAATAAATTAATGCATCAGCCTTTCTAGCATTTTGATAAACTCCATTTATAATTTAGAACTAGTATTTACCTTGTGCGATGCAAGGAAGTTGCTTTCTGCAATATCTATTTTGATAAGTATTCGTAAAATTTTAATGCTTTTACATAATCAATACAAATATAAAATGCATAAAATAATAATATTCTATTACAATAATTATTAAAATTGAAAAAGCAACATAACTAATCCAAATTATTAAAAACTTATTCCACAATATCTATTTCAATAAATATTAGCATAATTTTAATGCTTTTACATAATCAATACAAATATAAAATGTATAAAATAATAATATTTTATTACAATAATTATTAAAATTTAAAAAACAATATAAATAATCCAAATTATTAAAAACTTACTTGAATAGTAAATGTCAATTTATATATTTAAATAAAAAATGACCATAGATTTTAACAATTTTTGTGAATTATTGTTAATTTCATTAAAAATGCAAATTAACATAATTTCTGCTTTTGTCTCTTATATTTAACATTTTTTTTTCCAAATTTCTAAAAAAATCATTTCATAATCTCAATATTAACTACACAGACTTAAATACGACATTAATCTACAGGAATTCAAATGAAAATTGCAATAATCAACACGGATTTAAATACGATATTAATCCACACGGATTTTTATTTATTCTATTTTATTTTAGTTTTTTCCCCAAAAATTGCAAATGCATTTTGGCGAGAAAATGACTTTTAATGCTTCTTTTTCCACACTTCTACCTTTTTATATATAAAGACAAAGATAAAGATAAAGATATAAAGATTGTTTGCTGATTTTCATGGACACGACCAGTAGTTTTATAATGAGAGAAAAACCTGCAGAATCCCAGTTGAGAGAGCAGCCCGAAGAGCCTTTCCATGCCCAGGTCCTCGAATGGGTGGGCTCATGACGAACCTGTAACATAGAAGATCACAATGATCTCTTCTCGCTTAAGATAACAAACATGAAACTTCATTTGGTGACATGGGAAAGTGTCAATGTAAAACTAAGGAGAAGAATATGACTTTTACTTGGCTGCAAACTTAAAATCGGGATCCCAGAGGCCAGAATCATCAAGGGCTAATCCTGCAACTATTGGCTCTCCAATGACCCTCTGTCCTGCATTAATAATATTATGGAAAAAAAGAAGTACATTAAAAGATTAGCTTCAATTATGTAGAGGTTAAATTTAAGGAAAACTGAAAGCAAAAGAGTTTTTCTTTATTTCACTGTATATTGTACACCCCAATCATCTCTTTAAATAGTACAACAAAGGAAGTAAAAGGGAGGGGGGGGGGGGGGGGGGGGGGGAAGGGAATCTGCCAATTAATCCCCTAATAAACAATCAACAGCAATTTGATTTTTTCTATTCTCCTTTGAGAATTGAAGGATTTTTTATTGGGTGGGTTCAAATTAAAAAAAAAAAAAAAAAAAAGGATTTTTTGTATACCTTACTTCCTTTTTTCCTTATATCAATAACTCAATCAAAATGCAATTATCTCCGAGAACAAAATGTCTGTTATGCTAAGGCAGGTAGGATCCCCATCCCAATGAATTCGGCATTTCAACAAAAACATTGTTTCATGCCAGTTTAAATTGTTGTTTTAATTCTTTGGAATTCAGCGACACAGTATCACAACACTTGAGAGGCTGTTCAAAGCTACAGATGAACAAAGAACACAAGAAAAAGAAACGGGCTTTCTTTTAAAGTAAATGTACACATAGAACAAACGTATACTCTCTTTAGGGGCATAGTATATAGTTTTAACTAAACTAGAACACCTGAATTCACATCAGGAGAACATAATTTAATAGGCTTGGAACAGAGGGAAGGGCTAGCTTTAGGACACGAGGGAATTTTGTAGAAATTACAGTATCTGTACTGTCGTGCAATTATGGGCGCTGGGAGGTTCTTGGATTAAAACATTAAATGACAGCAGCTTCTTGAGAAATTTGAGCAACAAATATTTGTAAAATTTAAGTGCTTAAAACCTGATTTTCGAGCTCTAGCTATTTCTTCCATTGCATCAATGCTCATGACATGAACGACATATAGAGGAGTGTTCACAAAACCAGCTAAGCGAATAGCTCGACTAGTAGCCTCTCCCTCTAGCTGCATGAATATTAAACAGAATTAAAAGTTTAATAGGCATAAGGTCTAAGAATAGATTGTTAACTTCCATAAAGTAATGCCTTAGGGTTGAGTGTTGAAGACTGAATAAGATTTAAAAAAAAAACTACGCTTAGACCTGTTAGACAACAAGGAAGAGGTTATGATCTAAAAGATGCCTCTTGTTTTCTGCAAGCAATCTAACCAGTTAAAGGATTGTAAATTAGATGAGAAATCAATAGAATGAAAATCAAAGTTACAGCTTCTATCATCATTCTCCAAGGGTATGTTTGATTCAACATTTTCCTTTTCCATCTAAATTTTCCCACCATTTTTGGTAAGAAAATATTTTGTGGAAAATTGTCTAAAATGTACTTTACATGAACAAATGTTTCAATCAAACACAAATGAAGGAAAATATTTTACTTGATTGGACATTTTCCATGGAATATTGGAGTAATCAAACACACCCTAAAGTTCTGTAATTTCAAACCCGTGAATCATTTAGAAACTACAAAAATATAGAGTAAGTCAGTACATAACCATGTACATAGGGTACAATATGTGTTACTTCATTTAAATGAGAAAACAAGCTCAACTTTTCATAAAATGAACAGAAACAGGATTTTATATTCTATTGCAAGATTCCTTTTGTAAGAGAAGAATTTGACTAACATGCAGAATTGCAGGATTGAATAAACACATAAAAACTAACAAGTCATTGTCAGCAGTAATGCTTTTCATAACAAAGAGGTTCAGTAAGATATTACCATTGGCGGCCTCGAAAGTGCATGACCCTCTGGACCAGTAATACCAAGTTCAATCATTCTCTTTTGCCCCTCAAATACAGCGTCTCCATTTTCCGCATGAACCATTGCCACGGCACCAAGAGATTTGCATTTCTTGAATCCCTCCAATAGAAGCTCGTCGTTAACCATAAGAGCACCCTTATAGGCCATGAAGAATTTAAACGAATTGATACCTATAAAGGGCAAAAAGTGAGCTGACATCAAAACAAGGTAAAATTGCGTCAAACCCTCACAAATGAAACTGAATATATTGTTGATCACGCTCAAGCCTACTACTTGAAAGAAGATAGACCTTTGTCCTTGACCATAATTTCCATTTCTTTTGAAACAGTCTCGTCCCATTTTGTAATTGCCATGTGGAAACCATAATCCATGCAAGACTTCTTTGCCTTTTCTACATAAGCTTCATAACCTGCTGACAAACTCCCATTTACAGGAATAACAAAATCAATATGCATAGTTGTTCCACCAGCTAATGCTGCAGCATGTCCGCTGAAAAAGTCATCAATCATCTGAGTGTCCATGAAATCCATAGCCAGGTGTGTGTGAGGATCAATCCCTCCTGGTATAATCACAAATAAGTATAAGGCAATCCTAGATCATGTGAATTTAAAATCAATTCCAAAACATACAAGACTCTAAATAGATAAATTTGTCACATCTCTCACAGTTTAAGCTTTTAGATGACATAGTTCAACATAATTCATGTGTCAAGGCTTTCATGAAAAATTACTCTTACCTACACGTGAGGAGGCTTGTTGAATACTAAGCCTCTGTGTGGTTTAACTAAAAAAGTTGATAAAAATCTAAGTCGATGTCAAAAAATAATTTTAACCAAATATTCCATTTGACCTACAACTTTTATTGACTTTTCAACTACATATTTCATCAACTTTATCAAAATTTGCTAAAAATCTGATATTTAGCAAAACCAAATATGGGCTAAATTTACAAAGATAAATGTATATGGATTCTAACAATTTAAGTTATAGATGAGGTGATTTAGCAGTATGAGGTGTGTGCTAGAATGTGAAAGAGAACACATTCAATTTTCTCGTTGTAGGTTGTTAGAAAGCAAGATAAAGAGAAAGGACATTTAAGATCTATGAAATTTCATGCTTATTAAGGAGAAAATTGTACAGAACGCGATGAGGAGATTTTGGTGAATGATTGTGCTAAGATATAGAATCAGCGCAAAAATTAATATAGCAGGCTACATTTGAAGTTATGCAACATCATCACGGGGAAATTGTAGTTGTTTGATGAATCAAGTGCTAAAATGCTTAGCATAATTACGTATACTCTAATTACCAGGTCAAAAATCTAAAATTTCCCTGAATCCAAACTCTATGCCCAAGCTGAGAAAGTTTATATGTCAAGCAAGAGTGAACTAACTGTACTCACATTGACTGACCAAATCTCAACATTTCATAGTTTACAAAGGTAAGTATTGATACTCCTGTTTACCATATGCATAAATGTGATAGCAAAATAAGAGCTTATATAACATTTCTAGAAGTTGTTACTCCAAAAAGAGTTGTCCGCGAAGAAATGTTTAATTTTTTATGCATTTAAAACTCCCAAATGCCATACAACTGAGTGAAGAGAATTACCTGGCATGACATACTTTCCAGTGGCATCAATAACCATCACATCATCACCTACCTGCAGATTCATTGAGTAAGCCTATGTTCTTTAACGCAATGATTACAATTTATAAACAATATGTAAATTATTGAAATGGAAAAGTTTTTTTTTTTTTTTACTAGAAAGAGTATATACAAGAAGTGAATATTACATATTTACCACCCAAGTCCCTAACATTCACTAGATGCTATATTGGTACAATAGTAAGAGAACTATACATGTTTACAACACTCCCCCCTCAAGTTGGTGCATAGATGTCACATATGCCCAACTTGGATATCGATTGATAGAATGAACCACTAGCCACTCCGTGTGTCATGATGTCGGCTAGTTGATTTTCACTTTTAATATTTGAAATCTCTAAATTCTTGGAGTCGAGGTCCTCTTTGATGTAGTTTCTGTCAACGTGCTTTATTCGATCATGTTGAACTGGATTGTTCGCTATCTCAATAGCTGCAGTGTTGTCTCAAAAGAGTAACATATGTTTACTTGGACCAAAACCAAGTTCACTAAGAAGAATCATCAACCATGTAAGTTCGGTAGTTGCATGATGCAAAAAACAATATTCTGCCTCTGCACTAGATAATGAAACCACGTTTTGCTTCTTACTTCTCCAAGTAACAAGATTTCCTCCAACAAATGAATGAAACATATCTCGATGTAGATTTTCTATCCAGTCTTGATCCAGCAAAATCAGAGTCTGTATAACCCACAATGTCTAGATGCTCTCTTTTGGAGTACAAGACGCCATTGCCCAGAAAGGACATTAAATATGCCAAAATACGATTAATTGCACTCATGTGCTAATCACTTGGGTTATGCATGAATTGGCTTACAATACTCACCGCATATGAGAGATCAGGTCCTGTGTGAGTAAGATAGATCAATTTTCCTACCAATCTTTGATATCTCTCTTTGTTTGTAGGAATCTGATCTGAGTAGATAGATAGGCCATGATTCACCTCAATAGGTATATCTACGGGAGCACAAGCTGACATACCAATTTGTGCTAGGAGATCAAGAACGTACTTACGTTGGAAAAGGACAAGTCCTTGCTCGGATGGTGATAATTCAATGCCCAAAAAATACTTCAGAGTACCCAAGTCTTTCATTTCAAACTCCTTTGTCAAATGAACTTGAAGCCTTTCAACTTCACTGGGGTTACTTCCAGTAACAATCATATCGTCTACATATACAATGAGTAAGGTAATATTCCGATCATTTCTTTTATAGAATAAGGTATGGTTAGCCAGTGTCTGCTTAAAACTGTACTTCTTCATTGAACAACTCAACCTTCCAAACCATGTCCTTGGTGATTGTTTTAGCCCATATAAGGCTTTCTTCAATTTACACACCTTACCTCCTAGAGGATTAAAACCTATAGGTGGATCTATATACACTTCTTCTGTCAGATCACTGTGAAGAAATGCATTTTTAACATCAAATTGTCTCAATGGCCAGTCAAGATTGACTGCTAAAGATACAATAACTCTAACAGTATTCATCTTGGCTATTGGAGCAAAAGTTTCTTGATAATCAATTCCATAGGTCTGTATGTAACCTTTGGCAACCAACCTAGCCTTATACCTGTCCACGGTCCCATCAGACTTGTATTTTAACGAGTACACTCATTTGCACCCTACAATTCTCTTTCCTGGTGGTAGAGGGGACACCTCCCAAGTAGAATTCTTTTGAAGAGCATCCATTTCTTCTACCATAGCAAATTTCCACTTAGGTTGATCAAAAGCTTCATGGAAATTATTAGGAATAGAAATGGAAGAAAGTTGAAGGGCAAATGCCAAGTTAGTCTTAGATAAACGGTGGTAAGAGATATAGTCAGAGATAGGAAATGTAGTATTGGAAGAAGATGTTGAGAAACCCAACCTATCAGGTGGTTTACGATTCCGAATGGAATGTCTCCTACCTATGGTGTCAATATTGTCTGAAGCTGCAGGGTTAGAATTAGAAATAGGCATAGAGTTAGGAGAGGTAGGTGGTGAAATATGTACCTCATTTTCAATCATAGAAGAGTCCGATGGCACCGTAGTATCAACAGGAGGACTATCAGAGTCTGAAGAGGGCCCAACTGTGTCTTCGGTAACTAGTGCTGGGCTATGAGGGATATCTAGATTTCTCCTAGTATAGCATATTTGGAACAACCTTGGTGATCTATCACTCTCAACTTCGGACTCCCCCTTCCCCCAGAAATCCAAACTTTCTTCTCTTCTAACCACATTTGTTCCTATTCTTTACTACAAACCTCCACCTGAAGAGGAACTAAGGACACATCATCCGGAAAAAAAGACTCAGATTCACAGAATTCAACGTCCATAGAAATGTAATATTTTCCTGTAGGGGGATGAAAGCATTTGTAGCCCTTTTGGGAGCTAGAGTAATCAAGGAAAACACATTTCAAAGCACGAGGATCGAGTTTGTCTCTAAGATGGGAGTGCACATGAACATAATATACACAACCAAAAATTTTGGGACAAATATTCAAGGTAGAAGGAATAGGGTGAAACCTTGACAACATCCTTAGGAGAGTTTGAAAATTGATTATGAGAGAAGGCATACGATTGATGAGAAAGACGACAGTTGTCACAGCTTCAGCCCAAAAACGTTTTGGAACCCGCATAGTGAAGCATAAAACTCTGGCTACCTCAAGGATATGCCGATGTTTACACTTCGCTATACCGTTCTGTTGTGGTGTGTAAGCAAAAGTTATTTGGTGGAGAATACCGTGAGTCATGAAGAAGTTGGCAAGGGTTTGGTTCACAAACTCGCGACCATTGTCAGAATGAAAGACCTTAACACGGGTATGAAACTGTGTCTCAACCATTTTTGAGAATTGGGGAATAACATGCACGACGTCACTTTTAGATTTTAACAGCACTTCATAGTATTTGGCCTACGATAATCAAGTTCCAAGAAAATGGAGTTCATTTCAGTGTAATACGTGACAAGAGGTCGTCCCCCTTGACTCAATTGGAAAGATTTTCTAACTAACTCATAAATTTGTGTGGAACCAGAGACATCAAGGTAGCTTCTCTTAACCGCATCCCAGACATCTTTGGTAGTATCACACTGAACAAAATGTGCCACAAGAGTGTCGATCATAGAATTTATAAGCCAAGACTTAACAATAGCATCATCTGCCACCCACTCACTCACCGTAGTCACGATCACTATTACTCGGTGCAGTTTTCTCACCAGAGATATGATCTGTTTTCCTCATACCTACAATGTGCATCTCTAAAAGTTTTGACCAAACATGATAATTCTTTCCATCCAACTTAATATGAATTGGAGAAGATGTTTTGTGAACTAATGATGTCACAATCTTGTTCTCAGCCATTTTTCAATTCTAAATAACAGTAAAAAACAACCAACACTCAAAGGATTTTTCAAAGCAGAAATTTTACAATGCAGGCAGTGTCTCTTCAAGTGCAATCAAGGAAACTACCTATTTCCCAAAAATGAGTTATTCCAACATATAACAAGACAAGAGACAACAATGCTTAGCTGAAAAAGAGCTCACTGAGCTATTAGGAGTTTTGCCGGAGCTGACCAACAGAGTCGCCCACGACTCGTGTAGTCGTGCAGGGAAGGGGGCACGGGACAAATCGCGCTGGCAGGGTCGCGCAGACCAAAAATCGCGAAAAAAAAATTCCAACATCAGAGAACCAAGTCGCCAGCGTCTTCGTAGGTCGTCGCCGGCGCTGTGATGGGCCGGGTAAGTGACGGGTCAGGCAGAAATTTGGAAGCTAGGGTTTTGTCTCTGGCTCTGATTCCATGTAGATTATTGAAATGGAAAAGTTTTTATTTTTTTTCATTTACTAGAAAGAGTATATACAAGAAGTGAATATTACATATTTACCACCCAAGTCCTTAACATTTACTAGATGCTATATTGGTACAATAGTAAGAGAACTATACATGTTTACAACACAATACAATTTCCCAAACCACTTTTTACCCACAAACATTTTTTGAAACCACTTTTTAACCACATATTTTACATAAATAAATCAAATAAATTGAGCCGCCAATTTACAGAACACAGAAAAAATCATATGCCACGCTATCAATCATTGTACGACGTAGCAACTTCCACAAATTCAACTGTCATAATCATATAAAGAAGAAAACAAGAAACTGAAGTCCAAACTTCATCCGAGATTGACCCTTCGTAAATATTACATCCAATTACTTATAGCTTATATAAGCTACATGGCAATTGCAACACTGCAGAACAAATGTATGAATGTTCATGAATAACGGAAGTCAGTATAAAAATCAGTTTGGGTGTCTATTACAATAAATCTTCTTGACAGGCTTTCTTGAACCAGAACAAACATAATCTTGGGGTTGACCATTTGTAAACGTTAGAATCAATTACTTATAGCTTATATAAGCTATATGGAAATTGCAATAGCGCCTAACAATGTACGAACGTTAATAAATAATGAAAGTCAATATAAATATCAGTTTGAGTGAGTTTACGATAAATCTTCTTGGCAGGTTTTCTGGAACAGATCAAAATGCAGCATATCCCTCCTTCGTTATTATGTTCAAATACCACAGCACAATTTTATGATTCGAATATTGAAGAAAACAAAAGTCTGTTAAACCAGGCTCCCATTTCATGTCATGTGAATTTATTTGAACATATAGATGGGTACTGGGTAGATAATAAATTTTTAATCACATTACTACTGAGCATTGTTTCAAGAATCAAAATTGCGTCAGTTTGCAAAACTATTAAGAGACAAACTCATTCAAAAGCTAGTTTCATACCTATACTTTTAACCCAAAAAAATTTATCCTTCAGAAATCAATTTGTATTTTGCTTGTCAATTTTCTGTTTCAACGATATAGTTTTCACTACTTACATAGGTTATGAACCAGCTTATTTAAATAAGAATCAATCTAATAACTCATGTCAAGTTCCAGTAGAGCCATGAACCATGTTATTATGACCTTTATGTAATAATACTTTAGCAATAACTAATTCTTTTTATACTTAAAAGTAAGTTTTAGTTACTTATAAGCTTTGCTAAACATGCTCAGAGTCATTAGCTTCCATTAGGTAAGTTTATCAATCAATTTCTGATAAAACTATAAACTTGAACTAATCAATATAATGAGGAAAATTACCTTGATATTAGACTGCACTGCAGCAACAATACCATCCTCTATATATACGTCAGCAACCTCTTGACGGTGAGAATTAACAACTGTTCCTCCCTTAATCAAAATCTTAGGAGGAGACCCCGAAGCAAGTCCACATTCAGATTCACAGTATCCAAACCCGGCATCATAGAACTGCCACAAAAAAATATTGAAAGATGATTTCAAAACACTGTATGTTGAAAATCAAAATCCATCTAATAATTGCAGGGAAAAGGGGATCAAAATCAATATTATGGCTGTTCTCGAGCGGAGAGCTGTTGCTACTGGACTCAATATTTGCAGGGAAAAGAGGATAAAAATGTTTGGGTTGAAGTTGATTCGAAGGCTGGACTTCTCATATGTAATAAGATCTCAATGGGACCTTGGAATGTACAATATACATCTGGAATAATTTCTAAAGAGGTCGTGTTCACACATATGGAGAGAGTGAAATGGGGTATCCGGTTTGTTTGCTAACAAAGGGCAAGAAGAACAATGTTATAAATCTGCTGCACATCTTCGAGGGAAAGTCAAATGCTTAATTAGGCTAGAAAAGATTGGACTTCATTCCATAAGATTGATTAAATGATGTAAGTAGCTTCTTGAAATTGGTAAGTGTTATATTGGATAGTGCATACATAGATGATTTTGCTTTGTTAAAATATTGTATTCTTGGAGTAGTACTCCAATTGCATTTTCATGTAAGAAAATAGCTATCAAACTTGTAGAATGCATGGTGGAGGTAAGACTCATTACGTCCCCTCCTTGTTTTGTAATTTTTGTTAAAATCAATAAAACATGTATCTGGCTTGGATTTTCGAGTTGACATATTTCCAAAAACAAATCCTCTCTGTATCAATTATAAATTTGTTTATTTTTTTTTTTTGGGTAAAACGGGTGACTTGAATAGAGAAAATGTATTTGATTAAAAGGAGTTTAAAAAATTGTGCTGCTTATAAAATGATTTATAAATTGTAACGAGTGTGTTAAAGAGTACAGCTTAAACCCAACTTCTCTGTTTGGTAAAAATGAAACCAATTCCATAACTGTTAGCTCAACAATTAAAGAAAGAACTATTTTTTTATTTTTTTTGTGTGGTGGGGGGGGGGGGGGTGAGAGAACGATTCATTGTCAAGCTTCGTGCTTCGATTAAACCCATTAGTTTTCCTCTCTTGGGATCAAAATAATAACAAAATCATTAGAATCATGGGATTTATTACTAAAATTTACAAGTATGGATAGATACAACAGTCGACTAGTTTAAGTCAATCAAGAATGGAAATGGGTTTGTGTTTGATTACCTGATTGGGCTCTGAAACTGATAAGAAGAGCGAAAGAAGAAATATGAAATGAAAAATCCGAATTCTGAGTTTTGAATCCATTATTACGAGTTTAGTGCTTCGGCAACTAGATTTCTTTCTCTCATTTCTGAATGTGGCAAACTCATATATAAGAGGACTCGGACAACAACAATAATAAACAACATATTTTCAATGTTCAAGTTTCATTTTTCAATAAAATAATATTGGAGAAATTTTTAACTGATTCGGAAATCTACGAGTTGGCGAGTTGGGATTGCCCGCGTGTCAGGATTAACATATATCTTTCCAAATTCCAAGAATTTATTACTTTCATGCCAGCACCACGATTGGGAGAATTTTAAAAATACCCAAGTCAAACAATGGCTAAGTCAAAATACCTTAACTTTTCAAAAACTAACCACAATACCCCTTTTTCTTTAAAATGACCTGTATACCCTTAATAACCATATTTCTCTTATACACTTCATTTATCTCATATTTATATTGAAACGAAAATAATAATTTATTCTCTCATTTTTTTCTGTTTGTGCTAAAAAAAATCCGCAAAAAATATACAAAACTCAACTAAAAGATTTCATTCGCTACTTCTTTTCGGTAAGTTGATTTAGCAATATTTATTATATTGTATTTAATTTTGTTCTTGTTGTGTTAAACTTATTCAATAGATCTATTTGTTAATTTTTTAGTTAATAATAATTATAGATCTATAATTATGTAGTAACAATTAAAATTAATATGGTGAAGTGTGATTTTTATCAGTTTAATAGCAAAATCGAAAAAATTGAACACAAGAGCGGAAAAAGGAACTGCAATAAGTCCGGCCGGACCTTAGTAGAAAGGTCCGGCCGGACCTTTATAGAAAGGTCCGACCGGACCTTTAATGGTCCGGCCGGACCTTTCTACTAAGGTCCGGCCGGACCAATTATGGTCCGGCCGGACCAATAATGGTCCGGCCGGACTTCCGGCAAAATTTTTTATTTTTATTTTTTTATATTATAAATAAATTATAAAATTCTAAATAATTTTTTTATTCTTAATATTATTTATCATATGTTACAAAAATGATTTCATTACTAAATAATGTCATAATGTATTAATAATAATTACAAATAAGATATGTAATTATAATTTCATAATTTCTTAATAAAAATGAATTAATAATTAGAAATAAGATATGTAATTATAATTTCATAATGCAAATAACAAATTTATTAATAATATCAAAATAAATATAATTATAATAATTAAATAATGTTTAATTTTTCTACTTGTTTATTTACGTGCGGTAGTCTACAATGTAGAATGATTAAATATTGCGGAAGCATGGTCCGGCCGGACCGAGGCTCCGGCCCGACAACTATTTTTTTTACAATTATTTTTATCAGTTAATCTGATTTCCCTAAATTGTTGTTTTGAAATTTTATTATTTTTAATTAATGCAGATATGGCTTTCATACCAGTTTCTTATTTTGGTGAATTCGTGGTTGATGAAAATCTACGATGGTCATGGAAATATACAAGTGATCAAAACATTTCTGTAATTTTGTTAACTCCAGGTATGTCATTTACAGACATGTACAGCAAACTACAAGATCAACTCGAAGTTAATCCATCTGAATATGATATGAAATTTGGATTTCTATATAACTCTAATTCTACTGTTGCATTGCCACCCTTATTTGTTACTTCTGATGTGCAAATTACGTGGTTAATTGAGGCGAATAAAAAGGAAACTATTCCTCTCTGTGTAACTTTAGTACGAAAGGATACCCCCGATAATCAGAATGAAGAATTCGATGGTGGGGATCAGAATGTGAATGATATTTGGGACACGTTAGAAATAGTTCGTGAGGATGATGATGTTATCCCTGACACAGTTCCTCTTATCACCCATAGAGGTTACGATGTAGTCGGAGACAATCAGGAGGACATTCCATTTACAAACAATGATCTGATTAATTTATCCAGACGTCAACATGAGCACTTCGAGAACTCACAGGCTGGGCCAAGTTCACGATCGACTAATTCTTCACGTGTGGTTCCAGATGATGAAGATTTGGAAGTCCAGCAATTATTTAATACCAAGCAAGATCTCCAAGAAGCGGTGCACAGTATTGCACTTAAGCACAATTTCGAGTTTAAAGTGAAGAAGTCAGACAGGAGTACCTACACAATTGTCTGTGTAGATGATAATTGTAGTTGGCGTCTGCGAGCAACGAGGATGGACACCAATCAATTCTTCGTAGTTCGCAAGTATACACGAGAGCATACTTGTCAAGTGGGCATTCGTCGAAATGATCACAGACAAGCTCGTTCATGGTTTATAGGACGACAGATAATGCATAAGTTTGATGACCCAAGGATTATTTACAGACCCAGAGACATCATTAACGATGTGCAGAGAGATTTTGGGGTGACCATGAGCTACCAGAAGGCCTGGAAGGCTAGAGAATGTGCGTTAGAGGATTTAATGGGTTCACCCGAGGAAAGTTATGCGAAATTAGCCAGGTATTGTCATAACATGTCGAGAACTAATCCTGGTTCGACATTCTTTATTGAGGCTGACGATAACAATCGCTTCAAGTATTTTTTCATGGCTCTTGGACAATGTATACATGGATTTAGAAGATCGATGTGACCTCTAATTCTAGTAGATGGTACAACATTGAAAGCTAGATATGAAGGGAAGTTAATTATTGCTACATGTCAAGATGCCAACATTCAAATATACCCTCTTGCGTTCGGCATAGTGGATAGCGAAAATGATCTAGCGATGAATTGGTTTTTCTCAAAGTTGAGGGAAGTAATTGGAGATGTCCATGAGCTTGCTTTTATAACTGATCGCGGAAATTCTATCATAAATGGTATAGCTGAAGTTTTTCCCGAGGCACACCACGGTTATTGCATGTACCATATACAAGGAAATTTGAAGACGACGTACCGTGGTACTGGGATCGTTGCCTTGTTTAAGAGAGCGGCAGAGGCTTACACTTTTGAAGATTATAATAAGTTCATGATTGAAATAAATAACAAGAGTGAGAAAGCCTCGGAGTACTTAATAGATAAATTGGGGATTCAACATTGGGCACGGTGTCAATTTCCAGGACGTCGATACAATATGATGACGTCAAATAATGTGGAGTCTTTGAATGCATTATTTAAGAAGGATCGAGAGTTACCAATTCTGGCAATGATTGAGAACATTAGGGACAAGTTACAGGTTTGGTTTCACGATAGACGCGAGGAATCTCAAGCATGCACATCTTATCTCACCCCTGCCATGGAAACCAAACTCTTCAAGACATTAGACCTGGCTAGAAGGTTGGGCGTGGAGCCACTGGATCAGTTTAGATTCAATGTTGTATGCGGACGTAATGTTGGGTATGTTGTGGACTTGAATGAGAACACGTGCACGTGTAAACAGTTTCAACTTGAGCGCTTTCCATGCGCTCATGCAGTTGCAGTTGCTAGACATAGGGGCTTTTCACCACAGTCATTATCAACTGAGTACTATACGACTGCTTTTTGGAGAGAAGCATATGCTGAAACTATATTTCCTCTACCAAATGAGGGTGAGTGGGAACTTCCCGAACACTTGCTCCCGCTTGATAATTTACTGCCGCCGAATGTCCGAAGACGTACTCCTGGACGTGTACGTACGTCTAGAATACCATCTACTGGAGAGTTTCCCAGACCGCGAAAGTGCGGCAGGTGCGGCGCAGTCGGTCATACTCGCCAAACTTGTACTAGTCAGATTCCCTTGAATAATTAATTTTATCACTATTAAAACTTTTACTGTAATTGTAGTGTTGTTGATGATAAATTATCTTATTTTGTCTATGTTAATAAATTGTAATTGTATAGTTTTCTATTTTGGGGTGGGGTTTAGGGTATAGTTTTCTAATTTGGGGTTTAGGGTATAGTTTTCTATTTTGGGGTTAGGGGTTTAGGGTATAGTTTTCTATTTTGGGGTTTATGGTTAGGGGTTTAGGGTATAGTTTTCTATTTTGGGGTTAGGGGTTTAGGGTATAGTTTTCTATTTTGGGGTTAGGGGTTTAGGGTATAGTTTTCTATTTTGGGGTTTGGGGTTTAGGGTATAGTTTTCTATTTTAGGGTTAGGGGTTTAGGGTATAGTTTTCTATTAGGGTATATTTTTCTATTTTGGGGTTAGGGGTTTGGGGTTTAGGGTATAGTTTTATATATATATATATATATATATATATTTCGTTCCAAAAAATATATTGTTATCTATACTTGTGAGGCAATTTATTCAACTAAAGAAACTGACAAATAAAAACTATAATAAATAAATTGACGGTAATAAAAAAATTGACAAATAAATATATATACACAATTACATATAAAAACTATATTTTTACATTTCTAAATCTTATGGATCACAATTGTAGTTAAATAAATCAGTAGCCAACTTTATTCTCCACTTCTGTATATGTTCTTGATTGATCATCTTGACATCTCGTCCGATGCTCAAGAACTCAATATATTTTATTGCAAAAATCCCGCAATCTCCACTGTAAGTTAAAAAAAAAAACTTTAGTGAAATAAATGAATATAGTTAAGAATTTAATTAAATACTTGAATACGAGTGTAAGAAAATTTACCTGACACCTTGTTTGGAAATCCCCTTGATCCTCTCAATGGCTAGTACATCATCGACATGAATTCCAGCACGCTTAGCCATTAGAGGAACAATGAATGCCAAGGGCATCAGAGTTTCTTGGAGCTGGGTCTCTGTGAAACAACCATGTTCGGAGTCGTACACATACATTTTCGATTCGGCGAACACGACCTCAACAGCAATGATGTGCGAGTTCCCGATCACCGGAATATAGATGTGTGTACAACCCGTCCACGACTGGCCACACACGGGCTCTACCCCTACCACGTAGTCCAACATGTAATCTGGAAACACGTACGAGGTAGGGTTGGTTTCGAACATTGAGTACTCAATGTCGACAGCATTTTTAAAACCGCAACACAAGATCACTCGCCGGGGAAAGCCGAACGATTTCGGGTACCTACTAGCCCGATCGCGCAGCAACTCCATTGCAAGATCAACATGCTACAACATAAAATATAAGCGAATTAAATATTATTTAATCAACAAATAATATAGTGAGTTCACATAATTACGATTATGCACTCACATCGTCGGCAAGCCAAGCTCCGCTTCTGAGGACTATTGCGAACCAATCTTTGGCATCCGATATTGTTGTCTTCCCAATAGCGAAGCGAAACCTGAATGAATAAATAATTAGAGATTCATATATAATCATTTTTACAGTTAAAAAATAAATAAACAAGTAGAGAACAAACTTACTTCGACTTAAGTTGAGAGTACCACATATCAAACACCTTTTGCTTCGCCGGATCGACTTCGCGGAATAAGTTGACATAAGTGCCGTCCACGAATGTCCTCTTCTTCGCCTCGGTCGTGAAGGGAGAAAGAACATGCTGTGAGGGTTGTCTTGTCCTCTTACTTATAATCTTGTCCTTCACCTCGACAGTACGTTTCCGTCCCCTCTTCTCGACCATATCCACCTCAGTCGACTCCTCCTCCGGCACCCGAGGCACCACCACCTCCGGCCCCCGAGGCAACACCTCCTCCACCCCCCGAGGCACCACCTCCTCCGCCCCCCGAGTCACCTCCTCCTCCACCCCACGAGGAACCACCTCCTCCGCCCCCCGAGGCACCACCTCCTCCGCCCCCCGAGTCACCTCCTCCTCCGTCCCCCGAGTCACCTCCTCCTCCGGATCTCGAGGCACCACCTCCTCCGCCCCCCGAGGCACCACCTCCTCCACCCCCCGAGGCACCACCTCCTCCGTCCCCCGAGTCACCTCCTCCTCCGGATCTCGAGGCACCACCTCCTTCACCCCCTGAGTCACCTCCTCCTCCGGCTCTCGAGGCACCACCTCCTCCGCCCCCCGAGTCACCTCCTCCTCCGGATCTCGAGGCACCACCTCCTTCACCCCCTGAGTCACCTCCTCCTCCGGCTCTCGAGGCACCACCTCCTCCGCCCCCCGAGTCACCTCCTCCTCCGACACCCGAGGCACCCCGTAGAAATCTTGCTCCGTCATCCGAGCTATCATATCATCCATCTCATCATGCTCTGGCATCATATATGAGGCTCCATGCCCATCTCGGAGCTCATCCCTAAGGGCGTCGACCTTCACTTCGAGGGCGTCGACCTTACCTCCGATGGCGTCGACCTTACCTCCTAGGGCGTCGACCTTCACTTCGAGGGCGTCGACCTTACCTCCGATGGCGTCGACCTTACCTCCTAGGGCGTCGACCTTCACTTCGAGGACGTCGACCTTACCTCGGAGCTCATCCCCAAGGGCATGCATCTCATCACGAATGACCCCCACCAGACGCTCAAACAAATCATCAAAGTGAGGTACTGGGCGCTGAAAACAAAAATGACAATTGATTATTTAACTCAAATATTATAACATGTAAATGTGATCATTAAAATACTATTGTTTATTGAAAACTGAATCTATTAACATACCGGGGGAGTGGGGGTGCGTAAAGGTCCGCGAGATGCCCCCGGTGAATGAGATCTCATGAGCGGCGGGGACATGTCTCGTATTGGACTGCTTTGATCCTAGATATAACGAAAGTGGAAATTAAATGTCGAATAATGTTTATTTAAGATTCTACAAAATTTTCGACAGAGTCTCCCCTTAAAATTGGACTTAGCCACCCTATAAAGGACATCAAAATGTCATAATAAAGCAAAAACATTCAACCACTCAACCACGACAATTCAAAACACCAACCACAACTCAATAATACTCCCATATCACTGACTACTCCAAAAATAATTCTCAACTCAAAAACATATCAAATTCAAATTATAAACTCCAAATAATATAATAGGAAATAAACTAACCCCCAGTAAAATATTATAGCTTATTGAATCCATGAACATACCGGAGGAGTGGAGGAGCGTAGAGGTCCGCGAGATGCCCCCGGTGAATGAGATCTCATGAGCGGCGGGGACATGTCTCGTATTGGACTGCTTTGATCCTAGATATAACAAAAGTGGAAATTAAATGTCGAATAATGTTTATTTAAGATTCTACAAAATTTTCGACAGAGTCTCCCCTTAAAATTGGACTTAGCCACCCTATAAAGGGACATCAAAATGTCATAATAAAGCAAAAACATTCAACCACTCAACCACGACAATTCAAAACACCAACCACAACTCAATAATACTCCCATATCACTGACTACTCCAAAAATAATTCTCAACTCAAAAACATATCAAATTCAAATTATAAACTCCAAATAATATAATAGGAAATAAACTAACCCCCAGTAAAATATTATAGCTTATTGAATCCATGAACATACCGGAGGAGTGGAGGAGCGTAGAGGTCCGCGAGATGCCCTCGGTGAATGAGATCTCATGAGCGGCGGGGACATGTCTCGTACTGGACTGCGTTGATCCTAGATATAACAAAAGTGAAGATTAATTATTTAACCCAAAAGGTAAATAACAATCTAAAATTACATTACATACCAGTCCACGCATGTAGTCCTGCTCCTCCTCTACGGTCGAAGCCGTCAACGCATGAAGGACTTCGAGCTAATATATTAACATTCAAACAATTTATAAATCATGTGTCAAATATTATATTACTTTAATAATAATTTATAAACGCTCACGTCAGGATCATCGAGGATAGCCGAAAGCTTCTTAGAAGTTGGCGCCTCCGTTGCTATCCAATTTAACATCCGAGGAAATCGCGTCCCCGTCTTAACTGCTCACCTGTCACCTAAGGCGGGAATTACCTCATATACCCATATCTGTGAAACTTACAATTATTATGACGATGAAAAACATAATAACCTAATTCAAAATGAAAAGTTTAAAATTATTACCTGCAGAGCAAAAGGGAAGCCGTACGCATCATACTTCCGGGGGCCCTTATTCACCTTGGGCATCGAATGAATTTTCTTAAATATGTTAACGGTATCGACATAAATTATAGACCCCCATGGATAGTTGTTGAAGGCTTCAATATCATCAACAAGTTTCAAACCATATAAGTCGATACCATTCTTTGCTTGCTTGCCCTTCACGAAGCTCTCAAGAATATAGACCATGCATAATTTCAATCTGTCCAACATATCGGGACAAGTCTTTATAGTATTCCAGAGCACCTCCCTGTGAATGACCCTTTGTTCTTCAAAGTATTTCAGATGAAGCCTCGATTTTTTTGAACGTAATTGTGGAGTTTTTTTCGTTTCGCGATCACACTTTAATCCCGTGATGAGGGAAAACTCAAACCTCGAGAATGTGACTATCTTGTCATCCCCGAAGCAAAAACTATATGCATCACCGTCTACTGACTTCAGAAGTCGAAGTACCAGAGAATCTATAATCTGAGCCGCAAATTGCATCTTGGTCAATTCCTTGAATCGCCATAGGAATGATCGCTTCAAGATATCTTGATGATACTCATCAAGAGTCTTTAGAACTTCGTCGAATTCTATTTCCCTGTACTGGGAAACTTTAGCAGGAAGCCCTCTCAGTTCAAGACCAATAGCATACTCCATTCTGCAATAATTTCAAATGTTAAAATCAAAGTTCAAAAAAGTATGCCGCAATATTTAACCATTCTACATTGTAAACTACCGCACGTAAAAATGAACAAGTAGGAAAATTAAACATTACAGGAAAAACTTTATTATTATTATTTTTTATTATTATGGTTTATGTATAAACATAATTAATAATTTTTTTTATTAAAGTTGTGTAATTATAATTATAATTATAATTATTAATGTTATGAAACTATTGTATATATTTTTACATTTATGAAATTATAGTTCATATTTATTATTTCTAATTATTATGAAAAATATTAATAAATTTTTATCAACAATATTTAATTATTATAATTATATTTATTTTGATATTATTAATAAATTTCTTATTTGCATGATGAAATTATAATTACATATCTTATTTGTAATTATTACTAACAAATTATTACATTATAATTACATTTTTCAACATTGTGAAATTATTAAATTTTTGTTACAATTATGAAATCATAGTTAGCCATTTGTTAATTCTAATTATATTTAGTAATGAAATTATTTTTGTAATAAATGATAAATAATATTAAAAATAAAAAAATTATATAGAATTTTATAATTTATTTATAATGAAAAAAAGACGTCGTCAAAAACTTTATATAAACAATATTAATTATTATTGTATTATTTTTTTTTATTAAAGTTGTGTAATTATAATTATTAATGTTATGAAACTATTATATATATTTTTACATTTATTAAATTATAGTCCATATTTATTATTTCTAATTATTATGAAAAATATCAATAATTTTTTTATCAACATTATTTAATTATTATAATTACATTTATTTTGATATTATTAATAAATTTCTTATTTGCATTATTATGAAATTATAATTACATATCTTACTTCTAATTATTATGAAATTATTAAATTTTTATTACAATTATGAAATCATAGTTAGGCCATTTGTTAATTCTAATTATATTTATTAATAAAATTATTTTTGTAATAAATGATAAATAATATTAAAAATAAAATAATTATTTATATTTTTTTTAAAAAAAAAAGGTCCGGCCGGAAAAAGGTCCGGCCGGACCTTAAAAAGAAGGTCCGGCGATCCGGACCTTCAAAAGAAGGTCCGGATCTGCCGGACCTTCAAAAGGTCCGGCCGGACCTTTTCACAAAGGTCCGGCCGGACCTTTTCACAAAGGTCCGGCGCCGGACCTTCAAATAAGGTCCGGCGATCCGGACCTTCAAAAGAAGGTCCGGATCTGCCGGACCTTCAAAAGGTCCGGCCGGACCTTTTCACAAAGGTCCGGCGCCGGACCTTCACTTTTGAAGGTCCGGATCGGCCGGACCTTCAAAAGAAGGTCCGGATCCGCCGGACCTTCAAAAGGTCTGGCCGGACCTTTTTTCATAAAGGTCCGGCCGGACCATTTCCTTTTGATATCGGACCTTACTTCATCTTCTTCACTCAACAATGGTGGATCAAGAAAAATTCTATTTTCATAAAAAAAGTTTCAAAATTCAAGTTATAAATCTACGAATCAAAGTTAAAAATGTAATCTAACATTGTTTAATGTTTGAATCTTGAATAATTCGGAGTGAAGTTCTTCTTCTTTGCAAAGACCGAACTATTTTATGGAGAGAAATTTCGCCGGACCCGAACAATACAAATGGTGAGGTGCCGGACTTTTTTGAATAAGTTATAAGGATATTTTGGACTTTGTAAATAATAAATCTATTTCGCTTTTTTTTTTCAACTTACAAATGGGTCAAAAGGTATTTTGAAAAATGGGTCGGAGGATCCGGCTATTGGCCACTAATTCCTCCCACGATTTGTCTGTTTGCTTCTATTTTCTACAAATTTTATCCACGGAGTACGGATTTGATATTTTTGTTTACGACCACTCGTATCATTATCGGATTGAACTGGCGAATTTTGTTTACTTTTAAATTTTTAATAGGAATTATATATGATATCTACCATGACACATATTTTATCGACTTTTATCAAAATTATTTTAATCTATTTTATTTTGGATCCTGCTATGAAAGTTGATGTTGAGAATTGAGTTGGCACTTTGTGATTTAAATTAAGAAAATTAGCTGTAAAAGAAAAAAATGATTGTAATTAATTGTTAACTTTAACTTTGATAAAAATTTAAATTAAAATCTAGATCAAATAAGGGCCAATTAACATTGTGAGGTAGAATAACCTTTTTCTACCACCTATTGAAGTTCAACTCGACTTTTCTCCTTGATTAGCAGAGATCGTCATACTTGGACCAACAGCTAGATTTGACATAAGAGTCACATTCGTCATCACATTGGAGTCACAACTAGCATCATTGGAGCTACTACATGTGCCATTAGAGGCACGATCTGTGCCACTGAAGGCACTGTTTCATTTCTGAATGTCATAACATTATTGATCAGTGTATTTTCCATTTCTAAAACACAAGTAGATAATAAGTATTTTTAACTACAAAATATAGGAATCAATACAAATGTTCAGAGGCTGCTTAAGAAACTATAATAAACTGATTTGAAAAACTAAAGAGTTTGAAAATGGTCTCTGCTCGAAAAACTGATTTAGAAAACCTATTTATTTAAGCTTGATAATTGTGCTTTATACATTTATTTTACTTTTAAATCGACAATTTAATTGACAAATTAAGTGAATTTCTACTTATTGATTGTGTTTATATTGTACAATTAGGTACAACCTCAATTGGAATGAAAATGGACAAGATCGAAGAGCAATTAAACTAAAAGAAGAGCAAATTTTATGTCCAATGACCTAATTGAAAGAAATCAAAAGTTTGGGGACTCAATCGTAATATCTCAAAATGTTGGTGAATTAGAGATGCAAATATTTCAGGGACATATTTGTAATAAAAGTCAAAATTCAATGCCTAAATTTTAGAAGGTCAGAAGATGAGGGATTCATCTTGCAATTTGTTTAAAAAAAAGAAGAAAAAGACAAAAAAATAATTACAATATATATATAGCATGGGCCAAAAGCATGGAAAAGCCCATGCCTTGTCTAGAGATGATGCTGGGCAGTGGGCACTCAGAGTTGAGCATCATTAGGCAGTTGATTTTTCATTGGGGATATTAATACAAATACCCTTATTTTTTAATCATTTATAAAAATACACTTTTGAAATTTTTAGAAAGTAAAAATACTTTGTAAATCTTGGGTGCCACTTTTTTAAAAAAGTGACATAATGTCATTTATTTTTAAAAAATCGATATAGATGTTACTTTCTCAATCAAACATAAATTAAAACCTTAAAATAAATTCATGACTTGTTAATTTTATTCAAAATATTGGGATAATTGTGCCTTTTACATAATTTCATTTTCTTTATCACTTTTTCTTTTAAATAAAAAGTGACAGTTTGTTACATTTTTCTACTTGAAGGTCAATTTCAATATTCATCATTGGTTAACAAATTATATAAGTCTACAAACAATAAAAGACACATTAGAAAATGCCACTTTTTTTTTCCTTATCACTTTTTTGTTTTAACTCGCTTTCTCTTTTAATTAAAAAGTGATACGGTGTTACTTTTTAGTAAAACAAAGTGATATTTTGTTAATTTTTGCTACTTGAATGTCACATTTTCAATTTTAATAAAAAAGTGACACAAGACACAATGTCAATTTTTATCACTTTCTTAATAAAAAAGTGACACGATGCACAATGTCACTTTTTATCATTTTATTACTTTTTTTTTTTTTAAGAAAAAATGGCCAAAAGTCACTTTTTTAACTAAAATGTGATACAATGCCACTTTTTTAAAGAGAAAATGACAAAATACCACTTTTTTTTTTTTTAAAAAAAATCTACTAAAAAGGTGACACTGAGTGCCACTTTTTAAATAATTTTCTCACTTTTTTTTTATTTAAAAAAGTGACGTAATGCCACTTTTTAAAAAATGAGACACAATTACAGTTTTTATCACTTTTTCTTTGAACTAAAAAATGACAATTTACTACTTTTTTCTACTCGAATGTCACTTTTTCAATTTTTGCAATATTCATTACACTATCTCAAAAAAGTGTCATTGTATCACTTTTTAGATGAAAAAGTGGCAGGATGCGATTTTTTTTTTTTAAAAAAAGTGACAGCAGACACTTCTCCAAAACTTGATGTCAACAATCACTTTGCATTCACCAACTTCACATGAAAAAGGCAGTGTGCGACTTTTTTAAAAAAAAAGTGATAATGACATTTCTCCAATGGTGATGTCAAAATTCACCTTGCATTAACCAACTTCACATAAAAAAGTGGCAATTTGCGATTTAAAAAAAAATGATAGGATGACACTTATCCGATACTTGATCTTAACAAGTACCTTGCATTCATCAACTTCATATGAAAAATTGGCAAGCTACGACTTTTTTGTAAAAAAGTGACAAAATGGCACTTCTCAGATGCTTAATGTCAACAAGCACCTTGCATTCATCAACTTCACATGAAAATGTGGCAGGCTGCGACTTTTTTCAAAAAAAGTGTTAGCATGTCACTTCTCGGATGTTTGATCTTAATAAGCACTTTGCATTCATCAGCTTCAAATGAAAAAGTGGCAGGCTACGATTTTTTTTTTAAAAAAAGTGTTAGCATAACACTTCTCCGATACTTGATCTCAACAAGTACCTTGCATTCATCAGTTTCACATGAAAAAGTGACAAGTTGCGACTTTTTTTAAAAAAAAGTAACAAAATGGCACTTCTCCGGTGTTTGATCTCAACAAGCATCTTAAATTCATCAATTTCAAATAAAAAAATGGCATGCTACGACTTAAAAAAAAAAGTTACAGTATGACATTTTTAATAATTTTGTCATTTTTTTTTAAATGATACAATGTCACCTATTTTTAGAAAAAATTGACATGTATGTCAGTTTCTTTAATTAAATATAAATTAAAATCTTAAAATAAATTCATAACTTATTAATTTTATTCAAATTATTATAATAATTGTATCACTTTGTTTTTTAAATTACCTTTTCTTGCAACTAAAAAATGATACTTTATCACTTTTTAGTGAAAATGTGACAATTTGTCACTTTTTTGTACTTGAAGGTCATTTTTTCTATTTTTGCAATTCCATAATCAAATTTGTCACTTTTTGTACTGGATATTTATTATTTCTTTTAATTTGATAAGAAAAGCAACTCAAATTGAAATTAATTATTCAGTACCAAATTAAATTTAGTATAGAAATTATTATAAATATCATTGTAGGACTTAAATAAAATAATTTTGAAATAGTGAGACATTGGGAAAAAGTGAAATGTACATTTTTCATTCCACATACACTAACACAATGTCACTTTTTCTACTTTTTAAAACTAAAAAGTGACACAGTGACACTTTTTCACTTTTTTTTTTATTATTTGAATGTCACTTTTTCAATTTTTGCAATATTCATCATTGACTAACAAGTTACACAAAACTACTTTTTTTAAAAAGAAAAAAATGACACAATGTCGCTTTTCTTCCTATTGAATATCACTCTTTCAATATTTATAATATACATCTATCTATGAAATTTTGAGTCACTTTTTAATATTATATATTACTTTCCTCTACTTTAAAGCCATGATTAAAAGTGACACTTTGTCACTTTTTCCTTTTTCCTTTTTTTTTTTTAAGTGCACGTCACTTTTCCCTTAATAAAAAGTAACACATTCTCACTTTTCTCTACTTGCCACTAAATGCTTGTCTTCTGCACACATCCTCGTAACTTAAGAAATTACACAAATGACTATGATTGTGAGTCAAATAGGACATTCATTTGAATTTCCAAAATTCGGTTATATCCAAGGTGAAACTTGAAAAATCAATATATATATTCCTTAATTTCAAAGGATAAAAGCAACAAACAAATCACTAAGCAACCAAAACAACAAATTAAGTTTGATTGCTCATATACTTTAGGTTGTGATAAACAACCTCTAGCTACAAGAAGTGCATCAACAATTTCTGTAATTGATGGAGTGGCAATGAAAATATTGACCTCTAATTTTATCCGACTAATTCTTAGTACAACAATGACAATGATGGTTACCACAATAAGTGAATCATTCACCCGCACATAAATCTTTTCCTCCCCTAAAATAAGCAAAGCTTCTCTTTTCTCTCTCGACATAAAATCCTAATTCCATATTCCCCTTCTGTTTACTCCAATTCCCCTTAAATTCCACTGCACATGACACTTCAAACCCATGATTAGTTTCATAAATTTTATGGTGGATAGCACATGGACATCCTTTGTCCATCGAGGAAAGAATTACCTTGAAATATAAACTATGTGTGGTAAGAATTATTCTGCCAATTTTGGCCAAATCTTCTTGACAATAGTTGCTAGAAATTCTTGAGCCCTTTGAGGTCATGTGATCCTCTGAACCATCACATTTTTTTTGCCATGTAAAATAAGTCCAACAATTTACCTCACTCCCATTTTCGGGTGTTAGCCAGAATTCTAGGAACAACACAAATGTACACAGAGAAGGCTCCAAAGAGACAATGATGAGATACAAATAAAATACAAAATAAAGTTGTTCAAGATGGAATCTAACTAGACAAGGCCTTCTCGTACAAACTCCCTGCTAGAAATATGAGGAACCTATAATCGGTCAGTCTCCTTTAGCATTCAGCAAGTGCATTTTTAATCTTTTAGCATCATTTCCCAGTATTCATCATCAACGTAATATTATGCCCTTTTAGAAAGATCCTACCAAGTTTCTTTATGCTCTTCTTCTTGACATTGACTTCCTCAACATCATCCATAACCAAATTCATGTATTCATCGAAGCCGATGATACGACCTTTGATCCTCGTATCCTTCTGCTCGAAAAGCCAAATCTGAATACGAGCTTTGCTCTGAAGGAACCTGAAGATGAGATTAATAGGTTACGTCATGATCCTTCCTCTGGACTTTTATGCTCGCCATGGCTGCTGAACTTGGGTGCTTTGCTCCTATCTTCTTGTAATACAGCACTCAAAACCCTAGCAAGAACTGTGATTTGAACCATCACATTGATCTATGTCAGCCTATTTCTTGCAAATCGACAGTACAAAGTCGGCTTCTTCTTCTTGTCCTGCTTGGCCATGCTTGAAGTGGGTGTGGGGTGACTGAAAGTAAGGGGATTTGTCTGATTTTGGTTTTACACCGGATTATTTACGTTGTTTGGAGATTTTAATTACTTTTTAAGTATATTAATGTAATTAGGTCTATTTTTAGGGTAGTTTGTGTAATTTCCTCTTTTTCTCTAAAAAAAACTTAGCCTCTTTTTCTATTTTCTTCTTCTTTCTTTCATTTTTTTCTTTGTTTTTGCTTTACTTTATAATTTAGTTTAATTTTTAAATTGCTAGTCTCCATTGAAGTTATGAAACAAGAAGTGAGGTGAAGATTAAAAGTATTGTTGAAGAAATTTTAAAGTAAAAATCAAGGGAAGTGATTTATTTTATTATCTTGTATTTTAATCTTTGATTTCTAAATTTTGTGATGTATTTTTATAAACCTCAACTTTTGTGAAATATTTATACAATGAACTAGTTGTTTTATGTTGGGATGATTGATGTAGTTTAACTTAGTTCAAGTAATTTTAATGTTTATTTATTAATTTTGAGCTTATTTCATGTGTATTTGTTATTGAGATTATTCCATGTGTTTGATTGATCACCAAATATATGTTTTGTGAAGTTGATAATTGAGAGATATTGTGTATTTTAGACCAAATAACAAATACTTTATATTCTTGTTAAGAATAGAGATATATCTTAAACCTTAGATGATCCATTGAGCTATTTTCACAAAGAGTTAATGCAATTGGTTGGGTTTTAATCGACATAGAGATATAGTAGGTTAAACCAATTGATTATGGTTAATTTCACTCGAGAGAGGTAATTAGCTAAACTTGAAAAATCGGGTCTAACATTGTAAATGAGTAATTTATTAATTTGCATGTGTTGAGAAATTACTTAAGTGAGAGTTAAGTGAAATCATGAATCCCAACTATTTTATCTTTCATTTTCCTTATTTTAATTTGGTTTAAAATTAGTTTCTTTAATTTAGAATTCACAAAACTCCATCTTTTAATTGTGTGTTTAATTTGTTAAGATTAAATTAATTAGAGTGTAATTGAGTATACATTCCTCGTGGGATCGACAATAAGGACTCAAAAAGTCCACTTTATTACTTGTACGCGACCCGTGCGCTTGAGGTACACACACTATTTTAGCGAACAAGTTTTTGGCGTCTTTACCAGGGAATGTTTTTATTTTGATTATTACTTTAGTTAATTTTAGTTTTAACAATTTGTAATTATTTTTGTTTTATATTTTATTTTGTTACCTTTAGTTAACCACCACTATTCTAATCTTTCTTGTGTTTAGTTTTCTTTCTTTGCATATTTAATTCTAACATTTGCAAAATAGGAAAGCATTTGCAATGAACAATCTCAACATGGGTAATAAATACATGATTGGAGAATATTCAAGTTGTGAGATTTGTTACATGATGCATTGTAATGGACAATGTTTGTATTCGGGCAATAAATTACATACGTCGAAACTTATTGGGTTTAGACAATACTTGAAATACTGAAAACAAGCAATTGACACATCCGATGTAAGTCACTTGCTCTTGGGAGATTGTGTACCTGATAATTGGGATGAAGACATCACTCTTGTGGGAGATAGTTCTCCTTTATTGAATGAAAATGTACTTTCAAAGTATTATAATGAAATTGCCAAGTTGGATGAGGATGATATGCCTATGGGAGATTACATGTATTGGGAAGGATTTCAAATGTGGGGGTATAATCCACTCTTGGGGATTAATAGAAAAAACTTTTCATTGCCCATATATTCAAATTGTGGATCAATCATTCAATCCGAGGAGACATCAACTAATGGAGATAGGCTTGAAGAGAATGACAGTTTAATCACACAAGAATCACATGAAGACGTGGCAATTAATGAGGAAGAGATCAAATCAAATTCTCTCAACTTCATTGATTGTCCAATAATTGAGTTTGTGATTAAGCTACTTGAGGAGGTGCAAGTCTATTTAGTTGAATTTGAATTGGAGGGAGTAGGCAAGTCCCATGACTTTGGAAAGGGAAAAGTGTAAGTGTTTTAAACAAATGAAGAGTGGAGCAAAGCCAAAAGAAGCAAAATGGGCAAAGCATCAAAAGCTATGTTTAGAGTGCCATGAAGTGCTTATGCGGAGAATCGAGCTAATGACTTTAAAATAAGCGCTTAATGGGAAGCAATCCATTCTCTATCTTTTACTTGCTTTATTTTTTAGTTTTTGCATATTATTTACTTTCTTGCATTTTATTTACTTTATTGCAAATAAGTTGGTTTAGCCAAGTCTCTATCTTCCACATTTATTTTCCTCAAATTGGGTAGGGGAAATAGCTCCAATGCATTCTCATTCAATTCTAGCATACGCTCATATCAAACTTTCAAAGTCAAAATTTGCTTACCACTCATTTTTAAATCATATGGTGCATATTGTATTTTATCTTCAAGTATGATTTAATATTGAGGTGGATGGGCAAATTGTATTGGATGTATAAGTCAGAATTGAGATGTTGAATGTGATTTAAATTTTAAAGCCATTCACCACTTAATATCTACTATTTTCTTGTATTTTTTATAATGGGATGCTTACAAGGTGTTCGATAAAATGCCACTTTGGAGGAATTTGTGTTCAATTGATTGGAGGCTTTAACACAAGTTTAGGGGTGGATTATTGGTTCTTCAATGAGATTTCACATGCCCAAGACTACTTATGAGTGCCCCTACCACTTCTTGGGATGTCTAGTAACTTCTTTCCTCTTACTTTGATTTTATTTTATACATTGAGGACAATGTGCATTTCAAGTTTGGGGGTAATTTATTATTGTGTATCGACATGTTAGATAGCCTTACCGGTCAGGATTACTTGATGTTTAATTTTTTTATTTATTCATGATTTATGACCAATATGCTACTTGTGTCTATTGCTATAAAATGCTTATCCATGCAAGATCATATTTACCTTGAGCACAATATTCATGATTGATTGTTGGTGAAGTTTGAGAATTGTTGAAGGGTGAAGAGGTTAATGGAGTAGAAGAACTAGGTTGTGAACTTGTATTTTAATTTTTATCAATCTATCCAATGTTTCTTAATGCTCTAAATTTCTTGATCCTAATGTAATACAAGTTTGGGGGTGGTCCACCCAGTGAAGAAGAGGTCTAGACGTGTATTGATTCCATGCATGTTGGAAATAAATTTTGTGTGAAGTGTATTTCGCCAAGTATAAGCTAAGTAATGACCGTATGCTAAATTTCTAAGCCCATTTTAATTTTTGCATTGCATTATCCTATCTCGAAGCCTTTTTGACTCGAGTGATTAAGCCCGTAGGAGTATCTTGAAACTTGGTGTCTTAAGTTTGAAACTTTGGAGTCACCGGCTTAAAGTTTGCTACACGAGTCAATTAGAAAGCTTAATGAGTAGGGCACATACACACACACTTTGAAAAAAAAAGAAAGAAAGAAGAGAAGTACATCATCATTGAATTTGCTTAATAAGTCTACCTCACTTCGTAACCTTTTTAACTTGAATTATTAAGTCCGTAGGGGTGTTTTGAAAACTGATACCCTTTGATCTTAAAACAATCGGGGAGTTTCCGACATAAAGCTCGCTACATGAGTCAATTAGAAAGCTTAAGGGAGTGGGGAAGACATGAGCATTCATCACGTTAGTTTTTAGAAATCATGCATTTGTACTTGCATAAGGGCTTAGATTAATAGTAGGTTTGAATTGCTTAGTATAAGCTTGAATATCGAAGCACTCATTTAGTGGAGAGTCGGTACATTTCTAGATTGTCGAAGAGAGAGAGAGAGAGAGAGAGAGAGAGAGAGAGAGAGAGAGAGAGAGAGAGAGAGAGAGTGCCCTCAAGAATTGTATCTCGGGAAAGAAAAGAAATATTTATTGGGGGATGAATGTCACGAGTGGGAAAGGAAAAGAATTGACCACTAATGGTTGGTTAGTTTTGACATGAAACCTCTTTACTCGTCAATATTCTTGAAATTTAATTGACAATTGAAAGTGACTATGCACACACACACCGATCAAACATCGAATTAGCTATACTTCTTTTTGGTAGCATTAATTGGAATCATAATTTTGAATTGATTATACAATTTTATACGCATGAGTAATTTGCAAGTTATCTAACATTTTTTATCTATATTCCATGTTACTTGAGTGCACTGGTCGATAATTTTGCTCGAGACGACAAAAAACTCAAGTTTTGGAGTGTGATAAGTGTGCTTTACACACTTATTTTGCTTTTAAATCAACAATTAAATTGACAAATTGAGCGAATTTCTATTTATAAATTGTGTTTATCTTGTACAATTAGGTACAACCTCAATTGGAATGAAAATGGACAAGATCGAAGAGCAATTGAGCTAAAAGAAGAGTAAATTTGATGTCCAATGACCTAATTGAAAGAAATCAAAAGTTTGGGAACTCAATCGTAACATCTCAAAAATTGGAGAACTAGAGATGCAAATATTTCAGGGGCATATTTGTAATAAAAGTCAAAATTCGAGGCCTAAATTTTAGAAGGTTAGAAGACGAGGGACTTGACTTACAATTTGTTTAAAAGAAGAAAAACACAAAAAAAATATTATTATTATATATATATATATATAGGGCATGGGCTTTTGCCCATGCCTTGTCTAGTGATGATGCTGGTTCCCAGCATCATTAGGCCTAATTTCGGCCTAATCGAATTTTATTTTCTTTTTTTATTATTTTAATTTGCGGGTGTATTTTGCTCGGTATGGACGCGATTTTTGGGACCTTTTTAGGTCTAATTTTTGGGAATATTTAGGTGGCGTTCTGTTTGTATTTTATTTTGTATTTTCATTTTTGAAAATGTTTTGTGTTTTGTGTTTTCATTTTTGTTTTCAAATTTGCTGAAAACGCGTTTTGTTTGTCATTTCTGAAAACTGTTTTTGAAAATGAAAAGCTGGAAAACACGTTCTGTTTGAAATTTTGCAGAACACTATTTAAACTATTTTTAATTAATTTGCTTGCAGAATACTACTAACTCCAACTCAAATTTCCTTTCACAATACACTAAAAATATGGTTACATGCAACACACTAATGTGAGCATTAAGAGTCTATATTAACACAGCTTGGTCAGGTTCGGGACTTGAGAAAGCTCTACTTCTATTAAAATCCAGAAAATGCAAGTTCTTTCAAAACCACCAGAGTCCATTTATCATTACATTTTTTGAAATATAACAACAAGAATTCTCATTTAATTTTTTTTTGTAATGTTGATATTGAATTCAATAAAACTTTATTTAAACTAAGTTCCAAGTTAGGATAATTCTCAAAAAAAAAAAAAAAAAAAAAAAAAAATCTTTATTTAGACTTAGTTCCAAGCTAGGATAATTCTAAAAAAAATAATAAAAAAAATAAAAATTTTATATTAAGTTTAGTTCTAAGTTAAGATAATTCTATTAAAAAAAAAAAAAAAAAATTTCCAAAACGTGTTTTCCGCGTTTTGGACATTTTTTGTCGAAATACACACAAAACGTCCAAAACGATGTTTCGGGCGTTTTCCATTTTGTGTACAAATTTTTTTTTTGTTTTCCAAAATGCGTTTTCGAAAATGGTAAAGAGAACGCGTTTTTAGCGTTTTCGAAAATATAAACAGAAAACGACCTCAAAACAGTAAAGAGAATAGGGGCTTATACTCCCATTTCTTCACTTCAAATCCACAATTTTTCTCTAAAAAAACCCTAGCCTCTTTTTCTATTTTCTTCTTCTTTCTTTCATTTCCTTTTCTTTGTTTTTTCTTTAGTTTGTAATTTAGTTTGTAGTTTGGTTTAATTTTCAAGTTGCTAGTCGCCATTGAAGTTATGAAACAAGAAGTGAGGTGAAGATTTAAAGCATTGTTGAAGAAATTTTAGAGTAAAAATCAAGGAAAGTGATTTATTTCATTATCTTGTATTTTAATCTTTCATTTCTATATTTTGTGGTGTATTTTTATAAACCTCAACTTTTTTGCAATATTTATACAATGTACTAGTTGTCTTATGTTGGGATGATTGATGTAACTTAACTTAGTTCAAGTAATTTTACTATTTATTTTTTAATTTTAAGCTTATTTCATGTGTATTTGTTATTGAGATTATTTCATGTGTTTGATTGATCACCAAATATATTTTGTGAAATGTATGATAATCGAGAGATATTGTGCATTTTAGACCAAATAATAAATGCTCTAGGTTCTTGTTAAGGATAGAGATATACCTTGAACTCTAGATGATCCATTGAGCTATTTTCACAAAGTGTTAATGCAATTAGTTGGATTTTAATCGATATAGAGATATAGTAGGTTAAACCAATTTATTAATGTTGATTTCACTCAAGAGAGGTAATTAGCTAAACTTGAAAAATCGGGTCTAACATTTAAATGAGTAATTTATTAATTTGCATGTGTTGAGAAATTACTTAAGTGAGAATTAAGTGAAATCATGAATCTCAACTATTTTATCTTTCATTTTCCTTATTTTAATTTGGTTTAAAATTAGTTTATTTAATTTAGAATTCACAAAACTCCATCTTTTAATTGTGTGTTTAATTTGTTAAGATTAAATTAACTAGAGTGTAATTGAGTATACATTCCTCGTGGGATCGATAATCCGGACTAAAAAAGTTCACTTTATTACTTATATGCGACTTGTAGGAAAAGCTTGCTAAACATTTAACTTAATTAGTACATAAGAGTTACACAGTTGTAGGAAAATTAATAGAAAGTACACCGGAACCAAACTACTTGTAAAATAATCAAAAAAGCAAGTTAAACTCTGAAGTTAATGCATGTATTCAACATAGTGTCCTTAAAGTAATATTCACCTCACCAAAGTAATTTTAAGCTCCTATTTTCTAGAATACAGCGGTCTGAACTGTAACTTCATAGTCGAACTGAAAACAATGTTGGAACTAGATCACCAGGCTTACTGAAACAAGACTATATCTTGGCAGAATAGTAGATGGAGGAAGAGAAAATCTTTATGTTCTGATTATTGTGGGAGATGATAGCTGAATTTATATGTAACGGTCCACTATTTTCCCAATTTTAAGAAAATAACATAAATCTAAAAATTTTCTTATTCATGCATCAATACATTATTGTCATGTATCGATACATGCAGAAACACAAGTGAGGGGTTTACACGTGTCTGAACTGTGATTGCTGGAGATTATCAAACTTTGTCACTTGTCAAGCATGAACAGGACGAGACCATGCAGACTAACAATAACTGCTTGTAGCTGAGGTGATTCCTTAGGTCTAGTTTAGGTAATTATGATCTAGGAATTATTATTTTAAACAAAAAGGCAATCAAATTTGAACTATAAATAGGGGAATCGTGAATCTGGAATACAAGGTAAATAACTGAACAACCCAGTTAAAAAATGTGAGAGAGAGAGTAGGAGTTTTGATTAAGTTTATAAAATTTCTAAATTTCCAAAGGTAGTCTTTGATTTTGAGTTATAATTTTGTAAAATTCTGTTAAATTCATGTTCAAAATGCTAGGAAAGTTCTGCAATGATTCTAACTCAACAAATCAAGAAAGAATGATAGAATTATGTTGAAATCAGAGATCAATTGCAGAAACAGTTCTTCAAGTATCGATACATCATACATGAAGAACCAGGGTTGAACATGTATCGATACTTCCATCAGTTTTCAGAATAATAGAAGTTTGGTTTTTTATTCTTTTTCCATCAGTTTTCAGAATAATAGAAGTTTGATTTTTTATTCTTTCTTTGTTTTCAGGTTTTAAACAAGATAAATAACACTGCAATATTAAAAATAGTCTTAAATGCTACTTTGTACAAAATTACTAGATATTGTGACTTGTTCTTGTCTTGTTAAAGCATTTTCTTGCATTATTACATTTATATGTTATCCCGCTTGATATTTCAACTTACAACGCTTGACTTATTATACTTGAATTAACTGGAAGTTCTTTCTAGCTCGAAAATACGTGATATTTATATCAGGATTTCAAATCCTGCTTGAATTATTAAACGCACGGGATAACATAGGTCTTGTAATACCAGCCCTCTTGAAATTCATATTGAAAAAATATGTTACAAGCTGAATACTTTTGTATTCATTATTTTCACGTTTTAAAAATTTGCAGATGCTTGACAGTGCTACTTTCAATGCTATCTCTCGCGGGTGGAAACTGTAAGAAGATGGGCTAACTTACATGTATATTATGGAGACCGAAATATGGAGCCACTGATAAGTACGTTTCTTGTATTTATTTTGATCTCAAATTTAGATAATTGTAAGTATTTTAGAGTTTGATATTGCTTAATTGTTTATTTATTTCGATTGTTTTAGGAAAAACTCGAATTTGGAAGAGATTGAAGCAAAACGAGGAAGTCATGTGCGGAGTGTGTGAAGAAATCAGTGCACAATTTTCAGTACAAATATCTCCATGGAGTCGATAAATATCATTAGAAAGATAATTGAATTTAGAGTCCAACGCAATAAATGACGCACAAATCGGAGTTTTAGATCAAAAGTTATGCGCGTTTGAAGTTCGGCTAATTGATCAAAAATTTCAACCGCAAGTCAATCGTGGTTTATGAACCGCGGCCAACCCCCAGCCTCCGTTTGGGCCCTATTTGCCTAGGCCCAACAGAGATTTGCAACCCACGGTTCGACCGCGGCCCACCTGTAGGGTTTTTTGCGAATTTTTGGTTTTTTCCTTTATTTTTTCTATTTGTTTTCAAGCCCAACAGGGATTAAACCATTTTTCTGACTTCTAAACTAGGAAAAAAAAACATATTTTAACCTAGGAGGTCCCCAATTCATTATTCATTGACATTCTCTAAGAAACCAAGGAGAAATTCCAAGAAGTCAAAGAAGAAATCAAGAACTTGGGTTGAAAATTGGATCTTGGTGCAGGAATCATTTCATCTCCTCAACCTTATTTTTAGAATTTGGTGATATTTTTCTTATATATTCTTATTGTTTTTCTTTAATTATGTGTAATCAATTTATTAGTTGGGACGATTGATGTAATTTTTTTTGAATATTCAATTTCAATTATTTAGTTTTGGGAAAATTATTTTATGTGTTAATTTTATTATTGTGTTTTAATGCATGAATTGTTTGATCACCAATTTGATAATTTGTGGATTGTTTTCATAATCCGAAAAGTGAGTTACAACCTAGACCTAGTAAAATAATCCTTCAATTGACAAAATGGTAGAGATACATAATTGTGGTTGTTGTAATCATTTTGAATTATTGTCGTTAAATGCATCTATTTAGGGTTTATTCTAACCATCGTAGAAATATGTGGTTGACCGATCTAGATGAACCAATTTAGCCCCTGTTTGGCCCCCATTATTTGAAAATCAAATTTATTCAATACTCAATCTCAATCATCCATCTTAGTCAAGCTCATCATTTTTGACTTTTCAAATATTTTTTAACCACACACTCTCTACAAACACTATTCAAAATCACATTATTTGGGGAAATAATGGAGGCCAAACAAGGGCTTAAACTCGAGAGGGGAATTTTGGATAAAATTGTGAATTCAATTAAACACTACTTTCGAAACAATACACGAGAAAAGAAATTGAATGGGATAACAAAGTTACTCTCGTGAGTCCCAACATTTCCATTCATAAGAAAAACAAAAATCAAATCATTTCAATTGCTTTATTTTCATACTTCATTTCTTTCACTATTTTAATAATTTAATATTCCAAATCTTTGAATTTATTTGTAGTTTAGGAACTGATTTCTTTCACTATTTTAATATTTCAAATCTTTGAATTTATTTGTAATTTAGAAACTGATTAATCAAAGTTAGCAATAAGTAAATCAGTCATCGTGGGATTGATATTCCGAACTCAAAAAGTCCACTTTTACTACTTGTAAATTAATTACACATAATTAAAGAAAAACAAGAAGAATATATAAGAAAAACATTACCAAATTCTAAAAATAAGGCTGAGGAGATGAAAGGATTTCTGCACCAAGATCCAATCTTCAACCCAAGTTCTTGATTTCTTCTTTGACTTCTTGAAATTTCTCCTTAGTTTCTTGTAGAATGTCAATGAATAATGAATTGGGGACCTGCTAGGTTAAAAAATGTCTTTTTTCTAGTTTAGAAGTCAAGAAAAATGGTTTAATCCTTGTTGGGCTTGAAAATAAATAGAAAAAACCAAAAAATCGCGAAAAACCAACAGGCGGGTTGCGGGTTGCAAATCACAATCGGTCCGCGGAAAGCAGGGCCCAAAGGGAGACTGGGTCGGGCGGGGTTGAAATTTTTAATCCATCATTCGAACTTCAAACGCGCATAACTTTTGATCTACAGCTCCGATTTGTGCACTGTTTGTTGCATTGGACTCTAAATTCAATTATCTTTCTAATATGGGCTCTGTGGAGATGTTTGTACTGAAAATTGTGCACTGATTTCTTCACATACTGCATATATGACTTCCTTGTTTTGCCCCAATCTCTTCCAAATTCGAGTTTTTTCTAAAACAATCGAAATAAATAAATAATTAATTAAGCAATATCAAACTCTAAAATACTCATAATTGTCTAAATTTGAAATCAAAATAAGTACGAAAAAACGTACTTATCAAATCCCCCAAACTTAGGGTCTGTTCGATAAAGCAATTAAATGGGAAAATACAAGAAATTTAATTTACACAATTTCTCATACCACTTTTTAACCACACCCATTTTCTCTCTCCAATATTCAACCCCACATCTTACCTAGAAAATACAAATAAATCAACATTATAATTTTAATTCCCTTTTGAAGGCAGCCGAACAAAGCCTTAAACTCTTGTTCGACCTCGAATAAGGTAAAGCATACAATCACACAAATATGGTAGCACAATAACATTCATGACACTAACACGTGTCAAATAAATTGTCGATTTGCTTCAGGATTTAAAACTGCAATAATCCTTGAAAAGTTTTCAAACAATGCTATACCCATCTTAATTTAATTCATGCTCAATGAGTGTGTGTGTGTGTGTGTGTGTGTGTTCAATCAACTCAATCATCATAGTGCGCATAAGTGATCTCCCGACCCTTAGTGGTCAAATTTCACTTTCCCTCTCGTGAGATGCACTCCCCCCATACTTGTAATTTTCTCTAACCTGGGGTATAATTTCTAATGTTGCTTCCTAAATCACCAATTCTTTTCCCGCTCAAGTTTCGGTGTGTGTCCAACAAGTGATAGCTTCAACCTAGGGTTGCGATGATTCTCCTTTAATTAAGCGCTCTAACCTTCAGACATCCACTAGATAATTCAAACCCACTAGTTATCTTAATCCCATATGTGCAAACTATCAACTAAATTCTAATGTCATGTAGTACCCTTCTCCATTAAGCTAATAGTGACCCATGTAGCGAGGTTTAGGCCGGCGACTTCCAAGTCAGTTGACCATAGGGCACTAGATTTTGAAATACCCCTATGGGCTTAATCGCTCGAGTCACTACGCTCCTAAGAAATGTGTCAAATGAATGCAATGTCCAATTTTTTTTCATTTTTTTTGTAACAGAAATAAATCTGCAAGAGTTACCTCTCCCTCTCTCTCTCAAGCTTTCTAGACAATCCATGTAGTGAGCTATAGGCCGGTGGCTCCCAAGCCAGATGACTTTATAAAAGATACATGCATGTTCATACTTTATGCAATGGATTAGATTACCAGCATTTGGTCATTACCTAGCTTCCTCCTGTCAGTTAAGGTCACTCCACACAATAATTTTGAACATATGGAATCAACATACCCCCAAACAATCACCACTGCCAGTTTTACATCCCCAAACTGTCTAACTAATTGGTCAAAGTGATGGAATGAAATGTTCCGAGTGGGCATGTATCCTAAGTTCATATTGACAACCAGCAACCAAATATTCAAATGTAACCACTATGCACAATAATCAAGTTGACATGCTCAATGGATAATCAAGCATAGCAAATTACTACGAGTATAGCATTCTTGTCCACAATTCACAAATTACACAATTTCAAACATTGAAGTGCCTGAAAGGATATTTAACAAAACAAACAAACATACTAAAACAATTTTTTTAAAAAAAATAATAATAAAAGGGAAAATTTAACTCAAATTTTCGCGCAGCCACCCTCCACAGTTCCCTACCTTATCCCGATATGAATACACCAAGCTGAAGATAAAGTACTACGATGTAAACACCTTTGAGTTAATATATACGAATGTTTTTAACTTTACAAATATTTAATTAGTTTTGAACTACCGGGTTTTATTTTGGATGACTGTAAAAACCTCGTATGCGGCTTTAGAATAAAATAGATATGTAAAGTATGCATGTTTTATAAAAGTTAATGTTTTCATGTATCGATACTTGTGTATAGTTTTATTTAACGAACTAGCTTTCAAACTCTAATGGTAATTAATTAATTGTCATGTGTCCATGCAGAGAAATTTATTCAATATTATGCTCTTTAATTCAGACTTGGTGAATGATTTTATTTAATTCATTATAATACATATATTTTTTTTATTAATTTCATGCCATCTAAATTACTTACCATATTTATATTTCAATCTTAGATACATTGACTTATAATATAGAAAAGATTAAATCAAAAGTTTGAAGTTATATGAATAAACTGTGTAACTCAACAAGTATCGATAATTGTAGCAACGTAAAACTAAAATTTTATATTAAAAGCAACATACTGATAAAAAAAATGAAATGAAGTATTATACTGAAATTATATGTGCCACAATTGTTGGTATCCGAGCTTTGGTTTGCAGGTTTTGTTGATATCGTAATATACATATATGTCAACATCTTGTTTCCAACCTAACGAGGTAAACCTATTTTAAATTATGTTTCTGTGTTACATGAATGAATACATGTATTGAATAAGAGAAAAACTTGAATATTCCATAACATAAGTACAAAAGTTGAATTTATAGTTTTACATTTCCAAAATATTAGTCTAAGGGATGCATCGTAAAAGGGGAGGAAATAAACTAAGTCTCTGATGGAGGATCCATAGGAACATCTGCAGTAGAGGTCTCGATGGATAAAAGCTGCTCGGTCACACCAACTCAAGTAGATAGATCCTAGATCGAATGTAGAATAGTAGTCCATCCTCTCCTCGACTCCTCAACAAAAGCAATCCAATGAGGGGTCCGAAATGATGTACTCGGAGTCTCGGTGGCATGCTCCTCTCTAGCTCAGCTAGCTTCAGCATGAACTCCTACATCTTCAACATTAGCACCAGCACCTTCAACTACAGCTCTTACTCCCTCACCCCAACCCCCTGTCCATGACCACCTGTAGCATGAGGCTTCGGAACCCAAAACCCAGGACGTGACTCGGTATAGCTCATCTTGGCTAACGTAGCTGGTCCAAAAGCTTGGTTCGGATGAACTGCTGTAAGAACTCTCCTTCAAAACTAATTCCCTCATGATGAAGAATCGTCATCACCACCCGACCATATAATAACCTATTATTGAGAATACCCACACTCTCTATCAAGCCATCCAAAATGAGATTCACCAAATCAACTTGTCTATCCCTACACACCCTCTTCAAAAACCATAAGTCTTCGGCTTTTAAATTCGAATGCTTATACCCACGAGGCTTAACCAAATGTGTAAACATAAGATGTAGGAATCTCCTACAAAAAGTAAAAGTGGTGCATGACCAGAAACATCCACAAGAGTAGGATCATCAAAAACAAACTTACACACACCTATTTTCACAAAGTAGAATCATAAACCTCTCCACCATCTCGCACCTCAAAGATTTCTTGAATCTTTGAAGGACCAACCCAGAATGATTTCCCTTTCACCATTGCCTTCAAAATTCTGTCGCCCCGAGTCACTCGCTCACTCTCAGTCTCCTCATCACAACTTGTTTGGATTTTTGCATTAGCATAAAATAATTGAATTAACCTCTCACATACTTTCTTCCCGTTTTCTAAAAATTTTGAACCAACCAAAGTGCTCAAAATATGGTAAATACTCGAATTGAAAAGAACGAAGAAAGAAATTTCTAATACTCTTCCCGGAACAATGGGTAACTTCTTTAATGCAAGGAAATGAGATTGAGTTTCTGCACTAAGGAAAACAAATTTGGATAAGTGGTTAAATCATCAAAGTCACTATCGCTATCAACTACCTTTTCCTTACCCCTACTAACTTCACCTCTACCCCTACCCCTATTACCTTCACCTCTACCCCTACCCTTACCCCTAGCACGACTAGATGAAGAAGGAGCCCTACCTCGAGATGGAGTAGTGGCAACTCGTCTGGGGCACTGGGTAGGACAGGTGATGAGAATCATAGGAGGCTCGACGCAGAAAGATCAATCATGTGAGGGAAACAAATTTTGAGTACATTTTAAAGGACTCCCGAAGCATAAAAGAATAGTATTCAAGGCTAAAACAAGAGATCAATTCAAGAAAAGAATGCAAGAATCAAGCTCAGGATTCAATTAAGTTTTGACAAAGATAAAGTCCGAATTTTAGGTTCACTAAGAATTGTAGCTCTTTTCTTCTAGTTTCAAAATTATTTTGAATTACCTCAATTGCAGATCAGAATTAAAAGTTATGACCCATATACCGAAGAAGACGCTTGCAGTCGATTTCGGTTGACAATTTCGATCGACCGAAATGGAGTTCCGTTGACCATTTTGGTCGACCAAAAGTTACTGAAACATTCAGAAACGCACGTTTTCTACTATTTTCGAATTTTCTTTATTTTCTTTCATGTTTGTAATATAAATACTCATTTTTCTATCAACCCTAGATAGTTATTAAAACTCTTGGCTTGTGAAACTTGAAGTCTCCATTGGAGCAAATTTTGAAGGTAAATCATTCTCCTAAATCTTGTGCTCAACTTCATTTTAGAATTGTATGATTCTTGTGTTGTTGGAAGAAATCTATGAACTTGTTTATTTATTTTCATTGGGTTAAGGATTATTCCTTGAAATTTTGGTTAGAGTGAACTTAGATTTAGGTTTATTTTACCATTTTAGCTTTCTTGAGTTGGTATTAAATTGTTGTAGGAATTTTATGTCCAAACATCAAAGGGGTCCTTATCAACAGGGGTTAACATCAACATCATGAACACATTTGGCGCGTTGCTCACGCACCCTGGGGGAGGAGATTTTAGTGGAATTTGCAGAATGTGATTTAAAATCAGTATGAGATGAAGAATTTTTAGAACGTGAGGAAAAACTTGAGATAAGGTCTTTCGGTAGGTGCAACATATGGAACTAATTACTTGATTGGCCACTTTTTTTTTGCTCTTAGAGAAATCCCATGCTTAATCCGAGTCATGGTGATGAAATTAGTGGATGATTAATGAAAATTTGTGAAATCGCAAGAAAACGAGAGAGTTTAAAGAGGATTTGAGAATAAAAGTTTGAAAATTTGAGTTTAAATGACCCGTGAAACCCTCTTAAATCATGATCATATATCTATACATTACTTATATGTATCGAATACATTGAAGCGGTGAAAAGTTTCTGTTTAAACATGTATCAATACATTAAATGATATTTTATTAAAATTATTAAATTTTGGAATTTTGATATAATCTTATGCTTTGATATAAATTTCAAGCTTTAAAGATATGTTGCATATGAGTTCCTTTCGACCCTTGAAAACTACTGCTTCAATGGATCGTTTGACTCGCGTAGTCCGACAACAAGCTCGGAAAATTGAACAGTTGATGAACCATAATGATGATAGTCAATCTAATCAAATTCCAAATGATAGAGGAGCAATCATTAAACGATTTCGACGTTTAAAGCCTCATGTGTTTGAAGATGCTAAAGATCCAATAGAAGTTTAAAATTGGATTAGAACGATTGAACGAATGTTTTTGTCTGTGCACACGCTTGATGAAGAAAAGTGAACTGTGTCACATTCATGTTACATGGAAATGTGGTTACCAGTGGGATACTTTAATTCAATTAGAAGGAGCTGTAGCTTATGATTGGGAAATGTTTTGTGTGAAAATTTTTAACAAGTATTTTTCAGCATCAATTAAAAATCAAAATCTTAGTGATTTCATTCAATTGAAGCAAGGGTACATGACAGTGATAGAATATGTGAAGAAATTTGAAGAGTTATGTCAATTTGCGGAACACGTGTTAAGTCAACCTCGACATAAAATAGATCGTTTTATCGAGGGATTGAAACCTGAACTTAGTAGAGACGTGTTAATGTTCTCTTCATCTATGCTACTTTTTCAAGTATAGTAGAAAGAGCTTTGATGGATGAACAAACCGAGATTAAAATAATGAGGGCTAGAGAAGTTCGAATTTAGAATCTTCGAAGGCCGATGACTCGGTGGAATCCTCGATTTACCAACAAAAATGGTGCCAATAGATTTTCAAGGCCACTTCAACCTCAATCAAATATCAAGAAAGTTGAAATAAAAATTTTGGAAGTGAATCCCATTATCTTGGTCTTATTGTGGGAAACCACGTAGAGGTCCTTATCGAACTCAGTTAGGGTTATGTTATGGCTGCGGAGAGAAGGGCCATTTGTTAAGAGATTGTCAAAAAGCCAATCAGACCAAACCTTTACTACAATCTGATCGGGTTTATGCTCTTGTGCAACCAAAAGCATCGAAGAGTAATAAAGTGATTACAGGTACAACTTACCATTTTTCTAAACCATTTCATACCTTATTTGACTCTGGTGCTACTCATTCATTTGTATCTACCCAATTTGTGCAATGTCACCATATACCTATTAAACAATCATCTAGTATCTGTGAAATCGCTTTGCCTAATGGAAAAGTATATCAAACACAAAATCATATATCGGAAGCTCAAATCCAAATAGAGGATAATAACTATCCTATTGAACTTATCATGTTTGATATCAAAGATTTTGATATCATACTGGGGATCGATTGGTTATCTAACTATGTGGTGATTTTGAATTGTAAAACTAATACCTTAAACTTTCTCGAGAATAGACCTATATCATTTTCACCCTTAGTAAAAACCTCCAAGATCATTATCTCTTCAATTAAAGCCGTGAAGTTGATCTCTCAAGGACATAGTAGATATTGAATCAATTTATATCAAGTTAAAGCTGATCCACTTCTAGAGTTATCTACTATTCATGTAGTTCAAGATTTTCCTAATATCTTTCCCAAAGATTTACCTGGATTACCTCCTGAACGAGAAATTGAATTCAATATTGAACTTATTCCAGTCACCAATCCTATATCAAAAACTCTGTATTGTATGGCTCCTACTGAATTAAAAGAATTACACAACCAACTTGATGAGTTGCTGGAAAAGGGATTTATTCGACCTAGTACTTCACATTGGGGTGAACCAGTATTATTTGTGAAGAAAAATAATGGATCAATGCGATTGTGCATCAATTATCGTGAGCTAAATATGGTCACCATTAAAAATAAATATTCTCTTCCAAGAATTGATGGCCTATTAAATCAATTACAAGGATCAACTACTTTTTAGAAGATTGATTTACGATCTGGGTATCATTAGTTAAGAATAAAATAAGAGGATATTGCCAAGTCATCTTTTCGAACTTGATATGTACATTTTGAGTTCTTAGTAATGTCATTTGGTTTGACAAATGCTCCAATAGCATTTATGGATTTGATGAATCGTATTTTTTGAGAATTTTTGGATAAATTTGTTATAGTTTTCGTAGATGATATCCTGATCTACTCTAAAGATCATCATCAGCATACAGAACATTTGAAATTGATTTTACAAACTTTTAAAGAAAAGAAATTTTACGCTAAATTCTCCAAGTGCGAAATTTGGATAGAGAAAGTGATTTTCTTGGGACACGTAGTATCAAAAGAAAGAATTTCAGTTATCCCAGCAAAGTTTAATCATTTTCACAATGGATGATAATGCTATTAATGGCACATGTACCATAATATTTGTTAAACCATTTAATACAGTACTTTTTGGCAAAAAATTCCAAATTTAGAAAAATGATTTTTGTAGGAAATTATGAACTAATTTTGGTGACGACACTTCTATTTTTATATTGTTATAAATAGATATATAGATATAGATGAAGAGACATTTTCAAGTACAAGAGGTTTATTTACGGTGTGTTCGGCAATATATATATATATTTTTTTTACACAATTTTTCAAATCACTTTTTAACATATATTTTTCTCTTTCATATTTTTAATAACACATTTTATCTCGAAAAAAAAAAAATCGCCTTAATTTCTTATTTATTTATTTCTTGAAATTGACTCCCAAGATTTTTCTCCGAATGTCCCCCAAATGCCTTGGTACGACTCTGATCTAACAATATATGCAGTGTCCACAACATTATAACCCAACTGTTGAAACAATCACAGCCATCCAAGAAATCCAAGTCCTCGAAGGAATTAGATCGCCAGATATTCCGCTTGCAAAAAAGTTGGATCGAAGATCCATAAATCAGGTTATGGAAACAAGATACAAATAAAACACATTTGGTTTCCGCGACGACTGTCTTAGGCGATGGAATGTGGCGGTGATGGTGGATGTTGTTTTTAGTGTTTCTTTTTTGGGTTTTAAAAATAAGCGGTGTAAATACTAGTTTATAATTAAAATTAGTAAGCGCGCGGATTAAAATTAAATTTTTAGTAGATTTTGATAAAAGTTGATATAATATGTTGTTGAAAAGTTATAAACCCCATAAGATATATAATTAAAATTAACTTATTGACTTTGACTTAATTTAAAATTTGATTTTAATTGACAACTCTTGATAGATTGATAACTTTACTTTTTTGGTTAAGCTACTTTATGATCGAACGAATGGTAAAAAAACAAATTCTACTATTATACATGACTCTTCGTAAAAGATGGATATGAATAGAATTGTATTACACGTTAGAAATGTACAAGGCAAAAAATGTGTATTTGTAATAGCGTTAAAATTAAATGCAACATGCAAAATAAATAAAATTTTTCTTGTAATGACTATGCACAATATGCAAGATACAACATGATAATGGCATAGAATATAAATAATTGGAGTGACGTGAATTAGAAATCATTACTCAAAAGACTAGCTTAATGTGAACATGAAAATAAAAATATACCCATTTTCGATCGTGCAACATCCTGGTACTACAATTACTATTGAAGTTTCATTCAATCTGCGGTGATAAAAAATCCTACAGGGGCGACCTGAGAACACATCGAATCATTTTTCCGCGCACCCTTTTAAAATCGAGGACTCGAATGCAGGAAAAATGTGATACACATGTGTTCTCATGTCGACCCCGTTGGACCCTTTCACCATTACCCTTTCTCCCAACTCGTAGCTAATATACAGAATCTTACAATTCTTATATAGCTAGGGTGTGGCACGATTTTTTGTTTGAGTACTGCATCCCCGTACATTTTGTGGATTAAAAATGCTTCGGAGTTTGTACTTCGTAAGTACAATGTTGTACTCTGTGTTACAATCATCCATTTATTGTACTACATTGATTGTACCGTGTGAAGAAAGAACTTCTAAAATATATTACACGCGTTTGGGTCCAAACGCGTGTAATATATTTTAGAAGTTTTTTCTTCAAACGGTTTGGATGAGTTATTGGACTTCCTCTCAATGGAAATTCAACATTTAATTGGAATTAAATTTGATTCTAGGCTTATTTAGTTCAACTCGTAAAGGAAGGTTATGGTGACCCTATTTTTTTTGGATAAAATATACGTATTAAAACTTGTAAAATCTATTAAAATTTCAGTCTATATTATACTATACATCGAGAACTTCGATATGAATATAGTTTTACTATATAATTTTTGTTATTTTAAAAGTTACTTATTTTTTAGTGACGAACTGCTTAATTATCTGTAAAATAAGTAACTTTTGAAATAATAAAAATTATATATCAATATCAATATTATATTCATATAAATATAAATAGAATAATATGGACATGAAAATTTCACGTTTATTAATTTTATGCAAGTATATTTTACCTTCACAAAAAATTGTCACCATAACCCTCTTTTGTAAGAGTGAGTAAATTCATACTCGTGTTTACTAATTCATGACTTAAATATAGCTTAAACATTTTTATCTAAAACTATTTAAATTGAAGCATAAACGGATCGAGTTAGTCAATTCAACTTGATTCTAGTTATAGTTTTCCCGTTATGATTTTATCGAAAATCAAATGATTCTACTATGCTTTTGAATTAGATGAACAAATCAATTCAACTTGATTATAGCTATAATTTTGCTAGCTTTTAGTTTGATTGATAATAAGTCCATGATTTATGTTCATTTCAAAAAGAAAATGATTTTTTGAATAGTGATTTTAAGAAGAAAAAGAATGGTTAAAAATTAGGAAAAAATTATGAGTTTACGTGCATAATATTTTATTGTGTAAACTCTTGTTTGGTAAGAATTATAATCTAGATCTAAGTCAAAGTCAACAATTAATATTAATAACATATTGTATAGGATCACAACTTTTCAACTTCACATTTTATCAATTTCTATCAAAATTTACAAAAATTTGATTTTAATCCTCACCAAACAAGGGCTAAATGTGTGGTTGAAATGAAACAAGGGCTAAATGTGTGATTGAAACGAATATGAGAGAAAAGTTTTTTTTTTTTGATGGGGGAACCCGCTCCATTACCCTACAGGTGCGCACTAGGTAAACCTACAGGCTTGACGTAATAGTCTGCAAACCACGCAAGCTAAGTAAACTGCACTAAGCAAGTCCGATGTAACATGCTTGACCAAGAAAGTGTTAGTATAGGAAATCGAATTCGTGATCAAAGATCTTCACGCTCACCTACTTCGCAGAGTAATAGTCTGCAAACCACGACAGCCAAGTAAACTGAACCAGGCAAGCCCGATGTGGTGCTTGATCGAGAAAGTGTTGGTATAGAAAATCGAATTCGTTATCAAAGATCTTCTCGCTCACCTACTTCACCAACTTGACCACTTCATGAGGGGTGACTCTATTTCACTTCTTGATTCTAGCAACATGTAACATCCCAAACTTTTTGAAAATGAAATTCAAAACCAAAAAATCTTTATTGTAGTAAAACATTAGGCCATGTTTGGAAAAAGTAGTATTTCATGTTGAAAATAAGAAGAAATGCAATGAAGGAAGCCAAACAAGAACTTCAATTTTATCACATGGATTTGAGGTGGCAAATTTGAAATGATTAAGGTCTATAATAAATATTAAAAATTTCCTAACCACACTTATAAATAGGGAGACAAGTGTAAACAGGACCGACACTTAAAAGAAGGAAGAAACCACCTCAAGACCTTATGGTAAGAACTTGTCACGAAAATTTTGGAAAAATTTCACCATGAACCTGTCGACCCCTGCATTTTTTTTATCCAGGGGTCGACCCCTGAGTCAGCCCTCCGTTTTATTTATAGTTTTTGAACCCTTTTTCATACCTTCACGTAAAATATTTTCAAATCACTAAAGGTGAGTGGTTTATATCCTTTTGTACTCATTAAAATCATGTTTAAAAAAGGGATGATTCTTAAATTTGTAAATGTTATAGACTTAAGATCCTACAAAGTGATATTGATATTGGTATTAACATTGTATTAATCATTGATTGTATACCACATTGGTGTAATTGAATAATGAGCTCGTTGATTGTTATTGGTGAAATTGGTATTGATATTTTCAACTCTTTATGGTATAGATTATTAGTGAATAATTGTTATTCACATTGCTGTAACATTTATATTTCAGATGCTAACAATGAAATACTTTGATATTTCCTCGACGGAATGGGTAACCACGATTGTTTGTATGTATCTCAAAAAAGTGCATATTTGGATGGTTTACCAAAAGTTTTCTGACTTCCATCGTCATCAAATCTTATTATTATGTTAATTTCTTTGATGTTGTCACTATGACCTACTTGTTTGTGAGAAATTTCGATGTCAATGAACTAATGAATCCAGCTCTTGAATTTTGTATAACATAGACTCCTCAAAGTATGAGAAGGAGAGATGCAACTTTGTAACAAACTTTGTTTAGCTATGTAATACTCTCCCAACTTTCTTACGAGAAATGACAAATAAGTTTATGCATGATTTGCTAGTATTGTTGTATCACTTTCCTTTAAATCGTTCAAAATCCATTCGTGGACAAAAAGACACAAAAATCTCAAAATCTTCAAGTTTAGAGTTCGACCCCTTGTAAAAAGGGGTGACCCCAAAAAATATTTCTGCAGGCTCGATACCCCTGCAGTGGAATAACAATGGGTCGGGTTTGGAAAACTTGAAAACATTTATGAAACAATTCAAAATAATAAATCGAGCCATTAATAATATCAAACATTCGACAATGCCATAATTTCTCAAATAATTGAAAATCTCAAAATAATCAAAGTTTAGAAATATGGATCATCAAAATAAGATTCTCAATTATTTAACGACTATTGCCACAATCATCCATCACTTGCCACCCTCTCCGAAATCTGCAAATATTGTTAAAATAGAAATGAGCATTTCATAGAAATACTCAGTAGACTCATCGCCAATTAATGAATCTACATTATAATTGAACACATAAACGCAGGCTCTTTAGAAATCATAGGATGTAGGTAGTCTCTTCTCGTGCATTAAAGCACATGGCTTGTCTTTGAAAAATCATATGCTTTTTAAAATCATCGGGTGTGGGTAGTCTCGTCTCGTGCACTTAAGGAAAGTAAGTTATGCATAACATCATCATTTATCTTGCAAGATATTCTCTTCTTTCTTTCTCATGCATAAAAGCATATAAGTTATGACAAGCATAACAACATAAATATTTCCAAAGAAATATATTATCGTCTCTTTTCATAAAAATGACTTTCACATAAGTCACATAACATACACATTTACATGCAATCATAATTTAAATCAATTAATAGGGTCGAGTCTACCTTAAATTCAAAAAGTGCAAAATCGAACGGGAAATGACTTCAATCCTTTAAATCTCCGTACGCCTCATCTAACCAATTAGAAAAATAAATTAAATTAGTCTTTTGAAATTTATGATTTAAAAATGATAAATTAAAATTTAGGAACTGAAATTGATGATTTGAAAGTTGGAGGACTAAAATGAATACTTTTAAACTTGAGGGACTAAATGTAAATTTTCAAAACTTGGGTTGAAGCTCAAACGGATATTAAACTGTAGGGATTAAAATAATTGATTTTTAAAATGAAGGGACTGAAATGATTAGATTTAAAACCAAAATGACTGAACCGAATAACTTTAAAACTTGGGGGCTAAAATGGAACTTTTGGAAAATTTAAGGACTCATTTAAAATGCTATTAAAATTTTTCAGGCTGAAATGACAGATTTTTAAAATTAAAGGATAGAACTTTAAATATTTGAAATCATGGGTCAAAATGAAATATTTAGAACATTGGGGACTAAGGTGCAATTTTCCAAAAATCAAAATTATTGAAAACAAAACCATTTCTCCTTCTTCATTATCGTGAAGGCAGAGGAATGGAGAGAGAGAGGTGTGACTACGAGGCGCATCCGGGTCTCAGCCGGCAATTGGCCGGCGAAACGCCGCCACAGGGTGGCAGTGAGTGGCGGTTCAAGAAGGGGTTTCGATTGTGGGGTTTGTGGTGCGAGATTGGGCCCGAAGACTGAGGAAAAAAACGAGACTTGGAACTGAGTTTTCCGGCGAATAATCGGCGGTTGAGGTAGGTTATGGATTTCTGGGGTTATGGGTTTTTCTCTTCTTAGTTTGAGTATGATTTTTGGACTGAGTTTGGGGAGGTTGTGGCCATCGATAGTGGCGGTTTGGAATGGGTGGTGGTTGGTTTAACTTAGTTCTTGGTATTTTGGGTTTTGATTGGTTGAGATTGGAGTTGCGCTGGCCGCGGTGGTGGTGGTGAATGGTGGCCGGTTCTGTGGAGGCTGAAGTTTGGTGCAGTGGAGCTTGGGTATCAATTGTGGTGTTGAAGATGGAGGCTGGCCATGGGTGGTCGAGGCGATGAGGATGATGATGATTCAATTGGTGTATAGAGGGGACTGTGGTGGTGTCCGTTCAAAGAGGTGGCAGTGGTGGCTACGATGAGGCAGTGGAGGTGGTGGCTGTGTTGGCGGTTACTGAATGTTCAGATGATGGCTCGGTTGTTGATTTGGGGTAGAGGCAGTGTTGGTGGTAATGATGATGGTTTGGAGGTGGAGAGGAGGTTAACTGGCTGCAGGAGGAGGCTGGTTGATGAGGAATGGAATTGCAGCTTGGGGTTGCTGGATCAGATTTGTGGGGGTGTGATGATGTATAAAGAGGGGAAATGTGAGAGTAATAGGGTATGGGTTGAAGTTGGTGGGAGTTGGTGGAGGTATGAGTTGATTGGATATTATAGACATCTTGATACACAAGAAACGGAAATCGAGAAAATAGTACGCGTGAATTTAACTGAGTCGGAAAGTGAATCTGATAAAACGAGCTTAAAACAATTTGGAGTTTAAAACGATTTTTGAAAAGAAAAAAATAATTAAATAAAATAATATAATTTTAGAAACTCGAAATTTATTTAAAATTGAATTGAACTTGATATTTCTCGACTCGGCTAGACGAACACGTCATAACTTTAAATTATAAATGGGTAAGATCGCAGCGGCACGTTTTCATAATTTAAAATAATTATTTAATACGTGAAAATTCTTGATCGCTACAGTCACAGTCACAAATCAAATTTTATATGCCACGATTTATTTTTCGATCACAAATCACAATTTTTTTATGTCAGAAATTATAAAATTAGTTGATCACAACTAATTTTTTAATTACAAAACACAAATTTTATCAGAATTTACAACTTTCTTATGTCATAACTTATTTATTGGTCACAAAAGTCGAATTTTATACATCTCAACTTTTTTTTTTTTCACAATTCAAAAAAAATATAAGTAGAATACTTATTTCATGATAACAAATTACAAATTAATTGGTCAAAACTTAAAAAACTGTGAGTTAACAATTACAAATTTTATCGTAATCTCGAATCTTTTTAGGTCATATATTATTTATTTATCACAAATAACAAATTTATGGATCACAATCAATCTTAATCCTACTTTGCTTTGCTATGCTCCGCTCCACACCGATCACCAACCACTGCCACCATCACAACCACATAGCACCACCCCATCTCATTGCCACCACCATCTCCATAGTCACCTGACCACCATTGCCACCTACACTACAAGTCCACAAGTATTGCACTACACCACACCACGCCACACCACACAGTATTGCACACACCCACTGTTGAGCATCTCGTGCACACCACATACTATAAGACAGACTACAACCATCAACAATAAAATGAACAAAAATAGATCAGGGATGATTGAGAGAAAAAACATAGACATAGACAAAGATGAGATCCGAGGTGTTGTGCACCCATCACAAAGATGAGATTTGTTGTACCGACCTCAGCTTGTGAGCGTCATTGTCATTCACCGCTTGAAGTCTTGTCCGGAGATGGAGGGAGAGAGAGAGAGAGATTTGTATTGAGTAATGCTATAGTCACAATATAGTTAACAATATCGATGACAACCATCTCACTCAAATGGAAGTGGCTCCACTCACCTCATGTGAGGGGATTGTCGATGAGATTGTTAATCATATTGTGATTCTAGCAAAATTCATTTGTATTAGGGTTTAGTTTGGTTTGACTTGATTTGGGGGTTATGGGTGGATGATTAATTTAGTATTTGTTCTTTAATATAATCATTATAATTTATAAATCAAATTATAAACAAAAAAAAATTTCAAATCACTTTTTAATCACACACATTTTCTCTCTCCATTTTTCAACCATACATTTTACATAAAAAATAAATCAATCAATTTATAATTGTTACAGCGTCAAATGCTCAATTTTATAATATTATTATTAATGTTAGAATTAAATTGAAAATCTGATTATAACCTGACTTTAGATAAATAAGTTGTACCAGCCACCAGGCTAGGTGTAATTTCAACTTAGGTTATGTTCGGTAAAACAAATTAATTGGGAAAATGACAAAAAAAAGACAAGAAGTTTAATTTACACAATTTTTCATATCACGTTTCAACAATTTACATTTTCTCTTTCTAATTTTTAACCACACATCTTACCAAAAAAATACAAATAAATCAATCAAATAATTTTAATTCCTCCCTCCACGCCACCGAACACAGGCTTATTCACAAGAGTCATAATTTTATGAATATTTTTGGAAGTTGCCCGTATCGACACTGGCCCAAAGTGGCGAAGTATGCTCTGAGCAGGCTCGGTCCAGCCATAATGACACCACTAATCCACGCCTACCTATGTACTTTGAAAATAGCTATCTTCATAATTTTAGCCTCCGTTTGGCCAAAAAAAAAATATTTTTAAATAACACAATTCCTCAAATAATCTTTTTACAACATATATTTTCTCTCTACTTTTCAACAACTTATTTTATCTTGAAAACATTAAAAAAAAAAAGTTTAAACACAACTTTAAAAATATCTTTATCTTTATTATATTATTATTATTATTATTATATATATATATATATATATAAGAAGAAGTTACGAGAGATAGTCATTTTGGAGGAAAATTTACATTTAATGACCATCTCTCCTCACTTCTACTTCTATATAAAACTAGTATTTTCACTCGTGTAATGCACGAGAATATAGTTGTGAGGGTGATTTCGATTAAAATTTATGAAAATATATTAATTATACAATCATATCAAATAAAAATATAGTACAATAACATTTTAATACAAAATATTATCGAATTCAAAACTTAAAAAAAAAAAAAAAAAGTAATCAAAATAGGAAATGCAACATTTACAAAATTGGTATGTTTAAAAAATAAGGAAAATAAAATATATTAATTAATATATTGAATTTCGAATAAAACATATGTAAGCAACATATTAAAAAATAAAGTTAATTAAAATTAAAACATATTAAAAAGAAAATAGGTGATAAAGTGGACAAATGTTTAGAGAAAAACGTAAATAAAAGTCAAAAGGGAATTTTATATAAAAAATTTAATTAAATATCAAACTTTGAGCGGCGTGGTACACTAATTATACGTGCAAATTTTTTATTTTGATTAGTTTTTTTTTTTTTTTTTTAAAGTTTCAAATTCAATAACACGTGTTATGTAGGAAATGAAAAAAATTGGATTAATATATTTCAATATAAATAAATGTCATATCATATCTATGTAAATGTATTACATTGAAAATGAAAATTTTGAATTAATATATTTTAAAATAAATAAATATATGCTATATAAATTTCTTAATTAAGTTAGAAATGAAAAAATTGAATTAATATATTTTGAAAATAAATAAATACAATTATTGAAATTTTACTTATTAATATGTCAATAAATGAGTAGACTCTTCAATACGCATGTTACAAAAATAATTAATTATTTTCTATCAACTTTTTAACCACACATATTTTCTCACTCCAATTTTCAGCCACTATTATTTACCTCAAAATCATAAATAAACAAGTTTATAAATCAACATTATTACCAAAAGGAGGCTTAATCATTTCATCATTTTAACAAAAATTGGATTGTTAAAAAAAAAAAAAAGGAAAAATAAAATATATTAATTAATTTTTTGGATTTCAAATAAAATATATATAAGCAACACATAAAAAATATAGTTAATAAAAGATTATAACATATTAAAAGGAAAATAGGTGATGAGGTTGGCACTTTTTCAAAGGAAAAATGTAAAAAAAAAAAGTAAATTATTTTTTAATGAGTATCAAATTTTGAGTGGCGAGGTATACTTAGTGTACATGTAATATTTTTTATTTTGAATAGTTTTGTCTTTTTTAAAATTTCAAATTCAATAACATTTTGTATTGAATTTTTATTTAATATGATTTAATCGAGATATTTTCAAAATTATGATTTAAAATTTATATATTCTGTGCATCGCACTTATAGACAACTAATCTTTATCTTTATCTTTATATATATAAAAATAGAAGTGATGAGAGAGAGAGAGAGAGACATTTTGGAGGAAAAATTGCATTTAATGACTCACTCCTCACTCCTACCTTTTATATAAAACTAGTATTTCATCCGTGCGATGTAAGGAAGTTGTTATCCCCAATATCGATTTTAATAAGTATTTATAAAATTTTAATAAAATTTTAATACTTATACATATATAAATGCATAAAAAATAATTTTCTATTTCAATAATTATTAGACTTTAAAAAATAATATACCTAATTCAAATTATTAAAAACATCTTTGAATAGTAAACGTCAATTTGTATATTTAAATATTTGAATTTAATGAATAAAAATTTATTTACAAAAATAAGCAGTCAAAATAATAATTTTGAAAATATCGCAATTACCATGATACGACGATTGAATAAAGTTAGAAATCACGAAATTGTATCGAAAATCTAATACCATGTAATCTTTAAAAATTTATCAAAAATAAGTATGGTTATAAAATATTAATCATTGTATTAATATTATTAACTTAAAAGAAATCAAAGTATTAACTCTTCAATATTAACCTTTGTTCAATAAATTTTTCGATAAATTATTTATAAGTAACACATTTTTTCAACCGACTTTTTAATCACATATATTTCTCCAAAAATTTTCTCAACCACACATTTTATTATAATACTAAAATATAAAGAATTTAAAAATTAATTCTGTCAGATTATCCTACTTTCATATATAGTATAAATTTTCACCAGTGCAATGAAATAAAATTGCTATGCGTAATATTGATAAGCATTCATTAAAATTTAATGATTATACATAATCAACACAAATGCAAAAGATAAAATTAATTTCTCTATTCTCATAACATATTTAACATTTTTTTCTCAATTTTCATTCAAAAATATCAATACAATAATTAAAAATATGTGTTTAATCTTAATATACGACAATTGAATAACTTTGAAGATCAAGAAACTATTATATCATATAATATTTGCATAATTATTAAAATTAAAAATGATTAAAAAATATTAACCATTATTTTTACCATAATAGTAGACTATTAGTGTGTGTGTGTGTGTGTGTGTGTGTGAAAGGCAATAAATGCATTCATATCTATCTAGGTTTTGCACTCACATTTGGCGTATAGCTATTTTGTATTCACATTAATCTCATTTTGCATTTACGCTAATCAAACCATATAAGGGATGTGCACTTTAGGTAAGAAAACAATAGTTTCTAAGGCAAGCTACACTTCTACTTTTATTAATATAATAAAAATAAAAATAAATAAATAAATAAAAGATAAAGATTTTTGTAGGAAAAATTATTATTTATTACATATTTAGTAAGAGTTGTAATAAATGTACTATGTGTAAATGTGTTATATTGAAAATAAAAAAATTATATTAATATATTTGAGCATAAATAATGTGATATCTATGTAAATGTGTTATGTAGAAAATAAAAAAATTGAATTAATATATTTGAATATAAATAAATGTGATATATATGTAAATGTGTTATGTAGGAAATGAAAAAATTGTATTAATATATTTGAAAATAAATAAATGTCATATCTATGTAAATGTGTTGCATTGAAAATGAAAAATTTGGATTAATATATTTGAAAATAAATAAATACATGCTATATAAATTTGTCAAATTAGAAATGGAAATTTTGAATCAATATATTTTGAAAATAAATAAATAAAATTATTGAATTTTACTTCCTAATATGTCAATAAATGAGTAAGTTCTTCAATAAGTATATTACAAAAATAATTAATTATTTGCTATCAACTTTTTACCACCAATGATAAATTGGTAGAAAATTTAATCATTTCATTATTTTGATACAAATTGGTATGTTTAAAAAATAAGGAAAAATAAAATATATTAATTAATATATTAGATTTCGAATAAAATATTGTAAGAAACATATTAAAAAATAATGTTAATTAAAAATTATAACATATTAAAAGGAAAATAGGTGATAAGGTGGACAAATTTTTAGGAAAAAACGTAAATAAAAGTCAAAAGAAATTTTATATAAAAAATTTAATTAAGTACCAAACTTTGAGTGACGTGGTACACTGAGTGTACATGAAGAATTTTTTTTTTTTTTAAGTTTCAAATTCAATAACATGTGTTATGTAAGAAATGAAAAAATTTGATTAATATATATGAACATAAATAAATGTCATATCATGTCTATGTAAATGTATTACATTGAAAATGAAAAATATGGATTAATATATTTTAAAATAAATAAATATATGCTATATAAATTTGTTAAGTTAGAAATGAAAAAATTGAATTAATATATTTTGAAAATAAATAAATAAAATTATTGAAATTTTACTGCCTAAAATGCCAATAAATGAGTAGGCTCTTCAATACGCATGTTACAAAAATAATTAATTACTTTCTATCTACTTTTTAACCACACATATTTTCTCTCTCCAATTTTCAGCAATTACTTTTTACCTCGAAATCATAAATAAACAAGCTTATAATCCAAATTTTATTATCAAACAGAGACTTAATCATTTCATCATTTTGACAAAAATTGACATGTTTAAAAAAAAAAATATATATATATATATATATATATATATATATATTGATTAATATATTGGATTTCAAATAAAATATATGTAAGCAATACATTAAAAAATATAGTTAATAAAAAATTATAACATACTAAAAGGGAAATTGATGATGAGGTGGGCAAATTTTCAGAAAAAAACGTAAATAAAAGTAAAAACAAAATTTATATAAAAAATTTAAATGAGTGCCAAATTTTCAGTGGCGCGGTATACTTAGTGTATATATAGCATTTTTATTTTTATTTTGAATAGTTTTTTTCTTTTTTAAAGTTTCAAATTCAATAACATTTTCTATTGAAATTTTATTGAAATTTTATTTTTTATTTGATATGATTGAATTAAGATATTTTCAAAATTATGATTTAAAAATTATATATTTCATGCATCGCACGGGTAAACAACTAGTATATATAAAAGAAGAAGTTATGAGAGAGAGTCATTTTGGAGAAAAATTTGCATTTAATGACCATCTCCTCTCACTTCTACTTCTATATAAAACTAATATTTTCACCCCGTGTGATGCACGGAAATATAGTTGTGATGGTGATTTCGATTAAAATTTATGAAAATATATTAATATCAAATAAAAACATAGGACAATAACATTTTAATACAAAATATTATCGAATTCAAAACTTAAAAAAAATGTAATCAAAATAGGAAATGCAACATTTACAAAACTAATAAAAAATAAGAAATTGTGATCATTATAGGATTTTATTTTCTTTTCTTTTTAAAATTATTTGTCTCTTTAAAAAAAAATTATTTTATTTACTATTTATTTGTTTGTTAAACTTTCTTTCTTTAAATAAGTTATTTTTATCTTGTTTTCTTGACATATTAAATTATTTTAAAATAAAATTTAATAAATAAAATTAACAACCATAAATCTATATTTGATTTGAATTGGTAAAGAATATTATTGTTATATTTTTTGTTTATTTAATTTTACTCCAAATGAGTAAATGTTGTTTTATTTGTAAAATAATGTTTTTTAGAAAATTTTCTGATCTTTGAAATAATTATTTATTTTTTAATTAAAATCGATTCGACCTCGATTCAACTTGATTCAATCTTTTGACCCTCGACCTGTTGCCTCTTTCAGGTCGAACCTTTTCAGGTTTTCCGAACACGGAGTATTATTTAACTTAAATGATATAATTTAAAATGAAGTAAAAAATATAAAGTAAAACTTTGACATTTGATCTTTTGGACGATTTTATGGACAATGTTTTTACAGTTTGTCCTCACTTGTTATATTGTGTTAAATTTCTTGTTGAGATCTTTGATTTGAAGCCTATATTACATATTTTTCGACTTCAAAATAATACAGTAATGTGTATGGTTAAAAAAGTGATTTGAGAAATTGTGTGATTTATAAAATGGTTTATAATACATTTTTGCAATTTTATCGAACACATGCTTTAACTTAATTTTAATACTGATAGTTACCCATAGGTTTTTTTGAAATACATTCCAACATGAGAGTGCGATTACTTCTAACTCTTGTTAATTGTCATTACATATGATGGAAAACTATATTCAATCAAGTATGAAATTATTTTCTTTGAAAGAAAATTTATGGATTAGTCATTTAATTTTTTATTTTTTTATATAATCTAATTGGGAAACTTATAAAAAAATACACAATATAATGAATGTTCTTAAGTTGTTTAAACTAAAACATTTTTCGTTTTTTTAAACTAAAATATTTTCATGTTATTTAAATGTTTTTTAACACATTTAATAATATAATTTTATATCTTTAGAAATAATTTTATGTTACTTTACCAAATTAGTTACACTATGATTAAGTAAAATATTTTTTAATAATCTTTTTTTCAATTAATTTTAAAAAAATTCTTTATTACTAATTTTGAATACTTTTTTGTAACAATAGAAAATTATCTATTTATTTTTTAAATTAGACTTATGAGGCTTTTGATGTAATTTTTTCACATTTTTCACAAAAAAAAAAAAGAAGTTAGGATATATAATAAGATTAATAGTTATATTGAAATCAATCATCCTATTAAGTAAAAACAATTTTTTTAACAAAAAAAAATATTAAATTGTCTTTTTTTGGAATTAGAACGAAGCATCTCTGTTTGACAAAATATTTTTAAATACAAAGCTTTTAAATTACTTTTTAATCACACATATTTTTTCTCTCCACTTTTCAATTACTAATTTTTACCTCGAAAACATCACATTCTTTGTTTTTAAACAAAAAAATTTAACTATCATTATTTTTTATATAATTTAATTCAACAATGCTCAAAACGGTTTTTTTTTTTTTTTTTGGAACAAATGCTTGTAGTGCTCAAAAGTGTAATTTAGATTTGGAATCATTAGACTTTCCAAAATGCAACTATTTTTATTTATTTTTTAATTATATGTTTTTGGCAAAACCTTTCCAAATTTAGCAAGTACATATTGGAGGGAGAAAAGTGTGTTTTAATTTTGGTAAAGACTTTATATATATATATATATATAAAGAAAAGAGTTGTAATAAATGTATTATGTGTAAATGTGTTACATTGAAAATCTTTATCTTTATATATATAAAGTAAAAGTCAGGAAAGATAGTCACTTTGGAGAGAAATTTGCATTTAATGACCTTCTCTCCTCACTTCTACTTCTATATAAAATATAAATAAATAAATATATATATAAAGAAAAGAGCTGTAATAAATGTACTACGTGTAAATGTGTTACATTAAAAATTAAAAAATGAGATTAATATATTTGAACATAAATAATGAGATATCTATGCAAATGTGTTATGTAGAAAATGAAAAAATTGGATTAATATATTTGAACATAAATAAATGTGATATCTATATAAATGTGTTATGTAGGAAATTAAAAAATTGTATTCATATATTTGAACATAAATAAATGTTATATCTATGTAAATGTGTTATATTGAAAATGAAAATTTTGGATTAATATATTTGAAAATAAATAAATACATGTTATATAAATTTGTTAAGTTAGAAATGAAAATTTTGAATTAATATATTTTGAAAATAAATAAATAAAATCATGAAAGTTTTACTTCCTAATATGTCAACAAGTGAGTACCTCCTTCAATAAGCATATTACAAATAAAATTAATTATTTGTTACCAACTTTTTACCACCAATGATAAATTGGAAGAAAATAATCATTTTATCATTTTGACAAAAATTGATATGTTTTAAAAAAAGGAAAAATAAAATATATTAATTAATATATTGAATTTCAAATAAAATATATGTAAGCAACATATTAAAAAATAAAGTTAATTAAAAATTACAACATATTAAAGGAAAAATAGGTGATAAGTGGGTAAATTTCCAGAGAGAAACGTAAATAAAAATCAAAAGAAATATAATATAAAAAATTTAATTAAGTGTCAAACTTTGAGTAGCGTGGTACACTAAGTGTACATGCAGAATTTTTTATTTTGATTAGTTTTGTCTTTTTTAAAATTTCAAACTCAATAACATGTGCTATGTAGGAAATGATAAAATTGGATTAATATATTTGAATATAAATAAATGTCACATCATATCTATGTAAATGTGTTATATTGAAAATGAAAATTTTTTATTAATATATTTTAAAATAAATATATACTATATAAATTTGTTAAGTTAGAAATGAAAAAATTGAATTAATATATTTTGAAAATAAGTAAATAAAATTATTGAAATTTTACTTCCTAATATGTCAATAATGAGTAGGCTCTTCAATACGCATGGTATAAAAATAATTAATTATTTTCTATCAATTTTTTAATTTCACATATTTTCTCTCTCAAATTTTCAGCCACTATTTTTTACTTTAAAATCATTAAGAAACAAGTTTATAAATCAAACAGTATTACCAAACGGTAGTTTAATCATTTCATCATTTTGACAAAAATTAGCATGTTTAAAAAAAAAAAGAAAAATAAAATATATTAATTAATATATTGGATTTCAAATAAAATATATGTAAGTAACACATTAAAAAATATAGTTAATAAAAAATTATAATATATTAAAAAAGAAATAGGTGATAAGGTAGACAAATTTTCAAAGAAAAAGGTAATAAAATTCAAAAGAAATTTTATATAAACAAATTAATTAAGCGCCAAATTTTGAGTGGCGAGGCATATTTAGTGTACACGTAGCATTTTTTTTTTTTTAAAGTTTCAAATTTAATAACATTTTGTATTGAAATTTTATTTGACTTATGTTTTTTATTAGATATGATTGTATAATCAAGATTTTTCAAAATTATAATTTAAAATTTATATATTCCGTCCATCGTACGGATAGACAACTAGTTCATTATGGAGAATGCAGTCAAAATTCTGCCATCGTTTAATACTACACTGTTCGGCAACTAATTAATGGGGAGAGAAGAATTTTTGATGTTTTCGAAGTAAAATATATGATTAAAAATTAGAGTAAAAAATGTATATGATTAAAAAGTAATTTGAGAAATTGTGTAATTTAAATTGGAGTTTAAATACCAAATTAATGGAGTCGCCGAACAGGGGGCTAAAAAATAGCGCACGACAACATTGAATTTTTATTTTTTTAACCGATATATTACGTGTTCTTGACTGCTGATCGCCGCCCCTTCTTATTCTTCTTCTACTCTCACTTTGTTTCCAGCTTATTGTCATGGGCATTTGCTTTGGGAGTCCTGCAAAGAGTTTTCATCCTACTCCTGCTGGTTAGAATCATAAACCAAATTAAACTTTCTTGTTTTGATTTCGTATCACATGTATATATTATTGTTCTTGATTACTCGTTTTTACTATCAATTCATGCAGGTAATAAAGTAGCACCTGGTAATTCAAACTCAAACCCAGGTTTGAATCCTCCAAACCAGCAAACAGTACATGATTCAGATGATCTCATAGGATTCAAAGGCGACATGCCTGTCTACAACAACCTCAAATCCTTTACCCTCGCCGATCTCAAAAGTGCCACTAAGAACTTCTGTGACTATACCCTAATCGGAGAAGGAGGTTTTGGATACGTCTTTAAAGGATGGGTCGATGAGAATACGTTGGCTCCTATCAAACCGGGAACCGGCACAGTCGTTGCTATCAAGAAACTTAAGATGGATAGCTTTCAAGGTCACCGGGAATGGCTTGTATGTTCGTTAAGTCCCAATCAAACTTTTCTTTGATATTTTTGAGCTTTGGGTTTTTTGTTTTACATTTTCAAAATTGGCAGACGGAGGTTAACTTTTTAGGGCAGCTTCACCATGAAAATCTTGTGAAGCTAATTGGATATTGCCAAGAGTCTATGAACAGACTTTTAGTTTATGAATTCATGGCAAAAGGATGCTTGGACAATCATCTGTTTAAAATTGAGTAAATTTTTATCTGAAGGACGTTATTTCGTGCTTGTTTGATTTTTATACTTTTTGGAAAATTTTGAATTTTTAAGAGAATGTGTTGTAGATTGAGTTGAAAAGTAAAAAATTGTAGGTCAAAAGTAAGATGTGTGTTAAAATTGTGGTTGGGTCTTCGATACACCTCCGGACTCAGTAAGCACTCTCCAACTCGACACCTCGACTTCACCCTCGACCCAACAACAACTACACCTTGGTTGCTCCAATGTGGGAAGAACAAGAATAACAATGGAGGACTACCAAGTTAGAATTCCAAGAACGGTTGCTCTCTCTTTTCCCTCTTCCCCATTTCAAACTCACAACCTCTCTAAGACAATGGCAAGAGATGGAATATATATAACATGTTGGGCTAGGTCACAAGTTGGGCCAATCCTCCAAAAATCAAAGCCCAAGTTCAAAGTTCATGCCCATAACCACCACAATTGAGCATTTCAAGTGGGCCACGAGCAACTACCAATTAAGTTACTTCAAGTGATCCCGAGTTGTTATCGAACCGAACTATCTATCGAGGTGTCGATATTATTCCCACATCTGTTTTACATCATCGTCCGGATTTATTGGGTGTCAAAAAATCCAACAAATCTTCACCTTGATATCCAATCAACCTGCAAGAAAAACAACACAATGTTTATAATTGCCCAATCAAGGTAATCCAAACAAAATTGGAATCATAGACCTTACCTCGTATCTCGCACTCGAAACATACACCATACCTGCTCCATTTACTCGCTAAGACTAAGGTCAAATAATATCCAAGCAGAAGACAGATAATCATAGTAATCTATCAAGAACATACAACATACAATGACAAATATAACCATAAAGATAATACAGAAATCTTTTCAAACACACTCACAAAAAACATAAGACTAACACAAAGTTAATCAAACACTACAGTCAACACATATACACCACAATGCATAAATGACCCCATGAAAAGACCTCACACAATTATCCTATCTCATTCCGTGTATCTCCCCTCTAGAGAACACATATCACACACACCGCCACATATGCTCACTACATTAGTCACCTCACATGCCTAACTGGTAAACAAGAATATATCCTAAGTTTATGCGATGCTCCTCTATCAATACATCACTTCTCCCAACTTAAGGGTATAATGGGTCTCCACCTAATAGAAGTGATCTAAGTGTCTCTAACACTCTACCCGGCCAGGATTTTCAGATAGAAAATTTATAGGACATTCAAATGTCACACTCACCCCCCATACATCTCATCAATGTACTATCAGGCATCTACTCCACACATTACCAAAAGACATACTCACACTCACACTCGCTGCTAAGGCATCACAAATCCACTATGCATGCCAACACATTACACACAGTAAAATCTGATTACACACAAATTCATGCAAAGTAACACATATCAAACAAATTAACATGCTCCACAAAACAATGCATCGAATTAAGTAATCACACACACGCAGAAAGGATCACACTGATGTCCATGCAGCTACATCGAGCACTTATCTCCAATAAGCTTCGCTCAGATCTTTCTTAGATCCAGTGGTACCATTCGCATCACCTATCTCCTAATAACACCCGCTCTTATATCACATTTACCTACCGTACTACCTAGACCCAAAACCTTGCCATAGCACGCTCCACCAAACTAGGTCACCATACCATCAAGAAAGCTCAAGTGTTGTCATCTTACCCAAAAAATGCACAAACAAGACACGTAACAAATGCAATGACCACAAGTAAAGTATAGGCACACATCATAAAGAATCCAGCCAAGCATACTTCATAAGGTCACAGGCATATCTAAATAGCAACAGAACATTTAAAGCGCATATATTAAATCCATACATAAAATAATATATCAAAATTCACACAGAATATATGGCACGAATTAACTATTAAGTAAATAATTCCTAGGTCTAGCAACAGTCAATGGTTACCAAGAAATGGCAACCCCAATCCTAACGATCACTCCACACGATGATCTGCTAGTGCGATAAATAACGATTTCAGCCAATTTACTAGAGCGGACTTTTCTAAGTCTGTAAATTAGGAGATACTCGAACATCACTGCTTCAGGGACACCACCATACACCCTAAAGCCTCCACCGAAAGTTGCAGCACACGAATCACCCATCAACCAAACGACCACAGGGGCAAAATCGTCCAAATTTCAGTACAAAACTCCAAACTAAAACCCGTCAGCGCCAACAGCTCCACCTCGACGAGAGTAACAAACTGTCTTCAGACGTCATAGCGGGAATCCGCTCACACGCCCCACTTGCCGCTGCCGGCCGCCACGCGCCAGTGGCCGGAAAATCAACCCATCAACAGAATGTGCACCTCGATGTCCTGAACATGCCTGTGGTCTCCGTTTGTCCAAAAGATCAACCATTTGGCCGGAATCAGCATTTTTCAGTCTGCTGCCTCTTCTTCTCCGGTCGATATCTTCTGTTTCAGCCGTCGGATCGTCCCCAAATTTCAGGCGTGTCTTCTCCTAGACAAGTCCGTTCTGATGGAGGTGGCCGATCGTCGATCGGAGACCTGAATCGGCCGAAATATTGATTTTTCAATCCGGTCAGATTTCAGTTTTTAGATAGTTTCGACCCCATTTTCTGCCGGTTTTTCTACTGTTCCAGCAGTCGGAATCTGCTCAAATTTTGGTCGAACGTTGTCCTCGACACGCTAAGTCCACCGATGGTCTCGGATCTTCCAACCAACTTCTAGTTTGGCTGGAAATCAGGTTTGAATTTCTGACAGTTTTGATAAAAATATGTCCAGATTTTTGTTCCTCATTTCTGCCTCGTTTTTGGTCGATTTTCAGAGACTTCTTCAGTCCAAAATCACTCCAATAGCTCTGATACCATGTTGAAATTGTGGTTGGGTCTTCAATACACCTCCGGGCTCAGTAAGCACTCCAACTTGACACCTCGACTTCACCCTCGACCCAACAACAACTACATCTTGGTTGCTCCAATGTGGGAAGAATAAGAACAATGGAGGACTACCAAGCTAGAACTCCAATGACGGTTGTTCTCTCTTTTCCCTCTTCCCCATTTCAAACTCACAACCTCTCTAAGACAATGGCAAGAGATGGATATATATAACATGTTGGGCTAGGTCACATGATAGGCCAATCCTCCAAAAACCCGAGCCCAAGTTCAAAATCCATGCCCATAACCACCCCAATTGGGTCTTTCAAGTGGGCCACGAGCAACTACCAATTAAGTTACTTCGAGTGATTCCGAATTTTTATCGAGCCGAACTATCTATCGAGGTGTCGATATTATACTCACATTTGTTTTACATCATCAACCGAATTTATTGGGTATCAAAAAATCCAACAATGTGTAGTGTAGATTGAGTATTGTAGAAAATGTGATGAAAATAATGAGAATCAAACAGGGGCTTCATTTACATTTTCGGATTTCAATCTTTGAGATCATTTTTTTTTTCATAAATGAAACGTTATATGGTTCTAGTATACTTACAACTAAACTTTCATCTCTAGTGGATTTGTTCACGAGAGTATCCTAAATAAAATGGAGAGATTGTTATGGGATAAAGTTTCACATGCAATAAAGATAAAAATATAGATTAATTTATAAGTGTTGGAATATTTTGTGTATAATGACACCAAAATATTCAAATAATTTATAAGAAATTCGTGCCAACAAATGGACGGAGTAACAATAAGAAAATAAGAATTAAAAAAGAGAAGAAAGATGACAAAATTAAGGCAAGTGTTGAACACATTGTCCTTAAGTCGAATTTGCCCCGCAGCGTTGCCTACGGTATATGGCAATCAACTCCCAAGATACAACAACTTCTACTTGTGTTTGTAGCACTCCAAAATAAAGTATAACGAATCAGAATTTTGACTTATATACTCCAAAAATGAAAATGAAAGAAGAACCAAAATTATGCAACAAATATGCAAGAATTTTGTTTAGGAGGAGAGGAGAGAATGATATTGTTATTTCATATTATTGGTGTAAAGAATAGGACATCGCAATGGTCTTATTTATAGAGTATGAATGGTTGTGAACGAAATGATCTGGAGCCAAACCATGCAACTCTTCCAAAGCATACAACTATTTGGACAACCATGCGATCTCATGGTTATAAGCCGTGAGATCGCATAGCTTTACGCAAAACAAGAATATTAATAAAAACAATTAATGTGTGATCGCATGGTTATAAATAACCATGCGATCGTATGGAAAAAATTTTGACCATAATTTTGTCATTTTTCCATAATTTCTCATTCATTCGATATTGGTTTCGAGATTCCAAATATACCCTTCAATGCATGTAGAGAAATCTAAAATCTCTCGGGACGTTGCTTCCGAGCCCCCAGGAGGGGCGCTGCCCCCTCGACCTCTGCGATCCCCGTTTGTGCGTCCCGAAGCGACGAAGTGACAAACTAATTTACCTAAACAGAGTTGGTCGGATTTGAATATTTGGCCTAAGTCAACACGAAGTCACTTTAGTCGATTTTCAATACTTAACCAATTTCTTGATTTATTAAATCAATATCCAACAATAAGTGTTTTAGTTACCTCTTTTGACAAGATTGACCTTTTAAGATGCAGGACCCCCAAATCTTATCTTGTTATATTGGAGTCTATTAAGCTTCAATGAGTAATTCGATCCGATTAAGACTAAAAAATGAGCATACGGGTTTTAAGATTGATTTGCTCAAACGATCTACCATCTTGAGGGGGAATGTTAAGGAATAAAATCTCATAAAGACGAAAACATAGTCCAATTTATAAGTGTTTACTCCTCTTAACAAAGTTACATTTTAAGAGGTCCCAAAATCTTAACAGTTTTCATCAGCTTGGCCATTTCATGATCATAAGCTAAGAGCTCGACCGAGTACATGAAAACTACTGTTATTCTTTTGTAGGAGGAGGAGTACAACCTATGACATGGGCTACAAGGATGCACGTTGCAGCTGATATTGCACGGGGGCTATCCTTCTTACACGGTCTCGATGCCAATGTGATATACCGCGACTTAAAGGCTTCCAACGTACTAATTGATTCGGTATGGCAGCACAAATAAGCCTCGATTTTGATCCAAAACTAATCAAACCTGATTTTTGTATCCATTTTAATGTCGCGTGCCATTTTCGTGCTTGAACTCTGCAGAACTTTAATGCAAAACTTGCAGATTTCGGGCTTGGAAGGAACGGCCCGAGTGGAGATGGAACTCATGTTTCTACTAGAGTTTTTGGGACTGCGGGCTATGCTGCACCAGAATACTTGGCAACTGGTTTCTTTCCTTTTGCATCTGATAGTTAGAATAGGGTTTTGTTTAATCTTTCTTTCTTTTTAACAAATTTGATTGAACAGGTCACTTGACTCCGAAAAGTGATGTTTACAGTTTCGGAATAGTTCTCTTAGAACTGTTATCAGGGAAACGAGCAATGGGGGATGAGACTATTGGAGGCCCTGAAGACATGTTAGTTGATTGGGCGACGCCCTACTTAAGAGAGAATAGGCAGTTTTCGAGGATCATGGACACGAGGTTACGGGGCGAGTACTCGAAAAAGGGTGCTCAGGCTGCAGTTTCCCTTGCACTAAGATGCCTCCAAGTTGATGCCAAAAACAGGCCTGCCATGATCGAGGTATGTTATACTCCCTCATCTAAACTTTAAGTTGTTAGAGAAGACAAATTAAACTCATAGCACGCATGTACAAAAAATCTATAAATGCGAGCCCCCACGAACATAATGCAGCAATAAAGTAGGAGGAGTTGAAACTAAATAATTGGATGTACGAATATTTGTTTTTGAAAGACAACATTTAAGCCCTTGTTTGACCCCCATTTTTTGTAAATCAAATTTTTTCAACACTCAATCTCAACTATCTATTTTAGTCAAGCCTACCATTTTTGAATTTTCAAACATTTTTTTAACTACACATCCTAAAAAAATAATATTCCAAACCAAATTTTTTCCCAAATAATGGATCTCAAACAAGGGCTAAATGTTGCAAGACAAGTACAGAGTCATGATACGCTCCGTTGCCCCTTCGGTAGTCCCGTCCGTAAAAGGAATTCTTGAGGAAGAGAACTATTGTCAAAATATATATTCCAAGTGTGCATAAATTGTATGCACATCCGGATTTACATGAAGGCCAAACCTAAGGCCGTCCTCTTCCATGATTAATTGGGCGAAACTTGAACACCCGAATCAAAAGCATAAAATAAAATAATTCTATAAATGTGTAGCTATGAGACTATCCCAGGATCATTTGTTTGATACTCCCTGGTGTATTTTGTAGGTACTTGCCGAACTGGAACAACTTCAAGCAACGAAGGATGTTTCAATGAATTCACCGCGAGCTAACAAGATGGAACATCGCGTGAATGGGACATCAAGCCCTCACGGAACATGACGAGAAAGAAGACTATCGAGGTAGCTTGTGTTTCGATCCCACAGAAAATTACACAATAAATATAGAATATAGAGGAAATATATATTTCCCAATGTAAGAAGATTACCTCCATTAGGTGGGTAAGGATCTTTAACTTGATGCTACTTGTAAATTTCATGGATTCTTTGAAGTTGTTTTTTTTTACTCTGGGATGAAAGCTATTACTTTATGTTCAGAAGAACGAGTCATTAAAGTAGAACAAAAGTTACAGGGAAGTCCTGTTTTAAAGTTGAGAATGCATTGGCCAAGGATGAAAAACTCTTCAAGATCTATCTATGTTGTCATTTACAACCAGCAACCACTGGAAACGGCTATAAACCTCAATTCCCTGGCAGAAAAAGAATTAATATGAAAAAGAATGCCAAAACATCGAAGAAGTAGAGCTCCTACAACAACGCTGTAAGGCAGTCGACACCAGAAACTGAAGCTCGCTCTCTTCGTTTCACAGTAAAAGTTCTACTTCATTTCTTGCATGTCCTCTTCGGTTTTCCAAACTACATCCTCAAGGGAAGTTGCAAGGTTTTGGTAGAACTGCAAACAAAATGCAAAGGGAGAAGAGAAAAGAAATTATTATTTAATTACGGTACTTACATTGAAGGACTATAGTAAGTTAGTAACACATTCAAGTCTGTAAAAGAAACCGGAAAAAGAACAGATAATAGAAGAGTAGTATCGCCATAATATATAATTCAGCTAAATTTCTGGAATTCATTTATCAATCAGATTAACTTTCCCAGTTTAGGTTATTATTACTCTAATAGGAAGCTAAGCAGAACTGAATGAGAATGTGCAAGAAAAGCTCAAATAAATAGAGTTTCCGTCCAAAAAGTTCGAGGAATTAAGATGGCCAGACTGTCAACAATCCTATGAAGTTCTTCCATATAGATTGTCGGTAATGATTTCCCCATTTCATCCTCTTTTATTTCACAACTAAAATAAAATCGTCGAACATAATTTGTGTATGACAGTACCTTGTGGAACTCTAAAGTATCTCCCTTAGCCTTTCTCACCTCAACCATATGCAGAGAAGGGGCAACTTGGAAAACCTGATTCAAGAGCATAAAAAGTTAAAGAGAGCGATTTTTATTAACAAAACGATAGATTACTTTTTTGTCAAATTGAACTCGAGTAAGCCACCTGATTGGAGTCCTCGGTAACATACCTCAGTGGCAACATTAAGGTTTCCCTTTCTTCCGGCTTTTACATTTTCTAGCCTCATCTGTGATAAATTACAGGAAATGACTTAAATTAGTATAATGACACTCTCACTTCTTATTCAAGACAGATAAATGAAACAAACTTAAAAGTACCCATTCCCTATTTACACAAGCATGCAAGATCAAGGACCTTGTAATTCTTCTTGTGAACATCATAACCGAGAGGTTTGACAGCTTCTTCAATTTTATTGATTATCTCATTGGCAGGGTGCCTAGATGTGAACCTTGTTTCCCTTTTAAATTCCTGCAATCAATAGACTCAAGAACAAAATATAGAGGACGAGAAAAAATCATGTATACATATGCGTTTAAAAAAATCATGTATACAATAAATTCTAATTTTCTTACTTATTGGGTGGGTATACCTGAAACTTCAAGCATGTCTGGCTAAGCTTGAAAAAATACTTATAAGTATTTAAATAAATAATTCATATATTGGGAAATGTCCCAAATAAGCAAGTTAATTATTTCAATAATAAGGTAAGAATTACAACTAAAACAACTTTTTTCCCTTAGAAGTTAGAATAGGTAAATTGTCCCAATGCCTCAAAATAGAAATCTATTTAATTATTTAATGATCTTTAACATTAGACATATATGATTGCTTATGTTTGCATGGCATCCTACGTAATTATAAACAGCACCTTAAAAAGAGATTATCAGAGTTAGTCTTCAGCAGTTTTTAGACTCGTCTCGTAATATTCTCTCATTTATCTGAAACTATTATGATCTTATCCTCGTGGAAACTAGACCTAGCAGGCGATGCGGGAAGCCAGGGACGTCTATGAAGAAAAGATGTAAATCCTAACCTGTTCTCCCTTGAACAGATTCCCCAAGTTGAGACCTTTTGACATAGAAATCAACTCAAATGCATTCATGGCTGCTGGCTGCTCTTCCTTTTTCTCCGTCACAAGACATTCCTGTAGTAACCAAATGGTGGGCAGTACGTGAGTATTTTTCAACAAAAGTTCTGTAAGCTCCAGAAATTCACCTCAGAATCCTTTTTTTAAGTTGAAACACCATCTAACCTAGTCGGGATTTTTAGGTCTCCACGTGGACCTAGTGGGGAGCTTTTGATTCTCTGACAGTCTATCGATAAATAATTTATGTACAAATATGTTGGGGGTGGGGGGTGTTGAACATTGATCACTCACCTCAGAATCCTTAAATACAGCTTCCACATCATCCAAATTTGTATCTTCTTTCTCATCAAATACAGGTGATTTATAATCTTTCTTAAACCACTCATCCTCCAAAATTTCAGGGATTGTAATGCGCTGGACAAACATAATCAATCATGAAAGTTAAACATAAATAAATAAGAAGAAGCATTAATTGAAGCACAAAGAACACGATGCTAGGCTTCTTTTTTCTTCTTCCTACCACATTTTTCTGAAGGAAAAAACTTCCCTTTCCATTTCCAATGCAGTCATTGTATAGAATGGAAAATGAATATTTTTAATGGATTTAATTAGATGAATTAGGTGACATTATAGATATTTAATTCTTTAGATTCTTTATCTACACGATAACTTGCATCCGCACACCAAAACAAAAGTGTGCTTACAGTCATAGGATTTGGATTCAGGATTAGAGTAATCAGCTTCCTTGCATTGAAGGATATCCAAGGAGGGAAAGTGAATTCAGCAGAAGAGATCTGGACAAGCCACAAGGAAACAATGTATCTACCAAAGAAATAATAGAGAAAACCTGATAATCAACACAATTTAATAGTCAAAATGCTCACTTTGTTGTATAGGTTCATGAGATTTGAATCATCAAAAGGCAAGTAACCTGCAAGCAATACAAAGAGTATGACTCCACACGACCACAAGTCTGCAGTTGCCCCATCATAGCCATGGTCATTTAGAACCTACAGATGGTGTCATCTTTGTTTTAAGACTAAATTTATGTAAATAAATGTGTCCCCTTTCTAAAAGGTTAAGCTTTTAGACAAGGTGTGGTTCAACAATCTCATTATTCAAGACAAGTGAAAAGAAGAAGCAACATATATGAGGCGCAGGAATGAAGTGCATAGTTTAGTAATCATACCTCGGGAGCAACATAGTTCGGAGTTCCACAGGTAGTATGAAGCAAACCATCATCCTGTTAAATCAATTTTGTGAGAATTCTATTTTGCTCCGACTAGTTGACGCAAAGTAAAGGTAAAGTATGACAAATATCTTGTGCACGGAACTAAAAATGGCATCCAAAGCATGCATTTGATCGAACAATTTACAGTAAATATCTACATTTTCAATTCCCTTGAGTTTTAATTTGTTGTGGTCCATGCTTCTGTCTATTTACTAATGACTGATTGGTTATTTAACCATATCCTTTTCATTTTAGTCTGCACATCCACTTTCCTTCCGATCAGCCCAACATATGACCCAAAAAGTACAAGACACTAACTTGAAGAAATAGAAAGAATCCATCATAATTCAATATTTACACTTTTCTTGGCCTACTTAACGACAAATTATGCAATAAATGGGACACAATTTGTCTCTTATCCGCCGAGAAAGATATATACCCTCCTAATAAATATTTAGCAGTTGCGGAAGTTGTTTCATCATTCATTTGTCCATTTTCCCATGCTTTATTTGTTTTCCTAGTTGTCATCTAGCGGCATTGAGCCCGTAAACAGTTATCTGGATATATCTACTAATTTCCAAACATAAATATATATCTCCTAAAAGAATCTGTAAACTGTAAGTAAAGCTTATCCACAAATTCCAATTCTGGTCATTTTCGAGTAGTCATTGACTATTTACAAAGTTCTATTGACAAGATTACATTATCGACTTTATATATTATTATTTTTTTTTACTTTCTTATGTAAACCCTTCACAGGACAATACAATTGACCAGATTTTAACTTCTTTTCTACTATGATTTTGTAGAGTGCACCTTACCAAACATGCTATGATCTAATATTTACCTTCGCTTGCTGAGACAGAGCACTCAAACCAAAATCCGAAACTTTAAGGTTCCCAGAGGCATCCAACAATAGGTTTTCGGGCTACACGAGGAAACAGATATGAGTAATGAGTGAGCTTAGCATTTTGCCTGTGAAACCGAAAATAAAAATATCCATTATATTTTTTATTATATGTTACTATAAAAAGATATCAATTACCTTTAGATCTCTGTGGTAGACTCCCCTGCTATGGCAATAATCAACGGCATTAATAAGTTGCTGAAAATATTTTCTTGCTTCGTCCTCTCGCATCCGTCCTTGATTTACCTAAATTGAGAAAATTCGTGGCATCCATTATATCCACTTGAGACCAGAATTAAGAACAATTACTGCCAGTTACGTTTGCCCACTGATCCAACAAATAGCACTATAAAGGAAAATGGAGAATACCAATCATATCTGGTTAAGTTCAAAAATAAGTAGTTTTTGTTTTCAAAAAGGTTTGGATAAGTCACTTTTTTCTCAGTTCTAAGTATAAAAATGTTTTTGAAAATAAATAACTCTTATCTTAATATCACAATAAGTAACTTATTTCTAATTTTGATATTCTTTTTACACCTTCCTAAGTAATATTTGAGCTAAGCTAAACATGTTCTAATGCTGGAAGTCAATATTTTATGTTGCGTATTTCTATAAAATTTTAATAATTATAATGCTAGTGCGATAAAATTTCTTCGACTTACAATTTTGTCAAAGAGCTCACCCCCAGTCACGAATTCCAAAACAATAAATATCTTTGTCTTGCTCGCCATCACCTGAATAAAGACAACATTATTAGAGATCCTGGCCCCTGACCACAAATGCGCAAAGAGAGAGGAGGGAAACAGAGAGAGATCAACCTCACACAAGCGGATAACATTGGGATGTTTTATCAACTTCATTGTTGCTACTTCCCGCTTTATCTGTCAAAATATGCGCCAAGACACCAGAGACTTTTTATGGCCAGAATAGAAGCTTCTAGTGAAGAGTTAAAAGTACAAAATTCAATGAAGAAAATGAATACTTATGACGATTTAAATGCAAAAAAAATCTCTTGCCACAAGGCCAAATAATGTACATGTTGATTCTCAGACAAAAACTGAAATCTCTTCCAAATTCAATTCATATAATTTAATATATGGGTGCAAATCAAGGTTCATGAAGATTTCCTCTCAATCAAATAATCAGAAACTCACCTGTTCAGCTATTTTGTGCTTGAGGACCTTATCCTTATCAAGGATCTTGAGAGCCACAGGTTGCCCAGTCTCGGAATTTCTAGCAAATTTAACTTTCGCAAATGTGCCCTCTCCAATTGTCCTTCCAACCTCGTACTTCCCTATTTTCCGCTTAATTTTGGGTTGATTCATTCTTGCTTATCCTGTGTGTTCACCTAACCCGTCCAAGTCAAGAGAAACTTCCCTGCACACAGATTTCTCGGATAAGCTTCTTTCTGAAAATTGTGAAAGTATGAAGGATCATAGGCTTACAAACCGGACTGGTCTCATTATATCAATAATGAATTAGGTTGAACTAAATTTTCAAACTTAATCATTTGAGAGTTGATAGAGCAGATTCTGATCATTATATGTGCGCGCGCCTATATTATATATATATAAAAGAATGGCCTGCATTTTAAACCAAGGGAAACTTGGAGTTTTTTCATTATATATTGCATCTCCACTTCATAAATGAAAAACAGATCAATGAAATTGTATCACATAAAGGAGAAAGGTATTTAAAAAAAAATAAAAATTCAAAGAATTGTAATTCCCAATAAACTGAACTGATACATGAACAATAGAATACTGTGTGTGTGAGAGAGATAGAGATGACAACTCCACATTATTATAAATCTAGGAGATTAGACTGTAATAAAAAATTGAAATACGACATTAGTGAGTAAAATAACTACTATTAACTCTAATTACTCGTCATGGCCACAGAATTGGTTGGGAGAGAGAGAGATCGAACTACCTTCAACTGCAAACTGCAAATCCAGCAATAATTCGCAAGAACAATCAAGCAGCTAAACATGCACAAGGAAAAAGAAACCAATTCAAACTAATTAATTTTCTTCAAATCCAAATGAGAAAAAAGAAGATGCTTTCAACCTCTCAAAATCCACGCCAAACAGAAATTGAGCTAAAAAATCCTCATTCAAATTAGAACTCACAAAGGGTTTCCACGATGTAAAGCTAATGACGAACCAAAAAAGAAATGCAGTGTGGCTTTTAGGAGTATGAAGGGTTGTCAAAATTTGAAAATTTATGATGGTCAGTTAGGCTACTGATAAATGACTCAGGAAATGGCGTGTCACTTGTCAGCATATGTCAGACAGAATTCAAGATTCACCAGTCACGTTTGTCCTTTCATAAAGGGAAAATTGCAACCTCAGTTCCCAATCTACTGAAACAATCACAAGTTAGTCTTTAGCCTTAAAAAATTGGCAATGGAAATGGCGTGTTAGCATATGTCAATATTGAGACCCATTAAAAAAAATGGTTTATAATAGTATATTTTTGGAGAATGTGGTTAAAAATGTAGAAATCTTTGAATTTAAGTATAGATTATTTTATTGATAGAATGTAATTGAAAATGAATTTTGAAAAAATAAAATTTTGAATAATGGGTACCAAACAGGCACTCAATTCACTTGTAACAACGTTAACGAATATGATAGAATATCGAGGATATAATCGAATATTGAACATTGTCGTTGAGAAAAGATCATGTGATTATGATAAATGGTCGAGGATCAACTTGATCATAGACTCACTATTGACACTACAAGTACAGGACAACACTAAAATTTCGCGAAACAAAAGTAGTAATATTTTAAAATCACTTTTGTTTGGCGAGCCATTTTTTGTTCATAATCATGAGTTTTTTGAGGTAAAATGTAGATTAAAGAATGATTTGAGAAAATGTGATGTTTATAAAGTTTATAAACAATTTACCAAACACACACCTAATATTTGGTTGATTATTATTATTATTACAAGTGAAATTTTTATTGTTAAAACAATAATGCGGTCCAAGTTTTTCGTAAGTCGGTAATGCATAGCAGACATGCGTGCTTCCTGACAACACCATTCTTATCTCCATCTATTTATACATGTATAATGCCGGGATATATTGTTAAGCAGTCAAAGATAAGAGGGCCGTTAAATCTCGACTCCATACGTGCTTAAAAGTTATTTTTTACTCGAATTTCTCTTTCTTTATGATGGTATTCGTTTATCGTTTTCAAAGAATAACATTTTCGTGCGTGATCATAATGTGTTAAGATGTTGTCGTGTCTTCGTTATTCAAAAGAGATTAAGTTTTTTAAAATGTTTGAATAAAAATAAGTTTATGAGTTTGAAAGAATTTTAACAAGAGTGTGTGTTTGGTAACTTCTTTGTTAATAATAGTACATTTTTTCAAAGCACTTCTTGATTATACACATTTTACAAAGTGGAAATTACACTGATCCATACTTTATAAGAACCAAATTCATAAATTAGATCAAACTTGTATTATTTCAAAATTCAGGTTCCAATTAAATATTTTAATTTTAACATTAATAACAATAAAATTAAAATAAAATCATCATCTTTATCTACCTTCGTATACATATCAAACCTCAATTCTCCTCATTTAACACTCACATTCTCTCTCTTTCCTCATTTTCTATTCTCGCACCCAGACCCTCTCTCTCTCTCTCTCTCTCTCTCTCTCTCTCTCTCTCTCTCTCTCTCTCTCTCTCTCTCTCTCTCTCTCTCTCTCTCTCTCTCTCTCTCTCTCTCTCTCTCTCTCTCTCTCTCTCTGCAAACTCGCTCACTCACCGCGCCTCCACCCTCTCTCCGGCATTCTCTCTGGAAAACTCACTCACCGTGCGCAGGAGGCTTGATGTCGACGTCGCCGCAACAACAGTTGTTGCTACACACAATTTCGATTCAACGTCGCCGGAATAGCAGATGTTGCTACACATTTTCGACCTGGAGTTCACCGAAGATGGTTGGCGAACATTCTCAAATATGAAGACGGGGATCTTTAAGCTCAGATTTAGTAGTTAGGGTCATAAGTGGTAGTGTTAGTGGGGTATTGCTGTGGTGTGGCAGTGGTGCGTGAGGCTATGGTGTTGTGGTGGTGGGCGAGGCTATGGTATAGCGATGTGGTGGTGGTGGTGGTGGTGCTGTGGCGATCTGGTGGATGAGGTGGTGCATTGGTGTGCGACGATGATGGTGGTTGGTGGTGGTGATGCTTTGTGTGTGGCAGTTTGGTAGATGCTGACTGCAACCTTTTTATTTTTTTTCGAGGTTGAGGTTGAGGTGGAGGTGGTGACGACGTTGTTTAGGGGTGGTGAGCATAGATTACAGGTCACATGTTGTAGGTAATTTTTTGAAGTGAAAATAAATGATGGTGGCCAGGGTGGTGGTTGTGGACTGGTGGTGGTGAAACTGTGATATGGGCAAGTTTTTGAATATTTTGTGACCTAATAATTAATAAGCTAATTGTGACCTAATAATATGATAGTTGGGGCTTAAAAGATCGGTGACCTAATAATTTGATAAATTGTGACCTAGAAATAATTTGGGAACGATTAATTTAAAATTTGTAACCTTGAAATTATTTGACTTGAAAAAATAGTTATTGTTACCTACTATTTTGATAATTTATGACCTTAAAATTATTTGTGACCTAAGCTGCGTTTTGTAACATGAATTTATATTGTGTTGTGACTTGAATTTATATAATTAATAAAATATTTTTAATTATTTAATTTAATTAAATAATTATAACTACAACCTAATTTTTGAAATTTTTTAAGTTATATATTAAAATTGAAGAATAATGCTACTTTACCAAATAATTTTTGCAACACTAGGTGTCACATCCTCACATGTGAGTGTGTGGAGCCGCTCTCATAATGAGCGACCCTACCCCCCATGTGAGAGGAATATGTGTATTGTAAACATCTTAAATATGTATTTTTCCCTTTTTCAAAATATTTTTTAACAACATATTTTAGCTAGAAAATATTAAATATTTTATTTATAAACAAAATTATTTTATCAAACATATGCTTGCTTAGAAGTTTCTCGTAGTTACTTAAATTAAAGCATTTACATATTGTTTTTAAAAATTGAAAAAAAAAAACTCGCCTTTTATTCTTGAGGATGTCTAAATATATAATTTTTTAATCAATAATTACAAAATTCAATAAACAATATGATGTTTACTTATGTCCAGGGCCGAAGCAAGGGGGACAATTTTTTTTCTCACTAGGTTGATACGTAAAAAAATAGAAAATTATACATAATCCTAGTTTTTTTTTAAGAGTAGAAATCAGTATGCTCTGCAGTTGCACTTTCTTGGTGATTCTCTGTATCAGAAAATTCTCTACTGACCATTGATCCGTCCGGAGTTATGATAATTTACAGCAAGTCCAAAACTCAGGCCCTTTGTTGAGCCTATTGAGGCGTTGTGTGAGCTAGAGTACCGTAACTTCTTGTTAAATTGTCATCACTTCGCTCATTATTGTATCAAAGCCATTTGTTATCTTACTCATATCAGGATAATTTATGTTACTTAGTAACCAGAAGAGATTAAGGAAGAACACTCTTCATTCATGTCTTCAAATCCTTTTTCACTTTCAAAATCTTCTTCTACTTCTTCCTTTTCTTCAACTTCTTTCAGAAAATCTAATGCCTCAAAAATGGATTATCTCTATGAGATATCCTATCTTTCAGAATATGATAAAGTTTCACTTACAGATCTACCCCTCATAAATCCATATCTCCCATATACTAAACCTCGCTAGTCCATATCCATAACTGTTCGTAGTATTATATCCCCTCAAAAATCTCACGTCAAAGAATTTGTTCAAGCCTCAAAGTTTGATCAACACTTTCTGCCTGCAACAGAAAAAGAACAGTTTGTTACCCTTGAATTACCATCTCACTTACCAAAAGTTTGGCTAAATGAATGATACACTCACCATCATTTTGGAGCTGTCAGATTTGCCTTAACTCTTCGTGGAAGAAAAGGTCTTCCTACAGTTCCAAGAATTGCTCCGTTGGATACTCGATTCTCTGAGTACCAACATGCTTGCATAGGAACTGTTGAAACAACTCTTAACGCTGGAACTGTTTTGATCACTATGTTTCCAAATTTCAATATGCCCATTTATGACCCACAATTGCTTTCAGCCTTAAAAGTCCAAATTCAGATTGTTGGAGCTATGCCAACATCTGTCACATATGCAACCACTCTCCATTATCAAATGGTATACAGAATCCAAAACCATTCCCTTGATTTTTCCCAGTCTCAAGGAACAGATGATGCTCTACTTCTTCATGTACAGTCAGATCATGTCCCCAGTTGTACATATGTGCCTAGAAAACTTCCACGGTCAGAATTGCTAAAGCTCATCCTTGAAACATGGGTTACAAGTTATGAACAAGCTCACAAGGGAAACAAAAGTGCTGCTTCTATACAATGCACTGAACCTTTTTCAGAAAAAAGTCCAATGGAGATGTTGAAATTGCATTCAAAAGAGAAGTCGTGACAAACAAACCTCCCTATTTTCCAAAACAATTTACGTATACTAAGGAGGATATCCCGGTCTATGCCTTTGATGCAAATGGAAGGCCAGTCAACAACAAAGCAGATAATCCTGGACATATTTTCTGGGATGTTTGCACTTGCTCTAGTTGTCTTGAAACGGATCTTGATGAAGATCTTTCCCGACAAAGAAGAAGAAGCAAGCGAAACAATCAGAAAAAGTTACATAAAATGTTCTACAACAATGATCCAGGAGTTGGATTACTGGGTGAACCATCAGGAAAGTTTGACTATTATGTCAAATACGCTCCACCTCCAACAAACGATGATCCTATTATTCCTACTGGATGGGATGATGATGATGATGATGACTGCATCAGATATCATAAAAAATGGGATTGGGATAATAATCCTCCCTCATCTCCACTGCCAATAGCCATGTTTCATCCACCAACTAGCGAAGAATTTCCTCCCCTGGAAACATTTGAAAATGATCACTCTACTCACTCATGGAAGGTCAAAAATCTAAGCACTAGAAAAACAGACGGATCAGTGCAACCATTCTCATCAGCAGAAGCAACCTTAAATTAGCAGTCAAAATGCCTTGTTAAAGAGGATTGATCAAAGTCAGCAAAGGATTGAACAGACTCTTCAACATCAGACTCAAATTCTTCTCACACCTCTTCAAGCCTGTAAACAAAGAATTGAAATTCTCCATGCAGACATAATGGCTTGTTTGCAAAATCATTTACTATTTGACACTCAAGAAAGAGAAATCAGAAGCTTAAAAACTCAACTTGCATCTCTTGAGTCAAATTCATTGATTCCTCCCTCAACACCATGCTACCCGTCTTCCTCTTCCACCATCTAAATTTCCCAAACAAGACCCTTGATTTCCTATACCTATGAGGGATTTACATCAACCCTTTTTACACCAGAAGAATGGGTACAAAAGAAAAAGCTTCTATGCCTCCCAAAAGACCAGATTTATCCAACAAACAAAACCTTTGCCCATACAAGAACCTCCATCACAACAAATTGAAAAGCAGCCTCAAATGATGATGAAAAATCATATTTCCATTTTCCTTCAACAAGCCCATACTCTTCCTATCCATACAGCCACAAATTATACCAAAAGTTTTGAAACCTCCGAGTCTGAGTCTAATGAATCCTTTGAAGAAACATCTAGTGAGTCTGCAGATGAAAATTCACCTCTTTATATGGCTGACCAAGAACAAACAAGTCAATCCCAAACATGTCAAACTCAAAGGACGAATGACCCTGTTGTCGAAGAAACTGAAGTTGTTGATGAGGATATGGTGGAGCCTCATACGACTAATAATTATTATTCTTCAAATGGAGCTACTCCTCCAAAGTTCACGTTTGATGATATTCCTCCTCCACAGTGGAAATATAGGTTGCAAGAAATGAAAGCTTGGTGTACTGTCGAACTCCAAAAGCCAAACATGACCCACACAAAGGTCATAAAGCCTTCCTGGCAAGGATCATAGGATTTCTCAGAGATTGGTATGATTCAATGGGAGAATATAGACAACGCCAGCTCACTCAGGAGACAAATACCACAGATGCATTTATGAATGCATTATAATGGGAATTCTGTGAAAAATCTTATCACGACAAGGAAAACATTCAGTGGCTTGTAGTTAATGACAAGTCTCAATTTTCCTTGAACTTGTTCACTCCTTTTGTTGACATAGAATGCTTGACACGTCCACTATGAATTTATTGGTTCAATAAGTCCTTCATCTTGCAATTGAGCAAGTTCTTTGGTAGCAAGTTGAAGATGTTCTGGGTTCATTCCAAGATGGCTAGCTTTTATAGGGTTGCTATCTTCATTTTTCTTGAAAGGGAGAGAAATGAAGAAGTTTGAATTTTTCCAGAGGGGATCTGTGCATTTAGTGAGGAAATCAGAATGAGATTCTGCACAACAATCTCAGATAAGTGTTTCAGTGATGTTTGGAATGGTTATGGAAAAACAGGATGTCATTTGGATGTATGGTTGGAAATAGGACTTGAACCTGAGACCATTTGGGCGAGGAATAACCTTCTTTTCCCATAACTGTTTAATAATGTCTCATGCAAGGATAATATCTTTACCAGGTAAAGAGGGACCTAGTAATTTATGGGAAATACCAAGTTCAGGGAAAAACTGGATTGTAACAAGCTTGCTGATTATTTTTGTTGAAAATCTGTCTCCATTTGCTGCCTGAAAAACTTGTCGATGATTTCGCCACATATATTCAGGGAGAATGGCAGGGTTTAGGATGGAACATGCAGCACCAGTATCAAATAATCATGCAACTGTAATGGGCCTTTCATTCTTTCCAGTAAAAATTTTAACCTCAATCATGGGCACTGATATGGATGAAAAGGCTGTATTGACAAGTTGAATGCCATAGCATTCTCCTATGTCTTTTGTGTCAACAGATTCATCAGAATTATACTCAAGAGCGAAGATAGTTTGGTGTAAGAATTTATTTTTGTTTTGATGTTTTTTAGATAAACTGTGCGGTTAAAAAGTGATTTCGAAAATGTGTAATTAAAAAGTGATTGAAAAATTGTATTGTTTATAAATTGATTTATAATTATGTTAAAGAACAAATGCTTACCCTTTCAAAAAAAATTTATTATTCTAAAATCAGTATTCTACACTTAGCCCAAATCTATCATTTAACCCAGTGTTCTAAAAAGTGTAAAGCTTGACGAAGCGACAAGACCTTAAATTAAGCTTAAGTGCGACTATGCACGAAAAAATCAACAATGCATGAGCGAAACACAGGTAAAGTGTGAAGTGTAAGAGGCAAGTTTCGCGCCTAAGTGCGCATAGAGCGTATGCCTGAGCGCGCATTTTAGATTAACCTATTTTGTGAAATTCACAATTCATATAATCACGGCCACTTCACCACTGCGTCATGTCGACACGACTCCTACCAGATCTCCCACCATCACACACCCCCTCCATAGCGTAGATGTTTAGTACATTCCCATCTTATCACCACTACCAGTCACCCATCTCTATCACCACAATCTATAGAGGAACCATCTCCACTCAATATGTGCCATAGGTGGAGAAAATTAGAAGTTGAAACAAGAAAGTGAGGGTGATGGCGGTGGTAATGGTGATGGTGATGATGATTTGAATCTGGAAGCGGTGGTTGGTGGTGAGATAACTGTTTCTCGCGTTTAATTTGTGCTAACAATTAGAAGTGAATTTAGAATGTGTAAGGAACAAAACCTCTTGACACAGTATCCCAACAATGGGTGTTTAATTGGAAAGAGTCAAAAGACTAATATTATACTTGCCTTCAAGAGGCACAAGCACACGAAATGCAAAGTTTGCAAAAACTAGGAAAAAATAATGAAAAACAATGAAAAATTACACATTCTTCTCAGAGTTGCGTTCATTGTCTTTTAATTGTCTTTGTTTTGCCTTCTATATACCTTGATAACTGCTTTTCGCATAATTCCACGTCATAATTGTCCACTACTTCATACAACTTCTTCCAATAACTTTTCACAGAGATGCTCTTAAATGTTCTCATTCGAGTAATTGCCATTAATGGCCCTCATTAACATTATTTAAAATCATTAGTTGTGGGAAACTATTCATTCAATCACTTTTGCTCGTCAAGTCCTGCATTCGCTCAAACGTTGATTCATACGTCCAATCATCCAAGCCTTTACATGCACGAGTGATTATGGGTACTATTCTTTGACATTCGCCTTAATTTCCATATTTGAGCCCCCATTTTTTGAGCTTTGTATTTGACCTTTAAATTGTGTATTTTTATGCATCAACAATTACCCCCCAATATGGTTGAATTAATATTAATCATTAAATTTTGTCATATTCGAAATTCGTCACTATCGACCGTTGGCACTACCCCATCATCGCATAACCTCCACAATATCACCACCATTTCTAGATGGAATTGGAATGAAGAAGGAAAAAGCTCACACGACCGCCACACCCCTTCAAAGTTGCATGCACTTTCATCGCACTCACATCCAACACTGTAAAACATAACTCGACTGCCTCTGTAACATCGTCGAAGAAAAACATGTTAAGAGCCTTAAGGCCAAATTCTGTATGCAGAACTACGAGGTAATAACATCGTCCTTCACTGCTACCTTCAATATCGACAAACATCAACCAACACAGCTATCTTCAACATCACCTTCAATCAGAGAAGGGAACTATAGGGATCCATGTCTGTGGTTTAGAGTCGATTGCCGCTCCTCCTCACTGTCGCCATCTCTTTCTCTGCCAACTTCTTCCTCTCTGGGACCTACAAATCGCACCTTACAACCTCCATCACCAAAAAATTAGACCTAAAGGTTGTAAAATCCGACCTCCTTGGTTCGCTGAGCCTTGCCCGTTACTTCTGTCAGCACTTTCGTAGGAATCTCCTCCACCACCAATATTGCCGACCAAGAGGAACTAATTGAAAAATGTATTAGAACGGATAACCTATTTTGAGTTTGGGGGTGATTGAGTGGGGTAGCTATGGTGTGGGGTTACTAGATTATAATATTATTAATTAATATTTTAAAAAGGAATTAAGACCTGATTTGATTGTTGTATAAAAAAATTTCAAACTTTAGTTTTGAATTTTAAAAGTATGAGTGGGTGTAATTTCCCTAAAATACTATTTTCTTTGTACATTTATTTTACAAACAAAGATACATAGAGAATAATAACCCACCCGAAGTGATCAACGTGCTTTTCACTCTCTTCACTCTCTTGCTTCCTTCTTCCACGCTTCTGAGGTTTAGGCTTAGGCTAAGGAAGAGAGCATGAGGGAGGATACCACTTGCTATGTGCAAATTCAAAAATGGCATAACCAAATAATTGTTTAGTCAATGATGAATTTCGTACCACGGAATGAATCGAGGAACAAATGACGTTTTCGATACCGACAACGGCTCCCACTGAAACAATTGGAATATAATATTATTAATTATATTTTACAACGGAATTAAGACCTGATTGTTGTATAAAAAAATTTCAAACTCTAGTTTTGAATTTTAAAAGTATGTGTGGGTGAAATTTTCCTAAAATAATGACAATTAGGCTAAATTTGGGGGGGAAATACATAAATAAGGTGTTTACAAATAGAAATTTCAAAAATAAGATCAAACTTGTATAATTTCAAAAATCAGGTTATAATTAGAATAATTAATTAAATTAATTAATTAAAAATATTTTATTAATTACATATATTAAGGTCACAATATCGTATAGTTTCAGGTCACAAAATAAAATATTTCAAGTCATAAATTATTTGTAGTCACAAATCACGATTAGGTCACGATATAATATAATTTCACGTCGCAAAATGAAATCTTTCAGGTCACAAATCACAATTAGGTCACAATTATTTATGATCACAAGTCACAAACACAATAATTCCAAAGTCACGGGTTTTGAAATTTGGTTACAAAATGTCAAATAATTTAATCTCGACTTATTTTTAGCTCACATGCTATCAAATTATTAGGTCACGGACAACAACATAAGTTCTGGTCACAAATTTTTAAGATTATGGGTCACAAGTAACAAATTTCTAAAGTTACATGTCACAAATTTTTGGCCACGCACTTACACCCACACCTACACCACCACTACATCCTCATCGTGCTGCCACCACCCCACCCGCATCACCACTATCAGTACTACCAATATCACCACCAACCCCCACTTGCACAGCCACCGTCTTCCCCACCAAAGTCGCTGTCGCCGCCGCCATCAAAAAAACCCATCATAACCACCAACAAACATACCACCACCGTCGCCACACCGCACACACACTACCACTTATAACCTACTGCAGATCTTGCAGATCTAGGGACAGAATTAGAGCCAGAGAAGCTAGATGTTCCAGTAATTTCAGGAACAAGTCAAGGCTGTTGCTAATACTTCTACCCAGTTGGAATAGGTCACCGACCGAGTTAAGTATACATGGTGTTGGACACGGGCAGTGACGTTAACTGGGTTCAGTGTGCACCCTGTGTAGACTATTACCAGCAAGCCGACCTGAATCAACTCCACAACGCAGCACCACTGCCATCGCTACCTTCAAACCAACAGACCACGACAGATCAAAACATCGCAACAGATGTTCATTGTTGCGATGCCGTGTAGCTGCTCCAGTGCAGCGACTCTGTTTTTACGTTGTTGTGTGCGAGATGCCTCTTCAAGCGGTGGTTCATGAAGTGTCTGCGCCATCGTCGGGGAGAGAGGATAGGTGGGTCGCCTTGTCGTCGCCGGAGGGGAGAGAGATTTCGGCAGTTTGGAGTGGAGCACGGTCGGTGGAATTTGGAGTTAGGGTACTGGGGGTAGAGCTTGGTGTGGAGGCGTTGTTGGGATGTAGAACTGAAAGATGTATAATAATTTGAAGTTAGAATTAGGGTTTATGATAGTTTAATTTAATTTAATAATAACTACAAAAATTTATAATATTTTATTAAAATAATTAAAATTTATTATAATGACCTGATTATGAAGTTATTTAAGTTTGATCTTATTTATGAATTTGGATCTTTAAAAGTAGGGGTGAGTGTAATTTCCACTAAATTCGGTGACAACTAGGCTAAATTCGGCCAAAACTATGCCTCTCCCTGAAGTAGTGCGGCCCAATGTACATTATTTCAAATTATGGTCCAACTACCGTCCAATTACTCTTAAGAAAATGGGGAGTTTGAACAAATACCCTACTTTTGGTATCATAATAATTAAAATTTACTTCATTTTAGGAAGTTATCAAAAAATACTTCAACTTTTTTTTTTTTTTTTTGGAAAAATATTGTTTTCATACAAGTATCATATTGTGATACTTTAAATGTATCTTGATACTTGTGATACTTTGGAATTTTTAGTATCATATTCTGAAACTTCATCAATTTTTTATGATACTTAAGGCGAAATCTTGGTATCACACTTTGATACTTTACAAAATAGTTATAATACTTTGACTCAGGCATTAGATCGCTACTACCTCAAGAGACCACCTCTCCATTCTCTCTATTTTTCACCAAATCACGGCGGTGCCTGCTCAGACACGGCTGCGACTACACGATGCCTGCGTGTCAGAGTATTCACTGCGTTAGCACGACCTCCAGGCTCCAGTTACCTGCACCGCCACCTGCGCTGGAAAACACCACAATCCACCACCGACGAAGGCTAGCTAACACTTGCACCGACACCTTACCCCATCGCAACATAAAATACTACCATAAAACCACCACAAACACAAAAGCCACCACCGCAACCACCAAAAATCACCATCACCACAACTCTTCATCGGAGCCGGTCACTCGGGAGCTCTTCCCGGTGAGTGAAATCGGAGAGTTGCAGTCGGGCGGAGTGAAGTGGTGATACAGCAGCAATGATGGGCTAATGACTTCAGGAAGAAGAAGACATATCGCTTCAGGAAGAAGAAGAAAATGTATTCTTCAGTTAATCTGTCAACACAATAATTTGTGCAATTAACATTAAAAATGTAGTATAGAGTGTAATTAACTCTAAGAAAATATATTATGATATCATTTTAGTTATGATACTTCGTGTGTGTTTGGTATTATTTTAAATTTTTTTAAAAATAAATAGTGATTTTCAGGAGAATAGATGATTGAAATTTGATTGAAAAGTCAAATATTATGGGCTTGAATTTTAATGGATGACTGATATTGAATACTGTAGAAAAAGAGAAAAATTTAAAAAGATTCAAACAAACGCTATTTGACGATTATTTTAAAGAGATATTAATATTGAATAGTCATTCTCTGGAAATTATGTGGTTAAAAAAATGGGAAATTTTTAAATTTATGTGCAGAATATTTTATATTGTAATTGTGTTTAAAAATGAACTAGAGAGCTAAGGATTTATAAAAAAAACTAGTAGGATTCTCGTGTGTCGCACGAACCGTATTGCATTTGTCAGTATTCGCGTGGAATTTGTAAATTCTGATTTCTACGTTATTTGAATATGGAATTAGATTTTAATATTGAGTAGGATTGGAATGAAAAAGAACTAATATGCACCTGCCTTTCACAATGAGACTTATATGGATGACTGTCAATATCTACCATTTCAACAAAAGTAGAAGACACTTATGCCACCACACAGAGAGTAAAAAATGCAAATATGAATTTAATCCTCCTATATAAAATGATTAACATTATATAACTACCGCCTTTATGAACAAATGAATAATATTCAGATTTTAATTACACACTCTAGATGTCAAACTTGTGATACAAAAAATGGAAGAATAGAGTGGAAGACGTAACCTGAGTCTTCTATGATGAACTTGAGAACATAAACTTGATCCCAATGTTACTATAAATTCAATTTGTGGATCAGAAATATGAATGAATCTGCTGCAGTAGAAATTGATTTCAAACATCAGAAAGCATCACACCAACAAAATACAATAGAAACTTCTACCCCCCAAAACCTATTGCACCCCACCCTGTTAACAGTGTTTTAATTGCAAGTGGAGAAAAAAGATCTTTATCAACTAATAATCATTGACAATGGAGATAAATTGAAAGTAGATTCTTAATTTTTAACCTGTCATTATTTAGTATTTTGTTGAAGATTTGATCAAATGCATATTTTTGTTCTTTATTTAAGTTTTCAATCATTGATAATAGAGTTACACTATCGTCATATTCTTTTGTTTCATCAGAAATCATGGTTGTTAATTTGTCATATTCATAGTAGAAACACAATATGGAACTAAATTATAATTGTTTATATTTTTACCCGAAAGTTCAAGTATGTTATTTATATTTTCTAATGTTGCATGTTCAGCTGTAGATTTGGAGAATCCTTTCAAAAGATAATCTTCCATCATAGATTCTTTGTAAGCTAACCATAATAATTTTGGATCATTAGGTGTACAGAACAATAATATTGTTGAGAATAAACGACGTAATGAACATGGCATTTGATACATTATTGCTTCAGCCATACATAAATTGGAGTTATTATCTTCGTTTAATAACCCATACAAAATTGTTGCTTCACGAAACGTTTTAACTTGAACATTATTTACTTTTTTAAAATTTTCAAAAGATGTTGCACCTTTAATGTGATTCAATAAAATATGTAAATAATATCTTTCACCTTCATTTGGATTAGCAGAAACAATTCTTCCTATAACATTTTTTTGTTTTCTTGGATTCCAGAATCGACCTTGTGTGTTCCAAACAAAATGAAGAGAGAAATCTTTGTACAACAAAGATCTAGATTTTGCATTTGTAATATTCATCTGGAAATATTTTGTAAGCATTGTGCGTTTAAAAAAATCAATCTTCACTATGTTTGTTAAATTAATGTTTTGGTGATCTTCTAAATGTAATTGAAGAGAAATAATAGATGGAGAATTTTCACTTAAAATGAAACCATAAATTCTCCAAATTGCTTTAGGTGCTGATATCCATCGAGCACTTTGGAATCTATTGATCTCATCTATTTCAATTTCTTCTTCGTTATTTATTGAAAAATTTATTCGATCACGTCCCTTATAGACATATTTGTATAAATATTTTACAGCTTTTACTGTTGAGCAAATTTCAGCGTTAATATGACAATCAAATTTAGCCAATAGATATGGATTATACAGCACAACCCATTTATTATCTAAGTAATGACCTCTGACTTTCACTTTTTCACCATTTTCAGGGCGCCGATATAATGGGTAAGAATTGTTGCCTAAAGTAGTAGATGAAGTGAAATCCCTAGGATATTTATTTTTACATGTTTGGTTATATTCCATGCATACATTTGTTGGATTTAGATGTCTACATGGTCCGTGCATCATATGTTTTATAACTCTTGAACGCAAATAAGGATTGCTAGATTCGGCTGGAATTTCACACGACACTATTTTATCAATTAGATCTGTTGATGTAACTTTGAAACCATGTTTTAGGATACGTAAAAAGTGAGCATGAGGTAATCCACGTTTTTGAAACTTAATTACATAAATATAAGCTGCAACTGGACCGAAAATATTTTTGTTAAATAAATCATCTTTTAGTTCCTCTAACTTAGCTTTGAAAATACGGGATACTAAATCTGGACGATTCTGTAATCAAAGTTAACATTAAGCGTTGATTGTTGAGTGATAGATGATTGGCTTTTAAAATGTTTTTGTATTCCTTGATGCCAACCAGGTTCACCATATGGAAAAAGTAAAAGATATTGAAGTGGATCATAACAACCATAGTAATAATGAACACGATGTGAAGTGCCACTATGATTAAAAACACGAATATCACGTGTACTTGTAGTTAATGGGGAATCATCATCAACCCGAATCGCAGCAACTTGAGAAGCAGAAGGTTTATTCAAGATTCTTTGGTCAAGAGAAGGGTCAGATTTTAAGATAATATTTAATGATTCAGTTGAATTTACGGTGCTCAAAGAACGGAAAAATTGAGAATATGGATTCACATGTAAAATCTCAATTATGCTTTTGACTGTAGATTCAATGAGTTTTTCTGATTGACGAAGTCTATTCTGTAATTCATGTTCAGTGTCATAAAAATATAACTGCAAATATGATGGTTCATTGTTTGAAGGTAATAGATCGTTAATATAATGATGTACTTGACCTTGAATTCTAAATGTATAAATTCCCTTGTTATTTTTGCACAAGTCTTTGTCATACTTAGAACCAAGCTATGTGAAAGCAAAATGGTTGTTATATGTTCTTGAAACATTTCGAAACTTGAATAAATTGTTAGAATTGGATAGATAAAGTTCACGCAACTTTGTAGGCATATAATTTAAACACAATTTTACTTGACCATTAGAGCAACAAAATCCTTTAGCTTCTTTATGAAATTTTTTGGCATTACAATGACGTCAAAACGTTGGACCAGGCAAAATATATGGTTCAAAAGTAATATTAGAGTTTTCTATAATGTGATTTTCTTGGTTGTTCATAATATGGGAAGTAAAAATATCATGACTATCTATATTTGCTCTAAATGTTTCATCTTGATTAACAAACAATGCACCATTAATTCCTGTAATATACAATCACATTATTTATGTAAACTAAAACGAAGAATACATCATTAAAAGAAAGGGAAAAAAAGGAACATTTATAAATATAAATAAAAGAAAAAAATAAGTTATATAAAAAAGGGCACAAATAAGAAGAGAACATCTGAACCTTTATTTTTACGTTGCATCTCAGTTTCTTCATTGCTAACATTGCACACATTTGATGATATTTGCTCTAAAGACACAAGAGGAGTCAATTATCAAAAAAAAAAAAAAAACATATATAAAAAAATTTTGAACGTCAAATATTATAATACAATTGATGGGTGAATAAATTTGAAGAAAAAAATAAGAGACAAATTTTCTAAACTCTATAAAAAATGAAAACAAATTATAAAGTAAATAAAAGACAAGACAACTTAAACATTTGTTCCTATGTTGCGTCTCAATTTCTTCATCTCTAACATTAAACGTATTTAATGACGCATGGTCTACAAATAGCAAAACAGATGGTTATAAAATCAAGAAATAAGAAGAACAATTATATTCTAAATATCACAAACAAAATAATTTTACATTGTACTTGAAAGCCTTACCATAGTTGGTAACAATACGACGAGGACGCCTATGAAAGGTGTCACTACACCCTTCGTTTCTTATTTTCTTTTGAGCATAAAGTTCTCTCCTCCGTTGATTGCGTGCTTTCCTCTTTTCAATAGCTAGGATATCATTCATTGTACAACTTTCATTATAATGTCATTAGCTATTAGGAAAAAAGAAGTTAACTAAAAAAAGATACAACTATTACTCAGTAAAATAACTGTTCAACAACCATTACAAAGAAATAAATTTATAAAATTGATAATAAATTAACTTAAAAATATTTAATAATCTAATTTTCATTTACATCAAAGTTGAAAATACTTAAACAAAAGAGAGAAGAAAAGGACAAAAATAATTGATGGTCCTAAACTTAATTATCACATATGAATCAATGCCAAATAGATACATGGAAAGTTGAAGCATAGAAATACTAAAATCACATTACAATACAACAAGCATTAAATATACTAAAATAACCTTTAAAAAAAGGGAAAAAACCAAAAAACTTTACAAAGTACTCAACTGCAAGAAAACTGCAAATACATCTACATATATAAAAAAAAAATTAATTTCAAAATACCATAAATAGAGAAAGACAAATATATTTGCAGGTGAAATAAAAGATAAACTAAAAAGAAAAAATCCATTGACGTTAATAAATGTTATAGATCTTACTTTATTATACCATGTAGCAGATGTTGATAGTATTAAATGCAAAGACGTTCTGCTAAAAAATGAAAAAAATTGTAAGGAGCAAGTTTAGTTTTTAGCGAACAACAAAATACAAATAAATATTATAAATTATAAATAAAAAAGAACAAGAACAATTAGCAGGAATCACAATAAAATTAATGTCAACAAATTTCGTAATTGGAAAGAAAAAATCCACATTATTTAACCACAACAGAACAATCTTTTGTTATGACCTCATTACTATGTTTAGCTAATTTTTATTAGAGACCAAAGACTCTCTGAAAAATGAACAAACACTTATTACTTTTATAAAGCAATTTCTTCAACTAATAAAATAAACCAAAAAAAAAAGGAAAGTTAACCTTGCAAAAAATGAACATGTGCAAAAAAATAGCTACTTAAAAGTAGAAAGTAATTTTAACCATAGCAAATGTGCTCGAGCACTTAACCCAGTTAAACATAACCATGGCTTTACTGGTAAAAAATTCTGCGAACGTCCACATATAGCAAAATAACAATAATTGGAACTAATAGTGCATTAACTTTACCAAAATCACCCAAAATAATAAATATTTTTTCCTAATCTGTTTTTGTTGACTAACGATTCTTTTGTTATTGTTATATATTTTGCACGATGCAGACTTGAATATGCAGAGGCAACAATCTAACAAGAAAGAGAAAAATGTAACTCTATATCTCCAAATAAGAACATTCAGCAACTAAACAAATATACATACATACAGGAATACTTTTAAATAAAATACAACAAAATAAAATTCAACAAAAACAGAAAATTCACAATATACTATACAAAATTTTAATAGGTGTATGAACCTGTGGATGCATAAACAATGGCACAGACGGTAATAAGAATATACAGTGACAATAAAATCTGTAAAATTCTAGTTCAATGGAACTATCTTTGAAGAAACCCCTTTTGAAGTTCAAACCGCAGCAAATGTAACTTGTATTGTAAAGACTTGCAACTGAAAAAAAAAAAAAAAAAAACGAAAAAAATGTCAAAAATTCTACGCACACTAACACATAGAGGAAAGGTAAACATAACATTTCTCTCAAAGAATAAAGCCTAACAGCCCAAAAAAAAAAAAAAAAAAAAAAAAAAAACCACACCGAACGAAAACATTTGAAAAAAGCCGTTCGACTTCAACCTCCTACCGAAAACCCAATAAAAAACGCTGATCTCTGAGCAATACACGTTACAAACTCGACCCAGAACAAAGAGATTGTTAAGGAAAAGAAGAAAACACACACCAAAGCAAAAAAATCGAAAAAAGTCGTTCGATTTCTACCTCTATATATCCCAAAATCCAAGAAAAAAACCGTCGATCCCTGAAGAACAGACGCTATAAACACAAACGAAACAAGAAAATGCTAAAAAAGGGAAGGGATTTCCACCGACGAACGACATCAGACAGAAGAAGAAACCCTACTTTGGAGACGCCGCGTGAGGAATGGAGGGCTAGATCTGTTCAACCTCTTTTGTTCTCCTCCCTTTTCTCTATCACGAAACGCGTTTTTTTTTTTTTTTTTAATATAATATCCAAGACACATACACGACACAGTAATAAAAAAATGGGTTTCACCTCTACAACAAGAAAACAAGGAAAAAGTGATAACTAGTTTCACCATTTCTAGTCTAAAAGTGCTATTTTTCATTCTTAGAAATAGTGAATTTGGAGTGAGCTTTATATATTGTTGGGATAGGGATATGATGGATAGGGAAGTAGTAAATAAACTCAATAGTCAATTTCTAAATTTCTTAAAAAGAAAAAAAAATTTAACAAAAGAAATAAATATTTCTTAAAGGCACCTCACAATCGTACTCGAAACCTTTCAGTATTGAGTATACTATTCTTTATAAGGATTCATCTCCCATTTTCTTTTCCATTCTGCAAGAATCGAATCACACTCCACTCAAATCAGCCATGGGTTCTGGTAATGCTTCCTCTCTCTCTCTCTCTCTCTCTATATATATATATATATATATAGTACATGTATTTATATACTTTATTTTAATTTTTTTCTGGAGTTTCCTTAATGATTTTTTCTCGATAAAAATTGTATGCGGGTGCAGATGCAGATATGGAGGATTATGGTTTCGAGTATTCAGACGAGGAGCCCGAGGAACAAGACGTCGATATTGAGAATCAGTATTACAACTCCAAAGGTTTATGTCAATTTTCCTCACATTTGATTGTTTAATTAAAATAATTTCTCGGATTTATTTGTTTTTATTATTAATGATTTTATTTGTATTTTATCGCTCTTATGTTTATAGACAAACTACTCATTTGAGTTCCATAAACCCTTGGCCTTTTTGTTATTAATTCGCGGAGGTATTATGGGTAGTATATGTATGTATACAGACTATAGATACTTCTACAACACTGCGTTTCTATGTGTAAGTCTCTGTATGTTCAAAATCTCTAAATGAAGGAGTGAAGTATGATAAGGCAAAAGAGGTTAAACTATTTTGAGTAATTTTATCAATCCCGAAAAGGATTTTTCTGTCCTTCCACATTCGCAGTTTTGACAAAGTTGTAAGACTTGAGAAATTTTTCCGAGCCTCCTGTGAATAGATTTTTTGAATTGATTTTGTTGTGTTAGCTATCATTTGTACCTCGAATTAATCTTCTCTGATATTTTTTTAATTTGCAGGCTTGGTCGAAACAGATCCAGAAGCTGCACTTGAGGGTTTTGCAGAAGTTGTGCGGATGGAACCTGACAAGGCTGAGTGGTGAGTTTCTTAGAATAAAGTTTTTCTGACAAAGTATTACCAGTTCAGCAAATATTTGGATGCTTGTAATCTGGATGAATACTGGGCTTTGCAGATAGTTATTTTAGGAAATATTGAAACAGTTAATTTTGGGACTATTTACTGTTGATCATAATGGACATAAATATCTAGCATTTTTATATTTTTGTAACTGCACATTTTATTGAGCCGTGTTGGTTGATATAGATTAATCTTTTAGATACAGTATTTTGGTCCAGAGGAGCATATAGATTCATCCTTTAGATATGGTATTTCGATCCAAAGAAGGATAGTTTTATTGACAAACAGCTTTATGGACCATTCAGATTAAGTTTTGACTTCCAATTAAAGGAACAGAATTGAGCTTTGAACACGACTCTTACCTAGACATTGATTATCCCAGAAGATGCATAATTTGATAGCTGTAAGATATATTAACATCTCCCTAATTTTCCTTATTATTAAAAATCTTCTTCTTGTTCATGAAAATTGTAGGAGAAAGGACAGTCACAAGTGCCTAGTCATCACAGTTTATAGATCATATACTAATGATAAACGTCATAGTTTATCATCTGAAGTGACGTGTAAAAAATGTACTACAAACTACTAATAAACTTGTACTGAGTCTGCACCTAGTGGACATTGCTGGAATTAGATGTGTTCAGTTGTCCAGAACTTAGCAGCAGCCACTACATGAAACCATTCATTATGGGCATTTATATTTTGTTCATGATGAAAGTAATTAGATACCAGTAATTTCAAGTCTTTAAGAACCATCAGAAATATATGCTCGTGTCTAACCAATTTTATCTGAAGTGCATGCTACAAAGAAGATATTTTACCTCAAATATTGAGATAGTAGCTGCAATCTGTATCTCATTATGTTGGGAAATCATGGGTTTCTCTACCAAAAGTTGGGTAATCTACCGAGTACGGATCTTAACTCATAGATAGGTAGTCTTTATCATTTCATTTTAAGTTGCTCACGCATCTCCATGTCTTTGAATTAATGCGTTTCTTTTTAGTTTTTAAGTGATTGAACACTTCTATTGTTTTTTTCAGGGGATTCAAAGCTCTAAAGCAAACTGTTAAGCTTTACTATAAGCTAGGGAAGTACAAAGAAATGATGGAGGCTTATAGAGATATGTTAACTTACATCAAATCAGCAGTGACTAGAAATTACAGTGAGAAGTGCATCAACAATATAATGGATTTCATTTCTGGATCAGCTGGTCAGAACTTTAAACTCTTGAAAGAGTTTTACCAGACCACTTTAAAGGCACTTGAAGAGGCAAAGAACGAGGTCAGAACTCGATCATATATTGGAACTAAATGTGTTTTTCTTCTCAAAGACCTGATTGACCTTTCTTTGCAGAGACTGTGGTTCAAAACAAATCTGAAGCTTTGCAAGATATGGTTTGATATGGGTGAATATGGACGGATGAACAAGGTTGTTTTCTTTTATTAAAAACTAACCAATTTATCCGTGGATAATGAATATAATTTATTGTATTTAATTAGATTTTGAAGGAGCTCCACAAATCTTGTCAAAAAGAAGATGGTACAGATGATCAGAAGAAAGGGACACAGTTGCTTGAAGTATATGCAATTGAAATTCAAATGTACACAGAGACTAAAAACAACAAAAAACTCAAGGTATATCTGTTTACTTGTTGCCTCGTTGGTTTACTGAATTAGCATGTAGTGTCATTTATGCGTATGCATATGTCTAAACTGGATTCTTTTCTTCTTTTTCTGTGAGCATATGTTAGTTTATTCACTATTGTTTTTCCGGCCTAAAAACATGCTCACCTAGTCTCATCTTTTGTTATATAGTCTTGTACAGTAGTAACAATAGAGATCGTGCCCTGGGTTCTCTTTGTCTAATTTGAAATAGGCTATTTTTATTGTAGCATTTCTATGAATAACAGAATCTAGTCTTTAATGTCTCTTAAAAAATAATAACCCTTTAAATATAGTTGGAATAATGGCAAAGAATAGCATATTTAAGATATATAAGCACTCTCCCTCAATAAATGGCATGAATTAAGAAAGTGATACCCGTAGGTTCGTGTAATTCTAGGATTGACATGATTATTAATTTATTACTCCCTCCATCCCATAAAGATAGGCTCGTTTATATTTTCACATGGATTAAAAAAACATAATTAATATATGTTGGAACTATAAATTTACTTACATTTTACCTAACATTGAATAATGAGTAATTCATATTTCTTGATAACAATGCTTATCAAATAGTATATATTAGAAAATTAAGACATGTGACCTATAATTTGGGGGAAAAAGTGCATATCTTTGTAGCACGGAGGGAGCATATAATAATAAACTTCTGGAAAAATGTTTAATCATAAATTGCTGGTAAAGCTATGTCATAAAAGAATTTGCCACTTGTATGTAAAATAAGTATTGTAAGAGTAAAAATTCACAGCATCATTTCACTGGACTTGGTCATCTTAGAGGAAGTGGGGTATAAAGTTGATCTATTGGAAGGAATTTTCCTGTATTAATCCTCGAGCTTCGAAGTTTTATTGTATTACTCGTAATATTCACACTATCATGGAGGAAACATGTTATGTTTTGAGGTGTCAAGCAGAAAGTCATCTTAAAGTGCAATTGAAATCAATGACATGGGAAGAGAAGGGTGAATGGACTAGAAAGGGTTTGGCATATAGGAAAAGGGAGAGCTGAAATGGTGTAGAAAAAAAAATAATAATAATTAATTAATTAATTAAGTTTAGAAGTATCAGGTGATGGAAGTTGAACAGACTGAAGAAATGATTTTGAAACACGTGAATGAATGAGTTTATTATGACAACTACGAGTCAAGATCATATATTTGCTGCACGAGATTTGAATGGTCATATTGGGAAATGTGAATTGGAACAGGAAAGAGTACATCTATATTATGACTTTGAAGATAAACAAAGGTGTTAACACTATTTGGACTTATGATTTGGAAACGTGACTTGAACCATGAAAGAGTACATGTAAAAATATGGCTTTGAAGATAAAACAATTTTTTAAAACAATTTTACTTCGGTTTGACTTGTGATTTGGTTTTTATTGAGGGGCTTTTAAGTCTGACTTAGTGAATAACAATTAAAAAATGGGCAAAGAGGTCTCATAAAGTCCATAGCAAATTGGCAAATCGGAGCAAAAACCCTGTAACTTGGTTAACTTGGCCAGTCTTGTGAACCATGGTGTCTTGATCTGTTTGTGTGATCTTATTGGGTCACAGTTCAGTGCTTTGATATCTCTTGGAGGTGCCATGACAAGTCACTTATAATGGGAAAAACCCACCAACAGTTTGAAGATTTGAACATGGATTATTGTTAAATTGTTAGGTATATTACCATCAAATCTAAGACATTTTCTTGCATTATTAAGCACAACTAATATATAAGATTATGATAAATAAATTAAAGTTTAATGTTTTGGCCTTTTGTTTTACTATGAATGAAGAGAAGCAAAATATTAATGCTTAATATTATATCTGGAATTGGCTCACTAACTTGTATTATATATTTACATATATAATTAACGTATTAGATGTTTTCGACTTTTAATTTTTTTAGAAGTTACCATATGTTTGCTATTCAGGATTATTAGTTTAATTTTAATAAAACTCAATTGAATAAGAATGAAAATTTTACTAACACTTGGTAAGCATATTTTTTCGTATGTGGTTAAAATTGAGTTAAGATATTACATGTTAGATATACATCTTTGAAATTTTGCACTCAAAATAATACTTTACTAAGAATATTAATAATCACACTTTTTATATTATTTATTATAAATCAGTCGTTCAACGACCCACTAGTTGAACTAGTGATTAATAATTCCATCCTCTTTACCATTTTGACAGTCGAGTGTAAAAAATATGTCAAATAGAATCATCCAAGGCTCGGGGGTGCATAGGTTCCTGTCTTAGGATTGTTATGTTATTGTTGGTGAGAGTCTAACTTCGCAATATAGGTTAATGGTGGTTGACCTGACCAGTGTGATCATTCAGTAAAAGGAAAATAGAAATAGGAAAGATGTTTCAAGTCCATAAAAGCAAAATGGTAGAACCATGAAATACTGGTGATTTTCTTGGATAAAGTTTTGAATGAATGAAAATGCAGAATAAATAGATACAGGAACTTAACATGAAATGAAATCACAAACCTAATAAATAGGCATTTAGAGAGATCTAGTGTAAAAGCCCAACAAATTAAAAAATGTGGCAATGGGATGAAAAGGTTAGATGTCAATTCAAACTAAAAGGGAATGCTATAGAAATTTACTAATATATAAATGTGGGAGGTTTTTAAGGCTTTATGATAAACCGTAAGTGAAGGGGGTGAATTGGGAATCTTGTGTAGAAGTGCACGAGAAGTTGGATTTGGTGAAATTCACTTACTAGTTACTCCATATCTCAGCTATTGAAAAATACTAGTAGATATTTAAACCTATTTGAGTAGATTAAGATAGAAATGAAAAGGTTACATTTCCTAATGTGAGCAATAGAAAAATGAAGTAATTATTTTACATATTATTTAAGGGATATGCTATTGAAGGTGGCATGTTAACTACGCTAGAAGGTTCTTGGTCTTGGAAGTGGGAGAGGCTATGCAGAGGACTAAGATAAGAAAAACAATTGGTCCATGTACATCTTTATCAATGTATTGACAATTGAAGCATATAGGTGAAGCTAGTATTTTATGATTGACAAAGTTATTTAATAATATCTTATAGAGTAAATGGATCATTAACCTATAAAAGGAAGAGTATTAGAACCCTATTTGAAATTGTGAAGGAGACATTCAAGATTGTATAAATTATACAGAGGTATTGAGCTTTTGGGTGATGCTATAAGATTATGCGAGGGGTGATGGAACATAGATTAAAGTGTAATTTTAGAAAATCAGTTTCGTTTTATCAGCGAGATATGCTATACCAACCATTCACTACAGATATTGTTGCAGAAGTACAAAGGGGATTTGAGGGGAGGGAGAGGGGAGGGGGGGGGGGGGTGTCGCTAGGACAAGAAGAAGTGTTCTTGTGGACTTAGAGACATAAAGAACATATATCAAATGATGCTCATCTACTAAGATCAATTGAATTGTTAATTTATTGCAGGAATTATATCAAAGAGCACTCTCAATCAAGTCAGCTATTCCTCATCCTAGAATTATGGGAATAATTCGTGAGTGTGGTGGAAAAATGCATATGGCAGAGCGACAATGGGCAGATGCAGCTACTGATTTCTTTGAAGCTTTCAAAAACTATGACGAAGCTGGAAACCATAGGCGTATCCAGTGTCTAAAGTATGTCTCAAACAAACCCTTCCCTCCTGGACTTGGCCCTACATTCCCCTAAACCCTTTTTAATTGGCACTTTCAACTTATTACGTGGCATTCCTCTTATTTCTGTTGTCTGCACGTAAAGATAGGCACTTTCAACTTAGTACATGGCATAAAAACACTTTGGGATGCATTCCTCTTATTTCCATATATGCATGCATGCAAAGTATCCAATGAAACAATTGAAAGATCAACTTCACTACGACCTTTGCAATCGATGTAATTTATATCTTACCTGAACAATTATTTTAGGAAAAATTACAGCTGGTGTTCCTAACCTCTTCAATATAGAGAAAGTAGGTCTTCGAACTTTAATCCGTAGCAGCTTGGTCCTTATTTTTCGATTTTGTAGCCTCTGCATCCCTAATGGACTGTTTCCATTTGAACATTAAGATATCACACACAGTCAAATGACTAAATTTCTGAATGTGAAATGATAAATATTGAATTTTAATTAAAACACAAATTAGAGAAAAGAGAGATAAAGGGAAAAGAAAAGGAAAAAGACCCTCTGCCACATCACAAAAATTGCTGTCAAAACTTGTTTATAATAAACATAAGGCCACGTATGCAGAATCTGAGTCTATTATTATACTTCAAACAATTTAATAGTAGGACCTGCAGGAGCATGTTGTTTCAGGTTTGGGATGAATACATAAGCATGTGGCGTGAATGATCATTTTTCACCCCCAAAATTATTGGCAAAATGTAGCCCTTGTTTGAGACCAATTATTTGACGAAAATGTACTTTGTAATAGTGATTTTTAGACGAATGTGTGGTCAAAAAGTGGGAAAAAGTTTTCGATTTATGTGTAAAATTATTTTATAGAAGAATGTGGTTGAAAATGAGTTGAAAAAATGGGTCTCAAACAAAGGCATAATGTATTTCTAATAAAGCCATTTCTGAAAGTGAATTATTATAGTTATGAAGAAATTGTTTGGGGATGTCTCGTAAAGGAAACGATAGAATTCAATTGTTGTAGGAGTGAGTAATTTTTTAATTGTGCTGCTTGCCTAGAAATTCAACCGTTGCTGCTTGCATGGACTCCAACTTAAATCCAACCCTTCACATTCTAATGTTGTCAACGATGATTCCCCTCCCTGGCAGATATTTGGTTCTGGCTAATATGCTGATGGAATCTGAGGTCAACCCATTTGATGGTCAAGAGGCTAAGCCGTAAGTTGTTTGATGGGTTTTAGCAACTTATTATGTTCCATCAGCGTATAATAATTGATTCTCCACCTCACCTGGTTTTGTTACTTGTAGATATAAAAATGACCCTGAGATATTGGCCATGACAAACCTAATAGCGGCATATCAACGGAATGAGATATTGGAGTTTGAGAAAATTCTGAAGGTATATAATTGCATGCAACACATGATATCTTCCATTGTTCTGAAATAAATCTGGTTGGAATTTTTCCAGAGTAATAGAAGGACGATAATGGATGATCCATTTATCCGAAATTACATTGAAGATCTTTTGAAGAATGTGAGAACACAAGTGTTGCTTAAGCTCATTAAGCCTTATACAAGAATACGGATCCCCTTTATATCAAAGGTGATGATGAGACTGCTCTGATTTTTGAACTTGCCTGGATCATTGAGTCATATCAGTTGCTAATGTAATGTTTATTTCAATTCATAATAAAATAGAAGTCATGAAGATATGAATCATTTGATTATAGGAAACACCTATGTCTAGTTGAAGAATACACATTTGTTCAGCACTATGATCATTGAAAATAGTTAAGATGCACACAATAAGTAAAGGCTGCAGCAGGTGGTGTGGAGAAGAACTAATTCTTTTCACTTGCAGGAACTTAATGTGCCAGAAAAAGATGTCGAGGAGCTGTTAGTGTCCCTTATCTTGGACAATCGTATTCATGGGCACATTGACCAAGTGAATCGGCTGTTGGAACGTGGTGACAGGTTGACTTGTCAACTTTTTCCTTCCACCTTTTATTTTGACAAATTTCATCCTGGTTTCCAAAGTAGTCTTTTTTTTTTTCCATGGTCTTTATTTTTGTCGTGATCATATACACACGCAGGTCAAAGGGAATGAAGAAGTACAGTGCAATTGAGAAATGGAACACACAGCTTAGGTCCCTGTATCAAACGGTTGGAAATCGAGTATCTTGAGATTGCTGTCATAAGATTTAGGGTGAACGGAATGTGATCCAGTGTGGGAGGTCGGATTTTGTTGTTTACAAATCAAGCATTTCATCTTGTTTAATCATTGTTAGATGTTTGCGAGGCTTTTTAACTGCTGCTTTTGGAAGGAAGGTGTAAAGATTTAGGACATCATGAGTTTTTTCAACTCATTTGATGCGAACCACATGGAAGCATTTGATTCTTACCGGTTAGAATTCTTTGGTTCGTAAAATCAATATTATCTCTTTCGTTTGCAGTATATTGCAGGTATGTTGCTTCTGGTTCTGGGTTCGAAAAACCCAAGTATAATAGAAAACATGCAGGTGAATAACACAACAATCATTTCCGTCACCGAGACGTTGAAAAGTATGCAAAGCTTATAATTGCATTCTTGAATCAGTGTGCCTTGGCATATGCATTGTATCTATCTTCTGCTTATATGATTTGGATCTGTTGGGTTTATACATCGTAAGCAAGACTTGTGAGCTCTTGGAAAAGTTGCCCTATCTTTAAAAGGGTTAAAACGCAGCACTCGTAGTCAGCTGTGACTGTGAATTATAGACCAGTTTTACATGATGATTTACATACTGATTTATATGGTAAGATATGACTTGATCAAAATTTCTTCAACCAAATGAAGAAAAAAAATTGTTCCCTATTTGACATCTCGTCTGTATGTGAATCATTGTGTAACTCCATTGTGTACAAGTCGCATTATTCATTACAGAATAAGCATGATTTGTAGTGTATATATATTCTATTATCTGGTGCGAAGGCACCATGCCCATAGATTGGTCAATGTGCTTTAATAAATTATTATTTTGTCGAATCGCGTTATCCACTGTTAACATGTTCAAAGTTAAAATGAAATGAACATCTATGCGTCCAAATTGGTGCAGAATTCCAAGGTCCCAAACCTAGAGGTACCAACCCATTTTCTTCCTCGTAACTTTGGCCAAATATCTGACTTGTGAACTCGCGCGACAAGTTTTCCTTGTAACTTAAAATTTCACTCATTACCGAGCTTTAATTCACAAGACCTGTCTAATTTGACAGGTTGAAGAGTGAAAAGTAAGACATTCTAGGGGAATAGTGAACCTTTTGGGGAGAGCAAAACACGAATTTCTTCATAAACCAAAAAGCCCCATCACATGAATTTAATCCTAGTTAAGTATTCTCAATAGGGATTGGGCGAGATTTTTAAGATGTGTTTATCATATATTTTCTTAAAATTATTTTTCTCCAAAATCGTTTTTAATCATAACTTTTCCCCACCATCTAATCATATATTCTTTAAAAAAAAAATTCATTTTTCATTCAAAAATCAGTGCCAAACAAGCCAGTTTTTCATCCAGCATTTAAACCGTCTCTGTTCTTTAACTTCAACTTAATAATTACAAACTAATTTATAAATAAAACAATTTTTTAAATCACTTTTTAATCTCACACATTTCACCTAAAAAAACAACAATAAACCATTACAAATTTTACAGAAAGTTTCCGAACACAAGTTTATTTTGGAATGGAGTCTAGTTTTTTCATTTAGCAACCTTGAATATCTTGACTGCAGTCTACTTGAAGAAAACGAAAACTTTGATCTTTGTCAAACTCTATTTTAATCAAGACCTCTTAAGATTAGGGTCAATTTAAGTGAAGATGGTGATCCTTAGAAGTTAGAACGCTGCACGCATCAACAAGGTGTTTCACCAGTGCATTGGTGTAAGCGGTCCGGTTTTTGACAGATTTTGAAATCAAACCGTTTAAATTGATTTAAGAAAAACTCAAATCTAAATCAAACCATTTAAAATGGTTTGAGAACGGTTTGAGGAAAACTCAAACCTAAACCTAACGGTTTGGTCTTGTTTTAAACTGCCTATTTCATCATATATTTTTTGTATATCTACTTTTATGTTATTAGTTTATTGATTTCGATATATTTGTATACTTTATTGACAATAAATCTAAACAAACTAAATAAATCTACTATAAATTAAAATACTAACTAAATCAAAACAAAATCACAATAAAATTACAATATAGTTATTTTATCAATCTTTTTAAACTAAGATGTTACAAATAAAAGTCGCAGCAAAGTTACAATACAAGTATATAAGGCTAAAAAAATAACATGATGCCTAATAAGACCCCCGTGATCATCATTTCTAGAAAAAAAAGGTTTATTAATTAAATAGAGAGTATAACTTGTTACAATAAAAAAAATGTTTATTAATTAGATAAAAAGTACATAACCAATATAAAAATTACATAAATTTATCGTTGTCTGTTGTTACGAACTCAAACCATTCATCGAATATATTTAGATGAAGATTATTGGATTTATTTAAATTTGAAGTTTTGTAATTGTCTAGTTGGGTAATATATGTAATATAAATTAACAAAATACCCATATAACTATTGAATTTGACATATTGGCCGAATTTTCGAAAATTCTCCATTTTTTATTTTTATATATTTTTTCGCCAGTCCGATTTGGTTTCAAACCGCAATTAAAAATCTCAAACCTAAACCAAATCATTCTTAACCGGTTTTGTTTGGTTCAAAACCATTTCGTTGACGGATCCACGTGGCACCAATCCGACGATTTCGACAGTTTTTGCTTTCAGCCCACATCATTATATGTGGGAAAACGACTCTCTATGGTAGTATTATGCAGTCATGAGCTAGAGTAAAACAACGGGCAATCCTATTCATCAGAATCCAACCATTATGTCAACTCGTAAGAGCTAAACATAAACAGAATCCAACCATTATATAAGGGCAAAAAGGCTAAACATATACGACCGGGAGACAAGCTCATTAGACGGGAAAATAACCAACAGAATTTGTCAAACGTATGAAGAAACATCAGATTTCCCAACTGTCTCGTTTAAAAATACCGAATGTTGAAAGGAAATAGATGAAGACGCTGACAATCTGGAATATTAAAACAGGGCACATAGCAAACAAGCATGTACTGTTGAACAACACTTAAAACAATGCAAAGCATAGAAACGTGCAAGAATTCAAACAAAGTTAATAATGCCAAAAGAACACGTCCTAACAAGAAATGGAAATCTCATCGAATAGGCCAGTACTTCCTTACTCGTCTATCTTCATTCATCAAAAGATTTAAGTTCTCACTTGGCCATCATGACCTTGACAAACTCGTCGTAGTTGATCTGCCCATCGCCATCCACATCAGCCTCTCGAATCATCTCATCAACCTCCTCATCTGTAAGCTTCTCACCGAGATTTGTCATGACATGGCGGAGTTCGGCGGCAGAAATGAAACCATTTTGGTCCTTGTCAAAAACCCGGAAAGCTTCCTTGAGCTCCTCTTCAGAATCAGTGTCCTTCATCTTCCGGGCCATCAAGTTGAGGAACTCTGGGAAGTCAATTGTCCCATTCCCATCAGCATCAACCTCATTGATCATATCTTGAAGCTCAGCCTCAGTTGGGTTTTGTCCCAGAGAGCGCATCACGGTCCCAAGCTCCTTAGTAGTGATACAACCTGTGGCAGTGTATTTAGATGAAGTATATAAGAGCTAATGGAGAAATTCACCGACAAAACTTCATCTTAAATAGCTGATGTGGACAATTAATAGGAATTATACATTATGATACAAGGTGTGTGAGGCAAAAAGAGTATCGTATATATAGAAGCGAATGGATAGGTTAAGTAAGAATGGAAAAGGTATTAGTATCTAAAATATCTTTAGAGTGAAATTGAATCGTAATAGATTGAAAGAAGCTGTCAAATCAGTTCATATGACAAGAAGATCAACTTGTTAAAGAATGGGGACTGTACACACAAATATGACTTCTCCATTTACATGGATACACAATTAAAGTTCAACTCAATAGGAAGACACCTTTTCAGCCAAGTAAAGATCTTGCCCTGCATATTCATATTCTGTATCATGAGGGCATTACTAGAAAAGGCAAATCAAAAAGTATTTATGATGATCCAGTTCATATTTAATATTAACTCATAGGTAATTTAATTGTACAGAACAGTCACAACCATCTTTAAAACCCTAAAGACTCAATTGCATTGTGCAATAAGAAAATGAAAATTCCACCAATCCATCCTCCTCTGAGGGCACCTAAAGACATAAACCTCCAGGCCTCAACCAACAATTTGATTTATTCTGATAATTGAAACCTACTTCACAGAAGAATAACTTGTACAAAATCAAAGCATTTGCAGAGATACGGGTTTACACACTCGTTCGGAATCAAAGGGATGTGGCAACACAGAATTAAGACAGATCATAGAACGATAAACATGTAGAACCTTTAATAGAAACAAAAATAAAGGAAAATGAGAAAAATGGAAGAAACAGATAATATAAATGCAGGGAAAAGATAATTCAAGAACCAGCGAAAAGATCTTCTGAAAATAATAGATGAAAAACAAAAAACCAATATTTCCTTTCAATACATCCATGTTTATTTATATATCTTAAAACTATACATCAATAAGCAAACTACCCACAAATCATTTCAACACATAACTACACGAACCCCCACACACACACACATACCATCACCATCCTTGTCAAATAGGGAGAAGGCCTCCTTGAATTCGGAGATCTGATCGTCGGTTAGCTGGTCCGCCATTTTTCTTTACAAATTTATCCCTCTCTTCTTCTCGGCTTCTCCAATGCGATTTCAAATGTATAGCACCCTGCAGTGGGGGGTAGGGTGGGGTAGGTGTGTACGCGTCCAACGAAGAAATTGCAGGGAAAGAGTGGTATTAATATAAACTTTGGGGGTTGAGATTAAAGAAGAAGATTTGATTTTTTTTATTTGATTTTTTATTTTTTTCCCTTCCTTCCTTCCTCCCTTCTCCTTCATCTTTGTTTTTGCTTTTTACTACTAGTTTTCTTGCTTTGAAGTCCTACCATAAAGTCTGATACAATAAATTTAAAGAATTAATTATCGAGATGAACGTACAAAGTTCTTAATTTTTGATCAAAATGGATTCAATTTGCATGACTTCTTGCACGTTGTGAAAAAGACCTGTTAATGAAAATAAAACAAGCAAATATATGATTAAAGTTGAGGGAGTGACATTATTCATGTCGAAAAGTTTAAGATTTGATGGATAATGTGATTAGACTAAAGTGAAATTAGTAAAGATCTCAAAAAGTTTATTTGAAAATTGAATTGACTAGAAATTATTATTGGTAAAATGTTCGACTTTGGGGTACTATCTATACTTATATTTTACTGAAGAAAAGTTTCACCAATCAGTCGACTTGCATTTTCCACCCAAAGAATTTTCGGATTATAATAACTAAAAAAAAAAATCCAGAAAAAAATTGTTGATGTTGTGCGTTTTCCCATGTGACCATGTCTTTAATTGAAGTCATGCGCCCAACTCATTCATTATCTTTAGTTCCCTTTTACGCGTTCCTATATTCAAATTCCAAAAAAGGCACCCGCCCCGCCACACACTCATTGCATATGTAGAAGATAGAACAAGGCAAGATTTGAACTTCAAATGGGATGTTTTCTTGCCTGTTTTGGCTTCAAGAAGAATAGAAAACGTCGAAAGCCGAGTCATATAAGTCTCTCGGGAGAAGAGGTAATTCACCCTTTCAATTAAAGCTGTAATTATTCTTTAAATTTGATTCGACTCATGATCGTCGGTTTAGTTTATATTAGATTGAGATTTGATTCAACTCATGATCGTCAGTTTAGTTTGTTTATTTTATGGTTAGCTGTTTTTATTCAACTCGTGATTTTTTGTGAGTTACTCTTTTGGTTGAATTTGTACGGTTTACCTTTGTAGTGTTTGAATGCTAGAATATTTAGCAAGATAACATCTAAGGTTGGGAAGCTTTTTTTGCACTGACAAACTGATCGACTTTCGTAAAATGACAGTAAATTTGCTTAGTTACGAGTCTTCTTTGAACATTTTTTTGGGGTCTGGCTGTGATATAAAGCATCGAAGCTTAGATTATCGTATGTGATTATTTGGAATACCTTACAAATTGCAACCCTGTGAAAGGAGAATCATCGAACTAAATGTGATTGATGTTATAAAACAATATAAACTGAAGTCATTTTGAGAATAAGTTGAAAGCAACTTAATTTATGGCTACTCTATGATATATTTAAGAACTCTCTGCAACTTTCAAAATCTATATTATATTCATGAAGTAAGATGCTTTCTTCTGCATCTAAAATCATTAGTAAATGAGTTGCGAGAATGTTTCAAGAATGGCCTCCTCAAACTTTGCAAATATAAAGCATTTCAAGGTGTTACAATTGTAATGCATCTGAAGATTTTCTACTTTGAGTCCCAATCTACCTTATGCTTGCGTGTAAATGTTAAATGCTTTCCTATTTGGCCAAAATCGTTTTTAGAAAAGTGAACCCTTGGCATTGGAAACGAAGAGAGTGGGTCATATTTTTCATGAGGGGTCTCAATATATACAGTCTTTTTCTTATAAGCACAGTGAAGTCATTGAAAAACCTATAAGCATATTAATGCGTTATCGTGGTTCTTAAGAAGACCATAAGTGGAAAACTTATGCCTTGAGAATTTTAGTTTTAAGTTTCAATAAGTTAAAAGGTTAGGTGTTCTTGATGATGAAAGTTTATTAATAGATGATTATATTTTATAAAATGATCCATGTAGTAGTTAAATTGCCCATTGGACTGCTTACAACTCAGCTACTGTGTAGTTTTATGTGATCAAGGGTGAGTAACTTATAATTCTATAGCTTAGATATATTTTTATTTCTATTAGCGGAACCAATAATATATATAGCATTACATCAAATAATCAAAGTTGGTGTTTGGGGGCTAAGATGTGAAGTCGATTTATCTAGGAGAGAGGTCTTTTGTAGCTCTGAGTTTTGCAATTCTCTCTTTTGTAAACTTTTGACTTTCAGTTGGTTTTGTTGGTCATCAAAGGATCGTTATCTCCTACAAGAGATGGTTTCAAGGATGGCGACGGTGATGCAGATGCTATATGTTAATTGGTGAAAATGAGATAGAAACCATAGATCAGGATAATGAAGGTTTATCTCTATTAAAATTTTCTTTTGTAATAGATATGTTTCCATCTATGAATTGAAACTCAAATATGAAAATATAATGGTTTGCTTATGCTAATATGAATAAGGAAGCCCATTATGATGAACTTCAAAAAGTTAAGGAAATTCGTCGAAAGCTCCCCCTCCTCAAAGATGAATTCAAAGGGGTGGCCAGGGACATTGAAAAGGAGTATAGAATTTGTGATTCATCATCGTTATTCTCGACTTGGCAATGGGTCTTAGAATCCCTTACAAACAACATTAACTGTCTCATTTTCATTGCATTTTTCTAGTCATTTTGCAACTAGACAATGATTTAGTGCATCAATTCAACATTAAGTTTTTGTAATATGTAAATAGACATTTAGCTTCGGACATTGCACATGAGAAATGCTAGTTTTCATATTATATTATATATACTAAAAGTTTAAAGGAATTCCATTCTCTTTGATTATAGACGTGACCGTACAAACTGGAATTATTTTCTTATATAAACTTACACTATAAATGATAATATCTCGCATCCACCCAGTTAAATGAGGATCATTCCCGGTGTCGAGTGAAATCAAACAATTTAATGTGAATTGAATAGGACGCCGCAATATGAATTAAGAATAAAATTACAAGTGGAATGCATCACATGGATAGAAGTAACCCAAAAGGTAGGAAAAGTCGTACACTAACACCCAGAAAAAAATGATTTTCATCACTGCCTCAATTTGGTAAAGAATTTTGTTTATAAACGAAAAATTTGCTATTTTCGAGATAAAATACATTATTGAAAATTAATTTGAAAAAATATGTGATAAAAAATGAATAGAAGAATGTGTTACTTATAAACAAGTTATCAAACATATGAGAAAATTAAAAAACAATTATCAAGGCAACAATGAGAAGCAGCCAAAAACTTAGAAACAGAACTACACATCCAATTTCGTTAAATGGTCTACCGTAGAACAATAACCAACAAGAACGTGTTACGTACCAAGTCTTGTTCCCAAAAAATTTGGGACGACTATGCAAGTCTTTCTCCACTACTTACGATTCATTGCTAGGCCCTTGTTTGGCTCCCTTTAAATTTTTAAAACATTTTCTTTTCTTCTTTTCAACCACACATTTACCAATAAAATAATATTACACATAAATCAATAAAATATTCCCTACTTTCGAACAACACATTCTTTTAAAAATTAAAAGTCACTATCCACTTCAAGTAAACAAATTTTAAACATCATCAAACAGGGCTTACATCTATTAAAACTTAAAAGACAGGCCCCCCACTAGCACTGTAGCTATAGTGAGGGGCTGCTAAATCTATTAAAAGAGAAGCCTCTCAGTAGCATTGTAATTACGGCGAGAGACCTGCCTGTCTGTCTGTATATCAATTTCCTTTAAAGATATTTAGAACTAAAAAACCTCAATAAATCTATGAAGACATTATTATAGAAAACATTTTTAAGTGACATTATAACGTGACTCACATTAAAAGTAAGTGATAGATTAATTATAACAATTACCCAATGAATACACGTCACTTCACAATGTTAATTAAGTGCGTGTTTAGTATTTTATTTAAAAAGAATTTTTATAAAATGAATAGTAATTTTTAGGAAAATAGATGATCGAAAATTTAATTAAAAAATCAAATATTGTGAGTTTAACTTTTAATGGATGATTGAGATTAAATGCTGTAGAAAAAGAGAGAATTTTAATGAGATTCAAAAAAGACCTAAAAATCTCCCTTATTAATGTCTTCCTATTGTACAATTACAAAGCCACCTTAGTTCTGAGGCCTCTTCTGGCTTTTCTCTGCCTAGATCCCGTCTCCCTCATGAACGTAAACTTACCTTTTTAAGTTTACACAAAACATGTCCCAACCCCTAAGTCGCCCTTCCCTTAATTTATCCTCAACGTTTCATCAGAAAGCAAGCAACCCATTCACTGGAGCAGAATATCTTCATATGGACCAAGCAGGCTGCTTCGTATGGCAAGTGGCCTAAGCACATATCACCCTGCAAATGAGTAAACCCTCCATGGCATCAACCTCTTGTTCAGGTTCTTCTGTTCTGCTCTATGAAAGCCAACACCAACGCACTATAGGAACAATTATTCTTCCATATCAAGTTCCAAAATAAGACGAGAGAAATCGATTCAAAACAATGACTCTCAAAGAAGTTTTCAGAGAGCAAAGAATTCAACTCCAGAGCAGAATTCTAGAGGAAATTCCAATTGAAAGACTAACTAGGAAGCTTTAGATGAACTGAGAGAACTAACTTTTAGTCTCGAGAACTTGTAACAATATAGAAATGTAAAGAAACTGTTCAAAATGAAGTTCGGAAATTCCAACCAAAGTTGAAGTACTGGAAATAGTTCCCCAGAGGCACTGTTCCTCACAAGTCACAAGCAAAGTTAAATTTTGTTCTCTTGAGTCAGAAATATTTGCTTCTTCCGAGAGTGTGTTGGGAACTCAACTGACGTTGAAAATTCATTCAACAAAAATAATTTACTGAAATACTTTCTTTTGAAAAAAATAAGCTATGCATATCACTGATGCAGGCAAAAATAACCATGTTCAACAAATCAATAAATATAAGAGAAAAAATGAGAAGACTGCTGCAGTGAAATGTCATAACCTTTGCCAGCATTAAAAAAGTTCCTGCATTCAAAAAGGGTTATAAGACCAAACTAGTCTACAAAGTAGGTTAATTAACAAACAAGCCACCAAAATTGATTTTCTATGCAGCCCAACTACGAGAAATTAATGTTCAGCTTCAATCACAAATTTAGTTGCATATGATGTTCAAACAAAAATTCAATTAATATCAGAGAAATCCAAGCAACAGGACAACAAGTCAGAAACTGACCTCATTTTTTAGCATTTCAATAAAGAAGTTAAATAAAAGAATAAGATTAAAATCATCAATAAAGCGGAAAGATTAATAGTAGAGAATGATAGTTGATTAACACCCTTAAAATCCTGAAGGAGACATTGGTAGAGGTATCATCCATGGTTCTCACATCTCAATCCTTTTCAAAATACGTTATTGAAATGCGACATAATTTTTCGAAAAAATATTAGGCAACAGAGGTACTTAAATAAAAAGGAAATACATGTTTTAGAATCTGGTCTTTTGGTAAACAACTTTTTGCTACAAGGAAAGACTTCATTTGCAGAGTGCCGGAACTTCAGAAGAATCAGCAGAGTCCAAAACTAAAAGTTTTGATGCAGATATGAAGAATCTGCACAATGAATAAACAAAATGTAAAGGAGTAATTTGGAGAAAAATAGTTTTCAACATAGAAAACAGATAACTGAACTACTTAAGCAGAGATTATTATCTCGGAAAATTTAATAACAATTACAATACTGACATATAACTAGTCATAATAGCCTATGGAGCAATGAGACATGGAAGCTAATAAGTTGTTTACAGCAAAAAAATAAAATAAAAGCAGAGTAGAAAAATGATGCATACAAAATTCAAACATCTTAGTAACATCGATTAAAAGCCCCGTGAGTATAAACATATACTTTATCAAGAGAACACGTAAAGACACCAAGTATTCAAAAAAGTGAACTATCACCTCAATCATGCAACTCAACAGTAAGTAACTTGCAGGTCACGAAATTTTACTAATCACATTTACCTTAACAGAGCACCCCACAGAACAGGATCAGCAAAAAGCACTGACTGCAAAGACAATATAGAGTCGATATCAAAGAGACATAAAATGATGACAAATCAAAAATATTACAGATACTTAAAGACACAAAAAACCATCAACTCAACAACTTAAGGACTTGTCAGCAACCCCCACCCAAACTGAAAAAGTAAAAAAAGAAAAAGAAATAGAGAAGGCATTTCTCACTCGGACAATGATACATGTACAACTTTTAGTTACAACACTTATATGGCAGCATCCTGTTAATTCACACATCACATCATTTTCAAAATCAATAAACCACAATTCTCCACATCACAAGTTGTAAGTAAAATTGTACAAAACAATTGTACAAATATCACAATTCTTCTCACTATTAGGTAGAGAATAAAATTTCTCATCTACTTCTATATGGTGTGTGCTTATAGTAGTTTAGTTTGATTTACTAACCCTGTAGATCATCAAATTGGAGATTATGAGGTTCATGTTGTATTCCTCTTGAATTTTTGTTTCTTTTCTTTTCTTTTCCTTTTTTTTTTTTCAACAAAAGTAATAATGTATTTGTTAGTCCAGAGTTGTGCTCAAATCCCTCTTTTTTGCTGTTGTTTTATTTCGAACAACCCACCTTAAAAATGATAATACAATCACCACATCTGACAATTTCATTGTTTTCCCACAATAATAGTAAATGATCTAATCTAATTATAAAAAGGCTAGTATTCGAGCATCTTCGTTATTCACATGTTCCTCCTCTCATTCATATCAAAAATTGAGGAGCAAACTCCAACTTAAAATAGGAGGGGCAGGGTCATTGTTCTTAAAGAGCAATTCTAAAACAAGAATTCTATATGGGTAATTTATTTATAGGCATATAGTAGTAAGAATAATGACCCCTATGCAGTCTAGTAAGAATACAACTAAACAGTTAATTGTTCAAACAATCTAAGGGTTCGTTTGATTGCGATGGTGGAATTTGGGTTGAAAGAAAACGAATTCCAGAGAATTGAATGCTTGGCAATTGAATTCCTAGAAATTAGAAGTGTAATGTGTTTGATTTGTTTAATTTTCTAAGTGGAAAAGTGAGAAATTTTTCCAAATTTTGTTGTTTGATTGACATTATTTTCCATGACATATAAAGTAAAATTTAGCTATTTTATATATTTTTTTCACATATTTGTACTTTATAATAATAATGCTAATTTAAAAAAAAAAAAAAAAAATTATCAAACGAGCTCGCGTTCATGGTTTGTTTGGAAACCAATTATCACCTAAGAGGTAAGAATTTGTTTGCCTCAAAAAGTTGGAATTGGTCATCATGTGGAGGGAAGTGAGAAACCAATGTGGTTTGTTTGGAAACCAATTATCACCTAAGAGGTAAGAATTTGTTTGCCTCAAAAAGTTGGAATTGGTCATCATGTGGAGGGAAGTGAGAAACCAATCCTTGGGCCAAAACTTGTCAATCAATCGGTCATAAAGAAGGAATTGACATGCAAAAGTTGAATTCCAGGGTAAATTTGTGTGTAACATTCGTTACCTAACATTTTCATAATATTCATTTTAACTCCAGAACGGTATGTGGATACAGCAGTATCATAGAACATAAGCATGAAATGCAGAGAAAAAATAACCAAAAACTACTTGCATAATTCTAACCATCGAGAATTTACACAATTTAAGATCCATTTTTCTAGCAATCTACATATTGGAAGCATCATAGAATAGTGAATAAGGTAAAACAATTAACAATAGTACCTTTCACAAACCTAGCGACCACGACCCATATATGGTGCACCGCCTTGTTGAGGTCTCACGCCACCTTGTCCCATCTGCTGCTGAACTCCATACCCTCCCTGCATACCAGGCTGACCTCCGTATCCGCCTGCACCACTCTGTCCTCCATAACCTGCATTGCTCATCCCCGGCATTACTCCCTGAGGATTCATACCACCTATCCCTCCAAGCAAGTTCCCAATACCTAAGCCTGCACCCTGTGACGCCAACAAAGCTGCTACCGCCTGTCCTATAGCTGCAGGAGCCACAGCAGGATTGTACCCGGCAGGGGCAGTTGGGCCATGGCTTGGTGCCATTAGGTGCCCACCGACCGTACTACTGCTCCCTGCATACTTCCCTTTTTTTGCAGTATGGTGATAATAACCTTGCTGGCCCTGGTGCTGGTTCTGCTGCTGGCTATAATGACCCTTACTATGCTTTGGACCATCCACTGCCTGCTGACAATGCAAGGTGTGGCCCTCAAAATTCTTGTGCGGCTCCTCCAACACTTTCTTTGCACTCTCCAGGCTCTTGTAGACAAACAAACAGAACCCTCTTGGTTTCCCAGTCTGCTTATCTAATCCCAACGGCCCATCCTCTATTTCACCAAACTTGGAAAAGAACTCCAACAATTTATTTGGATCGAGTTCCGCTGAGACATTGCTAATGTATATCTTCCTCTGTGTGTATTCCGACACGGGTGGGATGGAGACAGCTGCCACAGCTGCCGGAGGAGCTGTCTGGGCAGGGCCCGCAGAAGCTAGCTGGCAGGAAGTCATCCGAGTCCCAATCTTCTTCTGAGGCTGCATTAAAGCTTTGCGGGCGCCATTCCGATGCTTGTACAAAATAAATCCATAACCTTTTGATTTTCCGGAGGCCTTATCGCTAACAACTTTACAGTCCTCGATCTCTCCGTACTTCCCAAACACAGATGTAAGGGTCTCGACATTAGCATCCCACCCGAGCCCGTGTACAAATATTTTCCTATGTGAAGGGTCGGCATCAGCCAATTTGTGCACACTCTCGATGAAATCAGGGTATTTACTCAAAGCCTCTTTAATTAAAAGTGCTAACTGGTCTTTGGAAAAAGGTTCCAGAAGCTTCTCCATTGGCTCCTCCTCGAATTCTTCTTCCTCTTCTTCATTTTGCCCTTCGCCTCCAGTCTCACCATTCGCTTGCCGTTCCCCTGAAACGGCATCGTTCGAGGGGTTTTCCACATTTTCTTGTCCATTCTTCACTGGGTCAGTCACTCCTCCATCATTTTTAGGATCCTCCGTATTTCCTTGCTGCTCCTCCTCTTCCGCTTCCTCTTCCTCTTCCTCTTCTTCTACTTCTATTTCTTCTACTTCTTCAACTTCGAGTTCTTCTTCTTGGGTCGGCGGGTCTTCTTCTGCGTCTGGCTGTTCGATTTGGGGCTCCTGTGGGAGGGGTTCAGGCTGTGGAGGAGCTGCGGAGGCAGGGGCTTTTCGCTTTCTGGCCATGGAGATTTGAGAAGAGAAGATGGGTTAGGGTTTCGAAGAGTCGGGACTTGCAGCAGACTGAGCTTAAGCAAAATGGGCCAATGATGATGGTTTGTGTTTAGGGTTGGTTAATGAACGTATATACAAGAGGAAAAAAATCTTTATACTTCACTGTTCGGCGGCTTACAAGGAAAAAAAAAAAAAAAAAAAACAGTTTTTTTTTTTTTTTTTAAGGTATATGAGTGGTTAAAAATTGGAGAGAGAAAATGTGTAAATTTAGAGATTAATTTGAGGAATTGTGTAGTTTAAAATTTTGTTTAAAAACCAAAAAAATCCCAAAAATATTTTTTTTTTTGTTTTTTTATATAAAATATGTGATTGAAAATTGAAGAGAAAAAATATATATGATTAAAAAATAATTTAAAAATTATGTTGTAAGAAAATATTTAAAAACGTGTTTCTCAAATATAGGCTTAACAAAATAAAAGGATTATCTTTATCTTTGGGTAAAAAGCGAAAAACATCATCATCGTTTGGGTGTATTGTGGAAATATTCTCTGTCGTTTCATTTTAGGCAAGTATACCCTCAAAATAACCTTTGATTGCGGAATTCGTCTCTACCGTCCAAAACTATTAATTTTGACCGTTAAATTTGTAACTAAAATGAACGGTAATATATACACGTTTGGTACAAAAGGTCCCTGATATGTAAATATTTTGTGCAAAACATCTCTACTTCTCAATCATTTTGCTCAAAAAGTTTACATGTCGGGGCGTTTTGTGCCAAATGTGTATATATTACCGTTCATTTTAATTACAAATTTAATTTGTTCTAGTGGTGTATCAATTTTGCCCCTGATTTTTTTGTCAAAAATATGTCAACGCGTCATTTAATAGCCAAAGTTCACAGTTTTGGACGGTCGAGACGATTTTTGCAATCAAATGTTATTATGAAGGTGTAATTGTCAAAAATGAAACAATATGAATGATTTCCACAATACACCCAACGATAGGGACATTTTTCGTTATTTATCCATTTATCTTTATATTATACTTTATTAATATACTAGTCATAAGTACGTGTTTTACACGTCTTATGCATTGGATAAATGATATTCGTAAGAGAAATGCTATTTGTACAGAATTCTGTACATACAAATAACACACTGTAGCATGAACAGTAAATGTTACTGCTCATGCTACAATGCCTTATCTGTAATACAGAATTCTGTACAAATAGAATTTTTGTATTCGTAATGTTTTCGAAGTATTAAAATTATTTTTGAAAGTAATTGAGGTAATTGATACTGTTACAGGAAAATTTAAAGCTAAAATTGTAAATTGATTGCAGTTTTTAATAAATTGATTTTTTTTAAAAAAAAAAATTCTAAGACTTCCTTGAAATATAAGTTAAACAATTATTTAAAATATCAATTTAATAAAGAAATAATGGGTCATATATCAAAAACTAATATGAAGTCATAAAATATTAGATAAATCAAAATTAATTTATAAAATATTTATGATAAATTACAGAACAAATACGAAAAAAATTGTGCATAGGCAAATCAAATTAATTTAGAAGCATATGTTTATAAAAAAAAAATTAATATTTTATAGGTTTAAATACAAAATTTCAGTTTTTTTTTTTTTTTTTTCCTTTTGTTCCATTAGAGTTTTTAAATTGTTTATTTTGTTTAATTAGAATTTAATTTTTAAAAAAAAATTAACTATTTTTATATTCATTTTATATTTTTATGTTTTCAAAAGAGTTTTGAAATTATTTATTTTACATTCTTAATTAGCAAAGTATCTCACCTTGAAAATAAATTAAATGTTAAGGGTAATATTGATCGAAAGCATAATAATTTAATGGTAAAATGGAAAATTCAAAGTTTCACACCCATCTACTTTTAATATATGTAGATGGGTAATTATATTGACACTACAACATTTGTTAACTACACCACATTTTATTTTTAATGAATATCCCAAAGCTTTTCTTATTTTGACACTTATGCTCCTAAGTTTTACTATAAATCTTTTTTCATCAACCATTTATTAATTTTTATATCTTATCTATAAAGATATTTTTATCAAAGACATTTTCTATAAGAGCGAAAAAAACTTATTTATATCTCGTATTTTTAAATAATCGAAGTAAATAACTAATATAAAAATCAAAAATAAATATTTCCCTCTTTTCAATGCACATTAGTAGAATACTTGAATATAAATTGTGATTAAAAACAAAATATGTTAATTAATTAAAAGTTAAAAACAATAATACTTTGAAAAAATTTTGAGGACATAAAAGTAAAAGTGAGCAAACATTAAAAACCTTTCATATAATTAAAATGTGGTGTAGATATAAAAAATTGTGGTGTGAATATAACTATCTTATTATATTATATATAAGTGGGGCTATAGTGCCACTTCAAAACTTATTTTTTACACTACAACTTTAAATATTTTTTATCTATAAAAATAAAATTACATAAATAACTTTTTAATATTCTCCCATTAATTTCTATGTGCACCACAATTTTCAAATAATCTTCTTCCAAATAGTGGGTCCATCGTTTAACCAAATATCAACTACCGTGATGGAAGACAACATCGACGTTGAGTTCCTCCCCCATTTTCGCCAATTACACCACCCAAAAACCACACAAGAGCTCGCAATTGATGGCTAAAAACACCTCGAATAAACATTGAAGCCACCTCTCCGTCATGAACGACGAGCTTTGCAATCCAAATCTCTAGTCCGCCACTATTACAATTCAATCTAACACCACCACAGCCGTCGCTGCTAAATATAATGTTATTGCTAATGGTGGAGTGGTATTGAGTAGGGGTGAACGTGGTCTGATTTGGACAATTTTTGACATATTTTCAAATCAAACCATTTTAATCGATTTAGCATTTTCTCAAACCAAATCAAACCAAACAATTTCATTTTACAAACCAAACCAGTTTTTGCGGTTTGGTTCGATTTTAATCCGCGATTTTTACCTATCGACATAATATAATATATTTTAGATGTTAAATTAACTCGTATATTTTAATATAAAGATAAAATAAGTTCATATATAAGCTAATACGAGAATTAATAATGTTAGATGTTAATTCTTTCGAATTTGTTTTCAATTCAAAATAAAAACGTGAAATTAAAAAATAATTGTAAATTTATAATTGCATTGTATTGTATTTGTTCTCTAACTTCTTTCTGAACAAACATGACATGTCATCGTCATCAAAATTCTAAGAAAAATCACTAGTCTTAGACATACCATAGCTAGTAATTCTTTTTTGTTTTTTATTTGAAACCATATACGAATACTTTTCTTGCATAAATGTGTTATATGATTCGATAAAGTACTAGTCTCTCAATTATTAGTATGATGCTTATACATTTTTCCACAGTAATTACATTTTGTCTTAGATCTCTTCATGCTGGCTTACCTTTGTTGTCCAGATTCTGAAATTCTGTAAGGAATAAATTCTAAAAAAATAAAATAAAATAATCAAATGATATTGTTTGCAAAGAAACTTAAACGTGTGTTATTCAAATTCTTACCATGATTCGAACCTTCTGATATAGATCGAAAAATCTTCCATGACTCTCTAAAATAAAATCAAATGCAGGAAGAAATTGGAAGTACACCTATCTTTTCTGTCTATTGTTCTAAGAATATAATTGATATTAGTGAAGATGAACTTGGAAGTTGGAAAGAAGTAAGTAAGACGAATGAAAACAGAAAATTACTGATTGAATTAAGAAGTGGGAACGTTTTAGATTTGAATCTCAATTACATAGGCTTTTGGGGTTGAAGTATGTAGTTTAAGGATGGTGTGGGTCATATGTTAATGGGGGTTTTAGGGTTTGAGTATGTTGTTAAAATGTGGTATGAGTTAAAGTTTAATGGGATTTTGTGGTGGGACATTAGACGAGAACTTTTATTCATTAGATAAATTTGATTTTTCTGTGAAAAAACTCTAAATTTAAATGAATAAAAATTAAAAAATTAGCAGTTTGGTTTTGTTTGGTTTAAACGGTTTTTAAAAATTGAAACTTAAACCAAATCATTTTGAAACAGTTTGATTTGAAAATATTGGTGGGTCCACATGGAACCGAACCAACAGTTTTGATTCGGTTTGCAGTTTCACAAATTTTTTGTGCAGCCCTAGTATTGAGTATTGGACAACTTTAGAATTGTGACATTCTATCGGACTCTTCTTCCTTTGTTTCTGCCTCGGCCGCCCAATCCTATCACCTTAACTTTGATTAGGCCGACCTCCGGTACAAGGCCATTGTGGCGGTCCTCCTCTCTCTTCTCACTCTCATTAATATTATGAAAGGAAGGTAAAAGGTGATGTTGAATTCAAAATGGTGCTTTGTTGTACTTACGCTGGTGTTTTGAGTTATTATCATCCATTCTTGCTAAACTTGATATTTATTAATTTCATTTCTTGAATTGATGAACCCGCCATCGAAAGTCATCGGAATCATCACAATCTTACAGCTTTGCTAGTTTCAGGGGATTGATGGTGGGCTGAGGTAGAAGGGATTTGGGGTTGTTTCAATTTTTGTTTTATAAATAAATAAGGGTATAATTGTATACGCATTGTGGTATATTTATAAAAAGATATTTTGATTAGTGGTGTTAATATAATGTGGTGTATTAATTAGATTTTGTGGTGGTAATATATTTTGTCATTATATAATATCTTTTATAAACATTAAATGATGGTGTATTAAGTATATTGTTAAATATGTGTTGTTATATTAGAAAATAAAAAATTTCTCCACCATCCACCATCCTCCATTTATATATATATATATATATATATATATATATATATATATATATATATATATATATATATATATATATAGATGCAGATAGAGATGTAGATTGTAGTTGTGGATCATAGAAGATGCAGAATGTAGATTGCAGATAATATATAATAACAATATATAAAAGTCACATAAATTCGCACACAATTTTTCGTTTATTTTTTACCTTTCATTTTAAGAATTTTCTTAGTTTTATCAGTTTATTTTAATAAATGAATTAGGAGAATTTAATTAATACAACCTGTAATAAATGATTTATAAATTTGTTGAAAAAAATCTATAAAAAGTCAAAAAAATTATTTCTTTTGATAATTATTGCATTATTTTGAAGTCAAATAATTTGCAATATGAGTGTCAAATTCAAGACCCCAATGAAAAGTTTAATATAAGCTGACAAATGAAGTAAACTCTAAACATATCATTCATAAAATTGTCTCAAATACTAAAGATAAAAATTTTAATTATACTTTTACTTTTTCCAATAACCAAACTTTCTAGTTTATCTCATTTAAGTCTTAAATTCAATTTGACCTAAATAATTAATGTCGATGCTTTATTTTTTTTATCAAATTGAAAGAATATAATAAATATCTGATCTTTCTATACAAATTCAATTATTCTTTTAATTTCTACAACTTTAGATTTCGATAAATTCATTGGTTCAATCTGTAAAAATATATATTACAGACTTTAACAATTAGTTTATTGAATTCTATGAAAAACAAAAATAGAAGGTGCTAAAAACTCATTCTATTTAAAAATAAAATATGGTCAACATGCAATTTTTTTCGCAACATGACCTTTTGACTACTCGATGGCAAATAAAAATTTACGTTGTATTAGAAACCATTGAATGAGAGTATGTTCAATAGACACTATAGATTAAAATAGTTTTAAATATATAGTTAGAAGTGAAAGAAAGTAATACAAAAAATAAAATAATTGTCTAATCAATCAATTAAGTGGTTGGAAATGAAAGTTGAAAAGTGATTTTCTTTTTTTAGAATGTGTGGTTAAAAAGTGGTATGTGCAATTATGAAAAATGGATTGTTAAAGAATGTGTGGTTGAGAATGAATATTGGAAAAAAAAAATTATGTATCAATTCTATACGAATAAGTGATAAAATTTTTTGTCTTGTGGGTAAATCCCACATTTATAAATTGAGATGGATGGATGATTATTTTGTATATGAAGTTAAATGTATTTGTAAAATTTGGTCGTAATGTATTTGCTTTTTTACATATAGTGAAATGATATATTTGTTTAATATATTTATATATCAATTATCGGATTAAGATAGTACAGATTCTTATAGTACTGTTCGAGAAGTCGATTAATTAATTTTGTGAATATTTATTAACTTCTTTATTTCATTTTATGATTTGAAAATTTAAATATTTCAACGTTTAGAAATCAATTAACCGTAAGCTCGACTTCAGTTATCAAATCAAAATTATAAGACAATAGAATATGTCACGTGTCCAGATCTTACTTCGCCAAATAGATTAAGAAAATTATAGAATGAACAATTAGTTGTTAAAATAAATGTGGAAGTCGCAATTTCATTTTTACTTTTTGAGTATTTTTCATTATATATGAATGTATAATTTATGCAAGCAAGTTACTTGCCTCTTTAATTTCATTTTGTGCTAAGAAAATTTATGTCATTCATACAAAGATATTAGATCAAGTAATAAATCTTATAGGGAAAAAGAAAATTATGAATTATCCACAATTTTTGTATGTAAGTAATGTTTTTTGTTGTTCATTGTGTTATTTCTATCGGATATTATATTTTTACAACTCATTCAATTAATAATTGTCTATTATATCTTCTGTTACAACCATGACTAATTTTACATGATACGTCATCCATATGAGCCCAACAGGGGATCCACAAAACATCCATTCACCTAATCATGACCCACAGGCCAAACTGTGGATACCAAACTTGCTGGATTCTTACATGCCGAGGTACTCCTATGTCGGGGTGATGTTATGCGGTCTATGCCTAGGTACCCCTATGTCGAGGTACCTCTATGCCGAGGTATCTCTATGCCAGGGTGATGTTATGTCGAGGTACCCTTATGCCGAGGTACTCCTAAGTCGAAGTGAGTACCCTGAAAAGGTGACAAAATAGCTTGATGTGACATCTTTAAAGGGATTTGATGGTTGCTTTATCCATATGATATGTAGTAATGATTATAACTAAAGAAATGGTTTACCTCATGAATAGTTAGGATCTTGCCATGTGTAAAGCATAACACGTGTCACAATCTAAGATAATTACCCATTATATAAATAGAACACACTTGCCTCCAAGAAAAGGGTTAGTAAACATAAACTCTTAATAATATATTTAGACTCTCACTCCTTTTTCTCTCTTTTACACACTTATATTTCCCGCACTTAATTTATATTCGCTTGAAATGAGCACTGACTTTGGCATCGAAGTGCAAACGGGAGCCACCTCGGCCCCATTTGCAAACTGATTGTTTGTCACAGTGCGCAGGAGATCCACGTGTTCAAGAGGGAGGAGCTGAGATGTGTTGGTCCAAGGTCCAGTCGGATTTTGTGGTCAACATTTTGGCGCCGTCTGTGGGAAACCACACTTCTAACCACGAAATCACGTGGTAAAAAGTTACACAAAACCTTGAAAAAGGACTGATAACCTCTTGGAAAAGAGTGAAGAACCACAAAAACCTTGAAAAAAGGTGAAGAACCTCTTGAAAAAGAGATGAGAAATACTACACAAAACCTTGAAAAAAGGTGAAAAATCTCTTGAAAAAGAGAGGAGAAATATTACACAAAACCTTGAAAAAAGGTGAAGAACCTCTTGAAAAAGAGAGGAGAAATACTATAAAAAAACTTTGAAAAAGGAAGGAAACTTTTTGAGAAATATTGGTAACAAATGCCTTGAATAAAGGTCTTCCCGAAAGAGGGACTCTCCTTCTTATTACCTAAGTGGCATAGCTCAAGAAGCCATCACATTGCCTAAGTGGCATGACTCAAAAAGCCCATCTTATTGCCCTAAGTGGCATGGCTCAAGAAGTCCTCACATTGCCTAAGTGGCATGGCTTGTATTATTGCCTAAGTGGCATGGCTCAAGAAATCCATCTTATTGCCCTATGTGGCATGGCTCAAGAAGCCCTCACATTTCCCAAGTAGCATGGCTCGTCTTATTGCCTAAGTGGCATGGCTCAAGAAGCCCATCTTATTGCCCTATGTGGCATGGCTCAAGAAGCCCTTACATTGCCTAAGTGGCATGGCTCCTCTTATTGCCTAAGTGGCATGGATCCTCTTATTGCCCAAGTGGTCATATTGTAGTGAATAAGGATATGTTGGAAGCCGGGTTTAGATTATCGTTCTCCCCAGTTACTAGAAAATTCTTTTGCCCCTTGAGAATAACTTAATTCCAATTTACTCCCAATGGATGGATAATTTTAATTGGAATGATAGTATTGTGGGAAGAGTTGGAATTTGCAGAGGTAAGCGTAGAAGAATTTCATTTCCTTTACAGTTTCAAGCGTTATGGGAAGGACTCTGGCTTTTATTATGTCAATGCTCGCCCTAAGCATGGAGGTAATATGATAAAGGGTCTCCCATACTCAATCAAGGATCGCGAGATTAATTGGTTTTTGGTCCTTGGCAATACATCAAACATGATCCAGCCACTGGGATAACCATTGATGCTAACTTCTGTACTCTAAGTAAGTTTTTTTTCTTTCCCCATTTGCTTTCCATCCTCAGCAGTTAGTTTTAACTTTAATAACCTTTCCTACCATGTAGATCACGAGAGATTCAACAATATTGTGGAGTCTAGAGATAAGACCAAAAGAGCTCAAGAATACGCTGAAATCTGGAGGGAGTGCAGATATTTAATTACCGATGAAAATCTATATAAGGCCGGATTCCTTTCTAAAAAGCCCGAGTTCGTGCCTCTTTCTCGAGGGGAAAAGTATCTTTAAATATCTTATATTTTATCCTATATTCTCAATAATTTTTTGATTTGAAGTTAACAACTTAACACTTGTCATTTTTGCAGAAAAAAGAAAACAACCAATGGAGGACATTCGTGCAACAAGAATTCAGCACGAAGAAACTTCGACTGAGGCCACCGTGACTTCTCACACCACTAGCAGTGGTAAAAAGAGAGAGGCTCCTGCTACCGAGGGAGTTACCATTGCCAAAGTGTTGAGGTCGGCATCTGGGAACTACATTCCAGAGGGCATTGCAATTATCCCTCCTAGGGTTACTCTAACAAATGTCGACCTGTCGATCTCCCATATTGAGGCTTCTGATGTTCCTTCTCCTACCTCGACGGGGCGAGATAAAGAGCCCATTTTTTGGAAGTATTGGAGAGAAGGAGGAGGATTTTGTTTCTACTAAAGGGAAGAGCCCAAACCACTTAGATACTTCAACTAAAGTTATTCCCTTCCCAGGGATCCTAGCTTACCAAGAGAGATTCAACAACTCTTCAGGGTTGGATCCAAAGACTGTAACATATTTGAATAAGGTAGAGAAATAACAGTAACAGCTTCGGGCTGAAATAGATGATAAGTGTAGAGCTCTGGAAGAAGAAAACTTCATTCGCCATGCTTCTCAAGATTTTGCAGCTGCTGCGAGGGAAGCTCAGGCCTTTGGTGAGGAGAGATTCAAATTCAAAGAAAAGAAAAACATCGACGTTCAGCAGTCAGAAGATCATTGAGCTTCAATAGGTTTTAGAGGGGGAAGGCAAAATGGCTCAACACTTTCAAGAACTTTCAGGGAAAGCTAGAGCTGATCTGAAAATAGCAGAAGAGCTGGCTAAGTTTGATGCTGCTAAAGTGATTTGTGACTTCAAGTCCTCTCTTCATTTTGAAGCTATTGAATCAGAACTCTATATATTAGGCAATAAGTCCATGGGAAATGCTACACTTTCCTCAAGGCCCACCCCGTGAATGACCCCCCACTCACATGGGTGTGGAGCCCGCAGTGTGTGGGCTTTACACCCCATGTGAGTGGAAGGTCATCCTCAGAGTAAGCCTTGAGGGGAGTCTAGCATAATCATTATGAATGAGTTTGAGGACAGAGCTATTGAGGTCAATATTTAGTGGCTAAGATCGGATGTCACTTAATCCCTACTATTCCCTTGTTTAATTTTCATTCTTTTTTTCTCATTTTTCTACAATATTCAATCTCAATCATCATCAAAAGTCAATTTCACAATATTTGACTTTTCAACTAAATTTCAACCATCAATTCTTCTAAAAATCACTATTCATTTCAAAAAATCTCATTTTAACTAAAATCAAACCCACCTTATATATAAAATCAAGTTCCAATTTTACTTTTCACAAGACGAAAAATAACGCTTATAGTTGAAAAATGAGAAACACGCCTTTTCTTCCTCCTACGTCTTTTCTTCCTCCACAATTTATTCCTGTTCCTTTTGGAGTCTTCTTTTCTTTGTCTAGGGTTTTGGCTTCCATTGTTGCTCCCAAAAGTAGTCTTGTTTTCTTCGAGTGACTTGTCGTCCAGGGTTTTGGCCTCCGTTCTTCCTGTCGCTTGCATTTTCTGATTCAAAAAATTTTATTCATGTTTTTTTTAACAGCCACCATTGTCTAAATTGTTGAGCTTTGGTGTCTTTGTAGGTTTTCCCACGTTCATTGTTGACTGTAAAATCCATACTTCCGTTTATCCTCTTTCCAGATGAGGTATGTTCTAATCTGCGGCTTAGTTTAAGTGTTTTTCTCTTTGGCTACGTTAATGGGTTCAGAGATTTAACGCATTTATTTCAAAACTATGATTTTTTGTTGATGTGATTCAGTATTGTGGTCAGAATTTCCAGCTTTGCAAAATTTTTGACAAAAAATTCTTCTTGGTAAATTTTTTTTGTAGTTTCAGGATCCTCCGCAGCTATGCCCATAAAGTCTTCACTCTTCATTACTATTGTTTTCGTAACCCAGGTATATGACTATAGCTTTGCTTTATAGATGTGGTGTATTATTTTTCACGTGATTTACCTGCACATTATTACTCATTGTTCTTTCAGTTTTTGCAAGTTTATAGTGGCATACATAACTTGCCAGTTAGTTGTTCGGTTTAATTGTTAACCTTTAAATTTAATGAACATTCAAATAGAGTTGTCCATAACAACCTTTTTTTTAATTTTACCACAGCTACAATGTGTTTCTTTTAAGATTTGGTTAGCGGTTCCGTTCAGGTGATTTTTTCTTCCCCTGTTGTAATCGAGTTTCACTTTGCTTCTTTTTGGTTCTTATTTTAAGGTTTATACCCAATCTTCCCATCCTTAGACCAAATTGGACGATAGTTGGTGCATCATGAGAAGGAGTTACCCAAGCTAAAGTGACAGCTTTTAGTCTTTCCCCTGGGTTAGGAGAAAAGTTGGTTTATGGGGCGTAAGGAGTAAGTGAATTGGTAAATCCCTCTCATTGGTAGATTATTATTTGGGGACAAAAGTTTTAAAACCTTAAACTTCTTTTGAAAGTGTAGAAAATTTGTGGGGCTGAAAATATTTGAACAATGTTGTTTTTATATTTTTGAGATGCTCTAAGGCACCCAAAATTTGCAATAAGTCGTAGGAATTGCGCGAAACAAATGCAGTATGATGAAATATTAATACTATATTTATTGAAGATGGTTCATTGGTAGGTTCATGGGACAAGCGCCATGTACCTGAAATGATGGTTCTTGGTTGATTCATGAGATGAAAATGGTTATGCATATTCAATCATTAATAAAATACTGCATTAAAAATAGGGAAAAGTACAAAACTATACAACTAAAACTTTCACTTTTTAAACATAACAAGCTTATAATTTTTTTAAAAAAAATCAGGTATTAATTAGATAATTAATTAATATTATATTATAATAATTATCATTTATATATTAAATTAAAACTCATATAATATTACATAATAAAATCAAAACAATATCTAATCTACAACCACTCCATCCCAACCCAACCCCACACTCACCCACCCCACCCCGCCCCGACCCACCCTACACACCCCGTCCCACCCACCCACCCCACCTCAACTCAAAAAATGATTTTTTCCTTCTATTTTTCCACACTCACCCCCACCCCCACCCCCACCCCCACCCCGACACCACCTTACCCACCCCACCCCCACCCCACCACACCACACCATAAGAATGATTTTACTTCTATTTTTTTTCATCTCACCCACCAACCCCCCGTCCCATCCCACCCCACTCCTCCCTAACCCAAAAAAAAAACCCACCCACCCAACCAACCACCACCCCACCCCACCCCACCCCACCCCACCCCACCAAAAATAATTTTTTTCTACTACTTTTCTACAATTCGCCCAGACCCTACCCTGCCACCTACCCCAACCCCACCCACCCCACCCAAAATTAACTTTTTTTCTTCTAATTTTCCACCCCCCCACCAACCTCGCCCCATACCCTACCCCACCCCACCCCATCTTATCCAAAATGATTTTTTTCTACTACTTTTTCACAACTCGTTCTGACCCTACCCCGCCACCTATCCCCACCCCACAACACCCAAAATTAATTGTTTTCTTCTAATTTTTCACACACCCACCTCCGCCCCAGCCTGACCCTACCTCGCCACCCACCCACCCACCCATCCAACTCACCCCACCCCACCCCAACATGATTTTTCTTCTATATTTCCACACCCTACCCTACCCACCCCACCATACCCAATCCAAAAATAATTTTTCTTTTATTTTTTACCCCCACCCCACCCAAAAATGATTTTTCTTCTATTTTTTCACACTTCCCCCCAACTACCCCACCCCATCCCAGCGCACCCCCGTCACCTACCATACCCCATCCAAAAATGATTTTTCTTTTATTTTTTCACACTTCACCCCAACCACCCCATCTCAACCCCACCCTACCCTAACCTACCCCACCCCACCCACACACACCCACCAAAAATTTTTTTCTTCTACTTTTTTAAGCCTCCAACCCGAACTCGACCCCATCCTACCCACCCACCCCACTCCAAAAAATGATTTTTTTCTTCTACTTTTCAAACCCCGACCCACCCCACCCTACCCCCACCCATCCAAAAAAATGATTTTTTTCTTCTTTTTCATTCCCAACCCCAGCCCCACCCCACTCCACCCCGACCCCACCATACCACAAAAAATGATTTTTCTACTTTTTCTAGCCCCACCCGACCTCTACCCACCCTAAAAATGATTTTTTTCTCTTTGTTTCCCACCCACCCCACCCTATCCCATCCCATCACACCCAAACTAAAAATGATTTTTTTTCTCTTTTTTTTTTCCACCCCCACCTCAGCCAACCTGCAAAGTCACAATTGGTCGCACAAAGTTATATTTCAATCACAAATCACACAAAAAATGATTTTTTTTTCACAGTTGGTCACACAAAGTTACATTCGATTACACAAAGTCGCAGTTCGATCTCACAAAGTCACAATTGGTCACACAAAGTTACATTTCGGTCACACAATACCACAAATTTATAGTTCGGTCACATAAAGTCACAATTCGGTCACACGAGGTCACAGTTCAGTCTCACAGTTTCACACAAGGTCACTGTTTGGTCACACATGGTTACAGTTCAATCACATAAAGTTACAATTCGGTCACACGAGGTCACAGCTCGGTGATATGAGGTCGCAGTTCGGTGACACAAGGTCACATTCGGTCACACATAATCATATTTGACCCAATTGTAGGTCACATAACGTCCTTGTCCAATGGTCACACAAAGTCACAGTTGGGAACAATTTGTTACAACTTACCCGTTTCTTGATCACAATTACCCAATAACTTATCACAATTATCCTTAATTGATCACATCCCACATTTGTTAAGTAGCACAAAGTTACAATTAGTCAATATTTTAGTTACATTTAGTTAATAATTGATCACATCTCGAACTTGTCACAAGTCATATAAAGTTACAATTAATGAATATTTTGGTCACAATCCATACTGGTCACAAGTCTCACAAAGTCACATTTGATCAATATTTTAGTCACATTTACCTAATAGTTGGTCACAATTGCCTAAAATTGGTCACAATCACTATTCAAGCCCTAACCCCTGTCCCCACCCCTGCGCCCAACCCCAATCTCCACCCCCACGCACCTGACCCCATCCAAATCCCAAAACCAAACCAAACCTTGCTGCTGCTCCGCTGACGACAACCACCTTCACCACGACGTTACCACCAGCAGAATCACAATTGTTCCATCATCGTCGTCTCCAACATTCGGAAGCAACACCACCAGAGAATTAAGCTCAAAACCAACAAAAATCTCCTTAACCGACACACCCATAAGCTCCTTCGATCCACAAAATTTCAGGATTTTTTTTTTTTTTTTTTTTGCACTTTGCCGTCAAATGGATCTTCACCGTCACCACCACCGCCATGACCACAGATTCGCATCCAATCATCAACCCAAACCACCGCATCAACATTACCGCCTCCAAATACACACACAAACAAAACAACAACAAAGACCGATATGTGGAGTTGTGGCTATGCAAACCTTGCATCTGGAGGCGCCGCCGTGCAGGTGGCGTTGCTGCTAGTTCCGGTGGGGGAAGAGAGAGGTCGAGTCGCTCACAGTAGCTTCATAGAGGTCCGAGCGCCGTGAGTGCTGCAACATCGTTGGCGAGATAAAGTAGAAACACACTCGGTGGTGATCGGCCGATGTAGGCGGCAGATCTTGAGGCGATGACAGAGAGAAGTGGGAGGAGAAATTCATCTGCTGGGGTGGGGGTAAGGACACGGTAGAGAGAGTCAGAGTTTAAATAAACACAATTGAAATTTGATTAATTATTTATTAATTAAATGTTGATCACCTGAAAATTGGAAAAAAAATTGTACATTCCCAGAATTTTGAATTGTAATTTTAAAATCCTGGTGACCATGTAATTTTCCCTTAAAAATATTAGTTTTTTTTTTTCCTTTTCTTTGCTACTACTAATATTATTAATTCTTAAATGCTAATAAGCCTACTGCTTCCAAATGTAAGTGGATTCGATCAAAGAGAGTGATAAGAAATGTGAAGAAGTCATAATCAATTTTCTCAAACAGCACTACACTGGTATAAGGTAAGATCTTTGTCTCTTCTGCGTTGTTTCCTAAATTATATGTGTAATTAGAAATGATAGTAGGGGTACACTTCCTTCTGGTTTTTAGTATTTATTTGATGTACTATCAACTTCTGAAAATAGTTACTACATTAGAATTTATCACAATGGTTTGTTTAGTTTTTGATTTGATGCATTTCATAATGTAGTTATCATATTATTGAGTTGTCTCTACCAAGATCTTTCTATGTTAATTTCTATAGTTCTGTGTTTTTCTATGTAACCAACACACTAACCTTTTATCTCTCTTGTAACATGTGATCTAGACCATTTTACATTGGTGTCTCATTTTGGAAGTTGTGTAATTACTGCCCGAAGCTAAGTCTAACGATTGAAGAATTTGACTTTCTTATGGTAATTCGGTAGTGTAATCATGAAACACTTAAATTTAACCTACCTTCTGATTTATTGCCCTTGTTTTATATTTGGACATTTTAATTAATAAGAATTATCTTTAGGATCTTGTTTGAAGTAAATTATATATGTTATTTTTGTTTATTTATTTAATGATGCAACTTAAACTTGCTGTGTTGTGGTTCTTTTCTCACATTACAGGAGGAGCGAACTTACGTGCCTTTGTTCATTTGGGGGAGATCTAACCTGAAGGTATAAGGGAGAATCATAGGCACTATACTTGTAACGAGACATCTGTCCTATATTTAATTTCTTGATAGAAACTTTTCAACACATGTGAATTGTAAAATCTTTACTTTATAAGTCCAAATAAGCATCTTAATATAGATCAATTCAATTAGAATTCCTAATTTAGTTTAAAATTCCATTGTACACACATGTTTCACATACATAAAATTATTTACATTTTTTTCTTGACAGTATATATTTTTTTTGTAAAAAGATACATTTTCTTATATTCGTTTTTGCTTTCAAATAAGTTCTCTTGTTAATACTTTAATTCTGACTTTTTAGTGAAGCAATACATCCTTTGTCTTTTGTGTTTAAATCTATATTCATAATTTATTAATTTTTGGTTGATTTTAATGCTTCTTACTGCATTCCAAGAAATAATCAATGGTGAAGTTTATAGAAGTACGATTGTGATTTATAAGAAAATGTTTAATTTTATAAGGTTGATTTGGTTTTCTTTACAATGTCATAATGTATGTTACTTTATAATCTTAATTTTTGAGAATGGCTGGATTTTCATTTGTAAACTTCTGAAATGTTTTTCCTTTTGGATTTTGATGCAGATGGATGACATCAACCTTAATAAATTTCTATATCAATATCCTATCAATAAAGTGTACATAGTAGTCTCTATTTTATGAACTATATTATTTCCTTATCATTGGCATTAATGTTTAATCAAATCTGCTAATTGGTTCAAAAGTACAATGGCAGTTTCTATTTTTTTTTTTTCCTTTAGTGTGTTTTTGATATTGTTTAAAAGAAGTTTTTTGAAATGAATAGTGATTTTTAGGATAATGAATGGTTGAAATTGAGTACGATAGAAAAATGAGAAATTTTTAAAGGAAACCAAACAAGGGCTAATAAGTTTGGAGCAATACTATTTAAGATATTTGAATGCATGGAATTCAATACATGTTTAGTTAGTGAAATGTAGTTCTGTAATTGGTTGCTTTGTGTATAATGATTGTTTGTTTCTAATTTTGGTCGTGTTTTTTTTCCCTCTCATCATGTGGCCTGATTTAATTTCTTAGAGTGATGTAAAACCAGTTGATTATTTCAATAAATATCGTGTATTGCTCGTTTGTCAACTAATAAAATTACATTACTTTACTCCAAATAATGAGGGTCTTGAGTCATGGTTTTTTGAAGGAATTGATGAGATCCTTTGAAGGAGGTACATCATTTTTCTTTCTTTTTTTAGAGAGTTGCGTGTATTCTCTTTTGCATAGCATTGGTAACCATCAAATGAGATTTTAAACGAAGTCCTCATTAGAAAATGCATTTTTGGTTCAATTTGGTACTTATGTATGCATAATCTTTAGTATATGTCCATGGTTTTTCTAATTATGCATTCGTTTATGTTAGGATGCAAGAATTTAGTAAATCCCATTTGTAAACGAAAAGAATAAGAGTCGATAGTTGCACGTTAGCAAATAAATACTGCTTTATAGCAATTCGTTCTATGTTCACTTTGAATGATAATGAAATTCTATTTAGTTTTTATCTTCATGAATATGATCTCATCATTTTCTAAAGGTTTTTCACCGTACATTTTGTTACCTTTCCAAGTCACATTACCAATTAAATGTCTTTTTTCTATTTGTTATGCCTCTTTCTTTGGGTGTTCATTCTTCTTGCTGATTTTTTATGGAAACTTTCGTATGTAGTTTGTGCGTGTGGTTTCTTGATCTATTACATATGGTTTAAAATGGTTTAAGATTATATTTTTAAATGAATTTATTTTGTTTACTCATGGATAAGTACAATAGTAAAATTTGGTGCAAAAGACAGTAAAAGTCTCACTGTTTTGATTGCCAATTCTTATGATTCAAAGTATCAGGTAACAAGCTTGAAGATAACACAGTACCAAAAGTAGAAGATTGACGAGACACATGTAGATGTACTTGTAATGGTAATATGCTTTGCAGTATTTACAGTGATTCTTGTCAATATTTACATTATATTTTTTCCCGCATAGTGCTTTATTGTTTTGGTACTGTTATTGTGAATGTAATTTATTCATATTACGTGATCGTCAAGAAGATTTATTTTTGAGTGCACGCATCTGTATTCCAGATCTCAAATTTTTTCAATTAAAAATCTCGAGTGAAACATGGATATTGAATTCCAGTAAATCATTTGTAAATATTTTGGCTCAAGGTGCATTAGAGCACCATGAAAATATTTGGTTAGCAAAGGTTCCTGAGAACTGCAATTTTATGGTGTGTTTGATTGAAAATATGGAAAATGAGTGGAAAGAAAATAATTTTCAAGGAATTGAATTGTTTGGAAAATATTTTCATGGAAAAACCAATTGAATGTGTTTGATTTGATTGATTTTCCAAGTAAAAAAAGTGGAGAATTTTTCAGATTTTGTTGTTTGATTGACATTATTTTTAATGACAAATAAAACAAAATTTAGCTATTTTAATAAAAAAAAAAAAAATTTCTCACACATTATACTTAATTATAATAATGCTAATTTTTGAGAAAAAATAAATTTATTGAAAATAACAAAAATGATCAAACGAGATGAAAAATATTTAAATAAACCAAGTTTCACGTTGGAAAATGGCCACGGAAAAGATTTTCCCAACCAAACCTTGAGAAAAGATATTCCATCCAAATCAAGCAAATTCACTGTAGTTGGAAAAAATTTCCTTGAAAAATATGGCAATCAAACAATGCTAAAACGTGGAAAATGGTGAATATTTTCCATCTTCCTTGAAAAATAGTGGAAATCAAATACATCTTTAGGCTGTGTTTGATTCTCCTCTTTTTTCATGAAAAATGGGATTTTCTACTCAATTTTTCAACATTTGACTATTTGATTGCCAATTAATTCAATGGAGACCATTTCCATCTATTGCGTCTCACGTGCCTGAATTCCAGCAAAAGGATGAATTGGTTTTCTTGGGAGTTGGGTAGGTTTTATTTTCTAGGGAAAATAGTATACAATTTTCGTCATGTTTGATCATTTTTGTTATTGTTAATTAATTTATTTTTTTCTCAAAAATTAACATTATTATTATCAAGTACAAATGTATGAAAAAATAAAAATAAAAAATAAAAAATTATTAAAATACCTAAATTTTGCTTTATTTGCCACGGAAAATAATGTCAATCAAACAACAAAAGTTTGAAAGTTTTCCACATTTTTCACCTAAAAAATTAAACCAATCAAACACATTAAACTTTCAAATCCCTAGAATTCAATTACCTGGAATTCATTTTTTTTCCACCAAAATTCCACCATCGCTATCAAACGCAACCTTAGTGCAATTTACCACAAACAAATTCATGAATATGAAACTGCTAATTGTGGATGAATGGAAGATCTATTACATGAGTTGACTAAAACAACTTAATTCAATCAATGTCCTTGTGTATATTTTCCAATCCTAATATTTATCATGGGAAATGCTTCATACTCCATGATATTGATTTGGAATTCAATTGGTTCATTACATGTTCTTTTAAATTAGATTGTTTGTTTAATACATTCTTTTATTGTGTTTAAGCATTTCTGACTTTGTAAGTTTTAATTCAATATTCAATATTTTTATATTAGATAAGTCAATCTCTGGATGAATTTATAATAAAGTCTTTCACTAGTAGTGTTGTTAATTACATATTTTTAGTTTATTACTTAAGCATGGAAAAAAAAAGTGCGTGTTTGAATATTATTGAATTATTACTTGAACTTGAAGTACCAAAAGTGTCTGTATAGTAGCAAATGATCTATATAATTGACCATGTAAGTATATTTGGAATAAGACTTAGCTGTTTATTAACATGTTTGTCAATATTAAAGTCGTCGTTGCTGCTTCAAAAACTTGTCCATTATAATTGATTCTCAATTTTAAATCACATCAAATTGAAACAATAAATTACATTCCAATCTTAATGTTACTTGATGTGTACTCACAAATAACTATTTTTTTCATTACTAATTTCATGCGAATAAACACAAATATAAACTGCTTCGTGCAACGTACTTAAACCCTACTAGTTGTAGAAGAAGAAAAAGCAAGTGAGGGTGGGGACCTTGGAGAGAGCCGATGACCCTCATCCTAAAGTTTACACGTGATGTATCTTTTGCAGTATTTTGTAATGCCCTTTAAGGCCTTTGATGTTTCTTTCTTATAAAATAATGAGATTTTGAAGTGTTGAGCTATTTTTTTTTATTGCATTTTGCTTTTAATGACTCAAAAATTAGTCGATTCAATAAAAAGGTCATACCCTAAAAGTTTCTATAAAAACCTTTAAAAATCTGAATTGAATATACCTCAAATTTTTCAAAATTGGGCTCTAGAAAATGACTCTGTGAAAAAATGGCAGAAATGAAACATTTGCAAATGAACATTTGTCGAAACTGAAACCACGTGGATATCTGAGAAGAAGACACAGAACAAATATGTTCTCCGTCTTCTCTTGTAAATTTCAAAACCAGGATCATCTTCTACTACTTGGTAATTCTATTTCCAGAATTGTTTCTTTAATTTTTAGGTAATATTTCCCCATTTATTGACCATATTATTTAGGAATAGAATCACGGGTGTTTGTTCCGTTGTTTAGTCCCCACCACCCTCAAACTAAATTTAAGGGGAATTGTAAATTTTATTGTTCTATGTATCACATAATGAAGCTTTCTGGATTATGCTCGTCGATGTTTTTGTTTTTTTCTTTGCATTTTTACGATTTTTTTTAGCATGCATGCATGCATGCATTTGTGTAGATGGTTTGCCTTATGCTTGTTTAATAGTTATGGTTTTTAAGGTTCTTGGAATTTAGTAGCTGATTGATTTGTTGGGATTTTTATTTTTTTATTTTTCCAATTTTTTGATCATTTATTTGTAAGGGGGTTCAGGTGTGAACGGGAATTCAGACAATGAATTCTCACGGGGTTAGTAGTAGTGGGCAGCAGGCAAATGGCCACTCACCACTAGGATTAGGAAGGCAACAGAACTCGTGGTGCAGCCTCACACTCAACGAGGTCGAAAACCGGTTGGGCAAACCATTAGGCAGCATGAATCTTGACGAGTTGCTTAAAAATGTATGGAGTGCTGAGGCGAACCCGAGCAATGCCTCCCCGGCATCCTCACTCTAGCCGCAGGCAAGCTTGTCGCTTGCTAGGGCGTTTAACGGGAAGACCGTGGAGGAAGTCTGGAAGGATATCCAAGGACATAAGATAAGGAATGCAGAGACGAGCGGTAAGGAAATAGATCCGACGCTTGGGGAGACTACTTTGGAGGATTTCTCGATGAAAGCTTGTTTTTACATGGCGGATGCTTCTCTTGGGCCTGTTACGGGGTTGCAAAACGAGTTATCAGTACGAAGTTTTACGAGCCCAATGGGATCGTCACCTTCTCCTTCTGTGGATGCATTGTCAGATATGTCGATGCCCCAGCGGAGAACGGACTCTGGAGACCCTCAGAAGAGTCTTGATAGGAGGCTAAAGAGGAAGATAAAAAATAGGGAGTCTGCTGCACGCTCACGGGCAAGAAAACAGGCAGGATTTTGATGTCGATTATGTTTTATTCTCATGCTTAATGGTCATTTAATTTCAAGGTTTTATATGTTTTACCTGAATAGATTTCCTTTTTGGCGATTTGCACAGGCCTACCACTACGAGCTACTGAACATGGTCTCGTATCTTGAAGAAGCAAATGCGATGCTAAAAAAAGTAAAGGTAGGAATATCTATCTGTCTTCATTATCTCTCTATTTGTGCTGCAATATGTATTTGTTTCAATAATACTTTTTTTGTGAGTTAGCTACCATGTGATGTCGGTTAAACAGATTTATAGGAACTTAATTGAGTTAGTTTCAAATGAATGTTGATTTATTGTGGTGAGGTATCCAGTTCTGATATTAAAGAAACAGGCCTGATATGCTTATTCTTCTTAGATAATTTGAAGTTAGAGAACAAATTAAAAAGCAAGTGGTATATATGAATATATGATTACTTGCCCAATTAGTACCAGGATTGAACTTAAGTCTCTCATAAGAAAATGTCTTGGATTCAAATTATAGCAACGCGTTCAGAAAACCATGAACGGTAAGATGGACTTAGACTCTCTCAAAGTGGACAGTATGTAAGCTAATGACGCACAGAATAGCCCCTAGCCGATGAGAGAAAGTCCATAGTCGTTACAAAAAGTAAGAGATCACTAGAATGAATGGGATGAGTATAATTGTCAATTTGTATCTGAGGGGTAGATGCTTGGCCTAGAACATAATGATTATCCAACAGAATAACTACTTTATCTGTTGACATTCAAAGAACAATTTTTTTCGGCATAAGTTCATTGGACTTTAACTGCTGTTGCATTTATTTTAAGTAAGTTCAGAGCAGGCAGTTAATCACCAAAGGAAAAACCAAAATACAGAAAAACATATTTATACTCTGTACATGCATGAAATTCCTTCAAAAAGACGTGAGATGGGAGTCACACACGTCTTGTAATCGAATAAGTCCCGTGGAGGCACGCTGGAAAACCCACCCACAATTTGTTGTATTCTTATCCCACTGTTGACCTATTGGAACAACTGAAAAACGCCCAGTGATTCATGTAAAATCACAAATTCATATCAAATTTCTATCTCAGTGATGTCTTCTTTTTGTTGGTTTTAGTGAGTAGCCACCACTTCCTTCCTGAGCGTCTTGCTCACTCTCGTAGTTCTCTTTAAAACAAAAGTCATCCGATATATATGGAACAATGAAGAATTTTTAGTCAACATATGAGGAATTTGTCGCTAAAGGTTTTTGCCACTGAAGAGTGAGTCTATCTTTGCTAAACCCATCATAACCGTGACTTACCTCAGCAAATTGTCATGATGAAGGTGAAGGTCTCGATGGATTGCCAACCATCAGAAGAATAACCGCTCTCCTAAATTTCATTGCTCTTTAGAGAATTGATTGATGATCTGCATTTATGGATGAGGATTTCAAGCAAACATGGGAAAATTGTCACGATTCAAATCTTCCATCCATTTGTTGTGGAACAAATCTTAACTTCACAAACAAGGGATTTGAAATCCATTAATGTAATCTGGAATTTATCTGCTTTGCTTTACTGGTTTCTATAATCATAAAACTTAAATTCAGGTTTTGGCTGTCAGGAACAGCATCCTATGTGCACTCTACATGGATTAAAACTTTAACCAATTAGAAAGCTACACTTACTGTAAATTCTAATAATGAAGTCTTTGTAGTCTACTAGTACTTATTGCTTTAGCATCTCGTAACATGCTGCTTAAATGCTGTGGATACAATCTTCTTATTATCTCGGAGGTTTTACTTTTGTTATTGCTACTACAGATCAATTTAAAATATATATATATATATATATAGCTGTTTTTACCGATTCATTGACACGTTTAGGAAGATTTAACTTGGAAAAGTTTTTCATAATTCTCGTATGAATGAGTTGCTTTCACTTGTCACCTTTAAGTATTTCAATTTAAAGAATACATAATGTTAAACTTGAGAGTTGGACTTTCCCTGGGCTTCAATATGGCTTCAATATATATTTCAACCCATTACTTGATACATTTTTCTTGAATTTATAGTTACACTTTGACCCTCATCATCCACTTTTTTCCCTTTTCTTGCTGTTTACGTTACGTCGATCTCACAATACTGGCTGTATAGAGAAGTTTAATCAGCATTGAGAGATTGATGTCGTCCGAGCCTACAGTAACAACTGAAACGAAATTCTATGTTTCTTTTGTCAAAAGAGAGCGAATATTCAAACTTATGTCCTTTTTGAGATATTCCAATTTAAGGCAAACTTTCTAGATACTTTAGGTCTTATATGGCATTTTCAATGAGGCATTTTGCTGATGCTCCAATTTGTCAAATCTGTAGCATATTCCTAATGCCTCATTGAAGTTGCCATATAAGCCTACATTTTGTGGAGTTCCATATTCCTAATGTGTGACTAGGCATGAGCAGATAATTCATGTATCACTAAATAAATTATTTTTTTATTTTAAAATCTTTAGACATCTTTGTGATTAATAACAACTGAAACGAAATTCTACTTTTTGTTAAGAGTTACATTTTTAAAGAACCAGTTATCAAAGATCGAAACAGTAGAAGAGTATTTGTGCTGGAATAGTAATAGGACTCTTGCTCTGCTTGTTGCTTCCTTAAAGTCTCTGGTTTTAGTTTGCCGTCCAAATTAATAGAATATCCTCGATACTTTCCTGCATTTTCTTTACAGTTGGCCTTTTCGAATTTTTGAATTTTAGCAATCTATAAATTGTTTTATTATATTTTTGAGGTAAAATATGTGATTAAAAAGTGGAGAGAGCAAATGTGTCTGGTTTGTTTATAAATTGTTGTCTTTCCTGTGATGGTAGGCAGTTGTAGCTAATGCTGTTTCTTTCCTTAACAGGATTTCATGAAAATGTTTCCTTCCAACTTGTCTGAACCAAGACGTCAGCTACGAAGGACCAGTTCCGTCTGATAAGTTATCAGACAAAGGGTTCCGAGGATAGGATTTTAATTCTCGAGCTTCTAGGAAACTAAAATGTATCGTCCGAACGCGAACTTGTGTCAATTCTTGTTAGCTATAATATGAACTTGTGGAGATGTTCTAGACGTAGTCGTCAGGCCCGGACCTGCCTAGAGGCCCAAGAGGCCGCCGCTTCAGGGCCCACAGGCCTATTTTTTTTTGGGCCTTTTTTTTTTTTAAAGTAGCCCAAGTTTTCAGCCCGGCCCAACTTATTACTACCCAGTAATCAGTATACTAAACCAACCAATCCATTATAACAAATCTGATAATCCAAATCCAATAATCAATCCAATTCCAATCCCTCTCAACACACGACCACGACACAGCTGAGCTGAGCCCACTGCCCACCACTCTTGCGACGACTGGCGACGAGACGAAGGCTAGCCACCTGCGGTCCGGCGAGCGGCGATTCCTAATTTCCTACTTCCGAGCTTCCAAGTTCCACCACCAGTGTTCGTTCGACCGACCACAGGTCCACCGTCCACAGCCACAACCCACGCCCCACAGGCCCACAGCGCACAAGCCACAGCACAGCTCACGCCTGCGCCTGCGCGCGCCTGCACGTAGTTCCTCTTGAGTCCTCTGTCCTCGTCTCCGTCGGAACTCCAGCAGTGCTGCAGGTAGTTCCTCTTGTCGGCTGCACTGCCTCCGGCTAGCTCCAACCTCCAGCTTGGTGGTCCACTGGTAAGTTATAAATTTTGATTTTTTGGTTTTGTAAATTGTAATTTTTTATAGTTCATAATTTCTAACTTCTAATTTGAATCTGTGTTTCTCAATTTCTAGCTTCCAACTAAGCCCTAAGGAGTAACCGAGTAACTGGTGATTCGTGAATGGTCTTCTCGGCTGACTGACGAGTGACCACTGCCCAATTTTTGAACAATTTGCAATTCTCTGGTAATGAGGTTAAATCTTGATTCATTATGATTGAAGTGTTATTTATAAATTATGCGTAAATGTTACATTTAAGTTTTTACAATGTCGTCCCTTGTGAGCCCCATATTCCCCTTTCGTGAATTATGAATTGAGATTTGGTAAATATTTGATTTGATGTGTGAATTGTGATTATTAAGTTATAAGTTGTGAATTGAGATTTTGTTAATATTTGGTTTGTTTGTGAATTGTGATTATTGATTTTTATGTTGTAAATTGGGATTTGTTTATAAAACTTTAAGTATATGAAATATCATATTTTGTTGGTCGTTTTATATTAGTTAATTCTTTTGAACTTTTTATTTTTTGCAATTTTATGGTGAATTTGTATAGTTTGTTTTATGTGAATATGAATTTAATCTTTATTGAAATTTCATAAATGGTTTCTTTGGTTATTTTTATTAGTTCATTCTTTTAATTGTTTATTGAATTTAATTTTGATGAGTTATTTATCTCGTTAGTAGTTTAGCAATTCTCCATTTAGTTAAATGGAGATCATGATTTGAATTTAATTATGTTGAGGAGTTTGGGATAAATCTTGGATTATTGTAGAAAGTTGGATGTTGAATGAGTTGTGTTTCATGATTTAAAATATTTTGAGATTCCTCTACAGGTTGGTTAAGTCCAATTTATAGAGGAGATTCTGCCAAATTTTTTGTAGAATCTTGTAATAGATAAGTGAAATATTTATATTTGAAATGTTTTAATTCCGCATTTAATGTGAAAGGAAGTTAACATGCCTAGGTTTAAGATTTTAAACTTGGGGTGTTACATTTTATTTTCAGTTTTTTCTTTAAAAATTTTTTTTTCAGGGGCGCTGCCCCCGAACTCCCATAAAACCCAGGGCCTATATCTCGAAAACACAACCGTTTGTTTCAGACCTACAAAATCACATGTACGGCTCTGGTAGTCGTTCTGGGAAAAACTGATAATCGAGATGAAAGGATACTGTTTTGTCTCTAGCCACACAATTATGTGTCAGTATATTGTTGGTCTCTTTTGAGTATAGATGAATGCTTTCCACATTCCATTTTGCAGTATAAATCGAGGTCTCGGATGTTGAAACTGAACGTAATTTTGTTGGTCATTCTGGTTGTGTCGACTTGCATCTATCTCTTTGCTGGTGATCTTGATGCCTGCACAGCTGCACTTTGGCAAATGATATTTTCTTACTTTGAAGTACAGTCCAGCAACATGCACAATCAGAAAATAAATTCAAATAGGAAATCATCACATCCCAAATTCGTCCGACAAATATAGCTCTTTGTTCACGAACTGAAAATTGATTTAAAGTATTTATGATTTTGAGAATTTTAAAATTATATATTATTTGATTTATTATTGATGACCTGGAAGTCAAGCCTCACGCGTTTCACAACCTTGACTTTTGAATAATTTAAAGACATAGAAATAAATGTAGGTTCAAATGAATCTACAAGAGATTTGTTACTTTTCTATTTATTTTTTTTTACACGAATTGCAAATAATTTGTTAGCTTGCACGCTATACGCGAGTTAAGAGGAGAATATATTATTAACACTTTAAATATTTATCTATATTTTTTTAGTTATAGAAGATGAAAGTGCATCATCAAAATTTCGTTTCGTTAATTAATTACATAATTGTAGTAAATATTGCTTATATATAATAATATAAAAATTATGCTTTAAGCAGTACCTTACCTCTGTTTAATTTTCATTAATTTTTAATTATTTTTTTACGATATTCAATTTTAATAATAAAATATTTATACATAATCATTGTACAATTTTTTTTTCAAATAATGAAGGACTAGCACTCGAAAATTCTAAACAGTACAGTAAACATGAATTTTTATTTTTCTTTTAAATTTTTTTTAAACACTAATTTTAGAGAGACATTTTTAATTATTACATTACATATATCACGTAATATTAATTAAAAATGTCTATTATTCTTTTTTTTTTATTTTCACTCGGAAAACCCGAAAAACACGTCGTACGTACCAACCGAGGAAATAGTGCTTCTTTTCGTATGAAACCAAAAGTCATCGTAATTTCTTGAACCGCATTTATCCAATCTTGAATCTCCCCCCTTTCTCTCTATCAGCAGTCCCCTGCCCAACTGAACAACTCCCAGGTATTTTACACTCGGATCTTTTTGATTTTTAAGTTTATTCGAACTTTTGTTTTGTTATTATTATTATTATTATTATTATTATTATTATTATTATTATTATTTTCAATTGATTTCTAGTATTACACGCATATTTATGTCATCTTGATTCTATTAACTGGGGGATTGTAATGATGCGAATAATTTTGGGAAGCATGGATTGGAAACCCTTGTTGTTTTTGGTTAAAATTCTTGATTTTTGTTGGATTTGGAAAATTTGACAAAATTATTGTTAATTTGACTTTGACTGACTTGATATTTCTTAGTCAGATTTCGTATTTTATTATTTTTTTAAAAGTATAGCTTTGGTGAATGATACTGATTTGATTTTTTGATTTGATATTTTTACACGCTCATTAGAATCCATGTGTTTGTTTTCTTGAATCTATTATGTGAGATTTTAGTGATATTATTTTAATTTCTTGATATTTCTCACCATAACTGAGAATTTGTCTTCGTAATTTAGTGACTATTATTGATTTCATTATTGCATTTGATGTATTTTCAATGAATTAAGAAAAAAACATCTCTAACTATATTTTTGCAAGTATCCTTGGTTATGCATTTGTATATCTATTTTCACTTGATTTCTGCTCATGCGTAAAATTCTTTGCATTTTTTTTTTTTTTTAAATTTAACAAATATATTTGGGCAATTATTCTTATATTTCTTTGGCTGAATGAAATAAATCTGAATATCATGGCATACGTATACGTTGATATAAATTAACGTTCTCTTTACTGTGTTACTTCCCCTTATTAGAATCTAGGATTGTAACAAATAAAGGGTAGACCGTAGAATTAAGGGAACGGTGAGAGTTGAACACATGCATATTAAAACTTAAAAAGAAAAAAACTATTTGTGGAAAGAAAAAGAAAACTGGATCATGATTGGAGAGTTTGAGAAAATGATATTTAAAGTTACTGCACAGATTGTGCATGTTATTCCAGTTTATCTTTTGCACTAGACTAAACAAGGAAAAGGATTTCCTCTCTCTCTCTCTCTCTCTGTTTTGTCCAAATGAAGTTTTTGGTGATATTTTTTCCTTTGTAAATAACTATATTTAGTGTCTTTCATTTTATGTGGTGAAATTGTAATGTTTTTATTTTTTTCCGGACCATTTCTGATAAGTTTTCCAAATGCATCGACATGGACACGTGTGTTGCGACACGATACGTATCGGACACCCCGACATGCTATTTTTTAAATGTACCGACAGGACAAGTTGATGACTCATTTACTAAAATCTTTAAATTTCTTCATTTGTATAATATAAATTTAGTTTTATACACGTTATTAGTTTTTCTTGTTGAAATATTTTAAACATGAGTACCTATATGTTGTTTAATAATAACTTTGAGTAAAAAATATATAAAATTCTTATAAAAAAGAAGAATAAACATGGTAGAGTGTCAGAGAAGTGTCGGTATCGGACACGAGTCCGACAAGGGTACGCCGCCCTAGTTGAAGTGTCCGAGCAACATGTTTTCTCATCAGTTACTATCAAGTACCTTATTCTACATTTCTGCTTGTATCATGTTCCTCTGATTTGTTTGAACATTTTTTCTTAAAGGCGTAGCAAACATTTATGATATTGACGATAATTAATGTCTTAAGACTATATGAACTTTTGTTTTCTGTATTTATGCATCAAACTGATTTTTTCTATTGTTAAGAAGTGCATAATCTTTTGTCCTTATTCTGTACCATACACTATAAAGTTAACACCCATCTGTTAGGGTTTCTTATGAGATAGGAAACGGGTTAAATACACGATTGGCCACTATACTTTATACTCGGTGTCACTATGACCACCCAAATTGATTATTTTATTTATTATTATTATTATTTTTTACATGAAGTTGGGTGGCCATCGTGAAATAAAATTAATTTGAATGGCCAAGGTGACATTAAGCATAAAGTACAGTGGCCAATGGTGTATTTAACCCGATGATCTGAAACTCAACTACAGCTTATTTATTTTTATTTTTTTTGGGCAAATGATACAGCAGTCATATTATTAGTAGCTGTACCAAGAAAGTATGTCAAGTGGCGGAAACACTCATTGGTGTCACCAATGCAGGCAGCCAGTTAGGCTTCGAGGTCATAATTTGACTTGTCCATATTGCGATGGAGGCTTTGTACAAGAGCTTGATGAGGTTGTCGGTGCTCAACAGCAGGATTTTTTTGGATCTCATTCAGGAGAAACGTCGGATTTTGGAATGATGGAACCTTTCCATGATCCAAGATTTGGGATCATGGATGCGTTCGCGGCACTTATGAGGCAAAGAATGGCCGGGAGAAATCCAGCCTTCGACATTAGGGCACGATCAGGTGCTTCTGGTTCTTCTGGTCCATTGTTGATATTTCACGGGCAATCACCAGCCGGCATGTTTGATAACAATGCATTTGAGTTGTTTCTCAATGGCAACCATGGAACGGGGCAGCGCCGAGCTAATTTTGGCGATATTTTTATGGGGCCTGGACTGCAAGAATTGATTGAGCAGCTAACCATGAATGATAGGCAGGGGCCACCTCCGGCACCTCGTTCTGCTATTGATGCTATGCCAACTATTAAGATTACTCAGAGGCATCTCACTACTGATTCTCACTGCCCAGTTTGTAAAGATAAATTTGAGTTGGGCACTGAAGCTAGGCAGATGCCATGTAATCATATTTACCATTCTGAATGCATTACTCCTTGGTTGATTCAACACAACTCCTGTCCCGTTTGCCGTCTTGAGCTGCCTTCACAGGGTTCTGGAAGTTCTCGTCCCAACTGTAATTCAATAACTGGGAACGCAAGTGGCAGCAGTGGTGCTCACAACAGTGGAAGGGACAATGTGCAGCATCAGGGGAGAAGAAATCTATTCTCGTTCTTGTGGCCGTTCTGACTGTCAAATCAAAGCAACTCGCCATCATGCTGAAGCAGGAGGAATTAGCTCAATACGCTACCGTGGATGGCCTTTCGATTATTAAGGTTGTAATTGCAAAAAAAAACTTGTTCTCTTTGGTTCACTTTTATTTTACTTGTCTGTTTCCTATCGCGTGGCTCGGCTCTGTAATCTGATCGTCGATTTAGCAAATCACTTGGTAGAATAGTAGTAAGTTGAACTAAGGGTTGCTGAATACTTAAAATTTTTCCGTCTTGTAAATAATGCCTTTGGTTTTATCTGCTCATGGTCGTCTCCATATGTTGATATATATCCAAAATTATGTTGTTATGCAGTTTCGTGCTCTCATTGCAGTTGATATATATTTTGTCAGCAATGGTTTTATCAAACGTGATTCAGAAGTATAGTCGGACAAATGAGGGAAGCTACCAATAGATGGATGATGGATCGTGAGATGCTATCGAACTGGTAGATATTCCGAGTTCGTATGCGTGTTACACTTCTAATCAGGTCAAGGCTATCACCCCTTCTAAGATTTGATTAAAGAACAGTGCCTCGTGATTTTTGGAACTCAGCATCTTAAAATGAATATCTGTTGGTTGATTATGTAATAAAAGTTTGGTGCACTGACTTTCTTTTAGGTCAGCTGGGGTTGGAGCTTGACAAACATTTCCTATTTAACAACTGCTGCTATGGTAATGGCAATTGGAAAATGATCATGTTCGATTGAAGGAATTTTCTATGAAAAATTTCCCATTAATGAAAATATTTTTCATTTTGATTCCCAAAATTTTTTCATTAAAAATGTCCCAAGATTTTTTATGGTACAACTCCTCTAAGCATTATTTTTTATTATTTGCCTTGAAAATTTTCCAAAGGGGGAGGTGAGAAAAGATTTTTCATGAAAGTAGAAATCATTTTCATTTTTAATCTTTTGTCTATCAAACACATGTAATCCTTTTTACGTAAAATTTTCATTGTGAGACTTAAATTCAATCATTATACCAATTGGACAAGTTATAATCGAAGTGGTTCTGAAAGTAACTTTTCTCTCTCTCTCTCCCCCTCTCTCCCTCCCTCTATGCTCCCGGATCCATCCCCTTTTATAATCGAAGTGGCTCACGTCTTTGCGTGGCTAAAATAGATTAATTTGATACTAAGGCTAATGTGGATGTAAGGGGAAAATGAATATATTGGCCATGTCACCAATTCAAAAAATGAGGTCAATAATACCAAACACGTCAAATGTTTCTCAGGTTAAAATTAAAATCAGATTCCAATATTCAAATCACTAGCAATTGGTATGAAAAAAATCATCTGATTTCCTCTCATAAACAAGCAACATTCCTTGACCCATTATTTGAACGTGTGACATCAGTCAATAGAATGGCTGATTCGGAGACTGTTTCCTATAAGTTATTTTTTATAAATGATTTCATTTTAAAACTTCCTATCGTACCTTCACTTAACAAATATTCGACTTTTTAGTATATTTGCCTAAATACCCCAAAACATGATAGCTCGGTCCAAATTTTTAGACAAATTCAATTACATTACTATTCTTAAAATTCAGTTCACCCAACATAAAATCATGGACCCGTCACTGCGGCCAACTATTAATCACTCTACCAATATAGCAACATTGTGGGATCCTTCTATACTTGGGACTATCAATACTTTTCCAGTTTCTTTCTGCTTCAATACATCACTGTTGAACTTTGCCATGGAAGCAAGTTCATGAACAGAATCAGCAATCTTCACGGTGCAGGAGACAATTTCTGTTAGTAAAGAAGAAACTGCAGCAGCAGAAATTATTTCATCAAGATAATCTGTGTCCTCCCATAGGTTCGTTTTGAGCAAAGATTTGAGTTTTTTGGTTGCAGATTTTGCATTGAAAATATGAAAATCAGCTTGAGATGAACACCTCATTGTCCTTATTGATAATGCTAATTCTTTCAAAGCAAGACTGGATTCTGAACTCATTTTTGTACATGTTTCTTGAATGTTGGCTCTAACTGTTGTTGTTGTCTGCAGTAATAGAAACAGATCTATGCAGTCGTACGCACATTTTTTAAAGAAAATAATTAAACTCTTGCAATATACACTGAATAATTTACCTTCATCTCGGATTTAAGATAGATATTCAAAGCATCAAGACGATAAGCACATTCACGCACAAGCGACCCAATTTTTAGATATTGATCCCACGGGTGCCGGTACCTGAATCGCCCATATCTAGGCTCCCATTTTGCAAAGTTTGCCTGCAGAAAAATTGAGATAAAATTGAAATAATTAAGTAGAATTCAATGTTAAAATTGAATTGTGTGTGGGAAGCCGTGTTCTAAAATGTGTAAAGCGTGACGAAACGTGGAATTCTAGAGTCAAGCCTTCTCAATTTAAGCAAGAGTGGACGTTAAAAAGCATTAAAAGTTTTTTTCAATTTCTACGTACAAGATTTAAATTTTACACATACTTTATGCGTAAAAAGGGGGGAAGGAAAGAAAAAGCCCAAGTGCGCACTTTTTAGATAGAAATTTAAAAAAAAAAAAAACGCTTTTTCGCGCTTTTTGCCAAAGCGGCGGTTGGGAGGCTCTCAGTGTGCGCGCGTTTTAGAACACTTGTGGGAAGAGAATTTTTTATAACTCACCAACGATTCTTCGGTGCTTTTGGAATTAAGAACACTTTTATATTTATCCAGAGATGCTTTGTCTGCTTGGGGATTGTCACTCGTTGTTTGGAAATATTCATGTCCAAAACCTGACAAGTTTATTGGGAATATATTCAAAGACATTGATAAAGAAACTCGTGTCCGGTACAGGTGGCAAAATTTACCTTCAAGGAAGACTCCTAGATTTTCGATATTGTTGGCAACTAAATTATGAAGATCTTCACCGGCCCATACAGGGCATATGACGATGCAGACCGCCACCGCAGCAGAGCCACCGATGAGAATTGTGGACAACCTCTTATGTGCCATGTCTAAAACCTCGTCGTCCCGATAACCGGAGACGGATATCAAGCAAAATGTCAAGATGAATACGAGAAATCCATAATCATATCTCGCCTTAAGTTTGGGATAGAATCGAACAAATGTTACTGCAGAAGCTGTACAATTAAGATTTGAAATAGTAATTAATTTGGTTACCATGTTAAGAAAACTATAACTCAAATATTTTAACCAGTTCCAAAAAGCATAAAGCGTGACAAAGCGTAAAGTCCAAGAATCCAGTAATACACGAGCGAAGTGTGACGTGAAGATCGAAAATCATGCTTAAGCGCGCTTTTTAGAACAGAAATTCTAATATGCATTTAAATGAAAATATAAACTTACCTACAAAGAAAACAGATAATCCAAGTAACATGGGCTCTAATCTCTCCCCAGCAGAACTTGCTAGCCGATGCTCTCCAACACCTAGTGAGCCTGCTAACAATGTCGCAATCCCCCTGTTCACGACTCGTCCAAGCGTCGCTCCTGTAAAAAGTCGATCGATCTCTTAGTCTAAAAGTTTAAACCGTTTAAAAATTTATAGGCAAATGTGTCACATTACCAACAGAAAATTCGAAGACGACGACAACAGTGATAACTGCCCACATTGCATTGACTCCGAAACCTTGGTACAAAGGATCAAAGTAATAGAAGAGTGAAACTAAAGTTATGGCCAATCCTACTTTCAATGAGTGAATAATTCTTCTTGGATCTTCAATACCAAGTTTCTTTCCTTCACTGGCTGCATCCATTATCTTCGACACAAATTTCTCCATTCCGTCCTTAAACCGTGCACAAGGCGAGCCTCGTGCAGTTTCTTGATCCCTCGAAGGGCCTAACTTAACCTTGAATCAATTCTCAAGGTGAAAGAAATGGCGTGATGAAATATTTGTTGAAGATTTTTCTGTATTTATAAGTTAGATACCTTTATTAGCTGGAATTGGAAATTTAAATTATTCATGCAGATGCAGTTCATCTACTGGAGATAGTTGTACTTGCACGCCTTTCCCAATATCAGTTTTGTGGAGTATTTTGGAACCGACTAATTGATCGTGATACCTAATTTTTGACTTTAAAAAAAGGAAAAAAGTAAACAAGTATGTAGCGAACAGTTGTAATGCTCATGCTTAAATAATTTTAGCGGAGGAATCAAAGGATAGTGCATGCAAAATCAGGTGTTGACGACTCAACATATATTGTTTTACATTACGGTAAATTCTACCTACCCATCAAATGGTGGGTGGGTATTGACTGTCAGGTGAGGTCCATCACCAATAGAGGGACATTTGACCAAGTGGGAATTTTATGGACACGTTAAAATTCTATTACTGTTTTATATCTCTAGACGTAGCTTGATGAAATGGTTTCAAAAGTTAAAAATAAGCACAACAGAGAAATTGATACAACTTTACACTTCTACGATTATTACAAAGTGCTTCATCAAATAGTTGAAGATAACATAAATTTGAATTACTTTCTAATAGTACAATCTTTCGAACTATGGCTAAAATCTACATGCGTGTGAAGATGGAGATCTATGGTGCTTGTCATAGTTGAGTTATAAGGTGTTAGCTCTGTAGCAATGACATGTGTCACTCCTAACGTAGAAATATTGCCATTATAGTGAGATATTTAGAATGACAATACGACTGTCGTAGCTATAGATTATTACATTTGTGGAGATATTGGGGCGAAAAAATGACACATTTGTTCATATAGTTCTATGAAATTATTTTCCACGTGTAAGAGGATCTACTAGTCTTTAGGGACAACATTTTTGTTATCGGTCTTGTAGTATGCAAATACTCACTATGGTCTATATGTCGCCCCTACATAGTCCTGCAAAGACTCACTTTGCAATTTTCTTTCCCCCCTTATTTAAAAAAAAAAAAAAAAAAAAAGATTGTATCATCATTTTTTTTTTATATAATAAAACTGAGTCTGGAGGCACAAAACCTTTAAAAAAAGTGTTTGAACGTTTGGTAAACCAATTATTCGTTTTTTTTTTGTTGGATTTTTATAAATTGTTTTGATAAAGTGGGTAATTCATGTATATTAATTGCTGGACGTTTGTTATTGTGTACACTGTGCATTTACATTAAACTTAGACAATCATTTGAAGATCGGTTTGTAAATAAAAAATGCCCACTTCATATCATGAGTAATGTGAAGTTTACAGATTTGCCTTCGAATTCTCCCATTCTTTTACAGAGTTTGTCACTGATATTTGGGTGACAATTGTGTTGATAATAATTTTCAGTTAATGCCTATATATTTGACAACAATTCTTTAGACACTGTTGAATATTATATAAATCTTTATGATTTTGTAGAGGGTTATGTCACATGTATTTATCATGAGGAGATCGAGGTTTGACATGCGATTTTGTATGCAAGGGATGAGGAGGCGAGATATGCGATTATTTAATGGATGAAATGATGGATGTTATAGACGAAGTGGTTGAAAATGAGTATACTGCTATAGGGATTGATTTTTAAGTATGGCGAATTGCTTGAGACTATGCGTTTAGAACTACATCCAGAAGTATCGACCTACCCTTTATTAAGTCTCTGTTTGGTGGAGATTAAAATTGGGTTTTTAATAAATTTTGATAAAAGTTGATGAGATGTGTGGTTGAAAAGTTGTAGACCCCACGAAATAAATGATTGATTTTTGACTTTGACTTAAACTAAAATCTAAATTTTAATCGGTATCAAATAGGGGCTAAATTATTAGTGAAGCTAATACATCTAAAGGGGGTGAATAAGAGGACAAACGAGTCCGTAGATCATTTTTTGATGTTAAAGCTAGCGTCTAATATGAACCTTGTGGAGTCAGATTGAATTTTGTTGTCTTTGAACAGTTTTATTATTCTACTTCTAATATAAATCAATATTACTTTTATTAGCTTTGATTATTTACGTTGGTGAATATAATCAATATAAAAAATAAAAATAACATCATCTTGCCCGTATTTGGTAGCACTAAAAAATCAAATTTTAATCTAATTCAAAGTCAACATTTAATCTTAACCATACTTTTTATGACATTCATAATTTTTTAACTGTAAATTTTATTAACTTTTATCAAAATCTATTACAAATCTGACTTTTATCAAATACCAAACAAGGGCTTAATATTACAATAATCATAATCATCATCACCATCACCATCAATCAATACATAAATACGCTCATATATTTAAAAATATACTTAATATACCCTAACTTAATATTTAATATCATCATCATCATCAATCAGTGATGCTGGAAAAATACTGACTTTAACTTAGACCCTGTCTGATCGCGAGTTATTTCCAATTTCTTTCCCAATTTTTTCAACAGTTATTTTACTTTGATGGGACCCACTGAATTTTTCTCCTTTAAGCATGATATTTTTGACTGCTTTTACGAGTTCTTTCCCAATATTTTCAACAGTGTCGTTGACTTTGATGGGACCCACTTCATTTTTTCTCCTCTGCACCTAACATTGTTGAATGCTTTTACTGTAGAAAACCATGGTTTTCCTCCAAGAACTCGCAGCCAGACTAGGGCTTAGTAAGATCACGTATTATTGGATTGTTGGAGAAAGATGATCCAAACTTTCAAGAAACTTGCAAAAAGACTCGTGGAAGACAAAAGCGGCACACAACTAATTTCCATACAAATGACTCTAATTTTTGTTTTGAGATAATTGCAAGGGCTTCCCTCTACCCACCTGACAGAATACTCTATTGCAACTTCAAGAAACATGACTTGATCTCGAACAATAGGGAACATCCCTGGAATATCGACCCTTCATTGTTCAAAGGGGTAAGTGCAACAAATTGGTGAGAGCTCTTCCACTGGTTGGTGTAGTCCGGCCCCGAATGTCAGTCACTTATCATGGTATTTCACGAAATTTGTTGTATATTTTATTATGCTTGGTCAATAGTACCAACACCTTATTAGTTTAGTAACCAATGTTGCTCCATGGTGGCCTCCACAAATATCTTTGCAACGCCCCGAGTTCTAAAATACCCGGAATGCCACGTTATCCTTTCAAAATAATTTTCGTAGCATAATGATTGGGCAGAAAATAACTGAAATTTAATCGCATTTTTTTATAAAAACCAACTCCAAAAGTCAACACTTCAATTTTGAAATAAAAACTGAACGGAAGCAACTAAAAATTTAATTTCAATTTCATTTAAAAACTCATTGATCAATAATTCAACTTTAAAAAATAACATAGACAATAATGAGGAATTCACAATCTCGAAATAAACATGTCCAATTTATTTTCTCAAAACATAATTAATAGTTCTTCAATAGCTACCATCGCACTCCGGCCCCAACTCCGAAATCTGAAAATTTGTAAGTTTAAAGAAAGGTTAAGCATTTCATAAAAATACTTAGTAGACTCATCGTTAATAATTAATTTACAGAATAATTGAACACGTAATTATGCAATTTATACATTGACATCATCATCACAGACTCTTTTATTTTTAAAAATAAAAAATTCTTTAAAAACATAGGGTGTGAATAGTCTTGTCTCATGCATTAAAGCACGCAAGTTATGTATAACATCTCATGCAATAAATGCATATAAATCATGTAAAGTCACATAATATATGCAATTATAATTTAAATTAATTAGTAGATGCGAGTCTAACTTAAATCACAAGTTTGGAAGTTGAGCGGGAATAATCACTTTATTCCTTTAAATCTCCGAACGCTTCATCTAGCCAATAAGAAAATTTAATTTAAATTAGTATTTTGGAATTTAAAGTTTTAAAACAAAATTAAAAGCTTGGGGATTAAATTGAAAAATATAAAATAATCGATTTGAAAAATTTTGGGACTGAATCAGAATTTTTAGAAACGAAAAGGGCTGACTAATTTATTTTCAAAATAATTGGGACTGAGGTATATAATTGGTAGAACTTTAGGGCTGAAATAAAACATTTTTAAAATTGCAGGGACCGAAATAAAAGACTTTGAGAAGATTGGGAGCTTAAGGGTAAAACTTAAAAATAAAACTTCAAAACAAAAATTCTCTTCTCTAATTTGGATGGGTAACAAAGAAGAGAGGAAAAAGAGATGGCGATCGGTGACTTCGAAAACGGCCGGTTTCCGGCCGTTCAGCCGGAGGTGGCGCCGCCTGTACGTGGCGGCGATGGGTCAGTGGAGGGGTGGTGAAATGTGCAGAGTTTGGGTGCGAGACCGAACACAAGAGGCTTGGGTTTGGCGATTTTGGGAGTTGCGGTTCCGGTCAATATCCGGTCGAGTTAACTTGTTGGTTTGGTTTATTCTTGGTTTCCCTTGGCTTGATTTGGGATGGAGCAGTGGTGGTTTGAAGTTGGCGGGTTGTGGTTGTTGATGATGGTGGATTGGGGTGTGTCGTATTGTAGATAATGGAGGTCTGGTTGAGGTTTGATGATGCGGTAGTTCGGGCGGAAGGCTGTGGCCTGGTTATGGTTGGCATTCAGAGGTGGAGGTGTTGGTTATGGAGGTTCGAACGGTTTGGGCAAGGGCAAAGGAAGTGGCTGTCGTTTCTGGGTGGTGGAAATCAGCATTGTAGTTCGACACTGGTGATGTTGGTTCGGTCGAGGAGGAGGAGTTTCGTCGGAGTGTGATTGGAGTTCGGGTTGTTGGTAGTATTGGTTCAGTTCGTGGCGGTCGATGATGGATTAATGCGGAGGTTGGTGGCGGTGATTCTGACATTGAGTTTGGTTTGATCTTCGATGGTGAATGATCGAAGGCTCGGCAGTGTGTGGGTTGAAAAAAGTCGGCTTATGGAGAGTTGCTGCAAATTCGAGTATAAGTTGTGAACGATGAGGGGGTATATATAGGTATTGATTGGTTGAGATACGTGTTGTAGTTGAAATAGAATTTTGAAAACTTGAAATACAAGAATAAACTATGATGACTTTTAATGGGACAAAAATTGTATTAGAGATAATTTTGAATAATAATCTTAAGAAAATTGAAATTTGATTTGAAATAATTTTGAAAATTAAAATTTGAAATTAGAATGGATTTTAGGATTTAAATAATTTTAGAAACTCGAAATTGATTTAAAATCGAATTGGACTCAATTTTATATTTTTGGCTAGAAATACTCGACATGATTAGACGAACACGTTTTAATTAAAAATATGTGAAATTATAGCAATACGTTTTTGAAAAATTAAATATTTATTTTATAATCAACTGAAAAATTCTCGATCGCTACAATCTTCACGTACTTCAGCTATAGCCAATTTAGCTTCGCTTGGGGTTAGACAGTGAAGATAAGTGAGTGTAAAGCTGTGAAGGAACAATGTGCCATGGATAATATTATACTTTGGGGCTCTTGCTTTAGTACCTATTGCTATGGTTTTGTTTGTTGGAAGACTTCCTTATGTTAAGCATTCGATTATCGGATCCATCCGATAGAGCTGTTGGTTTGTAATGTCCATGATGTATTATGCTTGGTTCATAGAGCATGTAGACGAATACAGTCCTCTCCAAACCGTTAATGTTTGTAAGTGTGAGTCTTGACAAATTATTTATCTTGTGGTTGGTCGACCTTGGTATTTTCTCTATCCTGTACAATTTAAATTTCCTCATTAAGTCAATGACAATCATTCGGTAAGATGACATGTTTTCATCTCTGATATCGAATGATCCGTCTATTTGCCCCACTACTAAATGGAAATCTCTCAATACTTTGATATGCTTAACCCCTAGATGAAGCGTGACCTGTAGCCCATCAGTAATGACTTAATACTCTACATCATTATTGGTTACTTGAAAATCGAATCTTACCATGCATGAATTTCAATTCTACCTTCTTCTTTCGTTAGTATGATATCACCCCCCCGAGACAACTTCATTAGATGCCCCATCTGCAAGGTCCAACTTTCCTTTGGCTTATATCATTACTTCCTGGCCCTCGAGGTCTTGGCACGAGTTTGACCACGAAGTCCGCCAAGGCATGTGTTTTGATTGCTGATCATGGTTTGTATTCCATGTGAATCTCTCCAAGTTCAGTAGCCCACTTGAGGAGACATTCGAACACATCGATAGCCTTCTTTTTGCCCGAGACAATGGATTCCCTCTCTTTCATGTTGCGTGCGAATTGCGATGTTGTCCTAGTTGTGCAAAGCCTATTTAAGAATTGTCCTTTTAGGCCTTTTTCAAATGTTGATCTGGACATTTTAGATTTATTACGTGAAGCAAGATGTGGTTTGTGTTCATGTTATCATATTTCTCATACTTGAAATATGGTAGTCCATCTTTTTGTTTCTCATGCTTTGACTATTGTCAATGCCTCTCATTGGATTGATTGAATGAAATGTATTGTTCCTAATATATATATAAAAGTTAAATTAGAACGAGTAAAATATGTACACATTTATAAAAATATGTGGCCTCTACAAGTTTATAGCGATGACATAGGTTTAAAAAACTAAAATTCACTTAGAGTATGATTGATTGTCATCATTTAATATAGAACTGGGAAAATTTTTACCCTTTTCATCTTTTGACTTGTTTGATGAGCAAAATTTTTCATGACAAATGATTTCCTACTTTCAGTCATGTAACCACATTTTGTTGATTTTGGTGGAAAATGATATATTTGGGCATATGTGGGAAAATATTTCGTTGGAAAATAAACTTGCTTTATTTTATTATTTTCGTTTTGTTTGATCATTTTTTTTGTTTTTAAATAATTTTTTTTAAAAATTAACTTTATTATTATCAAGTACAAATGTGTCTAAAAAGTAAAAAAAAAAATTAATTAAAATAGTTAAATTTTACTTTATTTGTCATGAAAAATAATGTTAATCAAACAACAAAACTTAAAAAATTCACCACTTTTTCACCTAAAAAATTAAACAAATCAAACACTTTCGATTAATATTTTCTACAAAAATAATTTCTAAACAAATCAATTCCTTAAAAATATTTTATTATTTCCATCAATTTTCGACTCTCCCAATCATACAAAACCTAAATTCCTAAATGCTTACGGTTTACGCGCGTGTTAATGTATCGTCAACATGCGTCGTTCCTATAAAAAAAGACCTAGAACTTAAATTACATTCTCTCTTTCACTTCCCCTTTCTCGCTCTCAACACCGTCCTAAGGCGCACAGGTTTGTCTCTACTTGTGATGTATTTCTTAATTTTTTTATCCCTCTTTTTTTCATCTACCCGTTAGTTTTAGAGGAGGTTTCGATCTTGATTAAAAATTCTGGGTTTGTCATAACCAAAACTACTATTTTGGCGATTGGGATATTTGTTTATGTATATGTTGTTTTTCACGTGTTTTATCACTTGGATTGCAATTTTGTACTTATGGATTATAGTTGATTGTATTGGGTCTCTCGGGTGCTTTGCAGGATTGTTCATGTGAGATTTCTAGAGAACTCAATTAAATTGGGTCTTTTGGGGTTTTCATCTTTTGCCTTTTATGATCTAAAAGATTTAAGTTCTTATTGAATGCTGATTTTGCATTACCATTATCAACTGTTAAGAATTTTCGTTTTTTTTAGTGCAAATCTAGCACTTTGCACAATACTTTTGGAATTCTGTTATAATTTTGCGTGCTATATGTATTTATTTACTTTACTCTCATTCTCAACAATATATTTCCAAATTTTTAGCAGCAAATTACTATACATATATCAGATTGATGTTTTGTGTTATTGGTCTTCAATTTATTCTTTTCTTTGTGGTAAGAAGCAGCAGTTTCTTTTCATAGATGGCCTGGTATTATCTTTCTTATCATTAACTATACATTCACTTTTGATTTGCTTCCAAACACCATTTACTCCTGTTTCTTGCTTTAAATTTTCCCCTTCAACTGTCCTTAACTGGTAGAGCATCTTCCAGGTGCAAAAAGATTCAGATTTTGACTCCAAATATTGGAGTTATATACAGGTGAAATACTAATTTACCTTGAAGCCATTTTTGCAGTTGCTTAATATCATGGGACATCTTTTCCATTGCTGTTCCTTTAGAACTTTCTTTGTAAAATAGACAACCATGCAAGCCAAGAGAATAATCTTTATTTGTTGGTAATTGGTGTGTAATTAAGTTTCATTTATCTAATGTATGTGCATATTTGTGTCCAGTTGCATTTTTGGATCGATATTTGTATTAGCGATTGGTGGGTTTGTTTTTTTGTTGTGTTATATTTTAAGAACTGCATGTTTGGTTTAGTCTAATTTAAATGGGAAATTTTGTCAATTTTTACTTATTTATTTATTTTTTATGAATTCAGTTGACATATTTTAAAAAATTATGTTTTTTTGTTGTCTATAGTGCGTATGGCCGACGTAGCACTCGCTCACGGTGGTGACGGTGCAGGCGATCCTCCTAGACCGCCACCGTGTAGGCTGTCGGGGTCGTTCAAGTCCGGTAAGAACCATTAATTTGGACAGATTTATGTTCTGGATATCACATTAAATACTTTTTTAACCTTCACCTCTTTTCAATTTGCAGCGTCGCATCCAATCAAAAAGCGAGGTATAAGTCAAAGCTTGGAGACTACATGGCGGTCCTGTGGGGAGAAGCCACTTCCAATTGGGTTTGATTGGAAGAACGAGACGTTGCAGCCGGTCACGCATAATGCAAATCTTTTCACACGTCTAATGGTGGATCAGGTGCGATTCAACGTGGTCCCGTGCTACAGGTGTTGGGATGATGTCTCTGAGGAGTTGCGGGGACGGATATTGACTGTCATTGAAGTAAGTGATTAACATTAAAATGATTAATAAATATTGTACACATTATTCACTCTGTAATGCGTTGACTAATTATTTTTTTCTCTTGAAGAAATACTTCAACGTTCGTGGTGGTCGGACAGAAGATGAGTATATTGCCGTCATAGACGGTCTTGATCGCCTCGCAGGTGATCGCTATCGAGCCTACATAAAAGATGTGAATAAGTACTTCAAGGATAACGGGCCGAGCTGTCGTCCGTACGGTCAGCTGTCCGCTGAGGACTGGCAGAGGTGTCTGGACTTGTTCATGGATCCTAAATTCGTGGTAAGTACTTCAGGTTTTTAACGAGTCAATTCAACATTTAATGTAGTTTACAATTACGTAACACATCTCTGTGTTCACATATCCGATTCAATAAAAATAATAAGGTCAGCCGGGCGAGGGCCAAGAACCCCACCATCCAGGGCTCGAGGAATTTCTCTGCCGCGCGGTACTATCAGGTATATGTCAAATTCTACTCTTTACATGTTCTCATGTTTGACAACATATAAGTAAAACATAAACTGTAAACTTGTCTTTTTTCCTTCACGTGAAGGAGAATCAGCCTGACCCCTCCAGTTGCGCATCAGTGGACGAGCTTGGCGTCGTGAAAGAGGTCCTGGGGAAGCGACGCAAAATCCCGAAGGTTTTAGGCAAATCTCATTCCGTTGAAAGTACCGCTGCATCGTCGCACGCCCCTCAAAGAAATACCCAGAATCTTGAATCATCTACATCGGGGGATCCTCGGTGGGCTATATGGGAGGCTAAGATAGCACAACTGCACAAGGCTATTATGCGCCTTGCGGCTGCGAAGGGTCTTCCACCAGAGGGCCTCCTTCCACCAGATGACGCGGTGGACAAGGTCCAAGACAATGTAGCCAAGCGATCGGGGGGGTCGTAGTTTTTAATTTCGTAATTTGGGTTTGTAAAATTTTAATTTTTATTAGCCTTTGTGGCTCTGTTTGACAATTAATTTTTATTTATAACCAAGGAATTTGCCTTTTTTTGAAGTCAAATGAATGGTTGAAAAGTGTTTCAAAAAATGTGTTTAAAAAATGGTTTTGGTGATGTTTATAAACTAGTTTACAAAGGACATGCTAAATATTTTTTATTTTTTATTTTTAAATAATTTACGAGGCTATAAATGCAACCCGTCGTCCCTATAGCCTATATAATATGGACGTACAAATATAAGTGACCTTATTGTTGATATATAGAAATAGTGAAAGGACAATACTACAAGTACCGTGAAAATGTATTAAAAGTGTATCGTGCACTCATATATGGGGAAATGGTGAAATAGTTATTACATTGTCCATGTGCTTGTGTAGTATATTTTCGTGGTAATTTTAGCATTTTCCATGGTGAAATACAACCTATAGCAGGTGGTGGATCCAGCCAGTGGTCGTGCTAGCTCGACCTCCGGCCGATTAACTTTTTCAGTTATCATTTTTTTTAAGGAAAGTGAGACTTGAGACTGAGTTTGAAGATATATGGAGCATCTGAGCCATTATTGTTGAAGATGGGAACTCTACGATGAAGAATAAAGATGGCGGCGACGTCTTTGTTGTGTGACTTGTGTCTGGGGAAGAAAGACTGCAAGGAAGAAGAACAGAGAAGGGGCTCTTTGATTTGGGCTTTTTTTTTTTTTTAGGTTGATTTGGGTTCATCACTTATGGCTTATGGTATTGTTTGGATTGATATTATTTGTTATTTGCTCCTTAGTTTGTTCTTTGTTATTTTATTTATTTGATCTAATTAAATAATTTTCTTACTTTTTGGATGGTATGATTATGACGTATAATACATGATTGTGTGAGTAAATAAAAATACTTCAAATCAAGATATTGGTTTTGGTATATAATTTTTAGAATAAATTATCGTTTGATAATTTGATTATGACATATAATTTCAAGAATGAATTAAATGGTTTGATATATGATTTATGATTTTCGAAATGCTTAATTCATTTTCAGAATGAATTATAGTTCGATATATAATTGTTTGAGTGTATTTATATATTTATTGATTAATTTTAGTATTATTTAATTAAATAATAATAAAAAAATCTCACTATTGCAAATGTTGATGTCGTCAATCAAAGGTCAACAGTCAACGGTCAATGATCGCCGCTCTAGCTGGACTTTTATGCTGGATCCGCCACTGCCTATAACTATGGCCTACATGCAGGACAAAACGTGTTTTTAATATTTCCAACTTCAATCTACTACTAGTACGACTCTACATGAAAGACTGTCGTTACCTTAGATCGACATGCCTATGAGGTCAAATCTCTTCTAATATACCCTAGCTTTTAAATTTATATGCAAATGGAAGTGCAAAATATTAAATGCTCGATAAATTGTGTTAATTATGTGAATACTTGTTGGCTGGAATTCATTTAAAAATTTTTGAAAAGTTATAAATTGTGACCTTAATTAAGATGGATGGTTGAGATTAATTATTTGTAATAGTTATTTTTCAAAAGATCAAAAAATGGGGTCAAACAGAGGCTATAAATGCTTGATTAAAGTTAGGTAGTATCATCGATGTTAAAACATCAATTTAGGTGACACTAATGTAACATCAAATGACAATACAATTAAATGAGCAACTTAATTCCATATTTTATTGAACTCATCACATAGCAACACGGACACGGCAACACCCGGACACGGCGACACCTAGTGTATTGTAACACCAATGTTGTTAAATTAAATAACATTATTCTAAATGTTTAAATAGCAATCCTAGAAACAGAATACCCTAAAGTATTCTAAAGAACGCAAAACTCATTAATCAATTGAAAAACACAATAAATAAAAGTAATAATGTTTTTTTTTAAGTTGCCATTATAACCCTAAATGAGATAGGTAGGGACTAGGGAACAAATGCTAGTCATTGCAAATAGAACCTACTCGCTCTTAACATATCCCAACTCAATAATTGTGCACCAAATGGATCGCTACAAACCATCCATGTCTACATACTTCAGGAAAAAAGGTATATTTAAGCTACTTCAGAATGGAAAATGCTAAAGGAACCGAAAAGGCCGATCGAAAGTTTGCTCGAATTCACGTGAGCTGTTGAGTTCAATGTTGACGTGATGGGTAAAATATAAATGACTGCCCTCACTTTAGAACACAGTCGAACTTGTAATCACTCAACAGTTACAGCAATGTTGTGGGATCCTTCAATACTTGGGACTCTCAATACTTTTCCCCTTTCTTTCTGCTTCGAAACATCAGTGTTGAACTTTGCCATGGAAGCAAGTTCATGAACAGAATCAGCAATCTTCACTGTGCAGGAGACTATTTCTATGAGTAGAGAAGAAACTGCAGCAGCAGGAATTATATCAAGAAAAGTTGTGTCCTTCCACAGGTCTGTTTTGAGCAAGGATTTAAGTTTCTTTGCTGCAGTTTTTGCATTTAAAATATGAGGATCAGCATTTGATGAAGAACTCATTGTCTTGATTGCTAGTGCTACTTCTTTCAAAGCAACACTGGATTCTGAACTCATATTTGTGCATAATTCTTCAATTTTGGCTCTAACTTCTGGTGGCGTCTGCAGCAATAGCACGAATCATATCTTCGGGTTAGTTTTCTGGCGTGAAAAGATATGTGTGTTTGATTTCAATAATTTCAAATTATAATTTGGATTTTGGAAATCTAATGGTTAAAAAATGGTTTGAAAAGTAAAAAATTGTGGGCTTGACTTTTTTGGATGGTTGAAATTGATTACTGTAGAAAAAAGTTGTATTTTTAATGAGAAATAATGGGAATCAAACAAAGGCATATTCATGTATAAAATTTTGTAGTAATTGCCATGTATTTACCTTCATGTCCGAGTTAAGATAGCCATTCAAAGCATCCACCCGATAAGCACATTCTCGCACAAGCACCCCAATTTTCAGGTATTGATCCCAAGGGTGCCTGTATCGGAATCGGCCATGGCGAGGCTCCCATTTCGCAAAGTTCGCCTGCAGGAAAAAAATAAAATAAAATTTAAATAACTAGATAAGAATTGAATGCAAAAATTGGAAATACCGTAAATATTTAGGACAATGCTACATGTACACACATTGGATTACTCTCCCTCACATGGGAGACCCACACACAATAAAATATTTGTGAGCTCCCTCCATGTGAGGGGAAAGTAAACTAATGTTTACGTATTTGGGTACAAGTAGGGTAATCCAAATTTTTATTTGTTACTCACCAAAGATTCTTCTGTGCTTTTGGAATTGAGAACACTTTTATAGCCACTCAGAGATGCTTTCTGATCTTGGAGTTTGTCATTTGATGTTTGGAAATATTCACATCCGAAACCTGAGAAGTTCATTGGGATACAATATTTTAGTCTAGACTATCCAACACAACCTTTTAAAAACTCGATTGGCCATGCCAGCGCCGAAAAATGGCCTGTCCAAGCCACGTGTCGAGTCGTGTTGTGCCGTGTCGTGGTAGGCCATCCCATCCAGAGAAAAGATGGCAGAGAATGTACCTTGAAGGAAAGTTCCCAAATTTTCGATGTTGCCAGCAACTAGATTATGAAGATCTTCACCAGCCCATATGGGGCATATCAAAACGCAAACTATCAATGCTGCAGCGCCGCCGATGAGTATCGTGGACAACCTCTTATGTGCCATTTCCAAAACCTCGTCGTCCCGGTAACCGGAGACGGATATTAAACAGAACGTCAAGATGAATATCAGAAGTCCATAATCATATCTTGCCTTCAATTTCGGATAAAATCGAATAAATGTTACTGCAGCAGCTGCATGATTATCATTTCAATCAGTAATTATTTTGATGTAAAAATATAAAAACATGGTTTTTACTTTTTAGTAGTTAATTTAATTACCTACTAAGAAAACGGATAATCCAAGTAGTACAGGTTCAGTTTTCTCCCCAGGAAAACTCGCCAATCGGTGTGCTCCGACACCTAGCGAGCCAGCTAACAATGTTGCAATCCCTCTGTTTACGCCTCGTCCAAGAGTCGCCCCTGCAAATTTATCAATTTAGTTTCGTCTGAAAGTTTAAATTTTTACTGGATTTTTCTTACGTGTGAGTGTGACATTGCTAGGTTAAGAAATTACCTACGGAAAATTCGAAGACGACAACCACAGTCATGACAGCCCACATTGCTGACACGCCAAAGCCTTCATACAAAGGATCGAAGTAATAGAACAGTGAAACCAAACTTATCGCCAATCCTACTTTCAGTGAGTGAACAATTCTTCTTGGATCTTCGACTCCAAGTTTCTTTCCCTCACTGGTGGCATCCATTATTTTCGACGCAAATTTCTCCGGCGTGGCCTTAAACCAGCACCATGCACGAGTCGTGAATCCAGTAGTTTCTTGATCCATCGCTGCCATTTCGCGAAGAAAATAATCCAGTGAATTTTGAACTCGAAGAACAAAAAGGATCTGTCTGATTCTGATATGATGAACTGATGTGCAGATTTCTCTTGTATTTATCAGTGAGCTACCTTTGGTGGGAATGTGAACTGGGACATAAAAATGATTATTTTCCTGTGAAATGAAGGCACGTGGAAGATTCAAGATTCCAACACAGGTAAAATTTGTATCTGAACATTGGAATGCACAATGTAATTGTGCTTCATACGCGTTAGCCCATCAATTTTTGTGGTTCATTCATCTGGTACAGCCTTAACCAGCGTGGTTGTACCTAATGCTGACCTTACAAAAGAAAAAGAAAAGAAAAGAAAAGCATAGGTCCAGTTGTAACCTGAACTGTATACAATTAATGCAGTGAATCTCTACACTAAAAAAATCACATTATTATTTTATCAGATTAAAAAAGTTACAAAGATTTCCATTTTTTTTTTTTAATCGATTAGGTCCCTCTAATCATATTATTATTTTTTCATATTATGGAAAATGTTTTTTATACATCACCGTTTATATAATAGTTTATAGATTAATGAGATGTTCAATAGAAAATAGAAGTTTTTTTTTTTTTTTTTGGGTTGATGAAATTTTGACTCAAATCAAATCTTGACACACCATCCATTCATTAAAAAAAAATAATAATAAAAAATAAAAAATAAAAATTCTGTAAATTATGCATATGGCGTACAATCTCTAGTACTAGCTGCGAAATCATATAAATGCTACAATTGACGGTGCGTGTTTTGGTTGAGGTTGACCGAAGTTTGGTAAATTTGTTAGAAATAAATAGCATATTTTTTTCAAAATTACTTTTTAATCATACATATATCTCAAAATTATTTTTCAATCACATATTTTATATCTAAAACACTTCATTCTTTGTTTATACTAAAAAACTCTTCCCAAACAGAGACATTTTGCTACTTGTATAAAGAGTTTAACGGAAATGTTGACATCTAGCATTAGGAAACTACCTCATTATTTCACCAATTTCATCATCTCATTTTTTTGTGAATTTACTTGAACCAGTAGAATTATGTACTATTAATATTGATTGAGAGTTAACTAATGAGTACAGTAGGAAGTAAACAACCTGGAAAGACCCTTTTCAATTCTTTAATCACTTTTTCCTTTTTCCATGTATTTTTGTGATTTCACTAGGAATATAATAGAAGATAGAATCATTATCTTGGATTATTGTTGTGTACACACACACACATATATTATTATCATTTCCAATGTGCAAAAACAAAAAGAAAAGGGAAGAAAGCAAACTCAAATAGGACTACCACAACCACAGGTCCACATGGTTGTTGGTTGCAAGTGAGCTGGCTACACCTAGCTAGGTGGTATGTTTATGCATCATTCTTAAAAGAAAAAGGTCGGTCGGTCCATCTTGGTCAAGCAAGAGGTTAGCCCCTATTTGATATAAATTAAAAATAAATTTTTAGTCGATATTAATAAAAATTGGTAAAATGTGTTTGAAAAGTTACGAGTCTCATAAAATGTGATTAAAATTAGTTATTGACTTTAACATTATATTAAAATCAAATTGTAATCAAAACCGAATATAGACTAGAAGGAAAACAACAAAAATAAAATTAAATATATGAAGTGGGTGGCGGATCCATTTGGGGTGGTCTAATTATTGAAATCTTAATTACAACCTAAAATTTAAATTTTTGATCTCAGATTTGAATTTGGTTCCTAAAAAATAGTTCTGCATGAGAAAACCACTAAAATGCCTATAGAGTTTATTAAAAAATTAAATAAGTGAGAACATAGACCGCAATCTTAAGAATACGTCTCCCAAGGTGTTTACAAACAAGAATGTTAAGAGGTGTGCATTGAATGGGGGTAAACCGTAAAAGTGATGCAATTATCTTTGGAACGTTAAAACAAGTGACGCTCGTTAAAATATTGTCAAGAAAAATTAATGAGAAAAAATCTATAAATATAAAAAAGTATAAGTGAGAAAAGAGAAGCATTAAATGTTATTTTCCCTCAAAGATGTACTTAGAATTTTGGAAAAAAATTAACTAAAATAAAATAAAAATTCATGTAGATAATTTATATTATCCTTTAAATAATAAATTATATTTTCTAATATATATATTATATATATTTTTATTAACTCTTTAATATATTAAAACATTTGTTCAAATGCTTTGTTTTGTTTATAAATAAAATTATTGTCATTTTTCAGATAAAATGCGTGGTTGAAAAATGGTTTCAAAAAATGTGTATAATTAAAAACTGGGTGAAAATGTGTTGTCTATAATGGATGCTAATATTTTTAATCGTTTTTAATTTTAATAATTGTGTAAAGATTATATGGTATAAGGTTTTCGATATAATTTCTTGATCTTTCACATTGTCCAATTACTGTATCATGATAATTAAAGTTCATAATTATTAATTTAACACTTTTATTTTGTAAATAAAAGTATAATTTTATTGGTTAAATATTTATAAATATTAGTTGCGTTGAGAATAAACACACATTTATATATTTTTGAAAGAAAGTTGGAAAAAAATGTTAAATAAAATAGGCAAATGCAGAAATTATGTAAATTTGCATTTTCAATGAAGTTAACAATAACTCATAAAAACTATTCAAACATACGATCATTTATTATTTAAATATATAAATTGATATTTTATTATTTAAATATATAAATTAGCATTTACTGTCCAAATAAGTTTATAATAATTTAGATTAGTTATATTTTTTTATGTTTGATAACTCCAATACTTTTGACTAAAATTCAACTCAAAGTCAACAATTAATTTTAACCACACATTTCGTAGATCCTACAACTTTCAACTACACATTTCATCAATTTTTATCAAGTGCTTGAACAATTTTCTGGGGGCATCAAGATGTCTTCTCTGTATGAATTCCTTAACATGAAAAAGATCGGAAGTAGAAACAAATTTTATTGATACCTTGAAATCACGCTCCCTCCTGAAGTTGTGAAGCAGACGATGTAAAGATTTCAATTAGTCACAAATTTAAATGAGATGATTACAAGCATGTATAACTAATCTTGTCTAAGGAAAAGTAACTCGATGCAATAAAATCAATAAAAAAAAAAATGACCACTATAATTGACGAGAAAAGAAATGAGATAACAAAGGGGAAGAAGCAGGAAAAAAAAAGACTTACAATTGCGGCTCAAATAGAGTTTTAACATTACATTGTGACTTTTTAACTAACTTCTTGTTTCCAGACAAATTTGAACATTTTACAATTTCTATTCATTTATATAAAGAAAAATTTGCTTACTTTGTAACTAACGATTGCTTAATCACTAAGAAGCACGGACACGCTACCGCCTAGTGTGTCGGTATTCAACACGTGTTAGACACCCACGTCTTGTCGATACGTGTCGGAGAAACCACGTGGGGTGTGACGACGATCCGCAAGTAATAAAGTGGACGTGAGTTCAAGTATCGATCCCACAGAGATTGTGTTAAATTGTATTTTAGATTACTATCTTAACCGGAACTAGAGATTTGCTTTGATTTGAGAATTTTGATTTTGAAAACTAAAACAAAGATTAAACTAAAAAATTAACAAATTTGATTTTAAACGAATGAAAATAAATGCGTTAGAATTATGAATTCATTTTGACTCTATCATCCATATCTTAACCAATTATTTAAATACAATTCACGGGTTTTGAAAATCCATATTCCTAATGTTGTTAAAACTTCCTTTCGGACAAGCAATAACGTTTATTCCTACACACGACCCAACTATATTTCTATGTTGAATACGAATGTGCAAGAAAGCATTAAAATAACTATGAATATTATAGCAGATAATACAAAGCATAGGGGTATATTTCTATCCCGTATCGGACTTTGTGACAATCGAAACAAGTCTAATGAAATTCTAATCTTTCAAACTTAAGAAATCACAACCTAAAATAATACAACTAGTGATCAAGTAATTGCATGATAGAAAAAGCATAATTCAATTGCTCAAAATCATGAATTGCATAAATTAAATAATAGATTAAAATATGGAGTCAAGAAATCAAAACTTCATCACAATTCCAACACAATTAACATAGCCTAGAAACGTACTAGAAAATACATAACAAGAGATATGAAAAGATGTAACCCAATTCATCTCCTTGCAATTGTATCTTCAATCTTGATCTTGGCGTGGTTTGGATCCTCGACACTTCGACAGCGTTTTGGCATGAATTTAGCAAGTTGGGAACCCTTAATTTCGTGCCCCAAGCCATGTATTTATAGATGTTCATGAGAATTAGGTTACTTGGGAAGAAAGAATGCTGAGTTTCAGGTCCAAATTAAATTCCAAAAGAGTTTCAACCGAACAAGGAAAGTTACCTTCGCGGAAGATTTTTTTGTCACTGCACAGCGTTTAGTATTTTGATCATATCTTTTTATTCCCTTATCCGATTTAGATGATTCAAAATTAGTTAGAAATATAACGTAAAGGGCTACAATTCTTCCTGAAATACGATTTTCTCAATTCTAACGTTTAAGACCCCGAAATTAGGTTTCAAAGTATGACTAAAAATTTGCTCGAAAATCTTGTGTGATTGGAATGAATTTATGGTAATATTCTTATCATATTTCATTCCCTTTTGACTTTTAATTGCATCCAATTGACTCCTAGCATTCTTCAAGTATCTTATCTTGATCCGAATCAACTATTGAATATTTGCAATTTGGTCCTTCTTCTTTTGATTTGTATACTTTAGTCCTTGAACTCCTAATTTCTTCCAATTTGGTTCTTTCTTTGACTTTTCTTCCAATTGACCCTTTTGATTTACTTCATCAACTCTTGTTTTTCACACTTTAGCTCTTTTATCATCCAAATGACTTGGTTTTGCTTCATTTCCTTTGTTTTCTTGACTTTGGATTATTTCTGAAATACAAACAATATTAACTAAATAAATAGCAAATATTCTTAAACAAACAAATAAAATCCTACTTTTAGAATAGAAATAAGTGTATAAAATACACTTATCAGGGTGTCCTTCTATTTTCGTGTTTTTTTAAGACCAAACACAATGCAAATATGTCACAGACATGATATGAAGAAACTAATATTGAGACGTTAGAAGCATTTATTTAATATATAATAGTAGAAGAGTTGGGAGATGATTTTCCACCCATGAATTCCCGCTCATCAGCAAAAAAAAGAAAGAAAAAATGTCCAAAAAATCCCGCCCGTCAACGTTGTAAAGAATTCTTCAGTCAAAAACTAGGGTTCAGGAGAGAGCGGCTCTTCTCTTCTCTTTTGCCATCGACTTCATCTATGGTAAATCCAGTCGGTTTCGTTCAGCTCAACTGGTCATAAACCTTGCCGATTGTCGTCGGACACCGCTCTTCTTCACTAGACACCATTCCTCTTAACTTTGAAGCTCCAGCATTTTGGTGTAAAATTTCTGTTGGTGGTCCAGGAAGCAAAAGAAATCGAGCTTAGATTTGGATTCAGTTTTACACCATTTTTCTTCACTAGACATCAGCCAAGGAAGGTTTGTGGTTAACACTTGACAGCTTCTATGTTGATTTTTTCACATAATCAAATAGTTGGTAAATGGTTTTAACTTTTATGTTGTTTCTGAAATGTGTTCTTTCTTTAACTTTAAAGCTTCAGCATTTCAAGTAAAATTTCTGTTGGTGGTTGAAGAAGCAAAAGAAAAGTGAGAATTTGTTTTCCATACTTCTATTTATTTGAGAAAAATTGTTCCTCATTTAGGTTATCATACCTATTTTTCAAATTCTGCCGAGCTTCGAATCATTTGGAACCTTTGAAAGAAGACGTGAGATAAGGCAACTTAAAGCAACCACTCAAAAGCCCTTCACGCTCATAACAGAGGCGTGTTTCGTTCATGCCTTTGGTGTTCATCGTTTGAGGATGATGGTAAAATGGAGACCAGATCCTTAATTTCAAGAACCTTGAGTTTCACCAAAACTTCACCCACTTCCTCTGCCAATTCAAATTCGTATCAGCAGAGGCAGAGGAGGATTGCCAGTGACACCTGCCTTTCGACCGTCCCTGGTAGCCACCGCCATTCTTTTCGACAGGATAATATGGGGAGGGCTGCATCTGATACTTATTTAATTACTCGGCTTAGCTTCAAGTTGTTGAGATATCTTGGGTAAAATTTCATTTTCTTTATCTTATTATCTTATATTTGTGAAAATGTTCTATCTTGTCATGTCCGCTGTAAAATTTTTATGGCATTAGTGTGTTTAACATCACATTTATTTGGGAAATTATTTTATTTTAAGTGGTAAATGTACAACAATCACTTTAATTGTTCCGAACTTGTGGCATCATCTAATAGTTCGTGTTGAAATATGATAAATTTTATCTTATCTTATGTCTTCAACACAATCCATTCTTGTGCTAGAACTTTGGCCCGGAAACACAAAAGTACTATATGTGCTTTTTTGAAAAGATTAGGCTTGGAATTATTGGAAGAATTTTGTATGTCGGAAGAACACTCCATTTTCATTGTTTATTTTATATATTTGTGCATGAAGTAATGTACAAAATTAAGATAGAGTGCAATAGTGATCTGAATGCATGATATTTCCTATGAGCTATTACTGAAGCAAAATTTTTCAAGCGTGTAATACCAAGGAGGTCTCAGCTTATGGATACCAAGAAACACACATCTTAGTCCTAAATCTATAATTTATCAATCTTCTCTATTCTACAGGACATTTAACAAGTCATTGTATCCATCCTTTGTAAACTAGGTAACGGTCGAACTAACGCAACCCCGTTTCATTTCTTATTGTACTGCAATCTTTTTACTGTTAAGATATTTTCTTTCTGTCAGGTCTTTTATTTTGTGATCAATTAAGTGCTCTTTATATCTGATGAAGCATGTAGTGCTTCTGTAAAACAATGTATTGCTTACAAATATTGTCATTCATTAATTTCTATGGTAGGCTATATTGATCTTTTTTTTTACTTCTGGATGCTTTCTGATCATTCATCTTAATTCAGGGTAGGGTACAGATGGATCACCCGTTTTCTCACCCTTGACTGTAATTCTTTCCTTCTTATTTCTGGTTTTGTTATTTTTAGATTATTTTGAATTTGTGATTTAGATATTAGATTATTTGATTTTTATAATGTTATTTGATTTTCAGAATATAATGTAAATTATAAATTTATATAGCATTATGTTATTTAGATTTTGATTTCTAGAATGGCTAGCATCTCCTTATTGTGTATTATTTTTAGCAAAAGTGTAGTAATGAGTGAGCAACGATGCAAATATCAAAAGAGGGCCGAGGGCTGGGAATCACAAGAGAGGATAGTCTTGAGAACGTGATTCTCTGTCGAGAGAAAGATGATGATCGTGCTCTATTCAATGAAGTTCAGACCAAAGAAAAATAGAATTTCTTGCTTCAATCGAATCTGTAATTTCTCAGATTTGTTTATAAAGAATCAAAACCCTCTGCTGCAGTGTGCAAAATGATGACTTTAAGAATCTAGCATATCTATTACGTGTGATTGTTTTGATTTTATGTAGATAGGAACTGGAAATTTTCTTGATCCTAATTCCCGACAAGAAAATTTCGGATATAAACTCACTTGTGAGAGTATTGGAGATGTTCCGTAAAATGATAATGAGTTACATTGCAATCAGCAATCTGGAACTGTCATAATTTAAGCATTCTATATATATGTATACGTATCACACCCGTGCGTTGCATGAAAGAATAATTTGGAACTGTTATAATTTAAGCATTCTATATACTTGTACCCACTTTTCACGGGCTATATTATTTTTTAATTGTTGGTGTATCTGCATATACTTAAAGCTATCTAGGATTACAAATCTACAATCAATTTTTGATTCATTTATTTAACTAGATCCCAGACACAGAGCTTTGTTTAGACATATTTCATTGAAATAATGTTTTGAGAATGAGACGATGTGTAGGTTGGATGTAGGTCATTGAACTAGATAAATGATTTAAAATTCAATGGTGAATGACACCAAACTATTGTTGTTTATTAGCATTTACTTTAGTTAAGCAAAGTGTTTAGAAGGATATAATTGTGTGTTCATTGTGAAATAAGACTGCTTAATTTGTTCCTAAATGATTTCTTTATAATAGAGAGAATATGCTCTACTCATATCATTAGGTAATTACAAATGGGTATTGCTTGAATTAAGAAGAGAACAAAATGTCTTGTAAGAACACAGGATTGGAGTCAACTTCAAAGAACATTATTTCAAAAAATCTCTCTTATTTTTTTTATTTTTTTAGCTTTGTATTGGATGTTTATGTGCTGCCCAGATATAAATATGGATTCTAATGTAAGTATATATATCAACAATATGCCCCTTTTTTTTAGTAATTTGCTTCCTGGACTTATTGGGAAATTTTGGTTTTAGAATGTGGGTAGTGCCAGACTGATAATTTGAATAAAATATTACCGTTGGAAATTACTTGTGAGTATATTATAAACTGTTTTGGTTTCAATTAATGAGAATTATATTTTGCATGTATGCAGAATGATGTTGTTCAGCATTTGTATTTGGGAAGATACTATAATCATCCTCTGTGGTCATCTATATTATGGGCTGTGTCTTTGTAAAATTAAACAAGTTTTTTTTTAGATGGCGAAGCAGTTGATGAGAGGTATTGATCGAGGTGGAGCCGCCAAATGTACTCTCGATACTTGATCGGAGCAGCCATAATGATGTTGGGAGCAGTGTTTCCCGTGGGTTATACTTATTATTTTAGTGGTACATGTAATTGTTTGCACTACACAAAATTCACCAAGAAAACTTATAAATCGCAAGACTGGAGGTTCCAGTGGAGTCAAAGTTTCTGAACAAGAGGAAACTGTTACTTTGCTCATGTTGCTGGTGTTAATGAGGTCAAGGAGGAGCTAGAAGAAATTGTGGTATGTTAGATGCTCCTCAATATTTTGGTTTTACTTGCACAATAGGATTGTAGTTCTTTTAGATTTGGAGATGTATTTCTAATTCATGAATTTCTTTACTGAATTTTGAGATGGTATGTTAGAATAATTTCTTTTAGATGCCCCTCAATGATTTCTAATCCAACAAGTTTCACTACAAATGTTGTTTTTAAAGAAAATTTTCAAAACTTAGTTTGATTTTGTCAATCTACCGAACTTAAATATTGATTACCAACGTCCAATTATATTGCTTTTTGTTCATCACTTTATTATGCCATTTTGTTCATCACTTCCCATTGCAAACAAATATAAAGATAGTGTCATTCGTGCATTGCACGGGTATATACTAGTTTATGTAATTCTGTATCAGGGTGCAAAGAGAACTTGATAGATGATTTCTCTCTGAGAACGATGTCAAGAGCTTGAACAATTTTTTGGAGAAATCAAGATGTCTTCTCTGTATGAATTCCTTGATGAAAAGATCGGCAGTAGAATCAAATTTTATTGATATCTTGAAATCACGCTCCCTCTTGAAGATATGAAGCAAACAGTGTAAAGATTTCAATTAGTCAATAAAATGAGATGACTACAAGCATGTATAACTAATCTTGTCTAAGGAAAAGTAACTCGATGCAGTAAAATCAATAGAAAAAAATGACGGCCATAATTGACGAGGAAAGAGATGAAATAACAAGGGGAAGAAACAGAAAAGAAGACTTACAATTGCGCCTCAAACATTTTTAACATTGCATTGTGACTTTTTAACCAACTTCTTGTTTTCTGACAAATTTGGACATTTTCCATTTTCTATTAATTTATATAAATAAAAATTTACTTACTTTGTAGCTAACAATTGCTTAATCACTAAGAAGCACAGACACGCTACCGGCCAGCGTGTCAGTATTCGACGCTTGTTAGACACCGACATGACACCCACACATTGTTGATACGCGTCGGAGAATTCATGATGCGAACCCCTTCGGTACATTAATCGAAAATTCTCAAAACAATTTAATACAAAATTCAAGAAAGCTAAAGTGGTAAAATAAAGGATAAACACCTTAACCCAAGTTTAAATCTAACCCAAAATTCAAGGATTAACTAACCTTAGCCCAATGGGTATCAACTAAACAAATTTCAAGGTGACGAAAAATAAACAACAATACAAGAATAATAATACTCAAGCAATGTTGATTAACTTCTAAGAAAAAATACAAGAGCAAATGAGGTTTAACCATACCTCAAAAGGAGTCACTCTAGACTAAGCTCTCAAGAGCATTACCATGAACAACCAAGTTATTTTTGAAATGAAAAGAAATGTGTATATAATGTACAATATGGATAAAATGTGTAATTTCGAAAATTGCAACAAAAACGGAGTGTTTCAGTCGATCGAAATGGGTCTTTCGGTCGACTAAGCCTCAGTCGAACGCGACTGAGGTTGCCTTCAAAAATCTCTGCAGACTTTCGGTCGACCGAAATTGGCTGAGTCCAATTTCTTCTTCTTTTTGGCTCCAACTTGATTATCGGCTTGCTTTTCTTGACTTTAATTACTTATTTAGCCTCAAATCTTGAACCTCCTTAGCATCGAATCTCGTCATGGGTCCCACAGTCTTGCGCATCGAGATTTGACTTTCTCGGTTCTCATCATCCCCTCCCTCTTGAAAATGATTCAACCTCGAATCTCACTTGAGTGCACTGTCTGAGACTCTTTGAACTTTAATCTTGCAACATTGTGGATCACAGGTTCATACGTTGAAGTTGGACCTTTGCGATTCTCATCATCTCCTCCATCTTGAAAGAGATTCGACCACGAATCGACACCTACAATAAAAATAGAAAATTCAGACACAATAAATGTAACTGAAATTTCATACTCACCGTGCAAAATAAATTTGTAGGCGTTGCCAAAAACTTGAGATGCGCCAACACCGCAAAGTAGCAATTTGAATTTTATTTGATCGGGAGGTCGCTCCTTCCACGAATGGGAATACATCCGGCCACCTGGATCAAATGGAATATGCTTACCGCCATGGTTGGCATTGGAAGCACATTGCATACCAATTTCCCCAATTGGAAGCCCGAGCCTCCTACATAGGGGCTTAACCAAAGGTGCATTCTCGTGCTCACCTAAACCAACTCTTTCTTCAATAAACATATGCATAAAGTTCAACGGAGTTAATAGGTTAAAGTCACAAGCAACTTTAAGTGGAGAAAACTTGCTAATATGATGAACAATTAAATTGCAAGCAAATTTAACAACCACAAAATTAGAACCAACTTCGTGCAAATGCACGACTTCCCGAAAGAAAATATTAGCTATGTTGATGGCCTTGTTGGTTTTGTGGCGTGCAATCAAATGTAACATTTTAACACTCCCACCAACAAAAACAAAATAGCATCATTTTCTTTCTTTGTTCCAAGTAAACCTACTATAAAATTCATAGAATTAATAATCCAAGGTTTACTCAGTATGGGCAAATATGTATGAAATTCTTGGGGCAAAAACTTGAGTTTAGCCATTTTACAAGTTCGGTATTTACTATAAGTGCAAACATGTTCAATACCAATCTTCAAATTATACCAATAAAATTGATCACATAATACTCCTGAGACCCCGTTGAATTTAAATCGCCCCATCAAACAACGATCATGTGTCTCTCTCATTAGCAATTTGCACATGGCACATTTAAAAAGAAACAATCCAATTTTCCAAAACAAATAGTTATCATGCCCATAGAATTCATAATGATATCGCTCACAACATGATTCATAAATGTTTAAAAAATTTGGATTATTAACATGCATGCCCTTAACATGTTCAAAATAAAATGAGGGGCCATCAAGAAATGTTAGAAGTGAAGTCATATTATCACCAAGACATCTCAATAAATTTCTCCCATGGACTCCCCTAGTTAGCAATTTCTTTAGAGAGAAAATATGCACGTCAAGCATATTTTCACAAAACAAGGATTCAATATGCCCATGAAATGTACTATATGCAACATTTTCATAAAAGGATTTGGTACTTATGCAATTGGGCACATGTAACAAGTTGCATTTACAAATTAAGCATTCATCATGATAATGATCCTTATCACATTTTACATTTTCACAAGTCAACAACACACTGGTCAAATCTACATCAAGAGCATACAACCCTCTAATGTATTCAAAACACAATAACCTTATATTCAAAGAAATGTTAGGGCATACCTCCTAGATGTTGCATTGGTTATCCCCCTTTTTTTTTTTTACTTCGGTTGTACTCGTTGTTGTAGGAAAATGTTTCCATGAATTTCTTCCACACGGCATGCCTTTGGAGCTCCTTGTTGCTTTGATAAGTATGCTTAACGATCCCCTGCAACAAATAAATAACCAAGTTAGGGAGGGAAGTGTTAGAATATTCAAGAGTAAAGAACATTATGGGGTGATCTTTTCTCTCAATTTTCTTGGTGGCACTCATCACTTCCTCACATTTTTCTGAGGTAGGAACCCCAACTCTCGGTTCTTCTCTTACCTCTCCTTTTACTGGAATCGTGGCTCCAACCCTCATCGCCTCTCCTTTTTCTAGGGACGTGGCCCCAACTCTCAGGCTCTCATTTTTGCTTTCTTCAATTTTCTCAATTGAATTCTCTTTTATTTTCCTATTCTCCCTTTCTTTTTCTTCTTTTTCCTTTTCCTTTTCTTTTTCTTTCTCCTTCTCTTTTTCTTCCTCGAATTCCTTCTTGAGCTTCATTTGGTCTTTGTATACTTCTTCCGGGCTCAAAGATAGGATCACAACCTTTTTTTTATTCATTTTGAAGCTACACCGGTTCCTCCTCCTATCAAGATTCGCATTTCGCTCACATCGCTAAGGTTTTCCCAAAATTATGTGAGTATTGTGTATTGGAACTACATCACATATCACTTGGTCACTATAGGTTCCAATGTTGAAAGTAAGAAGAACTTGTTCACTCACTCTCACTTTCCCATCGTCACCCAACATTTGAAATACATAGGGATTAGGATGCTTCATAACCGGTAACCCCAATTTCTCCATCCTACTAACACTCACCAAATTAGTTTCAATCTCCTCATCTATCATGAGACTACATGGTTTATCACTCACTAGGCACCTAGTGTAGAAATTATCATTCTCATGTTCCTCCATCTCATTAGTATGGGCCATAGATTGTGGTGGCCTAGCATTTATCTCCTTCATTACTTCTCTACTTTCACTACCTTCCCTCCTATTGAATGATGAAGTCTTCATTTGCTCAATATCAACCTTCTCATCCATCTCATCTCCACTCCTATCTACCCATTCTCTTCTTCTTCTATACATTCTCCCATCTCCTTCAACTTCCCTTTCATTATCCCAAACATTTCTTCGAATTTTCCTATTCAAACTCCAATCTCCTTCAACTTCTCCACTTTTACCCATTTCATGGAGTGATGAATTTTGCATTCTCACACTATCAATATTTCATTAACTCCATTCCTCATATCTACCCATTTTCCTCTTTTCCTATGCAAGCTCCCATTTTGTTCACCATCCGCCTTATTTCTCCAAACATCCCCACATTTATTCCTCATTCTTCTATTATCTCTTCCTTTTACTTCATTATTAGTTGATGTACTCTCCCCTCTTGTTCCCAAATTTTCTAACCCACCCCCAATCTTCTCCATTTGTCTACACATGGTGGTTGAAAGATTTTGTAACAAGTACTTCAAATCTTGAATTTGAGCATTGGAATTTGACATGGTGTGCAAGTGTGAAAGTGTCCTCACAAGAATATTTTTCACTCGTGTTTCACTCAATTTATGCTTTTACCCTCTAATGAACTCACCACTCTTGCCTTTTTCCACTCAAAATCTCATTTTTCAAGTTCTCCAAGGAAGGTAATCAATTAAACCACAAAGTATAATTCTTATGAAGTCAAGGATCACAAAAAAAAAAAAAAAAGGAATTTATAACAAGTAAATACAATAGCAAGTGGAATTTATGTGCTTGCTAAACTCAAAAAGAACAATATTTATGTGATGTTAGGAACACAATTTTAGCAATGGGATTGACAAACCACAAATAATAGGCAAGGCATAGATGTAGAACACTAAGCACAAGGAGTGTAAATTTTCAATGAGATAATTTATCAAACACTTTGTACTCAATTTTTGAAAGACCTTGAATGTGGATAATGTAGATATATGAAAACCCCCAACAACACAATTGTGGCAAGGAATGAATGATCAACAATTACCCAATGTATGGAGCAAGTGATATATAGAATAAAATGTTGATGACACTCTCAATAATGAGAATTGGATAGCCCCAAGTAATTAGCAATATATGAGCATTGAACAATAAAGCGTTAATGGAGTATTTTTCATTAGGACAATTTATCAAACACTTTGAATACACAGTTTGGAAAGTGTATGTTTTGTAGTGAATGAATATGAAATTTCCCAAACAAACTCACAATCAATATACCCAATACATGGAATCAACAATACACATGGACATATAAATTTTTCCCATTTTTTCTCAATTTTTGGATTTTTTTTTTTTTTTTGAATAACAACAACAATAATGTAAAGATAGGTTTACCAAACTAGAGTCAAGCTCTGATACCAAATGATGCAAACCCTTTCTGTATATTGATCGAAAATTCCTACAACAATTTAATACAAAATCCAAGAAAGCTAAAGTGATAAAATAAAGGATAAACACCATCACTCAAGTTTAAATCTAACCCAAAATTTAAGGATTAACTAACCCTAACCTAATGGGTATTAACTAAACAAATTTCAAGGTGCCGGAAAATAAACAACAACATAAGAAAAATAATATTCAAGCAAAGTTGATTAACTTTCTAGAAAAAATACAAGAACAAAGGAGATTTAACCTTACCTCAAAAGGAGTCTCTCTAGACTAAGCTCTCAAGAGCATTACCATGAACAACCAAGTTATTTTTGAAATGAAAAGAAATGTGTATATAATGTACAAAATGGGTAAAAGGTGTAATTTCGAAAATTGCAACAAAAATTCCGTTTTTGTGAAACGGAGTTTTTCGGTCGACCGAAATTATTTCGGTCGATCACATGGTTGACGGAAATGGGACTTTCGGTCGATCAAGCCTCAGCCGAATGCGACTGAGGCTGCCTTAAAAAATCTCTGCAGACTTTCGATCGACTGAAATGACTTTCGGTCGACCGAAATTGACTGAGTCCAATTTCTTCTTCTTTTTGGCTCCAACTTGATTCTCGACTTTAATTACTTATTTAGCCTCGAATCTTGAACTTCCTTAGCATCGAATCTCGTCATGGGTCCCACAGACTTGCACATCGAGGTTTGACTTTTTCGATTCTCATCAATCCACGTGAGATGTCCTTCTATTTTCCTTTTTTAAGACCAAACACAATGCAAATACTTCACCGACATGCTATGAAGACACTGATATTGAGACGTTAGAAGTATTTATGTAATTTTGTATCAGGGTCGAAAGAGAACTTGATAGATGACTTCTCTGTGAAAACGATATCAAATGATTGAACAATTTTTGGGGACATCAAGATGTCTTCTCTGTATGAATTCCTTAAGATGAAAAAGATCGGCAGTAGAAGCAAATTTTATTGATAAATTGAAATCACGCTCCCTCCTGAAGTTATGAAGCAAACGGTGTAAAGATTTCAATTAGTCAAAAAAACGAGATGATTACAAGCATCTATAACTAATCTTGTCTAAGGAAAAGTAACTTGGTGAAATAAAATCAATAGAAAAAATGACCACAATAATTGACGAGTAAAGAGATGAAATAACAAGGGGAAGAAACAGAAAAGAAAACTTACAATTGCGCCTCAAAAAGATTTTAACATTGCATCGTGACTTTTGAACTAACTTCTTGTTAATGTGAAGGAAAAAAATTATAACTACTTTATCTGATTTTGAGCATCATGAATCTTTGAATCATGGATTTATATCTTGTGTACCAATTTATTGAATGTAATCGATAATATTTTTATAAATAAGTTAGATAAATTGTTATTTGAGCAAATTTAATGACCATCAAGATCATCAATCTTTTGAGACTTGTGAATACGAAAGAATTATGAAGAAATATGATTTGCCATGTCCGCTTTGATATAGAATCGTTTGAGTTGTACGACACAAGATGCATTATTTTCATAAAATGTATTCATTTATACTTGTTTGACTTAGTCAACATGATAGTCCATTGAAACACAAATTTTTATTTTAACGCATTTTTCTCTTTTTTCTTTTAAACAGATATTCTTCAATACATTTTTCTCTCTCTATTTTTTGACCACACTGATAAGTACGTTTTCTTACTTATCTTGACTTTAAATTTAGATAATTGTAAGTATTTTAAGATGTGATATTCCTAATTATGTTTTGATTTTATTTGTTTTAGGAAAAATTCGATTTTAGATGCAATTGAAGACTAAACGAAATCAGTTCTATGGTATTCGATTACTTTTGTTACATTTGCTGTAACTTGTTCCTAGACATCACCCAACAGTTCTATAGTATTCGATTACTTTTGTTACATTTGCTGTAACTTGTTCTTAGACATCACCCAACATCAGTTCAGCTTGTGAAAGACGAAAAGTGTTCGTTGTCATTATAACCATGTCTGGTCGGGAACGAATGTCAGTCATGGTGATTGGTGAGTACAATTCACTCTTTAACATATCCCGACTCTAAATTTCATCGTCAAACCGGTCACAGGAAACTACATTGTCTATCAGTTGTTAGAGTAGATGCAGCTTCATGAAATTGCTGAACCATCATGGTATGTTCCTAGTCTTACTAATGCCTTTGGGTGGTTGAACTCCACCTTCTGCATTTTTCTCTAATAGGTTAATTGAGTGAGACGAAAATCTCCATCCTTGTCACATCCCTGTTAGCCTGCTCAGAAAATGCAAACATTAAAGTTGATATTAAAGATTGCAGCAACAGAAACAATAATCATTAAATTGATGCTTATAAGAAGAACCCGAAATCAGGCTAAATATACAGATGGTCGCATAAAATTGAACTCTAGTGTTTTCCCTCAAAAACTTGAAGTCGCATAAAATCATGTTGGAGCAATCATAGGACCTTCAAGGAAGTCAATATTTATCTCTAAAGAAATCATAAATGAGATCAAGCCTAATGATTTGGTTTATACTCTTCATAACTATTACTTCCACAGCAAAGTACGCCCAGATCTTGTCTTTCCCAGTTTCCATAACCCCTTTCAAAATGGTTAACCCCGGTCACGGGTGGACCGAGAGCATGACGAGCACTCGCGTTTGCTCGTGCTGGATCCATCAAAAAAAAATTAGTTGGAATTTTTGGCATTTTTTTGAAAAATACAATTATTTTACTGAAATTCGCTCGTGCTGAAATTTTTTTTATTGATATCCGCCACTAACCCAGTCCTCTAATTATGTCAGCAATTTCAAGAAACAAACCTCTCCGTTCACAAAGCATCTGCCAACAAAGGAAAACATTAAGCGTGTGTTTGACCCCAATTTTTCACAATTTTTTTCCATTCATCCGTTTGCTACAGTTGGGCTTCGGTCCAAAAGTGTAGGCGTCGTACTCGTACAGAAGTCAAAAAATTTCTTAGTTTGCTACAGTAGGATTTGGTCAAAAAGTGTAGTATAAGTACACATGTCAAAATTATACACACATGCAAAAGGATTATGGGCCCTGCCAACTCTGTCTTGCCACTGTAGAAAATCGAGTTTTTCTAAAGAACATGGGCTCAAACACACGCTAAGGGAAAAAAACATCTGCCGCATTAAGAAACTAACAATTTTCAATTAGCTTGTGACATTAATCATACGTTAACAAGTGCCAACAGTATGGACTATAAACTATAATCCCTACTTTCGAGCACAATGATAATCAATACTGTCTCTGTCCCACAAAGATAAACTTATTCCAATTTTCACACAGATTAAGAAATGATAGTTAATATAATTGAAACATTAAATTTTACCCACATTTTTTCATATATACCCTTATGTCTTCATTTAAAATATCCAATTAAATTAATCTATTCGGTAATGTACTTTTTTTGGTTTTAAACCAATTTTTAAATTATACAATTTTTCAAATCAATCTCTAACCATATATATTTTCTCTCTTCACTTTTCAACCATCCATCTACTTAAAAAATCACAAAAAAAAAAAATGATTTTAATCCGTTGCAAGCTGCCGAACAGTGGCATTATATTGAAACTCATAATGGCCTTCGGGTTTGTTGACAGATTGCAACATTTCCCAAAAAAATGGATGACCAAATCAGAAACAAAACTTTCCAATGACATTGTGGATCCAAGTGCCCCCAAATTTGAACCAAAAATTCATTTATTCGTCATTGAGCCAGTCTTTAGTATGGATGAATTGCGGTGTATGTATATATAGAGATAGTGATTAGAGAGAGGCAAGAGAGAAGGTGGATGGTTTGTATGGAAAACCATATCAAATGACGGTGCATGTGTATAAATGAAACTGATTTTATAATTCCCAAGCTGAGTTAATTAAATGGTTGAAAAATCCATTCAATTTTCACTAAAATTGAATATATTTGGATTAATACCAAGGTATATTAATTAGGGACATATGAGAAAATGAAAAATAAAATACATGTTCAATATGATAAGTAGTATATCTTTGTAGGACGGACGAAAATAGTATACAAGCTTATCTTTGTGTGATGGATGGAATATAAAAAAATAAAAATAAAAGGCAAATCTCATGCAGATTATAGTGAATTATCCTCAATGTAAGACTTACTTCCCAACACCATTGTTTTCACTGCAATGGAGAAGCATTATACATTTTTTGTTGGGATATTTGACCCAAATTAAGAATGAAAATATCTTGGATAATTGATTTCCCTATTAAAGTGGTTAACTTGGAGACCAAGTTAAAGGTAAAAAGGAAAATAAAAGACTTTATTTTGGATTTTGGTATTTTACTTCAATAAAGAAACTTAATTGAACACGAATTCTACATATTCTAGGGATTGTTTTTACCTATAAATATGTGTGTTTGGGAGTCATAATATTGTGAATCTTATGTGAAACTAATTAGAGAAAATTGGAGAGATTTATCTTTGTAGTTTCTTGTGAACTCGTTGTGGGATAATTCAAAGGGTAGAAACTTGAGTTAGATAGAAGTTAATTATTTGTATTTTCTCTATAGTCTATGGAATTGGGTTGGTGAGTGAAATTCTATATAATTGTATTAATTTATTATATAGTGAAATGCTTTGACGATCCGCAAATTTTGCGTCGTTGTTATTTATTTTCTTGTTGCTCAATTATTTCTTGAACATTAAAAGATCATGTGAGTTCAAGAAGTGGAATCAACGTGTAATTCCCAACAAGTGGTATCAGAGCGTCGGTGGTTCGAAGATTTTTTTGGAACAAAAGAAAATATGTCTGTCAAGTACGACGTGAAGAAATTTGATTGGATAATTAATTTTGGCTTGTGGCAAGTACAAGTCAATGATATTTTAATTCAGGCGGGTATGCACAAAGTTTTAAAAGGAAAACCAACCGAGAGTTTTGACAAAGGAGAAGAAAAGAAACTGAATCCAGCAAGAGTGATGAAGATTTGGATTTGAGAGCTGCTAATACAATACGACTTTGTTTGGCCAAGAATGTTCTTGCAAATGTTCATGGGATATCTGTTGCTAAGGAACTTTGAGAAAAACTGGAAGAGTTGTATCATTCTAAGAACTTGTCAAATCGCTTGTATCTGAAGGAACAGTTTCATTCGTTGAGAATGAGCGCAGATACAAAAATCTCTGACCGTCTTAGTGTTCTTAACGAGATTGTTTCTGAACTGGAATCTATTAGAGTCAAAGTTGAAGATGAGGATAAAGCGTTGAGGCTCATCTGGTCTCTTCCATCCACATTTAAGCACATCAAGCCGATTTTGATGTACGGGAAGGAAACGATGAACTTTGTAGAAGTTACAAGTAAGTTGATCTCTGAAGAACGGAGATTAGGTGGAGGCGATAATTCATCGGGAAATAATTTGCTTGTTACTGAAAAGTAGAAGAAGGGTAACTCCATGAAGAAGAAAGTTGTATGTTGGAACTGTGGACAATCCGGTCACGTAAGAAGAAATTGTCCAAAAGGTGGAGCAGACTCGGCTGATTGCTCGAAGGTGGACAATGCGACTCTCCTGTTGGAGAGCAGTGAAGATGTACTCTGAGTAAGATGTGACATCCTCATGGCATGATGCCAGTTTCCATGATAGAGGATGTGTTTTTACTGGCGGGTGCTTGTGTTTGCACACGGCATTGGTTTGACTTGGATGCAAGGTGTGTGGTTAAATTGATGTCGATGGCTGATGGGCTCCTATGAAAAATCAAACAATAGGATTGACACCATAATTTTCAGCAATTTTGTTTTTGACATGAGCCGATGAAAAGTTCGGAGTTTGTTGATAATTCTTAGTGATTATACTTATATGGTGTAGTATGGGATCGTCAAAGTGGAAAAAGCTTGCCTATTTACCTAATGATTATTTTTTGAATATTTTGGCTTAGATGAATTTGTGTCAAGGGGGAGATTGTTGAGATATTTGACCCAAATTAAGAATGAGAATATCTTAGACAATTGATTTCCCTATTAAAGTGGTTAACTTGGAAATCAAGTTAAATGTGAAAAGGAAAATAAAAGACTTTATTTTGGTATTCTACTTCAATAAGGAAACTTACTTGGACACGAATTCTACATATTCTAGGGGTTGTTTTTACTTATAAATATATATGTTAGGGAGTCATAATATTGTGAATCTTATGTGAGACTAATTAGAGAAAATTGGAGAGATTTATCTTTGTAGATTCTTGTGAACTCTTTGTGGGATAATTCAAATGGTAGAAACTTGGGTTAGGTAGAAGTTCATTATTTGTATTTTCTCTATAGTCTATGGGATTGAGTTGGTGAATGAAATTTTATATAATTGTAATAATTTATTATATAGTGAAAGGCTTTGGCGATCCGAAAATTTTGCGTCGTTATTATTTATTTTCTTGTTACTCAATTATTTCTTGAACATTAAAAAATCCTGTGAGTTAAAGAAAGGGAATAAACATGTAATTCAGTAATTCCCAACATTTTTTTCGCCCTTCTTTTGGACACAAAATGGCTCTCTCATAATCCTTTATATAGTATGAACATTAGACAATATGAGATGTAACAGAATCCAATGATTACTGTTCGTGTGAATCCCGCAAGCACATGGGATCGTTGACAAGTAATAATTGTGATGAGTTGAGAGTATCTCCCACGAGGAATAATGTTTAGTCCTAATTATCAGTTTATCGTCGATTCAATTAATTGAAACAATAAATAAAAAATGGTTTTGTTTGTCTATCTATTCTAAAAAATTGCAATGAATAAAAATTAAATAAAAACAAATGTTTGCGAGTAAAATATGAATGGGGAGCATGTATTGAAATCCGAATCCACTTGTTACCATCTATCTCAATTCAACCATTTTGTAGTTTAAATTATTCATGTGTTACTTGACAATCGAAAATTCACATGCAATTAACTTTCTTTTCCAAGACAAATTAAATATATCCTAAACATGAAACGAATCTATTCCTAGTCCGAATACGAATGTTTAGTACGGATTAAATCACACAATTATCAAAGAGATTGATAAGATTCGAGACACGGAAGAAACGTCGAAAAGTTTCGAACTCAGGTTGTGGTTGGACGGATGAATCATGACCCGATATTCACGACGCGATGGCTCGACGATGCGGAATAAAGAACCAAGACTTTCGAAACGCCACAAGGATTTACCCAATCTCCTTGATGAGTTTCTGGTTTTGAACGCCACAAATACTCTCGCGAATATTTGATAAGTTCTGGATGAACGCTACAAGATAATAAATCTTGATAAGTTCGGGTTTGTAATATGAATCCACACATTAAACAATTGAAAAACATTCAATCTCTTTTTATTCAATAATCAAAGTCTAATTACAATGAATGGAAAAAGCGTATAAATAAACAAACAAAAATCCTAGTCGCTAATTTACTCAAAATAGAATTCTAATTAGACTAAAATTCTAAAATAGGCAAACAAATAATTAAAGACGGAAAAATAATCAAAATCCCTGAAATTCCGGAAAATTAGATTTACGGCCGTGATGAACTCATTTACGGTCATAAATGAATTTTTGTTTAAGACTTACGGCCGTGACCATATTCTTTACGGCAGTAATGAAGGTGCTGCTCAAATTTGCGATAACTGTGTTACGGCCGTAATTCCAAATGTTACGGTCGTAAAAGGTCTGCTGCTTAATTTTCTGGTTCTTTTCGACACGGTTTGATCTTCGAAGCTCATCGAACCTGTTGAATTCTTGTTTTGGCTTGAATATCTAAATTTTCCCGTCAAGCCTGCTATGACTCCGGTTGTCGAGGGTCCGGAACACATCATACCCTCCTTCTTTAGGATGATTCGTCCCAAATCATAACTTTGTTCCTGTTGTTTCACTTCACCTCCTGGATCAAACGGAAAATTTCTGCTTCCATGCCATGAGTTCAATAAACTATGCTCCTTTGATTGGAAAACATGGAAGAGATGGAGCTTGAACTCCCTTTGCCATACGTAGTGTGGTTGAAGCTTTCAAACGTAATTAACCTGCAAAAAAGATTTAAACAAAATGGGGAGGGACATGTTAGCTTCATGAGGTACAATGTATGGATCCTTGTATTAATGATAAACCACCACCAACTCCCCTTCTTAAACTACGAGACTCTTCTCTTCGCCTCTTTCCTCCTCTGCAATTTCTTGTTCAATTTTTTTATCTTCAAACTCAACCACATCTCCGACCTCCACATTTGAATCACCACGTTCATGTACTACCTCATCACGACCAAAATGTGGATCTTCCAATTCAAAGCTCAAAATTTGAACTTCTACCCCAACTTCCAATTTTTCTTCATCAAATTTTTGAGTTTGATCACCTAACTCCACATTTTCATCTCCTACCACAAAATTCGGGGTCTCTTCAACTACTTCTAATTCATGTTTCAAGCATCCCTCCTTCTTTTCAACATTCATATCACGATGCTCAACTATAACATGTATTTCACTCTCCTCCAGCCATTTAATCACCGCCTTTCGTTTCTCTTCTTTCCTTTGTAATTTAGCCAAATATTTTTTTTCTGCCTCCCGTTCACACTTCAATCTTTCTTCATAAATTTCTTTTTGAATTTTCAAAATTGCTTTTGGATCAATCCCGGCTCCTCTCTTAACCCCGATTCCATCCCTAAGTTTAGGATCACGCCTATAATCATTACGATTTGCTTGAGATCGCCCATTTTTCAATTTCCCTTCCCTTTCATCTAATTTATCCAACCTCATCAAAGTTTCATTCAAAAATCTCCACATGCGATCTTTATCATTATCGTTTTCCCTTCTAGATGGATATTTTTCTTGAAAATTGGACATTATAGAATTTATGTGGAATGAATGGAAAAGAACAATAAAATAAGGATCAAGAAATTCAAGAAAGTGGTTATTGAATGGACTCTCTCTTTTTTTTAAATTTGGATGAATTTTCGGGAAAAAAAAATCTTTTTTTTTTTTTTTAAATCCAAAAATTTGAAAACGAACACGACAAAACAAACAGAATAGGATTTGGATAATAATCGAACAAAATAAACACTTTTGAATTTTTGTTGGATTTTTATATGAATCAAAACTGAAAAAAATTTACTGGCACGAAGAACACTCAAGAAAATAAATACTCAACAACAAGATATGGATAATTCTTATGACAGACTCGATGATAAACATAAGAATTAAACTGGATAGAAAAACCTGAATTCAGAGTCCAGCTCTGATACCAGTCACCAGATGATAAGATTCGAGACGCGGAAGAAACGCCTGAAAGTTCCGAACTCAGGTTGTGGTTGGACGGATGAATCATGACCCGATATTCACGACGCGATGGCTCGACGATGCGGAATAAAGAACCAAGACTTTCGAAACGCTACAAGGATTTCCCCAATCTCCTTGATGAGTTTCTGATTTTGAACGCCACAAATACTCTCCCGAATATTTGATAAGTTATGGATGAACGCCACAAGATAATCAATCTTGATAAGTTCGAGTTTGTAATATGAATCCACACATTAAATAATTGAAAAACATTCAATATCTTTGTATTCAATAATCAAAGTCTAATTACAATGAATGGAAAAAGCGTATAAATAAACAAACAAAAACCTTAGTCGCTCATTTACTCAAAATAGAATTCTAATTAGACTAAAATTCTAAAATAGGCAAACAAATAATTAAGAATGGAAAAATAATCAAAATCCCCGAAAATCCAGAAAATTAGATTTACGGCCGTGATGAACTCATTTACGGCCGTAAATGACTTTTTTTTAAGACTTACGGCCGTGACCATATTCTTTACTACCGTAATGAAGGTTCTGCTCAAATTTGCGATAACCGTGTTACGGCCGTAATTCCAAATGTTACGGCCGTAAAAGGCCTGCTGCTTAATTTTCTGGTTCTTTTCGACACGATTTGATCTTCAAAACTCGTCGAACCTGATGAATTCTTGTTTTGGCTTGAATATCTAAATTTTCCCGTCAAGCCTGCTATGACTCCTGATAAGTGTGCTTTACACACTTATTTATTTCCTAAATTAGCAATTTAATTGACAAATTGAGCAAACATCTACTTATAAATTGTGTTTATCTTGTACAATTAGGTACAAACTCAAGTGGAAAGAAAATAGACAAGATTGAAGAGCAATTGAGCGAAAAGAAGAGCAATTTCGATGTCCAAGGACCTAATATAAAGAAATTAAAAGTTTGGGGACTCAGTTGCAACATCTCAGAAAGATGGAGGACCTACCTTGCAAATATTTTAGGGGCATATTTGTAACAAAAGTCAAAATTGGAGGACTAAATTGAAGAAGACCAGAAGATGGAGGACTCAATTGCAATCATGAAAGGACAAAGTTGCCTGGTGAACCACGCGATCACGTGTATCGATTAGGTGGCGCTCGCGAATCAAGCCTATAATCCAACCCGAGAGTTTTCAAGTCTACCCCGCGATCGCGAGGCATTAAACCACGCGATCGCGTGGTCAAAAAATTGAGCAATAACTCGGTGCGACTCGGTTCGGCCCAAATGCTGTTGTTCGCGGATCCACACGAAAATGGGTGTTTTTAGGGTATTTTTGCTAGGGTTTGCTTATAACTTGGCTCTCCATTCTAGCCTCTTTCCCTCTCTTCTCCCCTTTTCCTCTTTTCTTTCTTTTTCTTTTCTTTTCTTTTCTTTGTCTTTGATTTAGTTTGTAATTTAGTTTGTAGTCTAGTTTTGTTTCTTAGTTACTAGCACCCATTGGAGTAAAGAAGCAAGAAGTAAGTGGAAATACAAAGCATTGTTGAAAGATTCTTGGAGCAAAAATCAAGGAAAGTGTTGTATTTCATTTTTCTTGTATTTTTATCCTTAATTTCTATATTTTGTGATGTATTTTCATAAACCTTATCTTTTGTGAAATATTTATATAATGAGCTAGTTGTTTTATGTTGGGATGATTGATGTAGCTTAACTTAGTTTAAGTAATTTTAATATTTGTTTATTAATTTTGAGCTTATTTCATGTGTGTTTGTTATTGAGATTATTCCATGTGTTTAATTGATCACCAAATATATGCTTTGTGAAGTGTATGATAATCGAGAGATATTATGCATTTTAGACCAAATAATAAATGCTCTAGGTTCTTGTTAAGGATAGAGATATACCTTAAACCTTAGATGATCCATTGAGCTATTTTCACAAAGAGTTAATGCATTTGATTGGGCCTTAATCGACATAGAGATATAGTAGGTTAAACCAATTGATTGTGGTTAATTTCACTCAAGAGAGATAATTAGCTAAGCTTGGAAAATCGGGTCTAACATTGTAAATGAGTAATTTATTAATTTATATGCGTTGAGAAATTACTTATGTGAGAGTTAAGTGAAATCATGAATCCCAACTATTTTATCTTCCATTTTCCTTATTTTAATTTTGTTTAGCATTAGTTTCGTTAATTTAGAATTGTCAAAAATCTATCTTTTAATTGTGTGTTTTATTTGTTAAGATTAAATTAACTAGAGCTTAATAGAGTATACATTCCTCGTGAGATCGAAAATCCGGACTCAAAAAGTCCACTTTATTACTTGTACGCGACCCGTGCGCTTGCGGTACACTATTTTGAGCGAACAACTCCGATTGTCGAGGGTCCGGAACACATCAGAGATTGCACATGTCATAGTGTTATTCCTAACATCAAGTGTTCATGTGTTGATCATGTAATATTCCAACTTATTATGACTTTTCCAAGACTATAACAAGTAACCATATATTTAATTGGTGGTCATTCAATCAAATAATAACAAATAAAGCATGCAAGATCAATCAAGACAACACAAGAAATTATTAAACTACTAGTTATCTTATCAAAATAAATTAATAACAAGTTTTATCTTCATCCAATACATAAGAGAATTTAGCCAACAATTATAATTGGTGAATAATCAATAAAAAAATTGATAAACTTCACCTGATTTAATACGTAAAAATCTGCCAAGTAATTCCTCTCAGTATAAATCTGCCGACTTCCTTAATACTCCACCAAAACCAACAACTTTTTTATAATGAAATCTCTTCTCCCAATTAAAACTCTCGGCTGCCTCTAGTCCATAGGTGCACCAATTCTTCTCAATTTAAATGACCAGCGGCTCCCTTCTTACTTAATTCCCAGCAACCTAACCTTTTTAATGTATATATCAATTATAATGCTCACCTCCTCCACAATTGGCTACCTAATTCCTCAGTTGTGCAGTCCCTAATTAATTCCTCCCAAGAACCCGGCTGCTCCCTTTGATAATCTTCCGAGCCCCCTTCTTTCTCTCCACAATTCCTTTTATTTTTGCCAAAGTAGAGACCTTTTTTAGTCCACTTGATGCCCAACTAATATTAATGTAGACTTTACTCTTGGGACTTCAATTTTCTCAAATAATTCAAGATGGTCCTTGAGTCTCTTCAATTGCACAATTAAATCCTTGACACTCTTGTTCTTCATTTTGCTGCCCGTCTCATTTATGAATTGTTGCAATTTGGTCATTTTTTACGATTTTAGTCCACTTTCTCCATTTTGCATCCAAACACATTCAAAATTGGATTTTTCCTAAAACAAATAAAATCAACAGATAATTAGTAATATCATATCCTAAAATACTTACAATTGTCTAAATTTAAAGCCAAGATAAGTATGAAAAACGTACTTATCAAACCCCCAAACTTAAACTCTTGTTCGTTCTCGAATAAGATAGAATAAAACTAATGAATCAAAATAGAAAAGTTAAATTTTTTTTATAATGTCAACATGTTTACCATATGCCTTAATAATCCATATCAATTTGTACTTCAGCAAGAGTTATGAACAATAAAGCAAAATAATTCGAGTTATCCCATGCCAGATTTTCAAGTGTGTGTGTGAATAACCAATTTCAAACTCCTACTCATGTAAAGGATATATTTAACACTGTGTTGCTTGTTATGTATAATCAAGCCCGAATCTCATGTTGTCACCTTAAAGAATCTAATGATTTTCCTTTCAACGCTCATGGATGATCACAACTTACTGTTTTTTTCTCGAATCCCAAGGTTCCTTCTATTCACGTGGTTTCTAAACATCAAAAATTTGCATTTTTCAACACCAGGTGGTCAGAATTAGCTAAGTTTTCCCAAACAATCAATGGTAAGCGGTTCCAAAAATCCTTGCCTTTAGTATCAAAGTCTTAATCAACAAGCTTATACCAAACTTTTTTTTTTTATGGACGACTTTTTATTTTTATATCCATGTCTTTTACCATCTTTGTATAGAACTTTTCATACTTGCTTTCTATATGACCCCTGTAACGAGCTTTAGGTCGGTGACTCCCAAGTCAGATGACTTTAGGACACCAGGTTTGAAAGACCTCCCAAATTTAATTACTCGAGTCATAAAGGCTTAAACAGAAAAGTTAAAAATGTTTCATTGTCTTGTGTGTAAGTCCACTCTCCGTACTTGCTTTCTAATTGACCCCTATAGCGAGCTTTAGGTCGGTGACTCTCAAGTCAGACAACTTTAGGGCACCAGGTTTGAAAGACCCCTCGAACTTAACTACTCGAGTCAAAAAGGCATTTGAATAGTAGAATAAGACCTTCAGCATTTTTCTGTTTTTATGTTGGTAATGGTTTATACCCATTGACCAAGACCTCTTCAACCAATGACACATTTCAGGAACTACAGACCCTTAAAAGTTCAAGTCTACCTTCACCACTTCTTTCCATCACTAAACTGCTCTTGAGTAAGTTTAGTTTCTATGTTTTAAAGGTTGGGATGTCTAATCATCTAAATTTTGGGATTTACAAGTCATTCATAAGTTCAAATTGCATAAATTTGCCCCACATGTTTAAACAAATCCCTACACAAGTAATAATCCAACAATGGATGTGTGCACATGAAGATGAAATTTAGCAAGTAATAACTAGTTCATAAAATTCATGTTTTCATATTATCCAAAATTCAATTCAAAGCAAAATTTGATTCATACTATATCTTAGGCAATACACATGTCAACAAAAATTTCAAATTTTTCATTTTTTTTTCATTTTTGAATGCATACTGAATAAAAACGAAAAAATTGTAGAAAAATGGACTATCTACCCCCAAACCTAAAATATACATTGTTCTCAATGTATCAGATAAGCACATAAAAATATACTGGGGGAAGGTTAAAGGACTTCCTTGATCAATCTGAATGCAGAGGTGGAGATATACATTCCAATGTTCCTTGATCATCTTCCCGTTGCAGAATTAGTCCTATCAAGGCAGAAATGAAATTCAGGCATTAGAAGTGTTATTGGGTGAAGATGCAAAAATAAATATAAAAATAAACAAAAACAAAAATTAAAAATAAATAAATAAATACCAATGCATATAAAACTGAATAAATAAAAGGAAATAAAATTGGGTTGCCTCCCAACAAGCGCTTGTTTATAGTCCTTAGCTTGACTTTGATGTTTTAGCTACTCATGGTGGCTTGAAAATAGAGTTTTCATCCCTGCACTTTTTGCACATGCAGGCATTCTTTTGTTCATCCTTCAGCCTCCAGATTATCAAAATTCCATTTTTATTCCTTCCAACCAGTCCACCATATCCATTCTCTTTTTTTCCTGGTCTTGTGAAATTTCCAATTTTCCTCCTCTTTGAGGTCAATCCTTTTGCATTCCTCGAGACATGAAGGTTTTTTGAGTCATTATTCATGCTGAAGCTATGTTGTTTATCCTCCACTCTCAGAATTATTTCATTATTTTCAAAATCCATTAAAGCTCATCCGGTTGCTAGGAATGGTCTTCCTAGGATCACCGGGATGTTCTGATCTTCCTCAATATCCAGAATAATGAAATCAGCTGGAAAGATGAGATCTCCAACTTTGATAAGTATATCTTCAATCACCCCGTAAGAGTGCTTGAGTGTCCTATCAGCCAGCTGCAAGATTATTGAAGTTGCTTTAGGATTCTCCAATCCTAAACACTTGCTCCAGAATCAATTAAAGCATTTAAATCGTGTGACTTTCCTATGGAGCAAGGTAGAGTGAAACTCCCTGAATCTTTCAATTTTGGAGGAAGCTTATGCTATAGGATTGCATTGCATTCTTCTGTTAATGCCACTTCTTCATCTTGCGGCAATTTCCTCTTCTTTGTCAACATCTCTTTCAGAAACTTAGCATAGTTTGACATTTGCATTATGGCATCAATGAATGAGATGTTGATGTGCAGTTGTCTGAGGGCATCCAAAAATTTCTTGAACTGCTTTTCCAACTTAGTATTCTGTAACCTTTGAGGAAATGAGACTGAAGATATGTGTCGATCAACAGAAACGGGTGCCTTACCTTGTTGAATGTCTGACTGTTCTTTTTCATTTGCATTTGTTGATTTTTTAGACTGAACCACTTGTTCCTTGCCTATTTGAGTTACCTGATCCCCATCAGTTGCTTTCTTCTTCACATCGATCTCTGGCAACTGAACTCCACTCCTTGTAGTAATAGCATGGATTTGTTCATCCTTTGGCTACTTTTGAAGCCTTTGGGGGAATGGAATAGGCGGCACATATGCTTTAACAGGTGGTGCAGCTGTAATTGAAGGTGTCTCAATAACTACATAATTTATAGCTTCCACTGCCATAACCCGTCCCTTAGGATTTTTCTCTGTGTTGCTTGGCAAGGTTCCTTGATTTCTACTTGTTAATGCCACATCCATCTGTCCCATTTGATTTTCCAAATTTTTTATTGCTGCCTGTGGGTTTTGAAAGACTTGTTCAGTCTTTGCCATGTATTGTGCAAACTTATCTTCCAACGATAGCTTTCTTGGCTGTTGTGTTTGTTGATGTTGGAAACCTGGTGATTTTGCTTGAAAGTTTCCATCATGGCCCTGACTTTGATTGTTAGACCAAGAGAGATTTGGATGATTCCTCCACCCTGGATTATATGTATTAGAATAGGGGTCATTTTGATACTTTTGAAAATTTTGGGTATAGCTGACCTCCTCATGTTGCATTCCATGTGTTGAGGCTAAAGGACAGCTAGCTGTAACATGATCTGTCCCGCATCCTTCGCAAACTGGTGTTGGTTGTTGCACCATGTGCACAGGTCGAGTTAAATTGTCCAGCTTTTTTGATAGAACTTCCGTTTGAGCTGTCAATTGTGTAACTGCATCGACATTGTGGATATCAGATGCTTTTCTTGGAATTTCCCTTTCAGTAGGCCACATCGCCTGGTTCTCCGCAATTCTCTCATATAGTTCATGTGCTTGTTCAATATCTAATCTCATTACTGATCCCCATGCCGAAACATCAAGCATATTGCGGTATTCAGGATGCAATCCTAAATAAAAAATGTAGACCGAGCATTTTTGGGAACGTCCAGATTTGGACACTTTCGAAAGTAGTCCTTAAATCTCGTCCATGCTTCAGGGTAAGTCTCAAGATCTCGTTGTTTGAAAGTGTGAACTTCAATTCTGCTTTGGAGAACTCGAGATGGAGGAAAAAATTTCATGGTGAATTTTTGCACAATGTCATTCCAAGATACAATGCTTCCGGGAGATAATGAGCGTAGCCATTCCCTTACATTATCTTTTAAAGTGTGGGGAAACAAACGCATTAGAAAAGCGTCTGCTGACATCCCTTCATGACTGATTACATCGCATAGCATTAAAAATGCTTGAATGTGCTCATGCGGATTTTCAGTCGCCTTTCCAAAGAACTTGATGTCTTGATGATTTTGAAATAGGTTTATGACAACAGGTCTAAGGTGGTAATTTGCCTGCCCGAATGGTGGATAAACAATCGTTTGTTGTACAGGGGCGGGCGCGGGATTTACATAATCCCCAACCAGAGCTTGAGCATTATCGAGAACTTCTCCTGGTTGAATTTGCACTTCTTGCTCATGAGGAGCAAGTGGCAATTGGTTTTGATTTTGATTGTTATTCATATTCCTATTCTCTCTTTGTTCTCATCTACGTGTTCTTTGTATTTCAGGATCTATTGGTAATAGTTCAGGCTCGTTAAAACCTAGCATATACTACTCAATGACCAATATGAAGAGAAAAATAAGGAATTTTGAATAACCAAAACAAAATAAAAATAAAAATAATGAAAACTAAAAACTAAAGATTAAAATTGAATTGAATTGAAGGTAAACTAATAATTATACTAAATCCGTTATTCCCCGGAAATGACGTCAAAAACTTGTTCGTGTGAATCCCGCAAGTGCACGGGATCGTTGACAAGTAATAACTGTGATGAGTTGAGAGTATCATTCCCACTAGGAATAATGTTTAGTCCTAATTATCAGTCTATCGTCGATTCAATTAATTGAAACAATAAATAAAAAAAAATGATTTTGTTTGTCTATCTATTCTAAAAAATTGCAATGAATAAAAATTAAATAAAAACAAATGTTTGGGAGTAAAATATCAATGGAGAGCAGGTATTGGAATCCGAATCCACTTGTTATCATTCAACCATTTTGTAGTTTAAATCATTCATGTGTTGCTTGACAATCGAAAATTCACATGCAATTAACTTTCTTCCAAGACAAATTAAATATATCCTAAACATGAAACGAATCTATTCCTAGTCCGAATATGAATGTTTAGAACGAATTAAATCACACAATTATCAAAGAGATTGCACATGTCATAGTGTTATTCCTAACATCAAGTGTTCATGTATTGATCATGTAATGTTCCAACTTATTATGACTTTTTCAAAATTACAACAAGTAACCATATATTTAATTGGTGGCCAATCAATCAAATAATAACAAATAAAGCATGCAAGATCAATCAAGACAATACAAGAAATTATTAAACTACTAGTTATCGAATCAAAATAAATTAATAACAAGTTTCATCTTCATCCAATATATAAGGAAATTTAGCCAACAATCATAATTGGTGAATAATCAATAAAAGAATTGGTAAACATCACCCGATTTAATACTCAAAAATCTGCCGAGTAATTCCTCGCAGTGTTAATCTACCGACTTCCTTAATACTCCACCAAAACCAACACTTTTTTATAATGAAATCTCTTCTCCCAATTAAAACTCTCGGCTGCCTCTACTCCACAGGTGCACCATTTCTTCTCAATTTAAATGACCAGTGTGTCACGGACTTGGAGATTTCAAGCTCCGTGCGGCACTTAGCTCCTCAATATTCTCGTAGGATATTAGCTAAGTCAGCCTCGCTCCTTGACCAAGCACTCCCCAAGTGCTTACAAACAAATGACAAAGGAAAGCTAGCAAACGATACTAGAGAGAAATACACTCTTTGTATTAAAACTCTTCGATATTACAATACCCGACCAACACTTGGGACTCTCTTCCACAAGTGCTTTATACAAGCTCTCAAGCTCTCTCTATAAGCTAGCCACTCCAAATCCTTGGATGCTTACAAATGAGGATCTCTACCCCTATTTATACTACCACTAATCCATCTTCTAGATAATTCTACAATAATATCTATCACCTAGAAAATTTTACACACATCTATACAAATATACCACTTTCTATAACATTCTATAATATTACTTACCAACCTAGATTCTTCTAGAATCTTCCGGAAGAGTTGAAGCTTGGTTGAATCTAGAACCTTCCGTACTCTTCTAGGACACTCAATTCCTTTCTAGAATGTTCCGTCCAATTCTAGAATAGTCCACACACTTCTAGAACGTTCCGCACTTGTCTAGAACGTTCTTTCCCCACGCAACATGCTTGCATTTCATAACTTCTTTCAATATGCGAGATGCATCTTTCAAAGCTCGACCATGGATCTTTCTAGAACGTACTAGCGTAATCAAGTCTCGTAATCTTCTAGAGTCCTCTATCTCCTTTGAGTACCTTCCTTCCTTACTATTCTTGCATTGGTCTCTCGAAGATTTAGGCATTGCATCCCGCAAGCGTCCTTGGCCTACGAACTTGCGCCTGCCCTGTGCTACTCCAAATGCCTTTGTGTTTGGAGTTTCGGTCATGTTATAGCAACCCAGAATTTTTATGCAATAAATAATTATTTTAATATTTAGAAAATTGTGTCGTTACTATTTCATTTATTATTTTGAAGTTAACGCCGCGACGGATTCGTCTAGCCAAGTCAAGAAATATCGAATTTGTTCGATTTTAAATTAAAATCCGAATTTCTAAAATTATATTATTTTAATTATTTATTTAAAGTATTATTTTCAAAATCATTTTTCAGTCCAAAATATATCAGTTTTAAATACTTTTCTTGATCGAAGTTAGTCCAATATTTATCAAAATTGTATCATGAACCCACATATTTTTCTTCTTTACACCAAAACAATAATTCTTTATACAATTCCATCATCCAACCCATACTCCACCAATTCAATCCACTATATCACCTATATCATTATCATCAATCACTCGTATGCATCACCTTTTCCACTAAATCAACCATCATTATGTTTCAAAACATAATGATGATACATACATGTTCTATTTTTTTTTTTTTCACACCTAATTCCCCACTTTTTCTCTCCTATAATTCCTAATTAATACCACCACAATGGCTACCCAAGCTTCACGCACCCAAACTCCAGCTCAAGTCCACCACTGTCAAGCCACCAAAACAAAGTTCTCAATTCAACATTTAAACTGCAAACACCCAAACCACCCCATTGAAATTCACTGCCAAGCTGCCATCATCCAACACTCAATTCAAATCGAATCCAATCCTCTACAAGCTACAAAACTGAAATCATGCAACAATCCAAGATTTCACCAAAGCCTAACCACCTCAACCGCGACCTCGCACACTGCCACAGCCAGAAATCATCATCAATACCAACCACCTGCCACAGGTTAAACCACCATTATCTTCAAGATTGATCATCCGCAATTCACCAAACAATGCCACTGCAGTCTTCATAAACACCACAGCCATAGACGGCCAAACCACCTCAATCACCGGAAAATCGCCCAAAACCAAAATCAAAACCAAAACAAGAATTAAGTGAAACCATTACCTTGCCTCAGTCACCGGGTCGTTCGACCGAAGTTCCACCAGAAAAACGCAAACCAAATCAGGACCCCAGCAACTCTGGTTCTTCGCAGCCAAACCACAACGCCCAGCCTCGATTTCATTTCTGTTTCGCACCCATTTCTTGTACCTAAACCACACAAAAACTTAGTCTATAACGCCCCGTCGCTCACCGCCACCTTACTCCGGTGTTACGCCGGCGAAATCGCCATCGGAGGATGGAACCATCGTCGACAGCCCTCGTCCTCTTCTCGCCCTTTCCTCTCTGTCTCTTCTCTGAATCTCGAAACGAATGAGAGAGAGAAGTAAAGAATTGATATTATAATTTTCATTTTCAGAATTTGCAAATTAGCCCCAAGTTTGAAAAGTGATCATTTCAGTCCCTATATTTTTAAAAAGGTTTTATTCAGTCCTTTTAGCTTCAAACTTATCATTTCAGTCCTTGCTGATTTACTTTTAAGCTCAACTATCAAAAGTATTCATTTTAATCCCTCAACTTTCAAAATATCTATTTTAGTCCCTGAACTTTCAAAAGTATTCATTTTAGTCCCTCAACTTTCAAAACATCAATTTTAGTCCTCAAATTATAATTTATCATTTTGAACTATATATTCGATAGACTAAAATGACTTATTGGCTAAGACGAAGCGTACGGAGAATTTAAAGAAATTGAAGTCATTCCCGCTCAACTTTGCACTCGTCGGATTTAAGGTAGACTCGCACTTATTAATTGATTTAAATTATGATTTCATATAAATGTCATGTGACTTGTGAAAGTCAATTTTCAAGAAAATTAAGTATGTTTTATGAAAGGTAAATATACCTTATGTTTTTATGAAAAGTAAGTATACCCTATGTTTTTACGATAATGTTTTATATGTTTTGGATCATTGCTATGCACATAAGAATTCTTACCACCTAAGTTCGGTAGAATTCTTGTGTCTCCATAAGTTTATGAGGATTTACCACCTAAGTTCGGTAAAATTCCTGTCTTTCCATATGTTTATGAGGATTTACCACCTAAGTTCGGTAAAATTCCTGTCGCGTATGTTTATGAGGATTTCGATCCTATCTTATGTTATGATGGAAATGATCCCTATGAATTTCATGAATTATGTTTTGGTATACTTACTGTTATTATGATCTTACTACATAAGAATTCTTGCCACCTAAGTTCGGTAAAATTCTTATATTTATGAGGATTTCGATCTTATCCTATGTTATTATGATCTTACTGTTATTATGGTTTTACTGCATAAGAATTCTTGCCACCTAAGTTCGGTAAAGTTCTTGTGTCTATTTATGTTTATGAGGATTTCAATCCTATCTTATGTTATGCTTTCAAAAGAAATTATGCTTGGCATAATTAAAATGTTTTTATAAGTATATGGTTTTCAAAGAGCTGTTTTCAAAGAGCTATTTTCAAAGAGCCTATGATTTGCAAAATATGTCCCGTGCTGTAATGCACAATATGAGTTTTATCAAGAGCAGTTTTATAAAGAAGCTCTATCAATGCCCGTTTTATAAAGAGCCGGGATTTGTGTGTTTAATCATCTTATAAATTAAATTAATTTGCGATGAGTCTACTGAGTATTTCCCCCATGAAATACTCACCCTACTTTTTAACAGTTTTGCAGATTTCGGAGACGGTGGCGAGCGATGAATGATGGTGGCAATAATCGTTAAACGGTTGAAAGTTTGACGTTAATGATTTCCGTATTTTTTCCAAACAATCGAATAATTTAGAGAAGTTCATTTATTTGAGAAATTATGACATTGTCAATTTCTTTACAAAAATTAATGGTTCGATTTACTATTTCAAATGGTTTCATAAATGTTTTCAATTTTATCGGCCATTACAGTTTATTTAATGTTGCCAAAAAATGAATTTCAACTATTTCTTCCGCAAAAATATTATTCGAAAAATTTAGACAGAAAATGACGTAGTGAATCGGGTATACGGAACTCGGGGCGCTACACATGTAACACGCGGAGCGTGATAAGTGGCTCCCTTCTTACTTAATTCCCAGCAACCTAACCTTTTTAATGTATATATCAATGATAATGCTCAGCTCCTCCACAATTGGTTACTTAATTCCTCCCAAGAACTCGGAAGCTCCCTTTGATAATCTGCCGATACCCCTTCTTTCTCTCCACAACTCCTTTTATTTTTGTCAAAGTAGAGCCCTTTTTTTGTCCACTTGAGGCCCAACTAATATTAATGTAGACTTTACTTTTGGGGCTTCAATTTTCTCAAATAATTCAAGATGGTCCTTGAGTCTTTTCAATTGCACAATTAAATCTTTGACACTCTTGTTCTTCATTTTGCTGCCCGTCTCATTTATGAATTGTTGCAATTTGGTCATTTTTGCACGATTTTAGTCCACTTTCTCTGTTTTGCATTCAAACGCATTCAAAATTGGATTTTTCCTAAAACAAATAAAATCAACAGATAAGTAGTAATATCATATCCTAAAACACTTACAGTTGTCTAAATTTAAAGCCAAGATGAATACGAAAAACGTACTTATCAATTACCTCCACAAGCATTTGACGGGGGTTGATTTAGATCTTCTACTATGATAGGGCATATCATAGACTGCGAACCAACTTCATACGCCCATGCTCCTTCATATTTATTATCTCTGGAGAGCAAACCACCGTCCTTGCTAATAATCTGAAGCTTAAGAAAAGAAGATAAATAATCTCATATTTATTTCTCAACTTTCACACGTAGCACTAATTGAATTGTCCATACTACGACATTGTATTACTCTTCTTGCCAACTTTTGTATTCTAAACTTCCAAATTAACATTGTTTACACGAAATTCACATTATATTGTCTATAAAATTTAGATCATAACTAAGCATGTTTGGGGAGAGGGGGGGGGGGAAGAGAGAGAGAGAGAGAGAGAGAGAGAGTGTGTGTGTGTGTGTATAAGTACTTTTAGAGAGTAAGCCCCCTTTTTGATACGGATTAAATTCTAATTTTAATTTAAGTCAAAAGTTAATAATGAATCTCAACCATATATTTATGAGATCCACAAAAAATTCCGAAGAAGTACTTCTATAAAAGCTCAAACATTTTTGGCAAGTCCAAGTCATTAAATGCATAACATAGTTCTACTAATCCAACACTTGGTCTTGGAAGGGTTTATAAACAATTTAAACTAAAATAAATAGAAATGAATAGGAATAAGTGGGTAGCACTTGTGGTCCAGGGAAATGTGATGATAAAATTTATAAACATGAGTCAAACATAGGCTAAGTCGATATTTCGCACCTTTAACTCTCCTGTTTGTTTTAGCTTGTCTGCATGCTTTGTGACACTGTGCAAGAAAAGCATATGATTGATGGTACGTTCAAGAAGAGCATCAATGCTACACTGTCTAGAAGCTTTTTTTATTTTGATTTTAAATATGTATATTATAGAAGAGTAAATAGGGCCACAAATAAAGTTCACTTAAGGCTTCTAAAATATCAGACAGATGTGAGACCGGCCCTACTGTTAACCAAATCATTAGCATTACAGGATATAAGAATCATCTGCCTTTAGAGACGAGGAAATAGTTTCAGTTTATGACAAGAGTTAGGCAAAATTTCCCTTAATTCCTTCACACGATCTTGGATCATTTGGTGATCCTTTGGCCTGGTCCTAGGATTTTCGCCTGGTTTAAGTCTCTTGCGATTTGTTTTGCTCATTTCATCAGGCTTATAATTAGAATATCCTGTAGACGCACTGCTATTCTGTTTGATGTCATTACCCTTTACAATTGGTGAACTTATTTGTGATCCATAAATTGAACTACTCTGAGAATGGGTGCCCAAATAATCCTTAGAAGATCCAGATAGAAATGAACAACTCCTCAATGCCTCTGATATTCCAGAACATCATATAACTCTTCCTTAATTTGATCGAGAACCTGAACCTGTCCATGGGGGATTTCAACATTAGGTCCGCAGTAGCTACTCGTATTTGTTAATGTTGTCCTGTGAGAAACATTATCATCTGATCGTTGCTTAGCAGAAGAGTAACTCCAGAGATCACAGGATCTAAGAGATGCTCACTGCCATTCATTAAAAAAATACCACCATTCGAAAAAAGGGTTGAATCCCAAATTTTGGGACTCCCACCTGTCTTGTCCTGCCCTGAACCTTGGTGAAGGATGTAAATTGCAGGTTATGCCTCCCAGAGTGCAAGCTCAGGCTTACCTTTTAACTTGGTAAGGTCCGGATTCGAACCCCTGACCAAGCGAGACTGATCTTTAAACCACCCTCCTTTTCACCGCTGGGAGATGTGCCCTGGGGGCAAAAAAAAATACCACCACTCGAGATTTTATGGTTAAGACAATATACAGTATATAATCAAGATATGGGACTCCAATTGTTTTAAATCTAACCTGCAACAGTGATTGGAATGTGTGAAATGCTCTAATTTAGCAATGTCAATTTGCATCACTTCCTAATAGTGGCAGATCCAAGACCTGATCTCAGTTAGAGCGGTGACCGTTGACCAACGATTGTCAATCGCCGCAATAACCAAATTGTTTATTATTATTTAATTAAATAATATTCAAAATTAATCAAATATTCAATAAACAACAATTCACAAATTCAATATTTACCAAATCTCAATAATCACAATTCTCAAATCACAATTCAAATTCACACAAGGGAAATATGAGATTCACAAGTGACCATTGTAAAAGCCAAAAATCCTGATGAAATAAAGAAAGTTTACTTACCTGATGTCCCTAGTATATAATGTTTTCTTAAATAGAAAGTGGAGATATCTCGATTTCCCGCGACTTCAATGTGCTAAAAATTCCTAATTATTTCATTCATCAAATAAAATATACTTTTAGTTCAAAAACACATTTAGTATTCTTTTAAATACAAACAAACCTCTTATCCATGTGCTCAAATCTCAAACAACAATTCATATCTTAACTTTACTAATTTACTAAATTGAATTTCTAACTATTCATAAATCTGAAAATTTAACATATATATTTCTTTATGATTTCCCCAATTTGAAATTACAATTTACAATTCAAAAATTAAACATAAACAGTTAACTAATATACACATTTACATAATTTTCCCTAATTTTGAAAATTAAAATTACAACTCCAAATTAACCAAAAATTATGATTAAACAAACTAAATCTATAATTTTTCAAATCTAAAAATTGAGTCATAAACTTGTACACATTACACACTAACATATTTATAAATTATGTATATTTATATAACTCTGTGTGTGTGTGTGTGTGTGGACATGTCGCAGGGGAGGGGAGGGAGAAATTAAAGGGCTTATCGTCGGAGGAGAAGGTGGTAGCAACTAGCGAGGCAAGGCTGGTCCAGATGAAGGAAAGATGAAGAAGAAAAGAGAAAATAAAAAAATAAAAATTCAAAACCTGTGTTGCTGGCGGATCCAGCTAGCGCGGCGCAGCTACCTCGCCGGCGGCTGGATCCGCCACTGCTTCCTAATATATATATATATATATATATATATATATATATATATATATATATTTTTCAAATATCATATTGTTACCTTATCTTTACTTACATGTTATTTATTTGATGTACAATCCAAAAAAACACTCAATGAGACATTTCTTGTTTTGCTATATCGAACTGAAAACTGCATGCTTAATTTATTCCTATTGAGTTTACTAATGAAAATTAGATAACAAATAACGAAGCTATAGTAAGAAACTCACACCTTATTAATTTTTGGGGTGAAAATATTGTGGGTGTTAATTTCCTCTTTCCACTAGCAAATGCCTCTCATTATTTGTTCATTTTCAGGTATGGCTATTTGTCTAACACCAAGGTGAAGTTCATAAAGAGGCGTCTGGACGTTCTATATACATATGTAAGAAATGACAGTATTTAATTGCATTGATGAATTTTCTTTTCCACATTTGCACTTAAGTTTCTAACATTATTAACAAATATTGGGTATATTGAGGTTCAAGTATAATTTTCCCATAGAGAGTCCCGTGAGAATAGCTAGGATTATATTAAATTTATGGCGACCCCTTTCGCTCATTTGTTTTGTATCAATGCTACAAATATTAAGATGCAGATGAATTTGAGTATGTCTGAGAATTTCATGTGACATTTCATTGCAGTTAAGCCCACATTTTATTAGGTTCTGCATTTTCAATTCACTAGATAGCTCAAATTATTATTTTCAAAATGTTTATTCACTGTCATTGCTACAATTGTCACTATCACTGCTTTCAAACTTGGCTCCTCGTATGAAATCAACATCTTATTATTTGCGATGTCAGTCAGAGGATCGGGTGTACACGGTGTAAGTCATCTTTGAAGGGTGCATGCATTTTGATTGCATATGTATTTTTGTGTTTACAACAAATGAAGATTGCACACAACTTAACGAGAACTATTTTATCATATTCACGGAAGAAAATTGACTACACATCGTTTCTCGTAGGACGGACGAGTCGACACTAGTATTGATATAAAATTATTGAGTTATAATACATGTACAACTCATTCTTACAACTTTTAACTGACAATCTTGATTGGCAAAATCCTGTTAGTTCACACATTACATTATTTTCAAAATCAATATTCCACAATTTATCACATTATGATTTGTAAGTAAAGTTGTACTATAAAATAATTGTTCATGAATCATAATTCAAGATTATTTAATGTACGACGTCTTATTTTTCTATCGATGACAAATTTTTCCGTCGCTAACGAAAGTCGGTATCACCAGACGAAAAACAAATGCTACATGTTCAGAAACGAGACGCCGTTACCAAACGTCTAAGAAAGTCATCGAAGTAAGTAGAGAGGGTGACGTGTGGAGCCGCCAAACTAAACGGAATATTCGTGGTCCGTCTTAAATCTCTGTTCGTATTTAACACGCGTTACCCGCTTCGAAATGAAGCACCAATGTATAAATACAAATTTAGCTCACGTTAATAGTTAAATAGGGGAATTAGAGGAGAAAGTGGAGCGAAGAATGTCCATAGGCGAAAGCAGGAATCTTGATTTTTATCTGTGAAATTGAGTAATGGAGGACATCGAGGAGAGCAAGCAGAACGAAGTTGTTGCAATTGAGCTTCCGGCTCCTCCTGGCTGGATTAAGAAGGTGTTGTTTTCCTCTTTTTGTAATTTTGTGCTAGGATTTTAGAACCTTATTTCGTTTTAATATATGATTTTCGTGTTAATTTGAAGTTATGAGTGCATGCTGATTTTCTTTGAAAAGTATCGGAGATTATTGATTTAGCTATGAAATGCGTTTCTTGAAATTCCAAATTTTGATTGACTTGATAATTGTTTGTGAACTCGTGCGGATTTGGTCATAATTGTTGTCTTGAGATGTAATGTCATTGGTGTTGTACAAGAATTGTGAGAATTGAAGGTGGATTTAATAATTAAGATTGGACTAGGGTTTATGCTTCTGGAATCTGAAGAGCTGTGGGTTCTTTTTTGTTTTTCTTTGAAAATTTGAGGAATGAAGAAAAATAGTGAGAATAAGCAGAATGAAGTTGTTTCTGTTGAATTTGTTGGTGCTATAACACCTCAAAATTGAGCTCAGTTTCACCTCCAAAACGAACACTAAACACACAAGCAACCCAAATCAGGCACTCCTTGGTTGCCATGACTCTCTAACCCACACAAAGATTAATGGTGATAAACAATATCGCTTAGGGAGAAGTGTAGATAGCAATTGAAGAGAACCAAGATGGCTGCCCTCCTTTTTCTTTATTGTTCAAACCACACACGGCACAATGGAGACAAAGTATGGTAAATATACAAGTGGGCTAGGTCAACTAAATGGGCCACACAACCAACCAAAAATCTAGACATGAGATTAACTTAAATAAGCCAACACAAGCAACCAAGGTCAAGACACAAACTAACTTAATGGGCCAACACAAGTGAGCCATGAGCAACTACTTAATTAAGTTGCTTCCAATGGCCCCAAGTCTTTATCGAGTCAAGTTATTCTTTAAGTATCGATACATTTTTCCCACAATCGGTTTAACATCATCATCTGGAAATATTGGGTATCAAAAACCCAACAGTTGCAATTGAGCTTCTAGCTCCTCCTTTCTGGATTAAGAAGGTATTGGTTCTTAAATTTTCTGCCCTAAGTTTATTTTAATTTTATGAGTTTTGTGCTTGTTGGCATTTTATGAATATTGGCCAAAAATCATTGAGAAGATCTTGACAGTGACACTGTTGATTTAGCTGTGGAATGCATTTATAGAATCTATGACTGATTGATGGTTTTTTGTGTAATCATGCTGATCTTGCAATAGACCTGTGGACCGTGGTTGAAGGTTTATTTAGTAGTTGAGAGTGTAGCCCAGGGTTTCTGCGCCTGAAATTTAGTATTGTGGAAATGAATTATTCTTTTACTTCTTGAACTTTTCATTTCAGGTAAGAAGTCTTGAAGATATTATTATTCTAATTGAAGGAGATCTTTAAATGTTATTAGTTTTGTCAATGAATTTTGGGCAATACTTGCTATCCATTTGTCAATAGTGATTTTTTATCATTTTCCTGCATTCTTTTCATCTTTATTTGGTTTTCCTTTTTTGCCTCTTTCCTGCATCTTAGTCTTTGTTAGTGAAGGACCTGAAGGTTTTGGAAGTGAATGTTTTGCTCTGTTTCTTTCGATGTTTCCTCTATCTTTCCTCCTTTGTTTCCTGTATTCGTTGCAGGAAAATGGCAAAATGAAACAGGACGACACGTAAACCTGCAAAAACCTTGAAATAAAGATGGAAAGATGCAGGAACAAGCAAAGGAAACACAGTTAATCATAAAACTGCCAAACCTTAAAACAAAGACAGAGAGATGCAGTAAAATGTTAAAAAGGAATAGGACAAAACATAAAATTTCCAAAACCTTCAGATTCTTAAATGTTGACAAATGGATAGAAAATATTGTCCAACGTTCGATTAACAAAATTACAAATATCTAATGTATTTCCTTCAATTCAAAAAAATAAAGTCCAAGAAATAATGAAATTGTCTGCCAATTATAGTTTTTTTGTTTATAAAATGCTTCTTGTTATCTTCTCTTACTATATTATGGATTTTGAGAAATTATTATTATCCATATCAGATAAATCTAAGGATAAAAGAGGTGAAGCCGTGAAGGTACAGTGACCCATCAAATGTGTCCATTAAAACAGATTATATGTACATCTATGTAATCAAGATGAAGTGGAAGCACCAGGCTAAAGCCCTTAGTTTAAGTTTCCCGTGTGTGCCCGATGATAAACGGATTTTTGTCCCAGTATAAGTGGGGTTTTTCTGTAGCTCCTCCCTAACCCCAATTTGTGTGGGTTGTAGAGTGTACCACATACTCTACAATTATCAACTTTCTATGCAGTAATAATATATGCTTAATCATAAAAACTCTACCTCTCACGTCTCATATATGCAAATTCATTGCTTCATTCTCTTTTTCCTTATTTTACTGCAGGAAGAAGAGTTCATTTATGTAATTTCAATTTTATTTTAGTTACATTTTGTGACGGTCCCCAATCTCTGCTTGCAATTATGCAAGTTTCTGAATTTTTTTCACATCAATTGTCCTCACTTTTCAGGTAAATTTTTGAACTCTCATTTTCTGCTCTTTGAACATTTAAATGCAGTAATTAAGTTGTTAAATGCTGCATGAATTCCTTACTTGCACTATTTTTCCGTGCTTCCATAATTTGGCACATCTTAAGAGCTGTATTTCCTGTCATAATTTAGGGTTTGTTTAGGCCCCATTTTTTGGGAGAATATATTTTGAAATAATTATTTTTTTGGGAGAATATGTGGTTAAAAAGTAAGGAAAATTATTTGGATCTACATGTAAAATTATTTTATTGGGAGACTGTATGGTTGAAAATGAGTTTAGGAAAAAATGACCTTTTAAAGAATGGGGCTCAAACATGGCTTTAGTAACATAACTTTTAGTATGGAACAATTACATGGACGTAGACATGGACATGGACACGTCAATGCATGATTTTCCTGAAAGTAAGGCACGGACAAGTTGATTAAAATTTTTTAAAATTAAAAATTTATATATTGTATATTTAGCCTATGTTTGGATAAAGCTTTTATGATTATAAACTAATTTATTTGGTTTTTTGAGGTAAGATGTGTAGTTAAAAAGTGGTTTGGGAAATTGTGTAAATTATAAATTGGTTTATATTCACTTTACCAAACGGAGTCTTATTTTTTATACTTTATAGTATAGGACATAGCATACACTATGTTAAACACTTGTAGGAAGAATGTCCCTAAAGTATCCGTGTAGCATTAGAAATTTAAAATATATATTAAAAATAGGATGTGATAAATGGTTTATCGAACCCATGTCATGGATTGTTCGAGGAGTTTCAGTGCTCAGACGCATCACAATACGTGTTGAACATGGACATGCCATCCTTCTAGGAGTGTCCATGCTTTATAGCATGAATGTTTTGCTGCTTTATTTTTAATATTTATATACCGGTCCAATTCTGTATAAATTATGTGAAAGATATACTTAGCAAAGTGTGTGTATGAAGAGTCAAAATTCACTATCATCACTTTAGGGCATTTCACATGAATGCTTTTACTTTGACTGACAATTAGAAGTCTAAGAAGTCATCAGGGTTGTTGTGGGGTTCCACTTGTATAGCCTTTTTGATTTTAAGAAGGGTTGCTCTCTCTCTCTCTCTCTCTCTCAAATTTAAAGTTGGAAAATCAATATTTTTGCATTCATCAAGTTTTTGGAAGTGTTATGATATACAGAAAGACGTTTCATAGTTGAATATTTGTTGTGCACATAGCTAAAGATACTTCTTAAGTTGATAAAATGTTTATTAATCAGTAGTACTCTTCTAGCTTCATTTATTGTATTGATCTTCTATAGTTACACTTATTTCTACATCCACCGGATTTTGAAAAATGCTTCCTTGTTGACCTACAATAGTGATTCTATATTTGAGAGAAAATTGTATTGTTAAGTTGGATTCAACTTTTAAAAGAATTTCTTTTGTTTGTCATATTTTGTTGTAGCAATCTTGCATCAATGAGACTTCCATTTTGTGAAGTTTTACATTTTAGTGATTCTTATTTTTGGATAGAATCCAACTATATATCTAATAAGTATCCAATCCCACTTCCGGAGCATTGGCCTATCAACTTCAAGAGCTTTGGCCTATGACTAAGCTATCTATGAGGCTGCTTATCCTGCCAAGTTGTGCCCATGTCAGAGTATCTTTTCTGAATCTTTAGTTATTGTTTTGTTTTGTTTTGAATAAGTCGAAGATTTTATGATTTTAATGCGAGGGTTTATTTGGTTAGTACAGGGATTGTGGCCTGTGGTCATGGGTCTGTGTATGGCTCCAGAGTATTAGGGGTTCTCATTGTACTACAATCCAATGATCAATGGAAAGAAGTGATAACTGTTTCTCGTTTTTCAAACTTTATGTCTGATTGGGAGAAACTAGATCCTCAAAGTGCCTAAATTTTCTTTCCAGTTCCATTTTTCATCATAATATCTTTTGAGATTGTAGCGTGGCGTATAGTTCTTTAGTCATGATGGATGTAATGATTATTTATGAGAATGCACTTGTTTATGGGTCTGTCATAGTGAATGAGGATTGGAATTGGAATGGGAATTTTGTGTACCTCTTAAATTAGGTGCATCATTGTTATGTTTATCTAAATCTTACCTCTTAAACAGTAATATAATACAAATATTTTTGATAAATTCATTTGTATAGATATTTCATATCTTGAACTTGGAATGGAAAATATTCCTCCCCCGCCCCCAAAAATGTGTCTCTGACTCTGTTGCAGTGCCTTGGGGAAGGGTGACCTTGGAAGGTGGAAGGAAATTCTATTTCCAGTCCATGTATTATTTTCTTTTTATTTCAGTTTTATTTAGTTAGTGTAACTCTAACTATTACTTTTTATACAAGTGCTCTTATTTTCACCTAGATTTTTGCTAAAGAAACCTAGTTCTAAATAAATGGTAATAAAATTCTTATTTGTTTAGAATTTCTAACTTATTATATTAATTATCTATTTATATTCTTCCAAGTTCTTTATAGTTTTTATTTTCTTTGTGAACAAAATCCTGATTTTGTTGTCTTCTTCTTAGTGATTTAGGTGGTGGTTGGTATTAAGGGCAATTAGGCAAAATCAGTATTTTATTTTAAAAGTGACTTTTATTGAAGAATGAAGGTTAACAGTGGTATCTTTCATTTTAGGTGTACATTTAGAAGCTTATGGGTTTCTTTACTTGTAACTTGATGGTCAACTCGTGTTTTTCTTAGTTTAAAGTCTTTACTAGTTTGAAGATAATAAGTACCAAATTCTGAATTCGCAATTCTACTAAATTTAAGAGCCTGATGAGTGTATATAAAGCGAATACAAGGCTTCTAATATGATTGGGGAGAAGTAATACATATCTACAGCAAATGTGCATGCAGAATTCAAACACTTCCTCCTTTTGATTTTATATGGTTGATAATAGTTACGTTTACAATTCCATTCAACTAAAGGTTTAGAATTTGCACTTATTTTTTTATTTTACAGTAAATGAGCATTAAATATGTTCTTGATCTTTCCTGGCTATTCGCTTATGCTACATTTCATTCTAGATCAAAAGTTTGAGGGAAGAAGTTAAATTCATTAAGAATATATTGGGTTTGGTTAAAAATTGCTTTTCAGAAAGACCCATCTTATGAGGTAGCATTTGGATGGAATTGGTATCCAGATCCGAGTTGACTTACATAAACTGAGGTTTTCGAACTTGATGTATCCAAACTTGCCCTGCTTTCTGATGTTATGTAAAGTACACCAGTATGTTTATATGTTTGCAAAATGGTCATTTAGGAGAATCAGGTTCTAGTATGACGGAGAAGATCTATCTTCTTGTACCATTTTACTATTATTTTTTGTTTGATTGACATTTTAGGAGTTATTCTTTCTTCACTTATCAAAGTATTACTGTTTTGTTTGGAATTATACACGATCCACATTTGTTCAAAGTAATTACTCTCTCTTAAAATCTCTAGTTCACTCCGAAGAGAGGTGGGACCCCTAGGAGGAATGATATAGTATTCACTGCACCCACAGGAGAAGATATCAAGAATAAGAGACAGTTGGATCAGTACCTTAAATCTCATCCAGGAGGACCTTCAGCTGCTGAGTTTAATTGGTCTACAGGTAGACTCTCTCTCTCTCTCCCTCCCTCCTTGTGTGTGAGTGTGTGTGTACATATATACGTGCGTTTTTATGAAACATGAGTATGTGTAGTGTGAGCATTCAAAAACACACAAGAAAGCTGATGCTATTAAGATTGCAAGAGGAGCTTTCATTGTGCCATTAGACAAGTTGAGAATATGCATCTAATAAGACAGGTAAAAATAACCTGCTAATATTGACCTGTGCAGGTGACACCCCGAGGCGTTCTTCAAGGTTAAGCGAGAAATCAAAGACGCAGGAGGTACCCGAAATTGAAACTCCCAAAAAGAAACAAAAGAAACTCAAAGAAAAGAAGGAAGCAAAGGAGAAAGAAGATGCTGATGGAGTGGACGGTGATGATGACAAGGATGCTACTGCAGAAGAAACTAAAGGAGGGCCTGAAGTATCTGCAGCTGATGCAGAAAATGCTGGGGATGATGATGATGATGGAGACTTGACTACTGACAGTGCTCTCCCAAACAAACATAATACTGAAGACGAGGAGGAACCTCCTGCAGCTGATGATGTGATTGATGCAACCACTGAGAAGGTGGATGCTAAAGTTGAGGAATCCAATGCGACTGCTGAGGTTGCAGGTTTGAAGGTTGAGGAATCAATGGATGCAACTGCAGACATGGCTGATGCAAAGATTGAGGGGTCCAAGGATAGGGCTAATGAAATATCAGATGTGAAGATTGGTGAATCAAATGGTGAGGACCGTGCTAATCAAGAGCTTTTGGATGGGAAGGTTGTTGGTGCAGAGGCAGTTGCGGCAGGTAATGACGGGTCAAAGGATAATCAAGAAAAAGGAAAAAACTCTGATTATGACTCTGTCTTTGAACAAGGAACAGGAGGGAATAATATCATTTCCAGTTGAACTTTTTGATAGGTTCCTGTTATATTCTCACCCTGGCATTTATCTTTCAGGTAGGGTTCTAATCAGCAATTTTAGATCTGTTTGCAAATTACTGTTAGGGATACTTGGAGTAATTGATTGGTGTTGATATTTGCAGTGTCCACATCATCAATATGCAGTTGAAGCTCTATAGTTTCTTGATATTCTATATGACAGTTGTAGTCTAAATTTGTACTTCATGTATGCTTCTTATGCGGATTTTAATATACTGAGTGTTGGTAAATAGATCTAAAACTTATAATTGTCAATTTTAGTTGCATTTTCCCAACTGGTGCATTCTGTTATAGCTTTCATCAAAATGCATTTATTATTCCCATTTTTCTTTTCCTTCTCCTCAGCAGCAAGAAGTGTCCTGTATTTCAGCTATTTTTGGCTTCTCTCTGAATATGGTATTAATTAGGGAACGTAAGCCTTTCTTTGATTGCTATTTTTTAAAACTCAATTTTCTACGGTACCCAATTTTAACAGCACATTGTAACAATAAAATATTTTACACATAAAACCCAAAAAAATTCTCTCTTTCTACCGTACAATATAAGTAGTTTGGGTTTTGCATTAAACTAATTGCCTTTCCTCGACAAATTCTTCTCAGGGGAGTAGGGAGAAATGAATCGATATATAAATTGAGTGCTTGAGAAAACGGCAAAGAAAGGTTGAATGTGATTCAAGTCAGTGGCTCCTAGTTTCCTGTCTTACAGATATGAATCACTACTTCGTGGCAATCGACCTCAATGTGTTTAGTGCATTCATAGAGAACGGGATTAGATGCAAACGATCATGTCTTATAAACCAAAAGGGAAGAGTTTCTCGTCTCAAAGCTTTCCCATAAAAAAAAAGTCGAGAGAAGAGTGAGCGACTGACAAAACATAGATTTTTGTGAATAGTCGGGGACATTGAGGAACATTAAAAAATGTATTTCGAAAATCGGTCTGATTTTACCTATGTTCCTTCCTTCTTCAAGTTCAGCGACTTGACACTAATATAAACACCTTGTTAGACCTTTTGAGTACGATTAATATAACTTCTCATTAAGCCCTTGTTTGGGCTCCAGTTCTTAAGAAAATTATTGTTTGGAATAATATTTTTTGGAGAATGTGATTAAAAATTGTTTGAAAAATCAAATACTGTGAACTTGACTAAAATGAATGATTGAGATTAAATGTTATAAAAACTTGATTTTAAAAAACTGCATGAAGATTGATCAAAACTAGAAGTTAAACAAGTGGATCTCAGAAGCTATTTCAAGACATTCATGTTTGAGGAAACCCCCGTGATTGGAATTTAACCTAAAACTTGCTCCTTGACTCGGTCCGTGTATTGACATTTTTGTATAAACCAAATCCGACACTGATAGCACCTCACTAAACTCAGCTAGCATGAACGTATGTATAATAAATAAATAGATCGACCAATCTTAAGTTTCTGAATAATTCAGACATCTGAGCCATACAACTCAAAGACCCTTACCGTGGATCAAACTGCAGATAAAGCTCTAGTCTCACTCTCAGTACAACATGAAAACCCCGCTCAATAGTGACAAGAGAAGCACTGAACTTTTTACAAGGGCATGCATGGCAACAATTCACAAAGCTAGAAGGAAATTGAATAAAATCAAATTCTCCCATCCATTGAAAAGCGTGTGTTTTCTTGCAGCAAAACTCAGTTTTGTTCCAAAATATCAACTCGCGACATAAGACTAGCAATAAGTAAACATATAACCCGGCTGCAGTCTCGTAAAGTAGCAGCAGTTAGTTTTAAGTTCAAAATATAATGCGTTATTAAACCCAACTCCTTGGGCGTGGCACAAACAAACAACAGTTTTGACTAAATCTGATCAGGCATTGTGTAATGTAATGATAATCAGTCGCTCTCAGCCTTCATCACTGCTGAGCACATTGCACCCTCTGGGCCCCACCACCGTGCATCTCTTCGTCCTCCTCATCGTAGGCCTCTTGACGCTGAGCTTTCTTCCTTCGCATCTCCTCCTCCATGTTAACATCTTGCAATGTCGTCTCCTCACACTCCTCCAGCTCCATGTCTGACAGTTGCAGAGATGGCTTTGGAGGTAGGACTGCCTCCAAGGCTTTGACTTGCTCGGGAGTTACAGATTCAGGGAAATCAACATTGAAATGAATGTAGAGTTTACCCTTCATGAATGGCCTCCCATGCATCGGCATCCCTTCATCATTGATGGCCTTAGTCGAATCTGCAAGATTTGGCAAGAGAAAACACTAACGTTCTTCAACAAAATGTAATGGCATATTTCCTACAGTAGCAATAGATAGTACTGGAATAAGTTGTACGGACACAGACACGATACGACACAAATACGCCGACACGTAATTTTTTTTAAAATTAGGACACAATACGTTAGGGACACGCAAATAATTTTTTAAATTTATTATTATTATTATTTGGTCTAATATACAAACAACACATTTTATATTTGCTGCATCAAATTGAGTATATCAAATAAAAATAAACTTGTAAGTTTGATTTATCATTTTTTAATTGTAGGCGTTTCTCCCCTTCCCTTTTCATTTTGATGCATAAATTGTAGCTCTGACACATGTAGGAGTGTGTCGTGAGAGTGTCGATGCAACCTAGGTATTGGAGGCATTGAACCACCTATCTCAAAGCTTTTGTTAAAGAGGAATAAACTTTATCACGTGCAGGCAGATTCTTTTTTTTTTTTTTCATCAAATGCCCGACACATGCACAATTTATATCTTATATTTAAAGGCATTGACGAATGTGATCTAGTGATATGTACCCAAACATGCCCAAAGGATAAAGTTCCAGAAAATTACTGACCAGGTTTCACGACTTCTCCAGGTTGTGATTTGATGAGGAGCTGCCGACCATCCAAGTGAGACAGTATAAACTGGAAACCGCACAAAGCTTCAGTAAGACACAGCGAGTGCTCCACAAAAAGATCGTCGCCCTTCCTCTTGAATTTAGGATGTTCCCTCTGCTGGAGAACAACGACTAAGTCTCCAGTGATTGTGTCGGGCTGCAAAGAAACAAAAACAAAATGAAGTATCTGTTCATCTTTTACAATCTAGGAAATTTCAAAATACTACAAATGATACACGAGGTTCAAGTCATGGTACCGCTTCATCAGCTTCTCCGTGGAATGTAATCTGCTGCCCATTCTGCATACCCTTCTCCACATGCACTTCCAAAACCTTCTTCTCTGAAACAACCTTTCCACCTTTGCACTGAGAGCAGCGATCTTTATCATTAATAGTCTCTCCCGTTCCCTTGCATTCGTTGCAAGGATGCTGCATCTGTTGGAGCATACCTGGGCCAAGTTGCCTAACTGTTACTTTCATACCAGTTCCTTGACATCCAGAGCACTTCATAGAAGCTCCAGATTTCGATCCTTTGCTGTCATAGAAGAAACACCAACAGAGGCACATTAGCTCATGCCGCAAACACAGGCATGTCACGTACAATATGAAACAGTAGAACATCCAGTTAAACTTACCCATTACACTTTGAGCAAAGGACATTGCGGGATATGGGTATCTTTTTAGTGGTCCCAAGGTATAGGTCCTCAAGAGTGACCTTCAATGGATGTGCTGCATCCTCTCCCTTCCTCTGCCTTCGCCCTCTGCTGCTGCCACCGCCTGGTCAAAATCATATTACTCAGACTAAGTGTTCTACATTTAAAGAGAAATTTGAACGCTAATCAAAACAACAGCATATTTGGTTGAGTGCATTGGATAGAATAGGATACAGTACTAAAAAGAAGAGAAAGAAGTTAAATACTACTTCGTTGTCATGTACAAACATGCCACAAAAGCATGAAGAACGTCATATTTTCTAAAGTAGAAACAACTCACCTCCAAATGGACTTCCACCAAAGAAGGACTGGAAGATGTCAAACGGGTCATGCATGCCACCGCCGCCACCGCCCATTCCTTCCTTGAGTACGTCTTCACCATACTGATCATAGATCTCACGTTTTTCAGGATCACTCAGAACCTCATAAGCATGTGCAAGCTCCTTAAACTGCAAATAAGCAATGTCTTTAGAAACAAGCCGAGTAGATACAATGTTTAAAAACGCCAATGTTTTGAAAACCAGCCATAATTGACCCAAGTACTAGAAAAAACTTATATGAACCTACATGCACCAAGTATCGAGCATCAAGTCAACTCTATCATATCTTTTTTGGTCTTAGCTTCATTCTCTTTCGACCATTGACCATCCATTTCTCTTACTTTTTATAAATCCTTTCTTTGAGCATGTTTGGCTAAGCTTAGAAAGTTTACCTATTAAGTAAATAAAGTAATTTTTAAAATGAACAAAAAAATTTGTCAGTGGCCGCAACTACTTGTTTTGACAGTAACCTGACAATTACCTCCAAAGTAAGTAAAAGTTATCTAATTTCTAATTTAAAAGTAAGAAAACGTAAGATATGCAAAGTATGGAAACAAAAATGTAATTTTACTTCTTTTCAAGCTTTAGCCAATAAATAAATAAATAAAATAATTTGAGTTTTTACGATCTTCAGATTCAGATAACTCCTTTAATTAATTTCACCACTTAAAGACCCAACATTTTCAATAAAGAAATAAAATACTAAAACTCCATAATCAATTCATTGAGAACCATCTCCCAACCACAACTTACACATGCACACGACAACCGTACAATTTTTCACCATAGGAAAAAGAGTAAAACCATGTAAACAAACAAAAACAGAGAAACTCTACAATTCACCGCAAAAATTACTAAGTAAAACAACGATAGTTAAAAATTATCAAAAACTTCAAAATGGTACCTTTTCAGGGTCGCCGCCCTTATCAGGATGATTCTTGATGGCAGCTTTCTTGTAAGCCTTCTTTAAATCATCCTGCGACGCAGTGTTGGGCACCCCAAGAATTTCATAGTACTTAGTATTATCGCTCTTTTTCGGAGCCCTCCCAAACATTTTGAATCAAATTAGTCGATTATCAAATACTTCCAAAATCCCAGATCCAGATGTGTAAAATTAACAGATCGATCAAAAAATATATTGGTTATGCTGGTTTAGTAAGAATCGCATAAACATGGGTCACGAAGGGAGAACTCAATAAAGACTCCAAAAATATGCCGCAGGCTGAAGAGATGCTTATGTAGGAGCGTTTAACGGCTGAGATTGAGTCTGGGGTTTAGATAGATGTCAGCTGTTGGATGTCAGGGGAATAGATTCTTTTCTTTCTCTTGAGGGAATTTTGATCGTTGATCAGAGATGAATGGTTGATTTAAAGCTCCATATTATCTTGAGAGGATTATTACTCACACAGGCTATCCTCAAAGTTTGCGTACAATTACATTTGAGCCGCATGTGGTTTCTAGAATTAGAGTTCATTTAATTCTAGCTAAAATGAATAGTAATTTTTAGGAGAATGAATTATTGAAAGTTGATTAAAAAGTCAAATATTATGAACTAAACTTTTAATGAAGATTGATATAAGTATTGTAAAAAAAATGAGAAACAAATAATGGCTTACATAGACCCTCTCACCATTTCAATTGGATTATCAAAACGTGTAAATTTGCATAAACACGAGAGCAAGAGTTGTTGGTAGAGTAACATATTTACTTTGTCTCAACCTGAAAATATTTCCAATACTCTTAAAGTATTAAGACCTAATACTCTAGATAGAGAGCCAAAGAAAATGTACCTCATACTATAGGAGAACAATTTTTCATTGGCTCTGTTACGATCATAACTAATTGGACATGACACGTCATCTATATGGGCCCATCAGGGGAGCCACAAAACATCCAGTCACCTAATTATGACCTACGGGCCAAAACTGTGGATACCAAATTTGCTGGATTCTTATATGCCGAGATGACCCTATGCCAAGGTGATGCTATGCCAAGGTCACCTATGTCGGGGTGATGCTGTGTCGAGGTACTCCTAAGCCGAGGGAAGTACCCTGAAAAGGTAACAAGACAGCTTGATGTGACAACATCTTTAAAAAGATTTGATGGTTGTTTTAACTCAATGACATGTAGTAATGATTATAACCAAAGAAATGGTTTACCTCATAAAGGGTTAGGATCTTACCATATGTAAAGCATAACACATGTCACAATCTAAGATAATTACACCTTCTATAAATAGAGCACACTTGCCTCCAAGGAGAGGGTTGGTAATCACATACTCTAACTCAATATTTTACTCTCTCTCCCTTTTCTCTCTTTTACACACTTATGTTTCCCGCACATAATTTATATTTGCTTGAAATGAGTACTAACTTAGGCATCGAAGTGCAAACGGAAGCCACCTCGACCCCCTTTGCAAGCTGATTGTTTGTCCTAATGCGCAGGGATCCACGTATTTAAGAGGGAGGAGCTGAGATGTGTTGGTCCAAGGTCCAGTCGAATTTTGTGGTCAACAGGCTCGGAGTACCGAGTGTGGATAGTCTAGGAGTAATTATGCTTTTGTGTCAACCTATCTCGACTCTCATTATTTTCTCAAACTTATGACCGCTTATATGACAAAAAAAAAAAAACAACAAATAAAACTACATGTTGAGCTAATATCTAAGGAAATTTTCATCCAACAAACCATGGTTGCGATGGAAATTTTTTATAAGCTTGTCATAATGCCAGTTCTAAATTTTAAGAAGCTAACGGATATAAAGCCCCTATTTGGTAAAGAATAAAATCAGATTTTGAGTAGATTTTGACAGAAGTGAAAGGAATGTGTGGTTGAAAAGTTGTGAATTCTATAAAATGTGTAACTGAAATTAATTATTGACTTTAAATTAAATTTTAATAAAATATTGTAGTATTATCAAACAAGGCTAAAGAGTATTAATTAAGGCACTTGAACATTACTTGTGTTTTAATATGTTGAATGTTGGTGCGTGTTTTTGAGATCCATTATAATCTAATTATTTGATATATTTATTTTGGAACGATGGTTTTTTGAAAAATACGTGGTTAAAAATTAAGGGAGAGAAATGTATGAAATTATAATGAGGATCAAAGAGGGCTACATATATGTTGATATTCTGATCTCTTTTTTAGTGTTTAGAATTGGTATCTGGAACTCAATTTTACTTATGTAGTTGACTAACGCCTTTTATTTTATAAACGCATCTTAAATCTTTTGTAGCAAAGTTACTTTTGGGTGAAAGCGAGATGACATGTCTGAACATAGAAAGTAGTGGAAATGTCTGTTGACCACAAAATTTGGTAGGATCTTAGATTAATACGTTTCAGCTCTTCCCTCTTGAACACGTGGATCTCCTACGCACTAGGACAAACAATTAGCTTGTAAAGGGGGCCGAGGTGGCTCCCGTTTGCACTCAGATGTCTAAGTCAGTACTCATTTTAAGTAAATATAAATTGGGTGCGGGAAATATAAGTGTGTAAAAGAGAGAAAAGTGAGTGAGATTTTATATATTGAGTTTCTCACATTTTTCTTTGAGGCAAGTGCGCTCTATTTATAGAAGTAGTAATTCTCTTAGATTGTGACATGTGTTATGTTTCACACATGATAATATCATAACCCTTCATGAGGTAAACCATTTTTTTGGTTATAATCATTACTACATATCATAGGGTTAAAGTAACCATCAAATCTCTTTAAAGACATTATCACATCAAGTTGTCTTTTGCAAAAAAGTCATCTCAAGCTGTCTTGTCACCTTTCCAGGGTACTCACCTCGACTTAGGAGTACCTCGACAGAAGGGTACCTCGGCATAGTATCACCTCGACATATAAGAATCTAGCAAGTTTGGGATCCACAGTTTTGGCATGTGGGTCATGATTAGATTACTGGATATTTTGTGGATCTCCTGGTGGACCCATATGGATGATGTGTTGTGTCCAATTAGTCATGATCGTAACAATGTTTAAAGGAAATTATGCAAAAAACATGGTTAGGAAAATGCAAATTTTTCTTGGTTAAAGCCCCCCAGCTGCGACCGAAGCTGCAAAACATGCACACAACTCGTACTAGTTCTAGTGTCGGTGCTACCAGAAAACCAATTCTATTTGAAGTTTAGAACGACTAATACTCACAAAGTTGGAAGTGCGAATGTGATGGCAACATGTAAATACCAAAGTTTTGATTATCTCGATTGAAATTATGTTTGAACTTTTGAAATATCAATTTTTACGTATGGTTAGAAATTTAAATAGTTCTTCAATCTATTCAGTCCATTCAATTCAAATTAATCCTTTCTTCCATGGCATTTGTTTGCTTAATTGGGGCACGCATTGTGTGCAATTTAGTAGTTATTGAATTTTCTAAGTTTCTAACATAATATGCGCGTGTGTGTGTGTTTTTAAATAAAATTATGAATAGTAATTTGCCTATTTGTTACCTTTGTATGGGGGAATTCCAAAATCGCTTCGATGAAATCAGACCTAAACGCGTTTTATGTGCAAATTCTTTCGTGAACGACTTTAGTTGAAATTGAAGGCAAATCAGAGAATAACCTGCGCAAATATTTGCATATTTGTACACGCCCGCCTCCTCTCCGGTCTACACCGCCATCGGAACGAGTCATATACATACATATATTTTTTATATATATAGACCGAGAAACAGGGATTCGAATTATATTATTATCCGTGCTATTATTTTGCTTTTGCATTCGTGAAATTAAACTGCGGAGGAAGAGAAAAAACGAAAGAGCAACAGTAATTAATCATAATGGGGAAAGGTGACAAAAGCGGGGTAGGTAGGGCTTTGGTGAAGCACCACAACCAAATGGTTAAGGATTCAAAAGAGAAGGGAAAGTACTACAGGAGCCAGCACAAGAAAGTGCTGGAGTCTGTGACAGAGGTAAGCGACATCGAGGCTATAATCGAGCAAGCCGATGAAGCCCACCGACTTTTTTCCGACACCAACCCTCTAGCCAACCTCATCAATTTGTAAGCTCTAACCCACTTATTCATTCTGATTGTTTGTATTTATTATTTTTATTTAGAAATTTGTACATAGTTTATGTTAGTTTACTTATCTATTATTATAGTAGGGTATGCATTCGTGCTGTTTTGAATATGTTTAGCTTTAGTTAAATGAGGTCTACTGTGCATGGAGCGGTGCATATTTAAGCAATTTTCTGTGCTCAAAGTGTTTCGTGAATGCGTATTTACTATAGTTGATTCCCTCATTATCATTGAGGAATTAATTTTCAGTGTGAACTCAGAAGGTTAAAATATAAGCAAAGGAAATGGAAAAAAATGGAGCTCTTATCCAAGTCAAAGGAAATGAAAAAGATGGAGCTTTTATCCATATGGTTTGTGTGGAATCAAGAGGAGTGGCTACAAGAATGAAACGAAGTTATAAATATACGAGTATATTGTTATTTTTCTACACACACGTGTCTTAGGGTAAAAAGTGAATGGAAAATCATTTAACTCATCACATCACACTTTTTTTGTTTTCTTCACGGAGTTCATGAATTAAATGGAGAATCCGGGCATCTTTTGTTCTTTTCGAGTCATTTGCTTGAGTCCTATATTATTAGTACATCTAGTTAGTCGGTGCAAATGATTGTCTTCTGCTAGAAGTTTTATAATCCTTTAGTCCTTCGATATTCTTTGTCTGCATGTTTGCATTCTTTTTTTCCTTGCCTTTTTTATTTGTTATATGAATTATTGTTAAAAAAAAAATTGATGTTGTCTGCTCATCAATTAAAAATATATTGTGTTAATATGGAAATAGGGACTCTGCTTCCGGCGCTAGTCAGATGACTCCTGAGGAGAGGAGGGAGCAGCAGAAGAATGAGGAGGCATTGCATGCTAGTAGTCTTCGTGTTCCTCGCAGGCATATACTTTTTCTTCTTTAGATGTTATGTTAACTAGTTATTTTTTAATGTAAGGTTTGTAATTCTACTTATTTTTCCAGGCCTCCATGGAATGCTAAAATGTCCGTAGAAGAGCTTGATGCCAATGAAAGACAAGCTTTTCTATCTTGGCGCCGAAGCCTTGCTAGGTCAGGCTCTCTGACATTACTTATCTGGATTTATGGAATGCAATTATGCACTTTGGTAATTTGTTGCATATATGATTCCTTTTCGTTCTTTTTATTGTAATAAGCGAATAGTTTCATCTTTGTTCAATTTGGGTGCTTCCTATGTTATGCAGGATGAAAAAAGGGAGATGTATATCATAAATTGCTAGAATAGTTACTCAAAGCTAGATAAGATGCTTGCATCTATTTTATTTATAAACACTTTATTTGGTGATTACGAGCTTTGTGCTTCTAATGACTTTGCTGCATCTTCATCTAACAGTTTCTACATTTTTTTAGTGAATGTGGTAATCTGTTCTGTTTTTATTTCTCATTTAATTATGGACACTAAGTATGTATCATTGTAGACTTGAGGAGAACGAGAAGTTGGTCCTTACTCCATTTGAGAAGAACCTAGATATATGGAGACAGCTTTGGAGGGTGGTTGAACGCAGTGACCTGGTGAGATAATGAGTTCTCCAAGTTATCTACTAATTGAATTGTCTTGATATACACTGTTTGTGAAGGTAAGTTAGCATATTGTGGTCTCATAGTTTCCATTTTTGTTTTAAGACGACGAAAAGTTTAATTAACAGACCATCATTTACTTAGATTACGTTCAACTACTTGGGTGACTGCGGAGTATTTGAGTAGATTTTTAGCCTCTGTTTGGTAAAAAAATAAAAATTGTTTATAAATAAAAAATGTGATGCTTTCGTGGCAAAATATGTGGTTGAATAATAGTTTGAGAAAATGTGTATGGCTAAAATGTTTTGTTTATAAACAAGTATACCAAACAGACAATTAGTTTTTTAGTTGGAAGATTTTGTTTAGTAAAATTATAGTAATTATAAATTGATTTATTTATATTTTTTGAGGTAAATGTGTGGTTAAAAATTGGAGAGAAAAAATAAAAAGTGATTTGAGATATTATGTTGTTTTTAAATTGGTTTATAAATTGTAATGGTCGCTTGAAAGAACATAGGCTTAGTATCTAGAATATAGTAGAAAATGTTATCATGTTACTGCTTACTTGACTTTCATCTTGGCATTTTCATATGGTTTTGTTTTACCATTTTTCGATGGCATATGGGAAAGATCTCAATGACCTCTGTTGATAGTGACTGGAATCTTTTAAAATACTAGTTGTCTACCCGTGCGATGCACGAAATATATAATTTTTAAATCATAATTTTGAAAATATCTTGATTCAATCATATCAAATAAATAACATAATTTAAATAAAATTTCAATACATTTGAAACTTTAAAAAAGACAAAATTATTCAAAATAAAAAAATGTTACATGTAAACTAAGTATACCGCGTCACTCAAAATTTGGCACTCATTTAATTTAATTTTTACTTTTATTTACGTTTTTCTCTGAAAATTTGTACATCTCATCACCTATTTCCCTTTAAATATTTTATAATTTTTTATTAACTATATTTTTTAACGTGTTGCTTACAAATGTTTTATTTGAAATCCAAAATATTAATTAATATATTTTCTTTTTTCTTTTTTTAAACATGCCAATTTATTTATGATTTTGAGGTAAAAAGTAGTGGTTGAAAATTGGAGAGAGAAAATATGTGTGATTAAAAAATTGATAGAAAATAATTAATTATTTTTGTAATATGCGTATTGAAGAGCCTACTCATTTATTGACATATTAGGAAGTAAAATTCCAATAATTTTATTTATTTCTTTTCAAAATATATTAATTCAATTTTTTCATTTCTAACTTAACAAATTTATATACCATATATTTATTTATTTTAAAATATACTAGTAATCGCACCCGTGCGATGCACGGAATAAATAATATTTATTTAATAAGTTGTAAAAATACAATGCCCGATAAAAATAACACAATAAAAAAATAATAATAATAACTTGCATACACAAATTGTGAATAATTTGTTATTTCATTTCTAGATTTCTTACTTTAATGCATAAATTGTATATTCAATATACAATCAAAATATCAAAAAAGAAAAGAAAAGAAAAGAAAAGTTATGAATTACATTTTTTTAAACAGTTAATTGTTCATTATCTAATTTCCTTAATTTATTTATTCATATAGAATTGATGATTCAAAAATAATTTTTTTTAATTTTCATTCACAACCACATATTATTTAAAAACTAATTTTTCACAATTGCACATACTACTTTTTAACCACACATTCTAAAAAAAGAAAATCAATTTTTAACCACTCAATTGATTGATTTGACAATTATTTTAGTTTTTACACTACCTTCTTTCACTTTCAATCACACATTTAAAACAATTTCTATAGTTTATATCAAACTTATTCATATTCAATGATTTCAAATACAATGTGACATTTTATTTTTCACCAACTATTGAAAATGGCCATGTTACCCACACACACAAAAAAACTATTTTTTGTGCATGTTAAATAAATGTATGGACTATATTTTATTTTTAAATAGAATAAGTTTGATAAAACCTTATATTTTTATTTTCTATAGAATTAATTGTTAAAGTCTGTAGTATATATTTTACAAATTGATGTTATTTTAAATTTAAAAAATTTAAAAAATAGATAAATGAACAAAATGAGTAAATTTATAAAATTAATTTCAAAATTACCAAAGAGTTTATCGAAACCTGAAATTGTAGAAATTAAAAAGATTCAATTGAATTTACTTAGAAAGATCGGATATCATTATTTCTTTTAATTTGATAAGAAAAAAGATTTGAAATTAATCATTTATGTCAAATTGAAGTTAGGTAAGAAATGATAAATATCATATTATGTCTTAGATGAGATAAATTAAAAAGATTAGATATTGAAAAAAGTAAAAAGTATAAGTAAAACTTTTACCTATATTATTATTTGAGGAAATTTTAAGAATGATATATTTAGAGTTTGCTCTCATTTGTTAACTTGTATTGAACTTCTCGTTAAGATCATGAATTTGACACCTATATTGCATATTTTTTTGACGAAAAAATATTACAATAATTATCAAAAGAATAAAAATAATATACAATTTGATCTTTTTATAGATTTTTTATTTTTTACAATCAATAAGTCATTTATTACATGTCACTTATAATTAATTTTGCATTAATTGAAGTTTCCTAATTCAATTATTAAAATAATTAATAAAATTACAAAGTTTCCTAAAATAGCAGGAAAAAATGGCGGGAAACTATGTGTGGATTTTTTTGACGGCTATACTATTATTATATATATTAAGATTAATCCAAAATTTTCATTTTCAATGTAACGCATTTACATAGATATGATATGACATTTATTTATGTTCAAATATATTAATCAAATTTTTTCATTTCCTATATAACACATGTTATTGAATTTGAAACTTAAAAAAAAATAAAATAATAATAATAAAAAAAATTCTACATGAAAACTCAATGTACCGCGCCACTCAAAGTTTGGCACTTAATAAAAAGTTTTATATAAAATTTCTTTTGACTTTTAGTTACGTTTTTCTCTAAAAATTTGCCCACCTTATCACCTATTTTCCTTTTAATATGTTATAATTTTTAATTAACTTTATTTTTTAATATGTTGTTTACATATATTTTATTCGAAATTCAATATATTAATTAATATATTTTATTTTTCCTTATTTTTTAAACATACTAATTTTTGTCAAAATGATTAAATAATTAAATTTTCTATCAATTTATCATTGACGCTAAAAAGTTGATAGCAAATAATTAATTATTTTTGTAAAACTTCAATAATTTTATTTATTTATTTTCAAAATATATTGATTCAAAATCTTCATTTCTAACTTAACAAATTTATATAGCATGGATTTTTTATTTTCAAATATATTAATCCAAAATTTTCATTTTCAATTTAACACATTTACATAGATATGACATTTATTTATATTCAAATATATTAATACAATTTTTTTCATTTTATACATAAAACATTTACATAGATATCACATTTATTTATGTTCAAATATATTAATACAGTTTTTTCATTTTATACATAACACATTTACATAGATATCACATTTATTTATGTTCAAATATATTAATCCAATTTTTTCATTTCCTACATAAAACATTTACATAGATAATATCATATTATTTATATTCAAATATATTAATCTAATTTTTTCATTTTCAATGTAATACATTTATACATAGTATATTTATTACAAATCTTACTAAATATGTAATAAATAATAATTTTTCTTACCAAAATATTTACATAAAAGTAGAAGTGAGAAGAGGAGAGAGAGTCATTAAATGCAATTTTCCCTCCAAAATGACTCTCTCTCCTCCCTTTTACTTTTATATATATAAAGATAAAGATAAAGATAAAGATAAAGATTATTGACTTGCTTCTGACATTTGATTATATATAAAATATTTCTGAGAAGGGATGTCTTGTGGTGTGTCAAATTATATCGGGAAAGTTATTGCCCATCTGAGAAAGAAATCTTACTATGTTATTTTATATCAGCAAGGAAAATATTAAAATATCTCACCTCTATGTTGACTTTGTACTGCAAAAAACATATTATGCAAAATATTAAAATTTTTGCAACTTCCATTTGGAAAATGGAAACCTTCCTTCAATGGATGTCCCACTCAATTCTACAGACTAAAGGCTTTTTTTTTTTTTTTTTTTAATAAATTATATGAAACTTCTGAAGAATTTTCCCTAAGTTTGCCTTCAACGTGTTAATTCTTTTGCACTATCCCAGAAGCTGTTATTCTAGGATTAATCCTTTTGATGACTATGTTTTATGATACATATTTTGGTAATAAGTTTCTCGTCCGTAATAGAAATAATCCAGTTAATCAGATAGGCAAGAGTTTTTCTCATATTTGTTTGCAAATTAATGGTGATCGGCATTTGCTCAAGTCAATCTGATGTTTAATTCCCTTTCTGCTGAAATGTCATTGAGATTTTAGGATTTTTATTTTTTCTCCCCATCTTGTATGCCATGCTGTCGTCATGATTCATTGATGGTTGCAGTGAACCTAGATGCATTTAGAATTTGAACTTACAAAATTCTTTAAGAAATTCCAAGGCCCCAGAATTTATCACCTGGAAATACCAGGATTGGTTTCGTTTAATATGGTATTCGGCACTTTATTTGACAGTATTTTCTTCTGGAGGTTCTTTCCATGAAATCAAAATTTCTAAGTGACATGATCAATTTCTTATGATTTTGTTCTGCATTTTGAATTTTAGATCCATATAGTTGATCTCTACGAAAAGGCATAGTTGACCACCTTACATTGCATTAGGGACCTGTTATTACAAATGAACATTTAACTTGTAGCTTTGTGTAGTCTTTCCAATGGCTTCAAGAAGGGAAGGATTTCATATTTTTCAAGACACCGTTGACTAGTTAATTCATCTTTATAGTTTCTATTGAACGTCAATATCCTTTCTAAATATTAGCTTACTTTATATTCTCAACGATGCTGCACACCATTGAAATGGAATCATATCGGTTTTCTGGGACTGGGAACTCAGACATACTAGTTGCTCGGTGAAAGTGATTATTGCTTTGAACTGGCAATATCACTGATCCTTCATTCCTATGGGTTGCATTTCGTACTATGTTGTTTACATTATGTAATGCTGATCTCTCTCTTTCTCTCTCCAAACAGCTTGTAATGGTCGTTGATGCACGAAACCCGCTTTTCTATCGCTGCCCTGATCTTGAGGTAATACTGGAGATAATTTTTCCAAAAAGTTGCATAGGATGTAATAGTAGTACAAAGAAATGGGAATATCAGGCATGGGCCATCTCCATGTTGCCTCTAATTTAGGGATGAGAACCTATTGTATCGTATTATTATGATTTTCACAATACAGCACATTCAGCTTTGCTAAAAAAATATAATAATTCCCAGCATTTGACTCTTGGAGTAATACAATTTAGAAGGGGCTCTATAAATGAATTCGTCATTCTTGTGAATATATCTAATCGATTTTTTTATTTTTTTTTATTTTTAACATTGACTTTTATCCAAATCCAGGTATATGCAAAAGAAATTGATGAGCACAGAAGGACTTTGCTTCTTGTCAACAAGGCAGATCTACTACCATTTTCTATTAGGTTAATATCGGAACAAGTCCTTTGCCATTACCTTTCAGCATTTCTTATTTTTAAGCATCACGATGATAAATTTTATGCTTGGTCTTGACAGACACAAATGGTCAAACTATTTCCGCAAACATGGGATTCTCTTTCTTTTCTGGTCTGCAAAGGCTGCTTCTGCAGCTCTGGAGGGGAAACCTCTCAGTTATTCCAACGGGATGCAAAGTAATCCGCACGAGTCAGTTGATGCTGATACAAAAATATACGGCAGGGATGATCTTCTGGCCCGCCTGCAATCTGAAGCTGAAGAGATAGTTTCGATGAAGAATGAATCAAGATCTGATGTCGGAGCCTCAAACAGTGTGGTAGTTGGGTTTGTTGGGTATCCAAATGTGGGAAAAAGTTCAACCATTAATGCTTTGGTAGGGGAGAAGCGGACAGGTGTTACGTCGACTCCTGGGAAGACAAAGCATTTCCAGACATTAATAATATCTGATAAACTAACTCTTTGTGATTGCCCTGGATTAGTGTTTCCATCCTTCACAAGCTCAAGATATGAGATGATTGCTTCTGGGGTGTTGCCCATTGATCGGATGACTGAGCACAGGGAAGCTGTACAGGTGGTGGCAGGTCGAGTACCTAGGTCAGTTATTGAAGAGGTTTACAAAATCACTTTACCAAAACCAAAGCCATATGAGCCACAATCCCGGCCTCCCTGGGCTGCAGAAGTTTTGAGGTCATACTGTGCATCTCGTGGATATGTTGCTTCTAGTGGACTGCCAGATGAAACTCGAGCAGCACGCCAAATTTTGAAGGATTACATTGATGGGAAACTTCCTCACTTTGAAGTGCCCCCAGACGTGTCCAATGATGAATATCATATAGAGGATGCTGTGGGACCCAGCTCCTCAGAGGTGCTCGACTCGGATTCGTCTGATGGTGAAGTACTTCCAAATGACGAACGGGAAGGTGCACCTAGTCTAGAGCATGTATTGGATGATTTGAATTCATTTGACATGGATAATGGGTTAGCCTCCCGCAAGGCACCGGTTCAGAAGAAATCAGCAAGTGCGCCCCATAAACAACACAAGAAGCCACAGAGAAAGAAAGATCGATCATGGAGGGTAAGTGGTGAAGCTGATGGAATGCCAGTCGTTAGCGTCTTCCAAAAGCCGGTAAATACAGGCCCTTCGAAGGATTAATAGGCTTCTGTTTTCTAAGATGTTTTCCTTTACTGGGTTGGATCATAATTTGGTGCATGTTTCTACCTCCTGGTTTGGTGTACTTATAGATTGAATTATTATGTTTTGATCATGAACCGTATACGTCATTCCTATATTTTCCTGAATCATATGTCCACTTCAAATGGAAAGAATTATGGGAAAGAGGACCTTGTAGATCGAAAGGTGGGTTAGACTACGGAATTGGATAATGCATTTTATTTGAACAATATAGAATCATTATTTATAGTTCGATTTGGTTTGATTACATGTGTTTATCAGGATGGCAAAATCCAATTCCCTGAATTGGACGAGAATTTCCAGTCTCGTCAGAATTTGATGCTACGAACAGATGCGAGGACTACAAATCTATTTCAATAATCAATAAGTCCTAAAAAAAAAAAGGCATGCAGATTTTAAGATTGATCTGTTCAAACGAGTCATCATCTTGTGAAGGTATGTTTATTTAGGTATAAATTTCACATGATTGAATATCGAAATATAGACCAACATATAAAGAATCATGCTGCTACTCTCGACAAAATTGACATTTTAAAATGAAATATCAAGTCTTAATGACTTGTCGATATATTTATTGTAATATGATGAAAAGTAATTCCTCAACGATAAAAAAATTTAACATGATTCTTTCACCTAATCTATGCAATCTCACTTAGGGATGATAATGGGTTAGGTATGAGTCGAGTTAAGCAAACTCATCCGATTCACAGGATATTTGTAACATTCATGCCAGACTCATATACTTGTTTAAGCTTGTGTTTAGTAAACTAGTTTTTTGGTTTATAAACTACACAATTTCTCAAACCACTTTTTAACTACACACATTTTCTCTCTCCAATTTTCAAAAATTACTTTTTACCTCAAAATCATAAATAAACTAATATATAATCCAAACAGTGTTACCAAATGGAGCCCTCCCCCCCCCCCCCCCCCCGGAAGTGAAGATATTTGAATTGACAAAATTTCATATTTTACAAGAAAATTTAGGTAAAATTTAAAAATTGTTAATAATCTCCAAATGAGAAAAAATTAGGAGCCGCGATTAGTGTTACAATCTTTAAGAATTGTAATTTTAATTATTTTTTTAAGCAAATAACGAGTATACGGGTCGAATATGAATTTTGTTTCTCAACCCACCCAACTCATATACATGACTGGTTTTAATAGTAAACTCTACTCAACTTAGAGCATCTTCAATAGGTTCTCTAAACTTGAAATGCTATTTATTTTGGAAAGTTAATCTTTAAAATTTCACTACAATACTCTCTATTTTAACATTTTAATTTAGAGAGTGTATTTGGCTCTTCAAATTTAGAAAATCAAACTCACTCTCTATTATTAAATGCATTCAAAAAATTCTTATTTTTAACGTTCTTTATTACATATTTAATATAATTGGTGATTCACTTTTAAAAAAATAAATCTATATCTATATCTATACTACTTCTAAATGTGGCTTAAAGGGAGAAACTTTTTGGACGTTACTCTTACAACTTTTTTATATTTTTATATTTACCCTTAATGTTAATTAATGAATAATTATTTTTAAAGTGGTTTAAAGGGAGAAACCTTTTTGGCGTTTCTACTTTTACAACTTTTTTATATTTTCATATTTATATTTAATGTTAATTTATGAATAATTATTTTTTAATATAAATATTTTTTTTCATTCTACCAACAACGTCATTAATCTCAATACATTTACAATCTAAACTATTTACTTTCTCACTAAAAGTCGTTAAAATAAAGCCTAAAACTTTCAATTCTCATTTTTTTTTCTGTTGTTTATTTCAAATTATTATCTATTCTCACTAAACACGAATACAATTATATTAATATACTATCATAAACGAAATAATGAAAATAGTCAACAATTAATATAATTATTTATTCTCAAATTTGGAATCTTAATAAATCGAATGATTTTATTCACAAATAAAAGTATCAACCATATCTTGCTACGAAATTTGATCGCACATGATGAAGATTAAGTATAAAAATTTTCAATATCTGTATAGATTCCATTGAAACCTATATGGTATGGAAGTTCTAAAACTGATTTTGAATTTTTTATTAATGAATATATGATATTTCCCATTATATTTGTCTATCTTTATTTTAATAACTTTTCGATATTAAATAAATATGTTATCTTTTTTAATTCTTGCAAGATACTAAATTCTTATTACACTATTTTGAGTCACAATTGAAAATTTTACTCCCACGCTACAGAGAGGAAAATGTCAATTTTTTAATGAAAAAATTAGGTCAATAGTAATCATACATTTCCAAATGTGTACGATAAAAATGAAATCAACTTGACGACAAACAACAATAATGAAGAGAATGAAGATGACATCTATCAAATTTATGTATTGATGAATTCTCAGAAGTCTCAAACTTTGTTAGGAAGGAAAAATATTTGGTATTAAATTTTTATTGTCAATTTTTTTCTTCTTTTTATAATATTTTAAATATTATATATATATATATATATATATATATATATATATATATATATATAAAATCTTTCATCTATTCCCAAATATTATCGATGTTGTTCTCAATGTGAAGCTCATATATACTTTCATGAGTTCATCAAATTAGTGAGTCTAGTCAAGGTTTTGATTGAGAGAGTAAAATATAGTCTCAGAAAATTTGTTTAAATGTTAAAAATTATTAGATTTTTTAATTCTATTTGTCTTGCATGTTTGACTAATTTTCTTGAGAAAAACTCAAAATTTTTGCCAGACATAATTTTTAAAAATTACTTTGTATGGACAATTAATGTGCAAAGCACGTTTAGACAACTAATATTAACTAAAAATAAAGAAAGGCAATATAAATTTTTATGAAAAAGTAAAATAAAGAGTCAAAAATAAAGAATTTGTTGGAGCTTGTAAAATTGTTTACTCTTAAATTTAAAGATGTGATCTATTATGTAGAATATGTTATTTAAATATAAAGAGTCTATTAGAGATAATCTTATAGATCCATTTATGCTGGTAATCTCCAACCCTTTTGGATCGAATATTCGCTAACATCGGGTTCAATGGATTTTTTTTATTTTTTGTTTTGCCATCTAATCCCACTTCATGAACCTATCAATGATTATTTTAGGGAATGCAAAATTCAGCGTTTCCATCTCTTGTTTCAAAGAGCCAGAACTCGAGCCACGATGTCATCTCGTTAAGGAAGTTTAGAGATAGTAAAAAAATTTCGACCCGCCTCGAATCCTACGAAGCCCCGACCCCAGTGGGGGCGAGCCACGATGTTATTTCATTAAGGAAGTTTAAAGATAGCAAAAAATTCAATTAACCTTAATCCAAAGAGGCGTCGACCCTAACGAGGGCGAGATATAGATATATATATCGACAAGGGTGAGATATATATATATATATATATAGATAGAAATGAAAAAGAAAAAATGAAGGAAAAGTAAAAAATAAAAACTAAAAGGGGGCGACAACGTTGCTTTGCCCTATCCCAATATTGATAAGTCGCAGGAAGAATTTGAGCTTTACTAATTTTCACAGGACGGGGGCACGAGACTCCTACTTGGACAACAAACATGAACAACATTGTGGACAACACTCCCCCACCCCATGTGAGAGTGTTGTCCACCATGTTGTTCAACTATGTTGTCCTAATTGATAAAGATCATTAAATATTATAATATTTTATTTAGGATATTGTTTCATTTTATTTAGGGATTTAAATTTTGAAATTTCTAATATTCAATAATTATTTTACAATAAACAATTTTCTTCCTGCATCACGATTTGGGCATCATTCCTTCCGATTATTCACTGCTTCTACCATTTTTCGGCGATTAGCACCAGATTTTCTGGTAATTGTATTCTGTAATGTTATGTAACCTCTTGTAATTTACGATCACAGTTGTATAATATTCATTAATATTATTTTTATATGTAATAGTATTATTGACAACCAGTCGGCTGAAATGTGAAGTGGTATTACAGTCATTATAATATTGTGTAATTGTAGTCAATATAACATTGCAATCCATGTACCATGTAATATTGTGTAATTACGAAAGAAACTTATCACACTCACTGTAATGCTCGAATTAGTGTCATAATGTTCAGTAATGCTTTATAATGTCTCGTAATGTTCATAAATATTCTATAACATTATGTAATTGTAATATGTACATACTTTTTGACGTGACACTAGTTATGAAGGAAGTACATACATTAGATTAAAGGAAATGTAATCTTCATTACATGTATTGTAATGTTTATTACATATATGATATAAACATTACACTTAATATAATATACATTACAATTATTGTAATACTTGAATTGAACTCTAATGCTACACCAAATGAATGAAATACATGTATCTGCATGAAAAAAACACAAATGTAAAATGGATGAAGTTGTTGGGTCAAATGACTATCAGCATGTAAGGAAATAAACTCGAACCAAACTAGCTTGCTAAAATTCTTCACCAACATAAATTTGAAGTGGAGTAAGAATCTTTTACCTCTTTTAAATTAAGCTTAAACTAAAAAATAAAATAAAAAAAATCATTAGTTCAATGGCAATTCTCGTGCTTTCTTCGAGACACTATTAGCCCCAATTGCAACCTGCATACAAAGAATGCAACAAACTACATCTTTCAAAACCTAGAAAATCAATTAAAACACTGAGTAATTCACCAAAATCAAACTATTAACCTCTTTTACAATGAGTAATTCACAAGAATCAAGATTCATCCCCATGTAAACACACCCAAACGCGCCCTGCACACAATCGTCTTCCCTTTTCTCACCAGATCGACGACTCCTTCCTTTTCACCGCTCCATTCGTTCCCACTGCCTCCTTCTCCTTCATCACTCTTAGGGTTCTATTGCAAAATGAGGCTTCAAAATTATGATTTCAAAAATCGAAATCTTCGTAAGCATATTTTTAAACCTAGGGTTGATTTACAGATATGTAGCATGATATGGAAGTGGAGATTTGTTCAGAGAGAGAGAGAGAGTTGTTTTGGAGTTATGGTGAGAGAATGGTGGGAAGAGAAAATCACGTGTAATTCTAAATATTTTCTAAATTACGTATTTATCTAATGTAGGTAAAAAGAACTAGTGTAGGATTCAATTTTCCCTATTTAAAAACATATTTTTAGACAATTTGCCCTTAGCACCCCCCTCCCTTTCCCTTTACGGGCAATTATTATTGTTTTTCTATATCTTTAGTTGTGGGCCAAAACCAACATGACGATTCATAGTATTCCAACATTGTTCTTCAGTTATATGTAATTTGTACTCTAATTTGGTTGTTTTATATTTGTTTTTTGCCTATATAACATAGTGTGTTAGGGAATGGTGATCCAAATCTCGTTTGACTCAATTCGAAAAGTTTGTGGTGCAACATTTTTTTGTTAAATTAAACTTTTGTTTGGTAACACTGTTTGGTTTGTAAAGTGGTTTATTTATGATTTTGAGGTAAAAAGTATTGGTTAAAAATTGAAGAGAGAAAATGTGTATGGTTGAAAATTATTTTTTAAAATTGTATAGTTTATAAACTGATTTACAAACCTTTTTTTTTTGTTTTTTTTTTATCAAGCGGATGCTAAATTATGAAAATGGGGGTCAATGATGGGTTACGATATTGGTATGGACCTATGTGATTTTCGGGTCGCGTGAAATTTAGGGTTTCGAGATTGTTATAAGTAGAAATCCTTAGTTTTTTTTTTTTTTTTTTTTTTTTTTGGAAAAGGAAATCCTTAGAACTGAGTCTCTTGTATTCTCAAATTTCATATAGTGAATTTTTCATCATTTGTCCATAGGTTTTCTCCATATTTTAGGATTTTTCACGTAAAATAAATGTCCGTGTCCTTATTTTTTCGTTGTTATTTCACATTAAAAGGGACACTATCCGTCAATTTTAGATGTTACTAAAGTAGCTCCCAGAAAACATCTCCAAGTCGTGAAAAATCTACAGTCTAACTTGCAGCTGCCGTGACGAGGATTTGAATCCTGAAATATGGATGATGTCTTTGGTAAGCGAAGTCAAAAGACAAGACTCCCACCCTGTACCCTTGAAGACATATCCTACAATTTACCTCATTCACCAAGAACAAGGACATGACAGTTGGAGACCCCTAAGACGTGGGCTACATTTTTTTTTTTAGATGTTGCTAAAGTATTCAGCAAAGGAGATAGTCGCACGTGTCATAAGAGTTGTTGGTCCAATTTATCATGCCTTACTGTGAGAAAATGATTGATAATCTATAAGGGTGTGCTTGATTGCGAATGTGAAAAATGGGTAAAAAAAAAAAAATTTCAAATAAAATATTTGTCTAGAAATTATTTTCGTGAAAAATATTAATTGAAAGTGTTTAATTTGTTTGATTTTCTAGATGAAAAAAGTGGGGAGTTTTTCAAGATTCGTTATTTGATTGACATTATTTTCCATAACAAATAAAGTAAATTTTAGTTATTTTATTAATTTTTTTTTTTTTTACTTTTTTAACACATTTGTACTTGATAATGATACTATTAATTTTTTAAAAAAAAATAAGTCAATTAACAATAAAAAAAATGATCAAACGTGACGATTTTCCATGTAACTCAACCAAACCAAGAAAAAATATTTTCCACCAAATCATTGAAAATGGGCGCGTGAGGGAGCTTTGTGGAAAAAAATTTCCATGCCAAATTTTTGCAATCAAACACAAAAATATGGAAAAATAGAAAAAAAAATTTCCTTTTCCTTGAAAAATTATACATAATCAAACATACTCTAAGTGTATGGTAAGGCTTTTGAAATGGCTAAAAGTACTTTTAGTAAAAAAAAATTGAGAAAATACTTTTTGATTGGATAAACAATTTTTTTAAAGTTATTTTAGAGAAACTCAATTTGTTTTTTTTGTTTTTTTTTTTTTGATCGGATAGAGAAACTCAATTTGTAGCTTTTAAAAAAATTACTTTTACAAAAAACTGAAATAAATAATATCTTATTATGAAATCTATTAAAAATATATTATATTCCATAATTCGTATTAAAATATTATATTTTATTGATTAATAGAAATTATATTTTATTAATTAATAAATTTTGAAATATGTTGAAAATATATTATTTTTCATAACTTGCATTGAAATATTATATTTTATTGATTAATATCTGAAAATATATTATTTTTCATAACTCGTGTATTGAAATATTAAAATTTATTTGATGAATATAAAATTATATTTTATTAGTTAATAAAATATGGAACTTATTGACAATATTTTTTTCTATAACCCTTATGGAAAATGTATTGAAATATTATAATTATTAATTAATAAAATATGAAATCTTTTGAAAGTAAATTGAAAATATATTTTTTCACGATTAATTAATAAAAATATGAATATATTTTTATTCTGAAATGTTATATTTTATGAATTAATTAAATATATTTTTTAAATATAAATTTCAACATTGAGATGAAATAATTATTTAAGTTTTAGTTAATTATGATTTATAATTTAAGTTTTAGTTTATACAAAAGCATTTTTATAGTTGTACTGTCAAATAATTAATTGAATTTTAAGAGTACTTTATGAAGGACGATCAAACAGTCAACTATTTTTTGTTAATGACACTTTTAGAAAAGTTCTGCTAATTTAAAGCTCTACTGCAAAAAGTTCTACTCACAATAGTTGTGCCAAACGAGTTCTAAACCTAGTATTGAGGTATATGATGCACGGAATGTTCGGTTATGGGTTATAATCCAATTATAATCTACAGAATTTTTTAAATCAATTTTTAACCACACACATTTTACATTTCCAATTTTCAACCACATATTTTACTTAAAAAACACAAAAACCACAAAAAAAAAAAAAAAGTGCTACTGTTTCCGTCGAACTGATTGGTAGTTTATCTTTTAAGCATATTCACTTTAATCGTGCATTGCTTAAAATTATCTCAAAAAATATCACAAAATTTATCCAATGAAAATTGGCAAAGACTGAAAGACTTCATCAAGTTAACGTGACAAGTAAAAAATAGACACCAGACAATGCCTAAAGGGAGATTAATTTGAATGTAGATTTTTTATTATTTAGACATACAATCTCAACAATTTAATTTATCTTTTCTTATTTTTAATTTAGTACATCAAATTTTCTTTATCTTATGCTCTATTTTGTTGTCTTCGTTTTAGTATTAATAAAAGATACGAGGATGAAAATAATGAAAATAGCAGTTTTGCTCTCTTACCCACGACGGGGTAGGAGAGCAAAAAATCCAACTGGGAGAGAAGGGTGGAGAATGGAGGGTGGGGGGGGGATCCACTGCCACCCATCAGAAGATGAGTAACGAACATTAGAAGATGAGTAACGAACATTAGCCTCAATAGGAGTATCAGCTGTTTTAGTATCAGTAAGACGAGCACGCTCAACGACATCTGCAGCATATTTAGACTGAGAGAGCATATAACCTCGAGGAGAAGAAGCAACCTCAATCCCCAGAAAGTAAGTTAAGGGACCCAAATCCTTCATTTCAAAAAGACGAGCCAATTCTGATTTTAAATTGGTTATCCCTACAACATCATCACCAGTAATGATCATGTCATCAACGTACAACAGAAGGAGAATACGACCAGTGGAAGTACATCTACAGAACAAAGCGGAATCATGATGGCTAGATGTAAAACCAAGAGAGAGCACAACTGTAGAAAACTTCTCAAACCAGGCACGAGGTGCTTGTTTGAGACCATATAGAGCTTTCTTAAGTTTGCAAACAAATCCAGGAGAATGAGGAACACCAGGTGGAGGAACCATATAAACATCTTCTTGAAGATTTCCATTCAAGAAGGCATTTTTAACATCCATTTGAGAGAGACTCCACTGACGAATAGAAGCAACCGCAATAAGTGTACGTACAGTAGTCATTTTTGCAACAGGGGCAAATGTCTCCTCATAATCCAAGCCATACTGTTGAGAAAATCCCTTAGCAACCAATCGAGCCTTGTAACGCTCAACTGAACCATCAGATTTGGTCTTGATCTTATAGACCCAACGAGATCCAATAGCATGTTTTCCTGGTGGTAAAGAAACTAATTCCCAAGTGTCTGTCTTATGTAGAGCATTAAGTTCATCAGTCATAGCCTGTTGCCAAAGAGGATCTAAAGCTGCTTCTTTGTAAGAGGAAGGTTCAGAAAGCTTATGAATGGAAGACAAAAAACAACAAAAGGACTCAGAATAACAAGAATAATCAAACTCGGGTAAGTGAGCAGACTTACGTATACGTTGAGGATATCGAGGAGGAGGAGACTGCGAATCCTCAGCCTCAGACGGTGCTTGGGGATCCATAGGAGAAGGGAGGACATTCTGAGATGGCGCATGTGTACCTGTAGCAGATGACGAAGATGGAGAACAAATAGTAGGGACATATGTAGATGGTCTATCAATATCATCAGTGAAAGGATCAATACAAATGAGATCTGACGTGGTCATGTGAGAGGTATTATCTGTAATAGAAAAGAAGGGAATGTGTTCAAGAAACACAACATTACGAGAGACATATAACTTGTGACTGACAGGATCAAAACATCGATAACCTTTTTGTCCCTCACCATATCCTAAGAAGACACAAATAGCTGAGCGTGGAGTTAATTTACTACGTTCTGCCGTAGGACGAAGAACAAAACAAGTGCACCCAAAGACTTTTAAGAGAGAGTAATCAGGAGAATAACTAAACAAGGTTTGAAATGGTGACAAACCAGATAAATGAGAAGATGGTATCCTATTTATCAAATAGACAGCAGTGAGAACTGCCTCCCCCCAAAATTCACTAGGTACTTTGGCAGATAGGAGAAGGGAACGAGCAGTTTCAACAATGTGTCTATGCTTACGTTCAGCAACACCATTCTGTTGAGGAGTATCAGTACAAGAAGTTTGATGAATTGTACCATCAAGAGCAAGCAACTCACGAAAATCATTAGAAACATATTCCCCACCCAAATCACATCGAAAACATTTAATGACAGCAGAATGTTGAGTTTTAATAAGTGCTCGAAACGAACGATAAATAGAAATAAAATCAGAACGTCGCTTCATAAGATATACCCAACAGTAACGACTATAATCATCAATAAAGGAAACATAATATCGGGATCCTCCTTTAGTAGAAACAGGAGCAGGGCCCCATACATCTGAGTGTACAAGATCAAATGATGCAATAGAAGAAGAAATACTACGAGGAAAAGGTAAAGCTGAAAATTTAGCAAGTTTGCATCCACTACAATCAGAAATATCATGAGGTTTTAAGTCTCCCAAACAACCTTTAGAAGCTAAAAATCTCAAACGACTAGCAGACACATGTCCTAGGCGAGAATGCCATAAATAGAAATTAGAAGAAGAAGAATTCAAATGGAAAGACGATAAATCAGTACTAGAGGCTGCAACATGCGCTGGTCTCAGATTATCTAGAACATAAAGTCCTCCTCTTTGCCTATGGCCGATCCCAATCAGCTTCTGAGACTGCGGATCCTGTACATAACAAGTAGTAGAAGTAAAGTGAACATAATTACCAGAATCACATAATTGACCAACAGAAATAAGATTTAAAGTAAGGTCAGGAACACAATAGACATCTGATAAAGATAGATTAGAAGTATGAACAGAACCAACACCTGCTAAGGACAACGGGGTGCCATCAGCAGTCATAACAGGTGAAGATGACATAGAAGGATATAAATAATCAAAAAGTGATGAGTTAGGAGACATATGCTTAGAAGCACCCGAGTCAAAAATCCACGAGGAGGTTTTACCTGAGGAGTTCTGAGAGGACAAACCTACATGAGTAGAGGCTGACATGACATGTGACTGTGAGGCTAAAAACTTCTGAAACTGCTCACTAAGATCAGTCAATCGGGAATCAGATGAAGCAGAATATCGCGCTATGGCCTCCACTACTACTGAGATTGTGTGGTTACGTTGGCTACTTGCAGATATGGGTGTTTCTATTTCATCTCCCACCTCTATGTATTGTGATAACAAGAGTGCCATCCAGATCTCACATAATTCAGTGTTCCATGAGCGCACGAAGCACATTGAAATTGATTGTCACCTTGTTCGTCATCATCTTCAGCATGGGACTATTGCCTTACCTTTTGTCTCTTCATCATTGCAGCTTGCAGACTTCTTCACCAAGTCTCATCCGACTTCTCGCTTTCGATTCTTACTTGACAAACTCTTGTTGCTTCATGCTATAGCATCGTGAGTTTGCGGGGGGATGTTAGAATAATTAGCACATTCTAGAATATGCTTTTGAATATGCTTAGAATATGCTTAGAATATGCTTTATATGCTTTAGAATATTCTAAGCATATGCTTTTGTTTTGTATGTATATATAGGATTGAGTATTATAATGAATGGTGTGGTTTTAGGGTTGTCTCTTCTCTCTTTCTCTTCTTCTATTCTTTCTTCTTTCTCTTAGTTTATTTGTAGAACATATATAAGGATATATATGTTATTGTGTTTTCTACACGCCACTGGTAGAAGAGCAAAAATGTTGAAAATAGATGGAATCTATTAGAGCATCTTTAATGGGTGTGTGAAAGGTCTAAGGTCCTTAGATGAGAGAGAAAGAGAAATATATATTATTTTAAGATTAAATTGTGGATATGAGGTGGGTGTTGAAAGTAGAAAAAAAAAGAGGGAAAAATGAAAAAGAAAGAGAGAAATTGACACAAATTCAAATAAATTAATAAAAAAATATTGAAATGGGTCAAGTAAAAGGTCCAATTTTGAACCTTGTGAAGGACTTTTGTAGAGAAAAATGGGAAGAAAGTGGAAGAGAGAGAAGAAAAAAGAGATATTAGAGTGGAACCCACGAATTTTGTGTGTCTTTCTCTCTCACACACTTACCTCAAGACCGACCCAAACCATTAGAGATATTAGAGTGGGACCCATCAATTTATTAGACATTGATGTCACATCATTCTCTTTGAATATCATTTAAATTGTAATTCATTAGGTGTGTTTGATTGCCTATATTTTTCATGGAAAATGTCTAATCAAAGAAAATATTTTCTTTATTTCTTGTTTGATTGACAAATTTTCTATGCAAAAGATTTTCTAGGTACAAGCAAATGAAGCATACTTTAGTCAATTTCCTTCCAAATATTTTCTCTAGCTTTAGGTGAGAAAATAAAAGATGGAAAAGGAATTCATTTTTCATCTTTCATCAAATACACGGGAAGAATATGATGAAATACAATATATGAAAATAAAAACGTCGATCTTAAGAAGAATATGTAAGATGAGTTTTTCACATGTATGTATGAACTTAATTTTGTAATTCAAAAGTTTTTTTTAAAAAGAAAATTTCTTTTATTGAACATTAATTCCAGAAATTGAGTTGATATGTTCACGGTACAATCTCTAAAATATTTAATTCATAGCATGTTTTCCCATAAAGGTGATAAAACAATTCAACGGTTTACAATTTTATTAAAATATTAAAAAATTAATTATATGTCGTAAAAAATGGTGGAATTTTATTCTTATTTTTATTAACATATATAGACAAAAAGACTCACTATATATATTTTATTTATATTTTCATTAATAATTTTCTTATTGACATATAATTAAATATGCATTTAATTATGTTCAATTAAATACATTGCTTTTAAAAATTAAAAATTATTAATCATGCGAAGAATCTCTTGAATTGAATTATACGTTCGTGCACCACAAAGCTTGAGGTTGATTTTCACTTTCGTGCATCGTCAATATTGCTTAATTTGTTACATATACATATATATATATATATATATATATATATATATATATATATATATATATATATATATATATATATATATATATATGACCGCATATATTTAATTTGTTACAATTACTTTATTTTATGTAAATTATAATATTTTGATGGTTATTATTTTTATTCACGTTAGTCAAAATATTTGGACGAATTTTTTTATTTATTCTATACGACATTCATTTGTAAAATTGCATTATTTAATTTAAATTTGAGCAATTGTTTAAATATGTTTTCTCTATAGCAACTTTTGTGTAACACACAGTGTGAGCAATTACAAACTGTACAAACAATATATTATTTGAAGAGGTTTTTCAAAATTGATGAGAATTGAAATGTATTTCTATTTTGAGCATTCGTTGACGGTTTGTATCATTAATCAAAGCAAATTATGTGTTTAATTTTTTTCCTACTTTGTAATGATATTTATAGTAAAATTATTTCATATTATTCTTCCATACAATGCACGGGTATGATACTAATTTTTATTATGATACAATTATTTCTCTTAAAGAAGCACAATATTATACTATTATGAAATAATATTACATGCTCTAGGATCATATAATTTCAATATTTGAGAGAATATTGATTTGTTGCTCCAAAATGAGCACACTTTTAAAATAAACTACTAGAAGAATAGTTAGTTATTTTTTTGAACGAAACACAATTTAGATATTTAAATATTCCAGAAGATCGTTGCAAAATTGTTTGAATCAACTCATAGTTTACACAAATCAATATCCTAAAAGAATATTGTATTTCTCTAGATGAAGCACGTCTATAGTTATTAATATTCTTAAATAATATTTAATTTTTTGGCATGTCAGCTTAGATCATCACTAAATCAATAATGATGCAAAATTAGAATTCAAATGAATATTTAATGAAGAACCAAATAATTCTTCAAACCAACGAATTCACATATATTGTCGTGATAAATGGGTTCCACACTTCATCCATGTATACCATCTTGAAATCTTGAATTGAAAATAGATTAACTAGATGGTTACATGTGTGAATAAAAAACTTATACATGGAGTGTGAGAGATTATTTGATCAAATTAATATATTATGAGCAAAGTAGTAGATGTTAATAAGTTCATATTCCAAAACAATTAATGATTTATATATTGATTTTGATAATCGATTCCAAAATTGACATCTCTAAAAAAAATTTAATGGTTTTGGTTTAGATACATGTCGATAAAAAGAATCTCTTTCTGTCTTTATTGAGATGATATGGAATTGAGAAAGAGATAATAGTAGACGACATACATTACAGATCTCTATTATGAAATAATGGATTTTGAATTTGTTACGATCATACATAAATGGACTTGATACGTTATTAGTAAAGGCCCACGTAAGGTCCACTGGCATCCAGCAACACTTAGGACTCTGTAATCCGGAGTACATCAGTCTGGACTCACCCACTTGTCCATAAGGGACATCACTTCGGATATATCTCGTAACATTAATTGTTAGCCAAGGCCCAATATTATCTGAAATCCCTTAGTTGGACTGGTATTGTCTGGAGTCCATGCTCCGGACTAATGACAAGATTGGAAGTATGTCAAGGAGATGTGACATGTCTGCAAGATGCGACTTGATGTGACAACATCTTTAAAGAGATGTGATGGCCGCCATAACCTTGTGATAAATAGTAATAATTATAGCCAAATAAATGGTTTACCTCATGAAGGATTGTGAACTTGCAACTTGTAAAGTATAACACACGTCGTGATCTGAGATAGCAACTACCACTATAAATAAATCACATTCGCCTCTGAGTAAAATGATAGAAACTCAATATACAAATTTCACTCACATTTCTCTCTTTTACACACTTATATTTCCCGCAACTAAATTATATTTACTTGAAACGAGTCTTGATTTGAGCGTCAGAGTGCATAGGGAGCCACCTTGGCCCCCGTTGCATGATAATTGTTTGTCCAAGTGCATATGAAGTCCACGTATTCAAGACAGAGGAGTTGAGATGTGTTGATCCATGTTCCCTCAAGACTTTTTGGTCAACAGAATTCATAAAAGTTTGGCTATAAATGAAAATATCAATAAAGGGATTATTGTTATAAGACTCATAGTCTAAACACTTAAAAGTGTAAAACCAATAAAATATCAATGAGTATTTGTGCAAATGAAAACTATAATTATGTAGTCATAATATACGACTTGTTGCATACGAAATTTCTCATAGAACCGACGGTGTATGTGACATGATATGCAGTGGATGCATTTATAATCTAATCACTAACTCGAGCTCTTTGATATATTAAAGAGTGAGATTAAAATCGTTGATTCTAATCTCAATATTTTGGGATAATTCATTGATGTACCAGTTGATCGCGGTACGTTGGGATTCGATCGAAATGATTATAGATTATATATGTGAAGAAATTATTTATATTCAAATGACTAATTATACTCTAATCAATTAGCAATTACCATAAAAAAATGCTTGAAAATTGAAACTAGGTGTACCATTATTGTTAATTATATTTTGAGATCCCGAAACTTGATTTTCAAGATGGAAATTTATGGTTAATTATTCACCTTGAAGTGAATAAGTTAATTGTTCACCTGTAGTGAATAAGTTATGATGTGATTCGTTGTTGGAATCACGAAGAACTTGCAAAAATTGAATTGAAATGCCGAAAAGTTCCAAATCCGAGTTATAGACGATAGCAATGCGACCTAAACCTCTCGACTAAAGAACTCAGGGTATATTAAACCTTGGACCCGTTAAGGTGCGGAGATAAGAACCACAAATGAGTAAACGCCACAAGGTTGTCAAATCCTTTAATAAGTTCGAGGGGGTTCGATGAAGAACAAGAACAAAGGGAAAAACTCACCATAAATTAATGTAAATTCTTAACAATATCCAAATTAATCTTCAAAATGAATGACAAAACAATCCATAATTGTTTGCCTCGAAAATTAGGTTGGGGCTGTACAAATTGGGAGCCTAAAATGGGAAAAAAATCCAAACGGAAAAGGAAATAAAAAACTTGAGAAACCTTAATCCGGAGATTTACGCGATTGTGCAGGGTAATTAGGTGTGATCACGTGGAAGGCTCTTTAACTCTCGGGTCACTTTTTTTGCAACTCGGCGCGATCGTTCTTCATTTACACCATGCGATTATGCGGTCGTAGTTCCGTCACATCGTGGTCTTCTTGACATTCAACTTGGTTTCTGGCCAACATCACTTGTACTAGTTTTGGCTCTTCTTCTATCATGTCATTTGTTGAAAGTAGAGTCTTTGATCTCAGACTTGAGTACTCATCCACCCAATATTGCATAAATCTCTACATAGCTTATTTGATCTTCTTTGCCATTAGCCTCGTAATTGGTCCTACTGGCACATGCAACGGGTCTTTACTTGTCGGTATGCTCTGGTACTCATCAAGTTACTTTCAAATTTGAGAACTGCATTGATAAGTATCGATTGTAGAACATGGCTCAGTACATCATGTTCAAAATGATTGACAACATGTTATAGTTCTTCAAATTCAATGGAATAATTGAATTAATATTTGAAGAACATATATTATGAGATACAAACTATTTATATATACTTGGTGACCATATTTGAGATTATATCGATTAACAATTGAAATAATAGACGCGTATCAATATAATTATAATATTCCCACGAGGGGGAGTTAATACGTATTGCATTGTTTTTCCCTTAGCCGATGTTTGTTCCACTTGTATTTTAACAAGTTTTTAATGAGGCAACTTTTATAACGTAATCAAATGAATAGTGTACTATTTTTCCTTCATTAGGATTTTCCCTACATGTCTTTTCCAATAAGTTTTATTGAGGCATAGTTTTTGCTGCAAATCTTTTTGAGTGCATTTGGGATGATCTCTTTTATGCTCGCATAATACTTTTCGTATTTGATTTGTCGTGGTTGATTTATGGACGCTTTTTAGATGAGAAGCCATTGTTGTGCATGATTATAAGAAATTTTTATGTTGTTCATATAGTGGTTCCTTTCATCGTGAATGCATTTAGTTTCAGTACAATGAATCCATAAATGTAAATGACTTGAACTCATATTATATGATGAACATTATTTGATTAGTCAATAAAATTAATATTATTTGCTTTCGTTTGGTAACACTATTTAGTTTATAAATTGGTTTGTTTATGATTTTGAGGTAAAAAGTAGTAGTTGAAAATTGAAGAGAGAAAATGTGTGTGGTTAAAAAGTGATTTGAGAAATTATGTGGTTTATAAACATGTTTATAAACCAAAATTTGGCTTTTACCAAACACATGTTATTAAAAACAATAAAAATCATTTCCTTATTTTCATAAATATATATGTACAATGAATTTTTTGTCTTTTTAATTAATTCAAGGAATATGATACACATATTAGTGAAAAATAATGATTTTTATATAACTAAATTGAAAGCATTTTTTAAATTTATAATATATATATATATATATATCAGATTTTTAATAGATTTTAATAAAAATTAATGTATGGTTGAAAAATATATATTTATATATATTACTAATGATAACTGAGATTCTGATCAATTAATTTTGACCAGAATCTCAATTCTCAAATATTCTGAATTTATATTTTTTGATGATAATTCTAAGTGCGAGGTTAAGTGCAATAATGGGGGAAACAACCAATTCAATAAAATCGTTCCAATTTTACAGCAAGAATCCTCACCCAAATCATGTCTCTCTCACACTCTCTCTCCCCCTCCCTCTCTGTCTTCGTCTTTCTCTCCTCCCTGTCGTTCCTTCCCACAAGAAGCATCCAACCAATATCTTTCTTCACCGTCGATCTTTTGTTCGTAGCCAAACAAAAACCCCCAAATACTTTAGCCATGGGAAGAACGACAAGGAGTCTGTGTTATTGACTATTTTCCTCTCGCCGTTATCCGGCTAAACGGCAGTGGCGACTCAAAGAATGACATGGACCTCCGAGCTGGTGTGGCGATTTGTGCACACGACGCCTTCCTGGTGCATATCGATGCGAGAGAACTTGGCCACTGCCTGCAAGACTGTTACGACGTCAAGCAAAACATAGTGGAATGACGCTGATTTATGATCCAGGCCAACGCTCGTGAATTAGCAGCAACCTCATTGGCAGCTCTAGCTCACAGATCTTGGCTTATGTGGAACTCTGACGAACATCAAAGCCACCTGATTGGCGCTTGACGTCCTTTGTTGTGTGATTTTGGTTGCAATATCCCGACTTCGAAGAGATCTTAAGCAAAACTTCAATTCGGTCATCAATTCCACCTTGGTGAGTCTAAGTTTTTAGTTTGATTGGAATTTATCGAGATTTGAGCATTTGTATATATCAAACTTGATCCACTGCGCTCCAAGCGCAGGGGCCCCACAATGATAGGGGCTATCAGCCCATTTAAGTTTTTTATTTTTATTTTTTTTTACTTGAAAGGGCTGTCATTTTTTTTGTTTCTTTTCTGTTTTGTCTTTTTTTTAAAAAAAAAGTTTTTTGTATTATTTTCTACAAATTAATTGACGATTAATTTGAATAAAAACAAAACGAACATAAATTAAAATAGATTTAACATAAACGATCTTAGTTAAGAAAGATACAATTTGAAAAAAATACAACGAAAATGTGACTTAATGATAGTCATTGTTGTCAAACCCTTAGAATTCCCCATAGTATTGGAACTCCCCATAATCATTGTTAGCAATGTTTGTGTACATATTATCTTGATTATCATTCCATGAGTGTTGTGGTTCACTTGGCTCGTCCACCAGTTGCGTCATAATGTTATGAATAAAAAAAGATGAAATATATTATGGGGGAGAAAAATAAAACTTAAACATGATATTGTCTATTAACTCACATTGGTTGTAAAGTTGGACAAGTTCTTCTATCATGTCCACTGCGACCACATCCAGACAATTTCTTCGTGATTGGGACATGGCTACCTCCTTCGACAACTTCAATCGCTTTCCGCACCCTTTCGTCCTAACCGGAGTAGGATCGACCACATGCTGAGTACTTTATTTACCCTTATTCTTAATCATACTCCTCCGCATATCACCGCCATCGTCGACATCCCTAACATGCAATTTCAAGTTCTGAAACCCATCCATTAGAAATGTGGTTCGAGCATCGGTCAATGCTCCCTCGTCAACCAAATCTGATGCAGTGCATGATAACATCCCGTGGCGTGAAATTAAATAATTTCCTGTAGATGGATCAACAATTGGTTCAAAAATGGGAATTGATTTTGCAGTCTGGGTCCATCGACATACAATATAGTTGTCTGGTAACAACATAGCCTGTTTCTTGATCATAAATGAAAGCATGTGACAACACGGATATCCTTCGAACTCAAATGTTGTACAACTGCATGATATGCTATTAGTCATTGTGAAGTGGCCAACTTCACGTTCTCGATCAAAAGTTTTTCCACTCTCAAAATGCCTTATGGAATACGTTTTGAGACCCTCGTAATTTGAACTCTTTGAACAAAGATAGTGAGTACTTTGTGCAAGCTCTTTCTGAAAGCCCAGGAAATTTTTTTTGTATATATGCTGGCCATTTGGACTTCCATTGAGAACGAAGCTGTCATCTGAGGCTGCTCGTTTAGGTTAGTGTGATTTGCAACCAATTCTCCATGTCGTTGGTGAGCCAAGGCATTGGAAAACCTTGTGATGAAATCCATTAATGTATTTTTTTTGTCCACGTATCTTTTGAAGAATTTCTGATCGCTTTCTGATCGCTGACTGCTAGACATCCCTGCAGAAAAGATGTGCTTCACGTATGCTGGTATCCAACGGGCTCTTATTGCATACATATGGCACAACCACTCGTTATCCCCTAGTGCTGTGGTCTCCATCACTTCTGACCAGCGATGTTCGAACTCGTACGAATTCTCAGACTCCAATATGATGTTTACCAAATCATGGTACATTTACTTATAAAGTACATACCCTATCTTCTCTGAAAATTTATTCAAAATATGCCACAAACAAAATCTATGTAGTTTGTCAGGGAAGTCCTAACTGACCGCTCTCGAAATGGCAACATCTTGATCAGTGATAATGACACCGGGACGTTGTTGTGTTGGCATGGCTTCCAGAAACTTCAAGAACAACCAAATGAAAGAATTTGTCTTCTCATCACTTAGTAGGCCACATCCAAATACAATAGTTTGACGATGGTGGTTGACACCAATAAATGGTGCGAACACCATGGAGTACTTGTTGGTATTGTAGGTCGTGTCAAACACGACAACATTTCTGAAGTAGACTTATGAGCTCCTGGAATCAGAATCTACCCAAAAACACCTAGAAAAAACTCCATCTTCGTCCGTCTCGTATGCGTAGTAAAAGCTGGGGTCCTTTCTTTTCTCCAGCTCGAAGTATTCTATTAGTGTTTCTGCATCATGTCCAATGAGTTCCCTTCGAAGGTCTCTTTGATGGTTCCTCATATCTCACTCAGTGAAACTAGTCGAAGATGGACTACCAACATCTATCTCCGTGAGTCGATTTGTTGGCAAGTAGGAATATTTGCTTGTGAAAACTGCTCCGCAAGTGCTTTCTTCGTGGTTGAAACTTCTCGGTGCGAACGTAGTAGGTGAACCTTGCTTGGTGTGGAAAGTGGGTGATTATGCGCCTCGGAGAAATGACTTATATACCAAGAGTTTTGAGTTTCCTTATTCAGAACAGTTAACTTGGCGGTGCATCCACAATGAGAGTCTCCGCGTAGCCTTTCTCCTGAACGAGCCACCAAAATTTTAAATTTCATTTGGTATGTCTCATCTTTCTGGCCTTACTTGAAACAAACATATGACTTCCAGACAACTTCATTCGTTTGTGAATTCTTTCGGCTACTACCAATACGTGTACTGAACCCAGCTAATTTTGCATACTCATTATAAAAGTTGTACACATATCTAGTGTTTCAAACTCTTGCCCAATTTTCGGAATCGCACCAACATTCACTTGCGGTACAAATATATTATCGCCCCCTTCCATTCTGAAAAAAAGATGTTGCTAAAAGAAAAAAAATTGAAATGAACTTGTAATGAAAGAAAGAAATCTGCTTGAGAAATGTTGCAAGAGAGTGAAATGATTTGGTTGGTATAATGGCAAAAAAAATGAGAATTTATAAAAAAAAAAACTACATCAAATTTGGAGAATGAAATGACTAGTCATGTAAAGAAAAATATAGCAAAAGTTGAAATTGAATTGACAAGTTAAGAAAAGAAAAACAAAGAAAAAAACTGACACACAATTCAACTGAAAAAGAGTATACAAAAAAAATTTGAAAATATTTGATACAAAAATATATCAAAAAACGAGATTGATGAGACAATTCATGTAAGGAAAAAACAATGAAAAAAATTTGACATGACAATTCTACTAAAAAAGATTATACAAAAAAAGGTTGAATAGATTTTATATAAAAATACATTAAAAAATGAGATTGGTTTGACAATTCATGTAAGAAAAAAAAATTTGACATGACAATTCAACTAAAAAAGATTATACAAAAAAAAAATTGAATAGATTTTATATAAAAATACATCAAAAAACGAGATTGGTTTGACAATTCATTTAAGGAAAAAATAATGAAAAAAATTTTGACACGACAATTCAACTGAAAAAATCTATACAAAAAAATATTGAAATGAATTTATATACAAATGCATCAAAAAACGATATTGATGTGACAATTCATGTAAGGAAAAAACAAAGAAAAAATTTGACATGACAATTCAACTAAAAAAATTAATACAAAAAATTGTTGAAATTTTTTTATATAAAAATACATCAAAAATCGAGATTGAAGTTACATGTCATGTAAAAAAACAGATAAAAAACTGACAAGAAAATACAACTGAAAAAATAAAAATAAAAAATCTTGACATAACAATTCGAGAGGAAAAAATTATAAACACAAATAAATTGACATGAATTTGTATATGGTGTACTTGATTTCAAATTTTTGGAATTCTGTTTAATTTTTTACAAATTATAATGAGCCATGAAATTTTTTGAAAATGATTAAAAAATTATGATGACACAGAAAATATTAGCCCCTGTTCTCTTTACTGTTTTGAGGTCGTTTTCTGTTTTTATTTTCGAAAACGCTAAAAACGCGTTCTCTTTACCATTTTCGAAAACACATTTTAGAAAAAAAAAAAAAAAATTTGTACACAAAACGCAAAACGCTCAAAACCTCGTTTTGGGCGTTTTGTGTGTATTTCGACAAAAAATGTTCAAAATGCGGAAAACGCGTTTTGAGATTTTTTTATAAAGAATTATCTTAACTTAGAATTAAGCTTAATATAAATTTTTTATTTATTTATTACTTTTTTTTTTTTAGAATTATCCTAACTTGGAACTAAGCCTAAATAATTTTTTTTTTTTTTTTTTTAGAATTATCCTAACTTGGAACTAAGTTTAAATAAAGTTTTATTGAATTCAATATCAACATTACAAAAAAAAAATTAAGTGAGAATTCTTGTTATTATATTTCAAAAAATGCACTGATAAATGGACTCTGATGGTTTTGAAAGAACTTGCATTTTCTGAATTTTAATAGAAGTAGAGCTTTTTCAAATCCCGAACTTGATCAAGCTGTGTTAATATAGACTCTTAATGCTTATATTAGTGTGTTGCATGTAACCATGTTTTCAGTGTATTGTGAAAGGAAATTTGAGTTTGAATTAGTAGTATTCTGCAAGCAAATTAATTAAAAATAATTTAAGTAGTATTATGCAAAATTTCAAACAGAACGTGTTTTCCATCTTTTCATTTTCAAAAACAGTTTTCAGAAATGACAAACCAAACGGGTTTTCAGCAAATTTGAAAACAAAAATGAAAACAGAAAATACAAAATATTTTCGAAAATGAAAATACAAAATAAAATACAAACAGAACGTCACCTTAAAGTTGCTGCAAAAACTTTTATCAAATGTATTTTCAGTAACTTTCTATGTTGACAAATGGCTTGTCTGTGAATTGGCTTCTACTTTCTATTTTGCTCCCTAACTATGATGAATGCATGGTATTGAGTCATTTTTAGATCTATTTACTATTTAGTCATTTCGACAGAGATATTCTTCAACGCAAGCTTAATTTGTGGGGATTCAAAGAATTTCAATCCATTTTTTTACTATTATCAATTTTCAGGATTTATGTTCTTAAAATGAGTTACTTGATTCTACTTGAAATGCAGTAGAATGGAAGGAAAAATTCTGGGTTGGTATAAATAATCTTCTCCCTTTCTGTTTATTATTAAGAGTAGTTATGTTTGAGTCTTTTTTCTATCTGTATTGATAATCTTTTTTTTTTTTTTTTTCATTTACGTGTTTACACTTGGATGTTTACAGGTACTTGAGCATTTATTCGGCCTTATTGTGAATTTCAACTCAAATTGTTAATAGTTTGTCTTCTGAAAAATGTGACGCAAACTCAGGTTAACATTTGTATATAAGTTCTTTTTTTTAGAATTATATTTAAAAGAAAATTCAGTAAAATAGTGTAGCTTTGAAAGTGAGTAGCACATTTTCCAACAGGAATAAGTTGAGATTTTGGGTTTGTGGATTATTTTTCTACATATGTATTGTTTTTTTTTTTTTGGGGGTGGGTTTAGCTACTGTAACTTTTGTTGTTAGGACATAAATATTCAGGTATCTAACTATATCATCTGTTTCTACTGTGGTAGATTTATCCTGACAGTGTTGGATGGTATTGGGAAGGGCTTCGATCCTCTGTTTGATATTACTAAAATTGATAAATCACGTGTGTGTTTTAAACATCACATCATGTGTTAAATTAGTGAAGTATTGAATTTAAAAACTTGCTGAAATCATCCAGTGACTAGAAAGCAATGTGTTAGTTTTAATCGAGTTAACAATTTTCAAGATTTGCAAGTCGTGAAGTTACTTACACTGATCTTTATCATGTCTTATTTATAGGAGCAAGGTGGTTTGAAGCTTTTTGTACGGGCTTTTAATTCTAAGACACCTTTTCAAAGTGTTGCTATTGTTCAAAGACATCAAGGAAAAGGTTGGGCTATCATAGTCTCCGTCAACTTCGTCATCTCTTTCATCATCACCGTTCAAAGATGTCAATGACAGTATCAGCTATTCCCAATCATCCAGCAAAGATTACACATTATCATCTTCAAAGTTTGGCCTTTTATCGAAAATATGATGCTTTACTCACTGTGCCATTGGTCTATTTTTTAGGATTGGTCTATGTATGCAAAATATTATTGGTATTAGTATTGATTTGCGGTTGGAAAAGAAGAATTTGGAATTAACCGTAGGATGATAAATATCGTAAAAGAGAGAAATGGTGAAAGGCTGAGTGGGGAGAAAGAAGGATAAAAATGTTGATGATAAGTACAAATAAAAAAACAAGTACAAGGAGAGGCACAAAGAAAATGAGAGAAAATGACGGAGACAAGGCATTGGGTATTGATATTGAGACTTGAGAGTTTTGTTCATTTTTCTGCCAATATACATACATACATACATATATAAGTTCAAGGATAACTTGAACCTAAATGTCTCTGATACCAAATAGAACCCAGGTTAGATAGATCAAGGATAGTGCTGATAATATGAAAGAACAATAATCAAAATAACGAAAAAAGATTCAACTGAAATGAAACAATTGAAAATAACTTGAACAACAAATGAATATTGAAAATAATTTTGAATTATAACGCTGAACGTTACAAGGTATTTTGACAAGAGAAAGCTTTGGATAACGTATTCTCAAAGAGAATGTTTAACGCTCACTAACTCTCTGAATATTGAAGGAGTAGTTAATTTTTATCTCAAATTAGCTCTGCCTAACAATTGAAATGAATCCTTACATTTATAGAAGACTAGAAATGAAAAAGGTACAACAGACTTTTGAATAATTGAACTACAGCTGGAAAAGTCTTGATTGAACAGTGATTGAACAGTGCTCTGTCGACTACTTTCCAAAAAGTAGGAATCTTGAATAGTGATTGAATTTTGAAAGTCGTTGATTGAATAGTGACTTGTCTGAAGCTTTTCCAAAAGCTTGCCAACCACTCCACCGAAAGTTTGAAAATAAGTCATCTTTTGATAAAGAAAGGCTTTCTTTATAAAAGTGAATTATAGATCTTTTGAAAAGGAGAATTTCTCCAATTTGAACTTTTGGCAAGTCCATAGCCATCAACGGATTTGAGAATTCTTTACCAGCTACCGTTTGAACTGGAATAGCTATTGACTTCTGAAGCACAGTAGTACCAATTTTTGAAAAACATTAAAATTTTGCAAATTCACCGAAAGCATGATGACATGTTGCAAAATGAAAAATGAATCTGTTAATGTTTTCGTTGAAATCATTAACAGTTTCAAAGTATTTTTGCCAGAAATCAATTTTGCAAAATGGAGAACCCCAGTATTTTTGAGAAGTAATACAGGATTCATACCATCTTGAAGCTTGAAATTGAAAAGTAAAGAGACGATGTAATACATGGCAGGTATTACAATTGAAATGAGGAGAAGAATCTTGAGAAGAAAGAATTGCTTCATTATTGACTTTCGAGAGGCAAAAAGAAAAATTTTGAGGAGATTTTTTGATTTTTGAAGATTTTGGGATTTCCAAAATCGAATCTTGAGGGTAATCTTGAAGACAAGAAAACCTGTTTGAAAGTGAAATTTGAGAAGAACTTTGATCTGCTAGAATAGCAGTTTTCTTGCTTTTCTTGAAGTATCTTGATGAAGAAGCCATGAAATAAAAATTAGTATCTTTTGTTTGAACACTCTTTTGATTTGAACTCACTTTTTCTCTCTTTTGTGTAAGGAACTCTCTTGTGAGGAAATCTGCAAGAATGTTATCTTTTTTGATAGTTGAATAGTTATTTTGAGGACCAGTCCAAATACTAGAATAGTATCTGACAAGCTATTCTCGATTTGACCCTTTTGGAATCTGTTTGAGGACTCCACCATACCCTATGTCTGACGCATCTGTCTCAACGATAAGATTGGCACTAGAATCAATAATTGAAAGGCATAGGATACTCTTAATGACACTTTTGACCTTTTGAATGGCTAGGGTACACTCAGGGCCCCATGGTTTTGGATTATTTTGAAGTCTTTTGAAGAGTGGGGAACAAAGAATTCTGATATCTTTGACAAAATCAGAAACATAATTCACACACCCAAGGAATCTTTGAAGAGAAGTTTTGTCAAGGATTTGATCTGGAAATTTGTCAGTAAAATCCAAATTTCTTTGAATTGGTGTAATAGTTCCTTGAAAAATTGTATATCCAAGAAAACGAATACTTTCTTGACATAAAACAATTTTCTTTGCAGAAACTGCTAAATCATTAATTTTGACAATTTTGAAAAAAGTATGAAGATGTTTGAAATGTTGTTCTAAACTTTCAGAATAGAGAAGAACATCATCAATGTAGACAATGAGGAAATTTTGAAAAGGATTAAAAATGTCATTCATAATTTTTTGAAATTCAGAAGGAGCATTTTTAAGTCCAAATGGCATAACGTTCCATTCGTATTGATCAAAGGGAACATTGAATGCTGTTTTATAGCGATCTTCTTCTTTAATTTGAATCTGCCAAAATCTTGACTTCATATCAAATTTTGAAAAGACAACTGCTTTGAGGAGACGATTGAGGAGGTCTTTCTTTTGAGGCATTGGATATCTTATCCATTGTAATGCAGAATTAAGATGCTTGTAATTGATTACAAGTCTGGGCGCACCCCTCTCAATTGAGAACATAGAACGCAGAACAACTCCAAGGAGACTTACTAGGACGAATTAGTCTTTTAGCAAGTAAATCCTTGATTTCCTTAGTGCAAAACTCAAGGAGTTCTTTGTTCATTTGAATAGGACGGGATTTTGTTGGAATATTTGATTCATGAAAATCAGAAGAATAGGGGAGAGAAACAATATGTTTCTTTCTATTCCAGAAAGCATTTGGAATAGTAGAACATACTTCAGTTTTGAATTTTTTGAGAAAAAAAGAAATTTTTTCTTTATTCGATGAATTTTGAAGCTGATCAGAAATCCGCTGAAATTTGATTTCTTCCTTGAGGAAGGAAATGTGTTGTTTTTTGAAATTGATGTTGTTGATAATTTGAGAAATAGACGCTTGCTTGAGAGCATTAACGTCCTTGAAAGAAGGAGGATTGATAAATTTGAAAGATAAATTTTGACCGAAAACTTTGGTCTGAAGACCATTTTAGTTAGCTTGAAAGGGATAAATTTGAACAATGAAAGGAGTACCAAGAATGACTTCTTGATCCAGATCTTTCACCAAGTAGAAAACATTTTTGAAACAAATGTTTGAATTGCAAACATGAGCTTTTGAAAGTTTATATTGAATGTTGAGTTTTTTACCACTAGCACCGTAAAGACGCTCAGTAGTTTTCTCAAAGTATTTTGTAGGTATTAATCCTTCTCGGATACAGTTTTGATCTGCTCCAGAATCAATTAAAACCCTGTTAGTAATTTGAAAGGTTTTATCGACGACAATTGTCATCTGACAATACTACTTTTGAAGCTGAATACGATTAATAACATTAATCCTTTCTTCATCAGTTTGAAGAGGACTAAAATCATTAAGTCGATCAGAACTGGATTCTTCTTCTTCAGAAGAAGAAGAATCAGAATTATTTTGAATATTTGAAGAATTTTTGAGAATGGTAACATCAAGTTTAATTTCTTTAACTTGACGTTCCAGAAAGGAAATTTGAGACTTCATTTCCTTCACTTCTGATTTTAAATCAGAACTTGAAGTTTTAGAAGTAGATTCTTGATCAAATCTTTTTAGTATTTCTTTCATACTAAACGATTCATGGATTTTTGAGGAAGAAGGAAGGAGCGAAGAGAACTTCCTTTTTAATTGAGGGTTGTCAATCCTCTCAATTATTTCTTGAATAAGTTCTTCTTCTTTTGTAAGAACATTTATGGTTTTGCAACCACAAATCTCTTTACCTTCGCAAGGATGAGAAGAAGAGGAAGAATTAGATTCATTATCAGAATCTTCTTGATACTGATAAATTCTTTCTAATTCAGAATCATCACTGGATGATGAATTGAGTAGATTGAGAAGATCAAGTTTAACATCTTCATCAATTTGAAGATTATTAATCTTATTCTTCATGGGACATTTGTTTGAGAAATGACCAGTTTGATTACACTTGAAACAAGTGACTTTGGCTGGATCAAAAGTTTTTTGAAAACGTTTTGGTTTTGAATGAAATTTTTGAAAAGAATTCTTTTGAAATGATTTTTGAAATTCAGGAGAAGATTTTGAGAAAAATCTTTTGGAATTTTGAAAATTTCCTTTCCTCAGAAATGAAGGAAACTTTTTCTTGTTTTTTGAAGAGGGAGGAAGAATTTTTTCAAAATCGTATTGTTCACAGAATGAACCCAACTCATGCTTAGACCCAAAACTTTCAGATTTGAGTTTGGCTTTGAGTTTGATATCATTACAGAGAGTTAACCCTTCCTTATTGACGTAACTAACAAGTTCGCCATAAGTTAAGTCACCATAGGGAATTGAATTGTTATATTGAAGTTTGATTGAATTGCGAACCTTTTCTGCAAAAAGTTTAGGAAGTCCAGATAGAAATCTTTCTTTCTAGAACTCTTGATTGCAGTCATCGCGAAGTATGACTCTGGTAAGGAAGATATCCTTATACCATCTGAAGTCGTGCAATTTTGGACAAGACAAATTCATCAGAATTTCTGACGATCTATCTCGAAGGAAGTTTGGAGAACCGATAAAATGTTTGACAATGGCAAAGACAAGGGTCGTCAATGTATCAGAAACAATCTGACCATCTTCGATCTTTGTGGCATTAAAAACCTCTAAACAACTTGCGTCATTGAGATAATTAGACCACCATCCCTTTAATTGTCCAGTGAAACCGGCAATAAGATTATTACATGCATTCACTTCTTCAATCCTTTGACATCTGCATGCACTGAAGCACACATACATTTTTTCGATTGTTTGAATAATTTGGAATTCCGTCATTCCATCAATATTCCATTCAACGATTTTGTCACCTGAGTAAGTCTCAGTGACTTTCCTTTTAAAAGATGATTCTTCTAAAAGTAAATCTGGTTGAGAAGGACGAGGATAAAATGTTGGAAGTTTTGAATTTTGAAATTTCAATTTGTTTACTTGAAGAGGTTCTTCTTCAACAAATTGGTTTTCAACATCTGAAATGTCAATTGTGTCGATATTTTTTGAAGATGCTGACATTTTTGAAAATTGAGCGGCAAGCTCTTTAATCACTACAGAATCAGTGTCTAAAGCTTTCTTACCGAGGTCAGGAGTAAGATTGGTAGGTTTGAAGAGTAACATTTGATTACTCGAAGAAGATGAAGAGGAAGGAGAATCTCTAATGGCAGAAAACTCATTAGAGGGTATTTTAGATTTGTTATCAGTTTCAGAATTGGATTCAATTCTGTTTAACTGAGAACTCATAGAATGAAGAACAATATTTGTGTAATTGTTCTGGATTTGAAGATTTCTGACATCAACAGTTTTGGCTGCTGCATTATCAGTCCTATCTTCAGGAATTTGTTTGAAAGGGGATGCAGTCACTACTGCATTTCCATGAGGAAAAAGAATTTCTTCAAGAGGAGGATATTCAGACTTGAAAGTCTGATCTGAAGAATTTTTCCAAATTTTTTCTTTTGAAGATGAAGTTTGAATGGATTTGGATTTCGAAGGAGATTTGGATTTGGAAGAAGATTTTGAAGACTTCTTTTGTTTACCAAAAACTTTGAAATTAATCCATTTGTAAAATGACAAATCTTCTGGTTGAGCGAAGAACTCTTCCCAGTAAGATTCAATTTCTTCTTTTGAAAAATTTTGACGGAAAAGTTTCCGAAGATTTTTGACTTTGGGAGATTGATCATTTTTGAATTCAGATCTTCTATCAATGCTAGAAGAAATGACGTTGAGTTGAGAAGATAAACTTCTTCTGTGATGTTTCTTTCTCAGAAGAGGAATTTCTTCAGAAGGAGGCTGCATATCAGATGCAGTAGGTGAATCTTGTTCAGATTCGGTATATTGAGGTTTTGGAATAACAGATTCAAAGTTGACATCTTTGAGTCTGTTGGATGAAGTTGAGAATCTTGAAGGAAAAACATTTGAATTTTGAAATGAATTTAAAGATTTAGATGAACTAGATCTTGAAATGTTTGAAGATTCTCCAAAGATCATCCTAACACTTCCATCAGGAAATGAAAGAATCTGATTAGGAGTATCAGATGAAGGAGGAGGCTCAGGTTTGTTGGCCCTTAGAATATCCCATTCTAAGCTCCTAGTTTGAAGATTCCAAGGAATTCTCTTAGGAATCATGGTGTTAGTATGAAGATCATTCACCTCCATAAGAAGCGATTCGTTTCTTGGAGACGAACGAAGAGCACGAATGTTGAGATTCGTACCCAAGAGTTTGTAATATACTCTGTATATTACAGCGAATGAATTTGATTCATCCAAACTAAGATTCTTAGTTTGAACATGAAGTTTGAGAATCTTAAGGATATGTTTATCAAAAAGACTGACTGTGAAGTTTGGATAGCAGTTTGAAAAGATTGGACCACTTTCTAGATTTGATTCTAGAACGGTCAAGAGCGAATGCTTGAAGTTTGAATGTCTTTGATCACGAAGAGTAACCAAGACAGGAATGTCAAGTCCAAGTCTGAACAAGGGCTTGAGAGCAATTTGAACAAGACCAATGTGTAAGAATTGAAATTTCTTACGATGTTCTTGTATGGAGTTTTTTGAAAGAAGAGCAAGCTTAGTTTTTTGACCCAAAACATGCATGGTTTGTTCATGTGTTTTGATGATGTAATTTTGAGAAAAATCAAATCGACCAATTTCATTGATAGATCCTTTGTCTACCTTAGGAATTGTCCAATTATGCAATAATTGTTCAATTTGAGAAATTTGAAGTTCATTTTTATTTTGAAAAGTTTCAGAATCATTTTGAAGTGATTCTTCAGTATTTTGAAAATTGTTTGACAAATTATTAGCTCTATTTCTAGAACTACCAGATCCTTTGAACCAACTGGAAAAAGAGGACATTGTCGGAACAAGGTAAGCTTGAAAGGTATTACTACCTGCAGAATGAAGGTGATACAGGATGAGACTTGGTCGGACTTTTACCTACTCCCCCACGTGGTCTTACACGATTTAACTTCCCTGCCTCCCGGTTTCGAACCATCCACTTACGACTCTCAGCCTGTAAAACAAATAGAACAACAGATAGATAACACTCTCCAAGGATAACTTGAACCTAAATGGCTCTGATACCAAATAGAACCCAGGTTAGATAGATCAAGGATAGTGCGGATAATATGAAAGAACAATAATCTTCAAAATCTTCTTCCAAATCCAAATCTCCTTCGAAATCCAAATCCATTTAAACTTCATCTTCAAAAGAAAAAATTTGGAAAAATTCTTTAGATCAGACTTTCAAGTCTGAATATCCTCCTCTTGAAGAAATTCTTTTTCCTCATGGAAATGCAGTTGTGACTGCATCCCCTTTCAAACAAATTCCTGAAGATAGGACTGATAATGCAGCAGCCAAAACTGTTGATGTCAGAAATCTTCAAATCCAGAACAATTACACAAATATTGTTCTTCATTCTATGAGTTCTCAGTTAAACAGAATTGAATCCAATTCTGAAACTGATAACAAATCCAAAATACCCTCTAATGAGTTTTCTGCCATTAGAGATTCTCCTTCCTCTTCATCTTCTTCGAGTAATCAAATGTTACTCTTCAAACCTACTAATCTTACTCCTGACCTCGGTAAGAAAGCTTTAGACACTGATTCTGCAGTGATTAAAGAGCTTGCCGCTCAATTTTCAAAAATGTCAGCATCTTCAAAAAATATCGACACAATTGACATTTCAGATGTACAAAACCAATTTGTTGAAGAAGAACCTCTTCAAGTAAACAAATTGCAATTTCAAAATTTCGTTTCCTCAGAAATGAAGGAAACTTCTTCTTGTTTTTTGAAGAGGAAGGAAGAATTTTTTCAAAACCGTATTGTTTACAGAATGATACCCACACACACACACACACACACACACATAACCCATATAAGAAAATAAAAAGAAAAATATTCTACTAATTTAGGTTATGAAGAAATTTGCAAGCATTGGGTGAGTAATGGAAACAGGCGCGGATGCCCTGCCACAAGGGTTATTTTTTTTTTTGCCAAACCAGCGTCTCGCCCTGTGAATTTTTCGGTGGGTCGGTCAACCTTGCTGCCCCGTTTATTTTTTATTCTTCTTTTTTTCCTTTTGTTCCTTATTTATTTATTTTAATTAATTATTCAGAGCAGGTTCGGGCTGGGGCTGTCAAAACCCATCCCTGCCCCCCGACTCGCCCCAAATTCGCTTTGCCGACCAGCGAGACGGGTTTTTTTGGCCCATTCGGGTCGGGTCAGGTCGAGTTTTTTTGCTATCTCTACATTGGGTATTGAAATTGAGAGAAAATAGATGAGATTATTTAACATTATTATATCTTCTAAGCATCCTTATATGTTGTGGATTTGACATTGATAAACTTAAATATACTTAAAACGGGATTTTTAGATTTTATACCCAACATTCAAGTTTGAAGAAGTATATACAAAAGTCTTTGACCTTCAAGATAAGCTAATGCACCTAAATTTGCAGTTTAGATTTTTCTTAATGTGTATTGATATTTTATTATGGTTTATGATTGTTTGTCTAGGTTGCAAAAATCAGTAAGATTCCCAAGCCAAAGCTAAAAGTTGAGGAGCCTGTAAAAATTGAAAATAAGACTGTCGCTGATAAATCAAATGACACAGATGCATCTTCTGGAGAGGCGACTTCTAAAAAGATCAAAAAGTCGAAGAATTAGAGTCTATAACTGACAAAAAGAAAGAATCAGACGTTCATGATGAATTGTAATGACCACGTGTAGTGGCTTGTAGATCCAAAGTTGACAATCTGCCATGTGTTGGAAGAAGTATGTAATAGCCTCGTCATCTTTGGTATAATAGACCCCTTCTCATCACCGGCTAAAAGAGTATTTTTTGGGCATTTTTGATACTTAATACATTGTAATATTAAACCCACATTGATATGTGGGTGAACATTCATGAGTCATTTTTGTTTGCTAAAAGAATATGAGTTGGTCTTTTCCCAATTTAAGCTTATGATGTTTGAATGGTAATTAGATTAAGGAATTTGATGGTTTTCAATTAAATTGATGTGATTTCACAATGAATATAGTAAATAATACGACTTTATTTGGATTTCAAATCACGTCAATCCAATATAACTTTGGTCATTTATATAGTAAGTGTACATTAGACTTTGTCAATACAAGAATATGTTTTTGCATTGTACGAGATAAAACTAGTTGTGAATATGTGACCTGGTGAATAATATTTGACACTAACTTAAATTTAAGTTTCTATTTGTATCAAGGCATTATGTTTTAGAGAGAGATATTGGGTTACTCCGAGAAGCGAACGGTTGGATTGGCCGGTCTGTTCACAGCTTTTAGAGAAGGAGAGAGAAGATTAGAAGAGAAAACTTTCCTCTTTTTGGGAGAATTTGGAGGCAGATTACTGTGTAAATTTGAAGGGATTGGAGCTACAAGTTTTGCAAAATGAAGATCGAAAATGTTAATTGGTGAGTGTTTGAGCTCCGATCTCGGTGTAAAGGTTCGAAATTTAGGGTTTTTAAGTAGAGATGGATGTGGATTCAACTATGACTGCAGAGCCCGATACTGGTCATGATCCATCAGCCCAAGAAACCTCCGGGGAAGATTCGGAACAGCCTATCACTGCTCCGGAATCCCCATCGACTATTCAGCAGCCACCTCTGCAGCAACAGCAACAGCGACAGAGTATTAATAACAGTAGTAACATTAGTAATAGTATCAATAATGGTGTTAATGCTACAGTGGTTGCGGGACCTCGATGCGCCCCTACCTACAGCGTGGTGAATGCAACTATGGAGCAGAAGGAGGACGGGCCAGGTCCCAGATGTGGACACACGTTGACGGCTGTGCAAGCCGTAGGGGAGGAGGGGACTCCTGGCTATATTGGCCTGAGACTGATTCTTTTTGGTGGGGCCACTGCTCTAGAAGGGAATTCTGCTGCCTCCGGAACTCCTACCTCCGCTGGAAGTGCTGGAATTCGTATGTTCTCTTTCATCTTTGAGATTTTGATTAATTTAGAAGTTTCAGATATATTCTCTGTATAATTGTACTCAAAAATGATAAATGTAGAAAGATGACGTTTTGCCCTTGTTATTCGTTTTATTAAGTTGACCAGAATGAGATTTCTACCAATCACATGTGGAAACTTGAGTTACTTTGAAGCTCAAGTTTGGTGCTTTTGCCCGAATCCTTGGCTTTTATGTTTCCTCTTCTTGGTCTTTGAATCGTTTAGTAGAATTATTTCTGTCCAATTTATTTATGCACAAAAGGACGGACAGAATCGTAGTGCATTGGCTTTGAAAGGTGGAGACCCTAACTATACTTGTTTGGAGTTGTTTGAGTGAATGATAATTTTTTCTAGTCAAAGTTATGAATATGGACGTGTGGATTTGGATTTCTCTCTTTATATTTGCTTCTTGATATTCTGATTTTTGAGGGGGCTCTATATTTGCAGCTCTGCTTAGATGCTATTCTATCTAATTTCCAGCGATTTCAAGTAAAAAGATTAATATTTCCTTATTGAAAATTGTCCAGAAAAGAAAAGATGCACAAAAATCTCATTCATTATAAAAAATCCTCAACATCTGATTTCTTGCCTAATTGGTAACTCAGCCCTTGTTTGGTTATCTTTAAAATTTTCTTTTTTTTCTATAGTATTCAATCTCAACCATTCATTAAAAGTCAATCCCACAATATTTGACTTTCCAACAAAATCTCAACTATCCATTATCTTAAAAATCACTATTCATTTAAAAAAAGTCTTTTTAAATAATACCAAACACACACTCAATCATTATCTTGCAAAAGAATCATGGTCTCATTTTTTTTCTAATTGAGGCCCTATTTGGCATTGGTAGTTTTTCCCATTTTTTCCCCTTTAAACTCATTTTCCACCACACATTTGGGACCCGTCTCTTTTACACTTTTCAACCACACATTCCTCCGAAACTTCCCATTACCAATCAGACTATGAGTGAAGCACGTTCCTTAAATATGAGGCATGTTTTATGCAATGCGTATGTAACATATATGATAAAGAGAATTATGATACTAAACTTTTTTCTCGTTTCAAAATTAGGATAGAGACTTGGTTACATAATACACCTAAAAAATGATGTTCTAGGTTGTATTTTTCAGGGTTAGCAGGGGCTACTGCTGATGTACATTGTTATGACGTTTTGACTAATAAATGGTCCAGGTAAGCTTAAGTTGATTATAACTTGTGCAACACAATATGTAGTCAACTTTTTTTTTGTTTTCTTAAATTGGAAGTGTGGTAATGTGGTGCCATGCTTTTAATAACTCCTCAGAGTTATCCCTATTGGAGAACCACCTTCACCAAGGGCAGCACACGTGGCGACTGCTGTTGGCACTATGGTTGTCATACAGGTATGTTGACATTTGGATTGATGTCGAAGAATTCATTTGATATTTACTATGTCATGATCAACAATTATTGTTGTTGTTCATCACAGGGTGGAATTGGTCCAGCCGGTTTGTCTGCTGAGGATCTTCATGTTCTGGACCTCACACAACAACGGCCACGGTGGCATCGGTTAGCCTCTTCATGGCATAAATAGCCCATATAATACTTGTGAATAAACACAAGAATTTCACACATAACGTTTACAAATATATAATTGTGAGATAAACCAGGAAAATTCTTAATATTCCTTTAGGGTTGTAGTCCATGGCCCGGGACCAGGGCCACGCTATGGACATGTCATGGCTTTGGTTGGGCAAAGATATCTCATGGCTATTGGTGGAAATGATGGTTGGTATTGTTCAGAGTTTGTTCTCTTGTGTTAATCTGGTAAGTTCAGAAAGCATTAAATTGGTAGTGCTTTTCAGGTAAACGGGCTTTAGCTGATGTTTGGGCATTGGACACTGCTGCCAAGCCATATGAATGGCGGAAACTTGAACCAGAGGGTGAAGGTCCACCTCCATGCATGTGGGTTCCCGGTTTTCCTCTTTCAACTAAGCGTTATTTATTTCTGCCTTTTCTATGTATCTAGGTCTCTCCCTTCCGACTTGAGAGTTTCCTTCTCCGTTCCCTTCCCTTCCCTTATCTCATACTTCTATTTAAACATTTCTCTGAAGTTGCTTAGACAGAATTCTTTCTCTGTCTTTAATAATGCTTAACTTCTACATGTGATATATTTAGTAAGTATAAGTGGATAAAAATATAGCCTTTTCATCTTTTATCTTTTCTTTTGAAAAATGTGTATCTTTTTGATTGTATAGCATACTGTTGATCCTGGAATATTTCAGAATGGTTTAAATTCCAGGGAAGGCGATTGCTAAAATGAATATCTCATGCATTGAGGTTTATTTACCAATTAGCACGGGGACCTGATTACATCTTTTAATTTGCTCAATCGTATTAGCCCCCGTTGGTTTTGATAAAAATTAGATTTTCAGTATATTTTGATACAACTTGGTGAAACGTATGGTTGAAAAGTTCATAAAAGCTGTAGATACATAAAATTTGTGGTTGAAAACGAGTTTGGGGAAAAATGAGTTTTAAGAAATGGGGGCCAAATTGGGCCTTACCCTGAATCTTTTGGCTAGTAAGCTTTTAGCATCTATTAGTTGTATGATGACTCTCAAATGTATTGCTAATCAATACTCTAGATCTTCGTTATGCAATTTAAGTATTCTAGTCAGTAAATGCTACTCATTTTTTTACCTAAAATTGCAGCACTTCACTTATCACCCATTTCCAGAAGTACTTTACCCCATTTAAACAGCATATTTGTATCCTGTTACTTTATGTTAGTCTACAGATTGTATTGCATTAACTGTTTAGATGAGCATGTACAAATCTAGCTGCTGATGTATTGCAGAACATTTTTTAATGGTGCTGTGTTACACTTGAATTGGTATCATTTACCATTTTTATGGGAATTATGGCAAATTGAATGGGGAAACTAGGCTTGTATTTGTTAATGTCAAATTGTACGTGATCTTTGGAACATGAGGTTGCATGTATGTTTGAGTTAAAAAAGAACCACTTTAACGGGAAAAATATTTTAAGTAGCAATGTTGGGTCTCCACCCTTGTCTGGACTTATTCACTCATAGTAGCTTGTATTAAAAACCGAGCTTGACCCAGCTAGTCACTGTCCAGGCTTCTTTGCGAGTGATCTCACTATATTATACTCTTTATCAGCGTTCCCATTGTGTGAGCTAGGAGAGTGAAATTTTGAAAGGGTTGAGCTGCATAATACAAGTCTCTTCTGTTAGTTAGTTTTTAAAATTGTAAAAAAATGGAAAATATCCTTTTACGTGACATTTCATGAAATATGGACTGTGGATGGTGTGTATAGCCATACATGCTTGTGTAGAATGAATGTTTTTGATCTTTTATTTACTTATCACCTTGTCCAGGTATGCGACTGCCAGCGCCCGCTCTGATGGTCTTCTTCTGCTATGTGGAGGGAGGGATGCAAATAGTGTGGTTAGTGCGATTCTGATTTCACATCATGGGCGATTTTGACATTTTTAGGTGCACTTGTGTTTTTATCGTATGTGGTTTGTTTGATAATAGAAATTCAGTAAGTTTTCCTTGAAAATAAAATTCTTTATCTGCTTATTTATAACGGGTTATGTCATCCATCTTTTCTAAAAGTTGTCTTAGTCCTAGATTTAATAAAATAAAGGGGAGCTATGGTTTCACCTTCTTTCCCTATTATTCATTTTGGCACTCTTACTTTTCGGGGAGCTGGGGTAAACGCACTTGTTTTGCATAGATCTTGAAGTTAAAATTGCCTATTTACGTACATCTCATAAGTTTAGGTGGAATTGTAAAGCTGAAGGTCGATAGAATGGGAAACTCCATTACTTGACCTGAAATTCGGTGGGTCAAAGTTTCAATCAAATTTAATTCATTTTGGATGCCTAATATCAACAACAGAACCCGGTTTATTCCTGTGTGTGAAGGTACCATGCATGGCTTGTTCTGTAAGATTTTTTCGGCAGTTCTGCATACTGGCATTTCATTTGAGATCAATTGGCACTTTGAACTAACCTCCTTGTTTGAACACTTCTATTCATATAATTTTTTGCAGCCGCTGGCAAGTGCTTATGGTCTTGCCAAACATAGGGATGGTCGTTGGGAATGGGCCATTGCTCCTGGTGTCTCACCATCTCCCAGATATCAACATGCAGCAGTAAGTTCTCTCTTAGACCTTAGTAAACTTTTGTCACAGACAAATAGTACTTTCCATCTTTTTGTTGGCAGAGATCCTGATATATATCCTGGCTTTTCTAGGTTTTTGTTAATGCTCGTCTTCATGTATCCGGAGGGGCACTTGGTGGTGGACGCATGGTAGAAGACTCATCAAGTGTTGCTGGTACTTTACTTTTTTCTGTCAACATTTTCTTTATCTATTTTCAAATCCACCGAACACTGGACACTGTTTTAAAAGCAAGTGCATTACATCAAGCACTTTGAAAAAATTTATGTGACTGTTTTTCTGTGTAGTTCTGGATACTGCAGCAGGAGTCTGGTGCGATACAAAGTCTGTTATCACTAGTCCAAGGACTGGCAGATACAGCGCAGATGCTGCTGGTGGGGATGCAGCAGTAGAATTAACGAGGCGCTGTAGGCATGCTGCTGCTGCTTTTGGTGACTTGATCTTTATCTATGGTGGTCTCCGTGGTGGTAAGTCATTTTGTTGCACTATTAGCAAGATATCCTTCCATTGTAATTGGTTCTGGTTTTTGAGGCGGTAATAATCAGTAGTGCTTTTTTTTTTTTTTTTAATTTATTTAATCTCTCTAATAACTTGATCTTGTTTTCCTGATTCCCCTGCAAGTCATCGTCTCTTTCAACTTCATATGACTATCAAGTATGCTCTAGGTTTTCTCTATGAAAAATATTGGAACTATTGATATATGCGATTATGGTCAATAAAAGAGGACTCTTGTTGTATGTGGCTAATGCCGTAGAGTGTGGGTTCTGTTCTTGAATCCAAGTAATTTTATTTTTAACTGAAAATCTACTAGCTTATCAGTAGATCTGATTAGATAATTAATGCAAAACCTTTCCACCATTAATTTTATTTTCTGAGGTCAATATACAAAAATGCTACCTTGTAGTTCTTCCTATTTCTATCACTTCCTAAAACTGCCTGGAGTATGAGAATCTGCAAATAGCAACTGTACTACACAAATGTGAGATTTTACTTGATTTGTATTGGTGAAAATTGGTACAAGTTGGATATTAATTGAAAAAGAAAGATGACCGATTTTTCCAATTGAAAATTATGATGTAGGTAATGTTCAGGATATTAGGTAAAAAGGACTTGATTTTACTTTGAGAGTCATGGGAGAATGTGATGCAAACTTTAATCAGCAGCTATGCATGTTTGAATTGAGTTCATTGCTGCAAAAGCGACCAAAAACTCAAGTTGTTATGGATCAAATGGTCGAGATATGCAGTAAATATACATGTCCATTACATTGACATCACACATACATTAGAGAAAGAGATTTGTGAGATCTCCGCACTGTCAGAAAGCCCTTAGTACTTGGCCTCTTAATAGCCATGGACCACTCGGTATGTGTTACTACTTAGGGTTCCTGGATGAGTAGCATGGGAAATGAATTGGAATGCTGGACACAGGTGAAGAAAAGGTCTACACGTCAAAATTGTGGATTTCACTGGATTCAAACTCTAAAACATTGAGAATGGTATATTGTAATTTGCTAATTCAGATAATAATTCAACACTGCTATTTGCATCTGTCACTGATGTTCTGAAAGAAGTGACAGTGAGCTATCATCACAAGTGTAGAAGCTCGTTATAATTATTGTTTGCTGAAAATAAAGATGCTAAACATATTTGAGATGCTTCATCGTGCTTTCTGTGATTAAAATGGTAGCCTGCTCATTTGAGCGATTTTGAGCATTTATTTTTTATTTTTAAAATTTTTAAATGATGGATAACAAGTTGTGGAGTTGTTGAATCAAGTGGCATGTTAAAATGTTTATTTAAACTACAATATGCTATTGCCCAAGTTCATCTTCTGGAACATTGTTCGTATGTTTAAATATGCAGTCAGAGCCTTCTTTACGTTGATCTGTGTCTAGAGTGCCTTGGAACTTCATAACAACACTTCTGAAGTACAGGTTAAAATTGATGTCTCATGTTTTTCTTCTCTTTTCTCAGGCTTTTCCTTTTTCACCTTACTCTCAGGGGTCTAGACTATATGTTTCTTGTTCCTGGTCTGGTTATTTGTCTCAGATTGGATATGCGGTAGATTTGGGATAGTGGCAATGTTCAAAAGGATCAATCGGGTACCAAGGCATTTTACCTATGTGAGGCTGAGGCTTAAGCCAGAAGAGACGCCAAAAAAAAAAAGCATAAAAAAAATCTAGAAGAAAGAAAACAAAAAACCGTTAATATTGTAGACTATAAAAATAACCCAAAAGGCTAAGGCCACCAATAAGAATTCTGAAGGACATGACTAACAATCGCATATCTTAGTCGCCCTAAGGCTTAGTCTTGAGGCAGCAGCCTTAACAAAAGGCCTTTGAGGCTTTTAATGAAAACCTCGTGTGATTTGGGTTTCAGGGCGTAAGCCTCAATTAGATTTTCTAAACAGTGGATAGTCGAGTTGAATAGATACGTAAATGCACAACTTTGTGTATGGGCTGGCACCAACTTGTAGTATTTTTAGGTTTTTAGTTATTTGAGTATGGAGTCAATGGGAATTGATCATGTTTATTGTCATAGGGGTGTTGCTGGATGACTTACTTGTCGCTGAAGATCTTGCTGCTGCTGAAACAACTAGTGCAGCTTCTAATGTGGCAGCTGCAGCTGCTGCAACCAATGTGCAGCAAGGGAGGTTAACAGGTAGATATGGTTTCGTTGATGATGGAACAAGCCCACCAGTTCCTGGTGCTGCTGCTGCTGATGGTGACGTTGTGGTAGGAATTCCTGTTGCTCCTCCTGTAAATGGGGATATGTATACTGATATTAGCACAGAAAACGCAATACTTCAAGGTTCCCGGTATGCTGCTACTAAATGCTGCATTGCTTTATGCTCTGTAATTTAGAATCTGTTGGTAGTTAGGCTCTTTGAGTCACTTCAAGTTCAGGTATTAATTGTGGCATGCTTTTCAGAAGACAGAACAAAGGTGTTGAGTACTTAGTTGAGGCTGCAGCAGCAGAAGCTGAAGCTATTACTGCTACATTAGCTGCTGCTAAAGCTCGGCAAGTTAATGGAGAAATTGAGCTTCCAGATAGGGATCGGGGTGCAGAAGCCACTCCCAGTGGAAAACAGATCTCTACCTTGATTAAGCCAGATTCTGCAGTTTCTGATAATTCTACTTCAGCTGGAGTTAGGCTTCATCACCGTGCTGTTAGTATCTAGATGATTAATGAATTCAAGTCCATATTATTCATGGTCAAATTTCAGTTGGCTAAAGGTTTCAATACATGGATTTAATACACCTGCAGGTTGTTGTAGCTGCAGAGACTGGTGGTGCTTTAGGTGTGGCCAGACAGCTTTCAATCGATCAATTTGAAAATGAAGGCAGACGTGTCAGTTATGGAACTCAAGAAAATGCTACGGCAGCTAGGAAACTTCTAGACCGTCAAATGTCTATTAATAGTGTACCAAAGAAGGTATTATTGTCCTTCCTCCATAACATGATAAATCATATTGTGTAGGACTTTCAGGCGATCTATTCCTGTCTTTATCACAATGAAGAAATGTCAGCAAATTTATTCATTGTGTAAAATTTACTTCTTTTAGTTCTAATTTCTGTACTCTACCCGATACTACAGTTGAAAGTTTTTTGATGTTATATGTTTAATTTGCTGTGGTTACTATGGAATCATGGCAATTCTAATTTATTTTGTTGGTTGTAAAATGCTAGTACTATCTTATCGTGGCTTCTCTCTTCCCTCCCCAGGTGATTGCTCATCTTTTAAAACCTCGGGGTTGGAAGCCTCCAGTTCGCAGACAGTTTTTCTTGACTTTCAACGAGATAGCAGATCTTTGTGATAGTGCTGAAAAAATATTTGCAATTGAACCTAGTGTACTAAAGCTCAAGGCTCCTATTAAGATATTTGGTGATTTGCATGGGCAATTTGGGGATCTTATGCGCCTTTTTGATGAGTATGGATCACCTTCAACTGCCGGGGATATAGCGTAAGTTTTGACTTCATGACATTCTTCTATATGTGTTAGGTCCCCAACAAAATTCTCAAGTTGGATACGGTTTGATTTATCTAGATTTTGTAAAAATATGCTGGTGTCTACTTGCCTATTTTGACATTGCTTTGAGACTTGGCGTTGTCTGCTTCTTCATGAAGTGACGAGTATTTCTTTTGTCACTTAGCTCTGCATTAGTTCTATTGCTGATTGATTTAAAGTACTACATTTTTTTTTTAAACTTTATCTACCTCTGATGTGTGGCTGATTTTGAATTGATGACTATCAGATATATTGATTATCTCTTCTTGGGAGATTATGTTGATCGAGGCCAGCACAGCTTGGAAACCATAACTCTACTCCTAGCTTTGAAGGTAATTGGAATCTCTGTCAGTACAGTGCTATGGTTTTATTTTACTTGTTGTATAATGTACGTGTTTTTGTTTGTAGGTTGAGCATCCACATCAAGTGCATTTGATTCGCGGTAATCATGAAGCTGCCGATATCAATGCACTTTTTGGTTTTCGGATTGAGTGTATTGAACGCTTGGTAAATAACTATCAATTTTGTTAGTTCTTTTGTACGTCAGAATAAAGTTGTGGATCTTATGATCATGTCTTGAACAGGGTGAGAGAGATGGAATCTGGACATGGCATCAAATAAACAGATTGTTCAACTGGCTCCCCCTGGCAGCCTTGATTGAGAAAAAAATTATTTGTATGCATGGTGGTATAGGAAGATCAATAAACCATGTAGAACAGATTGAAAGTATTCAGCGCCCAATTGCAATGGAAGCAGGATCGATTGTCCTGATGGACCTGTTATGGTTGGTGAATGCCATTGCTATATGTTTTCAATATCATTCAACTTTTTCTCAGCTCTAATCTTTCATGTGAATTTTTCTGGCAGGTCTGACCCCACAGAAAACGACAGTGTAGAAGGATTAAGACCAAATGCAAGAGGTCCTGGATTGGTTACCTTTGGGGTGAGCACTTTTCTCATTCTGTCTCCTCCCAATTAAAATAAATAAATAAATAGCTCCAAATATTGATTATTTTAGTGAAGAACGATGCTACATACTAGCTTTAATAATTTGTTTGGAGTAAAAAATGTAGTGTAGAAAAAGTCAAATAGCATCTATAGTTTGCATGTTGCTGATGAATCAGGGAACAATTGAAAGTTGTTCAAATTCATGTGTGGCATGCCTCATGGTTCTTCAAGCCAATTAGTTTTTTTCGGATATTTCCTATTCTTTTGTTTTTATTTATGGCAGATCTGTGAATTCCTCAAGTTATTATGGTCAACTGAACTATCATTTAAATAGAATATGACAGTTCAATAGTAATTTTTAGCATGTTCTAAAAGGTTGGATAATGCTACCTCAGAACCTTTTAGCCTGTTTGTTACTTGAATGAGGATGATAGGGGTGACTATTATAAATTGGTTTATTTTAGTAGAGACCTAGGCTAATCTTAGAATTCACTTTGAAGTCTATTGAATAAAATAATATGAGATGCAATTTACTTTTGGAATGATATTTCTTCCAATCACAAAAATCCTGGAGTTTCAGAGACATCAATTTGAAGTCACAAGCATGAATCCATGTACTTGTTCTGTTGAAAAGTAAAGTAGTGCAATGAAGTATATTCTGGGCTTTATATACCGGATTTGAGGGAAGGTCGTGCTGTGTCTGATGCGTGCCTAAAACAGAAAGGTATATGGTGAACTCTTGTAAGGACTGGATAACGATGCTTGAATGGGACCTTTGGAAATACTATGCTATGCTAAGCATTGTTGGCCTGTAGTACCTTTTAAAGTTATTCTTTCCACGGGTGATTGTCATTGTTTCAAGTGCTATCAGCCGCACACATTGCTTGTTACTATCACATTAATGCCAATTATTATTATGTTGATAATTTTAATAAATACAGTGCCCACTTATAAGAATTAGCATTGTTTACTGTAGGGTTACCCATTTATGATCGGTTTCAGCTGTTGATTATGAATTTTCTTTAGCGAAAAGATTATTCTACTTGTTTGAGAAATTAGTAACTACTAGGAACTTCTATAATATATCATGACAGTTTTTGCTTCATTTAATAATTTGAACTGATTCTAATATACTGGCCCAAAATGTTGGATAATATATCTTCTTGTACAAGGATATGAATGGTATTCTTGGATGTTCCTAGGTCTTTATATTCAAGTTCAAGATGATAATATCTCAGGTGCAGCTATATTATGGTTTAGAGAGTCCATTATTTGACGATTGGATGTAAGAAAATGAGATTTTTATGAATTGCTACTATCTCTATCAATTTAACGTTGTGTGATGTTCATATTTGCAGCCTGATCGTGTAATGGAATTTTGTGACAACAATGATCTACAATTGATTGTTCGAGCTCATGAATGTGTGATGGATGGATTTGAAAGATTTGCTCAGGGGCATTTAATTACTCTCTTCTCAGCAACAAACTACTGTGGTATGCCCTGATATATTGACTATTTTCTCATTGTTTGACGACTCTCCACCATTCAGTTCTTGCCTTCTCGTTTGAACATGGCTATATCTGGAATCTTATTTTTGAATTCTTCAGGTACTGCAAATAATGCGGGAGCTATCTTAGTCTTGGGTAGAGATCTTGTGGTGGTTCCAAAACTAATTCATCCATTGCCACCTGCAATTTCATCTCCCGAGACCTCACCTGAACACCAAATAGACGACACATGGATGCAGGTGTAAATGCCATATTTACTTTTGGTTTCCAATATGCTCATGTTCTCAATCAAGGGGAATTGCACTGTTGGTCCCCTACCTTTCATTATAGTTATAACAGAAACATTCCAAATCTATGGACAATTATCAGATGACCCTCACATGCCCAATTTCATGCTAAATTTCGCTTCCCAACTTGGGTGATGCCCAGATATTTGAAGTGAGGCATGTTTCCATCAGGGCCACTTAACGATTTAAAAGATTTGGATGCCTTTATCCTTTTATTTATTATTATTATTATTATTATTTTTTTATGGGGACCTATTGCGCAACTGTAATGCGAAGTTGGGGACCAACTTATTACTGGCACATTGCTTGGGCTGATGACACAATTTTCTTCAATCAATGTCTTGTTGTCTCGTGCTGATGTTGATCTTTGTTTGTATTGTGAAACTAGGAGCTCAATGCTAACAGACCGCCTACACCAACTAGGGGGCGTCCTCAGAGTGACTAATGATAGAGGTTCTCCTGCTTGAATTTAGATTTCGCTCCCAGATTTCTTTACCGCACCTACAGGCTCATGCTAACACTCAAAAATTTCCAGTGATCTGTACATAGCATGACTCCACGTTGAGGATTCCGCCGAGAAGTTATTCTCTCTTAGAGATATGAAAGTTCTCTCTCTCTCACTAGAGTGCCTTCGGAAGATGAAGATGTAGAGTTTGAACATGTTGCAGGCGGCTAGTTGTAGACTACATTTGTTGTGCTGAAAGCAGTTCAAGATTGATTTCCAAAAGCTGTACATGATCCACAACAGGTAGAAATTACAGTGTCATTCTTCCTTTGTGTGAGTAGGCTTGGTTTTTATACCGTCTTTATACATTTTTGGTCCATTGGATAGGTTCATTATTGTTATTTGTGTTGTAAGAGGACCCGAAGTTCGTATACGAGGTTGGTGAGATAGAATCATAATCATCTTGTTTGTTCATGTATAATAGAGGTTTTGCTGTGTAATTTGTTTGTACTTTGTACAATGTAATAACCTTTCGAGTGAAGATAAGAAGCTGTTTCTGCTCTCCCTCGTGCCCAAACGACTATTGCCATTGGTAATCAGTTTTCACTTTTGAGAGTGTCATTTGTTGTGAACATGTAACAAGTTAGCTATGTTCTGCTCAATATTTTAGTCTGTGGTTTAATTTCAAGCTCCTGAACGAAGAGAAGCTTTACTTGAACAATCTAAAATTGAAAATGACAATGATGTCAAGTGTTAAGCTAACGCTTTAGCAATCTTTCATGTTGGAAATTTTGAATTTTATAGTGTGAGATATTGTCTGTGTCAAAAATGGTGTGAACGAATATTCGACTAGTTGAAATTGTTAGTTTTTTTTAAAAAAAACGTCAAATGAAATGTTGTCATGTGATCGTTTATAAATAAAATTTAAAAAATAAAGTTTTACCAAATGGAGGCTAATTAGCAAACACTTGAAATCTAATAATCTGCTTGTTGATAATAATGCTATTGAGGAAGTGAAATGATTGATTGGTTGCTTTCTTTTAAAAAGTAAAGGAAGTTGGACTCATTGATGCCATAAATTGATTACTTGTTTCAAGTAAATTGTATAATTTGAAAAAAGATAGTCGAAAGCATCACTACTTTATGCTCTGATCTGAGTAGCATGGGACATGTTGAGTTCCATGTGAATCAGCTAGGACAACATTGCAAGGCTATACTCCTAAGAGTGACTGATAGTGAAGTAGTACCGTGAGGGAATGGTGGAAAGAACCCTCTACCGGGGAGTGAAATAGAACATGAAACCGTAAGGTCCCAAGCAATGAGAGGAGCTAAATCTATGATTGCGTGCCTGTTGAAGAATGAGCCGACGACTCATAGATAGTGGCTTGGTTAATTTTGATGAAAATTCCACTGCGCAGAGACTCTATCACCAGAGAAACAACTATTTCCGTTATAGTAGATTAGGCAATTGGATCACTAGAGAGAATGTTTGTTCAATTCACTATATATAGGAAAAACATTTAGTTCTCTTTTCTTTTAAGTAGTTAAAAATTCAATGGATGATTATAATTTGAAAAACATGTTGAGATTGTTCTAAAACATGGGAATCTTTGCCATTGTGATGCAGTGCCGGTCCTGACAATTTTTTGGTCTGAGTCGATCTTTAAAAATGGGCTTCTAAAGTTGTAGTGTTCATCCACTTTTTTTTTCTTCATGACAATTTTCTAGAGCAAAACAAATAAATTCAAAAGACAACAAAAAACTTAAAATGAATGTAATATTCAAAATATTTATATTACTAATAATAAGATCAAACATGTTCAAAATGATCACTTAAATACAACCCGCCTTACAGTCTTGGAAGCAGAAGTATTAATAAACTCTGTGTAATCAAGTTGTTCAATAATTTCTTTCTCAATTGATAACATCGTCAATCCATTCAATCTTTCTTGCGACATAGTTGATCGGAGATAAGTTTTGATCAACTTCAACTTTGAGAAACTTCTTTCTGTACTTGCAACTGTAACGAGTATAGTTAGCAATATTTTGTAGGCAACATAAGCATTTGGAAAACAACAATCCATTTTCTTCAAATAATCCACTACATCAATTGCTGGTTTGTTTCTCTTGATAAGGAGCACTTCAAGAATGTTAACTCAAAAAACAAATCTTGCTCATGAATATCAAAACAACCATTATGTGTCAGAGAATTTTCAAGATTCTTGCAAGACCTCAATAAGGTAATATCATCATCATCATCATCACCTTGTAACTTCTCCAAATTAAACAAAAAACCAAACGTTTCTTCATATTTTTTAAACTGTGCAAATCCTAGATGAATAGAAGAATGAGCTTGGTCAGTTATGAAGAGAAAGTAGTTAATTCTAAAACAATCCTTAGCTGATTGTGTTACTTCTTCACCGCTACTTTCATCAAATTGCTTTTTTCTTCGGACAACACTTTTTTCTCGAAAGACAGCTTCAATACCCATCTCACTTGCCATTTGTTTAGCTTCAACCATGGCCTTATCAAATCCAAATTCTGTATACTCTTCAAGAAATAAAATAAGTCCATTTAAAGTTTGTAGCAACATTAATGTCCATGTTTTCAGATTAAAGAAATTTACTCACAGTATTTATGGCATGTAACTAATTGTACCAAATTACCATACCAAGCAAGAACTCAAAACTCTCAAGTTCATATAATGCTAAGGATTCAGCTTCACTCTTTCATTTGGGATCTTCAGTATCACTTGTAAGTCAAGTAAAGCATCTCTGATTTGTGTAGTTTGCTCTTTTATTGGTTCTTTCAACATGGCTTTCCCAGCATGTTTGTGACAATGGCTTAACTGTCAAACACTTCACATGCTTTTTGAAAATCTTCCATCGCTTGGTAGAAGAGGAGAATAATGTATATATGTGCTGTATTACTCCGAAAAATGACATAGCTTTAGGACAACAGTTCGCCGTATCACACAATGCCAGATTAAGACTATGACAACCACAAGGAGTATTAAAAGCTCGGGGATCTATTTCAACTTTCAAGTAATCTACTCTGTACACCTTTGTACAATATAGGATTACTGAAAAATATTTTGCCTTTTTAACTTTTGCAAGTATTTTTTTCTTACCTCAATTGCCAACATTTGAATCAATTCATTTTGAATTCTACGACCAAGATATGTAGTACAACTCTAGCGATCTTTAATACGCCTAAGGTTCTCTTTCATTATTGGATCAAACTGAGCAATAATTTGAATCGTTTGCAGGAAGATGTCATTGTTTTCAACATAAAACTTCTCATAACTTCCTCGAAATGCCAAGTTATTTTTTGTCAATCCTTGCACAACAGCAATTATCCTTTGTAACACTTGTTTCCAATGTTCCCTTTCTTTGCTGATTTGTTCTTGTACACTTGCATCAATAGTCTTATTTTTTTTGGAATCTTCTCTCCAATTCTAGCAAACCAATCATACACTCCATATGCTCCTTGCTTGCTTCATGAGTTCTAAGACAACGACTTAAGTTATGCCAATCATTGTAACCTTCATTAGGTAGTTGACCAAACATGTTCTTATTTTTTTGCTTCTTGAACAATTTGCATGGAAAACAAAAACTCTTGTCCAAAGAAACTGAGTATACAAGCCATCTTCTATCATTTTCCTCCCCATTTGACAGAGACACAAATTTCCATTTATGCTTCTGCGCCTATTTTTGTTTTGAATATTTTGAATTTGATGTAATGCTTCTAGCCTTCTATGACCCAAGTTCTTTATGGACTATTGCTTGTAATTTGTTTTGTTTATTTGGGCCAATCCAAACAAGAAACCATTTCAATTAAACTTCCTTCCCTTTTTTTTTTTTTTAATATAACATCAAACAAAATTTTGGGCTTCAGACTTTTTTTGGGCCTATTGGGCTTAGTCGGTGGACTCTTCTGACTCATGGAAGGACTAGCCCTGTTGTGATGGCTAAAATATGTTTCAAGAACTAAAAGTTTTGTGAAATCTTTTAGTGGAAATTACAACCAACCCTACTTTTAAAGATTCAAATTCATAAATGAGACCAAACTCATATTACTTCAAAAATTAGGTCTTATTTCAAATTTTAATTAATTAAAAAATTTACATAATATTATTCTATTAATTATCTAATTATATCCCAATTTTAAATCACAATACACAATTTCAAACCCTAATCATCTCTCTCTCTCTCACTCTCCAGCCTACCACAGCCACGCTTCCCATCTGTACATTTTTCTTCACGCCTTAAGAGCCACCATTAACCTTACAAATCACCACCATAGGAGGCCAACCGGTGCTCAGACTCCGGCGATTAACATACCCAGCCTAAAAAATGCCTCTCCGTGCAGGGGTGTGACGATCCGCCGCTGATATTACTCTGCAAGATCTCTGCCACCAGAGTCTATGACCACCGTTGGTAGCCGCAATTTCAACATAAACCTAAAGCTAGAGGCGGCGACGATGCCTCCATGAGGTCGAGCGGCGGCGACGCCTCTATCAGGCAGTAGCATCACTACTACCATCAAACAGTAGCGTCGATGCACCGATCTAGCAGCGACGTCGCCGCTTCTAGTTCGGGCTGCTGCTTCTAGATCGAGTGGTACAGCTACTTCGATCCGATTTTTTTTTTTTTTTTTTACATTTAAGTGCTGAGTGGAGGCAATGTTGGTGATGGTGAGGGATGGAATGGAGTTTTTGTATTGTAATTTTTAGATGTGGTCGAGTTTGCTACTGGTGGTGGAGGCGGTGGTGGCACCAAGACAGTGGTGTTGTTGGAGACAGGAGACTGTTAGGGATGAGGAGTCTGTAATTCCATAAATGTGGTGGTGGAGGATGGGGCTGTGGTGGATGCGGTGGTGGTGGTGGTTATGTTTTTGTGTTGCAGTGTGGCGTGATGGGTGAATGCAAGCGTTGTTTTTTTTTTGTGATGATGTTGAGGTTGATGTGGAGGAAGCAACGACGATATTCAAGTGGTACTGTCGTGGTGGTGGTGGTGTTGAGACGGTGATGGCGGTGTGTTGGTGTTGCTGTTGAGACGGCGACCTTATAATTTAATACGTTGTGACCTAATAATTTAATATGTTATAACCTAGTAATTTAGTATGTTGTGACCTAGAAAAAAGTCGGGATTGACTAATTTGAAATTTGTGTGACCTAATGATTTAGTAATTTGTGATCTTGAAATTAGTTGTAAAACTTGTGACCTAATAATTTAATACATTGTGCTTGTGATATAGAAAAACGTTGAGATTGATTAATTTGACATTTATGTGATCTAATGATTTAGTAATTTGTGACTTTGAATTCAGTTGTGCAACTTGTGATCTAATAATTTAATACTTTGTGACCTAGAAAAAAGTCCGGATTGACTAATTTAACATTTGCGTGACCTAATGATTTAGTAATTTGTGACCTTGAAATCAGTTGTGAAACTTGTGACCTAAAAGATTTGTGTTTGTGACATGAAATTATGCAATGTTGTGACCTTAATATGTATAATTAATAAAACATTTTTAATTATTTAACATAATTAATTAATATTAACTAAAACCTGATTTTTGAATATATACAGGTTTGATCTTATTTTTGAAATCTATATTTGTAAACTCCTTAATTATGTATTTTTCCCAATCTTTTACCATAAGAGACACACACACACACACATTTTATTATTGTTTTTTTTTTTTTAAATGCATATTGGCAATACTTGTTACGGTTGAATTTGCATAAAGAAGTTCTTCAAAATTAAAGTTATTCATGAGAAACACTGAATGTGCTAATTTTAATATCTATTGAACATGATTTGTCTGAAAATGTTAATTACAAATAGATTTATTAATGATTTTGGTTCTAGAAATGCGAGAAGTATTTTCACATGATTTGCTACATTCAATTACATATGGTATTGCTTGAGGTGTTTTTACTGTTTTGTTTGACTGATTTTTTCATATGGAATTTCTTGAAGTTGTTAAAATAATTTATTATTATTTTTATTTTTTTTGGAAAACATGAGTTTTCTGGATGTTATGAAGCTTTCAAGCATAAATCAAGTGTTCTACTTGTACTTTTTCATTCATGATATCTTAAAAAACAAATAAATATTGAAATGTTACATTTAAAAAAAAAAACATTGAAATGCTATATTTTTGTGTGTATTAATTTTATATTCAACTAATTATATATATTTGTATTTTTTTTATAAAGGCTTTTTAATTAAATGAAAGAGGGGACACCCTCATGTTTCATCGAAGACACTCAAAATCTCATAATCTGTAATGCAAATGGGCAAGATACATTTCCCCCCTTCTATCAACATACTTTTACTCCCATATACCAGCTTTAACCAAGAATTGGTTTCCCCACATTATTTCGCAAACTTCTGGAACCTTCTCTAAACCTCTTTCAAGTACTTTAAAATCAGTATTCTAAAAAGCGTAAAACGTGATTGAATAGCAAAATCAAGTTTTAAGCTTTAACGAGCAACGAGCCTAACGAAGACTAAGCGTAAAACACGTAAACATGGTAAACGATAAAAATAAATTTCGTGCATAAACCATCGCTTAAGGGAGGTCAACATGAGCATTTTGAAACACAAAACAAGTAGGCTGCTAGCCTACACTATTGGCCAGTCACAGTGCCTCCACTTTTTTTTTTTAAATATATTTATTAATGTTAAACTAAATAAAAAACAAATAAAAGCAAAATGTTGATTCTGACATATTTGATGTTTGTTGTAAGAGCAATGCTACGTGCACAACACATTTATAAATTGATTGATAGATATGTGAGTTATTTCAATATGTTTCTCCACACATAACATCGCTTACAAAATTAGTATCTACAGTTTTGCCACATAATATTTCATCCCATCTGTTAATCCATCTTTATGAGTAATGTTTTCCTTGCTGTAATTTTTTTATTTATTAAGATTGATCATTATTTATTAAGGGTTTATTTTCACACCTTTCGATTTTTTGACTTTTTTTTTTTTTTGTGAGTAGGCTTATGTTTAAAATACTTCTAGACTAACAACTCGTCTCACAATAGGAAAACAATCAATACGTAAATACCTAATTTAGTCATTTAAATATTGAATAATAATATTCATAGTAGGCGATTACAGTACTCGCCATACGTACTCATTCCACTTATGATTATTTTATTATTAATATAAAAAATTATTTAATTGTTTTTAATAATTATTAAAATCATGGCACATGATGTCACATAAAACAATTACTCACTAGCCTCAATTTGGTAATTGTTTGGTTTATAAACTGATTTATTTATAATTTTGAGGTAAAAAGTAGTGGTTAAAAATTGGAGAGAGAAAAGTGTGTTATTAAAAAGTGATTTGAGAAATTGTGTAATTTAAAAATTGGTTTATAAATAAAAAAAAAGGACATTTACCAAACGAAGGTATAACACCACTCTTAAATATTAGTTAAACTCAACCTGAAACTAAAAGAAGAATGTACAAAAATGAGCGTAACTTTCAACTTGGGTGTAAGACTTGCTCAAATGGTTACAATTTGAAAGTGTTTTTCGTTTATGTACATTTCAATTTTCTTGTTTATTGGTGGATTTCAATATATTTCTTTATTTAGGGGTCGAGTTTTTTTTGGTCCGAGCTCAACTCGAGCTTTTTCAAATCGAGCCGGGTCAGGTCTCGAGATTTTATTTTATTTTTCAAATTATTTTTATAACAAAAATTTATAAATTTGTGATCAGAACGAATTCGGCCAAAACCACCATCCCCGTGACCTATTCGAGTTTCTATCCCTTGCCAAACCCATCTCGAGGGTTGGATGGGAGAGTTTTTTCGCACCATTGGAATTGATTACCCGTGGATTCGAGGTGGGTCGATTTTTTTGCCATCTCTAGTAATAATAATTATTTTTGAATAATTATATTTTAATAACAAATGTTGTTGATGCACGATTTTACGTGGATTACAAGTGATAACTTATGACATGATGTGGCCTATTAGATGACGCATGACCTGACTTGGAGCACTAACCTCTTAGGATTATAACTCACCACATCAGTTCGTGCACGAACTGAAGGCTTATCAAATGATGCACGACTTGAAGATACACATTGTGTACGACCTAAATATTATTATCACTTAGATTATTATTCAATTATTATCCTGACATTAGAATAGTTGAACTAATTAAAAATTTAACTATTTTGTACTTTATAAGAACTCAACTAGTATAGTTAAGATGTACTATCGAGTAGTCAGGGTAGCTCATAAAAGGATACCAACTTTGATAATTCTAAGTCAATTCACTCAATACAAGAAATCTTATGTCAAGCCTTTGCCTCTATTCTGGAAATCAGATTTTTTTGGTTTATAAACTCTATAATTTTCAATACAAATTTTTAACCACATATATTTTCTCTCTCCAATTTTAACCCTCTAATTACCTCGAAATACGCGAAATAAACAAAAAAAAATTGGTTTATTCCAGCCGCCGAACAGTGACTTTATCTAGCACGATCTGGGGTCTACCTCTTACAATCATTGTATATCACACATTACAGATATTGATCACCTATTTTTTTGCTGACCTGGAATACATATATTTCAACCGTCCACAAATATATAAAGAACGCATTTCTTAAAATCACTTTTTAAACAAAGACATTTTTTGATGCGAACCCCTTCGGTGTGTTGACCGAAAATTCCCACAACAATTTTAATACCAACCCAAGAAAGATAAAGTGGTAAATAAATGGATAAACACCTTAACCCAAGTTTAATTCTAACCCAAAATTCAAGGATTAACAAACCTAGCCCAATGGGGGTTACTTAAACAAATTCTAAGGTGGGGGAAAATAAACAACAACACAAGAATAACAATACTCAAGCAAAGTTGATTAAATTCCAAGAAGATATCAAGAACAAAGGAGGTTTTAACCTTACCTCAAAGGGGGTCTTCAAGACCAAGCTCTCAAGAGCATTCAAATGAACAACCAAGTTATCTTACAAATGAACAAGAAATGTGTATAAAAGGTAAAAAATGGGTAAAATGTGCAATTTCGGTATTTACAAGAAAAATCCCGTTTTTTGAAAACCTGGAGTGTTTCGGTCGATCGAAAATAGTTCGGTCGATCACAGGGTCGACCGAAAGTGGACTTTCGGTCGACCGCCACTCATCCGAAAGTGACTGAGGCTGGAACAAAATTCCTCTGCAGAAGTTCGGTCGACCGGAAGAAAGTTCGGTCGACCGAAAGTGGCTGAAACTCCAATTTTGGCTCCAACTTGATTCTTGGCTTCTTTTCTTGATTTATTCACGTTGTTTAGCCTCGAATCTTGAACCTCTTCAACTTCAGATCTCGTCTGGGTCCCATGGGCACGTGCATTGAGGTTTGACTTTCTCGATTCTCATCATCCCCTCCCTCTTGAAAATGATTCGACCTCGAATCTTGCTTGAATGCACTGTCGTGAAACTCCTTGAACTTTGATCTTGCAACATTGTGTACCACAGGTTCATGCAATGAAGTTGGACCTTCGCGATTCTCATCATCTCCTCCATCTCGAAAGAGATTCGACCACGAATCGGCACCTACAATAAAAATAGAAAATTCAGACACAATAAATGTAACTGAAATTTCATACTCACCGTGCAAAATCAATTTGCAGGCGTTGCCAAAAGCTTGAGATGTGCCAACACTGCAAAGTAGCAATTTGGATTTTATTTGATCGGGGGGTCGCTCCTTCCACGAATGGGAATACATCCGGCCGCCCGGGTCTAATGGAATATGCTTCCTACCATTGTTGGCATTGGAAATACATTGTATACCAATTCCCTCAAATGGAAGCTCGAGCCTCCTGCAAAGGGGCTTAACCAAAGGTGCATTCTCGTGGCCACCTAAACCAACTCTTTCTTCAATAAACATATGCATAAAGTTCAACACAGTTAATATGTTAAAGTCACAAGCAATTTTAAGTGGAGAAAACTTGCTAATATGATGAGCAATTAAATCGCAAGCAAATTTAACAACCACAAAATTAGCACCAACTTTGTGCAAATGCACGACCTCCTGAAAGAAAAGATTAGCTAGGTTGATGACCTTGTTGGTTTCATGGCATGCAATCAAACGTGACATTTTAATTCTTCTACCAACAATCACAAAAATAGCTTCATCTTCTTTCTTTGTTCCAAGTAAACCCACTATAAGATTCATAGAAGTAGTACTCCCAGGTTTACTCATGATGGGCAAATATGCATGGAATTCTTGGAGGAAAAACTTAAGTTTAGCCATTTTACAAGTTCGGCATTTACTGCAAGTGCAAACATGTTCAACACCAATCTTCAAAATAGGCCAATAAAATTGATCACATAATACCCCTAAAACCCCATTGGTTTTAAATCGCCATATCAAACAACTATCATGTGCTCCTCCCACTAGCAATTCACGCATGACACATTTACAAGGAAACAATCCAATTTTCCAAAACAAATAATTATCATGCCCATAAAATCCATCAAAATATTGCTCACAACATGATTCATAGATGTTTAACAAATTCGGATATTTAACATGCATGCTCTTACTATGTTCAAGACGGAATGAGGGAGCATCTAGAAATGTTAGAAGCGAAGTCCTTTTATCATCAAAACATCCCAATAAATTTTTCCCATGGACTCCCCTAACTAGCAATTCCTTTAGAGAGCCAATATGCAAGTCAAGCATATTTTCACAAAATAAGAATTTATCAAGCCAATGATATGTACTATATGCAACATTTTTACAAAAAGATTTGGTACTTATGCAATTGGGCACATGCAAAAAGTTGCATTTACAAATTAAGCACTCATCATGACAATGATTCTTACCACATGTTACATTTTCACAAGTCAACAACACACTTGTCAAATCTACATCAAGATCATACAACCCTCTAATGTATTCAAAACACAATAACCTTGCATTCAAAGAAATGTTAGGAGCATACCTCCTAGATGTTGCATTGGTTATCCCATTTTCTTGACCTCGGTTGTACTCGTTGTTGTAAGAAAATGTTTCCATGAATTTCTTCCATAAGGCATGCTTTTGGAGTTCTTTGTTGCCTTGATAAGTTAGTCTCACAATTTCTTGCAACAAAGACATGACAAAACTAGGGAGGGAAGTGTTAGAGTATTCAAGAGTAAAGAACATTTCGGGGTGATCTTTTCTCTCAATTTTCTTGGTGGCACTCATCACTTCCTCACCTTTTTCTGAGGTAGAATCCTCAACCCTCGGTTCTTTTCTCACCTCTCCTTTTTCTGGAGTCGTGGCTCCAACCCTCACTGCCTCTCCTTTTTCTAGGGACGTGGCCCCAACTCTCATGCTCTCATTTTTATTTTCTTTCCTTTTCTCACTCTCTTCCTCAAATTCCTTCTTGAGCTTCATTTGGTCTTTGCATATTTCTTCCGGGCTCAAAGATAGGATCACAACCTTTTTTCCATCCATTTGGAAGCTACACCGGTTCCTTCTCCTATCAAGATTCACATTTCGCTCACATTGTCAAGGTCTCCCCAAGATTATGTGAGTAGTGTGTAAGGGAACCACATCACATAATATTTGATCACTATAAGTACCAATGTGAAAAGTAAGAAGAACTTGTTCACTTACCCTCACCTCCCCATAGTCATTCAACCTTTGCAATACATAGGGATTAGGATGCTTCATAACCGGTAACCCCAATTTCTCCACCCTACTAGCACTCACCAAATTCGTGTCACTCTCCCCATCTATAATGAGACTACATGCCCTATCCCCCACAAGGCATCTAGTGTAGAAAGTATTTCCTCCATGCTTCTCCCTCTCATTATCATGGGCCAAAAATTTTGGTAGCCTAGCATTCATCTCCTTCACTACTTCTCTACTTCCACTACCTTCCCTCCTATGGAATGATGAAGTCTTCATTTGCTCAATATCAACCTTCTCATCCATCCCATCTCCACTCCTATCTACCCATTCTCTTCGTCTTCTACCCATTCTTCAATCTTCTTCCACTTCTCCAACTTTACCCATTCCATGGAGTGATGAATTTTGCATTCTCGCACTATCAATATTTTCATCAATTCCATCTCCACTCCTATCTACCCATTCTCCTCTTTTCCTATGCATGCTCCCATTTTGTTTACTATCCTTTTCATCATCCCAAGCATCCCTTCTAATTTTCCTATTCAAATTCCCATTTTGTTTTCTACCTCCATCCCTATACACTACATCCCCAAGATTATCCTTCACCCTTCTTCTACTACACATCATTTCTTCACCTCCCCTATTTGATGTACTCTCCCCTCTTGTTCCTAAATTTTCCAACTCACCCCTACCTTTCTCCATTTGTCTAGCCATGGTGGTTGAAAGATTTTTCAACAAGTACTTCGAATCTTGAGTTTGAGAATTGAAAATGGACATGGTGTGCAAGTGTGAAAGTGTTCTCACAAGAAAATATTTCTCTCGTGTTTCACTCAAATTTGGCTTTTACCCTCTATTGAGCTCACCACTCTTGTCTTTTTTTCACTCAAAATCTCCTTTCTCAAGTTCTCCAAGGAAGGTAATCAACTAAACCACAAAGTATAATTCTTGTGGAGTTAAAGAAATCACCAACAAGGAAGAAGGAATTTAGAACAAGTAGACACAAATAGCAAGTAGAATTTATGTGCTTGCTAAACTCAAAAGGAACAATATTTATGTGGGATAGGATGCTAGGAATCACAAGTTAGCAATGAGATTGACAAACCACAAATAATAGATAAGGCATGGATGTAGAACAATAAGCACAAAGAGTGTAAATTTTGAATGAGGCAATTTATCAAACACCTTGTACTCAATCTTTGAATGACCTTGAATGGATAAAATGTGGATATATGATAAATTCCCAACAACCCAAATGTGACAAGAAATGAATGATCAACAATTACCCAATGTATGAAGCAAGTAATATATGGGATACAATGTTGATAACACAATCTCAATGATGAGAATTAGATAGCTCCAAGTAATTAACAAGTTATGTGCATTGGATAATACGGCATGAATGGAGTATTTTCTTTGGGACAATTTATCAAACACTTTGGATACACAATTTGGAAAGTGTAGGTTTTGTAAGTGTTTGGTTAATGGAAATCCTCAATAATGCAACAATCAATACACCCAATATGTAGGAATCAAGAATTACTCATGGGCATATGAAATTTTCCCTAATTTTTTTTCAATTTTCGTTTTTTTTTTCACAATGCCAAGAACAACAACAAGAAAGTAAAGATATGTTTACCAAATTAGAGCCAAGCTCTAATACCAAATTATGCGAACCCCTTCGGTGTGTTGACCGAAAATTCCCACAACAATTTTAATACCAACCCAAGAAAGCTAAAGTGGTAAATAAATGGATAAACACCTTAACCCAAGTTTAATTCTAACCCAAAATTCAAGGATTAACAAACCCTAGCCCAATGGGGGTCACTTAAAGAAATTTCAAGGTGGGGGAAAATAAACAACAACACAAGAATAACAATACTCAAGCAAAGTTGATTAAATTCCAAGAAGATATCAAGAACAAAGGAGGTTTTAACCTTACCTCAAAGGGGGTCTTCAAGGCCAAGCTCTCAAGAGCATTCAAATGAACAATCAAGTTATCTTACAAATGAACAAGAAATGTGTATAAAAGGTAAAAAAGGGGTAAAATGTGCAATTTCGGTATTTACAAGAAAAACCCCGTTTTTTGAAAATCGGAGTGTTTCGGTCGACCGAAAATAGTTCGGTCGATCACAGGGTCGACCGAAATTGGACTTTCGGTCGATCGCCACTCATCCGAAAGTGACTGAGGTTGGAACAAAATTCCTCTGCAGAAGTTCGGTCGACCGGAAGAAAGTTCGGTCGATCGAAAGTGGCTGAAACTCCAATTTTGGCTCCAACTTGATTCTTGACTTCTTTTCTTGATTTATTCACGTTGTTTAGCCTCGAATCTTGAACCTCTTCAACTTCGGATCTTGTCATGGGTCCCACGGGCACGTGCATTGAGGTTTGACTTTCCCGATTCTCATCATTTTTTATTTACTTTCTCCGTCCCAAAAAGATAGTCTTGTATACTATTTTTATTCGTCCTAAATAAGGATGGCAAAAAAACCCGAACGACCCGAAATGCCCCGCCCCGAACAGCATTTCGGGGCGGGTTCGGGGCGGACTCGAGAAATTTCTTTTTTTTTTACACGAGAAATTAAAAATAAATTTAATGAGGTCTAGAAGAATTGAACCTTGGTGGGATTTAAGGGTATGAGAATACATAATCACTATACCATTATGTTGTTTATTGATTTTTTTTCCTTTCAAATATACATATTATGTTTAATGTTCAAACTTAAAAACTCTAACTAGTTCGACTCTTAAGTTTTTCATCAAAAATTTCATTACAAAAAAAAAAAAAAAAAATTTAAATTTCGAGTCGGTTGGCGGGGCGGGATGTCGCCTGAACCCGACCCATTGTCATTTCTAGTCCTAAAAAGATATTCTTATTTCCATATTGAGCATGCATTAAATTTTTCATTTCCACATATATCCTTATTTAATGTATCTTGGTACAATGCACATTAACTATTTAATTATTGCATATTCAAATTTTTTGTTGTAAACAAAGTGAGTCAATTTAAAACAATAAATAAGGGATAAATGGTATAAATGGAAAACATTGATAAAATTTAATACCCTAACTATACTAACTATCATTTCTTAATCAGTGTGAAAATAACCGCAGGACTATCTTTTTGGGATGAATGTAGTATTTTTTAACCACACATTTTATCTCGAAAAATATCACATTATTTTTTTATCAACAAAAATCTTCTACCAAATAGAGGCTTAATTATCTCATAAAATTTAAATTGATCGACTTTATATCCGCACATTTTATGTTTAAATTAAAATTTGAACACTCTGAAACAAGTTTCAGTGATTATTAACGTTTGGTAATTATGAGAACAGTATGTAATAAATAATTAAAGTTGAGCTTTTTCTCTTTTCTTGTAATCATCGAATATGAATATCACACATGGAAAATGTCATTAGTGTTTTAATTTTTTCAATACTTGATTGGTAAAAAAAAAATATTTATAAATAAAGATTGTGATGTTTTCATGGTAAAATATGTGGTTGAAAAATAATTTTTAAAAATATGTGAAAGAAAAAATAATTTGAGTAAATATATTTGTTTAATTATACATATTTTATCAAACGGAGTAGGCTCAAGTACCGAACTAATAACATATCGTTCTTTTACGTAATGATTACAATTTATAAATCAATTTATAAACAATAGTATAATTTTCCAAACTATTTTTTAACCATAATCATTTTATTTCTCCAATTTTCAACCACACATCTACCTAAAAAACATTAAAATAAAATAAAAATAAAATAAAATAAAAATGACGGCCATGGCTGCCGAACACTTTGTAGACATCACATATATCAAAACAGATGAGTTTGGCCCCTTGTGAGGGGGCAGGCCCTTGTTTAACACTTGAAGGCAAGCCCCTTGTTTGACATATATTTTTATTTGAATTTTTATTTTTTTTTACAATATTTATTCTCAACCATATATTTAAACAATAAAATATACAGTACTCAAAAAATTTTCCTAATTTCAAACACACATTCTATTAAAAATTCAATATTCAAAAAATTGTTTTTTCCAACATGGTTATCAAACCGTGGCTAACTATTCAGCTTCATGTTTATTTGGCAACAGAAATCTCTTCGACAGAAGAAAAAGTGACAAACTTAAGAGTCAGAATCATAATCGATTAATTAAAAGCTGGGATTTGAGAAAATTTGATCATTAGGAGGTGGCAGCGCAGTATGAGTATGGCTCCCAAATCAATAGAGACTTCCTTTGCTCTTTGCATCCCCTCAACAAATGGCTAATGAGCACCAAATCTTGGTGTTCATACGTTTTTTCACCATTGAAATGGGCAATCTTTTGGTTGTTTTTGAGGGGGATGCATTGTGGAGTAGTGATGAAGCTCTTCTTGTTTCGCCAGAAGTATTCATAGGCATTAAAGGAGGGAGGAGGTGATGGTGGCGGCGTTGTGGAAATCAGCCGAGCTACTCTGGGTGGTGGTAGTGGTGGAAGTGGCAGCTCCTCCCCAGCCTCCATTAACTTCACAGTTTTGTTGAAATTGTTAGAACATGTTGGATTCATCTTTTTTCTTAGTTCCACGAAGTTCTTCACCATTGATCCTGATTTATCAACACTTAAAATCCCACCTGCTGGACTTGGATTCTGCTCAATTACAGACTGAACACCCAGCTCCACTTCTGCCGGTGCTGGTGGCGCCACCTCTTCCGCCATGGCTGCAGCCTGCAAAGTGGGTGGGTTGATCAAAGTGAGGAGAAGGCGGCCGTCATGGCGGCTAGCCTGGAAGCAGTTTCTTGAAGGAACAGACACAGCTTCAAGAATTAACCTCCCATTCTGGCGGTGACAGTGCATACGAAGTGAATTTCCTTCGCCACCGCCATTGGAAGAAATTGGAGGGGGAAGTGGCCGAGGAGACTCAGTTTTGTACTTGACAAAATTAATATCTCCGAAGGATTTTGACACTTTTTCTTGGCAGTAATTTTCTGTCTGAGGGTGGTCCGGGTTCGAGTCCAAGGAGAACTCATCAGAGCCAGTTTCTGATCCAAGATTTTCAGTACAAATCTTAAGACTTTTCTGGCTCAAGCTGCTGGCTGATCTTTTCACAAGAGGATGAACGTAAGGTGGTGGAAACTTCTTTGATGAATCTTGATCGTTCTTTTGAGATAGAATAGAACCCCAAGAATCTAATCTTGATGGATTTTGATCCGTCTGATTATTCTGCTTCTCCTTCTTTAAGTGAATTGACCTCAAAAATTCGTCTCGTCCTGGCATATTTTCATCATATTCTTCCTCACTTTCTGATGATGAAGAAGAAGATGAATCAGCACCGTTGTTCATGACTAGTTTTTCTGATGATGCAATCTTTTTCATAGAGAAAACCCCATTTTGTGACAGCCATTTCCTTGAAGACATGTCAGCTGAAAGTGTTCTTCTTAAGGAGGCTACTGGTTTAATAATATCAGAAGAACCAAGAATGGTGAGTATACCTAGTTTCTCATTGCCCTTGACTGGTACTGCCATCTCCTCAACCATTAACCGGGCTCTGACTCTGAGTTGATCTCACACCCTTCCACGTACTCGAAAGACCCACCGCCTAAAATCCTTGTACGCAGTGGAAATTAGCGAGAGGATAAGTATGGTTAAGCAAGCTTCACAGTACTGTTCGAGATGAGCGAGCACCAAGTTATAGAATTATCAGAAAAAAGAAAAGACTGGCAAACAAAATCTCAAGTTACGAAGCAAGATTTTTCTGTATGGAGGTGGATGACAGTAGCAAATGCAAGCTTTGAGGAAATAATAGTGAATTTGGATGTTTGTTACAAATGATAAGAGTGGGATTGTTGGGGGTATTTGTAGTACCCAAAAAGGCTGCGGGAATTGTGTCCATGGGTGTGGGACCCTCCTTATTCTCCACCATGAAAAATCCTTTTTCAGAATCCAGCATGTCTTCAGATGCTGTCCTCTTATCGTCAACTAGTGTTAGACACGAATGATGCACGATCATTTTTACTTTCATATGTTAAATTTATATATTAATATATGAAATAAATATTTAATTAAAAATAAAAAATGGAGGAAAATAATTAATCACAAAAAAGTACAAATGATACATACCTTAATTATTTTTTATAAATAGTATTTTTACCGTTTCTTTAAATACTGTAATTTAAATTGATTTAAATCTTAAAATGAGAAAATAAAATTATAATTAAACAAAATTTGTAATACGTAAAAAAATAAATATATCTGTGATATACGCTCGAAATTTTATTAAAAAGAAAAAGAAAAATAAAAATAGATTGATGAACATATTTCATCATCTTTCATTTTCCGTTTTTTAAAAAAATATTTATGTGATATTGAAAAAGCTTTTTTTCTTTTTCCTTTTTTTTATGAATTTAAAATATGTAATTGATTTTCAAGACGAGAAGGCGGACCAAGAAACTTAGGGACTTGAAAAAAGCGGTTATTTAAAAATTTGTATTCAATTGGATTATTTCAAATATGAAATTTGTCCAAAATGAATAATATATAGTTAATAAATACTACTTACCATGTTAGGAAATATTTTTTTGCGAAATTTTTTACCAAGTGGCTACAATTGCAATATTTTGGAACTTGAATGATTTACTATGTATAAAAAAAAAATAAAATCAATGACTATTTGCATAACTATTCAATTTTAATGATTACTAGTTCTACCACTCATGCGATGCACGGTATTGAATATATACAAAATATTTGAAGTAAAATATAAAAAATTAACTTGCAATGCAAAACAAAATTCTAAAATAAGGAATATTCCTTGTAGATATGTATATATTTATGAATGTAAATTAAAAAGGACAAATTATTTCAAATTCACAAAACTTATAAACCAAAACTAATGTCCACTAATTGTCATTGCCTGAATGTATTTCTCTGATAGTTTTTCTCTTGTAATCAATCGATTCACAAATGAAATGTTTTCTAAAGGTATCATCATCACCTGTAGAATAAAAATAAGTCTGTTTCAATAAAAATAGGTCTTGCCTTAAGCAATTAAATATTTCCATTCAGTTATTCAACCTAAATCACTTTTCTTTTTCTAATATTTCAATTATAGTACTCATCACCCCATTTCAATACCCTAATAAAATATATTCACTTGTTAATAAGTCATAACCAACAAAAATTGCACAGTATAAAAAAGATTCTCTACTAATTCAATAATACATTTTCCAAAAATTTAGCCCCCGTTTGAAATCCATTATTTCAAATAACGTGATTTGAAATAGTAATTTTCTACCTCCACTTCCTAATTTTCATTAAAAGAATCAATCACAAAGAAAACATTCTTAACTTCTTTATATTAAAACATTTCCAGATTTGTCAAATGCTTTTCAACAAATTTCTACAGTATAATTTTATACTTACAAAATAAAATTAATAATAATTTTTCAAATTAATTAGTTACACGGTCACTATAGGGAAAAATGTAAAATATCAAGTTAATAATAATATGAATAAACAATAAAAATACTAAACTTTGTTGAGATCGTGCCCAAAAATATAGTACGTTGAACCACCAGAGAAGGCCCAATAGGGGCCCAATTGACCTTAGCCCACGATTAAAGTCTAGGGCATCACCTTGGGCCAACTGCCGAGGTAGAATAGCACGTGAACTTCTTTGGCCGAACTGATTTACGTTTAGCCGATGCGCTTTACGTTGACGCCATAAATGAGTGATGGGACAACGGGTGAGTCAGAGATGTGACACCGTCTTTACCAAAAGTGACAGGCCCTCATCCCCTACCAAACGTAGCAATGATTACTGTTAAAAAACAAGATTTTCCTCTCCAACCGCTAGGGTAAATACACGTGTAAAATCTACCACGTGTCGCCATCCAAGATTATAAATTCCCCTTTAAATAGAGCACTCCTCCCGCCTGGTAAAGGGTTAGCATTTTCACTCTCTTAACTGAATATTTTACTCTCACTCCCATTTCTCTCTTTTACACATTTATATTTCCCGCATTCAATTTATATTTGCTTGAAATGAGCACTGACTTTGGCACCGGAGTGCAAACGGGAGCCACCTCGGCCCCCTTTGCAAACTGATTGTTTGTCACAGTGCGCAGGAGATCCACGTGTTCAAGAGGGAGGAGATGAGACGTGTTGGTCCAAGGTCCAGCCGAATTTTGTGGTCAACAAACTTTATTCCCCATAAAAATAGAACCATTCAAATATGATTTTTTCAGTCTAAAAATAATATTTTAAGATTAGTTATATATGAAAACCATAAAGAAACAATCAAGAAAATTAATATTAATTAATTTAAAAATTGTGTGTAATTGTGTTTCTCAAGAAATATCAAATTGATGTGCTGAAGTATTGCACGTTCAGAAAATTATCACACCTTTTATCTTGGCATCTATCAAATTTTTATAAGATATTCATTTAAAAATGAAGCAATGTTAGCCCCTATTCTCTTTGCTGTTTTGAGGTCGTTTTCTGTTTTTATTTTCGAAAACGTTAAAAATGCGTTCTCTTTACCATTTTCGAAAACACATTTTGGAAAGAAAAAAAAAATTGTACACAAAACGGAAAACGCCCGAAACATCGTTTTGGGCGTTTTGTGTGTATTTCGACAAAAAATGTCCAAAACGCGGAAAACGCGTTTTGAGAATTATATATATATATATATATATATATATATATATATATATATAGAATTATCTTAACTTAGAACTAAGCTTAATATAAAGTTTTTATTTATTTTTATTTTTTTTAGAATTATCCTAGCTTGGAACAAAGCCTAAATAAAGAATTTTTTTTTTTTTAGAATTATCCTAACTTGGAACTTAGTTTAAATAAAGTTTTATTAAATTCAATATCAACATTACAAAAAAAAATTAAATGAGAATTCTTGTTGTTATATTTCAAAAAATGCAATGATAAATGGACTCTGGTGGTTTTGAAAGAACTTGCATTTTCTGGATTTTAATAGAAGTAGAGCTTTCTCAAGTCCCGAACCTGACCAAGCTGTGTTAATATAAACTCTTAATGCTCACATTAGTGTGTTGCATGTAACCATATTTTTAGTGTATTGTGAAAGGAAATTTGAGTTGGAGTTAGTAGTATTCTGCAAGCAAATTAATTAAAAATAGTTTAAATAGTGTTTTGCAAAATTTCAAACAGAACGTGTTTTCCAGCTTTTCATTTTCAAAAACAGTTTTCAAAAATGACAAACCAAATGCGTTTTCAGCAAATTTGAAAACAAAAATGAAAACACAAAACACAAAACATTTTCGAAAATGAAAATACAAAATAAAATACAAACAGAACGTCACCTTAGCATTTGTCAACCTTTGTCTTTGTTTTGTCTTTTCCCGATTTGATTCTTATTGTAAACTAATCACATTTTTTCTTTTTTCTTTTAACCAAACTTTTATAAATAAAATAATAATCCATATAAATCTAATTTTTTTTTTTAACCACACATTTTTTTATTTATAAAAATTACTATTCATTTCAAATAAGCTATTTATAGACAACATTTGTAAAATTTCAATGTTCATCTATAATCAACACAAATAAAAATATTATTATATTACAATAACTATTAAAATTTTACAATCAATATAACTAATTCATTTAATAGTACCGTTAATAATAAAAAAAAAGCACGGTAAATATAAACCAAATATACAAATAACGATAACACCTTATTATTACTGCTTTGTTTTGTGTGTGTTTAATATTCTTTAAAGCCTTTGTTTGGTAGCCATTATTCAAAATCTCATTTTTTTTAATATTCGCATAATTAGTAATTATTTTAACTAAGCCTATATTATTTAACACAATTATTATAATTTATAAATTAATTTATAAAATTTATTAATTTTTGAGACCTTGTTTGGTCCCTTTAAAAAAATACAATTTTCTCTCTTATTTTTAACCACAATCATTATAATTATAATTTATTTAAATAATTTATAAAATTTATTATGTGTAGATCATTGTTGTCTTTGGAGTAAGTCAAAAAATGCAATATTTCCAAAATTATAGCAAAAGTGGGACCCATGTAAATTCAAAATTGTGGCTCTTCTTCTTTACTTTATACTCTTGCTCGACTTGCTGGAAGGTATGATTTGTTATTGGCAAAAGTTGGCTCTCTTGCTCGACTTGCTGGAAGGTATGATTTGTTATTGGCAAAAGTTGGCGCTCTCTCTCTCTCTCTCTCTCTCTCTCTCTCTCTCTCTCTCTCTCTCTCTCTCTCTCTCTCTCTCTCTCTCTCTCTCTCTCTCTCTCTCTCTCTCTCTCTCTCTCTCTCTCTCTCTCTCTCTCTCTCTCTCTCTCTCTCTCGAGTTTTAGGAGTGAAATACTTGGCCACTTTACTTCTTTAATAAAGTAATAATAAGAATAAGATAAGATTGATGTGATTAATCTTTCTAAAATATTATTTCTAAATTATCAAAAATAAATTTATCTCTACTTGAATAACGCAATATTATTTATGTGATATTAACAAAGTTGTTGTTGTTGTTTTTATTTTTTTTTTACACGAATTTAAAAAAAATGTAAATAATTTTCAAGAGGAGAAGACGGATCAAGAAACTTATGAACTTGAAAAAAGCGGCTATTTAAAAATCTGCACTCAACTGTATTATTTTAAATCTGAAATTTGTCCAAAATGAATAATATGTAGTTAATTAATACTACTTACCATTTTAGGAAATATATTTTGGCGAAATTTTTTACCAAGTAACTACAATTGTAATAGTTTAGAACTTGAATAACTTACTATTAAAAAATAATAATGAACATTTGCATAACTATTCAATTTTATGATTATTGAGGTGATTAATATTTTCAAAATATAATTTCTAGATTATCAAAAATAAATTTATCTCTACCCGAATAACAAAATAGTAATATTAGAATTGGTACTAACTATCTTAATTTAACATTTGATATTTAAATATATTAAACAAATATTTCATTTCATATTTACTTTAACATTACAAATTAAATACACGTGGTCCTATATTTAAATGAATGTAACTATTAAGCAACATGAATTGATCGAAATATGAAGTTGTAAAAATTATTCGGGCTTAATTAAATTACATAAAAGTTCGGATATTTGTTATTACTTTTAATTTGATAAGACAAACAACTCGAATTGAAATTAATTATATATGATCAAATTAAATCTAGTTAAGAAATTATAAATATCATTATAAAACTTAAATAAAATAATTTTGAAATAGAGGGACATTGAGAAAAGGTAAAAGTACAAAGTAAATCTTGTACATTTAATTTTTGATGTGATTTTAAGGAGGACATGTTTACAGTTGACTCTAACTTGTGAGTTTGTAGTAAAGTTCTCGTTGAGATCTTCGATTTGATACCCATATTTCATATTTTTCGATTTCAAAATAATAGTATAATTATCAAAATTATTCTCATTCATTGAAATGCTTCTATTTTATGAAAGATTCTTTAGGCGGGAAAAGTTCCAAAACATATTTTTGGGAAGTGCCTTACTTTTATATATAGTATGATTTGCAAAAGTATATATGTGAGCAAGCACAATTCCGTTTGGTGGCTTAAATAAATAGAATTTGAATTATAATATGTATTATTAGAATTTTCTAGGTAAGATGTGATTAAAATTTGGATAGAGAAAATGTGTGTGGTTAAAAAGTGATATGAAAAATTATGTCCATTATAATTTGAATTATAATTGGTAGCCGAAGTTGCCGAACAGAGCTAGGGATGACAATAATACCCACGAACCTGATACCCGATGGAGACCCGACATAAATGGGCGGGGATTACCCGACTAAATGGGTTCGTGGGTAGGGTATGAAGGTAAATTTTAAAACCCGACATGAGTATGAGTCGGGTGTGGGTTTTACTACAATACCCATACCCGACCCGCATACCCATTAATTTTCTTTAAAAATTATAGAATTTAAAATAAAAGTGATTGTTTTAAAAAAAAATAGATAAATAAAAAATAGAACACAAATATATATTGACATTGTTATCATCTAAACCTTAATATGTTTAAATGATTGACTTTGTTAATGTCTAAAAAATTGTTCAAATTCGCTTGTATAATTTCAACATATAACAAGCTTTTTTCAACTCAAATTCAAGTAAAGCTCAATATTTAATTTATTCAAGTTAATCCGGAGCACCTATAACCTATTTATAGCCTAAAAAATAATAAAAAAATAAATAATTAGTAATGAGTTTTAAATGGGTATAGAAGCAAACCCGCACCCGACCCGCAATTTTTAAATGGGTATATGGGTAGGGTATGGATGTTGTAAATATTTAGTGGGTAGGGTACGGATTTGGCAAATCCGACCCATACCCGACCCATTGCCATCACTAAACAGAGCTATAAAAGTATACAAACAATCATATTAAAATGGTGATATGTACCATTTCAATTGAATGGACAACTAAGATATCAATATTTTGAGACAACATATATATTACTTCCTTTTTAAATTGTTTCCTATTGTAGCTATTATTTTTATTTCCACGAAAATGCCACTTGTACAAATCTATCGTAGCTATTATTTTTATTTTCACGAAAATGCTACTTGTACAAATAATTTATACAAACTATTGTACAAACACACGAGAAATACCCATAATACCCTTGGAAGATAAAACAATTTACCTATTGCCCTAAAACAAGTCCAAATAGTAGGGTTTAGAAAAATCAGTTATTATGGTGAAGAGGGTGACGGTGTGTGAGAGAGAGAGAGAGAGAGATAGAGAGAGTATATGCAGCAGATTCAAAATCGCTTCTTCCCCGTTGGTATTTTGGCGAAATTGTTCATACCCCAAAGTTGCAGGATGACGTGGAAGTATCTTCTTGTGACTGCTAGCACAATTGATCCATACTTTGTGTTTCATTTTCGGCAAATAGAAGGTTTAAAACTTTTGGGGAAAACTGTAAACTTTTTCCTGTTTCGTTGTTGCTAGTGCCGAGAACCCGAAGTTTATTCTCAATAAAGTAGAAGAATTTTCGTATAAATTAATTGTATCCATTTCATTGTCCAATGCATTACGTGGATTGAGTCTGATGTAGTAATAAAATAGACGGACTTCTAGATAATGTAGATAAATAGAAGGAGACATCTAAAATTTACTCTCTAATAATTTCTTCTACATTTAAATAATATTGATTATGTGGCATTTTTTAAATTTAAATTTAATTATTATTCATAAATTGGACTGATTTCTTACTATATAAAGAGTCTAAATAGAAATAACTTGTATCATACAACCTGATTGGCCAACGTCTTTATTTATAATAATTAAATAATTATAAAATAAAAAATAATGCCAACTCATCATGTCCCATGGAGCGTCTAGATATAGAAGGAGCACCTCACAATGTTTTTTTTTTTGGAAGCCACGCCAGCTTAACATTGTGATCCACGTATGCATTTGAGATGTATTTTTAACACATTCTATCTATTTGCTGACATGTCAAATCTTTTTTTTTTCCAATCTATGTAGTGCATTGGAGATGCTCTTAGAGGGAGTAAAAGAAAATATCTATTTTTACGAGCAAATTCAATGTTGTAATGTTGTCCATTTTATCCCGTGAAAAGAGTTAGATTCAAAAGTTCACCAGCATCAAACGTACCTTAATTGAACATATATTTTGAATTCTATTAATAATCGTTCAATGTGAGGTTAGGTTGATTTTTGACAAGAAATTCAGATTCAAAGGGAAAATGAGACTCATTGAATGCTACATGTCTTGAGACATATATTCTGCCAGTTGGGCTGACACATTTGTACCCTTTGTGAGAAGGACTATAACCAAGAAGAACACATTTTTTGGGATGGAAATTGAGTTTGTGATTTTGATAGGGTCTTAAACAGGGAAAACATTCACAACCAAAGGTTTTAAGGAATTTATAGTCAACTTCATAGTTGTATAGGACTTGAAAAGGAGATTTCATTTGAAGGACTGGTGTTGACATTTTATTTATAAGATACATTGTTGTTTGGAAGGACTCCCACCAATATTTTAGAGGCATTTTGGCTTGAGCAAGGAGGGTAAGACCCGTTTCTATTATGTGTCTGTGTTTCCTTTCAACTCTCTCATTTTGTGCTGATGTGTGTGGACAAGAATGCGTAAAATCTATCCGCGTCCATGTGACAATATGAGTAAAACTTCTGTATTCTCTCCCAAGTCTGATTGCAATGTTTTAATCTTCCTATCAAACTTGTTTTCAACAATTTTTTTGAACTGGATAAAAACATTCAATGCATCTAACTTGTTTTTCATTGGGTATATCCATGTGAATCTGCTGAAATCATCTAAAAAAATTATGTAGTCCTTAAAACCTGAAATAGATACAATTGGAGCTTGTCTCCATACATATGTATAGACAAGTTCCAAAGGTGCTTTGACATGTGAGATTGATAAAGTAAAGGGTAATGAATGGGATTTTCCACACCGACATGCATCACAGAAGGATTTTGATTCATTTACTTTAAGCTTGTGATTACAATTTTTCAGAACTTGAGATATGATTTGACTGGAAGGATGTCCAAGTCTTCTATGCTACACATCAATTAGGGAATTTAAAATCTTCTCACTATCAACATAGTTTGTTCTATCAGAAGACACATGAGCAGGATTTTAGTTGCACTAGAGTTTGAATACTAGATTGAGCTTTGGAAAATCCAGCTAATATAGACTATCTCTAAGCTTCCCTTGTAGCATTACTTTCCATGTTTGCTTGTCCTTAACACAAAAATAATCAGAATGAAACTCCATAAAAACATGATTATCAGTGGTTAGCTGAGAAACACTAATAAGGTTTTCTTAATATCTAGAACATGCAATAGTTTATTTAACACCAATGATTTATCAGTTAGTGTAGTGATATAAGAAGTACCAATATGTGAAATGTGCAGCTTGTGAACATTTCAAACCATGATTTTTTTACTTAACAATGTACTGATTTACTGAGTTAATGTTTTCAATTTCTGCTGCGACATGATTGCTAGCTCATGTATCAACAAACCAAGCTGTATCATTCACAATGTTTGGAGAAGCCACAAAAGCTGAGGGTGATGAATTTTTATTAGAGTTGTTGCTTAGAGGTTGTCCAATGTAGCGATTATCATACCTGATGTCACACACATTTGCCTTGTGACCAGGTTTTCCACAAACTTAACATGTAGGTTCATCATTATAGTAGAATCCGCCTCCCCGAACGTTCCTCCTATGTTTCCACCGTTTATGTAGTTATTATAGTTTGGTGATCTTCTTCCACCATAGTTGTTGTAGATCAATTATCTTCCACCACAGTTTAACTTATATCCCCTCTTAGATTAGTAATTTCCTCCAGGTTTTTGTGCAAAGTTGATAGAGGTTTGATTGAGGTTAATTGCTGTTGCTACATTTTTCATTGTACTGATATGTTCAAGACTGCTTTCAAATGTCATTAATGTTGATTTAAGTTCTCCCCCAAGAAATATGATCTCTGCCATTAATTTGAACAACAATTAGTGTGTACTTTTCATCTAGACCAACTAGAGTTTGAGTTACTAGATCTGAGAGTGATATAGGCTTACCAGCCACTTCAAGATTGTCTTCCAAAAGTTTGACATGACCAAGATATTGATCAATGCTCATTGATCATTTCCTTATTTTGTGCAATTCACCAATAAGGAAAGTAATCCTTGATTTGTTTTGAATTCCATAGTTTTCCAGTATTGCTATCCAGAGCTGATGAGAGATATTTGAATTCATCACTCTCATTGCTATATCTGGAGTCATAGAGAAGTAAAGTCATCACATTAGTAGTTGATCTATTGATTTTCATTGATTGTACTCTGGATTGGGACTCATCGCATCACTTACGCCTATACTGCTAGTGATTTCTGTGCTCGGAGATTCTGGTGGACACATCTTTGTTCCCAGAATGTTCTTCCAGATTGTGTCCTCCAATGATTGGGAGGATCATATTTTTTCCAAAGAAGGAAGTTGTTCCTATCTAGTTTAATCGAAGGATTCTGTGTTAAAGTACCACCAAAAGGTAGCTCATTACCTCCCTACTATGGAGGTATCATGGTATTGGTGGCTGAAATAGGTGAGGGACTGGATTCTGTAATTTGGGGAGTATTTTCGATGTTAGCCATTTTCCTGATCTGATACCAAGTAAGAATTTATGAAGAGAATAATATTGATCAATTCAGATGATTACATAGATGTCTATATAACAACAGGGAATAAAAAGAATGTTTTAGACTTATAATCCAAGCCGTACACCTCAGCAAAGTAATAACTAAATTGTGTTGTGAAAAACATGAGTTATGCACTCACTATGCCGATAGCCATGTGGTCATTTATACAGAAAACTATGAGTCGACTGATAGTTGGGAGATTTGATCCGGGGGTGGCAGAAGCTTTGACACTACGAGAGGGACTTATTCTGGCACAACATATCGGAATCCAGATTGACGCAGCAGAATGTGATGCTCTGCAATTGGTTCGGGACGTTCAAAACTTTTCGCCATTAGCTCCTGCTGCCATGATTTTGCTTGATATTCATGAGCTTATGGACGGAGTTCACTGTGGTTCTTGCTGTTATATTCCACGTAAAGGGAATAGTCACTAGTACAAAATCGTGCATAAAAAATGGGGAATACGCGTCGTTTTATGTAACAACCGACGCCAATTGAAAACGCGTTGGCAATTTTGTAAATAAATTTTAAGTAAAGGCGTCGGTTCAAGAGGAACCGACGCCCAAAACCCGGTTTCTGTTGAACCGACGCCCAAAATCGGATTTTGGGCGTCGGTTCCTCTTGAACCGACGCCCAAAGTGCTTCGGTTCCCCCACCTTTTAATTTGTATAATCCCCGCGCATAACTCACTTCACACTCGAAACTCTCTCCACGCCCAAACTCTCTCCACCCTCTCCACGCCCGTCGCCGCCCCGCCCGTCGCTGCCAACGCCCGTCGCCGCCCCGCCCAGTCGCTGCCAACGCCCGTCGCCGCCCCGCCCAGTCGCCGCGCCGCAAGGTGACTTTAAATCTCTACCCCTACTTAGTTTTTGTATAAATGTGTGTGTGTGTGTATATATATATATATATATATATATATATCTATGTGTTTATATAATGTTTGTGTATATATATGTATGTATATATATATATATATCTATGTGTGTATGTGCGTGTATGTATAACTTTGTGTGTCTATATATATATATATATGTGTGTGTGTGTGTGTGTGTGTTTTTTTGTGTGTGTATATATATATATATATATATCTGTGTGTATGTATATCTTTGTGTGTGCGTGTATATATATATATATATATATATATATATATATATATATATATATATATAATTGATTTATTATTTATCAAGTTAATTGGTTTGTTTGAATATATATTATTGATTTGAAGTTAGTAAATTGATATACAATAATATTTGATTTATTGGAGTTAAGTTATGCAATCTTAGTTTGATTTTTAAAAGTTGAGAATTGATTTTGGATTAATGTTGGAGTAGTAGATGATGTTGAAGTATGATTGGAGTTGTGTTTGAGTTTTGAATATGTCGATGGTGAATAATTTGGTTTTATTGTAGTATTTTCATTCCCCCTATAGGTTGGCTAAGTCCAATTTACGGAGGAGACTCTGCCGAAATTTTCGTAAAATTTTACAAATAAAAAATGAAAATTATAATTTAAGGTGACTGTCACTCGTACAAAATTGTCCATACTAAAAAAATAACTATATAAAATACAATCATCCTTGTAAACTTTTAATCTTTTTAATTATATCTTCACATATAGGTCGTAAATTATCTTATTTGATTCCAACTAATAAACTTTCTTGTATTCTTTATATATGCTGTTGGTGGATTTTGTGAATAGTGACGCCAAAATATATTATAAATCCGTGCCAAAATTTGGACAGAATAACGGCAAGACAAATGCAAATAAACAAGAGAAAAGAAAAGGAGAAAAGTGATAAGCCGAGGCAAGAGTTGGACTCTTTGTCCTTAAGTCGAAATTGCCCCGCAACGGTGCCGACGGAATCCGACAATCGACTCCCAAGATACAACGGCTTCCCTTGTGTTAGTAGCACTCCAAAACACAAGTTCGACGAACCGAATATTGATTATTGTACTCCAAATATGAAATGAATGAAAAATAATCCAAAAAACAATGTTTATGAATTTGATTGGGAGAGAAATGAGTATAGTATATGTATTGCATATCAAATTGTTTTTAAATAGGACACCCAAAGGGTCCTATTTATAGAGTATGAAGGGTTGTGGACGGAATGGTTTAAGCCAAACCATGCAACCCTTCCAAAAGATGCACCAATTCCAAAAGGTACCTTTTCTCGGACAACCGTGCGACCGCACGGTTATAATCCGTGCGGCCGCACGGCTTTAGCGAAAACCGGAAAATAAAAACGACGTGTGGTCGCACGGTTCTTAACACCGTGCGACCGCACGGGCAAAAATCCGAATTATATTTTGTCCGTTTCCGCAATTTCTCATTCATCCGAAGCGGGGGGCGCTGCCCCCTCGACCCCCGCGACCTGACCGGGCAGGTCGAACCCCGTTTGTGCGCCCCGAAGCGGCGAAGCGGCAAACATAATTTTGCCTAAACGGATTGGGTCGGGTTTTGAGTATTTAGCCGAAGTCGACACGAAGTCACTTTAATCGATTTTAAACTCTCGAAACTTTAATCGATTTTATTAACCAATATCCAACATATGCGCTATACATTGTTAATATTATTTGTGATCTTGATAACAATAATTTGATATATATATTTCTAACATGAATATTGATTGTCATATGTGCAGGTACGTGTTATATTGTTTTAATATAATGGCGGAGTCTTCAAGTTCTTCAGACGATCAGAAATTATAACTTGACTTTAAATCATTATTTTATTTATATTTATTGGTTTAATTATTTTTAGGTACCTCCATGAGAGGTGTCATAAATACGGTATTGAATCAATTGGATTCATGTCTCCGACACACATTGCATCGGTTTCGGTAAGAACAAATGCAGATGGTGTTGTAACTTACATGGACAGCACCATGAGGGCAATGCAAAGTAAGAAGTTCATTATAGCACCGTATTTTCAGGAGTAAGACCACTGGCATTCTCTCTTTTTTTACCTAATTTGAATCATATATGTTTAAAGTTGTATTTACACGTTCATAATACGTAGGAACTACTGGATGTTGCTAGTGATTTCTCCTCAGAAGAATACGGTGTACTTCTTGGATTCTACTGGTGCATGTAAGCGTGACTTAGATATCAAGCCGCTATTGAATACGTAAGTTATGATTATTTTTCATGAAATAATTGTGGAGTTGTGATGAAATTGATTGTGGAGTTGTGGTAAAATTGATGAATTTTTGTTGTGATTGTTGAGAATTTATTTCAATAGCAACTTGCCTCTTTACAGGTTAGATAAGTTCAATTTATAGGGGAGGCTCTGCCAAAATTTCTGTAGAAAATTTAGAATATTTTTTTTTTTTGGTAACTTGTTCATATAATTTATTAAAATTTTAGGGCTTTCAAAATGTATTGGGCCCAAGGAGGTGTTAGGACGAAAGGCAATACAACGTGGCTAAAAATAAAGGTACGAAAACACATTTAAAATTTATTGTAATGTTTTGAATTATTTTCATATTCTATTAAGTTTGATTATTCATTTTAGTTTTCAATGTGAAAATTTCAGTGTCATCAGCAACCTGGAGGTTCTGAGTGTGGCTATTACGTTATGAGAAATATGTATGAGATAGTCACAGAACACTTCTAGCTTCCTTCGTTAGAAAATGTATAAGTAATTTAAATGAGAGTTTTTAATTAAGACTTTATATTTTATTATAAAATAACTAATAATATGTTTTGATTGTTTGTAGGCATTTAAAAAATACTACTCAACGGAGGAAATCTTTGAGATTCAAAATTTATGGGCCAAATATTTCGTTGATAGGTGTGTGTAAAATGACGCGTATCCAAACTTAAATTTACATATTTGTATAATAAAACAACAATCTTGTATATATAATTGTTCTCTATTTAATTTTATTATGTATATATCGATTATATGTATATTTGATGATGCGCATGTGGAAAATGTTCAAGTCATCGCGGGCCACGTCCAAATGACTGGAGGTCACGACCTGCAGCGGCCTGGGTCACGACCTACAGCGGCCTGGGTCACTGCAGGCCATGAACTGCAGCGGCCTGGGTCACTGCAGACTATTACCTGCAGCGGCCTTAGGTGAATACCTGCAACGGCCTGGGTCACTGCAGGTGTGAAAACGGTGAAAAAAAAAAAAAAAATTAAATAAACACTTTAGGTGTCGGTTCAAACTTTAGAACAGACGCCTAAAGTTCGACTTTATGCGTCGGTTTTTTAAGAACCGACGCATAAAGTCGACCTTTAGGCGTCAGTTCTAAAGTTTGAACCGACGCCTAAAACTGAATTTTTTTTTTTTTTAAACTTGAAGCGTCGGTTATTAAAAAATCGACGCATAAAGTCGCGCTTTAGGCGTCGGTTTACAACCGACGCCTAAAGTAAAAACTTTAGGCGTCTGCGTCATAGGCGTCGCCCCTACAACCGACACCTATGCCCTTTTACAACCGACACCTTTTCCACTTTCTGTACTAGTGAGTGCAGCCCACAAGTTGGCTTATAATGCTATTTCTTTAGTTTATTCGATCATTTGGACTGATTGTATTCCGTATTGCATTGGTCCCCAAGTTTTGGGCGATCTTATTGAATGAGAGTACAACTTTTAATTTCAATAATAATAATAATAATAATAATGAAAAGTTGAGAATTATTGTCTTTTAAAGATCGGTGACCAACATATTATAGATTAGGGATTCAATATTGCAACTTTACCATGTGAATATACTTGGTATCTACTCAAATCTACCCAAGATTCATTTTTACACGTTCACCTGCATTCGACCATCTTATTTAAAGTTCAAGTTGTTCAATGTCCGAGATCGATTATATTAGTTTTTTTTTTTTTTTTTGTCAAAAGCTTGACACGGTTATCAATTTTAAGGCGCCTTAAAATTCTAAATTTTGAATACAATTAAATTTTTATTTACCTTCTAGGGGGAATTCAATATTCACGAGAGTATAAAATTTTGTTACATTCACTTGATCGTGAATTTTGTGTAGGCATGTAAAATTTTAAAATTAGAATTCGATGCAACTAGTAGAGAAATTCGAGATTAGTGCAGTGACCTAACGACTTTATGATCAATTGTGTAAGAAAGTTGCATGATGGTGAAAGTGAGTGAGAGGTCACGACATATAAGATAAGGCTAAAATCACTCTAATGAATATTCCTTCCAAGAAGTTTCAAATTATGTAAAGCAAAACGAGAAAATGGTTGGATGAAAGTGGCTCAAGGAGGAAACAATTGAATCAAGCCACTATAATTGGGTGGCAAAGAAAAAATCATACTCCCCAAGTGTCATAAATATCCACTTGTTTCATTCGATCTTCACAAAGATTAAGAAAATATAATTGAACATATAATATTTTTTTTCCCCAATTTTACAAATGTATCTACGCATTAAATAATGATTTTGTAAGATATATACATTTATTGGTAACAAGTACATTAAATAGGAATATATTATAAAATATATATATACTTTCTACCGGAAGGTGATATATAATTTGGGACAGATGAAAAATGAAATCAAGATAGGGGATGGATGAAGTAATTAACAATTTCCACATAAGAATCACCGTAACATATTATAAAGGTGTTAATTAGAGTGAGCTTTAAGTGGAGCTTCTCGTTGAGCAGAGATTTGGCCGTATGAGCTGCTCGCTCATCAATGATTCACGAGTCGACTCGACAAATAGACAGAAATATGCAGTTTTGGTAAAAAGAAAAAAATATGGCTAGTCATGAACAATCACCATGAAGAGGCAAACTTATAAGGTGAATCAAACAGCACTTTTGTTTAAGGAGTAGACTCACTCGCAAGCAGAGCCCTATCTCGATCGCGATAGGGAGTCGAGTAACTTGATTAATTAGGAATGACAACGGGTGTGTATGGGGTGGGGATGCTTTTCCTCGACATTCCCGCCCTGTTAAAGATTTACCATCCACATCCCCGCCCTTTCCCCATTGGGAGTGGGGCGGGTTGGGGATGTGCAAATCCCCGTTTGCATCCTCATTTGTTAATAATTTTTAATTTTTTAAGTTCTAAAATAATTTTGTATAGACAATATAAGGAAACATGCATATATATATATATATATATTTGTGTCTTTAAATTTTAATGAAAATTATTAATTGGGGACGGGGATCGGGAGACGGGGCGGGGATAGGGATAAGATGGTCATTCCCGTCCCCGGTTCGGGTATATTTTTCCATCCCCATCCCCGACCCATCTCTATCTTTGTCAGGGATTTCCCGCCCTGTTCGGATGGATCCCCATCGAGTTCGGGTATTCCTCGCCCCCGTTGTCATCCCTAAACTTGACTTACCACATTTAATACCCTAACCTATCAATCTGGTCCAATATAAGTTGATCTTTAAGATTAGATTGAAACTAGCTAGTTATTGACCTTTCTTTGTTGCAAAATCATTGTATAATTATCTTAAATGTTCGATTCTTAATTAACTAATTATCATGTGATCTTCTATGAAGTATGCATCGCTTTAAACTTCTGAATACTATTCCAAATCGGAAAGCAAACCCTTCAATATATAGAGTTGTAAATGCGAGTCATGCATGCATGGTATCAACTATTTTTAGTGGGACCTCTCTCTCTCTCTCTCTCTCTCTCTCTCTCTCTCTCTCTCTCTCTCTCTCTCTCTCTCTCTCTCTCTCTCTCTCTCTCTCTCTCACATAAATATATCTATAGAAATTAAAAAATAAAAAAAATTGAAAAATTGATGGTTTTGTACAAGATGAGACAATTTGAATTAAACTAATACCAAAAGTTTGTGATGTTGATCCTCCGAAAAACTTATATTATGAGTGTGAGCTCATTAGAGTTTTGAATTCCGTAACATTGAGAAATTTGGACGGATTAGAAGTGAGAAATAAAAAATTAGATCATACATCCAATTCTCTCTCTCTCTCTCTCTCTCTCTCTCTCTCTCTCTCTCTCTCTCTCTCTCTCTCTCTCTCTCTCTCTCTCTCTCTCTCTCTCTTTTAAGCGTAGCCGGACGACTGTACGTGTAGTGATCGATTGGAAAAAGAGGTATTATGCCCTGCATGTAATTCAGTATTTTATGTGGGGGAATATTAAGCTTAACAAATAAAAAAATAAATTAAAAAATTGGGTACATTTTGGCGATGACGATAAAAAGACTATATTCTCTTTAGAAGTCAACTCACTCTACTATTGGATCAACGAGCTTTTAAATTTTAATTACATAAATAAACAGTAAATAACTCCGAAGTGTATATAGCCAAATAAAAGTAGTAGCGATGAACATTCTGAGTTGACTCTCTAGCATGTTTTATATAATATATGGAATGACGGTACAATATGATATAATTATTAATTAATTATGCATTAATGCGAATATCATTGTTATATGATTATTATATGTAAAGTATGTAGTTAGTGGGTTCATTGTGTTATTTTTTAACTACTAATTCTCGTACAAATTCAGTCAAAAGTTGTTGAAAGTGAGGTCATTGGATTCTAACCTTAGGCTCTTAGCCAAGAATTTGATGCATTTTATTTTTCTACAAGGATAAGAATAAATAAATTAAGGGGAAATTCACTATATATATATATATATATATATATCTATCTATCTATCTACGATATATAAAAAACATAGATGAAGGAAAAACTTTCATTTGTCCGTTTTGCCCTTAATATGTTATGTTTATGGTTGGTAGTATTATTAATTATCATTCAATTAATTCTCTTTAAATACCATTTTTATTATTATTTAAATAATTTATTACTATCTTATATTATTTAAGAGTTGTCTTGAACACAAATGCACAAAGAATACCCGTTCACTTTTTCAATGAAATTAACTTATAATTTTCTAAACTCATAATAATCATGAAAGCAGAAATAGTATAATTACAACACTAGCACTACAAGAAAAAGGACTTACGACGATGACAAATATCGTCGTTAAAATAAAAATAGTCATCGTAATTCACATAATGCGACAACAAAATCGTAGTTAACAGTCGTTATAGTAGGCTCGTGCCTATTACATTTTTGCGACAACAGACACGTCGTTGTTATTGCTCAGGATCAAGTGCCACGAAAAATATCGTCGCTCATGCTTTGATCTACTACGACGATCTTTATCATCGCTCTTTCTTGAATTTACTGAGACAAACCTTTGTCTTCGTTGTAGAGTAACTTCATTTTTTTCTAAAAAATTAAAAATTTGTTTATAAAAACGAAGAAAATTACTTTTTTCTAATTTAATTAAATTGTATAAATAAAAATCATCTGAATGAATTATATAATAAAATACCGAATATAATATTAAAATTCATAAAAAACCGAAAATATCATTAAAATTCTTGAAACTAAAATTACTTTACAAACACCAAAAAAAACCCTAAGAACTCATTCATATCATCGACTGAAGGATGCCGATCCTCCATCCGAGGCTCCAGTGGTATGTGAAATCAAGGTACCAAGTGGGAAAGCTTGAGCAAACATGGTATTGAGATGCTCAATCGTCGCTAAAGCGTCGACATCTGAGAACCCTAAGTAACGACGATCTTCCAGACCATAACTTTACAACCTCGACGACAGAGTGATGAGGCCCAGGTCTGGCTCGTGAAGTGTTAGAGCTCGGAGAGCGAGAAATGCCCTTGAATTATATATATATATATATATATATATATATATATATATATATATATATATATATATATATATTACCAAACAGAATTATATATTTATAGAAATTACTTTTCGACAATAATTGTGGTGATGTAAGATGTTTCATTTAGTATTAATTCATATGAATATTCATTTTAGTTTGTATTTACCAAATAAAATATAACAACTTAGCCTCTATTTGATGGGGTTGAAAATAAGTTTTTTATTGGATTTTGATCAAAGTTAATGAAATGTGTGGTTTTATGGATCCCATGAAATGTGCGATTAAAATTCATTATTAACTTGGACTTAGATTAAAATTGTAATTTAATTTTCATCAAACAGGAGGTTATAGTTACTATATAAATTTTGATTTGACAAAATCTGCTGATTTTTTTTTAATAATAAATGACATGTTAAGAAATTGATCTAAAAATGTCAACCTTGAATTCATAGTTCATTATACAATAGATACAATATTGACCTTGTCGATGAAAAAAGTAGTGTTTTTTGCTGTAGCTTCCAATGTCATCAATGATACATACTTGAAATAAATTTGATATGAGGGTATGCCTTTTGTTAGCCCAAGAGTAACTAACCAAGAGGGAGGTGAATTGGTTTATAAAACTTTTTTCGATAAATAATCTCAAACTTAAAATCAATAGGTACAAGTGTAAGCACTAAGTGTTGTAAGTAACTAAACTATCAATATAGAGTACTATAAAAGATGTAATCTTAATAGATAAAGCAAGTTTAACACTTAGAAATATGTTGCACAATATAAATTGGTAGAATAGAATGAGTGCAATGTAAGTAAGTAAAAGGGATAAGAGGATGTAAACGCAATTTATAGAGGTTCAATCAATCAACGTGATCTACGTCCTCTGTTATAGAGCTCTTCATCACGAGCAAGGCCAAGTCTACTATATAGGTAACTTACAACAAGGAGTACCAAATCCTTAGGTGGCTTACAACAAGTAACACCTATCCTTAAGTGACTTGTAATAAGGAGCACTTATCCTTAGGTAACTTACAACAAGGAGCACATATCCTTAACAACAATCGAGTTTTCACAAGGCTCTTGAAACCACAATATAATGAATTGATTTACAATTGAAATAACTCTCTTGACAAATGATATACTCAATTTCAGTACCGGGAGAGTTAGGCTAACACTTCAATAAATAGCAATGAATTAAGCTCGAGTGTTAGAAGAAAAACTTTGATGCAAATGATAATGAAAAGTCCAATGTAATCAAACAAATTTTTTCAAAGAATATAATCTCTTGGTGAATGATTGAATTAAATTAAGTACCAAGAGATGCCACACTTGAATAATCAACAATAAGTTAAGCTCAAAGTGTTTAGACAATGGAACTTTGATGAATCAAATGATAATAAAAATATAGCACAAATAATCAAAGTTTCTCAATTGGAAATTCTCTCTTTAAAAGATTAAAAACAAGTTTAGAATAAAGAGAGACTTACACTTCAATTCCAATATATGATGTGAAGATGTTGAGAAAGTTTATACAATGTAAAATCAAGAATCTTCACAAAAACTTTCTTTCAAAAACTTAGATGAATTTTGATAAAACAAAGTTTGGATCAATCAGAGTATTCTAATAAAGATAGATAAATATAAATCAAGTAAGAACAATGAATTTTTCACAAGCAAGCTTTTTCTAAAATTTCCTCTTAGTTCTTGAAATTGAATGCAAGAGATTGGCTATTTATAGATCAAGATATTGAAGTTCACGCACTTTCGGTTGACTATTTCTAAAGTTTCGGTCGACTGAAATATAAAAGTAGCCGTTATGAAATTTCAAACGTCGGAGTTTCGGTTGACCAATTTTGGTTGACCAAAAGTTGACTTTCGGTTGACCAAAAATTGAGTTTTGAAAAACATGAAAATGCACTATTTTTAGGTTTCTAACTTGTTTTTCAAAGTGGTTTAACATAGTATAATCATGATTTAAAATCAAATAACCTTTGAAAAACAATATTGACTTTGATAAAAATAGTTTATGTAAGTGACGAATTTTCAAGGAAGTTTCTTGATGCATAAAAATCATTTTCGAGCTCGTTGGATTTCATCGCTAAAGATTTAGAGTATTATACATTTACATAGGTTAAATCTTACATAAATTAAATCAACTCTTGAACTTGAACTCTAATATTGTATGCTTGAATTCTTGATATTCATGTTATGCTTTCCGACTTGAATCTTGATCTTCAATATCTACTGTTACGACCATGACTAATTTTACATGACATGTTATCCATATGGGCCCAACAGGAGATCCACAAAACATCCATTCACCTAATCATGACCCACAGGCCAAACTGTGGATACCAAACTTGTCGGACTCTTACATGTCAATGTATCCTTATGTCAGGGTGATGCTATGCATAGGTACCTCTATGCCGAGGTGATCCTATGCCGAGGTACCCCTATGCCGGGGTGATGTTATGTCGAGGTACCCTTATCCGAGGTACTCCTAAGTCGAAGTGAGTACCCTGGAAAGGTGATAAGATAGCTTGATGTGACAACATCTTTAAAGGGATTTGATGGTTGCTTTATCCCTATGACATGTAGTAATGATTATAGCCAAAGAAATGATTTACCTCGTGAATAGTTATGATCTTTCCATGTGTAAAGCATAACACGTGTCACAATCTAAGATAATTACTCATTCTATAAATAGAGCACACTTGCCTCCAAGGAAAATGTTGGTAATTCAATACACTAACAAAATATTTCGAATCTCACTCCCTTTTCTCTCTTTTACACATTTACATTTTCCGCACCCAATATATATTCACTTGAAATGAGTACTGACTTTGGCATCGGAGCGCAAACGGGAGCCACTTGGCCCCCATTTGCAAACTGATTGTTTGTCATAGTGCGCAGGAGATCCACGTGTTCAAGAGGGAGGAGTTGAGACATGTTGGTCCAAGGTCCAGCCGGATTTTGTGGTCAACATTTTGGCGTCGTTTGTGGGAAACCACACTTCTAACCATGAAATCACGTGGTAAAAAGTGACGAGAAACCTTGAAATAAGGCGGAGAACATCTTGAAAGATGGTGAAAAATGACTATACCAACCTGAAAAAAAGCATTTCCTTTAGGATGCTCACTTCGGATATGATGGATTAGGCCACAATAATTTATTTTTCTTCGGTCCATTAACATTTGGACTTCTTGGTTAGTATTTTCTTTGAATTGCTTATTTGCTTATCCTGATAGTTGAGCTCTGGTAATGATTGGAGTTGCTCCAAATCTTGGATCAATAATTTAACTAGCACATTAAAAAGCATTTGTGGGATAAATTATGTTGGTCACCTATAATGCATGTGCTTTGAAACAACTAAAAGAAAAAGCATGCCTTTAATACTAGAATCGTCCACTAGTCAATGTATTCGTGGGACCCTGGTTCCATAAAATGAAGAATATTTGGTTGTTTATTTCACTTGTGCATAGTTAATATAAATGGGCACATAGAAACATGAATTGCTTACATGCGTGGAACAATATACACCACCAGGAGCAATCATATTAAATTTTCAATGCAGTAGCTCATTATAAAGTGGCTTGCTTGGGCAATGGAACTCACATTCCACACGATCAATTTAAAGCTCGACTAAACTCATTAGCCCAGTCAAAGTTTACAAATAAAAAGAAGCCCGTACCTCTGAAAGTCATGTTTTTTGAACTAACAATATATTATCCACTTCTATGGGATATTGTTGCCTTGTTTTTGAAATTTCTTGCAAATCATAAGTATTTCATTATTCAGTATTATTTGAGGCGAGCGCTAAGCCCTCTCACATCTAGGTAGGCCTATAAGACCTCCGATAAGCTCAAAACGAGCCATTATCTCTATTATCGAGGCCAGCAAGTAAGTCCTTCAACGTTAAGAAGCCCAGCTTATAGTCCCTGAAAGACGGATGAGCTCCCTTAAAAGGGACCCTTGAATAAAGACCCCTGAAGAGGGGATCCCTGAAGAAGGACCCCCCCTGAAAGAAGGGATTCCTGGAGAAGGACTCCCTGAAAGAAGGGACCCTTGATAAAAGCCCCCCTGAAGAAGAACACCCAGAAAAGGTTTCTAGGAAACCCCCTGAATAAGGGACTCCTGAAAAAGAACATCCAGAAAAGGTTTCAGGGAAACCCTCTGAACAAGGAACTCCTGAAGGACACCCTCAAAAAGGAAACCCTGAATAAGGGACTCATGAAGAAGAGAACCTTAAAAAAGGGAGCTCCTGAAAATGAACACCTATGGAAAATTCCCTCCTAAAAGAGGAGCGAACATCTCATAAATGTCACAACAACGCAAAGGCTCGTGAAACAATAAGGCTGTGTTTGATACAGCCTTATTTTCCAGGAAAATGTCAAATCATGAAAAATATTTTCCACCTTTTGCATTTGTTGGGTGTTTGGTTGGAAAAATTTGCCTTGGAAAATATTTTCTTAGGTACAACCATTTAAAGCACAACTACCTCATTTGTCTTGAAAATATTTTCTTACCTATTTGTTGAGAAAATATTTTTCAGCTAAGGTGGAAAATTCTTTTGCGTCACGTTTGATCATTTTTATTATTGTTAATTGACTTATTTTTTTTCCAGAAACTAACATTATTATTATCAAGTACAAATGAGTGAAAAATTAATTTTTTATTTTATTTTATTAAAATAGTTAAATTTTGATTATTTGCCATGGAAAATAATATCAATCAAACAACAAAATTAGGAAAATCTCCCACTTTTTCACTTGGAAAATTAATCTAATCAAACATTTCCAATTATCATTTTCCAGGAAAATAATTTCCAACCAAATCAATTCCTAAAAAATATTTTCCTACCATCTATTTTCCATCTTTTCTATCAAACACACCCTAAAAGTTTTGCTTATTGCCGAAGCGGAACGGTTCGGAGCAGCCCACCTTTATTGTGGCAACATGGCAGGACTCAAACAACAATATTTTATAAGCCTCGGCTTAAGTGTCTCCAGGACACACGGTCTCAGAGACCCTATTTTATTAAGCCTCGGTTTAAGTGTCTCCACGATACACGGTCTCAAAGACCCTATATTATTAAGCTCGACTTAAAGGTCTCCACTACACATGGTCTCAGAGACCCTATATTATTAAGCTCGGCTTAAGTGCCTCTAGGACACACGGTCTCAAAGACCTTATATTCATAAGCCTCGATTTAAGTGTCTCCGAAATGATACATGGTCTTAGAGGCCCAAAATTATGGTTTCAAAAATGCTGAAAATTTTTATATGTCGAGATGACACGGCTATAGGAGCCCGTCCTACTCGTCTCCAGAATGGCATGACCTCAGAAGCTTTTTCTGAAATTCACACTGGATTAAACATGGAAGAAGTAATATACCGACGTGATTTAGCCTGAACCTGATGTGCCGAAGTAACACGTTATAAGTTAACAAAAGAATAAGATCATTGATCTAAGCTCTCACTAGGGACTGCTGACAAGCATAATTACAAGTAAACATGAATAGCTTAACAAACCCCCCACAAACAAGGGATTTCGCCACTCAATGGAATCCACCCGGACTAACAAATTGAATACGTACAAACGAGGCTATAAGGCATGAATACATGGGATTCCCAAGTGGATGTCCTCCATTAACTCCGGAGTGAATATTCTGTTAGATGAGGGCGAAGCATACTTGGTTGATAAATCTATAAAACAGCCTGAAGAAGAAACTTTGGTAAATGAACTTCCATGAGCCCTATGGGGAATCAGAAATACCTTGCATACTGCCACGGGAGAAACTCCATTCTCACTGGCTTATGGGTTAGAGGCAGTATGTCTAGTACAAATTGGAGTGTTTTCACCTAGAGCTTCTTTCCTTCTCAAAAGAAGGGGTGATTCAAAGGTCGTCGACTCAATATCGAGAAAAGATGGTCTAATACTTCTAAAATTAAAGGTCCAATTTTAAGGAAACCTCTCGTCCTAACTCAAAAGGCCGGAATAAAGACCCCAGGGCATAGTTGGGGGGACCTCATCAAGTCACCGATGAAGCTGCACTAGGGACTTACGGAGAAGAGAATCTCTCTGGAAAATCCTTACTCAATCCATAAAGCATGGATCACCTCCACCACTAGTATCGATAAACAAATTGTCTTCTGTGTGTTCCACGTAAATTGGATTTCTTAAACTCATGAGGTGAAACGATTCCTTCATGCACGCTTTTCATTGAACAAATTGCGAAGTTGTGTTGGAAAACGCAAAACTATGCAAACAAATAGAACATAAAAAAGGATTGGTCCCAAGTTACGATTATTAAGGATTGGCTAAACTTGAACCGAAATGAAAGTGGTCGAAGTTGTCCATGATTATCGCAATGCCTTGATCCAACGAACCCCTTGATAGAATGACAAAACATAGCTTGGAGCACAAGATACGTTCATGCAAGGGACTCCGTCACTTGATGATTAGTACCCCGGCGAAGTGGTACCTATGAAATACGTTGATCAATCTTGAGAATAAATCTTACGATTTGTTCAAAAGAAATCTTTACCATTTAAAGGCATATCGCCTCATGTTAGATTTTTTAACCAAAAATGGTCCAATGTAATCACCCCGGACGTAAACAAGGGACTCACGGGGAAGTACGAGTTGAGACCCATTCAGTCAAATCTAAGCGATGGACATAAATGTCTTAAGCGCTTCGATTTGAGGGACTGTTACATCCACAAGTGACTCCAAGGACTTGCACATGTTTCGAACTATCCTATATTAAACTATGTTCATCCTATGATGGACCATCTCATATTAAATGATGATCATCTTATGATACGAACTACTTGTCTATAGCAGAGCAATATGCAAAATTCACATATAAAGATCAAAAGTGGAGTAGATAAAGATTCACAAAAGACAATGAAAAAAACAGGCATCCTAAGCAGGAGCGCGGGAAAGGTCGGCATCTTTAGAAGAAGGGCACGTCTTCAAGGGGACTTTCCTCACTAACATCTTGGGACTTTGGATAGAAGGCCTCAATCTTCGAGAGATTCAGATCTAGGAAGTCATCCTTCACGTCTTTCAAAGCCATTCGTGCCTCGACGTTGGCAAAGAACGGCTGCATAGCTTCATATGCTGGGATCTCTTCAAATGTATCCTTGAAATGATGGATGTCATTAATCACCCTAGTCTCAATATCCCGTTCTAAGTAAGAAAGTCTTTCTTATGCCCTCCGCAATGCCTCTTCTCTTGTCAATCTGGCCTCCTTTTCCTTCTCCAACTCATTAGTTAGTCCAGCCGCCTTATCCACCAGGCTCCTCTACTCCGTAGTTGTCTTTTACAGGGCCTCGACAGTTATGGCCTGGGATTGAATCGCATCATCGAATCTCTTGGAAAAACTGGCCACTTCGGCATCAGCAGCCTCTAGGTTCAGTTTTAGCTTATCATTGTCCTCCTTCAAGCGCGTTGAGATCATCTTCTCCTCGTGAAGAGATTTTCAATTACCGTCATGGAGTCCCGGATAGTTTTAATCTGGACCATCACGTTGTCAGCATTTTGAAGAGCTGTCTCAACGCTCTTCTTCTTCAAATCCAAATCCTTAACGGCGGACTCAGCCCCATCTATCAAGGTGAAGGCCCTAACATTCATGGCCCTGGCAGTATGTAGCTTCTGAGCTGGTGACATGTTGGAGGAGTATATTTCCCAACCTTCAGTCCAGAAGTGCTCCATTGCCAAAGCAACCCTGGAAGGAGGAGAATTCGGAGAATCTAAGAGGGTGGTATTCAAGGTGCTTTCCTTAGCTCACATGACAGCCTTTATATGGCTAAACTCAGCAGCAATTTCTGGGGTCACCTCCTGGTCCACCCCCCGGAACAGTAATCAAACCTTCATCATGGCCTGGGAAAAGAAATCTGAGCTGGAGACATCCCCTTTACCTCTGATAGGATCAACTGGTGGAGGTAAATCGGCTACATCCACCTCGGAAGAACCAGTTATGCCTTTGCTTTTCTTTAACCTCTTCTGTGGAGGCACCTCATGCCCCATTACCTCAGTAACATCCTCATCAGAAGGATCATCAACCAAGGCTCTTTTGGACTTTTTCTCTTCCTTTTGCTTCGATGATGTGATCCGGACCGGGCATCGAAGGGCGAAGTCGAGCCATCGACAATATGATAGTGATCTACGTGCAAAACGGAGCAAGTTCCGTGTTGGGGTCGAGCCGAGAAGGCGAAAGGATCAAGCCGAGGCAAATAATCAAGAAATTGTGCAGAAAGTGATTCACGGCCGTAAAGATATTCCTCACGGTAACTTGACCTTTAGGGAGTGACAAGGTCTGCATGACAGGCTCAGATGTGTAACCCTAATCTCCCTCGGCATCCGGTAAGTTGAAGAAACTTCTGCCATGCCATTGGCTCGGATTTCAGTCACTACCTCATTCGACGCCCAGGATTCTGGATTAGGTTGTAGATCCACTTTTGCAATTGACTCCACCCAAGAGGGGACTTTTTCAACTAACACCTTTTACAAAGGACTCTGTCATTGGTTGATTCCACTTTAGACAAAACATCCAAAAGCTATAAATTCGAACCTCAGCCGTGAATGCCCGGGACCTCCAAATTTAAGGGACTAGAGCATATACACGCATGTCGACACAAGACACAACGTATATATACGTTGTTTCATATTATCCAAAGATGCACATCTCAAAACGAAGCAGACTTGTGAGCCCTCCAGCTGCTTGAATTGAGCATATTCTCTATGTTATCCAGACAAGCTATTAGCCCTCGTGCATCTAGGCATAAGATCTTCAACATTATCAAAGGAAACCTTGTAATTCCCCTCTTATTTGAGGCATACTCGGGATATTGCTATGAGCCTATATGTCTTCGTAAGTTCGAAGCATTCTCGAGTATTCTTTTTTGTTTGGAGAAGAGATACACTTTCAAAAATTTGAATAAAGCAGCCCAATACTCTTTTAATATAACCAAGAAAAGTCTACATGAAAGGGTTGTCAAGTGTTCAAATAAGGACCCAAGTATTCAAACTATATTAAAGCATGGGCCCAAGTGCCTATACTATTCCTCTTCGGCAACACTTTACCATGCAAAATATATTCTATTTTTTCCATTCTGATGGTGTCTTGCAAGAATGATTTTTCATATATTTCCTATTTTGGTTATTTCTTAGAGTATATACACATTCCATCATCTTCGATCCCTTATATTTTCAAGTCCGGTTCACACATAAATGAACCAACCAGACTTGAGGGACTAGTGTTACGACCATGACTAATTTTACATGACACGTCATCCATATGGACCCAACAGGGGATCCACAAAACATTCATTCACCTAATCATGACCCACAGGCCAAACTGTGGATACCAAACTTGTCGGACTTTTACATGTCGAGGTACCCTTATGCCGGGGTGATGCTATGCCTAGGAACCCCTATGCCGAGGTGATCCTATGCCGAGGTACCTCTATACCGGGGTGATGTTATGTCGAGGTACCCTTATGCCGAGGTACTTCTAAGCCGAAGTGAGTACCCTGGAAATGTGATAAGATAGTTTGATGTGACAACATCTTTAAAGGGATTTGATGATTACTTTATCCCTATAACATGTAGTAATAATTATAGCCAAAGAAATGATTTACCTCATGAATAGTTAGGATCTTGCCATGTGTAAAGCATAACACGTGTCATAATCTAAGAGAATTACTCATTCTATAAATAGAGCACACTTGCCTCCAAGGAAAATGTTGGTCATTCAATACACTAACAAAAATTTTCGAATCTCACTCCATTTTCTCTCTTTTACACATTTACATTTCTCGCACCCAATATATATTCACTTGAAATGAGTACTGACTTTGGCATCGGAGTGCAAACGGGAGCTACCTCGGCCCCCTTTGCAAACTGATTGTTTGTCATAGTGCGCAGGAGATCCACATGTTCAAGAGGGAGGAGCTGAGATGTGTTTGTCCAAGGTCCAACCGGATTTTGTGGTCAACATCTACGATTGTTTCTTGATCTTCTTTGCATCTCATGTGCTTGATCACATAGTTTTTATTTATATCTTTGAGAGACGATTTGAACATTAAATGCTTTGAATATTTATCATTACATAAAACACTTGAAGCACACTTGTTAACAACACAATATATTCTTATTTGTTATGATCAGAATAATATGGTTAAGTTAATCAGGTCAACACCTTTTGCTTATTTACACCATTAGCTCTTATTTATAATTCTTAAAATCTTGTTTTCGCATAAATTTGTATGGTAGAAATATTTAATTTTTCCAAACGGAGCTAATTCTTCCTTTCAAGAGGTCCTAAAGATATGTAAAAGTGTATCATCATTTGAAGGGGGATAATACCTTTTAGTTCTTCTTTTTTTTACTGATTTGTTTATTATGTATCTTAAATTTAATTTAATAAAAAGCTTTAACATGTATGCATCTTTAATAAAGATTCATAATGTATGGAACATATTTGCAAACATTGAGGATGTAAACTATTCTAAAAGTTCTTTCATGTTATTTTACTTTTTCCCCTTATTTTCCATTTTTAACTGTTTTACCTTTTTTTTTCCTTTAGAAAAACAGAAAAATGGTAATTAAAAATAATTACGTATTCTAAACAATTTTGACTTTTTAATTGGAGTTCAGTATGTCATATGTTTTTATCAATGTTTAGAAAATCGGATCAAAACGACCGGTTCGATCAGGAACCGGACCGGATCACCTCAAAAATCGGACGAAAACCCCGATTTTCAATCGGTTTAATCGGGAACCAGTCGATTTTTCAACCCGGTTTTCGATTTTTTTCCTCTAGTTGTTTATAAGCTACTTTTTTGTATAATTTTATTTTCCAAATGAGTAAATTTTAATTTATTTGTAAAATAACTTGTTTTTTTAAAAAAAAATTTGATTTTTGGAATTATTTGATGTTTTAACCTTTGTTCGGTAAGAGATTATAATTCAAATTATAATGGACACAATTTCTCATACCACTTTTTAACCACACACATTTTCTCTCTCAAATTTTTAACTACACATCTTACCTAAAAAATCCAAATAATACACATTATAAATCAAATTCCATTTATTTCAAGTGCCAAACGGACCCTTAATTGAAATTGGTTCGACCTGGTCGGATCTTTTGACCCTTGACCCGTTGCTTTTTCTGGTTCAAATCGATTTTCGATTTTCTAAACACTAATTTTTATTTTTGTTATTTGGATGAAATAGAATGCATTATAATAAATGCAAAGCAACAATTCTATGATTTTCTACGCGTGACAATAAATATTACATATATTGCACGTGCAAGCATTTATAAACTTTTGACATAACTTAGTAAATTTGAAATCGTTTTCATTATTTATTTATTTTTGTTAGATAAAAGGGATTGCAATAGTGTTATATGGTTATATTTAGTTTTTTCATAATATATAAGTTGAAAACAAAATTTCAAAAACATAAAAAAGATTCATGACTTTGAAGAAGGTTACCATAATTAAAAAAAGTTTACTTCAACTAGAATGACCAACGTGTCGTTATCACATTTTTAATAATTTATGATCGTCAAATATCCCTGTATCAAAATGTTAGTTGCATTTCTACCCTCCTTTTTTTTTTATTACACTTGGAGCATTATATTTGCGTTTACGTTGAAGTAAATTAGTTTATTGTTTGACGTTAGTTGTTAGTGTGATTTGATGTACTTCAATTCTAAGAGTATTCCATTTTCAATAAATAATTTTTATAAAAATATCAACTTTACAACTAAAATCAAAATTCAAACTTTCATAAAATGACATATTTTACACATTGAGTGTCCTTTATATGTTAACGACATAGATTAAAGTAAAATAATGTCTTTTTACCAATGATGGAATTTTTTTCATTAATTATATATATGTATATATATAAGGTTAATCTCATCTACGGTCACTGAAGTTGTATAAAAATCTCAAAACGGACATTGAAGTTTCATCATTCTCAAGTTACAAAATAATTTTCCAATGGTCACTCATGTTGATTTTTGCGTAAAATTAAAAGTTGAGGACCTAAAATATAATTTTGATCAAAAACTAAAAATTGCGGAGAAACCCCATCTTCATCAACCACCTGCACCTTCCACCAGCCGGCACCTCTACCTTCAACTTCCAGTAGCTCTGCCTCCGATTCTCACCTTCATTAAGTTGGAAGAGGGGGGGAGGGGGGGGGGGATAAAAGCCTCCACCACTGGTGCAAATCGCACCCGCGAAGGGTGGGTGGGATTTTCGGTGAGATTTCACATTGGTGGACTAGTTCGAAATCGCACTAGATCTGGTGCGATTTAAAACCAATTTTGTAGCTATTTTTCAGTGACTGATGAAGATGGGGAAATCTGAAGTGGCATATTAGTGTTGGCTGTGAGAGGCGGAGGCTTGGTGGTGGAGCAGATGAGGGCTTTTCTTGCAATTTTAGTTTTGGGGGCAACAATTATATTTTATGTCCTCAATTTTTTATTTTGGACAATAATATTAATAATAATAATAATAATAATAATAATAATTTCATAACGACGTTACAACATCACATGCAACGCACGTTTTACGTACTAATTTTTTTTTATATTAAAAGAGAGGATGAGAGATTATTATGCATTTTATCTTGTAGTTTCATAAGTTTTTAGGGGGGAAAAGTCAAATGAGAGGTTATTATTCATTCGATGTTATGGTTTCACACTGCTTTTGTACAAAAAAATCAGTTTTATTAAAAGAGAGGATTTCATGGTTACTGTTCATTTTGTGTTATGCTTCACATTCTTGTTTCCAAACAAATCCCACGCTGAAGGACTATCAACTTGTATCAAGAACGCATAAATGAGATGCCATTTACATGGATGCAAAAATTTTCGCCAAGCTCCCAGCATTTCCCACCTATTCTTTGCAAACGATAGCTTCCTATTTTTCAAAGCTTCTGTTGAAGAGAGCATGGTTATCAGAGACATCTTGAGAGATTACGAAGGAGCCTCTGGTCAAGCAATGAATTTCCAGAAATCAGGTATCATGTTCTCCTCCAACATAAGACTCGATAAGCAAAAGGAAATAATCGATATCTTAGTAGTCTCCACCCCTTTGAATAGCGGAAGATATCTAGGCTTACCTTCCCTGATTGGTAAGTCTAAGAGAGCCATATTCAGCTTCTTAAAGGACAAACTTTTAAAGAGATTGTACAACTGGAGTAATAAAATATTATCTAGAGCAGACCAAGAGGTGCTTATCAAAATGGTAGCTCAAGTAATCCCTACATATTGCATGAGTACATTTATGATCCCTATCTCTCTCTGTAAAGAACAACAAAAAATTTTAAATTCATTTTGGTGGGGCACAAAGCGAGATGGCAAGATAGGGATTCATTGGAAGAGATTGGAGACTATGTGCAAACGGAAAGAAGAGGGAGGAATGGGTGTTAAGTGCATTTTACATGCATATTTCACATATTTTTTGTGGTACTTTTTGAGTAATTTGAACAAATACCTACTTAATTGTGCATATTTTGTGGTTAAATAGGTTCAACATTCAAATACATGGAGAAAACACAAGAAATGAGCTAAATGGATGAATAATTGAAGAAATTGAGGAGAAAAGATTCAAATCCTTCAAAGAGTCAAAGTTTGGGGACGAGATTGTCACTTCCGAATAGTGTGGATCGCATGTGCAATTGATCGAATGACTAAATTGCAAGTTTTCAAAGTTGAAGGACCCCTAATGCAATTTTAGAAGGGCTTAGTTGAAAGAAATCAGAAACTTTGGAGACCAAGTTGATCGACATCGAATGTTGGAGGACCTCGATTGCAATTAAAGGAAGGATCAAGCTGTAAAACCACGCCCAGGTGAGCCACGCGATCGCGTGGCTCGACTCAGGTCGCGTTCACGACTCATGCAAGAAATCCAACCCGAGAGTTAGCAGCTCAACCACGCGATCACGCGGTCATGATTTTGAAAAAATATTTTGGGCAGACCCGGTTCGGTCCAAACGTTGTAAGACGCGGGTTTACGCGATTTGGGTGTATTTTATTGAGTTTTGGCTAGGGTTTGGAGTATTATTACACTTGGGAAGTTCAAAACTAGTTTCCTCTCATTTTTCTCTCAATTTTATCTTGTAATACTTTTTGTAATTTGTATAGTTTTGTTGATGAATGTTGATTTGGGGAGAAATACCAACATTATTGTGGAAGAATAGTGATATTTTGAAGCAAGAATCATTGGTGAAGGGAAGTGTTATTGCTTAATCTTCATATTTCTCTATTTATTTTACTTCATAGTTGAAATGATGTATTTAATTCTTGAATTTTATTACTATTTCATCATGGGCTAAACTATTTTGTATTGGGATGAATGATGAAGATTGACCTAGCTTAGTTGTGTTTAATGCTTGTATTAATAATTTAAGCTATTTATTGTCTTGTGCATTTATTGTTGTATTTATTGACTTGCATTTATTGTGGCCACATTTATACTTGGATTTCATGGGATGTGCAATTATTGATAAATTGTTGTATATTCTAGATCAATACAATATTTGCTTTAGGTTCTTGTTTAGGATAGAGATATACCTAAAACCCTAAAGGATCCATTGAGATGTTTTCACAAAGGTTTAATGCAATTGGTGTGTTTTTAATCGACATAGAAATATAGTAGGTTAATTCCACTAATTATGGTTGATTTCACTCGAGAGAGGTAATTGGCTAAACTTGGAAAATCGGGTCTAAGATGCTTAGTAAATTACATTTCTTTTTGCTTGTTGAGAATTCAATTAGGTAATGGTCAAGTGGAATCAAGAATCCCAACACTCCTTTATCATCAAGTTATCACCATTTTTCTAGTTATTTATTTACAATTGTGATTTTAATTATAGTACTAGAGCATTGCCAATCCGAACTTTATTGTGTGTATCTCTTGTTTAAATTGATTAGACTAGAGTGTAATCGAAATAGACAATCCTTGTGGGATCGATAAACCGGACTCAATTAGTCCACTATTACTTGTATGCAATACGTGCACTTACGGTGTGTTTCTAGGGAACAATGGGATTTCATGATCTTCATGGCTTCAACTAGTCTTTACTGGCAAGTGGCAAAGCAAGGCTAGCATCTTATTCCAAACCCAAAATCACTTGTAGCTCGTGTTCTCCAAGCAAGATATTACCCGGGAGCTACCTTCATGAATTCTAATCTTGACAACAATCCAAGCTTCATTTGGAGAAGTGTGTGGAGTGCTAAGTCAGTCTTGGAAGATGGCTGTTGTTGGAGAGTTGGAAACGGTATAAAGATCAATGTTTGGAAAGACAAGTGGATTCGTTCAAAAGCCTCTGGGGGTGTCGATCAGATTAACATGATAGGAAGGGAGGAAATGCGGGTAAATGAGTTAATCGATGTTGACAACAAATGGAATTTGAATTTAATACATATCATCCTATCCGCAGAGGATGTGTCACTTATTAGAAGTATTCCACTGCCTTGTCGTGAAATTGAGGATAAATTAATCTGGAAGCATACAAAAGCTGGGTTATATTCACTCAAATTTGGATATAGAACTCTAGCAAGAATTGAGAATCCAGAAGAGATGTCTAGTACTCATGAAGGCTGGAAAATTTGGGGTTTGGATATTCCACCCAAAGTTAAAACATTCCTATGGAGGATAGCTACTGATTGTGTTCCATTAAAGGTAAAGTTGCTTGGGAAAGGTGTAAACACTCCCCTTACGTGTGTCCTATGTGGTGAGGATGTAGAAAACTATTGGCACACTTTCATTGAATGTCAATATGCTCGAAATTGCTGGACACAAGTAAATTACTCCATGGCTCCAGTTGATTTTGAGTTCTTTCATCAATGGCTACTACATACTTTTGAACATGAACCTAAGGAGAAATCAAACAAGATCGCTATGATTCTATGGAGTATGTGGAGACAGAGAAACTCGCTGCTTTGGGATAAGAAATGTCTTCCTCCATCTAAATTTGTGGAGCTTGGATTAACTTATTGGAAGGATTGATGTGATGCTCGAGCCTCAAGATTCATGAAATCAAATCAAAATGCAATGCCTATCATCCCCCAAAGCTGGTCCAAACCGGATGTAGGATGGATGAAATGTAATGTGGATGCGGCTATGTTTGATAATGGAAACTCCATAGGGATTGGCATGATCGTAAGAGATGATGAAGGGCGTTTTGTAATGAGTAAATTGTTCGCATGCAGGGCCCAATGGAAGCAAAAGAAGTTGAAGGAATAGGACTTAAGGATGCTCTCCAATGGATACTGGAAATGAGGCTTCAACGAGTTGTGTTCGAACTTGATGCTAAGATTGTCGTCGATAGTTTTCATTCCTATAGTTCTGACATTTTTTAATTTGGTTGCATTATTTTTTACTGTAAGTTTCTTAGTGAGCAGGGCATTGATTTTTCTGTTCGGTTTGTAAAGAAACATACTAATGGTTGTACTCATTCCCTTGTAAGATACTCCCATTTATATGCTTGTCCCATGGTTTTTTACCAACCTCCCTATATTTTGAAAAGGCTTCTTGCTGATTTAGCTTAATCAAACTACTCTTGATTCTCAAAAATAATAATAATAAATCCCACTAATTTGAAGCTTACTAAAAAATATTATTGTTCATAAATTAATTTTTCAACACATGTCCAACAATAAAGCACCAAAAATAAATTCAAAGTATTTAAATATTTGAAAAAAAAAATCAGTATTATCTAACAAACTCACTCATCTATAAATCATTAACCAAGCCTTAAATAAAATCACAACGAACAATAATTTTGACAATAACAATAATATCATTGCAGTACCTTAGAATCTTATCACCACACTACTTTTGTTAAATAAAATAAAATAATTTTGACAACAAAATACATATACTTCACAAATCCCAAAATTTACAAACGCAACAACTACTTCTGTATATCCCTTGAATAGAAAAAAATGAAAACAAAATCAAATGTCATTATGAAATGTAAATTTTAAAATAGATGTTTATAAAAATGAACTTTAAGATAATAATATTAAATCAGTCCAATACGATATTAAACCACTTAAACAACAAACATCATATACATTACCGGACAAAAAACTAGTTTTATTAATCATACACAGTTTCTTAAATCACTTTTTAATAACATATTTTACCTCGAAAACATTACATTAATTATTCGTTTATAAATAAAAAAGCTTTTACAAAAGAGATAGTTTTTAAATGGCACGTACGTTTTACTTATACATAGGCTTCCATCCATCGAATGGCACATGCTCAGTGATGACAATTGTTAAATTTGGAATATAATTACGTTTCATCAGTTTTCATTAAAATTTGATAAAAATAAAAATAAAAAATTGTCAAACAATCCCTTAAGTTTATAATAAATAATATACCAATACAAATATACAATTCGGAATGCAATTAAACAACATAAAGGAAAGGTTTATATCATACATGGATACCTAGAGTCGTTCTATCTATCTATGTAAGCTTTGGATGGGCTGAGTTATTATTAATTACATCGTGAATTGAGCTCGGTCAACGTACCTATACAAATCATCTAGTATAGGTAGGTTTTTCTAGGGATGTCAACGAGAAGAGCCGAGCCGAAGATCAAGACACGAGCTTGGCTCGAGCTTTTAGGGGTCGAGCTTTTTTTTGCTCGAGCCAAACTAAAGCTTGTCCCCAAAAATAAGGCTCGACTCGAGCTTTTTTCGAGCAAAGCCGAGCCAAGTCCCGAGCTTTTAATTTTTTTAAATTTTTATAGCAAAAATTCATAAATTTTGTTTGAAAATGTGTATATATAGCAAGTTGGACCGAGCTCGTGGTTGAAATTCATTGCTCAAGCTCCCATCGAGCTTTTTTAGAGGGCTTTTTTTTTGCTCGAGCCGAGCCAAATCCGTCTCTCAAAAAAAAGCTCAGCTCGAGCTTTAGTTCGAAATCTCGAGTCGCGAGCCGAGTTTAGCCCGAGCTTTTTTCTAGCCGAGTCCGAGCGGCTCGAGCCAACGAGTCATTTTGCCATCGCTAGGTTTTTCCTTTTGAATAAGTTAGTTGTGTAAGCTAGACTGTCTTTTAAAAAAGCTATTAAATTGCAAAAGAAAAAAGTGTTTATAAAAGTCCTTAGATCATCTTCAATTCATTTAGTCGAAATGATGCAACTTTCACGGGTTAAATTTAAATGGCCATTGAAGTTTATATAATATTTTTCATTGATCATTAAACTTTGAAATATTTTTCGAATGAATGATCACCGTAATTAACAAATCATTATCGCATTGACCATTAAACTTTAAAAAAAATTTAAAAGGTCGCTAGACTTACCAAATAGTTATTCACATTGGTCGTTAAACTTTAAAAGTTTCCTAAACGATCACCAAACTTATCAAATGGTTATCCTATCGATCAATCAATATTCTTAAGTACGTGTAAAAAATAAGATTTAATTTTAACTTTTGCATGTTTTCTTATGTTTATTTGTATTTTCATTTAGTATTATTTTTTTATTAAATTTAAAAGGGTCATTTTTCTTTGGTGAAATTGAATAAATGAATGAAAGAAGCAATGTTTTACAAAATACTTCTTTTTTTTTCTCCGAATTTCTTGTTTATTAATCGTATTTAGTAATCCGAATTTCATTTTCATCAAGTACTTGTATGAAATACGATTGAAAATGAAATACGATTGAAAAATATCCTTGTCCAACATGCCTAAAAGATAAGTCTGTGTATCGTGGCTATTCTCATCTATATTAGCCTTGTCCAACATGCCTAAAAGATAAGTTCGTGATTTCTTGTGGCTATTCTCGTCTATATCCATAGCCATAGGTTAATATTTATAGAAACGAAATTATTAAAAACAGAGAGAGAGAGACCAGAGGTTATGGAAAGAGAGTATATGATTCTGCCAGCTTTGCTTTAGTTTGTGATTCCCACTTTGCACTGAGAACGACAGTCAAATGGACAATGGCTATCTATCTATCTATCTATCTAAAAGGAGAAAAACCTCCATGTTTCAATATTATTTCTTTTATTATATTTACCAATAAAAGCAACTTCACCTATAAGCTTACAAATTATCACATACTTTAGGGACTGTGACATTTTTGTGCTTATATTCTAAATCTGTAAGCGTTGCATTCATCTAAGGGTCGTTTTGTAAGGTTCAAAAGGAATACGATCCGTTTAATGGATGAAAAGTTGACGCGTGATGATGAAAACATGAATAATAATAAAAGGGTCTTGTTCGTAAGGCACAAATGAATGTTTCTCAAATTTTGCTCAAACAAAGATGAAAAATATTTTTATCCACCAAATAACGAAAAATTGAATTATTATTAATCAAATAATGCTATAGGGTCTTCAAACCCTTAAAACAAATTTAAAAAATCAAACGAATCATAATAAAACCTAAACCCTAATCTAATTCAGTAGAAAAATTCGAATATAACTCAAAGACTACACAAATGACGAAAATATATTATTAAAAACTGTAACGAATTGAAAAACTCTTTCAAATTGTACTCGCTCGCATAATTCTGATACCAAGTTAAAAGTACGCGCGTTTTCGTAGATCCTTCTTATTTCTCTTATTTTATAACTGATTTATGATTTTTTTTTCTTATAACCTTTTCGCATCATAAGTATTTTGGTCCTTAAGGTTTCGACAAGATTACAAGTTTTTATCGATCGCCAAGGTAATTTGTCTGATGCACAATGTAAAGTTCACAAGGAATACTAATAGCTCCCTTTTTAGGGACAAGGATCACCATAGGTTAGGTAGGTCGTGCAACTTGATTAGTTGATCCGACCAAGTAACCGACCAATTTGATTAGTTTATATCTTCTCTTTTACATAACGAGTAAGAAAGAATGCTTTAAGTTATATATATATATATATATATATATATATATATATATATGAGGATTGATCTAGTGCCCACAATGGGCACTAGATATGGCACCCATCCAACACATGTCAGATGAGAATTGGTTATGGGTGGATGGGCCCACTGCCCACCCACCCATAGGGGGGTCGTTATGGGTTTTATAGTATACCCATTATGGGTTTTATATCAATTTCCATATATATATATATATATATTATTTGTCCTATTCTAATACTAGGTAGAGGTATCTCAAGTCCAAAACAAAAGGAAGAAAGAGTCCCGAGTTTGAAAGCAAAGCACCAATGCAAGGACTTTCTCTTGTAGTCATGTAAGCTAGTGAAGCTATTGAGGGATTTTTTGGTACTCATATCTCTGAAGATTCAAGCAAGTCAGCAAGCCCAAGTTTTTGGGAAACGAGATTGTAACACCATAAATTAGACCTAGGGTAACATCTCCTTTCTAATTTCGGAATAAGGCAATTAAGTGAACTAGATTCCCCTAATCATAGGTCTAACTAACTTTTCATGTTCACGTCTTTTTCTTCCTCATAAATTGACATAATGTCATGTAAGAAAAGGTTCCGTTCTCATCCTCACTTGCCAAAGGAATGGAGGCTAGCTCACTGCCTCTTAATCTTAAGTTAAGAATGAATTGGCAACGCACCCTAACATGACTACATGAGCAAGATGGTATACAATCAATTAAAGAAAATAATACAGGAGGCTTGAGAGACCTCTGTATGTTAGTTGCTCCTTCATTCCTAGTTTGCAAGCTAAATTTTGTTATAATCACTTCGATTCCTGTACATGAGTATCTTCCTTTAAATATATATTCCCTTTCTTAATATGGATAGTACTCTTGTAAGCGAATCCCTTCTTTTTTTGTCTTGCTTTTCTTAAGCGAATAAGTCCTGTGCCTGGTAGGTGATATAATCTAGAGCCCAATTACAAATTTTTAAGCAACGATGGACAAAAACATGTTCTTGAAAAGACAAAAAAACAAGTTTCTTGTTGGACTCAAGTCCGAAAGGCAAGTGGATCAACTTGATTCAGGCAGAAGAAGTTCGAGCCAAATCGAAGAAGAGTGCGATCGCGCAGTAAAAGGAAGCTGGCGATCGAGCTAAGGGGGTAAAATATAGGCAGAGAAAAAAGGAGGTCTCCACACGATCGTGAACTGTTCTACCATGCGATCGCGTGGGCATTGTCAAGGGACCTGATCGCAATTTTAGTGGATTTTTGATTTATTTTATTTCCTTTTTCAATTAATTAGTTTCCTAGTTTATTTCCACCTTTATCTATACTATATATAAAGGGAGAATAGTGGATTAGTGTAAATGCATTTATTGCCTATATATATATATATATTATTTTATGGTAAATACCAAATAATGGTTAATATTTTTTTTATAACTTTTAATTTTAATGATTGTGCAAAGATTATATGATATAATAATTTCTTGATCTTCAATGTTGCTCAATCGTCGTATACTTGATGAGTTGAGATTAAACACATATTTATAGTTTATTGTGATTTTTTAACGAATATTGAGAAAAAGTAAAATATGTAAGGCAAATGTAGAAATTATAATAAATATATTTATATTTTGAACAAGTATTAATATTTGTACTCATAATATTACATCTACTATGATATACAATTAAAAAACTACAGAATTTGCATTTATCATTCAATAAGTTTTCAATAATTTGTATTATTTATGTTATTTTTAAATTTTAATAATTGTTGTAATAAAAAATTATTTTTGTATTTGTATTGATTATGTATAATCATTAAATTTTATGAATGCTAATCTATATTGCGGATGACAAGTTCAGTTCATCACACTGGTGGAAATCTATAATATATATAAAAGTAAGATAATTTGGCATAATTTAATTCTTAAAGTTTTAGTATTATAGTAAATAATTAATATGATGTTATTGTTATTTGTATATTTTGGTTATAATTAGTATTATTTTTATTATTAACATTAATATTGAATGTGTTCAATCAATAATTTTAATTATCAGTATTAAAATTATTATTTAATCATTGATTTTTTATTCATTTGTTGTTCTTAATATTATAAATCATATGTCCATCAATAATTAAATTGTGTTTTAGTTATTAATGGTCAAATCATTTGTTATCTTTAATATTACAAATCATATTTTCTAAAATATATATTATATAATATTATTAAATATTTTAATAAATTAAGCCTCTGTTCAACAACTATATTTTTATTTCAAGGTAAAATGTGTGGTTGGAAAATAGTTTAAAAAAAATATGTGGTTAAAAAGTGGATTGAAAAAATGTGATGCATATAAATAATTTTTTTTTAGTTAACAATATTAATAGAATGATTAATATTTTTTAATCATTCTTAATTTTAATAATTTTAAAGATTATAGGGTATAATTTTCGGTATAATTTTGTAATCTCCAACTTCACTCAGTTGTCGTATAACGATAATCATGAGATTTTCAAAATTATTATTTTGACTACTTATTTTTGCAAATAAAGTTTTATTGGTTAAATTCAATTATTTTGAGTATTTCTTTTTTAATTATTGTGATTAATGTTTGAATAAAATTAAAAAGTACGTTAAATACAAGAGGCAAATGTAGAAGTTATGAGAAATATGCTAATACCTTTCACATGCATCAATATTCGTACACATAATATTACATCAAATGTGATATACAATTAAAAAATTACTAAATTTACATTTTCAATGAAATTATTAAAAATTCATAAAAATTATTGAAATAAATAATAATTTATTATTTAAATAAATAAATTGAACTTTATTATTCAAAGAATTTTTTAATAATTTAAATTACTTATGTTAGAATTCTTTTTTATGCATTTATATGTGTTGATTATGTATAAGTACTAAAATTTTATGAATACTTATTAAAATCGATATTGCGGATAATATCTTTCGTGCATCGCAGGGTGAAATACTAATTGTTATAAAAGGGATTATCTTTATTAGATTCCTAAATAGATTAAGAATTACTTTTTCAATTAGATTAGGCTATTTATTTAGTTTCCTAATTAGATTAAGATTTTATTTCTTTGCCTATATATAGGCTTATTTTTTGTATTATTAAAATAGACAACTTATTATTCGAGACAACTTTGAGATTATTGTTAGGAAACTTGCTTTCAAAAACTTATTCTTCATTGAATAAAACTCGAACTTGCGAGTTTAATCTTGTATGTTCAAACTTGGGTAACATTTATTATTATTGTGATCAAGAGGTCAATATATCGTTTGATTGTATTGGTTGCTTGATTCAATTAATCTTGAATCAATCTCTGAATCGTGATTCTTTTGGCGTACTTGGGTTGTGTCAATCTTTTGTAGGTTGTATGGCTACAATTGCTACGTAGTTTGCATCAATTGGTATCAGAGCTTAGGCTCCAAAAAAAATTAAGGTTATATCTTTTTATTCTATCAAGTTTAATTCCATGTATTTATCATAGAGTCCGCATGAGAATTATCCATATCTTGTTGTTGAGTCTTTCTTTTCTTGAGTTTTCTTGTTTCTTGTTGCTCTTCGTGCCAGTAAAATTTTTCAGTTTTTTAATCTATATAAAATCCAACAAAATTTTAAAAGCGTTTTTTTTCTCCAATTCTTATATGAATTCAGTTCCGTTTGTTTCATCATATTGTGAGGCAACTTGCTTTCAAAAACTGATGCAAACAACGTAGCAATTGTAGCCACGCAACTTACAAAAGATTGACACAACCCAAGAACACTAAAAGAATCAAGATTTAGAAATTGATTCAAGATTAATTGAATCAAGAACCAATACAATCAAACGATATATTGACATCTTGATCACAATAATAATAAATCTCACCCAAGTTTGAACACACAATATTAAACTTGCAAGTTCGAATTTTATTCAATGAAGAATAAGTTTTTGAAAGCAAGTTGCCTCACAATAATCTCAAAATTGTCTGTTTTAATAATACAAAAAACAAGCCTATATATAGGCAAAGAAATAAAATTCTAATCTAATTAGGAAACTAAATAAATAACTTAATCTAATTGAAAAAGTAATTCCTAATCTAATTGGGAATCTAATAAAGATAATCTCTTTTATAACAATAAGGGTGGAAATAAACCAGGAAACTAATTAATTGAAAAAGAAAATAAAATAAATCAAAAATTGCTATCAGATCCCCCGACAATGCCCACGCAATTGCATGGTAGAACAGGTCACGATCGCGTGGAGACCTCCTTCTGCTTCAATTTGAGAATTTCCATGGTTACGGACATAATCAGAACAATTACGGCCATAAGTCAATTTCTGCTTATTTCGAGACAGAATTTTGTGAGTTTTAAGTTTTATTCTATTTTATTTCAATTAGAAATCTAGTTTTTGGCAACTTTTAGTTTCCACTCTTTTGTGATTTTATCTTGTTATATTCCTAATAATATTAGGAAATAATTTTATTACTTTCAATTAGATTAGGTTACTTATTTAGTTTCGTAATTAGAATATGTTTGTTTCTTTGCCTATATATAGGCTTTTTTTTGTATTATTAAAAAAGACAACTTTGAGATTATTGTGAGGCAACTTGCTTTCAAAAACTTATTCTTCATTGAATAAAATCCAAACAACTTGAGTATTATTATTATTGTGATCAAGAGGTCAATATATCGTTTGATTGTATTGGTTGCTTGATTCAATTAATCTTGAATCAATCTCTAAATCTTGATTCTTTTGACGTTCTTGGGTTGAGTCAATCTTTTGTAGGTTGTGTAGTTACAATTTTTACGATGTTTGCATCAGTTTGTATCCCTTTGAGTTATCTTTCGGACGCACTTTAAATCAGTACAATTGGATATCGGGAGAGAAAGTTATGATCAAATTACCATCTAGGAAAATCATCTAGGAAAGCATAAATAAAACAAAGAAACATATTCTAAATCATATAGGAAAGCATAAAACCTATTCTAGATCAAATAAAATAAAAAGAATTCAAGATAAACTAAATGACTGAAATAGAACTAAAATATTAAAACACTGTTTTCGCTGTCTGAACGATCTCGAAGATGATTTAGAATAACTTTCTCTCCCTATATCCAATTGTAATGATTCAAAGTGTGTCGAAAAGATAACTCAAAGGGATACAATTATTCCAGATATAGTGATGTCCAAATTTGAATGTTTTCAATATGAAAACTGAGCCTCAACCTAAGACTAGAAATCTGAATTATAATATTTGCCTTTTTGTGTTCTTCTTCGATTTTCAACTTGATTTTCGTGCTCGAGCCCAACATGAAATTTGCCTCTTTAGTCGCCAAGAATGTGTTTTCATTCATTGTTGCTTGAAGACTTGTATTCGGGCTCTGAATTATATCAGTAGGTACAACCAGTTTGTCCCTTACCTGTCCATGCAAGCATGTCCTACTCTCCTCTATTGATAATTGTCTCTCGCAATTGTCCTGTGGAAAACGGATTTCATTATTCTGGTAGCCGTTGTTTGCTTCATCAATTTCAGCATCCTCATGCTTGTTTAATTTCTTCCCGCTTTACTGACCTTGATTACTTGACTAACTAATAAGTCTAGCAATCACTCGTTTTTCTTATTAGCACGATAGGTGGGTAATCCATTTTGTTATGAGTAAATCTCTTTGGATTTTTTATTATCTTTCGTAGGCCTATTTTCTGTAAGAGAAAGTCCAGTTGAAGGGCTCCTTTGGTGGAGGTACTACTACCAGTAAAAACTCTAGCTAATAAGGTGTAAGAAGGCTTTTCACTCGATGGAATCCCATCCTTCCTTTTTAGACAATAGAGAAAGAAAAGTGATTCCCTTCAAATGCTTTCTAGAAAACTCTTATCTAAAAGTACTTTCCTTTTCCTTCTCTTTTTTAAAGTAAGGAATAACCAGTTTGAGGGAAGTTTTCGTTAAGTAAATCCGTAAGCAAATAGGGAAAGCTGATAAATAGGGGCATAATAGAAATAGAAGCAATCAATTTGTAGAAGGTGAGAAACTCTTGTAAGGGGTCTTTTCGTTCGAGATTTCTGAGGGAAATTGTATCGTTATCAACAACTCTCATAACGGTCCTCTAAATTTGGGAAAGGCTCCCGTGTTTCAATCACTTGAATAAGTTTATTAGTTATTATAAAGGATTCTAAGTGTAGCAAACGTTTAACAGTATAGGGTAGGAGTGTGCAAAAGAAAGATAAGCTTGATATGCTACAATATCTTTAATCTGATCGATCCGCCTTTAGTATTGGTAAGTTCCCTTGTTAGGTCTCTATCGCTAAAAGGTCTTTTCTTTTTAGTGAAAAGGAAACTTAATACTGGCTTCTAAGGCAAGCCCTTACTTTTTCCCATTCAGGATAGTCATTTTCCACGGTCTGCTATTCCTTTCATCTAATTAAATATCTTCCCTCTCCATTGTTTGAGTTTGCATTGACATTTCCTACTCAATCTTCTAGGTCATTTCTATGAAGCAAGAAGTTTTGTTCCATTAATCTCATAGGGAACTGAACCAAGAAAAACTATAGAGAATATCGTCTTTCTTTTAGGCGTAGAAGTCACATTGGAATGATATCCACATGGTTAAGCGATTGAAGTATTGTCGTCTCTTTATTTTATATACTGGAGTATGAGTTAAGCGCGATTGAAATATTCATTACTTTCTTCTCTTCTATAGTACCACTCTATTCTACTAGTACCGATTAGTAAAAAAACTCGCTTCAAGCTCAGTTAATCAAGGAATGAGGAGAGAGGTTCACCTGTTAGATGTTTCAGTTTATTGTCTTTCTTTATTTAGTAATGAGCTTTGTTGGAGAGATTAGAGAGGGACTGTAACAATGAAGGATAAAAGATTTTCTTTGAAAGTTATGGAGTGAATTCTGAGTCCAAGAGGAAATGATTAGTTGTTTACTTTTATAATAGCTAAGGCAAAATTCAATTGCTTTCGGTATCTCTTGTTTCTTCGGTTAGTTCAGTACTAGTGGTAGGCTCAAAGTGGCACAGGCTATATATAATAATAATAATAATAATAATAATAATAATAATAATAATAATAATAATAATAATAAATAGGCAGTTAAAGTAATAAAGTCAAGCTTTTGTCAGATGATGAGTGTTTCAAGTATTGGTAGCATTACCTTTAGCAAAGTATAGTATGCTAGGGGCTCTCTTCAATTTCCAACCCTTGCCATTAGTTAGCTCGCACTTCCCTTGCTTGCCCTTTGACTTTTTCTGAGTCAAGGTGCACTTTCCTCCAATCGAATATAATCTATTAAAGAAAAGCCAAGAGGCGATAGTGGCATGAATCTTCTCGTTCCATAAGGAAAAGGTCCAGCATAGCTTTTTTGTCTAAATCAATAGTTTACGGACTCTCTAGTGTCTCGTCTATAGGTTCACTAAAGAGACTCAAAAGGACTTTCTTTGAATACAAATATGCAATTTTCCTGTCTATTAAAGCTTTGAATTAGTCTCAGATCTATATCTTTTGGTATTTAAGAAGAAGTCTCATTAAAGCTGTCGAATAGGAAGTCCTCTACCTCTTGTTTATTGGGAATTTCTCTTTAGTAAACGACCGAATAGGATAAAGTAGGCCTTCAACTGGTGCTCTATCTCTATGTGTGATATATGTATGAATAAAAAAAAATTATCTCAACTCTTATCGAATTGATCTGTATCACTTTAATAAAACTCTATCAGTTAGTTGCTCAGCCCACAAATAGTGTTTCCACTCCCTTCTTAATTTAATGAACTCGATTGCTACTCTTGTTAGCAACTCTTCGATCATATGTTAAACTTTCTTCCTTTTTGCTTCTGAAATCGGAATAGGTCTGAGGTCAAATGAACAATAATCGGTTTAAACTGCTTGGTTAACGATCAACCCATGTTTAACTGATCGCTTCTTGAAAAAGTCTATTTCTCCTCTGCCCATAAATCTATTCTCTTTCTTTTCATTTTAGTAAAGAGTCTTATGCGATATGTTCTGTCCATTAGTTCTCTTCTATTGAACAAGTGAAATCCCCCATTTAACTTGACTTGAGCATTGAATTGACTCTTCTTCGATAGCTTTAAGCGTTGAACCCGATCCAATTTGTTTCGTAGTCGTAGCTTATTGTCCGAAGATTCTCCATTGAGTGGTTCGTACTTACGACTTAGATTATCTCTTTCGTGGCTCACAAGAAATTGTTATATCGAGAAAGAATTAGAAAATGAATTTTCTCTATTACATTCTCAATTACTGACTAGAAATTGAACTATCTCGCCTGTCGGATGAAACTACTTCTTATTCTGTGCCTGTCTTATTCAGTGTTGTCTTTCCACTTCACTAAGAAAGAGTTTTGACCGACCCAATATTGACTTATTATATACAAGTTTTAGCTTTCCCATGACTGCAAGACGGAAGTAGACTGTCTTCCTAGTAATAAAAAAAGATTTTATACTATTAGAATACACAAGGATTCTCCATTATAGTAGTAACGCCCCGAAAATTCGTCCTATTATTATATTCAATTATTCACATTTAAAGAGATCTACTTGAAAGTCAAATAGATATTTTAATTTATTTGACTTGTCTAAGGTGACATGTTCACTGTTAAATAAGACTTTAATTTAGATTGCATAATATCAATAAAAAAGAAATACATATATTAAATATTGCTTTAAGTAATTTTTATCGATTAAATTAATCGATTGTCGGTTTCATTCTTGAGAATATATGGATTGAAGTATATGAAGTATACTTCAAAGTGGAACTAAAGATTCGTCCCAACGTTCAAAAATAGTAGATCAAAGTTAATCCGTAAAACAATAATAATTAAAGTGATTAATATATATTTATATATAAAGCGACGTGCACTAATATATATTATATTATTTAAATATTATTTATTAATGATAAATTATACGAATTGTTTCGAGACGAGTAAATTCTTTGTTTCGTTATCTGTTTTGAGTATTCGAGAATATCATCGTGTATAGTTCTGAATGACCTTCGAAATGACATGTTGTAGACCATATTGCGTTTCGGTAAGGATACGGAAAACTAGATCGTGAGTATTTCAGAATGATATATTGACGGTTCAATTTTTATTATAACAAGAGTACCAAAAATTAAGATAAAAGTAGCCACTTGAAAAGAGATCGAAATAAAAATGGCTAACTTTGACGAACCACAACTTTTACATCAGTTATTGATTTTATGACCGAAAATATCGTTTTAAAGTATTTCGTGCGAACTTCCTATTGGCCCAAGAATTCTCTATTATGACTTCATATGACCCTATAATTTTAGAGTCATTTTGGAGTTTATAATAATTTTTGGGACCAAAATATAAGTTTTATATTTTATAGGATTAAAAGAGAAAATAAACTAATTTATTTATTGCATCTTAGTCCCTCAGAAAAACTATAAATAGAGGCACTCTCCAGTTGAATTCGAGGGGAAAAAAAAAAAGGAAAAGGAGATTCAATAAAGGGTCGTTCGAACCACCAAAATAAAATTGGAGGTGATTCGAACCACCCCAAAATTGTAAAGGAGGGTTCGAACCAACCCCCCTTTAGATAAATTATTTAATTTAATTACAATATAATATTATTAGATTTATATTATTTATATTATGATTATGATTATATATTTGATTATGGAAATTAGACTAATTCCCTTATGAGGTATAATAAAGAAAGACGATCTTTTTAAATTAGGATGATTCCTATAATTATTTCAGTTAAATATTTTACAACAAAATGAACCACTTTTGTTTTATTGGACCATAATTTATACTTATTAGTTGAAATATAATATAATATCATACGACTAAATTATAATTTATACATATGATAAACGAGGAGTGATGATCAATCTGGATTAACTCCAAGCGAATTAGTGGTGCAAAATATTGAAAAATAAATTCATAAACTCTAGGATAGCTGAGGAGTGAGGTAAGTAACAATTTAACTATAATGCAAAACATAATATTTACATTATTATGTACTCTTATATGATAATATGAGATATATTGTTGGTGCAATTTACGTGGAATATGATGAGGCAATTATCTTTATATGGTGAAAGCATGATATCATTGGAATGCCATATTACGTTATTATATGAGGTAAAATTATTGCACGAAATATATGTTGACATTCATGAGCATTGACATGTGCATTGTGTGAACTTAGAAGAAGCCCCTTCACAAATAATAAAGAAAGAGATAAAGAGTATATGGAGAGAGAATGACGTGGATGATAATAAAATCGTCTTACGAGTGTACCGTACTTTACTTAGGTCCGGATATATACACCAGCTTGAGGCTCCCGACGGTCATTAAGGGTAGTCGAGGATGTGGTGTTGACGGTCCGGCACCGGTATATGGGTGGCGTCAGGAGGTCTCTTGGTGGCTTTGGGACTCGGATTAGCACGTCGAGCACCGTAAATAATAAACCAGGCCTAATTGATATAATATAATTCTCGGTGTAGTATCTTGAGTCTCGGTGGACAACGATAGATATAGACTGTCGAGTCTTGAGTCTTGGTTGATTCGAGCCTAAAATAGAAAATGTGGATAAATTGAGATAATGAGAAAAGAGTGAAGTCTGGGGATGAGATCATTGTGAGGAAGTGAATCAAAATTCATGTTCATGATCATGCATGTTGTTACTTGTTGAGTGTTAGCTCATTAGTTTTACATTGTATGTATGAAAATTCATGGATTGGAGGTTGTTGTCAACTCTCAAATGACGGGATAATTGTGTACAACTTAACTAACCAAAGCCCAATACACAAACTAACCTAAGTTGACCCAACAAACGATCAAAAGGAAGAACACAAAACCACTAAACGGGCCAACGCAATTGGGCTTTTCCAAGTGAGTCAAGAGCAATTTTCCAAGTGGTTGCTTCCAATGGCTCTGAATCGTTATCAAGTCCAACTATTAACTAAGCTACCTAATTGTTTATTATTTGTTTACAATACTGAAAATATTCCAAAATCAAGTGAACTAAGGAAATGAAGCAAACAAAGGCCAAATAATTGAAGTGTAATCTAGCTTATCTAAATCAATTTTTTACTTTTTAATCATGTATTTTAAAAAATAAAGAAATAAAATCATTTTTTACAAAATATATTCTCAAGATAATTGTGCACCATCATGTACTGTTGCCCGACAAATTATTGGTATCTTTCTTTGTTTTGTTAATGGATTCTGAGATCACTTGTCTTTCCGAAAACGAGTAGAAAATTTGCGAAAAAGCATAAGCCATTAGTATGAATACTATTTACAGAAGAACATTTGTGTTCCAAAGGAAAGGCATAACATAAAGGAGATGTTCATTTGTACAGAAGGAAACATACAAATTAGCATACAGAAGGCGTAAAATTACCAAAACACCCCTTTCTTATAATTTAACATATAAGTCCTCAAGGCTTTATATTTCAAACTTTAAAGTATAGAAAAATCTCAAAACAATTTTAATATATGATTTTATTTGATTTACGATTTTTATGATTTTTATTTGATTTTCGTTCGCTCATAGTAGCACCCCCTCAAATTGGTATCAGAGCCATATGACAGATCTTAAGGACAAATATTACATGACAAAAAATGAAAATAAATATATAATACATACACCAGAATTTATAATTATAAGAAAATTGATATTACCCCCTTATTATAAAATAGAAATCTTAAGAGTTTTAAAAGATTTAGATGAAAACATAAGAATGCAATTATATGATCTAATAAATTTTGATATTATAAAAGAAGAATATATAATAGGAGAAATATTAGATTTACTAAATTATGACATAGCAAAAGAATTGTATAAAGAAGAAATAAATTGGATATATGAATTTTCATAGAGCAAACCCTATATTAGAAAAATACTTAGATATAAAAACAAATGAAAAATTAGACATAATATGTAACCAAAGAATAAACTTATATGAAATGATTAATGAAGAAAGAAAAATAAAAAGAGAAGAAATCCTAAGACTAAAATCTATAGAAAAGAAAAAAGAATACTTTAATACAATACTAAAACAAATACCTAAAATACAAGAAATTCTTAATAACAAAGAAAAAATTTATTCAGAATTATATGATAAGACCAAAAACCAAAATACACTAAGAAAATATTGGAGAATTCAAAGAAGAAAGGAAATGTTAGAATCAGATAAAAAATTTTGCGAATATATGATAACAACATGCAAAAATGATAAGTACTAATCAGAACTCATACTTGAAATAGAAAGTATTAAAGGAAGATTTTAATATGGATATACATTTTGAAAACTTAAAAACATTAATAAAATCATTAATCAGTGATATTAAAGAAGTTAAAAATGAACTAACAGAAGCAAGAAATGACATAAATATATTAAAACTTGAAATCAGAGAATTAAAAGAAAATAATAAAAGCAAAGATAAGAAAATAGATTAAAAAAAATTATAGAAAAAGAAATAATAAGGATAGGAAAGAAACATATTGAACAAGAAAAAAATGTAATAGAAACAGGAAGTATGGATTATGAATTCAGAAAAAATATATTACCAAAAATATTAGAAGAAAAAATGGAATTACAAAAATCTATAGAAAAAACCCTAGAAAAATTAAAGATAGATAAAAACACTAAAGAAGAACAAGATCAAAAGAAAGATGAATGAAGAGATAGAGTTACTAATAGAAAATTTTGACCAATTAAATATAGATAATTTAAACGAATACCAAATTTTAATGAATACTGGAGGAGTACCAAATCCAGCCCCAATAGGAACTTCTGGAGCTAAACCAGAATTACCATATTCAGATGAAAGTTATGCACCTTTATATAGTAAACCACAAAAGCAATATTATGATAGAATAAAAGAAAGACAAACACCAAAAGGAAATAAATATAGTGATAGATTTATACCAAATGATGATTATAATAAACTCATAAATCATGGAGGAACAAAATTAGATTTAGATTGTAAGATAGATATTAAGAAAGTCATATTAGCTTGGGCATAATCAATGATATTATTCTTTTTATATAATAAAGATGATACATGGGAAAGTATTGAAAGAAGAATAGACTACCTAATTGCATCTTTTGAAGGAGATGTTTATAATTGGTGGGAAGGAATTAATAATGATACTAAAGCATTAATAAGAAGAGATGTTCAAACTGAAATAATAAAATTAGATAAAGAAGGTATAGAAAGATTAGTAAGATATATAGGAGATGAGTTCCTAGGAGAAAATTGGATAAACAATGTTGAAAGAGAATCAATAAGAGAAAAAGATGATGCAAGAGTCAAACTTATAAATTTAACAATTTGTGATATGTGCAAAATCAAAGAATACACTTGTGAATTTAAAAAATACTACTATACCCAATTCTACAGTAATGAAAATCAAGAAGTGTAACAAGACATGTACTATAATAAATTACCAGGCACATGGAAAATATATTTTAAAATAAAATTTGAAAAATATTACAGAGATAATGATGGAATACCAAGAACATTAGGATCAAGAATAAAATTCTTATTTGAAAGATTAACATATATATGTCAACAAAGACAATTATTGAAAAAATCAAAAAAGTTAACCAAAATATGCTGTGAAGATATGGAAAAACCAACACAATGGGGATGTCATAATGAAAGAAAAAATATCAAGAGAAAAATAAAAAATAGAAAGTTTAAAAAATTTAAAAATTTTAAGAAAAAATATTTAAAACCTAAAAGAAGATATTATAAAAGAAAATATAGTTCAAATCAAAAACAAAGAAATAAACCATATAAAATAGATAAAAGTAAATGTAAATGTTTGAACTGCGGAGAAATAGGATATATAAGCCCAGATTGTACCAAGAAAAATGTTGGAATATTGCAAAAAGATTACTTAGAAATAGAAAATGAACTAAGTGAAATATCTGATATTGATGAATAATACAATCAAGAAGTTTATATAAGTTAAACATATTCAGAAAGTAATGGATCAGAATCAGAATAAAGAGATAAAAGAAATAGAAGATAATAATATTAATAAATAAGAATATGAAGGAATAGAAGGTTATGGATTAAAAATAACATTTGATAACAATAAGTATAAGAAAATACAAAAATTATCATTAGATTTAAAGATTGGTAGATGGGAAATTTTTGATAGAATATGGAGAAGAGAAAGAATAGCAATAAATGAATACCATAAAATAGAAAAAGCCATAGATGTTAGAACAACCCATGGAACACATAAATTTAATCTATTAACAAAAAACACAGTCATGGAATTATTAACAAAAATTAATAAAAAATATAGTGAAAAGATTCAATATGCTTATTTAGTAGGAATACAAATAATGTTCAAATCTCTATTTAGAGAAGGGATAGATTCACCACTAACAATAAATTTACATGATGGAAGAATACTAAATTTAAAAGATAGTCATTTAGGAATGGTAGAAGGAAATCTCTCATATAAAAAATTAATATTTACATGCTATCCAAAATACTGTGTATCATTAACAGATAAAAACTTTAATGAAGTTTTAGGATTACATTTCAAATTACATAGAAATGATATAATGGAATCAGGAGATAAAATCATGACTATTGAATATAGAGTCTTATATACATTTACTAATTCAAACTATGGAAACATTTATTCTAAAAAATCATTTATAAAAGTTCATAAAGAATGTAAAGATTTTAGTAAAATTATAAGACCAGAAAAACAAATAACTTTAATGTCAGAAAACTATGAACTTAATATAACAAAAAACGAACCTGAAATTATAGAATTAATAGAAGAAGATTATCTTGATAAAATAACATTTGAAAATGAAAGAATAATTAGAAGATCAAGGAGTCTTAGTCTACCTAATAGGAAATATTTAGGAGAAACTAGTAATACAAAAGAAATAAAACTTCATAGAAATGCTAGAAATATGAAAATAGAAGGAGAATATTTTAATGGAAAAGAAAATATAAAAGGACCAAACATATTAATAGATACAGGAGCAAGTGAATGTCACATAACTGCAAATAAAAATAAAGGGTTAATAGCCCATAAAACCAAACCATATAGATACATTAATTTTGATGGACAAGAACATACTAGTGAAATTGAAGTTAAAGTATTAATAAAAATTGGAGGAATTAGCCTTTTAGTACCATGTTATATAGATAACAGTATGGATATAAAACCTCATATATTATTAGGAATGAGTTTCATAAATGGATTGGAAGATTATAGTATAAAAAGAGAATGATTATATATAACTCAAGATGGAAAAATAATACTATGTAACAAATGGGATGAATAATCAGATAAGCTTTCCATTAGCTGTATATACAAATAACTATTGTTGAAACAAATATAACAACTTGTGCATTAATTGATACAGGAAGTGATATATCAATATTCAAAAGTTTCTTAATAAAATCATGGAATGATACAAATAAGATAAAAATAACTGGAATAACAGGAGAAACTACTCAAATAATACAGAGTGCTGATAAAATTGATATAATACTTGGAAGCAAACAAGTCATAATAAATAAAATATATAATTATAATAACCTAGAATGTGATATATTATTAGGAAATAACTTTATACAACAATTTCAATATTATAAACAAAATAATTATATGATAATGTTACAAACACCTTGTGCACATTTACTAAAAATACCAAGAGAATTTAGACCATACAGAGTTCAGCCAGCCCAACGTGGTGATAAATGGGAAAAAACACCAATCATACAAAATAAAATAAAAAATAACAGAATTATATACAAAAATGTTTTAAAAACGGAAATAGAAATTAGTATGGAAAGAATCATTGAACAATTAGAAAAAATTTATGGAGAAAACACATTATTATTTTGGAAGTCATATCATCCTACAACCAAAATAGAATTAATAGAAAATGTTATCATAAGAGTTAGACCTATGATGTATACTTTACCGGATAAACAAGAATTCAAAACCCAAATTAAAGAATTACTTGATCAAAAACTAATCAGACCTAGTAATGGACCTCATAGCAGTCCAGCATTTATGGTTATGAAACATTCTGAACAGGTTAGAGGAAAAGCAAGAATGGTAATAAATTATAAAGAATTAAATAAATATACCAAATTTGATGGATACTATTACTAAATAAAGAAGTATTAATAAACCTTGTAAAAGGAAAACAATATAACTCCAAATTTGATTGTAAATCAGGATTTTACCAAGTCAAGATGGAAGAAGATAGCATACAATATACAACATTCAGTACACCTCAAGGTAAGTACGAATGGATGGTTATGCCTTTTAGATTGAAAAATGCACCACAAATATACCAAAGAAAAATGGATAATATATTTAGAAAATTTAATGAATTTTTAATTGTCTATATTGATGATATATTAATATGTTCCATTGACAAAAAAGAACACAGAAATCATTTAATAAAATTTATAAATGAATGCAAAAAGGAATGAATTGTTCTTTCAAAAAACAAAGCTATAATAGAAAAACAAGAAATTGATTTTCTTGGGTTATCAATAGATAAAAAAGGAATAAAACTACAACCCCACATATCTAAAAAGATAATAAATTTTTCAAATAAATTAGAATCAAAGGAACAGATACAAAAATTCTTAGGATGTTTAAATTATGCAGAAGGATTTATTGAAAACCTTTCAAAAAAGAGACATAAAATTCAAATTTTACTCAGAAAAACAAATACTAAAGGATGGAGTGATGAACTTACAGAAATTGTTAAATTACTTAAAGAAGAATTTAGAAATTTACCAAAACTAAGATTACCATATGAAAAAGATAATATGATTGTTAATACTGATGCCTCAGATAAATATTGGGCAGCAATATTAAAAACATATTTAAATGAAATTTGCAGATATTCTAGTGGAACATTTAACCAAGCAGAAATAAATTATACCACTCATGAAAAAGAATTACTAGCAATTACCATAGGAATAAAAAAGTTTTCATTATTCTTATTATATAAAAAATTCATCGTTGAAACTGATAACTCTCATGTTGCAAGATTAATCAAAAATAAATTGTCACCAGAACCTCAATATAGGAGACTACACAGATGGAAAGCTTATTTGGCATTTTACAATTTTGATATATTCCATATTAAGGGTATTAATAACTATCTTGCGGATTTTTTAAGCAGGAATATTGAATTTGCAGATGGATAATATCAAGAAATCATTGATAGACGCCAAGGAGCGAATCAAATTCTTATATGAAGAAGCTGAAGATATAAAGATGGGAATCGAACAACTTGGAGAAACTCTCCAAGAAAGTTTTAAACAACTGATGGAAATCTCGACTTTTCATTACAATTATACCAAAGAATTGAGCGATAATATAATTGAGATTGAATCTCAGTTTGAATCGTTATTTACCAAACAGGTTTTACCAACAATACAAACAGGTACAATATAACCAGGTACATCATATGGAAGCAATGGTGGACCACTGATCAAAAGAGATGAAAGTCCAAAGAAGATTACTATAAATGAACCCAGTCCAAGGAAATTAAAAATCAATACTAAAGATGAACATACAAGAGTTATAAAAATCCGTGCTGCGGAGGAAGATGACTCTCCTTTTTTACCAAGAGAAGACGAATATAAGCAAACTGCCGAATCATTTATGAACTCCAAGAAAGTGATTGCTATTACATTTCTTCAGGAGATCACGTTTACCCACGATTGATTGATACCCAAGGAGGAGATCCAGTTATGACAAAAATGGCAGCTGATTATGGATTCTTGGATCTTATTTACCCAGACAAAGATTTAAAGGAAATTGATAAATTTGACAATCTATTAAAAGGTGAAATATCAAAATTTGCTCAAGGAAAACCTATTTATTTAAAATTTTACTCAATCAGCCCTGAAATTGATGGAATGATGTATTATCCTGCTGAACACATTATTACAATTGGATATGTTGCAAGAAATTTTCAGATTGAAGTTGGAAAAAATACCAGACCAGTACCAAACATTACCAGATCATGGTTTAGATCCCGAAGAGTTTTGGGAATTAAAGTCCTTTACAATATTGCCAAGAATTTATATGATAAAAAATTCAAATGCATATGCCAATATGAAGGATGGACCCTTGTTACAAATCGAGGATATGAAAAATCAACCATTCTGAAGGATTACATCAACAAATTTGATATTCATCAAATCCATGGAAGCTTTTTAACTTTACAAGAAGCATGTATAGCCAGAAATTGCCCCACATGCCAACAAAAAAGATGACGGACAGCAAGAATCGACAAAGAAGATGCTGACAATGAAGATAGAATGGAATCTACTTTTTACAAGCCAAGACAACACCATGTGATCGCTTTAGAAAAGAAGATAAGATAGAAGGACAGGTGTCCTTTGTAATGTGATATAAAGTTTTTAATTATTTATGTAACGTATGCAATGATGTAATAAGAAAATAATTGAGCATCATGTAAGTATTATAAATAGAGGCATATAAGGATTTGGAAAAGGCAGACTTGGAAAAAAGTCGAAGAAAGCAGATTGAGCACTCAGTCTGTGAGAAAGCCAAATCTCTGTCTTTAAAAATTCTCATATCAATCTATGTACCAAACTTTTGATATCAATAAAATTTCAAACGTTTTATAAAAAAATATGAGTTTCTAAATTTCTATCTTCTGAATCCTATTTCCTAGAAGAAGATATATTATTAAGAAAACTCCCTATACTTTGTCCAGAAATATTTTTCATTAAGTTGTTAAATAGTGAAGGCATGGAGTTAGGAAATGCTAGTTACCCGTGAAGGCAAGAGGTCGTTGAAGGGTGTGATAGCAGAAACCTGCAAATCTGAAGGTCATTAACAAAAGAAGGAAGATACAAAGGTACAAAGAAAAGGAAAAGAGGTTAGTATTCTTAATATATCTGTCTTATGGAATTAGGTGAAAGAAGAATTTTTGAAAAAGAAATTATCATGGGAGAACATAGGATTATTAAATTTAATTATCAAAACAGTCCATACAAAGATGAATATCATAGCATAATCGAACATTTGTTCATGCATAAACAATTTACTAGACCTAACAATGAAATAAAAAAGTTATACCATGTTTATATGCCATGTTTATTAGCTGTTTATCCTAAATTTAAAAAATTATTTGGAATAGAAATTACTAAGTCAATCATTTACTTTTGGCTTGATAATGATAATACTGAAATAAATAATGAATTGTATTTAGAATATGTATTTAGCAGTGACAATGATTATGATCCAGTAATAGATTATGATAGTGATGGAAAAGATGAATCATTCTTTATCAATTTTTGAAAAATTTGATATCATGAATAAAAGAAATTATATTATGAAAAAATCCAGATCTAAAAGAGGAACATATAAAGTTGGATATAAAAATGAGATTAATAAAGTAGGATATCAAGAACAACTTTATGCATCAAAAAAAATACTTAAAAGTTTTAAAAATAATATAATGGAAAACTTTGCTATATGAACTATAAGATCTATAGTTGTACAAGATATTCAAAACATAATAGATAAATTAGAAAAAAAGAAAAAATATAATATGTCAAAGTATAACATACCACCGAACCAAGTATAGATATCATAACTGATATTGATATTATTAATTCTCAGACATTAATTGAATTTGAAAAATTACTTGAAACTTTATAAAACCAAATTGAACAGTTTTATTCAACAAAATGTCAGGATATACTATTAAAGGATTAAACAAACTTTTAGAAAAAGTATTAGGAAAAATGGATAGAATTGTATCTCAATTAAGGAATATAGATGAATCATCTGAAGAATATTACACACTCTTAGAAAATTATGATCAACTTATGATAGACTATTCTAATATTTTAGATCGAAAAATGGATTTATACAAAACAATTCAAAATAATAACAAAAATAGATGCCATGATTAACTATTAAAAAAGAAATTGAAATCATTAAGATAAGAATTGATGAAATAATTTATCTTATTAAAAATAATAAAATAAATCGGGAGAATATTATGGAAATACAAGAAAAAATACACCTATTAAAAAATAGATTACAAAACATAAAACAAAGAGTTACAATCTAAAAACAACCAAAAATAGAAAGATCAATCCCATAATGCTTGATAAAAGGATAAAATCTTCAACAATTATTTACAATTTTGGTCTTATTAGGCTATCTGTACACCTATCTGTATAACTATATTAACGAATAACATGATCCTAACATAAATAAAGATTGCGGGATGCCAATGTTTTGGGAATCGAGAAGAATAAGGTGAAGTGTACGTCTTCAAATCAAATATAGTACAAGATTAAAATTACAATGCAATAGCCCTCAAGATTTAAATGACGAAACATGTAATTGTCGTCAAATATAATTTTTACTTATTTTCTTTTTGACACTCAGTGGAAAGGTTGAGGAATAAATAATGTCATAATGACCGTTCGAAATTAAACATTGATTCACTCTTCTTTAATTTACAGAATATTTTTGATATTCAAGAAATAATTGAGCAACCAACAATTGGTATCAAAGAGTTAGGTGGTTCGATGATTTTATTGGAGCAAAAGAAAATATGTCTGTCAAGTACGACGTGGAGAAATTTGATGAAATAATTAATTTTGGCTTGGGGCAAGTACAAGTCAATGATATTTGAATTCAGGCGGGTCTGCACAAAGCTTTGAAAGGAAAACCAACCGAGAGTTCTGACAAAGGGAAAGAAAAAGAAACTGAATCCAACAAGAGTAATGGAGATTGGGAAGATTTGGATTTGAGAACTGTTAGTACAATACGACTTTGTTTGACCAAGAATATTGTTGCAAATATTCATGGAATATCTGATGCTAAGGAACTTTGAGAAAAATTGAAAGAGTTATATCAGACGAAGAACTTTGCAAATCGCTTTTATCTGAAGGAACAGTTTCATTCATTGAGAATGAGCACAGGTACAAAAATCTCCGATCATCTTAGTGTTCTTAATGGGATTGTTTCTGAACTAGAATCTATTGGAGTCAAAGTTGAAGATGAGGATAAAGCGTTGAGACTCATCTGATCTCTTTCATCCACGTTTGAGCACATCAAGCCGATTTTGATGTTCGGAAAGGAAATGGTGGACTTTGCAGAAGTTACATATAAGTTGATCTCTGAAGAACGGAGATTAGGTGGAGGCGATAATTTATCTGGAAATAATTTGCTTATTACTGAAAAGTAGAAGATGGGTAACTCCATGAAGAAGAAGAAGGTTGTATGTTGGAATTGTGGACAATCCGGTCACGTAAGAAAAAACTGTCCAAAAGGTGGAGCAGACTCAGCTAACTGCTCGAAGGTGGACAATGTGACTCTCCAGGTGGAGAGCGGTGATGATGTACTCTGAATAAGATGTGACATCCTCATGACATGATGTCAGTTGTCATGATAGAGGATGTGTTCGTACTGGCTGGTGCATGTGTTTGCACACAGCATTTGTTTGACTTAGATGCAAGGTGTGTGGTTAAATTAATGTCGATGGCTGATGGGCTCCTATTGAAAATCAAACAATAAGAGTTGCACCATAATTTTTCAGCAATTTTGTTTCGACATGGGCAGATGAAAAGCTCGGGATTCGTTGATAATTCTGAGTGATTATACTCATATGGTGGAGTATGAGATCGTCAAAGTGAAAAAGGTTTGCTTGTTTACCCAATGATTAATATTTGAATATTTTGGCTCGGATGAATCTGTGTCAAAGTGGAGATTGTTGGGTTATTTGACCCAAATTAAGAATGAGAATATCTTGAACAATTGATTTCCCTATTAAAGTGGTTAACTTGGAAACCAAGTTAAATGTGAAAATGAAAGAAAATAAAAGACTTTATTTTGTTATTCTACTTCAATAAGGAAACTTACTTGGATATGAATATTACATATACTAGGGATTGTTTTTACCTATAAATATATGTGTTAGGGAGTCATAATATTGTGAATCTATTATGAGACTAATTAGAGAGAATTGGAGAATTTTATCTTTATAGTTTCTTGTGAATTCTTTGTGGGATAATTCAAATGGTAGAAATTCGAGTTAGATAGAAGTTCATTATTAGTATTTTCTCTGTAATCTATGAGATTGGGTTGGTTAGTAAAATTCTATATAATTGTAATAATTTATTATATAGTGAAAGGTTTTGACGATTCGAAAATTTTGAATCGTTGTTATTCATTTTCTTGTTGCTCAATTATTTTTTGAACATCAAAAGAATCTTGTGAATTAAAGAAAAAGAAATCAACGTTTAATTTCCAACCATGACAAGACTCTCTAAACCAAGTAGTAGATTACAGAGATCAAAGTCCTCGATCTTATCACCCTTCACAAGAGAGCATATGTTACGGCTACTTGTCTCCAAATTAAATTTGGAAGCACATGTTATACGATTTGATGCATCAAAATTTTATTTTAATTAATTACCCAGAATACGCCAAAAAAAAAAAAAAAATGAAAAATAGTATCACTTTCCATATTTCCTTAATTATGTCTGTTACAATTAAATTAACGGTGGACAAAATAAAGGGATACGACTTGGGAGTAATTAATCCACACCCTTGTAGATGCAAGACCAAAGGCACTATGGCTAGAATCAATGTAATTGGACCTCTTTAAAATTTTCTTTTTTTCTAAAAATATTCAGCGTGTGTTTAGTATTATTTAAAAAGAATTTTTTTGAAATGAATAGTGATTTTTAAGAGAATAAATGGTTAAGATTTAGTTGAAAAGTAAAAAATTATGAATTTGACTTTTGATTGATGGCTGAGATTCAGTACTGTGGAAAAAAAAAATTTAAAAAGAACCAAATAAGGGCTCAATCTCAACCATCCATTAAAAATTAAACCCACAATATTTAATTTTTCAACCAAATCTTAATCATCAATTCTCCTAAAAATCACTATTTATTTAAAAAAAAATTATTTTAAACAATATCAAACGCACACTTTATTACAGAACTATTTAATCACAATTCAAAAAATACGAATATAAATTGATCCAACAGATGGGAGGATTATCATTCAGAACATATTACAGCTAGGGCTGCAAGTTAGATTGAAAAATCCGATTCCGATTGGTCAGAATTCCAAAATTTTCCGAAAAAATTGGATTTGAATTGGAACGAGTTTCAAAATTCCAAAAATGTTGAAATTCTGGTCCAAAAATTTCCGAAGGATTCCGAACATATTCCGATTCGAAAATTCTACTTTTTTCAAACAAATTCCGAAAATCTTGTATTTACATTACAATTAATAATATTAAAATATTATTAACATGAGATTTATTACATAACTGACGGGTAGCCCTTTTACTTAGTAAAAAAAATATAGGGAATAACTCTTCAATTATAGCATATTTAAATTAGATAAATTGATGATGAAAAAATATTTTATGCATCAGATATCATAAAAATTTCAAATTAAATCAAAAGTTCAAAATATGTTGCTTTACTTAATTTTTTTTTTATTTACGTAAAATTATTATATATCTCGAAAACATTAAATATTGGAAATTTCCGAAATTTTCGAATTTCGATTTGGAATAAAGTTTGTGTATTCCAAAAATTTTGGAACGCATTTGGAACAATATTTTAATTCCGAAATCTTTTGGAATGAAAATTAAAACTTGTTTTCAATCCGTTCTTTCCGAAAAACACTCATAATTACAGCATCTTAAAAATGCCTTATTACCCAATGATATGAGTAGAGCAAGCTCTCACTAGCGAAATTCCTTTCGCGCTAAATTAAGCAAACCTTATTCCACAATAAACATACAACTATCCGTAGGGAAAAAAAAAAAAAATAAACTTAACTGAAGTAAATAAATGCTAATAAGCAAAAACAGTTGCCGGGTTGTTTTGCTCATACCTCTAGATCTAGAGCATGTTTTGTAATGTGAAAAGTTTTGAATTTTATAATTTTTTATTTTTATTTTTTGGTGGATGTGTGGTTTAAAAAAGTTTGAAAAGTCAAAAATGGTAGGCTTGACTAATAATGAATGATTGAATGGCTGAGATTGAGTTTGAAAAATTGTGGTAAACTTTTCACCATTGGCAAACGGGCTCCTAGCTCACTGACCTTTCAATCTGCAGTACTCTCTTTCTTGAAACTCAATTTCTATTTTTTGGAGCAGATGTGTTTAAACAAGAAGCTTTGTGCCTGGGACCAGCTTAATAATGTCCAGATCTTCTGAGAAGCAAGTTTTATCTTCCGATCGCCTTCTACACCGCATTGAACTCTATCTGCCCATTTCATATATAATAAGATTTAGTCCTTAAAATCTCAATAATAAGAAACTAAATCCTTAAATTCCTCATTTATTATCTCTACTCCTCAATTATATGAAATTACAAAATAAACTTCATAAAATTCATTTGTTCAATTTAAATTCTTATTTGACTTTAAATTGACTAGTAAAAGTTTAACTTGAAGAAATAACAAGTGGGTTATTACAAAGATGCTTTTGATGATCCCACGCAGTGGCGGAGCCACCTATAGGCGAGGTAGCGCGGCCGCGCTACCTTGCCTCCGGTGGTCCGCCATGGCGCTGCGCAGGTTGAGGTGGCGTCACGTCGCTGGTAAGCAGATTTTTTTTTTTGGCTCAAATTAGTACCCAAGCCCAAGTCCAAACCAAAAATACAACATACAAATCAATCTCCGTTTGATCCAACAAGAAAAATCTTAACAAAAATCAAAATCCCTAACCTTTTGGTTTGGTCCGACCCCGCCACTGCCGATTCTCTGTGTCAAAAATCAAAATCCTTTGTGCAAAATCGTTGCTCGCGACACTGGCCACAGCCCACAGTGCCACTGGTTTCCGTCGGCGCTAGTCGGTCTGAGTCGTCTGACTCCTCCACTCTCCAGCCGTCCAGACTCCAGCGGCAGCGTGCTTCTTGTTTTCTTTACTGTGCTGCTCGCCAGTCGCCTGCTCTGAGTGCTCTCCACTGCCGAAGGTAATTGTTGATTTGTTGTTTACTAATTATTTGTACTTTTTGACTTTTTGTAGTTGTTTAGTAACTTTAGTTAATAAAGTATAAGTATTATTGTATTAAGTGTACTGTGTCTGTGTATATGATTATTTTATTTGTTTTGGTAATTTGGTTGTGTAATTTTCAGATTTTATAATGTTATTATGTTAATGTCTAAGTTTTAAATATTTTAATAAATATTATTGATGTTTGATTTATTATTTTTTTTGGTTAGGTTAGATGTCATTCCTCAATTTTTTTTTATCAATTTGTGATTTATCACTAAGACTAAACCTTAATTCGTTATAATTGATTTGAGAATTATACATAAATGTTACATTTAATATTTTGTAAAGTGGTTTAGATTTGTAAAATGTGACTATTGTGATGAAAATATGATTTGATTTTTTGGTTAGGTTAAATGTCATTCCCCAATTTTTTTTTATCAATTTGTGATTTCTCACTAAGGCTAAACCTTAATTCGTTATAATTGATTTGAGAATTATACATAAATGTTATATTTAAGTTTTTGTAAAGTGATTTAGATTTGTAAAACGTGACTATTGTGATGAAAATATGATTTGATTTGTGAATTATTATTATTGATTTATAGGTTGTGAATTGAGATTTGGTGAATATTTGATTTGATTTGTGATCATTGATTTACAGATTATGGAACATTTTTTCCAACTTAAACGAAAATCTGAACTTAGTGGTTCTAGTTCTAGTAGTCCTGCAACTGCTTCTAGTAGAGCAAATGAGTTAGTAGATGTTGATAACACAAAGAAATTTCGCACTGAATTCAATATGGATGCAGTTGTCCGAGCCAACAAATACTAACTGATGTCATTATCATGTATTTTGCATCTATTTTGGTTTGTATTGGATTATATGTTCATATATTTAATTACAACTTTTTCTTCTTATTTCTATTTATTCATTTTTAAATATTATTACATTAAATAATATTTACAATCTCGCTACTGCCATCGTTCACGTTAGTCGGTCAACGGTCAACGGCCGACGGTCAACGCTCTACCTGGACTTCTCGGCTGGCTCCGCCACTGATGACACGGACATTACAGATTGACATGCCTAAAAGGTCTTATACATGATGACACGGACATCTTAGAAGTTTTCAAGCTGGCCACATTACAGATGTAATCATCTGTATATGATTACAGATGTAATCATGTACATTCAAATAAAAAAAAAAAAAAAAAAAATACAAGTTTTCAAGCTGGCCATGTAACGCTCGAAAATTCTCAAACTTTTTCTTTTCAAAATTATAATGCTCTGATACCACTCTTGTCAAGCCTCAAATATTTTCAAGCATTTTTCTTTTCAAAATAATAATGCTCTGATACCAAATTTGTCACGTCCCAAATTTTTCAAGACTTCTTCATTTAAAATAAAACTCATTTATTTAAAAAGAAACGATATTAATTTTTTTAAAAATATTAAATAATGAGTTAAACAAGAGTGTGGCAGTTCAAATAAAAAGTTCTTATTCGGTGGGAAGTCCACAACTCGCAGGTCGTCACCTAGCGTAGCACTTTCTGTCAAGCTTTCTGAAGATCAACGTCAATCCTTTTTATATCAACAGTTACTTGAAAGGTTAGATGACATGGGGTGAGCAGGCCCGGACCTTCCTAGAGGCCCAAGAGGCCGCCGCTTCAGGGCCCACAGGCCTTTTTTTTTTTTTTTTTTAAGTAGCCCAGTCAGTATTTTTTTTTTAAGCAGCCCAGTCTACTAACTTAACCAACCAATCCATTATAAAAAATTTGAATCCAAATCCAATAATCAATCCAATCCCTCTCAATCTCAACACACGACCACCGACCACGACACAGCTGAGCCCACTGCACTGCCCACCCACTCTTGCGACGACTGGTGACGTGATGAGGCGGTGAGGGCCAACTCCAAGTCCAGCCACCGGCGGTCCAGCGAGCGGCGAATCGGAAGTTCCGAACTTCCACCACCAGTGTCCGTCCGAGAAGTCTAGCTCCGCTGCTCCAGCCTCTCCGTGACTCCGTCGAAACTCCAGCAGTGCTGCAGGTAGTTCCTCTTGACTTGAGTCCTCTGTCCTTCTCTCCACGCTCACGCCTGCGCCAGCGGCCAGCTCTTGCACGGCTGCACTGCCTCCGGCTCAAACCTCCAGCTTGGTGGTCCACTGGTAAGTTATAAATTTTGATTTATTGGTTTTGTAAATTGTAATTTTTTATAGTTCATAATTTCTAACTTCTAATTTGAATTTGTGTTTCTCAATTTCTAGCTTCTAACTAAGCCCTAATATTCCCCTTTCGTGAATTATGAATTGAAATTTGGTAAATATTTGATTTGATGTGTGAATTGTGATTATTAAGTTATAAGTTGTGAATTGAGATTTGGTTAATATTTGGTTTGTTTGTGAATTGTGATTATTGATTTTTATGTTATAAATTGGGATTTGTTTGTATATTGGTGATCATGGTTTGAATTTAATTATTTTGAGGAGTTTGGGATAAATCTTGGACTATTGTAGAAGGTTGGATGTTGAATGAGTTGTGTTTGATGATTTAAAATATTTTGAGATTCCTCTACAGGTTGGTTAAGTCCAATTTATAGAGGAGACTCTGCCAAAATTTTTGTAGAATCTTGTAATAGATAAGTGAAATATTTATATTTGAAATGTTTTAATTCCGCGTTTTATGTGAAAGGAAGTTAACATACCTGGGTTTAAGATTTTAAACTTGGAGTGTTATATTTTATTTAATCTTTATTTTCAGTTTTTTCCTTAAAAAATTTTTTTCGTGGGCGCAGGCCCCGAACCCCCGTATAGCCCAGGGCCTATATCTCGAAAAACAACCGTTTGTTTCAGGCCTACAAAATCACAGGTACGGCTCTGGGGGTGAGCATACACTTGCTCACTGAATAGAATATGGTGCACATGTGTTATTGTACATTGGGAAATAAAAGTCAACCTCACATACTCAAGACCATTTCAATGTATTTATGCATGTATCTTTTGAAAATTCCCAGTCAAAGTAACACAGCTCAATATATGGTTAGAATATTCGTATATCCAAAATAGTTGACAAATCAAGATCGTGATGTGTTGTAGGCACCGTATCACCGACTGCTCAAGCAACATATCCGTATCCTAACAACCAATATTAAGAGAGCATGCCAACAGGAGACTCCTGCCTTTCGAGACAGGAACATCTTTCAGGTTTTCTTAGCCTAATGAGAATTGCAGAAGACAAAACTTCAGTGCCAAGGAAAGTAAAAAATACAACACAAATAGAAAACAAAAAAAAAAAAAATGCGAACTTACATGTGAATATTTCTGCAGGGCCTCCTTGTACCTGCCCTGACTGTGAAGTTCATTCCCCTACAATAAATGGTTCGATAAGTACTTCCTTAGTACCGAAAATATGTACTGCCATGTTTGTAACAAAATGCGGGGATTTATATATGCAGAAGAAAGTACTTCCATGCTAATTATTCTACCTTGCTTCCAACCAAAACACACAGATTTCAAATTCAACAAAGCATTCCAAGGAACAATTAGCAGAGTCCACTTTAATTGCCTAAACATGTGCATCCATGTATTAAACCTCAGTGGAATTTTCTGATTATTGTTATCTTTAACATAAATTTATAGGAAAGAAAGGTGAAATGGAAAGTGTAGAGAAGAAACTTTGATATTTATTGGTTTTTTATTTTCATTGATAAGTTACCTGTTTAACATCTCGGCTGCATTTAGCTCATAAGAAACCTGAGCATCCATTCGTGCAGGCATGGAAGCTATATCATCAGGTGATGCTTTAGCCATCTTCTCACTAATCTCTGCTATCTCATCTGGACGGCTATGCTTAAACTGTTGTGCAGCTTGCTTCAAATCTTCAGGCCTCAAGCTTTTCATGCTTTCATGCAGCGATTTAATATTTTTGTTATATTTTGGAATTATAATACAGTGCATATCAACGTAAACCAAACTGCTTAATACTTTAGACTATTTTGATAAATTGGTTATTTTATTAATGGAAAAAGGGTAATTAATGCCAGATAAGATAACAAGGCAACACGCAGACAAGAAATCCTAAAAATCCGAACTTCTAAATTTCTGGGCTAAACCAATTGCAGCAAATCCACCGTCAATCTATAAGTTGTGTATGGAGCAAAGAAATCCAATCCATTCCAAAATTAACAAAAGAACCCGCAAGGAAATTAGCAAGAGAAAATAAATAATTAAGTGACACTCAAGTCCTCTTTGTTCGAAACTGATCGGTATATTTTTTGGTCGTTCCATTATCAAAATATTACTATTTACATTTATATTTGAGGCCTAAGGTTATACTTTGGGCCGATCTCTTCTATGACCTGAGGTCACACTTTGGACCGATCTCATTTACAAAGATCAGCATAAATCCGGAGCTATGTAAAAAGCACGATTTTAATAAATGATTGATAACAAGATCGTGAACATGGCCAACCTATTCTTTCTGAGCAAGCCCGACCTTGTTGACCGACCTGTCTCTTGATAATCATTGGATAAACCCGGCATATGAGTCCATTTATTCATAAATTGTCATGATCTTGTAATGGGATGGCCCTAACCCTAAAACACGTTAATAAGCTATGTTTTGGACCTTACATCCTAGAAAATCAAGATAATGATGTAATTAAACTCGCTTTACCTAAAAAAAGAATCCAATTCACTTAAAGAGCATTCCTATGAAGTAATTTCTTTTAATTAAGAATTATTTTCCTACTAGAATAGGGAGACTTATTCTAATTCTTATAAATATGTCTCTTTCGTTCATAATTACACACAAAATATTCTTATTAATTAATAAGCTCTTGAATATTCTTTATCTATTTTCTTCTCCTCCTTCAGAATACTAATTCTTACACCAGAGAGGCGCCGAGGGCATCCCTCATTGCCTTTTTTGTAATTTTCTTGGAGGCTTGGATCATTATCTCCAACAAAATATTAGCATTGGGTCTTGCCACGTCAATGTCAGAAAAATTACCGAAAAAATTGGCGCCGTCTGTGGGGAAATCGATAGAAAAATCATGTTATTCAAAAATCCAACTCAAAATAAATAAAAAATCAGAAAAGGGAGGCACACCATCACCCGACGGACTCCCAACCTTTTACATCACACCTCTATTTCTCTCACTAAAACTCTAAAAATTCCTTTCATTCTCTCTCTAATATTACTCAATTCTCCTGTTTCATAGTCTTCTCTCCATCGGAAACGCGAAATTTGAAATCCGTGGCGTCTTATCAGAAGGCTATCAGGAGGATACTCATTCAGAAGCTCATAAAAATGGAACAGATGATTACTCAATTCTTCGCAAAAAGCCTTCACATAATACATGAATCAAATCGCGCTTAAATTTGAAGTTGACACTTCTTGCAGTAGGCTTTTTCTAGAGGTCTTGTATTATTTCTCAGTTTTGGTGCATCAACCGGAGTTTCTCCTAGACTAAAACTTCTTGACCAAAATTAAAGAATCTCGAAAGTATTGGTAAGACGGTTCTATTTAAAGTGCCATCTCTAATGCAAAAGCAGGCAAAGAGATATCAAGCATTAGCAGGAAAAATTGATGATCTCTGCAGCAGAATGCAAGTCAGTGATCCATGTGAACCTACCTCAGTACAGAGTTTCGAACTCAAAGGTAGACAGAATTTTTACTTGAAGCATTTCGACTACAACATCGCACTTCTGAAACTATTCAGAAGCTGATGACATTACAAACTGAGACGGTGAAGACTTATCGTGGGAACGAGCTTGAAGGACAGGCAAAGGTGTTCTCTGAGGTTTTCGTAATGGAGTCATCCCCAGTTGTGGAGTTTGAGCATAGCTTGCAAGAAGAGCATGTGTCGCAGCATTCCCTTCAGAGAGTTCTTCACTCCCCACGAGATCACTAGCAATGCCCATTTTTGTAATTGCCTCCAATTCGCGATCTGGAATCTATGGAAACCCGTTCTCGACACAGTCAATAGCCTATCCATCCTTTTAGCCTTTACTATTCTTCTTAACATTGTCCAAAAAGTTCTCTCTGATGTGGCTGTGGGGTCAGGATGGCAAGGACGTGTAGTTTATAGTAACATAACCTGATACTATATAGTTGGACTTCCCCTTGGGATTCCAAGCATGTCATTGCTGATGGTATACTTCCAGATGAAACATTTGTATCCGCAGGTCAAATATCACTTGTTCGATATATTTAATCAATCTAATGAAGTTCATATGGGGTGATGATTGTGTTAAGTGTATTTTTATACAATTTTTATATCTTTAAATTAGTATATTTTGGAACATCTTGAGCAAATATCTACTAATTTATGCATATTTTGTGTTTAAATAGGTTAATACCCAAGTTTGAAGCCAAAAACCACAAAAGAAGTGCAAATTACACTGAAATTGGAAGTTTGTGGACCATTTTGTCACTTCCGGGAAGTTTTGGACAAGCCCCGCAATTAATCGAGGGACCAAATTGCAAGATTTCAAAATTTGAAGGGCCTAAAGTGCAATTTTAGAATGACATATTTGAAAGAAATCTGAAAAGTCGGGGACTAAATTGCTCGAAATTAAAAGATGGAGGACTTAATGGCAATTACGAAAAGGGACTTAACTGCAAAACCACCCTCCAGCTGAGTCATGCGATCGCGTGGCTCGAACCAAGTCACGAACACGACTTCGACCTCAAAACGGACTCGAGACTAAGCTGTCGCTGGGAAATCAACCGCGCAATCGCGCGCTGTTTACCGCGCGCGATCACGCTACTTTAAAATAAAAAAATTAGAAAAACTGTCCGGGCCAAACCGAGTCGTAAACCGCGCGCGATCACGCGGCTTTAAAATATAAAAAAATGGAAAAATTGTCCGGGCCGGACCGGGTCAACCCGGCCGACTCGGTTCGGCCCATTTGACCCTTTTACGCTGATCTTTGCGTTTTTTAGGGTTTTTGGATGATTTTTAGGGTTTTTTGGATGATTTTTGCGTCTTGCCCCTTTTTCAATTTTTCTTAACATTTACTAATTTAATGCAATTTTCAAGTAATGTTTTTATGATTTAGTAATGATTTCTTATATTTAAGTATTTTGTTGTTGTTTAAATTTTGAGTATTGTTATTTTCTCACATTTTCATCAAGAATGTCATTTATTTTTCTTGTGCATTTAATGTTTTGTGCTTGGGTTGTTGAAGACATTAATGGTTGATGAAGAACTTGTGTTGAAGTGAAGAAATCTTGAGTTTTTACTTCAAGAACTATTCAAAAAGGGAAAGTTTTCTTTATTCTCTTGTTTTTAATCTTTATGTTGAGTATTATTCATATGTTTATGTTGTTTGTTAAATGTTGTTGTTAGTTTATTATGGGTTAATATTATTGTGTTGGAATTGTTGACTAGTTTATTTTTAATTAAGTATATTATGGATGTTGGACATTTATGTTTATGTTTTTGTGATTAGGAATGTTGATTTATGTTTATGTAATCTTAAAATGTTGGCAATATTTTGTATTGTATTTGCAAGTTAGTATACATGTTTGGTTTAATTTAGAGTTTCCCATGTAATTTGGTTAATTGATTGACTACCACTATTTGATTTGTGAAAGAAGAAATTAGTATAGTTATAAAAACTAAATACACTTTGTCTCATGTTTTCTAGTTTAGTTAGTACCAAATTCTTGTTGTTATTAGTTTACTTTGGTTAATTAGTTTTAATTCTAGCTTTTACATATTGTTGTCCATTTGCTTTAATTAACTCATTTTGTTATGTCGCTATGTTTTAATTTTATGATAGTTAGTATTCACCATCAAACCAACTTTTTATATTACTTGACTTTTCTCTTAAAATGAAATCAATAATTTTAATTACAAATCAATCAATCCTCGTGGCTACGATAACCCGGACTTCTCTAGTCCACTTTACTACTTGAACGCGAAACCGTGCACTTGCGGTATACGATTTTAGCGATCAAGTTTTTGGCGCCGTTACCGGGGATTGATTTTATTTGTACTAAATGCATTGATTTTTGTTAATTGAATTGTCTTCTCATTCTCATCTCTTTCTTCTTTTTATTTTTCATTTTCTAGGTAATGTTGCCTTGTTTATGCAACAACGTCCGACTTGGGACATTCTTCCATTTGATCCCGAACCTGAACGAACTTCTAGGAGGAGGATTAGGGAAAGAAGAGAACAAGTTGAACAACAAAGAATACAAGGCAATATGGGGGACAACAGTATAGGTGGTTCCAATCCCGCTATTGATGAAGATGATAGACCAATTGGGCAATTCATGGTCCCTCTCATCACTAAAAATCGAGGAAGCATCAGATATCCCCCATTTGGATGTCCGGACTATCATCTAAAGCCGGATGTGATAAATCTCTTCAAGGGGCATCTACAATTCTATGGAATGACCAAGGATAATCTATTTACTCACATCTCGCGATTTTTGGAGATGTGTAGTAACTTTGATTATCCGGGAATTAGCAAGGAGGCTATCAACATGCGGTTATTTCCACATACCCTTAGAGATGGAGTTCGTGAACGGTTAGATGCCAACCCGGTTGGAAGTATTGCAACATGGAATGATCTTGCTCAAAAGTTCACTACAAAATACTTTCCTCCGTCAAAAGTGGCTAAATTGAAGAATGATATCTCCACATTTCGACAACTTGACACTGAATATTTCTATGAGTCATGGGAAAGATTCAAGGAGATGTTGAGGATATGTCCAAATAATGGGTTCACCAAGCAAATGCAAGTTCAATATTTCTATTTTGGGATGAATCCATCTAGTTGAGTGACGGTTGATTCGGCCTCCAGTGGAGCTATCACTACAAAATCACCTAATGAAGGAATTGAGCTCTTTGAGAGGATGGCTAGTCACAATTCTACTTGGCCAACCGACCGCATGGTACTAAAGAAAGCCGCGGGAATTCATGAAGTTGATGCATATGCGGCTTTAGGAGCAAAGATGGACCTTCTATTCAAAAAGTGTGATGATTTGTCTTCTCAACATACGGTAAAAGATTACCCTCCTATTTCTATTTGTGATGTATGTGGAGCAACACACAAGGTTGAGGAATGTCCCATGCTCAAAATGGCTTCTACTTCAAATGAGCAAGTGAATTATGCTCAAAATTTCAACCGACCACAAAGCAATCCTTACTCCAACACATACAATCCGGGTTGGAGGAATCATCCGAATTTTTCTTGCTCCAACAATCAAAATCAAGTAAAGCCTCCCGGTTTTGTTCAACCTCCACCACCCCAAGAGAAGAAGCCTTCCATCGAGGAGATACTCATGCAATACATGAACAAGACTAATACTATTCTCCAAAATCAAGCGGCTTCTATCAAAAATCTTGAGACTCAAGTTGGGCAATTGGCAAAAATGATGACGGAGAGACAACAAGGAGCATTTCCAAGCAATACCGAGATTAATATAAGGGAAAATGTGCAAGCCATCACTACAAGAAGTGGAATTCAATTACCGGAAATCACGGTAAAACAACATGTGGCACAACCCGAGGTGAAAGAAAGAGGTAATGAGCATGTTGAGGAGGCGAATGAAAATGATGCAACATTGAAGGAAAGTGGGGAGACCTCAACAAAGGTGCCTACTCTAGTGAAAGCTTATGTGCCCCCCATTCCTTTTCCTCAAAGACTCCAAAAGCACAAGGTGGATGCACAGTTTGGTAAATTTCTTGAAGTCTTCAAGAAACTTCACATCAATACACCATTTGCCGATGCATTAGCACAAATGCCTAGCTGTGCAAAGTTTATGAAAGACGTCCTTTCAAACAAAAGGAAGCTAGAAGATCATGAAACTGTGATGCTCACGGAAGGGTGTAGTGTCATACTACAAAACAAATTGCCTCCAAAAATCAAAGATCCAGGGAGTTTTACTATTCCTTGTACTATTGGTGATTTAACTTTTGGAAAAGCATTATGTGATCTTGGTGCTAGTATTATTTTTATGCCTTTGTCTATTTTCAGGAGATTGGGCATGGGAGAGGTGAAGTCAACCACAGTTTCATTGCAATTGGCCGATCGCTCTATTAAGTACCAGCGTGGTATTGTTGAGGATGTGCTAATCAAGCTGGACAAATTCATCTTCCCTGCCGATTATATCATTCTTGATATGGAGGAAGACCTTGATATCCCAATCATCTTGGTGGGACTCTTCCTAGCAACCGGTCGGGCTTTAATAGATGTGCAAGGAGGCAAATTGATATTGAGGGTTCAAGATGAGCAAATCACATTCGACATCATGAAATCCACTAAGTATCCCTCCGAGGTAAATTTATGCTCCCGAGTAGACATCATTGATTAAGAAGTGGCTACATCATTCATTTATGGGTCATCTAAGGATCCCCTTGAGACTTGCATTGCTCACTTTATATCCACTAAGGGAGAGGATGATTTAGACATCGGAAGGATGTCACAACACTTGGATGCTTCCAAATTTTATCCCTTCAAGAAGAGGCCATATTTTGAAGAATTGGGAATTGGGAGAGAGCTCTTCTCCTTCACTACCCTCCATTCAACAAGCCCCAACTCTTGAGCTCAAACCTCTTCCATCACATTTGAGGTATGCATACTTGGGTGATTCCTCTACTCTTCCCGTTATTATCTCAAATTTGTTGGATGAAGTGGAGGAAGAAAAACTACTTGAGGTGTTGAAAATACATAAAATGGCTATTGGGTGGACTATGGCGGATATCAAGGGTATTAGCCCTACCTTGTGCATGCATAAAATCCTCATGGAGGATGACTTCAAACCAACAGTGGAGCACCAACGCCGTCTAAATCCAAACATGAAGGAAGTGGTGAAAGCCGAGGTATTGAAGTGGTTGGATGCGGGAATTATCTATACAATCTCGGATAGTACATGGGTGAGTCCCATCCAATGTCTTCCAAAGAAAGGACGTGTCACGGTGGTTGAAAATGAAAACAACGAGCTTATTCCTACAAGGCCTATGACGGGATGGAGAGTGTGTATTGACTACCGGAAGTTGAACAATGCCACTCGAAAAGATCACTTTCCTCTCCCCTTTATTGACCAAATGCTTGAGAGGTTGGCGGGGCATTCCTATTATTGTTTCTTGGATGGATACTCGGGCTACAATCAAATTTTAATAGCCCCCGAAGATCAAGAGAAGACCACATTCACATGTCCATATGGGAGTTTACTTATAGGAGGATGCCGTTTGGTCTTTGCAATGCACCGACTACTTTTCAACATTGTATGATGGTCATATTCTCCGACATGGTGGAACAATTCATCGAGGTATTCATGGATGATTTTTTAGTTTTTGGTTCTTCTTTCAATGAATTATTGACTAGTTTATTTTTAATTAAGTATTTTAGGTTGTTTATGGATGTTGGGCATTTATGTTTATGTTTTTGTTATTAGGAATGTTGATTTATGTTTATGTAATCTTAAAATGTTTACAATATTTTGTATTGTATTTGCAAGTTAGTATACATGTTAGGTTTAATTTAGAGTTTTCCATGTAATTTGGTTAATTGATTGACTACCACTATTTGATTTGTGAAAGAAGAAATTAGTGTAGTTATAAAAACTAAATACACCTTGTCTCATGTTTTCTAGTTTAGTTAGTACCAAATTCTTGTTGTTATTATTTTACTTTGGTTAATTAGTTTTAATTCTAGCTTTTACATATTGTTGTCCATTTGCTTTAATTAACTAGTTTTGTTATGTCGCCATGTTTTAGTTTTATGATAGTTAGTATTCACCATCAAACCAACTTTTTATGTTACTTTGACTTTTCTCTTAAAATGAAATCAATAATTTTAGTTATAAATCAATCAATCATCGTGGGTACGATAACCCGGACTTCTCTAGTCCACTTTATTACTTGAACGCGAAATCGTGCACTTGCGGTATACGATTTTAGCGAACAGACTGCCCGAAGTTTAAGCCTAAATGATGGTTTCCAAAAGATGGAAAGAAATTTGAAGCTAAGGATCACTTTCAATTTGTGGCATTCAATGTTGGTCCTAGGATTAGTTTGGGTAAGGATTTTGCATACTTGCAAATGAAGTCAATAGTAGTGGTAGTGTGGCTTTGCCACCGGCTCATGGTGTCCTTAGGACATAAGGTGAAAAAAAAATGTATCATTCCCATTCTTCATGAAGTATGGTCTCAAATTCAACATATATCCGAGGGAGCTAACCCCCATATTGACTTAAATTGGCAAAGAATTTGATGCGGTGGAGTCATATAAAGAAAATCTCAAGGATTACAGAAATTAAATGGGCATGTTAGATGCTTGACGAAATGCTCCAGCCAATTTATTTCTCATCTAATGGTTTGATTCTAGTACACTTGGCAATGTGTTGGAAGCACAATCGAGGGCGACCAAAACAAGCCGAATTTTTTTTTGCACTTGAGACTTACTTAGCCGAGCCTCTAGTCACTATTTCTTGTTAGCAGTAATTGTAGAGGAAGACATCGAGATGATTTCATGTATGGAAGTCATTTTCTTCAATCGTATGAGCTTCACTTGCAAGGTGCAGATTCAACATAACTGTTCGCTAAAATCGTATACCGCAAGTGCACGGTTCCCGTACAAATAGTAAAGTGGACTAGAAATGTCTGGGTTATCGTACCCACGATGATTGGTTAATTTGTAACTAAACTTGTTGATTTCATTTTAAAAGAAAAGTCAAGTAACATAAAAGTTCGGTTTGGTGATGAATTACTAACTAAGTGACATAAATAAGAAACATGGCATTATGAAAACTAGTTAACTAAAGCAAATAAGTAACAAAATATAAAAGCTAGAATTAAAACTAATTATCCAAAGCAAACTAATGTCAACTAGAACTTGGTGATTAAAATAAGCTAGAAAACATAAGACAATGTAAATTTAGTTATTATAACTACACTAGTTTCTCCTTTCAAACATCAATTAGTGGTAGTTAATCAATTAACCAAATTACATGGGAAATTCTAAATTTAACCTAACATGTATAGTAAATTCCAATAATAACCTAACATAATAACAAATATTTAAAAGTTACAAAAACATAAAACAACATTCATAATCATAAATACATAAACTTAAATACCAACAATCCAAAAACAACCTAAAATGCTTAAATAACCTTAAACTTAATTAAAAATTCCAACACAATAACATTAACCCATAATAAACTAACAATAACATTTAACAAATAACATAAACATATAAATAATACTCAAAATAAAGATTAAAAACAAGAGAATAAAGAAAACTCCATCTTTTTGTAAAGTTTTTGAAGTGAAAACTCAAGATTTCTTCACTTCAAACCAAGTTCTTCCATCAACCATTAATGTATTCAACAACTCAAGCACAAAACATTAAATGCACAAGAAGTAAATGACATTCTTGATGGAAATGTGAGAAAATAACAATAATCAAAAGTTTAAACAACAACAAAATACTTAAATATAAGAAAACATTACTAAAACATAAAAACATTACTTGAAAATTGCATTAAAGAAGTAAAAGTTGAGAGAAAAATACAAGAAAAATTGAAAAAGAGGCAAGACTTACTTGATGACCTTGCAAAATCAAATTTTTTGTATTTATATTACCCTAAAAATCATCCAAAAATCCTAAAAAATGCTAAAATCCGCGTAAAACAGTCATATGGGCCGAACCGGGTCGGCCGGGTTGACCTGGTCCGGGCGGAACAAAAATTTCTTTTTTTAAAAATTTTTTCTAACCGTGTGAAATCGCGCGGTTCATTTCCGGGGCCAACCTTGGCCTCGAGTCCGTTTCGAGCCGTGGTTCGCCCGCGGCTCAATTCAAGCCACGCTTTCGTGTGGCTCAGCTGGAGGGTGATTTTGCAACTTAGTCCCTTCCGTAATTGCCATCAAGTCCTCCATCTTTTAATCTCGAGCAATTTAGTCCCAAAATTTTCATATTTCTTTCAAGTATGTCCTTTTAAAATTGCACTTTTGGTCCTTCAACTTTTGAAATCTTACAATTTGGTCCCTCGTTTAATTGCGAGCTCGTCCAAGACTTTCCCAGAGTGACAAAATGGTCCCCAAACTTGGAATTTCAGCAAAATCTTCACTCCTTTTGTGATTCTTGGCCTCAAACTTGGACATAAACCTATTTAAACACAAAATATGCATAAATTAATATATATTTGCTCAAGATATTCCAAAATATGCTAGTTTAAAGGTATAAAAAGTATATAAAAATGTACTTAACACCCGCAAACTTAAGCTCTTGCTCGTCCCGAGCAAGAATATCTACTAACTCAAAAAGCAAGTAAATGAAGGATCAACAATACTAGATAACTTGAAAATTCTTACTTGAGTGTAAAATTGAATGATTAATTCACAATTATGTTTTCAAAATAATACTACAAAAAGAAGTTGAGCTTATCTCATGTTTGATCGGTGTGTGTGTGTGCATAGTTACTTCCAATTATTACTAAGGTTCAAAGAAACATTGTAGGAATGATAAATTTCAAAACAATACTATCCACCCTTAGTGGTCAATTTCATTCCTTACCCTCTTGTGACATTCATCCCCCCACATTATTTCTTTTCTCTTCTGAGATGCAATCCTAGAGGTAACTCTCACTTCACAAATTTCTTTTTCCACTAAAGCTTGGTTATGACTTACCGAAAATCTCAACAATCTAGATATGCAGTGACTCTCCATTAGATGAGTGCTTCAACATTAAAGTTTATACCAAGCAATTCAAACCCACTATTAATCTAAGCCCTTGTACAAATACAAATGCCTGATTTCTACAAACTAAAATGATGATTGCTCGTGACTTCCCCACTCCCTTAAGCTTTCTAATTGATCCATGTAGCGAGCTTTAGGTCGGTAAATCCCCGATTGTTTTAAGATCAAAGGGTACCAGGTTTCAAAATACCCCTACGGACTTACTAACTCGAGTCAAAAAGGCTACGAAGTGAGGTACACTTATTAAGCAAATGCAATGATGATGATGATGTGCTCTTTTTTTTTTTTTTTGTTTAGAAGTGTGTGTGTGTACCCTACTCATTAAGCTTTCTAATTGACCCATGTAGCGAGCTTTAGGCCGGTAACTCCCAAGTTTCAAACTTAAGGCACCAAGTTTCAAGGTACTCCTACGGGCTTAATTACTCGAGTAAAAAAGGCTACGAGATAGGGCAATCCAATAATTAAAATGGGCTTAGATATCTAGCATTTGGTCATCACTTAACTTATACTAACGTCAACAACACTCCACACAAATTTAAATCAAGCATGCATGGAATCACTAAACATCTAGACCGTCTCCTTTACCGGCTCCACCACCCCCAAACTTGTCTCACAAAGGATCAAGAGATTAATAGCATTGACAAGGAATTGGATAGGTTGATAAAAATTGAAAATACAAGCTCACAACCTAATTTTTCTACTTCACAAATTTTTCCAACCTTCAATAGATTCCAAATCTCAACAACAATTAGTTATGACTATTGTGCTCAAGAGAACTCAGGATCACTCATAGATAAGCAATTTATAAAAATATGCACAAGTATCATATTCGATCATAATTCGTGAATTAATCAACAATTTCAAACATCAAATCATTTTGAGCCGACAAGGCTGTCTAGCATGTCAATATCCAAAATAAAATTAACAAAATCAAAAATCACAATATCTTAAGCTGGCAAGGCTATCTAACATGATAAAGTGCAAAATGAAGTCAACACCCCCAAACTTGAATTACACATTGTCCTCAATGTGAAAATAGAAACAACATGTAAAGAAGAAAAGAGGTAGTGAAACTTCCCTGATTCGATGCTTGTCTGTGATGTTTGAAATTGACATAAGCTTTCGTCGAATATAGTTCACCCCCAAACTTGTTGAGGACAATGTCACTTAGGATTTTCAAAAAATTTGTTACCTACAAAAGTTTGATAATTAATTAAAAAGAAAGTAGAAAAGTAAAGTAAATAATTACAAGTAACTTAAAAGAGAAGAAATTTGGGTTGCCTCCCAAAAAGCGCATGGTTAAAGTCACAAGCTCGACTTTTTGATATTCATTCGGGAGCATTGAGGAGAAATGGTGACTTTTCCTCCGGGGGTTCCCCTTCCAAGAATGGTTTCAACCTTTGCCCGTTAACTTTGAAATGTCCCTTGTCGGGATGATATAACTCAATAGCTCCATGGGGAAAAATTTGAGAAATTGTGAATGGCCCCCACCAACGGGATCGAAGCTTTCAGGGGAATAACCGAAGTCGGGAGTTGAATAGAAGAACTTGTTGCCCAACTTTGAAATCTCTCTTCACAATGTGGTTATCATGCCATTTCTTGGTCCTCACCTTATAGATACGAGCATTTTCATATGAGTTGAGACGAAATTCATCAAGTTCATTGAGTTGAAGCAACCTCTTCTCACCAATTAATTTTGCATCAAAGTTTAATGCCCGTGTAGCCCAAAATGCTCTATGCTCAAGTTCAACGGGGAGATGACATGATTTTCCAAAAACAAGACAAAATGGAGACATACCAATAGGAGTCTTGAATGCGGTGCGGTAAGCCCATAATGCATCATCTAGCTTCCTCGGCCAATCTTTCCTTGATGTATTCACCGTCATCTCAAGAATTCTTTTCAACTCTCGATTTGAGATCTCCACTTGACCACTTGTTTGGGGATGGTAAGGTGTGGCTACTCGGTGCTTCACTCCATACTTTGACAAAAGTGAGTCAAGAAGGTGATTGCAAAAGTGTTTGCCTCCATCACTAATGATGAGTCGGCAGGTTTCAAAGCGCGTAAAAATGTTCTTTTTGAGAAAATTGACAACCACCCAAGCATCATTAGTAGACAATGCCACCGCCTCTACCCATTTAGAAACATAGTCCACCGCCACCAAAATATATTGATTTGAGAACGAGGATGGAAATGGCCCCATGAAATCAATTCTCCAAACATAAAAAATCTCCACTTCCACAATTGAAGTCAATGGCATTTCATTACGCCAAGAGATATTCGCACTCCTTTGGCATCTATCACATTTGGATACTAAGGTATAAGCATCCTTAAACAAAGTTGGCCAATAGAACCCCGATTGAAGAACCTTTGAGGCGGTTTTGGAAGTTCCAAAATGACCCCCATAAGGTGATGAATGACACCTATCAAGAATTGCTTCCAATTCTTCCTCGGGAACACATCTTCTAATAATTTGGTCCGACCCCCTCTTGAATAAATATGGCTCATCCCAGAAATAATGTTTCACATCGGCAAAGAATTTCTTCTTTTGTTAATAAGAGAAATCCGGGGGCAAAATACCACATACAAGGAAATTTACAAAGTCCGCATACCATGGTGCTTCCAACACTTGGAGAAGATGTTTGGCATGCAATAGTTGTTCATTCGGAAAGGCTTCATTGATTTTCTCTACTCCCAACTCTTTAGGTTGATCAAGCCTAGATAGATGATCGGCTACAAGATTATCCGCTCCCTTCTAATCACGGATCTCCAAATCAAATTCTTGCAAGAGAAGGACCCATCTAATCAATCTTGGCTTCGCATCCTTCTTAGCAAGCAAGTATTTTAGAGCGGAGTGATCGATATAAACAATTACCTTTGAGTCGATGAGATAAGATCGAAATTTGTCAAAGGCAAAGACCACGGAAAGCATCTCTTTTTCGGTTGTGGCATAGTTCAATTGAGCATCACTCAATGTTCGGATTGCATAATAGATCACATGCAACACTTTACCTCTCATTTGCCCCAAAACCGCTCCCACGGCATAATCATTAGCATCGCACATGAGCTCAAATGGTAAGCTCCAATCCGGGGCCACAATAATAGGAGCCGAGATAAGCCTCTCCTTAAGAGTGTTGAAAGCCAATAGACACTCATGAGAGAAATGGAAAGCATTGTTCTTCTCAAGTAGAGAACAAAGAGGCTTAGTGATTTTAGAGAAATCCTTGATGAATCTCCTATAGAAACCTGCATGCCCCAAAGAAACTCCTTATGCCTTTCACCGAAGTAGGAGGAGGAAATTTCTCAATAACTTGTATTTTGGATTTATCACCCTCAATCCCCCCTTGTGAAATCCGGTGGCCAAGTACAATGCCCTCTCTCACCATAAAATGACATTTCTCCCAATTAAGCACTAGATTGGTTTCTTTACATCTTTGTAACACTAAATCAAGAGTATCAAAGCATTCATTGAAAAAAGAACCAAAAACTGAAAAATCTTCCCTGAATACCTCGATGAATCTTTCCACCATGTCGGAGAAAATGGCCATCATACAACGTTAAAAAGTAACCGGTGCATTGCAAAGACCAAACGGCATCCTCCTATAAGCAAAAATCCCATATGGACATGTGAAGGTGGTCTTCTCTTGATCTTTGGGGCCTATTTAAGATTTGATTGTAGCCCGAGTATCCATCCAAGAAACAATAATGGGAATGCCCCACCAACCTCTCAAGCATTTGGTCAATAAACGGGACAGGGAAGTGATCTTTTCTAGTGACATTGTTCAACTTCCGGTACTCAATGCACACTCTCCATCCCATCACGGGCCTTGTAGGAATAAGCTCATTATTCTCATTTTCAACCACCGTGATACCTCCTTTCTTAGGAACACATTGGACGGGACTCACCCATGCACTATCCGAGATTGGATAGATAATTTCCGCATCCAACCACTTCAATACCTCGGCTTTCTCCACTTCTTTCATGTTTGGATTTAGACGGCGTTGGTGCTCCACTGATGGTTTGAAGTCATCCTCCATAAGGATTTTATGCATGCATAGAGTGGGGCTAATACCCTTGATATCTGTCATAGTACACCTAATAACCATTTTATGCATTTTCAACACCTCAAGTAGTTTTTCCTCCTCCACTTTATTCAAAAAATTAGAGATAATAACCTTAAGGGTAGAATAATCGCCCAAGTATGCATACCTCAAATGTGATGGAAGAGGTTTGAGTTCAAGAGTTGGGACTTGTTGAATGGAGGGTAGTGAAGGAGAAGAGCTCTCTCCCAGTTTTTCAAAATATGGCCTCTTCTTGAAGGGATAAAATTTGGTAGCCTCCAAGTGTTGTGACATCCTTCCAATATCCAAATCATATTCTCCCTTAGTGATTATAGAATGAGCAATGCAAGTCTCAAGGGGATCCTTAGATGACCCATAGATGAATGATGTAGCCACTTCTTGATCAATGATGTCTACTCGGGAGCATGAATTGACCTCGACGGGATACTTAATGGATTTCATGATGTCGAATGTGATTTGCTCATCTTGAACCCTCAATATCAATTTGCCTCCTTGCACATCTATTAAAGCCCGACCGGTTGCCAGGAAAGGTCTTCCCAAGATGATTGGGATATCAAGGTCTTCCTCCATATCAAGAATAATAAAATCGGCAGAGAAGATGAATTTGTTCACCTTGATTAGCACATCCTCAACAATACCATACGGGTACTTAATAGAGCGATCGGCCAATTACAATGAAACTGTGGTTGGTTTCACCTCTCCCATGCCAGATCTCCTGAAAATAGACATCGGCATCAAATTAATACTAGCACCAAGATCACATAATGCTTTTTCAAAAGTTAAATCACCAATAGTACAAGGAATAGTAAAACTCCCTGGACCTTTATTTTTGGAGGTAATTTGTTTTGTAGTATGGCACTACATCCTTTCGTGAGCATCACAGTTTCATGATCTTCTAGCATCCTCTTGTTTGAAAGGATGTCTTTCATAAACTTTGCATAACTACGCATTTGTGCTAATGTATCGGCAAAGGGTATGTTGATGTGAAGTTTCTTGAAGACTTCAAGAAATTTACCAAATTGTGCATCCACCTTGTGCTTTTGGAGTCTTTGAGGAAAAGGAATGGGGGGCACATAAGCTTTCACCGGAGTAGGCACCTTTGTTGAGGTCTCCCCACTTTCCTTCAATGTTCCATCATTCTCATTCGCCTCCTCAACATGTTCATTACCTTTTTCCTTCAGCTCGGGTTGTGCCACATGTTGTTTTACCGTGATTTTTAGTAATTGAATTTCACTTCTTGTAGTGATGGCTTGCACATTTTCCCTTGGATTAATCTCGGTATTGCTTGGCAAGGCTCCTTGTTGTCTCTCCGTCATCATTTTCTCCAATTTCCCAACTTGAGTCTCAAGATTTTTAATAGAAGCCGCTTGATTTTGGAGAATAGTATTTGTCTTGTTCATATATTGCATGAGTATCTCCTCAATAGAAGGCTTCTTCTCTTGGGGTGGTGGAGGTTGAACAAAATCGGGAGGTTGAACAAAACCGGGAGACTTTACTTGATTTTGATTGTTGGACCAAGAAAAATTCGGATGATTCCTCCAACCCGGATTGTATGTGTTGGAGTAAGGATTGCCTTGTGCTCGGTTGAAATTTTGAGCGTAATTCACTTGCTCATTTGAAGTAGAAGCCATTTTGAGCATGGGACATTCCTCAACCTTGTGTGTTGCTCCCCATACATCATAAATAGATATAGGAGAGTAGATTTCTTTTACCGTATGTTGAGAAGACAAATCATCATATTTCTTGAAAAGAAGGTCCATCTTTGCCGACAAAGCCGCATATTCAACTTCATGAATTTCCGCGGCTTTCTTTGGTACCATGCGATTGGTTGGCCAAGTAGAATTGTGACTAGCCATCCTCTCAAAGAGCTCAATTGCTTCATTGGGTGATTTTGTAGTGATAGCTCCATTGGAGGCCGAATCAACCGTCACTCGACTAGATGGATTCATCTCAAGATAGAAATATTGAACTTGCATTTGTTTGGTGAACCCATGATTTGGGCATTTTCTCAACATCTCCTTGAATCTTTCCCATGCCTCATAGAATCATTTGGTATCAAGTTGCCAAAATGTGGAGATATCATTCTTCAATTTAGCCACTTTTGACGAAGGAAAATATTTTGTAGTGAACTTTTGAGCATGATCATTCCATGTTGTAATACTTCCAACTGGGTTGACATCCAACCATTCACGAGCTCCATCTCTAAGGGTATGTGGAAATAACCACATGTTGATAGCCTCCTTGCTAATTCCCGGATAATCAAAATTACTACACATCTCCAAAAATCGCGAGATGTGAGTAAATGGATTCTCCTCGGTCATTCCATAGAATTATAGATGCCCCTTGAAGAGATTTATCACATCCGAATTTAGATGAAAATCCGGACGTCCAAATGGGGGATATGTGATGCTTCCTCGATTTTGAGTGATGAGAGGGACCATGAATTGCCCCATTGGTCTATCATCATCATCAATAATGGTTGTTTTCCCCCATATTGCCTTGTATTCTTTGTTGTTCAACTTGTTCTCTTCTTTCCCTAATCCTCCTCCTAAAAGTTTGTTCGGGTTCGGGATCAAATGGAAGAATGTCCCAAGTCAGACGTTGTTGCATAAACAAGGCAACATTACCTAGAAAATGAAAATTAAAAGAAGAAAGAGATGAAAATGAGAAGACAATTCAATTAACAAAAACCAATGCATTTAGTACAAATAAAATCAATCTCTGGCAACAGCGCCAAAAACTTGTTGGCTAAAATCGTATACCACAAGTGCATGGTTCGCGTTCAAGTAGTAAAGTGGACTCGAAAAGTCCGGGTTATCGTACCTACGAGGATTGGTTAATTTTTAACTAAACTTGTTGATTTCATTCTAAAAGAAAAGTCAAGTAACATAAAAGTTCGGTTTGGTGGTGAATTACTAGCTAAGTGACATAAATAAAAAACATGGCATTATGAAAACTAGTTAACTAAAGCAAATATGTAACAAAATATAAACGCTAGAGTTAAAACTAATTATCCAAAGCAAACTAATGTCAACTAGAACTTGGTGATTAAAATAAGCTAGAAAACATAAGACAAGGTAAATTTAGTATCCAAAGCAAACTAATGTCAACTAGAACTTGGTGATTAAAATAAGCTAGAAAACATAAGATAAGGTAAATTTAGTTATTATAACTACACTAGTTTCTCCTTTAAAACATCAATTAGTGGTAGTTAATCAATTAACCAAATTACATGGGAAATTCTAAATTTAACCTAACATGTATAGTAAATTCCAGTAATAACCTAACATAATAACAAACATTTAAAAGTTACAAAAACATAAAACAACATTCATAATCATAAATACATAAACTTAAATACCAACAATCCAAAAACAACCTAAAATGCTTAAATAACCTTAAACTTAATTAAAAATTCCAACACAATAACATTAACCCATAATAAACTAACAATAACATTTAACAAATAACATAAACATATAAATAATACTCAAAATAAAGATTAAAAACAAGAGAATAAAGAAAATTCCCTCTTTTTGTAAAGTTCTTGAAGTGAAAACTCATGATTTCTTCACTTCAAACCAAGTTCTTCCATCAACCATTAATGTCTTCAATAACCCAAGCACAAAACATTAAATGCACAAGAAGTAAATGACATTCTTGATGGAAATGTGAGAAAATAACAATAATCAAAATTTTAAACAACAACAAAATACTTAAATATAAGAAAATATTACTAAAACATAAAAACATTATTTGAAAATTGCATTAAAGAAGTAAAAGTTGAGAGAAAAATACAAGAAAAATTGAAAAAGAGGCAAGACTTACTTGATGCCCTAGCAAAATCAGACTTTTTGTATTTATATTACCCTAAAAATCATCCAAAAACCCTAAAAAAGGCTAAAATTCGCGTAAAACAGTTATATGGGCCAAACCGGGTCGGTCGAGTTGACCCAGTCCGGCCCAAACAAAAATTTTTTTTTTTTTTTAAAATTTATAACCGCGCAATGGCACGGTTCATTTCCGGGGCCAACCTTGGCCTCGAGTTCGTTTCCAACCGTGGTTCGCGCGCAGGGCTCGGTTCAAGCCACGTGTTCACGTGGCTCAGTTGGAGGGTGATTTTGCAGCTTAGTCCCTTCCGTAATTGCCATCAAGTCCTCCATCTTTTAATCTCGAGCAATTTAGTCCCCAAATTTTCATATTTCTTTCATGTATGTCCTTCTAAAATTGCACTTTTGTTCCTTCAAGTTTTGAAATCTTGCAATTTGGTCTCTCGTTTAATTGCGTAGCTCGTCCAAGACTTCCCAGAAGTGACAAAATGGTCCCCAAACTTGGAATTTCAGCATAATCTTCACTCCTTTTATGATTCTTGGTCTCAAACTTGGACATAAACCTATTTAAACACAAAATATGCATAAATTAGTAAATATTTGCTCAAGATATTCCAAAATATGCTAGTTTAAAGGTATAAAAAGTGTATAAAAATACACTTAACAATAACCTCCATATCAAGATACATTTTTTGAAGCTCCAAGAGGCACCCATCTGAAGACTTGAGTTGCTCCACAAGTTCCTGAAGCAGTGATACATATTTCTGCAGCAGGTATTGACAACCGTTTATAGTATTTGCAAAGATATTTCAAACCTTGGAAACCACCATCTATGTAGCAGCAGGGATAACTATTGTAGAGATGATAATTTTCTGTTGGAGTAAGGATTTCCAAAAGTCCTTGGTCATTTCTGGATTTGCTCGAGGAATTGCAAAACAAGATCTGGGTGTGCTGGTTCTTAAAAGGTCGCTGGATTTTGACATTTGAAGACCTCCTCGACATTACTTCAGCATCATTTCAACAGATTCTAATCATATTTGGTCCGGATCTATGAGTTTGCAACTACTAACTAGTTCAGAAAGGGTCACATTATTTCTGCCTCTTCTCTTGGGTTTTAACATCTGGCTACCTCCCTACTGATGTTATTACCTTGTTTTAGCTCTCTCTGTGACTGGTTTTACTAGGCACTTTTGAAGAGGTCATTTTTCAGCTGGGTTCTATTTTGAGGTCATTATTCACTCTGTCTCTAGCCTGTTCACAATCCGGGAGAAGTGATTTTGGACTCATTTTCTTGCATTCTTGGCCTCTTTTGAGGATTATGGATACATTCTTGCTACATTCTTGCTGCGTTTAGTCCTGGGTGACCACTGGATATCAAACTAATTCAGCTTCCAATCATTCTGAGTTTCCAAAGACTTCATCGGGCTTGAGTTCACTGCCCTACTACCCAAATAAAAATTAGATATTTGGCTTAGTGATTGTCACGATCTCAACAACAGCATGGAACGGAGAAAACACCATTAGGGACCAATCTCAAAGATTGAAGCCATGACCAGTAGTAATATGGTCGAATTGCTAGGGGCAATGACTTCACGAAACCGGTCTTCAATCGTTGTTATTGATACTATTTGATTCAAGCCACTCCTTAGCATCAGGGAAAAGCTGTCAAGACAACTACTGTCCTCATCTATAAACCTGTGACTACAGAGGCATACACTTGTGCTCGTATGAGGTCTTGTTCATCTTCGGGAAACTACTATCGTGATAACCTCTAGCTTTGATACTCTATTTCTCCTTATTCCTCTCAGAAAACTCCAGAAGCAAGGTGTACTCTTACCCTACTCATCAATTCTCGCGCAATTTGGTAGAGATTATGTTACAACTTGAAATTTATGCGATCTCATAAGATTTGTGATAACTGTTGAATTAAGTGCTAATCAACTCTAAATATGATTACTTGCTTTTGTCAAGACTAATGATCTAAGTGATAAATGGAGACAATGGATTAAATTAAATATGCAAAAATGTATCAGCAAAATATTATGGACCCGACATGATACACACATTTTAATTGCTAGCTCTCCTACTTTTTGAAATATAAGATCTTTGTGAAAGTTGTGAAAGCCTCATAATCTGTTAATATGCTGACTTAATTGATGATTTCCGTTCATGATTTTGATCTCATTATTTGCATGACCTCAAGTATGATCTGATCAATAATGCATGAGTTGAGCTCAATGTAAATTGCTTGTTGAATCTGAAGTTACAAGATCTGTTCCCATGATGATTCATGCTATTTTTTGTGATCTAAAGTTTGTATAACCTTGAAATTAGCTGATTAAAAAAGTAACACACACAGTGACCAATTATATAAAGCATCATATTTCTGTGTGATCTATTTGAAAATCAATAGAAACACTTAATATACTTTAGCATGACCTTTCTGGGCACAATCTACATTGATTAACACGCTCCAACCATTTTCTTCAATAGCTAATCATATTAATTGGAATAAGATTTGCTTTGAATCAATTAAATTCTCGATAAAAAAAGCTTAGGCTTATTACTCAACATAAGCTCAGCTTATTCCTTGCTAAAACATAAGCTCGAGCTCATTAATTAGCATGAGCTCGGCTTATCATTACTTAACATTAACTTGAACTCATTACTTAAACATGAGCTCGACCTATTATCTCCTAACACAAGCTCGAGCTTATGTGTTAACATGAGCTCAACCTATAAACCCCCGCTAAAACAAGCTTAGGCTTATTACTCAACATAAGCTCGGCTTATTGCTTCTCAACATAAGTTAGAGATTATTACTTAACATGATCTCGGCTTATTTAAACATATCAATAGGCCCTATTATCAATGCAAGCCATAATCCCTCGCCAATCTGAGGTTAGCTTCTATGCCCTCTATTCAATCGAACGAAAACAATTGCAATAATAGCAGAAAGCCTACCATACAATCTGTGACGACCCGAATTCTCGACCATTCGAGTGCCACTAAAAGTGACTCATATCATATTAACGAGACTTAAATAGTAATGTAAAATTATTCAAAAGAATAATTAGAATCCCATAATTTTATCTGTGAATAAAAATAGAACATAATTTTCTTACATAAAGTTCAACATAATTATCTCATCAATCTTAACCACTTTTGCCACTTCCATGTTGACCGCCTCAAACCTTCAATTATCTGAAAATGGTAAATATCGTGGAGTGAGATTTATAAAATCCCAGTAAGTATACCAAGCATAAATTTTCTTTTGAAAGCATATGGATCATTTTCATCATAACATAGGATAGGATCGAAATACTCATAAACATAGGGAGACACAAGAATTTTACCGAACTTAAATGGCAAGAATTCTTATGTGTAGCGCTACTAAACTCCGGTCCCCTTAGCATAATCATAAACATATCATATGGAACCCATAACAATCTTGTGAGATTGATTTCATAGCAATGATCCAAACATTTTCATAAAAACATAAGATATACTTACTTGTCATAAAAACATACTTACTTTTCATAAAAACATAAGGTGTATTTACCTTTCATAAAAACATACTTACTTTTCATAAAAATATAAGATATACTTACTTGTCATAAAAACATACTTACTTTTCATAAAAACATAAGGTGTATTTACCTTTCATAAAAACATACTTACTTTTCATAAAAACATAAGATATACTTACTTGTCATAAAAACATACTTACTTTTCATAAAAACATAAGGTGTATTTACCTTTCATAAAAACATACTTACTTTTCATAAAAACATAAGATATACTTACTTGTCATAAAAACATACTTACTTTTCATAAAAACATAAGGTAATACCTTTCATAAAAACATACTTACTTTTCATAAAAACATAAGGTATATTTACCTTTCATAAAAACATACTTACTTTTCATAAAAACATAAGATATACTTACATTTCATAACAACATACTTAATTTTCATAAAAACATAAGATATACTTACATTTCATAACAACATACTTAATTTTCATAAAAACATAAGATATACTTACATTTCATAACAACATACTTAATTTTCATAAAAACATAAGATATACTTACATTTCATAACAACATACTTAATTTTCATAAAAACATAAGATATACTTACATTTCATAACAACATACTTAATTTTCATAAAAACATAAGATATACTTACATTTCATAACAACATACTTAATTTTCATAAAAACATAAGATATACTTACCTTTTAAAAGATTAAAATGAAGTGTAGTAGTAAATGGACCAAAACTTTCTTGACCACCTTGAATTTCTCTTACTTGTGGATTTTGTCAAGAGGTTGGAAATAAGTGTATATGTGTAGAGTTGTGTGTAAAAGAGATGGGTTTAAATAGATGTATAAAGTTGGCATATTGTAAACATAATCATTCAATTCTATTAATTTTAACACATCCTTTTCTTAAAGTAAAGCACCATTCATATACTTTTCCATATTTATACAAATAATATGCTCTTCATGATTATATATAATGGAGTCTATCAATCATTCATATATTTTTCCATATTTATACAAATATTATGCTCTTCATGATTATATATAATGGAGTATATAAATCATTCATATACTTTTCCATTTTTTATACAAATATTATGCTCTTCATGATTACATATAATGGAGTCTTATCAATCATTCATATACTTTTCCATATTTATACAAATATTATGCTCTTCATGATTATATATAATGGAGTATATAAATCATTCATATACTTTTCCATATTTATACAAATATTATGCTCTTCATGATTATATATAATGGAGTATATAAATCATTCATATACTTTTCCATATTTATACAAATATTATGCTCTTCATGATTATATATAATGGAATATATAAATCATTCATATACTTTTCCATTTTTTATACAAATATTATGCTCTTCATGATTACATATAATGGAACCTCTCATGCTTGCATATATTTTCTTAATTTAAATAATAAAAGTAATTTTTGTATAAATAAATATTGGGATAACATTGAATTAAGTATTTGGACTTAATATACTTTAAATCAAGAAAATGGAGATATTTTTAGAAATTCGGAATTTAATTTAAAATCGAACGATCTCGATTATTTCTTGACTTGGCTATACGAATACGTCGCTGCGTTAACTTAATAAAAATGGGTGAAATAGTAGCGACACGATTTTCTATTAAAATAATTATTAATCGCGTAAAAATTCTTGGTTGCTACAAACTTACCCCCTTAAAATAATTTCGTCCTCGAAATTAAACTTACTTGATCTTATGATTTCTGAACACTTAATCAGAATCTCTTCTCTTCTTCTCTTAGGTAGTATCATTGCTACTATATTTAACCCACTGGACTTTGACTAAATGCATATCTTTGTTTTTCTTAAAAACATGGACTTTTCTATCAATAATAGACATATGTGTCTACTCATAAATTCTGACTCAAAAGGAAAATTCCCAATCGTATGTGATATTTCATCATGTCTTGTAGTACTCATGTAACCTGTCACTTATCATCGTATCATGTGACCTCAAATATTCGTATTAATATCTCTAAAATTTCAATAAATCTTTACTAACATATCATACCATAATAATTAGTCATTTCTTCTTATCACCAAATATCTCAAAGTAAATAAAACGATTACCTGAATATTCTCTATGTAATATACCCAAACATGTTATTCACATATCAACATAATCATCAGTTTATCTTTCCAATATTTGTAACCCAAAATTTCTGCAAAATTCAATAAACAAATATCTCCCAAATAATTAAAATTCTTAACTCAAATATCATAACATTTCCCGTAAGGTATTCCTTTCACTTGCACAAACTTATTAATCATGATTCAATACAGTCCTTATTTCACTTTCACGTATCCCCGTATTATTTCTATACCTTGATTATTATATCAAAATATCAGTACCCAAAAATCCAAGAAAATATTCCATATCTCAAATCCCGTCATCATCAAATCTTCCTTTTATCAAGAAAGTAAACGGAGCATAAACCCTTGTTCCCTCTTTTCCATTATTTTATTCCGCGCTTTCTTGCTGGAATCAATATCACGCGGATTCCCTCCGATCCTTAATGCTTTTAAATAGTTCATGCTGGGAAGAGGTTAGATCCATCAAAAACATGGATATCATTCTTACAAACATTCGCAAGTATTATTCCAGTCTTCCAATGAATGATCTGAGGAAAATTTATCGAATAAGACTCGAAAGATTGAGGTTGCTGATGGCTTTATAGCCCTGCCCGGAGGTTTTGGTACCTTAGAAGAAATCTTTAACATTACCTCGTGGGCTCAACTAGGTCTCCATACTAAGCCTATTGGGCTTCTGAATGTTAACAATTTCTTTGATGGTTTGTTAACCTTTCTTGATTATGCTGTGGAACAGGGATTCATCTCTCCATTTTCCAGAAGGCTCCTTATTTCTGCTCCTACTATTGATGAACTACTGGATAAGCTGCAGTCATATATCTCAATACAAGATCCAGCAGGGGTTAAGATAGATTGGTCGCAAGGAAGGGGAACCAAGCGAAAATGGAGTCCGGTTAATGTAAACTTAACTTTATGAATCTTAGAATAGGTGGGGGTAGAGTACGGAGTATTCTTACTCTCGAGACACCCCTCTAATTTCCTAGGATTTCCTTAATGTTTAAATCTTGTGTGTACCTCAAAGGTTCCAGGTGGTAGATTACGGAGTATTCTTACTCTCGAAACACACCTCTTTGAAGGTTACTTTATTTCCTCAAAAGGTCAGAGGTGGTAGGATACGGCTACTCCGGAAACACATCTCTCAATTTGAGGAATTTTCCATGTTGCTTTCTTTTGCTTTTGCGTGTTTCATGTATTTCTTTTCCAGTGTGACTCTTTGTATGTTCTCCTTATGAGAAAATAATAAAATCTCTGCTATCATCTACTAAATCTCGTTTGTGATGTAAATGAACTTGCATGTCTAACCTTAATTCCTTTAGTGGATGCTTATCATATCATGCTCTTAATTCCAAATGATAAAATTCTGGACAAAGTCTCCCTTGTAATTTGGACTTATCCCAAACCATAAGCATACTTCATAACTCACAATAATAAATAACTCCACATTTGATCACAACGATCTAAAAATATTGAAAACGATTCCAACACTTAATATATCAAAAAAAATATCCCATAATTCAATTCATAATTCCTCAACATAACAATTTCAAATCATATTTTTCAATATCACAATATCACTTCCTTCCATACCTTAATTGGCTCAAAAGATTACTCATACTTATATTTATAAGTCATAAATCATATTCCCAAAATTTAATCACAAGGCCAAAGTTCATAATAAATTTCTCTTCAATATAGAGGCATAATTCACTTACTCAACATAATATCCATTACTTAATTCCCAATAACCAAATCTTTAAATCTCTAACTTCATAATGCTTCTCATAAAAGTCTCATTAAAACCACTTATAATCTTAACATCTCATAAAACTTCATAAAATTGGCTCGCTATTTCTCATTAAATCTAAATGATAGATAATCTGAACATATTTCTAATCATTTCTGTTGACTTCTTATACTTAGTGCCATGTCTAAAATCAATTATGCAAAGTCCATTTAAGGTTCATCATTTCTAAACTCGAGGACAACAATTATTTTGAAAATCATTCTTAAGTCATATTATTCCCATTATGCTCAACACCCGTTCTCTTTCTTTCTTTCCGAATTTTTTTCAGAATTGAAACTTGAAGAGTGGTACCAATAATCATCCACAGTTTTTCCTTGCTTTTAAGCAAAGGTAGTGATAAAGGGATAAATTATTGAACCGAAAATTGAAACTTGAAGAGGAAGTACTAATAACCATCCACAGTTTTTCCCTTGTTTTTACACAAAGGTAGTGATAAAGGGATAAATTATTGTACAAATTCATTATTAATTTTGTTTGTTTAATATATTATTCCATATATTTTTTGGCAAAAGTTACGAACCAACTTATTTTTCTAATTTAGTCAGTCTTACTAAGCTTAATATGAACCAAAATTCATATCAATATCCTCTATGTCTCATGATTCTACATAAAAAAGAATAAATTAAAATTCAGGCTTCTATCAATTCATATCATACTCAACATGTATATTTCACTTAAAGATTCATAACATATGAAGATTTCATACTTAACATGTCTTAATAAAATCGTAAATGACTTGCAAAGCATATAACATACCTGGTTCGAGGAGTCAATACGTGGAGAGTGACATAGTAGAGTGATGAGTTAAAATATTTCATATAATCTTATTTTCCTTTAATCAACAATAATTTAATGTGGTTGTATCCAAATCAACATTTTCTTGAATCATAATTCCTAATTAATCACAGTCTTCAAAACAAATCCAATATCGATATAGTAATTATCTCCCCATCAATAATTAATAACTTAACCCAAATAAAATTTATCGTCAAATCTTATTTTTCCTTTAGTCCCCGAACTTCTAGAAATTTATCAAAGACATCAATATAAACATCATATCACTAACTAATTATATTCCATAAAATTTTCAGGACATTACAAACTCCCTTGCTTAAAATGAATTTTGTCCTTGAAATTCGCACATCAAATTTCATCATGCTTTTCAAAATCATAACCATACTTGACATGTGAAAATTCAACTTTTTTTTTTATAATGAATAGTGATTTCGTTCACTGTTCATCATGAATAGCACGTCGTTTTACTGTTCACGTGAATAGTGATTTTTTTTTTTTTTTTTTTTTTTTTTTTTTAAAGAAATAAAATTTCAAAAATCTACAGAATCGTTTTTAAAACTCTTTGCTCTGATACCAACTGTGACGACCCGAATTCTCGACCATTCGAGTGCCACTAAAAGTGACTCATATCATATTAACGAGACTTAAATAGTAATGTAAAATTATTCAAAAGAATAATTAGAATCCCATAATTTTATCTGTGAATAAAAATAGAACATAATTTTCTTACATAAAGTTCAACATAATTATCTCATCAATCTTAACCACTTTTGCCACTTCCATGTTGACCGCCTCAAACCTTCAATTATCTGAAAATGGTAAATATCGTGGAGTGAGATTTATAAAATCCCAGTAAGTATACCAAGCATAAATTTTCTTTTGAAAGCATATGGATCATTTTCATCATAACATAGGATAGGATCGAAATACTCATAAACATAGGGAGACACAAGAATTTTACCGAACTTAAATGGCAAGAATTCTTATGTGTAGCGCTACTAAACTCCGGTCCCCTTAGCATAATCATAAACATATCATATGAAACCCATAACAATCTTGTGAGATTGATTTCATAGCAATGATCCAAACATTTTCATAAAAACATAAGATATACTTACTTGTCATAAAAACATACTTACTTTTCATAAAAACATAAGGTGTATTTACCTTTCATAAAAACATACTTACTTTTCATAAAAATATAAGATATACTTACTTGTCATAAAAACATACTTACTTTTCATAAAAACATAAGGTGTATTTACCTTTCATAAAAACATACTTACTTTTCATAAAAACATAAGATATACTTACTTGTCATAAAAACATACTTACTTTTCATAAAAACATAAGGTGTATTTACCTTTCATAAAAACATACTTACTTTTCATAAAAACATAAGATATACTTACTTGTCATAAAAACATACTTACTTTTCATAAAAACATAAGGTAATACCTTTCATAAAAACATACTTACTTTTCATAAAAACATAAGGTATATTTACCTTTCATAAAAACATACTTACTTTTCATAAAAACATAAGATATACTTACATTTCATAACAACATACTTAATTTTCATAAAAACATAAGATATACTTACATTTCATAACAACATACTTAATTTTCATAAAAACATAAGATATACTTACATTTCATAACAACATACTTAATTTTCATAAAAACATAAGATATACTTACATTTCATAACAACATACTTAATTTTCATAAAAACATAAGATATACTTACATTTCATAACAACATACTTAATTTTCATAAAAACATAAGATATACTTACATTTCATAACAACATACTTAATTTTCATAAAAACATAAGATATACTTACCTTTTAAAAGATTAAAATGAAGTGTAGTAGTAAATGGACCAAAACTTTCTTGACCACCTTGAATTTCTCTTACTTGTGGATTTTGTCAAGAGGTTGGAAATAAGTGTATATGTGTAGAGTTGTGTGTAAAAGAGATGGGTTTAAATAGATGTATAAAGTTGGCATATTGTAAACATAATCATTCAATTCTATTAATTTTAACACATCCTTTTCTTAAAGTAAAGCACCATTCATATACTTTTCCATATTTATACAAATAATATGCTCTTCATGATTATATATAATGGAGTCTATCAATCATTCATATATTTTTCCATATTTATACAAATATTATGCTCTTCATGATTATATATAATGGAGTATATAAATCATTCATATACTTTTCCATTTTTTATACAAATATTATGCTCTTCATGATTACATATAATGGAGTCTTATCAATCATTCATATACTTTTCCATATTTATACAAATATTATGCTCTTCATGATTATATATAATGGAGTATATAAATCATTCATATACTTTTCCATATTTATACAAATATTATGCTCTTCATGATTATATATAATGGAGTATATAAATCATTCATATACTTTTCCATATTTATACAAATATTATGCTCTTCATGATTATATATAATGGAATATATAAATCATTCATATACTTTTCCATTTTTTATACAAATATTATGCTCTTCATGATTACATATAATGGAACCTCTCATGCTTGCATATATTTTCTTAATTTAAATAATAAAAGTAATTTTTGTATAAATAAATATTGGGATAACATTGAATTAAGTATTTGGACTTAATATACTTTAAATCAAGAAAATGGAGATATTTTTAGAAATTCGGAATTTAATTTAAAATCGAACGATCTCGATTATTTCTTGACTTGGCTATACGAATACGTCGCTGCGTTAACTTAATAAAAATGGGTGAAATAGTAGCGACACGATTTTCTATTAAAATAATTATTAATCGCGTAAAAATTCTTGGTTGCTACACAATCATATTAGGAATAATTTACAAGGTTGATCACAAAGCATGACTTTACAAATTATTTTCTTGCAAATAATTTATAATGTCTCATATGGCAAGGCGTTACAAATTATTTCCTTGCAAACAATTTACAATGTCTCATATGGCAAGGTGTTGCAAATTATTTCCTTTGTACAAAGTCAAAAGCTTGGCCACTTCTTTGTGTAAATCATGTACAAAGTCGGCCTTACTCGACGTTACAAATTATTTTTCATAAACTCACAAAAGGGCAGGGCTTGACCCCTCCTTTGTACAAAAGTCCATAAGGTCGGCCATGACCGACCTGTATAACTATAAAGTTATAAAGGCTAGCCCCCTGCTTTGAACTAGAAACTCACAAGGTCGGACAAACACGACCTCTTCAAACTATTCTTGAAGTAACGAGACTGGTTCAAACGCCCGGCCCGTGGAATCAATTTATGAACAAAACACGAGTATCGTGTACTTAACCGAAACTTGTGAATTTATTCACAAAAATTACAAACAATCCACGAGGCATACCCCAGGTAAAAGACAAGTCTACAAAATTTTTACAAAAACAAATTCAAAGCTCGGGCTTATTGCCATCTTCAAAATGCCCGACCTGTCAGCTAATCTTGTAAATTACACAAAGTCAAGGGTTTGATCAATTCTTTGTACAAAAAGTCTACAAGGTCGGTTTACCTGTCCGACCTATTTCCTTAAATTACACAAAGTCAAGGGTTTGTCCCCTTCTTTGTGCAAAAGGTTTACGAGGTCGGCCTTGGCTAACCATTTCCTTAAACTACACAAAGGGTTTGACCCCTCTGTTGCACAAAAAACTTACAAGGGACAACATGCCCGACCTGTCAACTATTCTTGTAAATTACACAAAGTCAAATAATTTACAAGGTCGGTCACAGGGTACGACCTTCACAAGTTATTAATTACACTACCTAGCAAAATTATTCCTTGCCCACGCATAAGCATTTAAAGCAAAGTCTTGCCCACGTGCGAGCACTCGAAACCTTGCCCACAAGTAAGCAATCAGCCTCGCCCCACGCAAGTGCTTAAAGCCTTAAGCAAGCAATTAAATACTTGCTCATGCGAGTACACATGGCCACTCCCAAGCAATTAAGTAATCTAATTGATATAATGAAGCCCTCAGATCTACATAAGTTCGGGCTTATTACTTAAATAAGCTCGACTTATTCTTTGTTTAAACATGAGCTCGGCTTGTTATTGCTCAACATCAAGCTTATTACCAATGTTAAGCTAGAGTTCATCACTTAACATGAGCTAAGCCTATTATTACACAACATAAGCTCGTGCTAACTTCTCGCAAACAAAAGCTCAAGCTTATTAATTAATAGGCTCAGCTTATTCTTTTTTTAAATATAAGCTCGAGCTCATTACTCAACATGAGCTCAACTTATTTCTTCCTCAACATAAGTTCTGGCTTATTAAACATAAACTTGAGTTTATCACTTAACATAAGCTTGAGCTCATTACTTAACATGAGATGAGATCCGCTTATTATTTCTTAGCATAAGTTTGGACTCATTCCTTACTTAACACATGCTCTTGTTATTTTCCTATAACATTGATAAGTACGTTTTTCGTACTTATCTTGGTCTTAAATTTAGACAATTGTAAGTGATTCAAGATATGATATTGCTCATTATATGTTTATTTTGTTTGTTTTAGGAAAAAAATCAATTTTGAATGCGTTTGGATGCAAAACGGAAAAAATGGACTAAAGCCGTACAAAAAAGGGACAAAGTGGGACTCAAGTGCAACTTCCAAAAAATTGAAGAACTCGAAGTGACATAAATGGAGACATGTATTGCACAATTAAAAACACAAGGACCAATTTGATTTATTTGAGAAACTGAGTCTTTAAACATAACCCTACTTAGTGTAATTGGGCCTTGAATTAATTGATATATATATATAATATATACACACGGCAGAAGGGGGGAGCCAGACAGAAAATTGTAGAGAATTTTGAAGAGAGGTCTAGGCTGGTGATTGAAAAAACGGAGGCTGAATTTATGAGAATTAGAGGCAGCCTAGTGTATTAAAAAAAAGGAGAAATTGGTTGGATTTGGTGGTGGAATATTGGAGACAATTTAAAGGGTAATCTTACTTTTTCCAAGAAGTAGTCAGCAACTTTTTGAACTAATTGGTAGGGATAGGCTGGTGGTGAATATAATTGGGGAAATTGACTGCTGGGAGGAATTATTAGGAGAAGTGGTCCGTTGGAATAAATTGGGAGTCTCGGCTGAAATAGAAAAAGACCGGAAAGTTGTTAATTGGTAAGGTGACGACTGGAGCTATTGGAAAGGGGAAGAAGACAGCTTCTTTGTAGGAGAAAAAGAGGCAGTAGACAGTTGATTTAAAGTTCAAACAGGCTTAACTCAATTTATTTCGCGATTCAATCGGGTGATGATTTTCCAATTCTTTGTGTTTGATTTATATATTAATATGCTAGGCTAATTTAACTTATGTATTGGATGAAGATGAAACTTGTCGTTTATTTATTTCAATTCAAAAACTAGTAGTTTAGAAATTTCTTCTGTTGTCTTGATTGATTTTGCATGCTTTATTGTTATTATTTGATTGATTGGCCACAATTAAATATATCGTTACTTGTTGTAGTCTTGGAAAAGTCACAATAAGTTGGAACATTGCATGATCAACACATGAATACTAGATGTTAGGAATAATACTATGACATGTGCAATCTAATTGGTAATTGTGATTTAATGCGTTCTAAACATTCGTATTCGGACTAGGAATAGATTCGTTTCATGTTTGAGATAGATTTAATTTATCTTGGAAAAGAAAATTAATTGTATGTGAATTATCGATTGTCAAGAAACGCATGAATGATTTAAATTACGAATTGTTGAATTGAGATAGGTGATAACAAGTGGATTCGGATTCCAATACATGCTCTCCATTCATATTTTACTCCCAAACATTTGTTTTTATTTAATTTTTATTTATTGCAATTTTTTAGAATAGATAGACAAACAAACCATCTTTTTATTTTAATTGTTTTCAATAATTGAGTCGACGATAAACTAGTAATTAGGACTAAACATTATTCCTCGTGGGAACGATACTCTCAACTCATCACAATTATTACTTGTCAACGAACCCGTGCACTTGCGGGAATCGAACCGAACAAGTTTTTGGCGCCGTTGCCGGGGAATAACGGATTTAGTATAATTATTAGTTTACCTTTAATTCAATTAAATTTTGATTTTTAGTTTTTAGTTTTCATTATTTTTATTTTTATTTTTACTTTGTTTTGGTTATTCATAATTCCTTATTTTTCTCTTCACGTACATTGGTCATTAAGTAGTATATGCTAGGTTTTAACGAGCCTGAACTATTACCAATAGATCCTGAAATAGAGAGAACCTTTAGACAACGTATAAAAGAACAAAGAGAAAACAGGGATATGGCAAATAATCAAAATCAAAATCAATTGCCACTTGCTCCTCATGAGCAAGAAGTGCAAATTCAACCAGGAGCAGTTCACGATAATGCTCAAGCGCTGGTTGGGGATTATGTAAATCCTGCGCCCGCCCCTGTACAACAAACTATTGTTTATCCACCATTCGGGCAGGCAAATTACCACCTTAGACCTGATGTCATAAATTTATTTCAAAATCATCAAGACATCAAGTTCTTTGGTAAGGCGACTGAAAATCCGCATGAGCACATTCAAGCCTTTTTAATGCTATGCGATGTAATCAGTCACGAAGGGATGTCAGCAGACGCTTTTCGAATGCGTTTGTTTCCCCATACTTTAAAAGATAATGCTAGGGAATGGCTATGCTCATTAGCTCCTGGAAGCATTGTATCTTGGAATGATATGGTGCAAAAATTCACCATGAAATTTTTCCCTCCATCTCGAGTTCTCCAAATCAGAAATGAAGTTCACACTTTCAAACAACGAGACCTTGAGAGTTACCCTGAGGCATGGACGAGATTTAAGGACTATTTTAGAAAGTGTCCAAATTTGGACATACCAAAAAATGCTCAGGTTTACATCTTTTATTTAGGATTGCATCCTGAATACCGCAATATGCTTGATGCTTCGGCAGGGGGATCAATAATGAGATTAGATATTGACCGAGCACATGAACTATATGAGAGAATTGCAGAGAACCAGGCAATGTGGCCTACTGAAAGGGAAATTCCAAGGAAGGCATCTGGTATCCACAATGTCGATGTAGTTACACAATTGGCAGCTCAAATGGAAGTTCTATCAAAAAAGCTAGACAATTTAACTCGACCTGTGCACATGGTGCAACACCCAACACCAGTTTGCGAAGGATGCGGGGCAGATCATGTTACAGCTATGTGTCCTTTAGCCTCAACACATGGAATGCAACATGAGGAGGTCAGCTATGCCCAGAATTTTCAGAAGTATCAAAATGACCCCTACTCCAATACATATAATCCTGGGTGGAGGAATCATCCTAATTTCTCTTGGTCTAACAATCAAAGTCAGGTTCACGAAGGAAACTTTCAAGCAAAACCACCAGGTTTTCAACATCAACAATCACAACAACAACAACAGCCAAGGAAGCCATTGTTGGAAGACATGTTTGCACAGTATATGGCAAAGACTGAACAAATCTTTCAAAATCAACAGGCAGCTATAAAAAATTTGGAAAACCAAATGGGACAGATGGCTGTGGCATTAACAAGCAGAAATCAAGGAGCATTACCAAGTAACACTGAGAAAAATCCTAAGGAACAGGTAATGGCAGTGGAAGCTATAAATTATGCAGTTATTGAGACACCTTCAATCACAGCTGCACCACCTGTTAAAGCATATGTGCCGCCTATTCCATTTCCCCAAAGGCTTCGAAAGCAGCCAAAGAATGAACAAATCCATGCCATTACTATAAGGAGTGGAGTTCAACTACCAGAGATCACTGTGAAGAAGAAAGGAACTGATGGGGATCAAGTAACTCAAATAGACAAGGAACAAGTAACTCAATCTGAGGAATCAACAAATGCAAATGCAAATGAAAAAGAACAGTTAGAGATTCCACAAGGTAAGGCACCTACTGCTGTTAATCAACACACAACTCTAGTCCCATTTCCTCAAAGGTTGCAGAATACTAAGTTGGAAAAGCAGTTCAAGAAATTTTTGGATGCCCTCAGAAAACTGCATATTAACATCCCATTCATTAATGCCATAATGCAAATGCCAAATTATGCGAAGTTTCTGAAAGAGATATTGACAAAAAAGAGGAAGTTGCCACAAGATGAAGAAGTGACATTGACCGAAGAATGTAGTGCAATCCTACAGCATAAGCTCCCCCCTAAACTAAAAGATTCAGGGAGTTTCACTTTACCTTGCTCCATAGGAAATTCACACGATTTCAATGCTTTAATTGATTCTGGAGCAAGTGTTAACTTAATTCCGTTGTCTATTTATAGAAAACTAGGATTGGGGAATCCTAAAGAAACTTCAATAATCTTGCAGCTGGCTGATAGGACACTCAAGCACCCTTACGGAGTGATTGAAGATATGCTAATCAAAGTTGGAGATCTGATCTTTCCAGCTGATTTCATCATTTTGGATATAGAGGAAGATCAGAACATCCCGGTGATCCTAGGAAGACCATTTCTAGCAACTGGACGAGCTTTAATGGATTTTGAAAAGAGTGAAATAATCCTAAGAGTGGAGGAAAAACAACAAAGTTTCAGCATGAATAATGCACTCAAACAACCTTCATATATTGAGGAATGCAAAAGGATTGACCTCAAAGAAGAGGAAGACTGGAAATGTCACAAGACCAGGAAAAGAGAAAATGGATATGGTGGATTGGTTGGAAGGGATAAAAATGACAATTTGATAGTGTGGAGGTTGAAGCATGACCAAGAGAATCTCTGCATGTGCAAAAAGTGCAGGGCTGAAAACTCTCTTTTCAAGCCACCCTAAGTAGCCAAAATATCAAAGTCAAGCTAATGACTATAAACAAGCGCTTGTTGGGAGGCAACCCAATTTTCTTCTCTTTTATTTATTTAGCTTTATATGCATTAGTTTGATCTATTTATTTATTTATTTGATTTATTTATTTATTTATTTTTACGTCTTGATCCAGTAACACTTCTAATGCCTGAATTTCATTTTTGCCTTGATAGGACTGATTCTGCAACAGGAAGATGATCAGGGAACTTTGGGAATGCATATCTCCATCACATTCAGATTGATCAGGGAAGTCCTTTAACCTCTCCTAGTTATACTTTTTATATACTTGATCTGATACATTGAGGATAATGTATATTTTAAGTTTGGGGGCGGGTAGTCCGTTTTTCTGATAAAGTTTTCTTTTTATTCAGCATGTATTCAAAAAAAGAAAAAAAAAATGAAAAACTTGTTGACATGTATATTGCCTAGGATATAGTATGGATCAAATTTTGCTTTGATTTGAATTTTGTACAGCATGAAAACAAGAATTTTATGAACTAGTTACTACTTGCTAGATTTCATCTTCACGCGCACATAGCCATTGTTGGATTATTACTTGTGTAGGGATTTGTTTAATACATGTGGGGCAAGTTTATGCAATCTGAACTTAGGAATGACTGGATAATCCCTAAACTTAGATGATGAGACATCCCAACCTTTAAAACTTAGAAACTAAACTTGCTCAAGAGCAGTTTGGGGGTGGAAAGAAGTGGTGAAGGTAGGTTTGAACTTTTAAGGGTCTGTAGTTCCTGAAATGTGTCATTGGTTGAAGAGGTAGTCAACGAGTATAAACCATTGCCGGCATAAAAACAGAAAAATGCTGAAGGTCTTATTCTACTCTTCAAATGCCTTTTTGACTCGAGTAATTAAGTCCGAGGGGTCTTTCAAACCTGGTGCCCTAAAGTCGTCTGGCTTGGGAGCCACCGACCTAAAGCTCGCTACAGGGGTCAATTAGAAAGCAAGTACGGAGAGTGGACTTACACATAAGACAATAACACATCTTTAACATTTTGATGTTGACTGTGTGACTCGAGTAATTAAGTCCGAGGGGTCTTTCAAACCTGGTGCCCTAAAGTCGTCTGGCTTGGGAGCCACCGACCTAAAGCTCGCTACAGGGGTCACATAGAACGCAAATGAGAAAAGTATTGCACAAAGATGGTAAAAGACATGGATATAAAAAGAAAAAGTCATCCAAAAAAAAAAAAAAAAATTGTTTGGTATAAGCTTGTTGATTGAGACTTTGATACTAAAGGCATGGATTAGGGAACCACTTACCATTGATTGTTTGGGCAGACTTAGCTAATTCTGATCACCTGGTGTGGAAAAATGCAAATCTTTGATGTTTAGAAACCACATGAATAGAAGAAACCTTGGGTTTCGAGAGAAAAGTAGTAAGTTGTGATCATCCATGAGTGATGCAAGGAAAATCATTAGATAAATAGGGTTGACCACATAGGTTTTGGGCTTGATATTGCATAATGAGCTACACGGTTTTAAGTATATCTTTGCATGAGTAGGAGTTTGACATTGGCTATTCACACACACACTTGAAAATCTGGCATGGGATAACTAGAATTATTTTGCTATATTGTTCATAACTCTTGCTGAATTGCAAATTGATCTGGATTATTGAGGCATATGGTATACATGTTGATATAAAAAATATATATATATTTGTTCTTTGCTCTTTTGATTCATTAGTTTTATTCTATCTTATTCGCGGACGAACAAGAGTTTAAGTTTGGGGGATTTGATAAGTACGTTTTTCGTACTTATCTTGGTCTTAAATTTAGACAATTGTAAGTGATTCAAGATATGATATTGCTCATTATATGTTTATTTTGTTTGTTTTAGGAAAAAAATCAATTTTGAATGCGTTTGGATGCAAAACGGAAAAAATGGACTAAAGCCGTACAAAAAAGGGACAAAGTGGGACTCAAGTGCAACTTCCAAAAAATTGAAGAACTCGAAGTGACATAAATGGAGACATGTATTGCACAATTAAAAACACAAGGACCAATTTGATTTATTTGAGAAACTGAGTCTTTAAACATAACCCTACTTAGTGTAATTGGGCCTTGAATTAATTGATATATATATATATATATATAATATATACACACGGCAGAAGGGGGGAGCCAGACAGAAAATTGTAGAGAATTTTGAAGAGAGGTCTAGGCTGGTGATTGAAAAAACGGAGGCTGAATTTATGAGAATTAGAGGCAGCCTAGTGTATTAAAAAAAAGGAGAAATTGGTTGGATTTGGTGGTGGAATATTGGAGACAATTTAAAGGGTAATCTTACTTTTTCCAAGAAGTAGTCAGCAACTTTTTGAACTAATTGGTAGGGATAGGCTGGTGGTGAATATAATTGGGGAAATTGACTGCTGGGAGGAATTATTAGGAGAAGTGGTCCGTTGGAATAAATTGGGAGTCTCGGCTGAAATAGAAAAAGACCGGAAAGTTGTTAATTGGTAAGGTGACGACTGGAGCTATTGGAAAGGGGAAGAAGACAGCTTCTTTGTAGGAGAAAAAGAGGCAGTAGACAGTTGATTTAAAGTTCAAACAGGCTTAACTCAATTTATTTCGCGATTCAATCGGGTGATGATTTTCCAATTCTTTGTGTTTGATTTATATATTAATATGCTAGGCTAATTTAACTTATGTATTGGATGAAGATGAAACTTGTCGTTTATTTATTTCAATTCAAAAACTAGTAGTTTAGAAATTTCTTCTGTTGTCTTGATTGATTTTGCATGCTTTATTGTTATTATTTGATTGATTGGCCACAATTAAATATATCGTTACTTGTTGTAGTCTTGGAAAAGTCACAATAAGTTGGAACATTGCATGATCAACACATGAACACTAGATGTTAGGAATAATACTATGACATGTGCAATCTAATTGGTAATTGTGATTTAATGCGTTCTAAACATTCGTATTCGGACTAGGAATAGATTCGTTTCATGTTTGAGATAGATTTAATTTATCTTGGAAAAGAAAATTAATTGTATGTGAATTATCGATTGTCAAGAAACGCATGAATGATTTAAATTACGAATTGTTGAATTGAGATAGGTGATAACAAGTGGATTCGGATTCCAATACATGCTCTCCATTCATATTTTACTCCCAAACATTTGTTTTTATTTAAGTTTTATTTATTGCAATTTTTTAGAATAGATAGACAAACAAACCATCTTTTTATTTTAATTGTTTTCAATAATTGAGTCGACGATAAACTAGTAATTAGGACTAAACATTATTCCTCGTGGGAACGATACTCTCAACTCATCACAATTATTACTTGTCAACGAACCCGTGCACTTGCGGGAATCGAACCGAACAAACATAACCATCACGTCACATCACATCCTATCAAAACCACGATATCTCATTACTGTGCATCCGTCTCTCCTCGAATTCGATACGGGATACACAGGGGCTTATGATGAGTACATGACCCCGAACACTACGTTAGCATGTATGAATAAAACTTCAATCCCCAAGTCCTTATGTTCGGGATAGTTCGTCCAACATAGGTGTTATGCAATATGAACTTACCTCGAGAGGTTGGAGACGAAATCATTGAATACCATTTGAAGAATCACAAGTCAAAACACATGGAAACATCCACTTGAAATCATGATATGAATGGAATCACGCTGAATTAAGGAATCAAACGAGAGGCTTGAACACGTGATTACACATTGTCCTAAAAGTACATTTGCTCCCTCTCGTTCGAGATGCTTAAAGGATTAGATAGAAAATGCTTTAGCGGATTAATCAAGCCTTCAAACCATGTTTTTATTAAGCACTAATAATCCATGGAAAAGGAACAAAAAACAATTGAAAAATGAGTATTGATTTTGGTGAAAAATGGCTTCTATATTTTATGGATGTTCTCACTCATATTTCATATATGAATTGATCAATATAACATCCTTTATATAGAGATTAATCCACCTTTTATGAAAGTACACACCTTTTAGACAAAATGGCACCTTTTGGTGCAAAAAACCAACTTAGGCACCAAAAGGTGCCTTTCAGAACCACCACGCAATCGCGCGGTACAAGGCTCACGCGATCGCGTGATGCCTCTTTATTTTGAACAAATTCAAATCCGTTCAACCACGCGATCACTGAACCATGAACCACGCGATCGCGTGGTTCATATTTTGGCCTCTTATGTTCCTGTTTTTCTCATTCTTTTGTCTTCCTTATCAATACCTCTTTGTATTGATTTAATTGTGTACTTCATCTTATCATCTTTAAATATTTGAACAACCATTTGGAAACACAATTTTCCAACAATCCCCCACTTGTTCAAATAATTTCACCAACTCATTTTATAACGGTGTTATGCATAAAGTAAGGTATCTTTCGATTTAAACCTTACCTTAGTGTAAACGTCGCAAAGTATTATCGAAATCCCGGGTAGCCTTAGCTTTGAACCCGTTATTCCATGTGGCAATACCGGCAACATCACACACACAACACTCAAAGTCTTTTGTTCCACACAAGTTTTTGCTTTAGTGCGTTAATGGCCTTGCGCCTATCCGATTCGTGAACTTTTCAGAAAGTAACTCCAAACTTTCCTTGAAGCGGCACCACTTCTAAGTTCATATAGGTGAAGTTCTTCCAGCATCTTTGTTACATTTAAAGATACTTGTAATTCTGAACTTCATTAAGAGTTTTAAAACTCAGCCCTCCAACTGTAACAACCAACACTTTTAATCTAGAATGAGGTATGTTTTGATAAAGTGTTGAAACTATCCACTTATCGAATGACTTGTTGTTACCCTTTGAACCCGTGAATTACTCATTTCGTAATGACAGGTAGGGTTGCCATCATTGACGGATCTTTTATAAAGGAGTTTCACCTCATCCTACTCGATTATGTTCTTATGATTTTACATAAGATATAAAGTCAAGTTTTAACTTAACTTTTTCACAAGTTATTGAATCACTCTTTGATTCAATTTATGTCTAAACTTCTTTAGAATATTTAAACGTGATCACTTCTCAATTATTTGACAACACTTGTCAAATATTTCACAATATTTTGTAGTCTATTTTGTGCACTTTATAGACTTCAAAATAATATCACTTTAAACTTTATTTAAAGTTTAGTTGTACTACCCCCACACTTATAGGGTAGACTCAAAAATTATTCTTTCACTCAATGAAAGAAACTAACTTTAGATTACAATTTATTTACTTCATAAAATAAATAGTTTTTCGCAATTCTTTCACTCAATTGAAAGAAATAGAATCGTAATTCCATGAACACAATTGTTCTACCAATAATTTAATTGTCTCCTCAATGAGTACAATAAATATTTTACAATATTTGTTTGAGTGTTACCCCCACACTTTGGGATAATCTTCAAATTTCTCAATTTCATTTAAGTGAATGATTCTCTTTGTGAACCACAATGTTCAATAATAATTCATATTCACTTGTATGTTTCATATTATTACTCTCCATTAGTAATAATGCTTTCCACATATACATGATATCAACCATTGATATCAATATCAATTAGATAGACTCATTCTATCATATCATCTTGCATACTTTCTCAAATTATATAATAATCAAACTGGATTATACACAATAGTATGAAATAAGATGATAACAAATTATTTAATTTTATTTCTATACCTATTTGTTCATTTTTAATATTATTTCATTAATAAATAATATTTACAATTTCGTTACTGCGACCGTTGACGTTCGTCGATCAACGGTCAACGACCGACGGGGTCAACGTTCTAGCTGGACTTCTCAACTGGATCCGTCATTGCATTTAGTGAACCATTTATATAAGCAGAGCGAAGTGAGACGAGTCAGGTTTCATAGACTAAACTATTTCTTATTGCATCAAAACAAAATCACGAGCTTTGCGCGCGCGCGCACAAAAACTGTCCCCATTTTGATATGCAACTGGACAAATTGAAAAGGCTCACTCTCAAAAAAGTGACTTCATGCATACACACACAAAAACTGTCCCCACTTTGGTATGAATCTGGACAAATTTAAATGGCTCGCTCTGAACAAAGTGGCATCCAAATTTCAGAACATATGAACAAGCATGAAGATAGATAAAAGAAGAATTACCCACTCAAGATTTTTAAGTTTTGTCCCAATAAAATACATAAGACCTACCATGGATTGAGCCACATCTACATCACTTGCTCAATAAAAAATTCTAGAGACATCAATTTTACCTCAAAGCTTAACTCGTTTGTTTTTAAAAAATTGGAGAACGGGGCCGAGCAAATCGGGACGCTGGAAAACTGTCCCCGCCTCGCCTAGATCGAGTAAGAGTTTTCTTGCCCCGGATCCGCCCCCACAGCCCCATTTATACGGGGCGGGGCTCTCCCGGGTCTCGATTTTCGCAGTTCATTTTGTCATCCCTAATTCAAAGGTCACAAAAAGGCTTTTCTTTATAACAGTCTCATCAACAAGATAAAGGTAAGAGTTAAAGGTTCTCATAAAACATGTTCTTAGTTCCATGCCTATATTCCTTTCTTCAAGTTATGGATCCTCCATTATGTGTCCTCACATGTATTGAAAGATTACTTAATTCATATTTTTTAGGGATGCTGATTCACACAAACAGATATAATGGTCTTCTTGGAGCAAGATGTGTTTTCCTTATATGGAGAGGGTATTGATTGTAGAAAATCTGCAGAACTTAACAAGGCATTTGATTGTAGGCTTTGGTGGAAGTTTAGAGCAGAAGAATCATTTTGAAGTTGGGTGATCAAAGCCAAATATTGCAGAAACAAACATAATTCTATGGTTCAATTGAAACAAAAAGATTCACCTTCATGGAGGAGAATTCTAGTTGTAAGACACATTGTGGAATCGAATGTTTCCTAGAATATTGGAAGGGGTCACATATCCTTTTGGTAATGACTGAATTCTAGACCTCTTTCAAATTTCTATCCTTCTGCAAATCGGGACAACAAATATGTGAAAGGCTTCATGATCAATGAAGGTTGGGATATCTCCGAACTCAAACTTAATCTACTTGAAATTAAAGTGGATGATATTAAGCAGATTCACTTCAGGTATAAACCTGATAAAAAATTTTGGACTCAGACTTCATCTAGGGATTTCACAATCCAATCTTGCTTGGAATTGCTCAGAGTGAAAAGCATCACGCATGCCTCATATAAAAAGGTCTGTCAGCAATATATACCTCTTAAAAAAAATTCTATCTTCAACTAGAAAGTTTGGCACAAATTCATTCCTAGTGATTAAATTTTGAAGCACAAAATGAACATGCAAGTTCCACGAAGATGTCAATGTTGCCACAGTGAGGAAGGTCTTGAACACGTTTTTAATCAATGGAAGAATAGTAAAGAAAGTGTGGAAAGATTTAAATCAAGGCCATGGGGTTCCCAGTAATAAATCTTGTATGCCTATTATTCTATTCCAACATTGGAAATTTTCACAGGCTAAAGTGGTGAATAAGAGCATCCAAGAAATCATTCCTCTCCTTACATTTCGGTATCTGTGGTTCGAGAGAAGTTTAGCGAAGAACCAGGTGTTCTTATGCGCTCTACAAGGGTGATCAAGAGAGTTAAAATGATATTGCACAATATTCTGTGCTAGTTTGAAGAATATTAAAAATATGCAGACACACAGTAATCCTAACATTGTCAAATGGTTAAAGCCAAAATAATCAATTTTGATGGTAACCTAAAAAGGAACAAACATGCTGCTGGAGGGGAAGATAATATTGGATGCTATGAATATTATGGAGAAGCTACTATTTTAGAGGCTGAACCAAAAGCCACTACAAGAACTACATTAATATTTGGGTTGATTCCAATTCTAAGGTTGGCGTTGATATCATAAACAAAGAGGGCAGGGGTTCATGGAAGATACAATACATCATTCAATCCAGCATTCACTATAAACTTGATAAAAACATCATCGTCACACACATTTGGATAGATTGAAATAAGGTTGCGGATTGACTCGCGAATACTGGATACAGAGAGAAGAGTTTCAAGACATTAACTACAAGAGAGTTCATGGGATTAGGAAAGGCTGAAGCTTGCCTTGATAAAACTGGAATGTGCAACGTTAGAGTGTAAGGCCGCAACATGTGAAGTTTTCTATTTCCGTAAAATAGTTTTCGAAGTCTTGTTAAGTTGTAATTGCGTTGTAATTAGCATTGTTGTCCTATAGCACTGTTGAGGTTGCGCAATTGCTAATTGTTTAGGTTTTGGTGTCGATCAAGTGGGTTGGTTTGTAATCAAAATGGAATATACAAGATATTCAGGATTGTAAAAATAAAATCTGTAACAGTCGTGTAAACACACACCAGTAGTAGCCACACCGAGAAAGGGCCAGCCACCACACTACAACCGCCATCTCCACCTACACAAACACCGTTATCACCACCGACAAAACAACCGCCCAATGATGTGCTCACAGTGCGATGTAGTTGCATGCTTACAACGTCTCAGATCGATGTCGAAGCAGCAATAAAGAGAGTGGGTGCTTCACAACAAGGATATATGGTAGAAATTTGGGATGTCGAGAATTGAAATTTGGAGGGATGGGGTGAGGTGGGTGGGTGGATTTTTTATACTTCCTCCGCATCACAAAGATAGTCAACTTTTTTTTTAGAGTAAAGTTAATATTTTTTGTTTCATTTTGCTCTTATTTAATGTGTTTTTTATTAATCTAAATAAATTTATATTCTTTCAATTTTGTGAGAAATTATATAAATTTATTAAGTATATCCTCCTATATTATAAGAGGTGCTTTTTTTTTTTTTCTATTCATTTTTGGTATGTTGCATTCACACTTGAGAGTCAACATGTTATCTTCTTCTTTCTGTTAGGTTTCTTACTATTATATACTATGTGCATGTAGAGACAAAAATATATATAAATTAATTAATTAATTAATTAATTAAAAAAAATAGAATTTATTTTCCTTTTTATCTGATTTGGCAAAAGTAAAAAAAAAAAAAAAATTATTATACTCATATGATTTTGCTTAGTCTATGTTGCTTTCACAACTTAAAATTAATTATCTGTTTTAAAACACACACACAAACACAAATAAATAAATAATTTTTTTAAAAAAAGAGAATTTATTTTCCTTTTTATCTGATTTGACAACAGTAAAAAAAAAAATAAAAAAAAATATAGAAGAGTCACTTCAAAGATTGCTATTCATTTTTGGTTAGTTGCTTTCACACCTTACCTTAAAATTAATTATCTGGTTTAAACACACACAAAAATAAATAAATTAAAAAAAAAAGATAATTTATTTTCCTTTTCATCTGATTTGGAAACAGTAAAAAAAATACAAAAAAAAAAAACAGATTTTTATTTATTATATTCATATGATTTTGCTTAGTCACAAGATAAAAATATTTTAGCAAAAGGGAAAAAAACATAAAATATGAACGTGTAGGTTGAGGATATCTAGACCATATTACGCTTCTCGGTGAGATAATTGATATAAATGTAGGTGTATTTAAACAAGATACTGAATATTCTAATTATATATTTGTTGACACAAGTTATAAAATACAAATTTCTTTCAAATACTTTTCAAATAAGCTATTTTTGTGCACATCCTCTAAAAATCCGACTAGAATAACGCAAATAAATTCGACTTGAAAACGGGTCTCGTACATCGTACGGGTCCTTCACTAGTATTAGGAGAAGTGGTTGTAAAATTTATGTTTCCAATATCATTAATTAATATTTTTTAATATGTGTGAAAATGAGTTGTCAAGTTGGGAATTATTTTTGTGGGACTGGGGAGTAATAAATCTGTATTAATTAAATTAATTATTCTTAATTAGCACCTGACTTATATAAAGTTAAAACTAATCTCCCTTGTAACCTTGTTTATGAAAACTAGTCTTTAAATGTAGGTTTTTAAGTAATTTCCCGAAGTTTTTCCTTCTCCTCTTTGGAAGCTCGAGAAATAGATTCCGGCCCAAAGCCCAAACTTGGCATATGTTTACCAGCTTCGTCTTCACCCTTGGGTCCCAATTTCGACCGCGCTATGAAACCCTAAATCTTTCGTACATTAAACGTACAGGTATTCTCTCTTATTTAACCAAAAACAGCATGCTTTTTAGGTTTACAACTTGCAATAAAATCAGTTGTATTTTCAGGCTTCCTTTAATTCTTCACAGAAAAGAACCAAACAGAAATTCCTCCCGATTCTCGAACCGAAACCCCTTTTCTTACACACAATTATCTGGGTAGTGTTTTTTTTTTTGGCTGGGTTTATTTAATTCTTTGAGTCAGAATACAGGGACTTGCTTTTTTGTGAAAGCAGTCAATTTACACAGTGGGTGTTTAGCAATATTGGATTTTTCCTCCGGAATTGAATTTATAATCCCCGTTTGTTTTACAATAATACTGTTGTATTTATAGAAGTATAAGGCTTCTTGGTTTGTTCGACTGAGGTTGTATTAGTAGAATTTCGTTAAAAATATGGGTGAAAAAGATTTTGATTATGACAAAATCCGGAATATGTGCATTCTTGCCCATGTGGATCATGGCAAGACGACGTTAGCTGATCATTTAATTGCTTCATATGGTGGGGGTGTGCTCCATCCGAAGCAAGCTGGTAAACTTAGATTTCTGGATTATTTAGATGAGGAACAAAGGCGAGCAATAACAATGAAGAGTTCCTCTATTGCTCTAGTATACAAAGAGCACTCCATAAATTTAATAGATTCGCCTGGCCACATGGATTTTTGCAGTGAGGTTTCCACGGCTGCGCGGTTGAGTGATGGTGCATTGGTATTAGTGGATGCAGTGGAGGGTGTCCACATTCAGACCCATGCAGTGCTGCGACAAGCTTGGATTGAGAAGTTGACCCCGTGTTTAGTTTTGAATAAGGTTGATAGATTGATCTATGAACTGAGATTGAGCCCCATGGAGGCATATAATAGGTTGTTGAGGATTGTGCATGAAGTTAATAGCATAATGAGCACATATAAGTCAGAAAAATATTTGTCGGATGTGGACTCTATTCTTTCAGCAGCTTCAACGGGTGACATTGTGGATGAGAATTATGAGTATCCAGAGGATGACGAGGAGGAGACGTTTCAACCTCAGAAGGGGAACGTCGTGTTTGCATGTGCCCTGGATGGATGGGGATTTAGCATTCCTGATTTTGCAGAATTTTATGCTACGAAGCTCGGTGCAAGTTCAGCTGCATTACAGAAAGCATTATGGGGTCCTCGATATTTTAATGTCAAGACCAAGATGATTGTTGGTAAGAAGGGACTTGGTAGTGGAACCAAGGCTAGGCCCATGTTTGTGCAATTTGTGCTCGAGCCACTTTGGCAAGTTTATCAGGTTGCTTTGGAAACAGATGGTGATCGAGGTGTACTGGAGAAAGTTATCAAGTCATTCAATTTATCAGTACCTGCACGCGAACTCCAGAACAAGGACCCAAAAACTGTGCTTCAAGCTGTCATGAGCCGTTGGCTCCCTTTATCGGATGCAATACTGTCTATGGTGGTTAAGTATATGCCTAATCCTGCTGCTGCTCAGTCTTTTCGCGTATCGAGATTGCTTCCTAAGAGAGAGATTTTGGATAATGAGAACAGCTCTGATGTGCTTGCAGAGGCCGAGCTTGTGAGAAAATCTGTCGAGGCCTGCGATTCCAGCCCTGATGCACCATGTGTTGCATTTGTCTCCAAGATGTTTGCCATCCCATGGAAGTTGCTTCCTCGTGGAGAGATTCTGAATGATTCTGCTGATGATGAAGAGTCAGGAGAATGCTTCCTTGCATTTGCCAGGATCTTTAGTGGGGTTCTCCGTGCAGGACAGAGGGTATTCGTGCTTTCTGCATTATATGACCCATTGAAGGGGGGCTTTCCGCAGAAGCATGTACAGGAAGCCGAGTTGCAATCGTTATATCTAATGATGGGTCAGGGGTTGGAACCAGTGACCTCTGCTAAAGCAGGGAATATTGTTGCCATTCGAGGGCTTGGCCAGCATATATTGAAAAGTGCTACTCTTTCATCTACAATTAACTGCTGGCCTTTCTCAAGCATGGTTTTCCAGGTTTCACCCACTTTGAAAGTTGCAATTGAGCCTTCAGATCCTGCTGATATGGGTGCACTCATGAAAGGCTTGCGGCTTCTAAACCGTGCAGACCCTTTTGTCGAGGTTAATGTTTCTTCTAGAGGAGAACACGTTCTTTCTGCTGCAGGAGAAGTTCACCTAGAGAGATGCATTAAAGATTTGAAGGAGAGGTTTGCAAAGGTGAGCTTAGAAGTATCTCCACCCCTTGTTTCTTATAAGGAGACGATTGAGGGAGAGATAACTAATCCATTAGAGTATTTAAAGTTATTGAGTGGAAGCTCTGAGTATGTTGAGAAAACAACACCAAATGGTAGGTGTGTTGTTAGGGTGCTGGTCATGAAACTTCCAACTTTACTTACTAAGTTGCTTGAAGAAAGTTCCGAACTGCTGGGAGATATCATAGGAGGCAAGTCTAGACAGGTTTGTAAAAACTTGGAAACCTCGAGAAGTGGAATTGTGGAAGATGAAAATCCAATCGAAGCACTCAAGAAACGGATGATGGATGCTGTAGAGAACGAGTTTTTGTCGGGAAATGCAGAGATGGACAAGGACCGGGTGGAAAAATATAGAATGTTGTGGCAGAAGTTTTTTAAGAGGATGTGGGCTTTAGGGCCGAGACAGGTTGGTCCTAACATTCTCCTTACTCCAGATATAAAAGGAAATAGCATGAATGGTTCTGTTCTTATCAAGGGCTGTCCTTCTGTATCTGATAGATTGGGTTTTGTGAACTTACATAGCAACAGTGATGCATTGGTCGAAGAGCTGTCTATAGAGAATCAAACGTTACTACAAGAAGCACAGAGTCTAGAGAACAGTGTTTTGTCTGGATTTCAGTTGGCTACTTCAGCTGGCCCATTGTGTGATGAATCCATGTGGGGTTTGGGTTTTGTTATCGAGGCTTATGTTTCTCCCATAGCTAGGCAGTCAAACGAGGATAATTCTTCTAGTCAGCAACCGGAACATCATGGAATGTTCACGGGACAAGTAATGACAGCAGTCAAGGATACCTGCAGGGCAGCTGTACTCCAGAGAAAACCTCGGCTTGTTGAAGCCATGTACTTTTGTGAACTGAACACACCAACTGAACACTTGGGATCAATGTATGCAGTACTTGCAAGAAGGCGAGCTCGAATCATCAAGGAAGAAATGCAGGAAGGATCTCCACTGTTCACCGTGCATGCCTATGTTCCTGTTGCAGAAAGCTTTGGCTTTGCAGACGAGCTGAGGAGATGGACCTCTGGCGCGTCAAGCGCTTTGCTTGTTCTCAGTCATTGGGAAGAACTTTCAGAGGATCCTTTCTTTGTTCCCAAAACAGAAGAGGAAATCGAAGAGTTTGGAGATGGATCAAGTGTGCTACAGAACACATCAAGAAAGCTCATTGATGCTGTGAGACGACGGAAGGGTCTTCCAGTGGAAGAAAAGGTGGTTCAGCATGCAACGAAACAGAGAACTTTGGCGCGTAAGGTTTAGGAGTTGCTGATGATACTAAGCACTAGCTTGTGCATCTGTAAGTTAATACATTCAATGTTCACTTTGCGGCAAAAATCTATATAGACATCAGTTCAGTTTTTCTAGACAAACTATAATTTTTTATGCTGTTTACATTTTTTTTTTGGGTCCCAGTCTCGTTGACAGAGTGGTTTTTCTACCAAAATATTGCCGCAGTTCCAGTTCCTTTACGACTCCTTTAAAAGTAGCCAGATTGCTCTCTTTGAAATGAACGTTGCTAGCCGATCGTTAAACCTTTTGTTTTTGTGATTCTGGTCACTCAAACCAGCATAAAATGACGTTCTGCAATAATCTTACGAATTCAAAGTGCCATTCGGCGACATTATCAATAAACTATTGACGAACGCAAATGACATCGTCTTGCGCTCAACTTTAATTGAGATTTTATAATGAAGTTATTATATAAATTTAATTCATTGTTTAAGAATCCAGCAATGAGGGAGAGATTTCTTTGCACTAGTTTTCGTATATTATCCCTTAATTATTTGTTTACCTTTAGTCGCAACACAAAGAACCTTCCCAAATCTAATGTTTATTGCATCATTCATATCCCAGAGTGAGTGAGTGGATAAATTCACTTATCGCCGAAGTTCATAATTTACAGACAATAAACAGCTTTATCCTTGATCAAATATCCCAATCAAATGTTGTTACTGTATGGCTAGAGCATCAGATACTCCATTATTCTTGGTGATCAAACTGAAAGATCCAACACAGACTTCCATTCTAGAGGCCAAGAGCAAGTAATTCTGCAAGAGCACCTTTCTTTGCGCTGACTTCCTCGTTCCTGCAACAACAAAAAATTAAGTCTGATAAATCAGGAAGTTAAATGATATAATCGTCAATGCTCAATAGATTCTCCAGTCTCAATGAGGTTGCTCCTAACTCAGCCACGCATTACTCAGTTACTTTGCAGGTACTGTCATAAATGGCTAATAATCTAAGAAATGATCTACAAAATTGTATCAGCCAGTGTTAAAAATTTGATTTTTATCAAAATCAAAGTCAACAATTAATCATAACCACATATTTCAGGTGTCCCACAACTTTTTAACTACACATTTCATCAACTTTTATCGAAACCTATTAAAAATCTGATTTTAATCTCTACTAAACATGGGCTATATTTCAACGGCATTTGCAAGAGAATAAGAAGCACATAAGGGAAGACGAAAAAGAAAAACAAGAACAGGGATATGATTTCAGGTATTCCACTTACATTCATCAAGTATTGGAAGGGATTTTTCCAGACAATTAGATTTGTATTCAAAAAAGGAATGAATATCCGGATACTGATATTTCAGATGATATGCAAATGGAAGACATCTTTGAAAGCAAACAATGTCTCCATCCACAAGCTGCACAAAAGTGGAATTTAATAAGAAAAGCATGTCCAAAGCATAATTATGATAAAGATTCTTAACAATTACCTTGGTAGATCGAAACGTGGAATATGGGTCGATGTGTTCACATACAACGTTAGCTCCAAACTTCATTTCCTGAATACAATGAAACAAAAATAAGATACTTCACATTTGGAATTAACAAAAAAGATTCAGGTTTATGGATGTGCACGTCTTTAACCAACATTTGAACCATTCCCAACAATGCAAGTCCATGAGCCTTGAAAATAATGACAGTAATACCCCACTTAAAACATGTAGAAAGCGGACGCTGTATACCAAAAATGTATAGGAAAGAACATGCACTGGAAGTAAAATGCTAAAATTATGACGTCGTTGTTAAACCTGAAACCATAATATATGCTAAACTTGTAATGCCCTTGTTAAACCATGAGACCAAGAATAATGCAGCTCAAGTCAATGCAGCCGTTAGTTTGATATGATGGATACATTGCTACCTATTACCTAACTACATGTTAAGTTTTTGTCTTCCTCTTGTAGAAGAATATATTCTAGGATGTACATTGTTCAGCACCAATTGTATTTAACACCACTCCAAGCGGTAGTGTGACATTAAATCATAGGTTCAATCATATACAAGGATATATAGTCTATTTAATAGGACCTATGATATGCTGACACCTAGATATCATTATTCTTCATACTAAGGTTTAGCAAATTCATTATCTTGAAGATTATCCATATGCATTATGGAACAAACCTCGTAAAGTTCAATCTCTTCATCGGGAGCATACCCAACCATTGCATTTAGCTTAGTGAATATATCAATCGGCTTACTAGTGGACTTCACGAAAAGTCTTCCGACATACCTGTCACCATAAAGAAAAGGATACGTGTCAAGAAACAAAAAACTTTAGCGTTCTGAAAATAGAAAACAGATATCGACTCTCTTTCCTTCTCCCTCTCCCTTCTTTCATCTATTTCTCTCTCTAGAAGTGAAGAAGCTGATGAATGATTACCTTAGCTCCTCTCTCTCAGGATCATAAAGCTTGAAAAACAGTAGAATGTCATCTTCTGCCTTGTTAGGTGGAGGAATAGGATTTAGATCCTAGATCATCACACAGAAAATCACCAACAATGTGGATAATTACTTATAATTGATAGTACTTTTAGGGCATGTTTGGTACTTGGACAACACAGTCAAGTGTACAATGGACTATTTTTTTCTTTTCAAACCTAGCAAATGCCACCAGTCCAGCATTCCAAACGCGCCGTTAATGTCTAAATTGGTAAGACTACGTCACTATGTTACCGGTCCAAGCTCTACTTCTAAGAACAACTTCAGCTCTTCATCAGAGGTGATATTAGATGCTTCCGTCAACTGTCCAATCTACAATTGAAGAAAATTTATGATTAGATTCAGCACAACAAGAACTCTATCAACTGTCAATATGCTGGATCAGCTTACATAATAAGTGTTAGGATATTTTTGGTCCTTTTAATAAGTTTTGAGAAAGTATTCTAATCTATTTGGCAGTTTTTAAATTTTTGAACTGATTTATTTTATTTTATTTCAATTATTGATTTTGATTAAGTAGATAGATTGAATGGAGTGATAAAAAGGGCTCAACATTTTTCTTCCAGCTTCCAGGAATTAACTTTAGGTAGCCAATGATGATAATGGTAGTGACTATTAGTTTAAAGGAAAACCAAGCAGTAGCTAGTGGTTGAAGAACTGATTATTGAAAAGGAAATGATGGAGAAAAGAACCAAATGGAAAAAAGTATAATGGATGTATAATATTCCGGTTTTACCTTTTGTACAATCATGATTGTTAGTCAACTACGATATGAAAAACTAAAATTTCATGTTAAGAAGTTGCACATGAAAGCGATTTTCAGAATTTACGAAACATAGATCAAGTGCCACTTGCTCTAATTACTAGGAATGTAATTTCCCAAAATAAGAACCTCGTCGTACAATGACTTATGTTAAAAATATATCAGAAGAGTAAAGCAATATAATTTATCAGCTGTAGAAGTACTCAAAAGCAAATAGAATGTTACTGTTTGGCCTTCCTCAACATGTGTCAATGGCCCATTAAGACGACGCATATGGTTCCGGTGTTTTGCCCAAGGCCAAAACCGTTGACAGTTCACCGGAACACCAAATTCTCTAGCAATTTTTTCCTGCATACAGCTTCACGATTAGACATTATCACAGTTGATTTTATATCTAAATAAAGGCAAATTCTAGGAACTTCATCTTGCTTGCCCATGTTCTAGTATAAAAGAAATACCGAAGGAACTTGTTGAAGATACAGATCATCATGGTAAGCCAACTAATGTAGAGATCAAAACTTGTTTTCACCCATTAATGAAAATTTGGTCCATTAGGACTTTGATGAAAAGAAAAAATCCAGCCTGCATGTATGGGTGTATTTGAAGGCACTATTTAGACAAATAAATGTGCCCTTTCTCTCATAGCTCAGGATTTTAGAAGAGGTGGTACAACATAATTAATAGAAAAGATCAATATTTTCTTGTCACCCATTTCTACTCCCACATCAAAGAATCAATAATGCCTAGTGTGTGATCTATACTAACACTCTAGAGGACTCTATGCAGAATGCGACATAATATCACAGGTACCTGAAAACTGTGGAAGTGTTCTGATTTTATCACGAGTCTAGCCTATCATATACATATGGTTACTTTTGGTGCACTGAATAAAAAATCAGTATAATAAATAAAAGGGATTATGGTCAATAAAGGTGGATAATAATCTTTGAATTTTTGTTTAAAAAATGCCACTTGCTATCTCATTTTTTTCCGGTCTCAACACACCTCCAACCTCCATATTATGATATGCATTTAGCTCCCGTTTGGTATAAACAAAAATTAGATTTAGTAGATTTTGATAAAAGTTGAGGAAATACGTGGTTGAAAAGTTGTGGATCTCATACAATGTGTGGTTAAAATTAAGCCTCTGTTTGTTAAAAACTTTTTGTTTAAAAACATGTTTTTTTATGTTTTCAAGGTAAGATGTGTGGTTGAAAAGTGGAGAGAGAAAATATGTGTGGTTAAGAAATGATTTAGGGAATTGTGTTGTTTAAAAACTTGTTTTTTTTGGGTTTGCCAAACAGATGCTAAATGTTGACTTTGAATTAGATTAAAATCTAGATTTTTAGTGGTATCAAACAAGGGCATAATAGTGCAAAAGATTATCTTTTGAATGAAAAATTAAAAAATATTATCCACCTTAATCCACCATAACATTATCTACCTAGTAATATCCATTTGTACTAAATTATTTAAATGGTTAATCCAGTGCACCAAACATAGGCTATATGCACAATGTTATGTAATATGACACGCAATAAAAAACATGGGCCATTATTCCTTTCCCGGAAAGGCAATATACTGCACTCATCATGAGAAGCAACTTTCCTTGATGATTCGATAACAAGGTTGATGATTTGAAATTCCTACTTGTCAAGAATGTGCAATCATAAATACTATAAACTCATTTGTTAGTGATGTGAATTTTTGTCCCATATTATCAAGTCTACAAAAGGACGTGTAAGAATATAACGTTTACCAACTATTGCTAGTTTCAAACAAAATAAAATGCCATATCAGAAATTTATACCTTTAAAACTTGAAAAGGTGCCTGTCTCTGAATATGAAAACTTTTAACTTTATCATGATCTACCAAGTCAAGATCTTTATGCCGATTGATATCTTCATCACATGCTACCTGGTTATGTTCATCATATTGTTCTTCAGTGAAGAAAGCCAACTCGTGATAGGCAATACACGCTCTCTTCAAGGAAAGGAAGAATGAATAGACTAACCTTTACAATCGTATATGCTTCATCATTTTCATTTTGGACCTTTTGTCCACCTTCACTCCAAAAGCTTTCCTGGGAAAGGCACTCAATGCAGTTAGGGCATATTAATGAAGCATATATGGAACATAACATCATAAGATAAACCTACATTGCACATTATTTTCTCCCTCTCACTTTCACGTATGTATACCAGCATGTAAGCATTTGAGCACTTTTGAGAATCATCGAGTCCAGAGTTTGTCTGCTAAAGAATGAAATATAAGCAATGGAAACTTAAAGGATCAACCTCGAACAAATAGAACAGTGAACAGATAATTACGTCTTTACTGCCGTACTGCTCCTCTATAGCTTCTTTGGCATCTACCTTGGTCACTTGTTCATCGTCAAATTTATACCTGGAAGCCATTCATATTTTACTAACCATGTGTATACAATCTCTGTATTTGCACATAAAAATTTCAAATGAATATAACTAAGCAATAGGAGGACCTGCATTACACATATAAATCTGATACAAAAAATGTCAGGTCACCTGGCATGTGAAATGCTATTTTTATATCTAAAACAGGTAGGTTATACAGACAGAACAATTATGACTATTATTACAATTTATAGAATGTACAACAAGAAAAAATATAAATGAAGCATATAAGTTCACCTAAATTGCCAAAAAAAAAAAAAAAAAAAAATTCTAAAACGTCCTAATTCATGTATTTCAAAGTTACGAAATTTTTCTTCTTCATTTCTAAATTCATACACGGCCTAACTAATAACTGATAAAACACCCATGTGGAGTCCGAATCCACCAACGGGGTAAAATTGAGAGTCGTGCATATTTAGGGACTGATACATTAGATGTCCTGTGATCAGAAATGTGATGATTTCCTTTCTTCTTATCTGAGGATCAGTAGCCTCATTTTTATATAGATCCAGCGAATGCTGCTAGATGGTGACAAGTACTTCCTATCATAATAAAATGTCCGTTTCACTATTTTCTCAAAAAAAAGAAAGAAAGAAAAAATCATCTGAACTCTATATGGATAGCTATCATGCTGACATGCGAAAACTGACTGAAATAAATGGGGAACTTTAAGGAAATAAATGTTTACCACTGATGAGAAAGATTTGGCCTTATAAAAGCACTATAGTGTCCACCTTGCATGCCACCACTATGGACTAAAACACTGTAATCAACCTCATAATATTTCAAGTAAAATGAAATGAGTAAACAAATAGTGAAGACTTTTAAAATCAAATAGAAAGTAGGCCAAGTGTAAATATGAAGATATGAATGAACTCCACATCAATAATGACTGTCTATAGAATATACAACATTACCTTCCCAATCTATCTAATAATAGAAAATATTTGCTTTCGATTAAAACATTAAACTGTGAAACTCAAGACATCAAATTTAATTTTTTGTGGAATATACATAGAATAAATTTCTATTAAGTGTCATTCTCAATTGCCGAGCAACGGGGAAGGGGTGGGAATTGGCCCCACAACATTTTGGACTTCTACGTGCAAATACAGAGATTGTATATGGTTACCATCTATTTTCAACTGCTTTAGAGATTTTTAATACATATATAATCCCCTCCCCCCTTCCCCAGCGTGAAAATCCTACTTCTGCCACTGATCATTCTGAAGGAAGACATGGTTCCCCCAAGCTACTACCTATTCAAAAAACAATCCTACACTTCCAACATAGAAGTATGTAAGCTCATTCAATGTAAATGATATGATGTTTCGAACAGGAAACAAGTTTCAACATTTCTGCAGCTTTATTAAAGAAATAGATGGTAGAATCGAGTATCCGTAGCCCGCAGACACAAAGTATGGACAACGTGCTGTAGTTCGGATTGTTGGAGACACAATTTAAACATAAAGAATGTTTCCTCTCTAATGTTAAAGCTTTTAGACGAGGTGATCAAAGGAAATGACCTGCGGTTCAAGTAACGCATCAAGCCATTGAGAAAAAGAAAAGATTTGGCTTGCACGTGATGGGATATGTTGAAGACAAAATTTATAAATATAATTATGTTCCTCTCGAACATCTTAAACTTTAGATGATGTGGTTCAACATGGATTATAGTTTCAACACCACCGATTACATATAGGTAACAAAATTCTTAAATTATGTCTACATAGGTTATTAAAGTAAAAAAAACAAAGTTCAGAGATAGTGATGGAGACAGTTATTTTATCTATTTTGGTATTGAAAATCAGATTTTCGAACTCATAAAGCTAGACATTAAGGAAATAGAAATCCGTAACCATAAGAACAGCAGCATTTATTACCTGTGAAGAGTGTAAAGGTTTCTGTCACCTCTTTCAGAATTTGGTGAAAGGTATTTGCCACCCTCTATATCCAGATCAAGTTGCAGGGGAAACTCAAAATAGTCGTTTAACTGCTTTAAGGAATGCGAAAATCTTATTTTTTAACAAGAGAACAAGTATCGACATAGTAATCATAGCGTAACGACTAATTCTTAAAATCCTTGCACTTAGAAGCTACTATATGATGTCAGATTTTGGAAGCTATAAAGGTAGATGAAAGAATGCAAGGTCAGAAGAGACCAGGATACAGCATTAGAACAATCGAGCAAAGAAACAGCACGATGGAGAATTCATTAGACATTCCTAATTGTTGAAATGTATATACCAATATTATAGTCTAGAATAGTTAGGGACTAGTTAGTAAATTATGTATAGTTTGTAGATCTATTTTATACTACTCTCTTGTACCCATTTCAACATTAAGATAATAAAGAATCTCTTTTTTCCTAATTACATGGTATCAGAGCACAGAAAACCCTAGTCCACTACTTTCGTGTCTGACCCGGCCTTGACCCGGCCTATTCCGGTGCCGGCGACTCCGCCGGAGACTACAGAGGAGGCCGACGACCTCATTCTCGGTCTGGGCAACCTTTTTTCGTGACTTTACAGACCTGCGCGAGTCTGTAGTGCGCGATTACTCGCGATTCCAGTCGGCTACCAGACCATTCCGGGGTATTCCGACGCCGACCCGGCCATTCCGCCGCCGACCCAGCCATTCCGACGCCGACCCAGCCATTCCGACGTGTTTTCCGATCTGGAGCTTCAGTTTTTTAACTTGGGCTCGATTGGAACTACGGTTTGAGCTTGTTTTCTGCCCTTCAAGTGCTCTAAAACTTCAACATTTCTTGGTATTTCAGCTTTGTACCTCTGTGCCCTCTTTCGGCTTATACTGGATACTGTTATGGGTGAAAATAAAAATTTTTGTGTGACTGATATGATTCCAGTGATGTCAAAAATCATGGACCATAAACTTAATGGGTCTAATTATATTGCTTGGAGTAAGACTGTTCGAGTGTATCTTCATAGTATAGAAAAGGATAATCATCTCACCGAGGACCCACCTACTGATGATACGAAACAGACTTGGTTGCGAGATGATGCTCGAATATTTTTGCAACTTCGAAATTCTATTGATAGTGAATTAATTAATTTGGTTGATCACTGTGAGTATGTTAAAGAACTGGTGGATTATCTGGATTCTATGTACTCCGGGAAGGGGAATATCTCTCGTATTTATGACGTGTGTAAAGATTTTTATCGCGCTACACAGCAAGATCAAACTCTTACCGCCTATCTTATGAACTTCAAAATGACTTATGAAGAACTCAATGTCTTGCTGCCATATAGTTCAGATGTGAAAACTCAACAAAAACAACGAGAACAAATGACTGTGATGAGTTTTTTGGCAGGTCTTCGTCCAGAGTTTGATGCCGTTAAATCTCAGATTCTCTCCAGCCCTGAGATTTCGTCTTTGCAAGAAACTTTTACGAGGATACTTCGCACTGAAAGTAGTGTCTGGTACTCCATCCCAGTCTAATAGTGCTCTTATCAGTCGTACAAGTGTATATGAACATGGTCGTTCATCTAATAGACGAGGGGGGGCTACGAATAGTCGTGATCATAGGACCCAGACTAATAGTCGTGATCATCGGACTCAGGAGTTAGGAGGAGTTGTATGCTATTATTGTCATGAACCGGGCCATACCAAGCGGGCTTGCAGAAAGCTTCAGATTCACAATCAAAGAAGTCAGTCAGCTCATATTGCCTCCATTGATACTATACCGAGCACCTCTTCTGGGAAGACAGTTACAGTATCTGCAGAGGAGTTTGCAAAATTTTTTCAATATCAGGAAGCATTAAGGTCTTATCTCATCCTATCACCGCAATTGCTGAGTCAGGTAAACCAACTACGTGTCTTATTTCATCATCTTCCAAATGGGTCATTGATTCTGGTGCCACAGATCATATGACAGGTAATCCTACTCTCTTCTCCACCTATCAGCCACACACATCATCCAAGAATGTTACCTTAGCTGATGGTTCTACGTCCTGTGTTCTGGGATCTGGCACTATTAATCTACCACCTTCCCTTTCCCTGTCGTCTGTTTTAAATCTTCCCCAATTCTCCTTTAATTTAATTTCTGTGAGCAAAATCACTCGTGCTCTAAATTGTTGTATCTCATTCTTTCCTGATCACTGTCTATTTCAGGATCTTACGACGAAGAAGATTATTGGTAAAGGACATGAATCAGGGGGTCTCTATGTCTTGGATACTTCGGTGCCACGATCTTTTGCTTGTTCCAGTGCCTTAACCCCCTTTCAAGCTCACTGCAAATTGGGACATCCCTCTCTACCGTTACTGAAGAAATTATGTCCCCAGTTCCATAATGTATCATCCTTGGATTGTGAGTCCTGTCAATTTGCCAAGCATCATCGTCTGTCCTCAGTTCCCCGAGTCAATAAAAGGGCCAATCTTCCTTTTGAATTAGTCCATTCTGATGTTTGGGGTCCATGTCCTGTTTTGTCTAAAACTGAGTTCAGATATTTTGTCACTTTTGTCGATGATTACTCTCGTGTAACTTGGCTTTATTTAATGAAAAATCGTTCAGAGTTATTTTCTCACTTTACTGCTTTTTGTGCTAAAATTAAAACATAATTTAATGTCTCTGTTCTTACATTGCGATCTGATAATGCCAAAGAGTACTTTTCTCAGTCTTTTCAGAATTACATGATTCAAAATGGCATTCTTCATCAATCCTCATGTGTTGATACACCTTCTCAAAATGGGGTGGCTGAAAGAAAGAATCGACATCTTCTTGAGACAGCAAGAGCACTTTTGTTTCAGATGCAAGTTCCTAAACCATTTTGGGCTGATGCGGTATCCACTGCTTGTTTTTTGATTAATCGCATGCCTTCATCTATCCTTCATGGTGAGATTCCTTATCGTACCCTTTTTTCTAACAAACCTTTGTTTCCTTTTGAACCCCGCATATTTGGTAGTACTTGTTTTGTTCGTGATGTCAGTCCACATATTACCAAATTAGACCCAAAATCACTCAAGTGTATCTTTCTGGGGTACTCTCGTCTTCAAAAGGGGTATAGATGTTACTACCCTAGCCTTCACAAGTATCTTGTGTCTGCTGATGTTACCTTCTTAGAAAACACTCCATTCTTTTCCCCATCTCCCACTTCTTCCCCCCAGGGGGAGGAGGATGATTTGTTACTCTATACGATCACATATTCATCACCTTCTATGCCTACTCCTACTGATACGACACGACCACCTATTCAACAAGTATATTCCAGACGGCGTGAACCTCTTACTACATGTCCTGTGCCAGTATCTTCTCCGTCAACGGATCCAAACTCCAGTAATATTGATCTCCCTATTGCTCTTAGAAAAGGTAAACGTCAATGCTCCTATCCTATTTCATCTTTTGTCTCTTATGATCACTTGTCTTCTACTACTTCTTCTTTTATTGCATCCTTTGACTCTGTATCCCTTCCGAAAACTGTTCACGATGCCTTGTCCCATCCTGATTAACGTGCTGCAATGATAGAGGAGATGAATGCCTTAGATGCTAATGGTACTTGGGACTTAGTACATCTACCTGCAGGTGGAAAGGCTATTGGTTGTAAATGGGTATTTGTTGTTAAAGTTCATCCTGATGGATCTGTGGCTAGACTTAAGGCTCGTCTTGTGGCTAAAGGATATGCTCAAACCTATGGAGTGGATTATTCTGACACGTTTTCCCCTGTTGCTAAACTGACATCTGTTCGCTTATTTTTATCTTTGGCGGCTACTCATGATTGGCCAGTCCATCAATTAGATATCAAAAATGCATTTCTCCATGGTGATCTACAGGAAGAGGTCTATATGGAGCAACCACCTGGTTTTGTTGCTCAGGGGGAGTCTGGTAAGGTCTGTTATCTTCGGAAGTCACTATATGGGCTAAAACAGAGCCCTCGTGCGTGGTTTGGAAAATTCAGTCAGGCAGTTGAAAAGTTTGGGCTAAAAAAGAGCAAGTCCGATCACTCGGTATTTTATAGACAATCTGAATCTGGCATAATTCTCTTAGTTGTGTATGTTGATGATATTGTGATTACAGGGAATGATAATATTGGTATATCATCTCTTAAGTCTTTCTTCCATACTCAATTTCACACAAAAGACTTGGGGTTATTAAAATATTTCTTGGGAGTGGAAGTAACAAGGAACAAGAAAGGCATCTTTTTATCCCAGAGAAAATATGTACTTGACTTATTAATCGAGACAGGAAAATCGGGAGCTAAGCCTTGCAGTGCACCAATGATTCCTAATTCTCAACTTACAAAAGATGGTGACTTATTTGAAGATCCTGAAAAATATAGAAGACTGGTTGGGAAGTTAAATTATCTCACCGTGACTCGTCCTGATATTGCATATCCTGTCAGTATTTTAAGTCAATTCATGTCATCTCCAACAGTTCATCACTGGGCAGCGTTAGAGAAAATTCTGTGTTATTTAAAGGGAGCTCCTGGACGGGGTATACTGTATGCAAATCATGGGCATAATGACATCGAGTGTTTCTCAGATGCAGATTGGGCAGGTTCCAAAATAGATAGAAGATCCACTACAGGTTACTGTGTATTTGTTGGAGGAAATTTGGTTTCATGGAGAGTAAGAAGCAGAATGTTGTGTCCCGCTCAAGTGCAGAATCTGAATAAAGAGCCATGGCACAATCAGTATGTGAAATAACGTGGATACATCAGCTCTTGAGTGAAGTTGGTTTTCAGGTACCAGTACCAGCAACATTGTGGTGTGATAACCAAGCTGCTCTTCATATTGCTTCTAATCCTGCGTTTCATGAACGAACCAAGCATATTGAGATAGACTGTCATTTTGTCCGTGAGAAGGTTCAACAAAATTTGATATCTATGAGATATGTGAAGACTGGAGAACAATTAGGAGATATCTTTACAAAAGCTCTTAATGGGGTTCGAATCAATCATATTTGTAACAAGTTGGGCATGATTAACATCTATGCTCCAACTTGAGGGGGAGTATTGAAATGTATATACCAATATTATAGTCTAGAATAGTTAGGGACTAGTTAGTAAATTATGTATAGTTTGTAGATCTATTTTATACTACTCTCTTGTACCCATTTCAACATTAAGATAATAAAGAATCTCTTTTTTCCTAATTACACTAATGAACAAAAGCACCTTCCTTAGGTGGGATATCACATGCCAAAATACATGGATTCATGTAGCCAAACCCAAATGTAATAGCTTAGTTGTAATTGTTGCTGACAATGTGGTCATTTTTGGTGATCTTCTTTGACCAAACTTATAAGAATGATACAAACGAAAGTAACATGTTAAGGATCAGAAATCTACAAAGTACTTTGGGAGCATTTTTGTTACGATTGTTCTTATGTCTCTTGATGTTTTTTGAAAACGTGTTGAAAATAGAATGTAGAATTTCCCATATGTCGGGAACATATCTGAAAAAGAGAAAGTTTGCTCGAAAATCAAGTTCTGAAAAATATGTTTCACTGGGATCATCTAATCGCCCACCAATCATTTTGGGTTCTTAAATTATTAGTGATGTGAGTTTAACGGACATGCTTCGTGCATTGTTCTTTTCCTTTCATTGTTTTTCACTTTTCAGGGACAGCCATGCGTTCGACTTGTTTATGAAAGATGTTCTCTGTAAACCCTTTTAATGTAATGTAAAAAAAAAAAAAAAGGGTAAAACCAAGCACCATTCAGATGAAAATGATGCGAGAAGGAAAACAAAAGGAAGCCTTGCATACTGACCTTGACCATTGTGTCCCGTACAAAGTCATATTCAAATCTCTTCAGGTGAATCTGAAGAACTGGGGGGAAATCAATGAACAAGAGACCCTTCTTAGCATCCTAAAACAGTCAGCAAAGTTTTTTCGTTAAATTTACACGGAATAACCAAGGCAGCATGTCTGAAAATATGTGAACAGTACTGTCAAAACAATAGTTCTTTCACAGGCTTATACATCAACACAATCTCCTGACAGAATCATGCTCATACAAACCTGCAAGCCATATGATCCTGCATGATATTTATTATCACCCTGAAGACATTCCTCTTCAACATACTTATCTAAGGTGGCATAAACATCATGATAACCCTTGACATCAAGCTGAAGATCTGCCACAAAATGTTAGTAATCAGTTTATTAATGTTGTTTATGATAATAATGACTATTAAGATCGCATCTAATTTCTACAATACCATAAAATAATCCCATCCTGGTAGATTTCATGTTCACATTGATGCATTCAATGAACTCCATATGGTGCCCCTCAAATAACTTCTGTAGAGTACCTTCGACAAGAGTCCCCTAATACATATCAATAAAAATGGGAATCACAGTTCTGAAGGTGTAAAATAGAAGCCAGAAGAATTGCTGAAAATTGCCTTACCTTCATTTTCTCTTCCAGTTTTTTAAATAAAGTTCTTAAAAATTCTTGGACGTCATGTTGTGGAAACGTGTTATATGTAATCCATCCAAATGCTTCCATAAACTCCTTTGTCGTGACGGTGTTATCACTGGACTGGAGCTCACAAAATAAATTCTGCAGGGCCAGAGGGATGCTCCCATTCTCGGAGGTGGGAGTGTGAGACACAGCCTAAAACCCAAATATAATATTTTAATCAATATAAAACGCCTCTGTAAACTGCTTACACCAGATAATAAATAGATAGAAGGCGGGAGCAAAGACGTATTTTATAAATTAAATTTAAAAAAAAAAATGAAAAACACAACCTTCCTGAAATAGGGAAGATGATACAAAGTTTGGAGGAGAGAGTTCAGATAGCAAGTCGCTTCTTGATTATCGAGTCCAACAAAACCGGTTTCCTTTTTGGAGTCATACCTCGGACGACTCACCGTTACACGTACAGAAACATTGGCTTCAATTATACATGTATCATTGACAAGAAAGCGTCTGTTCGGATCACGCAGTTCAGTTAAAGGCATAAAACTTGTGAAACCCCAATCGCTTTCTCGGGCATTGAAATTATGTTGAGTATCTGTATCGTGGAAGGAATACATTTCAATGAAATTTATGAAACAATGGATGCAACCTATTTGAGTTCTCTAGTGAATCCTGATATGATGTTGATTGAACAGCAGTACTAACCTTTTCTGATGGTGTACCCAGTAGGAATTTGGCTGATTGCAGAAAGACAGAACTGAGCATATCTACTCCACCCATACTGTAAACCAGCTGAATCTGGAACATCCAGATACACAGACAAACAGTCATTGTTGTTACCCTTTGGGAAAACAAGAATCCTCCTGTGAAAATAAAGGAAAAGTTAGTTAATATGAGACCAGTAATAGCAGCAATGAAGTGTTCGGTGTAGTAGGAAAATATCAAACGTGCCATCTATATTCTCCAACAACAAATGTTTCCGAATATATCTTCTTCACATTTAGCCTAGAGAAATTCTCAATTCGCCAAGTAAATGTCGAAGTATGAAGTTCCTCCACGGATTCATTTCCACCTGCATTAAAACATCTACTAAGTAATTATGAAACTGAAATTCAGAAAACAAATTGTCACAAAGTAAAATCAGATGTTCACAAAGCAACCAAAGAACTATGCTAACTGGCCTTCAGCCAAAAATAGGGCTACTCCAGTGGGGTTTCCCATTTTCTCCGTTCAGTTAAACGAATTGCACAAGCAATGCATGTTAAGTTGTCCTTTGATCCTTACCCAACTGGTATTTTCCGTGTCCATCAAGCCAATAGAAAATCCATTCCAACCGCGATTACATTTTCATATTTTTAGAAACAATTATCTTGACATCTACAGCCAGGTAAACGACGGTGGGGCTATTCCCGCAATAAAAATCCATCAAATACACCTGATTAATGCATCGTCCTAACTTCCAATGAATGATTAAAAAAAAGTTTGGTGATTAACAACTCCTCTAATCTTCATGTCCCAAACCACAAAAAATGGGGCTTAACCAATCACCTCCGCATATTTGCGTGGGACTAATAACTCAAGTCGAGTTGGTGGAGTTCGATTCCCCTACCAACGCTTTCTCGATTGAGCCTGTCACATCAGGCTTGCATAGTACTATTTACCAGGCTGGCATAGTTTGCATGTTATTTATCCAGTATGCATCCATTGGGTAACGGATAACAACCGCGGGTTCCCTCGTAAATAACAAAAAATAACTCAAGAATGTTATATCATGTGGTGTAAATTTGCTTTCATATCTTCGTCTTGTCAAGAAGGAGACAGCGTCAACTTAAGAAAATTATGCACTTGTTCGTGTTACACTATCATGCAAATTTTGATAATACATGACAGTAAAACTGTATTAAAACTTTCTAAAAATTCAAAAAGATTAGACAGTAAATAAATTAATTACCTTCCATGGATTGATAACCTCTAACCAAATAAACCCACTCACAGAAACAAACTGACAATAATAAACCAGAAACCAAAACTCCAATACTCATTTCCCCAATTAGGGAAAATAAAGTCAACGGTAATAAGGAATCTAACCAGTAACCATGAGTATATACGTATAAAATATGTGTTTAGAGAGACACGATAAAGGCATAGTAAACTTCACCGATTACAATGTAAGCAAGAAATTCGTCCTGCGTTGACAAAATAGAGATATTGCGAAAATGATATATTTGACTTTCTTCTCGGCATTCCAGGAAACTTACATTAAATTATGCTAGTGTAGCGCTCTATTGAATTCGACCTTAGTACCTTAGAAAAGATTACGGAGTGTTCACTTAGCAGCATCGAATCAGACTCCCGATAATTAAATTTGAGACTGGAATGTTGGATAAAATTCAATAATATGGGACCAAAAATGTATAAAATAAAATGTGTGGTGTTATCTTAAGGATTTAGTCAATAAAGTGATCAACTAAAGATTATTCAAGACTAATGAGTATTAAGTGTCGTGAGATTAAAGTGTAGAGACGGATTCAATGTTTTAAATTGATAAGGGGCCAATTTAATAATATTGAAACACGATAGTTGCCCTACAACTATTTATACAGGTTATGGTCCTCAATTGAGCGTGGCTTTTCATAATTCTCTGCATCCCCGTTAACAGAGAAGAAATATGAGGAGAAACCACGAATCAATTGGAAGGTCATAATACCGTTCGATCAAACGCAATAATGGATTCAGGTACGCTTCCGCTTCAGTTTCGATCTTGATAATTACAGCATGATGTTTGTGAATTTTAGATGAACATTCATCTATATTAAATTTAATTTTAACAAGTGGTATCAGAGTCAACATCGTGTTGAATTATCAGATCAATTTTTGTACGCATATACGTAAAAAAAAACCAATGCTTCTGATTTCGTATGTATATGCAAAACCCAATTCAGCGTGATTTCAAAAATTCAAAATTATACATACACAGTTCATTCGAATATTCATATACACCGCAAAATCGAAAATTTTGGAAACATGTTTTGGTTTATTGATTCAGCCGTTCCTTTCCTCTGTGTGTGAATGTATATGTGCGAAAAATCATGGTTTACAAATTGATTTTCAGTTCTGGTTTTTTGTGTTTTTCGAATTGAGATTGTTGTTTGTTGTGTATGGTGTTTGTTGATGATGGAACGGGTTGCAGTTGGTGGGGACGCCGCTCGTTGCGGCGTCGGATTTCAATGGTTGCGCACGATGGGGTTGCGGTGTACATCGCGTCGCACGCAGCGACGCATTTTTTTTTGGCTACAGCGTCGGTGGTGGCGCCGCGTCTTGAGGGCTGAGGAGCGGCGGAAGCTAGGGTTTACAAACCCTAGTAGCTTTGCTATAACAGATTTTGGGAGGGGCTTTAATTGTAAATTTGAAGTCTTGAGGGACTTTTCTGCAATTACGAAATTGGCCTTATTTGACATTAGATCCTCCTAATTTGTTTTAAATATTATTTAAAATCCTAAGCTTATAAAATATTTTAAGTTAGCCCTTCAGACTTCTAAATTTACAAAATCGGCCCCTGCAGTTAAGAAATCATTTAAGTTGGGTTTTAAAGATTCTGAATTTTACGATTCAATCCCTAAAGTTTCTGATTTTAATTAATTGACCGCTAAAGTTTGGAAAAATTGCAATTTAGTCCTTCAAGTTTAAAATTATTTCATAATTGGCCAATCAAGTTTAATTAAATTGCAATTTAACCATCCAACTTAATGATTACTTAATTCTAAAGTATTGAATTTCATAATTCAAATCCTAAAGCCTTAAATATATGCAAAACAGTTAATTCAGGTTCAAATTTTGGTATGACAGACTCTTTTGAGAAATATAATATTTCGAAGTGAATTAATTGAAGCAACATGTTGCCAAAGCAACCTCTCTTGTGGAAATTAATTAACTTAGAATATTAGAAGGTTTCGTGTGTGTGTGTTGTTCATGCGGATATTGATCGGCCCAAAGGAAGGTCAATGTTTGGCTGGAATTTCACATGCACCTGTGGTGATAAACATGTGACGATTATTTGGTTTAACATGTGATCAATAAATCGGTCCAAAAAGAGGTTTATTGGTTGACATGTCTTATTGTCAGTGTTTGATTACTACATCGAGAGTACCACTTACAAGTCAATATTTCTGTTCAAAGACTAAATATTGATGTTGTGCTGGGTATCTTGTGATGGGCCTTACCATTATTTGAAATTATTATTTGCTTAATAAAGTACTAATGTAAGTTATTTCCATCTTCTTCTCTATACAGTTAATTCATCTGCTACCACAATATCTGCAAATCTTAACTCAATTCCCATGCTTGATGGGTCAAACTTCAAGAATTGGAAAGAAAACGCACTAATTGTTCTCGGCTGCATGGATCTTGACCTTGCTCTCAGGGTTGAGCAACCGGATTCTCTTACGGATGCAAGTTCACCTGATGACAGGAGGAACTTTGAGAAGTGGGAACGCTCAAATCGCATAAGTCTAATGATCATTAAGCGTGGAAGCCTTTAGGGGCGCAGTATCTGAAGAGGTAACTAATGCCAAGCAATTCCTTGCCGAACTTGAAAAATGTTTTGCTAAAAACGATAAGGCAGAAACAAGCACGCTTCTGCAAAGCTTGATTTCAATGAAGTATAGAGGCAAGGGGAACATAAGGGAGTACATCATGAAGATGTCTCATACTGCTTCAAAACTTAAGGCACTAAAGCTCGACTTGTCTGATGACTTGCTCGTGCATTTAGTATTGATATCGCTTCCTGCACATTTTAGTCAGTTTAAGGTCAGTTACAACTGTCAAAGGGAGAAATGGACTCTAAATGAGCTCATTTCATATTGTGTGCAAGAGGAAGAAAGGTTGAGGCAGGATAGAACTGAAATTGCTAACTTGGCAAGTACCTCTAAGGATAAGGGCAAGAAAAGAAAAACAGAATATGAAGCTGCTAAAGGTCCAGATCAAAAGAAGCCACATAAGGACAAAGAGGGTTGTTTCTTTTGCCTGAAACCTGGACATTTAAAGAAGGATTGTACCAAATATAACGCTTGGCGTGCAAAGAAAGGTACATTTCTTAATTTGGTCTGTTCTGAGGTTAATTTAGCTTCAGTACCTAGAAACACTTGGTGGTTAGATTCTGGTGCTACTACTCACATAAGTGTTTCTATGCAGGGTTGCTTGTTCTGCCGAAAGCCAAATGATGCTGAAAGATTCATCTTTGTGGGCGATGGAAAATCGGTGGAAGTTGAAGCAATAGGAACTTTTAGGTTATTATTGGGAACTGGTTTTTATTTGGATTTGAAAGACACTTTTGTTGTGCCGTCATTTAGAAGGAATTTGGTTTCTATTTCCTTATTGGACAAATCAGGATATTATTGTTCTTTTGGAAATTGTCATTTTAGTCTTTCTTTAAATTCAAATATTGTTGGTACTGGTTCATTATGTTCATACGATAACCTATATTTTCTTGATACTATTGCATCATTTAATGAAACCTTGTATGTGGAATCATGTGGTACTAAGCGAAATTAAATAAAGAAAATTCGGAAAAACTATGGCACAAGCGCTTAGGTCACATCTCAAAAACTAGAGTTGAACGACTTGTGTCAGATGGCATTTTGGATTCCCTCGACTTTACGGACTTTGATGTTTGTATTGATTGTATCAAGGGAAAACAGACCAAAACGAAAAGGTTAGGTGCTAATAGAATTTCGGACGTCTTAGAATTGATACACACGGATATTTGTGGACCATTCCCTATGGCTTCCTGGAATGGTCAACAATACTTTATATCCTTCATAGATGATTACTCACGTTATGGGCATCTATATCTTATTCATGAAAAGTCTGAGTCACTTGACATGTTCAAAGCTTTCAAAGCTGAAGTTGAGAATCAACTCAACAAGAAAATTAAAAGCGTTAGGTCTGATCGTGGTGGTGAGTACTACGGTAGATATGACGGTTCAGGTGAACAACGTCTAGGACCATTTTCTAAATTCCTAGAGGAATGTGGAATCGTCCCACAGTACACCATGCCAGGTTCTCCTAGCATGAATGGTGTAGCTGAAAGACGAAACGGGACTCTTACAGATATGGTAAGGAGTATGATTAGTCATTCTACTTTACCAAAATCACTCTGGGGAGAAGCATTAAAGACTGCAGCTTATATTCTGAATAGAGTACCAACTAAAGCTGCTGCTAAAACACCTTATGAGCTTTGAACAAGCAGAAAACCCAGTCTAAAGCATCTCCACATTTGGGGATGTCCAACTGAGGCAAGGCCTTACAGGCCGCATGAAGATAAATTGGACTCCAAAACCATTAGCAGCTACTTTGTTGGTTATTCTGAGCGATCAAGGGGCTACAAATTTTATAATCACACGCTTAAGTCAATTTTTGAAACGGGAACTGCAACATTTTTTGAGGATGTTGAGTTTGGGGGGAGAAATAAGGTTAGAGACATTATCTTTGAGGAAGAAGCTGAGGAAGGATAGATTTCGATTCCTACTGTTACTTTTGACAATGTGCAGGTTACTATACCTGTCATTGATCAAGAAGTATATCCGGAAACTCAGCATGATAATGTTGAAGAAACTCTCATCCAAAATCCAAAAGTACAAACTCAACAACCTCAACAAACAATACCATTAAGGAGATCCACTCGAGAAAGGAAAAATACTATTTCGGATGATTATATAGTATTTCTCCAAGAACATGAGGAAAATAATGGAATGATGGAAAATGATCCAATCAATTTTCATCAGGCCATGAAGGGTTCTGAATCTCAAAAGTGGATTGATGCCATGAATGAGGAGTATAAGTCTATGCAAGACAATAAAGTTTGGGATCTTGTCCCATTACCAGAAGGTGCGAAACCCATTGGTTGTAAATGGATTTTTAAAACCAAAAGGGATTCGAAAGGTAATGTGGAAAGATATAAGGCTCGTCTTGTAGCTAAAGGCTTTACACAAAAGGAAGGTATTGACTTCAAAGAGACTTTCTCTCCGATTTCAACGAAAGACTCTTTCAGGACAGTCATGGCACTTGTTGCACATTTTGACCTTGAGTTACATCAGATGGATGTAAAGACGGCGTTTCTCAATGGAGACATTGATGAGACGATCTATATGGTGCAACCAGAAAACTTCGTGTCAAGAGACTCGAAGAATATGGTTTGCAAATTAAAGAAATCCATCTATGGACTCAAGCAAGCTTCCCGTCAGTGGTACTACAAATTTCATCAAGTGATCATCTCGTTTGGTTTTGAGATAAATGTTGTTGATGATTGTGTATATCACAAGTTCAGTGGGAGTAAGCATATTTTCCTGGTTTTGTATGTCGATGACATACTGCTTGTCACTAATGATATAGGCATGTTGTACGAAACCAAGAGCTTTTTGTCAAAGAATTTTGAGATGAAAGATCTTGGGGACGCCTCTTTCGTATTAGGAATTCAGATACACCGGGACCGCTCTCGAGGTATTCTTGGATTATCACAAAAGAGTTATATCGATAAAGTTCTTATAAGGTTTGGCATGCAGGATAGTAAACCAGGGGACACCCCTGTTGCTAAGGGAGACAAATTTAGTCTCAATCAGTGCCCGAAAAATAATCTTGAAGTTAAGGAAATACAAAAGATTCCCTATGCATCAGCTGTTGGGAGTCTGATGTATGCTCAAGTTTGTACACGTCCAGACATAGCATTCATTGTTAGAATGCTAGGAAGATATTTAAGTAACCCTGGGATGGATCGTTGGAAAGCAGTAAAGAGGGTTATGAGGTACTTGAAGAGAACAAGAGATTGCATGCTTACATACAGCAGATCGAATAAGTTAGAGATCGTAGGATACTCCGATTCTAATTTTGCGGGATGCCAAGACAGTAGAAGATCCACATCAGGCTACATATACCTGCTAGCTGGAGGAGCCATTTCCTGGAGGAGTGCTAAGCAAACACTCGTAGCTTCTTCCACTATGGCAGCAAAATTTGTAGCTTGTTATGAGGCATCTAATCATGGGATATGGCTGCGAAATTTTGTTAACCTTGAAAAAGGTGTGAAACTTTGGAATATAAGTTTATTAACCTTGAAAAAGGCGTGAAACTTTGGAATATAAGTTTAATAAGCTTGAAAAAGGCTTAGAGCTTTGAGATAAAAGTTCACCTATCTATGAAAGAAAAGATAAAACCAAGAAACTGTTCTGAACATGAATGAAAGTGCGGATGATGTTAACCCTCGTAGGAGTATAAATGACCAACACAGCGAGGAAGAGGCTCCCCAGAGGCCTCGTGAGAACACAAATGAGGAGGTGGTCCAACCTAACCCTCCACGCCGGCACCGAAATCGCCGCATACTGCAAGATATGACTCGCATGGCAGCCCAGATGTTGTAAATGCAGAAACAGCAGATAGAACAAACTGCTACGATAAATGCCTTTATGGCTAGAGGGTATGTTATAAATGAACCCGTGATTCCCCCACAATACTCGCAGCCACATTACTCACCATTTAATGCGGCTACTGCCTTTTACTATTATCAAGATCCGCAGACATATGACGAGTTGGTGTCTTTTCCTCTCTACGAAGAAGGTCCGGTGCATGAAGTACCAAGAGAACAAGGCCAACCCCCAATTAACCACAGGGAGGCTTCGCCCTCAAAATCTGGCCGTGGTTTTAGCCGAATAGGAGGGTTATTCAGGGGCAAGCGAGGGGGCCGAGCTGACCAAGGTCGGCACAATGCAGTTGAGCCTAGAAATAGGTGGGAGCGACGAGCTAAAGAATCCCTGTCACGGAGCCAAATGCATAGAGACGACTATGGTACAGGGGTGGAAAAATTGAGCCCCACACATGAGCCTAGGAATAGGCGGGAAAGAAGGGCAGAAGCAGCTCGGACCAAATCTCATGATGGCCTTCTGACTTTTGAAAGGCCAAACTACGGTCGAGTTTTGCCACCACGAGGGCAGGACTACGCTCAACCGCCCTACGACCAATACCATGACCCGATGCACTCCGACCATGACGAGAACAGTGAATTACCGTCATACGAGCTGGATGATGAAGAGGAAATAAGCCCCTTTACGGAGGGCATCCGAAAGTGCTCGGTGCCCCATGACTTTGAAATGCCAGAAATAACAAAGTATTCTGGCCGAGGTGACCCTGATGATCACCTGTTAAACTATCGCGCTAGCATGGAAATAGCCGGAGTCACTCCGACACTGAAGTGCAAAGCCTTCACTTTAACCCTCGAGGGAAGTGCAATACGATGGTATAAAAAACTCCCTCCTGGTAGCACCCGCAGTTGGAGAGATTTGAAGGCAGCCTTCAAAATGGCTTTCTTTCCTCCAGGCCCGGCCAGCTCCCACTCCAGGGCCTTCAGGACTTAAGGCAAGGAAGGAAGGAATCTTTGAAAAGCTACCTAGCTCGGTTTACTGAAGAGATGCACATTTGTGAGAACATCACTGAGGCGGAGATGTTTTCTGCATTGAAAGGGGGCCTAGACATGACGAACATGTTTTGGAGGGATGTCCGAAGCAGAAAGCCTAGGGATTACAATGCCCTAGTAGATATGATGAAGGAAGAGATCGTCTCAGAAGAGATGGTTAGGGCCAGAGACAACCATTCTTAAGGGAGATACAATCTTGGGTACCCCCAACGAAGCGAACCATAGGAAAGGAGGTAATAAGGATAGGTTCGGAAGTAACCGAAGTGGAGCGCCACGTCCATTTCCTGGAACCGGGTCCAGTTATGCGGCGGAGATCACGGAGGCTATCCCCAACTTGCACTCCAATGCTCCCACCTCGAATCCTCCCACGGCTCATGGAAGAATGGAAGGTAGTCGAAGTGGAAAGCAACCTATGATTGGGGCTTACTGCGCGTACCACAGGTATTATGGCCTCGCAACGGAAGATTGTAGGGAAATCCACATGTTAGCGGACCAAAAGGCAAACGGAAGAAGGGGAGGTGATTTCTCTCCTGACAAAGGAAAGACGCAAAAGCCAGGTAACCAAAAGTTTAACCTAGCTGACAGGAGAGCTCCATGGAAGAACCCAACAAAGGAAAGGATTGACGGTCATCAAAGAGATAGGGGCAAGGGTCATGATAACTCCCGGTACATGCTAAAGATACGAGGGAACCACCTATGCCTACAAATGATCCGCCGATTCGCGAAATCGACATGATATTGGGAGGCCCCCATCCAGGTGGAAGCACAAATGACTCCCAGAAGCAGTATATCAGAGAGGCCAAGCAACCCGCCAACGTAAATTATCACATCCATTCACATCCTGTTGGGATGCCTCGGACGGAATCTATCACATTTATCCAAGATGACGCTATTAGGGTGCATTTCCCGCATAATGACGTGTTGGTTATACAGGTAGTGGTAGCTCGGAATGGATTGTTACGAATGATGGTGGATGATGGTGCCTCGGTAAACGTGATTTATGGAGTAACTTTTGATAAAATGGGGATTAGCACCCCACTCATTCCAGTCTCAGATCCAATATATGGATTCACTGGGGACAGCATAACTCTCAGAGGATCCATAACCCTTATGACTGGGGTAGGGCAAGCACCAACTTTCTCCAGAATCCCCATGGAATTCTTGATTGTAGACAAAATCTCCTCTTATCATGGCTCAATTGGGAGGCCAGGTCTCATTGACTTGGGGTGTGCAACCCATACGAAGTACATTTGCATGAAATCCCACACGAAGCATGGTGTAGCAACTGTCAAGGGAAGTCAAACTGAATCACGGGTCTGTTACACAAACGCAATACATAAATTTTAAGACCGGAGCTTGAACATAGTTAGTGACGTGGAAATGGCCGAGGCTGCTCCAAACCCTGAAAGATTGGGTGAAGGGCCCTCAGAAAGTGAAGACGTTATAATGACGTCGGAAGAGGATCTAGAAGATCTAGACCCAAGAATGGCCGGAGACAATTGCTCTACCCCAACTGAAAGGCTGGAATGCTTTGGTGTTGATCCACTTGATCCAATCAAGGAGTTGCAGATTGGATTGGATTCGCCGGTTGAATACAAAGATCAGCTAAAAAGCTTCTTACTTGAGAACCTCGACGTATTTGCATGGAAATATGATGACATGATTGGAATTGATCATAAAGTGGCATGTCACAGAATCCAACTTGATCCAAGAAGTCCTAGGCACAGGCAAAAAAGAAGACCGATGAGTTCTGATAAATATGAGGCCTTGAAAGAAGAGGTGATGAAGCTATTAAAAAATGGCTTTATCGGAGAGTCTCGGTATCCGAATTGGGTATCAAACCCTGTTTTGGTCCCAAAGCAGAATGGGAAATTGAGAGTATGTATTGATTTCTTGAATTTAAACCAGGCATGCCCTAAGGACAGTTTCCCCCTGCCTCGGATCGATCAATTAGTCGACTCTACAGCGGGACATGAGATGCTGAGCTTTATGGATGCATACTTCGGATACAATCAAATCCCCATGCATGAATCGGATAAGGAGCACACCTCGTTTATCACGGATAGGGGACTCTATTGCTACAAAGCCATGCCGTTTGGTTTAAAAAATGCCAGAGCCACCTACCAAAGGTTGGTAAATCGTATGTTTTCAGAACAATTGGGAAACACCATGGAAGTATATATCGATGACATGCTGGTCAAAAGTATGGTCGCCATAGAGCATGTCCGCCATCTGTCAGAGGCCTTCAACGTTTTCAGGAAATATCGAATGAAGCTCAACCCAGTGAAATGCGCTTTTGGGGTAGCGTCTGGAAAATTTCTTGGATTCATGGTGAACAGGAGAAGGATTGAAGCCAATCCCAATAAAATCAAAGCTTTACTGGATATGCGATCTCCTCGGAGCCCAAAAGAAGTGCAAAGCTTGACAGGAAAAATTGAGGCCTTAAATCGATTAGTTTCTAAGTCCACTGATAAATGCTTTCCATTTTTTAAGATCTTAAAGGGAGGGAAGTGATTTCAATGGATGTCGGAATGTGAGCAAGCTTTTGCCGACCTGAAAGCATTCTTGGGACAGGCCCCACTATTATCAAAACTGAAGGCTGGCGAACCACTATATTTGTATTTAGCCGTGTCAAAAGAGGCTGTTAGCTTAGTATTGGTCAGAGAGGAGGATGGGAATCAATTCCCAGTGTATTATGTAAGCAAAGCCATGCTGGATGCAGAAACACGTTACCCAGATATGGAAAAACTTACTCTCTCGTTGATCACAGGAGCTCGCAAACTCCGTCCCTAATTTCAGTCGCACTCCATACATGTTCTCACAAACTTTCCTATGAGACAAGTATTGCAGAAACCAGACGTATCTGGGCGGTTAATGAAGTGGGTGATAGAAATCAGCCAGTACGATTTGCATTATGAGCCTCGGACAGCTATAAAGGGTCAAGCATTAGCAGATTTCATAGTTGAGTTCACGCATCCGCCTGAGGTGGAGATGATTGATAAAACGGAGGATAGCCGTGAGTGGAAATTGTTCGTTGACTGGTCCTCGGCTGAAGGAAGATTCGGGGCGGGGATACTACTAATGAGTCCAGAAGGATACAAACTACACAGTGCGATCCGCTTTGACTTTAAAGCCTCAAACAACGTTGCAGAGTACGAGGCGCTCTTAGCTGGACTAAGGCTTGCGAAAGCTCTAAAGATTAAGTCTGTAGTGGCAAATAGTGACTCGCAGCTTGTTGTAAGCCAGTTTAACAGACAATTTTCTGCCAAAGAGCCGGCCATGGTTGCTTACTTGAAGAAAGTGAAAGATTTAGCCGTGTGCTTCGAAAGAATGGAGTTACATCATATTCCCAAAACTGAGAATTCCAATGCAGATGCTTTAACTAAACTAGCAAGCAGTAATGATTCCGAGCACCACAATATGGTTCCAATTGAGCATTTGCCGACCTCTTCCATTGAGCCAGGAATGGAAATTTTGGCAATAGAAGAAGAAGGATCTTGGATGAGTCCTATACTGGCATACTTGAAGCATCAAACAATACTAGATGAGCTAGAAGCAGCTCGGAGATTGCAAAGATATGTCGCAAATTTTGTACTCTTGGATGATCTGCTTTATAAACGGAGCTACATCTCTCCTTTGTTACGATGTGTTGGGCCAGAGGAAGGACAGTATATAATGAATGAAATCCACGAGGGCATATGCGGCAACCACGCTGGGGCGTTATCACTGACTCGGAAAGCCCTCAAACAGGGATATTTTTGGTCAACCATGCGAAAGGATTCCCATAACTTCGTCAACAAGTGTGATAAATGTCAGAGGCATGTATCCATACCACATCACAAGTTGACTGTAGTAACCAACCCCTGGCCTTTCGCGAAGTGAGGGGTCGATATTATTGGTCCTATGCCCAGAGGTACTGGTAACAACTGTTTTGCAATAGTGGCGAACTGGCGATTGATTACTTCACCAAGTGGGTCGAGGCGGAACCCCTGATGCAGATTACTGAGGCCAACACCACCAAGTTCATCTGGAAGAATATTATATGCAGATTTGGGATACCGTACTCATTGGTTATTGATAATGCGAAACAGTTCAAAAACAGAAGCATTGATGAATTGTGCGACGATTTGGGAATTAACAAATTGTTTTCGTCTCCACATCATCCACGAGCAAATGGGCAGGTAGAAGCCGTGAACAAGACCATAAAAAAATCCCTAAAGAGGAAATTGGAATCCAAAAAAGGAGCATGGGTAGATGAACTCCCACAAGTATTATGGGCACTTCAGACCACCTCGCACACCGCCACAGGGGAAACGCCTTTCTCCATGGCGTATGGATCCGAGGCAGTCTGTCCAGTTGAAATTTGGGTGCCTTCTCTTCGTCAAATCCATTACAACGGGGCGGGGAACGAAGAAGCACAAAGGGCAAACTTGGATTTCCTCCTTGAAAGACGGAGTGACTCTCAAATGGTAATGGCCAAGTACCAGGAAAAAATGGCCCGCTACTACAACAAAAGGGTAAAGGGTCGGCACTTTAACATTGGGGATTTAGTCCTTAAAAAGATCTTTCCCTCTACTTAAGAACCAGGAGTAGGGACTTTAGGTCCTAATTGGGAAGTCCCTTACAAAGTCACCGCCAAGGTGGTACAGGTACGTACATGATCGAAGACCTATCTGGGGTACCTTTGTGTAATCTCTGGAACACGGATCACCTTCGTCGCTATTTTCAATAAAATCAAATTCCTCCACATAATTTAATGAAAATTTGAAATGAGTCACGTTAAAGATTGCATCAAGTGCTCTTCGATAAACATGCGGATATTAAAAATGCCAAAATTATTTTTGTTCATGAGAAAATACAACTCTACCTATAGTAGTCAAAGCAATAGTAAAATGATGACAACACTATACTTGAACTTCATTAAACAAGGGACTCTTATAAGCCCGCACTACGATCACTGCGTATTGGCTAAACGTATTAACACCATCAGTAGAAGCTTGTCCAAACTAATAACCGTAAGGAGGTAGAATCATAGGTGTTACAAAGTATAACTCGAATATGGTCAAGTGTTTGTCAAAATCAGATCTAACCAGTAAACATGAATGTCTTAAGCTACTTAGATCTGAGGGACTATCAAACATACAAGGCGTTTAGAAGCATTTGCGTTTAGAGGCGTCTAAAGAACTCACACCCTAACAAATGACATTGTACAAACCAAAACTTGTGTACACAACTGTTGAACTTCACAAAATTATCGAAACAGTGAGCTAATTGAATCACTACGTTTACAATTTAAAGCATCATTGCATTTACATTTCGAAAAAATTTGAGAAATATACAATGTGCAAAATGGCAAAAATAAATACAAAAATGATCATTGAGGAGGGACATCTTCTGCAGAGTTCCCGCCGGTACATCTAGAGAAGGATCAGCGGGATCATCAAGGGAATCGCCCTTATCCGCATCCTGTGGTTCGTGGTATAGGGCTTCGATGGGGGAAAGGTCCAAAGTTGGGAAAGCTTCCTTTACGTCCTCCAAAACCATCATGGCCCCTATATTCCCAAAGACCCTCTGCATGGCCTCATACTCAGGCGTCTCTTCAAAAGTGTCTTTAAAATTCTGGATCGCCTCGGACACCTTGGCATTCAGAGCTCCTTCCACTCGCGTTGTAATAGTCTGCTCCAGAACCTCCGTGATCCTGGATTGCATATGCTGTTCCAGAGAGGCAAGATCCTCCTCCGCCTTTTTCCGATCTTCCACCTCTCTCCCTAATTTCTCAGTGACTGCCACCACCTCAGTCTCCAGCTTCTCTTTGGCTGCGTTGGCAGCTGTCAGGGCCTCGAAAGTTATGGACTGAGCCAGGTTGGAGTCATCCAGTTTCTTACAAAGGGACGCCACATCTGCCTCGGAAGCGTGGAGATCATGCTTTAGCTTCACATTGTCCTCTTGAAGGCGTTTGTCCGTTACCCTGTCTTCCGAGGAGGCCTTGCGAGCGATGGAGAGATGCTCCTTGAGGTCATTAATTTCCTTTAGCATCTTGTCCGCGTGGCGAAGGGCAGTTTCGACCTCCTTCTTGTCCCGTTGGGCCTCAAGAACGGAAGACTCCACTTCATTAATTAAAGTCAGAGCCCTAACATTCATGGCCTTGGCAGCAAGTAGTTTTCGGGCCGGTGGGACACTTGAGGAAAAAGTAGACCAGCCCTCCGTCCAGAATTGACTTGTAGCTAGCGTAGCTTTGGCGGGTGGAGAGTCAGGGGAGTCAAGGAGATTGGAATCAAAGTCCACATCTCTGGGAAGGACGCTGGCTTTAATTCGAGCAAGCTCGTCGGCCACTGCCTGGGTCACCTCATATTGAAGGTCCGGAACGGATATCTCAGGCTCCTCAATTGGGTCAGATAATTCCGGCGGAGGAGGAGGGAGTTTGGAAGAAGCCTCTGTACCCCTCTTTAACCTTTTCAGGGGGAGGACTTCCTCCTCTGAAGCGGACTCTATAACATCCTAGGAAGAAGTGTCTTTAAGTGTGCCCTTCTTGGTCACCTTCTCTCCCCTGTGACCTCCTCTTTCTGATCTTTTTCCTTTCCTTTTAGGAAGGCCCCTTTGGGGATCGCCTCCTTCAGTAATGCCTGGAGGATGGGGGCCAATAAATAGCGAGGCGGGGGGCGGCATCAGGGCGGGGAAGGAACCCCTTGGCTCTGTAGTAGGCACCTCAAACACTTGTTTAGCCACCTCCCCATGAAGTGTGGCCAACATTGATTTCTGTTTCTTTTCCACCTCGCTGCCATGACGGAGGGGAGGGACCTTCTTAGCCATAAGCCCTTTCAAAGAGATTTTGGGGAAGTCCTTGGAACCTGCTAAGGCTAGGACTGATTGGTCTTAACAGGTCAAAATCTGGGATATATATAAATGTGTGTGTGTGCGCAATACGACTTACCCATCGCTCGCATAAGATAGTGCTTGACGAATAACTTGTTTTGCTGGATAACTTGTTGGAAGGTGCCTTTGTAGGCGAAGAGACGCCTCACCAGTGGTGACTCCGCGTCAGAGAGCAAGGAAGCGAAGGTTAGCCCTGAGGTAATAAACACAGCAAGGAAATGTGTCATATTATGAGCAGGAGAAGAGAAACATGAATAGTGCACCCATATAAAAATAATAATAGAAAATAATCATAACACAAGATGATGGCGGTATTGGTGGTAAACTGAATGAAACAAAGTAAAACTCACGAGGAGAGGAAAGAGTTCGAGGAACGGTGATCTCAGGAGTAGGGTCAACGGGCGAGCTTTGCCACTCTCCTGTGACCCAGAACCACTGGCTCCTCCAGTTTTTTATGGAAGTGGGGTGCCCAGTAATGATGGAAGGGTAGGAGTCTCGGGGAGATAAGTAGTACCAGTCTTTTACGTCAGCCCTCACATCCTTATCCCTCCTGACGGACTTCTTTAAAGTGTACAGGGTGTGGATGATGTTTATGGAGATGGGAGAATCTGGATTAACTTCTTGCCATACCAGCCAGGTACCAACTGCTTGTGTCCAGAAGTTTGGGGCCACTTGATATGAGTACAGGTTGTAACTCCTAAGTAATGCCCTGAAGAAGGGGTGGAGTAGAAGTCTCATCCCGCATGACAGAGCGTCATAACAAATTGCCACATAACCTGGCGAAGGACTGCAGGGTCGGAAGGAAGGCGTTGGACGTACCAACTTGACCTCCTCAGGCAATCTAAACTTTGAGGGAGTGCCCGCCAAATCGCTGCTCCAGATTTCAGACGCTATCTCGCTACTCTCCCAAGAATCTGGGTTTGGTTCAGGGTCTACGTGGTACCCCGACACCTTATTCACATAATCCACCCACTCCTCAACTTGCGCGATCTCCTCTCCAGATAACCCCATTTCCTCTCTATGCGCCCTAAAAGGGGCCCTTGCGCCTAAGTCAAGATCCTGTGGGTCGGACGAAGAGCCAGCTGTTCTTTCTCTCCCCATATCTATATCACGTTTCCTTCGGAGTTCTCTCAGCGAGGACTCCTCTTCAGCGGATAAGTGGGCCATGTAAGTTTGGTTCTTCTCTTCTTCGCTGTCAGAATCATCCAAATAAATTATACCACTGCATTTCCTATTCCTCCTCTTAATCTGCTCCCTAAAGAAGCGGATACTAAAAACCGATAAAGACAATGGGCAGAAACCTCTGACAGGAATCGCCATTGCCAACAGTTCATGTGAACCCGTTCCCCCAACTCTTTCTATTTTTTCTTAAAAATAGGCCAGATCACCAAGAGGAAAAGAAAATGCAAAACAAGAATTTTCAAACCCACGCTTGAAAATTAGAAATAAAAAAGTTTTGCACATGCAAAGGAAAAGAAATTTACTTTCAAAAAACGAACATTCGAGGTTGTGCACTCGAAGTGAAAAACACGCCAATGGAAGGTGTTGAACGGTATAGACAGTTTGCTGGGTGGAAAACCCTTGAAGAGATGCTGAAAGACTTGCAAGAAAGGAAAATGTGCTACAACTTCTTGCGAAAGAGTTACTACGAAAATCCTAAGAAACCGATAAAAGAGAAATGATGGGAAGAAGGGGGCTTTATAGGGAACCCAATAATCCAAAATCCTTGATTTTTAAGCTGCATGATTGATGCGGGTAACCCGCGTCTCTTGGGGGGAGGGCTAATCAAAGCGCCAGCTATCGGAGGAAGGGAAGAAACCATTCAGTTACCAAAGTGTGTGCCATGCGCGGCAAGATGTCACCCGCCGTCCCCTTCATATTTCTAGGGAACCAATATCAGCAATCCCCTTATATTAAATGCGCTGCCTAAGAGATATGCTAGTATAATCCCAACTTTGGTCTGGGAGGGAAAGCAGGAGTAGGAGGTCGACTTTACCTTGAATCCGAGCCTCCCCTAAAGAATGGCATCCCGAGCCTTAAGTTCGCAGCGCTATATAATGATTCCCAGCTGATGGATGGCAGAACAATTATAAAATGCTGGATATAATAGATAACGAAATTAGGGCAAAACTGCAATCTTATGGCTGTCTAATTATAGAACGTTATCAGAACAAGATTGGCGCTTCGAACCTATGACAACACATGAACTTCTTTATCCGAACTGGTTTATGTCTACCGATGTGTTTTATGTTTAGCCGAGGTGCTCTATGGTGACGCCTCAGATGAGTGATGGGACAATGGATGAAGTCAGAGATGTGACGCTGCCTTTATCAAAAAGTGACAGGCGCCCATCCCCTACCAAACGTAGCAATGATTACTGCCAAAAAGTAAGATCCTCCTCTTCAACAGTTAGGGTAAATACACGTGTAAAGTCCACCACGTGTCGCCATCCAAAACTATAACTTCCCCTATAAATAGAACACTCCTTCCACCTAATAAAGGGTTAGTAATCTCAGACTCTTAACAATATATTTCTACTCTCACTCCCTTTTCTCTCTTTTACACACTTATATTTCCCGCACTCAATTTATATTCGCTTGAAATAAGCACTAACTTTGGCATCGGAGTGCAAACGGGAGCCACCTCGGCCCCCTTTGCAAACTGATTGTTTGTCACAGTGCACAGGAGATCCACGTGTTCAAGAGAGAGGAGCTGAGACGTGTTGGTTCAAGGTCCAGCCGGATTTTGTGGTCAACAGATCCGTTTGTAAATTTTTTTTACAAACACGCATTTATAATTATTGTGCTAAATCTTTTATTGAAAACTAAAAAAAAATGTTAAATACAAGAGTCAAATGCAAAAAAATGTGTAAATTTTCATTTTTAATGAAGTTAACAATAATGTATAAGAATTATTGAAATCTACGATCGTTTATTATTTGAAAAGTTATTTTTAGGAGAATGTGTGGTTAAAAATATGAAATCTTTTATGAATTTATGTGTAATATTATTTTATTGATAAACGTGTGATTTATTTATTTATTTATTTATTTATTTTTTGAATTGCATAAACGTGTGGTTAATAAGATGAGAAAAAAATGTATTTTGTTTTTATAAGGGCCAAATAGGGTCTAGAATAGTAGTAAAATTTATAAATTGTAATAATTATGTGAACACAAATATTTGAGTACAATTTCTATATAATATTACATCAAACATAATATATCATAATTAGATCCATTATTTCAAAATAATGTGGTTTGTAACAGTAAAATTTTGGAGAATATGTAGTCGAATATCAGAGAATTTTTTTGAATTTATATGTTGATTATTTTAGTAATGAAATTTGCAGTTAAAAATGAGTTTGAATTCGATCAATATTTATAGTATGAGAATTCAAATTATAATTTATCTTTGAGATATTTTATTTATTTATTGTTCTTAATAATGATAAATAAATAAAAACTATTTTAGTGATAAATTATATTTATTCTAGTAATAGTTAAAATAAATATATTCTATATAAACGTGTTATGTTATAAATGAAAGAACTAGATTAATATATTTTGAATATAAATAAATAAAATTATTGAAGTTTTACTTCCTAAAATATCGATTAAATGAGTATGTTTTTCAATATGCATATTACAGAATCATTGATTTGTTAATATCAATTTTTTGTTATTATGCATAAATTAAATAAAGTATTTTTTTCTTATTTGATTAATTTTTTTTAAGTTTAAAATTTGATAACATTTTGTAATAAAATGTTACTTTTCTATCTTTTTTATTTGCTATGACTGTATAATCAACATATTTTCATAAATTTTCATTTATAGAAGTTTCGTACGGGAGAAAAATCTAGTAAATTTTTAAAAGCGAGATTTTTTTTTTTTTGAAAGTATTTTTTTTTTTGTAGCGAGATTTGACAAAGGGGATGTATTTCGATAGGTGGGACCCACATCCCATTGCATTCTTAGGCCCTGTTCTCTTTACTGTTTTGAGGTCGTTTTCTATTTTTATTTTCGAAAACGCATTTTGGAAAAAAAAAAAAAAAAAATTGTACACAAAACGCTCAAAACCTCGTTTTGGGCGTTTTGTGTGTATTTCGACAAAAAAATGTTTTTTTTTTTCAAAAAATTATCTTAACTTGGAACTAAGTTTAATATAAATTTTTTATTTTTTTTGTTTTTTTTATTATTTTTTTAGAATTATACTAGTTTGGAACTAAGCCTTAATAAAGATTTTTTTTTTTTTTTTTTTGAGAATTATCCTAACTTGAAACTAAACTTAAATAAAGTTTTATTGAATTCAATATCAACATTACAAAAAAAAAAAAAAAAATTAAGTGAGAATTCTTGTTATTATATTTCAAAAAATGCCTTGATAAATGGACTCTGATGATTTTCAAAAAAATGTCTACTATTTACTTTTCATTTGATGTTCATAATAATATCATAAATAATGTCTCGATTTGGTAAAATTGTTTAAAAATAACTTTATAAATAATATATTTTTTCAAATCACTTTTCAACCACGTATTTTAGTTTTTATATAAAGGTAAGCACAAATAGTCCACAACACTTAAGTTTCTTGCGAAAATGGTTCTCAACGTTTAGATTTTTACATTTATACCCTCATAATCACCAAACGTTACGAAAATGGTTTCTACCGTTATATTCCGTTAGTTTTTTTCGTTAAAAACGTGTAAATAGTACAAATAGTCCCTAACCATTGAGTTTTTACAATAATAGTCTCTAACATATTAAGGTAACGTTTGGCATTTTCAGTTTGTAACCTCCAATCGTTTGGCGTATTTAGTCCCTAACATATTAAGCACATATTTAAAATCAATTATTTCAAATAATATGGTTTGTAATCGTAATTTTTTGAAGAATTTGTTGTTAAAAAATTGAATTTATTTGTAAATTATTTTATTGATAGAATGTGTGGTTAAAAACGAGTTTTAAAAAATAAAATTTATTCTGAATTTCAAAAATGCACAATAAAATATTTAACAAAAATTCACCGCTTCAACCTATTGGAAAAAAAATAATAAATCCATGGAATATAAACAAACAAATACATTGGACATTATTTTAGAAATTGAATAAAAAATATGTTTTTATCAATTCTATTTTCGATTTTGAGAACTGATCAATATCGATTTTCGAAATTTCATTTTTTTTCAAAACTCATTTTCTTCCACACATTCTATTAATATATTTTTTTAATTTATGCATAAATTTAAAAAAAAAATTACGTTTTAATCAAAATTCTCCAAACTTACTTTTCAAATCGATCGATTCTCGAAATCGAAAGCAGAATTGATAAAAACATATATGTTATTCAATTTCTAAAATAATGTCCAATGTATTAATTTATTTATATTCCATAAATTTATTATTTTTTTATCAATAAGTTGAAATGTTAATGCGGTGAATTTTTGATAAATATTTTACTGTGCACTTTAAAAATCTAGAATAAACTTTATTTTTAAAATTCGTTTTCAACACACATTCTATCAATAAAATAATCTACAAATAAATTTATTTTTTTTCTTTTACTTTTTAACCACAAATTCTTTTAAAAATTACAATTACAAACCACATTATCTAAAACGTAATTTTTTTTTAAAAAAAAATATTAATAGAACGTATGGAAGAAAATAATTTTTGAAAAAAAAATGAAATTTCGAAAATCGATATTGATCAATTCTTAAAATCGAAAATAGAATTGATAAAAACAAAATTTTTATTCAATTTCTAAAATAATGTCCAATGTATTTGTTTGTATATGATCCATGGATTCATTATTTTTTTCCAATAGGTTGAAGCGGTGAATTTCTGTTAAATATTTTATTGTGCATTTTAGAAATTCAGAATAAATTTTATTTTTTAAAACTCGTTTTTAACCACACATTCTATCAATAAAATAATTTACAAATAAATTCAATTTTTTTTAACAACAAATTCTTCAAAAAATTACGATTACAAACCATATTATTTGAAATAATTGGTTTCAAATAAGGGCTTAATATGTTAGGATCTAAATATACAAAACGTATAGGGGCTTAATATGTTAGGGACTAAATACGCCAAACGTTTGGAGATTACAAACTACAAATGCCAAACGTGACATTAATATGTTATGGACTATTATCGTAAAAAATTCAAAGGTTATGGGCCATTTATGCTATTTACACGTTTTTAACGGAAAAAACTAACGGAATCTAACGGTATGGACCATTTTCGCAACGTTTGGTGATTCTGAGGGTATAAATGCAAAAATCTAAAGGTTGGGGACCAGTTTCGCGAGAAATATAAAGGTTGGGAACCATTTGTGCTTATTACCCTTTATATAATGCATTATTTTTATCAACATATTCTCTAAAAATTTTCTATTACAAAATAATTGCTGAACATAGCAAAAAAATAAATAAAAAAATGAAAAAACGATTTCTTTGAGCCGCCAAACATTTAGTTTATCTTTGAGATCCATTATTTAAAAATAATTTGATTTATAATAGTAAACTTTGGAGAAAGCGTGGTCACGGGCGAAACTAGGGGGGGTCATGGGTGTTCAATTGCCCCCCCCCCCCCCCCCCCCCCCAAAAAAAACTTTTAACTTTTTTTTTTTTTTTTTTTTTTTACTTTTTTCTATTTTTTTTAATTTATTTTTTTGAGAAAAGAAATGACAGCAATCGAGTTAATTGTCCTAATCAAGGTCGTGGCAAATATAAAATGATTATCTTGAAGATTAAAAAATTATTTTAAATGAATCAATTATGCTAAGTTAGATATAGGTCTCAAAAGTGGCATCAATTCATGCAAAATTTCAATTTGAAATATCAATAATTTGCCATGTTTTCGTCTCAAGTTTTCGGATTGTTATGAGGTATCAAAAGAAGTCGAAACATTGTATTCTTGATATCATTTTGAAGTGCTTATGTCCTAACTTCCAGCATTGTTGAAGGCACGTGAAATAGCCAAATTTAGCAAAAGTTACGACGTGTCAATGTAGAACGTTTCAATCTAGAGTTTTGAGATTTCGATGATGACCTGACTTTAAAAATTCGTCGACAATAGTACTTTAGTTGAATCCACGAATTGTCCATGTCATCTCGAAGTTGGTTTCAAAAACTTCATAGTAGACATATCAAATGTCCAAACAGACATAAGAAATAATTCAAAATGTATCTAAAAATGGAAGTTTAACTCGTGTCTTCTTTATAATTTTTTATCAATATTTCATTGATGTTTATTATTTTTATGCGATAAACTTTTCAGCATAATTTCTATTAGTTTATTAGGAAATTTCATATTGGATATTACATCATTTTTCTAAGTCATTACGTATAAGGTCAAAAAAATTTCAAATAGTATTCTGACCCCTTGACTCAAAATGTCTGCGTCCACCATTGAGCGTAGTTAAAAAGTTAGTAATCTATTTGAGTTTATGTGTAGATTATCAATTTTTTTTTTATTTGAAATTATGTGTAGATTATCTTTTTGGTTTAATATTTTGTTAAAAAAGTTTTTTTTTTTTTTTTAAATGAGAGTTTGATTAATGAATATCAAACAGAGGTCTTATAATTTAGTCTTTTTATGAGTATTATTTTTATCTTTTATTTTGTCGTAATAAATTCTAATATACGTGCAAACATTAAACTTTGTTTGATATTTATTTATAGTAAGTCATAACACCGTAAAATTTATTTCATAAATATGGTTTGTAATAGTAAGTTTTTGGAGAATGTGTGATTAAAAAATATGAAATCTTTTATAGGTTTATTTGTAATGTTATTTTATTGATAAATGTATAGTTAAAAAGAAGATAAAAAAATATATTTTTTGTTTTTAATTGATATCAAACATGGATAAAATAAATAAACCAAAAAAAATATATTAAAAGAAAAATAATGTTGTGTCAGCCACTAAAAAGTGGCTGACACAACATGCAATTGTGAAAGCATAGCGCACTAAAGAATCAATCATGCCAGTTGAACAACTATTATGAATAATTAGTTGGACAATCCACTCACATGGATGGTGGAGCCCACACATGGGTGGTGGAGTCCATGTGTGGGCTCCACCATCCATGTGAGTGGGTTGTCCAACTAGTTGTTGAACTAGTATTTTCCCTAAAGAATATAAAGAATTTTGTTGGATAACAGAAGAAATGGATTCTTGTTGCTCAGTCCTTAGCTTGCATAGCTTGATCATAGCAGTCCTTGTATTTTGAAACCTTAATAAATTGTACTAATTGTGATCTTGACATACTACAGTTGACACAACTCATTCGTATTGTTGTCATGAAAGTGATCGCACTCGTGGCATCCCTACATAGTCTGGTGCTGCATATTACGGTCTCATTCAGGAAAGTTTTTTTTTGTGTTAAACAAATAATTTGCAATTCTCGAAGTAATAGTATAAGAGTGATTTAGAAAATATGTATAGTTAAAAGTGATTTAGAAAAACGTGATGACTATAAACTTGTTTATAATCAAGTTACCAAACAAAATAGTTACACATATGAGATAAACCTCTTTCAATCGAGAATCACTTTGAACTCAATTTTTTTCATTCACCCTATTATCATTTTTGGCAAATAAATATTTGATTCCATGTCTCAAGGATGAGAATATGAATCAACTTTGATCTTTCAAAACAAATGAACGAGTCTCACTCTAAATTATGCCAAAATTAGCCCGTATAGCAATTTTCCAAACAGAAATGAGACTAGTAAATTGGTTGCTTGCGGCCTGTTCAAAAGCTCTTCCAGGCTTTCCTGAAGTGCATATAAGCCTCTGTTTGGCTAAAAAAAAAAAAAAAAATTTTTATACAAAACAAATCTTCAAACTATTTTTTAACTACACATATTTTCTCTCTCCACATCTTACGTTGAAAACATAAAAAAATATGTTTTTAAACACAAAACTTTTAACAAATAGAGAAGCCAATATACACGACTTTCTGAATGTCAAGCAATACATAACACACTCCATGTCAAACATTATTATTAACGAGTTTCAGAGCTTGATGAAACAGAAGTAAAATGAAACACAGCATATGGTTCATATGAAATGAGATCTAATGGCGTCCCACTCAGCCTTCAAATCCTCTATATCATCTCTTGCTTGAGCCATGTCCAGCTTTATGTTCTCAACCTTGACAGTCTGATCTTCTGCAGTAACATAAAATTCATGTGTTTTTTTCGATGCTTCTCGTCTTCGCTCTGCAAGCTGGTTTGCTTCTTTTCTTGCCGACTCCAGCTCTATTTCGAGTTCTTTGGATTTGATTCTCAACTTGTCCAGTGTAGCCTTGATTCCCTCTTCGGTTTTAACTGCATCTTCAAGTAAATTCTCGGTCTTCTCAAAATCTGAAAGGAAACTCTGGCAGTCAACAAGAACCTGAACCGAATCCCTCCAGTCTTCAATCATCCTGGGAAATTCATCTTTCAACCTGTTGAAGACAAATTTTTGAATAAATTAGTAAGTGTCATGCACTTGTCAAAAATGGAATCGACTCATATGAGGTGCATTAAAGATGAGCTTCAAATAAATAAACTCGTCCCATCTATTCCAGCTTAAACCTTAAGACGAGGTAATTCAATATAACCTTTTGATTTGTTGGATCTGTTCCTCGGAAAATGAATCGTTCCCAAGTGGAAACAGACATTCTCTCATCGCGCTTTCATGATTGGGATCAGCCAAGTCATCCAGGGGAAGTGAAATCAACTCGTTAAAATCTCCTTTTACCAAAATCGCAGTGTCTTGAGAAGAACAACCAGCAACAGTGATGCTAGGATCAGATATCGAGCTAAAAGATCGCTTTGATCTCGACTTAAGGAAGGATTGAGCCTTGCTGTAAATAGAATCCATAGTATCTAACTGAAGGGTGATATTTATACTCGGATGAACAACAACAGAAGAATCAGCAGGTCGATCCTAAAAATGGGTGCACAATTTAAGAAACCACCAAATCGAGAAGAAAAAAAAAAAAAAAACGACAAACTAAGCCTTATCCTCAATAAATTTGGAGTCAACTACTTACTCTGTTCATTGAAACTGAAGAACTAGCACTCACAGATACCTCAACTTCAATTATACACGTGTCATCAAAAAGATAACCTCTTCCTGGATCGTGTAGTTTATCATGAGAGATAAAAGTAGCAAATCCCCAATTACCATGCCTCTGCTTGAATGTGGTTTTTGTTTCTGCAAAGTATTGTTAGAAATTATAAATAATTTTACAAAGAGGGAGACCATCATATTTACAGGTTACAAAAGGAAAATTCTTGATTATGCAATTAAAAAATATTAGAAAAATAATCAAACGAAATTAAAACAAAAAAAATACCGCCATATACAGTCTTCTTATCATCAATTTGGTCAATCAAATAGAAAGTTAAATCAGCATCTATAAACCACCCAGCCGGGGCTGTAGCTTCATCAATAACTTCGAGAGTTAAAGACAAATAATCAGCAACCCTGTTCCCTTTCGGGTATAGAATGATCCTCCTGGCAAAAGAATCGTCAAGAACCATCGACCCCACAGAAAATATACAGGTGAATCAAATGAATTCGAGAAATATCGTTCCATTCAAAACATACCATTTGAATCCACAGACCACGAATATCTCAGAAAAGAGCTTCTTTACATTTAATCTAGAAAAGTTATCAATTCTCCATCTGAGTTTTGTCATCTGACAACCCTCCAACACTTGATTCTTCACAATGCTTCCCTTTTTTTCTTGTGCTACGACTGATATAAACATATAGAACGTTACACGAAATAACAAACATATTTGTTTCATGGTATCCAAATTTATAAATTTCATCTTCGTGTTCAAGTGTCCCTGATGCCGTCGCTTAAGCACGCGCAAGACCTTTCATATAAAATGAATCCAGTCGTTTGTGACTTGTGAGGAGGCTATTTTGAGGAACCTCAACTCGCGAAATTTCTATTTGAATATGAGACTCAAACATGAAACACTAATAGCTGTTAATTCAGTCTTAATTGGGTAGTAAATCTGATATTACGAGTCAGATTCCACAGCAAAACAGAAGTTCTAAAAGTAAAAATAAAATTTATACATCAAAACGAAATTACCTTCCATGGTTTGATGAAGAACTCCAATTTCAGAAACCGAATTGATCAGAAATGAAGTCAACCATAATCAAGATAAAAACATCTTACAACCAGCCCTTTCTACTATAAATAACACAGTTTATTTAATAATATATATATCTCTATCTCTATATTATATACATGCATGACTGAGTCCGAAGTTGAAATGGGGTTTTGCAATTTCCTAGAAATTTAAATCGAAAAAGAAATCCATACAAAAGTTGACTTGAACTTTCATTTTCCTTACAAAATTCGAATCCAAGACTAAGAGTTCCAATTCCATGCGGCAAAATGCAATATATAATGCTCCAGCTTGTGGAGTGGTGGAGGGTGTGAGGAGAAGACTTGTTGTACGTACGTAGGAAATATAAATCAATTTATTTATATTTTTTTAGGTGAAATCTATACCTCTATTCTTATATATTTTAACTAGTGAATCATCCCGTACGATGCACGGGAAGAAACGTCTAAATAAAAATAATTTTATTCAAAATTAAATAAAACATTAAACAAAATAAATAACATTCACAAATAAGAGATAAATTCATCATTTATTAGTTTCATGTATAAACATCAACATTTTAGGGAGAAGTCATACATGTGAAAATTATTGTGCCTGAATCTTATTGATAGTCATGGCATTTGACACCATCAATGAAATATATATATATTTTTTTAAATCTAATAAGTATCCTAAAATTCGAATGGCTCAACGATATCCTTGGAATAAAAAACTCATATCCTGATTTACTGTCAGATAGAATTTGACCTTATAGAATATGATCGTCAAGTTTTGTAACGATTATTCACTATCTCCTCGAACAAAAAATTTGCCTTACTAAAATGAACACTTAAATGTAGGATCTCCAGTATTCATGTACTCTGAATATTCACAAAATAGATGAAAAAATTAATAATAGAAATCATGCATATAAAAGATAAAATTCAATATTTTGACAATTGACAATGAAAAACATGTATAATAATAATAAAAAATAAAAAATTGCGAGGTTAACAAAAATGTTGCATCAAATTTATGATATTTTAGGTTTTCAATATTTATACAACGTAATTATTTCCTGATTGAAATTATAATTTAGTATTGATCATCTCAATTTTTAGTTAAGTAAATTGGGAGACAATTTATATATTATTGTGAAAAAATATCATAAAATTTGAATTAAAATATAGCAAAGAATATCTTGATATGGTTAATTACTTTTTGAAATTTTAAAATTAACAGTCAGGACAAAAATCATTAATAGCTATATCATTTCAAACAATATAGATAAATTTTTTAACCATTAATGTTAAAAAATGTGATATGAGACTTTTTGGAATAAAAAATTAATTAAGAATTAAATGTAATTGTCATTGATATAATTTTGATAAATAATGCAATATAGGAAAGAACTTTAATATGTATATGTAATAAATAACTTAAAAATAGGATTTAGTTATAAAAATTTTAATCACCGTGATTTATAAAAATACGAATTTGTATAAATTTTAGATATAATTTTAATTGAGAATTTTACATTGGATTTGTATGACTGAATCAAATATTTATCCATAAAATTAAAACCAATAAAATATCACAATTATTATAAGAAATTAATTACGTATTAAATGTAATTATCTATAAAAATATTTAATAATTTAATAATACGCTATAAAAAAAGCTCCAATTTTTAGATGTAATAAATAACTAAAAATAAGATTATTTATAAAAAAAAAAACTATATGTATGATGTGATTTATAATTTAGTACTCTCTCCGTCCCATAAAAATAGTCATCTACTCATTTTCACACAGATTAAGGACAAAATGGAATATAAAATATTAATTTCACTTTTAAAAAATAAAGTAGAGTATCTTTTTTAGACGGACAAAAAAGAAATGGTGGACTATCTTTGTAGGACAAAGAGAGTATTATCTATTAAAAAAAATTCGACATAATTTTTAATTGAAAATTTTACTTTGAATTTGTATAACTGAATACAAATATTTATTTGTAAGATTGAAATGTTAGAAGAACACATTTTTTGACACAAAAAAGTCAAATATAAATAAGTAAAATCAAACAAATTATCGTTCTTATATCATAAAAATAAAAAACAACTTCTTGGTAAAAGCAAATTTTAAAAAAAAAATAATTCTAGTTTCTTGTTTTTATTATTTTTTATACAATGTGATATACAATTTCATCAAATATATATACTGACTCATGAATAATATGTTTTTTCTTCACTCAACGGCCGAAACCATTAACATATCTATCAAACCCAAAACTATTCTAAATAGCCCAACATTAATTAACACATTGCAACCCCAATAGAGAAATCTAGAACATAATATAAATAGACTATTAACAAATCCTCTTATTAGTTCAAAATAATTTTGCACTCTATATTGTTTTCGAAGCTTTCTCTACAATATTATTGTTTTAATATTTTTTCTTTTTTGTCAGAAATCCAAATCTATGTTCAACGACTCAAAATATCACAGGTCTTGAAGAAAAGAGTAGTGTCAATCCTTTTTACTTTTTCAAAAAATAATTTACGATTTTTTATTTTCAACTGGTTTGTAATATTAATAACTAATAAGCATTACCACCGCACCAGAAATTTTGAATCATAATAGAAGGTAGAGTGGAACGGTCATGTTAAACAGTACACATTTTTTCAAAGAAATAACCCTTTAATTGAATCTTTTATTATTGTGTATATCTTCATAATAATTATATATAACAGAAATGAAAGGGGTTGTATATAGGGAAATGGAAAAAAATATATATATAGAAAACAAAAATGAATAAATAGATTTTGAAAAACAGGAAAAAATGAAACAAATTCTGAAAAAGCGAAAATGGAAAAAAAATAATAATAATAACTGGATTTCCAGTGTAATTAGGCGGCGGGAAATAGAAGCCATGTAAACACAATGAATATTGAAGACTGTAAGTAGACGTCAGCGATTTTGAAAATAATAAATAAATATTGAAGGTCCAACTATTTTTGAAGTGGGTTTTGAAGTTGATTATTGGAAGGGTGATATGAGTAGTGTGAACATGATAAATATTGAAGTCCCAAAAAATTGGAAAAATAAATAAATAAATAAAATATGCACATAGTACAAGAGTTTTGGAGGAAAACAGTGAATTTGACTGGGATTGACTCAGCTACTTTTATATATTATATATAGAATATAGATATATAGATAAAATGAGAAAGTCTGACCATCAATTTTCTGTCTAAAACGAATTTCACATTGCTGTCTAAAAAAAAAATTGTACTGCTTTTATTTTTTCAAGAACAGAAGTCTACAATTCATTTTTCAAGAACTATCTCTTCGATTTTTTCCCAAAACAAATTCTCGCCAATCTGAACAGGCGATTAATCTGGACGAAGATAAAGAAAAAAAACAATATACAGATGAATTCATTGTTGCAACATGTTTTCCAAAAAAACATCTCTTCGCCCTTAGAATCTAACCAAACAAATAATGTGTTTCCAGAATACATCACCATTTTTCTCTTCATAATTTTCCAGTATAGTTGAGCTTGCCTTCTTCCTATTGCACATATAAACAATCCTTCCATGTACCACACCAAGCTCGGATCCATTATTTATAGGGGAGGAAAAGGCTCTATAGGCTACGACAAAAATGATGGTGAGGGCAGACAGAGGGGGAAATCAGTTCTTTTTACAGTGATGTACAAAAGGTTCAAGATATTGTTGATGAGGGCGATCTTACAGAGGAGGTATCTAACGATTTTGTGTTTTTAAATAGGCGGTCTTTGGAAGAAAGTATGGTTTTTCACTCAGTTAAAAGTCTTTTAGCATCTCTTTACTTGTGGTTCTTTTTCTTTTTCTTTTTCTTTTTCTTTTTTTCATTTCGTACGGTTATTTCTTAGGCAGCTTGAATAGGTTGTAGCGGTAGCAACCGGTAGAATTAGCGCCAATGTCAGAAGCTTATAAACCAATGGATATACCTTATTTTTCATTGTCATTACTAACTTCTCTGCAAGATCGCCAAAACCTTTCAATTCTTGAAATGCGTCGTTAGAGCGTATATCAAAAATATAAGTTTCAAGTTGATCATCAAGTGTGAGAAGATCAAATCTTGAAAAATCTTCTGCATAAAACTCCGCAAGTTGAATCAATCTTTTCTTATCGAAATCATAGAATGAATTTTGTGGACATAAACAAGCTACACAAAGGAGTAACTCTATATTTACCTCTGAGAAACGATCATTCAACTCTTGAAGTTGCAAATCAATGATAGCGTAGAATAAATCTGCACAGTAATGATGTAAATTTGTCACTTCTAGCGGTGGATTACGTTGAGGACGACCACGAGGTGCACTGCGTATAAACACACCATCCATATTGGGAACATCAATGTGATGTCGCTGACAAAAAGAATAAACTTCTTCCAAAAACAAATCTCACCCATTGTCTCTCATCATTTGGAGTCGTTGTTTGCATATTTTCACCAATCCCATTGCATTCACAATATTTTGATCTTTCAATTGTAATGCATTTGACAACTCATTCGAAACTCCTAAGACTTTTTTCATCAAGTGTAAACTAAATGCAAAATCAAACAAATGTATCGAATCGAATAAATTGAATGCCTCACTTTTCTGATCACCAGAGCTAGATTCATCTTCTGAAATAAATTCAAGTACATCACCAACAGCAGAGAACATTGAAAGCAAACTGATCGAAGAATTATAATGTGAGCCCTAGCGTGTATCACCAGAACGTTGAAGAGTAGTTTCTTGATTAAGTCCCCGTCCACTTAAAATATAACCTCTCTCCAATGACTCAACGATAAAGTTTGAATGTTTCTCTCTAAACAAATCAGAACGTTTGCAAGATGCTTCGGTAACATTTATGTTCGCTAAAATTGTATACCGCAAGTGCACGGTTCGCGTTCAAGTAGTAAAGTGGACTAGAGAAGTCCGGGTTATCGTACCCACGAGGATTGATTGATTTGTAACTAAAGTTATTGATTTCATTTTAAAAGAAAAGTCAAGTAACATAAAAATATGATTTGGTGGTGAATTACTAACTAAGTGACATAAATAAGAAACAGGGCAATATGTAAACTAGTTAACTAAAACAAATAGATAACAACATGAAACTTAGAATAAAACTAATTAATCTAAATACTTTGGTGACAAAATAAACTTGATAATTAAAATAAGTTACATAATATAAAACAAAGTGAATTTAGTTTTCATAACTATACTAATTTCTTCTTTTCAAAAATCAATTAGGGGTAGTTAATTAATCAACAAAATTACATGGGAAATTTTTAACATTACCTAACTTGTGTAATAAATTCCAATTACAATTTAAAATAATAACACACATTTAAAAGTTACAAACACCTAAAACAACATTCATAATCACAAAAATATAAACATAAATGCTCAATATCCATAAACAACCTAAAATACTTAATAAAAAATAAACTAATCAACAATTCCAACACAATAATATTAACACATAATAAACTAACAACAACATTTAACAAACAACATAAACATATGAATAATACTCAGCATAAAGATTAAAAACAAGAGAATAAAGAAAACTCACCCTTTTTGTAAAGTTCTTGAAGTGAAAACCCAATAATCCTTCACTTTGAATCAAGTTTCTTCATCAACCATTAATATCTTCAACAACTCAAACATAAAGCATTAAATGCAATAGAAATAAATGACCTTCTTGATGGAAATATGAAAAAAATAACAATAATCAAAAGTCTAACAATAATAAGCAACTTAAATGCACAATAACTTTACTAAACATAAAAATATTAACTTAACATTGCATTAAAAATATGAAAATCAAGATGAAAATTACAAAGAAAAGTTAAAGAGGCAAGAACTTACATGGCCCTCGTCAAAAATCTCATGTTTTCTATTTATACAACCTTAAAAATCATCCAAAAACCCTAAAAAACACCAAGATCCGCGTAAAATAGCAAAATGGGCCGAACCTAGTCGGCCGGGTTGACCCGGTCCGGCCCGAAAATTTTCTTTTTATTTTTTTATTTTTTAAAGGCGCGCGGTTAACAGCGAGCAATCGCGCGCTTGAGTTTTCGGTTCCAAGCTTCTCTCAGGTCCGTTTTGAGGTCCAAGTCGCGTTCGCGACTTGGTTCGAGCCATGCGATCGTGTGGCTCAGCTGGATGGTGTTTTTGCAGCTAAGTCCCTTCCTTAATTGCCATTAAGTCATCCATCTTTCAATCTTGAGCAATTTAGTCCCCAACTTTTCAGATTTCTTTCAAATATGTCCTTCTAAAATTGCACTTTAGGCCCTTCAACTTTTGAAATCTTACAATTTGGTCCCTCGATTAATTGCGCGACTTGTCCAAAACTTCCCGAAAGTGACAAAATGGTCCCCAAACTTCCAATTTCAACGTAATTTGCACTTCTTTTGTGGTTTTTGGCCTCAAACTTGGATATTAACCTATTTAAATACAAAATATACATAAATTAGTAGATATTTGCTCAAGATGTTCCAAAATATGTTAATTTAAAAGTATAAAAAGTGTATAAAAATGCACTTAACAATTTACAACATCACCAACCACACGAAAGAAATTAGAAATTGGAATATTCTTCTTTGCCACAGATACAAGAGCTAGCTGGAGTTGATAAGCAAAACAATGTATGTAAAAGGCATTTGAGTTCTCCTTCAAAATGAGTGCTTTCAGACCATTGAACTTACCTTGCATATTACTTGCCCCATCATAACCCTGTCCTCTCAACCTAGATATGCTCAAATTATATCTAGAAAATAGCATATCAATTGCAGCCTTAAGTGATAGAGCTGTGGTACTGCTAACATGCTCAACCCCTATCAAACGTTCATTCACATGTCCACTACTATCCACATAACGTAGGACTACTGACATTTGCTCCTTTACTGATACATCATGAGATTCACCAACAAGAATAGAGAACAATGAATCACCAACATCTTTGATAATAACATTAATCGTTTCTGCGGCATAAGCACTCACTATATCCTTCTGAATATCAGGAGATGTTAATTTACAATTTTTAGGAGCATTTCCCAACACCACAGCTTTAATTTCATCATTAGGATCAGCAAGAAATTGCAATTGAACTAGGAAATTACCTGGATTGAGAGAACCTTCAGATTCATCATGGCCCCGAAATGATAACCCCTGAAGTATTAGAACTCTAACACAATCAATTGATGCCTCAAGACGAATACGATATTCATTACGTGCTTGTATTGACTGCTTCTGCAAAACTGAATGAATGTGTTGATCTTGATTCATCAATGCTTCACAACTCATTCGTGCTTTGTTATGTTCGTTGTCATGCTTTCCTACGTGAAGTCGAGATCTTTCTTTATTTTTCCAGTATGTGAACCCTTCGCTAACAAAAGATCCACATCCTCCTTGATTACCATGACTTGATTTGAAAAGGTAACAGTACAAACAATAAGCGGCATCTTTTGCGATACTATACTCTAACCAACTACCAAATTCCTTAAACCAGGAAGCTTGGAAGCGTCTATATTGGGATGCTCCGTACTGTCGTCTTGGGAATACATGATCTGAAGGTTAACAAGCATCCTTTTACAAATATGCTCTTCGAACTTGATCACGAATATTAATATTGTAATTCAAAATTGGAACTCTTAAACCAGGATCAGTAGGAAGTTGTGTAAGATCAACATCCACACTATTTCCTTGATCGGTAGTGTTGACCACAAAATCCGGCTGGACCTTGGACCAACATGTCTCAGCTCCTTCCTCTTGAACACGTAGATCTCCTGCGCACTATGACAAACAATCAGTTTGCAAAGGGGGGCGAGGTGGCTCCCATTTGCACTCCGATACCAAAGTCAGTGCTCATTTCAAGCAAATATAAATTGAGTGCGGGAAATATAAGAGTGTAAAAGAGAGAAAGGGGAGTGAGAGTAAAAATATTCAATTAAGAGAGTGAAAATGCTAATCCTTTCCTTAGAGGCAAGTGTGCTCTATTTATAGAATGAGTAATTCTTTTAGATTGTGAGACGTGTTATGCTTTACACATGGCAAGAGGAGTGTTGGGATTCTTGATTCCACTTGACCATTACCTAATTGAATTCACAACAAGCAAATAGAAATGCAATTCATTAATCATGTTAGACCCGATTTTCCAAGCTTAGTCAATTACCTCTCTCGAGTGAAACCAACCCTAATTAGTGGAATTAACCTACTATATCTCTATGTCGATTAAAAACACACCAATTACATTAAACATTTGTGAAAATAACTCAATGGATCATCTAGGGTTTTAGGTATATCTCTATCCTAAACAAGAACCTAGAGCAAATATTGTATTGATCTAGAATACACAACAATTTCTCAATAATTGCACATTCCATGAAACCTAAGCATAAATGTGGTCATAATAAATGCTAGTCAATAAATACAACAATAAATGCACAAGATAATAAAAAGCTTAAATTCTTAATACAAGCATCAATGTCAACCAAGCTAGGTCAAGATTCATCAATCATCCCAACACTAAATAACTTAGTCCATAGTGAAATAACAATAAAATTCAAGAATTAAATGCATTATTTCAACTACAAAGTAAAGTAAATAGAGAAATATGAAGATTAAGCAATAATACTTCCCTTCACCAATGATTCTTGCTTCAAAATATCACTATTCTTCCACAATAATGTTGGTATTTCTCTCTCAAATTAACATTCATCAACAAAACTATACAAAAACAAAAGAAAATAACAAGAAAAAGCAAGAAAAATGAAGAACAATGGAGAGAAATGAGTTTTTGGGTGAACAATAGAGAGAAAAAAGTGTTGGAACCCTAGTCAAAACGCCCAAAAATACCAAAAATTCGCGTAGATCCGCGTCTTTCAGCGTTTGAGCCGAACCGGGCCGGTCCAGTAAATCAGTTCAAAATTTTGACCACGCGATTGCGTGGTTGGCCTTGTGAATCTCGGGTTGGATTTTTGGCATATCTCGCGAACGCAACTTCTAAGAGCCACGCGATCGCGTGGTTCATCTGGCAGCTCTGTCTTTCAATGATTAACAATTGGGTCCTCCAACTTTCAGTGTAGATCAACTTGGTCCCTAAAGTTTTTGATTTCTTTCAGTTGAGCCCTTTCAAAAGTGCATTTGAGTCCGTCAACTTTGAAAACTTGCAATTTAGTCCTTCGATCAATTGCACATGTGATCCACAACTTTCCGGAAGTGACAATTTGGTCCCCAAATTTTGACTCTTTGAAGGATTTGACTCTTTTCTTCTCAATTTCTTCAATTATTCATCCATTTAGCTCCTTTCTTGTGCTTTCTCCATGAAGTTGATTGTTGAACCTATTTAACCACAAAATATGCACAATTAAATAGATATTTTTCCAAATTACTCAAAAAGTGCCACAAAAAATATATGAAATATGCATGTAAAATGCACTCAACAGTTGACAAGCACCCTTTTGCAAATATGATCTTCGAACTTGATCACGAATATTAATATTGTAATTCGAAATTGGAACTCTTAAACCAGGATCAGTAGGAAGTTGTGTAAGATCAGCATCCACACTATTTCCTTGATCGGTAGTGTTGACCACAAAATCCTGTTGGACCTTGGACCAACACGTCTCAGCTCCTCCCTCTTGAACACGTGGATCTCCTGCCCACTGTGACAAACAATTAGTTTGCAAAGGGGGCTGAGGTGGCTCCCGTTTGCACTTCGATGCCAAAGTCAGTGCTCATTTCAAGCAAATATAAATTGAGTGCGGGAAATATAAGAGTGTAAAAGAGAGAAAGGGGAGTGAGAGTAAAAATATTCAGTTAAGAGAGTGAAAATGCTAACCCTTTCCTTGGAGGCAAGTGTGCTTTATTTATAGAATGAGTAATTCTTTTAGATTGTGACATGTGTTATGCTTTACACATGGCAAGATCCTAACTATTCATGAGGTAAACCATTTATTTGGCTATAATCATTACTACGTCATATGGATAAAGCAACCATCAAATCCCTTTAAAGATGTCACATCAAGCTATCTTGTCACCTTTCCAGGGTACTCACTTCGGCTTAGGAGTACCTCGACATAATATCACCCTGGCAAAGGGATACCTTGGCATAGGGGTACCTCGACATAACATCATCCTGGCATAGGGATACCTCGGCATAAGGGTACCTCGACATAACATCACCCTGGTATGGGGATACCTCGGCATAGGGGTACCTCGACATAGGGGTACCTGGCATAGGCCGCATAGCATCACCCCGGCATAGGGGTACCTCGGCATATAAGAGTCCAGCAAGTTTGATATCCACAGTTTTGCCTGTGGGTCATGATTAGGTGAATAGATGTTTTGTGGATCCCCTGTTGGACCCATATGAATGACTTGTCATGTAAAATTAGTCATGGTCGTAACAGGTAGGAAGATGCGTAGGATCAACATCCACACTATTTGAAACCCCCTCGTCAACATTTTCTTCAACTATAAATTTTCTTTGAAAGAATCTATCTAGGGTCGACATAATTTCCCTACTAAAATAAACAAATTATAATTAGAAACTCAAAAATGAACTTCACAAAACACAAACCACAAATCTCAAATTACAAAAATTTCAAAAGCTAATCATTAATTAAATCAATTAAAAATATCCCCAATTTCAAAATCAATATCAAGTAGACAACAAAATATGAGAAATAAATTACTACTTCCAAATTCCAAATAAAAAAATTAGTATATACTATAAATAAAATGAATTAAGTAGTAGTGGAGACAAGACAAATTAAATATATTATCATGATTCTTAATTAATAAAGGAAGCAAGTGCAATCTCTTTATTAAAAATGTTAAAGGCAACCAGACAAAACTCAAAAGTCGTTCCAATCCATTATTAATATTTAATACCCAACCCACTCCCTCACCACATGCTCAAAAGTCAAAAATTATAATTGAAAAGGCAAAGTACCAGCTTCTTTCACTTTCACTGTATCTGCTTCATTGCGACTGTGCTTCAGTTTCTTGAAGCTCCAACAGCAATATTCAAAATGGAACCTATCAAACTAAACCAGCAAATTGAAATCAAATCAGGAGGTGAGAGAAGCTTGTTGTTGCGGAGCGGCAGAAGGCTGTCGATCGTCCGACGACTTGGCAGCAGCAGGTAGGTGGTCGGAGACGAGAGTCAGAGGCGGTGGGTTTAGGGTTTTGAGGTTATTAGTTGATTCAATTTTGACTTCACTTCTCTTATGGGCTTCTGCATTCTAGTTTCAGGTAAGCTGCGTTAAATTTTTTTTTTTTTTTGGGCCTTACTACCCGGTGCAGAGCCAAGGTCCAGCACGGTCCATGGACCGCGCTGGGCTTTAACTGGCTCCGCCACTGGGTTCTTTGATATAAATAAATCTCTAAAAGCATGAGCAACTCTCCATGCTCGAGACTTTGGCTCATTGCTCCTCTTCTTCAATAACTTTTGTAATCTTTCCAGGAAGTATCCTTTTTTAGTCTTGTTTCGTATTCTTTTGCCTCTTGTAATTTGAAAATGTCAATTGTACGTAGTTAAGAATTTAAAGATCTAAAGATATCCAACTTATGCTTTGGACTAAAAGGCAAACAAAAAGGTGAGTTCGGAAAGGTGTAAATTGTATGATATCCTAAAGATTCAATATGGTTTATTTATTTTGGTGCACTTTGCATATAGTTTTTTTTCTTTGTTTCTTTACTATTGATTATAACTTTTATTTTGTGAAATTCTGGTGATGCTATTCCTTGAACAATTTCTTGGTTTTTTGAATGAGATTTGAAGTGGTTCCAGTGCTTTTAATTGGTTTACTCATTTTGCAGAAATCCCATAAAGGTAAAGTTGTTGTTCATGATCTCTATTTAAGTAGGAGAACTTTGGATTTTTCTGATGGAATTTTTTAATTGTTTTCCATCAAAAGTGACTTGGATGGTCCAAAATGGATAGACTTTAGGCTAATCTTACTAAAAAAAGTCAAGTAAAGATGATAATAAAAAGGAGGACAAAATCTTAGCATTGATTTATTAGTAGTCGAGTTTGTCATTCATCACTCTCCAAATCTCTTGAAAATTTGTAGTTGTCTAATTTCGATGGAAAATACAAACGGATCTGAATTAAGTAGATTAAACTTTACTGTTTTCTATTTTGTTACTAATTAGATGAATCTGACTATTGCAGATTTTCTGAATAGTAAAGTATAAACAAAAACACATGAAGTTTGTTCAACTCAGATCCAAATGAATTTAGTTATCACAGATTCGTCTGGATAATAAATCGTGAACAGAAATATAAAACGATGCAGAATTGTAAAGCAATCAGAAAACGATATTTGAGCTTAACGTGGAAAAAAATCTTTTTAGGGAAAACCCATGTGTCCGCAGTCTGTGGACAAAAATCAATCACTGGTAAGAAAAAGATGTTACACGGTTCAATGAAACTACAAGACAAATTTAAGCATAAATTCATCAAACACCCATGGAATTAAATGCATTACTCCTTGATTCTTCGATGACGTGTAATGTGAGCTGGTCTTCCACCACTTTTCAGTAGCTTTCCTTGACACTGCACACGACTTCAGCAAATTTGAACTCCCGTTTAATCTTGATCCAAACTCCCATTTAATCTTCGTTGCTGAAGGTCTTCTTATACTCTAGTGATTGAAACTCCTCCAGGAGATCCTTTTAGATTTTTCTTTTAAAGATTGGTTTGTGCATGAATGTATATGCGCTAATATTTATGATGATCATCCAGTGGAGAAGTCACAAAAGAGGAAGCCTTGTATTGTTCTTGCTCTACTCAAATTTTCGGCTTCCAAGGCTTAGAGAAAACGCACCCCCCCTAGCTTTCTCTATTTATGCACATTGAGTTTATTGTCCTCCAAAAATTCTAGTTGTGCAAAATCTCTATTTCCTGCAATATATCAAAAATAATTATAAGTTAATAGGGATAAGGTAAGATAATGATGCATTAAAACAATCTTACCATAAGTGAATCACTAATCAACTAAGTGATACAAACAAACTTGGGCTCTAAGAAATAAAGGCTAGAATTTTCGGACAGATAAAACATTATCACAACCCTGAATTCTTATAATGAATAATAAGTGATAAATGTATCAAGTTAATCAATATCATTAAAATACGAGATAAATACAAACTCAAGTCCAAGTAAACAACTGATAATTTAATTAAACTTAATAAATTACTAAACAAAAAAAAATTAGTAATTAAATTAAATTTACCAAATTTCTAAACCCTAGAAAAATAGAAAATACCAATAAATATAACTTAAAATAAGTTATCAATCTCCCCCTTTGACTTTTTTTTTTTTTTTTTTTTTTCCAAAACCTAGTAATCTTTTCACAATCATCTATAGAAGTAACAAGTAACCATATTGCTACCCCTATCAAAATTCTCCCCCTCAAGTTGTGCATCATAATAAGCTCACTTCAACCAATTCATGCATGCAACGAGAAAAAATAATGAGGATATAAAGGAGCATCCTAATAAACCAAAAGTTACTTTAACATTCAATAAATCAGAAAAGATAAGAGAAAAATACTACTCCCCCCTTTTTGGAAGAAATAGGGGAAACCTTCCACGTCTTGTAACTTGCCAATAAAAGCACGAGCAGACAAAAAAATTTGGCAAATTTCGGTTACAGACCATATAAACTGGAAATAAAAGCTGAGTTTCAGAAAATTCATAAAACTTCAAAAACAGTCAGGTGTATTTAGACTGAGGCTCTGTTACTAAGAAGGATCTCAGTTCTTTTTCTGCTTCTTTGCTCTAGTAAGCTTCTTGAGCTCGGTCTTCCTCTTTCCAGTAGTAACCTTTGAGGTCTCAGCTCTGGAAGATCCTGCAGAAAACATATTTAGTGAGTTCAACAACTTCTGATTTTAGAGCGAAAACTTCTGCTTCAAATCCTTATCAAATCCATCTGCATCTTCTACCAATTTGTTTTTAGATTTACCTTCTTCCACATCTTTATCATCTTTTGTCATCTCTCCCTTTGTTTCAGTCTGGTTGCCTAAAATTTCTCATGCACCCATCAATTCACTTCGAATATCTAAGAGAGAAAAGTGACTGGTAGGAAGATTACCAAACATAGATGTTGGAGTTGCATCCATAACTTGTGGCTTGGTAGTGGAGCCGCCTTAGCTTGGTTCGACTATAGGCAGAGTTTGGATATCAATGTGGTTTAAGAGGATTTTTTTGTAAATTTAGGTTTTTCAAATTTAGGAGAGTGAGAGATTAGTGGAGAGATTTTTGAGGAATTTGAGTTCAAATAGAATTCAAGAGATTTTGTTTTAATCGTATTCCCTGTGAAGAATAATATCTCTTGAGAATCCTAGTTCCCGTCAATTTCTTTTCCTTAAAAAATAGGATAAATATGGAAACAGAATAATTCAAGAATTATGTAACAAATAAATTACCAAAAATTAGGTTCCACAATTTACTGACTCATTCTGCAAGATTAGCTCACATTAGCTCATTGTGTAGTTCCTTAAATAAAGTTTCACATAAAAATACATAGAATTCTTGAATGAAAAAACTAGATGCATCTGGGTACCTGAGACACATCTCTGTACTGTTGGTATCTGCTAAATCAAATACATCTGGGCAGTGTACAGTCCACCACGTTCATGATTAAGTTGATTACAGTGTGTGTGATCCGAGCAACCTTTAGTCAATCACATACTGTCAAATACCATATGGTTGCCCTAACTTATTGGCTTGTCACTATAGTACTCAAGCAGACCGATCAATATGTACAAATCGAATTACTTCGAGAAATTGTAGAGAATCGTTTTTTTTTTCTCTGTCACAAATTTTATTTTTGTTTACACTATACATAAAATCATATGTTTTTATAATCAGTCTGTTTAACTACAGCAAGGTTATTTGGTCAGGTTCTTTTAAGAAAAAAAAGGAAAAAAAAAAATTTTGGTCGACCCGAAGTTTTTTTTCCCTCTCAGCTTGGTTTTCTTCTTCCCGAAACCGTTTGCATGGGTTTTGTATAACTGGTTGCATAGTTACTCTCTACATGTTTTTTCAAATCAATTGTCTTTCTCTCAGTCGGTTGATAGGTTGAAAAAAAAAAAAAAAAAAATTATTCGACTACTGATTTTCCCGACGTGGTGCTTTGCTGTCTGATTTTGCATGCTTTCTATGTCCTGGTTATATATAAAACCTGCCTGCATGAACAATTAAGAAAGTTATGTGCATGGTTATTCTCATCACTCAAATGATTGCTTCATCATTTTGTAATGATTATTCATGATTGCTAACTTTCTTGTCATTTGGGTTGAATGAAAAATCTGTTCATTTTTTCCTGTTTTATAGTTTTCCAGCATCAGTAATCAGTTTCTTTAAACCATCTGTTCCTGTTACTGTTTACAAACTTTGCAATTAAAAAAAAAAAAAATCTGTCTAATTTTTTCCAGTTTATCTTCGGACAGTTTATTTTTTTCCCCCACTCGTTCTGATTTACTATATGCACAATATTATTCGTTTGGTCTAAATAATCTATTTACTTTGCATTAAGGTTTATCAGGTCAGATTCCCAAAAAAAAAAGGGGGGGTTCGGGCTAGATTTTTTTTTCCGTGCAAGTTTTTTTTTCATTTGCATGACTTAGTGGTTGTGCATGATAAAATAAGTGATTTTGCATGGGCTTTTAATGATTATTGTGGTTAAATAATTAAATAGTGATTGCATATATATAATTGCCTCATGATTGGACATTTTCTTTTCATAATTGATTTTGATTGGTTAATAACTTATATAATCAATTTTAAATGATTGCTGAGTTAAAATAATATATTCCTATAATTTCAAGTTTGCAGTTATTTTATTTCGTATTGATAACATAGATCTTGAATCTATTCACATTTTACAACGTTATTATTATTATTCTAAGTTATTGTTGCTTGTTCTAAGGTTTAAATGGCGTTTCATGGAAATAACGATATGAACAATGGAAGCAACACTGTTGGTACCGGTGTACCAAATTCTGCAATGACTGCAGTTAACCCTGTTGAGACCTCGACTGGCGTTCCTCCCGTTGATGGGACATTTGGTGGTGGTATTCCTCATGTTGGAGTGAACCCCACTTTGCCTACGGCTGCGGCCTCAGCAATCCAATTTGGCACAATACCTTTGCCAGTACCTAGGGTTGCGGCCTTGGTACCTTTGCCATCGTTTCCCACTCCATTTCCAATGAATCATGCGATTCGACCAGATAAGTTTGCGGGGACTGATTTTAAGACATGGCAGAACAAGATGGGTTTTTATCTTACAACATTGGGCCTTGCACGATTCCTTACCGAGGATGCCCCGTCGTGGATGAAAACGACATTGATTTGCATAGGCGTGCGGCTTGGGATGCATGGAAAAGTGCTGATTTTCTGTGCCGCAACTATGTCCTGGATGGCCTACAGAATTCTCTGTATCACGTGTATGTGGTAAAGAAATCTGCTAAGGAACTTTGGGAGTCCTTAGAAAAGAAGTACAAGACCGAGGATGCTGGGTCTAAGAAATTCTTAGCCAGTCGGTGCATGGACTTCAAAATGGTGGATTCACGTTCAGTGGTGAGCCAAGTGCAGGAGTACCAAGTGCTTTTGCAAGAAATGCATGCTGAGGGTTTGACTATGTCAAAATCCCTACAGGTGGCTACTACAATTCACAAGCTACCTCCTCAGTGGAAAGCTTTGAAAAGCTATTTGCAGCATAAGAGGAAAGAGATGTCTTTCGAAGGTTTAATTATCAAGCTGCGGATTGAGGAGGATAAAAAACTGGCTGAACGTAAGTCGGAGAGTTCTTACTCTGAGAAGGCTAATGTACTAGAGCACAGCCAGAGTTCTGGTACCAAGAAAGGTCAATCTTTTAAAGCCAAGCAGGGTAATGGGAATCGAAATGATAAAAAGCAGGCCATGAAAGGGTCTCAGTTGAAGCCTACCGGTGGGGTGGGAAAGAAGCCTAAGTTCCAGTTCAATGGAAAGTGCTTCAATTGTGATAAAGTTGGGCACCGATCAGCAGACTGCCGCCAGCCTCCGAGGGATAACAAGCAGCGTCCTCAAGCTAATATGGTTGGAAATGAGAGAGATCATCTCTCAGATGACATGTCTGACCTAAACCTTACAGAGGTGATTAGTGAGGTTAACTTGGCGGGATCTAACCCAAAGGAGTGGTGGCTGGACACTGGGGCCACTTGCCACGTTTGCTCCAACAAGAGCATGTTCACTCCTTTCGCACCAGTTGCAAATGGTGAAAAGTTGTTCATGGAAAACTCCGAAACATCTGAAGTGCTGGGTAAAGGCAAGGTGATCTAAAGATGACCTCTGGTAGAGAGCTTACTCTGACCAATGTGCTGTATGTGCCAGAGATTCGCAAGAATCTGGTTTCTGGGTCTCTTATGAGCAAGAATGGTTTCCGCATGGTCATTGAGACGGATAATCTGGTGATTACCAAGATAGGAGTTTATGTTGGGAAAGGCTATATGACTGATGGCCTATTTAAATTAAATGTAATTGTTGTAACCCCAACTGTTATGAATAATGAGAAAACTCATTATGTTTACTTGCTTGAGTCTCCTAATCTGTGGCATGGTAGATTAGGTCACGTAAATTATAATGCAATACGTAGACTAAGTAAACTAAACTACTTGCCTAGGTTTCAAATTGATTTGAATCATAAATGTGAAACCTGCGTTGAGGCAAAGCTTACAAGGTCTTCGTTTCATAGTATTGAAAGAAGTACCGAGCCATTGAGACTAGTCCACAGTGATGTGTGTGACTTGAAATTTGTCCAAACAAGAGGCGGGAATAAGTATTTTATTACTTTTGTCGAAGATAGCATGAGATATTGTTATGTGTACTTGCTTAATAGCAAATACGAAGCTATCGAAAAATTCATTCTTTATAAGAATGAAGTTGAAAATCAACTTAGCAAGAAAATAAAGGTGTTGCGAAGTGATCATGGTGGTGAATATGAATCACCATTTGGTGAATTTGTGTGCTAAACATGGAATAATTCACCAAACCACTGCACCTTATTCACCTCAGCAGAACGGAATCGCTGAGCGTAAGAATCGAACGTTAAAAGAAATGATGAATGCTATGTTGATTAGTTCTTGATTACCACAGAACATGTGGAGAGAAGCTATTCTTTCTGTGAATTATATTTTGAATAAAGTGTTAAGAAAGAATATGGATAAGACTCCGTATGAACTTTGGACAGGCCGAACACCTTCGTATAGATACTTACGAATGTGGGGGTGCCTTGCGAAGGTCGCAGTGCCTCCTCCTAAGAAGGTCAAGATTGGACCTAAGACGGTTGACTGTGTGTTCATTGGCTATGCAAAAAATAGTAGTGCATATAGGTTTCTTGTGCATTATTCGAATGTACCTGATATTGATCCGAACACGATCATGGAGTCTAGGAATGCACAATTCTTTGACAATATATTTTGATGAGATCCCGGTCGGGGAATCTCGTCGAACACGCGGAATAACGACAATTAAAACCTAGGAAAGATCTAAATCAGAACTGACACAAGACAAACAACGAAAATAAGGATAGAACGACAGTAAAACCTTGACCCGACATTCACGACGCAATTTATGGCGATGCGGATTGAAGAACCAAGATTGGTGAACGCCACAAGGACTTGTCAATTTCCTTGATAAGTTTCGAATTCGGAAACGCCACAAATATTCTTGCGAATATTTGATAAGTTTGCTGGAAGAACGCCACAAAGATCGGATCTTTGATAAGTTCAAGAAAAATGGAATAAACTCAACCTCTCAATTTTGGAGAATCCTCTCACAAATTTTATTAATCAACTCAAACTTAACTGTTTACAATGAATTGAAAAAGCGTATAAATAAGCAAAATAACCTAGCATCTAATTAACTCAAAATAGAATTCTAATTAGACTAAAATTCTAAAATAGGGAAATAACCAAAAACTAAAAAAGGAAAATAAATAATTGAAAATTCCGGAAAATCTGGCCGCTACTCAATTACGGCCGTGAATAATTCTTTTACGGCCGTAATGGCCTTTATGATTAAAACTGTGCCATCGATTACGGCCGTGACGAATCTCTTACGGCCGTGAAATGCCCCTTTTACGGCCGTAACTTCCAGGCTTACGGCCGTAAGTCTCGTTCTGCTTAATTTCTGCCTTTTCCTTCGATAATTTGTTATGGCCGTGATAGTAAGTGTTACGGCCGTGAAGACCCTCTTTCACGGCCGTAAGGTATTTTCTGCCCAAATTACTTCTTTTTCTTGATTCGACTCGATCCGTCCCTCTTCTCGGCTCGACCCCAACACGGAACTTGCTCCGTTTTGCACGTAGATCACTATCATATTTCCGATGGCTCGACTTCGCCCTTCGATGCCTTGTCCGGATCACATCATACTCCCTCTCTTGAAAAGGATTCGACCTCGAATCCAATTTTGGTCGGCTTTTCAAACTCCTTCTGCTTTTCTGGACTCGATGATCATGTTTAAGCGTTGTGCGATCCTTTAGACTTTTAGCCTGCTCATTTTTGCCAACGGATTTCTTTCCCGCCTTAAGTTCATGGCTTGACTTCGGTACCTGTAAAACAGATTTTAAAGAACTGGGGAGGGGTTTGTTAGCGTGAGTAAGTGCAAATAGACTCATTTTTGTGGTAGACTCTCTTTTCTTTTGCTTTTTGCACTCAGTCTCTCCTTTTTCTGAGGTTTGAACCTCAACTCTCTTTTCTTTATTTTTCACTCCCTCTCCTTTTTCTGAGGTCGTGGCCTCAACTCTCTTTTCTTTAATTTCCACTCCCTCTCCTTTTTCTGAGGTCGTGGCCTCAACTCTCTTATTTTTCCCCTCAAACTCACTTTTCACCTTCAATTGATCTTTTAGGGCTTCAGTTGGAGATAGTGGCATTAGAGTAAACTTTTTCCCCCCTTTTACCAAGATGTATCTATTCGTATACCCATCATGTAGCACAGCCCTTTCATGTTGCCAAGGTCTCCCCAACAGTATATGACTAATTTGCATTGGCACCACGTCACAAATTACCTCATCCGAATACCCACCAAAAGAAAATGCTACTAAAGCCTGGCTCTTCACCTTAACTTCCCCTGACTCAGTCAACCATTGTAATTTATAAGGTGTTGGATGTTTCGTTAAAGGTAAGCCTAATTTTTCCACCACCATTGTACTAACTACATTAGTACAACTTCCCCCGTCAATCACCAAGCTACAAACTTTTTCATTCACTAAGCATCTAGTGCGAAAAATATTATCCCTTTGCCCATCCACATTTTCCAAAACATTCGCCTTACGCTTAACGCTAAGAACATGCCTATCAATAATTGACTCATCCACCACAACACTTTTAGCCCCTTCACTATCACACCTATCCTTCTTACGTGGACAATCAAGTGCAATGTGACCCCGTTCCAAACATTTAAAACACTTAACATTTTTAACCTTAAGAGGCTTGGAATCAGAATTATTTTTACCTTTGGTTGTCGGTTCCTCCCTCCTTTAGTGAACATGATCACTACTCTCCCGTTTTGATGTCTCCTTTTGCTTCAATGTCCTTTCATCCATCCCATCTCCGTACCTAGCATGACTTTCACGCTTACTACTCCTCCTAGCCATAGAGTCCGCCCGCGATTGCTCCTTTTTCAATTGGGCAATCATCGCATCTCTTTTATCCATCCTAGCCATTACCTTCTTAAATTTTGTCTGCATCTCTGCTAATAATTCAACACCCTGCTCCAATATCCTATTCCCTCTTTCGGGGCGTTTGTTATCACCCATTGATGAAGATCTCTCCCCGCGAGACATGGAAATTTGGAATATGGGGAAAAAATTAAATTTTTGGTTTTTTTTTTTTTAATCTTCTGCCAGAGAATTGGACTACGAGTATGACAGAAAAAACGGAACTGGATTTGGACGAAAAACGAACAAGAAAAACACTTTTGAATTTTTGGGACTGACTCTTATGTATCAAACTAAAGAAAATTATGACTGACACGAAGAACGCGAAGAACACAAAAAAATCAAGAAAATTCAAGAAACGCAAGAATCTGAAATAGATCCAAACTCTGATACCAGATGATGAGATCCCGGTCAGGGAATCTCGTCGAACACGCGGAATAACGAAATTAAAACCTAGGAAAGATCTAAATCGGATCTGACACGAAATTAAATAAGAATTAAACTACTGGAAAGATAAAATTGACGATAGGACCTTGACCCAAGATTCACGACGCAAGAAATTGACGATGCGGAATCGAGATCCAAGGTTTTCGAAACACCACAAGGACTTGTCAATTTCCTTGATAAGATTCTAATTGAAAACGCCATAAATATTCTCGCGAATATTTGATAAGTTCAACGCCACAAATATTTCACAACATTTGATAAGTTAGATTTGTTCTCGAAGAATACAAAAGGGACTCCTCAACCTTTTAATTAGAGAAAACTCTCTCGACTTTATTAATCTCAAAACTCAAACTTAACTGTTTACAATGAATTGAAAAAGCGTATAAATAAGCAAAATAACCTAGCATCTAATTTACTCAAAATAGAATTCTAATTAGACTAAAATTCTAAAATAGGGAAATAACCAAAAACTAAAAAAGGAAAATAAATAATTGAAAATTCTGGAAAATCTGGCCGCTACTCAATTACGGCCGTGAATAATTCTTTTACGGCCGTAATGGCCTTTATGATTAAAACTGTGCCATCGATTACGGCCGTGACGAATCTCTTACGGCCGTGAAATGCCCCTTTTACGGCCGTAACTTCCAGGCTTACGGCCGTAAGTCTCGTTCTGCTTAATTTCTGCCTTTTCCTTCGATAATTTGTTATGGCCGTGATAGTAAGTGTTACGGCCGTGAAGATCCTCTTTCACGGCCGTAAGGTATTTTCTGCCCAAATTACTTCTTTTTCTTGATTCGGCTCGATCCGTCCCTCTTCTCGGCTCGACCCCAACACGGAACTTGCTCCGTTTTGCACGTAGATCACTATCATATTTCCGATGGCTCGACTTCGCCCTTCGATGCCTTGTCCGGATCACATCATACTCCCTCTCTTGAAAAGGATTCGACCTCGAATCCAATTTTGGTCGGCTTTTCAAACTCCTTCTGCTTTTCTGGACTCGATGATCATGTTTAAGCGTTGTGCGATCCTTTAGACTTTTAGCCTGCTCATTTTTGCCAACGGATTTCTTTCCCGCCTTAAGTTCATGGCTTGACTTCGGTACCTGTAAAACAGATTTTAAAGAACTGGGGAGGGGTTTGTTAGCGTGAGTAAGTGCAAATAGACTCATTTTTGTGGTAGACTCTCTTTTCTTTTGCTTTTTGCACTCAGTCTCTCCTTTTTCTGAGGTTTGAACCTCAACTCTCTTTTCTTTATTTTTCACTCCCTCTCCTTTTTCTGAGGTCGTGGCCTCAACTCTCTTTTCTTTAATTTCCACTCCCTCTCCTTTTTCTGAGGTCGTGGCCTCAACTCTCTTATTTTTCCCCTCAAACTCACTTTTCACCTTCAATTGATCTTTTAGGGCTTCAGTTGGAGATAGTGGCATTAGAGTAAACTTTTTCCCCCCTTTTACCAAGATGTATCTATTCGTATACCCATCATGTAGCACAGCCCTTTCATGTTGCCAAGGTCTCCCCAACAGTATATGACTAATTTGCATTGGCACCACGTCACAAATTACCTCATCTGAATACCCACCAAAAGAAAATGCTACTAAAGCCTGGCTCTTCACCTTAACTTCCCCTGACTCAGTCAACCATTGTAATTTATAAGGTGTTGGATGTTTCGTTAAAGGTAAGCCTAATTTTTCCACCACCATTGTACTAACTACATTAGTACAACTTCCCCCGTCAATCACCAAGCTACAAACTTTTTCATTCACTAAGCATCTAGTGCGAAAAATATTATCCCTTTGCCCATCAACATTTTCCAAAATATTCGCCTTACGCTTAACGCTAAGAACATGCCTATCAATAATTGACTCATCCACCACAACACTTTTAGCCCCTTCACTATCACACCTATCCTTCTTACGTGGACAATCAAGTGCAATGTGACCCCGTTCCAAACATTTAAAACACTTAACATTTTTAACCTTAAGAGGCTTGGAATCAGAATTATTTTTACCTTTGGTTGTCGGTTCCTCCCTCCTTTAGTGAACATGATCACTACTCTCCCGTTTTGATGTCTCCTTTTGCTTCAATGTCCTTTCATCCATCCCATCTCCGTACCTAGCATGACTTTCACGCTTACTACTCCTCCTAGCCATAGAGTCCGCCCGCGATTGCTCCTTTTTCAATTGGGCAATCATCGCATCTCTTTTATCCATCCTAGCCATTACCTTCTTAAATTTTGTCTGCATCTCTGCTAATAATTCAACACCCTGCTCCAATATCCTATTCCCTCTTTCGGGGCGTTTGTTATCACCCATTGATGAAGATCTCTCCCCGCGAGACATGGAAATTTGGAATATGGGGAAAAAATTAAATTTTTGGTTTTTTTTTTTTAATCTTCTGCCAGAGAATTGGACTACGAGTATGACAGAAAAAAGGGAACTGGATTTGGACGAAAAACGAACAAGAAAAACACTTTTGAATTTTTGGGACTGACTCTTATGTATCAAACTAAAGAAAATTATGACTGACACGAAGAACGCGAAGAACACAAAAAAATCAAGAAAATTCAAGAAACGCAAGAATCTGAAATAGATCCAAACTCTGATACCAGATGATGAGATCCCGGTCAGGGAATCTCGTCGAACACGCGGAATAACGAAATTAAAACCTAGGAAAGATCTAAATCGGATCTGACACGAAATTAAATAAGAATTAAACTACTGGAAAGATAAAATTGACGATAGGACCTTGACCCAAGATTCACGACGCAAGAAATTGACGATGCGGAATCGAGATCCAAGGTTTTCGAAACACCACAAGGACTTGTCAATTTCCTTGATAAGATTCTAATTGAAAACGCCATAAATATTCTCGCGAATATTTGATAAGTTCAACGCCACAAATATTTCACAACATTTGATAAGTTAGATTTGTTCTCGAAGAATACAAAAGGGACTCCTCAACCTTTTAATTAGAGAAAACTCTCTCGACTTTATTAATCTCAAAACTCAAACTTAACTGTTTACAATGAATTGAAAAAGCGTATAAATAAGCAAAATAACCTAGCATCTAATTAACTCAAAATAGAATTCTAATTAGACTAAAATTCTAAAATAGGGAAATAACCAAAAACTAAAAAAGGAAAATAAATAATTGAAAATTTCGGAAAATCTGGCCGCTACTCAATTACGGCCGTGAATAATTCTTTTACGGCCGTAATGGCCTTTATGATTAAAACTGTGCCATCGATTACGGCCGTGACGAATCTCTTACGGCCGTGAAATGCCCCTTTTACGGCCGTAACTTCCAGGCTTACGGCCGTAAGTCTCGTTCTGCTTAATTTCTGCCTTTTCCTTCGATAATTTGTTATGGCCGTGATAGTAAGTGTTACGGCCGTGAAGATCCTCTTTCACGGCCGTAAGGTATTTTCTGCCCAAATTACTTCTTTTTCTTGATTCGACTCGATCCGTCCCTCTTCTCGGCTCGACCCCAACACGGAACTTGCTCCGTTTTGCACGTAGATCACTATCATATTTTCGATGGCTCGACTTCGCCCTTCGATGCCTTGTCCGGATCACATCATACTCCCTCTCTTGAAAATGATTCGACCTCGAATCCAATTTTGGTCGGCTTTTCAAACTCCTTCTGCTTTTCTGGACTCGATGATCATGTTTAAGCGTTGTGCGATCCTTTAGACTTTTAGCCTGCTCATTTTTGCCAACGGATTTCTTTCCCGCCTTAAGTTCATGGCTTGACTTCGGTACCTGTAAAACAGATTTTAAAGAACTGGGGAGGGGTTTGTTAGCGTGAGTAAGTGCAAATAGACTCATTTTTGTGGTAGACTCTCTTTTCTTTTGCTTTTTGCACTCAGTCTCTCCTTTTTCTGAGGTTTGAACCTCAACTCTCTTTTCTTTATTTTTCACTCCCTCTCCTTTTTCTGAGGTCGTGGCCTCAACTCTCTTTTCTTTAATTTCCACTCCCTCTCCTTTTTCTGAGGTCGTGGCCTCAACTCTCTTATTTTTCCCCTCAAACTCACTTTTCACCTTCAATTGATCTTTTAGGGCTTCAGTTGGAGATAGTGGCATTAGAGTAAACTTTTTCCCCCCTTTTACCAAGATGTATCTATTCGTATACCCATCATGTAGCACAGCCCTTTCATGTTGCCAAGGTCTCCCCAACAGTATATGACTAATTTGCATTGGCACCACGTCACAAATTACCTCATCCGAATACCCACCAAAAGAAAATGCTACTAAAGCCTGGCTCTTCACCTTAACCTCCCCTGACTCAGTCAACCATTGTAATTTATAAGGTGTTGGATGTTTCGTTAAAGGTAAGCCTAATTTTTCCACCACCATTGTACTAACTACATTAGTACAACTTCCCCCGTCAATCACCAAGCTACAAACTTTTTCATTCACTAAGCATCTAGTGCGAAAAATATTATCCCTTTGCCCATCAACATTTTCCAAAATATTCGCCTTACGCTTAACGCTAAGAACATGCCTATCAATAATTGACTCATCCACCACAACACTTTTAGCCCCTTCACTATCACACCTATCCTTCTTACGTGGACAATCAAGTGCAATGTGACCCCGTTCCAAACATTTAAAACACTTAACATTTTTAACCTTAAGAGGCTTGGAATCAGAATTATTTTTACCTTTGGTTGTCGGTTCCTCCCTCCTTTAGTGAACATGATCACTACTCTCCCGTTTTGATGTCTCCTTTTGCTTCAATGTCCTTTCATCCATCCCATCTCCGTACCTAGCATGACTTTCACGCTTACTACTCCTCCTAGCCATAGAGTCCGCCCGCGATTGCTCCTTTTTCAATTGGGCAATCATCGCATCTCTTTTATCCATCCTAGCCATTACCTTCTTAAATTTTGTCTGCATCTCTGCTAATAATTCAACACCCTGCTCCAATATCCTATTCCCTCTTTCGGGGCGTTTGTTATCACCCATTGATGAAGATCTCTCCCCGCGAGACATGGAAATTTGGAATATGGGGAAAAAATTAAATTTTTGGTTTTTTTTTTTTAATCTTCTGCCAGAGAATTGGACTACGAGTATGACAGAAAAAACGGAACTGGATTTGGACGAAAAACGAACAAGAAAAACACTTTTGAATTTTTGGGACTGACTCTTATGTATCAAACTAAAGAAAATTATGACTGACACGAAGAACGCGAAGAACACAAAAAAATCAAGAAAATTCAAGAAACGCAAGAATCTGAAATAGATCCAAACTCTGATACCAGATGATGAGATCCCGGTCAGGGAATCTCGTCGAACACGCGGAATAACGAAATTAAAACCTAGGAAAGATCTAAATCGGATCTGACACGAAATTAAATAAGAATTAAACTACTGGAAAGATAAAATTGACGATAGGACCTTGACCCAAGATTCACGACGCAAGAAATTGACGATGCGGAATCGAGATCCAAGGTTTTCGAAACACCACAAGGACTTGTCAATTTCCTTGATAAGATTCTAATTGAAAACGCCATAAATATTCTCGCGAATATTTGATAAGTTCAACGCCACAAATATTTCACAACATTTGATAAATTAGATTTGTTCTCGAAGAATACAAAAGGGACTCCTCAACCTTTTAATTAGAGAAAACTCTCTCGACTTTATTAATCTCAAAACTCAAACTTAACTGTTTACAATGAATTGAAAAAGCGTATAAATAAGCAAAATAACCTAGCATCTAATTAACTCAAAATAGAATTCTAATTAGACTAAAATTCTAAAATAGGGAAATAACCAAAAACTAAAAAAGGAAAATAAATAATTGAAAATTCCGGAAAATCTGGCCGCTACTCAATTACGGCCGTGAATAATTCTTTTACGGCCGTAATGGCCTTTATGATTAAAACTGTGCCATCGATTACGGCCGTGACGAATCTCTTACGGCCGTGAAATGCCCCTTTTACGGCCGTAACTTCCAGGCTTACGGCCGTAAGTCTCGTTCTGCTTAATTTCTGCCTTTTCCTTCGATAATTTGTTATGGCCGTGATAGTAAGTGTTACGGCCGTGAAGATCCTCTTTCACGGCCGTAAGGTATTTTCTGCCCAAATTACTTCTTTTTCTTGATTCGACTCGATCCGTCCCTCTTCTCGGCTCGACCCCAACACGGAACTTGCTCCGTTTTGCACGTAGATCACTATCATATTTTCGATGGCTCGACTTCGCCCTTCGATGCCTTGTCCGGATCACATCATACTCCCTCTCTTGAAAAGGATTCGACCTCGAATCCAATTTTGGTCGGCTTTTCAAACTCCTTCTGCTTTTCTGGACTCGATGATCATGTTTAAGCGTTGTGCGATCCTTTAGACTTTTAGCCTGCTCATTTTTGCCAACGGATTTCTTTCCCGCCTTAAGTTCATGGCTTGACTTCGGTACCTGTAAAACAGATTTTAAAGAACTGGGGAGGGGTTTGTTAGCGTGAGTAAGTGCAAATAGACTCATTTTTGTGGTAGACTCTCTTTTCTTTTGCTTTTTGCACTCAGTCTCTCCTTTTTCTGAGGTTTGAACCTCAACTCTCTTTTCTTTATTTTTCACTCCCTCTCCTTTTTCTGAGGTCGTGGCCTCAACTCTCTTTTCTTTAATTTCCACTCCCTCTCCTTTTTCTGAGGTCGTGGCCTCAACTCTCTTATTTTCCCCTCAAACTCACTTTTCACCTTCAATTGATCTTTTAGGGCTTCAGTTGGAGATAGTGGCATTAGAGTAAACTTTTTCCCCCCTTTTACCAAGATGTATCTATTCGTATACCCATCATGTAGCACAGCCCTTTCATGTTGCCAAGGTCTCCCCAACAGTATATGACTAATTTGCATTGGCACCACGTCACAAATTACCTCATCCGAATACCCACCAAAAGAAAATGCTACTAAAGCCTGGCTCTTCACCTTAACTTCCCCTGACTCAGTCAACCATTGTAATTTATAAGGTGTTGGATGTTTCGTTAAAGGTAAGCCTAATTTTTCCACCACCATTGTACTAACTACATTAGTACAACTTCCCCCGTCAATCACCAAGCTACAAACTTTTTCATTCACTAAGCATCTAGTGCGAAAAATATTATCCCTTTGCCCATCAACATTTTCCAAAATATTCGCCTTACGCTTAACGCTAAGAACATGCCTATCAATAATTGACTCATCCACCACAACACTTTTAGCCCCTTCACTATCACACCTATCCTTCTTACGTGGACAATCAAGTGCAATGTGACCCCGTTCCAAACATTTAAAACACTTAACATTTTTAACCTTAAGAGGCTTGGAATCAGAATTATTTTTACCTTTGGTTGTCGGTTCCTCCCTCCTTTAGTGAACATGATCACTACTCTCCCGTTTTGATGTCTCCTTTTGCTTCAATGTCCTTTCATCCATCCCATCTCCGTACCTAGCATGACTTTCACGCTTACTACTCCTCCTAGCCATAGAGTCCGCCCGCGATTGCTCCTTTTTCAATTGGGCAATCATCGCATCTCTTTTATCCATCCTAGCCATTACCTTCTTAAATTTTGTCTGCATCTCTGCTAATAATTCAACACCCTGCTCCAATATCCTATTCCCTCTTTCGGGGCGTTTGTTATCACCCATTGATGAAGATCTCTCCCCGCGAGACATGGAAATTTGGAATATGGGGAAAAAATTAAATTTTTGGTTTTTTTTTTTTAATCTTCTGCCAGAGAATTGGACTACGAGTATGACAGAAAAAACGGAACTGGATTTGGACGAAAAACGAACAAGAAAAACACTTTTGAATTTTTGGGACTGACTCTTATGTATCAAACTAAAGAAAATTATGACTGACACGAAGAACGCGAAGAACACAAAAAAATCAAGAAAATTCAAGAAACGCAAGAATCTGAAATAGATCCAAACTCTGATACCAGATGATGAGATCCCGGTCAGGGAATCTCGTCGAACACGCGGAATAACGAAATTAAAACCTAGGAAAGATCTAAATCGGATCTGACACGAAATTAAATAAGAATTAAACTACTGGAAAGATAAAATTGACGATAGGACCTTGACCCAAGATTCACGACGCAAGAAATTGACGATGCGGAATCGAGATCCAAGGTTTTCGAAACACCACAAGGACTTGTCAATTTCCTTGATAAGATTCTAATTGAAAACGCCATAAATATTCTCGCGAATATTTGATAAGTTCAACGCCACAAATATTTCACAACATTTGATAAATTAGATTTGTTCTCGAAGAATACAAAAGGGACTCCTCAACCTTTTAATTAGAGAAAACTCTCTCGACTTTATTAATCTCAAAACTCAAACTTAACTGTTTACAATGAATTGAAAAAGCGTATAAATAAGCAAAATAACCTAGCATCTAATTAACTCAAAATAGAATTCTAATTAGACTAAAATTCTAAAATAGGGAAATAACCAAAAACTAAAAAAGGAAAATAAATAATTGAAAATTCCGGAAAATCTGGCCGCTACTCAATTACGGCCGTGAATAATTCTTTTACGGCCGTAATGGCCTTTATGATTAAAACTGTGCCATCGATTACGGCCGTGACGAATCTCTTACGGCCGTGAAATGCCCCTTTTACGGCCGTAACTTCCAGGCTTACGGCCGTAAGTCTCGTTCTGCTTAATTTCTGCCTTTTCCTTCGATAATTTGTTATGGCCGTGATAGTAAGTGTTACGGCCGTGAAGATCCTCTTTCACGGCCGTAAGGTATTTTCTGCCCAAATTACTTCTTTTTCTTGATTCGACTCGATCCGTCCCTCTTCTCGGCTCGACCCCAACACGGAACTTGCTCCGTTTTGCACGTAGATCACTATCATATTTCCGATGGCTCGACTTCGCCCTTCGATGCCTTGTCCGGATCACATCATACTCCCTCTCTTGAAAAGGATTCGACCTCGAATCCAATTTTGGTCGGCTTTTCAAACTCCTTCTGCTTTTCTGGACTCGATGATCATGTTTAAGCGTTGTGCGATCCTTTAGACTTTTAGCCTGCTCATTTTTGCCAACGGATTTCTTTCCCGCCTTAAGTTCATGGCTTGACTTCGGTACCTGTAAAACAGATTTTAAAGAACTGGGGAGGGGTTTGTTAGCGTGAGTAAGTGCAAATAGACTCATTTTTGTGGTAGACTCTCTTTTCTTTTGCTTTTTGCACTCAGTCTCTCCTTTTTCTGAGGTTTGAACCTCAACTCTCTTTTCTTTATTTTTCACTCCCTCTCCTTTTTCTGAGGTCGTGGCCTCAACTCTCTTTTCTTTAATTTCCACTCCCTCTCCTTTTTCTGAGGTCGTGGCCTCAACTCTCTTATTTTTCCCCTCAAACTCACTTTTCACCTTCAATTGATCTTTTAGGGCTTCAGTTGGAGATAGTGGCATTAGAGTAAACTTTTTCCCCCCTTTTACCAAGATGTATCTATTCGTATACCCATCATGTAGCACAGCCCTTTCATGTTGCCAAGGTCTCCCCAACAGTATATGACTAATTTGCATTGGCACCACGTCACAAATTACCTCATCCGAATACCCACCAAAAGAAAATGCTACTAAAGCCTGGCTCTTCACCTTAACTTCCCCTGACTCAGTCAACCATTGTAATTTATAAGGTGTTGGATGTTTCGTTAAAGGTAAGCCTAATTTTTCCACCACCATTGTACTAACTACATTAGTACAACTTCCCCCGTCAATCACCAAGCTACAAACTTTTTCATTCACTAAGCATCTAGTGCGAAAAATATTATCCCTTTGCCCATCAACATTTTCCAAAATATTCGCCTTACGCTTAACGCTAAGAACATGCCTATCAATAATTGACTCATCCACCACAACACTTTTAGCCCCTTCACTATCACACCTATCCTTCTTACGTGGACAATCAAGTGCAATGTGACCCCGTTCCAAACATTTAAAACACTTAACATTTTTAACCTTAAGAGGCTTGGAATCAGAATTATTTTTACCTTTGGTTGTCGGTTCCTCCCTCCTTTAGTGAACATGATCACTACTCTCCCGTTTTGATGTCTCCTTTTGCTTCAATGTCCTTTCATCCATCCCATCTCCGTACCTAGCATGACTTTCACGCTTACTACTCCTCCTAGCCATAGAGTCCGCCCGCGATTGCTCCTTTTTCAATTGGGCAATCATCGCATCTCTTTTATCCATCCTAGCCATTACCTTCTTAAATTTTGTCTGCATCTCTGCTAATAATTCAACACCCTGCTCCAATATCCTATTCCCTCTTTCGGGGCGTTTGTTATCACCCATTGATGAAGATCTCTCCCCGCGAGACATGGAAATTTGGAATATGGGGAAAAAATTAAATTTTTGGTTTTTTTTTTTAATCTTCTGCCAGAGAATTGGACTACGAGTATGACAGAAAAAAGGGAACTGGATTTGGACGAAAAACGAACAAGAAAAACACTTTTGAATTTTTGGGACTGACTCTTATGTATCAAACTAAAGAAAATTATGACTGACACGAAGAACGCGAAGAACACAAAAAAATCAAGAAAATTCAAGAAACGCAAGAATCTGAAATAGATCCAAACTCTGATACCAGATGATGAGATCCCGGTCAGGGAATCTCGTCGAACACGCGGAATAACGAAATTAAAACCTAGGAAAGATCTAAATCGGATCTGACACGAAATTAAATAAGAATTAAACTACTGGAAAGATAAAATTGACGATAGGACCTTGACCCAAGATTCACGACGTAAGAAATTGACGATGCGGAATCGAGATCCAAGGTTTTCGAAATACCACAAGGACTTGTCAATTTCCTTGATAAGATTCTAATTGAAAACGCCATAAATATTCTCGCGAATATTTGATAAGTTCAACGCCACAAATATTTCACAACATTTGATAAGTTAGATTTGTTCTCGAAGAATACAAAAGGGACTCCTCAACCTTTTAATTAGAGAAAACTCTCTCGACTTTATTAATCTCAAAACTCAAACTTAACTGTTTACAATGAATTGAAAAAGCGTATAAATAAGCAAAATAACCTAGCATCTAATTTACTCAAAATAGAATTCTAATTAGACTAAAATTCTAAAATAGGAAAATAACCAAAAACTAAAAAAGGAAAATAAATAATTGAAAATTTCGAAAAATCTGGCCGCTACTCAATTGCTGCCGTGAATAATTCTTTTACGGCCGTAATGGCCTTTCTGATTAAAACTGTGACGAATCTCTTACGGCCGTGAAATGCCCCTTTTTTCGGCCGTAACTTCCAGGCTTACGGCCGTAAGTCTCGTTCTGCTTAATTTCTGCCTTTTCCTTCGATAATTTGTTACGGCCGTGATAGTAAGTGTTACGGCCGTGAATATATGTATTACGGCCGTGAAGATCCTCTTTTACGGCCGTAAGGTATTTTCTGCCCAAATTACTTCTTTTTCTTGATTCGGCTCGATCCGTCCCTCTTCTCGGTTCGACCCCAACACGGAACTTGCTCCGTTTTGCACGTAGATCACTATCATATTTCCGATGGCTCGACTTCGCCCTTCGATGCCTTGTCCGGATCACATCATATTCCCTTGTAAATCTCGTAAACAGTTAACTCCTATTAAAAGGACTATGGAATCTTCTACTTCTGGCAGCAGTAAAGATCCAATTGAAGAAGGTGATGATGAGGCTAGACGGAGTAAAATGATCAAAACTACTAAGACGTTTGGCCCTGATTTTCTCACATATTTGATGGAAAATGATCCTCAAAACTATAAAGAAGTTATATCTTCTCCCGATGGTCATCTGTGGAAAGAATCCATCAAGAGTGAAATTGATTCTATCCTACAGAATCATACCTGGCAGCAGTAAAGATCCAATTGAAGAAGGTGATGATGAGCCTAGACGGAGTAAAATGACCAAAACTACTAAGACGTTTGGCCCTGATTTTCTCACATATTTGATGGAAAATGATCCTCAAAACTATAAAGAAGTTATATCTTCTCCCGATGGTCATCTGTGGAAAGAATCCATCAAGAGTGAAATTGATTCTATCCTACAGAATCATACCTGGGAATTAGTAGATCTTCCACCGGGCTGTAAGCCTTTGGGCTACAAGTGGATCTTCAAGAAGAAGATGAAATCGGATGGTTCCGTTGATAAGTATAAAGCTCGGCTAGTAATCAAAGGTTATAAGCAAAAAGAAGGCTTAGATTACTTTGATACTTATTCTCCTGTGTCGAGAATAACATCTATCCGGATGATAATTGCTATTGTGGCTTTGCGAAATCTGGAAATACATCAGATGGATGTAAAAACAGCTTTCCTGAATGGAGATTTGAATGAAGAAATCTACATGGAGCAACCAGAGAGGTTTTCGGATCCAGGTCAAGAAAGGAAAGTCTGTAGACTGGTTAAATCACTTTATGGGTTAAAGTAAGCGCCGAAGCAATGACATAAAAGGTTTGATAATGCTATGATTTCTAGTGGCTTTAGAATCAACGAGTGCGACAAGTGTGTTTACGTTAAGGACACTAATGATGGATATGTCATATTATGTATGTATGTCGATGACATGCTCATTGTCGGCAGCTCTGATAAGATTATCAAAGACACTAAGAATATGTTAAACTCAAAGTTTGACATGAAAAATATGGGTCTCGCAGATGTTATTTTGGGAGTAAAAATTACTCGAACTCCGAATGGACTTGTGTTATCTCAATTTCATTATATTGATAAGATACTAGACAAGTTCAACAAATCAGATACCACTGTGGCCAGGACTCAAGTGGATTTGAGTCTCTATTTATCCAATAATACTGGTGACGGCGTGTCACAGTTAGAATATTCTCGGATAATAGGGAGTTTAATGTATTTAATGACTTGTACGAGACCGGACATAGCATACTCAGTTAGCAGACTGAGTCGCTACACGAGTAACCCAGGTGCTATCCACTGGAAAGCCATTTTCAGGGTGTTACATTATTTGAGGTACACTCGTGATTTTGGATTGCATTATTCTAGGTACTCTACTATAATCGAAGGGTATGCTGATGCAAACTGGATATAAGATATGTCAGACTTAAAGTCTATAAGTGGATATGTCTTCACTCTTGGTAGTACAGCTGTCTCTTGGAAATCGTCCAAACAAACCTGCATCGCAAGATCTACAATGGAATCAGAATTTATCGCGTTGGACAAAGCAGCTGAGGAAGCAGAGTGGCTTCAGCAGTTTGTTGAGGATATTCCAAGATGGTTAAAGCATGTGCCTGCAATTTGCGTTTATTGTGATAATCAATCAGCAATTGGCAGGGCGCAGAGTAATATGTATAATGGTAAGTCTCGACATATTCGAAGACTACATAATACCATTCGACAACTACTCTCACAAGGTATTATTACTCTAGACTATGTGAAGTCTAAGTATAATATTGCGGATCCGCTAACCAAAGGGTTAACTCGAGAGCTAGTCGTCAAAGCATCGAGGGGAATGGGCTTGCAACCTATGATGTTGAAAGGTGTCATGGTGGAAACCCAACATAGCTGAATGGAGATCCCAGGATCTAGGTTCAAAGGGACAACTAAACCATGTATATCTGTGTAAATCACCGAGAAGGTTCTCCTTCTACTCATTCCTATGGTACTCACAGTGATTAAGGTTAAGCTATGTTTTTAATGACTCTTAAGCGTTGTTGTGAAGCGCTAAGTTAAGAGGTCACATATGTGAGTGTGAAGTGGGGTTGCTTCTATAAGGATTGGGAAGGCTACATCCTTGAACAAACACTTGCAGAACCAGGCAACGTGTTCATGGCCAAAACGAACACAACATTGAGAACTATGTTGTGACTAGAATGATCATGTGTGAGGTCTATTGTCTTGATTTACACAAATGGCAAAACAGTTCAAGGCATTTGATCCACTGACTTGCTAGTAATACCCGATAGATTTTCACAAGAGAAGGTTCAAAGCTAAATGCTACCTATCCTATGCAGGATTGATTCGTTTTACTCTCTCTCTCTCTCTCTCTCTCTCTCTCTCTCTCTCTCTCTCTCTCTCTCTCTCTCTCTCTCTCTCTCTCTCTCTCTCCCGAGTCTTCAATTTTGGCAAATTTTCATTCATGTAGGGGATTGTTGGAAAATTATTAATTTTTGGTTGAATGCAAATTTATTTCTATAGGTTGAATGCAAATTATTTCTACAGTTTCACATTTGAAAAACTGAATATCTTTTGTTTCTCTAGCCATCGGTTTTAATAACCCGCCTTCAATTTCATTTTGTGTTGAATGGGAATTATGCTTCAATTTTGAGAATTTAAAATTTCAACAGTTTCACAATTGAATGGATATTAAACTACTTGATGATTTTAACCTATAAATAGTACCCATTCTCGGCGGGAAGAAAACCACAGGCAGTGAAGTGGAAAAACAGAAAATTCAGCTTTCTCTCCTCTCTTCCATTTCCTGTTGCTTCCTCTCCTCTCCCTTTCTTCATTTGTTAAATTTCTTTGAGAGTTAAACACAGCTAGTTCGATACGCGGTTAACGTAGTACAACGCTAGCCGACAATTGATTGTATCCTGAGAATCAAACACTGATCTAACCCTCATGCACCCCGGTGAGGCGGCGAATTCGATTTAAGGAAACCGTGTAAACATGGGCCTTCGGTTTGATTATATTTTCTTTGATTCTCTAAATTTTCCCCAACAGTGGTCAGCCCCGCGGCGGTCAAGTTTGGCACTCCATCCGATAGCCTGCCCCCTGAGTCGCTGGTGTCAAGTAATGATTCTGACGATGAGGTGAGTATTTGAAGAGTGTTTTATAACATCGAACCTTATTCTGCTACAGCATAATTTAGGTCGCTGAATTGAACATCAATGGAAATTTTTCGATTCTTATTTTTATTTTGTAGCATTCTTATCTAGTTGATATAGGATTTTTTTGTTTTTGGGATATGCATTTGATGTTTATGTTTTGTCAAAAATACAAAGAACCTGATTTTAGTATTAAATTGCTTGATTTTATCTATTCTAACTGTCCGTGTGGTTGTTGATAATATATACGGTTAACTTTCTTTTCACGGAATATAGTGCCTTTAGTCTCATTGTCTTAGAATTGCATGAGATGCAGTGCAAAATATAAACCGTGGTACAATTATTTGTCACCCAAAGTTTCAAGCTGCCGGAAATCTAAATTTTAGCAATCAAATTCTGCACTAGTACACAGTGGACAGAATGAGGTTTGATCAGGACAGCAAGCAAGAACAAACTAAGCTCGTTCCAAGTTCTCTTTGAGTTGAGTCCCAGTGCCATTATTACTCATTGGCTTGACGAGAACATGATCATTACATGGCCTCTACCAAAATACACAAATTTCTGAATGTCAAGCAATACATAACACACTCCATGTCAAACATTATTATTAACGAGTTTCAGAGCTTGATGAAACAGAAGTAAAATGAAACACAGCATATGGTTCATATGAAATGAGATCTAATGGCGTCCCACTCAGCCTTCAAATCCTCTATATCATCTCTTGCTTGAGCCATGTCCAGCTTTATGTTCTCAACCTTGGCAGTCTGATCTTCTGCAGTAACATAAAATTCATGTGTTTTTTTGGACGCTTCTCGTCTTCGCTCTGCAAGCTGGTTTGCTTCTTTTCTTGCCGACTCCAGCTCTATTTCGAGTTCTTTGGATTTGATTCTCAACTTGTCCAGTGTAGCCTTGATTCCCTCTTCGGTTTTAACTGCATCTTCAAGTAAATTCTCGGTCTTCTCAAAATTTGACAGGAAACTCTGGCAGTCAACAAGAACCTGAACCGAATCCCTCCAGTCTTCAATCATCCTGTGAAATTCATCTTTCAACCTGTTGAAGACAAATTTTTGAATAAATCAATAAGTGTCATGCACTTGTCAACAATGGAATCGACTCATATGAGGTGCATTAATGTTGAGCTTAAACCTTTAGACGAGGTAATTCAATATAACCTTTTGATTTGTTGGATCTGTTCCTCGGAAAATGAATCGTCCCCAAGTGTAAACAGATATTCTCTCATCGCGCTTTCATGATTGGGATCAGCCAAGTCATTCAGGGGAAGTGAAATCAACTCGATAAAATCTCCTTTTACCAAAATCGCAGTTTCTTGAGAAGAACAACCAGCGACAGTGATGCTAGAATCAGATATCGAGCTAAAAGATCGATTTGATCTCGACTTAAGGAAGGATTGAGCCTTGCTGTAAATAGAATCCATAGTATCTAACTGAAGGGAACTTATACTAGGATGAACAGCAACAGAAGAATCAGCAGGTCGGTCCTAAAAATGGGTGCACAATTTAAGAAAGCACCAAATCGAGAAACAACAACAAAACAACAAACTAAGCCTTATCCTCAATAAATTTGGAGTCAACTTACTTTATTCATTGAAACTGAAGAACTAGCACTCACAGATACCTCAACTTCAATTATGCACGTGTCATCAAAAAGATAACCTCTTCCTGGATCGTGGAGTTCATTATGAGAGATTAAAGCAGGAAATCCATGACTAACATGCTGGTGCTTGAATGTGCATTTTGTTTCTGCAAAGTATTGTTAGAAATTATAAAGAATTTGACCAAGAAACAATGAAAGGAATTACAAAGAGGGAGAGACCATCATATTTCCAGTTTACAAAAGGAAAGTTCTTGATTATGCAATCAAAATATTAGAAAAATAATCAAAGGAAATTATTAAAAAAAAAAATTACCGCGATCTACAGTCTTCTTATCATCAATTTGGTCAATCAAACAGAAAGTTACATCAGCATCTATAAACCACCCAGCTGGGGCTGTCGCTTCATCAATAACTTCGAGATATAAAGACAAATAATCAGCAATCCATTCCCCTTTCGGGTAAAGAACGATCCTCCTGGCAAAAGAATCGTCAATAGTCATCGACCCCACAGAAAATATACAGGTGAATCAAATGAATTCGAGAAATACCGTTCCATTCAAAACATACCATTGGAATCCACAGACCACGAATAACTCAGAAAAGAGCTTCTTCACATTTAATCTAGAGAAGTTATCAATTCTCCATGTGAGTTTTGTTATCTGACAACCCTCCAACACCTGATTCTTAACAATGCTTCCCTTTTTTTCTTGTGCTACGACTGATTCAAACAAATAGAACATTACACGAAATAACAAACATATTTGTTTCATGGTATCCAAATTTATAAATTTCATCTTTGTGTTCAAGTGTCCCTGCCATCGCTTAAGCACGCGCAAGACATTTCATATAAAGTGAATCCAGTCGTTTGTGAGGAGGCTATGTCGAGGACGTGGGATAAAATTCAATAATGTGGGACCAAACATGTATAAAATAAAATGTGTGGTGCTATCTTAAGGATTTAGTCAATAAAGTGATCCACTAAAAATTATTCGGGATTAATGGGTATTAAGTGTCGTGAGATTAAAGTGTAGAGACGGATTCAATGTTTTAAATTGATGAGGGTCAATTTAATAACATTGAAACACGATAACTGTCCTACAACTATTTATACAGGTCATGGTCCCCAATTGAGCGTGGCTTTTCATAATTCTCTGCATCCCCATCAACAGAGAAGAAACATAAGGAGAAAACCACGAATCAATTGTAAGGTCATAACCCCGTTCGATCAAACACAATAATGGATTCAGGTACGCTTCCGCTTCAATTTCGATCCGATAATTATAGCATGATGTTTATGGATTTTAGATGAATAATCATCTATATTAAATTTAATTATAACAAGTGGTATCAGAGCCAAAATCATGTTGAATTATCAGATCAATTTTGAACGAATATATGTAAAACTCAATTGTATGTATATGCGCATAAGTCTCTGATTTCGTAACTATCGATTCAGCGTGATTTCAAAATTCAAAATTATACACACTGCAAGATCAAAAATTTGGAACATGATTTTGAATTCATCCAGCCGATCGATTTGTATGTATACACCTTTCGAAAAAAAAATTGATAAATATACAGCCAAATCGTTTCTTTTCTCTGTATGCATATATGAGTAACATTGGTTGAAAAATTGATTTTCAGTTTTGATTTTTGGTATATTTCGAATTGTGTTGTTGTGTATGGTTATGGATTCTATGGTTTGTGGTGGTTGTTTGTTGATGGAAACGAAGGTCGGAGATGGGCAGCCGCGAGCAATGGGCGTGCGGCGATGGATTTCAGTGCCGTTGCTTGTGGAGCGCGCAGCGTCGCGGCGGTTTGTGGCTGCAGCGCCGGTGCTGGCGCTGCAGGTGGTGTGCGGCGCCGCGCTCTTGGGCCGTTTACGGCGGGGCTAGGGTTTGGTTGCAAACCCTAGTTTTCTTCAAAATTTGGGATAGGGGCCTGGGTTGAAAATTATAAGTCTCCAAGGACCTCTTTTGCAATTTTGGATAATTATGTAAAATTGCACATCTGGTCCTCCCTTTTCTTTTGAATTAAATCTCAAACCCTACAGTTATGTAATTTATGACTTAAGCCCTTAAAGTTATAAATCATTTAAGTTGGGAATTTAAAGTTCTGAATTTACAACTTCAGCCCCTGAAGTTATAAATTTATTTAACTCGGGACCTCTCAAGTTATGGAATTTTATGATTCAGCCCCTGAAGTTTGAAAATTTTCTAATCCAGCCCCTAATGTTTGAGAATTTTCTAATTCGATCCATAAAGCTTGAAAATTCTCTAATTTGGTCCCTTAAAGTTTGAAAATTTTCATTTTCAATCCCTGAAGTTTGAAAATTTTCTAATTCAGTCCCCTAAGGTTTGAGAATTTTCTAAATTAATCCATAAAGTTTGAAAATTCTCTAATGCAGTCCTCTAATGTTTGAAAATTTTAATTTTCAGTCCCTAAAGTTTGAAAATTTTATAATTTAGTCCTTAATGTTTCCAAATTCACTATTTTGGACCTCTAAAGTTTGATTTTCTTTAAAATTGGGACCTAAAGTTTGGAATTTCTCTAAATTGGCCAATAAGGTTTTGGGAAAAATTATAATTGAAGTACTTCAAGCTTAAAATTTTACATAATTGGCCACCTAAGGTTTAAGAATATTGCAATTGACTCTCTAAACTTAAGGATTGCTTTATTCTAAAGTTTTGAATTCTATAATTCAAATCCTAAAGTCTTAAATATATGCAAAACAGTCAATTCAAGTTCAAATTTTGGTATGACGGACTCTTTTGAGAAATATAATATTTCAAAGTGAATTAATTGAAGCAACATGTTGCCAAAGCAACCTCTCTTGTGGAAATTAATTGACTTAGAATATTAGAAGGTTTCGTGTGCGTGTTGTTCATGCGGATATTGATCGGCCCAAAGGAAGGTCAATGTTTGGCTGGAATTTCACATGCACCTGTGGTAATAAACACGTAACGATTATTTGGTTTAACGTGTGATCAATAAATCGGTCCAAAGAAAGGTTTATTGGTTGACGTGTCTTATTGTCAGTGTTTGATTACTACATCGAGAGTACCACTTACAAGTCAATATTTCTGTCCAAAGACTAAATATTGATGTTGTGCTAGGTATCTTATGATGGGCCCTACCATTATTTGAAAGTATGATTTGCATAATAAGGAACTTATGTGAGCTATTTTGTTTAAGTGTTCTCTATTCGGTTTCAAATTCTGCTAGTAGTATATCTACAAGCTCAAATTTCATCGCTGTATTTATAGAACAAACTTCAAGGATCAAAACAAGAACATTAACTTTTCGTTGGATGCATGGATCTAGACCGTGTACTAAGGATTGAGCAATCTTCTCCTCTTACGGATGAAAGTTCATCTAATCAAATGAGGAACTTTGAGAAGTGTGATTGCTTAAATTACGTGAGTCTCATGATCATTAAGTGCGGCATTCCAGAAGCCTTTAGTGACATAGTATCTGAGGAGGTAAATGATGCCAATGAATTCCTTGCCGAAATTAAGAAACGTTTTGCGAAAAACGATAAGGCTGAAACAAGTACGCTTATGCAAAGCTTGATTTTAATAAAGTATAAAGGCAATGAGAAAATAAGGGAGTACGTCATGTAGATGTCTCACACTGCTTCAAAACTTAAGGAACTAAAACTCGACTTGTCTAATGACTTGCTCGTACATTTGGTATTGATATCGTTTCCTGCACAATATAGTTAATTTAAGGTTAGTTATAACTGTTAAAGTAGAAATGGACTCTCAATGAGCTCATTTCATAGTGTGCAAGCTTCTTGCACAATTCAGTCAATTTAAGGTCAGTTGTAACTATCAAAGGGAGAAATGAACTCTACATGAGCTCATTCTATTTTGTGTGCAAGAGGAAGAAAAGTTGAAGCAGGTTAGAACTAAAAGTGTTCACTTGGAAAACACCTCTAAAGATAAGGGCAAGAAAACAAATAAAGAAAATAAAGTTGTTAAGGGTTCAGAACAAAAGAAACCACATAAAGACATTAAGGATTGTTTCTGTAATACCACTTTTCGTTTTACGTACTTTCTTGAATACCACCCAATTTTCATGATGAATTATTTATTTGACAATTATTATTGATAATAAGTTGAATTATTTTGCAGTGGAAGGACTTGGGCGCCGTCTCGATCAATGTACCAATTAAAAGTTTATAAATTGTTTATTTTAATAGTTTACGTGTAAATTATGTGATTAATTGTTTTATTTCCTAAACATGCTATTTTCTACTTTATTGTGTTACATTCAAAGTTGGGGAAAAGTTTGGTGGCAATTGGAAAGCAAATAGAACATATGGACTAAGTTATATACAGAGAGAAATGAGGGACCGATTTGCAAATTCCCAAAAGATCATACTTAAATCTAACCTAACCTAATTACCTCACCCAATTCTCTCTCACTCGTGGAACTCTCTGTCTCGACTCGTCCCTCACCTCTCGCTCTCTCGGTCACGCATCTTTCTCTCTCTCGCGCCGCTCACCGCCGCTCACCACGACCCAACCACCACACCATCGGCACCTCTCTCACTACCGACTTCCTCCCCGACATCGGTAAGGACTCCGTTTTTTTCCCCTCCTCCGATAGCACGCACACACGCACACCCGACACAACACGCACGCAGCACACACATGTATTTTTTGTATGTATATAATGAGGTATATATGGATTGAATGTAAGTATATATGTATTCACATTCTCATATTTTCTGATTTAAGCTTACTTGATTCGAATTTTTAAATGGTTAAACTCAAATTGGAACAATATAAATGTGTCTGTGTGTGTGTGTGTGTGTGTGTGTGTTTGTTCAATTTCAGATCGATGGATTTCAGACTTTCGATAATGAAAGATTTACATATATAAATTTCAGATTTTATATATGTGTATATAAATTTCGATCCAAAGTTTTAGTTAGAGTTTCAGATTTTGATGTTGTTTATATTTTTAAATCATAGATTATCAAATTGAGAATTTGGTTTGGAACCTTGATGAATTATTGAAATTTTAATTGTAATTGTATAACGTTAAAGTTGTGAAAATTTGAAGTTTAGTTAACGACCTTGTGGTAAAGTTTGTAATAATTAGTTATTTTTAGATTTGTGAACTTGTTAGAATCACGATTAAGTAATTTTGTAAAGTTATGGAATTTTGAGTTTGAGTTTGAATTTAAAAGATGAGAAGACCTTCTAATGTGCATTGAGATTTCATTCCTTGTCTTGAATATGAGTTTTATGTGTTTTGGTCATATCCTAAGGTCACACTTAGGTTAATTCGAGATTTTGATCTCCATTGGGCGTTTTGTTATTATTAAAAAGGATAAGGTGACTTTGTAATGTTCAGTGAAAGTTTATTGTTCGTTTTGAATATGGTATGTTTGGGATTGGTTAGCATTAAAAAGAATTTCAAATGTGTTTGTGAACTAAGAGTCATATTTATTGATGAATGTGAACAATTAGGATAATTGGTACATTGATGTCACGGGCAGCCGATATTCCTCCACTTGCAAATCCAGATAACGGTAAATGTTAAGGACGTCAAGTAAGTAAACTTCCCCCTATTTTCATCAAAGTTGAATGTAAATGTGAAAGTTATGTGTAAATGACTGTCTTGCAACTTACTTGCTTTGATGAATTTCATTTACTTTGTGAAAGTATATGTTATTATGAAGAATGTTCAAGCATGCACATTATCATATCATTGCATCATCAAGCATGCATTGGCATCGAAATTGGGAAGTGAAATGTTTTTAAATGAAAGAAATGTGTCAAGGTGCAAGTTTGTTCAAAAGTTATGTATCCCAAGTTTTTTAAAGAAAGAATGGTGTACTTCTAGTTCATGAAAGTTGCGAGTGGGAAATGGGGCGCGGGGGACCGGCGTACCCGAATTAAGTCACTCTGCGACGGAATGTCCAACTGTTTACGGTGGACTGTTAAACCGCTTTGCGGTGGGAAAGTGAATGTTAAACCGCTTTGCGGTGGGAAAGTGAATGTTAATCCGCTTTGCGGTGGAAATGTGAATGTTAGTCTGGTTCCAAATAAGTAATTGCTCACTGTATTCTGATTGACTAGAAGTTACATCAAGTGAGCTCACGATGGAAATGAAGTGAAAGTTTGGAAATGTTAAGTGAAAGTTTGAAAAGTGTGAATTTTCTGGAAAGTAAAGTAAATGGAGATACATATATGGAATTTTTAAAGCATTCATGTCATAAGCATGCATTCATGCATACAGTTTACTTACTGAGCTTTAGCTCACCCCAATCCCTCCCCAACATTTCAGGTGATGAAAGATAGATGATCAGAGGGGAGTACTTGGCGACTGACTCAAACAGTACCCGCTGTCGACATTATTTAATAAAGTTAAATTTATTAAAGTTATCATTTGAATTTATTCCTTAATTCATTATTATTGATAATTGTTTGGTTGAAGTTAGTTTTGATTAAGTATGGGTGACGTATTATGGGTTAAGTTACCTCTTATTTCATTTGTCAATACTTGTTGATATTTTGGTAAAATCTTATGATTGAAGAGTTTGGGAAATGCATGAATTGGTTTTGGCGATGATGAATGTGATTGAGATGTGATGGATGTTTTAAATTTTTAAAATGGTTTTTGATGTCCCTCTACAGGTTGGCTATGTCCAATTTATAGAGGAGACTCTGCGGAGATTTCGGTAAAATTTTATAATAGATACATGAACATTTTAGTTGTGTAAATGATTTAATTCCGCGTTTAATGTGAATGGAAGTTGACACGCCTAGGTTTTAGACTCTTAAACTTGGGGTGTTACAGTTTCTTTTGCCATAACTCTGGACATTTGAATAAAGATCATACATAATACCAACTAAAGCAGCTACTAAAACACCTTGTGAGCTTTTGACAGGCACAAAGTTTAGTCTAAAGCATTTCCACATTTGGGGATGTCCAGCTAAGGTTAGGTCTTATAAACCACATAAAGAAATTGGACTCCAAAACAGTAAGCAGCTACTTTATTGGTTATTCTAAGCGTTAAAGGGGCTATTAATTTTATGATCCCACACTTAAGTCAACTTTTGAAACGGGAAATGCAACAATTTTTTAGGATGTTGAGTTTGGGGGAGAAATAAGGTTAGAGATATTGTCTTTAAGGAAGAAGTTGAGGAAGGATCGGTTTCGATTCCTATTGTTGCTTTTGGCAATGTGCAAGTTTTTATGCATGTCATTGATCAACAAGCATATCCAGAACCTCAATTTGACAATATTGAAGAACCTCCCATCCAAAATAAGGTAAATTTCAGAAGTACAAACTCAACAATCTCAATAACTAAAGCCATTAAGGAGATCCACGAGAAGAAGGGAAAAAATGCTATTCCGGATAATTTAAATAGTATTTTTCCAAGAACATAAGGAAATAATGGAATGGTGGAAGATGGTCCAATCAATTCCATCAGGCCATGCAGGGTTCTAACTCTCAGAAGTGGATTGATGTCGTAAATAAGGAGTATAAGCATATGCAAGACAATAAAGTTTGTGATCTGTCCCATTACCAGAAGGTGCGAAGCCCATTGGTCTTAAATGGATTTTTAAACCAAGAGGAATTCGAAAGGTAATGTGGAAAGATATAAAGTTCGTCTTGTATCTAAATGCTTTACATAGAATGATGGCATTGATTATAAAGAGACTTTCCCTTTGGTTTTTACGAAAGACTCTTTCAGGAAAGTTAGGTTGTTGCACTTTTGACCTCGAGTTGCATCAAATGGATGTTAAGACGACGTTTCTCAATGGAGACATTGATAAGATGGTTTTCAAATTAAAGAAATCTATTTATGTGCTCAAGCCAACTTCTCGTTAAGGGTAATACAAATTTCATCAAGTAATTATCTCATTTGGTCTTAAGATTAATGTTGTTGATGGTTGTGTGTATTACAAGTTCCGTGGGAGTAAGCGTACTTTCCTGATTTTATATGTTGATAACATATTGCTTGCCACTAATGATATAGGCATGTCACATAAAACTATGAGATTTTTGTCAAGGAATTTTGAGATTAAGAATCTTGGTGACGTCTCTTTTGTATTACGGATTCAGATACATCGGGATTGCTCTCGGGGTATTATTGGATTGTCACAAAAGGGCTATATCAATAAAGTACTTAAGAGGTTTGGCATGCAAGACAGTAAATCAGGGGACACCCCTATCACTAAGGGAGACAGTTTAGTCTCAACTAATGCCCGAAATGTTATCTTGAAGTTAAGGAAATGCAGAAGATCTCATATAGTTTAGCTATAGGGAATCTGATGTATACTCAAGTTTGTACGCGTCCGGATATTGCGTACATTATTGGGATACTAAGGAGATGTTTAAGTAACCCTAGAATGGATCATTTGGAAAACAGCTAAACATGGGTTATAAGGTATTTAAAGAGAACAAAAGATTACATGCTCACATACAGAAAATCGAATCAGTTGGAGATCATATGGTATTATGATTCCGATTTTTGCTAGATGCCAAAACAGTAGAAGATCCATATCAGGCTACATCTATCTGCAAGTTGGAGGAGCTATTTCCGAAAGGAGTGCTTAACAAACACTTTAGCTTCTTTTACTTGGCAGCACAGTTTGTAGCAATTTTGGAGGCACCTAATTATGGAATATAGCTGCGAAATTTTGTCACTGGGCTGCATATTCTGTACGGTATAGAAAGACCACTAAAGTTATATTGTGACAATAACTCAGCAGATTTATATTCCAGTAACAACAGGAACTCAGCTAAGTCAAAATACACTGACATTAAGTTCCTGGTTGTGAAGGAAAGGGTACAGAGTAGACAGATTTCCATAGAGCATATTGGGACAAACTCCATGATTGCGGATCTGCTTACTAAAGGATTAGCACCCAAGGTCTTTCACGAGCACACTGCTCGTATGGGTGTAATATTTCTTGAGGATATCATGATTTAGTGGGAGTTTGTATTTTTGTTGCTTTATGTTTTGGTTTTGGACACATTTGTGTATTTGGATAATTTTCTGTATAGAAATAAAGTATTCAGTTCATTCTACTCTGTTACATTATGTTTGGTATTGATCGCACATAAGGAATAAAGTCGGATCAATTGAAAATAGGCATGTTTGGATCACATAACATGTAATTTTCATACTACACTCTCATGATTGATCTATGTCATTTGGTTGTATTGGTACACATGACCATTGATGGATTTAGTTACGATTAATGTAACGAAAGTCGCTTTGATCCTATATTAATATGATTGATGGATGAGATTGTTTGAAAATACCCTTAATAATGATAGCAAATTTTTGAGCTCATAAGGTTGTATACATTTGTAAGGATACATGTATGGCCCAGTGGGAGATTCTTGGATAAAATTCAATAATGTGGGGTCAAACATGTATAAAATAAAATGTGTGGTGCTATCTTAAAGATTTAGTCAATAAAGTGATTCACTAAAGATTATTCGGGATTAATGGATATTAAGTGTCGTGAGATTAAAGTGTAGAGACGGATTCAATGTTTTAAATTGATGAAGGGCCAATTTAATAATATTGAAACATGATAGCTACCCTACAGCTATTTATACAGGTCATTGTCCCCAATTGAGCGTGGCTTTTCATAATTCTCTGCATCCCCATCAACAGAGAAGAAATATAAGGAGAAAACCACGAATCAATTGGAAAGCCATAACCCCGTTCGATCAAACACAATAATGGATTCAGGTACGCTTTCGCTTCAGTTTCGATCCGATAATTACAGCATGATGTTTATGGATTTTAGATGAATAATCATCTATATTAAATTTAATTATAATAGAGGAATTAAATTCAAAAATTTCAGATGAGGAACCTCAACGCGCGAAATTTCTATTTGAATGAGACTCAAACATGAAACATTAATAACTGTTAATTCGGTCTTAATTGGGTAGTAAATCTGATATTACGAGTCAGATTCCACAGCAAAACAGAAGTTCTAAAAGTAAAAATAAAATTTATACATCAAAACGAAATTACCTTCCATGGTTTGATGAAGAACTCCAATTTCAGAAACCGAATTGATCAGAAATGAAGTCAACCCTAATCAAGATAAAAGCATCTTACAACCAGCCTGTTCTACTATAAATAACCCAGTTTATTTAATAATATATATCTCTATCTCTATATTATATACATGCATGACTGAGTCCGAAGTTGAAATGGGGTTTTGCAATTTCCTAGAAATTTAAATCGAAAAAGAAATTCATACAAAAGTTGACTTGAACTTTCATTTTACTTACAAAATTCGAATCCAAGACTAAGAGTCCCAATCCCATGCGGCAAAATGCAATATATAATGCTCCAGCTTGTGTAGTGGTGGAGGGTGTGAGAAGAACGCTTACAGTTATAAATTAATTTATTTATATTTTTTAAAATAAAATCTATACTTCTATATATATATTTTAAAATGAAAAAGTCTTACCATCAATTTCCCGTCTAAACCGAATTTTACATTGCTGTCTAAAAAAAATGTACTATTATTTTTTCAAGAACAGAAGGCTGTAATTCATTTTTCAAGAACCGTCTCTTCGATTTTTTCCAAAAACAAATTCCTGCCAATTTGAACGGGCGATTAATCTGGACGAAGATAAAGGAAAAAAAACAATATACAGATGAATTCATTGTTGCAAATTGCTATGTGTTTTCCAAAAAAACGTCTCTTCGACTGCTCCCTTGGAATCTAACCAAACAGATAATGTGTTTCCAGGATACATCATCATTTTTCTCTTCATAATTTTCCTGTATAGTTGAGCTTGCCTTCTTCGTATTGCACATATAAACAATCCGTCGTCAATCCCTCCATATACCACGCCAAGCTCGGATTCATTCACTAGTACAAAATTACACAAAAAAAAAAAATAACATATTAGCAAACGACGCCCCAAAAAAGGCGGTGACAAAATTGTAAATAAAAATTTATAAAAAGCGTCGGTTCTTTACGGTCCAAGTAAGGGCGTCGGTTCTTTTTCTTTAGGTAAATATATCTTCTTGAGGTAGAGAAAGTTGATGTCATACAATTTTAAAAGTGATTCTTTTGCTATTTTAATTGACAGTGTAAATGAACTTTTTAGAGAACTCTATTTATGACAGTGTAATTGCCTCCCCTGTTTCACATCAAGTTAAATGTTTTTTAAGAAAAATACGATAAATAAAAAATCTAAACCAGTAAGAACTTCTAGATCAACATCAAATAAAATCATAGAACTTCAAGAAAAGCATTTGGGATTATTTGAACTTTTTCGATTTGAAGGCTGTGTTGGTAATTGAGTCTTTGAACTTTGAGGGTTAATCTTTAGCATCAATTTGAAGTTTGTGTTGGTAATTGAATCTCTGAACTTTGAGGGTTAAATCTTTATTATAAATTTGAAGGCTGTGTTGGTGATTTAAGTCACTTTCATGTCGTTCCTAATTTTTCTGATAGCAAGTTACCTCTACTTATTCAAATAATTATATTACTGAGTTTTATTAGATGAAAGATCACTTGTTTTGTTTTCTGTTGACATTTAATACGATCTCAAACTGGAGTCCTCATTAACCTAAGACTCTACCAGCATTTTGAAACTTAATAAGTTATTATTTTTATAACTTATTCATATTTATTGAAACTTTAAGGCCTTTCGGGCATTTTGGTCATTAGGAGGCAAGAGGGCAACATCCAATGTAAATTGGAAAAAGATCTCGGTATGAAAACTAGAATTTTATAAGTTGCTACAAATTCTCAAATTAGTTTAATATATATTCACTTTCATTAGATTATTAATAGTAGTTTTAATTTTAAATATTCAAATTTCAGTGTCCTCAGCAACCTGGAGGAGATGAGTGTGGCTATTATGTCATGAGAAACATGTTCGAGATAGTCACAGTCCATTCTCAACTTACTTCTGTACACGAGGTATAAGTTGTTGATGATAGTTGTTTAATTATGATTTATATGTAATTGTCATAATAAATATTAATTCTTATTAATTATTTTTAGGCATTTCAAGAATTTTATTCAACAGAGGAAATTGACGATGTTCGGAATTTATGGGCCAAATACTTCGTCGAAGTGTGTATGTAAATTTGGCTCATTTTATGTTAACATGTACAAATTTTTTAACAATATTGTGAATACAAAATTAATTATTTCGAAATTCTGTTTATTGAGTTATTAAATTTTGTTTTGCATTCCTCGATTATATATTTGTTAAAGATAATTAGTTGATATGTATGTGATTGTTATAGTGTATATAGGTATAATGGAAATATAAATAAATGAATAATTAAAAAAATATCATACTAAAAGGCATCGGTTGTTGTCGAAAACCGACGCCTATAAGTATGACTTAAGGCGTCGGTTGTTATAAAACAATCAATGCCTTAAGTCATTAAAAGGTGTCGGTTGTTACTTAACAACCGACACCTTAAATTAATATAAGGCATCGGTTTACAACCGACGCCTTTAGTATACAATTTTAGCGTCGCTACTATAGGCGTCTCCTGTACAATCAACGTCTTTTTCGCTTTACAACCGACGCTGACTCTTATTTTATTAGTGATTATTTATAGGGGAGGAAAAGGCTCCATAGGCTGCAACAAAAATGATGTTGAGGGCGGACAGAGGAGGAAATCGATTTTTTTATAGTGATGTACAAAAGGTTCAAGATATTGTTGATGTGGGCGGTCTTAAATAGGCGGTCTTCGGAAGAAAGTAAGGTTTTTCACTCAATTAAAAGTCTTTTAGCATCTCTTTACTTGTGGTTTTTCATTTTTTCATTTCGTACGTTTATTTCTTAAGTAGCTTGAACAGGTGGTATGCTTTTTTTTTCATCTTTAATAATGTGATTATGATTAAACTCTCTTATACATGTTTTATTCTACTATTTATAGCATTGTAGGGTTCTTTGATATTAATAAATCTCTAAAAGCATGAGCAACTCTCCATGCTCAAGACTTTGGCTTATTACTCCTCTTCTTCAATAACTTTTGTAATCTTTCCACGAAGTATCCTTTTTTAGTCATGTTTCATATTCTTTTGCCTCTTGTAATTTGAAATGATGATATCAATTGTACACGTAGTTAAGAATGTGAAGATTTAAGGATATCCAACTTATGCTGTTTTTCTATTTTGTTACTAACTAGATGAATCTGACTATCGCAGATTTGTTTGAATAGCAAAGTATAAACAGAAACACGTGAAGTTTGTTCAGCTCAGATCCAAATGAATCTAATTATCACAGATTCGTCTGGATAATAAATCGTGAAAAAAATATAAAGCGGTGCAGAATTGTAAGGCAATCAGAACACGATTTTTGAGCTTAACGTGGAAAAAATTCTTTCAGGAAAAATCCACGTGCACACAGCCTGCGGACAAAAATTAATCACTAGTGAGAAAAAGATGTTACACAATTCAACGAAACTACTTGACAAATTTATGCATAAATTTATTAAACACCCATGGAATTAAATGAATCACTCCCTAATTCTTCAATGGTGTGTAATGTGAGCTGGCGTTCCACCACTCTTCAGTAGCTTCCCTTGACACTGCACTCGACTTCACCAAATTCGAACTCCCGTTCGATCTTGATCCAAACTCCCTTTGATCTTCGTTGCCTCAAGGTCTTCTCTTACTCTAGTGATTGAGACTCCTCCCAGAGATCCTTTTAGATTTGTCTTTTAAAGATTGATTTTTGTATGAATGTATAAGTGCTAAATATTTATGATGTTCATGCAATGGAGAAGTCACCAAAGAGGAAGCCTTGTATTGTTCTTGCTCTACTCAAATTTTCGGCTTCCAAGGCTTAGAAAAAAGTCCCCAACTTTCTCTATTTATGCACACTGAGTTTTTTGTCCTCCAAGAATTCCAATTGTGCAAAATCTCTATTTCCTGCAATATATCAAAAATAATTACAAGTTAATAGAGATAAGGTAAGATAATGATACATTAAAACAATATAACCATAAGTAAATCACTTACCAACCAAGTGATACAAACAAACTTGGACTCTAAAAAATAAAGGCTAGAATTTTCGGCCAAATAAAACATTATTACAACCCCGAATTCTTATCATGAATAATAAGTGATAAATGTGCCAAGTTTATAATTTATCTCCAAGTACTAAATCAATATCATTAAAATACGAGATAAATACAAACTCAAGTCCAAGTAAACAACTAGTAATTTAATTAAACTTAATAAATTACTAAACAAAAATATTTTGTAATTAAATCAAATTTACCAAATTACTAAACCGTAGGAAAATAGAAAATGTCAATAAATATAACTTAAAATAAGTTATCAATCTCCCACTTTGACTTTTTCTATTTTTCCAAAACCTTGTCATCCTTTCACAAACATGTGTGGAAGTAACATGCAACCATACTGCTACCCCTATCAAAATTCTCCCTCTCAAGTTATGCATTATAATAAGCTCACTTCAACCAATTCATTCATGCAACGAGAAAAATAATAAGCACATAAACTCATAAAGGAGCATCCAAATAAACCAAAAGTTACTTCAACATTCAATCAATCAGAGAAAATGAGAAAAAAATACTACTCCCCATTTTTGGAAGAAATAGGGGAAGTCTTCCTCGTCTTGTAACGTGCCAATATAAGCACAAGTAGACAAAAAAAAAAGGCAAAATTCAGTTACAGACCATATAAACTAGAAATAAGAGCTAAGTTTCAAAAAATTCATAAAACATCAAAAACAGTCAGGCGTATCTGGACTAAGGCTCTATTACTGAGAAGGATCTCAGTTCTTTTTCTGCGTCTTCGCTCCAGTAGGCTTCTTGAGCTTGGTCCTCCTCTTTCCAGTAGTAGCTTTTGAGGTCTCAGCTCTGGAAGATCCTGCAGAAAACATATTTATTTAATCTTCAAACCTTTTGACAATGGTTTTGAGTTCAACAACTTCTGATTTTAGAGCGAAAACTTCTGCTTCAAGTTGCCCAATTTTGCCATCATGTCCAAACGTATCCTGCTAACCAGATCTATTAGTAGCTCCCAAATTCAATTTTTTTATGAGGAGCCAGTGTTTCAAGAGTCTTCTTACATTTCACCCTATTCAGTTTCTTGGGGGTGAAAATCTATGTAGGCCAAAATGATTCAAAATATTGTCAACCTCAAAATCATGGAATTCATCAATTTATATTCGTGATTCATAGTGCAATCTCTTACCAGTTATATGTTTTTGATAATTAGCATAAGTACTAGATGACTAAAATTTAAAATTGAAGGATGTAAACGTACCTTTAGTAGTATGTACAGGGCTGCTAACAAATGAAGAGGAATCATACCTAGATCCATCTAGTGATGTAGATGCATTTGCCCTTGTACCCGACTTCTTTTTCTTTGTTGTCACTGTTTCTTCCATTTTTTCCCCTTTTTTGTCTGGCCTAGCAGTCTCTTCTTCTTCTTCAGATTCCTCAACATCATCCTTGTCTAAAGACCCCTCTGTCTCATCAGATTCATACTCACTTGTAGACCCTTCTGTCTTATCGGATTCATCCTCTGACTCCGACTTGCCAGATTCACCTGATTCACTCGTGTCCTAGTCAGATCCATCTGCATCTTCTGCTAATTTGTTTTTAGATTTGCCTTCTTCCACATATTTATCATCTTTTGGCATCTCCCCCTTCGTTTTGGTCAATTTTCCCGAAATTTCTCACGCACCCATCAATTCACTTTGAATATCTAAGAGAGAAAAGTGATTGGTAGGAAGATTACCAAACATAGGTGCTGGATTTGCATCCATAACTTGTTGCTTGGTGGTGGAGCCTCCTTGGCCTGATTCGACTATAGGCAGAGTTTGGATATCAAGTTGGTTTAAGAGGATTTTTGTGAATTTAGGTTTTTCAAATTTGGGAGAGTAAGAGATTAGTGGAGAGATTTTTGAGGAATTTGAGTTCAAATAGAGTTCAAGAGATTTTATTTTAATTGTATTCCTTGTGGAGAATAATTTCTCTTGAGAATCCTAGTTCTCGCCAATTTCTTTTCCTTCAAAAATAGGATAAATATGAAAACAGAATAATTCAAGAATTAGGTAACAACTAAATTACAAAAAATTGGGCTGCACAATTTATTGACTTAATCTGCAACATTCACGCACATTAGCTCAATGTATACTGCCTTAAATAAAGTTTCACAAAAAATACATAGAATTCGTAAATGAAAAAAGGGTAAACAGCACGAATGGTCCCCAACATTTGGATTTCTTGTAAAAATGGTCTCTAATGTTTTGATTTTGGCATTTATACCCTCAGAATCACCAAACGTTGCGAAAATGGTCCCTACCGTTAGATTCCATTAGTTTTCACAGTTAAACACGTATAAATGGCACAAATGGTCCTTAACCTTTGAGTTTCTTGCGATAATAGTCATTAACATATTAAAGTCATGTTTGACATATTTAGGGACTAAATACGCCAAACATTTGGAGGTTACAAACTAAATATGTCAAACTGACCTTAATATGTTAGGGACTATTATCGTAAAAAACTCAAAGGTTAGGGACCATTTGTGCCATTTATACGTGTTTAACTGTGAAAACTAACGATAGGGACCATTTTCGCAATGTTTGGTGATTCTGAGGGTATAAATGCCAAAATCTAAACATTGGGGACCATTTTCTCAAGAAACCCAAAAATTGGGGATCATTTGTACTGTTTACCCATGAAAAAACTAGATGCATCTAGGTACCTATCTACCTGAGACACATCTGGGCACTCTTGGCATCTGTTGAGTCAGATACATATGGGCAGTGTACAGTCCACCATATTCATGATTAAGTTGATTACAGTGTGTTTGATCTGAGCAACCTTTAGTCAATCACATACTGTCAAATACCATATGGTTGCCCCTGACTTATTGGCTTGTCACTGTAGTGCTCAAGCAGACCGATCAATATCTGTATATAGTACAATTTCTCAAGTCTGCCTTGCTGACTTTTTCAGTATTGTGGCAATGTTGTTTGGAGGTGGAAACAACTTCACACAACTGCTAGAAGTTATCTTACTTGGTTTTCCCTCTTTTCTTTTGATTTTTCAGCTTTTCTCATTTTTTTTAATATTTGAAAAAGGGTATAAACTTGGCTTGGCTTGGCTTGGATTGGTAGTTTCACACAATCCCCAGAGGTTATCTTACAGATTTTCATCCTTTTTTTATTTTTGAAAAAGGGTATGAACTTGGCTTGGATTGACAGTCTTCTTTTCCACTGGCCTTACCTTTGGACAATTAAAAAATGTGTGCAATGATAAAAGCAAGATTCAAATCATATGTTTACACTCAGAATATAAAACCTCAATCAGTAACAAATCTGCAGCTTTGACAGTAGTGACATATTCCTTGGATTGTCTAGATTTGAGTGCTAATTAGATTCTTTTGGAGACATGTTGATTGACATCAGCTAGAAGTATCTATCTCATTATCATTCTCAAGTACTCAGATATATCTGCAAGCAAAATATGATCTACAATTAGCATTTACAAGAATTGGATAAATCTACCTAAATGCATGCAAAACAAATGCAATTATTATTATTATTATTATTTTAAATATACATGTTCCTATTCTGGAGGGGGTAAAATTCCAATTTGTTTCCTAAGGTTTTCAAACTTGAATGTATCGAGGGCTTTAGTGAACAAATCTGCAAGTTATAGATCATTCTGTATTGCTCCAAATTGATAGTCTTTCGTTCCACCAATTCTCTGATGAAGTAATGTCTGATATCAATGTACTTTGTTCTGGAGTGTGAGTGTTGGACATGGTTTTTTGAGATGTTGATAGCACTAGTGTTATCACAATACACAGTAGCTTATTCTATAGTGATCCCATAATCTTCCAACATTTGTTTCATCCAAAGAAGTTATGTATAGCAACTGTCGCCGTAATATACTCTGCTTCAGCTGTGGAAAGGGATACTGAGCTTTGTTTTTTTTTTCTTGCTTAGCCAAGTCACCAAGTTGTTTCCAAAGTAAAAAGAACCATTGGATGTACTCTTCCGATCATCAACATTCCCAGCCCAATCTGTGCCTGAATATCTTGCAAGATGGGCAGTTGTATCTCTTGTAAACCAATTTTCATAACTTAATGTACCACTTACATGTCTGATGATTCTTTTTACAGCAGCTACATGAGACTCTTTGTGTTTAGCCTGATATCTTGCACATACTCCAACACTGAAGGATATATCTGGTCTACTAACAGTAAGGTACAGAAGGCATCCAATCATGCTTCTGTAGAGAGATGGATCTATGTTCAGAGCATTTTACATGCATATTTCACATATTTTTTGTGGTAATTTTGAGTAATTTGGACAAATATCTATTTAATTGTTTATATTTTGTGGTTAAATAGGTTCAACATTCAACTACATGTAGAAAACACAAGAAAGGAGATAAATGGATGAATAATTGAAGAAATTGAGGAGAAAAGAGTCAAATCCTTCAAATAGTCAAAGTTTGGGGACCAAATTGTCACTTTTGAAAAGTTGTGGATCGCATGTGCAATTGATTGAGCACTTTTGGAAGGGCTTAATTGAAAGAAATCGGAAACTTTGGGGACCAAGTTGATCGACATCGAAAGATGGAGGACCTCAGTAGTAATTACAAGAAGGATCAAGCTGCAAGACATCAACCAGGTGAACCACGCGAACGCTTGGTTAGACCCAGTTCGCATTCGCGACTCGCACCAAAATCCAACCCGAAAGTTTGATGGTCAACCACGCGATCGCGAGCACTTCAGGCGCGCGATCGCGTGGTCATTTTTCTGAAAAATATTTTGGGCCGACCCGATTCGGCCCAAACGCTGTGAACGCGGATCTACGCGAATTTGGGTGTTTTTTAGGGCATTTTAGCTAGATTTTGGCATTCTTCTTACTATCTTCAAGTCCCAAAACCCTTGTTCTCTCTTTTTATTTCATTTTTATCTTATCTTATCTTGTAATTTCTCTTGTAATTTGTATAGTTTTGTTGATGAATGTTGATTTGGGAGAAATACCAACATTATTGTGGAAGAATAGTGATATTTTGAAGCAAGAATCATTGGTGAAGGGAAGTGTTATTGCTTAGTCTTCATTTTCTCTATTTATTTTACTTCATAATTGAAATGATGTATTTAATTCTTGCATTTTATTGTTATTTCACTATGGGCTAAGTTAATTAGTGTTGGGATGATTGATGAAGATTGACCTAGCTTAGTTGATTTTAATGTTTATATTAAGAATTTAAGCTATTTATTATCTTGCGCATATATTGTTTTATTTATTGACTTGCATTCATTGTGGCCACATTTATGCTTGGATTTCATGGGATGTGCAATTATTGAGAAATTGTTGTGTATTCTAGATCAATACAATATTTTCTCTAAATTCTTGTTTAGGATAGAGATATATCTAAAACCCTAGATGATCCATTGAGCTATTTTCATAAAGTTTAATGCAATTTGTGTATTTTTTATCGACATAGAGATATAGTAGGTTAATTCCACTAATTAGGATTGATTTCACTCGAGAGAGATAATTTGCTAAACTTGAAAAATCGGGTCTAACATGCTTAGTAAGTTGCATTTTTTTTTTGCTTATTGAGAATTCAATTAGGTAATGGTCAAGTAGAATCAAGAATCTCAACACTCCTTTATCATCAAGTTATCACCATTTTTCTAGTCATTTATTTACAATTGTGATTTTAATTCTAGTACTAGAATATTGCCAATCCAAACTTTATTGTGTATGTTTCTAGTTTAAATTGATTAAACTATAGTGTAATTGAAATAGAAAATCCCTGTGGGATCGATAAATCGGACTCATTTAGTCCACTATTACTTGTAAGCGATACGTGCACTTGCAGTGTGTTTCTAGCGAACAAGTTTTTGGCGCCGTTGCCAGGGATTGTTTCTATTTAAATTACATTTTAATTGATATTAGTTTTGACTATTAGTTACTTCTAATTCTTGTACAAAATTTCTTTTGTTTTATGTAGGAAGCCGTCTAATTTCTCTTGTTGTTCTAGGTTGTTAATTGTGCATGCGTCGAGGTCGAAGTAGAAGTTTTGATCTAGTTGAAATAGATACAGATATCGAGGGAACTTTTCGACGAAGATTAAGGGAGAAACGAGAAGCTAGGAGACAACTTCTTGCTGGGATGGAAGGAGAAAGAGTTAATATCGAGCTTAATGCTCCAGCTGCAATTCCTCCAAGGGGTGGAGTCACACCCTATTTTGATCCTCAAGCGGCTAGAGCTCAAGAGCCCGTTGTTATTGAAGAAGACATGCAATTCAGATGCTTAATGAAAATAGTTTTGTTAGTTTCTCCCATTTCGTATCCTTTACTTAGCAAGAATGATGTGAGTCTCTCATACAAAGCTCTGGGGGCTTTATTCAACCTATATAGAGCTTTGTTAAGCCTAAAGACATAGTCTGGGTGAGATGGATCTGTGAATCCTTGTGGTTGCTCCACATAGGCTTCTTCATTAAGTACACCGTTCAGAAAAGCACTTTTAACATCCATCTGAAATAATTTGAAGTTGATGTAGCAGGATACAGCTAGTAGCAACCTGATGGATTCCAGTCTGGCTACAGGAGCAAATGTTTCCTCAAAATATATGGCTTCAACCTGGGTGTAACTTTGAGCAACAATTCTGGCTTTGATTTTTACCACATTGCCTTGCTCATCTGACTTATTTTTGAAGATCCATTTGGTCACAATTACATTTCCTTCTTTTGGACGTAGATCCAATTCCTAGACGTTATTTCTTTCAAACTTGTTGAGTTCTTCTTGCATTGTCTATACCCAGTTTTCATCCGTCAGGGCTTCCTTACCATTTTCCTGTTCAATTAGAGACATATGGCACACGTTTCCCATTTCAGCTGAAAACTTTCTTCTCGTCACATTCCTCTTAGATAGATCAGAGAGAATATATCAAGTGGATGAGCCTTCTGAACTTTAGTAGATGATCTTTACTGTACTTCTGGTTCTGCAGCATCGGATGTATCTGGATAGTCAGATATATCTAGATAACTAGATGTATCTGGACGCCCAGTTTCATCCTCGTCAGATTCTTCTGTATTATTTTCAAAATATGCTTGGTTCGATTTTTCTTCTATTTTTACAGTTTCATCGAGCTGTTTTAGTGGGATTTCTAACTGATCAATTTCATCTTCCTGCAAGTCAAAACTTATTGTTTTTTATATTTGTAAATTATTGAAAAATTAATATTTGCAATGACTACAAAACTTTGGAAATATGGATTTTGACTTTTTCTTTTATTGTGCATTAATTGCCATCCATAATAATAGTGAAAATGCGATATCTTAATTGCGATCTCTTAAATCTTAATTAGTGGGTTTAAGATTAAGCACATATTTTATAATTACTGTGATTGATGTTTTCTAATGAAAATTGAAAAAAACTTAAATGCGAGAGGCAAATGCATAAATTATGAGAAATATATTGATACATTCCACATAATCAATATTTTGTATCCAGAATATTACATCAAACATGATATACTATAAATAAAATACTAAATTTGCATTTTCTTTGAAGTTAATAATAACTCATAAAAATTATTGAAATTAACAATCATTTATTACTTAGATATAAAAATTGATTTTTATTATTCAAAGAAGCTATTATATTTGAATTAGTTATATTATTTATTAAATTTTAATAGTTATTGTAATATAATATTATTTTTTCATGCATTTTGGATTTGTTTTAATTATGTAGAAGCATTAAAATTTTACAAATACTTGATGGGTGTCGAATCCAACAAATAATAATGTTTTCTCGCTCTTGTAAAAATAAATTACAATAGTGACGAGCAAGGTCGAATCCGCAGGGACTGGTTAGATTTAATTCTTCGAAAAAATTAAAAGCAATGAATTGAAAATAAGGGGGGTTTTGAGTTTTTGAATATGAAATCAATTTGTAAATAACAAATGCAAAATTAAAATTGTTTAAAATATCAAATTAAATAAATATCCAACCCAATGTATAATTTCAGTAATGATTCACGGAATTGATCATAGATGCAAAAATAAAATCCTTTACTCATTCTCTAAATTGGTTATGGTCATTGATACGATCTAACAACCTATCTCTCCTTACTTTATCGATAATCAAGAGACGCTCGTTGATTATTTTCCTAATCAATAAACAACCCTAGATACGATCATATGATTTAATTTACCAATTGCATTAATTTCTAGAGAGATGACCAATTCTAACCAACAAATTCACACGCGTGATTTATTTAAGCTAGATTATATATCTTCATAACATAAGTCAAAAATCAGTCTATAATTAACTATGTTATTTGCCACTTGTATTAGAAAACCTAAACAATTACGGATTTAGATTCCTAATTGGCTAAGTATCGTTTTGACAATTAAAACAACGTGCACTTTGTATTGATCGATCAAAATAACAACTTCAATTCACAATCAAAAGACATATAAATAGAGAATAATTAAAGAAACAAATAAATTTAATTAGATCTCACAATTCTTGGTGAATCAAAACTTCGAATATCCTTGAACTGGAAAAATAAATTTAGCTATCCATAAACATTTGGAAAATAAAAACTAAAAGAAAAAAAAATAAAAATTGATATCAAACTCTAGAAATTGACGAAACGTGTTGCAGCCTCCTCTTTCCTCTCCTTTCTTTTTCTTCTTTCTTCTTTCCTTTTTTTTTCTTTCCTCTCTTTTTTTTTTCCCTTCTCCAACGTCTAGAAGTCTCCACCAAATTCCATCTTTCTTTCCTTTTCTTTTCCTTGAATATTCCCTTGTCTTTCCTTACTTTAATCTTTTTCAATTATATTTCTTTTCTTTTGTGGTGCCTTCTTTCCTTAAATATATATGTCAACTTTTCTTTCTTCCAATTTAACATATTCCTTTAATCCATTCTTAGGTCAATGTTGTTCCAATTTTTGGCCCAAGTCTCCTCCAATTGAATTGTGTTGTTGGGCCTTCAAATTTCATCCACCAAAACTGTGTAAAGCCCCTTAATAATTTGAGACAGCTGACTTCCACAACAATAAGGGGTGCCTACGCCTTATGTCAAGTGCTCCTCGGATTGTGTGCTTTTAAATTTCAAATCTCTTCTTCCTAATTTGTGATATTTGAGTCAAATTGATCTCAATTCCCCACCTAATTCACAAAACATAAAATATGATTAATATTCAAAGTTTAAGCATTTAAAGTCATTGAATTAAGAAGAAGAATCACTAATAAAATAAAAATTATGCACCCTATCAAATCCCCTCACACTTAGACAATGCTTGTCCTCAAGCATAATCTAGCATCAAGCTAATGGAATGTACTCTCAGGTCAAATCATAGAAAAGTCTTACCATAGGATTTCTAATATATTACATTGGAGCCACCAATGGTTTTGAATGCAAAGTATGGGTCTTAACACCGGTTGTAATGGGGCTTGGGTAAGGTGGGATAAAAAGGATGCATTTTTAGCGATTTTCATTGAAGGAATTATATGAACTTCTTCGTAAGAACTCACGTAAGATTCATGTACTTCAATCATATCACTCCATACCCCAGTGTAGTTTATATCCTTTCACCTCTCGTGAGTATCCCCTCAACAACTATCAATGAATTACAATATGGGTGTTAATTTCAATCAACTTGAAGGAACGAAATATAGACCAAGCAATTCAAACCGCTCATAAGCACATGTAATGAGAGTAAACACCCTCACAGGGTATTTCTCTCTTCGTACAAAGTATATAAGGGTAAGAATTTTCACTCAGCTCACTGCATGGAGAATTCATTGCCACAGACTGCTCAGATGTCATGATCGGAGCTAACAACAACACAAGTGCAAAGTAAAGGTCTTTATTTGGTTGCAACAGGGCTTCGAGTTAGGTAGGATAAAAGGAAAATATTTAGACTAAGTCGAAAGGAGAGTTCACAAGCTGATTCATTTCAAAACAATATCTCTTCCTCCACCTTTCAATATGATTTTTCCATAATTCCCTAACATCCAATCGATTCAGCCCTTGACTTTTATTATGCACGTAGGGTTTATTCTCTTCACAGGATTTTATTTTTATTTTTTTATAACCCCATTATCACTTAAACATTGAATAGCACAAAGTGAAAGCTCCCATTTTTCTGAAGCTAAGACTGTCTCATACTTCTCAATTAATACAAGCTTGTGAACTTCCTCTCTTGTGGGTTCAAGATAGAGGTTACATGAAAGAACGGGAATCCATGGCTTGTAGCGTGGCAACAAAATCCCAAAGACAGGTTAAAACTCAAAGAGGCTTCTATTGGTACATGTATCATGGTAGGCTCTTTAAGAAGGCCAAATTGGGTTTCACCTAATGCCTTTACTATATTTTGCACTTGAGTCAAGAAACTACAATGGTATGCACAAGAGAGCACATCCAAGAACAAACTAACCATGCAGGACACACATCAAAGAATAAGAGCTTAATATAAAAATAAAAACAGCTCAAAAGCTCACGAATTGCGGTTTATATGTGTTGATCCCATCTATTTATGAGATAAAGGTCATTGCTTGGTCCTGGTTTCAAACTCAGATTAATGCTAAAAAGAGTGGAGTTAGGTCAATCGGAGTGGTGTTACAACACATCAACTTTGGTTTGACTCAATTAGGTATAGATTGCAACTCGACTACTTTATCCCCCAACATTTCTTTCACATCACAATTCTTTGATTGTCAATGTTTGTTATTCTCAACCAAAATAATTTGAAGCTCAAGTGAATAAACCCATATATTTCTTCAATGCAAGGTTCAAGAGAATGGAATATCAGCAAGGAATAGGAGTTCTCATGGCTTGTATCGTGGTTTATTTTCAACAAAAAGGCTATGGCTCAAAAGTGGCATATTTCAAGGTAGGCATTTTGAGAAAGCTAAATTTGACTTCACCTAAGTGTCCATACTTATTTAGTGCATTCAATTACCAAGAGGTATCTCAACATGCATAACAGAGCAAGTTCTAGAAGAGATCAACTACACATGACAATCACACAATCAAAGGAATAGAGCATAGCGTAGTGTATATTTATTAATGCTCAAGAGGCTCAAAATCTCATAAAATAGGGTTAATGTGCATCAAATCCCACACACCCTTCATTCAACCCACCATTAAGAGCAATCAATCTAGTGCAATAAACTAAAATTCAACAACTCGTGTCATTCCCCACTATGCCTCAATTCATCTCAATAATGCACAATAATTCAGATCATAAAGGACAAGTATCCGTATAATCACAAATTGGGGATGAGAATTTTCAAAAATTTCTTTGAAAAATAGGGCAAACATAGAATATAATAGAAATTGAGGTGCAAATAAAATGAATCATATTTCACAAACCAAGCAAAGCACATTCAAAACCTTCCCCCACACTTAAACCATACATTTTCCTCAATGTAAAAAGTAAAAACTATAAATAAAAAGAATAAAGATCTCCCCTGAAATCTGCCTGGTTCTCTTTTGCGTGCAGGTGACTGAATATCATCCAGAGTTGTTCGGGTTTCATCACTGCGAGCCTGTTGTGCGGATTATCTTGTACTTCCGCGACTGATTTGAGACCATATTTCTTTGCCCATGATGCAAAATTGATGGCGGTTGATGCTTGAATTCATGTGAGTGGAAGAAAAAGAAAGAGAATTGGAGTTGTGGGGAAAAAGGGTAGGCGAGTGTGTTTCTGGGGTTGGGCTATTTGTGAGTTGTGGGAGGTGGAGATGGTGGTGGGCTTGGTTGAAGGTTGAGAGAAGAAGGTGGAGGTTGCGGTTTGTTGATGAAGATGATGGTGGAAGATGGAGATTGAGGCTGGAGAAGATGAGGGAGAGGGGAAGTGGATTGGTGTTGGGAAGGAGAGAGAGTCGTAAGGGTTGTGTCTGATTTTCGAATTTTTTTTTTTTTTTTTTTTAGCCTTGTCTGTAATCCGAGATGCACTTTAGGTAAGGCGTGGGCACGCCTTATTCCAAGTTGTGAACACAGAACTTGTAACCCGAGATGCTCTTTGGGTAAGGTGTGGGCATGCCTTATTCCAAGTTGTGAACAATGACCTTGTAATCCGAGATGCACTTTGGTTAAGGCGTGGGCACGCCTTATTCCAATATTCTTTCAATCCATTGTATTCTTCATAGAGCGTGCCCACATCCTAATGAAGATTCATATCTGCCCAAAAATCAAAATCATTTCAATTTCACTAAAAAAAAATATGGATATCATGAAACAAATAATAGTAAATAAGTGAAAACAAAAATAAAAACAAAATTAAAAATAAAAATAAAATTTATTGCTCAAACTAAAGAAAAACTCGGGTTGCCTCCCGGAAGCGCTTATTTTAAAGTCATTACCTTGACTCTCCTCGTAAGCACTTCATGGCACTCTAAATATAGCTTTTGATGCCTTGCATATTTTGTTTATTTTGACTTTTCTCCACTCTTCATTTGTTCGAAACACTTGTAATTTACCACTTCCAATGTCATGGGGCTTGCCTATTCTATCCAGTTCAAACTCAACAATGTAGACTTGCACTTCCTCAAAGGGCTTAATCACAAAATCAATTATTGGATAGCCAGTGAAGTTGAGAAAATTTGATTTGATCTCTTTCTCATTAATTTTCACTTCCCCATGTGATTCTTGTGTGATTAAATTGTCATTCTCTTCAAGCTCATCTCCATCAGTTAATGTCTCCTCGGATTGAATGACCAATCCAAAATTTGAATCCATGGGCAACGACAAGTTTTTCATGTTCATTCCCAATAGTGGATTAACAATGGTTTGTGAAGGAAACTTGCCTTGAGATTCCAATATGCTCACAGTTGATGCCAATTGACTCACTTGATTCTCCGAGTTCTTAATCCCCGCCCTTGTCTCCTATTGAAATTGTTGTGTATTAATTGCAAGTGATTTAACAATTTCTTCTAGAGATATACTTGAAGTTGAAGAAAATTGTTGTGGTTGAGGAGTAGGCTGTCTAGGCTGAAATTGCTGGAACTGTTGGAATTGTGATCTTGTTTGATAACTGAAGTTTGGATGATCCCTCCATCCTGGGTTGTAACGATTTGAATAGGGATCATACTTTGTTTGAGGTGGGCCTAGCAATCTTCCAACTGTATTAGCCTGCTCAAATGAATCTTCTTGAAGAGTAGGACATGTGTAAGTTGGATAAATGGTGGCAGCACAAATTCCACATTCTTTAACCTGTTGCATATTTCCTACAGCCATTTGTTGAACAAGAGAGGTAAGATTTGCTATTTGATTTTCAAGATATGATACATTTACTTCATTCACCCTTTTCACAGGGGTGTCTTTTCTGAATCCAAATTGTTGAGTGTTAGCAGCCATGATGGAGATCAAATCACTGGATGAGGAGTCAATTGAGCATACAATGAATAAAATAAAAATGAAAAATTAAATCTATTTGAAACCAGTCCCCGGCAACGGCGCCAAAAATTCGATGGGTGTCGAATCCAACAAATAATAATGTTTTCTCGCTCTTGTCAAAATAAATTGCAATAGTGGTGAGCAAGGTCGAATCCACAGGGACTGGTTAGATTTAATTCTTCGAAAAAATTAAAAGCAATGAATTGAAAATAAGGGGGGTTTTGAGTTTTTGAATGTGAAATCAATTTGTAAATAACAAATGCGAAATTAAAATTGTTGAAAATATCAAATTAAATAAATATCCAGCCCAAGGTATAATTTCAGTAATGATTCACGGAATTGATCATAGATGCAAAAATAAAATCTTGTACTCATTCTCTAAATTGGTTATGGTCATTGATACGATCTAACAACCTATCTCTCCTTACTTTATCGATAATCAAGAGACGCTCGTTGATTATTTCCCTAATCAATAAACAACCCTAGATACGATCATATGATTTAAGTTACCAATTGCATTAATTTCTAGAGAGATGACCAATTCTAACCAACAAATTCACACGCGTGATTTATTTAAGCTAGGTTATATATCTTCATAACATAAGTCAAAAATCAGTCTATAATTAACTATGTTATTTGCCACTTGTATTAGAAAACCTAAACAATTACGGATTTAGATTCCTAATTGGCTAAGTATCGTTTTGACAATTAAAACAACGTGCACTTTGTATTGATCAATCAAACTAACAACTTCAATTCACAATCAAAAGACATATAAATAGAGAATAATTAAAGAAACAAATAAATTTAATTAGATCTCACAATTCTTGGTGAATCAAAACTTCGAATATCCTTGAACTGGAAAAATAAATTTAGCTATCCATAAACATTTGGAAAATAAAAACTAAAAGAAAAAATAATAAAAATTGATATCAAACTCTAGAAATTGACGAAACGTGTTGCAGCCTCCTCTTTCCTCTCCTTTCTTTTTCTTCTTTCTTCTTTCCTTTTTTTTTTCTTTCCTCTCTTTTTTTTTCCCTTCTCCAACATCCAGAAGTCTCCACCAAATTCCATCTTTCTTTCCTTTTCTTTTCCTTGAATATTCCCTTGTCTTTCCTTACTTTAATCTTTTTCAATTATATTTCTTTTCTTTTGTGGTGCCTTCTTTCCTTAAATATATATGTCAAATTTTCTTTCTTCCAATTTAACATATTCCTTTAATCCATTCTTAGGTCAATGTTGTTCCAATTTTTGGCCCAAGTCTCCTCCAATTGAATTGTGTTGTTGGGCCTTCAAATTTCATCCACCAAAACTGTGTAAAGCCCCTTAATAATTTGAGACAGCTGACTTCCACAACAATAAGGGGTGCCCACGCCTTATGTCAAGTGCTCCTCGGATTGTGTGCTTTTAAATTTCAAATCTCTTCTTCCTAATTTGTGATATTTGAGTCAAATTGATCTCAATTCCCCACCTAATTCACAAAACATAAAATATGATTAATATTCAAAGTTTAAGCATTTAAAGTCATTGAATTAAGAAGAAGAATCACTAATAAAACAACAATTATGCACCCTATCAATACTCGTCGAAATCGATATTTTAAATAGCAACTTTCATGCATCGCACGAAAGAAATACTAGTTACTAGTAATTTTAGAAGTAAAAACGTCTGTGTTTCACAGTGAATACAAATCATACGAACAAACACAAAAATTTGAAGGCAAAAGCAGATTTCTAAAAAGCGTGACAAGGTGACGAAGTTGAGCATCACGTTTAAGCGCACTTAGGTGCCTAAAACGCAGCAATGCTCGAGCGAAGCGTGACGAAGCGACGATACCAAACTTTAAGCCTAAAATGCGCCAAAGCATAAGCATAAGCGAACTTTTTAGAACAATGGACTAAAGTCAATTTCGCATTTCCCTCCCATAAAAAAATTGTTGCATATATTTTTCTTTTATTAAGCCCTTTTTATTGGGATTAAACAATAAAAATTAATAAAATATATGACTAAAAAGTAATGAATCTTATGAGATATATGATTAAATTAATTGTTGATTTTTCAAGACAAAAAATTAAATGTTAATTTCCGCTTGATGATTTCAGTTTAGACAAAGAAAATCAAATTTAATTTCCACATAACGAGAGCTAAGTCTTTAAGGCTATGTTTGGAAGATCAAGTTGATAAGCTAGTCGATAGCTGATAGCTGAAAAACTAATTGAGAGCTGATCGGATAACTGATAAGCTAGTTGATTAAAATAGAAGTGTTTGGGAAAAGTAATTGAAAAGCTAACTCAGAAATACAAAATGTCATAAAAGAAAAATATATTTTAAATACCCTAATGGCATGGGGGTGTAATTTAAAATAAATAAATAAAGAGGCTAAAAATGAAATAAAAAAAGAAAAGCTTATAAAAGAAGCTTTTGAGATAATCTCATCAACCAAACGGTGCTTATTTTAGTAGATGAAGCTTACAAGCTCTTCAAATAAGCTATAAGCTAGCTCATTTAGCTTACCAAACTTACTCTTAACCACGTGAGAGCATTTCAAACAAACTCTATAAACTTAAAATACTCTTTAATTTGGAGAGAATACTTTTAAAATTATACTCCAATAAACTCTTTAATTAACATTTTAATTTAGAGAATGAGTTTTACTCTCCAAATTTGGAGAGTCAAAACTCTCCAAATTTGGAGAGCCAAACTCACACTCTATTACTGAATGCATTCAAAGATTTTCAATTTTCAATGCTCCACACATTAACTTTATTCATACTCTTTTTTCAAAACTTTTTTTTTTCCTTCTTATACCCATTTACAATCACACATTCACACAATAAAACACACATAAAAAAAAAAAAAAAAAAAAAATTCATACTTTTCAACCACACATTCTCCAAAAATCAATATTCAAAAAATCAATTTCTTTTTTAAACGTGCATAAACATGGGCTAAATATTTGATTTAACATCTGTTTGGTAAACAAAATAAACGGTTTATAAACTACACAATTCCTCAAATCATTTTTTAATAACACATATTTTCTCTCTCCACTTTTTAACCACGTATTTTATCTTAAAATTATAAATAAATTAGTTTATAAACTACTATAATGTTACCAAACATAAGCTAAAAGTTTGGGTTTGTAAGAGTGTTTAAAAGTTAATTTACAATAAATACTTTTAATTTGTAATTAATCCCTTATCTTAGCACACACTTCTAATAGAAACAATTAAGCTTTAGCTTTTTATCTGAGAAAAAATAGTTTATCAAGATATATTTAGAAATAAAATTTTCTTTGAAAATAATTTTACTATTATGAGTCAAAGTTTTGCGATTGTGAAAATAATTATTAGATGAGGTAATTTAACATGATATCACAATATATATATATATATATATATATATATATATATATATATATATATATTAAATTCAAGTCTCGTCATCATCGGGGGTTTTATGGTTTTAGCCATACAAAACATGTAATTCTTTACAATGGTCATCTTTTGCAAATTGTCTAAATTACCCTTAATGAAGTTGGTTATTTACTTTGCAAATTTTGTCCCTAAATTTAATTTGGTTGATTTAATTCAATACTTCTTATTATATTCATATTTTTTAATCTTTTAAGTTCTTCTAAAAATGTTCTATATTGTGATAACTTTTTAAAAGATTTGGGATGACCATTTTTAGTTATATATCCTAATGTTATTCCTTCTGAAACTTCTTCTTCTATTACTTCGTATTTTTCTATAATTTTATGAACTGTATTTATATTCTTTGTTGTTTCAACAGAATTAAATTCTATTCTATTTAGGATAGCATAATCAATATCTTCGTATATTTCTTTTAATTTAGATTATCCAACATAATGTATATTTTTAGATTTTTCAACAATAGCTAATAAAAATGAAATTTCTTTATCACTTAAATATAGTTTATGATCACGGTTATTAGATGTTGATGTTTGTGAAGTATTCATAGATTATTGGGTTGATAAATTATTATACAAAATTTTCTGGTATAAATTCATTCTTTGATCTAGTAAAATACAATAATCTGCAATATATTGTTCGTATTTTTCTAAAAGTTTATTATATTCTGCAAAAGATATGTTTTTATTTTCCATTTGATATTTAATATCGTCCATTTTATCTTTTAATTTTTCTAAAAGATTATCTAGTCCTTCTATTGTATATCCTGGCATTTAGGTTTGGACTGTGTTTGTTACTATTTTATTTTCTAAATCTATTTTAAGTTGTAATATATCAGAATAATCTATAATGTATTGATCATGGTTTTCTAAAAGTATATAATATTGTTCAGATGATTCATCTATATCTATTAATTGAGATATAATGTTATCTATTTTTTCCATTATCCTATCTAACAAATTGTCTAATCCTTCAATTGTATATCCAGACATTATAAACACAAAGATAAATAATTTATAAAGTTTCAAGTAATTTTTCAAACTCTATCAGTGTCTGAGAGTTGATGATATCTATGTCAACCATAATATCTATGCTTGGTTCAAATGATATATTATATTTCGAAATACTTTTCTTTCTCTTTTCTAATTTATCAATTATATCTTGAATATCATGTATTATTATAGATCTTACAGTACCTCTAGCAAAGTTTTCTATTAAATTTTCTTTAAAACTTTTTAATATCTCTTGTGATGCATAGAGTTGCTCTTAGTACCCTATTTTATCAATTTCATTTTCATATTCAATACCTTTTTTACTTTTGATATTCTTTTTAACTTTATATGGACCTCTCTTAGATCTAGGTTTTTTCATATAATTGCTTTCATTCATGATATTAAGATTTTCAAAAACTGGTAAAGAAAGATTCATCTCTTCCATCACTGTCATAATCTATTACAGGATTATAATCATTATCACTACTAAACACATATCCTAAATATAATTCATTATTTATTTCAGTATTATTACTATCAAGCCAAAAATAAATAATCGATTTTGTAATTTCTAATCCTAATATTCTTTTTAATGTTGGAAAGATAGCTAACAAGCATGGCATATAGACATGATATAACTTTTTTATTTCATTATTTGGTCTAGTAAACTGTTTATGCATGAATAAAGGTTCAATTATGCTATGATATTCATCATTATAAGGACTGTTTTGATAATTAAATTTAACAATTCTGAATTATGACATGTTAAAAGCTCTTCTTCCTCCTAATTCCGTAAAGATAGATATATTAAGAACACTAACATCTTTTCCCGTTCTCAGTACCTTTATATTTTCCTTCTATTGTTAGTGACCTTCAGGCTTATAGGTTTCTGCTCCGCACCCTCCAATGGCTTCCTGCCTTCACGGGTTATTAGCTAAACTTGGATGCCTTCAATGTATAACTCTTAAGATGGAAAATATTTTAGGACAGAGTGTAGGGATTTTCTTAATAATATATCTTCTTTTTGGAAATAAGATTTAGAAGACAAGAATTTAGAAACTCATCATAATATGATAAGTAAATTGAGATTTTATTGATAATATGAAGATTGACAAAGTATTGGTATGAGAATTTTTCAAAAACAGAAGATTTTTGGCTTTCTCACAAACTAAGTGTTCAAGAGAGTTTTGTCTTTCAACTAGCCCGGAGGCCTCTGTTTATAATACTATATTGGACACAATTACATCACTGCTTACATCATCGACCTAACAATTTCACAACTTTTTTCACCTAAGGACACAATTACATCACTGCTTACATCATCTATTATTTATTACATCACATGACTCTTACATTATAGGGACACTTATCCTTCTATTTTTTGGTCTTGACATGGCCCCTACATTGTTCTGCATTGTTGAATTAAATTAGATCTATTAAACAGCTTCCACTTGTCCATCAATTCTGTTGGCATGTAAAGCAGATTCATCAAGTGGCTTCCACCTGTTCATCAATTCCTTTGGCATGTGGGGCAGTTCCTAGCTATGCACGCTTCTTGCAAAGTGGCAAAACTTCCATGAATTTGATGAGTACCAAATTTATTGATGTATTCTTGCAAGATTGTTGACTTTTCTTTTCCTCCATTAGTGAGTAGGGTCCATCCATTGTACTGGCATATGCATTTGAATTTTTTCTCATACATGTTTTTGGCAATGTTGTAGAGAACTTTAATTCCCAACACCCTTCGGGATCTAAACCATGATCTTGTAATGTTTGGTACTTGATTGGTATTTTTTCCAACTTCAATTTGAAAATTTCGAGCAACATACCCAATCGTGATAATATGCTCAGCAGGATAATATATCCTTCCATCAATTTCAGGACTGATGGAATAAAATTTTAAATATATGGGTCTTCCTTGAGCAAACTTTGAGATTTCTCCTTTTAGTAAATCATCAAATTTTTCGATTTCTTTCAAATCTTTTCCTGGATAGATAAGATCCAAGAATCCATAATCAGCTGCCATTTTTGTCATGATAGGATCTCCTCCCTGAGTAACAATCAATAGTGGGTATACTTGGTCCCCAGACGAAATGTAATAGCAATCACATTCTTGAAGTTCATATATAACTTCAACAGTAGTTTTATATTCGTTTTCTTTTGGTAAAAAAGGGGAATCATCTTCCTCTTCAGCACGAATCCTGACTACCTTTGTATGTTCATCTTTGGCATTGATTGTGATTTTTCGAGGACTGGCTTCATTTATAACAACTTTTTTGGGACTTGGTTCATCTCTTTTAATTGTTGGTCCACCACTGCTTCCAGAAGATGTACATATATGTATTTTTGATATAACCTGTTTGGTAATCAACGATTCAAACTGAGATTCAATCTCAATTATGTTATCGCTCAATTCTTTAGTATAATTGTGATGAAATGTTGAGATTTCCATCAATTGCTTGAAACTTCCTTGGAGAGTTTCTGCAAGTTGTTCAATTCCAAGTTTTATATTTTCAGCTTCCTCCATGAGGAAGTTTATTCGCTTTTTGGCGTCTATCAGAGATTTTTTGATATTATCCATATGCAAATTCAATATTCCTGCTTAAAAAGTCCGCAAGATAATTATTAACACCTTTAATATAAACTATATCAAAATTATAAAATGCCAAATAGGCTTGCCATCTATGGAGCCTTCTACATTGAGGTTCTGGTGGTAATTTATTTTTTACTAAACCTGCAACTTGAGAATTATCAGTTTCAACAATAAATTTCTTAGATAATAAAAACAATGAAAACTTTTCTATTCCTCTGATGATTGCTAATAGTTCTTTCTCATGAGTAGTATAATTTATTTCTGCTTAATTAAACGTTCCACTTGAGTATCTACAAATTTCATTAAGATTTGTTTTTAATGTTGATGTCCAATACTTATCCGAGGCATCAGTATTAACTATCAGATTATCTCTTTTATCTGGTAATCTTAATTTTGGCAAATTTTTACATTCTTCTTTTAGTGATTTAACAATTTCTGTGTGTTCATCACTCCATCCTTTGGTATTTGTTTTCCTGAGTAAAATTTGATTTCTATGTCTCTTTTTTGATAGATTTTCAATAAATCCTTCTACATAATTTAAACATCCTAAAAATTTTTGTATTTGTTCTTTTGATTCTAATTTGTCTGAAAAACTTTCTATCTTTTTAGATATATGGGTTTGTAATTTTATCCCCCTTTTATCTATTGATAATCCAAGAAAATTAATTTCTTGTTTTTCTATTATAGCTTTATTTTTTGAAAGAACAATTCCTTCTTTTTTGCATTCATTTATAAATTTAATTAAATGGTTTATATGTTCTTCTCTATTATTAGAACATATTAATATATCATCGACATAGACAATTAAGAATTTATTAAATTTTCTAAATATGTTATCCATTCTTCTTTGATATATTTGTGGTGCATTTTTTAAACCAAATGACATAACCATCCATTTATACTTACCTTAGGGTGTACTAAATGATGTGTATTGAATACTATCTTCTTCCATTTTTACTTGCCAAAATCCTGATTTGCAATCAAATTTAGAATAATATTATTTTCCTTTTGCAAGATTTATTAATACCTCTTTATTTGGTAAAAAGTATTCATCAACTTTAGTATATTTGTTTAATTCTTTATAATTTATCACCATTTTAGCTTTTCCTCTTTTTTGCTCAGAATGTTTCATGACCATAAAAGCTGGACTACTATGGGGTCCATTACTAGGCCTGATTAATTTTTGGTTAAGTAATTCTTTTATCTGAGTTTTAAATTCTTGTGTATCTTGTATGGTATACATCATTGGTCTAACTCTTATAATAACATTTTCTGTTAATTCTATTTTAGCTTTTGAATGATGTGGTTTCCAAAATAATAATGGATTCTCTCCACAAATTTTTTCTAGTTGATCAATGATTTTTTCCATATTTGTTTGTATGTTCGTTTTTAAGACTTTTTTTATACATTATTCTTTTATTTTTTATTTCATTTTGTGTAATTGGTTTTCCCCCCATTTATCACCACGCTGTGTTGGCTGAACTCTGTAAGGTCTAAATTCTCTTGGTATTTTTAGTAAATATGCACAAGGTGTTTGTAACATTATCATATAATTATTTTGTTTATAATATTGAAATTGTTGTATAAATTCATTTCCTAGTAATATATCACATTCTAATTTGTTATAATTATATACTTTATTTACAAATATTTGTTTACTCCCAAGTATTATATCAATTTTATCAGCACTATTAATTATATGAGTACTTTCTCCTGTTACTCCTGTAATTTTTATCTTTCCATTAGTATTCCATGATTTTATTAAGAAACTTTTGAATATTGTTATATCACTTCCTGTATCAATTAATGCACAGGTTGTTATATTTGTTTCAACAATTGTAACTTGTATATAAACGGCTAATGGAAAACTTATTTGGTTATTCATTTATTCAGCTTTTCTGCATAGTATAGTTTGACCATTATGAGTTATATATAATCCTTCACGTTTTATACTATAATCTTCTAATCCATCTAGAAAGTTCATTCCTAATAATACATGAGGATTTACCATACTACTATCTACATGACATGGTACTAGGAGATTTATTCCTCCTATTTTTATTGGTATTTTTACTTCAAGTTCGGTCATATGTACTTGTCCATCAAAATTTATATATCTATATGGATCAGTTCTATGAGATATTAGTCATTTATTTCTATTTGAAGCTATATGACATTTACTAGCTCCTGTGTCAATTAATATATTTGATCATTTTATATGTTCTATTCCATTAAAATATTCACCTCTATTTTCATATTTCCAGCATTTCTATTAAGTTTTATTTCTTTTGTATTACTAGTTTCTCCTCATTGTTTCTATTAGGTAAACTTGCTGATCTCCTAATTAATCTGTCATCTTCAAATGTTATGTTATTATTAGGGTATTCTTCTTCTTGTAACTCTATGATTTCTGGTTTATTTTTTGTTATAGTAAGTTCATAGTTTCTTGGAACTAAACTTATTTGTTTATCTGGTTCTAGAGCTTTACCAAAATCTTTACATTCTTTATGAATTTCAATATATGGTTTTTTAGAATAAATGTTTCCATAATTAGAATTAGTAAATGTGTATAATGCCCTGTATTCTATAGTCATAATTTTATCTCCTGGTTCCATTATATCATTTTTATGTAATTTGAAATGTAATCCTAAAACTTCATTAAAATTTCTATCTTTTAATGATATACAATATTTTGGGAAACATGTAAATATTAGTTTCTTATATACTAGATTTCCTTCTACTGTTCCTAAATGACTGTCTTTTAAATTTATAATTCTTCCATCATGTAAACTTACAGTCAAAGGCGAATCTAATCCTTCTCTAAACAGGGATTTAAACATTATTTGGATACCTGATAAGTAAACATATTGAATCTTTTCACTTTGTTTTCTATTGATCTTTGTTAATAATTTTGCAACTGTATTTTTTGTTAAAAGATTTAATTTGTGTGTTCCTTGAGTGGTTCTAACATCTATTGCCCTTTCAATTTTATGATATTCATTTATTGCTACTTTTTCTCTTTTCCATATTCTATCTAATATTTTCCCATTTTCCTATTTTCAAATCTAAAGATAATTTTTGTATCTTCCCGAACTTATTATTATCAAAAGTTACCTTTAATCCATAACCTTCTACTCCTTCATATTCTTGTTTATCTATGTTATTAATTGCTTCTATTTCTTCTATTTCTTTATTTTGATTCTGATTCATTACTTTCTGAATCTGTTTCACTTATATAAACTTCTTGATCATAGTATTCTTCAATATCTGATATTTCACTTAGTTCACTTTCTATTTCTAGATATTCTTTTTGTAATATTTTAACTTTCTTTTTATTACAATTAGGGCTTATATGTCCAATTTCTCCACAATTCCAACATTTACATTGACTTTTGTCTTTCTTATAAGTTTTATTTTTCTGTCTTTTATTTGGATTATATATTCTTTTGTAATATCTTCTCTTATGTTTTATATATTTTTTCCTGAAGTTTCTGAATTTTTTAAACTTTCTATTTTTATATTTTCTTTTATTATTTTTTCTTCTTTCAGGGTTACATCCCCATTGGGTAGGTTTTTCCATATCTTTACAATATATTCTGGTTAATTTTCCTGATTTCTTTAATAATTGTCTTTGTTGACATATATATGCTAATCTTTCAAATATGAATTTTATTATCGATCCTAATGTTCTAGGTGTTCCAGAGTTATCTCTAATAAATTTTTCAAATTCTATTTTAAAGTATATTCCCCATGAACCTGGTAATTATTGTAATACATATCTCTATATACTTCTTGATTTTCATTGCTATAGAATTGGACATAATAGTATTCTTTAAACTCACAAGTATATTCTTTGAGTTTACACATATCACATATTGTTAAATTTATTAATCTTACTCTTGCATTATCTTTTTCTCTTATCGATTCTGCTTCAGAATTACTTATCCAATTTTCTCCTAAAAATTCATCCGTAATATAATCTACTAACTTTTCAATTCCCTTTCTATCTGATTTTATTAGTTCCGTCTGTACATTTCTTCTTATTAATGTTTTTGTATCACTACTTATTCCTTCCCACCATTTCTAACATGTCCTTCAAAAGATGCTACTAAAAAATTTATTATTCTATCAGTATTTTTCCCATGTATCATCTTTATTGTATAAAAAGAATAGTATCATTGAATCTGCCCAAGTTAATAAGGCTTTTTTAGTATCTATTTTACAATCCAAATCTAATTTTGTTCCTCCATGATTAATAGGTTTATCATAATTATCATTTGGTTCAAACCTATCTTTATATTTATTCCCTCTAGGTGGTTGTCTATCTCTGATTCTATCATAATATTGTCGGTGTGGTTTACTATATAAGGGTGCATAACTTTCATCTGGATCTGGTAATTCTTGTTTAGAAGTTCCTATAGGAGCAGGGTTAGGTGCTTCTCCAGTATTCATTAAAACTTGGTATTCATTAAAATTTTCTATGCTTAACTGGTCAAAATTTTCTATAAGCAAATCTAATTCTTCATCCATTTTTGTCTTGTTCTTCTTCAATTTTTTCTCCAGCTTTTAATTTTCCTAAAGTTTTTTCTATAGATTTTTGTAATTCTAATTCTTCTTCTAGTATTTTTGGTAATATGTTTCTTCTAAATTCATCATCCATACTTCCTGCTTCTATTATAATTTTTTCTTGTTCGAAATGCTTCTTTCCCATTCTAAGTATTTCTTTTTCTATGAGTTTTTTGTCTATTTTCTTATCTTTGGTTTTATTATTTTCTTTGAATTCTCTAATCTCTAGTTTTAGTATATTTATATCATTTCTTACTTCTTTTAATTCATTTTTTACCTCTTGAACATCATTATTAATGATTTTATTAATATTTTTAGATCTTCAATATATTCGCTTATTGACATTTTATATTCTTGGTTTTTGAGTTTTTTGTACCTTAAATAATATGTCATACATATCATCTATTTTTATTTCTATATTTTTTATTCTTTCTTCTATTGATATGATTTTTTCGTTTCATTATTTCTTATTTTCTTATTTAATTTATCTATTTTTTCTATAATTATTCCAATTTTATCTTGATTAATTAATTCTCATGATTTTCTTTGAAATTCTTTTAAGATTTCTTCATCTATATTTTTAACTTCTCCTATCATTTCTTTTAATTCTTTGAATTGTATTGTTAGTTTATTTTGAATATTTTGTAATTTTTCTTTGATATTCATATCCTGTATATTTAATTATTGTAATTCTTAAATGGCTAGTTTATCTTGTAAATTTATGTTTTTATATATTTGCCATAAAAATGCACTTATCCAATTTAATTGCATATTAAGAAATTCATCGGATTCTCCCCATGAGCTTAATGGTTAAAACATAGTTGTATTAGCTCATTTTATTTGGTAAGATCCTACAGGTAGATTAATATTTTCAATTATTTGTTTTTCAAATTTTATTTCTGAAAATTCTGTTATTAAATTCTTCCTTTGATATGATAAACTTCTAATCTTAATTCCGTATCATATTTTACTTCTTTACATATCATTATATTCTATTCACAAAATTCTTCAATTGATCTTAACATCGTTTTTCTTTGTTGTGCTCTATAACTTCTTATTTCTCCAGTTATATCATATTTTTCCATATTAATTTTTTCTTTGTTATTTATGATCATAAGTATATTAGGTAATTATTTTAGAATTGTATTAAAATATTTTCTTTTACTTTCTAATGATTTTAGTCTTAGAAATTCTTTTCTTTTTATATTTCTTTCTTCTATCATTTGGTCTAATAGATTTCCTCTTTGTTCTATTATTGAATCTAATTTCTCATTTGTTTTCATATCTAGATATTTGATTAATAAGGGTTCTTCTCTATGATAATCCATTTCTATATTCTTTGTATAATTCTTCTAGTATATCTTTGTGGATTAAATCTAATATTTCGCTTATGATAAAATCTTCTTTTATTATATAGAAATTTATTAGATCATAAATGTATTTTCTTATATCTTCGTCTAAGTCTTTTAAAGTTCTCAAGATTTCTATTTTATAATTATCGGGTAGTACTAATGTATGCATAATCATAAATCTTGAAGTATATATTATATATTTATTTTTAATTTGTGTTATATAATATTTATCTTTTAGATCTGCCATATGACTCTGATACTAAGTGAGGGGGTGCTACAATGAGCGAACAAAAATCAAATAAAATCATATAAACAAATTAATTAAAAGTATATAAATGGAAAGTTTTAAGGACTAAGTTGTAACTTTTCTAAATTCTAAGAGATTTAGTTGAAATATGATATTTAAGGGTATTTGTGGTAGTTTATAATGTTTAAAGCTATTTTGATGAATTGGTAAAAATTTTGGCTATTTTTCCAAAGGGCCATTTTCATGTGGCCATTTTCATGGTATGCCACCGTCACCATCTATGAATAAATATGATGGTTAGACATTTTCGTATAAAGCTGAACTTGGGTCGTACTTGATGAGGGGTGTGTTGAATACAATTTTTAAAATAATTTTGTCTCATCTACAATTATAAACCATTTGATCTAAAAACTTAAATTGTTAGATTAAATCACGTGTATCTTGTCTTCACTAATAACGTCATATATATTAAACAAAGTGATTTACTACAACCTTTTAATTTGTTCGAGGATAGAAAGAAAGGTCGAAGCCTATCATGTATATAGTTTCTGCATCTCACTTTCACGCGTTAAATTAGCGGAAGCATAGAAATCATCTTGCCAAAAAGTCCTTTAACCAAACTTTCACTATCTTGAGTGGAAAGAACAACAAAGGTAGCATCCGATGTCGAGCTAAAAGTTTTGCTCTGGTCTTGACTTGGGGAAGGATTGATACTTGATGTAAATATAATCCATAGCATTTAACCAGAGGGGTTATTCGTGCTTGGAGCAACAATGGAAGAATCAACTTTAATTGATGCGTGTCGCAATGCACCAAAATAATAAATAATTTTTTAATCGCTAAATATTAATTAATAATGTAGTAGCGAGAGTAAATGTCGATCCCACGAGAAACGGTGAACTTATCTAGTTGCTCGATCAATTAGAATAAAATGGGGGGGGGGGGTTTGTTGTTGAGTTTTACTTAAATGAAAACTATGTACGAAATAAATAAATCAATATGATTAGAGAATAATATGAGAAGAGATCTTGTTCTCGGGTTCGGTTGTACCCTCAATTAATGTTATACATTTCCTTGTAACATGTTTCTATCCCTAATTCAATTATCAATCATAAATAATCAACAAGCTTTGATTATCTAAATTCTTTCTTATGTGTATTGATTCAATACAAGCTCTTCGAACCAATTCTAGTCACGGACAATCCTAAACAAGCTCTTAGGATTTAATGCTCGACTAGTATGAAAATTTAGAAGAATATATTGAATTGGATCGTTAATTTCATAAACTCGAATTAATTAATCCAAGTTGAATTATTACTAAACATGCACGAGATTTATTTGCTACTAAAGTAAAGATTCAATGACAATTACGGATCAAGAATCTAAACATAGCATATTCATGAATCCAAAGATCAATAATCCAATTGGCCAAATTAAACTATTAATCAAATAAACTCAATTGAACATTCAAAACATAATAATCCAACAATTGAAATAAAGGAATAAATCCACGCTACTAATTTGTAGGAAAAGAAAATAGCATAATCAAGTTAACACAACTTCCCCTTTGAATAAGATATGGAATTTTGCCTAGCATGGTTGTGGTAGATTCTTCAAGTTGCTTCATGAATTCCATTGTTGTTGATATTCTTGCGCTTGAAAATCTCCCACGAATGCTCTATATTTTGCTCTCAATTTTCCTCAATATCCAGCATCCTTTTTGTGGTGATTTTGCTCATTTAATACTCCCAAAATCGTGCCCTAACTTCATCCACAAGATATACCAAAGATAGACCTTGAATCAGATTAGGAAATTACTTCGCGAGAAAGTTACGGTCGTAACTTTGTCATTTACGACCGTAAGTGAGCTACTGAAAATTTTCGGAATTTGGAAGTTACGGCCGTAACTTTGTCATTTACGGCCGTAAGTGCATCTCTGCCGAGAAGCGTCTATGCTCAATGTTTTGGTCATAACTTTCTCTTATAATGTCCGATTGTGGTGATTCAAGTTGTCTTGGAAAGAAAACTCAAATATCTAAAATTCTTTGTGAAATAGATGTTCCCAAATTCGAAAGTCGTCTATGACAAAATTGAGCTTCAATCTCTGAATAAAATTCATGATCACAATCCTTGCGGGTTTTTGATTTCTAACTTCACCCCAAACCTTCTTTGACCATATTTTTGCATCTAATCTTCTTCCCACATGCCATTATTGATTTGGAGCTCTTTGAATATGCCCTTGAACCTCATTTCTTGATTTTTTTTGTATTTCTTTGGTCATGTTTCCTTTCTTTTCTTCTTTTTGACCTTACATAGCACAATAAATGAAAGTGCATTAAACGATACTTCAATAGGATCAAACCAATAATAAAATAAGATAATAAGTGAATTAAATATGTGCTAATAAAGCACTTATCATTGATCCTAACAATGAATGCACTAATAAGCACTTATTGGAGAGACACAAACAAACTAAAGTCTTAGAGTCTGTTTCGTAATGTGAAAATTTTTGGTTTTATGGTTTTTTATTGAATGTGTGATTTGAAAATGTTTGAAAAGTCAAAATTTGTGGACTTGACAAAGAATATATGGTTTAAATTGAGTTTAAAAAATTGCGGTGAAATTTTTATCATTACCAAACAAGCTCTTATTCTCAATAAATTTATGACTGGTCAGTGATTAACAATAACAAAGGTCTATTTGTGTTGGCATCCTGGCTTTCGAAGCATCATCCATTTCCATCTTTAGTTTTGTTATATTTTCCGTTTGATAAATCAAATAAATTGGTTTATAGGAAACTTATATAGTGTCCCCAGTGGACATCTTATGATGCTCACTTGGGACACGTGTCACCCCCTATTAGGGGTGTCAGACTGGGCTCATCGGGCCCCGCTTAACACCCAATGTCCACCTGTTAAGTGGCAGGTGAGCATTTTTATGGTGCCCTTAAAAGGACTCTTGGCTTATAAATCAGTTTATAAAATACACAATTTTTTAAATCACTTTTTAATCTTACACATTTTCTCCTTCCAATTTTCAACAACACATTTTACCTCGAAATAATAAATAAATCAATTTATAAACTGCTACAATGTTACCAAATAGAAGCTAGTTGCCCTCAAAGCACATCCCAACTAGCAAATGTTAGGATTTACAAAAGTTGGCAGTGCAGATATCGCATATTCGAATTCTCACATGTTCGAATTTGCTAGACATTTTGTCGTTTAAGGTTGACGTTCAACCAGTGGCGGATCCAGCCGGTGTCGAGCTAGCGCGGTCGCGCTAACTGGACTCCGGCCGATCAGATTTTCAGTTGCTATTATTTTTTTTTTTTTGTATTTTTTGGGAAAGTTAGACATGAGAACGATGAATTGGAAGATATCCTCTGATGATTGGTTGAAATTTGGAAGCCACCATTGTTGAATACGAAATATGTAATGAATATTAAAGAATGCGTCGTCTGCAATACAACAACAGTTTTGGGGAAGAAGAAAGGCTAGGACTAGGAAGAAGGAAGGGTTTGGGCCTTTATTTTTTTATTTTTTTAAATGACTGATTTCGGCTTTTGAATTGTTATTATTTGGGCCTTATGACATTTTTGTTCTTTAATTCCTAGTACTAGTTTTGTGTTACTTATTTCATCTAATTAAATAATTTCCTTTCTGATGCGAACCCCTTTGGTGATTAAACCAAAAATTCCCACAACAATTTATGTATCAACCCAAGAAAGCTAAAGTGGTAAAATAAATCGAAACTCAAGCTTACTCTAACCAAAATTCCAAGGAATAATCCTTAACCCAATGGAAAGAAATAAACAAGTTCATAGATTTCTTCCAACAACACAAGATTCATAAAATCCACATGAAGTTGAGCATAATTTCTCAAAAGAGAAACAAGATTAAGTTGAGGAATTTTACCTCACAAATGCTCTCCAAAGAGACTTCATTGTTCATACATTCTAACTTGTAGGGTTTGAAAGAAAATGAGTATTAATAGTACAAATATGAAAGAAAAATAAAGAAAATATGAAAAAACAGTAGAAAACGCGTATTTTTGAACATTTCAGTAACTTTCGGTCGACCGAAATGGTCAACCGAACTCCATTTCGGTCGACCGAAAATTGTCAACCGAAATTGACTGCAAGCGCCTTCTTCAGTATTTTGATCATAACTTTTGATCCCGATATCCGATTGACACGATTCAAAATGATCTGGAAACTACACGAAAAGAGATACAATACTTCCAGAAATAGTGAACCTCAAATTCGGACTCTATCTTTGTCAAAACATTAATTGAATCCCGAACTTGATTCAATCTTCATGTTTTTGCTCCCAATTTGATTTTAGGCTTCTTTTCTTGGCTTGATCTCTTGTTTAAGCCTTGAATCTTCTTCATTGTCACCCTGAGAGTCTTTCAAAAGTATGTTCAAAATTGTTCGGCTCAAAATAGTTGATTTCCCGATCGAGCCGCCCCATGATCTCATCACTTTCTCTTTGAATAGTATAATTATGATATGTAATGCATGATTGTGTGAGTAAATAAAAAATACTCCAAATATTGAATTTGTGAATTGTGATTATTGAGATTTTGTGAGAATTGAAATTTTGAATTGTGATTTATTGAATAATTGTTTGTTTATTTCTACATTGATTGATTAATTTTAATATTATTTCGTTAAATAATATTCACAATCTTGCTACTGCGATCGTTGACGTTCGTCGGTCAACGGTCAGCGGAATACGATTGACGGGATCAACGGTCAACGCTCTAGCTGGACTTCTCGGCTGGATCCGCCACTGCGTTCAACCCTTTAACAGAAGCGTAGTTTGGCTGTCCTTGAAGTTATTGTGGAAATTACACCTAGACCTGTTTTTTAGGAAACTATTTCAAATATAAGATCAAACCTAAATATTTTCAAATATCAGGTCATTATTACAAATTTTAATTTTAATAAATAATTATAAATTTTAGAAATTGTTAAATTAAACTATCCTAATTACTAACCCTATTTCAGCATCAATCCCTCACGTCTCACTTTCACGCTGCAACGATATCTGCTCCTTCTCTTCCACATCTCTTCGGGCGTGTAGTGGAAACGGCCCCAGCTTCAGCAACACCATTTCTTCTCATGACTCCACGTCGTCACCACTATCGCGAGGTCAAGACGATCATTGTTGCGCCTCCCTAGTAGCGACACCTTATGGTGGTTGTAGATATGTGATGGTGGTGTTGTGATGATGAACCTGTGGTGGTGGGTGCAGGCGAGTGCGGTGGTGGGTAGTGTCGGGAGCAGATTTGGGTTAGGTTGTAGTAGTGCAGGTGTTTGGTGGTTTTGGCTATGGTGTTGACCGACCGGTGGTGCTGTTATTCTTCTTCTTCTTCTCGTTGGCGCCGCTCATTTGTCTTCTTCTATCGTGTGATGTTTCTGTGTGCGATTTGGTGGCGGTGGGGTATGTGCAGTTGGCAGTGGTGATTTGTGTGTGTGGTGGTGGAGTGTGTCTTGTGGCGGTGGGGTGTGTGTGTGGGCTCTGTGGTGGTGCAACCGGCTTTGGGTGGTGGTGTGTGTGTACGCTCTTGTAGCGGTGGTGTGTGTGCACGCTGTGGCGGTGCAACCGGGTTTGGGAGGTGGTGTGTGTGCGCTCTGTGGCGGTGCAACCGTGGTTCGTGGTTGTAGACTTGTAGTTCAGATAGAGGTGGACTGGTGGTTGTGATGTTAGAGTAAAAATGTGACCTACCATTTATTTCTTTTTGAGGTGTGGCAGCGGTGTTGGTCGTGGTGACGACGTTGATACTGTTGTGGTTGTCGACTGGTGGTGGTGAGATGTTGACGTTGGGATGTTGTGACCTAATAATTAATAAGTCAATTGTGACCTGGTAATTGTGTGATTTAAAAGTCCGTGATTTAATATTTTGATAAGTTGTGACCTACAAATAATTAAGGATCGATTAGTTTAACGTTTGTGACCTTGAAATTAATTTTGACAATCACCTGTGACCCCGAAATTAATTGTGACGTAAAAATAAGTTTGATTTTTGATTTACTATTTTGATAAGTTGTAACCTTAAAATTATTTGTGACCTAAAAAATTTGCATTTTGTAACTTAAATTTTTTATTATTTTGATAAGTTGTGACCTTATAAATTATTCGTGACCTAAAAAATTTGCATTTTGTAACTTGAAATTATAGTGATGTGACCTTAATATATATAATTAATAAAAACTTTTTAATTAATTAATTATAATTATAGCCTGATTTTTGAATTTTTTTAACTTATATCTTAAAATTGAAATTGTATAATGTAAACACTTTATATATGTATTTTTCCCTTATTGGAAACGAAACACAGGTCCGACTCAGAGGTATAATGGCTGTATGGGCTAACCTGCCGTGACCGTAGGGCTCGAGAGTTAGGTCCAACATGGTCCAACACGGTCCATTCTAATATAGAATTTAAGACCCTGTGAACCCACCCATTCACAATCCCTGCTATGGATGGCAATGGGTCGGGTTCGGGGCGGGTCAGGACCTCCTCGAACCCGAAAACATGTAACCCCGCCCCGCCCCGCCCCGCGACCAGCGAAGTTGCGGGTCGGGGCTGGGCGACCTCTCGCGCCCGCTAATGACACGAAATTTTTTTTTTTTTAAATAAATAAATTGGTAATGAAATTTCACGTGAAAAATTTAGGCGTTGAACTAGTTAGTTTTTAAGTTTGAACTTTAAAAATAATATGTATATATTTGAAAAAAAAATCAATAAACAATATAATTGTATAGTAGTTGTATATTCTCATATCCCTAAATTCTACAAATGTTCAATTCTTCTGGACTTTATCAAATTTATTTTAATTTCTCATTTCATTATTTAAAAAAAAAAAAAATTACCGGGTCACGGGGCGGGGCGGGACGGGTCCGCCCCGAACCTGCCCCGCAGACCCGACGGGGTGGATAATTTTCGGGACGAGTCATTTTGGTCCTCCGAATTTTGAATCCTTCGAGTCTTTTTGTCATCCCTAAATTCCCTGCTCAATACACACAACATTTTACCTGACCTGATGACCAGATCAAAATGCCCTTACAGAAGCAAGTTTGAACAAATCTGTCAAATTCTCAATTTTCTCAATTCTCTTCAAAACAAGTCTTTCTCTCCACAAAACGATTCTCCAGAGTTCAAAAAAAAGATATTCCCCCCTTTCACTCATTTCTCTCTTCATTTTGCTTTCATTTCACCCTTGCAAAAATCCATTACAAACCCTAATATTCTCTCACTAAAATGTGTATCTTTCTCTCTCACACACACATACGCAAGGTTGAATCTTTAACCTGAATAGACTGATGTCACTACACCATCGATTAACCGACTTTTTTTATTTAAAGGGTCTCTGAAAAATCTCTGCTTTCATTCCAATATCCAAAAACTTCCCCCTTTTTTCTGTGTTTTTATTTATTTTGTCTTTTGGGGGTTCTGAATGTGCTGTTTTCGTGGATGATACAAGGAGGAAAAAATTCAGCACGATCAGCTTTTACCTGCATTGACTACAATTGCTACAAAATAGTCAATTAAGCAATGTCAGAGGACATGCTTTTACATCTTTCTTCAAATTCATCCAATCAATCGGATCAATCGTCTCTGCCAACGAAGATTGCGAAACTTGAGGCCAGAATGGTGGGTAAGACGTCCTCTGCAGTTACTGCACCAGCCCAAGTCCAAGCCCAGGTCCAGTCTACGTTGTGGTCCGCGGCGGTCAAGTTTGGCACTCCATCCGATAGCCTGCCCCCTGAGTCGCTGGTGTCAAGTGATGATTCTGACGATGAGGTGAGTATTTGAAGAGTGTTTTATAACATCGAACCTTATTCTGCTAGAGCATAATTTAGGTCGCTGAATTGGAAAATTTTCGAATCTTAAGTTTATTTTGTGGCATGCTTATCTAGTTGATATAGGATTTTTTGTTTTTGGGATATGCATTTGATGTTTATGTTTTGTTAAAAATACAAAGAACCTGATTTTAGTATTAAATTGTTAGATTTTATTTATTCTAACAGTCCGTGGGGTTGTTGATAATTTCTACGGTTAACTTTCTTTTAACGGAATATAGTGCCTTTAGTCTCATTGTATTAGAATTGCATGAGATGCAGTGCAAAATATAAACCGTGGTACAATGATTTGTCACCCAAAGTTTCAAGCTGCTGGAAATCGAAATTTTAGCAATCAAATTCTGCACTAGTACACAGTGGACAGAATGAGGTTTGATCAGGACAGCAAGCAAGAACAAACTTAGCTCGTTCCAAATAAATGTTCCTGAATAGAGTACTTTTTTGCTTATTCCGTTTGGTAACACTGTTTGGTTTATAAACTGGTTTATTTATGATTTTGAGGTAAAAAGTAGTGGGTGAAAATTGGAGAGAGAAAAGTGTGTAGTTAAAAAGTGATTTGGGAAATTGTGTGGTTTATAAACTGATTTATAAACCACAAAAAGGACATTTACCAAACACAGGATAGTGTTAATTGTAAAGGTACCATAAGCACAAGTTTCATTTGGCACTTGATTTCATTCTTGGGATTTCTAATTTTCTATATATTTTAGCATGCTCATACATGGACACGAAGTATAAGATCATTATTCAATGAGCGGCATCCATTAACGTTTGTGAAGAGCAGAATTTTGGTAGGGAGTATTTTTATTAACTGAACTAATGCAATCCTTGTGGAATGAAACTTGGGGGGCTCTCCAAGTTCTCTTTGAGTTGGATCCCAATGCCATTATTACTCATTGGCTTGACCAGAACATGTTGATCGTTACATAGTCTCTACCATAATCTTTGGAATGATATATAACTATAACGATTTACAATGGCTTGCACATGTCGAAAAATTGGTGGTGACATCTTAGGTGTCAGAGTATTCTTGAAGCAAATTCAACTTTATTTACTCTAAGGTAGTGTTTGATAGGCAACATTTGCCTAGGAAGTAAGAATTGAATTTTCAACTTTTCAATTTTAATGGCGTTTGATAACACAAATTTTGCTAGGAATTCATTTGGCTCTTTTTATGAGAATTGGTGCAATTCCTTGTTTTCAAGTCAAACAAATCATTGGCCAAGAGGCGATAACTGGTTTCCACCTTTATATGGTAAATCATAAATGCCTCGTTTGATCATTTTTGTTGTTGTTAATTGATTTTTTTTTTTTACAAATTAACATTATTATAATCAAGTACAAATATGTGAAAAATTAAAAAAATAATTTTTTGATTAAAATAGCTACATTTTGCTTTATTTGCTATGAAAAATAATGTCATCAAACAACAAAATTTGAAAATTTTCCCACTTTTTTCATAAACCTTTTTGGTGTGTGTGTCCGGGGGGGGGGGGGGGGGGGATGGACTTACTAGTGGTTTTCTTCTCTCCCTTTCCTCTACTTAAGAACACTCGATAATTTCTTATCTCTTTTAGGACTATATCAATCATGAACTATGATGCTCCGACACATACACGTAATCCAAGATGACACGTGTCGAACATGTCTCCGTGTTGAACATCATTCATATAGTATAAATTTAGATTTTCTTGTTGAAATCATTTAAATAAGAGTATCTTTTTGTTATTTAATAATAATTTTTTGGTAAAAATATATAATATCATTCATGAAAATAGAAAAATAATCACGGTAGAGTGTTCGAGACGTTGACACAGCACATGTCGAACACTGGCACGCCAACCTAGTTGAAGCGTCCGTGCCACACACATCATCACATGATTGGATGAGGGGGTTCATCCAAGAATACTGATGCGAACCCCTTCAGCATATTGACCGAAAATTTCCACAACAATTTAATACAAAACCCAAGAAAGCTAAAGTGGTAAAATAAGTGATAAACACCTTAATCCAAGTTTAAATCTAACCCAAAATTCAAGGATTAACAAACTCTAGCCCAACGGGTATCAACCAAACAAATTCCAAGGTGGCGGAAAATAAACAACAACACACGAATAATAATACTCAAGCAAAGTTGATTACATTCCTAAAGAAATACAAGATCAAAGAGGTTTAACCTTACCTCAAAGGGGGTCTTCAAGACCAAGCTCTCAAGAACATTACAATGAACCACCAAGTTATGAAGATTTGAAAAGAAAAGAGTATATAATGTACAAAATTGGGTAAAAGATGCAATTTCGGAATTTACAAGAAAAACTCTGTTTTTGTAAAACAGAGTGTTTCGGTCGATCGAACTGGTCGACCGAAATGGGACTTTCGGTCGATCGTCACTCAACCGAACGCGATTGAGGCTGAATAAAAAATTTCTCTGCAGAAGATCGGTCGATCGGAAGAAAGTTCCGTCGACCGAACTCGGCTGAAACTCCAAGCTTCTCATTTTTGGCTCCAACTTGATTCTTGGCTAGCTTTTCTTGACTTTAATTACTTATTTAGCATCGAATCTTGAACCTCCTTGGCATTGGATCTCGTCATGGGTCCCACAGGCTTGCGCATCGAGGTTTGACTTTCTCGGTTCTCATCATCCCCTCCCTCTTGAAAATGATTCGACCTCGAATCTTGCTTGAGTGCACTGTCGTGAGACTCCTTGAACTTTGATCTTGCAACATTGTGGATCACAGGTTCATGCGATGAAGTTGGACCTTCACGATTCTCATCATCTCCTCCATCTCGAAAGAGATTTGACCACGAATCGACACCTACAATAAAAATAGAAAATTCAAACACAATAAATGTAACTGAGATTTCATACTTATCGTGCAAAATCAATTTGTAGGCGTTGCCAAAAGCTTGAGATGTGCCAACACAGCAGAGTAGCAATTTGGATTTTATTTGATCGGGGGGTCGCTCCTTCCACGAATGGAAACATATCCGGCCGCCCGGGTCAAATGGAATATGCTTCCTACCATGGTTGGCATTGGAAATACATTGTATACAAATTCTCTCAAATGGAGGCTTGAGCCTCCTGCAAAGGGGCTTAACTAAATGTGCATTCTCGTGCCCACCTAAACCAACTCTTTCTCCAATAAACATATGCATAAAGTTCAACAGAGTTAATAGGTCAAAGTCACAAGCAATTTTAAGTGGAGAAAACTTGCTAATATGATGAGCAATTAAAGTGCAAGCAAATTTAACAACCACAAAATTAGCACCAACTTCGTGCAAATGCACGACTTCCCGAAAGAAAAGATTAGCTATGTTGATGACCTTGTTGGTTTCATGGCATGCAATCAAATGTGACATTTTAATACTCCTACCAACAATCACAATAATAGCATCATTTTCTTTCTTTGTTCCAAGTAAACCCGCTATAAAATTTATAGGATTAGTAATCCAAGGTTTCCTGGGAACGTGCAAATGTGTGTACAAAACTTGAGGTAAAAACTTAGATTTAACCATTGTGAACGTTTGGTCTTTACCACAAGTGCAAATATGTTTATCACCAATTTTCCAATGAGACCAATAAAAGCGATCACAAAATATTTCCACGCCCCCCTTGGTTTCAAAGTGCCCAATCAAACAACCAACATGTGCCTTACTCATTAGAAATTAGCGCAGGGCACATTTAAAAACAAACAATCCAACTTTCCAAAACAAATAGTTATCATGCCCATAAAATCCATCAAAATATTGCTCACAGCACGATTCATAAATGTTTAATAAATTCGGATTAGTAACATGAATGCCCTTAACATGCTCAATACAAAATGAGTTGGCACTTAGACAATTAGGCACACATAAAAATTTGAATTTACAAATGAGGAATTTATCATTCCAAGGACCTTTATTACATGCAACATTTCCACACGACAAAATTTCATTTGTCAAGTCTACATCAATGTCATACAATCCTTTGATGTATTCCAAATATAATAACCTTGCTCTCGAAGAAGTGTTAGGAGCATATCTCCTAGATGTTGCATCGGTTACCACATTTTCTTTACTTTGATTATATTTGCTGTGCTAGGAAAATATCTCCATAAAGTTCTTCCACTCGGCATGACTTTTGAGTTCTTGGTTGCTTTGATAAGTCGGCCTTACGATCTCCTGCAACAAAGAAGTAACCAAGTTAGGGAGGGCATTGTTAGCAAATTCAAGAGTAAAGAATATTTTTGTGTGATCTCTTCTCTCAATTTTCTTTGTGGCACTCATCACTCCCTCACCTTTTTCTGAGGTAGGAACCTCAACTCTCGGTTCTTCTCTCGCCTCTCATTTTTCTAGAGTCGTGGCTCCAACTCTCAACTTCTCACCTTTTTCTAGGGACGTGGCCCCAACTCTCACACTCTCATTTTTGCTTTCTTCAATTTTCTCAATTGAATTTTCATTTTTATTTTCTTTCTCCTTTTTCTTTTCTTCTTCATTTTCACTTTCTTTTTCTTTCTTTTTCTCCTTTTCTTCCTCCAACTCCTTCTTGAGTTTCATTTGATCTTTATGAACTTCCTCCAAACTCAAAGATAGGATCACAACATTTTTTTCCATCCATTTGAAAGCTACACTGGTTCCTCCTCCTATCATGATTCACATTTCGCTCATATTGCCAAGGTTTTCCCAAAATTATGTGAGTAGTGTGTATTGGAACTATATCACATATCACTTGGTCACAATAGGTTCCAATGTTGAAGGCAAGAAGAACTTGTTCACTCACTCTCACTCCCCCATCGTCACCCAACCTTTGCAATACATAGGGATTATGATGCTTCATAACCGGTAACCCCAATTTCTCCACCCTACTAGCACTCACCAAATTCGTGTCACTCTCCCCATCTATAATGAGACTACATGCCCTATTCCCCACAAGGCATCTAGTGTAGAAAGTATTTCCTCCATGCTTCTCTCTCTCATTATCATGGGCCAAAAATTTTGGTAGCCTAGCATTCATCTCCTTCACTACTTCTCTACTTCCACTACCGTCCCTCCTATAGAATGATGAAGTCTTCATTTGCACACTATCAATATTTTCATCAACTCCATTCCCCCTATCATCCAACCCATCTCCACTCCTATCTACCCACTCTCTTCTTCTTCTACCCATTCTCCATTCTTCTTTAACTTCCCCTTCATTGTCATCCCTCCTATGGAATGATGGACTCTTTATTTTTGTTCTATCAATATTATCATCAATTCCATCTCCACTCCTATCTACCCATTCTCTTCTTTTCTTATGCATGTTCCCATTTTGTTCACTCTCCTTTTCATTATCCCAAGCATCCCTTCTAATTTTCCTATTTAAACTCCTATTTTGTTTTCTACTTCCATCCCTATACACAATATTCCCAAATTTATCCCTCACCCTTCTTCTACTACACATCATTTCTTCACCTCCCCTATTTGATGTACTCTCCCCTCTTGTTCCTAAATTTTCCAACTCACCCCCACTTTTCTCCATTTGTCTAGCCATGGTGGTTGAAAGATTTTCCAACAAGTACTTCAAATCTTGAGTTTGAGAATTGAAAATGGACATGGTGTGCGAGTGTGAAAGTGTTATCACAAGAATATTTTTCACTCGTGTTTCACTCAATTTAGGCTTTTACCCTCTAATGAGCTCACCACTCTTGCCTTTTTCCACTCAAAATCTCATTTCTCAAGTTCTTCAAGGAAGGTAATCAACTAAACCATAAAGTATAATTCTTGTGAAGTTAAGGATCACAAACAAGGAAGAAGGAATTTATAACAAGTAGATACAATAACAAGTAGAATTTATGTGCTTGCTATACTCAAAAGGAACAATATTTATGTGGGATAAGATGCTAGGATCACAATTTCAACAATGAGATTGAATAACCACAAGTATTAGATAAGGCATAGATGTAGAGTAATAAGTACAAGAGTGTAAATTTTCAAGGAGGCAATTTATCAAACACTTTGTACTCAATCTTTGAATGGCCTTGAATGTGTATAATGTGGATATATGAAAACCCCCAACAACACAATTGTGGCAAGAAGTGAATGATCAACAATTATCCAATGGATGAAGCAAGTGATATATGAGATAAAATGTTAATAACACAATCTCAATAATGAGAATTGGATAGCCCCAAGTAGTTAGCAATATATGGGCATTGAACAATAAAGCACTAATGGAGTATTTTTCTTTGGGACAATTTATCAAACGCTTTGAGAGTACACTTTAGAAAATGTAGGAATGTAAGTGTTTGGCAAATGGAAACCCCCAACAAATGCAACAATCAATATACCCAATACATGGAATCAACAAATACACATGGGCATATAAATTTCCCCCAATTTTTTTTCCAATTTTCCCATTTTCGGATTTTTTTTTTGAATAACAACAACAATAATGTAAAGGATAGGTTTACCAAATTAGAGCCAAGCTCTGATACCAAATGATGCGAACCCCTTCGGTATATTGACCGAAAATTCCCACAATAATTTAATACAAAACCCAAGAAAGCTAAAGTGGTAAAATAAGTGATAAACACCTTAACCCAAGTTTAAATCTAACCCAAAATTCAAGAATTAACAAACCCTAGCCCAATGGATATCAACCAAACAAATTTCAAGGTGGCGGAAAATAAACAACAATACAAGAATAATAATACTCAAGCAAAGTTGATGACATTCCTAAAGAAATACAAGATCAAAGAGGTTTAACCTTACCTAAAAGGGGGTCTTCAAGACCAAGCTCTCAAGAGCATTACAATGAACCACCAAGTTATGAAGGTTTGAAAAGAAAAGAGTATATAATGTACAAAATTGGGTAAAAGATGCAATTTCGGAATTTACAAGAAATACCCCGTTTTTGTAAAACGGAGTGTTTCGGTCGATCACAGGGTCGACCGAAATGGGACTTTCGGTCGACCGTCACTCAGCCGAACGCGACTGAGGCTGAATCAAAAATTTCTCTGCAGAAGATCGGTCGACCGAACTCGACTGAAACTCCAAGCTTCTCATTTTTGGCTCCAACTTGATTCTTGGCTAGCTTTTCTTAACTTTAATTACTTGTTTAGTCTCGAATCTTGAACCTCCTTGGTATTGGATCTCGTCATGAGTCCCACAGGCTTGCGCATCGAGGTTTGACTTTCTCGGTTCTCATCAAATACCTTATAACTTAAGAATGTTTTTGGATACTCTAAATGCCTTATGTAAGGAAATGCAAATGCAAATGGAAAAAGAGGACAGAAATATAGCTAGCTTTTATTGGCAGAAAAGGAATAGAAAAGCTAAAGATAGTTAAGTTAAACAAACTTCTATGTTCAACCCTCCGGTGCATCTTATATTTTCGAACACCATTTCCACTAGAAGAGAATTAATTTTTATGCTTTAGACTTTAGTTTAAATTTTCCTGTCCAGTAGACTGTATCTCCAATACTGGTAACTGACCTCACAGTTCTGGACCTATTAGTCTCATGGCTACATCAAATTTTTAAGATAAAGCCACTTGTGTTTCTGCACCAAATTGAATGACTTCCTCTTGGAACAGTTATTAGTACCATTTAGGGGCTTTTCATGATGAAATACTATCTTATGCTTCCCTTTCCTTCTCTTTCCACTTTTATCTGTGATCTATACGTCATCTCATGTTTCTGTGTTGCTTAAGTTTTTCACAATCCAACTCGTTATTAGTACCACTTAGGGGCTCTTCATTATAATAATATCTTCTTGCACGTGATGAATTACTGTCCTATGGCTCTCTTCTACCTTCACTTTTATTGGTGCTTTTTTACATCTCATATTTCTTAATTAACATTTTCCCCACAATCTATCTCCCTTGCGAATATTTAAAAGTTAAAATTGACGATAAAAATGTTGATTGATTTTCCTCATTGGGCAGCCAATAAATCCTCATTGGGTAGCCAATAAATCATATTTTATTTGATTCCCGATTCTTTGAGTATTTCCATTTGGTAAATTTTCAAAACTGGTTACTACTGAAATCTCGATATGAAGTATAAATCAGTGGACTGGCTAGAAAGATTAGTTAATTGTATTTCTTAATCTTTTGGCAAAGTAGTCTCTTGCTTTGACATAATCTACTTAGTTTAATTGAAAAATATTCCTAACTGCATTTCTGGTGCTTTTTGGATATTCCATTCAGAATCTATGTTGACTACCTTTGCTATCTGAAAAAATGTAGTAGATGTTCTCAATAGACTTACTCTGTTACAGTCGTTTTGACATATCTGTAATCGAATGCCAGAATGGAGAGGAGTTTCTCATACAAGCAAACACTCAGAAGCGCCGAAAAGTTGAAGATTCTGCTTTATTTGAAACTGTTGAGGTAAGTGTGAATATTTATAAATGGCTGGATTTTTGAATTTCGTCTTATCTTGAAATCCAATCCGTTTCTCCATATTTTTGTTCCTTTTAATCTCTAAGCCTGGTGTACCTCTATATGCCTTCTTAAGGTAGTTTCAGCATTCGTCTTAGAATTTTACTATTTGGAAACAATGTGTATAGTAATGCTTCACGCAATTTACACCAGGCAGCTGCTGATGCAAGGCGAGTTATTAAAGAATCAGACTCCAACAAGGTAGGTCCTGATGTAAATAGAAAAAAACAAGGTCGTGGTAGGGGAAGTTCTGCTTCAGGCAGGGGGCGTGGTTCCCGAGTTTGTGATCCGACGAGAATGGAGACAGTTTCTCCTTCCAACGGTCAACTTGAAAACTCACTCAAGGTCTACTTATTTTGTCATGGCATTTTTTAACTTCTGAATGCTACCCTGCTGCATGGTTTGATTGTCTAGGATATGTTTGCATACTAATATATATTAGTATAGCTTTGTTATTTTTTTTTTTTTTTTTCATTTTTCCTTTAATTTTTGTGATAAATACAGTCATAAATGACGGCCTTGTTCATTTGTTTCCTATTTTCTTGTTTTGTCATTTGGTCATATTTTAGGGACTCTTTTGATATATCTTATTAAATAGGGTTTGGTTTTTAATGTCATCAAACTAGGCTTTTAGGGGTTTGATAATTCTTTTTTCTAGTTGATTAAACAATATTGCTTTGAGATTTCTCTCAATTCGGTGTCAAATACTTGGTAATCTCAGAATCAATGAGTGTTTGAGTGTTTTTGTGTTCAATAATTCGCTTCTTCCGCTGCATCGGTATCAAAACTGGCAATTCATTTACTTCCATTTCCGCCCACGATCTTTTTACTTAATGTCTTGATGCATGATATTTGAAGTTTCTCCCTTTTCGTATATTTTCCTGTTTTGGTGACACTGCTCTCCTAATATGTTAGATGCGTCATGATTGTTATATATTGTCCTCGCTGTCACTTTATGTTTCTATTTTGGATCTCAGTTATGAGATCGTCTGGTGCTTTATGTACCACAGTAAAAATAATACCGACAACTTCTGTAACGTTGGCGTGTTAAGAAGAAATACAATTTGAAACTTCATTGTTATATCTTGTCTTCGCTGTCATTTTATTTTGTTATTTTGGATCTCAGTTATGAGATTGCCTGGTGCTTTGTATTAATCAAGTAAAAATAATATCGACAACTTCTGTGATGTTTGTGTGTTAAGAAAAACACTAGGAACATATTACCATTTAGACCAGTGTTGCACACTGGGTTTTGTAATTTTTCCAGGATAATTTGTTGTCCTGCAACTTGAAGATATAAATTTTCACTTTAGAATTCAAGTTAGCTTCAAGTATGAGATCATAATGGTGCTGCTTAATCCATTCTTATGGTTATGAGAACAAACGATCAAGTGAATGTTTGTGCCTTGGATGTATTTTCATTTGATATATTTATGTTACCTGTTTGTTGAAATTAATCCATTTTAATGTGCAAATTTGATTGCAACATTATAATAAGCAGCTAAACTATTGTGAAGGCAGTTAATTTAGTATTCTTTTGCTCCTACCTCATCTGACAGATGCAAGAACGTTTTTCCAATGAGCATCTTGGGCTTGATGGCCATACCTCAGAGGTATTCATTTGTTGTGACATTATTATCACTTTTGTTTCTTTTCCTTGCTTATGAAGTCTGCTCCTGTTTAAACTCACACTGATATTAGGAAGAGATAATAGAGCTCATTTTAACTATTTCCTGAACTTCCTGTCTATGGTATCAATGAAATTAGGAGGTCACTTGTTTACGTGCAAAAGTTGCAGCTTTGGAGGAAGAACTAACAAAGTTGCGTGAAGAGAATTCTGATCATCGAAATCAGTGTCAACAGTTAGAGAAGGTGTAATTGTAATTTGAATTTTAAAAGCAGCTTGGATTTAAGCAACCAGTTCTTATTTTAATGCACACATATGTCATCGTGTTTATTCTATTTTACACAGGAACTGAAGGATCTTAAAGATTATGAACTGCTGACGAAGCCAAAGGTTTGTTTTTTGGTCTGTTTTTATCGTCTCTTGAGCAGTTAGTTTTTACCTTTCTAGTATAAGCATTTTTACCTTTGAAGTTGACTGTAGCTTGTTTGTTTGGCTAATAGCCTGATCTAGAGAGGGGGTGGGGGGAGGAGGAGAAATTTCAATTTGTGTAGGTAGAAAAGCAAATAGCCTGATCTAGAGGAGTGGAGGGAGGAGGAGAAAATCTCAATTTGTGTATGTAGAGAAGCAAATCATTATTGTATGAACTTATGTACGATTATTATGTTTTGGAGCCTGAATACTTCTAACCTTTTAGTTTCTCCTTTCTGAAGTTAAATATATTATTTCCTCTCTCTCTCTCTCTCTCTTGTTGTTAGTGTTACGTGAAGTTTTGTAATTAGAGCTAGTACATGTTATTGTTTTATATACTATCTAAATGTTCGAAGCTGATAAGAGCTAAACCAAGTGGTCTGTTTCATGATAGGTTTAGAATTGGGGTGCCTTCCTTGTTAAAGAGATTGCTGAGCTACTGAGTTGAAAGCGTTGCTTTATTTTGCATCCCCGTTGCCAATATCTAAGCAGAAATATTTTATATACAATGGCATATTATCAGGCTCATAATAATTGGATGTAGCCAATTGGGGCTTCAACTAAAAAGTTGCATAGTGGATTGTTATTCTTCCTGATGTTTTATGTATGCCTTAATTGTCTTGTGTCGAGTAAAGAAAAGAACTTGATTGATGATGTGTAACTTTTTGCTCATTGCTGCCAGGAACTAGTTATTTTTTTGTTTTCTTGATGCAGAGAATGAAAATAATATCTGATCTATTGATAACTATTTCAAAAGCCGAGAGACAAGAAGCAAGGATGAAAGTACGCCAAGATTCCTTGAGAATTGGTAATGTGGGAGTTGTCAGGTACTTTTAATGTTTTGTTTCACTTTTCTATTGATAATAGTTATTTCCTTGTTATGTAGCCAGAAAGAGAAGAATGTGTTAGAAAACAGAAAATCTTAGAGCTTGTCTCCACTCTGGTCCATGGAAATATGTGTACCATATGGACTGGGAAAAAAAAAACCTATATATCATTTTACTGGTGCTTAGTGAAAAAGGAAACATTTATTTTTTTCAACATAACAAATCTATGTGCATTTTGTTTACGTTTACCTCAAGCATTTTGTTATTTTGATTGTTGGTGTAATTTGGAAGCTGGACATTACTGTGCAAAATATGACATGTCTTGCTTCTTCTCTAATGTTCTCCTTTTCAATGAATACCTTTTTATTTGTTGAATAACGGCTTGACTTTTATATAGGAGTGTAGAACTTACCTTGCAAAATGCTAGATATGATGGGCAATACTTTATTTGTTCATATGGACTTCAATATGATTTCATATTGGCATGAATTTCATTGAGTAGCTTGTGGTGAATATAACAAATTAAAAATTGCATTATGGATATTTACTGGTGCCAAACACTTTTTAACAACACATAAGCACGATATCTTATGATGTACTTTGTCTGACTTCAGAGAATACTTTACAGTTATGAAACTCATTGAATTGAAATGCTTCATATTGTAAGGTTCTTTCATTTGGAACCCTTTTTTTAAACACTGACCACGTTCGACAAATTATTACATCTGTTATTGACGGTTCCCTAGGTGGATGGATACTGAGATTGGTAAAATTACCTCACTGATGCCTGCCATCAGTAAGTGGGCTGGGTGATCACCCAGACATTCGAGTACCCCCACAGTGTAAATAGGGTACAATTAAGTTCTTTAGCCAACTGATTGTAGTCTTTACCTGGGAAGGAATCAATATCACAAAAAATATGAGAGATTGAGATGCTGAATGGTTTACTTGTGCCACATTGTATCTTAATTAGATCTGAAGTCTTAAACATGAGGGTCGTTACGCATGGAAAAATTAAAACTAGTATGACATAATGTGATGTCTGCACTGTAAATTATTTTCACTCATCCGACATGCAAAGGCATGAGGCATGCTCTTTATTTTGCTTCTTTGTCATTTTCATATTGCCCTTATTTTTCTGGTTATGCACCATGAATTGTTTGGAGTTAATTTTTAATGCATTTGGTTGCTGGAGTTGCTCTCTTATTCCTTCAGCCTGCATAAGAAATTGGGAACCACGGTGTCCACAATTGAAACTTCCATTCTCAATTCTTTTTCTTCTTACACTGTCTCATGTTTTCTGGTAAATAGTGTCTTTAGGAGAAAAATATTAATTAGTTATTTAGTTCTTGGCTGAACATTGTTAAATTTTACGCGGTTTAGTTTACTTTCAGTTGACAAGGGAGCTGAAATCCGAATTAAATATTTTACTAGTGTGTGCAAATTTTTCCTTCCGTTATCTTCTTTTCCCCTCATCTCATCTACGTAATTATCTCCAAACGCTTTTTGATATTCAATATCAAATTTCATTTCATTATGTTCTTTTTTTTTTGGCTCTGCGTCCATTTAATTATTTCCTATTGCTTACACCTCTTTCTTCTTCCATGAACTGGACAGGGCTGGAACCGTCATATCTGAGGCATGGGAGGATGGACAAGCATTTAAGGATCTTAATACTCACCTTGTATGGTTCTTCCTTTTTTATGGCGAATTAATTATTTATACTCTGTGTTTGTTTATATATCTAGAACGCAATATTTTTGGGTTCAATTAAAATTTCACCAGTTATATACATGATCTTGCAATGAAATATACTTTTTCACTGTGGATCCTATTGCCAAAAAACTTCAAGGACTGTAGATAACATCTTTGATGCACCCTAAGTATGTGTGCAAAATATTTTTCTCATGGACTATATTTACTGGCACAGAAAAACATGATCGTGTTGCCAAGTTTCACTTCCTCTTCAGAACTTCTATTCTAAAATATTATAATAAAGGCTCTTGGCTTGCAGTTGATACTTCTCTGTAACTTCGTGAACTCTTTATATGGCCTTCTTTAACACTGTTTGCACTGTAATAGAGTGTTTATGGTGTAGGACTGAAGAGCAAAAGAACTAAACCAGAATAACATTTCACTGTTGCTAAAAGTTAATTAAGAATTCATTTACATTCAGAACAATCATTTAGTCCAAAAATGTCTAAAGTCATATTGCGAAGCAAGGAAATTGGGATTGGGCATCTAATTCCTGAAGCTGACAATATAAATAAAAAAATCTTATTATGACAGAATAAAAAATCTTATAATTTATTTAGTTGTGAGATTAATGTATCAAATGGTTGAGTTTAACGGTAGATATCCAATACCCATAGTTTTCACATCATCCTTGGTCTGATGTAGCTTGCAGCATAGACTGAATGGTGCATTTATGATTTACTATGATATTATGTATATTGTAATATTATCAATTTGAATGATTTTCAGAGTTAATTCCCAATCTTGATTGTGCTAGATGCTTAAATACAATTGTAGACGTCATATATCTCAAACTAATATCCCACATACTAAGTATTCTTGTTTCATGTTAATTTATCATCTTCATTATAAATCAAACTACTAATTTTGTTTACGAGGGCTTTGCACCAATTGTACTCTTCTTATTTCAGAGGAACTTGTTGGAGAACAAGGAAGCTGTTGAAAGGCAGCGAAAATTACTGAAGAAACGTCAACCAGGTAGTGTTCTTCTTCCTTAAAAAAGATTACAAGTATATACATCATGACCTTCTTAGGGGTACTTTGGTAATAATGATGGTGATAATTTAGTAACGAATAAACACATCTCTACTTGGATTCAAAGACACTTAAAAATTTGGGTCGTGACACTTAATATCGTTACTAGGAATTTTTTTTGGATTTATCTCGAGGTTGTTTATTTTGTCTCTACAATGAAGTAGTTTTTATTCCATAGGACCTGGCTTCCTCTGAAGCTTTACAAACCTCCTCTATTTGTTGGCTTGCTAGCTACGGTTCCCTTCACTGAGTCAGTCCCTATGTGAAACCACTTGCAACTGAAGGGAACACTTCCTTTGGGTTTTGCTTGGCTCTGTCGAACTATTCTTTGGGAGTTATCCTCATGGGAATTATCAAGTTTTTCACGCTGAACAATACATAAATGCTTATTGCAGATAAGGGTGAGGGAAGTGACACAGAGGCAGTTCATGACGATGCTCTCTTTTTGGACGAAGTATACAAATCTCGTCTAGCCAGCATCAAGCGTGTAAGTTTGCTTCATCTACGATTGATTCTTGTTACATTTTTACCTGCAATACTATTGTAGTTGAATTTCTTTCAGGAGGAAGAAACAGTAATGCGTGACAGAGACCGATATGAATTGGAGAAAGGAAGGCTTATACGTGAAATGAAACGCATTCGAGATGAGGATAGCTCCCGCTTTAACAGTTTTCAGATTTTAAACCATCGATATGCTCTTCTAAACCTACTTGGCAAAGGAGGATTTAGTGAGGTTTATAAGGTCAGGACTATGCTAGTTATGTTGTGTTCCGACTCTTTGAACTTTTTTATTTAATGGAAAGTTTCGAAAAAGGCTCCATTGATCCTACTACATTCTAGATCTTTCTTTTTTTCATTCTTTTTTTCATTATCAGTATCACAAGGGCAAACATTCTTGTAGTGATTGTAATTTACATTTCTGGTAGGCTTTTGACTTAGTGGAGCATAGATATGTTGCATGTAAGCTTCATAGTTTACATGCTCAGTGGAGCGAAGATAAGAAGCAAAGTTACATACGACATGCAATCAGGGAGTACAACATTCACAAAACATTAGTGCACTCACACATTGTTCGCCTTTGGGATATTTTCGAGATTGACCCAAATACATTTTGCACCGTATTGGAGTATTGCAGTGGTATGAGAACTTTTCTCAGTTATATATAGTCAATTTGATTTTTTCACCTAAAGAAAAAGAAGTTTCAATAGAATCACCTTTTGAAACTCGCTAACATTGTTCATTCCATCAGGCAAGGATCTTGATGTAGTTCTTAAAGCAACACCTGTATTGCCAGAGAGAGAAGCAAGGATCATCATTGTCCAGATTTTTCAAGGGCTTGTTTACTTGAACAAAAGATCACAGAAGATTATCCATTATGATTTGAAGCCTGGAAATGTTTTATTTGATGAGCTTGGCTTCGCTAAAGTCACTGATTTTGGCCTTAGCAAGATAGTAGAGGATGATGTGGGATCCCAGGGCATGGAGCTTACTTCTCAAGGTGCTGGAACTTATTGGTAAGTGATGAATTATTTGTGCCATATTTGGCATGTATGATTGAATAGTACTAGATAGTATTAAGGGATATAAAGAAGCTAAAATCGTGTTCACCCCGTTGTCCAGTTCTATTCATATTGCATACCAAACATGGACTTCAGGTGTTCGTTATCAAACTTCTTTTTTGTGGAAGTATAGTAGACATCTCATATCAGCGATTCAGCATTGAAGTGTCTTGCTTTGTCATGTGGCTTCCATGCAGTTGTTCTTATTCTGCATTCCCTTCTCCAATTTGAGGCATTCCTTTGAGCTAATAAAGTGAAGTATTTGTTAGAGCATCCGCATTTGATGTGTTAAATTTAGCTAGCTACATAGGCAAAAAAATAGATGTTAAATGATATGTATACATGTTAAAGTTAACACATTCATTGTTGTCATAATGGATATGTTAATTTATAGTTAAGTCCAATGAATATGATAAATATTTATTTTTAAAATAGAAAAATTTATATATCAATATGGTACTCATTTTGAAGATCTTATTAAATCATATAATATGGAAAAAAAAATTATTTTTTTATGGATGTTAAAAAATTTAAGAAAGAAGAAGAAAAAGAAAATGAATAAATAAGGGATTGAGCGTGTGTGTGGGTGGGGGTGTATTTATGTTATTGGAGAATTTTAACACAAAAATGCCACGTCAGATGTTAAAATGCTAGCTAAATTTAACAAGAAAGTTAACATGTTGCTAAAAAGATTCCTTTAGCAAACAAGTTAACATATTCAATGTAGACATAAAAATGACTATTAGTTAACATCTCTCACTAACAAATATTTTAACACATTCAATGTGGACGCTCTTACTTGTTAAACTAATATGATAAGAAGGCAGATATTCTGTTGTATAAGTGCGATATGGCTTGTGATTCTACCCTGCATAAGCAATGCCCCTTTAGTCTCTGGCTTATGTAATTCATTTTTGGTTATATGTCCAAAGCTATCCCTCATGGTCGCTAGATATAAATAATAGTCATCTCGTTTTCTGAGATTATTACTTCTTGAAAGAAAAGTAAGTGCATCTTATTATCTGAGATCAAAATAAAAATTAGAAATCACAGTAAAAGTAGAAACGTCCCCTGCATTTGAATCCTAGTTACTAGCAGAAAAAGGAAGGGAGAAAAAGAATTCCTTAATACTGGCGTTAGACACTTATATTTTAGTTACTTCTAATCAAAAGTAGAAGACCATCGCAGATGATGTTTGGGTTATAGTTGATTGTCTGTCTTGATGGCTTTCTTATTACTGTTCTGCACATGAGAATTTAAATAAGGATCTCTTTGATTCCCATTTTTCAAAACTCTTTTTTTTTCTCATACTCATTTTCAACCACACAATCAAATATTATACACATAAATCCAAAACATATCCTTACTTTTTAACCACACATTTTCCAAAAAATCAATATTTAAAAAATCACTCTTTAAAATGGATATCAAACAAGGGCTAAGTTGAACTATGTAAATTTTGTTTAGGTAGTGTTTTATAGCCAAAGGTGGAAAAGAATTTCAATTCCATGTTAGTTGGAAAACAAAAACAACCTCCCCCCCCCCAAAGAATTGATTTCCATGGAATTTGCCAATTTTGAGCTGCAAATGATTGTACCTTTGAATTCCAATTCCAAATTCGTATCAAATGGAACAAGTAGGAAAGCACTTCCTAGATGTGACAATCCCATGGAATTGGCATGTTAATTTGACACTACCTTAGTCTCATTCACACAGTAGTAACTTTGGATTCTGAACTTTGTATTAGAATGCCTTTGCTTTTCTACATAATCTTCTATTGATCATAGCTTCTACTGTAATCTCAGGTATCTGCCTCCGGAATGCTTTGAGCTAAACAAGACACCTCTCATATCCTCAAAGGTCTGTTACACTGTAATTTCGCATACGCAAAGCTTAAGAAAAGTGATAGTTACTCCCCCCCCCCCCCCCCCCCCCCCAAAAAAAAAAAAAAAAAAAACATGTTTGCCTATTTTTTCTTTGTTTCAAGAGAAACATATTTTGATTCATAGTTTATTGTCAAATTAAGTGACTTATTTCCAACATTTGACCAGTAAAAAAATTATTTACTAACAAACTTCTTATTTGCTTATAAGTAAACTTTTCAAGCTTAGCCGTACACACTTGAATAAGTTCGAGCTAGAAATAATAAATGGCCTAAAAGCCTGAGCCAATTTTCCCCAGCTTCAGAGTTGGCAGGATGTGGGCTTCTTTTTCAGGGTGGCTGCCTGTCATATCATATCTTTAGATGTTCTAGTACTACTTGGCCTGATTATAATTCCTACTTTGTCTCTGGAAACAGGTTGATGTTTGGTCGGTTGGTATTCTATTTTACCAAATGCTATTTGGCCGACGTCCTTTTGGACATGACCAGACACAAGAGAAGATTTTACGTGAAGACACCATTATCAATGCCCGGAAAGTAGACTTCCCTTCAAGGCCATCCGTATCAAATGAGGCAAAGGTACACGATATACTCTTTCTTTAGGTTCAAAACACCAGTGTCAATGAACTTTTTATGATTTTATCGAGTGTTATTAATAATTAAATTTTAATTCATTCCAAGTTGGTAACTGAACTTAAATTTTGTTACAGTCTGGTCACTGAAGTTTGTTAATCTTTCTTTTTCTTCTTCTTACTACTACAGATTCTTGTCTTGTACATTTGCACATCCAATATTTCTAGAAACACACTCGTGTTTCTATCCTTTCTCTTTTTTGCTTCCCTTTGATAATGTGAGTCCCAGAAAAGGATTTCGACATCCATCGGAATTTTTTTGTTCTATTATCGGTGATTATTGGACGATTTTGCCCATTGTAAAGCAGTGTTTTCTTAATTTTATTTTCTTGCTCAGTTTGAAGACTTAACTCTTCCCATACATTTGTAAAAATGCAGTTCTTCAGTGTTTAAAACGAATAGCTTATCTTTGAATTTATATTTTGCTGCAGGACTTTATTCGTCGTTGTCTGACGTATAGCCAAGCTGAGAGACCAGATGTTTTAACCGTTGCTCAAGATCCATACCTAAGTTATACAAAGAAATGATGAAAAATACTTCTCATTCTCTGTGGTGTGAAAGAGTACGAGGAGACAAATCACAAAATCCAAAGGGAATTTTGAATAGTTGTAAAGCTTTGTAACTTCTTGCTTGATAGATCAAAATCCTCTTCATTTGTGTTCATCAAGCAATCATATCTTTTCCATTGAATACCCATGGATGGAAGGGGGAAAATGGAAGTAAATGAAATGACCTCTGGATTTGTTTATAAGTATTTCACTGTTTTATAGCTGCTGGTGTGTATGGTTAAGAAGTATGCATACTCGTTCTGAGAAATGAAAAATGTACACAATGCAACAACAATTGGAGTTGGTGACGTAATTTTTTGGTCACTTCAAGTATTTTGGCTTAAATAGCTTGTAATATGTTAGAGAGGGAAAATCATTTAGTAAATAAAATTTTACTGATTGATTGTTCTTGAGGGAGATGAATTAAAATTCAAACTAGTGGTGGGTTTTATTGTTAAATTGGTTGAATGTATGGCTTGTGCCTAAATTCAACCATTATTTCACGAGGCCCGTTCTTTTTTGTTTATAATTTAAACAGTTTATAAATACTTTCCAAACAAGCTCGCGTGGTTGTAGTTGACGTCTTCCACTGCTACGACAGTTCAAGTCAGATTACCTCATTCTTCAACCACTCGGCAACTGCTTTCCTTGTGCTTATTTTGTCTACCAAACTTCAGATAAAATCAGCATCAGCTTGCTGGAACCCAAGACCCATCCATGCCTTGATGCTAAAATCCAACCTACATGCAATGCTTGCATTCGATGATCGCAATTTTTCACAACCAATGCCCGAACCACTCACGCACTACCATTTGAACATTTACGCCGAAGTTATCAAGTAATCTAGGATACTCATAAGCGTTCTGTCTAGAGAAAAATTTCAACTACATTAGGAGTACTGAGGTCGGTAGTGTAATTGAACCTCTTATTGTAAGGGGAGAGTTCTTCATTGGTTAGAAGTACCGGTACTCATGAGTGCTAAAAATATTATAGTTGTTTAGAATTCATTCATATAATGCCACTATCAAGTAAATTTTGTACTACAGGACTTGCGTCCCTATAAAATGCATGCATTTCTCGCATATCTATACAAACTTGTAACAAAATTTAACAAGATGTGTCAAGCACGCGCATCATCTTAATATCACATGTTAACTTACAATTGAGCACGTTCCTGCACACCGCACCTATTTGGTGAAGCCATCAAAATAAATAAGTGCCAACAGCAAGTTAGGTTTAAAAAAATTCTCCTATGTTTGGCCGGCGGCTGAATTTTGTTTATAGATAAATAATTTGAATTTTTCTTTTAAGGTAAAGTGTGTTTAAAAATAATTTTAAAAAACATTCGTGGTTAAAAAGTTATTTGGTGGGATGTGATATTTATAAACTCTTAACAAGTTTACCAAACACATTATTTCTAGGGGTAATTAGGTCCATTATTACTTTCTATACTCTAATTTTTAAAATCAGGTAAATGTAAACAATTTTTTTAAAATCGAGTAAATACAAACTCAATCTTAATTAATTATTTTCCCATTTTCGTTCGTTCCTAACTGCCATCCCCCAATTTTAACCTCTCCTCTCATCTCCACCACCAGATCCAAGGAGTACCCACAGGAAATCGCTACTAGGAAGCTCATGTTCAAATCCAGTGATTCCGGACCACATCCCTGGCCAAGTCCATTGCTAAAAAACACTCTACTATGGAGAAAGGGAGTGATGTCAAGAAAAGAAAACACCAGATATCAATTTTGAAAATTAGGAGAAAAATTCGAACAATGATTCCAAGAAACAGCTATTCCAGAGGCTTTGGAGTGAAGACAATGAGATTGTAGATGATGGAGGAGGGGCAGCTTCTTCAGGAAACAGTCGGATTGTGATGAAAGGTTTCAGATCGGTGGTGATGGTGGTGGTGATCGGTGGTGGTTTTGGCAGCATCGTCATAAGCATGCGCCGCCTCTAGTGATGTATTGAAGGTGCCAAGCCAAACCCTGGCACCACGATTTGATCTCCCCTTTTTCTTCATTTTCGGTTCCAATTCGTAAATCCAGTCGAACACGCTCTGCGATCTCCATGGTGAGCCTCGTCGCTGCTAGCTGCGGAATCCTGCGTGGAAATTGACAGTTGATCTTCTTGGCGGTTGGGTGTATGGTGGTCTGCGGTGGTTTGTATGTGCAGGTGATTGTTTTGGTTTGAGTGTGTTGTAGGCGGCTCAATGGTGGTGGCGATGGTAGAGGTGGAGTGGTTGTGTTGTTGAGAAGCTGGTTGGGGTGGTAATGGTCGAGGTGGTGGTGAGTGCCCAACGGCGATGGGCGGTAGTGGTGGTTGGTGGTGATTAAAATTACAATTGTAACTAATTACAAATTGTAATTAATTACAAAATTGAAATAAGGTGGTGGTGGTGACTAGTTACAAATTAGGTGGTGATCGATGGTGGTGGTGGTTGTGGTTGTAATTAATTACGATTTTAATTAAAATTACAATTGTAACAATTACAAATTGAAATAAAGTTACAATTGTAATTAATTACAAAATTGAAATAATGCGATGGGGGTGACTGGTTACAAATTAGGTGGTGATCGGTGGTAGTGGTGATAATTAATTACAATTTTAATTAAAATTACAATTGTAAATAATTACAAATTAAAATAAAGTTACAATTGTAATTAATTACAAAACTGAAATAAGGTAGTGGTGGTGGCGGCGGCGGCAGCGACTGTTTACAAATTAGGTGGTGATGATGGTGGTGGTAATCAATTACAATTTAAAATAAAGTTACAATTATAATTAATTATAAAACTGAAATTACATTACAATTGTAATTAATTACAAATCCTGATTTCTGATTATAAAAAAATACTTGATTTTGTAAATTATTTTAATATTTATGTAATTAGTTATAAATCGCCTGAATTTAAAAAATTTCATACTTAAATGTGTGTATTTGTGTACTTAACCCTTATTTCTAATGCATGGTTCGACGGCTAATTAATGGGGAAAGGATTTTTTTGTGTTTTTTAAGTAAAATATGTGATTAAAAATTTGAGAAAAAATATTTATATAATTAAAAAATAATTTAAAAAAATGTGTAATTTAAATTGAAGTTTAAACTCCAAATTAATGAATTCGCCGAGCTAAATTTCGAAGAGCCCAGGAGCGACGTCGTCTTCGTAGACTGGATTTCATTTCATTTCAGTTGAAAGTTGAAACCTGCTCTGCCGTCCGCCTCCCGCCGCCTCTTTCGGCTTCTCGTATTCGACTGATTCAAATATCCATCGAATTTCTCCGCAACTATAACTCAGTAATGCTTTTCCCGACTCCAAAACCTTCACTCCATTTTCTCATGTGGTCAATCAAACGGTATTCTCCTGCCCTCTCTCATCTCCACAACCAACCCGTCTATCCCTCTACTGATGATGCCGTAGAGCTAGTCTTCCGCATAATTACCACCTCATCCACCGCACAATCCCTTAGAAACTCCCTTAAAACCTCCCGAATCCCGCTCTCAAACGACTTAGCTGATAAGGTCCTGAAAAGGGTCCGTTTTTCCCACTCCAACCCACAACAAGCATTGGAGTTTTTCAAATTTGTTTCAACAAAAGAAGGGTTTTTCCATACTCCATTTTCCTTGGACACTATGCTATACATTCTTGGCAGAAGCCGTAAATTCAATGAAATATGGGTCATTTTGTTGGAAACTAAGAGAATGGACCAGTCTTTAATAACACCGAGGACCGTTCAAGTTGTTTTGGGTAGAATAGCTAAAGTTTGTTCGGTTAGACAGACGTTTGAGTCGTTTAAATTGTTTAGAAAGCTTATTTTTAAGTTTGATGTTAGTTGTTATAATGCATTGCTAAGGACATTGTGCCAAGAAAAGAGCATGACTGATGCTAGGAATGTGTATCGCAGTTTAAAGCACGAGTTTAGGCCTGATTTACAGACTTTTAATATCCTGTTGTCAGGATGGAAGTCGCCTGAGGAAGCTGAAGCATTTTTTGCGGAAATGAAGGACATGGGGGTTGAACCGGATATTGTGTCCTATAATTGCTTGGTAGATGTGTATTGTAAGGGAAGACAGATTGAGAATGCGGTTAAGGTAATGAACAAAATGAAGGAGGAAGGGATTGATTTAGATGTGATAACATATACTAGTTTGATTGGGGGGTTGGGATTGGTGGGTCAACCAGATAAGGCGGCAGAGGTTTTAAAGGAGATGAAGGAATATGGGTGCTATCCGGATGTTCCAGCTTATAATGCTGTTATCCGAAACTTTTGCATTGCTAAGAGGTTAGGAGATGCATATAAGTTTATGGATGAAATGGTGGAAAAAGGATTGAGCCCGAATGCTACAACTTATAACGTGTTCTTTAGGTCTTTTTATTGGGCATATGATTTGAGGAGCTCCTGGAGTTTATATATAAAGATGAGGGAGACAGGGTGCTTACCTAATACGCAATCATGTATGTTTTTGATTCGTTTGATGAGGAGGTTGGAGAAGGTGGAGATGGCGCTCGAGTTATGGAATGATATGGTGGATAAGGGTTTTGGGTCGTACATTTTGGTTTCTGATGTTTTATTTGATTTGCTTTGTGATTTGGGAAAGTTGGAGGAGGCTGAGAGATGTTTCTTGCAGATGGTGGACAAGGGCCAGAAGCCCAGTAATGTTTCCTTCAAGAGGATCAAGTTGCTTATGGAATTGGCTAACAAGCACGAGGCCCTTCAGAATTTGTTCGACAAGATGTCTGCTTTTGGTTCATCAATCCAGCTAAGAAGAAATGAAATGGATGAATTAGAAAGACCTATTTCAGATTTTATTTCCGGATAAAAGAGATTTTTATGATTGTGGTCTGAGGAAATGTTATATACTAAAATTCTATTTCACATTAATCCTTGTTCAATGAGGATATGCTACGTCACCTACTCCTTTGTGGCCAGAACATTGCAACCAATTCTGCTATCATTCCAGGGAAAATATTTGATATCTAGGATGTTTCTGAATACTGTAACTGCATTTCTTTATTCATATCGTTTCTTTATAATATGGTCGGCGAGGAATAGCAGAAGGAAAAAGGTGATAAAGTAAATATTTGGTGATTTTCGAAAGGTAAAAGTGCCTCACTGTTCTGCGGTTTTGAAGAGTGAAGGGGTGGAGGGGGTATTTGTATTATTTGGTCAGGTGAAGTTTCACCTGTCATCTTTCTTCATCAGTTAATGAATAACTTTATGGCAATGGAGCGGAAGCTTTGACCAGCAATATTTAAAGCTAAAATCTTTTGTGATGTGCAGAAATGTCATCCCAAATGAGGGAGTCTGGTTTAGCAATTTCTGAGTAGAGATATTTGCCACTTCATCATTGGATGTATAAGTTTTGTATATTGTTGTGTGAATCGAAAGCCTAAGGATGATTGCAAATTGATCAATAGGGGAGATAGAGAGAGGAACTAGTCGATCTATTGAGGACATTTGACTTATGGAAACTTAGAAAGAAGCTTGTGTTCAGCACCAGCAGGGATGCACTTAAAGAGCTGTGTCCTGTTATTCTACAGGCAGATAATTTTACTTAAAATGTTGAATTCTTAGACAGTTTTTCCTAGTTGGCCTGTGATGTTACTGTATACTGAAGTTTCTTCAGTATATGGTTCAAATTAAATATTCTTATTAGATTTATTTCAAGATGAACTCAAACCGAAAGCTGTCAGCTTATCATCTGAATAAACAACCATGACAGTGCTAGAAAAGCCATCATTTGATGAGGTGCCTTGAAGAACGATGAGATAAGTACATTAAAGGCTAAACTAGACGAGAAGGAAAAAGATCTGTAAGTGTTTCGCCAAGAAAATGAAGGTTTAAAAATTGATATAAATGAGAAGTTGTTGGAACTTTCTTCGGCTCAATCCAAGAAGAGGAAATGACTTTTAGGTTGAATCAGGCTGAACAAGAAATGGAAAAGAGCCAAACCAATTTTCTCCAGTTAATGAGAAGCTAGAAACTACCAAAAGTGTGAAACATGAATTAGAAGCTGAAATGAAGAAGCTTCATATTCATACCGAGCAATGGCGAAAAGCAGCTGAAGCTGTCTCATCAGTTCTAGCTAATGGTGTGGAAATGTATGGCAGAAGTCTCTCCAAGAGTGATGGATTAATGGGCAAACACTATGGTAATTCTGTGTTTGAACCTGTTGGCGGATATGCCAGTTATTTGGGCTCACCTAGGCTAATTGATGACCGGGACGATGTCTTTGGGAGTGGAAAGAGGAAAGGTTCTGGCATTAGAATGTTTGGAGATCTGTGGAAAAAGAAATGCTATATTATATGTTAAGAATATGCTCTCAACACTGGCTGTGCTGCGGCTGCCCAGGGAATGCCTATGAATTTCTATACTATAGTGTTCATGTGCTTGTGCTACTCGTGCTGTTCAATTATCTGAAAGGTAAAAGAAAAAAATATTCATCAGATTGAATCACTAGCTGATGACAGATTTTTCTTGGATAAAAAATATTTGTTTAGCATTGCATACAAGTCCATGTTCACCATTAGGCTAATACTCTGGATTCAGTAGACTCAGATGTTTTTGTTTTAGACCATTAAATGCTTGGAATGTGTTTATACTTGTCAAGGATTCCAGCCTTTGCGTTCTTGTTGGCTTGTTAAACTTTTATCTATAATCTCTTGCCATGTTTAACATTACATGTATATTATCCCTCAATTTCAAGTGCAATTTTCAAATACGTTTGTTATTACTTAAAGTTTACAATATTTACCAAAATACTCACGCTAATTTATACAAAAATACGAACATCGCACGTGCAAACACTAGTTATGAACAAATAAGCTCTATTTATAGTGTCCAAGATAAGTCTCATCATTATAACATGAATGAATAGATGAAAATTCCTCACGTGACTTGGGCTCTCTTGGAGAATTTTAGTGGGAGATTAACTTGATTTGCTAGGATGCGGGCCAAAAATATAACCCATTAGCGTGTTCTAGGAGAAGGTTGGGTCATGGTGGCACTGTAGCATACTTGAGGATAGTCTGGCGTGGAGAACGAGCTCGACCCATGATCTTTAGGGAAAGTCGGGCCAAAGTATCGACCTCAACCCTCGGGCTGACCTTAGGTCTCATCAATTCATCCAACTGTGTATAATGTGAAGATCAAGAAATACACCGTTTAGGTAACATCTCCATACAAGTCGGTATGTTAGGCGAAAAATTATATCAGAGCGAGAGATTCCTTTCAAAACACATATAAACATATGCTCAAAATTTATCAATGTTTAAAATTGACTCGAATTGATTCAGAAAAAGTGAAGGGTCAAGGTTGATAAATAAAAGTAAAACTTTGGGGTCGTACTTGTCGGTTTTGACACTTTTGAGGATTATACGTTCAAATGTGGAATGATAATGTTAATTCTCTAGATATTGTTGTGGTTTGTATTTCAACGAGAAGGGTATTATTTTAAGATAGAAAAAGCCAATTACTTTACTGAAACATTTTCCTACTTTTAATATATGGATTACCATCAAATGTGAAATGAATTGATGTGACCTCCACTTTTTGAGGTGCAAAGTATCCAAATAAGAGAAAATATTTTATGTTTCATGAAGAAATGAAAAGCATGTAAGTCAATTGTGACGTCATATATATTGTATTTGCAAGTGTGACGATTAATTGTGGTCGACTCAACACGTTTAGCGTCTGTCCGGCACCTTAAAATTTCTATTTCTATCACATACTAATCGTCTAAACGTACTTTGCACAATGATCTATATATAATAATCCTTAGAAGTTGTCTTGCAGAAATTTCAAGTTTTTTCTTAAGAAAAATTGTCAAACACACAAGAAAATTTAACTAAGCAAATCTAGAAATTTTAACATTTAAACAAAATTTTTGAGACCATATTGCACTCTCTCAGCCAAGACCTTGTTAGATTTAGCTGAAAACAAATATCATCTTCACATTGAGAACAACACTAGAATATTTGAGTATAAAGAATGAGAATGTTTATATAATATTTGAAATATATTAAAAAAAACAAAAACAAAAGCTGTCGATGAGGATTTAATATCAAGTATTTTTCCTTCATAATAAAGTTTTAGATTTGTGAAAATTCAACGAAGCATAAATTTGACAATTTCAACGGAATATCATCATCTTCAATCTCTTCAATTTTATTGTTTGTCAGGAAGCTGATTTCATTCATCGTGCACATTTGGAAATATATTATTACTATTGATCTAATTTTTTCATGAAAAATTCGACATATTTTTCCTTTCTGAAGCGTGATTAAAGTTAAACTTTTTAATTGTGTCCCAAAATAGTGTAGCAAGAATTTTATACTCTACAAATATTAAAAAATACAATATATTAGTTTAATAACGAAAATTTATTATAATAAAGATAAACAAATATAATTGAAAATATCACATCTTCATCAATCAAAATAAGTTCTAAAACTTCCATCAGAGCGTACTTATTAGCATAGATTTAAGAGGAACCTTTACAGATATTAGAAATTTTTATATTCTAATATTCATCATATGCTGTCAAATTGTGTAGCAACATATGGTTGATACTCTTATTTATAGTAATCATTCGATTTATTAAAAATCAAACTTTAAGAGAATGATGATTAAAAAAAAAAATAGCAAAATATGAGGTTAACATTGTCCTCTCTAATTTATAATTGCCAAATTTGGTTATAATTAAGTGAAAATTACATGGTAGCTTGCTTTTTAAGAACACAATTCAAAAGTCAAGTTTGTAGGTATTTTATACACAAATCATGTCCTAATTAAAAATCATAATAATATAACCCAACTCCCCACCACAACCCCAAACCCACCCAACGCCACTGATTCCACTCAGTTGTAAACCCATTCCTTCCCATTCTTCTCTCTGTATATGCATTGAGGTGGATCGGTGGTGTTGCAAACGAGATGCCTGTGTAGGAGAGAGAAGTGGCGTCATCGCAACTATGTCGCAAGGAGGAGGTGTTGATTTTCTATTGGATTTTGGTAGGGGAGGAGGAGGCGTCATCCCAGTTGCGTCACAAGGAGGAGTCATTGCAGCTTCTCAGATCGATGATGTTACTGAGGCACCATGCAGGAAGAGGTGGAGAAGGTGCGGGGTGAGAGTGTGGTGTGATTCTATGTGAGGGACAAGTGTGTGACTGCTTAGGTACATCGGTCTGGGGTCCTCACTGTTGGTCTCAGTGCAATCTGTGTGCCAATGTGAGTGGTATTTTTGCAGCTATGATGGATATTGTGGTGGGGATGGTTGATGCTATTTGGGTGGTGTTTTTGCAGTGATGATTATTGATGATGCGATTATAGTGGTTTTGGTGGTAAGGTGACGATGGCGATGGCGATAGTGGTGACGGTGATGATGAGACCTTAACTGACTACACTTGCTGGTCACATGATAAACACATCTTGGTCGTTAGACTAAAATCAATTTACGGTGATGGAAGGTAGATTTAAAATTAATAAGATTTTATTACAAAATTTGCAGAAATCCTTTGCTGCTGAAACTGAGGAGTCAAAGGTGGATTTGAAATTAATTTGAGACGGTGGTTCCGATGTTGAGAGGCAATGGTGTGTGGTCGTCTTGATAGTTTGTGTGGTGTGGTGTGGTGTGGTGTGGTGTGGTGTTTATAGTTGTTGGTGAAATGTGATGGTGGTGGTGGTGATCAGATCACAACCATTTGTTGGTAATAGTCGGGGTCACATATACGAGTCACAGGTTACAAGTTCAAGTCATGGGTTTACATATTCAAGTTAAATGTTATACTTCTTAGATTATAAGTCACATATCACAATGCATCCAATCACAGCATTTCATAGATAACACTTCATATTTCAGGTCACACGCCACACTTCACATTAAGAGTCATTCATATGTTCACATGTCACACTTCATAGATCATAGGTCACATTACGTAGGTCACAAGTTACAACTCATCCAATTACATTATGTCATAGGTAATGGCATATCAATTTCGCCTAGTCATGGACCTATAAGAATTGGTCAGGCTTATTAGTTTAGATCACAGGTCACGATTCATACCTCAAGTCACATGTCGCATTTTAAGGTCACAAGTCACAGTTCATATGTTGCATGTCACAATTTATATTCCATAGGTCACATCAATTTCAACAAGTCACATATCCAAAAGAATTAGTCATACACTAACGTAGGTCAAAGATTTTCTCAGAAACATCCCTGATCTCTGTATGTATATGTATGTATGTATGTGTTTTTGTGAAGTAACAATTATTATTGGTTATGATGATGGTCTAGTGACAAAAGTGGTGGTAGTGGTGATGCATCTGAAAAGGTGGTGGTTGTGCGTGGTGGTGATAATACGTCTGAGATGGTGGATGATTGTGGTGGTACACAAAAGTGGTAATAGTGGTGAGGCGGGTGGTGGTGTCTTACGGTGATGATGTACAGTCGGTAGAGGTGGCAATGGGCCGAGCCGAGCCGGCTCGGCCCATGGCTCGCAATGCTCGGCTCGTCAAACTGACGAGCCGAGCAACGAGCTCGGGTTAAACGAGCCGAGCTTAGGCTCGGCTCGTTTAACCCTGGCCGAGCTCGGCTTGGCCCACGAGCCGCGAGCTCGTGAGCCGAGCTCGGCTCGTTTAGCTCGGTTTTTAATTTTTAATTTTTTATTATATTATTAATAACCTCTCTTACCGTTTTTTTTTTTTTAAAAAAAAAAACAATCTTGTCTTACCGTCTTAAGTTTATTTATTTAGTCGACAATCTTCGATAACTAAAATATTTGAAATCTTGAATACTAATAAGTATAAATATAAGTATAACATTAATAAGTAATAAGTTATGTATTAAATAAATTATTAATAACTTAATAAGTAAAAATACAATGTTTTTTTTAGTTTTCAACGTAAAAAAAAGACGTTTAAATTTTTTTTTACACGAGCCGGCGAGCCGCTCGGCTCGCCGGCTCGTTGAGCTCGTTGGCACGAGCTGGTGGCTCGTGCCAACGAGCCGCTCGTTGAACCACGAGCCGAGCCGAGCTCGGCTCGTGGTTCAACTAAAATGATTGGCTCGCCCACGAGCTCGTCCGTTTGACGAGCCGAGCCGCCCTCGGCTCGTGTTTTCGCGAGCCGAGCCAACGAGCTGACGAGCGGCTCGGCCCGTTTGCCACCTCTAACAGTCGGTCTTGGAAATACTGTATATGGAAATTTTGGGTGGCGGTGGCGGTGGGGTGATTTAAATAATATATTATATAATATTATTTAGAACTTGATATTTTGAAATTTTAAACTTAATTCTTTACATTTGAAATGATGTAAATTAAACATTTGATTGGTGTATTCTTCCGTATAGTTAATTGGTTTGTGGGTTATAGGTTTATTGAATTCATTGTACTTTAAAAACATATATATAATGTTAAGAATTCCTGAAATTATAAGTGTTAGTGAAAATTGGTAATTGGGGGTTACATAAAACTATGTAAATGAGCTAGATCGAATGTTATAATAGGTGAGATGAGGTTTATAGAGTTAGGTTGTAGGGGTTATAAATGTGGGGATTGCCGCTAGTTCAATAATTATTTCAAAAATATATTATTAATTGTTGATCATCGAATATTTCATCAAGGTCCAATTCGGTAAAATTGGTGAACATGTTTTCAGCCCTTGAAAACAGGCTCTTAATAAAATGGACTTGACCCATTTTAGGTCTTCCAGTCGCAGAACAAAGGTCCACTCGAGCTTCGACCTCCTGCCTAATAATATTATAGCACAGCTTCACATCCCTCAGGTCGATAAAATATTGACCTAGGTAACATACGGACCAAAATACGGGAATAAAAATGCTGCCAAAATAGTTTCAAATAATGGTTTTTTTCCTTACATTTCTATAACATTGAATCCACTAAAAAATAACTCCAAAATTTCCATCTAAGTTGACAAAATGGTTGCCATGTGTCAACGTCAATTTTTGACATCAACATTAATATTTTTCACTACTTACTTAATGAAGATAATGTAATAATGTTTAATTAAGGAAAACTTCAGTTTCATAAAAAAATTCTAATCGGGCTTTACTACATGTCCTTTATGATGATGTATATTTTAGATTGTAGATGTATCAATAAATGCTCTTATTGAAACTAGTGATATATCGTTGACAAAAAATATAGAATATTAAAAAATAATTAAAAATATATATTATTAATATTTTCTACAATTTCCTTAATGATAACGTATTAATATTTTTAACAAGGAGAACTTCATTTCTGTGAAAAAATTCTAAAAGTAATTTTTCACTATTTCCTTTATAATGATGTATTAATATAATTATATTTATGTTTAGTGCGAATAAATAATAATTAAAATTACATGAATGAAAAATAAAAAAAGAAAAATGTAAGGCTCTGTACTCTTTGCTGTTTTGAGGTCGTTTTCTGTTTTTATTTTCAAAAACACTAAAAACACGTTCTTTTTACTATTTTCGAAAACGCATTTTGAAAAGCCAAAAAAAAAAAAAAAAAAAGTATACAAAACGCTCAAAACCTCATTTTGGGCGTTTTAAGTGTATTTCAGCAAAAAATGTTCAAAACGCGGAAAATGCGTTTTGAGATTTTTTTTTTTAAGAATTATCCTAACTTGGAATAAAGCTTAAAATAAATATTTTTTTTTTTTTTTTTTTAGAATTATCTTAACTTGGAATTAAGCCTAAAATAAAGTTTTATTGAATTTAATATCAACATTACAAAAAAAATTAAGTGGGAATTCTTGTTATTATATTTCAAAAACTGCCTTGATAAATGAACTCTGTTGGTTTTGAAAGAACTTTCATTTTCTGAATTTTAATAGAACCAGAGCTTCCTCAAATCCCGAATCTGACGAAGTTGTGTTAATATAGACTCTTAGCGCTCACATTAGTGTGTTGCTGGTAACCATGTTTTCGGTGGATTGTGAAAGAAAAATTGAGTTTTAGTCAGTAATATTTTACAAGCAAATTAATTAAAAATAGTTTAAGTAGTATTCTGCAAAATTTCAAAAAGAACGTATTTTTCAGCTTTTCATTTTCAAAAACATTTTTCAGAAATGACAAACCAAACGCGTTTTCAGCAAATCTGAAAACAAAAATAAAAACATGAAATATAAAACATTTTCGAAAATGAAAATACAAATAGAACGCCACCTAAGTCTTTGGTTTTATTTGAAAGATTTTTAGCGCTTGTTTGATTTCCACACTTTTTGGAAAAAATTGAATTTTTAGGAGAATGTGTGGTATAAAATAAAATACAAATAGAACGCCACCTAAGTCTTTGGTTTTATTTGAAAGATTTTTAGCGCTTGTTTGATTTCCACACTTTTTGGAAAAAATTGAATTTTTAGGAGAATGTGTGGTGTAGATTAAGTTGGAAAGTCAAAAATTGTAGACCAAAAGTAAGATATATATTGTTTGAGTACTGGAGAAAAATAAGATGAAAAGAATGAAAATCAAATAAGGGCTTAGTGAGAAAGTGTAGATTTTAGATTGTAAATATATGATTAAAGAATAATTTTATAGAGATATTTTTAAGTGACATTGTGACATGTCGAACATACATTGTACTTTTACACCATCCAATGTATGTTCGACGTGTCACAATGTCACTTAAAAATGTTAATTAAAAATATCTTCCTAAAATTACTTATAATTAAATATTTTTATTTAAATTAATGACATTGTTTAAAAAATGGAAAAAGGTATTAATAAATAATTATATATTAATTAAGATTAAGAATAAATATGAAATTATACACAAATTGTGAGGTTAGAAATGTTCAAAAGTGTCTTCCATGTATAAGTATAGACTATAGATTATGATTCTTCAAAACTTGAACATAAAATAATATTACTTCCGTCCCACAAAGATAGATTTGTTCTTATTTTCACACAAATTAAGAAATGGTAGTTAATATAGTTGAAATAATAAATTTATCTATATTTTTTCAAATATACCGTTATGTTAATTTCAAAGATTCATTAATTCATTCAAATTACATGTCATTAAATTGACATTGAAATTAATTATGAATGTACATTAATTAGAGGTATATGAGGAAATGAAAAATTAAATACATGCTCATTATAGTAAGTGGTCTATCTTTGTGGGACGGACGAAAATAACATACAAGTCTATCTTTATGGGACAGAGGTAGTAACAATTTTGCCGCAGCTTTCCCATACTGTAGAGGATAGACAGCTGGTAATAAATGTAATTACTATCATATCCTTCCACTCAATGCACCATTAAAAGTTCAGTCAGAGGACACAAACGTAACTTGGGGAATTATGGCTCCATGTGATAATTGACCAACTTTTCGTCAAGCGTTATTAATGACATGGTGGACCCTTTGATTTGATAGAAAAACTTAAAATAATTGTTGTCACACCTTGAAGGTCCTAATCGATTCTGATTTTAATTATTAATTAAGGAGGTAAATCGCAGGTTATATCTCTCAAAACAAACTTAAAGAAAGGTTGCACAGACAGTGGTTAATCGGTTTTTGGTAAATTTTTTTAATTAATAAAACCCTTGCAATATTTTATTGGACTATTTCTTTGAAAATTTAACAATAAAGACCAGTAAAAGATTTTCGTCTATCCATTTTTTTATTTTAAAAAAAATTGATAAACGAAATGTTATCAAATCATCGATTATAAACAATATATTTTGAAAGCCACACGAATGGAAGTTTGGTGTAAAAAGGATGTTTTGAGCAATTGACAATTGACCAATTGAGCATGCTACAAGGTTGCCCCTTTGATCATCGTCGATTTGATTCTACTTTCTCAACTAGTAGTGTTTAGGTAATCAAACTTATTTAGGAACTATTCCAAGGTTTTTTTTTTTTTTTTTCCATTTAAGTTTCTTTAGACCTATACAATTTATCAGGTAGCCAAATTAGTTGTTACTTGCAAATCAAATTATATGCAGAAAACGACATTGGTTGCTTGAAGGTTAAAGACTTGGCAACGTGGCCCTCGTCTCAAATTGTCCCTTTTTTTTAGGGTAACTCACACCTTGAAGGTCCAAACCGATTTGTTCTGGGTCATTAGTTTGAGAAGTAAATCACATGTTATATCTCAAATTGCTCCTTTTTTGGTACACTGAAAGCCTATCCTTGCCTTAAATTTCTCCCCCATTGAAACAAAAATATAAACAATATTATATAATTAAATTTTCATAAATTAATAATCTCGCTTTCTTTAAACGCAATTCAAGATAAACTAGCTTTTTATTAAATATGCGAGTGAATCGTTAATTTTTTAATTTATTTTTTAATTCAAACTGAAGGCAACCTTTTCCCCAAAATTGCACTCAAAGGCAAGATCCATGACATCATTGCGTTGAAAAATTTAAATTCAAAAGGCCGTTGCAGTTGGTATGTCAAGTCTAACGTCGTCTCCAGAAGGCTCTGTCCTTTAATACAATTATTAAAATTTATAAATTAAATAACTTTTATAGATCGGTCGGGGGCCTTCGTCAAGGTTTTTTTTTATATTTTTTAAGTAAAATATGTGGTTAAAAATTGGAGAGAAAAAATGTGTGTAGTTAAAAAGAAATTTGAAAAATTGTGTAAAAAAATAGTTTATAAACCATTTAAAAACAACAAATCGAAGACATTGTTAATCACAAATATTTTTATTTTCCCTTTCCATTTTTTAACCAAAAGTTTTTACTTCAAAATTAAATGAATAAAATAATTTATAATTGCTATAGTATTGTCGAACAATTTTATATAATAATTGAGCATTAATCTATTCAAAGCCCCAAATTAAAGGCAGTTACTCACACGCCACCCCTAAATTATTAACGCAGTAATTGAATTAATCTAACAACTAATGAATATATTAAGATAAAATTGCTCATTATTATTAGATATATTAAATACTTACAAAATTGATCGAGCAAAACACCCACTTTAGAATTTGAGATGGTTATAGATAAAAATACTCGAATTCAAGAATTTATTGCTCGATATCGACTCAAGAGGGAAAAAAAACTAATTCAAAATGCGTTGATTGATCATTTGTGGGATGAATTATTTGCATATAAAAATTAGTTATATTTTGTTTGTATAGTTTGAATGTTTTTATTTTATATGTAACTTTTTATTTAAATGGTCCATCTTGTTAATTGTTATATTAAGGCTCTGCTCAACTGCAAAGTTGGAATTTATAAATGGATTTTTTATTGTTTTGAGATAAAATTTGTGGTCAAAATGATTTGAAAAATTACGCCATTTATAAATTAGTTTATAAATGAGTATAACTGTGTTAAAGAATGGATGCTAAACGTAACATTATATATAGGGACATTTGCATAGATGACAAGAAAATGCATAATGTCTAAAAATTTGACAATTTTTCAAAATGTGCTAAAAAAATGATTAATTTTGCCCGCGAAAAGTTTAATATGTCCTCACTCCACTACAAGACAAAATTTGAATCATACAAGTGAACTAAACATATGATTGATGTGATGTACATGACATTTCATAACTACCCAATGAACAAAGAAATTAGCATGGATAAAAGATTGAGCAAATTTTTTTTTAAAAAAAAAATTAATTGAAAGAAAACGAAAATTTCACTTTCTTTTCGTCTACTTCATTTGAATACTATCTCTCTTGCACCACAAGACTTTTCACTCAATCTCCATTAATATTTGAAAAAGATACAATTTGAAGCTTGAAATTCCATTTTGAAAGGTAAGCATTTTTGTAACATATGATAAATGGACATTAATGGACAATTCGAAAGGTCACCATTTTTGTAACATATGAATATGGACATTAAATATATTGATGTTTTGTTAATCATTCATGATTCCACTTTTTAGATCTTGAGACCCATACAATTTGATTTGGGTGACACAATAAGTGTCCTCATAAATGCATAAAGATCTTTCTTTGTTGTCATGTTATTCATGTGTTTAAGTGTTGGGGTAGTTGAGCATTGATGAAAACATTCATTTCTGTCAAAATTTTACAGCAAGAACCCTAGATTTGGAATTACAGATGCACAGTACGGACCATAGTGTTCGACATTCAAAAATTGTTGAACCGGACATTTTTAAATGTCGAACCCAACATTTTAACTGTCGGGAATTGCAGTAGCATATCGATACCAGGAACAACTGAATGCGAGGCTGTCTAATTTCATTTTCAATTCGAATTTGTGAAATGCATCAATTTTTGACGTACATAAACTGTTGTTTCAGGAATGAGTGATAATTTGAGATTCATCGTCTCCTATGGCGAAGAGTTTGTGAACGTAGATGATGAATGGAAGTGGCGTGGGAACAAGACTACATCTATTGTAGTGCCTAGTGATATCACGGTGGAAGGACTAATTGAACGGTTGAACGTGAAGCTCCCACCTACTAAAATTTTAATGACATGTTATTGCAATTCAAAGTGCCAACATGAACATACCACCGGTTGAAATTCGGGAAGAGGAAGATTTGAAGTGATATTTAACCATTCACAGAGAAACAGCTCTATGTGTTACTGCTGTCGAAACACCCGCTCGTATAGTGGATGCAGCTATGGACATTAGTTGTCAACAATATGAGTACCATGCGGGAGTTGAGTTTAGACCCGCAGACGTAACCGTCGTGGAGCATATAGTTACTGAGACGAACGAGAATGCAACGACCAATATTATCTGTGATACGTTGGAAGACACAACGCATGATAATGTAGATATTCCCTTTTTTGTGTCAGAAAACGTGGAGAATGATATACTCAGTGCAGATTCTCTATCTGCACCTAACTCCACAAAAAGGGATATGCACGATGGGGTAGAGCATGTAGACACTTCCGACATTGCATCTAATGGAATTTTCAAGAACAAGAGCCAGTTGTACAAAAAACTGCGACTTCTTGCGTTGAGGGAAAAAATTCAGTTTTGGGTTTAAAGATCTTGGACGAATGTATTACATGTTGTTTGTCTCGACGATAACTGTAAGTGGATGTTACGGGCATCGGCCATTAAAGGGTCATGTATCTTCATGATTCGAAAATTCTGTGACTTGCATACGTGTTCTGTGGACGTCGAGGTCGCGCTGTTAAACATGCTACAAGTTCGATGGTGGCCGAACACATTAAGTGTAGATTGAATGACCCCAACACGCTATATGCTCCTAAGGTAATTGTCCGCGACGTGGAACCCGAAATCAGTGTACAAAATAGTTATAGCAAGGCCCGAAGGGCAAAGGAAGATGCTCTACATTCATTGAGGGGAACACCAGAGGACAACTTCCAAAAACTTGCCTCATATTGCCATGTTCTAGGTGAGAAAAACCAATGAACTATTACGCACATAGAAATCGATTCAAGCAACAAGTTTCACTACTTCTTCTTGGCTTTTTTTGCAAGCATACGTAGATATTTGCACTTCCTCAGTCCTGTAATCTACGTCGATGGTAGTCACTTGAAAGGTCCCTACAAAGGAACCTTACTACTAACAACTGCTCAGGATGAGAATAAACAAATAAATCCATTAGTTTGGGGTGTTGTGGACGGGGAAACAAACAAGTCATGGAAGTGATTTTTGTCCAAGTTGAAGGACCTCATAGGAGACTCTGAGCATCAGGTATTTGTTTCTGATAGGAAAAAAAGTATTGAGAAGGCAATCACCAATTTATTTCCTCTGTCTCATCACGGCTGTTGCATGTGACATATTGAGAAGAATTTAATTCAACGATATAGTATTGCTAGTGCAACTTTTCTCTTCAAAAAAGCTGCCACATCGTATCGACTAGAAGAATTTGACAGGCTAATGGGACAAATAAGAACGGTTAGTCTGCGTGTGGAGTCCTACTTGGAGAAAGCTGGGTTTGCATTTTTGGTCTCGAGCACATTTCACCGGGAATCAATACAACATTATGACCAACAACAATGCAGAAAGTTTGAATGCAATGTTGAGACATGCACGTGGCTTACCCATCAAATGTCTAGTAGAACACATTCGAAGTACCATGCAAAGGTGGTTTTATGATCGTCGTTCTACGTAATCACAATGCACTACACAACTAACTACGAGAATGGAGGAAGAGTTACGCATAACTTTTGAATCCGGTACAAGATTGCCTGCACATGAGCTAACCGAGAACCTCACTCAAGTTGGTATACCCACTGAGACTCACCTCGTTGATTTTGAGGAAAAAACTTGCACGTGTGGAGAATTTCAAGTACACCTTATGCCATGCTCCCATGCAACCTGTGCCGCTTGTTCACGGGGTAGGTCTCTCTGTGGCCTTTGCTCCCCTTATTACAATACCGAGAACTAGAGATGTGCATATGCGGAGGAAATCTATCCAGTGGGTAATGAAGTTGAGTGGAATGTGCCCCCACATATTCGTTCGATGCAAATATTCCCACCAAATGTACGTCGACCGCCAGGAAGGCCACCAACACAATGCAAGTGCTCACGTTCCGAGCCAAACCTGAAAGTGAGAAAATGTTCGAGATGTGGACGAGTTGGGCACAATCGTGTGACATGCATAAATCCAATTGGAGGAACCCCTGCTTAATTCGGTACATTTTTGTTGTATATTTCATTAAGCCCTGTTTAGATATGCACTCTTGATGAGATTCCGGTCGGGGAATCTCGTCGAAAACGCGGAATAACGAAATTTAAAACCCTAGAATAGATCTAGATCAGATCTGACACAAAAATAACAAGAACACGAATACTGAAAAGATAAAATTGACGATAGGACCTTGACCCAAGATTCACGACGCAAGAAATTGACGATGCGGAATCGAGATCCAAGGTTTTCGAAACACCACAAGGACTTGTCAATTTCCTTGATAAGATTCTAAATTGGAAACGCCACAAATATTATCGCGAATATTTGATAAGTTCAACGCCACAAATATTTCAAAATATTTGATAAGTTGGATTTGTTCTCGAAGAACACAAAAGGGACTCCTCAACCTTTTAATTGGAGAAAACTCTCTCAACTTTATTAATCTCAAAACTCAAACTAAACTGTTTTTTACAATGAATGGAAAGGACTATAAATAAGCAAAATAACCTAGCATCTAATTTGCTCAAAATAGAATTCTAATTAGACTAAAATTCTAAAATAGGAAAATAACCTAAAAACCAAAAAAAAGGAAATAAAATAATTGAAAATCCGGAAATCTGGCCGCTACTCATTTACGGCCGTGAATAATTCTTTTATGGCCGTAAAGGCCTTTCTGATCAAAACTGTGTTTATTATTTACGACCGTGACGAATTTCTTACGGCCGTGAAGTTTCCCTTTTTTGAATGTTACGGTCGTAACTTCCTGGCTTACGGCCGTAAGCCTCGTTCTGCAGAAATTCTTCATTTTTCTTCGATAATTGATTACGGCCGTGATAACATGATTTACGGTCGTGAAGGTCATCCATTACGGCCGTAATGGATTTTCTGCCCCAAAAACTTCGCTTACTCGGCTCGGCTTGATCCGTCCCTCTTCTTGACTCGATCCCAACATGGAACTTGCTCCGTTTTGCACGTAGATCATTGTCATATTGCCGATGGCTCGACTTCACCCTTCGATACCTGGTCCGGATCACATCATACTCCCTCTCTAGGAAACACATTCAGTAATCATCAAAAATGGACTCATCACTTGCATTCCCTTGATTTACCTCGTCATCCGAACTGATTACGATTAATTCTTGTGGAGGATATGATTGTGCCTCTTCCGAGCTCCCCGCTTCATCGACGTAAGGAACCATGTAGTTGAAGACCTCCTCTACAATCTCTTCAGAAGGAAGTGCAAACGGGCTGACGACTTCATCCAAGCCGGGAAAGGGAATAGGCTGTATAGTTGACCAAGATATCACAGGACGAACATCATCATCGTTGGACTCTATGACAATAGGGAAAAGGGGAGAAGATCTCAGAATTGGTGGGGAGTCCGTCACATCCTTTATGACAATAGGGAACAGGGGAGAAGAACCTGGAATTGGTGGGGAGTCATCCACATTTCCACTGACCATAGTAGAGCTAGAGGCAGCCAGCCATAAGTGAAATTCAACTTGCTGGAGATAGAGTAATGTGTTTTACACAGAAGTTGACCTTTATATAGAAATTCAGTGCATATGCCTTTGATAAGTTAATGTTGTCAACCACCTAAAAAGTCAATTATAATTGTCAACTACCTGAAAGCAAAATGAATGTCATAGTACTTAACCACAGCGAACTTTCTGTAACAACACTCCTTCAATCACACTTCATTGATTGACTGACAATGTAGATGTTAAATATTCATTTCCATCATTTTAGGATGTGAATACTATCTAAAGGGAAATTAATTAGAAAGTACCATTGGATTGATGTAGTCAACTACAGATGCATACACTACAATCAATGTTGTTAACATTCAGGAAAAAATACCATGACATTCGATGACAAGATTTATTTATTCTTAAAAATGTCGTATAGTAATCCTTTTACAAAGTACAAAATTTTCAAAACAAAGGATTGCCACTAGTCCAAAATAATTTCAGCATAAATGCACATTACCATTGCACATTCAAAACTCTCTCTCTGCTAAGAAACGTACCAGAACGATTCCAACAAATTATCATTTCTTCTGGAGTAGGCACATTAAAAAATGACATTGATGTAGTCAAAGGAAAAACTAGAACTGATTTAAGTCATCCTAAATAGCTAAACTGAAAAGTTCTTTTCTTAGACCTCTTCCTCTCAGACCTTGTGAATGGCGATCGTGTGTTGATCGATAGCATTCTTGTGCGGGTGGAATGCCTTTTCCCTGTATCGACAGGTACAACATCTACTAGCTCTTCATTTACCGTGGCCACATCCACCGGAGGATTGTACACAACCATTGCACCAAATTGTCCGTCTAATGGGTCTTCATGATACGACTCACCAGCCAATCCTGTAATGTTCATGTTGGAAACAAAAAAAATGTAAATATTAATGTACAGATGAGACACGTCGAACCCGATAGTTGAAATGTCGGGTATCCCAATCAGCATTCATGTAGGGGGATTATAGACGAAGTACCTGCTTCCTGTGTAGGACTGTGAACTGGGATATGAATTTCGGCAATTTTCGGCCCTTTCTGTGTTGGGGAAGGGCGTGTACCTTGCGTGTTCAAGTTGAATCGTTAAATATTTTGGTTCGGCTATAAGCTATTATGTAGTTGTGAAAACAATATTTTTGCAAATCCACAAGTTCAATTCAATATGTTTTTTAAACCAAAATTTTTACCTGCTCCAGCAGTTTCATATCTTGGTAGCTGTGTATCTTCGAATGGCTCACCATCCCCAGTGGGTTGAGGGTCATTCTTTACAGTTGAACAAAATCTTTCAACTCTTGAAGTTGCTGAGCAATGAACTTCTGTAGCTCTTCCTTCACAAGAATGCAAGAGCACTCCATCCTCGTAGCAGTAGCCCGTACATCGTTGCCCAGCCCATTGACAAGCCTATCCATTGCTTGGAACTTCGAAATGACAGTTTCGTTCAATCCTTGCACTCTCTCATCGACCTTATAATGAATAGCCTGTAAGCCATCCATTATAATTGCCCTCTCTGTCTCCAATTTCAGATTGAATTTTTTTCTTGCTCCAAAAGTAGACCCCTGAGATCATCTTCTGCTAGTGGGGTTCTTGAAGTCGATGGCTCGTTCAGAGATGTGCTTGGGATGGATTGGTTATGAATAGGTGTCGACTCGAAGGCTCTATTGCCAACATTTTCGAATCCCATTTCATTGTCATGCCTTGCACTGAACACAAAAGTTCCACTATCAGGGCCACTAGATTCCTCTCTCTCACCCGTCTCATTCCCACTGGACCCTGCGTTAGACTCTTCAGAATCCGCAGAAGAACTCCCCGTATACGCTCTTCTGACCCACCATTTTCACTAGAGCAATCTTTAGACGCCTCGGCTGCAATATTCTGTTCGACATCACATTGAGGATGGTCCATGTGCAACGCTAAATCATCAAGTACTTCAACGGCATTGTCTTCCAATGGAACAAGTGTGCTGAGGTACGCATTAGTTTGCTCCTCTGTCAACGGTCTTAGAGTGACATAAACTTGAAGCTGCAATAGTAACGTAGAACAGTTAATGTTTTCGTATACATAGTAATGTGAAAACAAGAATATTTGAATCAATGTACTTAACGCAATATTATCGGAGTATTCTTGAAAAATGCCTCGTAGGTACGTTGCTGTGGCTGCTTCGTAGTTGTCCAACTAAGAATTCTTGGCGTCCGAATTCCTAGACCCTCGGCAAAGTGTTCACCTAGTTCAGGCACAGCCTCGTATGCCCAAATCTAACATGAAATGGAAATTATTACAACGTAGATGGATATTGATGGGTAGTAGATTATAACATTTTAAAACAAAATACAACAACGAATAACATATTCTAATGTACCGCAGTGCAAGAGGGAAACGGTGAATGGTATACATAATCTCCTTCTCTTTTTTCGTTTTCGCATCCCTCACTTTCTTAGACCACCCACGTTTGAATGCTTTGATGACCCGATGGTAACCAATCTTCCCCCAAGAATATTCGAAAAAAAGTTTCAAGTTTTCTACCAGAGCCAACGTGGTGAGGTCAATGCCGATGTTTTTTTCGAGAACTACAAAAACACCTTCAACTATTAAAACTAGGCTTAGTTTAAATCGATTTGCCCTCATTTTGGAAGAGTGCATCAGTACCCGCTCCAAGTCACCACAAGTGACTATATCACTTCCTTTGAAATACCTTTCTTTAAGCCTCTTCTTTTGTACGGTCTTCTCATACTCCTCAGGATTCACTGGCCCACCACATTTCAGCCCAGTCACAATAGCATACTCATTCAACCTAAATCTACTGTAATGACCATTGAAATTGAACCACAACTCGTTTATCTTGCATGAGTCAACTAAGCGGAACAGCAACTGCTACATCAATTGGGCAGAGAACTGCAGCTCAGCAAGTTCTGTCAAATATCCAAAGCAAGAATTCTTAAATTCTTCATTCTGGGAGCTATCCAATTTATCAAATAAGATCGTTATGTACTTCAGCTGGCTCCTCTAGGATACGTGTGCGTGAATTCTATCTTCCTCTGATAGTACGAAAGGGAAATTCATCATCACAATATAAGAAAGGCACTTTCTAAGGATAATAGTACACATTTCATTCATCCACATGCAAGGTAATGTAAGCAGGAAATGGTACATGGAAATGTCTATTGAATTAAACACGTTAGGCCATCTGTAGAAAATAACATATTTCATCTGTTGAGACTGACAGAATTTTCTCGACAGATGATTATAAACATATCACAATATTATTCCAGTATCTAACACGTACCTACATAGAAACCTCCTCAATCCTAATTCTATAGTCATTTAATAATTAATCGGGGACTAAGAACTGAAAATATAGATAACCAATTGTTCAAATTTTGAGTCACATGATTAGTTTTATGGGTGTAAACAATAAGCTAAACTCAATATAACTAGTCATAGATATTCTATTTAGAACGAACAATCTTCCCACAAAATTCAATCTTCGCAAACAATGAAGCCAAACAAAACAAAAAAGAGCAATAATAGAACACATTTCAGCCATCCAAATACAAGGAAATGTAAACAATACTTGGTTAATGGAAATGTCTATCGAATGAAACAAATTAGCCCATCTGTCGAGAATAACAAATTTCATCTGTCGAGAACGACAAAAATTTCTCGACAGATGACTATAAACATGTGACAATCTAATTCCAGTATCTAACTTGTACCCATGATTGCTATACTACTATTGAACAGGTTTCATGAAGCAAAACTCAATATTTTCCATGATTTCTATACTACTATTGAACAGTTTTTATTGCTATTTGTACTATTAATTCAAGAGGGAAAGAAACCACTACCTCCCACATTTACCATTTACAAAAAATCGCTTCAACCATCCCCATTTATAAACCAGAACCACTTCCTACTCCTGTCCCCACTTACAATCCGAAACAAGTTTTTCCTCCCATCGCCATTTACTAGTCGAGGCCACTTCCTCAACCTGTTCCCATTTACAACCCAAAGCCAAAGGAAGGGCATCAAGCACCAACACCCATTCAAAAGTTAATCTACTACAAAAATTTGTTTGAGAAATGAAGTTTGGGTTCAAAATCATATGGGCAAAGTGCCGTAAGTTTTTTTCAAACAAAAAAAATTAAAAAAAAATGAAAACCCAAAACAACCGGTGGATCCAGCTAACGCGGTCGGCGGAGCGCGCCATCCGCTGGATCTCCCCCCCCCCCCCCTCGCTGAGAGAGTGGTCGAAAACAAACCAGAAAAAAACGCGAGTGGGTGGATTATTGTGCGGGTTTTTGGTTGCTAACCTTCAATACTCCCTTCAATGTCGACGCCAGAATATGTGGGTTGTGATCGGGGAGGGATTTTGGATGAAACCGACTTCTCACTTTTGCAGAAGATTGAGTGACTTTGGAAGGATTTGGTAGAGAAAGTGACCTTCTTCTTCTTTTTGGGATCACTACACAAGTACTAGTGGGCGGAGGTTAAAACATTTTTTGAAAATAATTGGCTTACTTTTTTCACCTTCTACTTACACATGTCAAATCCATATTAGTAGGGTGTAAATGGAAAAAAAATTTCTGCAAATGGCAAATGTGTCAAAAAATGTTAGATTTGTAAACATCTTCAAAAAGTATCATTTTTGTTAATACAAAACCAAAAAGTGTTATGGAATGTAATTTCCTCATATATATATATATATATATATATATATATATATATATATATATATATATATATATATATATAGAGAGAGAGAGAGAGAGAGAGAGAGAGAGAGAGAGAGAGAGAGAGAGAGAGAGAGAGAGAGAGAGAGAGAGAGAGAGAGAGAGAGAGAGAGAGAGAGTGTGTCTTGATTTACTGTGCATAGATGGAGGACTTACAAAGTAAAATGATTAAAACATATTTTACAGACTCTAGTTCTGCTCAATTTTTAACACTCAGCTGCACTGCATGTATATACTCGAAATATGTTGCTTCAAGAGACTGTGCATAGACGGAGGACTTACAAAGTAAAATGATTAAAACGCATTTTACAAACTCTGGTTCTACTCAATTTTTAACACTCAGTTGCACTGCATGTATATACTCGAAATTTGTTACTTCAAATCAACCTTCACCGGGGGAATAATGGCCTGCTCTTCTAGAATGCTCCACAACTAATTTTGTATTTATTTGTGTATAGCTAAGTTCCAAGAAAAAGAAAGATAGAAGAAATTGCTAATGAAGGGAACTGTCATTTGCTCTTGTATGTATAGTTAGAACACAATATTTATTGAAGCAATCTGCAGGACTCTTTTTTCTGATATAGTTAGCTAGGTGCCTAAACAATGATAATGATATTTGATATCACGTCATTGCTAAAATAAGTGAATGCTAGTATCAAGAAAAACTATACATGTGATTAATAACAAGCATTATCTCAACTATTATTGAGCTAGTTTTGAGTCAAAATTTTTGATGAATATATATTTTTGAGTTCGTTTGGAATCTACTAATTTATTTGTTGGCAAGCTACACCAAACTGCAAAACAAAAAAAAAATGTTTGTTTTGATTTGGTTTAGGAAATGAAATGGACCCCGAACTCCCGTAAGGTCTGCCACGAACAACGTCCAAGCAATATTACATTCCTAACTTCTTCATTGTATGCCCCCCAAACTTATAATGTATGTGTCCGCCTCTGACTATAATCCATAGTTTGATTCTCATCTCTCTCTCCCTCACCTCCCTCCTACTTCCCTTTGTAAAAAAAAAAAAAAAAAAAAAAGTCGTTCCCACTAGAAAAATTTTATAGAGTATATTTCGTAATTTAAAAGGTATTTATAATTTTTGAGAGTAAAATTTTTTAATCTTTAACATTTAGTTTTACTACTCTGAAATCTTAATAAGTGATTATTATGTTTTCGTGCCTTTTGTTTCATCTATTTTCCTCGAGATTGTTATTATTTTCCTCCACTTATCCTAACATTTAAAAAATAAATAAATTGAATTGAATGCATCTCTATTTACAAGGTTAATTGGAACATTTTATTTTCAAATAACCTTTGGAGATATTTTAGTATTCGTAGGGCGCCGTGGGTTGTTTATAAACAATGTTTTTGTGATTTTTGAAGTATAATATGTGGTAAGTTGATTTGAAAAAATGTGCAAGGTGATTTAGAAAAATGTAATTTTTTTTTTTTTTTAATTATTAAGTTTTTACCAAATTGGGGCTGAAGCTGAAACATGCAATAAACAAATATGAGCAAAATGATAATTATTATATAATTCAATGATGGATAAGTGGATAAGGATATCCATGTCAGAGTGACGGAGATTGGCCCAATATTAAAGTGGATGTTATTCTATAATAAAATAGATTCCATTATAAAAGCACTATTTTTCTGCTTCATTCGTAATCAAACTTCCAAAGGAGTTCCCTTCAAAAGACTGACACGCTCCTTTTTCTTTTTTTTTTAATTTTTAGTTAAAAAAAAAAAGAAAAAGAAAAAGAAAAAAAAAGCCCATCAAATGATTCACATTCTCGATATATTAATTTGTTAGGCTCCATTAAGACGGAACAGAGCAAGTTAGTAAACACACATGCTCCGCTCCTCTGCGAAGGGAATTTGCAAGTAAGTAAGTATATATCAATTTACAATATCACTTTTGTATTTTACGTGCCTGAAAAGAAAAAGAGTACTTATATTGGTCATTCATTTCATCCTCTCTTTCATGTTATGGAAGAAGTTTTGAGTTTTACACCCTTTTTCTTTTTAAAGCTTTATAATTTAGCATGTGTTCGGTAAATGATTACTTCAATTTTCAATATCATTTTTTAATCACAAGCATTTTTCGAAATCATTTTTAACTACCAATTTTATCTAAAAAATACAAACTAACAAATAACAGCGGCGGCTATCAAACCGCCGAACAGAGGCTTACTTTATATATATATATATATATATCTGAAAGGTTCTGTTACACGTGTCGGGTTTCCCTGTCTGGGGAATAACAGGAATACCCGTCATGGATAACAGAGAATTACTGATACATAAATACATACAATGATAAATTATGTTTATTTACGAAGTCATACATACTAGGAAACAACGCAAAGAATTGAAATATACGATTTTGATAAATCCAAATATTCCAAACAAGATAAATTTGTAAAAATAATCTCAAGATTCTAATTTCTAATAATAAAAGCCGTATTATTGCTACTATATTCCTAATGTATAAATTACTCTTGTAATCAAATCTTTATTAGATCCACCAAAACCGGAAAATAATTAACAAGATGGTAATATTAATATATGGAAAGCTCATTATTGTAATGAACTTCAAACTCTGCCATGCACACAAGTACACAAGTATTAAGATTCATTTGGTAAGACTTTTGCTTCTCCTAAAAAAAGTTCATGAGGAATTCACCATATATCTGCCTCCGGGGCATATCTCAATTGACAAATATTGAAATGACATAAAAGTCTATATTGCAGCAGTCATAATGTGAGGGTTCGAATCATGACAAATGTTTTAGATTTTGCCCCCCTTGTGATGAAAATCAGTCGGCAAACTTCAAACCCTGATTAACTGAGACACATTACGCGATTTATCTCCTCCACAAGGCTTTAGGGGTTGGACAGTAGGACTGTCAATGTTGCGGTTCAACCTTGTTTATCTTATACTTAGACAGTACTTTAAGAAAACTATCTTAACAAATTAAAAAATAAATTATTATTTTTAAAACAGTTTTTGACCTTTTATCCATTCAGCAATATGTCAGAATTTTTTTGTGTTTTTTTATTTTTTCTAGGTAAAATGTGTGGTTAAAAATTGAAGAGAGAAAATGTGTGTGATTAAAAAGTGGTTTGGGGTAATGTGTTTATAAATTGGTTTATAAATTGTAATTATTACGTAAAAGAACGGTGTGTAAAAGTTAAGAGCATGTTTGATGTAGAAGTTTTTGGATGAATTTTAGCTTTTATTTGTTAAAAAAATTTTGTTTAAAAATATATTTTTTTAGGTAAAATATGTGATTGAAAAATAGAGAGAGAAAATGTGGATAATTAAAAAGTGATTTGAAAATTTGTGTAAAAAAAATATGTTTGTCAAACGGATTATAATGTGTAATAATTAAAAAATAATTGAGAAATGTGAAAATGATGAATTTATAAAAATATGTGATTAAAAAGATCTCGGAATCTAACGAGTTAAGCGACCACTTTTTCCGAAATGATGTCCGCTGTCTCCTGTTGTACCTCTCTTTCTATAAATGTTTATAACGTGTGCAAGAATTTGCAGGTCCAAATTATCAATTTGATGAAATCAGTGAAAATGGCGAGGTTCTCGGTGGGCATGGTTTTGGGTCTTCTGTGCTTATGGGCAACTACTATAGAAGCAGAAGTGTACCAAAAATACAAAGACCCAAAACTGCCATTGCACGCCAGAGTCAAGGATCTCATGAGTAGAATGACCCTTGAAGAAAAAATTGGCCAGATGACAATGATCGAGCTGAATGTTACTTCCCCAGAAACCATTAAGAAATACCACATAGGTAAGTATTTTTCAAAGATTTTAATTTATTGAGTATTTCGGAAGATTCTGGGATGGGTTGATTGATTTTTTGTTTGTTGGACCCTAAAATTAATGATATGTTGCAGGGAATACTTTGATTGCTGGAGGGAGTGCACCAGCTCCCCGTGCTTCTGCTGAGAAATGGATGGATATGGCTGATAAATTCCAAAAGTGGGCTCTCTCCAATCGTCTTGGAATTCCCATTATTATTGGAACTGATGCTATTCATGGCCATAACAATGTCTTCAATTCCACTATTTTCCCTCACAACGTCGGCCTCGGAGCTACCAGGTAAGCTTTCTGTTCAGCGATCTAAACTCGTAAAGACGAAACAAACGGATTATGAACGCCTCCTGATATTCATTAAATCTGCTATAGGGATCCCCAGCTTATTAAAAGGATTGGGGCTGCAACTGCTCTTGAAGTCAGAGCTACAGGAATCCCTTATACTTTTTCTCCTTGTATTGCGGTAAATATATGTTCCCGTCCAGCTATATCTATCATATTCATATTCAAAACAAAGAAATTTATCATATTCCACAACTAATGATTATGGCTTGTATACCTGATTAAAGGTTTGTCGAGATCCTAGATGGGGACGTTGTTATGAAAGCTATAGTGAAGATACCAAAATTGTCCAAGAAATGACCGAGATAATACCTGGTCTCCAAGGAGACATTCCAGCCAATTATCCAATGAATTTTCCGTACATCAATAGTGAGAGGTATTACTAATCTTTAGTGATTTAGCAATGAACAGGGGAAAAATGATTCTTAGATTGGTGATTTCAAGAATTATTCCGATGGTATGGTTCAGTTATGCTGATTAATTTTCGGTTTGTGAAGGATAAAAGTTGCAGGGTGTGCAAAGCACTTTGTGGGAGATGGTGGCACAATTAATGGAATTGATGAGAATAATACTATCATTGACTGGAACGGATTGGAAAACATCCATATGCCTGCCTATTTTGATTCTATAAGAAAGGGTGTTACAACTGTTATGGTATCCTACTCAAGCTGGAATGGGAGGAAGATGCATTCTAATTATGATCTCATCACAGGATACCTCAAGAACAAGCTAAAATTCCAAGTAAAAATTTCTTAATAAATTGCTTCTTTTATGCAACTTAATTCTGTCAATTTAGAATGTTTCTCTGTGTTGTATTTCAGGGTTTTGTCTCATCGGATTCGGAGGGAATTGATCGAATAACATCCCCTCCACATTCTAACTATACGTATTCGGTTCAAGCTAGTATTCAAGCTGGAATCGATATGGTCAGTAAGTACTGTAAAATGTGATCATATCATATGTAGCCGATCCAAATTTATTGAGAACAATGAACGATTGATTTTTCGTAGGTCATAGTTCCATTCAAGTTCATGGAGTTCATTGATGCCCTGACCTCACTAGCGAAGAAAAATGTGATCCCAATGAGCAGAATTGATGATGCTGTGGAGAGGATATTGAGAGTCAAATTTATGTTAGGACTCTTCGAGAATCCAATGGCGGATCGAACCTTGGCAAGTCAACTTGGAAATCAGGTCGATAATCACAGACAAATTTTAAACATGTATTATCCCATTTTCCTTTGATTGCAATGGAAAATGCTCATATTATCAATTTTTCTTCAAACAGGAGCACAGAGAATTGGCTAGAGAAGCTGTGAGGAAGTCACTCGTTCTTCTCAAGAATGGTAAAAATGGAGACAAGCCATTGCTTCCTCTTCCAAAGAAATCACAAAAGATACTCGTGGCAGGATCTCATGCTAACGATATTGGAAATCAATGTGGAGGATGGACGATAGCATGGGGTGGCCATTCCGGCAACATTACAGTCGGTATGTTCTATATTCCTTAAATAACGTCATGTCTGAATTATAATCCTTAATTTACTCAGAATTTAGAACCAGAAATGGAATTCATTTGGTTCGTATTGTTTGACAGGTACTACAATCTTGACAGCAGTCAAGAACACTGTAGATCCCAGCACAGAAGTTATATACAATGAAAATCCCGACAGGGAATTCTTGAACTCCAATGACTTCTCTTATGCTATTGTCATCGTGGGTGAACTACCGTATTCAGAATCTGATGGAGATACCAAAGATCTGAAAATAGCTGAACCAGGCTATACTACAATTACTAATGTGTGTGAATCTTTGAAATGCGTTGTCATCGTCATTTCTGGTCGCCCAGTTGTAATAGAACCGTACCTCGAAAAAATGGACGCACTTGTGGCCGCTTGGCTTCCGGGAACGGAAGGCCAGGGCGTCGCCGACGTCCTTTACGGAGACTATGGTTTCACCGGGAAGCTTGCCCGCACTTGGATGAGAACGGTCGACCAGCTTCCGATGAATGTTGGCGATGCACATTATGATCCTCTATTTCCATTGGGTTATGGCCTTACAACCACACCTAGAGAACTATTAGCAGCCCAGTAAACTTTTACGCTTATTATTCAGTCGTTTGTTTACTGCTTGGTTAAGATGTATCAATTTAGTTGTCTTTGGGGGAATCAGTTGGAAGTTAAGAGCAGCTCCCCTGTGACAGTTTACAAAGTATATTCAGATGTAGAAAATATTTAATTTTTAAGATATCGTGTAACCAAAAGAAACTTTTAAGTATATCTGACGTGTTCTTATTTATTTAAGGTATAATTTCTTGTGTTTAAGAATTTTGCTCTGCATTTCTTTCATTGATGGAATGGAAACATAGACTCAGAATTTAGTATGTAGTACAGATATCAAGTACTTACTTTCAGAAAAGACAGAAATTTGTCCATTAAAACGCTTTGCTTAATCAACTGTTAAGCAAGCTTTGTAGGTACCTCTCGACTGTATCGAGACCGCAGAGTTTCTTAACAACAGGCATGGTAGCCGGGACCTCCAACTGGAAAGTAGAATCAGAATCATCTAATGCACTTCCCCAAGATTTGAGCTGTTTCCTGGCTTCCTTAATGGCTGCTCTAGTAGCACAGTGAACTGAAGCCGCCAAAAGCAGTGGTGGTTCACCTGAAGCTGCAAAATGTAAAACATTGGATTTATACGCAAATGCAACACGGTGGTCTTAAGTCCGACTGCAATAATAAGCCAAAGAGGAATTAGGAAAAACGAGCATAGAACACACTGATCTATAGTGGTTTGCCCAGAGCTACGTCTGCTCACCAGTGCAGATTTCTCACTATAACAAGTGAGGAGCTTACAAGGTTCATCACACCTCTCAGTGCACACACCAAATAAAGGTCACCTCTGATTCCTTTATATATCAATAGAAAGATAGGGCGACCTAATACAAAAGTATGAATGCTAAATATATCCTTGTAAAGGAAAAATTATTTCCTCAGGTATATAAAGTAAAGAATTTAATCAGTGTCCACAAAATACAGCATTAGATTATGTGAAGTGCCCATTTAAGTGTTCCATACTAGATTACAACAGACTGATCATAGATATACACGATAAACAGCCACGTTCTTAGTTTTAAGACATCAGCAATAGATTCTATGTTGGGAAAATGAGCCACTTAGCTTCCAGCATTGTTCCACATGGACTAGTAGGCCACTGATAGGTATGGAAACTGATATTATTCTTCCTCCTTTCGGGCTTCCAACATGAAATAGATGCTAGATGTTCGTTTTATATCTTGACATCATTACGCCCTCTCAAGTACAAAAGGTGTTGGTGAGTTCTGGACTTCTTCAAACAAATATACCGTTGAGAAAAGTGCAAACGAATTCCTCGTCAATTAAACATAGGGTAAATGATGGGTTTATAAAGAATTGGACTACACCTAATGGGTTAATATTCTGGGATGAAACCTTAATTCCCTACTAGTGGTATCAAAGTCGGGCCTAGACTTAAACCATATGGACGCACAAGAGAGATCCCGATTGCAAAGGAACGGATATGGTGGGCTCCAAATTGGATTACGATGGTTGAAAAAATTCATGGTTAGCTTTTAAGGCAGTTGTGCTTATGTAAGGCGGTGGCCCAAACATAGTGCAAGATTTTAGCATTGATAGAGCGGGTATACCATCTTGATTTGAGAAAGAGGGATGGATGGACTATCGATTGAAGGAGGATCAAAAAAATGATATTGTGCTTCGTTCGAATTGGGAATTGTTGAGAAAAATGCGAAGGAGTCCCATATCGGTTAGACATGGGGTAAATGATGAATTTATAAGGGATTAAACTACTCCACCTAATATGTTAACCTTTTGGGACGGAACCTCAATTCCCTACATATACATACATTTTCTGACTTCTTTTCCTTGTGATTCAAAATTCTCTACTTCATGGTTGTTCTGTAAGGCTTTCTAGGGATTAAAATTTTCTTGTAAACCTATTATCTTGTCATTCAATGATATACTATGAACAAAAAATAAAATATATTGGGCTTTGTGGTAAAACCGAAGTTTATGCATTTCTGGCTTATGTTGATCAATTTATGATCCATCAACTCAATTCATATTTGCCTATTAGTTGTGGTCTCTAAAGCACTTTTTTTAAAACAAAAATCTCATCATGCAGAAGTCAAATTTATTCAATATAAAATCAATGAGCTGAAACTTGAACAACATACCCTTGGATGAAAGAACACGATTTTTATGACCTCCACTGTTTAGCACCTCAACATTAAACTGTTTAGGAATCGTGTCAATAGTTGGGATTTTATAAGTCCATGTGCTATCTGCAACCATCAATCCCTCCGTATTAGTAAGATATTCTTCTTGCATAAAGAAGCCAATTCCTTGTACAAAAGCCCCTTCAATCTGTTAGAAAAAAAAAAAAAAAAGAGGAAGATATTGGAAAATGTTAGTGATATGGATTGCATGAGCTAGCAAAAAAGAATAAAACAAGAATTCTACTGATCAACAAGAAGCTCAAACATATGGACAGTTTTATATGGGTACAACAGGCAACACCAAAATATAGGTTGGAGACCAAGCCTCCGTTTGTTAACACTGTTTGGTTTATAAACTGGTTTATTTATGTTTAAGGTAAAAAGTAGTGATTGAAAATTGGAGAGAAAAAATATGTAGTTAAAAAGTGGTTTGAAAAATTGGTTCATAAATCAATTTATTTGATTTACCAAACGAATGCTAAGTTGCAGCTAATAGGTTCGGGAACAATGGGGCTAATAGGTTCGGGAACAATGGGGCAATGTTCCATTAATCCAATAACTAAACCAGAAAATGGACTTTTCAATCATGTACCTGTCCCAAATCCACAGCAGGGTTCATGCTCTGTCCACAGTCATAGATAATATCTGAACGCAATATTCTTGTTTCTCCTGTCAGAATATTCACTTCTACCTGCAATATCCATGGTTTCAGTATAGTTATATTGTTGGTACAGGATTCATCTATTTCTTGACCTCGTTTAATTTAACAGAATACTGATTAGTCCGGAGATATCACGAGGAATGAATAATATAAACTTGATGATGTTATTTATGTAGCTCTAAGGGGTAAACGTGTTTCTTATACTTCCCAAGTTCCAATATATCTGTTTTAGGGAAAAAAAAAAAAAAAAAAAGAAAAGATTCAAACAGAAGAATTTACCTCACTTACGGCAGCTCCATAGTTTAGGTATCGTATTGAACTGGACTCTGGCACATAATAAGAACTCGCTGCTAAGTTTACAGCTTGTAAATGAGCCTATATTCAGAAAAAAGAAAAAAATTGAACACAATGATTTCGAAAGACAATATAATCAAGAAGATTCTTAGATAAAACATCAATGATTTGTTACTCAATCATATTAAGGGAGCCTAATCATATCTTCCTTCACTACACGTGATTATGATAATGTAATCCTCCATTAATTTTGAGGGAGCCTAATCGTACCGTACACTTAATTGTTAACTTTATATTCCTTTCCTACTATATAAACAATCCATTATGAAGTCACTTCGTGTGAGGAAAAAAATAAGAGGATGAGAAAACTTCTCCTTTATAATGAAAAACTGCAACAGCGAGTTGATGTAACTCTCTCATTAAATGTGAACCACTATAAATATGTGTGTTCTTTGCTCGTTTTCTGCTAGCTTTGTTGTTCATTATTGTTCTCAGAAGTACGGATCGTGGCTTAACCCTAATATAAACTGAAATAATCTATGTTGATCTAACTACACCTAGAGGGGGGTGAATAGGTGTAATATGCAAAATTATAAATTAATTTAAATCTAGGTGAAACACGGTCAATTAAATTGAATACCAACAACACCAAAATTGATAACAAAGGAAAAAACCCTTGAAGAACGACCTCTGGGCAAACGTGCCAGTAAAACCCAATAGAAAAATTGGACTTACAAAAATTTAGTTCAAATACTACTAAGCCTTAGTTGACTTTGACCTCTAACTTGTAAAATCACCGAAGACCCTCTTCCGTTGCGCTTCCCGCACCTTTCTGCAACTCTAGACTATTTTCTCTCTGTGCAAATTGCCATGAACAAACCTCGTTCTTCTTCAACTAGAAGTTCAACGACCCCTCAACATCAGAATTTTGAAGGTTTATTGGTAAAGGATTTTGGGTTTGGTTATTTATGATTAACAATCTTGAATTTCAATTCAAAAATTTGTTGTGATTGATCTTTGGAAATAAAAGAATCAATCAAGAGATTGATATATCATTATCTCTATAAAATATAATGATCAACCACACTTAAAAACGAAATAGGATTTGGTATACTATAATATGAAGTGATCGAGATCATATGAGATTGTAAAAAAGCTGAAAATTCATGAAAATGAATTTCCCACATGACACGGCCACTTGAGAGCCCATTGAATGAACTTCGAGCGCCCAGGGTACAAATAAATCCGCTCGAGAGGTAATCCCTAAGCCAGCGAGCGGTCGTCAGTATTTTGGTCATACCTTTCTCTTTCGATGTTCGATTAAGGTGAATCAAAGTGCATTGAAAAGCTACTCAATTTCCAAATTCAAACGCTTGCTATGTGAAAACTTGGTATAAACCTGTGGCCAAGAATCTAAAACATAATCCATGCGGATTTTTTATTCTCCTTTGACTTCCAATTAGATCTCAAGTCTTCTTGAGCCCCTGTTTGATTTTTTGAAAACCAAATTTATTCAAAACTCAATCTCAACCATCTATCTTACTTTTCAAACATTTTTTAACCTCACGATCTCTCAAAAATACTATTCAAAACCACAATTTTTTCCAAAAAATGGGGGTCAAACACACGCTGAACACTACTTTGATCTTCTTGAGCCCAAATAATCAATCAACTCAACTACAATACTTTGACTCTAATTTTAACTTTAGAAACGAGTCATTTTATTCACGGGATTGTCAATTATATCAAAACCTAACATAGACAAGCCAGTTGACTGAATAATTTATACCCCATTCCCTACACGGATTTTTCCGCACCACTACACATGTTTATCTATCAAATTATCTACAAGTTCCCAATGCTACTGCCTGAGAAGAAAGGATATTAAGCTAAGGCACATTAATTAGCTGAAAAATGGTCCACAGCAGAAAAAAGAATATTTAAATGTAACTACATGTGCTGATTCTGAGATAAAGGTAGGGTGGAAAATTAAGATAGTGAAAGAAGGAACCTGGAGAATCAGGATATCCCAGTTCACGAAATCCATTTTCTCTTGCAACTGTTTCTTAAGAGGCGCTAGTCGTTCAACCAAAACATTGCAGCATAGTCTAACTGCTTCACAACTTGACTCAGACGTCGTGCTCCCAGCAGTGAACCCTCCTTGAACTAAGCTCAAGGTATCCGACTGAATAACTCTTACTTTCTCGACTAGATTTTCACTTCCATCACATTGAATTGTACCTAGAGCATAAGCCGTCATCTGTTTTACCTTTGTCCACAATCCCTGGCCCAACTCTATACCTCCAACTTCTACAACAATAGATCCATCCCAAAGAATGCTCACTTTCCCTGGGGCCGCTCTTACAAACACTTCATGCACAATTGGCACTCGAGAAATTCCCCGTTTCTGCCATTTGTGAGACCCATTGAAATGTTCTATCATTGCAATCCGATCGACATAGCTTGAAGATCTGGCCAGTTTATCCCATATAGTAGGCAAAGTATACTCTATGGAGTCTCCTGCAGCACTCCCATAGAACAAGTTGAGGCTTTCATACGTGTGAAGATTCCGTTTCCTTACAGAGTCCACTTCCATTGACAGCACAGAAGCTACATTCTCTATTACAGCGTCAGCTACAAAAGATCCCTGCACCTCCCCCGGGGCCCGCATAGCGGATCTGCTAGGATGGTTTGTTTTGCATACCTTTATATCAAAAGACAGAGCACCCCAATCATACTTTTTGAGAGCACCTAGCATGTTATTCGGCATTGCAGGGCTAATATCTGTCTTTATACCTGCATTTATTAATATGTCAAGGTGCAGTGCTGTTATTTTCCCGTTTGATTTGAACCCAACAGTGTAAGTTATCTTCATCGGATGCCTTCCTCCTGCCATTATCATGTCAGTCTTGCGATCTAGATATATCCTGACTGGACGGCGTAATCTGTATGCTGCAAGTGCACATGCTGTAGCAACCTGAAAATAACATGTTTGTAGAGATTTCACCCTCATAAAAGATTTATTGTATATGGTTTAGCAAAGTCATCAAAAATAGATGATCTCCGTCTTGTACATTGAACAGTTGGACTTTCATATAACATTGAATTTTCTGGATATCTTGAGCATTTCTGCCTAAGATTAAAAAGTTATCTTATAAGTTAAAAAGTGGGTTTTTAAAAACAAAAACGATTAAGTTACTTAACTTGATAGTAGGTGAGTTACTTTCAAAATTATCAAATCTTGTTTCCTTAGAGAAAAAGTATCATATCCAAGTATTTTGGAAACTAAAAGTTACTTAAGCTTATCCCAATATGCTCCTTCTCAGAGACACCGAAGCATAATTGTGATCAACTAATTGACAAGATTCTGGCCTTATGGAAGCTAAAGTAATAGTGATACAAGTGAAAAGTAATATTAATTAATTGATAACTGCTTCAGTTAGATCGGAATATATATATATATATATAAGAGAGGAAAAGAGAAGATCGAATGGCACTTTGCTAGATACTCACAGGCATTGCTTTTATTGCCTTCCCACCAAAGGCTCCACCTACTCTTCTTGTAATCACACGGATATTATGCTCAGGAATACCTAGACATTTCGCAATTACACTATGCAAGTACTCCGGGCATTGAATTGCACTATAAATTACCATGCAGTTATCTTCATCTGGGATTGCTAAAGCAGTTTGGGTCTCCATATAAAAATAGTATTGCGAACCGAGCTTGATCTACATGTATAAAAAAGGATATCAGATACATTGATTCAAAAACTTACATGGTTACATATTGGCTAAGCTTAAAAATAAAGAAAGTTACTTTTATGGAACATTTCGTTCCAAATATGTTTGGATGAGTTATTTTTTAACTATTAAACAAAATAAAAATAGAAAAATTACTAGTTTCGAAAGTAACTCCCACTTTAAGTTTCAAAGTCTATGAAGCATGAACAACCCTACTTGTGTCGAAACGGACAGTCACACTGACAATTTGAACACTCCAATGTGCCATGTCGTATATTTTATGTATTTTTAAAAAATTTCAAAGCTTGAGTGATACTTTAGGGACACTCCTCGCACAAGTCTTCAACAAGTCATGCGTCGTGTGTCAAATTTAAACCCACGTATCCGTTTCCTGCTTTTTTGAAAAATCATGTAGCGACATGTTCGTGTTGTTTCCACGTCGCATTTCCATGTCCGTGCTTCTTAGATCAAAGTTTGTGTAGATACTTAGAACACAAAGGATAAAACCTTTTGGAAACAAATGCAAAGTATACAAAATAATTGAGTACCTCAGCAGAGAGAATCTTATGATCAGCTTCATCCATTCCTTTCATGAAATCACCAACTTTTTCTGGATATAAGAAAGGAGGAACGTCAAAAAAACTTGCTCTATCAACAGCCTCTTCAACGGTTAAAATGGGTGGATCTACAGTTTTTGTGTCATAATCAACCAGGGCCATTTTAGCAGCCACATCAGCACACTTTTGTGACTCCGCAAGCTACAGAGGATTCCATCCACAGAATTAAATTTGAGATCATAATTCGGAATTTTCATATGGAGAAAGTGTAACTGCAAGTCTGCAATCAATTGGACAAACATCCCAATCCTATTAGGAAATCTTGGGAGCACGGAATTACCACAAAAGCAATGGGCTCACCGGCACACCTAGTGAGATCATCAGCAAATAAAGGTTCAAAACCAAACACTGTCTTGCTTCCAATGTTTTCCCCTCCTTCTGGGATGTCTTTAAAAGAGATAATAACAGTAACGCCATTTGGTAGCAAGTTGGACTCAAAAGAAATGCCCTTCACACGTGCTAAAGGTTTGGTGCTATAGATAAATGCTCCATGAAGACAATTTGGTGGTGATGGAATGTCATCCACAAACACAGCTTCACCTATAGAATTGTCCAGAATAAGTTTACTAAACTAACAATAAACTTACTTTTGTTACCAATAAATTTGGGGTTGGTTACATGAGTCATTCTCTGCAATGCGGCTTGCACTCCTTTTCAAAAGGAAAAAATAAATAAATAAATAAATCGTTTATTTATTAAACAATCCACGTATTTTCCCTCAGAATCAAGTTTACCAGCTACTATGCTTTGAAATACAAGGAAAATGAAGAAATGAGAAGTTACGAAGAAAGTGGACACATTTTCTATATGCCTTTTCAAGAACAGTTAAACCTCTGGCATGGCATAGTCAGCATGCATATGGTGAAACTGGCCAAAAAGATGGTCAGTAAGTCAATAAGAGCTAATAATGAGACATGATTAATCCAAAAGTCGAATAATAAAAAGTAAAGGACATGACAAACCAGAAGCTTGAACGGCAGAACCAGATTTTATAATTGGTTCACCAACCGGATAATACACCCGACTAGATTCCACAACCTGATTTGCAGATGACAACAATGTTGGTTGCGCTATTTGACTATTATCATCGTCGTTGTTCCTTTTGCAAGCTTCTTCCAGCAAAGTGCCATCAGTTTCATCAAATGGACCATCAGAAATTGCATAACCTACATTGTTTGAAAAGCTAAAAAGAAATGAAAATAGAAAACTGACAGCTACGCTGGACCTATATTCATTATGAGAAGTGCCATCCTTAGGTATCACAGAACCTTTAACTAATTCAACTGCTTTATTTAGAATAGCAACACTAAGTGTTTTTCCAGCCAGATATTCCTCAACTTTCCTTGCTCTTGCAGCATGTCTTGCCCCATAAGCACCATATGCCAATTGAATATTATTCACTAAAACTCCATTTTCATTGCAAGAAACATCAGCCAAGAAAGCAGCATTTATATATGATAATGCATTTCCAAGAGGCCGGGCTGCAGCACGATAGGATTCAAACAACAACCTAGAATTAGATTCAACTGAACCACTATTTCTTATTGGTTCCAAAAAAGGGATGTGTACACTTAGAAGCACACTTCTGGAGTCCAATGGAGGCCTTGACAAAAAATCCTGTAGTGTAACTTTTTCGTGATTATGACCTGCCAGTATGCTGACGCTTGAACCAACAGCAAGAAGTAATGTAGCAATATCTGAAGCAAAATAATTTCTCTGTGCCATCACCAAATTACCCCCTAAACTAGCCGAGTTCCTAATGAAACCTGAAGCAACCATCTCCATATGGTCAGCAATTTTCTTACACACCATTTTCCCATCCAAACACGAGTTAAGTTTTTGTTCTTCCTTTAAATTGAAAATAACTTTTGAAATCGACACAGCTGCTCCGAATTCGATCCCTGAGTTATCCCTTCTAACCACCGATAGATCTGGAATATACCTCAAATCAATATATTTGTCATATATTTCTGTTTCCTTGTAATAACCAGTCCCTGTATTACCAACTACCAGCTTAATCTTTGTATCATTTTGCGCCAAATCAGAGTGCAACAAGCTTAGAAGCTCCTGAATAGTTGCAGGAGTGTACCAAGAATTTCTTCCGGAATTCAAAAGCATTATAGATTTAACATTGTCTTTCAAGAATCGAGGATACGTACAACTGTGTTCCTTCGTACTATAGGATGGCAATCTACTTAATTTCACTTCTTTGGTATCTCCCTTTCTCCAGAAAGAATTGAACCCCAAATCCTCCATGTCAACATCATGAGCAAAACTTTTGCAGGCGTCAGCAATGGATCGATATCCTGTACATCTACAAAGGTTTCCTGTTATAGCCTTTTCAGCTTCAGAAACTGTCAGCTTGAAGAAGCCAGGTGAGGGTTCCGGTCTCTGTTTTTCTTCAGAATTGACGAGAGCAGAGAAAAGGGACATGCACATTCCCGGAGTGCAATAGCCACATTGAGAAGCGTGGAATCCTGCAAACCTCTGGTGGATTGGGTGGAAACCATCTTTACTATTTCCAAGGCCTTCGCTTGTAGTAATTGAACAGCCATTTATACTGCAAATAAGCGTAAGACATGAACTAACGGTAAAATGTTCAACCTGTTTAAGTACGGGATCATACTTCGACAGAAGAACAATGCATGTACCACAACCACCTGCAACAGTCCAATTTCAAATGTAAATGGCCATGCAACAGTAAAAAGCTTAAAAATTAAACATTTAGAATTAGAAGAATTGAGTGCTAGAACTTCAGACAGAACAAGATCATCTAGAACCTCTACCAAAGTTCGGCAAATAAATTAACAAATCATGACTCTTTGGCCATGCTTTATTTCTAAAGTGGTGGAAAACAAACATAATATTAATTTCTTTCCCCAATTCCTTCTATTGCATCTTTTCATTCTAATGCACATCTGGCAGAAACAGTCAAACATATGACCAATGTGATTGTCGGGTCAGCCATTGAAAAGTCAATTATTGATATTAGGCGGCGACAAATCAAAATCATGTTATTCAGCTCAATAAAATCGTTTAGAGACAGAGAACTGTTCATATTATAAAACGCAATCAACAAAAAGGGACATACAAAGCTTCAACATGATGTACTACTATCTGAGGAATCACAGAGGATATTCGTTAATGGCCTTTTTTTTATTGTCCTTGGGATGGCAAGATCAGCCTTGAGCTTGACCTCTTAATCTTACCTTCCCTAATAAATCAGTTCCCACCCTAGGGATTATAAACTAACAGAAGCACGTATGTCTACAGTCCCACCGATCTGAAGCTATTAAAGACTTGGAGTGTGCAACACTAACAAACAAGTCCCAAGAAATTTGACAATCACCACTTCTAGGCAATTATAACTAAAAGTCCAAACGGAAGGCAGAAAGTTCAACGAATCACCACTATCACCCCAAGTTGACGACTGACAAAGCTATTTTCTATAAATACTAGGTGGCAGACTCCATGTAGGCGTTCCTCTACGATTTAAGTTTTAGTTTTGTTAAAATTCCTTTATAACACATTTGACATAGTCATCAAAATTTCTTCAGCCACATTGATTCCATTGTCAACAATTCTTACTCCTTTCGTCCCAACAATTTTCAAATATTGGTGGGAAAATATGTCATAGACTAGTATTGATTACCAAGTTACCTTAATCAGAAGTGGATTTTCTGAGTTCAGACTTATGGAATGTTGAATATTTTTGAATTACTCATCTTCAAATCTTTTTATACTTGAAGAGCAATCAAGGAATTCCTTGTTTTCTTATATAAGAAATTTGGGAAGATAGACTTGGTGTACAAGATCTCCATTCACCTTTTTTGCATTTGAATTTCAGTTGCTGCAATATTTTGGTACTGTGATCAGACAGATCAGTTAATAAGTCAGTAGTTCGTACTGGTAGAACCATTCTGCTGAACTGTCAGCTTAAATACACATCTGAATAGTTTATTAATTCTAATTAATTAACCAGTAATTACCTAGAATTTAAACTTCCAATTATCCCTCGTGTAATTCTATCTGAAGCTATGTTGAACTGTGTAAAGCCTAATCATTTTGTTCCACACAAATCAGCCTTCGAGATAAGGTTAACAAATAAAAATGTTTGCTTAACTTCATTTCTTTTATATTATATATCATAAAAGAGAATTAGTACTTAGAGCATGTTTGGTATACAGGCAGAGAAAAACAACACCATCAAAGTAAAACCCATGTCAAAAATCAAGTCTTGAAAGGGGTTTGAGGTCTTAAATAAATAAATGAGAATTTCGGTTAACAATAAGAAATTTACTTACCTTCACCACAACCAAGCTTGACACTCTTGAAAGGGGTTTGGGATCTCAAGAAGTAGAGCAAAGTAGTAGAAGGTTCAATATTTCGGATCTCAAACCTTTCTCCATTGACTGCAAAAACCAAGCTCTCATTTCTTGACAGTGGCGGTGGTTCCATATCCGATGTGCAGAGTGCACTTTGTCTGTTTGTACAAGAAGATATTAAATCTGTAATGAAAATTAGTAATTAATTCTATGACCGATTGATTAAAGCACTATCCCAAGTGGAGTAAATTTAGCATGACTACATGCAATTCCGCATATTACAGCCTCTCTCTCTCTCTCTCGCTCTGCTTCTCTCTGTGTATGTGTGGGGGTTGGTGGAGTCAAAGGTGTATGTAAGCCATGATGGCCTCGCCAACCTGTGTCGGACCTTGGTGAATATGGTAATTGGTAAATATGTATACCTTGAAGAATGTAAGGTGGGATGTATGACTTTTAACTTTTCTTATCAAGATCTCGTTCATATTTTAGGATTTGAATTCTTGTCATGATAACTAAATTTAAGTTAGACTGAAGATTTTTCACTTCCCTCTTTCACCCTTTAAAGATGTGTCATGGGACTACATGATTTTGAATTGAGATAAATAAATAGAATATCAATAGATATTTTCCAGAGAAGAATGCAAAGTGAAGACAATAGTGTTAAACTTTAAGTAAATGTTAATTATTACAATTTACAAATAAATTTATATGTAATATAATTTTTCAAATCATTTTTTAATTATACACATTTTATCCATATTTGGTCCCCAATTATTGAAAACCAAGTTTTTAAAACATTCTATCTCAACCATCCATTTTAGTCAAATACATAATTTTTAAATTTTCAAACAATTTTTAACCACACATTCTCCCAAAAATATTATTCAAAACCACAATTTTCGCAAGAACTGGGGCCAAACAGATGTTTTGTATGCCAAATTTTCAATCACACATTTTATCTCAAAAACATAAATAAACAAATTTATAATTACTACATTTTTTTGGAACAAAGCAAAAATATCCCAATTTGTGTTTGGTTAAGAGTCTGTTTGTTCCTATCTATTTTTTCAACTTTTCCCTTAAATTCATTTTTAACCATACATTATATGGTATTTATAACTTTTCACACTTTTTAGTAAGGGTGGGTAAAAAATCGGAACCGATATGATCGAACTGAAAAAATCGGAACCGTATGGTTTTAAGAAAATAATATAGGAAATCGATTTTGGAACAGATTCCACTTTTAGAATTGAAACCCCGAAGTTAGAATCAAATTTTTGATCCATGTTTATTTTTTTATAATTTTAATTGGTTGTCCTAAAATTAAAAATCAAAAGAAATTGTAATTTTTTTGGGTAAAGTGAAAATGATTAAGTTCTTTTTATGAAATTTGTTACGTATCTACCTACCTCATTGTAACATTTAACTTTACACTTAGACAGAATTTCTTAGTAAATGAAAATAGAATGAAACTAACTTATTAATAAACGAAGTTGTAAATAATCACGATGGAGTTAATTAAATGTTTAAATACAAATAAAAAAATAATAATAATACATTTATAACTCATAATTTATCCCACAAGTTTATTATACAAATTTATAAATCTGTATGGTTTCTTGTCATGCTCAAAAAACCTTTCAAGCCATTTATTTCTTATTTTGATTTATGAATATCTCATATTTCATGAAGAATCCTATACTTTCTTCGGAGTGAAAGGATTTTCGAAATCCTTGATTTTGATATATTCAGTATAAGTTTATTTCAAGTTATTGGCTCACTTCCCGAGGCGATACTCCTCAATAAGACTCTCGAAAAATAATTATTATTGTAGAACCAAATTATAATCGAAATCGAACTAAAATCGAATTGTTTAGTTCTTGCGATTCAATGGAATCGAATGATTCCTTTTACAAGAACCGAAAAGTATGGTTCAATTCTGGTTCTTGAGAAACCCAACCCGAACCCCACCCCTACTTTTCAATCACTTTTCAACAATATATTCTCCAAAAAAATCAAATTTTCCTAAATTTCCTCAAGAATTACCTACACCAAATAGGCTTTAAGTTTCGATGTACGTAAATAACATATTCATAGTTGTTATTATTATTCTTCATAAACTATCTCACTTTTATTTTTTTGTGTAATGGTGATGAAATGAGAATGGTTATGAAGCTTAATTTTCATATAAATTAATTACTAAAACTTATAAATAAAACTTTTCGCAAACTTATTTTTTACTTTCACTCTCAGATACTTTGTTCCACTTACACATTACACATAATAATAACATTTGGTATAGAAATTTGAGATATAAGGCCGAAATTTGCAATCTTCAAATATACTTCTATTATTATTGAGAATAGACTAAAGGAATAACGACTCTTGTAAGAGAATTTTAAAAGAAAGTTGGTAATTCATTTTTTGAGTAATTTGATCATTCTTAATTTTTCAAAATAATACTATAAAAATATTAATTTTCCGAATTACTGGGTTTTTTTTTAAAAATGAATTAAGGTTCATCACTTTAAAAGAATGTCCCTTTTCCTGCTTTTGTTGTCCACCGATGAATGTGCTTGAAAAAGTTGTTTTCTTGTTGAGATGTTTGATATTTAAAAAAAAAAAAGGTGTAGCCCACACCCTGAGGGCCCGAACCGACCCCGCCCAAGGTCCTTGGTTCGGGAAGGTAAATCCAGGTTATGCCTCCAAGGAGCCAGGGTGGAAGGGCTTATGGTAAGCATGAGAAACGCTCAATAACTCCCGCTTGCCACAAGGCCAATTCCACCTTGCGGGGAATCGAACCAAGCACACAGCCGCGCTGAGCACTTACCACCCATCCCCTTTGCCACTTGGAGATGTGCCCTGGGGGCATGTTTGATATTTGATTGTTAAGGATATCTTCAACTATGGATAGAATACAATTTTAACTGTACAGAATATTTTGTCAAACGAATTTACAGAGTTGCGTGTGGTAATTTTGTGATTGTTAATTTAGGAGATATTATGATGTCCCAAAAAAAAATAGATTTTTGTCAAATATAATTATGCCAAAATTGTCCGTACATATAGTGTATCTCATAACTAGAATAAGAGCATCTTTAATGGGTATGTGAAAAGTAGAGGTCAACTGGGTGAGAGATAAAGATATAAATATATTATTTTAAGATTAAATTGTGAAGAGAATGTGGATGTTGAAAGTAGAAAAATAATAAAAGAAAAGAGAGATTGATACAAATTCAAAATAAATTAATAAAAAAAGAGTGGGACCAATCAATTAAAAGGTGTGATTTTGGATCATGTAAAGAAAGAAAGTGGAAAAAAATAGGAAGAAAGCGAAAGAGATATAAGAAAAATGAAATATGAGAGTGTATCTCTCTCTCATGTCGTTGATGCTATAACAAATATGAAATATGAAATTGGAGAAAAATAGGGAGAAATTGAAAGAGATATAAGAAAAATGAAATATGAGAGTGTATCTCTCTCTCACATCGTTGATGCTGTAACAAAAAGGTTGAACTGCAATCTTGACGGTCTCCATCTGTCTTGTCCTGTCTTGTTCTGGACCTTTGTGAAAGATGTAAATTGCAGATTATGACTTCAATTGTATAAGGTGAAAGACTGCTTGTACACTTACACATACTCAATGATCAAATTCATATTTCAGGATTCAAATTCTGACGCAGCAGCTTCAAGCAAAGTTGAAATTTTTTCACTTTTTCTTTTATGGAGATGTGCCTAGGGCCGTTGCTGCAATAACAACTTGCGCCCAATGTTGTTCTTTCACCACCATTGTCTTGTCCCATCAAACTGTCATTGCTAGCAATTGACCGCATATTACACCCCATGCCTTCTTGGATTCCCCTCTTATTCTTTGAGATAATTTTGTTATACGTTTTTCTCGTGATGATGGAAGATTTTAATTCCCTTATGTAGACTAATTTATTATTTGTTGGTAAAATATGTATTCAACGTATTTTTTATTAATTTTTGACTTTATAAATTAAATAAAATCAATTTTTTGTGAGTAAGTAATTTGGTGAAGTTCAAGAAAATTCGTGTGTTTCACTGGCTAACTCAATGACTTTGTGCTGAGTTAAGAAATATAATTTATTTTTTGAGTACAACAATGACTTTCCCAAATTTCGGGTCGCCAAGGAAAATATATATATATATCAATTGTGTAGAGCAATTGGCCCAACAGCGTCCCAACCCATTATCTGGCCTGTTGTCTGAACTTGGGCTTTCCTCTTCATTTTTGATCCACTGATGAGCCCACTTACACTTCTTTAACCCGGACTAAGTCGTGCTTCTCTTAATCACGCTTTTATCCTTTCTAACTGATCTTGTTACAACCGTTGATCACTTCCACATGGAGCAGTTCAGGCCGTTGGATCAATCTTGATTGATACGCTATATGAAGAGCCAAAGGTGTCCAGATTCATTACTCTGATTGGAACCATTCATTCTCTCTTTTTCTGAACTCTCTTGAACTCTCTCTCTCTCTTCGCCTCTTCTGATTGTGGCGATTTCACTTTCTTACGCTTTGTTCTTCAGTAGAATTTTGTAGTTTTCTTCTGAAACTGTTAAGAAGTGCCCTTGTGTTCTTGTAAACACAATTTGTTTCTGTTTTGAGAGTTTTTGTTGAATATTTGTACGCGATTTACATATTTTGGTATTTAGGGTTCTCTGTAAATTTCTTGAATTTTATTCAAACTTTTATACAATTCTTTTAAAGGTGTTTGTAAATCAATAATATTTCTCAGTTTTTGGTTTGGTTTACACTCGATTTCTCTACAGTGGTATCAGAGCCTTAGGGTTTTCTGATTTGGGAAAATTTTTAGGGTTTTTTTCGTTTGGGTCTCAGGGATCTTTGTTTTTCTTTTGAAACTTCAAAAACTTTGTGTTAAAACCCTAGATCCTAAGACTCGGGGTTGATTTCTGAAACCTTTGAGTTCTTTTGTGTGGATCTGTATATTTGGCTACGGATCTTGTGGTAACTTGGCATCTTGGTTATTGATCTTGAAATATCTGAAGTCAGATCTGATTTTGCTTGGAAATTTCAAAAGGAAATTCTGAAAAAACGCTGCAATCAGGTGATATCTTGAAATTCCTTAGGGTTTTCTTAATAACTTTGTTTTTCCTTTCTTTTTCCCTCCGTTGAAGCCCTCTTGGACCCTTTTACTCACCTTTGTCCAGGATTCCTTTTGAGAATCCGGGAATCTAAGGGAGTTCTTGGCCGACCCAAGTTGGGTTGAGGGAAAGAAAGTTATAATCTCTGATTCTTGCACTTAGTTTCGGTTACTACTGTATAATTTGATATCTGCAGTACTAATCTTGTGCCTTGTGTTGTATTCTGCACAAATTGAAATTTGTAAAATCCTGCTTTCTACTTGGTTGCATAATATTGCCTACTTTGTGTTATTCCTGCACTTTGTTGTATATTTGTTGATCCCCATATCTGCCTTAATCATGAACACTGCTAAGGTAGAAGTAGAAATATGGAATGGGAAGGGGGACTTTAGTTTATGGAGACAGAAAATTAAAGCCCTATTACTTCAATTAAAATGTGCTAGAGCCATTGATGAAACCTATCCTGAAAACATGACTGAGGAAAGAAGAACTGAATTAGATGAATTAGCCTGGAGTACCCTGTTCCTTCACCTTTCTGATACTGTGATTAGGAAAGTAGGGGATACTAAAACTGCTACAGACCTATGGGATAAACTTGAAGAACTTTTCCTTACTGTTTCATTACCAAACAAATGTTTTCTATGGAAACAATTTTGTAGCTTTAAGTTTGATCCTACCTTAGGTGCTGAAGAAAAAATAGACAGGTTTAATAGGATAACTCAGGATCTTCTAAATGCAGGAGAAAAAACCACTGAAGACCAAAAGGTTGTGTGTTTGCTAAATGGCATGGGAGATAAATATAAGGACATCAGAAATGCTTTTGAGTATGGAGGGCAAAAATTATCTGTCGAAATAGTATACACATCTCTTAAGAATAAGGAACTGCAATCTAGGTCTGAGCACAAAGAGGCCTATAATGTTGAGTCCACTTCATATAGGGGTAGAAACTCACTTAGAGGAAATTTAAGACCCTGGACCCAAAATAAAAACAATTCTAGACAGGCTAAAGAATATCAAAATAGAAATTTCATACCTAACAAACCTAGGGATAAGAAGTATGATCATAAAAGTTTTAATCAAAACGGGTTTAAACTAAAAGGTATGATAATAAAATTGATAAGAAGCCTGATGAAACTAGAAAATGTTTTTACTGTGGAAAAATAGGTCACTTAGTTGAAAAGTGCTTTAAGAAGATAAGAGATGATGCTAGAAATAAACATCAGGAACCAGCAGACATCCAAAACAATAGTGGAGAAGTTTATGTCACAACCACTTCCAATTTGAAAGATGAATGGATCTTAGACTCAGGTTGTACTTTCCATATGTGCCCTTATAGGGATTTATTTGATACCTTCTCTGTGCATACTTCTGGTTCTGTGAAACTAGGAAATGATGTATCCTGTGACATAAAAGGAATAGGTACTGTGACCTTAAAACTTGCTGATAATAACAATCTGACCTTGAATCAGACTAGATATGTCCCTGATTTAAGAAGAAACCTAATATCTTTAGGTGTTTTAGATGATGAGGGTTATGAAATAAGACTCAGCAGTGGATACATAAATATTTTGAAAAATAATTTGTTATGTTTGAGCACAGTTAAGACTAATGGCATTTATATTTTGTCTGTGAAATATTCTCTTCCTACTTCTCTGACTATTGAAACTGTTGATGTCAATCTGTCTGATTTGTGGCATAAAAGATTAGGCCATGTAGGAGAAAAATGACTTAAAAGGTTAGAGAAAAATGGATTTTTTGGAAAGAATATTTTTCAGAAACTTAGCCCCTGTTCTCTTTGCTGTTTTGAGGTCGCTTTCTGTTTTTATTTTCGAAAACGCTAAAAACGCGTTCTCTTTGCCATTTTCGAAAACGCATTTTGGAAAACAAAAAAAAAAATTTGTACACAAAACGGAAAACGACCGAAACATCGTTTTGGGCGTTTTGTGTGTATTTCGACAAAAAATGTCCAAAACGCGGAAAACGCGTTTTGGGATTTTTTTTTTTTTTTTTATATAGAATTATCTTAACTTAGAACTAAGCTTAATATAAAGTTTTTATTTTTTTTATTTTTTATTATTTTTTTTAGAATTATCCTAGCTTGGAACTAAGCCTAAATAAAGATTTTTTTTTTTTTTTTTTTTTTTTTTTTTGAGAATTATCCTAACTTGGACCTTAGTTTAAATAAAGTTTTATTGAATTCAATATCAACATTACAAAAAAAAATTAAATGAGAATTCTTGTTGTTATATTTCAAAAAATGCAATGATAAATGGACTCTAGTGGTTTTGAAAGAACTTGCATTTTCTGGATTTTAATAGAAGTAGAGCTTTCTCAAGTCCCGAACCTGACCAAGCTGTGTTAATATAGACTCTTAATGCTCACATTAGTGTGTTGCATGTAACCATATTTTTAGTGTATTGTGAAAGAAAATTTGAGTTGGAGTTAGTAGTATTCTGCAAGCAAATTAATTAAAAATAATTTAAATAGTGTTCTGCAAAATTTCAAACAGAACGTGTTTTCCAGCTTTTCATTTTCAAAAACAGTTTTCAGAAATGACAAACCAAACGCGTTTTCAGCAAATTTGAAAACAAAAATGAAAACACAAAATACAAAACATTTTCGAAAATGAAAATACAAAATAAAATACAAACAGAACGCCACCTTAGTTTTTGTGAAGAATGTGTTTTGGGAAAACAACAAACTTCTTCATTTGGCAAAGCTGTTCATAAATCCAAGGTAATTCTTGAATATTTGCATGCAGACCTTTGGGGTCCTGCCCCTGTTAGCACTGTTTCTGGTTTTAGATACTTCTTGTTGATTGTTGATGACTATTCCAGAAAGTCTTGGGTTTATTTGTTAAAAACCAAAGACCAAACTGTTACTATTTTCAAAAATTTCATTACCTTGGTTGAAAATTTGAAAAACAAAAGGGTTAAAGTGATCAGAACTGACAATGGTTTGGAGTTCTGTAATTTTGAATTTGATGATTTTTGTAAAAATCAAGGCATACTTAGACATATGACTGTTTCATACAGTCCACAACAAAATGGGGTTGCAGAAAGGATGAACAGGACCTTGTTAGAAAGAACAAGGTGTATGTTAATCCAATCAAATTTGCCAAAAATATTTTGGGGGGAAGTAGTTAAAACTGCATGCTTTCTTATTAATATGTGTCCTTCCAGTTAGGGGTGGGCGTGGGTTGGGTTGGGTCGATTTTTTGTCCAATCCGAACCCAACCCACTATGGTCGGGTTGATAAAAAATCAACCCAACCCAACCCAAATATGAATTCAAACCCAACCCAATCAAGTTTCGATCGGGTTGGGTTGGGTGGTTTGGACTTTGGTCCAATTAAATAAAATTCTTAGAAAATTAAAAAATTATGCCCATAAATCAACTATTAACTCAAATAAATTATGTACAATACAATAAGCTCAAATATAATAAATTAAATATTTGCTAATAAAACTAAAATATGTTCAAATTATATTTGAGTTTCATCCAAGTTAAAAATGGATTTAAGATTCTTGAAATTTAAATAGTCTTATATTTTTAAAATTTTGCTTGGGTTGGGTTGGGTCGGGTTGGGTTGGGTTGGGCGGTTTTAGCGGGTTGGGCGGGTTGATGTCCACCCCTACTTCCAGTGCTGTGAACTTCAGCATTCCAGATCAAATCTGGAATGATGCAGTTCCAGATTATTCTGTTTTGAAAATTTTTGGTTGTTCTGCCTATGCTCATCAGGTTCAGTCCAAACTTGAACCAAGAACTTTAAAATGTGTTTTTGTTGGTTATGGGGAAGGGGTTAAAGGTTATAGACTTTGGGTCAAAGAACAAAGTGGATTCAAAGTTATTTTAAGCAGGTCTGTTATTTTTAATGAAAAGATTTTTCCTTGCAAGTTTGAAAAGAATGAAAATCCACTTTGTGAAAATGATTTTTTGATAACTGAAGTAAGCTTTGATGATTCTTACTTTCAGCCTATGCAGCCCCAACATTTGCATAATAATGTGCCTGCATCACCTGTACCCACTTCTCCCACATTGCCTGGACATAATGAACTTGTTTTAGATAATTATCAATTAGCCAGAGATAGGACTAGAAGAGAAATTAGACCCCCTGTTAGATTTGATGATTATGAATCTTATTCTGCTTCTGTTTTGTCTAATTTCTTGGATCCTGAACCTGCTTCATTTGAAGAAGCTATGGAATCAAAAGATAAAAATTTGTGGATTGCTGCCATGAAAGAAGAAATGAATTCCCTAATTAAGAATGAGACTTGGACTTTGGTAGAAAGACCCCCTAACAAGAAACTAATTGATTGCAAATGGATATATAAAATAAAAGATGGGGATTCTGAAGGGGGCAAACCTAGATATAAGGCTAGGTTAGTTGCTAAAGGGTTTTCTCAAAAAGAAGGCATAGACTATACTGAAATATTTTCTCCTGTTGTGAAATATACTTCTATTAGAATTCTGTTTGCCTTAGTTGCTCAAAATGATTTGGAACTTGAGCAAATTGATGTGAAAACTGCATTTTTGTATGGAATGCTTGATGAAACCATTTATATGTCTCAACCAAAAGGTTTTGAACAGAAATCCAAAACTGATCTGGTGTGTTTGCTTCAGAAATCCCTTTATGGTCTGAAACAAGCACCTAGACAATGGTACAAAAGATTTGATAATTTCATTCAAAGCCTAAAATTTCAGAAAAGTTCATATGACTCATGTTTTTACTTTAAAAATGATTTTTCTGATCCTATGTATCTTCTTCTGTATGTGGATGATATGCTTATAGCTGGTAAAGACCTGCAGGCTATTTCCAGTCTTAAACAAAATTTAAAAACTGAATTTGAAATGAAAGACCTAGGACCAGCTAGGAAAATTCTTGGTATTGATGTTTTTAGAAATAAATCTGCAGGGAAAATTTTTTTGAATCAAAAGAATTACATTGAAAAGATTTTGAAAAAATTTTCTCTATTTGATTCTAAATCAGTTTCACTTCCACTGCATGCTCATTTTAAGCTTTCTAGTGATCAATGTCCTAAAACTGCAGAAGAGTTTCATAGAATGAAAAATGTTCCTTATTCAAATGTTGTAGGATCTGTTATGTACTTAATGGTCTCAACCAGACCAGACATAGCTTTCTCTGTCAGTGTTTTAAGTAGATTTATGAGTAATCCAGGAGAACCCCATTGGGAAGCTCTTAAATCTTTATTGAAATATTTGAAAGGAACCTTGAATTTGAGTCTTATGTTTTCAAAATCCAAAACTGCTTTTGAACTTAAAGGATTTGTAGACTCTGACTTTGCTGGCAATATTGACAACAGAAAGTCTACATCTGCCTATTTTTTCACTCTTAATTCAGCTTGCATCAGTTGGAAAGCACAACTTCAGAAATTAGTTGCACTTTCCTCAACTGAAGCAGAGTATATCTCAGCCACTGATGCAGTTAAAGAATGCATGTGGCTGAGGGGTTTACTTTCTGAAATTGGTTGTTTGAACAAACCTGAAATAGAAATTTGTACTGATAGCCAGAGTGCTTTATATCTTTCTAAAAATCCTGTGTTTCATAATGGGTCCAAACATATAGATGTCAAATTTCATTTCATAAGAGACATCATTGAAAAAGGTTTTGTAAAATTGATTAAGATTCCAACTCAGTTAAATCCAGCAGATGCTGGAACCAAAATCATACCTATTTCTAAATTTAAGGATGCTCTGAATTTCCTTAACATTTTGGAGTTTGATACTGCTTTACTGTACTATTGCAGGGAACTAAGTGTTTGGAAGTATAGCTTGTAGATACTGAAGATCTTCAGGTCATATCAAAGGAACTGAAAGAGGACATAGCTGCTATCTGAACCAATTGAGGGGAAGATTTGTAGAGCAATTGGCCCAACAGCGTCCCAGCCCATTATCTGGCCTGTTGTCTGAACTTGGGCTTTCCTCTTCATTTTTGATCCACTGATGAGCCCACTTACACTTCTTTAACCCGGACTAAGTCGTACTTCTCTTAATCACGCTTTTATCCTTTCTAACTGATCTTGTTACAACCGTTGATCACTTCCACATGGAGCAGTTCAGGCCGTCAGATCAATCTTGATTGATACGCTATATGAAGAGCCAAAGGTGTCCAGATTCATTACTCTGATTGGAACCATTCATTCTCTCTTTTTCTGAACTCTCTTGAACTCTCTCTCTCTCTCTCTTCGCCTCTTCTGATTGTGGCGATTTCACTTTCTTACGCTTTGTTCTTCAGTAGAATTTTGTAGTTTTCTTCTGAAACTGTTAAGAAGTGCCTTTGTGTTCTTGTAAACACAATTTGTTTCTGTTTTGAGAGTTTTTGTTGAATATTTGTACGCGATTTACATATTTTGGTATTTAGGGTTCTCTGTAAATTTCTTGAATTTTATTCAAACTTTTATACAATTCTTGTAAAGGTGTTTGTAAATCAATAATATTTCTTAGTTTTTGGTTTGGTTTACACTCGATTTATCTACAAATTGGATAATTTGCTTGCTATACAAAGTAATATATGAGTTGGGAGTAGGAGTAGGAGTAGGTGGTATTATATATCTGTTTGATGACATTGTAGTTGTTTATAAACTAATTTATTTATGATTTTGAGGTAAAGTGTGTGGTTGAAAAGTGAAAAGAGAAAATTTTAATGGTTAAAAAGTGATTTGGGAAATTGTGTGGTTTATAAATCGATTTATAAACCGTTTACCAAATTCACAGTGCGACTCTCGTCAATTTAAATTATTTTATTTATGTTTTTTCGGTAAAATGTGTGATTAAAAAGTGAAGAAAGAAAATATTTATAATTTAAGAAAATGTATTATTTATAAATTGTTATTATTACGTTAAAGAATAAAGGGTAGTTGAAAATCAAATAGCTTTGATATTTCACGTGCGATTGCTTTCACCACTAGATGTATGGAGAAGAACATTGGCAACGCGAAAACCTTGGAACCATGTCCAATGGTAAAATAAAATCAGTTTGGAAGGGCTGTGTGCGACCTAATAGCATCCCTGATGTACTTTATGAATTGGAATTGACGTGACAATGAACTAAACGGACTTTTAGAGAACGTGAGTAAGCAAACGAAGAAGTTTAAAATTTTCTCTTCAATGTTTCCTTCTACATTAAACAATTTTGATTGTGTGATATTTTTTAAAAATTTTAAATTAATAACTCATTCGAAAAATAATTAAAATAATCTTAAATTTTTCGTTATTATAAAATATAAATGTTGTTTTCTTTGATTAATATTTTTATATAATTTTATTTAGCTACAATTTTTTGTTGATAAATTAAATTTATTAAAAATGCATATATATTTCATTAAATTATTAATCTTTAAAACAATGTTTATTGATATATTCAATCTTTTTAAGTTATAAAACTAAGTTTGTTCCATTTTTTGGACGTCCCAATTTTGAAAACAAACTCCCAATTTTTGAACTCCAACTTTTTTTTTTTAATGAACTTCCAGATTTAATGTTATTTTATTATTGTTAAAATAATTATAAAATAAAAAACAAACTCCCAATTTTGAACTCAAGATTTAACGTCTTTTATTATAGTTAAAATAATTATAAAATTAAATAAAATGTTAAGCTATCAAGTCCCGCGGATCGTCTAAATTTAGACATAACATCTCACATTGTCTATTTTTTTCAAGTCACGTCAGCTTAACATTGTAATTCATGGAGTGCATTGGAGAAACATTTTTAATCGATTTCGTCTATTTGTTGACTTGTCACGTCTTTTCTACTCTAATGATCCAACTAGGTCGACTGTAATCCTTTGCTCAATGAACTCATGGTCGAAGGAACAAATTACGAACCTATTGCTTTAAGATGACAATAAGCCCATGCTCGATAACTTTGTTTATAAATACTAGTGTAAGTCAGAGACGGTCCTGAGGGTGTGTAGGTGGTGCAACCACGTAGGGCCTTAGAAAAATACTCAAATGTGAAGAACTGCAAGCCAACCATCGTGTTCTCTTCAAGGAAATGAGCTTAGGAGTAGAAATTAATTTTCTTTGGGTTCAATTGTGTGGAAAATATAAAACTTATAGTCAATAGATACCCTTAGAAATTAACATAAACAATAACGAAATGCAGTTTGAACTAAGAATCAAGAAAAGTTATCATCTGTTGTAAAACTATCAAAATCTAACAAATAAAAGAGAGAAAGAAAAGGAGAGAATGAGAGAGAACTTCTCATTAGGTGTGTTCATAATGAAATGAAATGACTCCTATTTATAGGAGTGAATAATGGTACAATCGTAATATGCAAAGTTTACAGGGGTTTAATTGTAATTGGTCATTCACATATTTTATATTATTTATAACACTCCCCCTTGAATGACCTATTCCGAAATTGTCTGCCTCGTTAAAACATTACTAAGAAAATTCAGTGGGATAAAACTTGAGCGAAGGAAAAAGAGTACAGAAGCTCCCCCTGATGTTGGCCATGGTGAATCATTGAGTCTAATGTTCGAATAGAACAAATCATGTACTGAATCTTGAACTGCATCATTAAAATCTTGTCAGTAAAACTCAATGGGATAAAATCTGAACCAAGGAAAAAAAGTACAGCCGCTGCCTCGTTAAAACATTGTCAGGAAAACTTAGTAGGACAAAACCTGGACGAAGGAAAAATGGTACAACATAATTCTCCCCCTGAATTGTGCAATCGAGGATTCATGAACTTCTCGAACATTGATATCATCTTTCGTTTGGAATATATAAAAATCTCCTTGTATAGCTGATATCATAACATTCTTCATAAGATGTGTATGATTTTCTTCATTTGTTGATATCATTACAGTATAACAATGTGTTGCTGAATTATAGCTTGACGATAGCTATGATAATGCCTCAAAAACCTTGCTAGAAAAAGTTTGTGGGACAAAACCTCAGCGAAGGGAAAAGAGTACATTATTCTCATATCAATACTCCTCAACTGCTACCTCATTAAAAACCTTGCTAGGAAAACCATGTGGGATAAAACATCAGCTAAGGGAAAAAGAGTGCAATGCGTATTTATTCCTTTCATGGAATATCACAAGTATATTGATGCAATCACGAATCTTTTCATCAAACATATCATTTATGATGAGCTTTATATAAATCGTTCATAACTCATTTATGATGTCATAACATGCTATATTAAGCAATGTTGTACTAATTTATCGATTGCATCTTTCACTTCTGGTGAATAATGAAATTTAGAATTCACTTCTGGTGAATAATCAAATCTAGAATTCACTTCTGGTGAATAATTAAACATATTCATTTTCATATTCACTTCTAGTGAATAATCAATTTCCCAGATGTCATAAATAGTACACTCCAATTTCACTTTTAACATATTATATCATGGGGTCATTTATAGTGATACTAATTTGGGTATATTGAATCTTTCATTGATTATACATGTATGTTCTTGCATCTCATAAACCACAATTTCTGATTTGTATAATCAATCGTTGAAATATTTATCAATTTCGACATATAATCTACAATCATTTTACTTGAAATCCCAACGTACCGCGATCAACTGGTACATCAAAGAATACTCTCAAAGTACCGAGATGAGAATCATACATTTTGATCTCACTTATTGGTATATTAAAGAGCTCAAGCTAGTGATTTAGACTATAGTCTATCCACCATATGTCATGCCAGTTCTATGAAAAATTTCGCGCTCAACGAGTCGTCTTTTACGACTGTGTAATATTTTTCATTTGTACAGATAATTACTGGCTTTACACATTTAAGCATTTGGACTTCAGGTCCTTGAACAATAATCCCTACGTTGGGGTTTTATACTTGGCCAAAGTATTATAATTTCATCAACCTCATTTTCATAAGAGGGTTGTTTATGTATGTAGTTGACTTATTTATCGATTTCATTTCATCTCAATTTAACATAGAGTGATCTCTTTATATGTTTTATCATCAGGTACCTAAGTCTTTTACATTTAATTATATCCCTTTTACTCACCATGAGTATTTAGCCTTAAAGGGATCATCTCAATCATTCAAGAGATATTTATTTTTAGAATCGATAGTCATTATGCTTCAGGCATAATTACGCTTCAGGCGTGATTTCCCCATAATGTTCACAAATATTATATTATATCAATCGGCTAAAATGCCATAACACATGTCATCCTCTTAGGGATATAATCTCAATTATATTTATAAGTGCGCTTAGGTGGATTGTATACATATCGCACTTTTACAAATCATAAAGCTTCTTGAGTTAATCCCTGTTTGACATAGAATATTGTTGTATGATAAACAATTTCTGAATAATTTATTCTCATATAAAATAATTTGAAACTTTTGATAATCTTACCGTTTATTATAGAACTTCTGGTTCAATACGGTTTTATTTCATTTCTATGCATAAATATTTGGTTCAATACAATATCGCTGAACTTCTGATTCAATACAATGTATATTTCACTTATGAACTTATGGTTCATACTTTATACATGGTTCACTTTTACGTATGAACTTCTGGTTCAATACAATATTTACTTGTTCGAGTTTTTAAATCAGTATACCTTGATTTATTATATCTAAAAAAGATGATTAGACAGAAATCTCAGTAAAATGATCATTGTCCCCTTCTTTTGATTACAAATATTTTCCCCTTTTTCTTGGTGGAATCAATGATACGCGAAACTAACGCTCTTTTACGCGTTAAATAACGCATTTAAATATATCACTTTGGGAGAAGATCGGATCCATCAAAATGGATGTTATATTATCAAATATTCGCAAATACTACTCAAATCTTCCGATAAATGTTTTGAAAAAGATTTACCGAGTTCGACTCGAAAGATTGAGGCTCCTGATGGATCAAGGTATTCCAGAAGATGTTCATTGGTTGATCGAAGCAAAAGTTCGTTTAGCTGGTGAATTACCAGATTCATTTTCTAAGCACGTGTCTGGCTTAGGTAAGAGTACTTTTGCAAAGAAGTGAAAGCAAAAAGATTAAAAGGTTGTTACAAATATGCTCGATGGACATGTAATACCCGTTATAAGTCAATAGGATATTCATCCATAAATTGAGATGATAAGATAGACTTCATTAAGGGTGGACTGAGTAAGGAGTCATTGGATGATATCCGATTGACTCTTGAGATGCACCCTAGTGGGTATGTGCAGCGTGAGCTACTATCTTTATAGGCTTAATTCATCAGTGATAAAGACCGTTATAGTCTCAAAAATATAATAGCAAAATATCTTGTTTGCCAGGCTGTTATAAACAATGATGTTTTGGCTATTCAACATTGATACAAGGTAAATCGGTATAGTGTATATGTTTTAACAAAGTATTTTGTATTTTCATTTTTTCGCATATTAACGATGGTATCTGAGGGATCACCGAAAGACTATTCATTATGGAGCAAAATATATGCTGTCAGAGACAAGATCAAAAAGTGGTGTCATTTAGTCAAAAGTAAATAGTAACTTTTTCAAAAGAAGAACAGTAAATAGTGAATATTTTCAAGTTTAAAACGTCAGATAATTTCGCAGTTTAAAGCATCCCAAAATAACAATTTCTTGTAAGTTTTCCTTCCTTTTATTCTTAAAAGATAGAGGGATCAAAATTTCGACAGATCAAAACTATCTGTGTATTTTGTGGATCAAAAATCGAGAGAGGCTTTGAGTATCTAGAAGCTTCAGTGCTTCTAGGGAAGAAGTTGAGAGAGAGAGAGAGAGGTATCAATCTAGTATATGAAGGGGGTAGCAGTGGATTGATGGGTTGTGTTTCACAATCCGCTCAAGCAGAAAAAGCAAGAGTGATAAGTGTTATACACGTTCCTTTAGCTAATGTCGCAGGCAAAACACGAGGGCATGAAATACAGACGTTATCTATCCATGAACGCATAACTTGCATGTTAATGGTTCTGATGCCTTCATTGTCATGCCTAGAGGTTTGGTGATTTAGAGGAAATATTTAATATTATCTCATGGCTCAGCTGGGTCTCCATACAAAGCCTATTGGGATTTTGAATGTTAACAACTTCTTTGATGATTTACTAACATTTCTTAATTATGTTGTGGAACAGGGATTCATCTCTCCATTTTCTAGGAGAATCCTTATTTCTGCTCCCACTATCGATGAACTGCTGGAAAAGTTACAATCATATGTTCCAATACAAGATCCAGCAGGAATTAAGATAGATTGGTCGCAAGGAAGGGGTACCAAGCGAAAATTGAGTCCGATTAATGTAAATTTATCCTTGTGAATCTCAAAATATTGTGGGTGGTAGAGTATGGGGTATTCTTATTCTTGAGACACACCTCTAATGTTGATGAGTATTTGAACTTAATCTTGTGAACTTCAAAAGGATTAGGAGTGGTGGAGTACGGAGCATTCTTACTCTTGAGACACATAAAAAAAGATTAGGGGTGGTAGAGTACGGGGTATTATTACTCTTGATACACACCTCTACTTTTGAGGATCATAAATGTTTCCCCTTTTGTATTTTGCATGTATGACTCGTTTATACTTCTTCAGGAGCAATAATAATAATATTATTTCAGTATGTTTAGATGATAATATTTACTTCTTCTGAAGTAAATATGTACTTCTTCTGGAGTACATAAGTGCTTGTGCAAGAAATTTGATCAAAACTGCTTATCATAATCATATAACATTTATCTCATAATGCTAATGAGATTATTTTCGTATTAGCCATATCCATGCTATCATGTGATATTATCTTATCATACATCAACATTTTTCTTGTTGAATAATTTATTTTCATCAATCCTTTCAGAAATAGGTATTGGTAACTTCTGGTACCATTAGATAAAATATTTTCATTAAAATCCAACAATCTTTTGGTAATGGTAACTTCTTGTACCATTTGTTGAAATATCAAATAATAACAATATTATCAAATTTATATGAGTAGAGATATTTAAAATCAGTAGAACCAACCATATAGGTGGTAACAATATAAAGAAATAATTACATTTCATAAATGAGCAAGTCATATCTCCAAATCCAGTCAAAGTATTTATAATAGTCCAGGTCGTTACAATAATGAGTTATACTCAACACATCACGACATGAAAATTATTATGTTACTTGTACCTTGTTCTAAATCTTTTAATTTATCACAGAGTAGTGTTAAATGTTTTAGAATATATATTATATTATCATTTATCATCATATCAGTAATCATGATTAATCAAATTCGTTAAATCACGATAAATATACGTTAACATATCATCAAGGACAAAATCGTTCATATTTTAATATATTGATCATATGAGTAAATTGAAACCGTCAATAGGTTTGAAATTTAATTTAGAACAAACTTACTTTTAGTCCGAAGTTCAAAATCTCGCCGGAATTGCTTCAAAAATAGTTTTTACAAAGTCGTCACGTTCGACCACCGAAAAATGTACAAAACTGCACCAAACAGAAAAGTAAGACCATAGAAAAATCAAGAACGTCGATATGAACAAAATGCCTTTTGACGCATCGCTGGAACATCTTCCACGCGCCCTCATGCGCCGAGTGGATGTCTGCGCGTGGGCGTCACGCGCCGTTGCGCCGTGTTGGCGCCGTCGACACGTGCCGGTGCCGGAGATTCGTCTCGCCGCCGTGGTTTCAGATCTGGTCTTCGATCGTTGATTGGATGTATAGTTTTTCGTAGATCAGCTTTGGAAGTTTCGAATTTTTCAATTTTTCCAACTTTCCTTTTTGCACAACATTGCGACCACGTTTCTTTCCTCGTATGGAACTTTTTGAATCATACAAAGTTTTCATCTTTCTTGATATTTTCAGATCTACAATATATGAGTTATTTTCTAAGATCAAAAGTGTTTAATTTGGGAAAGGAAAACATTGATTAATAATAATCAGGTTTCTGATACAGAGGTTCATCATTTAGATGCAACTGTAGAGCATACTTCCATCATATTACTCAATTGGTTAGAGACTCGTGCTGATAATGTGTTGTGAAATTATCAAAATCTAACAAATAAAAGAGAGATAGAAAAGGAGAGAATGAGAGAGAACTTCTCATTAGGTGTGTTCATAATGAAATAAAATTGACTCCTATTTTTATGAGTGAACAATGACACAATTGTAATATGTAAAGTTTACAGGGGTATAATGGTAATTGGTCATTCACATATTTTATATTATTTATAACACCATCTTTATTATTATGTCAATATTGGTATGACAAAAAACTGTAATAAAGCAACTAACGAAGGGGACATACAACATTCTCAAAACCTTCATTGCTCAACAAAAACCATATAGATTATCAAGCAGAAAGTCTGGCCACAATTTACAAAAACATAAGGCTGCATTCTCTTTGCCTTTTTTTATTTTCTGTTTTCGAAAATGCGTTCTATTACACTATTTTTAAAAATGAAAACGAAAAATAGAAAACAAATTTTGTAAAGAAAATCGAAAAACGCAGTTTTGACGTTTTCCTCATTTTCTTTACAAATTCGAAAACGCGATTTTACTCTCTTTTCTTTTCTTTTTTTATTCAACCAAAACCACATTTTTTTTCCTTTTTAGCAATTATCATTTCTAATATTATTTATAACTAAAATTTATTTCTAGTAACTCAAAAAAATTATTTCTAGTATTATTTACAAATTATCATTTCTAGTATTATTTATAGCTCAATTTTGTCTTTTACAAATTATCATTTCTAGTATTATTTATAACTAACTTTTATTTTCACAAAACTCTCGAAGTTAACTGGAAGAGTTGTATCAGACGAAGAACTTGTCAAATCGCTTGTATTTGAAGGAACAGTTTCATTCGTTGAGAATGAGCGCAGGTACAAAAATCTCCGATCATCTTAGTGTTCTTAACGGGATTGTTTCTGAATTTGAATCTATTGGAGTCAAAGTTGAAGACGAGGATAAAGCGTTGAGGCTCATCTAGTCTCTTCCATCCACGTTTGAGCACATCAAGCCGATTTTAATGTACGGGAAGGAAACGGTGGACTTTGCAGAAGTTACAAGTAAGTTGATCTTTGAAGAACGGAGATTAGGTGGAGGCGATAATTCATCTGGAAATAATTTGCTTGTTACTGAAAAGTGGAAGAGGTGTAACTCCATGAAGAAGAATGTTGTATGTTGGAACTGTGGACAATCCGGTCACGTAAGAAGAAACTGTCCAAAAGGTGAAGCAGACTCGGCTGACTGCTCGAAGGTGGACAATGCGATTCTCTTGGTGGAGAGTGGTGATGATGTACTATAAGTAGGATGTGACATCCTCATGGCATGATGTCAGTTGTCATGATAGAGGATGCGTTCTTACTGGCAGGGGCATGTGTTTGCACAAAGCTTTGATTTAATTTGGATGTAAGGTGTGTGGTTGAATTAATGTCGATGGCTGATGAGCTCCTATGAAAAATCAAACAATAGGAGTTGCACCATAATTTTTCAGCAATTTTGTTTCGACATGAGCCAATGAAAAGCTCGGAGTTCATTGAAAATTCTTAATGGTTATATTCATATGATGGAGTATGGGATCGTCAAAGTGGAAAAAGCTTGTCTGTTTACCCAATGATTAATTTTTGAATATTTTGGCTCGGGTGAATTTGTATCAAGGTGGAGATTGTTGGGATATTTGACTCAAATTAAGAATGAGAATATCTTGGACAATTGATTTCCCTATTAAAGTGGTTAACTTGGAGACGAAGTTAACGATGAAAAGGAAAATTTAAAACTTTATTTTGGTATTCTATTTCAATAAGGAAACTTACTTGAACACGAATTCTACATATTCTAGGTGTTTTTTTACCTATAAATATGTGTGTTAGGGAGTCATAATATTGTGAATCTTATGTGAGACTAATTAGAGAGAATTGGAGAGCTTTATCTTTGTAATCTTGTGAATTCTTTGTGGGATAATTCAAAGGGTAGAAACTTGGGTTAGATAGAAGTTCATTATTAGTATTTTCTATGTAGTCTATGAGATTGGGTTGGTGAGTGAAATTTCATATAATTGTAATAATTTATTATATAGTGAAAGACTTTGGTGATCCGAAAAATTTTGCGTCGTTGTTATTTATTTTTTTGTTTCTCAATTATTTCTTGAACATAAAAAAGATTATGTGAATTAAAGAAGAGAGAATTAACGTGTAATTCCCAACACCAACCTCGGTCCAATAAATACTAGACCAAGTTGCATGACCTGATTTGCTAGCTGGATGCTTTATAGAATATTTCATATTTTTTATTAGTTAAATATAAATAAAACAAAACTGCAAGATTAAGACGTGGAGTAAAGTGTTCAATATATAGTTCCATATGGCATAATTCACTAAGAAATGATTTGGAAGCTTCGGCTTATCACCAAATACTGAGTCATATCATCGAGCCTTCTTGAATTACCCACAACATCATGTTTTTTTGATTTGGTGGAAGAGAAAATTCTTGATTAACTCTAGAACCCCATGGCCGCTAAGTATATATCTTTGTTAATGCTGTAACGGAGTTATCTATTCTACTTGCTCTATTTTATCACATTGGATGTCACCTCCATATTGGGGGTGGGATCGCTCATTATGAGGTTGGTCCCACATCCATCCATATGAGAGGGAGCACCTAGTATGGTAGAATGAGGTGAATAAAGTAGAATATTCTAATTTACGTATGCCCTTGGCTGCAAACCTCAGTGCAAATGCAAGAAGGCTGATCATAATTTCAATTTTGGACGAAGATGGGGATTTCTTTATAATTTTAGTTTTGGGGGGCAAAATTATTAAATGGGTCCTCAATCTTAAATTTTGGACAAAAATTAACTCGAGTAACCATTGTCTAAACTCTTTGTAACTTGAGTACTGACAATTCTTAAACTTTCATGTTATTTCAGTGACTGTTTGTGAAATTAATCCACTATATGTGTCACACGAATATGTAAAACATGGAATCGTTAACAAAAACTAATTCGTAAATAAAGATATTTTGCATTGTAATTTAAAAAAATTATTAACTATAATTATCTATTTTACGGAAAATTCGTGGAAAGTCAGCTAACAGTTCTTCAGTTTGTATTCCAAATTGGGCCAATTACACTAATTACCACTTATGTTTGGGCAAAATTTCAAATCTACCATTAATGTTCAAAACTTACCCAAACTACCACTCATGTTTCCATTACATACTCAAATTACCACTCAGTGCAAGAACAACAATTTTTAAAGATAAGGATTGAAAGTGTAATTTTGATCCCAAAAGAAATTGCAATGGAGGCCCCCGTCACCACCACCTCTCCGGCCAAAACCATCCCCACCGCCTCTCCAGCCGCCACAGGATGGTTGAAAACAGATTTTTTGTGCACAATGCCTCACCTGAGCTTCAATAGAACTTCAACAAATCACAAATTAATGGTGCGGTTTTTGTGCACAATGTCATGACCCTCACAGAATCAGAGGCATATTTGTTAGCTTTCATCTCCCAATTCTAAAATCATTCTCAAAACTATTGTATCAATTTCTTTAAAGATGTTGCAGCCCCTCCAAAATATGCGATTTGCTCCACCAAAAATCTGGTGCAAAATTGCACCGAAATGGGTGCGATTTTGCACCAAAATTCCTGTGCGGATGTCACCAGAAATCTGGTGCAAAATCGCACACATTCCAGTGCGTTTTTGCACCAGATTTTCGACGATTTTGCAATAAATTTTCTCTAATTTTTCCCCAAACAAGAGGAGGGCAGGATGGGGGTGGCGGCGGCAAAGGCTGGAGAGGCGTTGGTGTTGGTTGTGGCCTGAGAGGTGGTGGTGATGGGGACCTCCAGTGCAATTTTCTTTTGGGGTCAAAGTTATACTTTGGGTCCTTATCTTTGAAAAATGGTTGTTCTTGCACAAAGTGGTATTTTAAGTAATCGAAACATGAGTGGTAGTTTGAGTAAGTTTTTAACATTAGTGGTAGATTTGAAATTTTGCTCAAACATAAGTAGTATTTGGTGTAATTGACCCATTCCAAATTATGCAAATGTTTGACACCAAAGAATGAACTGGATGTCCCAAGACATGTTCCTGTCTTAACTTGTATAGACACGACACGGGACATGTGCAATAAAATAGATTTTTTTATTTTTATTTTTTCTCTCTTTTCATTATTGAAGAAAAATAAATTCACATTCAAAGATATTAATGTTCGTACAATTAAATTCAATAATGATGATATTTGACAAAATTTAATCTATATTCAAATTTCTATGAAATTTTTGCCATTTTGTTTGACACGTTACTAGGCGAAATTCATGTCAGTAATGATTTTTGATAATCTGGTCTTTTTTTTTTCCTTTTCCTTTTCTACTTTTCTTTACTAAATTGACGAGTTTTCAAAATTTATTTCTTGTAAGTTTAAACAACATACGTTGCGATTCTAGGAAAACACAATAATTTACCAAAAATAAAATGGAGATAAAGAGAGAAGAAATTAGGAAAAGTCAACATATTTGTGTATTTTGTTGAGAATTAATAAGAGTATGTTTGGTAAGCACTAGCTTACTTGGAGAGCTTATAAACTTTATCTATTAAAATAAGCTCAATTTAGTTGATGAGCTTATTTGAGAAGTTGGAGTTTGCCACTGTTCGGCGGCTGTAAAAAAAAAAAAAAAAACTGTTTTTTATTTTTTTTATTTTTTAGGTAGATGAATGTTTAAAAATTGGAGAGAGAAAATATGTAGGGTTAGAGATTGATTTGGAGAATTGTGTAATTTAAAAATTGGTTTAAAAACCAAAAAAAACTCAAAAAAACTGCATTACCAAACAGAGGTTTTATCTTAAAAACTACTTTTACAAGTTTTTCAAATAAGTTTCATGAACTTTCCATTTTTATTTCATTTTTAACTTTTTTATTTTTTCAAAATTACACCCTCAAGTCATTATGGTATTTAAAATATATTTTACTTTTATGTCATTTTGTATTTCTTAACTAGCTTTTCAGCCAATTTCGTCAAACATTTCTATTTCAATCAACTAGCTTATCAGATATCCGCTATCAGCTATAAGCTATCAACTCCCAATTAACTTTTCAGCTATCAACTAGTTTATCAATTATCATTTAACTTATCAACTTGATCTGCCAAACACAGCTTAAGACCGCATATTTACACGTTACAATTAGGCCGTAAGGTACATTGATTATTCACAAACATCACTTTATTTTTTATTTGTACGAACTGTTCCTTTTATTCCTTATCTTTAATTTTATATCGATCTAATAATCAATAACAATCAATGTAATGAATTATATATTTACAATTTCTTATATATAATATAATATAACTACATCAAGTTTTAGACCTTTTTCTTTTCTCAAATCCACTAGCTCGATTCAGTTCGTGTAAGAATGAGTCCACGGTTTGTATGGATAAAAAAAAAATAGTGTTGATAAATTAATGACAGGTGTGATTGAAATTTTATAAATTTATCTAATTAAAATTAATTATTAAATTTAACTTGATTTTAATTAGATTCTTAAACTTAACCAAACAGATGATAAACAAGTAAACATCACTTTAAAAAAAAAAACCATAGAAAAATGAGAGTTGAAAACTTAAGGATGCGTTCTCTTTGGCGTTTTTCAGACGTTTTGCGTTTTTCATTTTCGAAAACGCATTCTTTTGCGCCGTTTTCGGGAAAAAATTTCAAAAATGTTTTCAAATTTTGTAAAGGAAATGGAAAATGTGAAAATCAGGTTTTCTGCATTTTCCGAAATTTATACCTATTAAGTAAAAAATACGAAAAACGCGCGTTTTCCACTTCAAAAAAATAAAAATAAAAATAATCAAAAAAATTTTGAAATTTGTCAAAATTTGTCATTTTAATTACATTATTGGTCCCTAATTTTCAAAACTTGTCATTTTAATCATCAAATTTTGAAATTTTTTTCGAAAATACCCTTATTTATTTGCAACTTAGGACTCTCAACTTCAGATTTTGTTGCACATTAGTTCACAATTTTTACTTTTCTTTCAATTTAGTCATTCTAGTATTTGCTTTATAGGTCATTTTCTTTCATTTTTAACTTTTTTATTTTTTCAAAATTACACCCTCAAGTCATTATGGTATTTAAAATATATTTTACTTTTATGTCATTTTGTATTTCTTAACTAGCTTTTCAGCCAATTTCGTCAAACATTTCTATTTCAATCAACTAGCTTATCAGATATCCGCTATCAGCTATAAGCTATCAACTCCCAATTAACTTTTCAGCTATCAGCTAGTTTATCAATTATCATCTAACTTATCAACTTGATCTGCCAAACACAGCTTAAGACCGCATATTTACACGTTACAATTAGGCCGTAAGGTACATTGATTATTCACAAACATCACTTTATTTTTTATTTGTACGAACTGTTCCTTTTATTCCTTATCTTTAATTTTATATCGATCTAATAATCAATAACAATCAATGTAATGAATTATATATTTACAATTTCTTATATATAATATAATATAACTACATCAAGTTTTAGACCTTTTTCTTTTCTCAAATCCACTAGCTCGATTCAGTTCGTGTAAGAATGAGTCCACGGTTTGTATGGATAAAAAAAAAATAGTGTTGATAAATTAATGACAGGTGTGATTGAAATTTTATAAATTTATCTAATTAAAATTAATTATTAAATTTAACTTGATTTTAATTACATTCTTAAACTTAACCAAACAGATGATAAACAAGTAAACATCACTTTAAAAAAAAAAAACCATAGAAAAATGAGAGTTGAAAACTTAAGGATGCGTTCTCTTTGGCGTTTTCCAGACGTTTTGCGTTTTTCATTTTCGAAAACGCATTCTTTTGCGCCGTTTTCGGGAAAAAATTTCAAAAATGTTTTCAAATTTTGTAAAGGAAATGGAAAATGTGAAAATCAGGTTTTCTGCATTTTCCGAAATTTATACCTATTAAGCAAAAAATACGAAAAACGCGCGTTTTCCACTTCAAAAAAATAAAAATAAAAATAATCAAAAAAATTTTGAAATTTGTCAAAATTTGTCATTTTAATTACATTATTGGTCCCTGATTTTCAAAACTTGTCATTTTAATCATCAAATTTTGAAATTTTTTTCGAAAATACCCTTATTTATTTGCAACTTAGGACTCTCAACTTCAGATTTTGTTGCACATTAGTTCACAATTTTTACTTTTCTTTCAATTTAGTCATTCTAGTATTTGCTTTATAGGTCATTGTCTTTAAACGTGCATAACTTTTGATATACAGCTCCGAATTGCATTCCGTTTTTTTGCGTCGAACTCCAACCATCTTTCTGATGATATATCACGTGCTTAATTATTAAACATTTGTTTTTTACTTTTGTATTGTAGACAATTATTTTGTAAGGGCATCATTAATTAACGTAAATTGATTTTTGTAAATTTTATTGAAAATTAAATTTTAAACGTTATAAGTACTTACTGAAATGATGTATATATATAAAGTATTAAATTGAACGATTACTTTATAAGGGAAAATTACTACCCAAATGTGGAACGATTACTTTAGAAGGGTAACATGAATTTTTGAATTTTTTTAGTATAATCAAATTGTGTGATAGGGGTTATTTCATTTATTTTTGTTGTGCAACTCAAATATGACATCTTTATTTCATTTATATTCACAAACAATATAATTACAAGTATACAAAAATAATTTTCTTCAAAATTTTAAATAAAACGTGTTTTCCAGCTTTTTATTTTCGAAGACAGTTTTCAGAAATAACAATCCAAACGCGTTTTCAGCAATTTCGAAAAAATCACAAAAATGAAAAATAGAAAATATTTTCGAAAATGAAAACCGAAATACAAACTTTTTCATAGACTCATTTTTAGACGATTGGAGGATTATTGCGTTCAAACTGAAACTGAAAATCTCAAAATCCAACAAAAATTTCATCTTTACAACTGTATTTAAATGTTCACGCGGCGCCTAACGTATAACGCGTTTCATTACACGCATATTGCAACACTAACCCCCACTGCGTGTATATATACACACACTTGCGAGCTGCTAAAACCAAAGTCAATTAGCACACAAAAATACACACATTTTGCTTTATTCGGATGCATAAAAATCTTTAAACTTTGAATTTGGAGTGTGAAAATATGGCTGATCGAGTACACCCCACGGCGGACGTGCCGCCACAACCACCGTCTTCATCCTCGACGGAAACATCATCGAAAAGCAATGTTGAAGCTCAGCATCCACCAAATCCGGAGCCATCGAAGCCGGTCCCGCTGCCACCGGCAACCTATGTCATTCAGCTACCCAGAGAGCAAATCTTCCGCTATCCACCACCTGAAGATTCCCGCAAATCCCGAACCTTAAATCTTAAGAAAAACCGACGGAGCTGCTGCCGGCGGTGCTGCTGCTTTACCATCTGCCTCCTTCTCCTCCTCATTGTCGCTGCAGGCGTTTCGGCCGCAGTGTTCTACATCGTCTTCCGTCCTGAATCGCCAAGGTATACAGTAGATCGCATCAGGATAAAGGGTTTCAACCTGACGTCAGCAGCGCCTATCTCACCCGGACTTGACGTCAGCGTCAGGGCGAACAACCCCAACGACAAGATCGGAATATACTATTTAAAAGACAGCGCCGTTAACGTTTTTTACAACCACGTTAAGTTATGCGACGGCGCTTTACCAGCGTTTTATCAACCCAAGAATAACATTACGGTTCTCCGGACTGCATTGAAGGGATCTAACATTGTTCTGGCACGTACCGTTAAAACGGAGTTATTAAATGCACAGAAAATGTCAACAGTGCCGTTTGTTTTGAGAGTAAAGATGCCCGTTAAGATCAAGGTGGGGTCCATTAAGACGTGGAAAATTAACGTTAAGGTCGAGTGCGACGTCGTTGTTGATGCATTAAATGAGAAGGCAAAAATTATTTCTAAAAAATGTAATTACAGTGTGAGATTATGGTAGATAATAGTTAATGACAATTATTTATTCTTTTGGTTGAACACAGTTATGGAGGTGGTTCATAATTTGGGTCTAAACATTTTTATGTACCCCTATTTTTACTATTTCTTACTCTTATCTTATGAACTCTAAGTTCAAAAATATTTTTTTATTGTCCTGTCAAGAATTGAGCCATTAGACCATTTTCTTTTCCTAATTTCCATCCCCCGGACCCCGTCACTTGATATGTGAGCATTGGGTGCCGGCAGGGCTCATCGGCCCCACCTACGCCTCTCAATAGGTTGGAGATTGTAAGAAAATGATTCCTTAAAGTCTGACTCTTAATTCCTTAAACAATCAGAATTGCTGTTGAATTGGAGCCTCATTTCTGATTGCTTTGCAATTGATTTTGATTGGATCTTCAACTATCTGGAGCCTTAGTTATGTTATTAATAACTATTTTGTATACCCTTTTGTGCTTATACATACTTGTATTAGGTATGTAGAAAGGCGGGCAACTCGGGAATGGAAAGTAAGAGAAAGTGAGATTAGGAAGAATGGTAAAATTCTTGTAAATCTGAGTAAAAATCTTTTTTTATGATTTCTAGTTTGTAAATCATGTTTAGTCTTAGTAAATAAAGGTTGGGAAGATGATTTCTTCGTGTTTCAAAATTCATTCTTCTATGCTGCTTCCTGTCGGTTTTATTCTTTATTCCGTGTTCTTACTGCTATGCATTAAGTTCCGCATTAACATCAGACCTGAAGGCAACCTTCAAAGTCCCAACAATTGATATTAGAGCTTGAAATTTCCTAGCCTGATCTCTCTTTTTTTATTTGGCCGAACACATTTCTTGTGACAGAAAGATTCTTGGCCAGAATCTTGATCATATCATGTCAACATCCAAATTTAAAGTGAGCAAATTTAATGGAAAGAATGATTTCAACTTATTGAGGGAGAAGATGATGGCACATCTTGGAAATCTTGGATTGGAAAAGTCATGAAAGAAAAATCTAGAATTGAGGCTTCAAACCAGGCCGACACCTTGAAGAAGGCAAGAAAAACCAACCTTAGCTTCTCTGATACAATTCTAAGGAAGGTAATCAAAGAGAAGATGGCTTTTAAAATGTGGAACAAACTAGAAGAGCTCTACTTGACCAAACCTTTGCCAAACCAGATCTACTTGAAGCACAAGTTCTAAAGCTTCAAAATGGACGAATCAAAGTCAATTGATGAGAATATTGATGAGTTTACAAAGCTAGTTTCATAGTTGGATAATCTGGAAATCAAGATTGATGAAGAAGATCAAGCCATTTTCTTGTTAAATTTTTTACCCACGACCTATGATCATCTAAGAGATACCATCAAAAATAGCAAGGAATCCTTGACCCTTAAAGAAGTTGCCGCAGTAGCCTATTCAAAGGAATTGGATTTGAAGTTGAATGAAAATCTTGCGAAGAGGAATGGAGAAGTGCTATATATGGAAGGAAGAAAAGAAAAGAAAGTGTGTTGGATTTGTCATCAAGAAGTGTACTTTAAGAAGAATTGTCCACAAAGAAACAAGAGGTGGATGAAGTAAGGAAACAACAAGCAAGATAGAGAGTGTGCAAATGCGATTGAAGGCTATGAAGTTGGTGAAGTGCTCGTTGTAATAAATGCAATCCAAACCAATGTGTGGATTATGGACACAAGTTGTTCATTTCATATGACACCAAAGAGTTTTTCATGGAGTACAAACAGGTTGCTGAAAAGTAAAGTGCTAATGGCAAATGATAACACTTGTGCAGTAGGTTGTGTTAGTTCTGTCAAGCTGAAATTGTGGGATGGTTCATCTAAGGTCCTAGGTGGAGTGAGGCATGTACCATGCCTTGAAACAAATTTGATCTCACTGGGAGCACTAGATAAATCTGGTTGTATGTACAAAGCTCAAGGTGGAGTGTTAAAGGTGATGGAAAATTCGGTGATAGTCATGAAATGAGTAATACAACAAGACATCTATGTTTTGTAAGGAAATGAAATTGAAGGTTCCAGGTGCATTTGTAAATTCCCTTCAAGGAATTAATGTGGAGATTGTAAGAAAATGATTCCTTAAAGTCTGTCTCTTGATTCCTCAAACAATCAGAACTACTGTTGAACTGGAGCCTCATTTTTTGGTTTCTTTGCAACTGATTTTGGTTGGAATCTTCTACTATTTGGAGCCTTAGTTAGTTAGGTTGTTAATAACCATTTTTATACCCTTTTGAACCTATAAATACTTGTATAAGGTCTGTAGAAAGGCGGGTAACTTGGGAATGGAAAGTAAGAGAAAGTGAGATTAGGAAGAGTGGTAAAAATCTTGTAAATCTGAGTAAAGATCTTTCTGATGATTTCTAATTTGTAAACCATGTTTAGTCTTGGTAAATAAATGCTGGAAAGATTATTTCTTCCTGTTTCAAAATTCATTCTTTGGTGTTGCTTCCTGCTGGTTTTATTCTTTGTTCTGTGTTCTTACCGCTGTGCATTAAGTTCTGCATTAACATCGGACTTAAAGGCGGCCTTCAAATTCCCAACAGAGACATGTGTGACACTTTATAATTTCTATCTATCAAAGTTTAGTTGTCCCAAAATATTGTTTCATTAACTGTTCACTTAACTAAAATTGTAAACATTAAGTTATAGATATAGTTATATTGAATAGACAATGATGATGTGTAGAATTTAATTGGTTGAATAGGTAATGATAGGGTGCATAATTGCTGTTTTATTAATGATTCTTCTTCTTAATTCAATGACTTTAAATGCTTAAATTTTGAATATTAATCATGTTTTATATTTTGTGAATTAGGTGGGGAGTTGAGATCAATTTGACTCAAATATCACAAATTAGGAAGAAGAAATTTGGAATTTAAAAGAACACAATCAGAGGAGCACTTGACATAAGGCGTGGGCACGCCTTATTGTTGTGGAAGTCAGCTGTCTCAAATTATTAAGGGGCTTTACACAGTTTTGGTGGATGAACTTAAAAGGCCAGCAACATAATTGGGAAGAAGCCCAAAAGCTGAAGAATATACTCTTGTAATAAAAGGAAATCGGCAACCAATATATGAAAAAAAAAAAAGAAGGAAAGATTCTTGCATGACACTTAATTGAAGAAATCACCATTCTAAGACTTTTGGGCTGGGATTTAATTTTGGAAAATCCCAAACTAGGGGCAAGAAAAGAAAGGGCACGAGATAGATAAAAGAGGAGGCTGGGGAAATATAAAAGGGAGGCAGAAAAGGAGAAGAATTGCTGGACGTTAAAAAGGAGAACGACGACGGCAACAAGAAGGAAAAAGGGAAGAAATTGAGTATCAAGGATTCTAGCAAGAAGATATCTTTATTCCCTCTCATCAAGTTTGACTTTTTTATTATTATTTCTTTTAGTTTTTATTTTTCAAATGTTTATGGATAGCTAAATTCATTTTTCCAGTTCAAGGTTATTCAAAGTTTGATTCGCAAGAATTGTGAGATCTAATTAAATTTAATTTGTTCTTTAATTGTTTTCTATTTACATGTCTTTTGCTTATGAATGAAGTTATTATTTTGATTGATTAATTCAAAGTGCACATTGTTTTAATTGTCAAAATAATACTTAGCCAATTAGAAATCTAAATCCGTAATTGTTTAGGTTTTCTAATACAGGTGGCAAATAACATAGTTAATTATAGATTGATTTTTGACTCATGTTATGAAGGCATATAATCTAACTTAAATGAATCACACGTGTGAATTTGTTGGTTAGAATTGGTCATCTCTCTAGAAATTAAAGCTATTGGTAAATTAAATCATACGATCGTATCTAGGGTTGTTTATTGATTAGGGAAATAATTAACGAGTGTCTCTTGATTATCGATACAGTAAGGAGAGATAGGTTGTTAGATCGTATCAATGATCACAACCAATTTAGAGAATGATTTAAGGATTTTATTTTTGCATCTATGATCAATTCCGTGAATCAATACTGAGATTATACCTTGGGCTGGATATTTGTTCAATTTGATATTTTCAAACATTTTAATTTCGCACTCGTTATTTATAATTTGATTTCGCATTCAAAAATTCAAAACCCCCCTTTATTTTTAATTCATTGCTTTTAAATTTTCCCGAAGAATTAAATCTAACCAGTCCCTGTGGATTCGACCTTACTCACCACTAATACAATTTATTTTTATAAGAGCAAGAAAATATTATTATTTGTTGGATTCGACACCCATCAGGTAAGGAGACATCATTTTGAGATCAATAGTTCTAGAGAGAGATTAATAAGAGACATTATTAAGTGACATAGTATCGTGACATACATTTATTAGGTCTGGACTCTATAATTTGGTATTAGATCAGGTCTGGGATATATTTGATTGAATCAGTTCGAATCTGGGACTATTCACTCTAGTTTTCACAAGAATCGTTGAATCATTTTGGATTTTATTTTCGTTTTCTTAAAAAAAAAAAAAGGTTGGTTGTATGTAAAAGACAAGAATCAAATCATTTATGGCTTCTCAGTCTTACAGATCTAGTCCTAACAGAAATAAATTTCTAATTCTTGCAAAACAAAATTTGAATTCCAAACTGCTAAATAAAAAAAAAAAAAAAAAAAAAAAAAAAAAAAAAGGAGAGAAGAGAAGAGAAGAGTGAGATCATAACTCATAAGGCAGATACCAAAAGGAATTAGAGAAGGCTTAGGTGGCGTTCTGTTTGTATTTTATTTTCTATTTTTATTTTTGAAAATATTTTCTATTTTTTGTTTTTATTTCATTTTTTAAATATATTGAAAATTCGTTTTGTTTGACCTTTCTGAAAATTGTTTCTAAAAATGAAAAACTGGAAAACATGTTCTGTTTGAAATTTTGCAGAATATTAATTTGACTACTTGTAATTAATTTGTTTGTTGGTTAAATTATTAAAAAAAAAAAATTATCTTTTGAAAATTTAATTTCTATTATAAGAAATTAATTTATCTAATTTTTATTGGACCGATTTAATAATGACTAAAAAAATATTATAAAAATAGATAAAATCATTAATGATCAAGTTTCAAAAATATTATAAGAAATTAGCTTATCTAATTATTATTGTCACGATCATGTTCAAGTCACAATTAAACATGAGTCCATGTAAAGAAAATTGATGCAAGTGGTCCTAAGCAAAAATAATCAAACACAGAGTCTATTTATCAAGACATTTTTTGAAATATAACAACAAGAATTCTCGCTTAATATTTTTTTATTATTATTTATTGTTGATATTGAATTCAATAAAACTTTATTTTAGGCTTAATTCCAAGTTAGGATAATTCAAAAAAAAAAATTATTATTTTAGGCTTAATTTCAAGGTAGAATAATTCTTTTAAAAAAAAAATCATTTTCTATGTTTTGAACATTTTTTGTTGAAATATACTCAAAACTAGGTTTTAGGTGTTTTACGTTTTGTGTACAATTTTTTTTTTGTTTTCTAAAATTAGTTTTTGAAAATGATAAAGAGAACGCGTTTTTTAATGTTTTCGAAAATAAAAATAGAAAACGATCTCAAAACAGTAAAGAGAATAGAGCCTTAACCTTTGAAGTTTGGACAACTAACTTAATTCAATTAGAGAAAGCTTAACAATTTTTTAAAGTTGGAAGTTATAAACTGTGTATCAATCAGATTGTATCACTTGTTGTTTGTGTGTAAATTGTGTGTTATGTTTTGTTACAGCTTATGCAAATTTTTTTTTATGTGCATGTAATTTTTTATATCTTACTTTTTTTAAGGATTAATTGTGCGATGCACGAGTTGTGTTTGTAATTATGTATGTAATAGTGATTTTGTACGTGAATAATATACACATTCACGTTTTGTCAAATTATGATTCCTTAACCGTGATAAGAATTTGTAGATTTTTGCAAACTCTTTGAGCAATATATTAAAAACTTAGTTTTATCTCAAGTATGCACAATTTTGAAAATGGGACGAAAGTTAACGTGTAAAAGGAAAATAGAAAAATATATTTTAATGACCTATAACCACAAGGAATAAAAAAGTGAGCGGTCATTTTTTTATGCACGCTCGCCTTATTTTGACAGTCGTTATATGATTTTGAAAATGAAAGTTTATATTTTTTATGAACTTTTCGAAGTGGTGCATTAGAAATTTAGTTTTGTCTAGAGTGCATACACCGAAAATAAGAAGAAAGTTGACTCAAGAAAAAATTAAAAATACGTTGTTAAGTAACCATTTTAATATAACTTTTGCAACGATTGACGAAGTTGTAATTCCAAAATAATGTGATAAAGTACCATGTGGGAACTTTACATTAATATCAAAATTTTGCTATTACGATTTCATTTGAGCTCATAAAATTGATCAAACGAAGAAAAACAAAAAATCACTAAAGGATAAAATAATATATAACCATAAATGAATAATGACCAAAATCTCACTCTTATAATATTACTAGTAAACGATACGTGCGTTGCACGAAACGTTTTATATTTGTATTGATTCGCGTGAGACTGAAAGTTAAAAAGCTGTTATTTGAACATAAACAATTAGTGTTAAGATTAAAAAATTGGACTTAAATATTTATGTTTGCTTACTATTTGTGAACTAAAAAAAATGAACCATTAAAAAATAATCTACCAATTTCTTTCGTGAAAAACGAGCACACTGTAAACAATTAAAATTCAATTGAGCATATGAGACAGGAGCCACTACTACACTGAAATTTTGTTTTTTCTGTTGCTTCATATTTTTTGACTCCTACATCACTGTCTCCATTATTAATTGTGTATTTCGTGCAGATTTTACTTACCTACATGTTTCTGCTCCAAAGATGTTATCACAACACAACAAAGGAATGCTGCACAAAAACCTCATTTCTAACAAGAACAAGAATAATTTGTTTGACATCTAAGTGTTAAAAACTACCATTTTTTCCTCTAGACAACTCAAGATTACATATATGATTCATTTATAAGTGGACATGTCACAAGCCAAATATCTATGTCCACATGGTTATTTCATCATCATTTCACCCACAATCATTGAATCTTAAAATATAGCACACAACAATGTCTCATCTTCTTTTTCATCCGAAGGGCCAAAGAAATAATTGAAGCCTGAGTTCTTCTGCAAAACAAAATAGCGAATGTTGCAATTATAAAGAAGAGAACAATGGTTCTAAAAGTTTCAAATACAGCCTATAGAGAATTGAACATTGAGCTCTCTAACCCACCTCGGCCAACTCATAAACCCAATGATAATATGTAGAACGTAAATTAAATGGTATACTGTAAAAAACCTTAGTAGTAAGAACTTTTCACGACTTAAATGTACTTAATCCAATTATAGCAGAAATCACAATGGCAGCCAAATTACACTGCAAATTGATACATAGTGGAGGCAGGGAAATTCAATACTAACAATTTAGGATAAGAAAGTATCTTATTATCAATGTAAACAATTAAACCACTTAAACATCAATGAGAGAAAGAAATAGAGCCCTAGTTACAACAAGAAGTTGTCATCATAGATTAGAAATCAATTTATATTCAAATAAATGGCAGATGAAGAAAGAGGTTGTAAATTCACTCCGAAAATAGATAACCACAGTAAATGTAAGAAAATAAGGGGAGAAAGATTTTAATTTGGAAAACAAGGGTAACACTACAAATCAAGGCAACTACTACTTAGTTTTGCAGCCACCTTCCTCTTATCTTCAAGTTCAGCTTTACCAACAAGTACCATGACCGTGTTAGGATTACCCGCAACAACCAAAAAATTGATGCACAACTGAGACATTTATAGCAATGATCATTTGGAGAAAATGTCTTACAAATTCAACAGAATACAATATGTTAAAAGTTAAAAATAAGGGGCATTATTTCTTCGTCTGACTCTCACTCATTCATTCTTGGAATAACAATCTTCCATGTCAGAGTCTACTTTATAATTATTGGGATAATAAGAGGTAGGGGTGAACAAATAAACAACCAACCCGCTAAACCGAATCAAACCGTAACAAATGGTTTGGTTTGGTTCGATTTCAAAGAAAAATGCATGCTAAGTCTAACTATTTAAAAAAAGTAATTAAATATAAAGAATACTTAAATCTTAACCATATTTCTACCAGTTCATTTCTTTTTCACATGTTAAATCTGATAAAACATTATTGGGACAAATTCTGCAAATTCATGGAATTTAACTACTGAGTAAACAATTAAAAAAAGCCAACCAAAATTACCAAATTACAAATGTTTATTAATTATTAAATCCCTAAAAGCATAATAATAGTAGCCTGAAAATAAAACACAAGTGACGTCTTTACTGTAACAACATAAAAAGTATGATTATTACTACATGGCATGAATAAATTAGAAGTAAGGAAGAATTCGGAGTGAAATACCCTGTGTGCTCTTGTGGACAGCATCCAGAAGTAAATGCCTGAAATAAAAAAGTAGCTCCAGCTTTCCAAAATCCTCAATATATAGAAACTCTACAAAACAGTAGTAGATTTCCCAAGATTCTTCCTACATTTGAACCAGGTTTTTGATGTGCCATGACAAAACAAAGCTAATAGAATAAATACTAACAATTGGTGTACATGAAACTGAAAATGCATACTCGCATAGAATTCATGTAGCAGAGGAGCCCATCTCAGTCTACAATTTTTCCAACTTTTTTAAATTTTTAGTTCATTATTTCTGATGGTTTTGCTTGGAGAGAGGAGGAAGTGAAGGAGATAATGAAAGCAAGTGCTAGAATGAGGTAAAAAGAAGGGGGGGGGGGAAGGGTCCTACAGAAATTTGAAAATCAAGCAATTTCGACATGAGAATCATCAAAATAAAAAGTGCATTTCAAGATAGATGAAGCTATCAATAAAAGGCTAATTATACAAAGAAGTTTTACATCAATATTAACATTAAAAAGCGAATAGGATTAATGCATATAAAACACAACTAATTTAACCAAAAATAAGAAGACAATTATGCTAACTAATTAAATAAGGGGAAACCTGCAGAAAATTTCTAGATTCTCAAAAATCCTTAGTCCAATCCAACGGGAAATAGATTTCATCCACCAATGACGATTTTTCCCCGCTCTGCTCCTATATCATCCCAGCACAAATCTTTCAGCTAAGTGAAATTATAGCCGCATTAACCAATTAATTGCCATACCATGACATTCTCGAAATCCCAAACTTATGGAAAGGAAAGAAAACAAGAAATGTAATGTGTTAATTCATTTGAATTTAATTATATTCCAAGAAAGGGACAATTTTTTAAGATTTATACAACCTATAAATAGTCCATCTAAAACGAAAAATTGCATAGATAAAATTATTGATAACTCAAAGTCAGAAATTTATTGGAGATTTCACCATCAATTTACAATTCAGCTGGGAATTTTCAAAATTCATGAATATAAAAAGGACTCACAAAACAAAATCATCAAATATCTTCCGTAAAGACTGCAAATTTACAGAAAGTTCAACAAGGCATCTCAAAAAGCACATAAATTATTGGTAGAAAAAGCCAAAGATTCAATTGAGATTTACCTGGATCTTGAGCTCTAAAACCCCTGTGTGCATTTGGTGACCTGTCAATTGTTTGCTCCATAATAGCATCAAATCCTGCAAAAATCATGCTAACACCCCCAAAAATAACAAAAAGTAAAAGCTAAAAATAGTAATTAAAATCTGCAGAACTCACTTGACATTATTACAAGTTTAGGTGGAATCGAACAAAATCACACTAAAAAGAACTCCTCCAATTCCACCGTTGATAGCATCTTCCCAACTGTCGATTTTGATTAACGTTGATGATGAATTCATTAACATCTCCACACATCTCACTTGTTGGAAGCGTCTCTTTACTTGGAAAACAAGAACCAAAAAGAAGTCAGTTCAAACATCGATATTTGCAGCAAATTTTTGTTTATTTACCTAAAAATGTAAATCTGGGCACACAAGAACGCATCGACGAAAGTTAAACAGAAGATTTGTCTGGAAGAACAAAGTTCAACACCCAAATAACAAACTACGCTGAAGGAGAAAAAAATTCGAAACAACCCGTTCAATTTCGATGTCTGACCCAAACCCAGAAAAAACGTAGATATCTTCAGAATACACTTTACAAAAACAACCAAAAAAAGAAGGAAGAGAAGAAACTTACAGACGACGAAAAATCTGTAAGCCTAGCCAGCTGAAGCTTCTGGAGACGCGGCGATAGAGAAATGACGTTGCCTTCTGTTTTTTATTTTTACTAATATATCAACTAAGAAATCGTTTTTGCACAAATCAGGCGTAAAATATAAAACGCACATTCACCTTTAGCCTAAAAGTGTTACTTTTGGTCCTTAGGAATAGTAACCATGAAGTGAGCTTTATATATAGTAGGGATATGCTTCTCAAGACAATCTGCAACTTTGACTCCACCATTGAACCTCATTATCAATTCACAGCCATGCAGAAAAAGAAATTACAATATACTCTACCAATTAAGCCAATCAAAAGAGTTAAATAATTAACATTGCTTACCTCATCAGGTGGGAGACGAAATAGCTGTCGATATGCTACTCTCTTCGATGGTTGACTCTCTAACAAAATCATAATACTTCCCATTAGCAAATGCACCCAAATTATATAGTCCATGATCATATTTTTTCCGTAGGAAATTGAGCAGGAGATGCTTTTTTTATTTTATTTTGTGCATTGATAAAATTTCCAGTTATAACCATTCCCAAGATAGCAACAAGTCCATCATTTTCAATAACATTCAATAAAATTAGTAACTATGAAATGTCATATTGACCAGGTTTGCTTGATCTCAAACATCTCATTTCTCCTACGTAACACTCCATAAGTTAGCTATCGAGCAAGATCCTCAAATTCTAACAATAAGATGCAACTCTAGGTACATTCCCAATTTATACAAATGACCTACTAACTGATAATAATCTACACTTATTGGACTGGACAACGCCCATTCACAAATTAATGTTTCTGCCTTCGAAAATTTCCTTTTAGACTCCCATTCAATTATATCTTCATCACACTAAAGTTGCAATTCTTAGTAACTGTCTTGTTACAACCTTGCCTGACCTCAGCTATAATCTACGTTCTTAACTATTTCACGACCCAAACAAAAAATTATACACCCATTAGTGTGCCTTTGGCTTCACAATCCACCTATAGATATAAGAACCTATTTGGTAATGTGAGATTTTTTTTTTTTTTGTAGTTTTTTTTTTTTTTTTTTTGATGGATGTGTGGGTTAAAAAGGTTTGAAAAGTCAAAAATGGTGGACTTAACTAAGAATGGATGGTTGAGATTGAGTTTAAAAAGTTGTGGTAAAAATTTTACCATTACCAAAAATTTTACAAACTTCATAATGGACCGCGTCTCATATGATAACTTTATGAATTTCTAAGCAAGTTTAACTGATTAAACGCAATGAAGTCCTATGTATGTTGAGTTAAAACAATAAAATTTAAACCCCTATCACCTTTACTAATTTGCATATAATTTCAAATAGCAGCTTTAGTACATTACAAAATGCAATGTACGCTTAAAAATATTACTTTTAAAATTCTACCCCCAATTAGTCAGCAAACATAAATCCTTTTTATGACATAAGAATTGGAGCAAAAGCAAAAAAAGATTCAAATATATATGAGATCCTAAAAAAAAGGTTGTCCTATTGTTTCTTGATAAAAGTTGAAAGAAAAATCAATAAAAAATGAACTGAGAAACGAAATTTATAAGAGTCGACCCGAGAAAACAGAGTCTCATCCATGATCCCATTGTTACAATAAGGGACTCCCCATCAAAGCAAGACTACAAATTCCATTATTTATAATTCCATAGGCTCCAATAAACTGAATTGTATATAATGTGCCAGAAAATCAAGAAAATATACGTACCTGAATCAGCACAAATTATATCTCCAATTTTAATACTAATAACATCATTGGGGACTAAAATTGCAGCATCTTCCTCACTCCACCTTCCATTTCTAAGAACCTACATCATAAGAAATGTGGCGAGTATCAGTGAAGTACCACTCTTTCAGGTATTAGAAAGATACACATGCTGAAATCAGGTGCTGGCATGGCCAGCTTACCCCAAATAAAATTAAACAATAAACATGCCATGCAAAATATATTATTCAATCCTGAACCAAAAAATTCAAATATATTAATATTTGATTCTAGCATAAATGTACCTTGATCAAAATGCGAGCAATAATTTGAATACTCATTCTCTCCGGTTCAAACTGTATTAACAAATAAATAAAATTAGTAATAAAAAGTTATCCCTCTTATCTGTAAATTAAAAGCACTAAAATTAAACAAGGAAATTAAAGGACTAACTTGGTAGAAACGGAATAAAGACAGAGATTTGCAACAGCTCTACATTTGGTTTCGAATATACAATAGTTCTACATTTGGTTTCGAATATACGTACAGACCTTATGCCCTCCAAAACTGCTTCCACGTGTGAGCGCTTTCTCATCCCCTTTTGAATCATTCCTCTGCATTTCAATAAGTGGTGGAAATGTGGGTATTTACATATCAAACTGGCCATTAGAAATCATAAAATTCACAACACAAACTCGCTTAGGCTTAAATTTTACCAGGCAACATTGTTGTTCATTCTAAAGGAAAAAAATCCAAAAACAGTTATCACAATAGTATAAGTTATATTTGATGGATGTTGGATCTTACAGTAACATTAACTAATACATTTTTCAATACAGCAGGGGCATATATACCTTCATAGTCGTTCTTAGTTCCAAATAGACAGCATCTTAGAAGCAAAATCTTCAATCACTTGTTATTAGGCATAAAATGTAAACACAATTGGGAAATTTCTGGAGCTCACATCACATAAACTGTTGAAATCAACAAACCTCTTTGGTAATCCTTGTAACAATTTTATGGTCAGTAGTAATCAAATTAAACATCCTGAACACTTCATGAAGTGAACAATCATCTACATTTATAGCAGTAGAAGAAAATCTATGTGAAGATTCATGTAAAAATGCAATTATTTAAGTTATTAGTAAATGTTTTAGAGGAAAAAAGTTCTACTTCTCAATATTACATTCTTCACATCTGAAAAAACTACAATGCCACTTTTACCCAGTTCTCTAGCAAGTTCGGTGTATACAAAATTAAAAGCCATTAGATGATGTCAAAACAAACTAAAAATTCACCATCTACAACAGAATATCAATACAAAAGTTTAATTCAACATACATATATCTAATTCTGTATATGAAGATTAATTTAACTTATTTTAATTATGAGCAAAAAAAAACACATATATTGTCACTTTTACCCGATTCTCTAGCAAGTTCAGTATATACAAATTTAAAACTCAACAAATGATATGTCAAAATAAAAAAAAAAACAAAAACTAAAATCGACAATCAACAAATGTGACAAATACAATAAATTTGATGAAGAAGCCAACGCCTAATTTTATGTGCGACGATGAAAATTTTCATTTTAAATATGATAACAATAATTTATTGATATTAATCAATTCAATATCAATAGATTCTACTTATTGGCATCAAGGAATACAGTAGAATCTAAACACCAGTTAACAATCTGGCCTTTCAGTATAAATATCAATACAAAGATTACAGAAGATTATTAACCTATAGAGTACAAGTAAATGCATAAGAGAGACTCAATAATTAAAATCAAAAACTGGAGGAAGCTTGAAAGACATGAATTTCTATAATATATGTTGGGTTATTGTTATACTTGGTGAATCATTAACATCTTTAACGATGAGCATTACAATTTAGATCACTAAACTTTTGAAAAAATGAATATATAACAGAACAAAAGCTCGAAAAAGGAGTTAGGTACAGAAAACTACAGCAATCGAGAACTCCCGAATCCTCTCGTAATTCTTCACAATACCCATTAGCTGAAGTGCCATAAGTCTGCTATAAGGATTGATGTCAACTAACTCAGTGATCATATCTTGTAATGCAGAAAAGTTATAAAAAACTTTGTAACTTTGTTATATCTTAAAAACTGAAAACCATCTTTTCCTTTATTTGCAATCGATTATTATGAAATAAAACTTAAAATTGGGTAAATGAGACCTCTATCAAAACCCCTTGAGAGTAATATATATATATATATCAAAAAAATCTGGGCACACAGGAACTTATCAATGAAAGGGAAATAGACGATTTTGTCTCAAATAAAAAAGTTCAACACCCAAATAACAATCTACACTGAAGGAAAAAAATTTCGAAAAACCCTTTTGATATATATCAAAAAAATCTGGGCACACAGGAACTTATCAACGAAAGGGAAATAGACGATTTTGTTTCAAAGAACAAAGTTCAACACCCAAACAACAATCTACACTGAAGGAAAAAAAAATTGAAAAACCCTTTAAAAATCATAACCCTTGCGAAAACCTTCTGGAAACGCGGCGAGAGTAGCGCAAGCGAGAGACAAATGACGGTGGCTTCATTTTTATTTTTTTTTGTTTTTAAGAGGAAGAAATCGTTTGTTTGTACAAACCAAAGAGAAAATTACAGAACGCGTGTTTCACCTTTTGCCTATAAGTGTTACTTTTCGTCCTTATGAATAGTAATGTTGAAGTGAAATTTATATATAGTAGTGATATAAAAGTTATATTAGAAGAGGAGGACCATACAATTACTTTCATCCGCTATTTTTATATATCTTATCCACTATAAATATATCCTTATTTTAGATTTAAGCCCTATTTGGTACAGTTAAAACTTTAGATTTTAATATAAGTAATCAAAATTTAATATTAAATACATCTTTTATGAGATCCACAATTTTTTAATCACACATATAATCTACTTTTATCAAAATTTACTAAAAATCTTATTTTCATCTATATTATAACGAGTCATGCTACTTGTACTTGGAGGTTGACAAGAAAGTTAACGTAATACATATATGGTACAATCATATATTTTACCCATCAAGTCAACTCCTAAATCAACACACATAATTTCGTCATCTCATTTTTTATCACCTTCATTTTCAACGTACAAGTACAAGTAACATTAATTATACCAAATAAGGGCTATTTTTTATTTTTTTAAATACTACTTACATTACATTCCAATATTATCCTAATTAAGCCCGTGTTTGGTGAAACTTAAAATGAAAATTTTAATCCAAGCCAGAAACTTAAAGTTAACAATTAATTTTAACAACATATTTCATAGGACTCACATATTTTCAACTACGCATTCCATCATCTTCTGTCAAATTCTTCTAAAAATCTGATTTTAATCCCCATCGAACATGGACCAAATTCATTTGTTTGAAATTATTCACCATCATCATTTTTATATATTATTAGAGCAAATGAGCAATATTAGTGTTGAAGAAAAATTTAAGGGGAAAAAACCTAGGAAAAAACTTAGGGAGAAGAAGTTCAATGTGAAATAATGTTCAAGGGGAATAAGTTAGGGAGGTGGGGAGATTAAGTTTATAGATTATTAAATTAAAATAAAAAATGAGATAAAAAAAAAAGTATAGCAAAAACGGTTAATTTATAAAAATAATTAAAATAAAATACAAGTGTGCAACTTTCCTCATTTGTTGACTTTTTGTTCCATTTTTATTTTGTTCTATTCTAAACAAGTGAAATTCCGTAAAAAAAAGGGTGCTAAATTTGGCCCCAATTTTACAATAGTCCCCCCAAAATTTGGGTTTATGCCCCCTTCACCCAATACATTACTTGCACTTTTGGGAGGTAAATTTGAGTTTTTATCCCTAACATTAATATTGCTCTTATCTACTCTAAATATAGAGTGGGCAAAAATTACATCAAATACCCAAATTAATGAACTAATTTGAAAAATACACTACTTAAACAAATCAAAACATTAACATTGTAATTAATACGGTCTCAAAGTACGAAATCCCTAAAATTAATTCAAAATGCAGAAGACAAGTAATTCTGATGAGTAGTGTGGTGAAGACAAGGTTCAGGGCGTTGAGGGGCAGGCAGGCAGCTGATAATTGATGTTATTGTTGGCCGTCTAACTCGAGTCTCAACAAATTTTGCTTGACTGCGATAGTAACTTCGACTGTTCTCACTTTTTGTTCCTTCAGAATCCTGTCGATTTATGAAGCCTCCACCCTCAAATATTACCAAGAATATGGGGATGTTGAATTCAAATGGACCTGCTATTGGCTGCAAAATTGGAACAAAAGTAAACCATGTTGAAGGCTTTGGACCATTTTGGAAAGGCATAGGTGATTGCACTCTCAAATTTGGAGGTTGGTGATGAAATGGTAGAAATCATTGTGATGGATAATATGGACGAGCAGACATTGGACGTGGACAAGGCATAGGATCACGAGAGAGCTTTGGAGGTACGGGACCAAAAGGGCACTAAGGTGGATCTCTGGAAGTTAACAGGATTCTTCCTCCGAGGATTGAATTTGACGTTTGAGTGGAAGCCATTTAGGCATGTCGTCGTCAACATCATCATTAGAGATGATGTATTTTCTTGTTCATTTCGTCCAAAGAACATTTGATGTGTTTGTACTTACTTCTTTCATATATCAATACGTTCGCCTAAGAATCACTGGAAAATGGGTTAAATAGCACAAAAGTCCTAATGTTTGCACTTCCTGTGAAAATCATCCCTAATGTTTCAATTTTGGCGCTCTAGTGTACTCCCCATCCAAATCACACCTAAAACACTTGATAACAGCATAATGTTGAGTTTTGACAAGAGCACAAAAGGCTGAGTATATCTCAAAGAATTCAGGACGATATTTCATTAAATAAACTCAACAATAACGAGTAAGATCATTAATAAAAGAAATATAATATCGAGACCCTCATTTTGTTGCAACAGGAGAAGGTCCCATACATCAGAATGAATCAAATTAAATCAAATGGAGAAGAAGAAATAGAAATACTTCTATTAAAAGGTAATTATGAGAATTTTACTAGTTTACATTCACTACAATCTGAAATATTACAAGTTTGCAAATTTCCTAAAGCTCCTATAGAAGCCAAAAATCTCAAACGAGAAGATGAAACATGACCATGACGAGAATGCTATAAATAAAAACTAGAAAAAGAAGGATCCAAACGAAAAGAAGACAAATCAACACTAGTAACAGCAGCAACTGGCACTTTTAACTCATCCAAAATACATAGTCCCTTTTCGTACGGCCTTTCCCAATCAGCTTATGAGACTGCATATCATGCACATAGCAACAAGAAGAAGAAAAGGTGACTAAATTACCACAATCAATAAATAACCAACATAAGCAAGATTTAATGTGAGTTTTGGAATATGATGACAACAGAACCAACACCTGCCAAAGGCATAGGAGTGCCATCAGCAATTATAACATGAGTAGAAGACGAAGGAGACACGAAGCAAAAGATAAAGAATCTGGAGACATATGATGGGAAGCACCAGAATCTAAGACCCATACAAAATGTGACATACCTGAAAAACTATGAGACCACTGACCTACGGAAGTAGAAGAAGTAGAAATAGCTTGTAACCGTAAGGAGAGAAACTTCTGAAATTGCTTTGCCAGAGTACTATGATCAGCGAAAGGACTTGATGGAACAACTGTTGCAATATTTAGACTGTGGTGCTTTATAACCTTGGGTGGTCTATTAGCATTAAATTGTGACTAATTGTCAGGCTTCCAACATTGAGATTGCTATTGCGATTGATTATGCTATTTCAATTTAGGACATTGAGCTTTCCAATGACCTTTATGCTTACAGAAACTGCACTCGTCGAAAGCAACCCTTATGTTAGGATTATTCTGATTATTAGAGAGTGACTTAGAAGGTATTGATAACACAGAAGGATTAGAAGTAGAAGGAATCCCTTTTTCAGAATAAGACGTATTTCTTCAGCCAATAACTCATTATCAACTGAGTCAACGGAAGGATGTGGAGAACGATGCAAAATTGAACCTCTAAGTCCTTCAAAATCATTGCAAAGTGCCGTTAAATACTATACCAACGTTGTTGCTCTCTATGATTAATATAGGCTCCCGATTCAATAAAAGCCAATTGATACCAAAGATCCGTTAGAATAATAAAACTCCTCAATACTCATATTCTTCTGCTGAAGAGCTTGTGTCATTCTCCAATTGATACAAAATTTGACTGAGTGAATAACCTTTGCAGATGATCCCAAACTTCCTTTGTTGTCTCATACTTCGCTAATTGTGTACATATTAATTTAAGCATTGTTTGCTTCCCATGCATCTATCAAAGCAGCATAACCCACATCAGTATCCCTAAGTTTCATAAAAGATCCAATAACATATCCCCACATCTTTTTACCCTTAAAGAAAAAATTTCATCATGTAACCATACACAGATACTGAATCGAATCGCCTTTTTCCATCCAACTTCATGAGAGTTGTGTTTGACCATGAAACTTAGCTCCTATACCATGTTAAATAATAAAAAATGAAACAAAGAAAAGAGGAGGCTAGGATTTCACTGATTCTATATCATGCAAAAAATAAAACATGATAAAACTTAAATACAAAGAGATGTTGTGAAACTATCAAAATTTAAACACAAGAATTAGAGAGAGATTGAGAACTAGAGAGAAGGAGGAGAATTCTTTCTTGATCAAGAATTGGTACAAGAAATACAATGCCAATGCCCTCATTTTATAGGCAATTCTCAAGAATATAATAGTCATTAATATATTAAAATATAATATAAATTAGGTAAAGAATTTTAGGTAGGGAATTTATAACACTCCCCCTTTAATGACTTATTGCTCAATTGCATAATTGTCTGCCTCGTTAAAACCTTGCTAAGAAAACCCAGTGGGATAAAACTTGAGCGAAGGAAAAAGAGTACAGCTGCTCCCCCTGATGTTGGCCATCATTAATCATTGAGTCTAATATCCGAAATGACATCAATGATAAGTAGTACAAATCATGTACTGGAAACTTCGAATTATGAAGTGCTGAAGTGCTTCATTGCTTCATTGCTTTGTTGCTTTATTGCTTTATTGCTGTAGTGTTTTAGCGCTTCAGTGTTGTAGTGTTTTAGTGCTGTATTGCTTTAGGTCTGCCTCGTTAAAACCTTGTCAGTAAAACCCAATGGGACAAAATCTGAACGAAGGAAAAAGAGTACAGCTGCTGCCTCGTTAAAACCTTGTCAGGAAAACCCTGTGGGACAAAACCTGGACGAAGGAAAAAGAGTACAGCATGACAGCATGATTCTCCCCCTGAAGTGTGCAATCAAGTATTCATGAACCTTTTGAATAATGATATCATCTTTCGTCTGGAATACGTATATATGAAAATCTTCTTATGTGTAGCCGATATCATAACATTCTTCATAAGATGTGTATGATTTTCTTCATTTGTTGATATCATTCCAGCACAATTTAAAGAGAGAGCTTGTTGTTGAATTATTACTTGCAGATAGCTGTGACAATGTCTCAAAAACCTTGCTAGGAAAACCATGTGGGACAAAACCTTAGCGAAGGGAAAAAGAGTACATTATTCTCATTGATACGCCATAATTGCTCCATAATTGTTGCCTCATTAAAAACCTTACTAGGAAAACCCTGTGGGACAAAATCTCAGTTAAGGGAAAAAGAGTGCAGAGAGTATTTGTTCCCTTCATAGGAATATCACAAGTATATAAATGCAATCTCAAATTATTTCATCAAACATATAGTTTGTGATGAACTTTTATAAATAGTTTATAATTCATTTATGAAGTCATAGCTCATTTATGATGTACTGAACATGCTATACCAAGCAATGTTTAGTTAGTTAACTGATTGCATTACTCAAATCTAGAATTGATTCACTTCTGATGAATAATTAAATATTAATTTTCAAATTCACTTCTATCAAAATCTAGAATTCACTTCTGATGAATAATTAAATATTCATTTTCAAATTCACTTCTAGTGAATATTCATTTTCCCGGTGGATAATATAATTTTGCATATTGAAAATCAATTGCATGCCCAAATATTCAAATATAATAATAGTACACTCCAATTTCATTTTCAACATATTATATTATGGGGTTATATGTATCATATCATTCTTCATGTGATTTTATTTTAAGAATCATATTTCATTCTATAATGATATTATTTTGGGCAAATTGAATCTTTCAATGATTTATACATGTACGTTCTTGCACTTTATAAACTGCAATTTCTAATTTGCAGGAGCATAATCAATCATTGAAATAGATATCAATTTCGACATATAATCTATAATCATTTCGCTTGAAATCCCAACGTACCGCGATCAACTGGTACATCAAAGAAAACTCCCAAAGTACCGAGATGAGAATCACACTTTTTGATATCACTCCTTGGTATATCAAATAGCTCAAACTAGTGAATTTAGACTATAGTCTATCCACCATATTTCATGCCAGTTTTATGAAAAATTTTGCGCGCAACGAGTCGTCTTTTACGACTGTGAAATATTTTTCATTTGTACATATAATTACTGGCTTTACACATTTAAGTGTTTTGACTTCAGGTCTTATAACAATAATCCCTATATTGGGATTTTATACTTGGCCAAAGTATTATAATTTTATCAACCTCATTTTCATAAGAGGGTTGTATGTATGCAGTCGACTTATTTATCGATTCCATTTTATGTCAATATAAACATAACATAGAGAGATCTCTTTGTATTTTTATCATCAGGCCTGAATCTCTTACATTTAATTATGTCCCTTTTACTCACTATGAGTATTTAGCCTCAAAGGGATCATCTCAATTATTCAAGAGATTTATTTTGGAATCGATTGTCATTATGCTTCAGGCATAATTACGCTTTAAGCTTGATCACGCTTCATGCGTGTTATTGTTTAATTTCCCCATAATATTCAAGAATCTTGTATTATATCAATCGGCTAATAATGTCGCAACACATGTCATTCATAATTATGGATATAATCATAATATTATATCTAAGTGCGTTTTGTTGGAGTGTATATAGATATCGCACTTTTTAGAAATCATAAAGCTTTACAAACAAATCTTTATTTCATCATATTGACATGTTTGTATGTAGAATATTGCTGCATAAGGAATATTTATATTCAAGTTGTTTTCATTGCAAATAACTTGAGGCTATTAATCTGCTAAATCATTAGCAATATAATATTCTATTATCTCAACTAATTCGTAAAATCATTAATGACTTTAAGATATATTCATGCTAGCATTTATTACTTTGCTCGTAATATCATTACTTGAGCAAATAATCAGTCATTCATTTTCTTAGTGAGATAATTAATTTGCTTTTCAGAACAAGCAGCAATGATAACTTGTTAACCTGAACAATCTTCTGGTTCTTTAATGAATGTCATTTTGCATTCTCAATAAATCTCATTATTGAATTGGAATCTAACCAATCATTATAGAACTTCTGGTTCAGCAAGATATTTCATTTATACATATGTATGAACTTCTGGTTCAATACAGTATTCATTTAATCAGTACGTATTTCTGTATAGTTCAAATCAGTACCGAAAAAAAAATCAGGTACAATATCCAAGAAAATATCTCATGATCTCAATCTTGTCGCCAAATCTTCCCTTATTTCGAAAAAGGTAATGACGCATTATCTCATTGTTCCCACCTTTTCAATAATTTATTCCATTATTTCTTGATGGAATCGATATTTCTGACACACGGAGCGCTCCTTTACGCGTTTAAATATATCATTTGGGAAGAGATTAGATCCATAAAAAATGGATGTTATATTATCAAATATTCGCAAATATTATTCTAATCTTCCGGTAAATGTTTTGAAAAAGATTTACCGAGTTCGACTTGAAAGATTGAGGCTGCTGATGGATCAAGACTTTCTAGAAGATGTTCGTTGGTTGATCGAAGCAAAAGTTCGATTAGCTGGTGAATTACCAGATTCATTTTCTAAACACATGCTTGGTTTAGATAAGAGTACTTTTGCAAAGAAACGAAGAGCAAAAAGGCTTAACGGTTGTTACAAATGTGCTCGTTGGACATGTGATACTCGTTGCATATCAGTAGGATATTCTTCTAGAAATCGGGATGATAAAATCGATTTCATTAAGGGTGGACTGAGTAAGGAGTCATTGGATGATATCCGATTAACTCTTGAGACGCACCCAAGTGGGTATGTGCAACGTGAACTCCTTTCCTTATATGCTCAATTTAACGAGGATAAAAATCGTTATAGTCTCGAAAATATAGTAGCAAAAGATCATGTTTGCCAGGCTGTTATAAACAATAATGTTTTGGCTATTCAGCATTGATACAAGGTAAATCAGTTTATTATGTGTTTATATTTTTGCACATAAAATATTTTCATGTTTCATTTCTCGAGTATTGATAAAGTGTTTTGAAAAATCACCGAAAGGTAAGCTTTATCAAAAGTAGTGTAACTTAGTCAGAATTAGGTTTTCACTTTTTCAAAAGATGAGCAGTAAATAGTGAAGTTTTTCAAGTTTAAAAAAGCCAATGATTTTCACAGTTTTATGCATCCCAAAATATCATTTTCTCATAAGTTTTTTCTTCCTTATTCTCTCAAAGATGGAAGGACCAAAACTTCGACAGATCAAAACTATCTGTGTATTTTGTGGATCAAAAGTAGGAAAAGGTTTTGGGTATCTAGAAGCAGCCGTGGATTTAGGAAAGAAGTTGGGAGAGAAAGGTATCAATCTAGTATATGGAGGAGGTAGCAGTGGATTGATGGGTTTTGTTTCCCAATCTGCTCAAGCAGAAAAATCAAGAGTGATAGGTGTTATACCTACTCCTTTAGCTGATATCGCAGGCAAAATACGAGGGCATGAAGTACAAACCTTATCTATCCATGAACGCATAACTTGCATGTTATATGGTTCTGATGCCTTCATTGCCATGCCTGGAGGTTTTGGTACTTTAGAGGAAATCTTTAATATTACCTCCTGGGCTCATTTAGATCTCCATACCAAGCCTATTGGGCTTTTAAATGTTAACAATTTCTTTGATGGTTTGCTAACATTTCTTGATTATGCTGTGGAACAGGGATTCATTTCTCCATTTTCTAGGAGAATCCTTATTTCTGCTCCTACTATCGAGGAACTACTGGATAAGCTGCAGGTATATATCCCAATACAAGATCCAGCAGGAGTTAAGATAGATTGGTCGCAAGGAAGGGGAATCAAGCGAAAATGGAGTCCGGTTAATGTAAACTTAACTTTGTGAATCCTAGAATAGATAGTGGTAGAGTACGGAGTATTCTTACTCTTGAGATACACCTTACATTTCTAGGATTTTAATATTTAATCTTGTGTACCTCAAAGATAGGTGGTAGAGTACAGAGTATTCTTACTCTTGAAACACACCTCTTTGAGTGTTTCTTTATTTCCTCAAAAGTTCAGAGGTGGTAGGATACGGCTACTCCCGAAACACATCTCTCACTTTGAGGATCATAAATGTTTCCCCCTTTTATGTATGACTTGTTTTATGCTTCTTCAGGAGCAATAATAATATCATTTCAGCATGTTTAGATGATAATTTTTTTACTTCTTCTGGTATAAATATGTACTTCTTCTGGAATACATAATTGCTCGTGCAAGAACTTTTTCAGATACTTATCATCTAATATTCATCTCATAATACTGATGAGATTATTTTCACATTAGCTATATTCGTGCTATCATGTGATATTATCTTATCATACATCAACATTTTTCTTGTTGGATAATCCATTTTTATCTATCTTTTCAATACAGATAATGGTAACTTCTGGTACCTTTTGATAAAATATTTTTAGTAACATCTATCAGCTTTTTGGTATTGATAACTTTTTATCAACATTTACCAACTTTTGGTAATGATAACTTCTGGTATCATTTGATAAAATATTTTCAAACTTGACTATTGATAACTTCTGGTATCATTAAATGAAATAAATAACAATAATATTGTATATATATTAACAATAATAATACTGGGGTTTTACCACCACGTATATATGTTGACAACAACCTCTAATATGTTAGAATTAACCAACAACTGAGGTGTTTCTGAAATAATATAAAATTTGAATATATGTAAAGTATTCCGTAAACCGACCATATAGGCGGTGTCAACTTAATGAAATAATTACCTTTTATGAATGAGCGAGTCATAACCTCCAGTCAAGGTATTCATAATAGTGATCAAGTCATATCGTCAAATCCAGTCAAGGTATAGTGATCGAGTCATATCGTCAAATCCAGTCAAGGTATTCATAATAGTCCAATCCGTTGCGGTATAAATTCAGTCTATAATAACTCAATCCGTCACGGTATGACAATGGTTATTTTACTTATACCTTGTTTAAAATCTTTAATTTATCTTGTTGATCACATATTAATCGTTAATTTTCGATTAATTTACTTTTATGTATTACCAAGGGTGAAATTGTCCATATTTTAATATGTTGCTGATATGGATAAATCAAAACCGTCAATAGGTTTGAAATTTAATTTAGAACAAACTTACTTTTGGTCTGAAGTTCAAAATCCCGTCGGAAGTGCTTCAAAAACGGATTTTAAGAAAACCGCCACGTTCGATCGCCGGAAAATTTCAAAACTGCACAAAACAGAAAAGTAAGATCATAGAAAAATCAAGAACGTCGATATGAACAAACTTCTTGTTGACGTCGTCGCCTGATTCCGCCGCACGCGCCGTCACGCGCCCCCTCGACGTCTGCGCGTGGGCTTCACGCGCGTCACGCGCCGCCGCGCAGGTGCCAATTCCGTCGACACGCGCCGGTTCGGAAGAATCGTCCGGTGGCCGTGGTCATGGATCCGGTCTCCGATCATCATTTGGATATACGGTTTGGCGTGAATTTGGTTTGGAAGTTTCGGATTACACAATTTCTTCAATTTTTCTATGTATTTGGAATTGATCTTCTAATCTATGATGTATAAATGATGATTAATAATAATCTGGTTTCTGATACAGAGGTTCATCATTTAAATGCAACTGTAGAGCATACTCCCGTCATATTACTCAATAGGCTAGAGGCTCGTGCTGATAACATGTTGTGAAACTATCAAAATTTAAACACAAGAATTAGAGAGAGATTGAGAACTAGAGAGAAGGAGGAGAATTCTTTCTTGATCAAGAATTGGTACAAGAAATACAATGCCAATGCCCTCATTTTATAGGCAATTCTCAAGAATATAATAGTCATTAATATATTAAAATATAATATAAATTAGGTAAAGAATTTTAGGTAGGAAATTTATAACAAGAGACGATATATAAGCTAAACAGAGAAAACTGAAAAGACAATTCTACCCTTAATAAACAATAAAATAAAATAATCTTAAATTTCCTAACACACTGCACATTGGAGCAAAAATGGAACCCAGAACTTTAAAGCTTCTTCTTTAAATTTGACAAAATTCAGCACAACAAGATCCACTTATAAATGCCACTATGAATCACAGAATCAGGATTTCTGAAGCTTTAACAAAATTCGCAAATAACCACCAGCATAGCCTAAGAACAAGTTTAGAATTCAATATAAAAACAGAGCACGAATTTAAATAAAAAAAAATTGGCCTCTTGCATCCAAAACACCATTTTAAAAGAATTCGAGGGACCGTTTTATTTTTCTATAAATTCTTCAGTTAAAAGAAGTCCCCACCGAAGGAACTGATTCGAGTGTCATTTGCACATAAACATCATCTATTTCTGGGTCAGTCTAAAATACTCACACGAGCGTTAATATTAACATGGAAATGGAGTTAAAATTATCAAACAACAGAAAACATAACACTGAGCAATCAATTTTAAGTTGAACATTTTTTTTTTTTCGGAAATCAACACATTAGACATCACCGTAGGTAGTGACAATGAGAGAAAAGCAAGAGTTTTTGTTGTAAAAATTGAAAACCCGTAATCTTAAAAAAACACAACACCCCACTTTTCCAATTAGGTGTCAAAATCTACAAAATGTCATCTTTTCTCCCTAGAATCAAACAAATTGGTCTTAGAAGTAAAAAAAAAGAATATCAGTTGGACATACCTTAAAATTTTGGAGACAAGCTGCAAAATCGGGAGTTTAGAGAATCAGATATTTGAAGCTTTTGCCTTACAAATAATCCAACTCGTGATATGGACTTGGCGTCAGTTTCTCTTTAGCTTTCAATCCAAAACAATGAAGAAGTTTGGGAGTTCTATGTTCGATTCTTTTTTCCAAGTTTTGTTGGTAAAAATTAAGATGCATAATTATATTCTAATAATATACCTTCAACGTGGATAAAATTGAACAAAATTTCGACTTGTCGAAATTGAATTTATGAAGTAGAAACAAAAAAAGCACGAATATGTATTCGGTCAAGGCAAGAGTTTAACTCTTTGTCCTTAAGACGATAATATCCTGCACGGGTGTTAGCGGGTATTTGACATTCGTCTTCCAAGATACAACGACTATGTTCAGCAATAGGAGCAGTCCAAATTACGTAGACCAATTAATCTTACTTATACATTGAACTCTCTTCACATAAAACTCGACTTCAAATAAATGCACATTATTTTGAAGTGGATATACTTTAGTATGATAATACAATTATGAAAAATAAATAAATGAATGATGAATGATTGAATTGATGAATGAATAAAAATCCAAGCATATATGGTTTCTTTATAAATGTTGGAAAATTGTGTTTCAAAAAACACTACCCTTTCAAGAGACATAACACTTGAAGTATATCTCTATAATAAAGAGACACACCTATTGAAAAATAGCAAATTCGAAAGTCACAATCTTTCATAAGAAAAGACACATATTTTCATTTAAATTCATTCTAGAATATTTTATAATATTTTACTAAATTTTCAATATTGTCACGTATTTAGGCGGCTTAATTTTTTATTCATCGACTAACGGTTCCACTTAAATAATCACATAAAATTGACCACAAATAATTTTATATACAAAGTTCTAACAATCACCCACATGAATGAAAATTAATGCAAAGACTATGCAGACACTAAAGAGAGTACAAGCGAAAAGCTATTGCATGAAGAGAGATAGTTTTTGACTTTGAACCTGCCCTAGTGAAAAATACGTCTATTTGAATCGAGTGTAAAATGCTATAAACATGATATAATAGATTTACGGTGAAACAGAAAGTGGTGGAATAATAAATGAACACGCAAATACACGAGGTGATTAAAGTAATGCCTGTCAGGAAGTACTTATGAGGAACTGATTGAGATGATTTGGTTTAGAGGAGTTGTTATATGGTCATTTGATCTGTCAATGGAAAGACGCGCTGATATCTAAATAGAATTACAGAAAGCACATTCGTCTTGTATTCAGTTCAGTAATGAATCTTTAGCTTGTGAATTGCTAGATAAGGTGATATATTTAATTAGTTTGTTTTCTTGTTGTATGTAGAGCTTTATGGCCTGGAGAACTTGAACTAGAAGAAAGACATTCTCTACAAATCTATCTGGTAAATAGAAATAAACTGGAGACAGTAATTAACTAATTATCCTCTCAAAGGGTGTATTTATGACTTGTATTATGGAAACATTCAACACGTTCTCTTCTAGCCTTCACCTCTTCTCAAAGCTGTAATTGATGATGGCCATAAACACCAAAAATAGCTGCACTTAGAAATGACTTATTTATGAGCTTCTAGAAGAAATAAGGACGTGTTTGATTGAAGGGATTTTCCTAGGGAAAATGTCCCATCAATGAAAGACATTTTTCACCTTTGCATATTTTGATACCCAAAAAATTTCCAAGCATTGTTTTGCCTCATTTTCAATAGGGAGAGGTGGGAAAAGATTTTGATGGAGTTGGAATTCAATTTCATTTTCTATCTATTCTCTATCAACACATCCTAAAATTTCTCTTAGGAGCTCCTTAATTTTCCGAGTTCCTTAGAAAAAACGGCAAAGGAATTCTCAATAACGATTTTAAGTCTCACGTCACGTGTGACCTTTTCAGTTTCCCTTCCTCGTCAACATTAGAATACGTATCTCTGTCAACTTACACCCTTTAATGGTTTAATTTGACTAATAAGGTTTCTCTGAAAGGTTACTATAATGTATTTCACATTTTAGATGCTATTACTGCACGCATTTATTTGTATTGGTGAAGTTAAGTGACTTGTTTTTGCATGACAATTTAGCTGTCTTTTCTTCTTGACTCATACGTGGTGAACTTTCCCAGTTATTTGTCACTTACTTTGTCGTAATCTTGGAAAAATGCCTGAATTTTATTGATATATTGGAAGATAACTAGATAAGGGAAAGCAAAACAGTTGGATGGCTCAAAAATCTGAGCAGAAGCCATCAGCATTTTGGGCCAACAAAGACTAAGCAATATACAGTCACTTCCCCGAGAAATGGAATGGTTAGATCCATTGAGAAGGGTAAACTCTTGTGAGTTGTATGAATTTACCCTCCGATTCTTCTTTTTTTTTAAATATTTTCTCTAACTTACATCTCTCTCTCTCAAGTAGACAATCGTCTACAAGATCACACAAACAATATATATATGGATTGAAATTCGAAAGGAACAAAGTCTTTATTCGAGATCAATCAAGAACCCTACAACTCAATGTAAACAATTTAAAGACTTTTCAGTCTTGCCGAGAGTTTTTCGAAAAGTGGTCATAATAGCGATTCTGACATTGTATGTGAATTCTATGTACATTTGAAGTTATTATCCTCATCGCTTCATGTCTGATGCTCCCAACTGTCCAGAAAAAGGTTATCGCCTTATTCTGTACTATCATGTCCTCTCTCTCTCTCTCTCTCTCTCTCTCTCTCTCTCTCTCTCTTGTCCGTGGCTTATTGAGCAACATGATTATGTAATTGTAAAGTTCTAATCAATTTTATATATATTTTTCTGTGATATTTGTTCTCACATGTAAGTAATTACATAATTTCCTTTTATGTTATTTGTTTTAGATAAATTTGTAACGTCCTTGTATAGGAGGATATCTATTTGCCTAATGTTTTTATGTGCAAGATATTTTTTAAAACTATTTTCTTCTAGGTGTTTTATGTTATCATCAACTGATTAAATCATATTTTCTTTACCTATTTTCTTTTAGATGTTTTTTTATTTTATTTTTTTTTTGTTTGGCATGAGTGCAGGTTTGTGTTTCTGTCAAATCATTAACTTATATTTTTTTGTCAATTAAATTGTTATAATAATTAATTGAATGTTAATCAATTCTTATTTTTAGTACCCAATGTGTACCTCTTAATTTCAAATATATTTGATGTTACAGAAAATTTACAATATTTAAACAAAAGTTCACGTTAATCTACACAAAAATACGAGCGTGCAAACACTAGTACTACCACAAAAAACTAACACAAAATCACCATTAATACCACCTCATCTCACCGCTAACACTACCGTTACCTATCTGCACAGACTGCACTAACGACCCTCATCCATAAAATATCATATCATATCATAAATCATAAACACTATAAAAAAACTAATCTCACACCCACACCCCCCCCCCCCCCCAAAAAAAAAAAAAAAGCCAAATCCACTTACAGATTGTTTGGCAGCACAAAGTCGTCAATTTTATTTTTATTTTTTAGTGTTTTCTAGTTAAGATGTATAGTTGAAAATTAAAAAGAGAAAATGTGTGTGATTAAAAAATGATTTGAAAAATTATATTATTTATAAATTGATTTTATAAATTATAATTATTGCGTAAAAGAACGGTGTATAAATCTAAATGTATGAACCAATAGGAAATGATCTAAAATCTACTGTGGGTTTCTTATGAAATCCACACCCCACTCCCTATAGTGGGTGGGCCCTATCCACACCCACCCACCCACCATTACCTAATCCCCATCCACCACATTTATGGGCACTAGATCATTCTCATGAACCAGTTACTAATAATTTTATTCGATGACACTGGAATGTTTAGTGAAGATGATGGTTGGATCACCTAACTCTGATTGGTAGGGATTATAATAATATTTTAATATGATTTATAAAACTCAATAAAGTATATGATTGAAAAGTTGTGATTTTCTTAAAATTATTGGTTAAAAATTAATTATGATTTCAATTAGAATCTTAATTTCACAAAATTTTATTGAAGTTTAGAGTTGAATACATGAATGGTCAATGCACTTGCACTCACGTTAATAAATCTTTGTTTGTTAAATTTTTTGTGTTTAAAAACATGTTTTTTATATTTTCGATGTAAAATATGTGGTTGAAAAGTGGAAAAAGAAAATATATCTGTTGGGGAATTGTGGAGAAAAAAACTTGTTTTAAAACAAGTTTGCCAAACAGAGAATTTATCATTGAACTTTACCATGTTACCCACTTATCAGTGTACTTTAGAAAACATTGTTCATCAATCATTGAACGTAATTGGACGTAATTGTTTTGATAGAAATGATGTGGCAATTGAAGCAAAAAAAAAGCCCCTCTTTGGCCCTCGAGTGTGATTTCATGGATTCCGATAACAAGGTCGATGATGATAAATTCAAGATGATAGTACTGCATCAGAAAACATCGTTGTTGGGTATAATATGGATCATGACGTTGTAGAAAATGTATATGAGGAATTAGAATATTATCCATTTTCTAAAGAATTGGATACTGACTACTCATTCAGTGAAGAAAAGAGATACAGATTTTCTGCTTGAAAATGAAATGTGTAATCCTATATTGAAAGTTGGAAAAATGTTTAAGGACATTGTGGAATTTTGAAAAGTGATAAACACGTATGGGTTAATGAATAGACGTGATGTGAGATCGAGTCCTTCAGCTCATGTCTTGCCTACTGGATTGTTCTTTTTGATGTACATATGCTTAATTTTGGGTTTTTGTAGTTGCTTTGACAGCTTTATTTAATAATATGACCTTTGTAATAGAAAATGCTTTTGTTTAACACGAAGTTTTTTTAGGTACCTTTGTTCAATTAGATTTTATAATAGGCAACAATGGCTTTCATATAATGGAATCAACCATTACAAATCAGAAACAGAAACTCAATACCTCATTCTACTAAAATCACAAGACTCAACATATAAGAACATTACAACACAACATAAACTAGCAAATGCCTATGTAATTGGCTCTGGAAAAAAAGGAAAAAAAATCTAGCCTGTTTAAATTTATTAGGAGTTCTTCAGGTGTTAATGCAGTTCAATCCATCAGTGGTGTAGAGGGGCGGAGGCAGCCCAGCACAGGCCATGGATAGCGCTGAACTTTTGGGCTGCTATTAAGTGCATTTTTATACACTTTTTATACATTTAAATTAGCATATTTTGGAACATCTTGAGCAAATATCTACTAATTTATGCATATTTTGTATTTAAATAGGTTAATATCCAAGTTTGAGGCCAAAACCCACAAAAGAAGTGCAAATTACGTTGAAATTGGAAGCCTGTGGACCATTTTGTCACTTCCGGGAAGTTTTGGACAAGCCACTCAATTAACCAAGGGACCAAATTGAAAGATTTCAAAAGTTAAAGGGCCAAAAGTGCAATTTTAGAAGGACATATTTGAAAAAAATCTGAGAATTTGGGGACTAAATTGCTCGAGATTAAAAGATGGAGGACTTGATGGCAATTACAGAAATGACTTAGCTGCAAAACCATCATTTGGCTGAGCCACGCGATCGCGTGGCTCGAACCAAGTCGCGAACGCGACTTGAACCTCAAAACGGACCCGAGACTAACTTATCGCCGAAAAATCAAGCGCGCGATCGCGCGCCTTTAGAAACAAAAATATTTTTTTTTATTTCCGGGCCGAACCAGGTCAACCCGATGGACCCGGTTCGGCCCAGAAAGCTGTTTTTCGCGGATCTAAGCAAATTTTAGGATTTTTGGATGATTTTAGGGTTGTATAAATAAAAAAAATCAGATTTTTGGAAAAGCCATGTAAGTCTTGCATCTTTCTTCTTTTTCTCTTGTATTTTCCCTAACATTTACATCTTTAATGCAATTTTTCAAGTAATGTTTTTATGATTTAGTAATGTTTTCTTATGTTTAAGTATTTTGTTGTTGTTTAAACTTTTGGGTATTGTTATTTTCTCACATTTTCATCAAGAATGTCATTTATTTCTTGTGCATTTAATGTTTTGTGCTTGGGTTGTTGAAGACATTAATAGTTGATGGAAGAACTTATGTTGAAGTGAAAAAATCTTGGATTTTCACTTCAAGAACTTTACAAAAAGGGGAAGTTTCCTTTATTCTCTTGTTTTTAATCTTTATTTTTAGTATTATTCATATGTTTATGTTGTTTGTTAAATGTTGTTGTTAGTTTATTATGGGTTAATGTTATTGTGTTGGAATTTTTGACTAGTTTAATTTTAATTAAGTATTTTAGGTTATTTATGGATGTTGGGCATTTATGTTTATGATTTTATAATTAGGAATGTTGTTTTATGTTTATGCAATCTTAAAATGTTGTCAATTATTTTGTATTGTATTTGCAAGTTAGTATACATGTTAGGTTTAATTTAAAATTTCTCATGTAATTTGGTTGATTAATTAACTACCACTAATTGATTTTTGAAAAGAAGAAATTAGTATAGTTATGAAAACTAAATTCACTTTGTTTTATTTTATGTAACTTATTTTAATTATCAAGTTTATATTGTCATCAAAGTATTTAGATTAATTAGTTTTATTCTAAGTTTCATGTTGTTATCTATTTGCTTTAGTTAACTAGTTTACATATTGGCATGTTTCTTATTTGTGTCACTTATTTAGTAATTCACCACCAAACCATAATTTTTATGTTACTTGACTTTTCTTTTAAAATGAAATCAATAAATTTAGTTACAAATCACTCAAACCTCGTGGGTACGATAACCTGGACTTTTCTAGTCCACTTTATTACTTGAACGCGAATCGTGCACTTGTGGTATACGATTTTAGCGAACAAATTTTTGGCGCCGTTGCCGGGGACTGATTTTATTTGTACTAAATGCATTGATTTTTGTTAATTGAATTGTCTTCTCATTCTCATCTCTTTCTTCTTTTTATTTTCATTTCTAGGTACTCTTGCCTTGTTTATGCAACAACGTCCAACTTGGGACATTCTTCCAATTGATCCCGAACCCGAACGAACTTTTAGGAGGAGGATTTAGGGAAAGAAGAGAACAAGTTGAACAACAAAGAATACAAGGCAATATGGGGGACAACAACCAAGGTGGTGCGATCCCGTTATTGATGAAGATGATAGACCAATGGGGCAATTCATGGTCCCTCTCATTACTCAAAATCGAGGAAGCATCACATATCCCCCATTTGGACGTCCGGACTTTCATCTAAAGCCGGATGTGATAAATCTCTTCAAGGGGCATCTACAATTCTATGGAATGACCGAGGAGAACTCATTTACTCACATCTCGCGGTTTTTGGAGATGTGTAGTAACTTTGATTATCCGGGAATTAGCAAGGAGGCTATCAACATGCGGTTATTTCCACATACCCTTAGAGATGGAGCTCGTGAATGGTTAGATGCCAACCCGGTTGGAAGTATTACAACATGGGATGATCTTGCTCAAAAGTTCACTACAAAATACTTTCCTCCATCAAAAGTGGCTAAATTGAAAAGTGATATCTCCACATTTCAACAACTTGACACCGAATGTTTCTACGAGTCATGAGAAAGATTAAAGGAGATGTTGAGGAAATGTCCAAATCATGGGTTCACCAAGCAAATGCAAGTTCAATATTTCTATCTTGGGATGAATCCATCTAGTCGAGTGACGGTTGATTCGGCCTCCAATGGAGCTATCACTACAAAATCACCTAATGAGGCAATTGAGCTCTTTGAGAGGATGGCTAGTCACAATTCTACGTGGCCAACCGACCGCATGGTACCAAAGAGAGCCGCGGGAATTCATGAAGTTGATGCATATGCGGCTTTATCGACAAAAATGGACCTTCTATTCAAGAAGTGTGATGATTTATCTTCTCAACATACGGTAAAAGCAATCTACCCTCCTATTTCTATTTGTGATGTATGTGAAGCAACACACAAGGTTGAGGAATGTCCCATGCTCAAAATGGCTTCTACTTCAAATGAGTAAGTGAATTATGCTCAAAATTTCAATCGACCACAAGGCAATCCTTACTCCAACACATACAATCCGGGTTGGAGGAATAATCCAAATTTTTCTTGGTCCAACAATCAAAATCAAGTAAAGCCTCCTGGTTTTGTTCAACCTCCACCACCCAAAGAGAAGAAGCCTTCCATTAAGGAGATACTCATGCAATTCATGAACAAGACCAATACTATTCTCCAAAATCAAGAGCTTCTATCAAAAATCTTGAGACTCAAGTTGGGCAATTGGCAAAAATGATGACGGAGAGACAACAAGGAGCCTTGCCAAGCAATACCGAGATAAATCCAAGGGAAAATGTGCAAGCCATCACTACAAGAAGTGGAATTCAATTACCGGAAATCATGGTAAAGCAACATGTGGCACAACCCGAGGTGAAAGAAAAAGGTAATGAGCATGTTGAGGAGGCGAATGAAAATGATGCAACATTGAAGGAAAGTGGGGAGACCTCAACAAAGGTTCCTACTCCAGTGAAAGCTTATGTGCCTCCCATTCCTTTTCCTCAAAAACTCCAAAAGCACAAGGTTGATGCACAATTTGGTAAATTTCTTGAAGTTTTCAAGAAACTTCACATCAACATAGCATTTGCCGATGCATTAGCACAAATGCCTAGCTATGCAAAGTTTATGAAAGACATCCTTTCAAACAAAAGGAGGCTAGAAGATCATGAAACTGTGATGCTCACGGAAGGATGTAGTGCCATACTACAAAAAAAATTGCCTCCAAAAATCAAAGATCCAGGGAGTTTTACTATTCCTTGTACTATTGGTGATTTAACTTTCGGTAAAGCATTATGTGATCTTGGTGCTAGTATTAATTTAATGCATTTGTCTATTTTCAGGAGATTGGGCATGGGAGAGGTGAAGTCAACCACAGTTTCATTGCAATTTGCCGATCGCTCTATTAAGCATCCGCGTGGTATTGTTGAGGATGTGCTAATGAAGGTGGACAAATTCATCTTCCCTGCCGATTTTATCATTCTTGATATGGAGGAAGACCTTGATATCCCAATCATCTTGGGAAGACCCTTCCTAGCAACCGGTCGGGATTTAATAGATGTACAAGGAGGCAAATTGATATCGAGGGTCCAAGATGAGCAAATCACATTCGACATTATGAAATCCATTAAGTACCCCGCCGAGGTAAATTTATGCTCCCGAGTAGAGACATCATTGATCAAGAGGTGGCTACATCATTCATCTATGGGTCATCTAAGGATCCCCTTGAGACTTGCATTGCTCATTCCATAACCACTGAGGGAGAGGATGATTTGGACATCGTAAGGATGTCAAAACACTTGGATGCTTCCAAATTTTATTCCCTCAAGAAGAGGCCATATTTTGAAAAGTTGGGAGAGAGCTCTTCTCCTTCACTACCCTCCATTCAACAAGCCCCAACTCTTGAGCTCAAACCTCTTCCATCACATTTGAGGTATGCATACTTGGGTGATTCTTCTACTCTTCTCGTTATTATCTCGAATTTGTTGGATGAAGTGGAGGAAGAAAAACTACTTGATGTGTTGAAAATGCATAAAATGGCTATTGGGTGGACTATAGCGGATATCAAGGGTATTAGCCCTACCTTGTGCATGCATAAAATCCTCATGGAGGATGACTTCAAACCAACAGTGGAGCACCAACGCCATCTAAATCCAAACATGAAAGTAGTGAAAGCCGAGGTATTGAAGTGGTTGGATGCGGGAATTATCTATCCAATCTCGGATAGTGCATGGGCGAGTCCCGTCCAATGTGTTCCAAAGAAAGGAGGTGTCACGGTGGTTGAAAATGAGAACAACGAGCTTATTCCTACAAAACCCGTGACGGGATGGAGAGTGTGCATTGACTATCGGAAATTGAACAATGCCACTCGAAAAGATCACTTTCCTCTCCCCTTTATTGACCAAATGCTTGAGAGGTTGGCGGGGCATTCTCATTATTGTTTCTTGGATGGATACTCGGGCTACAATAAAATTTTAATAGCCCCCGAAGATCAAGAGAAGACCACCTTTACATGTCCATATGAGACTTTTGCTTATAGGAGGATGCCATTTGGTCTTTGCAATGCACCGGCTACTTTTCAACGTTGTGTGATGGCCATTTTCTCCGACATGGTGGAAAAATTCATCGAGTTATTTATGGATGATTTTTCAGTTTTTGGTTCTTCTTTCAATGAATGCTTGGGTAATCTTGATCTAGTGTTGAAAAGATGTGAAGAAACCAATTTAGTGCTTAATTGGGAGAAATGCCATTTTATGGTGAGAGAGGGCATTGTACTTGGCCACCGGATTTCACAAGGGGGGATTGAGGTTGATAAAGCCAAAATACAAGTTATTGAGAAATTGCCTCCTCCTACGTCGGTGAAAGGCAAAAGAAGTTTCTTGGGGCATGCGGGCTTCTATAGGAGATTCATCAAGGATTTTTCTAAAATCACTAAGCCTCTTTGTTCTCTACTTGAGAAGAACAACACTTTTCATTTCTCTCGAGAGTGTCTATTGGCTTTCAACACTCTTAAGGAGAGGCTTATCTCGACTCCTATTATTGTGGCCCCGGATTGGAGCTTACCATTTGAGCTCATGTGCGATGCTAGTGATTATGCCGTGGGAGCGGTTTTGGGGCAAAGGAGAGGTAAATTGTTGCATGTGATCTACTATGCAAGCCGAAAAAAAAAAAAAGCACATCATCATCATTGCATTTGCTTAATAAGTCTACCTCACTTCGTAGCCTTTTTGACTCGAGTTAGTAAGTCCGTAGGGGTATTTTGAAACCTGGTACACTTTGATCTTAAAACAATCGGGGAGTTGCCGACCTAAAGCTCGCTACATGGGTCAATTAGAAAGCTTAAGGGAGTGAGGAAGTCACGAGCAATCATCACATTAGTTTGTAGAAATCATGCATTTGTATTTGCATAAGGGCTTAGATTAATAGTGGGTTTGAATTGCTTGGTATAAACTTTAATGTTGAAACACTCATCTAGTGGAGAGTCACTGCATATCTAGATTGTTGAGATTGCTGGTAAGTCATAACCAAACTTTAGTGGAAAAATAAATGCGTGAATTGAGAGTCACCCCTAGGATTGCATTTCGGGAGATAAAAGAAATAATATGGGGGGGATGAATGTCATGAGAGGGTAAGGAATGAAATTGACCACTAAGGGTGGATAGTACTATTTTGAAATTTATCCTTCCTACAATGTTTCTTTGAACCTTAGTAATAATTGGAAGTGACTATGCACACACACTGATCAAACATGAGATAAGCTCAACTTCTTTTTGTAGTATTATTTTGAAAACACAACTGTGAATTAATCTTGCAATTTTACACTCAAGTAAGAATTTACAAGTTATCTAGCATTGTTGATCATTCATTCATTTACTTTTTGTGTTAGTAGATATTCTTGCTCGAGACGAGCAAGAGTTTAAGTTTGAGAGTATTTGTTAAGTGCATTTTTATACACTTTTTATACCTTTAAATTAGCATATTTTGGAACATCTTGAGCAAATATCTACTAATTTATGCATATTTTGTATTTAAATAGGTTAATATCCAAGTTTGAGGCCAAAAACCACAAAAGAAGTGCAAATTACGCTGAAATTGGAAGCCTGGGGACCATTTTGTCACTTTCGGGAAGTTTTGGACAAGCCACGCAATTAACCAATGGACCAAATTGAAAGATTTCAAAAGTTAAAGGGCCAAAAGTGCAATTTTAGAAGGACATATTTGAAAGAAATCTGAAAATTTGGGGACTAAATTGCTCGAGATTAAAAGATGGAGGACTTGATGGCAATTACGGAAAGGACTTAGCTGCAAAACCATCATTTGACTGAGCCACGCGATCGCGTGGCTCGAACCAAGTCGCGAACGCGACTTGGACCTCAAAACGGACCCGAGACTAACTTATCGCCGAAAAATCAAGCGCGCGATCGCGCGCCTTTAGAAACAAAAAATATATAATTTTTATTTCCGGGCCGGACGGGGTCAACCCGGCGGACCCGGTTCGGCCCAGAAAGCTGTTTTTCGCGGATCTAAGCAAATTTTAGGGTTTTTGGATGATTTTAGGGTTGTATAAATAAAAAAAATCAGATTTTTGGAAAAGCCATGTAAGTCTTGCCTCTTTCTTCTTTTTCTCTTGTATTTTCCCTAACATTTACATCTTTAATGCAATTTTTCAAGTAATGTTTTTATGATTTAGTAATGTTTTCTTATGTTTAAGTATTTTGTTGTTGTTTAAACTTTTGGGTATTGTTATTTTCTCACATTTTCATCAAGAATGTCATTTATTTCTTGTGCATTTAATGTTTTGTGCTTGGGTTGTTGAAGACATTAATAGTTGATGGAAGAACTTATGTTGAAGTGAAGAAATCTTGGATTTTCACTTCAAGAACTTTACAAAAAGGGGAAGTTTCTTTTATTCTCTTGTTTTTAATCTTTATTTTTAGTATTATTCATATGTTTATGTTGTTTGTTAAATGTTGTTGTTAGTTTATTATGGGTTAATGTTATTGTGTTGGAATTTTTGACTAGTTTAATTTTAATTAAGTATTTTAGGTTATTTATGGATGTTGGGCATTTATGTTTATGATTTTATAATTAGGAATGTTGTTTTATGTTTATGCAATCTTAAAATGTTGTCAATTATTTTGTATTGTATTTGCAAGTTAGTATACATGTTAGGTTTAATTTAAAATTTCTCATGTAATTTGGTTGATTAATTAACTACCACTAATTGATTTTTGAAAAGAAGAAATTAGTATAGTTATGAAAACTAAATTCACTTTGTTTTATTTTATGTAACTTATTTTAATTATCAAGTTTATATTGTCATCAAAGTATTTAGATTAATTAGTTTTATTCTAAGTTTCATGTTGTTATCTATTTGCTTTAGTTAACTAGTTTACATATTGGCATGTTTCTTATTTGTGTCACTTATTTAGTAATTCACCACCAAACCATAATTTTTATGTTACTTGACTTTTCTTTTAAAATGAAATCAATAAATTTAGTTACAAATCACTCAAACCTCGTGGGTACGATAACCTGGACTTTTCTAGTCCACTTTATTACTTGAACGCGAATCGTGCACTTGTGGTATACGATTTTAGCGAACAAATTTTTGGCGCCGTTGCCGGGGACTGATTTTATTTGTACTAAATGCATTGATTTTTGTTAATTGAATTGTCTTCTCATTCTCATCTCTTTCTTCTTTTTATTTTCATTTCTAGGTACTCTTGCCTTGTTTATGCAACAACGTCCAACTTGGGACATTCTTCCAATTGATCCCGAACCCGAACGAACTTTTAGGAGGAGGATTTAGGGAAAGAAGAGAACAAGTTGAACAACAAAGAATACAAGGCAATATGGGGGACAACAACCAAGGTGGTGCGATCCCGTTATTGATGAAGATGATAGACCAATGGGGCAATTCATGGTCCCTCTCATTACTCAAAATCGAGGAAGCATCACATATCCCCCATTTGGACGTCCGGACTTTCATCTAAAGCCGGATGTGATAAATCTCTTCAAGGGGCATCTACAATTCTATGGAATGACCGAGGAGAACTCATTTACTCACATCTCGCGGTTTTTGGAGATGTGTAGTAACTTTGATTATCCGGGAATTAGCAAGGAGGCTATCAACATGCGGTTATTTCCACATACCCTTAGAGATGGAGCTCGTGAATGGTTAGATGCCAACCCGGTTGGAAGTATTACAACATGGGATGATCTTGCTCAAAAGTTCACTACAAAATACTTTCCTCCATCAAAAGTGGCTAAATTGAAAAGTGATATCTCCACATTTCAACAACTTGACACCGAATGTTTCTACGAGTCATGAGAAAGATTAAAGGAGATGTTGAGGAAATGTCCAAATCATGGGTTCACCAAGCAAATGCAAGTTCAATATTTCTATCTTGGGATGAATCCATCTAGTCGAGTGACGGTTGATTCGGCCTCCAATGGAGCTATCACTACAAAATCACCTAATGAGGCAATTGAGCTCTTTGAGAGGATGGCTAGTCACAATTCTACGTGGCCAACCGACCGCATGGTACCAAAGAGAGCCGCGGGAATTCATGAAGTTGATGCATATGCGGCTTTATCGACAAAAATGGACCTTCTATTCAAGAAGTGTGATGATTTATCTTCTCAACATACGGTAAAAGCAATCTACCCTCCTATTTCTATTTGTGATGTATGTGAAGCAACACACAAGGTTGAGGAATGTCCCATGCTCAAAATGGCTTCTACTTCAAATGAGTAAGTGAATTATGCTCAAAATTTCAATCGACCACAAGGCAATCCTTACTCCAACACATACAATCCGGGTTGGAGGAATAATCCAAATTTTTCTTGGTCCAACAATCAAAATCAAGTAAAGCCTCCTGGTTTTGTTCAACCTCCACCACCCAAAGAGAAGAAGCCTTCCATTAAGGAGATACTCATGCAATTCATGAACAAGACCAATACTATTCTCCAAAATCAAGAGCTTCTATCAAAAATCTTGAGACTCAAGTTGGGCAATTGGCAAAAATGATGACGGAGAGACAACAAGGAGCCTTGCCAAGCAATACCGAGATAAATCCAAGGGAAAATGTGCAAGCCATCACTACAAGAAGTGGAATTCAATTACCGGAAATCATGGTAAAGCAACATGTGGCACAACCCGAGGTGAAAGAAAAAGGTAATGAGCATGTTGAGGAGGCGAATGAAAATGATGCAACATTGAAGGAAAGTGGGGAGACCTCAACAAAGGTTCCTACTCCAGTGAAAGCTTATGTGCCTCCCATTCCTTTTCCTCAAAAACTCCAAAAGCACAAGGTTGATGCACAATTTGGTAAATTTCTTGAAGTTTTCAAGAAACTTCACATCAACATAGCATTTGCCGATGCATTAGCACAAATGCCTAGCTATGCAAAGTTTATGAAAGACATCCTTTCAAACAAAAGGAGGCTAGAAGATCATGAAACTGTGATGCTCACGGAAGGATGTAGTGCCATACTACAAAAAAAATTGCCTCCAAAAATCAAAGATCCAGGGAGTTTTACTATTCCTTGTACTATTGGTGATTTAACTTTCGGTAAAGCATTATGTGATCTTGGTGCTAGTATTAATTTAATGCATTTGTCTATTTTCAGGAGATTGGGCATGGGAGAGGTGAAGTCAACCACAGTTTCATTGCAATTTGCCGATCGCTCTATTAAGCATCCGCGTGGTATTGTTGAGGATGTGCTAATGAAGGTGGACAAATTCATCTTCCCTGCCGATTTTATCATTCTTGATATGGAGGAAGACCTTGATATCCCAATCATCTTGGGAAGACCCTTCCTAGCAACCGGTCGGGATTTAATAGATGTACAAGGAGGCAAATTGATATCGAGGGTCCAAGATGAGCAAATCACATTCGACATTATGAAATCCATTAAGTACCCCGCCGAGGTAAATTTATGCTCCCGAGTAGAGACATCATTGATCAAGAGGTGGCTACATCATTCATCTATGGGTCATCTAAGGATCCCCTTGAGACTTGCATTGCTCATTCCATAACCACTGAGGGAGAGGATGATTTGGACATCGTAAGGATGTCAAAACACTTGGATGCTTCCAAATTTTATTCCCTCAAGAAGAGGCCATATTTTGAAAAGTTGGGAGAGAGCTCTTCTCCTTCACTACCCTCCATTCAACAAGCCCCAACTCTTGAGCTCAAACCTCTTCCATCACATTTGAGGTATGCATACTTGGGTGATTCTTCTACTCTTCTCGTTATTATCTCGAATTTGTTGGATGAAGTGGAGGAAGAAAAACTACTTGATGTGTTGAAAATGCATAAAATGGCTATTGGGTGGACTATAGCGGATATCAAGGGTATTAGCCCTACCTTGTGCATGCATAAAATCCTCATGGAGGATGACTTCAAACCAACAGTGGAGCACCAACGCCATCTAAATCCAAACATGAAAGTAGTGAAAGCCGAGGTATTGAAGTGGTTGGATGCGGGAATTATCTATCCAATCTCGGATAGTGCATGGGCGAGTCCCGTCCAATGTGTTCCAAAGAAAGGAGGTGTCACGGTGGTTGAAAATGAGAACAACGAGCTTATTCCTACAAAACCCGTGACGGGATGGAGAGTGTGCATTGACTATCGGAAATTGAACAATGCCACTCGAAAAGATCACTTTCCTCTCCCCTTTATTGACCAAATGCTTGAGAGGTTGGCGGGGCATTCTCATTATTGTTTCTTGGATGGATACTCGGGCTACAATAAAATTTTAATAGCCCCCGAAGATCAAGAGAAGACCACCTTTACATGTCCATATGAGACTTTTGCTTATAGGAGGATGCCATTTGGTCTTTGCAATGCACCGGCTACTTTTCAACGTTGTGTGATGGCCATTTTCTCCGACATGGTGGAAAAATTCATCGAGTTATTTATGGATGATTTTTCAGTTTTTGGTTCTTCTTTCAATGAATGCTTGGGTAATCTTGATCTAGTGTTGAAAAGATGTGAAGAAACCAATTTAGTGCTTAATTGGGAGAAATGCCATTTTATGGTGAGAGAGGGCATTGTACTTGGCCACCGGATTTCACAAGGGGGGATTGAGGTTGATAAAGCCAAAATACAAGTTATTGAGAAATTGCCTCCTCCTACGTCGGTGAAAGGCAAAAGAAGTTTCTTGGGGCATGCGGGCTTCTATAGGAGATTCATCAAGGATTTTTCTAAAATCACTAAGCCTCTTTGTTCTCTACTTGAGAAGAACAACACTTTTCATTTCTCTCGAGAGTGTCTATTGGCTTTCAACACTCTTAAGGAGAGGCTTATCTCGACTCCTATTATTGTGGCCCCGGATTGGAGCTTACCATTTGAGCTCATGTGCGATGCTAGTGATTATGCCGTGGGAGCGGTTTTGGGGCAAAGGAGAGGTAAATTGTTGCATGTGATCTACTATGCAAGCCGAAAAAAAAAAAAAGCACATCATCATCATTGCATTTGCTTAATAAGTCTACCTCACTTCGTAGCCTTTTTGACTCGAGTTAGTAAGTCCGTAGGGGTATTTTGAAACCTGGTACACTTTGATCTTAAAACAATCGGGGAGTTGCCGACCTAAAGCTCGCTACATGGGTCAATTAGAAAGCTTAAGGGAGTGAGGAAGTCACGAGCAATCATCACATTAGTTTGTAGAAATCATGCATTTGTATTTGCATAAGGGCTTAGATTAATAGTGGGTTTGAATTGCTTGGTATAAACTTTAATGTTGAAACACTCATCTAGTGGAGAGTCACTGCATATCTAGATTGTTGAGATTGCTGGTAAGTCATAACCAAACTTTAGTGGAAAAATAAATGCGTGAATTGAGAGTCACCCCTAGGATTGCATTTCGGGAGATAAAAGAAATAATATGGGGGGGATGAATGTCATGAGAGGGTAAGGAATGAAATTGACCACTAAGGGTGGATAGTACTATTTTGAAATTTATCCTTCCTACAATGTTTCTTTGAACCTTAGTAATAATTGGAAGTGACTATGCACACACACTGATCAAACATGAGATAAGCTCAACTTCTTTTTGTAGTATTATTTTGAAAACACAACTGTGAATTAATCTTGCAATTTTACACTCAAGTAAGAATTTACAAGTTATCTAGCATTGTTGATCATTCATTCATTTACTTTTTGTGTTAGTAGATATTCTTGCTCGAGACGAGCAAGAGTTTAAGTTTGAGAGTATTTGTTAAGTGCATTTTTATACACTTTTTATACCTTTAAATTAGCATATTTTGGAACATCTTGAGCAAATATCTACTAATTTATGCATATTTTGTATTTAAATAGGTTAATATCCAAGTTTGAGGCCAAAAACCACAAAAGAAGTGCAAATTACGCTGAAATTGGAAGCCTGGGGACCATTTTGTCACTTTCGGGAAGTTTTGGACAAGCCACGCAATTAACCAATGGACCAAATTGAAAGATTTCAAAAGTTAAAGGGCCAAAAGTGCAATTTTAGAAGGACATATTTGAAAGAAATCTGAAAATTTGGGGACTAAATTGCTCGAGATTAAAAGATGGAGGACTTGATGGCAATTACGGAAAGGACTTAGCTGCAAAACCATCATTTGACTGAGCCACGCGATCGCGTGGCTCGAACCAAGTCGCGAACGCGACTTGGACCTCAAAACGGACCCGAGACTAACTTATCGCCGAAAAATCAAGCGCGCGATCGCGCGCCTTTAGAAACAAAAAATATATAATTTTTATTTCCGGGCCGGACGGGGTCAACCCGGCGGACCCGGTTCGGCCCAGAAAGCTGTTTTTCGCGGATCTAAGCAAATTTTAGGGTTTTTGGATGATTTTAGGGTTGTATAAATAAAAAAAATCAGATTTTTGGAAAAGCCATGTAAGTCTTGCCTCTTTCTTCTTTTTCTCTTGTATTTTCCCTAACATTTACATCTTTAATGCAATTTTTCAAGTAATGTTTTTATGATTTAGTAATGTTTTCTTATGTTTAAGTATTTTGTTGTTGTTTAAACTTTTGGGTATTGTTATTTTCTCACATTTTCATCAAGAATGTCATTTATTTCTTGTGCATTTAATGTTTTGTGCTTGGGTTGTTGAAGACATTAATAGTTGATGGAAGAACTTATGTTGAAGTGAAGAAATCTTGGATTTTCACTTCAAGAACTTTACAAAAAGGGGAAGTTTCTTTTATTCTCTTGTTTTTAATCTTTATTTTTAGTATTATTCATATGTTTATGTTGTTTGTTAAATGTTGTTGTTAGTTTATTATGGGTTAATGTTATTGTGTTGGAATTTTTGACTAGTTTAATTTTAATTAAGTATTTTAGGTTATTTATGGATGTTGGGCATTTATGTTTATGATTTTATAATTAGGAATGTTGTTTTATGTTTATGCAATCTTAAAATGTTGTCAATTATTTTGTATTGTATTTGCAAGTTAGTATACATGTTAGGTTTAATTTAAAATTTCTCATGTAATTTGGTTGATTAATTAACTACCACTAATTGATTTTTGAAAAGAAGAAATTAGTATAGTTATGAAAACTAAATTCACTTTGTTTTATTTTATGTAACTTATTTTAATTATCAAGTTTATATTGTCATCAAAGTATTTAGATTAATTAGTTTTATTCTAAGTTTCATGTTGTTATCTATTTGCTTTAGTTAACTAGTTTACATATTGGCATGTTTCTTATTTGTGTCACTTATTTAGTAATTCACCACCAAACCATAATTTTTATGTTACTTGACTTTTCTTTTAAAATGAAATCAATAAATTTAGTTACAAATCACGCAATCCTCGTGGGTACATAACCCGGACTTTTCTAGTCCACTTTACTATTTGAACGCGAACCGTGCACTTGCGGTATATGATTTTAGCGAACAGCTGCCCCGGGCCAGCTCAATGACAAAAAAAAAAAAATCAAAATCAAAATCGGAGGAAACAAAGCTGAAGAAGTTGAACCTGAAACCCTTTGGACAAAAAAGCATCAAACAACTACCCCAACTTCGACTTCACCTGCCTGCTGCCGCCTGAGCCCGACCGTAGGTGACGCCGTTGTGCCGACTTTGAGCTCCGACCGGTGAAGTCACAGACTCGCAGTCCGACTTCCTCTGCGCCAGCGGCTCTGCCCTTAGTTCCACTTCTTCCTCAACCTTCCGCTGCTCCAAACCAGTGCTCCGCAATCCGCATCAGTGACAGTCATCATCCGCATGTAAGTTTCTACTTTCTACTGTGCTTCCTTGAATCCTTCCTCTTTCCGCCTTCAGCGAGCTGCGACCTACGTCCTTTTTGTTTTTTTGTTTTTGTTTTTATTAAAATGTTAGTTATCACAGCCTTTTTACGGTATTTTATAATTTCTATTACTTGCCTATTTTATAATATTGTTTATTGTTGAAACTTGGATGGTTAATGTTTAAAAAATTAAAATATTACGTTAATTAGGTTTGTGAAAATAATATTGATTTGGCATTTGGGGGATTTTTAATATATTTGATTAACTTTGTTTAAATTTTCGTAATTTGAGATTTGTGGTTCGTAATTGTTATTTGTTGAGTTTGTTTAATTTGGGAGTGAGTGCTTGTGCTGTTGAAACGATGAGAGAGTATTTTCTGCAATGAGCATTGTGAATGATAGATTGCGCAATCGAATGGATGATGAGTGGATGAATGATAACCTCGTTGTTTATATAGAGAAAGATATATCTTTAAAGATTGATAATGAAGTTATTGTACAACGATTTCAAAGTATGAAAACTCGCAATGAACGATTTTAAGGTATTACATTGAGTTGAGATTTATTTATTTATCATTTGTGAAATTAAGTTTTCTCTATTTGATTTAATTTTTCTAGGAAAAAACTTTTTCGAAGGCGCTGCCCCGAACCCCCTTCCAACCTCATTTAATTTTTGCCGGTGCTGATTTGAAATCCTGGCTCCGCCCTGGTGGTGTAAGTGATTTATCTAGTTTTGGGTCAGTTCCTCCTCTTCTGGGAATAATATCGTTGGTTATAGCAGTGGTTTGGTTTGGTTCCAGTGTCAATTCTTCATCTTTCTCCTACTGGGATCAATGCCCTTCCAACAGCCTCCGTATTCAGTCCCAAACCAATCCCTTTAAATTTGGGTTGGAAAATCCACCACAAATCATTCCGTTTCACCTTGCAGAAAATTGAATTCAGGAAAAAGGTTAGATCGATATAGGCCTAGTCCGGACCTTCAACCACTATCACCACCTAAGAAACCCCTACTGCCTCCTCACAGTGAGTACTAATACAAACAGGATGATGAGAGCCGTGCAATTTTTATTTTTTTTACATTCCACAAGGGACGTCCATGAGATGCAGGAAGATGAGAAGCATGAGATGACTTCGGCCGGCTACGAGGAAGATGACTTCGGCTGGTGGCAGGGAGATGGTTCGGCAAGTGGTGTGCTCACTTGAGATGAGGAAGACGTTGGATTTAGGGTTAGGATGGAACGAGAATTGAGGATTTCAACAGCAATCCGGGGTTTTGTGTTTTTGTGCAAACAACTTGGGTCTGTTCGGCGGCGGGAGGGGGGAATTTAATTTATTTTGTTGATTTATTTGTATTTTTTAGATAAGATATGTGGTTAAAAATTAGTTTGAGAAATTGTGTAATTGGAGAGAGAAAATATGAATGATTTAGAAATTGTGTAAATTAAATTTGTTATCTTTTTTTATCTTTTAGTGTATTAATTTGACAAAGTTTTTACCTATAAAACAAAAATAACAATAATCAATATGTCTTATAAGTGTTGCCGAAAGCAGTAAAATTACCATGAAATCACGTTTCAGAATTTTTGAAGACGAAATCATTGGTTTGCAGCAACTAATAGATGGAAATAATTAATGGTGGAAGTAATTCGATTTGGTTCTGATTCCAGAATAATCAAACAAAATCATAAACCAATGATTTTTTTTTATTAATTGAACCAATTAATTTTTTTAAGAACAAATTTGGGAAAGGACCTATTCTGAGTAGACATACTTTTTTTGGTCTAAAACTTAAAATAACAAGTCAAATTTAAAATATTGATCAATATATGAATGAACTACTTAAAAGACGGGTAAATATCACAAATGGTCCACAATCTTTATTCTTGCATAAAAGGTCCCCGTCGTTTATATTTTGACATTTATACCCTCAGAATCAGCAAACGTTTCAAAAATGGTCTCTACCGATAGATTTCGTTAGTTTCCAGCGTTAAAAATGTGTAAATAGCACAAATTTCTAACATTTTAGTTTCTTGCGATAATAGTCCCTAACGTATTAAGGTCATGTTTGACATATTTAGTTTGTAATTTTCAAACGTTTGGCGTATTTAGTCCCTAACATATTAAGTCCCTATACGTTTGGCATATTTAGTCTCTAACATATTAAGCCCCTATTTGAGAAAAATTATTTCAAATAATGTGGTTTGTAATTATAATTTTTTTGAAGAATTTATGATTAAAAAAAATTGAATGTATTTGTAGATTCTTTAATTGATGGAATGTATGATTGAAAACGAGTTTTAAAAAAACAAAGTTTATTCTAAAGTGTAAAATAAAATATTTAACAAAAATTCACCGCATTAACAGTTCAACCTATTGGTAAAAATAATAATAAATTCATGGAATATAAACAAACAAATACATTGAACATCATTTTAGGAATTGAATAACAATTATATTTTTATCAGTTCTATTTTCGATTTTCAATTTTGAGAACCAATCAATATCAATTTTTAAAATTTCATTTTTCTCAAAACTCGTTTTCATCCACACATTCTATTAATATTTTTTTAAAATTTATGCATAAATTAAAAAAAAAATCTTAACTTACTTTTCAAATCGATCAATTCTCAAAATCGAAATCTAAAATTGAACTAATAAAAATATATTTGTTATTCAATTTCTAAAATGATGTTCAATGTATTTGTTTGTTTATATTCCATAATTTTTTTTTTTTACCAATATGTTGAAATGTTAATGCAGTGAATTTTTATAAATACTTTATTGTGCACTTTAGAAATTCAGAATAAACTTTATTTTTTAAAATTCGTTTTCAACCACACATTCTATTAATAAAATAATCTACAAAAAAATTCAATTTTTTTTAACTACAAATTCTTTAAAAAAAATTACAACTACAACCCAAATTATTTGAAATAATTGGTCTCAAATATGAGCTTAATATATTAGGGATTAAATACGCCAAATGTATAGGGGTTTAATATGTTAAGGACAAAATACGCCAAATGTTCGGAGGTTACAAACTAAATATGCCAACCATGAACTTAATACGTTATAGACTATTATCGAAAGAAACTCAAATGTTAGTGACCATTTGTATTATTTACACTTTTTTTAACGGTGGAAACTAACGGTAAGGACCATTTTCACAGCATTTGGTTATTCTGAGGGTGTAAATGCCAAAATCTAAACGTTGGGGACCATTTTTGCAAGAAACCCTAAGGTTGGGGACCATTTGTACTGTTTATACCCCCCTAAAAAACCCTTGGCAATTCAAAAAAACAAAACAAAACAAAACAAAATGAATCCCTCAAACTCATTTATCTCTCAAACCCATTTTTTTCTCTCTCTCTAAAAAACGAAGACAGAACCCGAACGTTGCTGCTCCACCTCTTCCCCTTCAACGGCTCGCTTCTCATAAGGTATCCGACTATCTATCTCTCCTCTCTTCTTTCCTCTTCAAAAACCACACATTGGCAACCTCCACTGCGTGATCACAATTGGATTCTGAACTGAGTTTATTTCAAAAACCCCAACCTCGAAGGTCAGTATGTATTCTATGAAAGCTTTTTCCATTTTATCGTAAAAGAATTTATAAATTTCAAAGTATCACAAATTTAATGTTAATGCCAGTTATATGGACAGATTTAAATTTGAAATTTCTGGATTCTGAACAATTTGAAAGCTGAATGTTTTGGAATAGTTATTGCTTATGCTAAATATACTTATGGTCCATTTTGCAGGTCGATTTTTTGTATAGTTACTGCTTATGCTAGATGAAGGACCTTCTTTTCCGGAAGTCGATCGTTAAAAACTCCACAGTTAAGTCTGCACCTTCTTTTTCGGAAGTTCATCGTTAAAAACTCCACAGTTAAGCATGCTGACTTGGAAAAATTCTGGGATGGGTGACCTCCTAGGAAGTTTTCTCAAGGAGTGTGTGAGTGAGGATAAAGCATGCTGAAAAGACTCGTGTCAGTACAATGTGGATAGTACGCCATCATCTAACGACTTGGACGGCCCGTTAAGTGGGACTTGGTCGATACAGTTATATGCCCCAAGACTTCACGATTTTCGAGTAAAAGAGGGGGTGCCGCAACAGGTCACTTCGTAAGTATCATTTGCAAATATTTTATATTTTGTTCTGGAGGCATTTTATAATTTACACTTAACTACATTTATTTTTATTGCAGGGGGGATTGCGGTGTGTATGTGATAAAATTTATAGAGTTTTTGAGTACTGGTGAAAAGGTCGATTTTATAAAGGATAGTGTCATATCGGCGTGGCAATTCAAACTTGCAGTCGAAATGTTTGCCATGGACTTAGATATTTTAGCATTTTGGGATGGAAGTAGTACACTTTTTTGTTGAGTTGTTGAAATGAAGCTTGTAATTTATTGGTGATTATGTGTCAACACGGTGTCTTTTGCTTCTTGCATTTATGTAAATCTACTTCTAATGCCAGAACAATCCGACGGTTAATTTTATGAAATTTTTGTGTTGTGAACAACTTGAAAGTTGATTTTTGTGGAATGGTTACTACTGATGCTAAATATACTTATGGTCCATTTTTCAGGTCGATTTTTTGTATAATTACGGCTTACGCTGGTGTAGTGAGAACAGGAAAAAATAGACATTTGGTCTATTTGTAGATTGATTACCGCCTATGTGGAATTGACACGTTGTTTATTTTAAAAGTTAAATAGACCGTAGTTCTATTTATAGGTCAATTTGGATGTAGTAAGAGGCTTGCTAAGTATAAAGTTACCATTGATGCGTAATAGATATACGGTCTATTTTCAAGTTAAAAGGTCTATTTATATGTCGATTTGTAGTCGAGCTTGTAATCCAAAAATTCGACTTGAAGATAGAAACAATAACCTTCGGTCTATTTATAGGTCGATTGGATGTAGTAATATGCTTGTAATTGTATTGTATATTACAACTGATGCGAAATAGACCTATAGTACATTTGGAAAGACCTATAGTCAGTTTTAGGAGAATAGACTCTATGTTCCCCGAGTCTATTTGTGTAAAGCTACTAAAGATTGTAAATAGACCAAGAGTCAATTTAACAAAGACCTTTATCCGTTATTTAAAAATAGACCCATGTGACCAAAGAATTTATTCGAGGGTATATCGAAAAACCAAATGATCTAATACGCGATAAATAGTTCCTAAATGACTTAATTCATCCAATGGATTCGAGAGTATTTCGGTCGTGTGAAGGTCAAATAGACACGCATTGACCATACAGTCTACTTAGTCATGTTTATAGGTCAATTTGGCTCCAAGTGGTTTGAAATCGTGTAAAACTGCTAAAGGTCGTAAATAGATCAACCAAATGGTCTAGTACGTTCATAAATAGTTTCCAATTGGCCTTAGTCATCAATTGGTTGCATTCGAAAGTAATTGGGTCTTTAAAGGGTCAAATAAACCCCCATTGACCATACAGTCTACTTAGTCATACTTATAGGATAATTTGGCTACAAGTGGTTTGAAATCGTGTAAAACTGCTAAAGATCGTAAATAAATCAACCAAATGGTCTAGTACGTTCATAAATAGTTTCCAATTGGCCTTAGTCATCAACTGACTGCATTCAAAAGTAATTGGGTCGTTAAAGGGTCAAATATACCCCATTGACCATACAGTCTACTTAGTCATATTTATAGGTCAATTTGGCTACAAGTGGTTTGAAAATTGAAATCGTGTAAAACTTCTAAAGACCATTAATAGATCAACCAAGTGGTCTAGTACGTCCATAAATAGTTCCCAATTGGCTGCATTAGAAAGTAATTGGGTCGTTAAAGGGTCAAATAGACCCCATTGATCATACAGTCTACTTAGTCATATTTATAGGTCAATTTGGCTATAAGTGGTATGAAATCATATAAAACTGTTAAAGATCGTAAATAGATCAACCAAATCATCTAACAAGTTGATAAATAGTTCTCAATTGACCTTAGTTCTCCCATTGACCATGTGGTCTACTTGACTAAATTGGCCTCAAAATGGGCCGCTTTCTATTTTAAGTTGTGCCAAGTGGGTATTAATAATGTATGTCATATCAAACATTGTTTTTTTTTTTTTTTGTAGATTAGAGACTCCTCAAAGTAGTTTTGGAGCAAAATGAGTTGATACGCAGTACATAGTCCTGGAGTCTTTCTTTTAATTAAAATTGACATATGGTCTATTTGCACAGAATGTAGGCAAAATAAGCAACAACTAGAATTGAAACACTTGCATGTCAAAAAATTCATTACAATAATACAGTACCAGAAAACCAAAAACCAAATTTGGGGGGGGGGGGGAAGTGGTATTGGATTAGTACAAGTAAGACGATTATGACCAATTCCATGGCACCTACTACATTTATGGACTTGTTTAACCTCTCCAGTCAAGTGAATCCTTTTCATTTTTGGTTGACCACTTCGGCATTTGATTTTCGATGGAGGCAAAACGACACGTGCTGCAACATGCTCCAGAACTTGCCGATCAACTTCGTTTTCCACCGGGTAAATTGGACTAGAATATGCTTGTTTCCAATAATTAGTTGTATAAAATGGAGAGCACAAATCTCATAAGTTTATGTCTTCACACCTCCGTGCTGCTGCCATTGCATGCTCACATGAAAATTGACTTAACCCAAACTCCCTACATGAACAACTCCTACCTTGCAAGTCAACTATGTACCACTGACTGTCATCACCAACCTGAAATTGATGCATGCTTATGGAAGTCACTTTCATTGTTTTTGAATTATCAAATTTCATACGTATTTTCTCCTCCAAATTTGGTGTCAAACTACTTACACATTGGTTTGCCACTGTATGACTTTCATAAAACCATCCCTGCATTTTCGTTCTGGTGTTTTCGAGTAAAGACATTATTAGATACTCTTGAGCATTCTTCAGTAACGAATTCAATGATTCTGCATTATTCGACATCATAATATTGTAACGGTTTCCTGCAAAGTGTGCCCTAGCCCAGTACTTGAAGCCAGCTTTCCATAAATATTTTCCCACTCCCTTACTTTTTCTACAAATCTCAGAATAAAATTCCATGCACTCAACCAAGCTATATGCCTCAGCCGCTGATTTAAACAATGACAAAATGTTGCTTGCACCATATAACGCCTTTATGTTATTTTGTAAATGCCAGATGCAATGGCCATGGTGTGCTATAGGATATACTCTTCTTATTGTCTTTTTAACCCTCTATGCCTATATGAAATAAATACAAGGTTTTTCCTATCACCAATTGCTTTCTTTAACTTTTTAACGATCCATGTCCATGACACGGAAGTTTCTGAACCAACCATACCCCAAGCTAGAGGATAAATCTGAAAATTTTCATCTTGACACGTGGCAGTAAGCAATGTACCTAAAAACTTTAACGTCAGAAATGTTCCATCCATGGAAATTATTTGTCTCATCAATGAAAATCCACGCAAACTTGATCCAAAGGCCATGAAAAAGTATTTGAAATGATTGCTCTTGCTAGTCTCAATACACGTTATTGTACCAGGATTATTCTTCTCCAACACGTGACAATAAGATGGAAATTTGCTATAACTTTCTTCTGGTGAACCTCTAATGTACTCATAGGCAAACTCTCTAGATTTCCAAGCTTTTTGATAGTTCAAAACAACCCCAAAATCTCTACGAATGTCACCGATGATATTTGAGGGTTTGTAGCTTGTATTTGAGTCTTAGAACTTTGGAATGATGTGTTTTCCAACTACCCAACTTCTAACTTGTTTGTGGCCAAGACGATGAATCTCTAATGAACAAGCATGTCCACGTTCATATTTTCGAATTTCAAACTTATCAGATTCCTTAAACTTCGAAGCTCGCAAACGCCACTTGCATTTGTAATCAACACACACAATCGTATAGGTGTTCTTGTTTGACTTTTTTACTTTGAATTAGAAATTATGTTTCAAGGCAAGCATGCTCAATTCCATCTAGAGCTCCTTTTTATTGGGAAATAGTGTTTTCACACTAACATCTTGAGTCTCTGGAACTTGTCGTGAAGTGTCAACATGTGATATTGTAAACGGTCGTGAAGTACCAATAGATTGTGCCACGTTCCACCCACTTCTAGAACTATTTTCAATATTATCACAATTACCAAAGAGCTGCGTAGGTTGATCAAAAGAAATAATATGTTCATGATTCTCTCGAACTATCTCCAATGTATCCCAATAATCATCATTTGTACATTGTGCATAATCATTTTCATTAGGTAGAGAGACTGGAGATTGTTGTACGAAAATAATACAACTTTCAACAACATACTCCTCATCATTTTCACCATTTGTGTCAATTTGGACCCCTTCTAGACATTCTACACACTTTTCTACACTTGTTTCAACGATGTGATTTTCCCCGTGCTCATTAAAAATTTCATTATTTACATGATTTCGCTTCTCATTCTGATATTCCACATCTTTTTTCACACTAGTACCTATAACATGATTTTCAATTGGATTATGTTCCACGAGAGTGATGCACAAAGGAACTTGGTGAGGAACTCTGAGATACCACTGTACATCCAGATCACGAGTAATATTTAACGGTAGAACCAGAATCGTTATCATGCCCAGTACAACAAATCTTATCTCCATTGTAAATTGACGGGTATCAACATTAAGTTCTCTGAATTCATTGTACGAGATCTCTCTCGAGATAAAATGACCAACTGCGTTTTCTCCATTCCATTTCCATCTTCCACCATCAGTTCTATCAAATTCACCAAAATAACATATAACTATTGGAACTTTTGAATCCATAATCTGCAATTAAGAACATGATGTAATATTTTTGGAAAATTAAGAAACACTCCCAGACTAGTACAAACAAATATTAACAAGTGCGAAGATTCTATACAAATAGACCACAGTCAATTTGTCAAGTATGGGAATAGACCACAATGTCAATTTAAACAAAATGGATCATATTCCGGAAACAATCATTTTTTGCATTTACATGTGGTCATAACAAAAACAGAGTTATAGTAAAATATACTTACATGGTGAATTTGATAAATACACGAATGCCATAGAAATAGAACGTAGGTAAATTTTGTAAAAGATGAAAATAGACCACAATGTCAATTTGAACAAAATGGATCATAATCAATAAGCATTCAATTTGTACATTTATATATGATCATAAAAAAAACAGGATTTTATAGAAAATTACATTTACGAGGGTCAACTTGTCAAATAGACCCACGCTAGAAAAAAATAGACCGTTGGTCCATTGGCACTGAAGCTGGTGATAATTTCACAACATTGTATCTAACATTTATTTCAGATCATAAATAGCAAACATAACAAAAAAATAACGTCTTTCAGAATCAAAACATATCGTTATATTGATTTTCACATGTAAATGCTTCAATCCAACAAAATAATGCTTCAAAATGAGTACATGTTAAACATTGGGCAACACAACAAATGAAGAATGATTGTTGTATACGCTGAATCCATCAAAGAAATTGAAGGAGCCCAGATGATTTTTTTTTTTTTTAATCTGGAGCAAATGGTGGTGTGTGAACCAATAAATGTCAACATTTTGATTTTTAGGTTAGAAAGGATAAATAAGAATTTTTACACATAAAGGATATTAAGGACATTTTAGATAAAAGAGGTCTTTTTAGAGAAGAAAACTTAAATGGTGGCTATTTTGCCACCACAAAACATATTTTCGACACCACAATTTTAAATATTTTCTTTATTTATAAAAATAAACATAAATCAAATTACTTAAATAACCTTTAAATTATCTCTCACTGCTCAGAAAATTTTGATGTATCTATAAATTGCCTCACCCAGCAACAACTTTGACTCTGCCATTTGTTCATTTCTTGATAATAATAAACCAGAGGTATGGTGCTCGAACTTTGCTAGAAATTTTTAGTAAGCAAAAGGTCATCAGCCTGGGATTTCTTTCGGCTTAATGTTAACTTAAGTTTTGGTTGTTTATGATGAATTTCGTATAAATTTGTGGGTAATATGATTTTCTCTTGGTATGCGTTTGTCATCCGATTGCAATGGAAATGGATATTTTTAAAATGTAATAACGTATTATTGAGCTTGAGAGAACGAAAAGAATGGAGTTCCTGAGCATTGCACGGACTTCTTCGAGTTTCTTGCAGTTTCCCATTACAAATGTCACCGGTTTTAATAGTGCCTCCGCTATGGCCCTCCCCATCGCTAGCATTTTATGCCGCTTTTTTCTTTTTCATGTTCTGATTTTCCAAGAAATTAAGATATGGGAAAATAAAGGAATAGAAAGGGTTTTGATTTTATTTAACCATTTTGGTGAAGGGGAACTCACGATTGCATCTAGTTTTTGGAAGAAATTGAACTCACGACTGCATCAAAACTTTGGTGTACAGATTTTCAAGATTGTGGTGTATAAATTTTGGTGAAGGGGGACTCGTGATTGTGGCATTCAGGTTTTATCATTTTATTAAGTTATTTATTTTTTATAATTAAATAAGGGTATATTTGTATTCGTATTGTGGTGTATTTATAAAAATATATTTTTTATTAGTGGTGATAATATAATGTGGTGTATTTAGTATAATTTGTGGTGATAATATATTTACCCAAACTTAAAATAGGCCTTAAAAAGTTTTGCCACGTAAAAAATGGGCCATCTTAGAAAATTCCCCTTTTTGTAAAGATATGAAACCAAACCGCTCGATTTTGGTTTGGTCGGTCTGGTTTGGTTTGATTTGGTTTTGAAACCATTACTTGAATTTTTAAATAATAAATGTAAATTAAAACTTGTTTATATCCACTTCTTCACTAGAATCCATCTACATCATTACCAAATAGAAAATGAAGTTTTGACTCCCATTCTACCTTGACGCCGTGTGAGTTAGGGATGAAATTTGTAATTTGAGTTTGGGTTAACTCTTGAGAACTGATAAATTGGGCTGAGATTTATATATACATAAATTTTAAAAAATAAATATCAATGCCATTGATCGTGACTAAGGAGTGTAACAATTGCTGTGTTATAGGAGTACAAGTAAAACATTATGAATGCGTGTCTATAACTGAAAAGAAGAGAAATGAATTAGAATTTATATTTAAAATTTAAATTTTTTGTCTAATAGGAAATGAGATAAAATGTATGGGAAATAACATTTTTTGTACATTTCACATTTATAATTTCAGATTTAAATATATATATATATATATATAAATTGAGTTTGGTTCTTGGTTATGGTTGTGGAAAGAGAACCAGAATCGGAATCGAAACCGAATGGTTCTTAATTCCAAGTTTTGGTCTGATCTGGTTCGGTTCAGTTATTTTGTTCACCCTTAAAAATAATTTCCATCTATGCATACTTTTTTCAAAATTGCTACTTGATGCGAACCCCTTCGGTGCGTTGATCGAAAATTCCCACAACAATTTTAATACCAACCCAAGAAAGCTAAAGTGGTAAATAAATGGATAAACACCTTAACTCAAGTTTAAATCTAACCCAAAATTCAAGGATTAATAAACCCTAACCCAATGGAGAGATTAAAACAAATTCCAAGGTGGCGGAAAATAAACAACAACACAAGAATAATAATACTCAAGATAAAGTTGATTAAATTCCAAGAAGATACAAGATCAAAGAGGTTTAACCTTACCTAGAGAAGGGGGACTTCAAGCCCTAGCTCTCAAGAGCTCTCTAATGAACAAACCAAGTTAAGTTACAAAATGAAGAGAAATGAGAATATAATGTACAAAATGGGAAAAATGTGCAATTTCGGTATTTTCAAGAAAAACCCCGTTTTTGTTGAAATTGCAAGAAAAACCCCGTTTTTTCATTTCGGAGGACTTTCGGTCGACCGAAACTTATCTTTCGGTCGACCGAACTTATTTCGGTCGACCACCTGGTCGACCGAAATGGTAGTTTCGGTCGTTCATTTGTCAGCCGAACCCGCCTGCAGCAATGCCTCCAAAAACTCTGCAGACTTTCGGTCGACCGAAATTAGTTTCGGTCGACCGAAATTGGTTGCTTCCAATTTTGTCTTCCTTTTTACTCCAACTTGATTCTCGACTTGTTTTTCTTGATTTATTCACATTGTTTAGCCTCGAATCTTGAACCTCTTCAACTTCGGATCTCGTCATGGGTCCCACGGGCACGTGCATCGAGGTTTGACTTTCCCGATTCTCATCATCCCCTCCCTCTTGAAAAGGATTCGACCTCGAATCTTGCTTGAATGCACTATCGTGAAACTCCTTGAACTTTGATCTTGCAACATTGTGGATCACAGGTTCATGCGTTGAAGTTGGACCTTCCCGATTCTCATCATCTCCTCCATCTCGAAAGAGATTCGACCTCGAATCGGCACCTACAATAAAAATAGAAAATTCAGACACAATAAATGTAACTGAAATTTCAGACTCACCGTGTAAAATCAATTTGTAGGCGTTGCGAAGAACTTGAGAGGTGCCAACATTGTAGGGTAGCATTTTGGATTTTATTCGATTGGGAACCCGTTCTCTCCTTGAAAAGAACCATTTCCAACCACCCGGATCAAATACGAATCGCCTCCTACCATGGTTGGCATGGGAAATACATTGTATTCCAGTTCCCCTGAATGGAGGCTCGAGCCTCCTGTAAAGGGGCTTAACCAAAGGTGCATTCTCGTGCCCACCTAAACCAACTCTTTCCTCGATAAACATGTGCATAAAGTTCAACAGAGTTAATAGGTTAAAGTCACAAGCAATTTTAAGTGGAGAAAACTTGCTATTATGATGAACAATTAAATCGCAAGCAAATTTAACAACCACAAAATTAGCACCAACTTCGTGCAAATGCACGACCTCCTGAAAGACAAGATTAGCTAGGTTGATGACCTTGTTGGTTACATGGCATGCAATCAATCGTGACATTTTAATTTTTCTACCAACAATCACAAAAATAGCTTCATCTTCTTTCTTTATTCCAAGTAAACCCACTATAAAATTCATAGAAGTAGTACTCCCAGGTTTACTTATGATGGGAAATATGCATGGAATTCTTGGGGGAAAAACGTAAGTTTAGCCATTTTACAAGTTCGGCATTTATTACAAGTGCAAACATGTTCAACACCAATCTTCAAAATAGGCCAATAAAATTGATCACATAATACCCCTAAAACCCCGTTGATTTTAAATCGCCCCATCAAACAACTATCATGTGCTCCTCCCACTAGCAATTCACGCATGGCACATTTACAAGGAAACAATCCCATTTTCCAAAACAAATAATCATCATGCCCATAAAATCCATCAAAATATTGCTCACAACATGATTCATAGATGTTTAACAAATTCGGATATTTAACATGCATGCTCTTACTATGTTCAAGACGGAATGAGGGAGCATCTAGAAATGTTAGAAGCGAAGTCCTTTTATCATCAAAACATCCCAATAAATTTTTCCCATGGACTCCCCTAACTAGCAATTCATTTAGAGAGCGAATATGTAAGCCAAGCATATTTTCACAAAATAAGGATTCAACATGCCCATGAAATGTACTATATCCAACATTTTCACAAAAGGATTTGGTACTTATGCCATTGGGCACACGCAAAAAGTTGCATTTACACATTAAGCACTCATCATGACAATGATCCTTACCACATGTTACATTTTCACAAGTCAACAACACACTTGTCAAATCTACATCAAGATCATACAACCCTCTAATATATTCAAAACACAATAACCTTGCATTCAAAGAAGTGTTAGGAGCATACCTCCTAGATGTTGCATTGGTTATCCCATTTTCTTTACCTCGGTTGTACTCGTTGTTGTAGGAAAATGTTTCCATGAATTTCTTCCATATGGCGTGCTTTTGGAGTTCTTTGTTGCCTTGATAAGTTGGACTCACAATTTCCTGCAACAAAGAAAGAACCAAACTAGGGAGGGAAGTGTTAGAATATTCAAGAGTAAAGAACATTTTAGAGTGATCTCTTCTCTCAATTTCTTTGGTGGCACTCATCACTTCCTCACCTTTTTCTGAGGTAGAATCCTCAACCCTCGTTTCTTCTCTCACCTCTCCTTTTTCTGGAGTCGTGGCTCCAACTCTCACTGCCTCTCCTTTTTCTAGGGACGTGGCCCCAACTCTCTTGCTCACATTTTTATTTTCTTCAATTTTATCAATCGAAGGTCTCTTGTTTTCCTATCCTCCCCTTCTTCCTCTTCTTTTTCCTTCTCCTTCTCCTTTTCTTCCTCGAATTCCTTCTTGAGCTTCATTTGGTCTTTGCATACTTCTTCCGAGCTCAAAGATAGGATCACAACCTTTTTTCCATTCATTTTGAAGCTACACCGGTTCCTTCTCCTATCAAGATTCACATTTCGTTCACATTGCCAAGGTCTCCCCAAAATTATGTGAGTAGTGTGTAAGGGAACCACATCACATAATATTTGATCACTATAAGTACCAATGTGAAAAGTAAGAAGAACTTGTTTACTTACCCTCACCTCCCCATAGTCATTCAACCTTTGCAATACATAGGGATTAGGATGCTTCATAACCGGTAACCCCAATTTCTCCACCCTACTAGCACTCACCAAATTAGTGACACTCTCCCCATCTATAATGAGACTACATGCCCTATCCCCCACAAGGCATCTAGTGTAGAATGTATTTTCTCCATGTGTTTCCTTCTCATTATCATGGTCCAAAAATTTTGGTAGCCTAGTATTCATCTCCTTCACTACTTCTCTACTTCCACTACCGTCCCTCTTATGGAATGATGAAGTCTTCATTTGCTCAATATCAATCTTCTCATCCATCCCATTTCCACTCCTATCTATCCATTCTCTTCGTCTCCTACCCATTCTCCAATCTTCTTCCACTTCTCCACTTATACCCCTTCCATGAAGTGATGAATTTTGCATTCTCGCACTATCAATATTTTCATCAACTCCATTTCTCCTACCTTCTAACCCATCTCTTCTTTTCCTATTCAAACTCCCACTTTGTTTTCTACCTCCATCCCTATACACAATGTTCCCACATTTATCCCTCACCCTTCTTCTACTACACATCATTTCTTCACCTCCCCTATTCGATGTACTCTCCCCTCTTGTTCCTAAATTTTCCAACTCACCCCCACTTTTCTCCATTTGTCTAGACATGGTGGTTGAAAGATTTTCCAACAAGTACTTCAAATCTTGAGTTTGAGAATTGAAAATGGACAGGGTGTGCAAGTGTGAAAGTGTTCTCACAATAATATTTTCCACTCGTGTTTCACTCAATTTTGGCTTTTACCCTCTATTGAGCTCACCACTCTTGCCTTTTTCCACTCAAAATCTCCTTTCTCAAGTTCTCCAAGGAAGTTAATCAACTAAACCACAAAGTATAATTCTTGTGGAGTCAAAGAAATCACAAACAAGGAAGAAGGAATTTAGAACAAGTAGACACAAATAGCAAGTAGAATTTATGTGCTTGCTATACTCAAAAGGAACAATATTTATGTGGGATAAGATGCTAGGATCACAAATTCAACAATGGGATTGAATAACCACAAGTATTAGACAAAGCATATATGTAGAGCAAATAAGCACAAGAGTGTAATTTTCAAGGTAGCAATTTAGCAAACACTTTGTACCCAATCTTGAAGTGGCCTTGAATGTGTATAATGTGGATATATGAATAAATCCCCAACAACCCCAAATGTAGTAAGGAATGAATGATCAACAATTTTCCAATGTATGGAGCAAGTGATATATGGAATAAAATGTTGATAACACAATCTCAATTATGGGAATTGGATAGCCCCAAGCAATTAGCATTATATGGGCATTGAACAATAAAGCACTAAGGAAGTTTTTTTTTTGGGACAATTTATCAAACACTTTGAATACACAATTTGGAAATTGTAGATTTTATAGTGAATGAATATGGAATTTTTCCCAACAACTCACAATCAATATACCCAATACATAGAATCAACAAATACACATGGGTATATAAATTTTCCCCAATTTTTCTAATTTTCGGATTTTTTTTTTTTTTTCACATTGACAAGAATAACAACAAGAAAGTAAAGATAGGTTTACCAAATTAGAGCCAAGCTCTGATACCAAATGATGCGAACCCCTTCGGTGCGTTGACCGAAAATTCCCACAACAATTTTAATACCAACCCAAGAAAGCTAAAGTGGTAAATAAATGGATAAACACCTTAACCCAAGTTTAAATCTAACCCAAAATTCAAGGATTAATAAACCCTAGCCCAATGGAGAGATTAAAACAAATTCCAAGGTGGCGGAAAATAAACAACAACACAAGAATAATAATACTCAAGATAAAGTTGATTAAATTCCAAGAAGATACAAGATCAAAGAGGTTTAACCTTACCTCAAGAAGGGAGACTTCAAGCCCTAGCTCTCAAGAGCTCTCTAATGAACAAACCAAGTTAAGTTACAAAATGAAGAGAAATGAGAATATAATGTACAAAATGGGAAAAATGTGCAATTTCGGTATTTACAAGAAAAACCCCGTTTTTGTTGAAATTGCAAGAAAAACCCCGTTTTTTCATTTCGGAGGACTTTCGGTCGACCGAAACTTATCTTTCGGTCGACCGAAATGGTAGTTTCGGTCGTTCATTTGTCAGCCGAACCCGCCTGCAGCAATGCCTCCAAAAACTCTGCAGACTTTCGGTCGACCGAAATTAGTTTCGGTCGACCGAAATTGGTTGTTTCCAATTTCGTCTTCCTTTTTACTCCAACTTGATTCTCGAATTGTTTTTCTTGATTTATTCACATTGTTTAGCCTCGAATCTTGAACCTCTTCAACTTCGGATCTCGTCATGGGTCCCACGGGCACGTGCATCGAGGTTTGACTTTCCCGATTCTCATCACTACTTGTATAAACAAGTATACAGACAATGACGTGACTATTTTATTGTTGTTGATTCTCTAAGTGATGTAATTTTTACGTCAATAGATTCTTGTCACTTACCCTATTTATATGTTTGTTTGTACACTTATTTTTACGTATAGCAAAACTCTACTTTTTTGCTTCGATTACCACTTTATCATTTATGTCCAAAAAATAACGTCCTTAATGATAGATGGACAACTTTTTATAAAGTTATCTTTAGGTTATGTTTGATTCAACATGAAAAAGGCAAATGCAATATTTCTTACCAAAATGGTGAGAAAATATTTTTCAAGAAAATGATTTAAGTTGTCCATAACATGATTGTACAAAGAAATATTTTCCTAGCAAATTTTCTAATTAAACACCAAAAAGGTGAAAAAAAAAATTTTTTGATTTTACATTTTCCAAACAAATATATGTAATCAAACACACCCTTAATGATGGATGGACAACGTTTTTTCAAAATACAGTAACAAGTGGATAACATGGTAAAGTTCAGCCATAATTCATGATTTAGTAACATGAGTATAAGTACAGTGAACATTTATTTATCTAAATCTCGAAGTTTACAAGTACTATTTCTATTTCATTTCCGAACATCACAAATGATTTAATGGTCCGTTTGATTGAAAAGATGAAAAATGAGTGGAAATAAAATAATTTACAGGGAATTGAATTGTTTAAAAATTATTTTCATGAAAAATATCAATTGAAAATGTTTGATTGAATTATTTTTCTATGTGGAAAAGTGAAATTTTTTAAGTTTTGTTATTTGATTGACATTATTTTCATGGCAAAAGAGTCTAATTTAGCTATTTTAATTGTTATTTTATTTTTATTTTTCATACATTTGTAATTGATAAAAGTAATGTCAATTTTGAAAAAAATAAGTCGATTAATAATAACAAAAATGATCAAAAGTAACGAAAAACACTTTTCCCCTAAAGGTGGAAAATGTTTTTTCACTACCAAAAGCATGAAAACACATCACGTGAGCCTTAAGTTGGAAAATATTTTGATGTTTAAATTTTACCTATAAAACAAGGAAATTGGAAAAATGGGTGAAATTTCCATATCAAATATAGCCTATATTTGTTTGATAACACTGTTTGATTTATAAATTAGTTTATTTATGATTTTAAGATAAAAATTATTTTTAATTAAATAATCATTTCATATGTTAACATATAAATTTAATATATGTGAGTAATAAATGACCGTGCATCGCACGGGTGTAACACTAGTATATAAAAGTAACACAAAAACATATTTTGAAACTTTTTCCGCTTAAACTGTTTTTCTTAAAATAGAAGTATTTAAATTAATGAGAATACTATTGATAATTATATTATTATTTTGAAATAGAAAAATATGCAATATTGGTATCAAATCGAAAATCTTAACAAGAATTTTAATACGAAATCACAAGTTATAGTCAACTGTAAACACGTCGTCCTTAAAATCACATCAAAGATTAAAGGTAAAAAATTTATTTTGTACCTTTTACTTTTTCTCAATGTCTCTCTATTTCAAAATTGTTTTATTGAAGTCCTATAATGATATTTATAATTTCTTAACTAAATTTAATTTGGTCATATATAATTAATTTCAATTCGATTTGTTTTATTTTTATAAAAATTTAAAAAAATAATAAATATCCAAACTTTTATGTAATTTAATTAAGTCCGAATAATTTTTGTAATATCATATTTCGATCAATTTATGTTGATTAATTTGTTACATTCATTTAAATGTGGGACCAAGTGTATTTAATTTGTAATGTTAAAGTAAATATGAAATTAAATATTTGTTTAATATATTTAAATAACAAATATTATATTAAGATAATTAGTATCAATTCTAATAGTACTATTCCGTTATTCGGGTATAGATAAATTTATTTTTGATAATCTAGAAATTATATTTTGGAAAGATTAATTACGTCAATAATCATTAAAATTGAATAATTATGTAATTGGTGATTGATTTTTTTAATATTTTTATAGTAAGTAATTTAAGTTCCAAAGTATTACAATCGTAGTCACTTGGTAAAAAATTTGGCCCATACTAGGTATCCCTTATTCAAAACTTTATTTTTCTAAAACTCATTTTTAACTAACATTCTATTAATAAAATAATTTGCGTATAGCTACAAAAAAATTCTAATTTAAAAATACATTCTCCCAAAATTTACTGTTACAAATAACATTGCTTAAAATAATGGATCTCAAATAGGGGTTTAAGTACATTTTCTCCAAAAAATAACTATTAAAAATTTCATTTTTGTGATAATGAGGACTTAAATAAGGACTAAATATGTTTACAAGAGAAAAGAGAAATACATGAAGGGAGAGCACGAATAGATATTAACCCATATTTTCTCCAAAATATATTTCCTAAAATGGTAAGTAGTATTAATTAACTATATATTCTTCATTTTGGACAAATTTCAGATTTAAAATAATCCAGTTCAATGCAAATTTTTAAGTATCTGCTTTTTCCAAGTCCTTAAGTTTCTTAGTTTGTCTTTCCCTTTTGAAAATCAATTACAATTTTTTAAAATTTCATTTTGTGTTAATGAGGACTTAAACAAGGACTAAATATGTTTACAAGAGAAAAGCGAAATACATAAAGGGAGAGCACGAATAGATATTAACCCATCTTTTCTCCAAAATATATTTCCTAAAATGGTAAGTAGTATTAATTAACTATATATTCTTCATTTTGGACAAATTTCAGATTTAAAATAATCCAATTCAATGCAAATTTTTAAGTAGCCGCTTTTTCCAAGTCCTTAAGTTTCTTAGTTTGTCTTTCCCTTTTGAAAATCAATTACAATTTTTTTTAAAAAAAAAATTGGTAAAAAAAAGAAATTTTTTTTGACAATATTACATAAATATTTTTCTTTAAAAACAGAAAATGAATAAGGATGAAATAGGAATGTTCATCGATCTATTTTTTATTTTCCTTATTCATTTTAATCTTTAAATCAATTTAAATTACAATATTTAAAGAAATTTCCTAAAAGGTAAACATACTAATGGTTAAAAATAATTAAGGTATTTATAATTTGTACATTTTTTGTAATTAATCGTCTTCTTTTGTTTCTTATTTTTAATTAATTATTCATTTCATATGTTAATATATAAATTCGATATATATGTGAGTAACAAATGATTGTGCATCGTACGGGTGTAATACTAGTATATTTTATTTTATTTATATATAAAAGTAGAAGTGAGGAGAGAGAGTCATTTTGGAGGGAAAATTACATTTAGTAACTCTCTCTCCTCTCCCCTCACTTCTACTTATATAAATATAAATATAAAAAATAAATAAATAAATAAATAAAATATAAAGAATTTTGTAGGAAAAATTATTATTTATTATATATTTATTAAGAGTTGTAATAAATGTACTGTGTGTAAATGTGTTACATTGAAAATGAAAAAAATTAGATAAATATATTTGAACATATATAATGTGATACCTATGTAAATATGTTATGTTGGAAATGAAAAAATTGGAATATATTTGAACATAAACAAATGTGATATCCTTGTAAATATGTTAAGTAGGAAATGAAAAAATTGTATTAATATATTTGAAAATAAATGAATGTCATATCTATGTAAATGTGTTACATTGAAAAATAAAATTTTGGATTAATATATTTGAAAATAAATAAATACATGTTATATAAATTTGTTAAATTAGTAATGAAAATTTTGAATCAATATATTTTGAAAACAAATAAATAAAATCATCGAATTTTACTTCCTAATATGTCAATAAATTAGTAGATTCTTCAATAAACACATTACAAAAATAATTAATTATTTGCTATCAGCTTTTTACCACCAATGATAAATTGGTAGAAAATTTAATCATTTCATCATTTTGACAAAAATTTTTATATTTAAAAAATAAGGAAAAATAAAATATGTTAATTAATATATTGGATTTCAAATAAAATATATGTAAGCAACATATTAAAAAATAAATTTAATTAAAAATTATAACATATTAAAAGAAAAATAAGTGATAAGGTGTACAAATTTTTAGAAAAAAACGTAAATAAAAGTCAAAATAAATTTTATATAAAAAACTTAATTAAGTGCCAAACTATGAGTGACTCAGTACACTGAGTGTACATGTAAAATTTTTTTTTTTGATTTGTTTTTTTTTTTTTTTTTTTTAAGTTTCAAATTCAATAACACGTGTTATGTAAGAATTGAAAAATTGGATTAATATATTTGAACATAAATAAATGTCATATAATATCTATGTAAATGTGTTACATTGAAAATGAAAAATCTGGATTAATATATTTTAAAATAAATAAATATATGCTATATAAATTTGTTAAGTTAGAAATGAAAAAATTGAATCAATAAATGAGTAAGCTCTTCAATACGCATATTACAAAAATAAATAATTATTTTCTATTAAGTTTTTAATGAAAAATATTTTCTATCCAATTTTCAGCCATAAATCTTTACCCCAAAATCGTAAATAAACAAATTTATAAACCAAATATTATTACCAAACGAACGCTTAATTATTTCATCATTTTAAAAAAAAATGGAAATATTAATTAATATATTGAATTTCAAATAAAATATATGTAAGCAACACATTAAAAAATATAGTTAATAAAAAATTATAACAAATTAAAAGGGAAATATGTGATGGATGAGGTAGGCAAATTTTTAGGGAAAAACGTAAAAAAAAAGTAAAAAAAAAATTATATAAAAATTTAAACGAGTGCCAAATTTTGAGTAACGCAGTATACTTAGGGGAGTTTATTCAATTGGGATTTCGAAAGACATTTAAACACTTTTTTTATTTTGAACAATTTTTTTTTTTTAAATTTCAAATTCAATAATATTTTGTATTGAAATTTTATTTTTTTATTTAATGTGATTGAATCAAGATATTTTTAAAATTACGATTTAAAAATTATATATTCCGTACATTGTACGGGTAGATAACTTCTAATTGTTAAAAATTGAAGAGAAAAAATATGTATATTAAAAAATAATTTTAAAAATTATATAATTTATAAACTTACATTTAGAGAAAAACGAATGTAAAAATTCACGGTGGTTCTTACGAAACTCACACCCCTGGTGAGTGGAGAGTGGGGTCGTCCACGGAATCCCACCCTATTTATGTGGTATACCATAGAAATGGCCACATGAAAATGGTCCTTTGAAAAAATAGCCAAAAATTTTATCAATTCATTAAAATAGCCTTAAACACTATAAACTACCTCAAATATCCTTAAATATCACATTTCAACCAAGCCTCTTAGATTTTAGAAAAGTTACAACTTAGTCCTTAAAACTTTACATATTTTTAATTAATTTGTTTATATGATTTTATTTGATTTTTGTTCGCACATAGTAGCACCCCCTCACTTTGGTATCAGAGCCATATGGCAGATCTAAAAAATAAATATTATATAACACAAATTAAAAATAAATATATAATATATACATCAAGATTTATGATTATGCATACATTAATATTACCCGATAATTATAAAATAGAATCTTGAGAACTTTAAGAGACTTAAACAAAGATATAAGAAAATACATTTATGATCTAATAAATTTCGACATAATAAAAGAAGATTTTATCATAAACGAAATATTAGATTTAATCCACAAAGATATACTAGAAGAATTATACAAAAATTATAGAAATTGATTATCATAGAGGAGAACCCTTATTAATCAAATATCTAGATATGAAAAACAAATGAAAAATTAGATTCAATAATAGAACAAAGAGGAAATATATTAGATCAAATGATAGAAGAAAGAAATATAAAAAGAAAAGGATTTCTAAGACTAAAATCATTAGAAAGTAAAAGAAAATACTTTAATATAATTCTAAAACAATTACCTAATATACTTATGATCATAAATAACAAAGAAAAAATCAATATTGAAAAAATGATATAACTGGAGAAATAAAATATTACATAAAAAGTTATAGAGCACAACAAAGAAAAATGATGTTAATATCAATTGAAGAATTTTGTGAATATAATATAATGATATGTAAAGAAGTAAAATATGATACGGAATTAAGATTAGAAATTGAGCATATCAAAGGAAAAATTTAATGACAGAATTTCCAGAAATAAAATTTGAAAAACAAATAATAGAAAATATTAATCTACCAGTAGGATCTTACCAAATAAAATGAGCCAATACAACTATGTTTCAACCATTAAGCTCATGGGGAGAATCCGATGAGTTTCTTAATATGCAATTAAATTGGATAAGTGCATTTTTATGGCAAACATATAAAAACATAAATTTACAAGATAAATTAGCCATTGAAGAATTACAACAATTAAATATACAAGATATAAATATCAAATAAAAATTACAAAATATTCAAAATAAACTAACAATACAATTCAAGGAATTAAAAGAAATGATAGGAGAAGTTAAAAATATAGATAAAGAAATCTTAAAAGAATTTCAAAGAAAGTCAGGAGAATTAATTAATCAAGATAAAATTGGAATAATTATAGAAAAAATAGATAAATTAAATGAGAATATAAGAAAGAATGAAAACGAAAAAATCATATTAATAGAAGAAAAAATCAAAAATATAGAAATAAAAATAGATGATATATATGACAGACTATTTAAGGTGCAAAAAACTCAAAAATCAAGAGTATAAAATGTCAATAAGCGAAAATATTGAAAATCTAAAAATATTAATAAAATCATTGATAGGTGATGTTCAAGAAGTAAAAAATGAATTAAAAGAAGTAAGAAATGATATAAATATACTAAAACTAGAAATTAGAGAATTCAAAGAAAATAATAAAACCAAAGATAAGAAAATAGATAAAAAATTCATAGAAAAAAAAAATACTTATAATAGGAAAAAAACATTTCGAACAAGAAAAAATTATAATAGAAGCAGGAAGTATGGATGATGAATTCAGGAGAAACATATTACCAAAAATATTAGAGGAAGAATTAGAATTACAAAAATCTATGGAAAAAACTTTAGGAAAATCAAAAGCTGAAGAAAAAATTGAAGAAGAACAAGACAAAAATGAATGAAGAATTAGATTTGCTTATAGAAAATTTTGACCAGTTAAGCATAGAAAATTTTAATGAATACCAAGTTTTAATGAATACTGGAGGAGCACCTAACCCTGCTCCTATAGGAACTTCTAAACAAGAATTACCAGATCCAGATGAAAGTTATGCACCCTTATATAGTAAACCACACCGGCAATATTATGATAGAATTAGAGATAGACAACCACCTAGAGAGAATAAATATAAAGATAGATTTGAACCAAATAATAATTATGATAAAGCTATTAATCATGGAGGAACAAAATTAGATTTGGATTGTAAAATAGATACTAAAAAAACCTTATTAACTTGGGCAGATTCAATGATACTATTCTTTTTATACAATAAAGATGATACATGAGAAAATACTGATAGAATGATAAATTTTTTAGTAGTATCTTTTGAAGGACATGTTATAAATTGGTGGGAAGGAATAAGTAGTGATACGAAAGCATTAATAAGAAAAAATGTACAGACGGAACTAATAAAATCAGATAGAAAGGGAATAGAAAAGTTAGTAGATTATATTGCGGATGAATTTTTAGTAGAAAATTGGATAAGTAATTCTGAAGCAGAATCAATAAGAGAAAAAGATAATGCAAGAGTAAGATTAATAAATTTAATAATATGTGATACGTGTAAAATCAAATAATATACTTGTGAGTTTAAAGAATACTATTATGTCCAATTCTATAGTAATGAAAATCAAGAAGTATATAGAGATATGTATTATAATAAATTACCAGGTTCATCGGGAATATACTTTAAAATAGAATTTGAAAAATTTATTAGAGATAATCCTGAAACACCTAGAACATTAGGATCAAGAATAAAATTCCTATTTGAAAGATTATCATATATATGTCAACAAAGACAATTATTAAAGAAATCAGGAAAATTAACCAGAATATGTTGTGAAGATATGAAAAAACCTACTCAATGGGATGTAACCCTGAAAGAAGAAGAAATAATAATAAAAGAAAATATAAAAATAGAAAGTTTAAAAAATTCAGAAACTTCAGGAAAAAATATATAAACCCTAAGAGAAGATATTACAAAAGAAGATATAATCCAAATAAAAGATAGAAAAATAAAACTTATAAGAAAGACAAAAGCCAATGTAAATGTTGGAATTATGGAGAAATGAGACATATAAGCCCTGATTGTAATAAAAAGAAGGTTAAAATATTACAAAAAAATTATCTAGAAATAGAAAGTGAAAAAAGTGAAATATCAGACATTGAAGAATATTATGATCAAGAAGTTTATATAAGTGAAACAGATTCAGAAAGTAATTAATCAGAATCAGAATAAAGAAATAGAAGAAATAGAAGCAAATAATAACATAAATAAATAAGAATATGAATGAATAGAAGGTTATGGATTAAAGGTAACTTTTGATAATAATAAGTTCGGAAGATACAAAAATTATCTTTAGATTTGAAAATAGGAAAATGGGAAATATTAGATAGAATATGGAAAAGAGAAAAAGTAGCAATAAATGAATATCATAAAATTGAAAGGGCAATAGATGTTAGAACTACTCAAGGAACACACATATTAAATCTTTTAACAAAAAATACAATTGCAGAATTATTAACAAAGATCAATAGAAAACAAAGTGAAAAGAATCGATATGTTTACTTAGCAGGTATCCAAATAATGTTTAAATCCCTGTTTAGAGAAGGATTAGATTCACCTTTAACTGTAAGTTTACATGATGGAAGAATTATAAATTTAAAAGACAGTCATTTAGGAACAGTAAAAGAAAATCTAGCATATAAGAAACTAATATTTACATGTTACCCAAAATATTGTATGTCATTAAAAGATAGAAATTTTAATGAAGTTTTAGGATTACACTTCAAATTACATAAAGATGATATAATGGAACCATAAGATAAAATTATGACTATAGAATACAGAGCATTATACACATCTAATAATTCTAATTATGGAAACATTTATTCTAAAAAACCATATATTGAAATTCATAAAGAATGTAAAGATTTTGGTAAAGCTGTAGAACCAGATAAACAAATAAGTTTAGTTCCAAGAAACTATGAACTTACTATAACAAAAAATAAACCAGAAGTCATAGAGTTACGAGAAGAAGAATACCCTAATAATAACATAACATTTGAAGATGACAGATTAATTAGGAGATTAGCAAGTTTACCTAATAGAAAACAATTAGGAGAAACTAGTAATACAAAGGAAATAAAACTTAATAGAAATGCTAGAAATATGAAAATAGAAGGTGAATATTTTAATGGAATAGAGTATATAAAAGGATCAAATATATTAATTGACACAGGAGTTAGTGAATGTCATATAGCTTCAAATAGAAATAAAGGACTAATATCTCATAGAACTGATCCATATAAATATATAAATTTTGATGGATAAGTACATATGACTGAACTTGCAGTAAAAGTACCAATAAAAATAGGAGAAATAAATCTCCTAGTACCATGTCATGTAGATAGTAGTATGGTAAATCCTCATGTATTATTAGGAATGAGCTTTCTAGATGGACTAGAAGATTATATTATAAAACGTGAAGGATTATATATAACTCATAATGGTCAAACTATATTATGCAAAAAAGCTGAATAAATGAATAATCAAATAAGTTTTCCATTAGCCGTTTATATACAAGTTATAATTGTTGAAACAAATATAACAATATGTGCATTAATTGACACGAGAAGTGATATAACAATATTCAAAAGTTTCTTAATAAAATCATAGAATACTAATGGAAAGATAAAAATTACATAAATAACAGGAGAAAGTACTCATATAATTAATAATGCTGATAAAATTGATATAATACTTGGGAGTAAAAAAATAGTTGTAAATAAAATATATAATTATAACAACTTAGAATGTGATATATTACTAGGAAATGACTTTATACAACAATTTCAATATTATAAAAAAAATAATTACATGATAATGTTGCAAAAACCTTGTGAGAATTTAGACATTATAGAGTTCAACCAACACAGCGTGGTGATAAATGGGAGAAAAAACTAATTACACAAAATGAAATAAAAAATAAAAGAATAATGTATAAAAAAATCTTAAAAACAAACATACAAACAAACATGGAAGAAAAAAAAATTTGATCAACTAGAAAAAATTTGTGGAGAAAATCCATTATTATTTTGGAAACCACGTCATCCAAAAGCTAAAATAGAATTAACAGAAAATGTTATTATAAGAGTTAGAACAATGATGTATACCATACAGGATACACAAGAATTTAAAACTCAGATAAAAGAATTACTTAACCAAAAATTAATCAGACCTAGTAATGGACCCCATAGTAGTTCAGCTTTTATGGTTATGAAACATTCTGAGAAAAAAAGAGAAAAAGTTAGAATGGTGATAAATTATAAAGAGTTAAACAAATATACTAAATTTGATGGATACTTTTTACCAAATAAAGAGGTATTAATAAATCTTGCAAAAGGAAAACAATATTATTCTAAATTTGATTGCAAATCAGGATTTTGGCAAGTAAAAATGGAAGAAGATAGTATTCAATACACAGCATTTAGTACACCACAATCTTGCAAAAATACATCAATAAATTTGACACTCATCAAATCCATGGAAGCTTTGCCACTTTGCAAGAGGCGTGCATAGCCAGAAACTGCCCCACATGCCAAAGGAATTGATGGACAGGTGGAAGCCACTTGATGGATCTGCTTCACATGCCAACAAAACTGACGGACAAGTGGAAGCTATTTAATAGATCTACTTTAATTCAACAATGCAGGACAATGTAGGGGCCATATCAAGACCAAAAAAGAGAAGGATAAGTGTCCCTATAATGTAAGGATCATGTGATGTAATAAATAATAGAGGGACAGGTGTGTCCTTAGGTGAAAAAAACTGTAAAATTGTTAGGACGATGATGTAAGCAATGATGTAATTGTGTCCAATGTAGTATTATAAATAGAGGCCTCCGGGATAGTTGAAAGACAGAACACTCTTGAGCACTCAGTTTGTGAGAAAGCCAAAAAGCTTTCTTTCTTTGAAAAATTCTCATACCTTTCCTTTGTCAATTTTCATATTATCAATAAAATTCCAATTTACTTATCATATTATGATAAGTTTCTAAATTCTTATCTTCTAAATCTTATTTCCAAAAGAAAATATATTATTAAGAAAACTCCCTACACTCTGTCCTAAAATATTTTCCATTTGAAGAGTTATACAATGAAGGCATCCAAGTTTAGCTAATAACCCGTGAAGGCAGGAAGCCATTTGAGGGTGTGGAGCAGAAACCTATAAGTCTGAAGGTCACTAACAATAGAAGGAAAATACAAAGGTACTGAGAACAGGAAAAGATGTTAGTATTCTTAATATATCTATCTGTAGCGACCAAGAATTTTTACGCGATTAATAATTATTTTAATAGAAAATCGTGTCGCTACTATTTCACCCATTTTTATTAAGTTAACGCCACGACGTATTCGTATAGCCAAGTCAAGAAATAATCGAGATCGTTCGATTTTAAATTAAATTCCGAATTTCTAAAAATATCTCCATTCTCTTGATTTAAAGTATATTAAGTCCAAATACTTAATTCAATGTTATCCCAATATTTATTTATACAAAAATTACTTTTATTATTTAAATTAAGAAAATATATGCAAGCATGAGAGGTTCCATTATATGTAATCATGAAGAGCATAATATTTGTATAAAAAATGGAAAAGTATATGAATGATTTATATACTCCATTATATATAATCATGAAGAGCATAATATTTGTATAAATATGGAAAAGTATATGAATGATTTATATACTCCATTATATATAATCATGAAGAGCATAATATTTGTATAAATATGGAAAAGTATATGAATGATTGATAAGACTCCATTATATATAATCATGAAGAGCATAATATTTGTATAAATATGGAAAAGTATATGAATGGTGCTTTACTTTAAGAAAAGGATGTGTTAAAATTAATAGAATTGAATGATTATGTTTACAATATGCCAACTTTATACATCTATTTAAACCCATCTCTTTTACACACAACTCTACACATATACACTTATTTCCAATCTCTTGACAAAATCCACAAGTAAGAGAAATTCAAGGTGGTCAAGAAAGTTTTGGTTCGTTTACTACTACACTTCATTTTAATCTTTTAAAAGGTAAGTATATCTTATGTTTTTATGAAAATTAAGTATGTTGTTATGAAATGTAAGTATATCTTATGTTTTTATGAAAATTAAGTATGTTGTTATGAAATGTAAGTATATATTATGTTTTTATGAAAATTAAGTATGTTGTTATGAAATGTAAGTATATCTTATGTTTTTATGAAAATTAAGTATGTTGTTATGAAATGTAAGTATATCTTATGTTTTTATGAAAATTAAGTATGTTGTTATGAAATGTAAGTATATCTTATGTTTTTATGAAAATTAAGTATGTTGTTATGAAATGTAAGTATATCTTATGTTTTTATGAAAATTAAGTATGTTGTTATGAAATGTAAGTATATCTTATGTTTTTATGAAAAGTAAGTATGTTTTTATGAAAGGTAAATATACCTTATGTTTTTATGAAAAGTAAGTATGTTTTTATGAAAGGTATTACCTTATGTTTTTATGAAAAGTAAGTATGTTTTTATGACAAGTAAGTATATATTATGTTTTTATGAAAATGTTTGGATCATTGCTATGAAATAAATCTCACAAGATTGTTATGGGTTCCATATGATATGTTTATGATTATGCTAAGGGGACCGGAGTTTAGTAGCGCTACACATAAGAATTCTTGCCATTTAAGTTCGGTAAAATTCTTGTGTCTCCCTATGTTTATGAGTATTTCGATCCTATCCTATGTTATGATGAAAATGATCCATATGCTTTCAAAAGAAAATTTATGCTTGGTATACTTACTGGGATTTTATAAATCTCACTCCACGATATTTACCATTTTCAGATAATTGAAGGTTCGAGGCGGTCAACATGGAAGTGGCAAAAGTGGTTAAGATTGATGAGATAATTATGTTGAACTTTATGTAAGAAAATTATGTTCTATTTTTATTCACAAATAAAATTATGGGATTCTAATTATTCTTTTGAATAATTTTACATTACTATTTAAGTCTCGATAATATGATATGAGTCACTTTTAGTGGCACTCGAATGGTCGAGAATTCGGGTCGTCACAGTTGGTATCAGAGCAAAGAGTTTTAAAAACGATTCTGTAGATTTTTGAAATTTTATTTCTTTAAAAAAAAAAAAAAAAATCACTATTCACGTGAACAGTAAAACGACGTGCTATTCATGATGAACAGTGAACGAAATCACTATTCATTATAAAAAAAAAAAGTTGAATTTTCACATGTCAAGTATGGTTATGATTTTGAAAAGCATGATGAAATTTGATGAGCGAATTTCAAGGACAAAATTCATTTTAAGCAAGGGAGTTTGTAATGTCCTGAAAATTTTATGGAATATAATTAGTTAGTGATATGATGTTTATATTGATGTCTTTGATAAATTTCTAGAAGTTCGGGGACTAAAGGAAAAATAAGATTTGACGATAAATTTTATTTGGGTTAAGTTATTAATTATTGATGGGGAGATAATTACTATATCGATATTGGATTTGTTTTGAAGACTGTGATTAATTAGGAATTATGATTCAAGAAAATGTTGATTTGGATACAACCACATTAAATTATTGTTGATTAAAGGAAAATAAGATTATATGAAATATTTTAACTCATCACTCTACTATGTCACTCTCCACGTATTGACTCCTCGAACCAGGTATGTTATATGCTTTGCAAGTCATTTACGATTTTATTAAGACATGTTAAGTATGAAATCTTCATATGTTATGAATCTTTAAGTGAAATATACATGTTGAGTATGATATGAATTGATAGAAGCCTGAATTTTAATTTATTCCTTTTTATGTAGAATCATGAGACAGAGAGGATATTTATATGAATTTTGGTGCATATTAAGCTTAGTAAGATTGACTCAATTAGAAATTAAGTTGGGTTGTAACTTTTGCCCAAAATATATGGAATAATATATTAAACAAACAAAATTGATAATGAATTCGTACAATAATTTATCCCTTTATCACTACCTTTGTGTAAAAACAAGGGAAAAACTGTGGATGGTTATTAGTACTTCCTCTTCAAGTTTCAATTTTCGGTTCAATAATTTATCCCTTTATCACTACCTTTGCTTAAAAGCAAGGAAAAACTGTGGATGATTATTGGTACCACTCTTCAAGTTTCAATTCTGAAAAAAAAAAAAAAAAAAAAATTCAGAAAGAAAAGAAAGAAAGAGAACGGGTGTTGAGCATAATGGGAATAATATGACTTAAGAATGATTTTCAAAATAATTGTTGTCCTCGAGTTTAGAAATGATAAACCTTAAATGGACTTTGCATAATTGATTTTAGACATGGCATTAAGTATGAGAAGTCAACAGAAATGATTAGAAATATGTTCAGATTATCTATCATTTAGATTTAATGAGAAATAGCGAGCCAATTTTATGAATTTTTATGAGATGTTAAGATTATAAGTGATATGATTTTAATGAGACTTTTATGAGAAGCATTATGAAGTTAGAGATTTAAAGATTTGGTTATTGGGAATTAAGTAATGGATATTATGTTGAGTAAGTGAATTATGCCTCTATATTGAAGAGAAATTTATTATGAACTTTGGCCTTGTGATTAAATTTTGGGAATATGATTTATGACTTATAAATATAAGTATGAGTAATCTTTTGAGCCAATTAAGGTATTGAAGGAAGTGATATTGTGATATTGACGACTATGATTTGAAATTTCTATGTTTAGGAATTATGAATTGATTTTCTGGAATATTTTTTTATGATATTGAAGTTTGATGAAATTGTGGTCAATTTTTAGATCGTTGTGATCAAATGTGGAATTATTTATTATTGTGAGTTATGAAGTATGCTTACGGTTTGAATAAGTCCAAATTTCAAAGGAAACTCTGCTTAGAATTTTATCGTTTGGAATTAAGAGCATAGTATGGTATGCAATCACTAAGAGAATTGAGGTTAGACATGCAAATTCATTTACATCACAAACGAGATTTAGTAGATGATAACAGAGATATTTATTATTTTCTCGTAAGGAGAACACACAAGAGTCACATTGGAAAGAAATACATGAAACACGCAAAATCAAAAGAAAGCAACATGGGAAATTCCTCAAATTGAGAGATGTGTTTCCGGAGTAGCCGTATCCTACCACCTCTGACCTTTTGAGGAAATAAAGAAACCTTCAAAGAGGTGTGTTTCGAGAGTAAGAATACTCCGTAATCTACCACCTGGAACCTTTGAGGTACACACAAGATTTAAACATTAAGGAAATCCTAGGAAATTAGAGGGGTGTCTCGAGAGTAAGAATACTCCGTACTCTACCCCCACCTATTCTAAGATTCATAAAGTTAAGTTTACATTAACCGGACTCCATTTTCGCTTGATTCCCCTTCCTTGCGACCAATCTATCTTAACCCCTGCTGGATCTTGTATTGAGATATATGACTGCAGCTTATCCAGTAGTTCATCAATAGTAGGAGCAGAAATAAGGAGCCTTCTGGAAAATGGAGAGATGAATCCCTGTTCCACAGCATAATCAAGAAAGGTTAACAAGCCATCAAAGAAATTGTTAACATTCAGAAGCCCAATAGGCTTAGTATGGAGATCTAGTTGAGCCCATGAGGTAATGTTAAAGATTTCTTCTAAGGTACCAAAACCTCCGGGCAGGGCTATAAAGGCATCAGAACCATATAGCATACAAGTTATGCGTTCATGGATGGATAAGGTTTGAACTTCATGCCCTCGTGTTTTTCCTGCAACATCTACCAAAGGGACAGGTATGACACCGATTACTTTTGATTTCTCTGCAAGAGCAGATTGGGAAACACAACCCATTAGACCACTGCTACCACCCCCATACACAAGAGTGATACCTTTTTCCCCCAGTTTCTTTCCAAGATCTACGGCCGCTTCTAGATAACTGAAGCCTTTCCCCACTTTTGATCCACAAAATACACAAATAGTTTTGATTTGTCGAAGTTTTGGTGCTTCCATCTTTGATAGTATAGAAGAGAAAACTTATGAAGAAGATGTGATTTTGGGATGCCTGAACTATGAAATATGTTTGGCTATTTAAAGCCGGAAAAATTTACTGTTTTTGATTGATTATGAAAAAGTAAAGATTTACTTTTGACAAAATCGGCCAACTTTTGACTGTTTTACCAAAGATATCACCTTTCGGTGATTTATTTCCAGCTTTATCAAAACTCGAGAAAGGAAAATATATTTTATTTCCAAAACGCGTGAAAGAAAACAGCAAAATATTTTAAATGTGTATCAAGAGATTTACCTTATATCATTGTTGAACTGCCAGAAGCCTCATTTTGTAAAACAGACTGGCAAACAGGATCTTTTGCTATTATATTTTGGAGACTATAACGATTTTTGTCCTCGTTAAACTGAGCGTATAAGGAGAGAAGTTCACGTTGCACATAACCACTTGGGTGCGTCTCAAGAGTCAGTCGAATATCATCCAAAGACTCCTTACTCAGTCCACCCTTTATGAATTTGATTTTATCATCCCGATTAGTAGAAGAATATCCTACTGTTTTGCAACGAGTATCACAGTTCCAACGAGCACATTTGTAGCAACCATTCAGCCTTTTTGCTCTTCGTTTCTTTGCGAAGGTGCTTTTGCCTAAACCAGGCATGTGCTTTGGAAATGTCATAGGTAATTCACCAGATAATCGAACTTTTGCTTCGATCAACCAGCGAACATCTTCTGGAATACCATGAGCTATCAGCAACCTCAACCTTTCGAGCCTAATTCGATAAATTTTTCTCAGATCATTCATAGGAAGATTGGAATAATACTTGCGAATGTTTGAAAGGATGATATCCATTTTTGATGGATCTAACCTCTTCCCAACATGATCTATTTAAAGGTATAAAGGAACTAAGTGGATCCATCTGATATTGATTCCAGCAAGAAAGCGCGGAATAGAATAATGAAAAGAAGAGACAAGAATTAATGCACTGTTTAATTTTATCGATAAAGGAAGATTTGATGATAAGATTTTGAGATACAGAATATTTTCTTGGATTTGGTACTGATGTTTTAGGTATAATAATAAGTAATTAAGGTATGGTGTGATGATACGGGAATACGTGAAAGTGAAATAAGGACCGTATTGAATCAGAATTCATAAGTATGTACAAGTGAAAGAAATACCTTGCGGGAAATGTTGTGACAATTAAGTGAAGAATTTTAGTTATTTGGGAGCTAATTATTTATTTGAATTTTGCAGAACGTTTTGGTTACAAATATGGGAAAAGATAAGCTGATGATATTATGTTGATTGATGAATAATATGTTTGGATATATTACATAGGGAATATTCAGGTAACCATTTTATTTACTTTGGGATATTTGGTGATAAGAAGAAATGACTAATTATTATGGTATGATATGTTAGTAAAGATTTATTGAAATTTTAGAGATATTAATACGAATATTTGAGGTCACATGATACGATGATAAGTGACAGGTTACATGAGTACTACAAGACATGATGAAATATCACATACGATTGGGAATTTTCCTTTTGAGTCAGAATTTATGAGTAGACACATATGTCTATTATTGATAGAAAAGTCCATGTTTTTAAGAAAAACAAAGATATGCATTTAGTCAAAGTCCAGTGGGTTAAATATAGTAGCAATGATACTACCTAAGAGAAGAAGAGAAGAGATTCTGATTAAGTGTTCAGAAATCATAAGATCAAGTAAGTTTAATTTCGAGGACGAAATTATTTTAAGGGGGTAAGTTTGTAGCGACCAAGAATTTTTACGCGATTAATAATTATTTTAATAGAAAATCGTGTCGCTACTATTTCACCCATTTTTATTAAGTTAACGCCACGACGTATTCGTATAGCCAAGTCAAGAAATAATCGAGATCGTTCGATTTTAAATTAAATTCCGAATTTCTAAAAATATCTCCATTCTCTTGATTTAAAGTATATTAAGTCCAAATACTTAATTCAATGTTATCCCAATATTTATTTATACAAAAATTACTTTTATTATTTAAATTAAGAAAATATATGCAAGCATGAGAGGTTCCATTATATGTAATCATGAAGAGCATAATATTTGTATAAAAAATGGAAAAGTATATGAATGATTTATATACTCCATTATATATAATCATGAAGAGCATAATATTTGTATAAATATGGAAAAGTATATGAATGATTTATATACTCCATTATATATAATCATGAAGAGCATAATATTTGTATAAATATGGAAAAGTATATGAATGATTGATAAGACTCCATTATATATAATCATGAAGAGCATAATATTTGTATAAATATGGAAAAGTATATGAATGGTGCTTTACTTTAAGAAAAGGATGTGTTAAAATTAATAGAATTGAATGATTATGTTTACAATATGCCAACTTTATACATCTATTTAAACCCATCTCTTTTACACACAACTCTACACATATACACTTATTTCCAATCTCTTGACAAAATCCACAAGTAAGAGAAATTCAAGGTGGTCAAGAAAGTTTTGGTTCGTTTACTACTACACTTCATTTTAATCTTTTAAAAGGTAAGTATATCTTATGTTTTTATGAAAATTAAGTATGTTGTTATGAAATGTAAGTATATCTTATGTTTTTATGAAAATTAAGTATGTTGTTATGAAATGTAAGTATATATTATGTTTTTATGAAAATTAAGTATGTTGTTATGAAATGTAAGTATATCTTATGTTTTTATGAAAATTAAGTATGTTGTTATGAAATGTAAGTATATCTTATGTTTTTATGAAAATTAAGTATGTTGTTATGAAATGTAAGTATATCTTATGTTTTTATGAAAATTAAGTATGTTGTTATGAAATGTAAGTATATCTTATGTTTTTATGAAAATTAAGTATGTTGTTATGAAATGTAAGTATATCTTATGTTTTTATGAAAATTAAGTATGTTGTTATGAAATGTAAGTATATCTTATGTTTTTATGAAAAGTAAGTATGTTTTTATGAAAGGTAAATATACCTTATGTTTTTATGAAAAGTAAGTATGTTTTTATGAAAGGTATTACCTTATGTTTTTATGACAAGTAAGTATATCTTATGTTTTTATGAAAATGTTTGGATCATTGCTATGAAATAAATCTCACAAGATTGTTATGGGTTCCATATGATATGTTTATGATTATGCTAAGGGGACCGGAGTTTAGTAGCGCTACACATAAGAATTCTTGCCATTTAAGTTCGGTAAAATTCTTGTGTCTCCCTATGTTTATGAGTATTTCGATCCTATCCTATGTTATGATGAAAATGATCCATATGCTTTCAAAAGAAAATTTATGCTTGGTATACTTACTGGGATTTTATAAATCTCACTCCACGATATTTACCATTTTCAGATAATTGAAGGTTCGAGGCGGTCAACATGGAAGTGGCAAAAGTGGTTAAGATTGATGAGATAATTATGTTGAACTTTATGTAAGAAAATTATGTTCTATTTTTATTCACAAATAAAATTATGGGATTCTAATTATTCTTTTGAATAATTTTACATTACTATTTAAGTCTCGATAATATGATATGAGTCACTTTTAGTGGCACTCGAATGGTCGAGAATTCGGGTCGTCACACTATCGTTACGGAATTAGGAGGAAGAAGAGCTTTTAACATGACAGAATCCAGAATTGTTAAATTCAATTATCAAAACAGTCCTTATAATGATGAATGTCATAGCATAATTGAACATTTGTTCATGCATAAACAGTTCACTAGACCAAATAATGAAATAAAAAAGTTATATCATGTCTATATGCCATGTTTGTTAGCCATCTTTCCAACATTAAAAAGAATATTAGGATTATAAATTACAAAATCGATTATTTATTTTTAGCTTGATAGCGATAACACTTAAATAAATAATGAATTATATTTAGGATATGTATATAGTAGTGATAATGATTATGATCCTGTAATAGATTATGACAGTGATGGAAGAGATAAATCTTTCTTTACCAGTTTTTGAAAATCTTAATATTATGAATGAAAGTATTTATATCATGAAAAAACTCAGAACTAAAAGAGGTCCATATAAAGTTCAAAAGCATATCAAAAGTAAAAAAAGTATTAAATATGAAAATGAAATTGATAAAATAGGATACCAAGAGCAACTCTACGCATCACAAGAGATATTAAAAAGTTTTAAAGAAAATCTGATAGAAAATTTTGCTAGAGGTACTGTAAGATCTATAATGATACAAGATATTCAAGATATAATTGATAAATTAGAAAAGAGAAAGAAAAATATTTCAAAATATAATATGCCATTTGAACCAAACATAGATATCATGGCTGATATAGATATTATCAATTCTCAAACATTCATAGAATTTGAAAAATTACTTGAAACTTTATAAATTATTTATCTATGTTTATAATGTCTGGATATACTATTGAAGGATTAGATAATTTGTTAAAAAAAATAATAGAAAAAATAGATAACATTATATTTCATTTAATAGATATGGATGAATCATCTGAACAATATTATATACTTTCAGAAAATCATGATCAATACATTATAGATTATTCTGACATATTAGAAATTAAAATAAATTTAGAAAATAAAATAATGACAAATACAGTCCAAACTTAATGTCAGGATATACAATAGAAGGACTAGATAACCTTTTAGAAAAACTGAAAGATAAAATGGAAGATATTAAACATCAAATGGAAAATGAAAATATATATCTTCTGAAGAATATAATAAACTCTTAGAAAAATACGAACAATATAATGCAGATTATTGTATTTTACTAGATCAAAGAATGGACTTGTACCAGAAAATTTTGTATAATAATTTACCAACCCGATAATTTATGGATACTTCACAAGCATCAACTTCTAATAATTATAATTATGATGATAAACTATATTTAGATAATAAAGAAATTTCATTTTTATTAACTATTGTTGAAAAATCTAAAAATATACATTCTGTTGGACAATTCAAACTAAAAGAAATATACGAAGATATTGATTATGTTATCCTAAATAAAATAGAATTTAATTCTGTTGAAACAGTAAAGAATATAAATACAGTTCATAAAATTATAGAAGAATACGAGGATATAGAAGAAGAAGTTTCAGAAGGAATAACATTAGGATATATAACTAAAAAAGATCATCCTAAATCTTTTGAGAAATTATCACAATATAGAATATTTTTAGAAAAACTTAAGAGATTAAAAAATATGAATATAAGAAGAAGTATTGAATTAAATGAACCAAATTAAATTCAAGGACATATCTTGCAAAGTAAATAACTAACTTCATTAAGGGTAATATGGACAAATTACAAAAAATGACCATTCTTAAAAATTGTATTTTTCACGTGGCAAAACCAATAAAATATACCATTTGAACCAAACATAGATATCATGGCTGATATAGATATTATCAATTCTCAAACATTCATAGAATTTGAAAAATTACTTGAAACTTTATAAATTATTTATCTATGTTTATAATGTCTGGATATACTATTGAAGGATTAGATAATTTGTTAAAAAAAATAATAGAAAAAATAGATAACATTATATTTCATTTAATAGATATGGATGAATCATCTGAACAATATTATATACTTTCAGAAAATCATGATCAATACATTATAGATTATTCTGACATATTAGAAATTAAAATAGATTTAGAAAATAAAATAATGACAAATACAGTCCAAACTTAATGTCAGGATATACAATAGAAGGACTAGATAACCTTTTAGAAAAATTGAAAGATAAAATGGAAGATATTAAACATCAAATGGAAAATGAAAATATATATCTTCTGAAGAATATAATAAACTCTTAGAAAAATACGAATAATATATTGCAGATTATTGTATTTTACTAGATCAAATAATGGACTTGTACCAGAAAATTTTGTATAATAATTTACCAACCCGATAATTTATGGATACTTCACAAGCATCAACTTCTAATAATTATGATGATAAACTATATTTAGATAATAAAGAAATTTCATTTTTATTAACTATTGTTTAAAAATCTAAAAATATACATTCTGTTGGACAATCCAAACTAAAAGAAATATACGAAGATATTGATTATGTTATCCTAAATAAAATAGAATTTAATTCTGTTGAAACAGCAAAGAATATAAATACAGTTCATAAAATTATAGAAGAATACGAGGATATAGAAGAAAAAATTTCAGAAGGAATAACATTAGGATATATAACTAAAATAGATCATCCTAAATCTTTTAAGAAATTATCACAATATAGAATATTTTTAGAAAAACTTAAGAGATTAAAAAATATGAATATAAGAAGAAGTATTGAATTAAATGAACCAAATTAAATTCAAGAACATATATTGCAAAGTAAATAACTAACTTCATTAAGGGTAATATGGACACATTACAAAAAATGACCATTCTTAAAAATTGTATTTTTCACGTGGCAAAACCAATAAAATTCCCCCCCCCCCCCCTCCCCTCCCCTCCTATTTATTAGCCATTATAATTTTTCCGCTTTACTGGAAACTCCAAACCCATAAATCTGAAAATCACTGTGTCCGCTCGTTGCACCACCGATGGTTGAAGAACTGAATGCTGCCGCCGAGGAACTCGATCGCCGTAGAGACCACAGAAACAACGAAAAATCCACTGTCACTGCAGCTGACGCTGAACTGGATGCGAATTCGCCGCCGCTCCCTCCTCTGCCGCGCCGCCGAGAACGTGACTCTCGAGAGTGGCGAGATGGGAGGGACATTGATCGGCCGCGACGAGACTACTACCACCGCAATCGATCCCCGCCGCCGCGTGCGAGGGATAATTATAAGCGGGGGAGGAGCCCTAGCCCTCCTCCACCACCTTATCGAGACCGACGAGGAGGTGGAGGTAATGGTGTGCACTCGTCTCCTTCACGACGGTCGCCTCCATTTCCAGCTTATAAAAGATCGAGGAGAGATGATGGACGGAGATTGAGTTCTAGAGGACGAGGGTATGGACCTGGGAATCGTAGTTTATTTCCTAAATTTTGCTTATCCCTTCCCTACATTCCAAAAGCTCAATAGCGTCACTTACAGTCGGGGGCGGGGGCCCCTCAAAAAAAAAAAAAAAAAAAAAAAAAACTATTAAAGGTGGTCAGCTCAATTTCTGGGGCTGGCTCCGCCCCTGACAGTTTACGTCACTATGGACGATTTTTGAATGAGTACTTATCGGGGCTTCGTTATCGTTAATATTATTTTTTTGATAATTGTGTTTTCTATATAGAATATGTGGTTAATCACTGATTTTGAAAAATGTGCGTTAAAAAGAGTTACCGATAATAACAATGTTACTGAACACAGTAAACTTGCTTGAGGAATTAATGCTTTGGTTTTCTGGAAAATTTCTAGGTACGGATGGCACTGATTATAAGCATGTTTGTGCTGCAAACTTGTCTGAGTGTTATTATTTTAGAAGGCAGGAAGGACGGGCTAAAATATCCGCTCTACCGCCAAAACATCAAGAACTCAAAAGTCCAAACAGGGTCTCATTTTACAAAATGTAAAACTAGTATGAAAATCAAGAAAATATATCAATAATCAAATTCCTTCACTTGTAGGATCACCGGTTTAAGAGTTCGAGAATCAAGAAAAATATTAACTTATAATTTAGAAAATGGAGATCATTGATGCACCAAGTACCAGTTGAGCTTTGGGGATTGATTTCAATTAAAATATTCTTACCCAAACAGGATAATGGTTTTAGGCAGTCGAATCGAGTGTGAGAATGTGGAAGCAGAGTACGGGGGAATTTGAGATTTGGGTGGGAGAAATTTTTTGCGGCTAATTTCATCTAGGGTTACAGAACATGGTAGCCCTAAAGAGGGCCCACTCATGTTAGTTAGAACTCAGTACAACTTCGATGTTTTTGCCAATTAATGTTTCACAATTGCATACCTCACTTGATATGATGCTAATTGGTTATCAAATAGTGTCGGTGATTTGGTTTTTCTGAACTTTGCTAATTGATGCAGGTTGTCAGGAGTATATATGCTTGGTTTCTTTTTCCTAACTTAATCATACATGTTAGATAATAAGGCATTCCAGGATGTGCTGTGATTTTTTATATTTTTCAATTTGGTAGTTATGTTTATTGTCATCAATAAATAGCTAATATCCCGTTTCACGATAACAGTATACTTATTCTACTCTCCAGGTTTGGATATGATTATCCTGGTGGGTATGATCATGAGATGGGAGGTAGGCAGGGATATCCTGATGAAAGGCCTCATGGGCGATTCATGGGCCGGTCATCGGGTGGCTATCAAGGAGGTCCCTCTGGTAATTGCTAGACTTTGCTTTCAAATTGCCATTTTTCGTAGTACTAGTATTACATGTGCATACTTTGTGCACATCATTTGTCAGATTTGTTGTTACACTTGTAATAAGCTTAAAGCTTTTGCTTTTCTATATCCCCTCCATGGAACCATCCATTTGGTTTGAACTTCATTTATCAAAAGTAGTAGCACATTAGAAAAATCAATTTTTTTTTTAACCAGTAACTAATCTTGTTGAACAAATTCATGTCTTCATTTCACTTGCATTTTGTCCATCTCTTTGACCATATATATATATATATATATATAGATATATTTTTTTTTTTGAAGCACTTTGACCATATATTAATAGACATAAAATATTCGTTACAACTTTATAGAAGTTTTTGCTAGAATTTACGTATTGTGTGATTTGCAAAAGGTTTCTGCTAGAAGTCAGTGTGGTTGGAATTCGTCCCTACAGAAAGACAAAAACTATGGTAGAGATTGACAATAATTATGACTTGTTATGATGTCAGCATCATTAAACTGGTTTACAAGTTCTTCAAGTAAAAATTATTAAAGTGATGTAATAGCAATGTTAAATTCAAGTTGCTACTTGCAATTCACCTTTTTTCTAATGCTGTCTTAAACATGCTCAGATATGAGATATGGCTCTAGAAAATTCAACTGTGATCACATCACGGGTGAATAAAAGAAAAAACATCACGGGTGAATGAAAGAAAAAAACTCAATAGTTTTTAAATCTCTCTTAATTGCGTGAATCAAAAAAGGAAGCACGAGTGTTTTTTTTTTTCCAGTAACCTTTTGGCCTCGTCAGTATTTAATTGTTTGTAAGCATTTAATTGTGTCTCTTCTGCTGCAGAATTTATCCAAAAATGACATGTAAAGAAGAGAGGAACTAGAAAGAAGGGGAAAAGGATTAGCCTTAGAAACTGTTGTTTAATGTTTAGTATGAGATAGATTCTCTTTTTCATTTGGAGAGTCAGGAATTAATGTATGACTGGAGAGAGAATATCACGAGTGATAATTTTTCAACTTTTCTTAGGTTAAGCTGCATATTACAGCTTCAGGAAGAAAAATCAGTGAAAAATGAATCTTGTTTGGAGTTTCTGTGAATAAGAAAACTATATTTGAGCAGTGGATCATTCAGTGAATGCTGAATATCTGACGAATGATTACTCACAAAAGTTAAACGAAAAAAAAGTCAAAAAATGGTAAAGAAACTCATTTTAGATACAAAATGAGATAAACTCTCCAGCAACAATAGGCTTCTTGATAATCTCGAGAAAAGAAAATGAAAATACAGTATCACGATCATCTTCTGAGAACAAAAAAATTTGTTCTCATTAGTTGGTTTTACTTTCGCTTTTTAGGATGTGGTAGCCGATTCCTTTTGCTCTATCTGGCCTTTGTGTTGCCTCTTTACTTTTTGCTGTTAAATTATCACATGAATGCTGATTTAGTAGCTTTCTATTAACTTTTTATGGGCAATGTGTAAGTTTTCCCATAGCAACCAAGATTGCTATTGGCCGTTGTCTTGTTTATGGTTTATACAACAAACAATTCAAAATACCTCCGACTTTTTTAGAACAGATCCGAGTAAAATAGCTACATAAGCTTGTAGTATTGCAACACTTAAGTTGTTCTTTTTCTGCAGATTGGGATTCTGGCCGTGGAGGTTTTAATGATGCTTTCATCACTGGAAGCAGTCAGAGGTAACCTTACTGTATTCAAAATCGAGTTATGACAGAAAATTCTCATTTTACTCTTTGTTGCCTTTTGTTTACTTGCCTTTGCTGTAACTGAGTCCTGAGATGCAAGAAAATTGGTAAGTATCTGCTTGTACAACTTACTACCCTGTGAATTAAGAATGCTCAACGATGACAAGAATCTCCTAAACAACAAACCTGGACAGGGTGTCTTGTCTGCCATGCATGTTTATTATTGAAATTTAAGGAACACAAAGATCCACAAGCTGAAAACTAAGGAATTGAGGCCAGTATTGCGTCATCTGGAAATTCTCCCCTGGATAAATTCTTCAGGACCAGTTGGATGACAATTCCACTCCTATTTCCTCTATCTTCCCTTGCAAGAAATGTTGTGGATGTCATATTTAGCATATATTGTGTATCATGCAAAGCTATAAATTGTAATAAATATCGAGTTGTTATTGTTGCACGATAGAATGACTCCTAGTTAAAAGCTGTATTAGTTATCGATTCATTGTGGTTGTGGTTGCATTAATTAATTGAATTTCAGATGTTTTGGCTTTCTCACTTCTTCAATGATGGCTAAATTGGAAAAAAAGATTCATCAGATAAAACTTAAAAATCCTGCCAAAAGAAAAGGAATGGGAAGAAGAGAGGTGGGATTGTGAGAATAGACACATTTGATACCTGGATTTTCTATAGAGGCGAGTGACTTGCATTTATTCACAACAAGCACTATTGTTTGTTTTTGCCCAATGTAAGGAAGGATGTTCACGGTAGTCTTGGAAGGATATTCTGTAGACGTAATTTTGATGTTGACGCCAGATGATTTACTCTTGTTAAAGATTACAAAAGAACTCATTTTTCCAAACTTCGTGAAGTTTTTAGGAATAATTTTGGAATTTGTTGGACATGGCCTATATCTAGGTGTTATGTGCTGCATCTTAATGAGAACAACTGTGCTATGTTTGCCTACCGCTTGGAGTTGGTGGTCGAACCTACCCATTTCATCCAGTAGATCATTTATTTCAGTTAGTGCAATACTCTTCGTTTTGAAATATCAACTTGAGTCAAAACTTTGATCTCTCCTTAATAGAGTTTTATTTAATGTTTTTAATAAAACAATTCTAGACTAGAACTTCGCAAAATTCTGCCTTGAAAGAAGGTTGATTATTACTGTTTTCTATTTTCCTCCTCTTTTTGTATACATGTATGCGTTATGTGGACATGCATGAAACATGTGTTTGCTTGCTTAACACGCATTATGCTTTATAGCTACTTGCTCAAGGAGAGTTGCCCTCAAGTATGTGTCCTTAATGGTTTGGTTACGAGAAGATGGAAATGTAAGTTTCATGGATCATTAAATAATTTGATAAAATATGCCTTGGGCATCCTCTTGTCTGGTTGCACTTAGGAATTATAAGTATCATTTTTATAAATATCTGATAATGGAACGTCAATCATTTATGTTGCTTGGACTCAGGTTTGTAATGACCCAATCTACGTTCTCAACCCGTTAACTTATGTATTATCCATTTTGGAAGAGCTTATGTTTATCTATCTTCTCAAAATTTTCTGTCGCGTCCCAGGATTTAAACCCAAAGCTTTTCTCTTATGAGACTTGGATCATGAGGATGCAACAGAAAGTCATGAGGGATAAATTAGGTTTTGGCTCTTCCAAAGAGGACTATATGTAAGTTAAGACTTGGATAAAGAGGTTGAGTCGTTACAAAAAAATGCATATTTTTTTGTAGACTCGAGCCTACTGCCCGACCGTTCAATTACGCGTTGTCCGCTCTGGGAGAGCTTGAACCTAACTTACTCACGAATTTTTATTGTGTCTTTATTCCCACATAAGCTGAATTCGGGTACCCGTTCCAATTGGTAACAAGATTTACCTTAAGTGAGAATAAGACAGAGGCCTTGAGTTAGAATCATGAGGACATGATAGGAAGTTATGAGAGTTAGATGGATTAGGCTCCTCCAAAGTGGACAATACGTAGGTTAACGACTTGGGCACAATGGTCGGGTAGTTACAAAAAATGGTTTTGTAACTACCCAATATTAGTACCCAAGTCGTCAAGTATGTCCACTTAACGACATGATATTTGTACCCAAGTCGTCCACTTTGGGAGTGCCAACCAGTCTTACCTTTCACGGATTTTTGTTGCATTGTTCAATTGGTACCATGATTTAGCTTGTTTCTCATAAGGCAGAGGTATTGAGTTCGAATCTTCTAAGCATGATAGAAAGTCACGAGAGTTAAAGATGAGCTAGACTCTCTCAAAGTAGTCAATGCATAGTTAACGGCTTGACAACAAAGGTTTAAATGCTCTTCGAAAGCAGACAGCACATAAGTTAACTGTTTGGACACAAAATTTGGGTCGTTAAAAAACATGCTTTTTTTTGTATATGTCGGCATTTTTCTTGTACTGATTCGAGCTTTGTGCCTGGTCGTTCTCTTGTATTTTGTCAGTTCTGATAGAGTTTGAGTCCATGATATCCATCATTGATTTCTATCGTGTCTCCGAAATTCAAATTCAAAACCTTTGCCTTAAGCTGAATCTTGGTCCCAACAAAGTGGACAAGACGTAGGTTACGAGTATGTGGATACGTCTTGTAAACTTAAAAATTACTTTAAGAAATTTATAGTTTTAGATGCTTTTGTAGGAACATGTATTAGCCTCTGTTTGGTAAAACTGGTTTATAAACGGTCGTGTGACATCTAATTGAATAATTTTTTTTGGGAGGTCTGGTGGGGGACGCCTTTTGTGGGGGTTGTGGGATTTGAAAATTGAGAGATTGTGACACGCCTTGTCACAATCTGGCAACTGATCTGTTGCCCGATTCGGGCAACAAATCAGTTTTGATAGTCAATAATGGAGAAGTAAAATAAAGAAGTGCTAAATGAATCCTGGAGAAGCATGGTGAATTTTCATATTCTGTTTGCCCATTCCAGGAATTTCTTTTCTCCTGGTTTTTTTACTTTATGCATGTGAATGTTAATTCAAGTGGACTATGTTTTTCTGACAATTTTTGAATTACATTATTACGACGTAAGTTAGATGATACTATGACATGTTTATTCCATTTTCAGGGAAGGAATGATGTCTTATAAGCAGTTCATTCAAGAGCTTGAGGATGATGTTTTGCCATCTGAAGCGGAGCTCAGGTCAGAATGGGAATGTTTTAGAGTTATAGATGTTTAATAAAAGAGCTTAATTGACTCCTTATAAAGTAATATTTGCCTTTACCTGACTGTTTTGTGCTAGTTTACGCTTTTTTTTTTTTTGGGTTATCTGATTAATGGGTCAATCATCATCAGATATAAAGAATACAAGTCAGAGTATATATCAACTCAGAAAAGAGCTTATTTTGATGCACATAAAGATGAAGAATGGTAATGGTGCATTTAATTCTTTTTATCTTGTACTCTGCTTTCCATGCTTGTTTTCTTGTTTGTTTCCCATCTTTCTGAAGGGAGTTCTCATGTATTTTCAGGTTAAAAGATATGTATCATCCAACAAACTTACTTGCTGTTATAGAAAGGTGCGCATAAGGTTTATTAGGTGGAAGTTTGCTAGTAGGCATGCAATTAGAACTATTTGAACTTCCTGCTGGATGCCCATTGCTTAAAAAAATTTCTTTTGTGATTTTTTTTTTTTTTTTTCCCTGATTGTATTGAAAGATCTCATGTACGGTCTTTGTAGGAGGAATGAGATTGCACAGAAGTTGGCAAAGGAGTTTCAGCTTGATCTGCAGAGTGGGGAATTGGATTTGTACGATCTGATCTTATATTCCTTTTGTTTGTGTTTAGTCTACCCTTCCTATTTTAATTTTGTTATATTAAGATATTTTTGTTCGTAAACAGAGGTCCCAGTGTTAGTCCCTTAACTTCAAACAAGTTGGAACAGTCTAGTGAGCCTCGTTCTGATGATGAAGCAGACATAGGTGGAAAAAGAAGGCGGCATGGTCAGGGGGTGGTCAAAGAGTCTGACCTTTCAGCTGCTCCAAAGGCTCACCGTGTTACTTCTGAGCCCAGACGGATCCCGATTGACATTGAACAAGCGCTGGATCTTGTTCGGAAACTTGATTTAGAAAAAGCAATTGAAGACAATATATTATGCTGTGTTGATAGCGATAGAATGGGTAGAGATAATTCTCATGGCGTTTCAAGTGGACCGGTAATTATCATACGAGGTTTAAGCTCAGTCAAAGGTCTTGAAGGGATTGAGCTACTGGATACTCTTCTTACATATCTCTGGCGCGTTCATGGGGTGGATTACTATGGGTTGATTGAAATAAATGAATCTAAAGGTCTTCGGCATGTTAGAGCGGATGGCAAGAATTCTGATACACCTGCTAATGGTATGGAGTGGGAGAAGAAACTAGATTCTCGTTGGCAAGAGAGGCTGAAGGGTTTGGATCCCTTGGAAGTAATGACTGCGAAGGAAAAGATAGATGCTGCTGCTGCTGAAGCCTTGGATCCTCATGTCCGCAAAATTAGGGATGAAAAGTATGGCTGGAAGTATGGCTGTGGAGCAAAAGGTTGTACAAAACTCTTCCATGCTTCTGAATTTGTCTACAAACATTTGAAGTTAAAACACCCGGACCTTGTGACGGAACTGACTTCAAAAGTCCGTGAAGAGTTGTATTTCCAGAACTACATGAAGTAAGCACCGTGTCTAGATTGTTATCTATTTTCTATTTTATGTTATTGTTAGCAAGGTCAATAACTATTACTTGTGACAGTGATGAAAATGCTCCTGGAGGGAGACCTATCATGCAGCAATCTATACCGGTATAAGTTCTCACACACAAAATATTTTTCCATACTGCATCGATTTGTATAATTTTATCAACGTTACATTTTCCCTTTGTAGAAGGAGAAGCCACAGAGACGTGGGCCTGGTCCTGATAACCGAGGAAAAGATGAAAATGGAAACCTAATAGAACTCGATTATAGTGCCTATGGTGGTGAACGATTTGATGGATCCGGAAACCCCCAATTAGGGGATTACCCATCCAACAAGGATGGTGCACATGGAAACAATCCCGATGAACCAATGTTTGATACTTTCACCAGCCAAGGCATACCAGTTGCTCCTTTCCCATCAGATATACCTCCCCCACCTATACTGATGCCTGTTCCTGGTGCTGGGTAAGTTCAATTGTTTTGAGTGATTTGATTGTGGCAATAATTTTGGCAGTATCCACTGTCCATATTTTCTACTGTTATTGCTTATATTTGCGATGATGATTTTCAGTCCATTGGGTCCTTTTGTTCCGGCTCCTCCTGAAGTTGCAATGAGGATGTTGCGAGACCAGGGAGGTCCTTCCCCGTTCGAAGGTGGAATAAATGGGAGGCCAGGGCCCCAGCTGAGTGGGCCTGCCCCAATAATTGCTTTACCTCCATCTTTTCGACAGGATCCTCGACGCTTACGAAGGTCAGTTCTTATCTGATATGCTTGTGAGTCAACGCTGATTGGTTGGCTAACTGAGTGAATATTCAATGTGGTTTATGTCTGATTCTCCAATATAGTGCTTGTTTGGAAAATTATATCTTTATTATAATTTAAAGGTCAAAGTGAAACATTAATTTTAACCACATATTACACAGGACCTGTAAGTACTATCCACTTATTATCCACCACATTTCTTGGAACCACTACTCATTTCCCATTATAATTTCTCCCAAACAAGCACATAATGTATTGATCTAATGAAGGTGAGGAGCCAGTTGAAGCATAGTCGACGACCCATTTGTATGGAGATTGATCTAGAACAAGTTCGGAGAAGACTTGTTTAGTACAAAATATGAACTTTTAATAGGGCTATGAGAAAATGTTTTAGGATTTACAGAAACTACTTTTTTTTGGCCAACAAAAGATCACAAAGAAGATTTGGGTGGACTCAAAATGTTGGGATGGTTTTATCTTGAGCAAGATTTTAATCACCAGAAAAATTTGAGTTCCCATTGGTCTCAGGATTGTCTTGGCTCATTGACCCCACAAACCACCCAAACGAAAGAGAAACAGCATTCCAAGAGTGGCAGTGAGCTGCATATGGGGATTTTGAGAAAAATTGAGATGGAGAATAGGTCTATAGATATTATTGCTCTTAGTGGGCAAGCAGGTTTTATGAGTTAAATATTCTTCAAAGCTCTCTTCAAGTGGAAATTAAGATTTCTGTTTTTTTGCGCGCAAAGCACACGAGTTCTGCACTCCTGTTAAAAAATTATTCTAGAAATAGTCAACATTTTATACACATCTATTTTGGCCCTATGAATGTTTATCTCAGATTGACTATTTGATTGCATGTTATATCTTGTCAATTGAGCATTGTAGGTTTTGAACTTTGTCTCAATGATAGGGATTCAATTCAAGCTCACTTTCAAGCTTTGAGCTTTGAAGATGGCACAAATCTTGATTCAACATTTAATCTGCCTTATCATGGCTAAGTTTATTCAGACTCAAATTTGATCTTAATCTTGATTTGCTAGCGTCAACTAGCTAACGGGTTACGGAGTTCTGTGGTACACCGTACACGTGGAATTAGTTTTTTTTGGCCTGCAATGCTTTTTGAGACTAAAATTTGGCAGAAATGTTTACAACACTTGTATTCTTTTCTTCCTTGTTTTGGTTAATTAGGATGGCTAGCGGTTGCATATACTGTTTCCTCACTTGGACAAGCAGAACCTGAGACAACCAGCTTACAAACTAATCTTTGTTTGATCAGAGGCTTAAGAATTTTACTGTATTTGCTAATAATCTTAATGTGATTATGGATAGTACATCAGAGATTTGTTTATGTAAAGCACCTGTTTTCTCAGAGAACCATAAACAGAAATTGAGGAAACTAGTCTGTTTCTGAGCCTATCTTCACAAGCAAATAACAAGGGCTTTACAAGCGTGCCAGTGATTGGGTCAGCTATAATTTCCATTTTATAGAAATTTAATTTTTGGAAATCGAAATAAAAACATAAGGAGATACTGCTAAATTAATTCCTGTTGTATGTATGAAATTTGCTGTGCCAGGAAGTCCCAGCATTATTGAAGAATTGTAGGTGCATGATTTATACAGCACGTACATCTTGGCAATCAGTGATCTAAAAAAAACTCACTTACGCTTAGGCGCGTTTAGGTTTGAAGCTTGACCTCGCCGCTTCGTCATACTTTGCTCGTGCATTGTCACACTTTTTCATGTCTAGGCGTGCTTAAGCGTGATGCTAGGTCCCGTCGTTTTGTCACACTTTAAGCTTTTTAGAACACTGGTTGAAACATAATTATAACCACCAATCTTGTTGAGTTGTCTTCCTTTATTCATTGTAGGCAGGAATTATTTTACTTGAACTTTGCTATTTTTGCAGCTATAATGACCTGGATGCACCGGAAGATGAAGTCTCTGTCATAGATTATAGGAGTTTGTAGGTTTATACAATGGTTTAGATGTACAGCTATGCCACGCTCATTCCTCTGGAAAGAAATGAATAATTGCTCTGTTTGCAGTTGAGATTCTCTAATTTTCACATATGAAGATGCAATTTGCCTCCTGCTATGCTCAGCTATGGATTTTGCTTCAAATATCCAGATTTGACCAAGTTTTGTAGCAATTCAGAATTAAGGTTCAATGGTTATGCTTTGTATTTACTGTAGGAGGGAATTCTTTACTTATCTGCTACTGTAATGTTATATAATATTATAGCTGTAGAAGTATTTATTAAAATTCTTTGGAATACCCATTTGTCTCATTGGATTTCCTAAGATGAAAGAAATCAATGTACTTTTGAAAACGTGAGAGGAGGTTCTTTGTTTCCGTTGCTTTTTGATTGGATTATCTGGTTCGTGCTTAGAATGTTATTATAAATTACACCGGTTGTATAAAGATTTTATTATAAAATTATGATGAATATTATTTGAAGAATTGTAATATAGTAGATTAAGGTGGATGACATCCATTGAGGGCTGTTTGGTTTGGGTAAATTTTACCAATTTTTTTTTTTTTTTTTTCAAACTCAATTTCAACCACACTTTTTTATGGGATCCACCACTTTAAGAATTTTTTTATCACATTCAAAAAATTTTCTCCTACATCAAAAAAGCACTAAAATTTGAAAGAATGTCAATATGTCTTGAAACATATCTCCAACCTCCATATCGTACCATGCGATTGATAACATAAATGATTATTTTCCGAATGAAAGATTAAAAGATATTGTCTACTTTCATCAACCATAAGATCATCTACATTTTTATATAAAATTTCTTATACGACCTAATTTGATGTGCCAAGCTTAACATACTGAAACAAGAAAAAGTTAGTAAAACTAAGCAAATGTATCTTTGTTAAGTAATTATATTTATCTTAACTTCTTAAGAACTTTTTAAGTTACTTATTTTGTAGAAGATGCAACGTGTTTGGGAGAGCTTGAAAGCTCCTGAATATGCATGGGCTTCTATGTTTGAATGAAAAGGACTTCATTTTAAAGCAAGATAAATGTACTTTCATGTTACTTTCGAACATGATTTCTTATTAGACATTGGAATATGCTAAGTAAGTGAAGAATATCTGTTTATAGCCAATTAAGTTTTAAAATTAAAAGTCATTTCTCTGTTGATCAGTATTATTCTTAGCATCTATATATATTCTGACGGTGTCACCAAGAAAATGGAGCTTATTTATCCACATTTTTGACCTATAAAAATAATAGTTCTGCACTATATCCACATAAATCTTCAAATATATTCTTCTCTTGATTTTAAATTTGCTTCTTTAAATCATATTTGCATTTCTCTCATCATCGAGTCATTAGTTGCTCGACCGGTTATTGGTATAAAGTGGTAAGTATAGTCCTTAAAAATCTTTGAGTGGATTTGTATATGCAATATCGAGGTTTAACATTTTATTCAAAATAATACACCAACTTTCAATTGTCCACTAAAATATTAATGTTTTGACTGTGTACATAAAGGAACCCCATAATCTTAGTTTGTTTGAATTCAACTTATTATCTTAATTAAAATTAATGAAAAGTTGTGAGTTTCATGATACGTGTGATTAAAATTAACTGTTGAATTTTGACTTGGATTTTAATAGATTTTTTAGTTGAACCAAACTGAGGCTTAGCAAGGGTGGAGATGGAAGTTGATCGAGTGCAGGCTCCAATACGGTAAACATTCCGTTCTCTTGCAATCGATGTTGCGATATGATTATGTTCCACGCATTTGAACACGAGAGTGTCGTTTTCATGATTTCGTCATCTCTTGACACGCCATGCAATTGATAGATATGCAGTAGTTACCGGCGCGAACAAAGGCATTGGGTTGGAGACAGTCCAACAGCTTGCACGCGCAGGCTTGACCGTTGTTCTTACAGCTCGGAATGAGAACCGGGGTCTAGCAGCAACATCACTGCTTCAGGAATCAGGTTTATCAAATGTAGTCTTCCATCAGCTTGATGTTCAAGACAGAGAGAGCATAGAATCATTGGCCAACTTCATAAAATCACAATTTGGAAGGCTTGATGTCTTGGTAAGTGAAAAAGATTTTCATTTTAGTACGTAAAAATTAAAAGATACCAACCTTCAATCATTTAATCTATGCTTGGTTTAGCTAAAAAGTTGATAAAATTTGAAGTCAAAATCAATAATTAATTCTAACAGGACATTTCATTTAATCTACAACTTTTTATAAATATTTTCATCACACGTTTCATCAATTTTTAGCAAAATCTACTGAAAACTTGATTTTTGTACTAAAGGGAGAAGTAAGAGGAAGATTTAAAGTCGAGAGTTTACATGTATACGCACAATCTCGATCCTAAGTTTTATTCATCGAATATCGTGGTTTCAAGAGGTAGTTGTCGATTTAAATTATTTTAGGACCAATCACTCTTAATTGAACAAGAAATAATTGGTTTAGCAAAATTTTCCAGACCTTTGTTTTATACTACATTTTCAGTTTTCTTCACATTTGATGATCTAATTTCTGCAGGTAAACAATGCTGGAGCTTCTGGAGTTTTAGTTGATGAAGATGGCCTCGGGGCCTTGAATATCGACCCTACAACTTGGGTAAGTTTTATGGTGCTTCTTTACTTGATCAGGCTTTGCTAATCGTCCCCCACACCTCGAAGATTAAACTTAAAAACATTGATATAGAAATGAGTGTTAGATAAATGTGTAAATGCTTATGGGTTCCACGAATTACGTGGATAAAAAGTGGTTTGACTTTTATCGGGAGTTAATAAACACTTGCCAAACATAGGCTTGGATATGCCACGAATAATCTATATAATAATATATAAAAGTAGCTGAGTTAACTCCAGTCAACTTCACTGTTTCCCTCCAAAACTCTTGTACTATGGGTAGATTTTATTTATTTATTTTTCCAATTTTTGGGGACTTCAATATTTATCATGTTCACACTATTCATATTCCCTATCCAATAATCAACTTCAAAAATAGTTGGACCTTCAATATTTATTTATTATTTTAAAAATCGTTGACGTCTACATACAGTCTTCAATATTTATTGTGTTTACATGATTTATATTTTCTCCCGCCTAATTATACTAGAAAGCCAATTATTTTCTTTTTTTTTTTTTTTTTTTTTTTTGCCTTTTTCGCTTTTTCAGAGTTTGTTTCATTTTTTCCCGTTTTTCAAAATCTGATTATTCATTTTTATTTTTTATATCCCTTTTTTTTTTTTTTTCCATTTCCCTATATACAACATCTTTCATTCATGTTATATATAATTATTATGAAGATATATACAATAATAAAAGATTCAATTAAAGGGTTATTTTTTTGAAAAAATGTATACTTTTTAACATGACCGCTCCACTCCACCTTTTATTTATCACGTTTTATAATTCAAAATTTATGGTGCGGTGGTAACGCTTATTAGTTATTTATATTACAAACCAGTTGAAAATAAAAATTTGTAAATTATTTTTTGAAAAAGTAAAAATGATTAGCACTACTCTTTTCTTCAAGACTTGTGATATTTTGAATCGTTGAACATAGATTTGGGTTTCTGAAAAAAAAAAAGAAAAAAAAAATATTAAAACAATAATATTGTAGAGAAAACTTCGAAAACAATATTGAATGCAAAATTATTTTGGACTAATAAGAGGATTTGTTAATAGTCTATTTATATTATGTTCTATATTTCTCTGTTGGGGTTACAATGTGTTAACTAATGTTGGAATATTTAGAATAGTTTTGGGTTGGATAGATATGTTAATGATTTTGGCCGTTGAGTGAAGAAAAAATATATTATTCATCGATCAGTATATATATTTGATGAAATTGTATATCACATTGTATAAAAAATAATAAAAACAAGAAACTAGAATTATTATTTTTTTTAAAATTTGCTTTTACCGAGAAGTTGTTTTTTGTTTTTTATGATATAAGAATGATAATTTTTTTTATTTTACTTATTTATATTTGACTTTTTTTTGTGTCAAAACCTCTCTTTTCATAAAAAAAAAATGTGTTCTTTTAACGTTTTCAATCTTACAAATAAATATTTGTGTTCAGTTATACAGATTCAAAGTAAAATTTTCAGTTAAAAATTATATCGAAATTTTATAGTCCACTATTTCTTTTTTGTCCGTCTCAAAAAAAGAGTCTACTTTATTTTTTAAGAGTGAAATTAATATTTTATATTCCATTTTGTCCTTAATCTGTGTGAAAATGAGTAGATGAATCATCTTTATGGGACGGAGGGAGTACTAAATTATAAATCACATCATACATATAGTTTTTTTTTTTTATAAATAATCTTATTTTTAGTTATTTAGTACATTTAAAAATTGGAGCTCTTTTTTATAACGTATTATTAAATTATTAAATATTTTTATAGTTAATTACATTTAATACGTAATTAATTTCTTATAATAATTGTGATATTTTATTGGTCTTAATTTTATGGATAAATATTCGGTTCAGTCATACAGATCCAATGTCAAATTCTCAATTAAAATTATATCTAAAATTTATACACATTCGTATTTTTATAAATCACGTTGTATTGAAATTTTTATAACTAAATCCTATTTTTAAGTTATTTATTACATATACATATTAAAGTTCTTTCTTATATTGCATTATTTATCAAAATTATTTCAATGACAATTACATTTAATTCTTAATTAATTTTTTTATTTCAAAAAGTCTCATATCACATTTTTAACATTAACGGTTAACAAATTTATCTATATTGTTTGAAATGATATAGTTATTAATGGTTGTCCTAACTGTTAATTTTAAAATCTCAAAAAGTAATTAACCATACCAAAATATTCTTTTCTATATTTTAATTCAAATTTTATGATATTTTTTCACAATAATATATAAATTGTCTTCAAATTTACTTAACTAAAAATTGATATGATCAATACTAAATTATAATTTCAATCAGAAAATAATTACGTTGTATAAATATTGAAAACTTAAAATATCATAAATTTGATGTAATATTTTTGTCAACCTCGAAATTATTATTATTATTATTATTATACATGTTGTTTTTCATTGTCAATGATCAAAATATTGATGTTTATACATGAAACTAATAAATGATGAACTTATATCTTATTTGTGAATGTTATTTATTTTGTTTAAAGATTCATTTAATTTCGAATAGGATTATTTTTATTTAGACGTTTCTTTTCGTGCATCGCACGGGATGATTCACTAGTTTCATATAAAAGCTTATGCTAATAGACAGGGACGAATGTAGCCTATTGCGAGCTCGGCCTGTCACTCGTGCTGGAATCGGCAAATTTTTTTTTTTTTTTTTTTTATCTTATAATTTTGACGTCAAATTTTTTCCTCCTTAACTATGTAGTGATCGCTCGTGCTGAATGAAATTCGCTCGTGCTAGATCACATTCCTAGATTCGTCCCTGCTGGTAGAACAAAGACACATTTATTTATGAAAGTTAATCTGATTCTCTCGAACAAGTCTCATCTTGCGCAAACTAGATTCATTTTATCAAAGACTTGAACACGAATTTTTTGGGTACCATGTTGAATCAACCGTTCTCATATGAAAGAACCGTAAAAGATGAGACACGTTTATTTTGGAGATAAATATCAATCGTAATAGGCTAAACCTTTTTTCATATATCTCCATATATATTGGAGATAATTATCAGTCGTACAATCTGAGACGACCCAAAAAGCGTTGTAAACCAACTTAGAATCGAGTTTTGTGCACAAGCTTTTAGCGCAAGTAATTCAATGCTACTGATTATACTTCTCTTATCTAATGCAGTTAGCAGGAAAGGCAGTGAACTTGGTTCAAGACGTGATAAAAACAACCTACGACAAGGCAAAAGAATGTTTAGATACTAATTACTATGGTGTTAAGAACGTAACAGAAGCTCTTCTTCCTCTGTTACAGCTCTCCAACTCTGGAGCAAGGATAGTGAATCTTTCTTCCTTAAGGAGTGAATTAAGAGTAAGCATATCATTACAAGTCGATAACACAATTTATATTGTCGCCTCGTATCTAATTGTTTTTTTGTATAATTTGTTTATAAACTTTCAGTGGCAACGTCTTATTAGACAACTGTTTTGAAAAGTCAACAATTTCGACTGATCAAAGGTTTCCTTCCACTATTTTGACTTTTCAAAAAAATTGGACCGACGAAATATTGACACGTCGCTATTTATAAACTATATTCATAAGAAGTAGAATCTACGTAAAATTAGCCGAACTCAGCCTGATACTTTCCATTTGTTACTATGCAGAGGATCCCTAATGAGCAGACTAGAAAAGAACTTGGAGACATTGACACTCTAACTGAAGAGAAAATTGACAAGATATTGCAAAGATTTTTGAATGATGTGAAAAATGATGAAATAGAAGTCAATGGATGGCCTACAATGTTACCAGCCTACAGTACATCAAAAGCCACACTGAATGCATACACTAGAGTTGTTGCAAACAAGTACCCAGAAATGTGCATAAACTGTGTCCATCCAGGATATGTCAGTACAGATCTTAATTCTCATACTGGGACAATGACAGTGGAAGAAGGAGCTGAAGGTCCTGTCATGTTGTCTCTTCTTCCCGAGGGAGGTCCGACCGGGCGCTATTTTGACCGTACTCAAGTGGCCGAGTTTTAAGGAGACGTTTCTTAGGGCATCTTTTATGGACTCGGTCTGTCCAAATTTATTGCTTATGTGGCAACTAAAAAATTATTAAAGTATACCAAAAAGTTCCAAAAGGTTCGAGAGCTGGGTTACCAAAGACCTTTGTCCTTTTTTTTTTAATTTGTTGTGTCTGTATTTTACCATCTCTCTTCATAGACTTTTATCTTCTCTCTCCTCCTTCAATTTCTCTCTCCTTCAATTTGACACTGTAGCACCCAGCTTGACCGATCTTATCACTAAAGATGCTCTTATAGTAATATGATAGGTTATGTCTACATGTAACTTTGACGCGAAGTGACGCGACACTATCTATTTGTATTTTATGTTTCAAGTTAATAGTCGACCTAATTTTGACTTCTTCGAGTCGAAAAAATTGAACTCTGAATATAATTAAAAAAGAAAAAGGATAATTATTGGGAAGTAATAAGATTAACTTATCACTAATAACTTGCTGCAGAACAGGAGCACTTATTTTGCTCTCAAGAAAAAGCAAAGTTGGTGAGATTCTCTCAAATTACGCCCTTTTCATGGTTCATATTATATTTGTGAGGTGGACTTACCCTCAATGCTCTCAACTCATGCACGATTTAAGTGTCGTGTTGAGAACTCGCTCGAATATAAAATGAAAAAAATTACATAGTAATTTATTTTTTCTTTTCTTATTTTAGACGGTTAGCTATGACTTATGAGGAAGAAATGCATGCTGTTTTGGATGTTATATGCATGGAAAAAACCATACATATATAGATGAACTCTACAGTCCCCTCATTATAGATCATTACAGTAGCTACAGTGAGGAGACTGTACGCATAAATTACTGTAGCTACACGTGAAGGGATTTTATATACAATCTCTTGTACGTATAGCTGTTAGAAAATTTATTACAGATAATAATTTATCTATAATCTGAATAATCATCATGTTGGAATTATCAAGAATTAAATAACTTAAGCGGAAGCGTACCTTAATCAAACGTGATTCACGATGAACGATTCGGTTGGTTGGATCTTCTAAATCGATACGTAGTCCGTATTTTCTCTCTGATGATGGGATGTCAGACAAGATGAACAGTACGTAGGATTCAGGGACCATAACCGACTTTATATACTGAATTGCCAATTAACCTAATCCGGCCCATCATGAATTAGGTAATGACCTGGTATCTACACATAAAAGCCCACACATTTAATTAGATGCATTAAAGCCCGATATATATTAAATTCTTATTAGATCACTTTAAATGGGCTTAACCAAATTGATAGCATTTTATTCAATACACAATAATTCACATATAAGCCCACACGATTGATTAAAATCCTTACAATCTCCCACTTGGGCTATATGTGTAACCTTACAATTGTGTATCAATCATAACCTTATGAGTACTCAGAATTTTGCTATAATTACTGAATGCATCCCCAAACAATCCGGTCCATCAATTATATCAACATAGGATCAAAGCGGCTTTCGCTACATTAATCGTAACTAAACCTTCAATGGTCACGTATATCGACATAACTGAATGACATGGATCAAGTATGAATGTGTAGCATGGAAATTACATGTAATGTGATCTTCAACATGCCTATTTCCAACTGGTCCAACCTTAGTGAGATCATTCTCAACCGAGTTCAGAGATAATAAACCTGAAACCTTACAGCTGTAAATAACTTTAACTTTAAACTGTATCCAAAAGGACAATAAATGTGTCTAATGCACCCAAAATACAAACTCCCACTGAAACCGAATATCCTCAAGAAATACAACACCCATATGAGTATTGTGCTCATGAAAAACCTTGGGATGTAATACTTTAGTAAGCGGATCCGCAATTATGGAGTTTGTCCCAATGTGCTCTTATTGACACGTGTCCACTCTGAACTGTATCCTTCACAACCAGGAACTTATGTCAATGTATTTTGACTTAGTTGAGCTCCTGTTGTTACTGGAATATAAATCTGCTGAGTTATTGTCACAATATAACTTTAGTGGTCTTTCTATACCATACAGAATATGCAGCCCAGTGACAAAATTTCGCAGCTATATTCCATAATTAGATGCCCCCAAAATTGCTACAACTGTGCTGCCAAGTGAAAGAAGCTAAAGTGTCTGTTAAGCACTCCATCCGGAAATAGCTCCTCCAACCAGCAGATAAATGTAGCCTTATGTGGAACTTTTACTTTCTTGGCATCTAGAAAAAATCGGAATCATAATACCATATGATCTCCAACTGATCCGATTTTCTGTATGTGAGCATGTAATCTTTTGTTCTCTTTAAATACCTTATAACCCATGTTTGGCTGCTTTCCAAATGATCCATCACAGGGTTACTTAAATATCTCCTTAGTATCCCAATAACGTATGCAATATCCGAACGCATACAAATTTGAGCATACATCAGATTTTCTATAGCTTAACTATATGGGATCCTCTGCATTTCTTTAACTTCAAGATAACTTTTCGGGCATTAGTCGAGACTAAATTTGTCTCCCTTAGCGATAGGGCTGTCCCCTGATTTACTGTCTTGCATGCCAAACCTCTTAAGTACTTTATCGATATAGCCCTTTGTGACAATTCAAGAATACCTCGAGAACAATCCAGGTGTATCTGAATTCCTAATACAAAAGAGACGTCACCAAGATTTTTAATCTCAAAATTTTATGTGACATGCCTATATCATTAGTGGCAAGCAATATGTTATCAACATACAAAATCAGGAAAATACACTTACTCCCACTGAACTTGTAATACGTACAACCATCAACAACATTAATCTCAAGACCAAATGAGATAATTACTTGATGAAATTTGTATTACCCTTAACGAGAAGCTGGCTTGAGTACATAAATGGATTTCTTTAATTTGCAAATCATTTGCTTTGGGTCTACTGACACAAAGTTTTCTGATTGCACCAAATAGATCGTCCCATCAATGTCGCCATTGAGAAACGCCACCTTAGTATCCATTTGATGTAACTCGAGGTCAAAATGTGCAACAACCTAACTTTCCTGAAAGAGTCTTTCATTGAAACCGAAGAGAAAGTCTCTTTATAATCAATGCCATCATTCTGTGTAAAGCCCTTAGATACAAGACGAACCTTATATCTTTCCACATTACCTTTAAAATCCCCCTTGGTTTAAAAATCCATTTAAGACCAATGGGCTTCGTACCTTCCGGTAATAGGAAAAGATCCAAAACGTTATTGTCTTGCATATGCTTATACTCCTTATTTATGACATCAATCCACTTTTGAGAGTTAGAACCCTGCATGGCCTGATAGAATTGATTGAACAATCTTTCACCATTCCATTATTTTCCTTATGTTCTTGGAAAAATACTATTTAAATTATCCGGAATAGCATTTTTTCCCTTTCTCTCGTGGATTTCCTTAATGGCTTTAGTTATTGAGGTTGTTGAGTTTGTACTTCTGAAATTTACCTTATTTTGGATGGGAGGTTCTTCAACATTGTCCAATTGAGGTTCCGGATATGCTTGTTGATCAATGACATGCATAAAAACTTGTACGTTGTCAAAAGCAATAGTAGGAATCGAAACCGATCCTTCCTCAACTTATTCCTTAAAGACAATATCTCTAACCTTATTTCTCCCCCCAAACTCAACATCCTCAAAAAATGTTGCAGTTCCCGTTTCAAAAATTGACTTAAGTGTGGGATTATAAAATTAATAGCCCCTTAACGACTTTATTTTCTTTATTTGTTTTCTTACCCTTATCTTTAGAGGTGTTTGCCAAGTGAACACTTTCAGTTCTGTCCTGCTTCAACTTTTCTTCCTCTTGCACACAAAATAGAATGAGCTCATTTAGAGTTCATTTCTCCCTTTGATAGTTACAACTGACCTTAAATTGACTGAATTGTGCAAGAAGCTTGCACACTATGAAATGAGCTCATTGAGAGTCCATTTCTACTTTGACAGTTATAACTAACATTAAATTAACTATATTGTGCAGGAAGCCATATCAATACCAAATGCACGAGCAAGTCACTGGACAAGTCGAGTTTTAGTTCCTTAAGTTTTGAAGCAGTGTGAGACATCTACATGATGTACTCCCTTATTTTCCCATTGCATTTACACTTTATTGAAATCAAGCTTTGCATAAAGCGTGCTTGTTTCAGCCTTATCGTTTTTCGCAAAACGTTTCTTAATTTCGGTAAGGAATTCATTGGCATCATATACCTCCTCAGATACTATGCCACTAAAGGCTTCCGGAATGCCGCACTTAATGATCATGTGACTCACGTAATTTAAGCAATCCCACTTCTCAAAGTTCCTCATTTGATTAGATGAACTTTCATCCGTAAGAGAAGCAGGTTGCTCAATCCTTAGTACACGGTCTAGATCCATGCATCCAACGAAAAGTTAATGTTGTTGTTTTGATCCTTGAAGTTTATTCCATAAATACATGGATTAAATTTAAGCTTGTAGATATACTACTAGCAGAATTTGAAACCGAATAGAGAACACTTAAACAAAATAGCTCACATAAATACCTTATTATGCAAATCATACTTTCAAATAATGGTAGGGTCCATCACAAGATACCTAGCACAACATCAATATTTAGTCTTTGGACAGAAATATTGACTTGTAAGTGGTACTCTTGGTGTAGTGATCAAACATTGACAGTAAGACATGTCAACCAACAAACTTTTCTTTGGACCAATTTATTGATCACACGTAAAACCAAATAACCGTCACGTATTTATCACCACAAGTTCATGTGAAATTCGGGCCAAATATTGACCTTCCTTTGGGCCGATCAATATCCGCATGAAATAACACACAAACTCTTAATTTTCCCTTGGTATAGTGATCAAACACTAGCAATAAGACATGTTAACCAATAAACCTTTCTTTGGACCGATTTATTGGTCACACGTTAAACCAAAATAATTGCCACGTGTTTATCACCACAGGTGCATGTGAAATTCGAGCCAAATATTGACCTTCCTTTGGGCCGATCAATATTCGCAATGAGTAACACACACAAATACCTTCTAATATCCAAATTTAATTAATATCCACAAGAGAGGTTGCTTTGGCAACATGTTGCTTCAACTAACTTACTTTCGAATATTATATCTCTTAAAAGATTCCGATGTACCAAGATTTGAAACTGAAATTCATTGATTTGCATCTATATTTGACTTTAGGATATGAATTATAGAATTCAAAACTTTAGAATAAAGCAATTCTTAAGTTGAAAGAGTCAATTGCAATATTCTTAAACTTTAGGTGGCCAATTATGTAAAATTTTAAGCTTGAAGGACTTAAATTATAATTTTTCCAAAACTTTATTGGCCAATTTAGAGAAATTCCAAGCATTAGGTCCCAATTTGAAAGAAAATTAAACTTTAGGGGGCCAAAATAGGAAATTTTCAATCTTTGAAGGTTGATTTTGAAAATTTTCAAACTTTAGGAGCCAATTTAGAAAATTCCCAAACTTTAGGGACTTAATTTTAAAAAAAATTCAAACTTTAAGGACCAATTTTTAAAATTTCCAAACTTTAGTGACGGAATTAGAAAATTTTCAAACTTTAGGGACCAAATTAAAGAATTTCAGAACTTTAGATGCTGTATTAGAAAATTTCCAAACTTTAGGGACTGAAAATGAAAATTTTCAAACTTTAGGGGCTTAAAATGAAAATTTTCAAACTTTAAGGGACCAAATTAGAGAATTTTCAAGCTTTAGGGACCAATTTTGAAAATTCTCAAACATTAGGGGCTGGATTAGAAAATTTTCAAACTTCAGGGGCTGAAATATAAAATCAGAAACTTTTATAATCCCAACTTTAATAAATTATAACCTTAGGGGCTGATTTTATAAAATCCAAAGCTTTAGGGTTTGAACTTTATTCACAATAAACATGGAGGACTGGAGGTGCAAATAACCATAATTATCTAAAATTGCAAAAGAGGCCCCTCAAAACTTCAAATTTCCAATCGACACCCCTGCCCTAAATAATCAGATTTTCGCAACGGCTAGGGTTTTGCAACCAAAACCCAACCCCGCCCCAACCGGCCCAAGAGCGCGGCGCCATCACCGCCGCCGTCCACCATCTGCAGCGCCATCTCCGGCGCTGCATTCCAAAACCCAACGTCGCTGTGTGCGATGCTGCAACCCATCGCGCGTAACACCGCGCGCAGCCAAATCTGCCGGTCAGTGCTGCGACCTGCAGCGCCATCCACAGTGCTGCACCGTGCACAGCAATGGCAGCCTGTGTGCGGCAGTTGTACAACGGGCAACACCTCTCGATCCGCACAAATTATACACCGCAAACCAGATTCAAAAAATTCATACAATATGCATACAAGAATCTGATTTCAACCACACCAACCATACATAAATCCTAAATCGAAACCAACAGATCCCTTCCAAATTTCGAATCAATACCCGAACTGAAAACTCAACCAACTTCATTCAAATGATCACAACCTCAACATCGAATCCATGTATATTATATTCCAGAATCAATTTTCGGAACCAAAAATTCGCATATACATGCACTTTTCATAATTTTGTGTTCGAATCCATATTCATATAGAGGCAGTTTGCATATTACACACAGAAATCTTAATTGGCTGAAGACCCAAATTCCAAAAATTCATAGTTCATATACAGAGGAAAGGCTGAATATGTATGTTTCTCAATTTTATTTTGCTGTGTATGTATATATTCACACACAGAATTTTGGTTTTGAAATCAGACTTATGCGCGTATACATACAATTAGGTTTTACATATACACGTACAAAATTGATCTGATAATTCAACACGATATTGGCTCTGATACCACTTGTTAGAAAATTTATTACAGATAATAATTTATCTATAATCTGAATAATCATCATGTTGGAATTATCAAGAATTAAATAACTTAAGCGGAAGCGTACCTTAATCAAACGTGATTCACGATGAACGATTCGGTTGGTTGGATCTTCTAAATTGATACGTAATCCGTATTTTCTCTCTGATGATGGGATGTCAGACAAGATAAACAGTACATAGGATTCAGGGACCATAACCGACTTTATATACTAAATTGCCAATTAACCTAATCCGGCCCATCATGAATTAGGTAATGACCTGGTATCTACACATAAAAGCCCACACATTTAATTAGATGCATTAAAGCCCGATATATATTAAATCCTTATTAGATCACTTTAAATGGGCTTAACCAAATTGATAGCCTTTTATTCAATACACAATAATTCACATATAAGCTCACACGATTGATTAAAATCCTTACAATAGCATGATTGTATGTATACAGTCAAATTATTTGGTATGCTATACACGAAGAGAAAAGACATCATATTCATAAATTTTTAAATTGAGAGTTACGCTGAATAAATTCATTTGAATAAATAGAAAATTGAATAATGAATAGTTTTTCTAATTAAATCTAAGGCTTTTGTATTATAGATCTTTAGACTTTAAGTTATCGAATCAATATTTTTTATTGAAAGAAAATTCAAAAATTTGCGGGCGGCGAACAGAGAATGTTGCGGGGACAAAACCTAAAAAATACTACATTTAGCCCCCCTTTTAGTATAGATTAAAATCAGATTTTAGTAGATTTTGATAAAAGTTGATGAAGTGTGTGATTGAAAAGTTGTGAATCTCATAGAATGTATTGTTAAAATTAATTGTTGACTTTTACTAAAGATTGAAATCAGATTTTAATCAAAATCAAACAGTAGCTTACTTTGAATTCAAATAAACAATTAATTAATTACATCTTGTTATAAGTTATTAGCGAATGACATTTATATCTGTACATCCCTAGTTATTATTGTCATTGTATCATTAATTCTTTCCTATATATATGGGAATTCGATTCTTAATAAAACACACAAGTATATTAACTTCTCTATTCTCTTCTCATTTTCTCTCTAGTTTAAAATTGTTGATTCTCGTCTCAATATTTTGGGAGTATTCTTTAATGTATCAGTTGATCGTAATACGTTGAGATTTCAGACAAAATGATTAAATATTATATTTGTGAGAAATAATATGTATTTAAATGATTGATCATTCTCCAATCATTGACAATTACAATATAAAAGATGTCTTTAGTATACAAGTATAATCATTGATGATTTAATGTATCTAGAATATAATCATTTTGGAATGAAATGTGATTGGGTGTATAAAATTAGATCATATGACGAACGATGTAAATGATTTTATACAACAAATGTTGAAACTGGGATGTACATTTATTATGAATAATATTTAAAGATCTTGACAACTGATTTTCATGATACAATTCATGATTAACTGTTCACCAAAATTGAATCATATTTAATTGTTCACCAAAGTGGATGAGTAATGGATGTTATCCTGCACTTGGAAGCAGAAGTAGAAAAATGAATAAATATAGTGATAGCTGCAATTGAATTCCTAGATACTGATTGAAAAACATGGCTCGGTGTAGCATGTTCAATAATGATTGAAAATATGATAAAGTTCTTCAAAATTGATAGGTAATATTGAATTTATTTTTGAAAAAATAACAATATGAGCTAATGAACTATTAAAAATTTTATACAAAGCTCATCATAAATGGTATATTTGGTGAATAGATTCAAGATATATTACAAAAAGAGATATTGTTATACAAAATCAATACATTTGTAATGTTCTTATGAGAGGGGAACTAATACGCACTACACTATTTTTTATCTTAGTTGAGTTTTATCTTACAGGATTTTCCAAGCAATGTTTTTATAAGGTCGTATTGATGACGATAATGTAGTATTTTTCTTTTATTATGATTTTTTCATAGGGTTTTTTTTAGTAAAAGTTTTAATGAGACATTATTACAACTATTTACAGACTATTATTTAAGAGTCACACCCTTAAATTATACTGAAATGTTTGCGACAAATGAAGAAAGACAAGTACAATATATGGTCAACATTTGAATAGTGATTTCAAATTTTGTGACGTTGAATATATACATAACGGATTTTCATATATACATATTTCAGAAGACTGATGATATCAATATTCAACAAATTCGCTAAAGTAAAAATGTTTCTAATTTCTTTACAAAAGTAATATTAACATCTTCATTCAAGAAACTATTTCACGAGATAGGAATGCATCAAACTCAATAATTTACAATGATCATCATCAGATGAAGTAGGTGTATTCTTTGTCATTTGTTTAGGTTTTTTCCCACTGTATTTTCCTGATAAGGTTTTAATGGGACAACGTTTATTTTTAATACTCCAATATAACTGTATTTTTTTTCATTCGTTTTATATTTTTGTCTTATGGATTTTTATCAAATAAAGTTTTAACCAGACAAATATTTTGTAATGTGTCATTCAAATGAGAGTACTATAAATAATATGTTATTAATGAATGACATTTATACCCTTACATCCATATTTATTATTACCATTATATCCTTAATTCTTCTCTATATATATGAAAATCTGATTCTTAATAAAACATACAAATCTATTGACTTTTCTATTATATTCTCATTTCCTCTCTAGCTTATAACAAAATTTGCTTACTGATATCTCCAACAATAAATTTATAAACTAAAGAGAGGGTTGACTTATGAAACTTGACTTCATTAGGTCTGGGCAAAAAAATCAAAACCAGGGGTTCGATTCGGTTCCCGTTAAGTTCGGTTCTATCAAAATTTTAAAAGATTCTGATTCTAAAAATCAAGAACCAGAACAAAACACGATTTTTTATTTTTTAAAAATATAATTTTTTTTAAAAAAAATCATCAATTCTTAATCTTAATGCATGTTATTATCTTGTTTTCAAGAATTTACTGGACTTGTACGATTGATCCCTGAAAAGGTGGAGCATTACGAGTAGAAATTGAAGAGTTTTTAGAAGGAGCACATACATGCGGATGAGGAGATACGTTACTGTCTGGAATGGATTGAATATTTTGATTTCAAGGATTTTGAGTGTTGTATCGCATTTTGATCAAGGTCGATGACTGTACCGTCTTACGACTCCTAGCAGCCGGAATCTACCATGGCTTCATCGTTTAAGTTTAAAAATTTTAGTTTAGGAAATTAGAACTAGAACCAGAACCAAAAGAACCGAACGGTTGGGTTCTGGTTTGGTTCTTCTCTTGCAAAAAAGAACCAAAGAATCATCGGTTCGATTCCCTAAGAATCAGAACCATATGGAACAACGTCCACACCTAGACGTCATGAAAACAAACTGCTTAAACGAAGCCTAAGAGCATCTCCAACCCATTTACTCCATTTTGGAGTAAGTTTGTACTAAAATAATGTAATTTTGCACTATCCAACAAAGTCATTTCCAACCTAAAACTCTAAATTTTACACCAAATGAACAGTAAACTTTATATTCTCTTATTATTTTCAATTCTCAACAATTAAGTTAATTCGAAAAGTATTTAATTATATATTTTACTACCACTTAAATTTTATAAATTTATAATTTAAAATAATCATCGAGAATATTATATTTATTAAAAAAAGACATTGATCTTAATATCACAATTAACAAGATGAACCATACGACTTAAAAACGTTACATATAACATGAAAATATTCGCACAATACAAATAGGAAACAACTAAATCTTGTATACTAATTCTCGGATATACTAATTCTCGGAATCAATATATTTATCCCACAAATGATCAATTAATGCATTTCGAAGTGCAATGTGAGATTCTTTATTTTTAATTCGTCTATGTTGAGCAAGAAATTCTTAAAATCGAACATTTTCATCTACAACCATCTCAACTTTAGGAGGGGGTGCATCTTTAAAAACTCCGATAGGCGCTTGAAGATCACGTTCATCCTCAATAATCATGTTGTGCATAATAATGCACACAGTCATTTTATCATGTAATACATGTTTGGACCAAAATCGTGCCGGTCCAGTGACTATCGCAAATCACTGTTGAAGAACGTCAAATGCTCGTTCGACGTCTTTTCTACAACTTTCTTGTCTGTTGCAAAATACTTTTTTTTTGGACCTTGTGATTCATGAATTGTTTGCACGAGGGTAGACTATTTTGGGTATATACTATCAGCTAAATAGTAACACATGTCATATTCTTTTCCTTGAATGATGTAATTAGCGGGAGGAGCTATACCTTTAGCGAGGTTTGCGAACAAGTTGGATGCCTCCAACACATTGATGTCATTGTTAGATCCTGGCAAATCAAAATGTGCGTGCCATATCCATAAATCATAATCAATTACCGCCTTAAGAATAATTGTTGGGGATCCACTACGACCTGTATATTGTCCAGCCCAAGCCGTTGGACAATTTTTTCACTTCCAATGCATACAATCTAGGCTACCCAGCATACCTGGAAAACCACGTTGTTTACGAATATGGATTAACCTGGGAATTTCATTAGCATTTGGCGATCTAAGATATTGTTGAGTGAATATCTCTACAATTGCCCAACAAAATCTCTTCAAACTTTCAATTGCAATGTCATATTTAGTTATCGTCTCGTAATTTTATGTTCATCAAGTATGTATCTTTTTATTTTTAATCATGGGCAATTTTATTTTAATATTATCATTAGTTGTTATTTATATTATATTAAATTAATTCATTATGTTAATAAAAATAATAAAAAAGAATATAAATAAATTTTAACCAAACAAAATAATAACAAAAAAATAATCCATGAACACAGATGGAAGAAACAATTTTAATGTACAAAGTAAAGGGTAAAATTGGGAAAAAAATATCAAATTGGAACGCCATCTGAACAGTGGAACGTCACACTGTTCAGCACTTCATTTTGCAGACAAATATGCCGCCTGGTTGGAGGAGGAATTTTACTTTAAATTGGTGAGAAACTCCAACATAGCGCTTGGAGTTGCTCTAATTAAATCACTATTAATCTGAAATAAATCAAAATTTGTACATATTAATTATGCTAAAAAATAATTCTCACATCAAAAAGTATAAAATAAATAATAAACCTATTAGATTTTGGACTAATTAAATAAATCAAAATTTGTACATCTTAATTATGCTAAAAAATAATTCTCACATCAAAAAGTATAAAATAAATAATAAACCTATTAGATTTTGGACTAATTCTCTTCATCCTTATTTGATTTTGTTAAAAGTTAATTTTTCAGTAGATTTGAATAAAAGTTGATAAATGAAAACTTAATAAAAATTACATTCTAATTTTGCATCTTGATCAGTGATCAAAGTTTTAGTTCTTCTGTTTGCCATGATTGATCTAAATATTGGTCTTCCGAATCAAATATGTTCCCGTTTATAAAATCCGAAGAATTATGTTGTTAAAATTAATCGTAGAGTTAAACTTAATTTTTTTATTAACTTTTTAGTTGAATCGGATAAGCAATTAACAATGTTGACTTTTAATAAGAAATCAAGTCTTAGACTCACGAAATCAGACCTTATTAAGCTAAAAAAACACAATTCTACCATAATAATTTAAACAAATTTTCAAGTTTTAATATATTCAAACATAAATACAAGACATGAATAAAGGAGTGATCTAATAAATCCCGATATTCATCTTAGGTTGATCACACGTAACATTACGCACTGTTTGGTAGAAATGAAATCAAGTTTTTAGTAAATTTTAATAAATATCGATGAAATGTGATGTTGAAAAGTTATGAGACTCATAAAATATGTGATTAAGGCTCTTTTTGGCAATAATTTAGTAGTTTATAAACTGAATCATTTATATTTTTGAGATAAAATGCTTGATTAAAATTTGAGAGAAAAATGTGATAAAAAATGATTTGAAAAATTATGTAATTTATAAATCAGTTTATTTGATTAATTTTAGATTGAAATCGGATACCACTATCAAATATGGGCTACGTATAAATTTATCAATAATGGATTGTAAATCTAATTCAAATGGTTTATTGAGCTTGTGGGAATATGGGGAAATGGCCAGCCCAATTTGTCATTTTATGGAAATGGCCTTTGACCAAATTTTTTTTATTTAAAATAATAGTAATAAAAATAAATTTTATTGTTTCCTAATATAACCTTCAGTTTCAATTTCAAAAAACGTCTCCCATTTCAAATACTCAATTAGAATTACCCGACTCTTAACCTACCCCTTCGACTTCTCCTCTCCTTTCCGGGTTTCCCTTGGTTTTCTTCTTCGGCAAAACGAATTAGGCAGACATCTTCTTCTTCTTCTTCTGCAAATTCAAGAATTGGTGCATTCTTCAAAAGGGTTCTTTGGATTTGGGTATAATCTTCTCAGAGGCTGTTCTGGTACGGGTTCTCTACTTGATGTCTTCACTTTCTTCACCTATTCACTTGGATCATACACTGAACCGTCACGCTTCTTAGCTAGTTGCTTGTGTTGTTTCTTTATTTTAAGCATTGTAATTGCGTGATGTTTTCTTGGGATTCTTTTTCTGTAATTTTGACAAATTTTGACAAGTTCTTAATATTTGGTAGATTAACCTACCATCAGGGGGTTAACCTACCTCAGTGTCGGTTAACCTACCCTCAGCAATCTGTAAATCGCCCTTTGATGGTAGGTTAACCTATCGAGAACCCTGAATTGTGACAATGATTTGTATGATTTGGTGAGGTTATGTGGCTCGATTTGTTTACCTTCGGTTACTAGTTTTGGATATTGTTTTCTTCTCTTCCAAGTAGCATTAAAATGATGTAGTAATTTATACCGAATCTCTGTTGATGATGCCATGAAAAAGGATATAATGAAGAGTTAACAGATGGCTTCTAAATCTAATTTGATGTATTCTTAATTTTTGTTTGTGAAGAGGTAGGTTAACCTACCCTAGAATCAAAAGGTCGGTTAACCTACCATTACCATCAGGTATTAACCTACCATTACCATTAATGAATTGATACCTGATGGTAATGGTAGGTTAACCGACCATATGGTATATGGTCGGTTAACCTACCATTACCCTCAAGGGTAATGGTAGGTTAACCGACCACGGTTAACCTACCATTACCCTTAACTGATGGTAATGGTAGGTTAACCGACCAGGTTTGGTAGGTTAACCTACCTGATCGTAATGGTAATGGTAGGTTAACCTACCAACTTTGGTCGGTTAACTAACATTTTGTTGTTAGAACTTTCTTTTGAACAGTGTATTGTTATTAAATATTTTTCTGTGTTTCTTCTTTATTTCCTTGTCCATTTTCATAGCGTAATTAGCACACCCATTTGACTAAAATTGTCTTATATTATGCAGGATGGAGTTTCAAGTGGACATCAATGATCGGTTTACAGGAAAATGTACGAACCTCTGTAACCTAGATGCTATAGATGAGGTTTATAGCGTACTGGATGCAAATCATCGACAAGCTTTCCGTCGGTCTTGTTTTCGAAAATTCTATCTTATGAGAAAAATGCAGTTATCTGGCCAACTCATCCATGGTCTAGCATTGAGAATGCTGAAGTCCGAGAATAAGAATGAGCTATGGTTTGGAGTGGGGAATAACAAGGCTGCTAGATTTTCATTCGAAGAGTTCACTCTGATTACGGGGCTGAACCCCGAGGATGAAGCATTGTACAAAGATAAAATACCGGTGACCAATAGACTGGCAGAGACATATTTTAACGGAGCTAATAAGATTGTTCCCGCCCAGTTAAAACTTGCCTTTGACAATTGCGAAGAAATGGAAGACAAGTACAAATTGGGTTTGGCATATGTCTATGAGTCAGTTTTGAGATCCAAACACTACAAGACATCTATTGATATGCATGTCTTGAATATAGTCGACGATAGGTATTTATTTAATCAATATCCAATGGGAAGAAGGTGCTATAATAGCACGATACATGCTTTTTTGAGGAGTTGGGGAGAAATTGCAACAAAACTCAAAGAGGGGGGAAGAGCGTCTATAATTATTCCCTTGAGGGTTTTCCTTACGCATTGCAGGTAAATAGCAAACACTTGTAGTTCTTTATACTGTGCTTTATTTTTAGATGTGAGAATGAATAAATGATCATGTCTGTTTGTAGGTATGGGCTTATGAGGCTTTGTCGGCCATTGGCAATGATTTTGCAACTAGGAAACCGGTGATTAAAGTTCCGAAGATGGTGAACTGGACGGCTACTGGAGTATTTGAACAAAATGAAATCAGTTCCGTTTTAGACCATCCACAGGTGATTAACTGTTATATGGTATTATTTTATTACCTTCACACAATAATGTAAATGGTATGTAAATATTAACTCTGTCAACTTTTTAGCTTGAAGTTCGTGTCAGACTAATGGCTACAGAGGTTGAGAAGAGGCAACGGCACATGCAATTGTTTGAACCTTTTTCAAGACGAGCAGACCCAGTCCTTGATGCTTATATCCACGAGGATGGAGGTGATGTTATGGCTGATAATGAAGGAGGGGACGACAACGTGGATCTTCTCCAGGGAGATAGAGTCTCTCCTCTTCGACATGATGAAGATCCAGGAAGTGGGAGAGATCAGATTTCTTCACCAAGACAGGTATAGATAACCTACCAAAGAGGTCGGTTAACCTACCGTTGACCACCACTTTTGTATGTTCACCTACCATCAAATTCAAAAGGTAGGTTAACCTACCAAAGAGGTCGGTTAACCTACTGCTAACCGACTACTTTGGTAGGTGATAACCTACCATCAAATTCAAAAGGTAGGTTAAACTACCAAAGAGGTCGGTTAACCTACTGTTAACCGACCACTTTGGTAGATGTTAACCTACCATCAAATTCAAAAGGTAGGTTAACCTACCAAAGTGGTCGGTTAACCTACCTCTTTGGTAGATGTTAACCTACCATCAAATTCAAAAGGTAGGTTAACCTACCAAAGAGGTCGGTTAACCTACTGCTAACCGACCACTTTGGTAGATGTTAACCTACCATCAAATTCAAAAGGTAGGTTAACCTACCAAAGTGGTCGGTTAACCTACCTCATTGGTAGATGTTAACCTACCATCAAATTCAAAAGGTAGGTTAACCTACCAAAGAGGTCGGTTAACCTACTGCTAACCGACCACTTTGGTAGATGTTAACCTACCATCAAATTCAAAAGGTAGGTTAACCTACCAAAGTGGTCGGTTAACCTACCTCTTTGGTAGATGTTAACCTACCATCAAATTCAAAAGGTAGGTTAACCTACCAAAGAGGTCGGTTAACCTACTGCTAACCGACCACTTTGGTAGATGTTAACCTACCATCAAATTCAAAAGGTAGGTTAACCTACCAAAGTGGTCGGTTAACCTACCTCTTTGGTAGATGTTAACCTACCATCAAATTCAAAAGGTAGGTTAACCTATCAAAGAGGTCGGCTAACCTACTGCTAACCGACCACTTTGGTAGATTAATACCTACCTCTTTGGTAGGTTAACCTACCTCTTTGGTAGATGTTAACCTACCATCAAATTCAAAAGGTAGGTTAACCTATGAAAGAGGTCGGTTAACCTACTGCTAACCGACCACTTTGGTAGATATTAACCTACCTCTTTGGTAGGTTAACCTACCTCTTTGGTAGATGTTAACCTACCATCAAATTCAAAAGGTAGGTTAACCTACCAAAGAGTTCGGAGGTTAACCTGCCCTCAAATTCAAAACCCACCTACCGTTAACCGACCACTTGGGTATGTTAATAGGACTTTGCTGTTTAATCTTTTTGTGATTTTCTTTTATTCCCTTGTCCCTTTTCTTATTGAATTAATGCTTATTTTTAATTATTTGATTTGCTTAGGTTCCATCTTCAGTACCTGATGCTGCACATGAAAATCCACATGCTAGTCAGCAGGCTCCTCATGTACATCAGCCTTCTCACGATTTGGACTTCATATTGGAGGGCTTGAGGACGCACATTGACCAGATTGTTGCTCCTAGATTGTTCAATTATATGGATCGGATGGAGGAGCGACTGCGATCAGATATACTACTAGTAAACAACAAAGTTGATAGCATGATGGAGTGGATGCAGCGCAATCAAACAAATGAAAATTATCAGTACTGGGAGGATGGGCCCAATGATGGATGGGGTGTAGGTGGAGGATGTGAGGGAGAGGGAGAGGGAGGTGAGGGATACGGAGGAGGCTGGGGTAAGGGATACGGAGGAGGCGGAGATGAGGAGACGGAGGAGGCAGCTCCTAGGGATATAGAGGAGGGGGAGGTGAGGGATACGGAGGAGGATGAAGTGAGGGAGACAGAGGTGGCAGCTGTTGGGGATACAGAGGAGGCGGTAGAGGTGTGGGAGACGGAGACGGTAGAGGTGAGGGAGACGGAGGTGGTGGAGATTAAGGAGACAGAAGTAGCGGAGATTAGGGAGACGGAGGAGGTAGAGATAAGGGGTACGGAGGAGGCGGGTGTAAGGGAGGTGGAGATAAAGGAGACAGAGGTGGCAGCTCCCTGGGATACAGATGAAGCAGAGGTGAGGGAGACGGAGGTGGCATCTCCTATGAATGATCCTCCTACGAGACAGGCGGCCAGAACATATTCACGTAATAAGAGAAGTCTGGCCGGTCAAATACCCGAAGCTGATGTGAGACCAATGGAAAAGCGACTTCCAAAACGATCAAAGTACTTATCTTCTCCATTCACAGCCGAGGGAAAGAAGAGAAAATTTGAGGATGGCTCAACATTTCTTCCCTTTCAGAAGATTGATCCAGTGAAGGAGAAGACATTTGATACTTGGTATTCACAATTAAAGGACGGGTAAATATCCTATCTATATTTTTATCAATTCAATTTTTTATAATTTATGTCCTTTAGTTGATATTGTCCTTTTTAGTGTCGCATACGAGTTAGACTGGGTCAAAATAAATGACGCGAAGAAGTGGTTTAAGGAGGTCATGGATTCAGGTGCCTGGCTCGACTCCTATGTAAGTAAAACTTAAGGATTTGATCACATTTTATATGTTTTTTTTCTGAGCTATTTGATAATTTTTTATTTTTTTTTGCCTTCAGCATGTTGATTTGGCGATGTATTTGTTGCGGCTTCGGGCAAAGAACTACCCAAAGACATTCAATAGACCCGTTGCTATACTGGACAGTACATTTCTGAATCTTTTACAGTTTGCTTTGACGGAGGGGATCCAATGCGTAGAGAGTTTCATAGATGGTGATTCTCCAAAGTTAGATAAGAGATGGCGAGATTGTACACATCTGTACATACCTGTTGTAGAAAATAGTCATTGGTTTGCGGTTGAGGTATGTTTCGACGAAGAAACTATATATGTGTATGACCCGGATAAAAGTTGCCTTACGGAAGGGCAATTGAAAAACATATTGAACCCACTGACTACACTTCTGCCGAGCCTTTTAAAGAGAGCAGGCATATCTACTATGAATGGCAATTTTACAATTGAAAGGGTCGAGAACACTGCAAAGCAAAGTACACAGTAAGTTTTTTTTAGTACGATAAATATTGTGTCCATACTGTTCTTCTATTTTTCTACAAAAATATACTCATTCTTTATTATCTCATTAATTGCAGAGGAGATTGTGGTATTTTTACCATTAAATTTATTGAATTTTTAATTGCTGGAGAGGAAGCTGAGAAAGTCCGTAACCTGTATATGCTCCAGTGGAGAAAGAAATTGGCGATTGATTTACACGGACTTGATTATGATCCTTAAATTTCTATAACTGAATGTTCTTTGTATTTTTCTAAATTACAATATCTGTAAATGACTATAATTTTTGAATATATTTTTTGGGATTTTCATGACCTGTCCACTTGCATATATCAATTTTTGGGTACTGGTAGGTTTTTCAGCAGGTTAACCTACTCATAAAAACTCAGGTCGGTTAAATGGTAGGTTAACCGACCTTTAACCTACCCGTTAACAGACGTGTCGGTTACTGGGTAGGTTAACCTATTAGTAACATATCAGGTAGGTTAAATGGTAGGTTAACCGACCTTTAACCTACCGTTAACAGACGTGGTCTGTTACTGGGTAGGTTAACCTACTACATATCAGGTAGGTTAACCGACCTTTAACCTACCCGTTAACAGACGTGGTCGGTTACTGGGTAGGTTAACCGACCTAGTCGGTTTTTGAGGGTTTAAACGACTGAATAACCTAAACCCTAAAAAACCGACTAGGTAGGTTAACCTACCCCTTAACCGACCACTTTGGTTAATAGGTCGGTTAACCTACCTTTAACCTACCTATTAACCGACTTGATTAGTTAATAGCTATTAAAACGTTCGATCAATTATTAAGTTCATTATTAAGTGTGACGTGAACCATCGATTTTACCAATCGAGGTCCTACTGTGGCATCTTCATCAAATCTATTAAAATGTTCTATCAATTATTAAGTTCATTATTAAGTGTGACGTGAACAATCGATTTTCCCAATCTGAATCAACATTAGCAACTTTCTCAAATCTGTCGCTAACGTTTGATAAATTATTAAATTCATTATGTGTGAAATTGGACGAAGGATTTTACCCATCGAGGTCTTACGTTGGCATCTTTCTCAAATTTATTAAAACGTTTGATCAATTATTAAGTTCATTATTAAGTGTGACGTGAACAATCGATTTTACCAATCGAGGTCCTACTGTGGCATCTTCATCAAATCTATTAAAACGTTCTATCAATTATTAAGTTCATTATTAAGTGTGACGTGAACAATCGATTTTCCCAATCTGAATCAATTAGCAACTTTCTCAAATCTGTCACTAACGTTTGATAAATTATTAAATTCATTAAGTGTGAAATTGGACGAAGGATTTTACCCATCGAGGTCTTACGTTGGCATCTTTCTCAAATTTATTAAAACGTTTGATTAATTATTAAGTTCATTAAGTGTGACGTAAACAATCGATTTTACCAATCGAGGTCCTACTGTGGCATCTTCATCAAATCTATTAAAACGTTCTATCAATTATTAAGTTCATTATTAAGTGTGACGTGAACAATCGATTTTCCCAATCTGAATCAACATTAGTAACTTTCTCAAATCTGTCGCTAACGTTTGATAAATTATTAAATTCATTAAGTGTGAAATTGGACGAAGGATTTTACCCATCGAGGTCTTACGTTGGCATCTTTCTCAAATTTATTAAAACGCTTGATTAATTATTAAGTTCATTAAGTGTGACGTAAACAATCGATTTTACTAATCGGGATCAAGTTTAGCAACTTTCTCGAATCAATCAAAACGTTCGCTCAATTAGATCAAGTGTGACGTGTTGAATTTATCGAATCTTTCTTTTTGGTAAATGACTAAAAAATTTGAATTTATTGTTTAGGATTTTCATGACATGACTTGTATAGGTCTAATTTGATTGTATTTACTAGTAGGTTTTTCAACAGGTTAACCTACCTACTAACCGACGTGGTCTGTTACAAGGTAGGTTAACCTACCCCTTAACCGACCACTTTGGTTAATAGGTAGGTTAACCTACCTAGTCAAGACGTTTCAAACCCCATCCTAGTCGGTTAACTGGTCGGTTAGAGGTCGGTTAACCTACCTATTAACCGACCAAATCGGTTCGAAGGTAGGTTAACCTACCTATTAACCGACCAAATCGGTTCGGAGGTAGGTTAACCTACTACAGAACTGAATAGCATGCATATACGCTATTTGATCAGTATGGTAACCTTATAAATATGAACAATTAATACTACCACAATTACTAGTCTATTGTTTTATTGGATAGTGGTACTCGATCATTACATCGTAGTTGGTTGTGCCCAGATGCACCACACCTACCACACTTACGTGTCGTAGAAAACTCTCCGGTCGATGGTATCCTGCTTTTGCGCTTACGTCCACTTTGTCTTGGTTTCATCAACGGTGGCAAGATATTCAACGTCCACCTAAGGTGTTCTGGAACCTCCCAATCAATTTCATTTGGTAGAGGCATTATAGTATCAGAGTATGCTGCTTTCCAAACTGTAGTAGTATAATATGGAGAGCACAAATCATATGCAGAATTCCCTGCCTGTCTTGAAGCAGCGATAGCGTGCTCACATGGAAACTTATCCAACTGAAACTGCCCACATGTGCAAGTTCTATCGATTAAGTTAACAACAAAGTGCTTGATTCCATTACCCACATCAAACATATATTCATCCATAGGATCCGCTACGAACTTCTTGGACAACTCAAGTTTATTCCGAATTTTTTTCTCCATTGTCGGGGTTAGATTACTTGTACAGTTTTCTGCATTGATGCGCCTCTTATAAAACCATTTTTGCAATTTGCACCTGATATACTCAACCAAAGCAAGTACTGGACACTCTCGAGCTTTTCTGAATACCGAGTTCAGCGACTCTGCATTATTTGACGTCATGATGTTGTAACGGATCCCTGTAAAGTGTGACCTAGTCCAATTTTTATAGTCAGCCTCTTTTAAATAACCCCAAAGGTCGGGGTTCCTGCTAAGAATCTCATCCATATGTTTATTAAATTCTTCAACTGTATATGCATATGCCGCTTTCTTAAACAATGACACCATCCCGGAGATGCGATACTTGGCCTTTATGTTGCCTTGTATATGGTATATGCAATGAGCATGATGCGCATTAGGAAAAACATCTCTTACACCCTTGAGTAGACTCCCATTCCTGTCAGACATAAAGACCAGATCTTCAATATCACCAATTATTGTCTTCAATTTTTCAAAAAACCAGTTCCATGACTCATTATTCTCAGAATCTACTATGCCCCATGCGAGAGGATAGATTTGCATATTTCCATCTTGACATGTTGCCACTATCAGTGTACCTTCATATTTTTCTTTCAAGAATGTTCCGTCCACAGAAATTACTCGCCGCATCGATGAGTGAAATCCTCGAATGCATGGTCCAACCGCCATAAAAAAGTACTTGAAGCGATGACTACTTGGATCGGTGTCAACACATACCACTGTGCCAGGATTAGATCTAACCAAATTGTGGGAATACACCGCCAATCTAGCATAGCTACCATCAGGTGAACCCATTAATATCTCTAAGGCACGTTCTTTAGCCGTCCATGCTTTCTGATAGCTCATACTTACCCCAAACTCCCGACGAATGTCACTGATGATGTTTACAGGTCTGTATTCTTGATTTGGATTTTGAAAATTATGCATGACATGTGTACCGATAACCCATGACCTCGCTTGTCTATGATCATTTCTATGTATACCCAAAGAACAAGTATGTTCACGTACATAACGACGAACTTCAAAATAATCACACTCCTTGTACTTCGTAGCATGCAAACGCCATTTGCAACTATCATCTATGCAAATAATTCTGTATGTACTCTTATTTGATTTTTTAACTTTGAATTCAAAGTTGTGCTTCAATGCAAGCAAATGAATGTGTTGTTGTAGATCTTTCTTGTTCTCAAACACCTGATGATCTTTCAAATCCTCTTCCTCAGGAATCACATGTGACGTATGAGCGTACCTTAAACTTGATCCAGCCTCAAATGTGTGGCTTGATGTGCTACCACGTGCAGACAATGCAACAAGATCCTCATTAGTAAAACGAATTTCAGCTTCATTCCGTTGAACTAGTTCTTGTCCACATGTAGGTAAATTAACATTGTTCCCATTTTCCTCAATAGTGTCACCATTGTTGTTTCGAACAACCTCCAAATCATTCCAGTAATCATCTAAACCGCAGTTCCCATCATTGTCATCATCCAATCTCATCTCAGAATCTACATCATTACGGACCTCGTCTTCAAATTCATCATTAACTGCTACATGTTCATGTTCAACATGATCTACAACATGTCCGTGTTCAACTGTGTTTATTGTATGTTCAAGTTCAACATGATCTATAGCATGTTCATGTTCAACAATACTTGCTTCAAATTCACGTTCAATGAGATTCTTGCTCACAATTGTTACACAAAGGGGAGACTGACCTTTTCTGTTAAGTTCTAGGAGCCATTTCACTTGCCTATCTGAAGTAATCTTGACTGGTGGAACAGAAACTTGTGTATTATTATCAAGGAAAAGAAATCTCATCTCTAAAGTGTGTAAAGAAGAATCAATATGAAGAAGCTCTTGTACATCATGATATAATTCTGTATACGTTGCATTTTTTGACAAAAAAATTGCTTATGTTGCTTCTTCATTGCTCCAATTCCATATCCATTTAGATTGATCATTCTTCACAAACTCACCATAGTAACAAATAGGAATTAATGTAGTATCATTCATATCTGCATTTAAAAAAATTGAAAAATGTTACGTGTTAACACCAGAATTTATTAAAGGAATTTTTTTTTTGAACAATTAAGCAAGCAGGTTAACAATTGGTTAGCAAACTGCAAAGTTGGTTAACAGACTTCACTCAGGTAGGTTAACCGACTTTATTGGTCGGTTAACCAACCTACTGCAAAGTTGGTAACCTACTTACTGAAGTAGGTTAACCGACCAATGAGGTAGGTTAACCGACTTCATTGGTCGGTTAACCTACTTCAGTACGTAGGTTAACCGACCTCATTGAAGTAGGTTAACCGACCTCATGAGGTCGGTTAACCTACTTCAATGAGGTCGGTTAACCTACTTCAGTAAGTAGGTTAACCAACCTCATTGAAGTTCGGTTAACCTACTTACTGAAGTAGGTTAACCGACCAATGAAGTCGGTTAATCGATCTGTGTGCGTAAAATCATATTACCCGCTGTCTAGAATGAGATTTTTGCAATGGATGAAGTTTATACTAAAAAATTCATCCCAAAACAAGCAAAATTGATATAAATACAATTTAAACAAATCAAAGCACCTCAAAATAAGATTAATTTTGGGATATCTTACCAATATCAAATGCATAAAACTTAGGGTTTTTATCAACATTTGAGAAGATGATGAATAGTTCTGTAACAAATCCAAAGAAGGTGGAGAAGATCACAGATAGTAAAACTGAGTTTATTATAATGTGGGTAGCTGGGGGGAGGATCTTTGTTGATGGACACGATTTTGAGAGAGAGAGAGAGAGAGAGACGTTGGTTTTCTCTTGAGGATTTTTCAGTCCTTCTAAATTATTAGGTAAGTTTGAAAATTTATCAAGATAACAAGGATAATTTAGTCTTTGTATAAGGATGGAGGCCATTTTAACTTATCAAACAAAAATTTGCCCTTTTGACTTAATGCCTTTTGACTGTGGCCCTTTCAATAAATCCCCCGCTTGAGCTTTCGACTGTAGACATGTATACCTCTTTCTCTCACATAAATATCTACCTTCTATTTGATGTTTCTGCCATGGCCGCGTTCATGAGAGGCAATAAATGTGAAGAGGACAAAGAGTAATGTTGACAAATTAATTAAATCGAGAAATCATGCAAAAGAGCAAAGAGAAAGCATTATGCATTTCTCTTACTAATAAATCCAAAAATGAGGTGTTGCTCATCCCTCAAAGCTCTCATCTAAATTCACTCCAGTTTTGCCATCTAATATTTTATTTTGGCTTCTTTTATCGATTTTTTTTTTTTAATGCGCATCAGCTTCCACCCCTCTCTATCTCTCTTTATTGAGCTCTCTCTCTGCCAATTTCTATTAGTATAAATTATGTAGCAATAATTGGATCTTGCTTCAATTTGCATATTTTCTTCTCTGATCACATAATAGGGTTTCTGGGATTTAATTCCTAGGCACTTCTATTTTGTGTATTCCGTTCAAACTTAAAAAGAAAAACCAAGATGTTTTTGGCTTTTAAATCACATTGTTGTACTCTTGTATACCCTTTTCAAAATTTTCAGCTGGTTTGAGTTTTGATGTGATTAGAAGTATAAAAAGGGTTACAGATTTCGATTTTAAACTTTTTTTTTGTTGTTCAATTTTGAATTTTGTATATTGGGTATAAGGTTTTCTTCTATTAAAACATTTCTGTGATTGGAATGTTTTTTTGCTTAATTTGGAGGAACTGGACATTAGCATCTGCAGGAGAGGAGTTGTAGATTCTTCTAGCATTCCTCTGCATTGAGGTAGTAACCACAAGCTATTTGATGATAACTATAGTATAAATAATTGCTTCTTGTAGTTCTAGTTCATGCTATTATTATATGAATGAATTATTGGAAATGCCTCGTATTTTATGGGAATTTCCTTGTATTTAAGCCAAAAAAAATTACTGGACTGATATTGTTATTGTTCTAGGTGTTTTCATCTTGTCATTTCTGATGTAAGAAATGCAAAATTTATTGATACGTGATTTTGTGCATATGTGCTTCATTTTAATGATTTGCTGCTCAGATTCTGCCTGCATTTTTTGGGGAAACTTACACTGATATCAGTTTTCTGTAGTAAAACGATAATGTTGCCATCTTTTTTAAAGAAGGAACTCCTAAAATCTTTAGGGTGAAATTTTGAACTCAAGAAAATTAGTATATTGAATTTTGTAAGCGAAAACAAAGGAAAACTGCTCTATGCTAATTGTTTGTAAAATTGTTATGCTAGTGGTACAAGTAGTCTTTAGCTCAGTGCTTCTGCAAAATTATTGGCGTGTTTCTTATAATTTGGCCGGTCAAGAAATACAAAGAAGTACGTGTGCTTTTCTTGTCAGTCAAATTGGTATTCTTGCCACACACTGACTGTCAAGCTTATTAAGAGTCATAAATATTGGTTGTTTCTTTATGCCGTTGGTTGCTCCGAATCTTTGTTAGATTCTCTGCTATCCAATTGTTGTATAAATGTATGTTTTGACTGTTTGAGTATTTGGTACTCAAGGTGTCACATTTGGAATGTACTGGTCATTATGGCTCATGCTTTTCTGTTGTTGTTCGTAATTCCTTAATCCCACTGCTTATTTAATGAGTTTGATTTAAAATTTGTGGGCTCATGCTAGTTGGCCGAAGTTTGTTTCCTTTGTTTAGGCTAGACGACATGATAAACTCATACCTAAGGATTTCCGTGTCCTGCTTTTATAATCTTTTGAAACTGCTCGGATGCTTTACACCAAGTATTTTCTTTGAAGTGCTTCTTAAGAATGATTTTCTTAACTTTGTTGGTGTTTTCCAATACCTTATAAGAAATTCAACTCTTACTCAAGAAATGAGATCACCCTTTTGAATTGCATTACTCTTTTGTTTCCTTGATATAAATTGTTTAGGTTCCTACACGCAAGTCTGAATTATTATTTTTGGTTTGTCAACAATTTAGGAGACGAGTATCACAAGTGAGACCTAGGAGAGAATGATTTCCAAGAATGTTGCAGGTTCACCATCCATCGAGGACGCTAGTAGTGGAGGAAATTTAGGAGAGCATGGTCCATTAAAGAAAGGTCCCTGGACTCCTGCAGAAGATGAAATTTTGGTTCAATATGTTACTAGGCATGGAGAGGGGAACTGGAATGCGGTCCAGAAGCACTCGGGCCTTGCCCGCTGCGGGAAAAGTTGTCGTTTGAGGTGGGCAAACCACCTGAGACCAGATTTGAAGAAAGGTGCATTCACTTCCGAGGAGGAGCGACAGATCATTGAACTTCATGCTAAAATGGGAAACAAATGGGCTCGAATGGCGGCTGAGGTGTGCATTGTAATCTCAGATCATCTTCTCTTTTAGTTTCATTTATTATCTATCCCCTGTGACATTTAAGTGCACGGCTTTTCTTAAGTTTATATATTATTTATATCAAAAGTAGTATCTGGTTTAGTTCATCATTTTAATGATACTTGGATAATAGAAATAGTGTAAAAAAAATGCCGGTCACCTAACTTATAGTGAAGTTTCATGTTGGTCATCACTGAAATCTGCCTTTTTTTCTTAAGATAAAATCTGTCATTTTTCTTAAGATGTTCGATGTGGAAGACTTCCACGTCTGATTTCTACTCCACATCTGATTTCTACAACTTTCATTTTGCATCTTTTAATTACTTCAATATCTTACAGCCTTGCCAGCATAAAGTGCCTAATAATTAGTAACTACTTGAGGTTAAAATTTATAAGAAAAAATATCTTATCCTAAAAGGCGTGTAGGTGGATTGATAAAATTTACTCGATATCCAAAAATGTTGATCTTGTCATTAAAATGTCTCGATATGAATTGGTGATACATGTTTGTTTTTCTCATGCAAATATTCATCTCTGAAACACTTAGATATATTCTTTAGTAATACGGATATCCAAAACAGATAAGAGCTTTTTTTTGCTACTCTGGCTGTATTCATTTGTTCTCATTCATTTCCCTTGTATTTTCTCCGTAGTTGCCTGGCCGTACAGATAATGAGATAAAAAACTACTGGAACACTAGAATCAAAAGAAGACAACGTGCTGGTTTACCAATCTACCCTTCTGAAATATGTAACCAAGCATTAAATGAGAACCGAAGAAACGAGGACTTCTGTACTTTCACATCTGGGAATGCACAACATCACGACTTCTCACCAATTAATAACTTTGAAATCCCGACCGTGGAATTCAAAAGTTTGGAGCTTAATCAGCTGTTATATACACCTGCACTTCTTGATATACCTCCGACTAGCTTGCTTGATATTCCTGCAAGTAGCAAGCTAGTGCAAAATCTCAACCCTTCTTACACTGGCAAGTCTGTGCTCTCGTCATTCTACCCATCGAAGCGTTTTCGAGGATCAGAATCTTTGCATCCCAGTTTAAATGCCCCTGTTTGTGATGTTATCCCAAGAGGCACTCAATATCCAAACGATGGTTCGATGCAGATTACTCGAACTTTTGCATTCCCGTCTGCACATGACAATAACTCAAATTCCGACAATCCACCATCCTCGAGTTCAATTCACGGCTGCCATTCCATTTTAAATGGCAACTCTAGCTCGGAACCTGCTTGGTTGATGAAGCTAGAGCTCCCTTCACTCCAAACTCAAACAGGTAGTTGGGGATTACCTTCTTCTCCACTTCCTTCCCTTGAATGTGTTGATACTTTGATCCGGACCCCCCCGACTGAAAACACTCAGTCATGTAGTCTTTCCTTGCGAAACAGTGGCTTGTTGGACGCTGTGCTGTATGGATCACAGAATATGAACAACTCCTGCAAGAAAATTTCTCATGCATCTGTTATGCCCATTGATGTAATGTATAATTCGTCTCATGATCTTCATGAGACACAATGGGAAGCGTGTGGTGATACAATCTCTCCTTTAGATCATTCTTCTTTGTCGTTCAGTGAATACACCATCAGCAGCAGAAATCCATTGGATGAATCCCAATCAGTTGAAATCATGCCAGGTCTGAATTATTTATTTTCCAACAAATCCGTCTGGTTTAGTTTTTAGCTATGCTTATTGTATCCCATGTCAATTTTAAGGATGCATTGTTAAAGAAGAACCAGTCGAGCCTTTCCCAATGCAGTACGACGACGACGACTTCAAGACAGCAAACCTGACAATCTTCTCCAGGCCCGATTTCTTGATTGATTCAAACTGCTTTGTTCCTAACAATGACCAGAATAGGGAACATTCCCTGCTGAAAGATGCATTCGGGCCATTGCTTGTCAAGGATTTTAGCAGGGATTGCAAGCAAATGGACAGCGGTGCTACTTCTTCGGCTCAAGGGTGTGGGCAAAGTTCTTGTGCATGGAATACTATGTCTACTGTCTAATCAATTGCTTAAAATAGAGGAAATTCATGTTTCATGTAGCCCCGGTTAGAATTTTTTCAAATGTTATGAATATTAACTGTCGGTCGTTGGAACTTCACATTGGCTTCAAAAACCGGAAACAGTTCTATGATTTTTGTGCGAGTCTTTGATGATCAGGAGATGGGCTAGCTTGTAAATGATTTCTGGTATTTAACATAAGGTTTTCAGTTTTCATGATATTGCACTAATGAATGTTACAGAATAAGCACCAACTATTACCCTGAGAAGTATAACTAGAAACAATCAAAGTACACAAATATTTCATACGCACAAAGCTAGCCTCTTGAAAAGTCCTTAATAGGAATACTAGGAAAATAGTACATGCATAAAATAATCATTCTACCGCGAAGGTAAATATGCAAACGAAAAGATTCATTCAATATTAGAAGTTCATAAGTTGGCACTACTTGAAATATTGCTTGTTTATATGCTTATTTAGGTGTTCTTTTGGTACTGGTTTCACCATAGACGGAGCTAGAAAAGAGGGGGGGGGGGGGGGGGGGGGGTTGTGACGATTTTGTTGAAGTCAACCGTAGTCATCTCGAGTGTTCAATATCAATACTTAAGGAGAAAATAAAAAGAAAAAACAAAAGATCAATCTGAAAAATCAAATAAAAATAACAAATAAAAGAGATTAATCTAAACTAATAATAAATAAAAATTAATTCCTTGCAACGGCGTCAAAAACTTGTTGGAGCAATATCGTAAGTACACAATATCGCAAACAAGCAGTAAAGTGGACTTTTTGAGTCTGGAATGTCAATCCCACGAGAACTAATTTAGTAATTTACTTGTTACTAGTTTTGATTAATCAGTTCCTAAAACTATAAATAAATGCAAAGATTCATTTTGAACTCTTAAACTAGTGAAAGCAATTAAATATCAAAATAAACTAATAAAGCAAATAATTGATTTGGTTTTTTTTTTTTTTTTTTTTTTTTTTTTTTTTATGAATTAAAAGTGTTGGAGTTCTCGATTTCATCATAGTTTTCTTTTTCAATTTCTTATATCATGTTTTCTTTCCATAGTAGTATTTGATCAAATTTACGATTGTATCTAAAATTTTTCCCTCGAGTTTAAATTAATTCTATCTAGATAGGTCAACCACATATCTCTAGGATTGGTCAGAATAAGCCATAACTAGATATATTCAACAATAAGAATTCAAAAGGATCACAACAACCACAACCATGTATCTCTACCCTTTTGTGAAATTGCCGAAATTTATCACGTGATCTAAGATGTTAACTCACCTATCGGATTAAGAAAACAACCCATAAAATCAATGAATAAGTGACAAATTAATTAATGCATTAAGATTGGAAATAAATTCAATACGTAAATTAAAGTATAACCCAACAATAGTTAGTTACACGTAATTAAATTAAAACAACAAGAATGTAAAAGGAAGAATATCACCAAATTCTAGCAATAAGTTGAGAAGATGAAGGAATTCTTGCACCAAAATCCAATCTTGATTTCGTCTTTGGCTTCTTGAAAATTTCCTTGATTTCTTGTGTGATGTGTATGAATTGGGGCACCCCCTTCTAGGTTAAAATATGTCTTTTTATAACTTAGAAGTCAAGAAAGTGATTTAATCCTTATTGGGCTTGAAAACAAATGGAAAAAATAAAAGAAAAGCCAAAAAATCGCGAAAAAACCCTACATACGGGCCGTGGGTTGCAAACCGCGGTCGGGCCGCGACAAACAGGGCCCAAACAGAGACTGCGGGTTAGCCGCAGTTTGCAAACCACGAGTCAATTTCTGATCTGTCGGCCGAACTTCAATGGCGCATAACTTTTGATTTACAACTCCGATTTGTACACCGTTTGTTGTATTGGACTCTAAATTCAATTATATTTCCAATGATATATTATGGGCTCCGTATAGATATTTGTGCTAAAAGTTGTGCACTGATTTCTTCATATAGTCCGCACATGAGTTCCTCTCTTTGCTTCAATCTCTTCCAAATTCAAGTTTTTCCTAAAAAAATCAAAATAAATAAACAATTAAGCAACATTAAACTCTAAAAAACTCATAATTTTCTAAATCTGAGATCAAAATAAGTACGAAAAACGTACTTATGAACGATCACCCCCCAACATTTTCCACCGATCCATTACTCCTAGTGAATTTGTAGTGTAATTTTAGGTCTCGCTCCCGCAACATTTTTCGTTCGCCTCCGCAAAATTTTGAATTTTTTTCCAATTGAAAAATATTGGCTCAAAACTCAAAGTCTAAAGTTCAATAATACAAAAGTCATAGATTAATTAGAAACACTAGACGACTCATTATTCAATTTTCAATTCATTTAGCGTAACTCTCAATTTAAAAAATTGACAACATTTCCCGAGATATGTCAACTATTGGCATTGACAAGAAAATGAGTGAATTATAATCTTCTTGATAGATTGATTCGTCTTATCTTAACTCTTCCAGTTTCAATAGTGCCATTAAGAAGAGGCTGTGAAATAGAATGTAATGTGATTTTTTGTCCAGTACCATGCTTGTGTATGTTGAGAAGGAGATTGTTGAGGCTTTTCCAATAAATTCTCTTATTGTTGAATTTGAAGAGATGATGACAAGAAGAGACCAATTTAAGATGCCCTAGTCATCTTTACTATTTGTCTAATAAATAGGCAGTTTGTTTTTGTCTTTTTTATATTCATCTAATGTTCGTATTAATTTTCAAATTGTACAGCATTAAAAACATAGACAACGGATTATTTTTGTATGGACAAACTGATTTTGATCTATCAATCTAACTTGCATCTTTTGGTACTTAAAATCCTCAATTTCATTCCTTTTGATTCAAAGATTTTTCAGGGGCGGACCCCCGAATCCCCCAGGAGGAGGGCCTCCCCCATACCCACATTTTTCGCCCCCGCAACATAGAAATCCTAACTCCATCCTTGAGTTTCACTAAACTCGATGAAGACACACTATTAAATTGATCTTATGTTACATATTGCGGTTGCGACATCGGGTCTTGGCCTCAAGCAATAAATTATGACTCCGCTCTGTTTTTCTATCATGCGTTTTCAACATAAATTTGTATTCAAGCATCCCATAGACCCCCCCCCCCCCGGGGGGTCGGTGGGTTCAATGAAATAGCCAGCACGCAACTTTCCTGCTTCCCTGAAGGGACGACTTATGCTACCCAGATGAACAAAATACCTTCTAAAAAGATGTTAGTATTATCTCCCCCGTTGTACCTCCGACGTGAGGGTTAGTGATCATGTATGTTTCTTTAGTAATTTGAACACAAAAAAAAAAAAAAAGATATAGTAAAAATATCCTTAGATCACACTAGCACGTGACACGACTTTGGAGTATTTATAGGTGTACTATTGTCATGAACCATGAAACAGTTGTCATTCACATGTCCAGTGATTAATTCCCACTCACTAGGCGGTTAAGAGAATCAGGGGTACACGCTAGACTCTTGTTAATCAATGGAAAGAACGATACCCAAGTGATAGATCGATCACCGTGAACCGTTGTGTCTATTGCTTATTACATCTAGCATCAATCGCTAAAGCTATTTCATACTATGACCATCAATCATCGTTGTAGTCGGTAGATTGCTGACTGAACATTGTATCTATTGCTTATTCCGTCTAGCATTAGCCATTAAGTCTCTATTATTTAACGCAATTGTTGACGCCACCAGGCTCATGGCTACTTACGGCTCGACCAATACGGCGAATTGTACCAGGGAGGTCTTTGGAATTCATATATTCCAAAGGTCCAAGGTTCGAAACCCCCTGGGAACGCGTCCACCTCGCGTGGAACAAATCCACACCATGCAGTGGACAATTCGCTGTGTTGGCCGAGCCTGGTAGCGTCAACATATAAAACGCGTGTTTTTATATGTTGACGCCACCAGGCTCATGGCTACTTACGGCTCGGCCAACACAGCGAATTGTCCACCGCATGGTGTGGATTTGTTCCACGCGAGGTGGACACGTCCCCAGGGGGGTTTCGAACCTTGGACCTTTGGAATATATGAATTCCAAAGACCTCCCTGGTAACCACTAACAAATCCACACCATGCGGTGGACAATTCGCTGTGTTGGCCTAGCCGTAAGTACCCCAGAGGCTGGTGGCGTCAACAGCAATCATTATAAATAATGAATTAATTTACAAACAAAACAATTTCTTAACTCATTTTTAACGTTTATCCACTTTTTAACCACATACTTTAGTACTTTACCTCAAAAATATAAATAAATCAATTTATAATTATTACAGTATTATCGAACAGAGCGTAAGTATATGTTTTGGTAAACAAAATAAACTGATTTATAAATCAATTTATAAACTACACAATTTTTCAAACCATTTTTTAAAAACACACATTTTATTTCTCCAATTTTTAACCACTATTTCAAAAGTCATAAATATTATCAAACAAAGGCTAAGTTATTTTCTAACTATGATCATAAGTATAGTGATTTTTAAAGGAATATATGATTAGTTTGGGTTCATTTATAAATCTAGTATTTTCACCCGTGCGTTGCACGGTCATCATGTCTTCTCATATGATTATAACTGCAATATTTTTCTATTTTTTATATAACAAACATATGTATAATGATATAAATAGAGTGAATACAATATAGTGAATATTTCTGCTTATTTGTGTTATATTATTTGCCCATACACCAAAAAGGCCCTGTAATTTTCACAATTGAATGTAGGATTACCAAAATTCAAGTACTCTGCAACATTCGTATAAGAATTAGATAAGAAAAGTACATTATTATATTGTAAATGGATAAAAAATATTGTCGGATGAGTGAAATAAATAGGAAAAGAAATAAAAAAATAATTTGAAAAAGTTCATAATTTAAACAATGATAAACGAATGCATAATTTTTAGATGAAAAATAATAAGTCATATATAGGAAAATCATTTATATATGGAATTTAATCCATATGATTTAAAAAAAAATTGTAAACTATAAAAATTAAAAATTATTGTATTGTAATATTTGAATAGTAAAAAAAATCAGAAAATGACAAATAAAATATCAAATAAATAATAGTCTATAACAATTACTACCCAATTACTCCATAAAAATTTATTCGAGGATTATACTTTATGCAGTTGATTAAATAATATTGTCACGTCAAGCATGAATCATAAAAAAATAATAAAAAATAAAAATAAAACTTTAAATTGATAAAAAAAACACATTCGCATGAGAAAAATAAATAAGAAGATAATAAAAAATTAATTTTAAGAATTTCATATTTTAAACAACAATAAACTAATGCATATTTTTTCAAAACCGCCATTGATTATTATAAAAATAATAAATGTCATTAATTTACAATATGTGTTCACACTAAACCACTTGCTTATAACATGCGTTCACACCAAACCACTTTCTTTAAACAATGATAAACGAATGCATAATTTTTAGGTGGAAAATTATAAGTCATATATAGGAAAATAATTTATATATGGAATTTAATCCATATGATTGCAAAAAGATTGTAAACTATAAAAATTAAAAATTATTGTATTGTAATATTTGAATAGTAAAAAAAAAAAATGACAAATAAAGTATCAAATGAATAATAATTTATAACAATTACTACCCAATTACTCCATAAAAATTTATTCGAGGATTATCCTTATGCAGTTGATTAAATAATATTGTCACGTCAAGCATGAATCATTAAAAAAAAATTGTAAATAGATAAAAAACACATTCGCATGAAAAAAAAAAAAAAAAAGATAATAAAAAATTAATTTTAAGAATTTCATATTTTAAACAACAATAAACTAATGCATAATTTTTCAAAACCACCTTTGATTATCATAAAAATAATAAATGTCATTAATTTATAACTTGCGTTCACACTAAACCACTTACTTACAACATGCGTTCACACTAAACCACTTACTTACAACATGCGTTCACACCAAACCACTTACTTACAACATGTATTCACACCAAACCATTTCTTTTAAACAATGATAAACGAATGCATAGTTTTTATATGAAAAATAATAAGTCATATATAGGAAAATTATTTATATACAGAATTTAATCCAAAATGATTTTAACAAAAAATTGTAAACTATAAAAATTAAAAATTATTGTATTGTAATATTTGAATAGTAAAAAAAAAACAGAAAATGTCAAATTAAGTATCAAATGAATAATAGTCTATAACAATTACTACACAATTACTCCATAAAAACTTATTCGAGAATTATACCTTATGCAGTTCATTAAATAATACTGTCATGTCAAGCATGAATCATAAGAAAAAAAACTGTAAATGGATAAAAAGACATATTCGCGTGAGAAAAATAAATAAGAAAATAATAAAAAATTAATTTTAAGAATTTCATATTTTAAACAACAATAAACTAATGCATAGTTTTTCAAAATCACCATTGATTATCATAAAAATAATAAATGTCATTAATTTACAATATGCGTTCACACTAAACCACTTACTTACAACATGCGTTCACATCAAATCACTTACTTACAACATGTGTTCACACCAACCACTTCATTTAAACAATGATAAATGAATGCATAGTTTTTAGATGAAAAATAATAAGTCATATATAGGAAAATCATTTATATATGGAATTTAACCCAAATGATTTAAAAAAGATTGTAAACTATAAAAATTAAAAATTATTGTATTGTAATATTTGAATAGTAAAAAAATGATAAATAAAGTATCAAATGAATAATAGTCTATAAAAATTACTACCCAATTACTCCATAAAAATTTATTCGAGGATTATACCTTATGCAGTGATTAAATAATATTGTCATGTCAAACATGAATCATAACTCCTTAATGGAATTCAAATGGTTGTTGATTTGAACAAATTAATCTTTAACTCCTTAATTTTGATTTGTTGACAATAAAAAGTATGTTGCATTTTTTTTTAAATTGAACGTTTGCCTTTATTTTTAATTTTTTAAAATTTAACGGGTTGGCTGTTTGAAACCGCGGTTTTGACAATTGAAGCATAAATCAAATAGATTAAGGCGGTTTGGAATTTTTCCAAACCAAACCAAATCAAACCATGTTGTTGCGATTTAGTTCGATTTCGCGACGGTTGAGTTCGATTCGCGGTTTATTTGTTCACCCTTACTTTGTTGTATGCAAGAGAAAGTGAAAATTCCTCTTATGAAAGATCATCCTCTTATTTTGAAAGATTTGTTATATGGCAGGGACGACATGATTAAGAATTTCGTTGAGAACATTAGGACATATTATATGATGTTTTCGTTCACTTCTATAGGGAGAATAGATAATGGGCTAAATGATGATAGAGGGTCTCCCGTCTTCAGATTACACGGTCAAAATTGCTATAAGATTGGGAGTCTGTTGCTTGATGACGGTTCAACTCTGCAATTTGTTCACTTTACATTATTGACAATGTGAATGAGGTTGAAAGCAGAAAAAGGGTCGTGGTTTACGTAATATGTATTTATTGCTTTTATATTTATATTTTTTAAGGATAATTTTGTTGTGAGAGTCTAAAATTTAATTTATGTCTTTTAATGTCCCCCGGTAGGAGTGAATAATGCGATTCAATATTGCATGATTGTATAGTTTCTGATTTGAAGGATATGCTCGACAAATACAACAAATTGTTAAGGCAGTTTAGGTCGGTTTGAGAAAAGATGATTGAGGAAAACACTTCAAATGTAAGATTTATACTTATTGGTTAGTGAACAACCAATGATAGCCAATATGATTTTCCTATTGTCGATTAAATTTCCGAATTGATCGTCGGTAGATTTTGATACACGAGCTGGACACAAGGATATCATTATTTTGCCACGTGGTGGACTGTTGCAGCCGATAAGTGAGGGACACAAGTTCTTTCTAAGAAATATTAATCATACACAGAGATTGTGCAATTGAACAAGGTTGATAGTTATAAAACTCGGCGACCATGTTCTAGAAGGTTAAATTCTTTCTTGCATCAATGCAGGACACAAGTTCTTTATTCCAATGATATCGTTAAGCCTTTCTGATTCTAGGATACTTATTAGATTTCAACGAAGGAAATTTTCATTGATGGTGTCTTATGCCATAACTATATATAAGAGTAATGGACAATCGTTCTCGCATGTGGGACTTCTTCTTAAACGACTGGTGTTTACAAATGGACAACTTTATGTTGCGATTTCTAGGGTGACAATCGTTCCGAATTAAAGATGTTGATCTCTGATAAGAATGGAATACCAACAAAATCAACAAACAATGTTGTGTACAAAGAACTATTCCAGAATTTGTAGTCATATGAAACCAATAAATGATGATCTTATCTCTTATTTTCTAAATTTATTTATTTTATCTAAAGGATTCATCTAATTTCACAATGAATTATCTTTATTCGTTTTTTCCCGTGCCTCGCACGAGTGATTCACTAGTATATATAAAAGTAGAAGTGAGGAGAGAGAGTCATTTTGGAGAGAAAAGTAGAAGTTAGGATTCACTAGTTTCACACCCGTGGAACATATTTCATTGATAAAGTATAATGTACTGGCATAGAACAATAAAAAAAAAAGTAACAAAAGCAACTGTCAATTTAAATAATAATAATAATAATAATAATATCAAGAATATTACAAATGCGAATTCTGTTAACAATTGAAACTTAAGTCAAAATCTCGATTGTTTTTTAGTAATGGGGAATTTAGGTTGATACCACATAATGAAATACACAAACATAACCCAAAATATTTAAAAATGAAAAGTATAACTTTCTAATATATGAATTGTAAAACTATCTTTTCACCAAATTAGGAGAAAAAATAGAGAGATAATAAGAAAAAGGGAATGAAAGCAGTTACAAAAGTCAAAAACCATGAAATCCACGAAAATATGGCAATTTTTTATTAAATAAACTAATAATTAATTTGTTAATTATGTTACAAAAAACAGCCACTTTGAAAAGGAAATCCTCATTTGATATATAAGTACTCCATTATGGTCTAATGGAGATGGTTGACGGTTCTTCAAATACAAGTTACAACACTTCTACCTGGGAGAGTCTAGTGCCAAAAAGGGAGTCGGTAACTTCAAGAAATGTCTACACATCCCGTAGAATAGCAGTCAATGACCCATTCCGTGAGTGAAGCACTCCCATTGCCAGAATCAACAGAAGGCTGCAAGATAAGATCTATTTCATGAATAATGAATTATAGACTAATAAACTCATGCAATGTACTGATATTAACTGGCTATGCAGCCATCTATAAAGAAAAAATTTCTACACCAAATATAGATATTAACCTTTTCGGTTGGCTCTGGAATTTCCAAATTTTTTGCCTGTAAGTCTAAAGACAGTTTCAATAGCAGGTGTGCAGCCTCTAAATTAGAATAGTAAAGGATACAAAAAGTGATCTAATATAGCAATTATTGTATTTCGTTTGTGATATACCAATCATGTTAATATAAACTAAAATAAGTTACAACCATAGATCAATCAACAATAGGAGCACATTAATTCTATCCAAATAGATCCAAACGAAAAGCTTACTAAGTTTTCCACATGTTGGAATTAAAAAAAAAAAGTAGTCCGAATAATTGGCAAAAATGACTAAATATGTGTAAGTCAAAAACAAATTTTTACCATAACAATACAAATTCAAATATCCATTGTAGAAATCCTCCTTGAAATACCAAACCTAACAAATCAAAAATGAAACACGAATAAAAAAAACAGGCTATACAATTGAATCCCCTAGTTTCTCGATGTTCACAACGCCAAGATCTACAATAAACATACCACAAAACCTCAACATAAATCTGTGCAAACACACACACACGCACCAAAACACACAGTTGAGGTACCAAAAAAATGAAACAAAGTAAAAAGTATACCCGTTAGCATACCGCAGATTTTACCGTCCACAGTTTTGGATCCCGGGCAGATGGAAATAGAGCTTGTTGTTCTACATCTATCGCCTCCTCATGAATATGTATGTCCTCTTCTTCCTCAATTTTCTCATCTACATGCTCATCCTCATAATATTCTCGTTCTTCTTCCTCTAATTCGTCATTGTAATCCGCAACGCCACCTTGGTCATCCAATTGCAAATCGGACTCTACTCTTGATTTCTTTCCACGCTCTTCCTAAAACCCTTTGCCCATCAAAGCCTCCTCTTCGTCGTTGTCACCTCTCTTCTCTAAAAATTCAACAAAATCTTTGCCACCTCAAGATCGCTCTCGTACTACTTTGCAATCACTTCCCCGTCATAAATTAAACAAAAAGCTCGTAAACTTTCCTACAATTCACACCAGATTCTAGAGAAAAATCCAATCTTTATAAGCTTAAGTTGTTAATGAGTTTCAGAATTAGTATAGAATTACTATGAGTCAGTAGCAATTTCAATCACAGGCCATTATTATTCAATGGCGCACAACAATATCCTTTCATCTGTGCACTACCCCAAAACCTTACTTTTTGAAATGCAAATGCAACAAAAAAAATATGGTTTACCAGAATAGCCATTAGGATCAGTTGTGTAAAGTACAACTAGTATTTTCAAAAATTTCAATGCAGGCAACCTTCTCCCATCACTTCCTACCCCATAATTACATTGACAATTATAAAATGCTCAAGTACAATGTGTCTAGAAATCGTATTCAGGTACAATATGCCTAGAAATCAATGAAAATGTTCCAGGAAATACCTCAAATGCCATAATTTCATCCCTGGACATCAGCACACATGCCCATGATGATCTAAAAGATGCATTTAACTCATTTGAGTAGAGGCCCTGGTCATTGCAGTAAGAGAAGCGCAAAAGTTATAAATTGAAATCCTGACTTCTGTGATATAAGTTATAACTGATTGCATATATGACATTGGAATATAGACATAGCTGTTTAAAAAGGAAAGAAAATGCCACTACCTCTATACCACCGTGATTTTTACCACTTGTACTATTTAGAACCAGGAATTTTTTGACTGGAAATTTTTCAGTTTGTTTCATAATATCAACCAAACACTAATTCAAGAAAGAATTGAGCTTGTAAGAACTAAATCACATTACAATAAATTCTAGCACGAAGCTTCTTAGCCTACCAAAAGGAAAATAAATATAAAAAAGTGATATAATAGTATTTCATGTGCGGAACTAAAAGCAGGATGGATTCTTCTTGAGGTGCCTGCCTTCATTCAGTATATTCATAACCCAATTTTGTAAATAAACAATTCCCAATTTTTCTTCAATCAAAAGGATCTAACAAATACCTGGAAGACTGCAACCTCTGAAACAATTGTGCCGCAGCAGGTTGCCTAAGAGGAGTTTTCCTCCGCCTCTTCCTTTTGGAAATTGGAAACAACAATAGGAACTCTCTTAATCCTCAGCATCATTTTTAGATCTTTTTTTCCCACATTTATAACCCAAACAGTTTGCACTAAGATTGCAATAACAATTCATAATCACAGGAACTCCCAAATTTGAAAGGGAAAAGAAAACGAATCAATTCATACCAGATAAAAATCATATAATTCAATAAAATTAATTACTATACAAAATCAGAAGAATATTTAACATGGGACAACTAAAAATAAATATAAAAATGCCAAAGGATTGGAATTCTCACCATTGTTGAATGTAGATCTAAATCATTTTCGGACCTAGCAGCAGGGATTTGTCAAAGCAATCTAAAACATTTATAAAACTAAAAACGTAGACTCTAAGGCACTAAAAAAATATGACAATACACCGTGATATTGGATTTGGGATATCCTTAGATCACCTTTACGCAACTGCTTTCCAATCTTTCCCTATCTTTCTGCCTACTGACAGGATTAATCTTCTTTTCCTAAACAGAAATCAACAGAGAAATAGATATTAGTAAGTCCTCGGAGAATCTCAATCCCCTTCTTCGAGTACTTAGGTGCAACAATAATTTCATAAAACTTACCAAATTATAGCCATAATGGTTTTATAAAATAGATAACTCCAATAGCTGCAAGGCTCCATAATTCGTTGATTTTCCTAGAGACTTACAAAAATATTTTTTCCCATTAACCGAAAAATATCATTATGGCCATACAATTTTAGAAGAATAGGCTTTGTCACACAATAAATAAGGTATAAGAATTTAACACCCACTTGCACCAAAGTCAAGCTTCAACATCGGTTAGAGAAACCCAGCAAAAAACCTAAATCTATGTTCCCATTCCGCGAACTGAATGAAGTTAGAAGCAAATTCCTTAAATTATCAAGACTGCCAAGGGCTGATTATTGAGCATCATTTGCCCATTGTGATGGGAGATAGAATTAGCAGTCCATAAGTATCACAAATAAACTATTTTTTACCAAACAGAGGCTTAGTTATTTATTATAAATAAAACTGTAGAGTGCTTATTTATCTTTTACTTCTTTGCCTTCTAGCTTTTACAGACCACTGGTGGTAAGGGACTGCTCATGATTCATGATCTGACATCTGAAGAGATGTATGTCTCTCTTTTACCATAGCCTATCCATGTGCATGTTCTCCATTTAAATGCATGTACATAATATTTTGTATATTTCCATTTCTTAAATCAATGATAACTTGTTAAGTATACCGGAAGCTGCAATTGCTTTTGCTGGGACTGGTGTAACTTTAAGTCAACAGGAAGAGGAATATGAAAGACAAATTGAAAATGTGGAAAAACAGGAACATCTTGCAGAGCCATGCCATCTATGTGTTCAGAAAAGGAAAATGATAATGTTGGTCAAAGCCACACTCCTGATGGTGACTACGGTGTGTGCCTTACTTCATTTCATCTAGTAGCGTATCACAATTTTATTTTTGCAGCTTGTCATTTTAGCTGTTGATTTACCTCCATGTAAATGGAATCTGTCAAATCACCTTTAAAAAGGAGGAAGAAGTATGTCCTATGTACCAATGAAACATTGCAGGCTTTCCATAGTTCAATTATCGATCCACAGAGTCTCTCAAACCATAATTCAATTAATGACATCTTCCAAAGCTTTGTGAAGCACGGAGGAAAAATCCTTACCGTCTAAAGCCTGACAACCAAAAGCATCAAATTTATATGGAGTATCACTGTGAAAGGAAAAAGAAAAGAACATAAGAGTATAGTGACCAAAGCTCTAATGTACCTCTCCAAGAATAGGAGTAGCAAAACTTGTATAACTGACATTATAGTTCAGTCTGCCTACACCACTGTACATCATTGCTTTACTTTCCCCTGGCCCAAATCTAAAGAACTAAATCAATCGAAATATTTAGAAACACTCGATGGAAAATGAATTAAAGAAGGAACAATGAGAAAAAAAAACATCCAGACTACCTATTTTATTGAATTTGTAGGTGCCTCTAAGAATCAAGTGCAAGTGGGTGAATAAATCCCAAAGTTAAAACAGGTTCGATCTCCACTACATTTTGTCCACAATCTATCATCTCTAAGTTCTCATTCGTCAGTTGCATAATTCCATCTTAATCAATTCAACCTTTAAAAAAGTTTACCACCTGGATAATTAATCAGAATATCATACCATAATCTGCAGATTCCTCTCAAATTAATTCTTTATGGAATCACGAAGATGAAGCAAAAACAATGCCAAAAAATGAAAATCAGTACCTTTTCTTGCCTCCAAACTTGCAGATAGAAGCAAAAACAAAACCAGAAAAATGCAGAGTCGAAGCTGAAGCAGCCAAAACCCAGAAGAAGTGAAAATCATAAAAACCAGCTGATTTTGAAGTCGGTGAATAGTGTAGACTGATCTTCAAGTGCGAGAACTCCTGCAGTAGGTGAAAAAAGCCCGTTGGATTGATGTCGGCAAAGCAGCCGGAGATCTGATATCGGAAGACGAACAAATCGTGATATATTCCCCAAAATCTATAAGAAATAGGTGATTTTTTTGGTTTTAAAATGATTTTGAAAAATGAAAATGGGTACCTTTTCTTGCCTCCAAGTTGCAGATAGAAGCAAAAAAATTTCCAAAAAAATGCATAGTCGAAGATGAAGCAACCAAAACCTTGAAGAAGTGAAAATCACAAAACCTCCAGAAGGTTGACAAGAGTTCTTAGTTGAGTGTTGGATCCGGATTTGCATCGTAGACGGTAGATTGCAGCGACATTGGCTGCTGTGATTCTGATTGGCAGCGGCTGGTTTGAGTAGCAGTTAGTAGCCATAGTTGCAGTGTCGTCTGGAAGAAGAAAATGGTGATAATGTAAAGTATAATTAAAAAAAACGGTAATATAATATTAAAAAAAGTATAATTTCAGATTCTAACCTTTTATGCAGTCTACTGGACCAACAGAATGAGATGAGCGAAGCTTGCAAAGTTTCTGTGGAGCTACAGTCCAAACGCTGCAGCCTACAACGCAGATCAGCGGAGTCACAAAGGTGAGAACTTGCCTGCGGACTAAAATGAAGGGTTTTCCTCCTGGATATTGGTTCTGGGATGCATAGAGAAGTAGGATGCGTGTCTCAGTTCAGGATAGCCGGCAACTCATCGGAAAAGCTTCGCAAAAATTTTGAACAGAGGAGAGAGAGAGCGTGTTTGGTGGTGAGATATTTGGACCGATGAAAATTTTGGACAAAGGAGAGAGAGGGAGATTATGGTTAAGTCAGAGGGATTTTCTTTTGGCTTTTATTTTGTGATTTTCAAATTTCGAATTTTAGTCAAATTTGACATTTGAAGTGGACCTACTTTATCAGTCTTCTCCAGCAAGCTTCACATGGGTAGGAATTTAAGCCAAATTTTGAGCGGGATTTCTTTTATCAAATCTCTTACTTTTATATAGTAAATAGATGATAATAATAATAATAATAATAATAATAATAATAATAATAACTAGTATTTTCACCCGTGCGTTGCGCGGTCATCATGTCTTCTCATATAATTTCGACTACAATATTTTTCTATTTTTGTATAGAACAAACATATGTATAATGATATAAGTAGAGTTAATACAACATAGTGAATATTTCTGTTTATTTGTGTTATATTGTTTGCACATACGCTCCGCATTCCAAAAAAAGGCCCGCAATTTTCACAATTAAATGTAGGATCACCAAAATTTAAGTACTCTGCAACATTCGTATAAGAATTAGATAAGAAAAGTACATCATTATATTATAAATGGATAAAAAAATACTGTCGCATAAGAGAAATAAATAGGAAAATAAATAAAAAATAATTTGAAGAAGTTCATAGTTTAAACAATGATAAACGAATGCATAGTTTTTAGATGAAAAATAATAAGTCATATATAAGAAAATCATTCATATATGGAATTAAATCCATATGATTTAAAAAAAAATTGTAAATTATAAAAATTAAAAATTATTGTATTGTAATATTTGAATAGTAAAAAAAAAAAGAAAATGAAAAATAAAGTATCAAATGAATAATAGTTTATAACAATTACTACCAAATTACCCCATAAAAATTTATTCAAGGATTATACCTTATGCATTTGATTAAATAATATTGTCACGTCAAGCATTAATCATTAAAAAAAACTGTAAATGGATAAAAAACACATTCGCATGAGGAAAATAAATAAGAAGATAATAAAAAATTCATATTTTAAACAACAATAAACCAATGGATAGTTTTTCAAAACCACCATTGATTATCATAAAAATAATAAATGTCATTAATTTATAATATGTGTTCACACTAAACCACTTACCTACAATATGCGTTCACACCAAACCACTTCCTTTAAACAATGATAAACGAATGCATAATTTTTAGATGGAAAATAATAAATCATATATAGGAAAATCATTTATATATGGAATTTAACCCATATGATTAAAAAAAAAAAATTGTTAACTATAAAAATTTAAAATTATTGTATTATAATATTTGAATAGTAAAAAAAAAAAAACAGAAAATGACAAATAAAGTATCAAATAAATAATGGTCCATAACAATTACTATCCAATTACTCCATAAAAATTTATTCGAGGATTATACCTTATGCATTTTATTAAATAATATTGTCATGTCAAACATGAATTATTTTTAAAAAAAAACTGTAAATGGATAAAAAACACATTCGCGTGAGAAAAATAAATAAGAAGATAATAAAAAATTAATTTTAAGAATTTCATATTTTAAACAATAATAAACTAATGCATAGTTTTTCCAAACAATCATAAAAATAATAAATGTCATTAATTTACAATATGTGTTCACACTAAACCACTTACTCACAACATGCGTTCACACCAAACTACTTCTTTACTTTTAATATATACTAGTTAATCACCCGTGCGATGTACAGGGAAGAAACGTTTGGATAAAGATAATTCATTATGAAATTAGATAAATCATTTTCATGAAATAAATAAATTTCACAAATAAGAGATAATATCATCATTTATTGATTTCATATGACTACAAATTCTGGAATACTTCTTTGTACACAACGTTGTTTGTTGATTTTGTCGTTCTTCATTTCTTATCACAAATCAATATCTTTAATCTGAAACGTTTTGTCACCCTAGAAATCGCAACATAAAGTTATTCATGTGTAAGCACCAGCCGTTTAAGAAGAAGTTCCACATGCAAGAATGATTGTCCCTGACTCTTATTGATAGTCATGGCATATGACACCATCAATAGAAATTATCTTCTTTGAAATCTAATAAGTATCCTAGAATCAGAAGGGTTCAACGATAACATTGGAATAAAGAACTTGTGTCTTGCATTGATAGTCATGGCATATGACACCATCAATAGAAATTGTCTTCTTTGAAATCTAATAAGTATCCTAGAATCAGAAGGGTTCAACGATAACATTGGAATAAAGAACTTGTGTCTTGCATTGATGCCAGAAAAAATTTGACCTTCTAGAACATGGTCGCCAAGTTTTGTAACTATCAACCTTGTTCCATTACTCAATCCCTATGTATGATCAATATTTCTCAGAAAGAACTTGTGTCCTCACTTATCTGTTGCAAAGGTCCACCATGTGGCGCAATAGTGATATCCATGTGTCCAGGTAGTGTGTCAAAATCCACCGACAATCAATTCAGCAATTTCATCGACAATAGAAAAATCATATTGGCCATCATTGGTCGCCCACCAACCAATAAGTATAAGTCTTAAATTTTAAGTGTTTCCTCAATCATCTTTTCTCAAACCGACCTAAATTGCCTTAACAATTTGTTGTATTTGTCTATCATATCCTTCGAATGAGAAACTATTAAATCATGCAACATAGAATCTCATGATTCACTCCTACCCGGGGACATTAAAAGACATAAATTAAATTTTAGAATATCACAACAAAATTATCCGTAAACAATATAAATATAAAAGCAATAAATACATAATACGTACCTCACGACCCTTTTTCTACTTTCAACCTCATTCACATTGTCAACAATGTAAAGTGAGCAAATTGCAGACCTGAACCGTCATCAGGCAATAAACTCTCAATCTCATGGCAATTTTGATCGTGTAATCTGAAGAGGGGAGGCCCTCTACCATCATTTATCTCATTATCTATTCCCCCATAAAAGTGAATGAAAACATCATATTATATATCCGAATGTTCTCAATGGAATTTTTAATCCTGTCTCCCTGTCATATAACAAATCTTTCAAAATTAGAGGATGATCTTCCATAAGAGAAATATTCAATTTCTCTTGTATACAACAATGTAGGGGTGACCAAATAAACAGCAAAATCGAATTAAACTGCAACAAAGGATTAAATGTAACTTTCTATAAAAATACTAATTAAGTTAATAGAACGCAATACAAAGGAGCTCAAATTTTTAGATGTACTAAATAACTAAAAAAATAAGATTATTTATAAAAAAGTTTTATACAATAAGATTTATTTAGTATTAGATGCGTGATACAACTTCGATATAATTCTGAATTAAAAATTTTGCATTGAATTTGTATGACTGCACATGTTGCATCCGGGCCCAAAGAAAGGTACAGTAATCTACCAGCGAAGGCCCAATAGTGGCCCAACGGACCTTAACCCACAGCTAAGGTCTAAAATATCACTTTGGGATGAATGCTGAGGTGGTACGTCAAGCAAACCTCTTTAGCCGACCTGGTTAACGCCTAGCCGATGTGCTTTATGCTCAGCCGGGGCGCTTTATGGCGGTGACCAGAAGAGAGATGGAGTCAGTGATGAGACACTGCCTTTACCAAGACGTGACAGACGCCCATCCCCTACGAAATGTAGCAATGATTACGATTGAAAAGCAAGGTTGTCACATCCATGAACTAGCTAGGGTGATGACAACTTAAAGTACGCCACGTTTCGTGATCCGAGACAAGAAGTTCCTCTATAAATGAAGCACAATTATCTCCAAGTTAAGGGTTAGCAATTCTCGTACTCTTTACAATATACTTCTTTCACTCCCTTTTCTCTCTTCTACACACTCATATTTCCCGCACCCAATATATATTTGTCCAAAATGAATACTGACTTTGACATCGGAGTACAAACGGGAGCCACCTCGGCCCCCTTTGCAAGCTGATCGTTTGTCACAGTGCGCAGGAAATCCACGTGTTCAAGAGGGAGGAGCTGAGACGTGTTGGTCCAAGGTCCATCCGGATTTTGTGGTCAACAGCACACAAATACTTATTTGCAAAATTCAAAATATTAAAAGATAAAAAAAATTATAAAAAGAGAGGTTTAAACAAAAATAATCAAATATAAATAAGTAAAAAAAAATCTCCATAAAAATATTTAAGTGGAAGTAGGAGTGTGAACACAATAAAAGTTGAGTTTTGGTCTTTGGAGTGTGACGGCAATAAAAGTTGAGTGTGAAAATAAATGAAATATATAATATATAATATTGTATAAAAAAATTACAAAAAGTTGTGTCAAATTGGCGGGAGGAGTCGATATTAGATTTGTATGACAGAACGAAATTATTCATCCATAAGATTGATACCAATAAAATATCACAATTATTGAAACAAATTATTTACGTATTAAATGTAACTTTCTATAAAAATACTAATTAAGTTAATAGAACGCAATACAAAGGAGCTCAAATTTTTAGATATACTGAATAACTAAAAAAATAAGATTATTTATAAAAAGTTTTATACAATAAGATTTATTTAGTATTACATGCGTGATACAACTTTGATATAATTTTGAACTGAAAATTTTGCATTGAATTTGTATAACTACATACAAATACTTATTTGCAAAATTCAAAACATTAAAAGATAAAAAAAAATTATTAAAAGAGAGGTTTAAACACAAATAATCAAATATAAATAAGTAAAAAAAAATCTCCATAAAAATATTTAAGTGGAAGTAGCAGTGTGAATACAATAAAAATTGAATTTTGGTCTTTGCAGTGTGAAAGCAATAAAAGTTGAGTGTGAAAATAAATAAAATATATAATATATAATATTGTATTAAAAAAATCACAAAAATTTGTGTCAAATTGGCAGGAAATTCTCCTCCTTTAATATTAAGTAAGATATATGTGTTCACACTAAACCACTTATTCATAACATGTGTTCACACCAAACCACTTCCTTACTTTTATATATATATATATACTAGTATTTTCATTTGTGCGTTGCACGGTCATCATGTCTTCTCATATAATTACGAATACAATATTTTTCTATTTTTTATAAGAACAAACATATGTATAATGATATAAATAGAGTGAATACAATAAATTGAATATTTCTGCTTATTTGTGTTATATTGTTTGCCCATACACTCCGCATACCAAAAAAAAGCCCCGCAATTTTCACAATTAAATGGAGGATCACCAAAATCTGAGTACTCTGCAACATTCGTATAAGAATTAGATAAGAAAAGTACACCATTATATTATAAATGTAACCTTCATTTGATTTGTACATGTCTCATTTTCATGAATGGAATAGTTTATTCATATTTGCTTCTAACTGTTTAAGCATGAGTATTTTCAAGTGCGGATACTCCGTAATTGTATTATGATATGTGGGAAATTGTAAATGTCTGTAAATGTCTTTAATGCCTAAAATGTCTAGTCCCTCAGATTTAACCAGCTTAATGCGTTCACGTTTGCTGGTTAGATCTGATTTTGACCAACTTTTGAGCGATAACTTCTGTTAATGTCGCAGTGTAAATACGCCGGAGTCCCTCGTTTTTAAAAAAGTTCATGCCTGGCGGAGGCGTGTGGTTTTTGCGACCAAAATAACATAAGAATTTTTTACGTTTATCTTTTACGCGTATTCACACGGCACTCAGTATACATATGTCTTGCAAACGCTTTGTCCGAATATATGTGTAAAAGTATCACTTCGCACAAGAGAGCGCTCCGTATGTATGGGCTAATTTAACGCACCAAGGATTTTGGTTTATACGACAATATTTGGTTAAATTTGAATGATTACAAACGTATTGCGCATCGAATGACGGTTAATGAGTACAGTACCTTAGATCTGAGTGGTTCGAAGCATTTGTGTTTACTAGTGAGATTTGATTGTGACAAACATTTGCACGCGTCCAAGTTATACTTTTTAAGATTTGTATACACAATTTTTGTATGAACTCCCTTTGGTCGTACTAAAACTCCCAATCCTTACAAGGTGATCGTAGTTTAACAATTTTTTATGCATAGCGTGGACACATGGCATCATGACCAAAATAATTTCGGAACGTGCGTTTATCCATTATGTCTGTCTAATATAGAGATTGACGTAATTTTTAGCGCAGCTCGCCCACAATTTTTTGAAATCATATGATAACGTTGCAATCATAGAGGAGGAATTTAGTTTTATTGAAAATAACGGCGAAGGTGGTCCGCGTTCCAAGGATTACATAGAGGTACTCCAGATAAGTCCTCAATTATGTATGTTCCGGGTACCACCTCGGCAGCGACCTTGTAAGGGCCTTCCCAGTTAGGACCTAGAGTCCATACTCCTGGCTCCTGTGTTGAAGGAAGAACCTTTTTGAGGACCAAGTCCCCAATATTAAAGCGTCGGCTCTTTACTCTTTTGTTGTAGTATCGAGCCATCTTTTTCTGGTATTTGGCCATTACCACTTGAGAATCATTCCGTTTTTCCATGAGGAAATCTAAACCGGTCCTTTGCGCTTCCTCATTCCTAACTTCGTCATAATGAATTTGACGAAGTGATGGGATCCCGATTTCAACGGGGCATACCGCCTTGGCTCCGTAAGCCAGAGAGAAAGGTGTTTCACGGGTAGCGGTGTGCGAAGTGGTTCGAAGCACCCATAACACTTGTGGGAGTTCATCTACCCATGCGCCCTTTCTGAATTCCAACTTCCTTTTCAGGGTATTTTTTATGGTCTTGTTCACCGCTTCGACCTGTCTGTTGGCCTGTGGGTGATGTGGAGATGAGAACAGCTTCTTAATTCCCAAATCGTCACACAACTCATCGACGCTTCTGTTTTTGAACTGTTTCGCATTGTCACTAACCAGCGAATGTGGTATCCCGAACCGGCATATGATATTTTTCCACATGAACTTGGTGGTGTTGGCCTCAGTGATCTTCATCAAAGGTTCCGCTTCGATCCACTTGGTGAAGTAGTCAATGGCTACTATCGCAAAGCAGTTGTTACCAGCTCCTCTAGGCATAGGACCAATAATGTCAACCCCCCACTTTGCAAAAGGCCAAGGGCTAGTCACCACAGTTAGCTTGTGATGCGGCGGATGTGGTATGGTCGCGTGTCTTTGGCATTTATCGCACTTGCGCACGAAGTCATGGGAATCCTTCGCATAGTAGGCCAAAAATATCCCTGTTTGAGAGCTTTCCGAGCTAGCGACAAAGCCCCGGCATGGTTGCCACAGATGCCCTCATGGATCTCTCTCATCACATACTGCCCTTCCTCTGGTCCCACACATCTTAGCAAAGGAGAGGTGTAACTCCTCTTATAAAGTAGGTCGTCCAAGAGTACAAAATTCGCAGAGTATTTCTGCAATTTTCGAGCTGCTTCTGGCTCGTTTGGCACTATCTGATGTTTCAAATAGGCAACCAGGGGGTTCATCCAGGATCCCTCTTCTTCAATCGCCAAAATCTCCGGTCCTGGCTCAATAGACGAAGTCAACATGCGCTCAACTGGGATTAGATTGTGCAACTCTGAATCGCTGCTACTTGCTAATTTGGACAACGCATTGGCGTTGGAATTTTCTGTTCTGGGGATGTGTTGCAAATCCATTTTTCCGAAGTGCACAGCCAAATCTCTTACTTTCTTCAAGTAAGCGACCATAGAAGGTTCTTTGGCAGAAAATTGCCAGTTGAATTGGCTCACAACAAGCTGCGAATCGCTATTGGCCACTACGGATTTAACCTTCAAGGCTTTCGCAAGTCTTAACCCGGCTAATAACGCCTCTTATTCGGAAACATTGTTTGAGGCTTTGAATTCGAAGCGGATTGCGCTGTGTAATTTAAACCCCTCTGGGCTTACTAACAATATCCCTGCGCCGGATCGCCCATCAGCCGAGGACCCATCAACGAACAATTCCCACTCTTGGCTGTCATCTTGGCTGTCATCCGTGTTATCTACCATTTCAACCTCAGGGGGATGTGTGAATTCAACTACAAAGTCCGCCAGCGCTTGGCCCTTTACAGCGGTCCGAGGCGTATATTGTAGGTCGAACTGGCTGATTTCTATTGCCCATTTCAGTAATCTCCCGGAAACGTCCAGTTTTTGCAACACTTATCTCATGGGAAAGTTGGTGAGCACGTGTATGGAGTGTGACTGAAAGTAGGGACGAAGTTTACGAGAGGCTGTGATTAACGAGAGAGCAAGTTTCTCCATATCTGGGTAACGCGTCTTGGCGTCCAACATAGCTTTGCTTACATAATATACTGGAAACTGATTCCCATCCTCCTCTCTGACTAATACTGAGCTAACAGCCTCTTTTGATACAGCCAAATATAAGTAAAGAGGCTCGCCAGCCTTCGGCTTTGATAGCGAAGGGGGACGTCCCAAAGAAGCTTTCAGGTCGGCAAACGCCTGCTCGCATTCTGGTGTCCATTGGAATCGCTTTCCCCCCTTTAGGACCTTGAAAAATGGCAAGCATTTATCAGTTGATTTTGAGACGAATCGATTCAGGGCCGCAATTCTTCCTGTTAGGCTTTGTACTTCTTTCGGATTCCGAGGCGACTGCATGTTTAGCAAAGCATTGATTTTGTCCGGATTGGCTTCGATCCCCCTTTTATTCACCATGAATCCGAGGAACTTTCCAGATTCTACCCCAAAGGCACACTTCGCTGGGTTCAGTTTCATCCAATACTTCCTCAAAACATCGAATGCCTCTGATAGATGGAGGATATGATCCGCAGCAACCATGCTTTTGACTAGCATGTCGTCAACATATACCTCCATGGTGTTCCCCAACTGTTCTTAAAACATGCGGTTCACAAGCCTCTGATAGGTAGCTCCCACATTTTTCAAGCCAAATAGCATAGCTCTATAGCAATAGAGTCCTCTATCTGTGATAAATGAAGTATGCTCCTCGTCCGACACACACATGGGGATTTGATTGTACCCGGAGTAGGCATCCATGAAGCTTAGCAGCTCGTGTCCAGCCGTGGAGTCGACCAACTGATCAATCCGGGGCGGTGGAAAGCTGTCCTTGGGACATGCCTGGTTCAAGTTGGAGAAATCAATGCACACCCGCAGTTTCCCATTGTATTTTGGTACCAAAACAGGGTTTGATACCCACTTCGGATAGCGGGACTCTCTGATGAAACCATTTTCCAATAGCTTTGTGACCTCGTCTTTCAAGGCCTCGTATTTTTCGAAACTCATAGGTCTTCTTTTTTGCCTATGTCCAGGACATCGGGGATCAATCTGGAGTCTGTGACAGGCTTCTTTAGGATCGATCCCAACCATGTCGCTGTGTTTCCATGCAAAAACATCAAGATTTTTGAGTAAAAAGTTCTTCAATTTATTTTTGTATTCAATTGGTGAGTCTAATCCGATCTGCAATTCCTTGATTGGATCAAATGGGTCTACACCGAAGCATTCTAACCTTTCTGCCGGGGTGGAGCAATTGTCACCTGACATTCTTGGGTCCAGATCTGCCAAATCCTCTTCAAGTGTCATTGTAACATCCTTACTTCTCGAAGGCCCTTCACCTAGTCTTTCAGGGTCTGGGGCAGCCTCGATCATGGCTACGTCACTGATCATGTTCAAGCTTCGATCTTGAAACTTTCGGATTGCATTTGTGTAACAAGCCCGGGATTCTGTTTGGCTTCCCCTTACAGTTGTAACGTCATGCTCCGTGGGGAACTTCATGCAAATGTATTTGGTATGCGTTACAGCCCCCAAGTCAATAAGACCAGGCCTCCCAATTGAACCATGATAGGAGGAGATTTTGTCAACCACCAGAAATTCCATGGGGATTCTGGAGAGAGCCGGTGCCTGTCCTACTTCAGTTATGAGGGTTATGGATCCTTTGGGGGTTATGCTGTCCCCCGTAAATCCATAAATTGGATCAGGGACTGGAATGAGTGGAGTGCTGATCCCCATTTTATCAAAAGTTACCCCGTAAATCACATTTACCGAGACACCATCGTCCACCATCATCCGTGATAGACCATTCCGAGCCACCACCACCACTCTGATTACCAATGCGTCGTTGTGTGGGAAGTGCACTCCTACAACATCGTCTTGTGTGAATGTGATAGATTCCGTCCGAGGTATCCCAACCGGATGTGAATGAATATGATAATTCACGTTGGCGGGCTGCTTGGCCTCTCTTATATACTTCTTTTGGGAGTTGTTTGTGCTCCCACCTGGGTGGGGGCCTCCTAGTATTGTGTCGATTTCACGAATGGGGAGGTCGGCTACAGGCACAGGATGTTCCCGTGTATCTTTAGCATGTGCCGGGGCGGTATCCTGGCCCTTTTTCATGTCTCTTTGACGGTTATCAATTCTTTCCTTAGTTGAATTCTTCCAAGGAGCTCTCCTATCAGCTCGGTTGAACTTTTGACCACCAGATTTTTGAGTTCTTCCTCTATCGGGGGGAAAATCACCCCCCTTTCTTCCCTGTGCCTTTTGGTCAGCTAACATGTGGATCTCCCTGCAATCCTCCGTTGCGTGACCGTAATATCTGTGGTAGGCGCAGTAGGCCCCTATCATGGGCTGTTTTCCACTTTGGCCGATTTCCACCCTCCCTTGAGCCGTGGGGGGATTTTGAGAAGGGGTATTAGAGTGCAAGTGAGGGATAGCTTCCGTGATTTCCGCTGCAAAGCTGGATCCTGTCCCTGGGAACGGACGAGGCGCTCCACCTATGTTACCGACCCTATCCTTGTTCCCTCCTTTCTTGAGGTCCGCTTCATTGGAATATCCAAGGTTATATCTCCCTTGGGGATGATTATCTCTGGCCCTAGCCATTTCATCCGATACAATCTCTTCCTTCATCAGGTCTACCAGGGTATTGTAATCCCTTGGTTTCCTGCTCCGGACATCCCTCCAGAACATGCTGGTCATATTTAGCCCTCCTTTTAAGGCGGAAAACATATCCGCTTCTGTGATATTTTCGCAGATATGCATCTCTTCAGTAAACCTAGCTAGGTAACTTTTCAGAGATTCGTCCCTTCCTTGCCTTAGATCCTGAAGGCGTTGGAGTGGGAGCTGGCCAGGCCTGGAGGAAACAAAACCATTCTTAAAAGCAATTTTCATATCCCTCCAACTATGTATGTTGCCAGGCGGGAGCTTTTTATACCATCGTATGGCGCTTCCCTCAAGGGTTAAGGCAAAAGCTTTACACATCAGTGCCGGGGTAGCTCCAGCTATCTCCATGCTGGCACGGTAATTTAACAGGTGATCGTCTGGGTCACCTCGGCCATAATATTTTGCTATTTCTGGCATTTCGAAGTCACGAGATACGGGGCACCTACGGAGGCCCTCTGTGAAGGGACTTACTTCCTCTTCGTCATCCAACTCGTAAGAGGGCAGTTCACTGTTTTCATCGTGACCGGAATACATTGGATCATGGTATTGGTCGTAGAGCGGCGGAGCATACTCTTGCCTTTGCGGTGGCAAAACATGGTCGTAGTTTGGCCTTTCGTAAGTGGGCAGCTCTTTGCGAGATTTTGTCTAAACTGCCTCGGCTCTTTTTTTCTGCCTATTCCTAGGTTCATGTGTTGATACTAATCTTTCTGCTCCCCCATCATGTTGGTTTCTATACATTTGACCATGCGACACGGCTTCTTCAGCGCGTCGCTCCCGCCTATTTCTAGGCTCTGCGGCATTGTGCCGACCTGGGTCCGTTTGCCCCCGTCGCTGGCCCCTAAATAGCCATCCTATTCGGCTGAAGACACTGCTGGATTTTGCGGGAGAAGCCTCCCTGCGTCTAGCTGGGAGTGGGCTTTGTTCATCGTGTGCTTCATGCTCCGGGTCTTCCTCGTAGATGGGCTCGGATTCCACCTCGGCATATGCCTGTGGACCTTGGTAATAATACGAGGCAGTGGCCACCTCGGATGGTGAATAATGTGGCAGTGGGTATTGCTGAGGCATCACGGGTTCATTCGTAACATACCCTTTGGCCATAAAGGCATTCATTGCAGCAGTCTGTTCTATCTGCTGCTTCTGCATTTCTAACATTTGGGCCGCCATGCGTGTCATATCTCGCATCATGCACCGATTACGGTGCCGGCGAGGTGGGTTAGGTTGTGCCACTTCCTCATTGGCGTTTTCATGAAGTCCTTGAGGAACCTTGCCCTCTCTGTGTTGGCCACTTCTTCCCCTACGGGGGTTAACATCACCATCACTTTCGTTCATGTTTTAGGGAAATTCCTTAATCTTATCTTGTCTTTCAAAGATGAGTGGACTTTCGTTTCAAAAATCCCCGCCTTTTTCAAGGTTACTAAACTTATATCTCAAAGTTATACGTCTTTTCAAGGTGAATAAACTTATATTTCAAAGTTTTTTTTTTTTTTTTTTTATGGTTAACGGACTTGTCTTTCAAAGCTCTTACCTTTTTCAAGGCCGACCAGCTTATCTTTCAAAGCTCTTACCTTTTTCAAGGCCAACCAGTTTATCTTTCAAAGCTCTTACCTTTTTCAAGGACAACCAGCTTATCTTTTAAAGCTCTTTGCAGTTATCCGCTCTTTTGTAAGCGGTTATCCGTCCTTTCTCCGAACTACCTTTCTATGTGTGGCTTTTTACCATGTGTTTTCGTGGTTAGCAGTATGGCTTCCCACAGACGGCGCCAAAATGTTGACCACAAAATCCGGATGACCTTGGACCAACACGTCTCAGCTCCTCCCTCTTGAACACGTGGATTTCCTACGCACTGTGACAAACAATCAGCTTGCAAAGGGGGCCGAGGTGGCTCCCGTTTGCACTCCGATGCCAAAGTCAGTATTCATTTTGGACAAATATATATTGGGTGCGGGAAATATGAGTGTGTAGAAGAGAGAAAAGGGAGTGAGAGAAGTATATTGTAAAGAGTACGAGAATTGCTAACCCTTAACTTGGAGATAATTGTACTTCATTTATAGAGGAACTTCTTGTCTCGGATCACGACACGTGGCGTACTTTACACTTGTCATCACCCTAGTTCATGGATGTGACAACCTTGCTTTTCAACCGTAATCATTGCTACATTTCGTAGGGGATGTGCGCCTGTCACGTCTTGGTAAAGGCAGTGTCTCATCACTGACTTCATCTCTCTTCTGGTCACCGCCATAAAGCGCCCCGACTGAGCATAAAGCACATCGAATGGTTAAGAGTCCTTAATAAGCCGCCGAACACATCCACAATTTTAAGAATCCTTAATATTCATGTATGTTTTTACACTAAAATGAATTTAATACAACATACACTATAACCTAATAGCTCATTATAAATTCAAAAGAGATTAAAAGTCTAACTTCATATTTTGCTGAACTTTTTAGAGATATCATTTCTCTCAAATTTTATTTTTTAATAAATCGAATGGTTTTGTCCACAAATTAAAGTATAAATCATATGTTTATGTGAAATCTGATCGTATATGGCGAAAATTGAAGTATAAAAATTTCTATTTCCTGCACATATTCCATTGAAACATATATGTACACAAGGATGTTTCAAAACTTATTTTGAATTTTTATTAATGAAGATGTGATATTTCTCATTATACTTGTATATCTTTATTTTAATAAATTTTTGATATTAAACAAATATTTTGTCTTTTTAATACTTATAAGGTACCAGATTATTGTTACACTATTTTGGATTATAATTGAAAATTTCACTCATACGGTTCAAAAAGGGAAACATATTGACTTTATCATGAAAAAATTAGACCAATATTAATTACGCATTTTCAAATGTGCACGCTGAAATTGAAATCAATTTCACGATAAACAACAAAATTGAAGAAATCGATGAGATCTGACCAAAATTATCAATTTTGTGCATTGTTATATTCTCTCAAGTCCCAAACTTTGTTATAAAGGAAAAATACTTGGTACTTACTCCGTCCAAATTATATAGACTGCATTTTCTTTTTTGTTTGTCCCAACTATATAAACTTGTTTCTTTATTGAGAAGTATTTATTTTGTTTGTTTACAAATGTACCCCTATTTATTACTTCGAATATAATAATTTTGATATTAAATAAGGGTAAGTTGGAAATTTTCTTTACAAAAATTAATTTTTCAATAATATTAAATATATTTTTTTAATCTGTGTGAAAAGTCAAACAAGCCTATATAATCGAGACAGAGAGAATATTGAATTTAGATTGACATTTTTTTTTGTTCTTTTTATAATATTTCAAATGTTGGATAAATAAAATCTATAATTTATTCCCAAATATTATCAAGGTTGTTTTCAACTTGAAGCTTATATCTGCTTTCATCAAATAAGTGATCAGTCACAAAAACTTTGTTTAAATGTTAAAAATTATTCAATTTTGTTAATTTTATTTGTCTTGCATTTTTTTGCTCATCTTCTTGAAAAAAATGTCGAAATTTTTGTCAAACATAAACAATTAATGTGCAAAGCACGTTTAAGCAACTATTGGACCAAAATTTCCCCAAAATTCACCAATTCTCTCACATTTTTTTACACAAATCTCAATATCTCCTTCCATAATCTCTTTGACGTTAAAATCCATTCAAAACAAGCGGCGTTATCTTGGTATTTGGTTATGAAATTTCCGACCCCATATTGAAGAAGCACCGAAAACAGCCTTTATTGTCTGGCGCCTGTTACAGTAACCTCCATGAGGCCTTAGACAACGTTTCTGTGCAAGGTATTAGTGCCCACAACCCTCTGATTCTTTATTTGCACAAGAATTTGATGAGGACCTGTTCAAACTTCATTTGCTGATTCTTTTGCAATTTTAGGTAAGAATTTCTAATTCCTTTTGATTTGTATGCAAAATTGCAATTTCTGTAATTGTGATTGTTATTTATATATATATATATATATATATATATATATTTTTTTTTTTTTTCTTTTTCAAAACCATTTGAACTAGATCGCATACTCAAAAGCCACCAGAAGCTGAAAGAATCTCAATATTACGGTGGGTCTTGTGAATGATGAAATGTCTGAGATGGAGATTGGGAGGACTGTGAAGGCATTGAACTCACTTTTACTGTGTCTGGTAGAGTACTGCTTCAATGAAAAGACACTAAGATGAAAACTTATGAAGTAAATGATTCATATGACGTGTTGATGACTCTGGGAAATGAAGACTCTCTCTGGGACTTATGGAGAGATGATATTGAAGCTAATGATTGGTGAAAAAATATGGGAACATTAAAAGATGAATTACTGGCATGAGTAATCACAAAATTTCAGTGAAGAAGTTGAAGTGCACCTTCATTACTTTTACAGCCTAATATTATGTGTTCTTTGTTCATATTAGGATTGTTTATTATCTGTTTCTTCTGTGAAAGGGCATTTACCTGTTTGTGTAATCTTCATAGTGCATGTTTCTGAAGTTATAGTAATAATGTTTGAGTGAACTTTTGTATTTTGTTGATTTAGTTATGTTAAATCAAGCTAACTTGATTTGCATTAATGAATTTTAATTGTAAATTGTATGCAGTGGACTGTTATACATTGCAAATGTTGGATATTTTAGGTTGAATTTGAAATCATATCCTACGGTCAGATTTCACCGTAAGAAAGTGGTATACTAGTCAGAGACGGATCTCGCATGTGCCGAGGTAGCGCAGCCGGGCTAGCTAGATAGCCGACCTATCTGTTTAAGATTTTTTTTTTTGGGAAATCGAGATTTAGAATGATTTTAGTTTATGTGATCTAATATATGGTTATGTGATTTGATTTCTTTCCAATTTATATGTTTTCGTAATTTAATTTCAAGTTACTGTGTGAACATTGGCGGCTGTTGAACAGGAAATAACCTGACAGAGTCGCAAATCACGCTGAAGAAGATGAAGACTGGCCTGGAGTTGATTTTGGACCTTTGTTAGTTATTTGGGCCTATAAAATTGGCCCAAAATGAGGTCTAATTTGAGTAGTGACCCAAAAAATCCCTATCCATTATCAATATACCTACACTTACACATACAATACTTTGTAGTTGTAATTTTTAAATTTGGGGGAATTATGTAAATGTGTATATTAATTTTAGATTTTTGACATATATGAATTTAGTTGGGTTAGTTAATTGTTTATGTTTATTTTTTGGATTGTAAGTTATAATTTCAGATTGAGGAAATCATTAAAAATGATGTATATTAAATTTTTAGATTTATGAATAGTGAGAAATTTAATTGAGTAAATTGATAAAATTAGGTTAAATTATGAATTTGTTCTCAGTTTTCTTTTGCTTAATTCCATATATTGCGTTGATTGGATATTAACTGATCCTTAAAAATTATCTAGTCCCATTTCTTTTGTTTCACGGACTATACAGTTATTCTTTATATTTTATAGAACTATTTTTCCTTTGTTCTGCATTCGCCTGTCGTTTTAGAATTTGGACGTACATTCAAAAGATTGGATCTTGTTTGGTTAGAGGTGTCAATCCGAGTGGTCCGGGCCGGGTCGATCCGCCAATAAAAAATCCGATAAATGCTCGCTTGAAAAAAGTTCGCCCGCTGCGGGTTACGAGCCGATTACGGGTTGCCGCAAATTTTGAAGTACAACCCAGGTCCGCCCGCTGACCCATCCGGGTCGAGCCCATGCAGGTTGCGGTTTGTTCTGATTTGGTCCGTATGAATAAAAATATAGATTTTTTCATATTTATAGCAATTTTTTTGTCAAGTGTCTAAATATATAATGATTAAAATGATAAATTCATATTTATACTATAAAATATTTACATAGAATTTAAAATTATAGTTTATGTTATATGAATTACTTCTAAATTTGCAAATTTAAATAAAATATAAACAAATAACAATTAAATGATAAATGTATTTCTAATTACTATTATAAAAAAAAATTATTTTTTTAGCTATTAGGGAGAAAAAAATAAGATTTTACTTTAAAAGTTATATTAGAGTTTATAGAAGAAGAGAGGTTTTCAATGTTACCATATTTAATAAAAACAGTCTATTTTATTTTATTTTTCTACTGGCCAGCAGGTTAACCGCGGCCCGCGAAGGTTTGACCCGCAAAATTCGCAGTTCACAACTTCTTGACCCGTGAACCGTCCACATGGGTCATGGGTCGGCCCGCGATCCCGAGTCAATCCGGGCCGATTTTCACGGGTTTGGTCGACTCGTCCGTCTTGACACCTCTATGTTTGGTGTAGGTAATTTTTTAAGAAATTTAAAAAATTTGGAATTTCAAAATTTTCAATCAACGGTCCACAATCAAATGCCTGCCACTATTGCTGAAATCTTGTCCTAGTGTCACGCAGTGAAAATGCTTATCTCCCCATTCGGTTCGGCAAGTCGGCAACAGCTAGGCGGTTGACCTATTTTACCATGAAGTGCTCTAATGATATGATCATATTGCAGGTATTTCCCTTACATCCTACTCATCAGCGTGCGTGTGTGCCAGTTGTTCTGCCTTGCCGGTCAATTAATGAGAGGTAAGCTACCTAGATGCGAGAAACCTCGGGAGCTAAACCTGCGATCCGTGAAAGTTGGTATCAGAGCGGTCCCGCTTGAATGCGTTGTTGGTCTTGTGGAGATCAATGACATGAATTCTCGCGAAGAAAAGATTTTGGGCCACGGATCGTGTCGGCAAGCATGCAGAACACGAAGAAGGAAGCTGTTGGGGAAGATGGGTGTGCGGGGCAGCGTTGCGCGATTGCTTTTGAAGGAGTTTTGAGGAGCGCATTTTGCAGGGCCTATTAGAATGTAGTGGGTATGTGTTTCGACATGTGCTGGAGGCGCTGCGGCTGGAGGCCGTCCACCGAAGAACTACTGCTTATGGGGGCAGATGGTGAAGGTTGGTGTCGGAGGCGGTATGTACAAGGTACAACGGGCAAGTGTGAGAGTACCACCGTGTGAATGCTCGTCCATGAGGGGATGGTGCCGTTTAATTCTGCAATTGAGGAGTGCGTGTTGATGCGAAACTCACTTCCCGCTACGAGGACGTAAGCGGATTCGAATGGGGGAGAATGTCACGCAGTGAAAATGCTTATCTCCCCATTCGGTTCGACAAGTCGGTAACAGTTAGACGGTTGACCTATTTTACCATGAAGTGCTCTAATGATATGATCATATTGCAGGTATTTTCCTTACATCCTACTCATCAGCGTGCGTGTATGCCAGTTGTTCTGCCTTATCGGCCAATAAATGAAAGGTAAGCTACCTAGAGGCGAGAAAACTCGGGACTAATAATGCGATCCGTGAAACCTAGGCCTTCCCATTACTAGTTAATGATATTTGGTTGCAAACTTGCAAATGAGCATGGGGAAAATATAGTTTTGACCTGTGATAGACAAAGCTCGTGTTCATAAATCATAAGGGGCGAAAGGGATCGTGACTTCATCCGGACCCCATTTGAGTGCCACCCGCTTCAAATCCAAGCATAGACGTATATACGGTTTACCCATATCATCTCCTGTTTATAGATACAATATATTTGTATTTGGTTATGAAATGGCCGAAAACAGTATGATATCTGTTGAAGAAGCACTCAAGACAGTGTTGAACGTCGCTCAAACGCTGTCGCCTGTTACAGTATCCCTCCATGAGGCCTTAGGCAAAATTTTGGCGCAAGATATTACTGCCCCTGATCCTCTTCCTCCTTATCCTGCCTCTGTCAAGGTCAGAAAATAGGGATACGTGTATATGCAGAGTGTATTTCGTGTGAGAAATGTGTGTGTGCTGACTGGTTGAATATTTTATTATTTATGACGTTTTCACTATGGGCGTTTTGAAGTTTTTGTGGGGGTATTAGATAAGTGAATTTCTTGGTGGGTTTTTGGGATTTGTAGGGTTGATGTTTGGTTTGGTTTAGTCATTCGATATACTGTTTGAATTAGATATTCTAAAGAGTTGATGAAATTCGAGTATTTAAGTATTTCTCTATCATTTTTTGCTTTCATTTTGAACTGAAAATTGTTCGTTCCTCGATGGAATTTTTTTGCTTCATTATAGCCTCGTGGACAGTTGTGTGTCTCTAGTGTGATAGCAGCCCGTTAATAAGGTCTTTGATTTCAATGGATTCGCAGAATAAACTATAAGCAATTTACTGCAAAGGCTGGAATTTTTTTTTAAATAGTATAGAACCTAATTAAAAGTCAGGGAAGTATATATAATTTGCATTGATTAGTAAGCACATTACAGTATTTTTTAGGTGTGCTTAACAAAGGCTTTGAAGACTAAGTGACCATAATATTGGGAGCTTTGCCATTAGATGTCCCGAAGTGAATCTAGCAATTTTGGTGAAGAAGATTAGGGAATATTTAGGCTCTGCAGGTGTTGGTATCGTTCTGGGATTATCTCGGTGAAATCCTTATCTTGAGCTGTTATTTCCTTCTGTTTTCTCTCTCTTTCCTCCCCTTTTGGTTGGGGGAGTCTGAGATGAAAAGGAGATGATGTAGGAATCATTTGCCGAAGCATATTAGGCTAAATAAAGGAGTAAGAAAATGCGTTTACTTTGAAATTTTGAGAATCATTATTTTGTGATATTTTATATGTAAAAAATGATTGATTTGTAAAATCACAATAATTTTTAGTTTCAGTCGGTGCTATATTCAACTAATATTTTGTTACTCTAACAATATTTTATCCCATACTTAAAAAAGTAATAATAAACAAATAATAAATGTGCAATTATAAATTTGGAATCAAACTGAGAATAATTGATCAAATATTACTTTACGTAATTAAAACAACATGTAGCATCAGCTACCATAATGGTTAAAGAGTTGGAATTCACTCAGGGGCTTGGGTTTGAATCCTACTTCTTTCAAATTTATTTTAAAATTTTTGTAATATGCATCTTAGGGGAAAAAAATCATTTTAGTTGTAAAGCATTAAAGCCGAGTCAAACACAAGACCTTTGGACGCAGTTGCTCTGTTGTACTGACACTTTAACTAGGATAGCATGTCGTGTCTGACTCGATGTTAAATCTACCCTCCAAGTATAAAGGGGTCAAGTTATAGCCTACCAATAATCCAGGGTCATTCTTCCTAGGGATTTTATTGGTATCGTAATATTTTCTAAATTCGAAACTTAAATTATGATTTCAATTGTGTTAAAACGAATTTGAAGGGAATATAATTAAATTGCAATGAAAGGAAAATTTGAGTGGAGTTATTCTTTCGCTATCAATTGGGTTTCTCAAATAAGATTGATGTGAATTTCTTAAGATCGATAAAATTTAAACATATTAGTAAGAAAATTAATCAATTTATTCTACAGCATTCTGTCGAGCATGTTGTGTGCATATTCAATACATACCACATCAGCGACATTAATCCAAGTAAAATAATTTGAAACTTTAAAACACTCGTTAATTATTATCAATCACAAGAATTCATCCATAACGAATTAAAACATATCCATTGAAGCTAAGAATAACTCCCCTCAAATAAAACTTAGCCGAACATAATTAAATTAATGAAATAAAAATCAAGTAAACACTTAACCATTACTCGAACAAAATTCAAATTCGGTAATAAAATTTCACTAACTAAAATATATCTAAAATCAAACTAGCATCAATAATCTAAATGTATGTGGACTAACAATCAAAATAATTGAGAATCTAAACAAAATGCAATAAGTTAAACTAGAATGAATAATCAAAACAGAGGCTGGTGCTGGCGAGGTTGCTGCTGAGGGAGATGAAGGAAGACAGAGGATGGGGCAAGCTGCAGCTGAAGGTTATTGATGGAGGTAGAGGCCGAATGAAGTGGGTGAAGGAGATGCGGCTGTGAAATATGGAAGTGGACTGGTTTCAGGCTGTTGGAAGGAGGTTTGGTGCGGCTGTAGTCAGGACAGAGAGGAGAGAGGTGGCGGCTATGAAAGTTGAGAGAAGTCCGTGCGGCTGCTGTGTATTGAAGAAGAAGACAACTGGGTTGGTTGATCTGTGGCGAGGAGACAGAGGTTGAAGTGGGGCTGTTGGCAGGAGCAGACGACTGGGAGAAGATGGTGTTTTGCGGGTTGTTTTGGTGTGAGGGAGAAGAGACAGAGCCAGAGAAGGAGGGTACGAGAGAGAGAGATGGTGAAGGTGAGAGAGAGGCTGTGGGTTCGGTGAAGAAGATGAGAGACAGCAGAGAATGTGAGGGACTGTGTGGGTTCGGTCAAGACAGGGAAGGCAGCCTGCGTGGGAGAGGCTGTAGAGCTGGTGAGGAAGAAGATAGCGAGAGAGAGAGCCCGCCGACTGGGAGAATGGGTGCTGAGTGGTGTGTAGGTTTTTTTTCTCAATTTTGGGCTTTTTCGGGTCCATTAAACTAGGGATTTTTGAGATAAAATTGTCCAAAATGTACCTGCAATTAAATAAATGAAATTATTAACAAATAAGATCAATTTAGAGTTTAACAAATAAAATTGAATCTTTAATAAATTTTACTCTAAATGACAAAATTTATATCCCAAAATCGTATTTTTCATTTATTTACCTATCTAAAATACGTAAAATTGGACACTAATCAGTGTCTGAAACACGTTGGATACGACACCCCTTCGACACTATACTATGGTCATTCTTCTCTCTTTATAAGAGAAATCATATACTTTTTAACTCAAAATTATTATTAAATAATAAATAGGCACTCAAAATTAAAAGATTTCAACGAGAAAATTAATAACGAGTATAAAACTAAATTTATATTATATAAATGAAGAATTTCAAAGATTTTAATTAACGTGTCATGTCGGTACTTTTTTGAAAATTTGCATGTGGATGTGTTCGACACATATCGTGTCAGATACACGTGTCCGTGTCAGTGCATTATAAGCCAGTTCAGCTATTGCCAATTGAGCTATGGTACTGTTTGTGAAAATAACCGTTTTCTGTGTTTTGATATTTCTTTTTGTTTCCATTGAAATCAGCGAAAATGACTTTTGGCAGTTTTGTGTTTTCTATGAAAAAATTCCGCATTTTTGAAATCCCGTTTTCAAAAAATAGGTAAGTAAACATGTTTTTAGTATTTTCAAAAACTCAAAACTAAAAAAGGCGTGTTTTCCAATTTTCTAGACTACAAATGTTTGATTGACTGTGACCCAAACAAAGTTGGTATCAACTAGTTTGGATGAGTTCTATCTTGTTTCTCTTCAGGATGGGTACGCAGTAATTGCTTCAGATGGACCAGGTGAATATCCTGTAATTACTGAATCAAGAGCAGGAAATGATGGAGTTGGCGTTGCTGTGACCCCTGGAACTGTTGCTTATGTGACAACAGGAGGTGAATATATTTTTGTTAAATATCTATGTTCATCATAAAGCCATTTTGCATTTTGTTCAGTCTAGTCCCTTTTTATTTTCAACAAAGTGAAAATGATCTAATAACTTATTGGATGTTACACCAGTCTGACTCTTAGAAAGTTGGTCTCTGTTTTTGAAAATGTGAATTTTGATCTTCCTAGACAAATTCTTTGTTCCCTTCAGGACCAATACCCGATGGTGCTGATGCTGTTGTGCAAGTAGAGGACACCCAACTAATAGAAAGTGGATCAGTTGATTCAAAGCGAGTACGAATACTGAAACAAATTAAGCAGGGAGTTGATATACGTCCAGTGGTATGAATTTTTGCTTATTTGCTAAATCTGTTGTATATCAACTTCATTTCCATGTTAAAAGATTTACTCTATTACTTACTAAATTTAGCCTATGTTTGACTCTCATTTTTTCAAACTTCTTTTTTTTTCCTCACTTATTTTCAACTACACATTTACACAATAAAATATTCTGCATACATATTCTCCAAAAAGTCACTATTCAAAACATGACTTTCTCATTATAATGTACATCAAACAGTAATTACATAGAATTTATTGCTATATGGCCTAGTGTAATATCATTTGTTTTTTGTAGTCAAAACCTAATCATACATTCATATGGGGTTAGAAACATAGAAAATAGTGAATTCAGCGAGTTGTTAAAGACAAACTTTTACTAAATATATTTGTCTTCTCTCTAATATTTTAAGCTTTTGGATGAAGTGGTTCACCACTGTACAACAACAACAACAAAATACTAAGCTTTGTTGCCTAAAATTTATGGTCAACTTCGTGAATACTTTTTTTCTACTCCATTGAGTGCATTGCTAAATGTACTAGAAGACTCAAAGCACCTAGATCCTTTGTGATCAAATTACACTATTAATTTTTGTGACCCTTCGTCTTTTAACTTGTTTCACTGATTTTGCGTCATTCTTGTGAACAAAAGCCTCTTTAGGTCTAAGGAAAACGTTTCACAACCATTTAAGTTTGTCATTCTTTTAACTTATCCTCGATCTAAGCCACCTTTTGTTGGCTTAGATTATCATTTCTTATATTCTAAATTTTAGTGTGATTCATCTTATCATCCCAGTTCTGGTAAGTTAATCTACCATGAAGCATAGAGCATATTCATTTCTGTAAGTTCAATTTCATCTTAAGGATGTTTTGTCTTTTAACTCCAACATTCTATACATATCAGGTCTGATAACTGTTTTGTAGAACCGGGCTATTAAACTTAAAGGGATATATTGTCCCATCTATTGATATGCTTTTTCAATTTCAAATCGAAGGTCTTATTATTGTGGCTCTTTTCAAAGTGGTGCACATATCTGAAATGAAATTACTCCATTCACGGCCAACTTATCTATTTTGAATACTACAGAAAGCATAAAAGAAACTTGTTATCAACCTTGGCTTCATTGAATTTCATATATTCTCTGTTTTCACCCAAATAATCACGTTGGCTTAAATTATGACATCAAACTTGAGATGTATGGTGTAAGTGTCATGTTCAATTGAACACAGATATTTAAGTTCACACAAACCTGAATCTTTAGTAGAATCCTATTCGTTGTGATCTAGCATCTGGATATCATTGTCGGTATTTTATAATGCTTGAACAAAATCTTCTTGGCCAGGGATGTGATATTGCTGAAGGTGATGTGGTTTTGAAATCTGGAGAACGTTTAGGACCTGCAGAGATTGGCCTACTTGCCACTGTGGGTGTATTGACAGTGAAGGTATTCTTCTCCATCAACTTTTTTATCCATGTACATATGTGACTTTTTCTCCCCCATTATCCCTGTTTGATTGTCAAACTCCCTCTGTTTCATGCTGAAGCAATTTATTACTGTTTTATATGGTAATAAATAGGTATATCCTACCCCGACAATTGCTGTGCTTTCAACGGGTGATGAACTTGTTGAGCCAACCAATGGGACTTTAAATCGTGGTCAGGTACTGAAATAATGTTGGTTATCTTTTACGTCACTGAGATTGCTTGCCTATGACTCTATACAAGTTCTGTAGTTCATATCCGCTGATTTTATTTGTAAGCAATACTGAAATATGAAGAACAAGTATTGGATGTTAGTTGAGTTAGCTCACAATCCTAAAATATTGGATGTTGAAACTTTAAGGTCTTCTGGAGCATTGGTCAAAGGCTGGGTTAAAGATATACCTATAATTGATTTTTTCCTTTCATTATTTCAATTCTCTACTTTTGTTTTCTTTCGAGGCGTGGGTGAAAGAATGTTAGAACTTGTGTCCTCAAGTACCTATAACTTTGTGCTTTGAAAAATGAAACTAATGTCTTACGCATCTAAGTAACAGTTCAAGGGACAAAGCCTCGTCTACTTACTGGGATGCCCCTTTCTGGTTAAGTGGACACTTCCATTATTTCTTTTCATATTCATCTGTGTTCCAGGATTGAGATTCTTGCAAATTTAAAGGTGAAAAAAAAAACCTTGATCGGGAAGATTGTGTACTATTTCCATTTTTTCTTACGCCTCCCCCTGCCCACCCCTTTTCCTTATTTAAATGAGTCAGATATCTGAATCTCCCATATTTAGACACAAAATCATCACTAAGAAGGCATCGTCATTTTTTATTTTGCAAACTGGCATCTGCATTAGCATTCCTGGTTCTTTGACAAAGCTGGTTTTTTCTGAAGATTAGGGACTCCAACCGTGCCATGATACTTGCTGCTGGAACACAACAGCAGTGCAAAGTTCTTGACCTTGGTATAGCTCATGACAATGAAAAAGATATCGAGAAGATTCTGGATAGAGCTTTTTCTTCTGGAATTGATATTCTTCTGACTTCTGGAGGTGTTTCCATGGGAGACAGGGATTTTGTTAAGCCTATACTTGAAAAAAGTGGAAGGGTGCACTTCCAAAAGGTAAACGTTTGCTAAGCCTTTAATTGAAAAAAACCTGAAGAGTACACTTCCAAAGGTAAACGTTTGCAATCTTCTGAGCTTCCTGCCTGCCTCCACTACGTGCTATTTGAATTCATGTGTGACTATTATTATTTGCTTCAGAAAATTATGTAACAGTAGAAATGTAAATTAAATTATCCTTTTCTGCACTATCTTCCATTCAGGTTTGTATGAAGCCAGGAAAACCCCTTACATTTGCTGAGATACTTCCTGGATCTACTGAAAACAAGAAAGCCAATAAAATCCTTGCGTTTGGATTACCTGGGAACCCTGTGAGCTGTTTGGTCTGTTTCCATCTATTTGTGGTCCCTGCCATTCGACATCTTTCTGGATGGACCAATCCTCGCCTTCCAAGGTTGCAGAAAGTTTATGGGTTTCTCTTTCTTTCTGTCTCTATATCCCAATTTGTTCACCTTTACACTCTTAAGTTTTCACTTCTCATGTTTCATTCACTAGTTCATACTCCTATCAAGAAACATTGTTGTCTAATTTTCAAATATGTTTTGGTAGAGTTCATGCTTGTCTTAAGCAGTCAATAAAGACTGACCCAATTCGTCCAGAATTTCATCGCGCCTTTCTCAGGTGGGAGGTCAATGATAGATTAGAAAACTCAGGGTAAGAATTAAATCCATGATGCTTATCTTCTTCGTGTAGATTGGGGATCATTGATTACAGGTTTCGGGTAATTTGGTGCTATAAGTTTATGCCCTCTCAAGTATTGTTCTGCATTTATCACGCTTGATGACGAAAAAAAACATGACTATATTCTCTTTACTTATGACTTCTAGTTTTGTTGCTGAGAGTACTGGCCACCAGATGAGTAGTCGACTTTTAAGTATGAAGTCAGCAAATGCCTTATTGGAAATTCCTGCATCAGGCAACCTAATTCCTGCTGGAAGTTTTGTGGTAGCATGGATCATTTCCGACTTAAGTGATTTTGCTGGACATGGGATACTGCCATCAGCCCAGTCAAGTGACGCAGAACAGGGATGTATGCCTCAAGGCATAAATATTGACAAGTCACAATGTTCTGAATTTAGAGTGGCTATCCTCACAGTGAGTGACACTGTTGCATTGGGCACAGGACCTGATAGAAGGTATCTCTTACCATCGTCTCATACCTTTATGGTACCTTTGCCTTGCTAGGATTTGATCCTGTCTTGGATCTGTGCGGGCTATATTTCACTAATTGTGTACTATATTGTCTGATATTCATCCTCTTTCTTGTCTGACTCGTCTGCGTATAGCTTTCGCGATGCCTTTAATACCAAGCTTACTGTATTTATATCCAATTCTACATGTAATAAGTGCAAGAAGATGGGGGACTATTGAACTGAGGATGGGGATGAGGAATCTGATTGGGAGGTTAGAAATAAGGTGTGCAATTTTAGTAAAGGAGGTGCATCAGGATACACCTTTCTGGATCATCATTCCAGAAAGGTCACTTCAATGATGCTAGAACAAAAGTGCAAATGGATGTTACTTTATGTCAAAGTGGAACATGGAAGTACTGACTGACATGCGACATAAATCAGCAAATTTCTAGTTACATTAGTATGGTTTTTGGTATTAAGAAGATAAATTCTAGGTTGGCTGGTGAATGCAAGTTTCAAGTAAGTTTTGAATTGGATTAACTAATATTGATGTATTACTACTAGGAAATAGGAATCAATGTATTGAACCATTTACATGTATCAAAATTCTTATAAATGCTTTTATGCACTCGTTTTTTTAGTAGGTGATGATAGAACTAATCTGTGTTCTCTCTTTTCAATGGACTCATCACTAAAAGTTTCCTGTTCAGGAAATGTCTTCTACTTTCATATTAATTCATTTACCTGTTGGAATTATGACTCATTCAACTTCAACTTTGATAGAATCAAATGATTTTAAGAAATTATATGCAGTCGAATTATCTCTAACATGTCAATTTTCCTTAAATAGTCTATAGTATTCTGTTAATTAGAAAAAGGATTTTATCTCATATGTTGCTTCTCTGGTGCTCTGATATGATATATAATTCTGTAGTGGTCCACGAGCAGTTTCTGTAGTAAATTCATCATCAGAAATACTAGGAGGGGCAAGTGTGGTTGCAACAGCTGTTGTTCCAGACGAGGTGCTGGAAATCAAGGAATACTTAAAGAGGTGGAGTGATGTTGACAAAATGGATCTCATTCTTACCCTTGGTAAGTTAATAAATTCTGTAATTTATCCTCTTTGTTGAGGGATGCAGGGAAACCGTATACTCATTAAATTTCAAACTTTCATCATCTTTTATTCCCCAAATTAGATCAAGATCTTGTGCATGTTTGTGTAATCTTTAAAAATGTTTACTTAAGAGTTAGCTTACAGATAAGTGTCTGTTTGGAAAACTTGTTTATAAGCAACCCATTTTTTCAAATCACTTTTTAACCACACACATTTCCCAAATCACTTTTCAATCATATATTTTACCTTGAAAATTGGAAATTATTTGTTTATATATAATAAAAAATAGTTGCCAAACAGAGGCTAAATAAGTAGGTTTTGAAATATATTTCTTTTGTTGGTTAAAATTAAAAATAAGTTACTTATTTTGAAAGAAATTCTTACCTTACCATCAAAATTAGTTTTTTACTTAAGAGGAAAAAGTTGTTTGGACAGTTTATTACTAGTAAGAAAAAAGTAGCTTATCCAAACACACTTGGGAGCAAAAAGTTGCTCAAAAATAAATAATTCTATAACTTTCAAGAGTAATTCTTAAGTAACTTTCTAACTTTTGAGAAAAAGAAGCATATGCAAACATGTTTGGGAGCAAAATGTTACTTGAAACTTGTAAGTTTAAGTAATCTTAAGTTTAGCCAAACATACTCTTCACTGCTTGAGTTTAGGGTTAGGGGCACCTAGAATGTATGTATTTGAATTTTTTGTTCATCAGTAAAGAATCAAATCATTAGGTGGCACTGGCTTTACTCCAAGGGATGTCACACCAGAAGCTACAAAGGAGGTGATACATAAGGAAACACCTGGTCTTCTTCATGTTATGATGCGAGAGAGTTTGAAGGTATTAGAGTGGTTTCTGTAAATTGATTTATTCTGTTTTGTTAAACATTAAAATTTAAGATGCGTTTCTTGGTGATTGAATGCCTTTGTCACGGACTCATAATTTATTTTTTTATTTTATCGTGTGAAACCTAAAGCTTGAGACGTGCCATTGTGTTTTCTTTGCTTTGCAACTTTTTTTTTCTTTTGGGAGGGGGCTAGGCCTGTTTGAATGTCAAGAACTATAGATCTTGAGAGTTTTATTAGTGAAATAAGCATGGGTTTTGGCCCTGTAAAGAAATAGGATTTTTATGTTCGGGCCAGACTGTTGTCTCCGTTGGAAGTAAAGATTTTGTTGAGACAGAAACTTAATTAGATGAATTTATGAAAAATTGCAGTTATATGAGTTAACACTTAGCAGAAACACGATAATGAACACAGGGTAACTCTTGGAGACTCGAGCAGTAATCACGGAACTAACTTTCCAAGTTCTACTCTTTGTTTCTTGCATTGTAGGTCTATGTATACTTCTACTTCATAGTTCAACATTTTCGGTGTTGCCATGCAGAAAAAAGTTACATGATATCTCAACCTTGGCACCTTTTTTAAGTACTGATTAACCCATTACAGGTAACACAATTTGCAATGCTCTCCCGCTCTGCAGCTGGAATAAGAGGATCGACATTGGTAAGAAATAATTCGTAGATGCCCTTTTATTGTATTGTAATGAATATTGGAAAATTTGGAATAAATTTAAGTTTGAGGACAGAGATGACCCATTCATTACACATCCACATGCATAGCCAGACATGAAGGGGGTTAAATGCACTGGACACTAAACATTTTTTAATGGAATTTTACGTTGGTCTCTGGACTTAAAAACTTTGTTATAATTAGGTCAGTTCATCCTTATTTAGTTCTGCTAATGCAATAAGTGTTTTAGTAGTCTAGTTATTTGCCTACTAGATTGCAATGTCAACATTTCCATTAGTCAAATTAATGGACATAGACGGAATTTACTAAATTGTAATAAACATTCAAGTTCATCGACCCAGTTGAGTCAAAGTTTAAGTTTATAACTTGCAAGTTGCAACCAATGAAATTAAGTGACCACTTGAAAATTTGCTAGAAATTAGTGAGCACTAGTATTTTTTAACTTGACACAAAGGTGTACAATCTGTACATCTTTAACCTTACCCAATGTAGATTGATTTAATTGATTGTCAAAGGATTTTATGATTTCTTTTTTTCATTCTTGCATGTTTTGATGATATGGTATACATGTTCAGATAATTAACATGCCGGGTAATCCCAATGCTGTTGCTGAATGCATGGAGGCTTTGCTGCCTGCTCTTAAGCACGCGTTAAAGCAAATCCGGGGCGATAAGAGAGAAAAACATCCTCGTCATGTTCCTCATGCAATTGCTGCTCCGATCGATACCTGGGAACATAGTTACAAGTCGGCTTCTGGCGCTGGCCAAGAACATGGTTGTTCTTGTTCACATTGATGGCAGCTTGGTGTATCAGGGTCATGTAGTGTCAACGTGTATTTTACTGTGGATATTGGTATTCACCAAATTTTCCATAAAAGACTTGGTCCATATAATAGATAAATAAAATAATTGCTTTAATGATAAGTTAATAATAATTACTTTTAAAATAGAGGAGAGAATGAGGTTGAAATCCTAAACTTTTTACATGGTGTCACGTGTCACCATGATGGTGTCGTTATGGATGTATTACTAAACCAAAATTGTCATGGCGGATTACATAATGGGAAAAGCTTCTTGTACAGTAGAATTCTACAGATGAAAAAGTTTTACCAAACTACCCTTTAAATAAAATTTTATATAAATCCCTTATATTTTAATTATGTTATTTGATTTTTGTTCATTTTTAATAAGCACCCCAATCCACTAAATGATATCAGAGTCATATGGCAGATCTTAAGGAGAAATATAACATGACAAAAAATAAAAACAAATATATAGTATATACACCCGAATTTATAATTACAAGAAGATTGATATTACCCCCTAATTATAAAATAAAAATCTTAAGAGTTTTAAAAGATTTAGACGAAAACAAGATGAAATATTAGATTTACTAAATTATAACATAGCAGAAGAATTGTATAAAGAAGAAATAAATTGGATATATGAATTTCCATAGGGCAGACCCTATATTAAAAAAATATCTAGCTATAAAAACAAATGAAAAATTAGACATAATATGTAACCAAAGATTAAACTTATACGAAATGATTAATGAAGAAAGAAAAATAAAAGAGAAGAAATCCTAAGATTAAAATCTATAGAAAAGAAAAGAGAATACTTTAATACAATACTAAAACAAATACCTAAAATACAAGAAATTCTAAATAACAAAGAAAAAAATTTATTCAGGATTATATGATAAAACCAAAAATCAAAATACACTAAGAAAATATTGGAAAATTCAAAGACGAAAAGAAATGTTAGAATCAGATAAAAATTTTTGCGAATATATGATAACAACATGCAAAAATGATAAATACCAGTCAGAACTTATACTTGAAACATAAAATATTAAAGGAAGAATTTAATATGGATATAACTGGATATTTTGAAGACTAAAAAATATTAATAAAATCATTAATCAATGATATTAAAGAAGTTAAAAATGAACTAACAGAAACAAGAAATTGTATAAATATATTAAAACTTGAAATCAGAGAGTTAAAAGAAAATAATAAAAGTAAAGATAAGAAAATAGACAAAAAACTTATAGAAAAATGATTGGAAAGGATAGGAAAGAAACACATTGAACAAGAAAAAAAATAGTGATAGAAACAGGAAGCATGGATTATGAATTAAGAAAAAACATATTACCAAAAATATTAGAAAAAGAAATGGAATTACAAAAATCCATAGAAAAATCATAGGAAAATTAAAAATAGATAAAAACACTAAAGAAAACAAGATCAAAAGAAAGATGAATGCAGAGATAGAGTTACTAATAGAAAATTTTGACCAATTAAATATAGATAATTTAAACGAATATCAAATTTTAATGAATACTGAAGGATCACCGAATCCAGCCCCAATAGGAACTTCTGGAGCTAAACCAGAATTACCAGATCCAGATGAAAGTTATGCACCTTTATTTAGTAAACCACGAAAATAATATTATGATATAATTAAAGAAAGACAACCACCAAGAGGAAATAGATATAGTGATAGATTTATACCAAATGATGATTATAATAAACTCATAAATCATGGAGGAACAAAATTAGAATCAATGATATTATTCTTTTTATATAATAAAGATGATACATGAGAAAGTACTAAAAGAAGAATAGACTACCTAGTTGCATCTTTTGAAGGAGATGTTTATAACTGGTGGGAATGAATTAATAATGATACTAAAGCATTAATAAGAAGAAACGTTCAAACTGAAATAATAAAATTAGATAAAGAAGGCATAGAAAGATTAGTAGAATATATAGGAGATGAATTCCTAGGAGAAAATTGGATAAATAATGTTGAAAGAGAATCAATAAGAGAAAAAGATGATGCAAGAATCAAATTAATAAACCTAATAATTTGCGATATGTGCAAAATCAAAGAATACACTTGTGAATTTAAAAAAATACTACTATACCCAATTTTATAGTAATGAAAATCAGGAAGTATACCAAGACATGTACTATAATAAATTACCAGGCACATAGAAAATATATTTTAAGATAGAATTTGAAAAGTATTACAGAGATAATGATGAGATACCAAGAACGTTAGGATCAAGAATAAAATTAATATTTGAAAGATTAGCAAATATATGTCAACAAAGGCAATTATTGAAAAAATCAGGAAAGTTAACCAGAATATGTTGTGAAGATATGGAAAAACCTACACAATGTGGATGTCATACAAAAAGAAAAAATATAAAAAGAAAGTTTAAAAATAAAAAGTCCAAAAAATATAGAAATTTTAAGAAAAGATATATAAAACCTAAGGGGAGATATTATAAAAGAAAATACAATTCAAGTCAAAAACAAAGAAATAAGCCATATAAAACGGATAAAAGTAAATGCAAATATTAGAATTGTGGAGAAATAGGACATATAAGTCCATATTGTACCAAAAAAATGATTAGAATACTACAAAAAGATTACTTAGAAATAGAAAATGAACTAAGTGAAATATCTGATATTGATGAATATTACAATCAAGAAGTTTATATAAGTGAAACAGATTCAGAAAGTAATTGATCAGAATCAGGATAAAGAAATAAAAGAAATAGATGATAATAATATTGATAAACAAGAATATGAAGGAATAGAAGGTTATGGATTAAAAATAACATTTGATAATAATAAATATAAGAAAATACAAAAACTATCATTAGATTTAAAAATTGGCAGATGGGAAATTTTTGATAAGATATGGAGAAGAGAAAGAATAACAATAAATGAATACCATAAAATAGAAAAAGTAATAGACGTTAGAACAATCCAGGGAACACATAAATTTAATATATTAACAAAGAACACAGTTATGAAATTATTAACAAAAAATAATAAAAAATATAGTGAAAAAATTCAATATGTTTATTTGGCAGGAATACAAATAATGTTCAAATCTCTATTTAGAGAAGGGATATATTCACCATTAACAATAAGTTTACATAATGGAAGAATACAAAATTTAAGAGATAGTCATTTAGGAATGGTAGAAGGAAATCTCGCATATAGAAAGTTAGTATTTGCTTGTTATCCAAAATATTGTGTATCATTAACAAGTAAAAGCTTTAATGAAGTTTTAGGATTACATTTCAAATTACATAGAAATGATATAATGGAATCAGGAGATAAAATCATGACTATTGAATATAGAGCTTTATATACATTTACTAATTCAAACTATGGAAACATTTATTCTAAAAAATCATTTATAGAAGTCCATAAAGAATGTAAAGATTTTAGTAAAATCATAAGACCAGAAAAACAAATAACTTTAATGCCAGAAAACTATGAACTTAATATAACAAAAAATAAACCTGAAATTATAGAATTAATAGAGGAAGATTATCCTAATAATAAAATAACATTTGAAAATGAAAGAATAATTAGAAGATCACGAAGCCTTAGTCTACCCAATAGGAAATATTTAGGAGAAACTAGTAATACAAAATAAATAAAACTTCATAGAAATACTGGAAATATGAAAATAGAAGGGGAATATTTTAATGAAAAAAATAAAATAAAAGGACCAAATATATTAATAGATACAGGAGCTAGTGAATGTCACATAGCTGCAAATAAAGGGTTAATAGCCAATAAAACCAAACCATATGGATATATTAATTTTGATGGACAAGAACATACTAGTGAATTTGAAGTTAAAGTATTAATAAAAATTGGAGGAATTAGCCTTTAAGTACCATGTTATATAGATAACAGTATAGATATAAGACCTCATATATTATTAGGAATGAGTTTCCTAAATGGATTGGAAGATTATAGTATAAAAAGAGAAGGATTATATATAACTAAAGATGGAAAAATAATACTATGTAAAAAATGGGATGAATAATCAGATAAGTTTTCCATTAGCTGTTTACATACAAATTACTATTGTTGAAACAAATATAATAACTTGTGCATTAATTGATATAGGAAGTGATAAATCAATATTTAAAAGTTTCTTAATAAAATCATGGAATAATACAAATAAAATAAAAATAACTGGAATAACAGGAGAAACTACTCAAATAATACAGAGTACTGATAAAATTGATATAATACTTGAAAGTAAAAAAGTCATAATAAATAAAGTTTATAATTATAATAATCTAGAATGTAATATATTACTAGGAAATGACTTTATAGAACAATTCCAGTATTATAAACAAAATAATTATATGATAATGTTACAAACACCTTGTGCACATTTGCTAAAAATACCAAAAGAATTTAGACCATACAGAGTTTAGCCAGCCCAACGTGGTGATAAATGGGAAAAAACATCAATCATACAAAATAAAATAAAAAATAACAGAATTATATATAAAAAGGTTTTAAAAACGGATATAGAAATTAGTATGGAAAGAATTATTGAACAATTAGAAAAAATTTATGGAGAAAATCCATTATCATTTTGAAAGCCATATCATCCTAAAGCCAAAATAGAATTAATAGAAAATGTTATTATAAGAGTCAGACCTATGATATATACTTCACCAGATACACAAGAATTCAAAACCCAAATTAAAGAATTACTTGATCAAAAACTAATCAGATCTAGTAATGGACCTCATAGTAGTCCAGCCTTTATGGTTATGAAACATTCTGAACAGGTTAGAGGAAAAGTAAGAATGATAATAAATTATAAAGAATTAAATAAATATTCCAAATTTGATGGATATTTTTTACAAAACAAAGAAGTACTAATAAACCTTATAAAAGGAAAACAATATTACTCTAAATTTGATTGCAAATCGGGATTTTACCAAGTCAAGATGGAAGAAGATAGCATACAATATACAGCATTCAGCACGCTTCAAGGTAAGTACGAATGGATGGTTATGCCTTTTGGATTGAAATATGCACCACAAATATACCAAAGAAAAATGTATAACATATTTAGAGAGTTTAATGAATTTTTAATTGTTTATATTGATAATATATTAATATGTTCTAATGATAAAAAAGAACACAGAAATCATTTAATAAAATTTATAAATGAATGCAAAAAGGAAGGAATTGTTCTTTCAAAAAACAAAGTTATAATAGAAAGACAAGAAATTGATTTTCTTGGGTTATCAATAGATAAAAAAAGAAATAAAACTACAAACCCACATATCTAAAAAGATAATAGATTTTCCAGATAAATTGGAATCAAAGGAACAAATACAAAAATTCTTAGGATATTTAAATTATGCAGAAGGATCTATTGAAAACCTTTAAAAAAAGAGACATAAAATCCAAATTTTACTCAGAAAAACAAATACTAAATGATGGAGTGATGAACACACATAAATTGTTAAATCACTCAAAGAAGAATGCAAAAATTTACCAAAATTAAGATTACCAGGTAAAAAAGATAATATGATTGTAAATACTGATGCCTCTAGATAAATATTTGACAGCAATATTAAAAACAGATTTAAATGAAATATGCAGATATTCAAGTGGAACGTTCAACCAAGCAGAAATAAATTATACCACTTATGAAAAAGAATTACTAGCAATTATCAGAGTAATAAAAAAGTTTTCATTATTCTTACTATTTAAGAAATTCATTGTTGAAACTGATAACTCTCAAGTTGCAGGTTTAATTAAAAATAAATTGCCACCAGAACCTCAATACAGGAGACTTCACAGATGGCAAGCCTATTTGGCATTTTACAACTTTGATATAATTCATATTAAGGGTATTAATAACTATCTTGCAGATTTTTTAAGTAGGAATATTGAATTTGCAGATGGATAATATCAAGAAATCCTTGATAGACGCCAAGGAGCGAATCAAATTCTTATACGAAGAAGCTGAAGATATAAAGATGGGAATCGAACAACTTGGAGAAACTCTCCAAGGAAGTTTTAAACAACTGATGGAAATCTCAATTGTTCATTACAATTATACCAAAGAATTGAGCGACAATATAATTGAGATTGAATCTCAGTTTGAATCGTTATTTACCAAACAGGTTTTACCAACAATACAAACAGGTACAATACAACCAGGTACATCATATGAAAGCAGTGGTGGACCATTGATCAAAAGAGATGAAAGTCCAAAGAATGTTACTATAAATGAACCCAGTCCAAGAAAATTGACAATCAATACAAACGATGAACATACAAGAGTCATAAAAATCCGTACTGAGGAGGAAGATGATTTTCCTTTTTTACCAAGAGAAGACGAATATAAGCAAACTGCTAGAATCATTTATGAACTCCAAGAAAATGACTGTTATGACATTTCTTCAGGAGATCACGTTTACCCACGATTAATTGTTACCCAAGGAGGAGATCCAGTTATGACAAAGATGGCAGCTGATTATGAATTTTTGGATCTTATTTACCCGGCAAAGATTTAAAGGAAATTGATAAATTTGACAATCTATTAAAAGGTGAAATATCAAAATTTGCTCAAGGAAAACCTATTTACTTAAAATTTTACTCAATCAGCCCTGAAATTGATGGAAGGATGTACTATTCTGCTGAACACATTATTACAATCGGATATGTTGCAAGAAATTTTCAGATTGAAGTTGGAAAAAATACCAGACCAGTACTAAACATTACCAGATCATGGTTTAGATCCCGAAGAGTTTTGGGAATCAAGGTTCTTTACAATATTGCCAAAAATTTGTATGATAAAAAATTCAAATGCATATGCCAATATGAAGGATGGACCCTTGTTACAAATGGAGGACATGAAAAATCAACCATTCCGAAGGATTACATCAACAAATTTGATACTCATCAAATCCATGGAAGCTTTTTGACTTTACAAGAAGCGTGTATAGCCAGGAATTGCCCCACATGCCAACAAAAAAGATGATGCACAGCTGGAATCAACAAAGAGGATGCTGACAAAGAAGATAGAATGTAATCTACTTTTTACAACAAGCCAAGACAACACCATATGATTGCTTTAGAAAAGTAGATAGGATAGAAGGACGGGTGTCCTTTGTAATGTGATATAAAGTTTCAATTATTTATGTAACATATGCAATGATGTAAGAGAAAATTAATTGAGTTTCATGTAAATATTATAAATAGAGGCTTTAAGGCTAGGAGAAGGCAGAGTTGAAAGGAGTTAGTTGATTGAGCACCCAGTTTGTGAAAAAGCCAATAAACTTCTCTGTCTTTAAAATTCTCATACGAATCTGTGTACCAAATTTCTCAGATCAATAAAATTTTAAACGTTTCATAATTATGAGTTTCTAAATTTCTATCTTCTGAATCATATTTCCTAGAAGAAGATATATTATTAAGAAAACTCCCTACACTTTGTCCAGAAATATTTTCCATTAAGTTGTTATACAGTGAAGGCATGAAGTCAGGAAGGGCTAGTTACCCATGAATGCAAGACGCCGTTGAAGGGTGTGATAGCAGAAACTGCAAGAATGAAGGTCACTAACAAAAGAAGGAAGATACAAATGTACAAAGAAATGGAAAAGAGGTTAGTATTCTTATATCTGTCTTGTGGAATTAGGTGGAAGAAGAATTTTTGAAAAGATTATCATGGGAGAGCATAGGATTATTAAATTTAATTATCAAAACAGTCCATACAAAGATGAATATCATAGCATAATCAAACCTTTGTTCATGCATAAACAATTTACTAGACCTAACAATGAAATAAAAAAGTTATACCATGTTTAAATGCCATGTTTATTAGCTGTTTATCTTAAATTTAAAGAATTATTTGAAATATAAATTACTAAGTCAATTATTTACTTTTGGCTTGATAGTGATAATATTGAAATAAATAATGAATTGTATTTAGAATATGTATTTAGCAGTGACAATGATTATGATCCAGTAATAGATTATGATAGTGATGGAAGAGATGAATCATTTTTTACCAATTTTTGAAAAATTTAATATCATGAATAAAATAAATTATATTATGAAAAAACCCAGATCTAAAAGAGGAACATATAAAGTTGGATATAAAAATGAATAAAGTAGGATATCAAGAACAACTTTATGCATCACAAGAAATACTTAAAAGTTTTAAAAATAATATGATGGAAAACTTTGCTATAGGAACCATAAGATCTATAGTTGTACAAGATATACAAAACATAATTGATAAACTAGAAAAAAAGAGAAAATATAATATTTCAAATTATAACATACCACTTGAACCAAGTATAGATATTATAACTGATATTGATATTATCAATTCTCAAACATTAATTGAATTTGAAAAATTACTTGAAACTTTATAAAACCAAATTGGATAATTCTATTCAATGCCAGGATATACGATTAAAGAATTAAACAAACTTTTAGAAAAAGTATTAAGAAAAATGGATAAAATTGTATCTCACCTAAGAAATATAGATGAATCATCTGAAAAATATTACATACTCTTAGAAAATTATGATCAACTTATGATAGACTATTCTGATATTGTAGATCGAAAAATGAATTTATATAGAACAATTCAAAATAATAACAAAGATAGATGCTTGGATTAACTATTAAAAGAGAAATTGAAATTATTGAAATAAGAATGAATGAAATAATTTATTTTATTAAAAATGATAAAATAAATCGGGAGAATATTATGGAAACTCAAGAAAAAATAGATCTATTAAAAAACAAGCTACAAAATATAAAACAAAAAATTACAATATGAAATTAACTAATCTCATAAAACTTGATAAAATGATAAAATTGTCAACAACTATATACAATTTTGGTCTTATTAGACTATATGTACACCTATCTGTACGAATAGTATAATCCTTTCATAATCAAATGTGACTATCACATAACTTGAAGTTGAAGGGCGAAATTGTCAAGTCATTTAAAACCTTCTTCAATTTAATGTGACTATCACATAACTTGAAGTTGAAGGGCGAAATTGTCAAGTCATTTAAAATCTTCTTCAATTTAACCGAACGTTTTATATGATTTAAACGTCTATGTTTACAATTTTGATAAGTCTTTATTTGGTAAAAGTTTTTTATTTATAAACAAAAAATATGAAATTTCGAGGTGAAATATACAATTTAAAAATGAAAAAGTAATTTGAAAAAATATTTTGTTTATAAATTTATTTATAAAAAGTTTACCAAACAAAGGCCAAGTGAGAACCCAAATTCAAGTATTTAGCAATATTTAGAAAATCGGTCTTGACAGGGAATCGGTCAAAAAATCGTTCCGGTCCACTCCAAAAACCGACTAGAAAACTTGATTTTGTATCGGTTAAACTGGGAATCGGTCGGTTTTTAAACCCAATTTTCCTTTTTTTTTTTGGTCATGTTTTTTTTCTTTAATTGTTTTAAGCTATTTTTGTGTATAATTTTATTTTATAAATGAATAAATATTAGTTTATTTATAAAATAAATTGTTTTTTTAGAAATTTTTGTGTTTTTTTGAATAATTTTTTTATGTTTTAATTGAATTTGGTTTGACTTGTTCAGACCTTTTGACCCTTGACCTGTTGCATTTCTCTGTTTGAGTTAGTTTCCAATTTTCTAAACACTTTAAAATAGCCCCTATTTGATGTTGATTTTAAAGAGTTTTTTTGAAAAAATAATTTTTTAATAGTGATTTTTAAGAAAATGTGTGGTTAAAAAAGTATGAAATATTTTATGAATTATGTGAATATTAATTTATTGATAAATGTGTGGTTGAAAAGAAAAAAAAAAACGTGTTTCTTTCTATAATAGGAGCCAAACAAGGGCACATTGTGTTCGACAAAGTGATTTATAAACAAGAGAATAAAATTGCATATTTCTCGAGATAGCATGTCTAAAAAATCTGAATGAAATCTGCCAACTTCCCTTACAAGATACACGCCAATTTACTATTTTACCCATGCAATTTATAGTATCTTCCCTAACGTAATCATTACTGTTTATAAATCAATTTATAAATAACACCATTTTCCAAACCACTTACAAACCACTTTGTAAGTATCAAAATTCTCTCTCTCCACTTTTTAACTACATATCTTACTTTTTAAATAATAAAAAAATTGTTTATAAACTGCTACAGTGTTATCGAACAGTGCATAATCACTACAAATACAGTTCAGGGTATGATGGGAATTTTAGGCACAAACAGTGAAAGTCAATATTAAATAGCAACTTGCACACTTCTGAGCAGCACAGATAAAATGAATTATTCTAGTTTCAGAATCCCACTCACAATGTGGGTGACAATTCACTCACATTGGGGTGAGACCCTCAAAATTTGAATATTGAGGGTCCCACCCCAATGTGAGTGAATTGTCACCCACATTGTGAGTGAGATTGTGATTGTAGCAAGATTGCAGATAAAATTGATCTGACAAGGGTCATTTCGCGTATTGAAAGTGAAAAATCCCGTTTATAACACTAGCCGAAAAGACGCTTTGCTCCAATTGGTTTTTGTGTGCAGATTTTTTGCTTCTTTATGTGCTCTTTTCTTTATACTTTGTCATTTCTGATTCGGGAATTGGATGATTTCTTGTTCACACTGAAGATGGTTGGATCTGGAATGTCTTTTCGAGTGAGAAATAACAAGTTCTTTTTGATATCTTAATACCGTGTATTACAATGATTCTCTTTTTATCTGTTCAATAACAATTATCCATGTGAGAGTATTAAACCCGTGTTTCTAGTATCAAGCTATGCTGAGGTCTGCAAGCTCCATCAGAACATTTTTTAAATAACTGTATTGAAGAATCTCTCTTAAATATCTATCTTAAAAATTCAAGTGAGAAAACTCATTACACATGAGAGTGGGATTCAGAGGGGTCTTTATTTGGTGGATATGGGTAGGTATGGTATCAAGCTGTGCTGAGGTCTGCAAGCTCTATTAGAACATTTTTTAAATAACTGTATTAAAGAATCTCTCTTAAATATCCATCTTAAAAATTCAAGCTCATTACACATGAGAGTGGGATTCAGAGGGGTCTTTATTTGGTGGATATGGGTAGGTTTGGTATCAAGCTGTGCTGAGTGCAAGCTCCATCAGAACATTTTTTAAATAACTGTATTAAAGAATCTCTCTTAAATATCCATCTTAAAAATTCAAGCTCATTACACATGAGAGTGGGATTTAGAGGGGTCTTTATTTGGTGGATATGGGTAGGTTTGGTATCAAGCTGTGCTGAGGTCTGCAAGCTCCATCAGAACATTTTTTAAATAACTGTATTAAAGAATCTCTCTTAAATATCCATCTTAAAAATTCAAGCTCATTACACATGAGAGTAGGATTCAGAGGGGTCTTTATTTGGTGGATATGGGTAGGTTTGGTATCAAGTTGTGCTGAGGTCTGCAAGCTCCATCGGAACATTTTTTAAATAACTGTATTAAAGAATCTCTCTTAAATATCCATCTTAAAAATTCAAGTGAGATAACTCATTACACATGAGTGGGGGATTGAGAGGGGTCTTTATTTGGTGGATATGGGTAGGTTTTAAGACAATGATCACAATATTATGTTTAATCCTTGTTGTCTAGGTTCTTTTTAAATGGTAAGAGTGACAAATGGGGATAACTTGTGCATTGCGGGATGTTTTGTCTCATTTCTCTAAAGACACTTCTAACTTGTCTTGGTCCAATAGCTATAGGAAAATATAGAATACTTTGTAAAGCATTAATGATCCTATTCTTTTTTCCTAAATGAATGACGTGTTGAGAAAAATCAGGAAGTGTCGTTATCCACGATTATATGTTGGTGCTATCACCTTCTTTTACTCAGCTGCATGATCAATATTTGTACATGGTGTGTGGTATAATGTTTGATAAATGAAGATTGCTATTATCACCTTCTAATGTTGGTTACCTTAAGGCTAAAATAGTAGGGAAATATATGATTTATGTTGTTAAATTCCAACTTTAACGAATGAGTTGGTTATGGATTTTCTCTCAAAATTTACTCATATTTAATTTGGATTTAATTTGAAGTCATCCCTACGGTCGAATCCCATCGCGGTAAAGCGGAATACTAGTTTATAAATTTGACAAATTAAAAAAAAATATATATATATATATATATATATATATATATATATATATATATTCATTTCACAAATACTTGTAGGAAATTTTTGGTGCCAAACGTGCACCTTATAGACCACCGGAGGAATACAAATCTATAAACCGAAGAAAAGGGAAATGGCCATATCATTCACAGTTCAGTGCCTTCCCACCTGAATCATTTTTTTGTTCAAAGCATAAGGTCAGAATTAATTTATTATTTGTTTTCTCAATGAATTGTCGTTTTCTAAATCACAAATCTATATATTCTTCATTTGACGTTTCTATCACTTTGTTGATAGTTCAGCGTTTTTGCCTCATTTGAATCTGCACATATAGCAAAAACGTAATTACCTTTTCCTGAATTCGCCGGTCATTTCATAATGGGGTATTGTGTTTTTTGAGGGTTTGTGCTTATTTTTTTAGTTGAAGGAAAAATAGGGCTTTGAAGTAGGAGTTTATTGGTGTTGAAAAGATTGAAATTTTAATTGAAAATAGGTTTTCATTTGAATTATAATTCAATTCTGAAAGGCATAAAAGCTAGGGTTTGGGTTGCTTTTAAAATAACAATATTCTTTAATAATTTGCACTGGAACATGAAAAAGGAAAGTTTGTTCCTGGAAAATGTTTTACAACAAATGAGTAGAGTTTTAAACTGTATTTTCTTCTTGGGGAAAACTTGAATGCAGGGAAAGCGATAACTGAACATGTTGAGTTGAAATAATCTCATAGCATATTTTTTTGATAGTCCATTTGATGCATTTAACTTGTTTATAAGTAATTTTTCCAGCTTTGATTCAATAAAACATTCAGTAATTCTAGGTAGATATTTTATGGGACATTTTGACGTGGCATGATTTTATTGATTGATGAAAAAGTGCAGATGTGATTATTATCCAATGAATTTGCGCTACATCAGAATGTCTCATTAAATGTGTGCCTAGAATCATCTATTTAAAAATATACTTGAGCTTAGCATAACATGCTCAAATCACTACAAGAATTTTTTTAATCTTGCCACTTGATGAAAATAACAAAGCTGAGTTGTTCTCTTTGAACTGCCATGTCCAATTCTCAAGAGTCAAGTTGATTTTTGATCATGTTTTGACACATCTCTTTTGTTTTATTCCCTAAATTTAGGCTATTTGCAATTGAATTTGGACTTTTTTGTAGTTTAATGCAAGAAAATGGTTGTTTGACTTTACATTACACACGATATCTCTCCTTTCTTCAAAATTTCGTGAATTTTGCAAAGATAAATTTTTGGAGCATTTCAGGAAGCTTTGCTGTTAAGAAGAATCAGGAGGTCAATATGGCTGATGAGAGAGATCTAATTGACATCTTGGAAGAAAATAATCCTATTGATATCATCAAATACATCAATTATGTCCATTCACCACAATGCGGTGCTATAGCAACTTTTTCCGGCACAACTCGGGACACCTTTGAATGCAAAACAGTCTTAGAGCTAAGATATGAAGCATACGTACCAATGGCAGTACGCTGCATCAAATCAATTTGTTCTTCTGCAAGATCATCATGGGATCTCAATTCAATTGCAGTGGCTCACCGTTTAGGCCCTGTTCCCGTTGGGGACACGAGTGTGTTCATTGCAGTATCTTCAGTTCACCGAGCAGATGGATTGGATGCTTGTAAATTTATTATAGACGAGGTGAAGGCTTCAGTGCCGATATGGAAGAAGGAAGTCTATACCAACGGAGAGGTTTGGAAGGAGAACTCGGAATTCCTGGAGAGGAGGGAAGAACTTGGTGTTCAGGGTCGAACCCGAGGATGTTGTGTGAGGAAAGTTGAAGTAGAGGAGGCATCGAATGCCAAAAGTTGTTGCAGGGTAAAGATGAAGGAAAGCAATGATGATTCTTGTAGCAACACACCCTGAGGCTCCTCCAAAACACACACATCTCATCATCCTGCAAGATTTCTCTCAATTTGGCTGTCTTTTGCATTGACTGCTGAGCAGTTTTAGTTAACTTTGTGCTTCAAGAAAGTTTTCCTATGTTCGGATTTAACGTGTCTAATTTATTGATAATGCGGATAACATATGAAATAAAATAAAGCAAAGAACGAAACAACCTCAAGAAATTGTTGAGCTTCGCAATTGCCTACATCTGGGGTTCAAGACCAAGTCCGTTCCACTAGTCAAACCTTTCAATGAGAGTCAAAGAATAAAAGAAAATCAAACAACACAGTCTGTGCACGTTCCTTCTGAAGGAATTCAAACCAACAGCCTTATTCTCACCAAAATACCACACCAAACAACTATACAATAATGCCTACACAACGGCCTAATTTATGCTACAAATATTACACAAAATCCGGTGCAAAACACACAGAAAATGAGGGGGAGAAGAAGAGGGCAGAATCGCAGGAGAGAAGGGAAGCATTCTCTCCTACTTTTGCAATTTGTTAGAAATTGTCAATTGATATTATTATGACAGTAGACTTGAAAGAAATATGAAACCAGATCTCATGAACTTATTAGAGAGATATCACATTAACCACACTGTAACTGAATGAAAAAAATGTTGTTTGAGCAGTAAATTTTACATCCCTGATTTTACTGGTAGTAAATCAAAACTACTCAAAGAACAATTCCTACAAACTGAGAGAACATAAATGTCCTACAAACTGAGAGAACATAAATGAACTAAGTCATAGAGAGATCATGACAGTAAAATGATCTCAAAAAAAATAATCTCCAAGATTCATGGTTCCTGCTCAAGCTGGAAGAAGTAGATTTCTTGCTGGTGGAATAAGAGCAACAGCAGCCCTATCAGGATTCGAATATTTTCTCAGAACTGCCTTGAGCTTATTTTCTGCTGCTCCAGAGTGGAATTGTACCAAGAGTTTTGCACAATCCCTGCACAAAAAGACACGCGAAGTTAGTATTGACCAGTCGAGCATATTAGAAATACAGTGGTAAGATTAAAGACATACATCAGCTGATCTTCATTGTAGCCTGTATGGTGGTTAAGAGTTTCATTCCAAAGGGGAGCCTTGTTTAGAGTGTATCGGGCTGCATAGACTGCAGCTGCAGCAAGCTTTGAGGGGCAATACTGGATGATGGTTGAGTAGTTCATCAAACCAAGTTCAGCAAAGAAAAATGCCATGCTTTCCATCTGTGCATCAAAATAGAGTTCAATCAACAAGAAATAATCACATACAGAATTCTTTGTAACACTGGTATGGTCTGGATTGATTGCTCAGTACAGATTACCTCCTGATCAGACGGGGCAGATGCTTTGGCATATCGAACCAGAAAGACATATGGAGTTGGAACTGTCAAATACCACTCCAATTTCCCCAGAATTGCTTTCTCCATGAGAAGAACTTGCTCTCGGATATAAGCATTGTCTGATATAGCTATGAAATCACTTACCTAAAAATTAAAAAATATAAATTAACATGACGACTAAAATTGACAATTTAAGCCTGAACTTTAAGTGGGATATTTATCTACCTCAGGTGCCCATATCTCTTCATACTTACAAGCAATCAGCATTGAGCTGATGCCTACCAACTGAAGTTCCCTTCTTGGAACAGTCCTCATTGAAAGAAAACGGTCTATTATATTAATTGAGAGGTACAGACTTTCAGGCATCAGATCAAATTTCTTGTGTACTTCAACCAACCAGTCTACAAGGATCTCTCTCATTTTAGAATTGATTTCTGGCTGGGAATCCATGTAATCACAAACTCGGGCATCGTCCTGATAACAGTAGAATCCCACATACAAACTTAAGTTTTGCCCCCACGAGAAAACAAAGAGAAAAATAAAAGGGTAGAACATTAGCACACCTCTGCAAGCTTGTAGAACTTGTAGATATCCTCAACATACTCCACGGCTGCCAATTCATTATCCACATCTGCTGCATCAATGTTAACTGCTGGATCCTTTGGTTTCTTGGTAATTCCACAAGCAGCCTTACAAAAATGATAAGTTGTTTAACAGAACTGTGCAATGTGGCTTCTGTAAAACAACAACAAACTAACCAACCCCTTTCCCTATTATAAATTTGGGGTGAACTACATAAAAAATTTCCAAATAATTTCAAGAAAATAAGATGAGATGGGATTGAAATAAAAACCTTGCTTCGAGCAGTGAGGATCCCAGTCAGAGTCTTTCCTGTCTTCTTTGATGATTTTCTTGCACTCCTCTGGCTTTTCTCTTCTTCATCAGGACTAATGACAATTACAGCTTCCTTCTTCAGCTTGACAAATTCTTTCTTCTGAGGCACGGCTTTTGGAGCACCCTCTTTTCCCACGACACCACTGACAATATCTCCTAGTGGTTTCTGCTAATTAACAACAGAACCGAATACTACTTAATCTGTATACAGGTAAATAATATAAAAGTTTCTTGAACTGTGGAAAATTCAAGAATTTACCTTGCTGTTCTTCTCAGCTGCTGCTTGTGCATTTGCCAATAATTGAGCACAGAAACTCCTGAAAGCAAATACTTCATCAGTTCAGTTAAGTCCTACATGGACAAAGTCAAAAAATCAATGTCTACTTTGTATATGAGAGAGAGAGAGAGAGAGAGAGAGAGAGTAGGGATACCTTGTTATGGGGCGAGAGATCTGAGTTTGGGGCTTCCCCTCAACAGCTGGAACAGGCACAAGGTTTCCTATATCTCCGAGAGCTCGTCGATTTCTTCCTTCTACCCGCACATTTTTCTGCTTTCCTCCAACTGTTGAATCAAAAGGGGAAAAAATCATATAGGATTGTTAGCTCAAATCCAAAACCAAATAATTTCAAGAATTAAAAAAAAAATACATAATGCTTGACTTCAATAAGGAAAAACAAAAAGAAAACCAAACATTTGTCAGTTCTCAGATCAAATACAACACCCCCCCACCCCCACCCCCACCCCCATAAATATCCCCTTCAAGATGTAGAATCAACGTAAAGAGAGAAAACCAGTAAATCCCAGAATTGATCAATAATCCCTTTAAAACCCAGTCAAAGTCACCATAAAAGAGCCTCAATCATCATTAAAAAAAATTAATTAGAAATAGCAGAAACTGAAACTATGATCGGTATTATATAATTGGAATATTTTCACTTACTGTTGTTGCCTCTGGGTTGTTCTTGAACAACAGCTTTTGAAGCCATTTCTAAATCTTCTTCTTTATCTTCTTGGTCGTTGTTCTGACTGCCGAAAACCCCTCCAAGACTTGCCCAAAACGATGATATAAACACCAGGAGACGACCGTTGCGCGCCTGTCCTTCTAGGTCTACGGTCGCCACAATTCAAATCTTAATCTTCTTTCTCAAAATTTCTTTCTTCCTCTGAAATTAATTCTTTCTTTCTAATTTTTTTCTCTAATTTTGCTGTTGAATGGCAATGCAGAAGAAAAGGGATTTTGGAGACTAATCGGGGTATATATGGATGAAGCGTAGAGACGCTTCTCATCAACGGTCATGTTCTTCAATTCAAATAAGAGCCCTTAATCAAAGATCGAACGGTTCAGATCACGGATTCGTAGCGTTCCAATTTTCTTACTAGCCGTTAGAGAGGGGAGGATACGATACAAGGGAACCTTGAATGCTACCATTTAATTAGAGGTGGCAAGACGGACGGGCCGATCAGATTCGTAAAAATCGGCCAGAATCGATTCGGGACTGCTGGTCGATCCGTGACCCGTGTGGGCGATTCATGGGTCAAGAAGTTATAAACCGCGAGTTTTGCAGGTTAAACCTTCGCGGACCGTGGTTAACCCGCTGGCCCGTAAAAAAAAAAATCGTTTTTATTAAATATGGTAACATTGAAAATCTCTCTTCTTTTACAAACTCTAATACAACTTTTAAAGTAAAATTTTATTTTTTTTTCTCCCTAATAACTAAAAAACATAATGTTCTTTGATAATAGTAATTAAAAATACATTTAGCATTTAATTGTTATTTGTTTATGTTTTATTTAAATTTGCAAATTTAAAAGTAATTCATATGACATAAAATATAATTTTAAATTCTATGTAAATATTTTATGGTATAAATATGAATTTATCATTTTAAACATTTTGTATTTAGAAATTTGACAAAAAAATTGTTATAAATATGAAAAAATCTATAATTTTATTGATACGGATCAAATCAGAATGCACTGCGACCCGCATGGACCAGCCGGTGAGCCTAGGTTGTAATTCAAAATTTGTGGGCTGACCCGTAAACTGCAGCGGGCGGGCTTTTTTGTTTGCGGGTCGACCCAGCCCGGACCACCCGGATTGACACATTTACGTTTAATAAATAACTTTTCTTCTTTTTATTGTGGAAAAATAAAAGTTTATACATATTTTTTCTTTGACTTTATAATTATTTTGTCCAACACATTCCTGACTCTAAAATTTATTATCAAAAATCGAAAAGTGATTAACGATATAGAAATAACTCAGTCTTACTTTAAGGGGATTATGGTTTCTACTTTCTAGGATACAAAATTACGTAAAAAATAAAATAAATTTGAACTATCAAATAGGGGTGGACCCAACTTTGTTAAAAGAAAATATAATAATAATAATAGGAGTAATTAATTGGCCTTGTTCGATAAGACTCTCCTAAAGACACGCCTATTATATAGTAATTAAAAGAACAAGTATCCACAAAGAATCATCTAATACCAAATTCAATCATAAACATATTTATATAATAATTATATAATAAACCAACATTTTTTTCTCCCAGGGCTGGAAATAAAAATAAAATAAAATGATTTTGGCTGAAAATTAAAAAGTGTAGCTGGAAGAAATCTAGTGGGGGTAATTGCACCATTTCACTCTAATTTGGTTATCTAAACACGTGCAACGCTTCTTTTATTTCTTTTAAAGGCAATTTTGAAAATTCACTCCCACAAATTTCTTTTTTCAATCTTCATCTTTATCGCATGGTCGATTTTTGGAGGCGGAGGAGAATGAGAAAAAGAGAACGTTGTGTCTGAGGATGACGTAGTGGTCGATTTGTGGAGGCGGTGGTGTGTGGGTCTTTGATTCGGTTCCCAATATATTGATTCTTGATCTGGGTCATTGGGAGAAGTCGACAAATGCTGTAATTTCTTGGTAGTTTCTCCCTTGTGGCCTTGTTGTCATCCATTTTTTCTCTAAAGGTAAATAGAGACCCAACAAAAACCTTCTAGAAAATCCACAAACTATAAAAGATGAAAGAACAAGATGCATCTTCATTACTGTGGAACAGAATGGTCATAAACAATAAGTTGCATAGAGAAATGATCTAGCAAAGAAGACTGGGTTCCAGCTAATTTGAATTGTGGAGATCAATATCATTTGGGGTATCACCTAGCTTGTTAACTAGAGCTTGGTATGAAGAAACACGCACTCTTTGCATCTTTGTTCTCTGTACTAAATCTAAATTTAAGTAGGGAAAATTACATGCACACTTATATATTTCAAAGATTCTAAAATCTTTTGTGGCACATTTTGTTTTTCTAAATTAGTTTCACACTTGTGCGATGCACGAACATATTTCATTAACAAAGTATAATGTATTGTACTCTGGCGAAGGCCGCCGGCAACGTCACTGCTCACTACAAGTAAGCCTCGGCCTCCCTGTTAGCAATGTCCCCTCCACCAACCCCCTTTCCCCCATCATTGCCCAGAAAAAAATTAAATTTTAAAAAATAATTAATTACTACAATTCATCGACGGGTACCGGTGAGTAAGAGGCATGGATGAAGCTGGAACCAATGGCATCATAGACCTAGTAATGCCCATCATGCTTTACAATCCATCAAAAATTCCTGTACCCACGAGTCTTCCATCATTGCTGATTTTCCCACTTCCAACTCTGTGCAAAGCTTCCTGCCTGGTTGCTTCTTTCTATTTTTTACTCCATTAAATTATTGCTTTCATTTGTCATAACTCATTTAGTTGGCATCGAATACTTCCCTGGTGATATTTTATGTGTTGGTGTGAATAGAAATTTATTTATCATTTTTACAGCAAATTAAAATATGCATTTTGTATGTATAACATTTTTTTTTCTCACCATAAATTCATCTTTGCTTCTAACTGAAATTTATCAGTATTCCTAAGATTTACAGGGTTTCCAATCATCATATGCTGCTCAATAAACTGCATCAAAATGCGTCTCGTGTATCTATTCAGAATCCAAATATTATAAATTTCCTTACTCAACATTTGAAATTGAAACAAACATTATTCATAAGCTTCGGTTATAATAGGCCAAAATTCTAATGAGAAGTCGAGATCACCATACAAAACCTCTTCAAATATTTTTTTTTTTTTTTTTTTTTTTGAATCAGTACCAAATAAATAAATCAAATATATAACTCCAATTATACACATTTCGGTTTCTAAGGGGGGTGGCTCAGAAACTGTCCATAGTAAAAAGTAAGCTCCCACTAAGAGAATCATCCCATTTTCTATATTCAATTGAATCAATTCCCATCAATTATGGCAACTGTCAAGAAAATAAAATTAAAAAATATATATATATGGGTGGGTATATTAAGTATTAACGTCACAAAAGTTGTTTTCTACACCATATTTTTAAAAATGTTTCTTATTTACAAAAATAGACATTAATAAAATGACATCAATAACCTTTTCAATTTCAAGAACCATGAGCACCACCAAAATGAATTCAGAGATGTGTAGTCTTTGATGGGCAAAATTCTCAAGTTCTGTGTTCGGAAGAGTGGAAGTCGTAAAAAATTAAATTGATAAACAACTTCGATTTTTTTTTTTTTCTATAATTTCATGGCTAGAAAAAAATCATAAAATTCTGTTGAGAAATTCTATCTCCTTGATTTTGAGTTAATCGACGGCCTGCGGTGACGAGTTCAATGATGAGGGTTTCAATATGGAAAACTGAAATTTATTCTCTCTCCATGATTTTGAGTTTTTGAAGCCAATTAGTGAAATTAAAGCTTGGGTTGTCATGGAAAATCTTGATGCTAATGCCGAGAGAGGGGGAAGGCTCGCCGGAGAAGCCTGGTGTAAATTTTGTGGTGTTCGGTAGGTGAGTTTGGTAGAGACTAGAAAATTTTTTGGATTGGTGGTGGTGGTGTTTATATATGTGGAAATTACACAAAATCTTACTTTTTAAGATTCAAATTCATAAATAAGACCAAATTTGTAAATTTTCAAATATCAGGTTGTATTGAAATTTTAATAATTAAATAATACAACAAATTAAATTAATTACACCCTGAATTTAATCTCCCATTCTCGCTCTCTCCCTCACTGTAATCTCTCATATCAATTTGCAACCTTTCCCTTCCCTCACCGGCGATGACCATGGCTGTGAAGTCGACCATCTAAGCGCTGACAGGGTGCAACCGCAACAAGCCCATTACGCAGGTCCCTTTGATATGTCTTTGCTTTTGCCCTCTCCATTCGCGCGATGACACAGATCTCAAGCACGCAACAGGGTCTATTAGCGGTGGCAGCGGCCGCGACGGCGCTTGAATGCGCTTGCTTCTGCACTGCAAAGAGATCGGATCGGACATTAGTGTGAGCTGTTACTTCGATCTAGCAGCGGTGAGATCGTCGCTCATTCTTCCATGTGGCGGCGCAGCGGCAATCTAGGTCGTCCTTTGATCTTGTGAGTATATTTTGATGATTTTATTAATGTTGACGATGGCGGTGAGGGGTGGTTTCGGATTGGCGATAGTGGTGGTGGATATGGCGATTCTAGTTTTCGTGGTAGTGGTCGGATGTGGAGGTGGTGGTAGATATAGTGGTGGTGGTTTGACGGTGTCGCATGTGGGGAGTGGTGAAGTTGTGGATATGAAGCCTACTGTGGGTGGTGGTGGAAGCGGTGGTGTTTGATGGTCATTGATGAAAGTGGTGCATATAGATGTGATGGTGGTGCGGCCTAGGAATTGTGCTGCTTAATCCGGTGGTGGTGGTGGTTCTTTGATCTAGTGGGGGAGTGGAGGTTGATTGATGGCGGAGGCCGCGAAGGATACGGCGGTGTGGCACCGTGGTGGCAGCGGCGGTGTGGCACCGTGGTTGAGACACAGTTTTTATGGTGCTGGTGATGTGACCTAAGAAAATTTGAACCCTAAAATTTCTATAACTTGAAATTTTGATTGAACAAAATATGTGAACTAATATTGATGGGATGTGACTTAGAAATCAAGTAAATATGACCTAATAATTTGATAATTGTGACTTTAAAAAATCGTGATTTAATAATTTGATAATTTGTAACCTCAAAATATGGTGGCTATTGACATTTTGTGACCTTGAAAAATCAGTTCGTGATTTAGAAAAATTGTTATTGTGACCTAAAAATAAATTCAATTTGTGACCTAATATTTTGATAATTTGCGACCTTGAAATCATTTCTGACCTTAAAAAAAAATGTTTTGTGACTTGAAATATATAGTATTGTAACCTTAATATATATATAATTAATAAAATATTTTAATTATTTAATTAAATTGATTGATTCTAATTATAACATGATTTTCGAAATTTTACATGTTTCACCTTAAATTTGAAATTGACATTTATAATCACCTTATTTATTTATTTTTCCCTCTCATCAGTTATCTTTTCATTTTTAATTTTTTAAAATTTTTTGTGTAACTGAAATGTATTATCTTCTTTTTCAAATGAAAAACTAAATCTGTTACTTAAATTTAGGATGACCGACTTCTTTTATTTTCATTAGGAAAAAAAAAACTAATTTATTTTGCTTAGATTTAAGATGATTTTTTTTTACAATTTCTTCGTTTCATGATGTCATATTCACAACAAAAATATTTGATATGTCAATATGCAAAAGCAGGTTTCATTAGACGGTATCAGTGCAACATTTCCCTTGAAAAAAATAATAAAAAATAAATAAAATGGAAACACATTACACACGGTAACATCACATTTGTGACCGTTTTCATGCATTTTTCCTATTTATTAATTACTTTATAATTTATGCATTTTTCTTTTTCTCTATTTTCAATTTTTTCTTTCACATGAAAAAATTGTACACGTAACATTTTGTTCATATACAATTTTAATTCCACCTATAAGAAATTAAATGTAACTGGTTCCAAGCCCAAATTAAATGAGAAGAGTTTAAATTTTAAAATCTTAATTGAGAACATTCAAATTTTTTTTACTTTAAGTAAAAAAAAAAAAATAAATGTCACGGACTTTAGCCTCCCGTGGGCCAACTCGTGGGCCACAGGGTCACGAGCCGGACCAAATCACTCATGTGAGAAACTAGAAATGTAAATTGAAATCGCCAAACCGCTAAACCGAATTGAAATCGCAATTTTGAAACCGTTGGTTTGGGTCCACGCGGACCCGTCAACATTTTGATTTTGACTCAAACTGGACCACTTTCAAATAGTTTGGTTTATGTTTCACTTTCCAAAACCCGTTTCAAACCATCAACCTGCAAAACTCATTTTTGTCATTTTGATTTTTGTATGATGTATGATTTGTCATTTTGTTTGGAAAATCTTAGTACTGCCGTCGTGTTATATTGTTGTGGACAATGGACATTTAAAACCTTTTGATCCTGCCTTCATTTTGAATGAAGGCGTATGAATGTGATTTAAATTAAACGTATTTTATTCTTTTCACTATTTTCTAGATTTAGGAGAAATACTAAATCCAATTCCAGATTTGACACAACTAATTCAAAACCAGTTTGTTTTTGATAGTAATCCTCTTGATGTTTGGTTCATAATTAATGTGTAACTTATCTATGAGCTTCATCACAAAATGTTACTATGTTAACTTATGCTGGTGTAAAGCCTCTTCACAAGATTTTATATGATTCCCGTGACCAATTGTGGTTTGAAACTTTTTTTGATTAATTTCGTTTGATTTCGTTTGCAAACCCGTGGTTTGAACTACACCAAACCTCCAAAAATAGTTTGGTTTAATTTAGTTTAGGATTATTAGAAAATTGAATGGTTTGGTGTTAGTTGGAAAAACGTCAAATCGTTTTAAATGGTTTGATTTGAAAATTTATCAAAAAATCGCACAAACTAAAACACACCCCTATGGAAAACGAGTCAGCCCTACTCTGCTCATTTCCCAATAAGCCGCTTGGGTTCGGCTCGTGAGCCAAACAAAACCTAAGGTCGATAGGTCGAGCCGACTCATCCCTATACTACCCTATTTCCCTCTCCCAGTCCCAGACCCTATAGATTTTTACCCATTATTTCACCTCACCTTCTCATCTCCTCCATTGACGGCAGGGGTGACATCCCTCCCCCTTTCCTCCACCGAACACTCTGCTCTGGCGATCCCTTTCCCTCTTCCTCTCTAACAGTGACATTCACATTCATTTTAGAAGCTCTTGATGAGGCCCCTGCCACTTTTGTCCATTGGCATCTTCTTCCCCACATCTACCTCATCTCCCTTTTACCCATCAGCTAGCTGTATGGTGTTCAACGGCAAAAGCCGCGACACATTTTAACGACTTCTATGGTGTCACGCCACTTCGCCCAATAGCATCACATGTGTGCAGGGACGGAGCTAGAGATTCGAGTGAGTGTGGGCCAAAATTTTCAAATGGTGTGAGGGGGGAGACGGAGGTCCCCTCCCGGGGGTTCGGGGGCGGAGCTCCCGGGGGTTCGGGGGCGGAGCCCCCGAATTTTTTTTGAACCAAAATGATTGAAATGACGAAGCAAATATGATAATACATCATCAATAATCAATTCTAAACTCTATTTGAGTCAATCTCATTGTTCTCAACTCTATTTGAACTCTCATCAACAACATTTTCTTGACGATGTCTTTTTATTAAATATCTCTCCATAATCTATTAATTTGAAATATCAAATATGACAATACATCATCAATAATCAATTCTAAATTGTTCGCAGTTGCAAATTTTCCAATTTTAATCCATTTTCTTTAAAGAAACAGGGAGATCAATTTATTTTTTTTGGGCCTAACCGCCCCCAACATGCCCAAACCGAAAACTGGACTCAAATTTTTTATGATCTCAGTGGGGGCCATGGCACCCACTAGGCCTCAAATAGATCCGTCCCTGCATGTGTGGAAGGCGACAGGGTAGCGATGGATTGATACCATGTCTAGGAACCAATATTGAAGGAAGAGATGGGTTCACGAACTGTGGACAGCTGCTTGGTAATGGAGACGATGATGTGGACGATGATGAGAAAAATGGGACGGTGATGATGAAGATCATAGAGGTTTTGAGTAATGTCTTTCCTCTTGATGGTTGAGTTCCAGAAATTCTTGACTTCAACTCTTGGCTATTTGAGCCCACCTGCAAACAATAAATATTTGGTAGGATTTGGCAATTTGCAAGCACGATGAACATTGGTAATTTTGATGAAGATGAATCAAGACTTCAAAAGATTCCGAGAGAGGGAGAAAGCTGGGTATGTGCACGTGAGTAAATTGGGTTTGGAACCGTTTTTGCGACCGGAATTTAGGAAATAAGATCTTGATTTAAGTAACATGGGCATAGGTGATAGGACTAACTCCTCTTTTCTTTAAGTGACAGGCCTTTCTATCTTTTTTTTATTTTTTAGTTAAACTTTACTCGAAAAGTATAAGCATCCCATTTTTTTTTTTATTAGAGTATTATTATTCGACAATAGTAGTTGGATCGTACAGTTTCACAAAAGTTTTACACGTTTACTGAGTCATTCATTGTCCTTTGCATCCAACCAAGATTTCAATGGCATGCATGTAGTAAGGCACAAAAGTTATAATCTTTGATACTAAAGATGGAAAAGAAAATATTTTTGACTTTAGTGACAAAAAATCTTTATAGCAAAAGGGTAAGAATTTTTTTTTTTTTTTTTTTTTTGAAAAATAGGCATATATGTGCTTAACCAAATGTTACAATCAAACAAAAAAAGTTGAAAAATATTTTTTTTATGTGACATTTTCTCTGAAAATGTTTGCAATCAAACAAAGCCTCAATGTTAAACTTTACGTATGAATATAGTATTATTATTCGATAATAGTTGGTTCGTATAGTACATTCAAATAATTTAGTTTCTGTTCGGTAATTGTACAAAATTGGTTTATAATCTACACAATTTTTTTCAAATCAATTTCTAATCACACATATTTTATCTCTCCAATTTTTAACTACGCATCTTACATCGAAAACACATAAAAACCAATTTATAACCACTTGCACACACAATAGTTACACACATTTACTGAGTCATTATCCTTTGCATCCAAGCAAGATTTCAATGGCATGTAGTAAGGCCCAAAAGTTGTAAACATTAAAAAATAAAAAATATTACGCAAGTACTTGGTTGTGGTGAAAGGTAGTTGAAAAATAAGTAATATTAATACTATTTGTAACATTACACAATTTCATTCTCCATTTTTAAAAAAATACTGAATTTCTGGAGAGAAAAAGTATTTTTTTTTATTAATTTGATTAATAATAGAAATCTTATATTTAGAGATGTTGGAGAAACATGGTAACTAATAATTAATTTAATTTATTGTGGAACCTTAATTTAATTTTAGGGATGTGGTTTACGGTTAAAATAGATTAAGAAAGTTACAATTAATTAATCAAATAAAAATATAACTACTGCAGTGAATCAAAATCAAATGTATTGTGCAAGAGTTCCTTCGCGGATGCTTGTGTCCAGGATTTATTTTCAGAACCTCAATCTCAATGCGTATGAAACTTTCACGGTTCGTCCCTAGATTGAGTATCATTTGTGCAAATAAGCCAAATGGATAAGTAATTGAAGCTGACTACAAAGGTGTATTTAATTAAGAATTTTAAAAATGGAATAATACATAAATAAGGTGTTTTAAAATATAAATTTCAAAAGTAAAATCAAATTTTTATAATTTCAAAAATCAGGTTGTAATTAAAATTTTTAAATAAATATATTAATTAACGTCGCATATTTTATAATTTCAGGTCACAAAAGACAAATCTTTTATGTCACAAATTTATTTCAAATTACAAGTCTATTTTTTAAGTTCACGAACTTATTTTTAGGTCACAAATTTAATTTATTTTATGACACAACTTATAAATTAACAACTATAATTTATTTTAGATCACAATTTATAAATTTTTAACAATTTTTAACAAATTCCTAGTTCTGTTAAATCAACAAATGTCGCGCGGCCACGATTCATGGGCCCCCGTGGCCGCGTGGTTGGGCGTTTTGCCTACTTCCAAGTCGTTTATTTTCATCTTATTTCTTGGTTCGTTCATCGGGAGGTCTTCCAATTGGACTTGGTTTCAAATCTTGTGAACGAGTCCCGTCATTAGCTCTTGAACTTCTTTGGCATTGGATCTCGTCACGAGTCCCACTGACACACGAATCGAGGGTTGATTTCCTTAGTTCGCGGGTTGACTTCCTTGGTTCTCATCACTTTTAATCTCTTATCTTTCTTCTATGTTTTCTAACTGATTTAACAAAATATTTTCTAATTACCTGATTTTAAAAAATTTAAAAATAAATATATGATTGGGCCTAATTAGCCCAAGGTTAAATAAGGAAAATTACTCAGCATACCCACATTTTATACCATAACTGAAGAATACTACGTGAACAAAAAAATTGAAAAATACGTGATTTCTCTTCACCTTCTTCCCCGACGACTGCCTACAACCACCGTTGTTGCTCGTCTTCTTCCCGCCCACCTTCCGTCACCTCCAAGCGTGGAGTCCGACTAGCATGGCCCATGAATTCATAAGAGCCAATGCTATTGGAAATCAAAAGTAACGATCATTTGAACGCATAAAACTTCAGGTTGTCGTTAACCATCCTTGTCGAAGTGCGTCTCCTGTGCGTACTGTCTTGTCGCCCTTTCTCTTCTATGCTCTGGTGGTGGTGGTGATGATGGTGATGGGAGTATACTGGCATTTGATAAACACAGATTTTAGTCTATCTTTGCTATAGAAAACAACCAACAATGGCTGATTTTAGTTGTACTAAATATTTCTGAATCTAATCTCCATACTCAAATTCTCCGTTATATATGATTTTTAATGATTTTATTCTTGTGATGCTGGTGTTTTTGCAATGATGGTAGTCGTTAAGGATTACACTGAGAACAGAACAGTGCATGAGTACTGTTTGATTTTATGCCCGAGACAAAGTATCATAATAATTTTGTAAAGTATCAAGGTGTGATACCAAGATTACGCCTTAAGTATCATAAAATTTTGAAAAAGTTTCAGGTTATGATACTAAAAATTTAAAAGTATCGCAAGTATCATGATACTAGCACTGAAAACCGTATTTTTCTATAAAATCATTTTTTTGAAGTATTTTTCAGTTATTCTTTAAAATGAAGTAAATTTCAATTAAGTTAACTAAAAGTAGGGTATTTGTACAAATATCCTAGCTAAATACACCCTGAATCAACATGCCTATTAGGTACAACTGTTGCGAATAGAGCTTTTATTAGTAGAATTTTTTTTAAAAGTGTTGTTAACAAAAATAGTTAACCGTTTGATTGTCACTTCGGAAAGTATTGTTAAAATTAAATTAATTATTTGGCAGCAAAACTATAAAAGTGTTTTTGTATAAGCTAACACTTAAATTAAATCTCATAGTTAAATAAAAATTAAATAATTATTCCTCCTCAATGTTGAAATCTGACTATATATATATATATATATATATATATATATATATATATATATATATATATATATATATATATATATATATATTAATTCATAAAATAAAATATTTTAATATATTCCTATTTTTTTAATTAATTATGAAAAAATATGTTTTCTATTTATTTTCAAAAGATTTCATATTTTATTAATTAATGAATTATAATATTTCAATAGATTTTTCATAAGAGTCATAAAAAAAATATTTTATCAATAAATTTCATATTTTATTAATTAATAAAATATAAATTTCATATTAGTCAATAAAATATAATATTTTACTACGAATTATGGAATATAATATATTTTTAATAGATTTCATAATAAAATATTATATATTTCAGTTTTTTGTAAAAGTGTTTTTTTGAGAAGCCACAAATTTGAGTTTTTCTAAAACAATTTAAAAATGTTGTTTATCCAATTAAAAAGTAATTTTTTCAGTCACAACCACTCACCTATATTTTTTTCCTAAAAGTACTTTAGGTATTTTAAAAGCACTTTTAAACCCTTTAAAAGTCCTACTAAATAAACAATAAATGTGGGTCCCATGACATATCTTCCAGTGGTAAAAGGGGAGGGCTGATAACACGCTCAGCGTGATCGGGGTGTAGGGCTCGAATCTTGAAAATGGATTTGACCTTGTGGCAGCTGGAGTTACTACTACTCGTAGGGACTTTCAGTACCCACCTTGGCCTCTGGGAGGCACATCCTGCTATTTACCACTCTAATCATGACTTAAGGTAGAATCGATCTGGGCCCCTCAAGATGCGGGTTACATTTTTTTTTTTTTTAAATAAACACTAAATGTGGTACCCACTCAACACATGTTGGTGGAAAATGAATACGAGTGAGTGGTGAGTGGACCTAGGGATGACAATAATACCCACGAACCCGTTACCCGATGGAGACCCGACATAAATGGGTTCGTGGGTAGGGTATGGAGGTAAATTTTAAAACCCGACATGAGTATGGGTCGGGTGTAGGTTTTACTACGATACCCATACCCGACCTGCATACCTCTTAATTTCCTTTAAAAATTATAGAATTTAAAACAAAGTGATTGTTTAAAATAAATAAATAAATAAATAAAAAATAGAACTCAAATATCTATTGACATTGTTATCGTCTAAACCTTAATATGTTTACATTATTGACTTTGTTAACGTCTAAAAAAATTGTTCAAATTCGCTTATATAATTTCAACATATAACAAGTTTTTTTTCAATTTAAATTCAAGTGAAGTCCAATATTTAATTGATTCAAGTTCATCCGGAGCACTTATAACCTATTTATAGTCTAAAAAAATAAATAATTAGTAATGGATTTTAAATGGGTATAAAAGCAAACCCGCCTCCGACCCGCAATTTTTAAATGGGTATATGGGTAGGGTGTGGAGGTTGTAAATATTTAATGGGTAGGGTACGAGTTTGACAATCCCAACCCATTGTCATCACTAAGTGGACCCTACTGCCCACCAACTCATAAAATGAGGGTATGTGGAGGTATCCCTCAAAAGTGGGTTTGATAAGTACGGCGGCTAATTAATCAGGAGTAAAAATATTTATTTTGATTTTTTAGTTAAAATGTGTAATTAAAAATAAATTACATAATTTTTCGATCCACTTTTTAATCACATGTATTTTTTTTCTTCAATTTTTAATCACTATTTTTTACCTCAAAATTATAAATAAATTAGTTTATAAGTTAAACAGTGCTATAAAACAATATGTAAATTTTGGTTTAAAACACCGGCCACCAAACGGAAGATAATTTTCGCCTGAATCAAAGCATCAGATGGATTTTTTCTTAGAACACGAACAGTTACCTCTACTCTAGTAAAAGCTTCTATAGCCGATAAAATTACATGTTAAATGTCACATCCTCATATTAAAGTTAATATGTACAAATTGCTATAATGAATAAATTAATATTTAACTAATTCTGAAAATAAAATAAATATTTATTTTTAAAATAACAAAACCTATACTACCTCCGACCCAAGAAGATAATTCTATAATTATTTTTATGCGAATTAAAAAATGATAGTTATTAGTATAATTAAAATATTAAATTTTATCAATATTTTCCATTTAATATTATCATGTCATCATTAAGTTGCTGCTCAAATTTATTATACAAGATAACATATGCTAAAAAGATTCTTTAACACTTGTTTTAACATGCTCTTACCTTTCCCCTGCTTTCACAATCTCCTCTACTGCTTGTACCCACCAACTCGTATAGAAAGAGGGCAGAGAGTAAAAATGGGTGTGCCTTCATTTTACCGATGGCTGGTGAACAAATATCCTAAGATAGTGGTTAATGCCATTGAAGAAAAGGGGGGAATTTATAGATCCTAATTTGCAGAACAAAAATGGAGAATTTGATAATTTTTACATAGATATGAATGGAATAATACATCCCTGTTTTCATCCTGATGATAAAGTATGTTCTTCAATCTTCATCATCTTCTTCTTCCGTTTTTTATTTATTTTTTTTTATTTTTGGTATGTCACAATATTATTCATTTTCAATTGCTTGGAGTATTTTACATCTTTTTTCTACTTATTTTCTTTACTTCTAAGAGTTTATAGCCAGTCGATGATCGTCCTCTATTTACTCCCGTTAAGCTATGTTTTTGATTATTCAACCTTTTATATAGGGCATGCCGCATGTTTGGTTAGACGTAGGAAGAAAAATAACTTAAAACTACTTTTTATGTTCCTTTTCCTTCTTCAGTTCTTTATTTTTGTTCTAATATATTGTGCAATTTGCACTGATAAACAAGTAATTAATGTGGCATATGAAATGATTTCCATTTTTTCCCCATTTGCAAGCAAATTTCTTGCAAGATATACTGTACACCATGGGAATGAGCACCTGAGATTTTTTTTTTTTTTTTTTTCCCACCTTCGAAGTGCATTATACTTCAAGTCTGAATTTTGTGTTCTTGTTTTCAGCTTTTTCCACCTACAACGTTTGATGAGGTATTTGACAATATCTGTGAGTATATTGATCGACTTTTCAACATTGTAAGACCACGAAAACTGTTATATTTAGCCATTGGTGAGTAATGATCTCTCTCTTTTTAATCTTCTTATAAAATCTGTTGCATACTTTCCGCAGATACGAAGGAAAAAGCTATTGTTTTGCTGGTTTTAGTCAATTTCATATGACTAATATTTGTTATATTGATAGTGATGATGAAATAAAAAAATTTACTTGTCATAGCTCAAATTAGGTGACCAAAAAAAAAAAGAACCAATTTATAAGCTCCACTTGTACTTTTAAAAAATATATATAAGGTAGAAACTACCTGCCAAAAATTGACTTGCATCTCAATAGATCCTATCGAGGGGCACTGTGCATAAGATTGTTGTTTGATATGAAGTACTTGTTTAGAGTAGAGGCCAGTCCGTGCTTTTGGAGTTGTAAAGGTGTAGCTCGGGCATATATTGTATTTTTTGGGTTGTACATTTTGACAGCTAATTGGCGTTAGGTCTATTGGGACTTATACATACCCTCATAAGAAGCGTTCTTGGAGGAAAAAATGTTCTTAGCAAAATGTGACTCTAGTACGTTTATAAATACATGATGCCCTGTATATTTGCAAAAGTTCCATTGAATTACTTAGTCAGTGACAGTTTTATTAATTATTACTATAAATTGATTTGGCATATAGAGATCTTGATTCTGAGTAACACTCTAATCTCATATCCGAAACTTCCACAACAACTTTTGAGTTACAATTATGAAGCTTCTTTCTCAGCTGGATTAATAATTTCATGCCATTTATTATATTCGTCCCCATTATCAGTCAATTTTTTTCTAACTCATGATCATTGGTGCTTACGTACACATTCATTGACACCCTGTTCTAGTTTGTTACATAATCCTTGCTTAAGTAGTGATTTTATATATCCGAATAGCCAGTAATTGTAATTTGCATCCTTCATGATATTATTCGAAAGTTTAAATGAACAACGCGTTACTATTGAGCAAAAATAATTTTATAGTTGATGACTTGGCATTTGATACAGATGGAGTGGCTCCACGAGCTAAAATGAATCAGCAAAGGGCGAGACGTTTTCGTGCTTCCAAGGACAACCAAATTGCTGTTGAAACCTTCTTCTTCTTCCTTTTTTTTTTTTTTTTGTATTTACATATACTTTCAATCTCTACAACTTTCTTTGGGTTTATTCTGTACTTACAAATCTTGTATGCAGGAGGAAATGGAAGAAACATTGAGAAAACAGTTTGAAAAGGAAGGAAAAACTGTATTGCCGAAAGAAGAATCGAAAGTTTCTGATTCCAATGTTATCACGCCTGGAACAGAATTTATGTACATGCTATCAACGAAACTTGAGAGCTACATCAGGCAGAGGATCAGTGGCAGTGCAACCTGGAGTAATTTCAAGGTCTATTTCAAGGCAACAATTCATATCCCTTTCTGCTAAAAATTCAATTGACTAAAGCAACAGTTTATGCATATTTTAGGTTATTCTTTCGGATGCTAATGTGCCTGGCGAAGGGGAACACAAGATTATGTCTTTTATACGTGCCCAGCGTTTGTTGCCAGGTTACGATGCAAATACACGCCATTGCCTCTATGGCCTGGTACATATGAGAACGTTCTCGTAGCATCATTTTACTTGAGCAATTTTTTGGAAAAGAAAAAATTTGAAAACGTTAGCTTTTTAAGCACCCTCCTTGTATCATAGTATCTAACTTCATTACATTTTAATGCAGGATGCGGACCTTATAATGCTTGCATTGGCCACTCATGAGTTGTATTTTTCTATAATAAGAGAGGTCAATTTTTAGGAATGCTTTTACTGGAGTCATTTGAAAAAAATTGATTATAGCTTAAATACACTCTTTATATCCTACATGTTCCATTATATCCAAAAGTTTTGAATATTGAACTTCATTGGGTAGGATGTGCTAGTTCAAGAGGAACAACTTTGCCGTGTATCAGCTCTTGAACATAGTGTTCATGGGGCTGAAGTTTCAAGTTTGGAAAAATCTGTAGTACTCAACAATGCTGTACACACAGATAATAAAAGATCTAAGCTACTGACTAAACCATTCCAGGTATTCACGTGATTAGTATTTATTCATGCAATATGAATGCAAAAATATTAAGCCCCTACGAGGAAATTTGACTAGTGAAATGCCCTGTTAGAGTGACTCTTTCAGGGGAATATCACTCATATTTCCATTGGGGACAGGTGCACGAACGACAACTCCAAACGGAGCTCCATTTTAATGAAATTTGTGGTGAAAATGTAATTTGGAATAGTGATTTTTTTTGAGAATGTGTGTTAAAAAATAAAAAAAAGTTTTTGATATGTGTGTAATATTATTTTATAGAAGAATGTGGTTGAGAACGAGTTTTGAAAAATGTATATTGAGACAAATGGAGCCCAAACACAAGCTTATTTGTTTATTTGACTTAATTTTTCTGGAATTTGTAGTTTCTCCATGTTTGGATACTGAGGGAGTACCTGGAGCTGGATATGGATATGGATATTAACGATCTTCCTGAGAATTTCGTTTGTGATTTTGAAAGGATCATAGACGATTTTGTTTTCATTTGTTTCTTTGCGGGGAATGATTTTCTTCCACACTTGCCTACCCTTGAGATTCATGAGGTTTTCTTTTTATCTTTTGTAGTTAACTTGATGAAGTACATAATATTTGATGATTAAGGTACTACAAGTAACTCATAATCAATAAACTAGAAAAATCTTTCTTATTGCAGGGTGCTATAGATCTGTTGATGCATGTGTATAAAAGAGAATTCAAAAAAATGGGAGGTTATTTGGTCGATTCGCAAAAGGTAACTATTACCTTCCATTATTGTATACTCATGACTATTGTGTTCTGAGGACTCGTTAACCGCCTGTTCGGCTGACTGTAAATAAAAAGAGAAGAAATTGTTGAAGCTACATCTTCCAAATATAGAAGGATATGTTATTATCTACTTTCAAGTAAAATACTTAATTTAATTTAGAATAACGTTCATCCTACTGTCAGATTAAGTAATTATTACTTGTATCCAACATTGACTCACAACAAAGAGATTTAGTTTTTAAACGTCCTTATTTACTTATAAATAAAGTTTTTCAAAGTAATTTTTTAAACTTAGCGAAGCATGTTAAATGTTGGTGCATTTGTAACAGGTGAATGAGAAAAATGCCACCTACATCAAGTTGAAAAGAGTCGAGAAGTTCATGTTTTATATTGGTCAATACGAGGACCAAATATTCACAAAAAGATCTCGGCTGAAGGAAAAAAGATTGAAGCATATTTTAGCAGAATGTATGGATGATGTAAGTGTGGATAATTATCTTTGTGTTTGCTCAAATAATTATAATTATTTATGCTATAAAGTACTTAGTGGAATTAAATTGGAAGATAATGTTTATCCAGCAAATTGATGAAGAGGAAGAGAATGAGGAAGGAGTATTGAATACTACTGATGCATTGTTAGATGTGAATCCTGAATCGAGCCAAATTGATCTACAAAGTGTTGACAAGTCACAAGTATGACTTTATTTATGTAAAAATAATTGCCTCTTTAAATTCTGTAAGTGCAACTAGACTTCTAGTTAGCAACATTTACTTATACAACCAATTTCCTCATTTTTCAACTTCATCCCACTTTTCTTTTGCTATTTTCCCCCATTTTCATTCTTTTCCATTCTCTTGATGTATATAAAATTTTGGTTGTGCTTTTTAATTTCAGATTCTCCGTAATACAAAAGAGCTGAAGCAGAAATTGAAAGATCAAATTCGAGGCCTAGCAGATACTTTTAAAAATGGTGGTCTTGGAACAGATAAAGTCTGTATATCTGTTTGGACTCATTTTCTTTTCCAGTAGTCTCTTGGCGTAGGAGGAAGATTCATTTTTTGTTTTCTGTTACAGGTGAAATTAGGTTTACTTGGATGGAAGAAAAGATACTACAAGGAGAAATTTTCTTCTGAAAGTCCTGGGGACATCGAAACAACAAGAAAAGAATTGGTATATCTAGAAGTTAAATAAGAATGTTTGGCTAAACTAAAAATAAGTAAAAAGTTGCTTTCTATGAAGTATGCTCCTGCAAAAATAAGTAACTTGTTTATATCCCAGGAGTTTATTAGTGAAGCTTTTGCTATTTAACAAAGTCTGCATTATTATTCATTGCATTATAATCGTTGATTGTAGGTCAGAAATTATGGTGAAGGACTTTGTTGGGTTCTTCTGTACTACTTTTCTGGAGTTCCTTCGTGGACATGGTAAGATTTTTTTTTTTTTTTTAAATAAATATGGAAAAATCTCACTAACTGCTATCTAAAATGTAAAATTCTCTTGATATTCTACGGTAGGTTTTATCCCTACTACTATGCTCCGTTTGCTTCAGATTTTAAAGGACTTTCACAAGTTCAAGTAAATTTTAGGAAAGGGTTGCCATTTAAACCTTTTGATCAGCTCATGGGAGTCCTCCCCCCCCGAAGGTATAATTCTTTATCCTTGCTCTATTTATTATTTTTCATTGAGTTTCTTATGAAATTTATTATTTGATATATATATTAATTTTATTATTATTATTTTTCCAGTGCTCATGCACTTCCTGTGGCATACAAGGGCCTTATGGTTGACGAGAGTTCCAAAATCATTGACTTTTACCCTGCCGGTAAGTCCTGTCCATTGCAGGTGATAATAAGGGATTTAGTGGAATGAAACTTGTTATGATATTTGTTTCTTTCTTTTTAATTGTATAGAATTCGAGACGGATATTGATGGCAAAAGATACATGTGGCAGGTTAACTACTGCTCGTACAATTTTTCATAGTTTTGATACTCAAATTGTAATCATGGAACAAGTTTGTTTCATTTCTTAATACTGCTCTCAGTCTTGTCTCTAATAGGGTATATGCAAGCTTCCTTTCATCGATGAAGAGCGTCTGCTAACCGAGACAATGAAAGTTCAGAAAGAACTGAAGGTAATGACAAATTTTAGCATGTTTGGCTAAGTTTACTTATAAGTTACATTTCTTTCTTATTGTTTAATTGAAAAAGGGTATTTCAGCAATGGTCACTGAAGTTTCACCGAAATTTCAAAGCGGTCACTAAAATTTGAAACTTAAACCAACAGTCACTTAGGTTTTACCAAATTTTCAAAACGGTCATTGAAGTTTGAAACTTACATTAGAAGTCACTCAAGTTTGCAAATGTTTCGGCATTGGACACTAGGTTAAATTTCTAATCCAAAAACAAATATTAAGTATTTTAAATTTAAATTTGAATTCTAAATATTAAAACAAATTAGATAATAGATATTAAACAATACTAAGTATTTCAAATTTTTAAAAAAATATTAGCAAAAAGTTATTTCTCTATATATATTCATAAATTTAGCCCCTGTTTGGTACCGATTAAAATTCAGATTTTAATTTAAGTTAAAGTCAACAATCAATCTCAATCATATGTTTTATGTGGTCCCACAACTTTTCAATTCTCATCAACATTTATCAACATCTTCTAAAAATCTGATTTTAATCTCCACCAAACAGGGGCTTAAATGTATTTCAAAAAAAAAAAATTGTTTGAGTCAGAAATTTAGAATTTTTTTTTAACTTTTAATAAATTTGTGAATATGCATTGAAACAAATTAGCTTTTTTGTTTTTGCTTTTTATATTATTTAAATTTTAAATACTTAATATTTGCTTTTAGTTTATAAATTTAGCGGGTGATTATTGTCGAAATATTTGCAAAACTTGAGTGACCATTGATGTAAGTTTCAAACTTCAATGACCGTATTGAAAATTTGATGAAAACTTGAGGTATCGTAGGTGTAATTTTCAAACTTTAGTGACCGTTTTGAAATTTTGATTGATGAAACTTCAGTGATGATTGCTGAAATTAAACCCATTGGAATAATGTCACTTGATAGCAAGAACAGTTGAGATGAGACTAGATGTACTATCTCGATAATGCATATTCGATACATCATATCTTCATAGAAAATGGAAAACACCCAGGCGTAATGTGCCGAGGTGCCAAAAAATTTGTTGGCGTCTTCTCATTTGCTAAGATGGGAAGTGTTGAAGTGTCATAAATATATTGTGGGAACAAGTTCAGGGCTCAGTAAGGTAGGGGTGGGTTATTATCAAGATGAGTGGCTTACCATTTTACACAATTGACCAACGAATGACTATTTTACCCTAGTAAAAATTAGAACATTGTCCCTTATCTTGTCATGACTTTATTGCGATATAACATAATGGAATTATTTTTCATATTTTATTGCCTTGGACACGTTGTTTGCTTTTTCAAATTATATCAAGATTTAACTCCTTCAATTACTTATTCGTTGAGAAAGGTCATTCGAAACTTTTTCTCTACTTACTCCTCGTCTTATATTGTACATGCTCATAAACTCTACTTTTAAGTGAACTTACAATTTTCATCAGATTCATGCAGCATGTTTCTCTTCATTTTCGTGTTTTTCAGTAACATTCACTTGATATCAATTTTTTCTTACCATGTGTAGGATTTTGAGATAATGAGAAACACCGAGAATCCTGATAAAGTTTTTGCACGAAGCTCATCAAAATTTGGTAGAGAGATTAGATCATGCTGTGGAAGTTTCTCTATGGAGGATGAGGGTGCAATTAAGATAGATTGTATTTCAAGGTATTCGGGATTCTTTTTTTACAAAATTTGGTAGCTCGAAAAAATAAGATATCTTTGGCTAAGCCTGAAAAAAAAATCTTATTTTATTTGTCAAAAAACTAATTTTAAGTAATTTATATTGTTACTTCAAACCAGAAAACTTCTTTACTTGACAAAGTAACATGCTAGAAGACGTATAGTGAACTATTGAACAACCATTAACGAGGGGCAGATTATCTAATTGTGTCATTGTTCAGTGAGCAAATTAACAGTTTCATGCATATGAAATCCGAGGATTTAGCTGAAGTTGATAACGAGGATTGTACTCCAACTGTGCTGTAAGCCTGCAAATTAGGTGTTTGCTTGTAATATTTATTTTCCCTTTTTTTTATCTCGTATAGTCTTATTTTTACTATATCTTTTACCATCCAGATGTGTTTTATATGAGACCCCGCAGCAGTGTCAACTAATCCCCAAGCTTTTACCTGGCGTAGAAATCCCAGATTGTAAGGTATAATATTTATATTTATGGATGGCGATTTTCTTTCGGATTTTAGATGATCTCTTAGTTATCACGAGTTTGTTTTTCAGACTGTCTACGAAGCAGATATACCTGAAACGAATCTCTGGCATGAGCACTGGGGCAGCAATTCCCATTACAATAGAAGGTTTATCAATTCAAAATCTGCTCACGATTCTCATTTTTCCTTTTCTCCTTTTCTCCTGAATGTTTTGCTAACTATAAGGATGATGACATACAGGGTTAATAATCAAGAAAGGCCGAGAAAAGACTACAGTCGAGTCGAATCTGAATACGCTTTTCCTGAGGTGATCTGTAAAAATGCCGGTACGGGATATAGTTTCGGTAGAGGCAATAACAATGGAAGGCACGGCAATTTTCCAGGGCATGCTGTAAGCAGACCTTTCATCAGAAATTCATCGCCTATTTCTTCTGATGCGAGAGCTCATATGGTTTCAAGTCGAGGTTGGCATTCGAACTCCAGAGAAGGGTTAGGTCAACCACCATTTGGTACCAACCATCCGAGACACAACAATTCAGGGTCCGGAGTTCCTAATCATATCGGACAATTTAAAGGAATTGAAGGCCTTCAAATATCAGAAGTACCAGTGCCCAAAAATTTCTGGCCTTCGAATTCCCCCTATAATGCAGGTCATTATTCGAGATTGAATAATCGCCCGACTGCTGCTCCACATGGTCAAGTTTGGCGTGGATGGGAGAATACTGGCCAGACTTGGCGGCACAATCAATTTTTACCAACCAATTCACCTGCCCAGGGTGGATGGCCGAGAATGTCTACAGAGAACGCTAGTCAAACACGGCAGCATAATCAATCGATGCCAACGAACTCTGCATACCGGGGTGGATGTCAGCGAATGCATACAGAAAACACAAGCCAAACTTTGTGGCACAATCAGAGAATGCCAACCAGCTCTGCGGCCCGAGGTGTATGGCCGAGAATGCCAACAGAGAACACTAGCCAAACATACCAACCAGCAGGCCGTGGGAGAGGATGGCAGAGAATGCCTACAGAGAACACTAGCCAAACGTGCCGACCAACAGGCCGTGGGAGAGTATGGCAGAGAATGCCTACAGAGAGCACTAGCCAAACATGCCAACCAGCAGGCCGGGGGAGAGGATGGCAGAGAATGCCTACAGAGAACCACTAGCCAAACGTGCCAACCGGCAGGCCGTGGGAGAGGCAGGGGTTTAAATAAAACTTGTGAGAAGACTGGATGGAGCACCTGAGGTGTATGTACATAAGTACTTTAAGTGGTTGGTGGTACGAACACTGCTAGTCGAGGGAAGATTCTTGTCGGCCATGATCGAAGCTCTATTTTCTCGACTACAATGAAAAGCAAATATGACGTTCGACTTTTGGAAGATCCAAGGACAATGGGGAAATTCTTTTTGCATAATAGAGGTGGTTAAATGAAACACTTTTTTGTGTTAACGTCTCTCAAACTATGGTTATTTTATGAATGTTGGCGGCCTTTTTACTCTAGAGTTATTCTCGTGTGTTTTCCATTGAAGTATTTATCCAGAGACAACAAAATTAAGCTTTATTTTCATATTTGAATTTGTCATTCTATAATCGTCCAAGAAAATGTAAGTACCAGTTTGAATCTAAACGCCTGGATTGAAGACTTTGCTTATTTCCCAAGTCCACACTTGATTTAGGGGTGTTTATTCAATGTAGATTTTGAATGACTTTTAAAGATTTTAAAGGATTTGAAAATTTTAGGTGTATTCAATTTAGAATTTAGAGACTCTATAAAATTTTTGATGTATTTAATATAGATTTTAATGGATTTTCTAAAAGTCCATAAAAGTAGGGGTGAACAAAATAATCGAATCAGGTCAAATCAAATCAAGCGGTTTGGTTTGTTTCTACATCAAAAAAATAATGATTTAGTTCTTAGAATCAAGAATTATTTGATTTCGATTTTAGTTCTGGTACTCTTTCCAGAACCAGAACCAGAACGAAGGATCAAACTCAATATATATACAAATTAGTGAATATTCATCCAACCAAAAAATTCAAATTTGAAATGTACAAAAATGTTATTTACCTTACATTTTATCGTTTTTTCTATTAGACAAAGATTTTAAATCATAAATCTAAATTCTAATTCTAATTCATTTTTTTTTTCAATTATAGACACGCATTCACACTGCTTTACTTGCACTCTTATAACACAGCAATCGTTGCACTCCTTAGTCACCATTGACGGCATTGATGTTTATTTTTTAAAATTTATGTATATATAAACCTCAGTCAAATTCATCAATTTTCAAGAGTTAACCAAAACTCAAATTGCAAATTCCATTCCAAACCACACGGCACCATGGTAGAATGAGACTCAGAACTTCATCGTAACCTATAACTATAAGTCTAAACGGCCTTTTATTTTTGATTCTCTAAGTTTCAACGGGTTGAAGAGTTTCCTTCAAGCGAGTTTCTTCTTCTTTGACTTGAAATAACATGTTACTTTTTCTAAATTTTTGTTTTTTTAATTAAAAATTTCATTTTCTATTTAGTAATGATGTAGATAGATTCAAATGAAGAAGTGGATATAAACATGTTTTAATTTGTATTTATTATTTAAAAATTCAAGTAATGGTCTCAGTACCAAACCAGAACCAAGTGGTTTGGTTTCAGTTTGGTTCCATATCTTTAAAAGTACCAATTGGTTCCATTAATAAAAAATCATTGGTTTATGGTTTGGTTTGGTTCTTCTGGAACCAGAACCAAACCAAACCGAACCACATCCACCCCTACATAAAAGTCATGGTGTATTGTATAAAGACTTTTAAAAGTCTTTAAAAGTCTTGTGTTATTCAAATTATCAATAACTTTTAAAGACTCATACGAAATTCTCTATGTACTAACTTCTAAACATAAAGTACAACTAAAAAATCTCTTTATTTGTCTTTAATTAACATCCAAGTTTTTAAAGAATTTTAAATAAAAAAAAAAAAAATCTTTTAAATTGTAATTTTGTTTTTTTCTATATTTTTCTTCTTTCTTGTTATTTTTAGAAACTTTAAACCTACGACTAAACAAATCATTATTTCTCTTCTTTTCAACTTTTTGTATTTTTTTTCTTTATATTTGAGCTCTCTTATTTTTCATCGTTTTCTTCAATTTTTCTATGAAAATAAATCTAACTAAAATTCTATAAGTGTGTGTTAGGGAATGATTATAACGCGTAATAATTAGTATTATTTATGTTTTCGAGGTAGAAATTGTGGTTAAAAATTGGAGAGAGAAAATTTGTGTGGTTAAAAAAGTAGTTTGAAATCCGTGTCGATTATAAACAAATTTTACCGAACATAGACTAAATTGTATCAAAACAAATAATAATAAGCAAAGTGATTCTAGAATTTTCTCTAGAAAGATTTTTATATTCAAAAAAATTTATGAATATAGTACAATTTTTATGTCGATATCAAATGTAATTTAATTTTTACCCCTTTTTTTAATCACAAATGTTTTCGTCTTAAAACTATTTATATCTCTCACGCTGTATTTTTTTTTTTTTTTTTTTTTGTAATTCACTTGATATATAACTATTATTAACGATTCACATTCATATCATATTAAAATTAATTTATTAGTGTTCAAGTTTTTCAATTTAAAAAAGTCTGTAAAAAATTATATAAATCCATAAAAGTCAATAAAATTCAATGAAATCCATTAAAAAAAGTTCATTGAAAAAAGACTTTAAATGTCTTTTAAAATCTCAATTGAATAAACCCCCCAGTGTCCACGGTGGACAAATTTTATGACACCCATGGCGGGTGGGATGTTGTCATGTTTCTAAAAAATATATATATAGGACACGTGACAACATCACAATCACAGTGAGCATATTTTATGACGCTCACTGTGAGCACTAGATCGATATTGTTCCCAAGTCGACCCAAACTGCGACAAATTTATGCTTGAGCCTGTCGAATGATCCCTTAAGACGGGGTCTGTAGGAGCCAGTTGCATCTTCATTGGACTTGAATCAACCCCCAACTCTTATATTCAAGAAGTTTATGAACTTAATTTAATAATAATGTTTGAAAAACCAAAGAACATTTGCTGATTAATTAAATTTTCTGTCATTTGCATGACCGTTTGATGAATCCAAACCTTTCATTCCTCAGATCATACTCTACCTGAAAATTCTGCATCTGAAAATTTCCCAAAATTATAGATGGGCCACCAGTTAGTTCTTGCCCCAAGAAACTATTGGCTGTAACCATGGTAAAACAGGTAACTAAAACTTCTTTATCACCAGCCGTCAAAAAATAATTCTCCAACGGCAATTCCATTTCTGCACCACCCTTGAAATGCAATCTCAGTTCTGGGAGTTGCACTGTTTCATGCCCCAAAATGTTGAAACATGGCCTTAAACCTGTCTGCCTCTCGACGTTATCAGCTCTTTTGTAGTCTTCCACCTGCTCGACGAACGCGTTCATTACGAGCTTAAACACGGCTGGATTCATGTAAGTAAATGTGGATCCTGAATCCACCATAGTCCCTCCATTGCCATTTGAATCAGCTGATAAGTACTCGTAAGGAACTTTAACTCTCTGGCTTCCGACCGTGACTTTCCTCAAACCAACATAGTAATAGTCTGATGACGCGATATTTCCAGGGCTCACAGGGTTTTTCAGGAGTGGAGTGTAGGTTAAATGTCCAGTCTTTTGATCAGAATTGGACTCGTAGTCCATGGATAGAATGCTACTTGCATCTGTGCTGTCAAACTTGTGGGAAAGAAGACAATAAGAAAATTTCTTGACGCCTAATTGACTGGGCAATGAGGAAAGTCCTCGGCCGAAGCCAGCTACTCCAGCTGGTTGGTTCGACGAAAAGAGTGAGCAGCCTACGACGAAATTCGGTATTCTCTTGTCAGGCAGATCAAGTGTTTCAACCATTGCTATACCACCTGTGGATCCTAAACCATATAGAATTAGATAAGGAGGGCAGATTTGTGCACATTTTTCTTTATGGGAATCAATTCCAGTGTGAATCCAACGACATTTCGGGTTATGACATCCTAGAATCTTGGCAGAAGATGACTGTTTAGGAATGAATGATGTAATAAAACCTGAGCCTGTGGAAGAAACTGTACAGTTTCTACATACATAGTGTTTGGTACATGGAAACCAAGAAAAGCTGCTGCCAGTGTCCATGATCAAGGGAATTGATTGGGGCGGAGTGCCGAACTTGAGAGAAATGGAGTAGGCACCATTGTAGGGGAAGAGTGGGATGGTGGACAAAGATACATTTTTGCGAGTTTTGAGGTTGTGGGCTCTGACTAGGGAGATAGAAGCTAAGTGTTTGAGCTTCTGGTATGGATCTGAATAGGGTTTTGTGTTCAAAAGTGAGATGGGAATTGTAATGCTTGTAGCTGATGTAGATATTAAAGATGAGAAGAATGAGAGGAGAACAAGAAAGGGGAGGAAAGAAGAAAATGCCATGAATTTTTTACTTTTCTCTTAGGTTTTTGTGACGAATTTTGAGGACTAATATTTGCTTTTGCTGAGTTTATTTATGAAGCAAATATTGAGCATCAAGCTTGATTTAACACATGCTGCCCGGTCCTTGCTGGGCCAAGGGCACGCGACACGGACCTACTCAAAACTAACTTCAATTACGTCTGAAATTTGAAATAAGCTAAGTTCTTGAAAAGCGCGTCAAAAAGCACACATTGCTATGTAAGTATACCTTTTCCACGAACGATTTTTTATTTTAATTTTTCCATTCATCAATGTTCTTATGTTTTGTCATACTATTACTTGTGAAGGATAAGGTACCAACAGTCTATTGGCATGTGATTAAACATTGGAAATATGACATTCAATGCCTACATAAGTAGGCAGTAGCCCTTACCAATATTAAGCCCCTGTTTTGATGTTGATTTTAAAATAATTATTTAAAGAAATAATTTTTTGAATAATGGTTTTTAAAAGAATGTATAGTTAAAAAAGTAGAGAATCTTTTATTGGTTTATGTATAATATTATCTTATTAATAAATATGTGATTGAAAAGAAAAGAGAATATATTTTATTTATAATGGGGCCAAACAGGGACTAATTGTTATCCCAACATTGCATTATCTGCATGAAATTTATGACTTTCTAGACATGAACCATGCTACATTGCTCGACTTTTTGACCGAAAGTTGCATACCTTCACACATGATAATCATCAATTATTTCATTCATCACATCAACATTAAAATCAACAGTCCACATGAATTCGGTCACCTTTCGGGTCACCATTTTCTGTTTCTTTAGCATTTTCATAGCACCTTGGTGTTGTGCCAACAACCTTTTGTCATCATACATAGTGATCCACTCATCTAATTTTATGATCCCGATTACGTATTGACTGTAGAGAGTATAGCATCGCTATGCTAAGGTTTGACATGTAACACCACAAATTCTACTAAATCATTCACCCTTACGAGAACAACCCGCGGATCTATTTAATATTTAAAGTCAACTAGCTGTAATTTACACATCGCCTCCGATAGTAAGTACATATTTTTCATCTTATACCTTATCCATTCTAACTTCACAGTACATTCATTGTAACTATAACAACCATATAACAAGCTAGTGAACTATCATGCAAATACTGTCATAAGTCATAAAATATGCCAGCACGGTGAAAGGGATACCATTTGTTTCCAATATCAATTCCAATTGCATTTGGTGAAATGTAGCTCTCACAATTTTGGTCCTAGTTTGGTTTACTCTAAGAAACACACTGTGTTTAGCAGTACCAAAAATTAGTGTCACATGTCAGCTGTCAAATTGTTTGGAAAATCTTGGCTAAATTTTAAGTTCTGGAATAGCTTTTCCTGTTAATTTGTTTGGTTGTTAGCATGTTATAAAATAAGTTACATAACATGTACCGTGCATTATTGGTGTGTTTAATATGCTAGATGGACGGGAATGGACATGACAACCTATAATTTCTATCACGACTTCTTTCTCTAATCATGTTCACTCTTATTCAGTCAAACGTACCAAACATACTCTACATTTTCTTGGGTTTTTTGGTGCAAGCCTCAGTTCAGTACCTAGTGAAGCCTTGGTTCAATACAACACAATGAATAAATTGAGTGATTAAAGTAAAATAATAAATTGAACTTCTGATTCCAACCTTGAATAAATTTGAAATTTGCTACATGAATCTTTTCTCTCTGCTTCAATTCATCTCTACATCTATCATAGGATATAATGAATTCAAAACCTTCGCAAACACATTGGCATGTGACACATGCTAATTTTGATCCAACTCTCCATCCAATATGTTCCATTAGAATCATTTTGAATAAAGTAAAACAATTATGTGATCAGGTGTAAAGCCACAATTGATTGAATGCACATAATGTTTTTTTTTTTTTTTCAATTCGTAAATTGAATGCACATAATGTTATGTAGGGGAGTTGGTGGCACATGCCATGTGGGGTACCCCTTAAAGAAAGGTGAATGGTCACTTTCTTGTAAAGCTGGGATGACAAGGTGACAATGAAACACTAAAAAAACTTGCGACTTGCAACAAAAAGTAGGTCCAATCAATCTCTAATTGCTTTAGAGCCCTTCCTTTTCAAGAATTCTGCAGTCACTAAAAAAGAGGTTCTTGTTTGTACGACCGACGCTTGGTAGCACTTTAAGAGGGAAGGGTAGACCTAAACTAACATGATGTGTTGGAGTTGCTAATGATCTAGTTGCTTTAAAATTTTCTAGAAGATCTAACGACGAAATGAATGGAGCGAAGAACAAGGATTAACGTAGCCTCCCATAAATTTATGAAGTCTTACGTGTAGATTTCATGCGTAGCTCATCAAGATTTCACATTGAAAAGGCATCAAGACAAGTATTTAACTCAGTAGATCTGACTGGAACTTAATATATGTTATTGAACTAACTTTCCAACATCAAATGTGCGTTTGGTACATAATAATGGATAGGATTAGACATTATAATAAAGATTTTAGCTTATTTTTTCACATTTATGCTGCCTTGTATTTTCCAATTCACATAGCAAACATTCCATGGGTACTCCTTGGTGTAGCTCGAGCATATTCACTCGAAGAAGTTACCTCACCAGGACACTGCAGTCAATTATTTACATTATTCATTTTTCGATAATAAAAATGATAATAAAAATATCATAAAGTAACGGAAGATGAATGAAAATGCACAGCAAGTAGAATCAAGAAGATAAAGAAGATAACTTCAGAGCACAGTTACATTTATAGAACACAAGACCAATAAATTCAAAATTTAGCTTACTTGAGTGTAAAATGTCATTAACTAACCTTCAAAGAAGGTATGCAAAGGTCTACAAAGTCCGTAGTCCGTAGAGGCAGTTGGGGAACGAGGTTTCTAATGCCATAGATGCTTACCTCATTGTTCCTTTGACTTTTTCCGTGCCAAAAACCGCTCTTTAGCTGCTGCCACTGTATCCACACTTCTTTTATGATGTTCGGGTGTTGTTTGATTAGTAGTGGATGTTTCTGTTGCATCTTGATCTTGTGTGGAAGCATAGGAAACTGGCTTTGCAAATCCCTTTACATTTTTTTCCTCAGAAGATCGATCCTCGGAAGTTTCCCTATGTTGCCTCTTTATCAGCCTAGGTGATTCTGTACTTGAATTGGTGGATGGAGTAACAGTCTCTGTTGATTCTTGTGATTGAATCACTGTTTCTTCTTGCTTCTCTTTCAGCTTCTCTGAGCCAGCCGCTCCTCCACCAAAAGCAACATTTTTCCCGAGGTTGAAGTAGAAGTCACTAATGTCACTCTTCTTTGTAACCTATTAATTTTTTTTAAAAAGGAGACTGAGTAAATTATTGTTCTGAGGCACACGAATGGATGTAGATTTATTAACTAATAAACAGGTGTTTGATTTGGGGTGGAAAAGGAAATGAGAAGAAATTCCATGGAAATCATTTTTTCGCCCACCCCATGGGAAACAATTTCCTTGTTTTCAAGGAAAACGAGCCCTTTTTGAACTTGGGTGGAAAACAAATTCCATAGATCCCTTTGCAATTAAATACCAAATGTGGAAAATAAGAATGGAAAATATTTTCTTTTTCCTTTTCCACCCTCCACCCTCCAACCAAACACAGAGCAACATCAGTAAATCAGCATACAAGTAGAACGACAGGAAGCAAAGGAATAGCAATATGAGAAAAGAAAACAACAGAATTTTGTACTCAAAATTGTAAATGAATTTCTGATTGATATGGGGATAAAAGTTGTTGAACCGCTTCCAGTAAGCAGTACAAGTAACAAGTTCAATATAATTTGAAAGCACGTGTGAAGCCAATATAAGAATGAATTTTTAAATCAAGACAATATTTTGTAAAAAGACAAGGATGACCACCAGAAGAGACAATCTCAAGACAGTCATTTTATTCTCTTTGACATAAGGCCATCCGAAAGAATGACGATGGCTCATCTGGGTGAAAAATGCTATACAGCCATGCACCATATCCAGTCTGTTAAAATAACAATTTAACTTCACAAATTAAAAAATGACAAATTGACAATAATTAAGGCAATGGGTAGAAAATCCAGATATCCTGCCTAGAAGCACAGATGAGTGTCCTGACGCTGAATCATTAAGAAGAAGATAGGACCACCTACAAGCTCATTCAGGTACGATCACCCCTCCCTCCCCCATATCAACCAATTGCATATAAGAAGAATATCAAAACATTGTAGTTTTTTGTACCCAATCCAGGCCAGAACATTCTTACACAGTGGAATTTATCGACAAGTACGATCCTCTCGAGTTAGAGATATATTTTCTTTTGCTTTAAAGTTTCAATATTTGGGAACAGTGCCTAGATTACCTAGTTCCATTTGACTCGTTCCTTTTGCAAGTATTCCGAACTTTAAATAAAAGACATTCCCCTGCTATTGAGTGCTTTTATAGAAACTAGAATAGTATAATGAAGCTAAGAATATATCAAGTCCATGTGAATGGTACATTTAACAAAACTTCAGGGAAAATAAACATATATATGTAAACGGGGTAGAAGATGTTAATAATAACAGCAAAAATGATCCACTGATCTTATGTGTCTAAAACTTTGTCTAATGCATCAATTCTGATGGTTGCCCCATTGAATCTAGATATGATAAGAGATATGACTCAAAATCTGCAAGTATGCCACTAAACATGAAATTACACACTTGCATACATTCAATAACATGGTTAAATAGACATTACAACATGTGAGATAGCTCTTCATATTTACTAGAAAAGCATTGATCACGATAGATGCAAATAACAATCAATGAAATAAGTAGATACGCAGTAAAAGAAGAATAAATGATGAACTAAAATAAACTTGACTCACATCCTCTTTCTTCTCTCTCAGTTCACGAAGCCGTTCTTCCTCCAGCCATTTGGCCTGCTCTGCCAGTTTCTTTTTGTAAGCACCTGTCACAAACTTATCTTTATCAGCATAGACGTGCTCATCTTTACTTCTCTCTTTGGCCAGTTTTTTCTCATAAATTATCTCGTGTTCTCGTTCTCGTATTTTAGCCTTTTCAATAAGCGCTTGAATATACTTTGGCTGCGACCAATAAAAAAAAGAAATAATAGAAATAAGAAATAAGACATTTAAATATGATGTTTAGCATGGGTGGATAAGTTACTGATGTATCAATAAAAAATTTGCAAATTTGCAAAGTTGCAAACAATACCTTTCTATTTTGGCGATCCTGCACTACAGGCTGTACTGATTTCTCCTTCATTTTATCATACACTCCATCATAGTCAAACACAGATGGATCCTCTTCAAGAGCCTTCTTATGCTGCTCTTCAATCTACAGAAAATAAAGTTTAAAAAAGGTCCTTTCTTATAAATATGAATATAAAAGAAAAAATATATAGAGTAAATAGAATTTTATTTTTAGAGAATTGACTCACATCTTTGAGAGATTTGTTTTTAGAGGCTTGGCGCAAAATGTCTCTCTCAACAGAATCGTCGTTGTCATCTTCAAAACCAATTGGAGTACGAAGGGGGGGTCTTGTGGGCTGCTTTTTCTGCTGGGATGGTGGAACTCTAAGTTGCAAGCCATACTTCTTCGTATTACTCATTTTCCTCTCTTTGTGAAATTCGTAATTACTGAAAATTAATTATTTGATCAATAAAGAAGTTTGAGAATTATTAGGAAATGATATCCATCTTCAAATGAATATATCTGGAATCTCAATGTGTAAACATATTTTACAGACAAATTAACAGAATAAACAAGCAAATTAATAGATGCCAAAAAGTTTGCTATCAAATTCATTTATGCACTTGCACCAATTCGAATGAAAATTAATTGAAACAAATTAAAGTATTTGATTACCTGGGTTTTGGAAAAATTACCCAAAAAATTAAAGAGCGGAAATCGATCGGACTTCAAACCAACTGAAATGTAACAAAACCTAAATTGAGGCTGGAAGTTACCTAAATCGAGATTTGTTGTTCCAATTTTGCAGTGCCGTACCTGTGCTCGTGAGGGCGAAAGGCGAACTTTTAAATTGGGTCCTTTCACGTATAATTTTTTTTTTTTTTTTACAAGAGCTGACAGACTAAAATCGATCAAACTAAATAAGAATATTAATAACTAAATATGTTAAGTTAACAATAAACAAAATCTATATTCAAAAGATTTATACCATAATATAATATGATAATAATAAAGTTGAAATGTTTCAAACAATCACTTAAATAATAATAATAATAATAATAATAATAATAATAAAAATAATAATAAAACATTTCAATAATTTGACAAACTGATCATTTCAAAGAAAGCACCAATAGATTATTTAATGAGAACCCCTTTAATTCAAGTACATTAACAACCCAAAAATCTGCAAATTAAGAACTCGTCTCAATTCAAGCAAATAAGAACATAAATAAAATTATAAAAACCGGCTACAGAATCAATTAAAATCAAATTAATAGACTAGTTACCACTTACCTTACAGTCCTAGAAAGGCAAAAAATTAGATATTCAGAATCCAAACCAAACAACCAGCAACAAAGCAAGAGCAAGGTTAAAAGTAAAAAATGAAACAAGAACCAATTTAATAATTGATAAATTATTAAATATTCAAGTTTCAACAAGAGAAATTCACAAAAAACAACATCAAAAACACTGTACACGCATATATCCATAATCCATGAATGAATAATGATGAATCTGACCACAGTTTGCCTAATTATTCTAATATGCTATATAACAATAACATAACCAGAAAAACATGGATTAATTTATGCAATTTATGGAAACTGAGTATGAGATTTGGGAAGTCAAAACTGAACCTTCGAAGTGCCAAGCCGTCGTCGGGCTAGCGCCGAGTGAGTGGCAAACAATAGAGCACCGAGGCTGGCTGCTGGTGTCGTGCGACGACGCCACGACGGTAACCGGCGGCGAACGTGGGGGGGGGGGGGGGGTGAAGTCTTGAAGATTGAATAATGGTTGAATGGAGGGCTTCTGTAAGTTACAGATTTTTTTTTTTTTTAATTTGATCTGAAATGTATCGTTTTGATTTTGTAATCTATAATATATATATATATATATAAAAGTAGCTGAGTCAACCCCAGTCAATTTCACTGTTTTCCTCTAAAACTCTTGTACTATGGGCAGATTTTATTTATTTATTTATTTATTTATTTTTCCAATTTTTGGGGACTTTAATATTTATCATGTTCACACTACTTATATTCCCTATCCAATAATCAACTTCAAAATTCACTTCAAAAATAATTGGGCCTTCAATATTTATTTATTATTTTCAAAATCGCTGACGTCTACTTACAGTCTTCAATATTTATTGTGTTTACGTGACTTCTATTTCCCGCCGCCTAATTACACTGGAAATGCGGTTATTTTCTTCTTTTTCGCTTTTTCAGAATTTGTTTCATTTTTTTCCCATTTTTCAAAATCTGTTGATTCATTTTTGTTTTCTATATCTTTTTTTTTTTTTTTTCCATTTCCCTATATACAATCTCTTTCATTTCTGTTATATATAATTACTAGTAATCGCACCCGTGCGATGCACGGAATAAATAACATTTATTGAATAAGTTGTAAAAATACAATGCCCGATAAAAATAACACAATAAAAAAATAATAATAATAATAACTTGCATACACAAATTGTGAATAATTTGTAATTTCATTTCTCCCTATAAAATTTCTTACTTTAATGCATAAATTGTATATTCAATATACAATCAAAATATCAAAAAAGAAAAGAAAAGAAAAGAAAAGTTATGAATTGCATTTTTTTTAACAGTTAATTGTTCATTATCTAGTTTCCTTAGTTTATTTATTCATATAGAATTGATTATTCAAAAATAATTTTTTTTTAATGTTCATTCACAACCACATATTATTTAAAAGCTAATTTTTCACAATTGCACATACTACTTTTTAACCACACATTCTAAAAAAAGAAAATCAATTTTTAACCACTCAATTAATTGATTTGACAATTATTTTATTTTTTATACTACCTTCTTTCACTTTCAATCACACATTTAAAATAATTTCTATAGTTTATATCAAACTTACTCATATTCAATGGTTTCAAATACAATGTGACATTTTATTTTTCACCAACTATTGAAAATGGCCATGTTACCCGCACACACAAAAAACTATTTTTTGTGCATGTTAAATAAATGTATGAACTATATTTTATTTTTAAATATAATAAGTTTGATAAAACCTTATATTTTTATTTTCTATAGAATTAATTGTTAAAGTCTGTAGTATATATTTTACAAATTGATGTTATTTTAAATTTTTAAAAATTAAAAAATAGATAAATGAACAAAATGAGTAAATTTATAAAATTAATTTCAAAATTACCAAAGAGTTTATCGAAACCTGAAGTTGTAGAAATTAAAATGATTCAATTGAATTTACTTAGAAAGATCGGATATCATTATTTCTTTTAATTTGATAAGAAAAAAGATTTGAAATTAATCATTTATGTCAAATTGAAGTTAGGTAAGAAATGATAAATATCATTTTATGTCTTAGATGAGATAAATTAAAAAGATTAGATATTGAAAAAAGTAAAAAGTATAAGTAAAACTTTTACCTTTATTATTTGAGGCAATTTTAAGAATGATATATTTAGAGTTTTCTCTCATTTGTTAACTTGTATTGAACTTCTCGTTAAAATCATGAATTTGACACCTATATTGCATATTTTTTGACGAAAAAATATTACAATAATTATCAAAAGAATAAAAATAATATACAATTTGATCTTTTTATAAATTTTTTATTTTTTTACAATCAATAAGTTATTTATTACATGTCACTTATAATTAATTTTGCATTAATTGAAGTTTCCTAATTCAATTATTAAAATAATTAATAAAATTACAAAGTTTCCTAAAATAGCAGGGAAAAATGGCGGGAAACTATGTGTACTATTTAACATGACCGCTCCACTCCACCTTCTATATATCACGTTTTATGATTCAAAATTTCTGGTGCGGTGGTAATGCTTATTAGTTATTAATATTACAAATCAGTTGAAAATAAAAAATAGTAAATTATTTTTTGAAAAAGTAAAAAGGATTGGCACTACTCTTTTCTTCAAGACTTGTGATATTTTGAGTCGTTGAACATAAATTTGAGTTTCTAACAAAAAAGAAAAAATATTAAAACAATAATATACTATATAAAAAGTTTCGAAAACAATATAGAATGCAAAATTATTTTAGACTAATAAGAGGATTTGTTAATAGTCTATTTATATTATGTTCTAGATTTCTCTGTTGGGGTTGCAATGTGTTAACTAATGTTGGGTTATTTAGAATGATTTTGGGTTTGATAGATATTTTAATGGTTTTGGCCGTTGAGTGAAGAAAAATATATTATTCATGGGTCAGTATATATATTTGATGAAATTGTATATCATATTGTATAAAAAATAATAAAAATAAGAAACTAGAATTTTTTTTTTTTTAATTTTGCTTTTACCGAGAAGTTGTTTTTTTATTTTTTATGATATAAGAACGATAATTTGTTTGGTTTTACTTATTTATATTTGACTTTTTTGTGTCAAAACCTCTATTTTCATTAAAAAAATGTGTTCTTCTAATGTTTTCAATCTTACAAATAAATATTTGTATTCATTTATACAAATTCAAAGTAAAATTTTCAGTTAAGAATTATGTTGAAATTTTATTACTAGATAATACTCTCTCTGTCCTCAAAAGATAGTCCATTATTTCTTTTTTGTCCGTCTCAAAAAGATAGTCTACTTTATTTTTTAAGAGTGAAATTAATATTTTATATTCCATTTTGTCCTTAATCTGTGTGAAAATAAGTAGAGGACTATCTTTATGGGACGGAGGGAGTACTAAATTATAAATCACATCATACATATAGTTTTTTTTTTTTTTTTATATAAATAATCTTATTTTTAGTTATTTAGTACATCTAAAAATTGGAATTCTTTTTTATAGCGTATTATTAAATTATTAAATATTTTTATAGATAATTACATTTAATACGTAATTAATTTCTTATAATAATTGTGATATTTTATTGGTCTTAATTTTATGGATAAATATTTGGTTCAGTCATACAGATCCAATATTAAATTCTCAATTAAAATTATATCTAAAATTTATACACATTTGTATTTTTATAAATCACTTTGTATTGAAATTTTTATAACTAAATCCTATTTTTAAGCTATTTATTACATATACATATTAAAGTTCTTTCCTATATTGCACTATTTATCAAAATTATTTCAATGACAATTACATTTAATTCTTAATTAATTTTCTATTCCAAAAAATCTTATATCACATTTTTTAATATTAACGATTAACAAATTTATATATATTGTTTGAAATGATATAGTTATTAATGGTTTTTGTCCTGACTGTTAATTTTAAAATTTCAAAAAGTAATTAATCATACCAAGATATTCTTCGCTATATTTTAATTCAAATTTTATGATATTTTTTCACAATAATATTAAATTGTCTCTCAATTTACTTAACTAAAAATTGAGATGATCAATATTAAATTATAATTTCAATCAGAAAATAATTACGTTATATAAATATTGAAAACCTAAAATATCATAAATTTGATGTAATATCTTTGTCAACCTCGCAATTTATTATTATTATAATTATTATTATTATTATTATTATTATTATTATTATTATTATTAATGTTATTTTTCATTGTTAATGGTCAAAATATTGAATTTTATCTTTTATATGCATGGTCTCTATTATTAACTTTTTCATCTATTGTTTGAATGTTCAGAGTACATGAATACTAGAGATCCTACATTTAAGTGTTCATTTTGCAAGACGAATTTTTGGTTCAAGGAGATAGTGAATAATCGTTACAAAACTTGAAGATCATATTCTATAAGGTCAAATTCTATCTGACAGTAATGCATGATACAAGTTCTTTATTCCAAGGATATCGTTGAGCCATTAGAATTTTAGGATACTTATTAGATTTCAAAAAAAAAAAAAAACAATTTTCATTGATGGTGTCATATGCCATGACTATCAATAAGAGTCAGGCACAATCATTTTCGCATGTATGACTTCTCCCTAAAAAATTGATGTTTATACATGAAACTAATAAATGATGAACTTATCTATTATTTGTGAATGTTATTTATTTTGTTTAAGAATTCATTTAATTTCGAATAAGATTATTTTTATTTAGAAATTTCTTCCCGTGCATCGCACGGGATGGTTCACTAGTTAGGATTAAATTAAGGTATTGGACTATTGGTTTGGACCCTGAGCACTCGGTAGTGGGGTTTTTTTTTTTTTTTTGATAATTGTATAGATTACTTACTTTTTATAATAAAACTGATTTTTACTACCCAAATAAAAAATTTTGAAAAATACTTCATTGTTACTAAAAAAACTGAAAAGTATCATAGGTATCATACCGTGATACTAACATATTTGAGAAGTATCAAAAGTATCAGATTGTGATACTTCACGTGATTATGAAGTATTTTTCAGTTTTTATGTTTTTATTATAAGTAATTTTCAATTTTTATAAAATTTAAGTAAATTTCAATTTGATCTCTAAAAGTAGTGTAATTATGTGAATAGCTCTTCTTTTTTTTTTTTTTTTAAAATTGGGCCTATTTTTTTATTGGTTAAATGAATGCTTATTTTGGGCCCTCAAATTTGAGCTAAAAATTGGGGCCCAAGGCGGCGGCGGCGTGCTGGGCCTACCATCAGGTCCGGGCTTGCAATTTTGGGATCTATCAAAGAAATCATGAACATGAGAGGAGAAGAAGAGACCACGCTGTGAGGAGAGAGAGAAAGCGATAAAGACCTGAAAATTAAAATCTAAGGCGTTGTTCTGTTTAGATTTTCAATTTTGAGTTTTCAATTTTGTTTTGAGTTTTTTGTTTTCGAAGTTTATTTTGAGAATGTAGAAAACATGTTTTTTTTGTGTTTTTGAAAAATATTTTTCAAAACAAAAAATTGAAAAATGTTGTAAAACTATTATAATAACAATAGAGAGAGAAATGAGAGAATTCTTCTTCTCATTAATAGGTGTGTTCTTACAAATGAAATATGGCTCCTATTTATAGAAGTGGACAATGGCACAATCGTAATATGTAAAGTTTACAGGGATATAATGGTAATGTCATTCACATATATATTATTTATAACACTCCCCCTTGAATGACATATTACTCAATTGTCCATCTCGTTAAAACCTTACTAAGAAAATCCAATGGGATAAAACTTGAGCGAAGGAAAAAGAGTACAGTTGCTCCCCCTGATGTTGGTCATCGTCAATCATTGAGTCTAATGTTCGAGTAGAACAAATCATGTATTGAATCTTGAAGTTCTGAAGTGATGCCTCGTTAAAACCTTATCAGTAAAATCCATTGGGATAAAATCTGAATCAAGGAAAAAGAGTACAACCGCTGCCTCGTTAAAACCTTGTCAGTAAAACCTAGTAGGACAAAGCCTGGACGAAGGAAAAGAGTACAGCATGATTCTCTCATTGGAATGTGCAATTGAGGATTCATGAACTTCTCGAACTTTGATGTCATCTTTCGTCTGGAATATGTATATAAAAATCTCCTTGTATAGCATTCTTCATAAGATGTCTATGATTTTATTCATTTGTTGATATCATTTCAGTATAACAATGTGTTGCTAAATTATAGCTTGTCAATAGCTAGGATGATACCTCAAAAACCTTGTTAGGAAAACCCTGTGGGACAAAACTTTAGCGAAGGAAAAAAGAGTACATTATTCTCATAAATTTTCATTAATACGCATCAACTGTTGCCTCATTAAAAACCTTACTAGGAAAACCCTGTGGAACAAAACCTTAGCTAAGGGAAAAATAGTACAACGCGTATTTATTCCCTTCTTGGAATATCACAAGTATATTGATGTCATCACGAATCTTTTCATTGAACATATCATTTATGATGAGCTTTATATAAATCGTTCATAGCTCATTTATGATGTCATAACATACTATATTAAGCAATGTTGTACTAATTTATCGATTGCATCTTTCACTTCTGGTGAATAATCAAATCTAGAATTAACTTCTAGTGAATAATAAAATTTTAGAATTCACTTCTGGTGAATAATCAAATCTAGAATTCACTTCTGGTGAATAATTAAACATATTCATTTTCATATTCACTTCTAGTGAATAATCAATTTCCCAGATGTCATAAATAGTACACTCCAATTTCACTTTCAACATATTATATCATGGAGTCATTTGTATCATCCTATAGTGATACTAATCTGGGTATATTGAATCTTTCATTAATTATACATGTATGTTCTTGCATCTCATAAACCATAATTTTTGATTTGTATAATCAATCATTGAAATATATATCAATTTCGACATATAATCTACAATCATTTTACTTGAAATCCCAACGTATCGCGATCAACTGGTACATCAAAGAATACTTTCAAAGTACCGATATGAGAATCATACATTTTGATCTCACTCATTGGTATATCAAAGAGCTCAAACTAGTGATTTAGACTATAGTCTATTTACCATATGTCATGCCAGTTCTACGAAAATTTTCGCGCGCAACGAGTCGTCCTTTACGACTGTGTAATATTTTTCATTTGTACAAATAATTACTGGCTTTACACATTTAAGCATTTGGACTTCAGGTCCTTGAACAATAATCCTTACATTGGGGTTTTGTACTTGGCCAAAGTATTAGGTGGTGTTCTGTTTGTATTTTATTTTGTATTTTCATTTTCGAAAATGTTTTGTGTTTCCTGTTTTCATTTTTGTTTTCAAATTTGCTGAAAACGCGTTTGGTTTGTTATTTCTGAAAACTGTTTTTGAAAATGAAAAACTGGAAAACACGTTCTGTTTGAAATTTTGCAGAATACTATTTAAACTATTTTTAATTAATTTGCTTGCAGATACTACTAATTCAAACTCAAATTTTCTTTCACAATACACTGAAAACATTGTTACATGCAACACACTAATGTGAGCATTAAGAGTCTATATTAATACAGCTTGGTCAGGTTCGGGATTTGAAAAAGCTTTACTTTTATTAAAATTCAGAAAATGCAAGTTCTTTCAAAACCACCAGAGTCCATTTATCAGTGCATTTTTTGAAATATAATAACAAGAATTCTCACTTAAATTTTTTTTTTTTTTTTTTGTAATGTTGATATTGAATTCAATAAAATTTTATTTAAACTTAGTTCCAAGTTAGGATAATTCTCAAAAAAAAAAAAAAAAAAAAATTATTTATGCTTAGTTCCAATAATTCTAAAAAAAGTAATAAATAAATAAGAAAATAAAAACTTTATATTAAACTTAGTTCTAAGTTAAGATAATTCTTAAAATAATAATAATAATAATAATAATAATAATAATAATAATAATCCCAAAACGCGTTTTTCGCGTTTTGGACATTTTTTGTCAAAATACACACAAAACACCCAAAACGAGGTTTTGGGCATTTTGCGTTTTGTGTACAAATTTTTTTTTTTTTTTTTCAAAATGCGTTTTCGAAAATGGTAAAGAGAACGCTTTTTTAACGTTTTCGAAAATAAAAACAGAAAACGACCTCAAAACAGCAAAGAGAACATGGGTTTATAATTTCATCAACCTCATTTTCATAAGAAGGTTGTTTATGTATGGAGTCGACTTATTTATCGATTCCATTTCATCTCAATATAACATAGAGAGATCTCTTTGTATGTTCTATCATCAGGTACCTGAGTCTCTTACATTTAATTATGTCTCTTTTACTCACCATGAGTATTTAGCCTCAAAGGGATCATCTCAATCATTCAAGAGATATTTATTTTTGGAATCGATAGTCATTATGCTTCAGGCATAATTACACTTCAGGCGTGTTTTCCCCATAATGTTCACAAATATTATATTATATCAATCGGCTAAAATGTCATAACACATGTCATCCTTTTAGGGATATAATCTCAATCATTTATCTAAGTACGCTTTGGTGGATTGTATACATATCGCACTTTTACAAATCATAAAGCTTCTTGAGTTAATCCCTGTTTGACATAGAATATTGTTGTATGATAAACAATTTCTGAATAAGTTATTCTCACAGAAAATAATTTGAAACTTTTGATAATCTAACCGTTTATTATAGAACTTTTGGTTCAATACGGTTTAATTTCAAATTTATGTATGAATATTTGATTCAATATAATATTGATGAACTTCTGGTTAAATACAATGTATATTTCATTTATGAACTTCTGGTTCATACTATATACATATTTCACTTGTACGTATGAACTTCTGGTTCAATACAATATTTACTTGTTCGAATATATAAATCAGTATACCTTGATTTAGTATATCCAAAAAGGTGATTATAATGACATCACAAGAAAATGATCCTTGTCTCCACCTTTTGATTACAAATCTTTTCCCTTTTCTTGGTGGAATCACTAACATGCGGAGCCACCGCTCTTTTACGCGTTAAATAATACATTTAAATAGATCACTTTGGGAGAAGATCAGATCCATCAAAATGGATGTTGTATTATCAAATATTCGCAAATATTACTCAAATCTTCCGATAAATGTTTTGAAAAAGATTTACCGAGTTCGACTCGAAAGATTGAGGCTGCTGATGGATCAAGGTATCCCAGAAGATGTTCGTTGGTTGATCAAAGCAAAAGTTCGATTAGCTAGTGAATTACCAGATTCATTTTCTAAGCACATGCCTGACTTAGGTAAGAGTACTTTTGCAAAGAAGCGAATAGCAAAAAGATTGAAAGGTTGTTACAAATGTGCTCGATCGACATGTAATACCCGTTGTAAGTCAATAGGACATTCATCCATAAATCGAGATGATAAGATAGACTTCATTAAGGGTGGACTGAGTAAGGAGTCATTGGATGATATCCGATTGACTCTTGAGACGCACCCTAGTGGGTATGTGCAGCTTGAGCTACTATCTTTATGGGCTAAATTCATCAGCGATAAAGACCGTTATAGTCTCAAAAATATAATAGCAAAAGATCCTGTTTTCCAGGCTGTTATAAACATTGATGTTTTGGTTACTCAACATTGATACAAGGTAAATCAGTATAGTGTATATATTTTAACAAAGCATTTTGTATTTTTCATGTATTAACAAATTGTTACTAAGAGATCACTGAAAGAGTATCCATTAAGGAGCAAAATATATACTGTCAGAGACAAGATCAAAAGTGGTGTCATTTAGTCAAAAGTAAATATCAACTTTTTCAAAAGAAGAGCAGTAAATAGTGCATATTTTCAAGTTTAAAACGTCAGATAATTTCGCAGTTTAAAGCATCCAAAAATAACAATTTTTTGTAAGTTTTCCTTCCTTTTATTCTTAAAAGATGGAGGGATCAAAACTTCGACAGATCAAAACTATCTGTGTATTTTGTGGATCAAAAATCTGGAGAGGCTTTGAGTATCTAGAAGCATCAGTGCTTCTAGGGAAGAAGTTGGGAGAGAGAGGTATCAATCTAGTATATGGAGGGGGCAGCAGTGGATTGATGGGTTGTGTTTCACAATTCGCTCAAGCAGAAAAAGCAAGAGTGATAGGTGTTATACCCGCTCCTTTAGTTGATGTCACAGGCAAAACATGAGGGCATGAAGTACAGACTTTATCTATCCATGAACGCATAACTTGCATGTTATATGGTTCTGATGCCTTCATTGCCATGCCTGGAGGTTTTGGCACTTTAGAGGAAATCTTTAATATTACCTCATGGGCTCAGCTGGGTCTCCATACTAAGCCTATTGGGCTTTTAAATGTTAAATACTTCTTCGATGGTTTACTAACTTTTCTTGATTATGATGTGGAACAGGAATTCATCTCTCCATTTTTTAGGAGGATCCTTATTTCTGCTCCCACTATTGATGAACTGCTGGAAAAGTTACAATCATATGTCCCAATACAAGATCCAGCAGGAGTTAAGATAGATTGGTCGCAAGGAAGGGGTACTAAGCGAAAATGGAGTCCGGTTAATGTAAATTTATCCTTGTGAATCTCAAAATATTGGGGTGGTAGAGTATGAGGTATTCTTACTTTTGAGACACACCTCTAATGTTGATGAGTATTTGAATTTTAATCTTGTGAACATCAAAAGGATTATGAGTGGTGGAGTACGGAGTATTCTTACTCTTGAGACATACAAAAAAGATTAGGGGTGGTAGTGTATGGAGTATTATTACACTTGATACACACCTCTACTTTTGAGGATCATAAATGTTTCCCCCATTTTGTATTTTGCACGTATGACTCGTTTATACTTCTTCATGAGCAATAATAATATCATTTCAGTATGTTTAGATGATAATCTTTACTTCTTCTGAAGTAAATATGTACTTCTTATGAAGTACATAAGTGCTTGTGCAAGAACTTTGATCAAAACTGCTTATCACAATCATATAACATTTATCTCATAATACTGATGAGATTATTTTCACATTAGCCATATTCATGCTATCATGTGATATTATCTTATCATACATCAACATTTTTCTCGTTGAATAATTTATTTTCATCCACCCTTTCAAATACAGATATTGGTAACTTCTGGTACCACTTGATAAAATATTTTCATTAAAAATATAACAATCTTTTAGTAATGGTAACTTCTGGTACCATTTGTTGAAATATCAAATAACAACAATTAAATTTATACTAGTAGGAATATTTAAAATCAGTAGAACCAATTATATAGGTGGTAATGTAATATGCTTGAAATTTGTAGAACCAACCATATAGGTGGTAACGTAATATGCTTGAAACTTGTAGAACCAACCATATAGGTGGTAATGTAATATGCTTGAAACTTGTAGAACCAACCATATAGGTGGTAACAATATAATGGAATAATTACATTTCATAAATGAGCAAGTCATATCTCTAAATCCAGTCAGAGTATTCATAATAGTCCAATCCGTTACGATAATGAGCTATTTTAATTAATAACTCAATACATCACGACATGATAACTATTATGTTACTTGTACCTTATTAATAACAGAATAGTGTTAAACACTTGAAATATATATTTTTTCAATATTAATCATAAGATCAATAATCATGATTGAGTTAATACGTCAAATTACGATTAATATATTTTATCGTAAGGACAAAATTGTCCATATTTTAATATATTGATCATATGAATAAATCGAAACCGTCAATATGTTTGAAATTAATTTAGAACAAACTTACTTTTGGTCCGAAGTTCAAAATCTCGCCGGAATTGCTTCAAAAATAGTTTTTACGAAGCCGCCATGTTCGACCACCGGAAAATGTCCAAAACTGCACCAAACAGAAAAGTAAGCGATGAGATCCCAGTCGGGGAATCTCGTCGAACAACGCGGAATAACGAAATTAAAATCTAGGAAAGATCTAGATCAGATTTAAACACGAAAATAAACAAGAATTAAACTACTGGAAAGATAAAATTGACGATAGAACATTGACCCAAGATTCACGACGCAAGAAATTGACGATGCGGAATCGAGATCCAAGGTTTTCGAAACACCACAAGGACTTGTCAATTTCCTTGATAAGATTCTAATTGGAAACGCCACAAATATTCTCGCGAATATTTGATAAGTTCAACGCCACAAATATTTCACAATATTTGATAATTTAGATTTGTTCTCGAAGAACACAAAAGGGACTCCTCGACCTTTCAATTTGGAGAATCCTCTCTCAAATATTATTCATAAACTCAAACTTAACTAAACTGTTTTTTTTACAATGAATGGAAAGGAATATAAATAAGCAAAATAACCTAGCCTCTAATTTACTCAAAATAGAATTCTAATTAGACTAAAATTCTAAAATAGGAAAATAACTTAAAATCATAAAAGAAACAAAATAATTTAAAATCCCGCAAAATCTGGCCCGCTCCTCATTTACGGCCGTGAAGAATAACGTTACTGCTGTAAAGGCCTCTCGGGTCCAAAACTGTTTCAATAGTTACGACCGAAACTTTCAGACTTACGTCCGTAAGCCTGGTTCTGCTGAAATTCTGCCCTTTCCCTCGATAGTTGATTACGGCCGTGATAATAGCTTTTACGGCCGTGATTATATGAGTTACGGCCGTGAAGGATTTCAATTACGGCCGTAATGCCTTTTCTGCACAAATAATTTCGATTACTCGGCTCGGCTTGATCCTTTCGCCTTCTCGGCTCGATTCCAACATGGAACTTGCTCCGTTTTCCACGTAGATCACCGTCATACTGCCGATGTCTCGACTTCGCCCTTCGATGCTTGGTCCGGAACGTATCATACTCCCTATCTTGAAAAGGATTCGACCTCGAATCCAATTTTGATCGGCTTTTCAAACTCCTCCTACTTTTCTGGGCTCGATGATTATGTTTATGCCTCGTGCTTGCTTTCAACATTTTGTGCTGCCCATTTTTCTCCTTCACCTTTTTCGGCCTTTTGGGTTGCTCATTTGTGCCAACAAGTTTTTTTCCTGTTTTAAGCTCATGGTTTGACTCCGGTACCTGTAAAACAGATTTTAAAGAACTGGGGAGGGGTGTGGTAGCGTGAGTAAGTGCAAATAGACTCATTTTTTGGTAGACCCTCTTTTCTTTATTTTTCACTCCCTCTCCTTTTTCTGAGGTTTGAACCTCAACCATCTTTTCTTTATTTTTCACTCCCTTTCCTTTTTCTGAGGTCGTGACCTCAACTCTCTTTTCTTTAATTTCCACTCCCTCTCCTTTTTCTGAGGTCATGACCTCAACTCTCTTATTTTCCCCCTCAAACTCACTTTTCACTTTCAATTGATCTTTCAGGGCTTCAGTTGGAGATAGTGGAATTAGAGTAAAATTTTTCCCCCATTTTACCAGGCTGTATCTATTCGTATACCCATCGTGTAGCACAGCCCTTTCATGTTGCCAAGGCCTCCCCAACAATATGTGACTAATTTGCATAGGCACCACGTCACAAACTACCTCATCAGTATATCCACCAAAAGAAAAAGTCACCAAGGCCTGTCTCTTCACCTTAACTTCCCCTGACTCAGTCAACCATTGTAATTTATAAGGTGTTGGATGTTTCATTAAAGGCAAGCCTAATTTTTCCACCAACATTGTACTAACTACATTAGTACAACTTCCCCCGTCAATCACCAAGCTACAAACTTTTTCATCCACTAAGCATCTAGTGCGAAAAATATTATCCTTCTGCCCTTCCACATTATCCAAAACATTCACCTTACGCCTAACTGATGAGGTTCGAAGTGCGGAAGAAACGCCGGAAAGTTCCGAACTCAGGTTGTGGTTGGACGGATGAATCATGACCCGATATTCACGACGCGATGGCTCGACGATGCGGAATAAAGAACCACGACTTTCGAAACGCCACAAGGATTTGCCCAATCTCCTTGATAAGTCTCTGATTTTCAACGCCACAAATACTCTCGCGAATATTTGATAAGTTCTGGATGAACGCCACAAGATAATCAATCTTGATAAGTTTGGGTTTGTAATGTGAATCCACACATTAAACAATTGAAAAATATTCAATCTATTTTTATTCAATCATCAAAGTCTTCTTTTACAATGAATCAAAAAGGCGTATAAATAGGCAAAATAAAACCCTAATCGCTAATTTACTCAAAATAGAATTCTAACTAACCTAAAATATCTAAAACTGATAAGGAAATAAAATAATGAAAAATCTTTAAATTCCATCAGCGGCGCATGTCCAGGAGCTGTCTTACGGCCGTGAATTTTGTAACTGAAATATGTTACGGCCGTGAATATTTTTGTTACGGCCGTAAATCCTTTTATCCGGTTTATGAATTAGACAGAGAGCATGTTACGGCCGTGATCCTTCATTTACGGCCGTGAGCTTCAAAAGTTACGGTCGTGACCAATCCACGGCCGTGATTCAATTTTCGGTTCTTTTCGACACTGTTTGATCTTCAAAGCTTGTCGAACCTGCTGAACTCTTGTTTTGGCTTGAATATTTATATTTTTCCGTCAAGCCTGCTACGACTCCGATTGTCGAGGGTCCTGGATCACATCATACCCTCCTTCTTTAGGATGATTCGTCCCGAATCATAGCTTTGTTCCTGGTGTTCCACTTCACCTCCTGGATCAAACGGAAAATTTCTGCTTCCATGCCATGAGTTCAATAAATTGGAATCCTTTGATTTGCAACCACGGAAGAGATGGAGCTTGAACTCCCTTTGCCATTCGTAGTGTGGTTGGAGCTTCCAATCATAATTAACCTGCAACAAAGATTTAAACAAAATGGGGAGGGACATGTGTAGCGACCAAGAATTTTTACGCGATTAATAATTATTTTAATAGAAAATCGTGTCGCTACTATTTCACCCATTTTTATTAAGTTAACGCCACGACGTATTCGTATAGCCAAGTCAAGAAATAATCGAGATCGTTCGATTTTAAATTAAATTCCGAATTTCTAAAAATATCTCCATTCTCTTGATTTAAAGTATATTAAGTCTAAGTACTTAATTCAATGTTATCCCAATATTTATTTGTACAAAAATTACTTTTATTATTTAAATTAAGAAAATATATGCAAGCATGAGAGGTTCCATTATATATAATAATTATGAGAATCTTAATTTAATAAATATGGAAAAGTATATAAATGGTTGATAGATTCCATTATATGTAATCATGAAGAGCATAATATTTGTATAAATATGGAAAAGTATATGAATGAATTATATACTCCATTATATATAATCATGAAGAGCATAATATTTGTATAAATATGGAAAAGTATATGAATGATTGATAAGACTCCATTATATGTAATCATGAAGAGCATAATATTTGTATAAATATGGAAAAGTATATGAATGAATTATATACTCCATTATATATAATCATGAAGAACATAATATTTGTATAAATATGGAAAAGTATATGAATGATTGATAAGACTCCATTATATGTAATCATGAAGAGCATAATATTTGTATAAATATGGAAAAGTATATGAATGAATTATATACTCCATTATATATAATCATGAAGAGCATAATATTTGTATAAATATGGAAAAGTATATGAATGATTGATAAGACTCCATTATATGTAATCATGAAGAGCATAATATTTGTATAAATATGGAAAAGTATATGAATGATTTATATACTCCATTATATATAATCATGAAGAGCATATTATTTGTATAAATATGGAAAAGTATATGAATGGTGCTTTACTTTAAGAAAATGATGTGTTAAAATTAATAGAATTGAATGATTATGTTTACAATATGCCAACTTTATACATCTATTTAAACTCATCTCTTTTACACACAACTCTACACATATACACTTATTTCCAATCTCTTGACAAAATCCACAAGTAAGAGAAATTCAAGGTGGTCAAGAAAGTTTTGGTCCATTTACTACTACACTTCATTTTAATCTTTTAAAAGGTAAGTATATCTTATGTTTTTATGAAAAGTAAGTATGTTTTTATGAAAGGTAAATACACCTTATGTTTTTATGAAAAGTAAGTATGTTTTTATGACAAGTAAGTATATCTTATGTTTTTATGAAAAGTAAGTATGTTTTTATGAAAGGTAAATACACCTTATGTTTTTATGAAAAGTAAGTATGTTTTTATGACAAGTAAGTATATCTTATGTTTTTATGAAAAGTAAGTATGTTTTTATGAAAGGTAAATACACCTTATGTTTTTATGAAAAGTAAGTATGTTTTTATGACAAGTAAGTATATCTTATGTTTTTATGAAAAGTAAGTATGTTTTTATGAAAGGTAAATACACCTTATGTTTTTATGAAAAGTAAGTATGTTTTTATGACAAGTAAGTATATCTTATGTTTTTATGAAAAGTAAGTATGTTTTTATGAAAGGTAAATACACCTTATGTTTTTATGAAAAGTAAGTATGTTTTTATGACAAGTAAGTATATCTTATGTTTTTATGAAAAGTAAGTATGTTTTTATGAAAGGTAAATACACCTTATGTTTTTATGAAAAGTAAGTATGTTTTTATGACAAGTAAGTATATCTTATGTTTTTATGAAAAGTAAGTATGTTTTTATGAAAGGTAAATACACCTTATGTTTTTATGAAAAGTAAGTATGTTTTTATGACAAGTAAGTATATCTTATGTTTTTATGAAAAGTAAGTATGTTTTTATGAAAGGTAAATATACCTTATGTTTTTATGAAAAGTAAGTATGTTTTTATGACAAGTAAGTATACCTTATGTTTTTATGAAAAGTAAGTATGTTTTTATGACAAGTAAGTATATCTTATGTTTTTATGAAAATGTTTGGATCATTGCTATGAAATCAATCTCACAAGATTGTTATGGGTTCCATATGATATGTTTATGATTATGCTAAGGGGACCGGAGTTTAGTAGCGCTACACATAAGAATTCTTGCCATTTAAGTTCGGTAAAATTCTTGTGTCTCCCTATGTTTATGAATATTTCAATCCTATCCTATGTTATGATGAAAATGATCCATATGCATTCAAAAGAAAATTTATGCTTGGTATACTTACTGGGATTTTATAAATCTCACTCCACGATATTTAACATTTTCAGATAATTGAAGGTTCGAGGCGGTCAACATGGAAGTGGCAAAAGTGGTTAAGATTGATGAGATAATTATGTTGAACTTTATGTAAGAAAATTATGTTCTATTTTTATTCACAAATAAAATTATGGGATTCTAATTATTCTTTTGAAAAATTTTACATTACTATTTAAGTCTCGATAATATGATATGAGTCACTTTTTGTGGCACTCGAATGGTCGAGAATTCGGGTCGTCACAGTTGGTATCAGAGAAAAGAGTTTTAAAAACGATTCTGTAGATTTTTGAAATTTTATTTCTTTAAAAAAAAAAAAAATCACTATTCACGTGAACAGTAAAACGACGTGCTATTCATGATGAACAGTGAACGAAATCACTATTCATTATAAAAAAAAAAATTGAATTTTCACATGTCAAGTATGGTTATGATTTTGAAAAGCATGATGAAATTTGATGTGCGAATTTCAAGGACAAAATTCATTTTAAGCAAGGGAGTTTGTAATGTCCTGAAAATTTTATGGAATATAATTAGTTAGTGATATGATGTTTATATTGATGTCTTTGATAAATTTCTAGAAGTTCGGGGACTAAAGGAAAAAATAAGATTTGACGATAAATTTTATTTGGGTTAAGTTATTAATTATTGATGGGGAGATAATTACTATATCGATATTGGATTTGTTTTGAAGACTGTGATTAATTAGGAATTATGATTCAAGAAAATGTTGATTTGGATACAACCACATTAAATTATTGTTGATTAAAGGAAAATAAGATTATATGAAATATTTTAACTCATCACTCTACTATGTCACTCTCCACGTATTGACTCCTCGAACCAGGTATGTTATATGCTTTGCAAGTCATTTACGATTTTATTAAGACATGTTAAGTATGAAATCTTCATATGTTATGAATCTTTATGTGTTACACATAATATACATGTCAAGTATGATATAAATTGATAGAAGACTCAATTTTTTTATTCTTTTCAATGTAGAATCATGAGACAGTGAGGATATTTATATGAATTTTGGTGCATATTAAGCTTAGTAAGATTGACTCAATTAGAAATTAAGTTGGGTTGTAACTTTTGCCCAAAATATATGGAATAATATATTAAACAAACAAAATTAATAATGAATTCGTACAATAATTTATCCCTTTATCACTACCTTTGTGTAAAAACAAGGGAAAAACTGTGGATGGTTATTGTACTTCCTCTTCAAGTTTCAATTTTCGGTTCAATAATTTATCCCTTTATCACTACCTTTGCTTAAAAGCAAGGAAAAACTGTGGATGATTATTGGTACCACTCTTCAAGTTTCAATTCTGAAAAAAAAAAAAATTCGGAAAGAAAGAAAGAGAACGGGTGTTGAGCATAATGGGAATAATATGACTTAAGAATGATTTTCAAAATAATTGTTGTCCTCGAGTTTAGAAATGATGAACCTTAAATGGACTTTGCATAATTGATTTTAGACATGGCACTAAGTATAAGAAGTCAACAGAAATGATTAGAAATATGTTCAGATTATCTATCATTTAGATTTAATGAGAAATAGCGAGCCAATTTTATGAAGTTTTATGAGATGTTAAGATTATAAGTGGTTTTAATGAGACTTTTATGAGAAGCATTATGAAGTTAGAGATTTAAAGATTTGGTTATTGGGAATTAAGTAATGGATATTATGTTGAGTAAGTGAATTATGCCTCTATATTGAAGAGAAATTTATTATGAACTTTGGCCTTGTGATTAAATTTTGGGAATATGATTTATGACTTATAAATATAAGTATGAGTAATCTTTTGAGCCAATTAAGGTATGGAAGGAAGTGATATTGTGATATTGAAAAATATGATTTGAAATTGTTATGTTGAGGAATTATGAATTGAATTATGGGATATTTTTTATGATATATTGAAGTGTTGGAATCGTTTTCAATATTTTTAGATCGTTGTGATCAAATGTGGAGTTATTTATTATTGTGAGTTATGAAGTATGCTTATGGTTTGGGATAAGTCCAAATTACAAGGGAGACTTTGTCCAGAATTTTATCATTTGGAATTAAGAGCATGATATGATAAGCATCCACTAAAGGAATTAAGGTTAGACATGCAAGTTCATTTACATCACAAACGAGATTTAGTAGATGATAGCAGAGATTTTATTATTTTCTAATAAGGAGAACATACAAAGAGTCACACTGGAAAAGAAATACATGAAACACGCAAAAGCAAAAGAAAGCAACATGGGAAATTCCTCAAATTGAGAGATGTGTTTCCGGAGTAGCCGTATCCTACCACCTCTAACCTTTTGAGGAAATAAAGAAACCTTCAAAGAGGTGTGTTTCGAGAGTAAGAATACTCCGTAATCTACCACCTGGAACCTTTGAGGTACACACAAGATTTAAACATTAAGGAAATCCTAGGAAATTAGAGGGGTGTCTCGAGAGTAAGAATACTCCGTACTCTACCCCCACCTATTCTAAGATTCATAAAGTTAAGTTTACATTAACCGGACTCCATTTTCGCTTGATTCCCCTTCCTTGCGACCAATCTATCTTAACCCCTGCTGGATCTTGTATTGAGATATATGACTGCAGCTTATCCAGTAGTTCATCAATAGTAGGAGCAGAAATAAGGAGCCTTCTGGAAAATGGAGAGATGAGTCCCTGTTCCACAGCATAATCAAGAAAGGTTAACAAACCATCAAAGAAATTGTTAACATTCAGAAGCCCAATAGGCTTAGTATGGAGACCTAGTTGAGCCCACGAGGTAATGTTAAAGATTTCTTCTAAGGTACCAAAACCTCCGGGCAGGGCTATAAAGCCATCAGCAACCTCAATCTTTCGAGTCTTATTCGATAAATTTTCCTCAGATCATTCATTGGAAGTCTGGAATAATACTTGCGAATGTTTGTAAGAATGATATCCATGTTTTTGATGGATCTAACCTCTTCCCAGCATGAACTATTTAAAAGCATTAAGGATCGGAGGGAATCCGCGTGATATTGATTCCAGCAAGAAAGCGCGGAATAGAATAATGGAAAAGAGGGAACAAGGGTTTATGCGCCGTTTACTTTCTTGATAAAAGGAAGATTTGATGATGACGGGATTTGAGATATGGAATATTTTCTTGGATTTTGGGTACTGATATTTTGATATAATAATCAAGGTATAGAAATAATACGGGGATACGTGAAAGTGAAATAAGGACTGTATTGAATCAGGATTAATAAGTTTGTGCAAGTGAAAGGAATACCTTACGGGAAATGTTATGATATTTGAGTTAAGAATTTTAATTATTTGGGAGATATTTGTTTATTGAATTTTGCAGAAATTTTGGGTTACAAATATTGGAAAGATAAACCGATGATTATGTTGATATGTGAATAACATGTTTGGGTATATTACATAGAGAATATTCAGGTAATCGTTTTAATTATTTTGGGATATTTGGTGATAAGAAGAAATGACAAATTATTATGGTATGATATGTTAGTAAAGATTTATTGAAATTTTAGAGATATTAATACGAATATTTGAGGTCACATGATACGATGATAAATGACAAGTTACATGAATACTACAAGATATGATGAAATATCACATACGATTGGGAATTTTCATTTTGATTCAGAAGAATTTATGAGTAGACATATGTCTATTATTGATAGAAAAGTCCATGTCTTAAGAAAACAAATTGATGCATTTAGTCAAAGTTCAGTGGGTTAAATATGGTTGGGTTAAATATGGTAGCGATGATGCTACATAAGAAGAAGAAGAAGAGATTCTGATTAAGTGTTCAGAAATCATAAGATCAAGTAAGATTAATTTCGAGGACGAAATTATTTTAAGGGGGTAAGTTTGTAGCGACCAAGAATTTTTACGCGATTAATAATTATTTTAATAGAAAATCGTGTCGCTACTATTTCACCCATTTTTATTAAGTTAACGCCACGACGTATTCGTATAGCCAAGTCAAGAAATAATCGAGATCGTTCGATTTTAAATTAAATTCCGAATTTCTAAAAATATCTCCATTCTCTTGATTTAAAGTATATTAAGTCTAAGTACTTAATTCAATGTTATCCCAATATTTATTTGTACAAAAATTACTTTTATTATTTAAATTAAGAAAATATATGCAAGCATGAGAGGTTCCATTATATATAATAATTATGAGAATCTTAATTTAATAAATATGGAAAAGTATATAAATGGTTGATAGATTCCATTATATGTAATCATGAAGAGCATAATATTTGTATAAATATGGAAAAGTATATGAATGAATTATATACTCCATTATATATAATCATGAAGAGCATAATATTTGTATAAATATGGAAAAGTATATGAATGATTGATAAGACTCCATTATATGTAATCATGAAGAGCATAATATTTGTATAAATATGGAAAAGTATATGAATGAATTATATACTCCATTATATATAATCATGAAGAACATAATATTTGTATAAATATGGAAAAGTATATGAATGATTGATAAGACTCCATTATATGTAATCATGAAGAGCATAATATTTGTATAAATATGGAAAAGTATATGAATGAATTATATACTCCATTATATATAATCATGAAGAGCATAATATTTGTATAAATATGGAAAAGTATATGAATGATTGATAAGACTCCATTATATGTAATCATGAAGAGCATAATATTTGTATAAATATGGAAAAGTATATGAATGATTTATATACTCCATTATATATAATCATGAAGAGCATATTATTTGTATAAATATGGAAAAGTATATGAATGGTGCTTTACTTTAAGAAAATGATGTGTTAAAATTAATAGAATTGAATGATTATGTTTACAATATGCCAACTTTATACATCTATTTAAACCCATCTCTTTTACACACAACTCTACACATATACACTTATTTCCAATCTCTTGACAAAATCCACAAGTAAGAGAAATTCAAGGTGGTCAAGAAAGTTTTGGTCCATTTACTACTACACTTCATTTTAATCTTTTAAAAGGTAAGTATATCTTATGTTTTTATGAAAAGTAAGTATGTTTTTATGAAAGGTAAATACACCTTATGTTTTTATGAAAAGTAAGTATGTTTTTATGACAAGTAAGTATATCTTATGTTTTTATGAAAAGTAAGTATGTTTTTATGAAAGGTAAATACACCTTATGTTTTTATGAAAAGTAAGTATGTTTTTATGACAAGTAAGTATATCTTATGTTTTTATGAAAAGTAAGTATGTTTTTATGAAAGGTAAATACACCTTATGTTTTTATGAAAAGTAAGTATGTTTTTATGACAAGTAAGTATATCTTATGTTTTTATGAAAAGTAAGTATGTTTTTATGAAAGGTAAATACACCTTATGTTTTTATGAAAAGTAAGTATGTTTTTATGACAAGTAAGTATATCTTATGTTTTTATGAAAAGTAAGTATGTTTTTATGAAAGGTAAATACACCTTATGTTTTTATGAAAAGTAAGTATGTTTTTATGACAAGTAAGTATATCTTATGTTTTTATGAAAAGTAAGTATGTTTTTATGAAAGGTAAATATACCTTATGTTTTTATGAAAAGTAAGTATGTTTTTATGACAAGTAAGTATACCTTATGTTTTTATGAAAAGTAAGTATGTTTTTATGACAAGTAAGTATATCTTATGTTTTTATGAAAATGTTTGGATCATTGCTATGAAATCAATCTCACAAGATTGTTATGGGTTCCATATGATATGTTTATGATTATGCTAAGGGGACCGGAGTTTAGTAGCGCTACACATAAGAATTCTTGCCATTTAAGTTCGGTAAAATTCTTGTGTCTCCCTATGTTTATGAATATTTCAATCCTATCCTATGTTATGATGAAAATGATCCATATGCATTCAAAAGAAAATTTATGCTTGGTATACTTACTGGGATTTTATAAATCTCACTCCACGATATTTAACATTTTCAGATAATTGAAGGTTCGAGGCGGTCAACATGGAAGTGGCAAAAGTGGTTAAGATTGATGAGATAATTATGTTGAACTTTATGTAAGAAAATTATGTTCTATTTTTATTCACAAATAAAATTATGGGATTCTAATTATTCTTTTGAAAAATTTTACATTACTATTTAAGTCTCGATAATATGATATGAGTCACTTTTTGTGGCACTCGAATGGTCGAGAATTCGGGTCGTCACAACATGTTAGCTTCATGAGGTACAAGGTATGGATCCTTGTATTCATGACAAACCACCACCAACTCCACTTCTTGAACCACGAGGCTCTTCTCTTCGCCTCTTTCCTCCTTTGCAATTTCTTGTTCAATTTTTTTATCTTCAAATTCAACCACATCTCCGACATCCAGATTTTTATCACTAACTTCATGCACTCCCCCAATGGTATTCAAATGTGGATGTACCAATTCAAAGCTCAAAATTTGAACTTCTACCCCAACTTCTAATTCCTCATCAAATTTTGGAGTTTGTTCACCTAACTCCACATTTTCAACTCCTACCACCAAGTTCTGGGTCTCTTCAACTAATTCATGCCTCAAGCCTCCCTCCTTCTTTTCAACTTTCATATCCCGAGGCTCAACATGATTTTCACTCTCTTCTAACCATCTAATTACCGCCTTTCGTTTCTCCTCCTTCCTTTGTAATTTAGCCAAATATATTCTTTCTGCCTCCCGTTCACACCTCAATCTTTCCTCATAAATTTCTTTTTGAATTTTCAAAATAAAAGTGCAGTCCAGTCAACCATGTCGGAATTGGATGGATAATATGTGTTTTTCAAAATTGCTTTTGGATCAATCTCAGCTCCTCTCTTAACCCCGATTCCATCCCTAGGTTTAGGATCACGCCTATAATCACTACGATTTGCTTGAGATCGCCCCTTTTTCAATTTCCCTTCCCTTTCATCTAATTTATCCAACATAACCAAAGCTTCATTCAAAAATCTCCACATACGATCTTTGGCGTTTTCATGGGAATTGGACATTGTGAAATTTTTTGTGGAAGGACACAGAAAAAGAATAATGAAAACAAAGGATCAAGAAATTCAAGAAAGTGGTTCTTGAGTGGACTCTTTTTTTTTTTTTTTTTTTTTTGAATTTTAGGATGAATTTTCGGAATAAATAAAATAATAATTTTTTTTTCATAAATCCGAAAATTCGACAACGAATACGACAAAACAAACGGAACTTAATTCGGATAAGAATTAAGCAAAACAAACACTTTTAAATTTTGTTGGATTTTTATATGGATCAAACAAAGAAAATATTTACTGGCACGAAGAACACGAAAATCAAGAAAAGAAAGACTCAACAACAAGATATGGATGATTTTTATGGGACTCGATGATAAACATAAAAATCAAACTGGATAGAAAAATCTGAATTCAGAGTCCAGCTCTGATACCAGATGATGAGGTTCGAAGCGCGGAAGAAACGCCGGAAAGTTCTGAAATCATGTTGTGGTTGGACGGATGAATTGACTACTTGAGATCTCTTTCCTAGAATTGATAACTGCATATTGACCACCAAAAGTGCAGTCTATTCGTTTTTATGTTTGAAATGGGAAAAATATGAGGTATTTATTTGAATGTGATTATTCTTGGCACTGCATAGCCTACTATTTACTATTGGGGGTAAAAGATTGGCAAAGGAATTGTGCGATATTTCATAAATATTCATAATGTCAAGAATTTCTATTTTTCCCTATTTGGGCTTAAAATGAATTGAGGATATGAACTATGAAGGTAAGATTCTCCATTTTTATGCTCATATATATGAGACTAATACAGAAGATAATATCATGTAAACGTTTCTTGAATTTCTCCCTCTTGTTAGATAAAAAATTATCAATTGTAATATTTAAGTTTATTCAATACATCGTAATAAATATGTCAACATTTCGATTATGCAAGTAGTTTAGAATAAAGAATTCCTATATTAATAGTCTTAGTTTCCAGGGGGTCGGACAGAGCTACCCTAGGACCAGTAAGGCTCCACGCCCCACTAAGATTTAATATTTTTTTTTTTTTTTTTTTTAAGAGTAGTGGTATTTTCATAGGGAAATACTTATAGGTGTAGATATATTTCCAAAAATAATCAACTCTAACAGTTCGAAACTGTAATCACCCCTAAAACTCGTATAGTCAACTCTGACTTGATTTGCAGGTATTAGTATTAATTATGTGCAAATCGGAAATCTCTAAATGGGAAGTGAAAAATGGCAGCAGAATTCTGAAATCTCTTTTGGGGGGGTTGGGGGGGGGGGGTGTAATTATATTTGTTGTCTAGGTCATTTACTTAATAATTGCACATTGCGTATCTCTATTAGTTGTGAGCAATTTATCTTGATCTTTAAGTTTGACGAGGAAAACAGAAGTATACAAAATCGTTATTTAAGAATTATGATGTTAAATTTGAATTGCCAATTTTTTGAAGTATCGTTATTTATGACTATCTTTATATTCGATTTGGTATTTAAAATCGTCGTTTCAATCATGTTGGTTCTAAAAAAATTTGGGGGCAACCCCCGAGAGGGGGCCTCCCCCATTTGAGAATTTTGGCCCCCTTCATTCAAAATCCTGGCTCTGTCCTTGTTGATTTCCAAAGTCAAATCTACTTCTTTGGACGGTAGGAACCTTATCAAGAGTTGCGTGCATTGGACAAATTTGAGCAAGATTATCAACTTAAGCGTATAGAAGAGATTAGATTAAGTGCCATTCAAAGAGGTTACCACTTAATTCCCTTACGTGCATTCCTTTTGCATGTCTACTAAACATTTTCTAATTATTTATATTGAGCAACAAATTGTAATTTCAAGCCCTTTTTCATTCCAAGTCCTTAAGTCGAATTTGCCCCGCAATGATGCTTACGGATTCCGGCAATCGACTCCCAAGATACAACGACTTCACTTGTGTTTGTAGCACTTCAAAACACAAGTACAAAGAACTAAATTTTGGCTTATGTATTCCAAGGATGAAAATGAAAGAAAATCAAAACAAATGCAATGATTTTGATTTAGGAGAGAAGAGATGATGATATATGTTTTGCATATCAAAAATGTGAGGAATAGGACACCCAAATGGTCCTATTTATAGACCATGAAAGGGTGTGGACGAAATGGTTGAAGTCAAACCATGCATCATTTCCAAACCATGCACCTTTATGAAAAAGTGTCTTTTCACCGGACAACCGTGTGGTCGCACGGCTTTATGCAAAAAGCCAGAATAAAATTTGACGTGTGATCGCACGGTTTCCCAACCATGCGATCGCAAGATCAAATATTTTGACCCGATTTCGTCCTTTTTTTCGTAATTTTTCATTAATCCGATATTGATTTTCAAAATGTCAAATATACCATTTAATATATGCAGAAAAATCAAAATTCTCTTTTAGGAGCGTTGCCCCCGAGCCCCCACGGGGGCGCTGCCCCCTCGACCTGATCGGCAGATCGATCCCCGTTTGTGCGCCCCGAAGCGGCAAATTAAATTTGCCTAAACGGATTGGATGGGGTTTGAGTATTTGTTCGAATTCGACACGAAGTCACTTTAATCGATTTTTTATTCTCGATTTATTAACCAATATCCAACAAATTAAAACTCTTGAGTAGTGATAATCCCAGTCCTTTCAAGCTACAATTCCACATATTATCAACAGAATAAATATGTGATACCAAAATTCCCTGAAATTCCAAGGTTTGTGATGCAATTTGGCAGTCAACGTGTAAATTCATCAGGAGAATGTTATCTAACTTATCTGTAAGCAAAGATTTTATTATCTGTGTACCAAGCAATTTGGCTTCTGATCTGCCATCTGAATATTTTCACACAATTTTTTTGATAAAGGTTTGGTTGTTCATTTTTATTTGAAACTCGTAACCAATGATAATTGCAGTGTGCATAACAAGTAATAAACTAATATGGAAATGATCTAAAACCCACAAGTGGGTTTGTTATCAAACCCACTTGTGGGCCATAACCTCCATTTCCCTCCCCCCTATGGGTGGGTAGGCAATGGGCCCACACACTCATATCCAACACCCACTCGACACTTGTCGAGTGAGTGCCATATCTAGTGCCCATATGGGCACTAGATCACCACTGTAATATGGAAATGTTGTAGGAGAGAGATTATGTTATTGCTTGTGCTTACTCCCCCTCCCCCTTTTAGCCCATATTAAGCACATAAATTCAATTTTTTCTCACTTTTAAGTCATACATTCTCCTAAAATCACTATTCAAAAACTAAATTTTCCAAAATAATGTTTATCAAGGAGGGGCTTAGGGCAACTCCAAAGCAGCGGCAAATTGGCGTGAAACGCCATTTTATCGCTGCAATCACCATCCAACGCGGCAAAATGGTGCTGCTGATGAACAGTGCAGCGCCAAATTTATATATTTTGTCTCTATTTCATTTTTTTCTCCATTTTGGTCCCTACACTTTTGTTTAGTTTGATTTAAAAAAGTGATGTATATTTGAGATTGTCCATTAATTTTCATAGTTCAATAAATTGTAGTGTTTTATCTTTTTATTCAAAGGTATTTAACAATTATATTTTTAATATAATGACAAATAGAGAATTTTGACAATAAAATGTAACACATTAAAATATGATAAACGGATGCGACTACAAAGATAATGAAAATTTTGAAATAACTGGACGAAACTAAAATTAAATTAGACCACATCACAAACAATAATATAGCTTTTGACGACACGAGATAGTTGTTTTCAATAATCAGGAAAATTTGCTCCGGAGCCACCTAGATTATCGAATAGTGGACTGAACGAGCTTGAGTCAGATTGACTGACATTCATTTGTTCTTGGGTCCTTTTTCGAATGATCCGTTGTTCTTCACTCCTTATGAATTCACGCGTTATCGAATCTGATATTGAATCCAAGTTTGTCAATAAAATCTTGTTATCTTCCTTATACATCTGCAACTGATAAAAGTTTTGTCTGTCAGCCGCTCCCTTCCTTACCAACCCGTGAGTTCTTTGTTTTCAGCCTTGATCTCATTCAATTCTTTTCTAGTCTCATCTTCAATTTTTTTGTTTTGTTTTTGGCCTTTTTAACACCCATTGGCCGTTTAGAAGAAGTTCCCCCAACATCAACGTCCTCCATGTTCAGAGAAAATAATGAAATTCCAGGAGATGTGGGAGATCCAGCAAGTGAGTAGTCTTGTTCAAAAGATCCAAATGTATTTTGGGAGGTTTGGAATTCATGGCGTGCCACATTCGACGTCGGGCTAAATTTTTCAATCTCCTTCAGCAGGGGCCACAAATGATCAAATTTGAAAACACCCTTATTAGTGGGGTCTTGTGAACACAACATTTTGGCTTTGTCCATCTGCAAGATTTTTTGTAAGATTGTTTATTAATAAAGTTTGACAGAAAAATAACGATCTATATTAAATACGAATGCTTACAATGTCTTGTTCCGATGCCCCACTCGGATGCAAATTTTCAATCTAACGCAAACAACCTCGTAATCTTGAGATAGCCTTGGTAATTTCACCCATACGTGTTGAGATCGACCGTTCTGGACGAGGGTTCATCGACTTAGTGTTGTTATAGGCCTCGGAAACTCCTTGCCACAGCTTTGACCCTTTTTGTCGAATACCAACGATGGGATCCTAGGATATATCCAAGTAAACATGAGTTAAATGTACATCCTCATCAATTGTATAGTTAGCTGATCTTCTGTTAGAACTCATGTTTAATTGCAGAAATAAATTTTCGACTCTCCAAATTATGATGTACGAGTTCAAAATTGGTTGTCACCATTTATAGGCCAAAACACCTGACACAAAACACTATTATTGTCAACAAAGTTTTAATAAAATAAAAGAATGCAATGTAAAAGAAGACAAGGAATCTCTGCAAAGTATGAATAATAGAAAAGGAATCTCTACAAAGTTTGAATAGTAGACAAGGAATCTCTGCAAAGTTTGAATAATATACAAAGAATCTCTGCAAAGTATGAATAATAGAAAAGGAATCCCTGCAAAGTTTGAATAGTAGACAAGGAATCTCTGCAAAGTTTGAATAATACACAAGGAATCTCTGCAAAGTTTGAATAATAGACAAGGAATTTCTGCAAAATTTGAATATAGATGATATAATGCAAAGCTTTTCTCTGTAACGTGCAAATAATGGAAAGATTTTTTCTCTGCAAAGTTAAAATCTTGCAAATATTTTCTCTGCAAAGTGAAAATCATGCAAAGATTTTCTCTGCAATGGACAAATAATGCAAAGATTTTCTTTGCAAAGTTAAAATCATGCAAATATTATCTCTACAAAGTAAATATCATGCAAAGATTTTTTCTGCAAAGTTAAAATCATGCAACGCTTCATGTTATTATTCAAAAACTTATCTATAAATAGGCCAGCATAACTTATGTAGACTACAATTTTGAATCAAATATTTAAGAAAGATGAATTTCAATGTAGACGGGTCCTCATCTACCATGCCCCACCCCGACAGTGATGAAGAGTACGTTGAACATATCAACAAGATTGATGAGCAAGAGGAGATTGTGCTTCGCATTCGACAAAACAACATCCGTCGCCGGGCCCGTCTGCTTGAGAACCAAATGAATGATGCAACTCGTAGAGGTTCAATTGTCGGCCATGTTTGATTGAACGCGATCGTGAAGCGGTAGATCAATGATTGTGGAACGATTACTTCTCTGCAAATCCACAGTTCGATGAAAAAAAGGTTTCGTCGACGGTATCGCATGTCCCGAAATCTATTCATGCGTATACTTCAGGAGGTGCAAAGTCATGACGAGTATTTCGTACAAAAAACGAGACGGTCTAGGAAGGTTAGGTCTTTCCCCTATCCAGAAAATCACGGATGCAATGCGGATATTGGCATATGGTATTGCAGCAGATGCCACTGACGAGTACGTGAAAATAGGTGAGTCAACAGCAACGGAGAGTTTGCAGCGATTTTGTTGAGCAGTTGTAGAGGTATTTTCACCACGATTCCTGCGGGAACCAAATGTCGAAGATATTGCGAGATTATTGTACATTGGGCAGAAGCGTGGCTTTCCAGGTATGTTAGGCAGCCTTGATTGTATGCATTGGAAATGGAAAAATTGTCCCACTGCATGGGCTGGACAATATACAGGTCGTAGCGGATCCCCTATAATAATTCTCGAGGTTGTAGCTGACTATGATCTTTGGATATGGCATGCTCACTTTGGATTGTCAGGGTCAAACAACGATATAAATGTGTTGGAGTCGTCTCATCTATTTTCTGACTTGACAGACGGCATAGCTCCACCGAAAAATTATGTCATACAGGAAAAACAATACACAATGGGATACTATTTAGCTGATGAAATTTACCCTAAGTGGTCAACACTTGTACAAAAGATCCATGATCCTCAAATTCCTAAGAAAAAATATTTTACAATGAGGCAAGAAAGTTGTAGAAAAGACGTTGAACGCGCATTTGGGGTGCTTCAATCAAGGTTTAAGATTGTCAGTGGACCGGGTCGATCTTGACAAATGTGTTGCATGACATAATGACAGCATGCATTATCATGCATAACATGATAGTGGAGGACGAACGAGATCTCAGTGCACCAATTGGCGCATATGTGGAAGCGCCGAGTCCAACAGTTGAGGTCACTGTGGACGAGAATGAACGCTTTCGAGAGTTTCTTACTCGACATCGAAAGATTAAGGACAGGGAAGCACACATCGCGCTAAGAAATGCGTTGATTGAGCACTTGTGGGAGGAGTATAGCAACTCCCAAAACTAATTTTCTTATGTTATTTCGAGTTGTGTCATTGCTACATATTTCATATCCCGTGTTTTAAATTTTCAAGTATGTTATTCGAAGTTTCAATTAATAACAAGTTGAATTTCAATTTGTTTACGACAAAATTAATTTTTAAGTGTTAAAAAAAATTAATTACTAAATTAATTAATTTTATGAAATATTAATTATTAAAATATAAAAACGTTTTTTCTATTTAATTACCGAAATTATTAAATGTAATGAAATTGTATTTTCTTAAAAATAAAAATTATAGAAAATGATGAATAATGTACATTTGGTGTAAGATTTAGTGTTGATGAGTTGTAGTAGAAAAACTGGAATAGTGTAATTGTAATTCAAATTTAGTGTAAAAGTGAGAATTTAGTGTATGTGGGTTGGAGATGGCCTTAGTAAGTGACAAAAAGTTTTCAATACTTCTATGGCATTGTACTATTTGCCACCATTCTATTCATCTAAGCATTAGGTGCTGATTATATCACATCGAATCGTGCTACATTGCTCGATTTTTTGACCAAAAGTTCTACACCTTTAAACATGATAATCATTCATTATTTCATTTTCATCCATCACATCAACATCGAAATTAACAATCCACATGAATTCAATCATCTTTTCGGTCACCATTTTCGGTTCCTTTAGCATTTTTCATATCACAATACTTTGACTTGATTCCTAGAAAAGTGGTTCATATCACCCTGACCTTCTCTTGGGTTTTTGAAATTTTTGTCGCTCTATCCCAGCAAGGACAGAGAATTGGTGGTCACTACTTTTTGCCTCTGGTCTCAAGTTGATGAAATCTCAAGTACCGTTAACTTTTTTACTACAATGGAGATTCTAGAACTTGGAATTAATGTGGTTTCAAGTGAATAGAAGTACTTAGCATTAGGATATTAGAAACATAAGAGATGTTGCTAGACGCCTGCTGCTGCTTCACATCCTTGACTCGTTACTTTGGTTTGGAATCTTAGTAGTCACAGAGAAATGATACAACCTCTTGCATGCTCTTGAAGCACTATTTATATTTTACCACTAGCTTTTCACCTCTTCTTATTTTACTGGGCTTCTCAATAGAAATGTAAACAATTTGAGAAAACCTGATGATTATACCAGAAAGATTCTATATTTCCCAAAATTTGTTTGAAAGGCACATCCTCCTTAAAATTGACCAGGTTTATCATGGGAAACAAGCCTACAGGATACAAAGCAAAAGACGTCCAGAACAAAGAGGTGCTATTGAAGATTGTGCCCCCTTTAGACCATGCCTATGTTCGTTGCCTTGCTCGGGATCTTGAGAGAATTCACGGCTTCACTCCAAGAAACCCTTGAGCAATAAAACCCCCAGACCACCATATCGTGTACATGCGCTTGAATGGATGGCTTGATGTGAACCTGGATGATCCTCATCCGGTACAATTATTCAACTAAATAATCATGTATGTACAGTAAATTGGTCCAGCCCAAGCAGTCAATTACTTAAGCCAGACATCAGAACTTGGACTTTCTTTTTGGTCCATATGCTGAGCCCACTTCACCTCTTTATACCCGGTGCAAAGTCGTATATCTTATTATCACGCCTTTATCATTTCAACTGAATTTTGTTGCAATCGTTGATCAAACCACTTGGAACCGTTCAGGCCGTTGGATCAATCTTGATTTGTACGCCATATGAAAAGACTGAGGAGTCCAGATTCATCCATTCAGATTGAACCCTATTCTTCTCTTGTTCCGAACTCTCAAAAAACTCTCTCTCTACGTCTCCTTTGTTCTGAGCGATTTTTCTTCTCTTTCACTTGTTCTTCAGTTGAAATTTGTAGTGTTCTTCTGAAATTGTTTAGAGAAGTTGATGTGTTCTTGTAAACACGATTTGTTTCTGATTTGTGAGAGTTTTTGTTGAATATTTGTACGCAGTTTACATATGTTGTTATACTTAGGGTTTCTGTAAATTTCTTGTATACTTTACTGAAAAGTTTATACAATCTTTGTAAAGGTTTTTGTAAATCAATAATATTTCGTCGAATTTTTGGATTCTTTTACACTCGATTTCTCTACAGTGGTATCAGAGCCTTAGGGTTTCTGATTTGGGAAAATTTTTGAGGGTTTTTTCGTTTGGGTTTCAGGGATCTTTGTTTTTTCTTTGAAACTTCAAAAATTTTGTGTTCAAACCCCAGATCTTAAGACTCAGGGTTGATTTCTGAAACCTTTGAGTTCTTTGTCTGGATCTGCATATTTGGCTACGGATCCTGTGGTAACTTGGCATCTTGGTTCTTGATCTTGAAAGATCTGAAGTCAGATCTAACCTTGCTTTGGAAATTTTCAAAAAGGAAATTCTGAATACGCTGCAGTCAGGTGATATCTTGAAATTCTTTAGGGTTTTCTTAATTTCTTTGATTTTCCTTTCCTTTTCCCTCCGTTGAAGCCCCCTTGGACCCTTTTACTCACCTTTGTCCAGGATTCCTTTTGAGAATCCGGGAATCTGAGGGAGTTCTTGGCCTACCCAAGTTAGGTTGAGGGAAAGAAAGTCATAATCACTGATTCTTGCACATAGTTTCTGTTATTACTGTATAATTTGTTATCTGCAGTATTAATTTTGTGTCTTGTGTTGTATTCTGCACAATTTGAAAATAGTAAAACCCTGTTTTACACTTGATTGCATAATTTTGCCTACTTTGTATTGTTCCTGCTCTTTGTTGTGTATTTGTTGATTCCCATATTTGCCTTAATCATGAACACTGCTAAGGTAGAAGTAGAAATATGGAATGGGAAGGGGGACTTTAGTTTATGGAGACAGAAAATTAAAGCCCTATTACTTCAACTAAAATGTGCTAAAGCCATTGATGAAACTTGGCCTGAAACTATGACTGAGGAAAGAAGAACTGAATTAGATGAACTTGCCTGGAGTACCCTGTTTCTTCACCTATCTGATACAGTAATTAGGAAAGTAGGGGATACCAACACTGCTGCAGACCTATGGGATAAACTTGAAGAACTTTTCCTTACTGTTTCTTTACCAAACAAATGTTTTTTATGGAAACAATTTTTTAGCTTTAAGTTTGATCCTACCTTAGGTGCTGAAGAAAACATAGACATGTTTAATAGAATAACCCAGGATCTTCTAAATGCAGGAGAGAAAACCACTGAAGACCAGAGGGTTGTGTGTTTGTTAAATGGCATGGGGGATAAATATAAGGACATTAGGAATGCTTTAGAGTATGGAGGGAAAAAATTGTCTGTTGAAATAATATACACATCTCTTAAGAATAAGGAATTAGAATCTAAGTCTGAGCACAAGGAGGCCTATAATGTTGAGTCCACATCATATAGGGGTAGAAACTTATTTAGAGGAAATTCAAGACCCTGGAACCAAAATAGGAATAATTCTAGACAGGCTAAAGACTATCAAAATAAAAATTTCATACCTAACAAACCTAGGGATAAGAAGTATGACAATAAAAGTTTTAATCAAAACAGGTTTGAAACTAACATGTATGATAATAAAATTGATAGAAAGCCTGATGAAACTAGAAAATATTTTTACTGTGGGAAGATAGGTCATTTGGTTGAAAAGTGCTTTAAGAAGATAAGAAATGATGCTAGAAATAAACATCAGGAACCTGCAGACATTCAAAACAATAGTGGAGTGGTTTATGTTACAACCACTTCTAATATGAAAGATGAATGGATTTTAGACTCAGGTTGTACTTTCCATATGTGACCTTATAGGGATTTATTTGATACATTCTCTGTGCATGCCTCTGGTTCTGTGAAACTTGGAAATGATGTATCCTGTGACGTAAAAGGAATAGGCACTGTGACCTTAAAACTTGCTGATAATAACAATTTGACCTTAAACCAGACTAGATATGTCCCTGATTTAAGAAGAAACCTCATATCTTTAGGTATTTTAGATGATGAGGGTTATGAAATTAGACTCAGCAGTGGATACATAAATATTTTGAAAAATAATTTGTTGTGTTTAAGCACAGTTAAGACCAATGGCATTTATATTTTGTCTGTGAAATATTCTCTTCCTACTTCTCTAACTATTGAAACTGTTGATATTAATCTGTCTGATTTATGGCATAAAAGATTAGGCCATGTAGGAGAAAAAAGACTTAAAAGGTTAGAGAAAAATGGATTTTTTTTGGAAAGAATGATTTTCAGAAACTCAGTTTTTGTGAAGAATGTGTTTTGGGAAAACAACAAACTTCTTCATTTGGTAAAGTTGTTCATAAATCCAAGGTAATCCTTGAATATTTGCATGCAGACCTTTGGGGTCCTGCTCCTGTTAACACAGTTTCTGGTTTTAAATATTTCTTGTTGATTGTTGATGATTATTCCAGAAAGTCTTGGTTCATTTGTTAAAAACCAAAGACCAAACTGTAACTGTTTTCAAAAATTTCATTACCTTGGTTGAAAATTTGAAAAACAAAAAGGTTAAAGTGATCAGAACTGACAATGGTTTGGAGTTCTGTAATTTTGAATTTGATGAGTTTTGTAAAAATCAAGGCATACTTAGACATAGGACTGTTTCATACAGTCCACAACAAAATGGGGTTGCAGAGAGGATGAACAGTACCTTGTTAGAAAGAACAAGGTGCATGTTAATCCAATCAAATTTGCCAAAAATATTTTGGGGGGAAGCAGTTAAAACTGCATGTTTTCTAATCAATTTGTGTCCTTCCAGTGCTGTGAACTACAGCATTCCAGATCAAATCTGGAATGATGCAGTTCCAGATTACTCTGTTTTAAAATTTTTTGACTGTTCTGCCTATGCTCATCAGGTTCAGTCCAAACTTGAACCAAGATCTTTAAAATGTGTCTTTGTTGGTTATGGGGAAGGGGTTAAATGTTACAGATTTTGGGTCAAAGAACAAAGTGGATTCAAAGTTATTTTAAGCAGGTCTTTTATTTTTAATGAAAAGTTTTTTCCTTGCAAGTTTGAAAAGAATGAAAATCCACTTTGTGAAAAGGATTTTTTAATAACTGAAGTAAGCTATGATGATTCTTACTTTCAGTCTGAGCAGCCCCAACATTTGCATAATAATGTGCCTGCATCACCTGCACCCACTTCACCCACACTGTTTGAGCATGATGAACTTGTTTTAGACAATTATCAACTAGCCAGAGATAGGACTAGAAGGGAAATAAGACCCCCTGTTAGATTTGATGACTTTGAATCCTACTCTGTTTCTGTTTTATCTACTACTTTGGATCCTGAACCTGCTTCATTTGAAGAAGCTATGGGATCAAAAGATAAACACTTATGGATTGCTGCCATGCAAGAGGAAATGAATTCCCTAATTAAGAATAAGACTTGGACTTTGGTAGAAAGACCCCTTAACAAGAAACTGATTGATTGCAAATGGATATTCAAAATAAAAGATGGGGATTCAGAAGGGGGCAAACCTAGATATAAGGCTAGGTTAGTTGCTAAAGGGTTTTCACAAAAAGAAGGCATAGACTATATTGAAATTTTTTCTCCTGTTGTGAAATATACTTCAATTAGAATCTTGTTTGCTTTAGTTGCTCAAAATGATTTAGAACTTGAGCAAATGTATGTGAAAACTGCCTTTTTGTATGGAATGCTTGATGAAACCATTTATATGTCTCAACCATAATGTTTTGAACAGAAAACTAAAACTGATCTGGTGTGTTTGCTTCAGAAATCCCTTTATGGTCTGAAACAAGCACCTAGACAATGGTACAAAAGATTTGATAATTTCATTCAAAGCCTAAAATTTCAGAAAAGTTCATATGACTCATGTTTTTACTTTAAAAATGATTTTTCTGATCCTATGCATCTTCTTCTGTATGTGGATGATATGCTCATAGCCGGTAAGGACCTGCAGGCTATTTCTAGTCTGAAACAGAATTTGAAAACTGAAATTGAAATGAAAGACCTAGGACTAGCTAGGAAAATTCTTGGTATTGATGTTTTTAGAAATAGATCTGTAGGGAAAAATTTTCTGAATCAAAAGAATTACATTGAAAAAGTTTTGAAAAAAATTTCTCTATTTGATTCTAAATCTGTTACACTTCCTATGCTTGCTCATTTTAAGCTTTCTAGTGATCAATGTCCTAAAACTGCAGAAGAATTTCATAGAATGAAAAATGTTCCTTACTCAAATGCTGTAGGTTCAGTTATGTACTTAATGGTCTCAACCAGACCAGATATTGCCTTTTCTGTCAGTGTGTTGAGCAGATTTATGAGTAATCCAGGGGAACCCCACTGGGAAGCTCTTAAATCTTTATTAAAATATTTGAAAGGAACTTTGAATTTGAGTCTTATGTTTTCTAAATCCAAAACTGCTTTTGAATTTAAAGGATTTGTAGACTCTGATTTTGCTGGTAATATTGATAACAGAAAGTCTACCTCTGCTTATTTTTTTACACTAAATTCTGCCTGCATCAGTTGGAAAGCAGAACTTCAGAAATTAGTTGCACTTTCTTCAACTGAAGCAGAGTATATCTCAGCCACTGATGCAGTTAAAGAATGCATGTGGCTGAGAGGTTTACTTTCTGAAATTGGTTGTTTGAGTAAAACAGAAATTAAAATTTGTACTGATAGCCAGAATGCTTTATATCTTTCTAAAAATCCAGTGTTTCATAATAGGTCCAAACATATAGATGTCAAATTTCATTTTATAAGAGACATCATTGAAAAAGGTTTTGTAAAAATGATTAAGATTCCTACTCAGCTAAACCCAGCAGATGCTGGAATTAAAATCATACCTATTACAAAATTTAAGGATGCTCTGAATTTTCTTAACATTTTGGAGTTTGATACTGCTTTACTGTACTATTGCAGGGAACTAAGTGTTTGGAAGTATAACTTGTAGATACTGAAGCTGCAGTCTGAACCAATTGAGGGGAAGATTTGTAGAGTAAATTGGTCCAGCCCAAGCAGTCCATTACTTAAGCCAGACATCAGAACTTGGGCTTTCTTTTTGGTCCATATGCTGAGCCCACTTCACCTCTTTATACCCGGTGCAAGGTCGTATATCTTATTATCACGCCTTTATCATTTCAACTGAATTTTGTTGCAACCGTTGATCAAACCACTTGGAACCGTTCAGGCCGTTGGATCAATCTTGATTTGTACGCCATATGAAAAGACTGAGGAGTCCAGATTCATCCATTCAGATTGAACCCTATTCTTCTCTTGTTCCGAACTCTCAAAAAACTCTCTCTCTACGTCTCCTTTGTTCTGGACGATTTTTCTTCTCTTTCACTTGTTCTTCAGTTGAAATTTGTAGTGTTCTTCTGAAATTGTTTAGAGAAGTTGATGTGTTCTTGTAAACACGATTTGTTTCTGATTTGTGAGAGTTTTTGTTGAATATTTGTACGCAGTTTACATATGTTGTTATACTTAGGGTTTCTGTAAATTTCTTGTATACTTTACTGAAAAGTTTATACAATCTTTGTAAAGGTTTTTGTAAATCAATAATATTTCGCCTAATTTTTGGATTCTTTTACACTCGATTTCTCTACAATGTATAATTATACAACATTTTCTGATGCCTATTAGGAGATCTTTTCCCCTATATATTCTGAGTTAAGGATATTTTTCACTTTAAATTTCGTGCTGCTGAGGCATTTTAATGATTGTTGTGGCTATTATCTTCTCACTCTAAGTATTGTTAGCAAGATATGAACTGCTATCTTGGTTATGAATGTATTTCTTGGTGTTCTAAAATGCGTCTAGCCTCGGATCGCTCATTTTACCACATTGGTCATGCATTGCCGTGCATTAGCTCACTAGACGTGATGTACCATCTCGTCGTCTCTTATGCATTATGCATTTAAACCTTAAATTTCTACCAATATGATCACAATTTAGATATCTTGATCTCAATTCTTATAAATTAAAAAGAAAAGGGCAAGTAACGCTTGATAACTTGGTATTGAAAATTTAAGTTTAATACATAATTTCAATAGACGTGTAAAGAATATCATCGTATTTTAGTCAAACTAGATCCACACCCGTGCGATGCACGGAAATATTCAATTCTCATTAAAAAAAAGGTTATGAAATATAGTTATGGATGAAAAATAAGCAAATAATTACAAAAGTAAGTGGAAAATAAATATGAATTCTCATTATCATACAAATGAAATAATAATAAACATTATGTTATCAAAAATATTAGATATTTTGAAAAACCTCCTTATACATAACATTTTTCGTCACATTTGTTAGGTTTCCATCGTAATTGCATATCAATATCTTGAGAACATAATTTAAAAAAAAAAAAAAAACCTTAGTTCAATTATTGTATGGAACACTATAAAATGAACCAAAAACTAAGTCTCGTTGCATAAAATAATAATTAATTGAAAAGTTGTATAAAGTACATGGACAGTTAATTAAATAGAATAATCCATTCGTATATATAGAAATGATGTATCAATAACTATATTTTTTTAAAAAAAAAAAATTTGTTCAATTTAAAAACATAATTAACACATATAAATAACTTTTCACTAAAAATAAATAAGTTTGTAACTCACTTTAACTTTGTAAATATTATTTTACAATCCATTTCATCCATATTTAAAAAAAAAATAAAAAAAATTGTGATATAACAGTGATTTTAAGGGATTCTTTAGAGGCTACTTTTCTTTTAATTTAAATTGATTTATTCGAGTTTTCGAGCTATAATGTGTGATTGAAAGAAGATGTATGTGATTAAAAAGTAATTTGAAAAAATGTCTAATTTAAATTTTGATTTATATTGAAGTCGTTGAATAGAGGCTGAATCATAAATATTTAAAAAATTATATAATTCCTCCTACAACAAACAAAATAATGGATAGAAAATTAAAATAAAATTACATGTATAGGTATGGCTGTATCCGTCCATCATATTACCAAACAAAATATATATAATATCCTATATATATTGAAACCCTAAAAAAATAGGCCACAATATACCTCCCTTTCAATACGTCAACAAATCTGGTTCTCTCATTTGAAACCCTAAAAAATAGGTCACAATATACTGGGGAATTAGTTGAAACAGACTCTCCTTACATAAGTTTTGTCCAAAGGGCCTTTGACCAGAAATGAATAAATAAGAGTAATAGAAATATATATTATAGTGTAAAATGACACTTCTATCCACTCAAATATTATCTAATATTTTGAATTTCTTTCCTTCTTCACTCTCTATTTCACTCAGACTCGCGGCCTCCCCTTATCAAAAAAACCCTCGCTCCCGCTTCTCTGTCTCTCTTGCTCTCCGAACTCTGTCGCTCTCCGATCTCTCGCCGCCGCTTCTCTCTTTCTCTCTCTCTCTTCGATCGCTCGCCCCTAACCGCACAAGCCCTTCACTCCCGACCTGCGGCCTCCAACAACCAAAAACATCCTGCTCCCACCTCTGTCTCGCTCTTCGGTCTATCGCCCCTAATCGCACAAGGCTGAAGTCGGCCGCACAGCTCCGCCTCCGCCTCTGCCACAGCCAATATTGTGCAGTCTCTCGACTTTCTCAGAGCCTGGCTCCTAGCCTCTCCGTTGGGTAATTTTAATTTTTAAGGTTAGAGCTTGGTTAGAAGCTATAAAGTTTCTGTTAGGTAATTTTAGATTGGCTGAATTTCGAGATTGCAATGTTTTTTACATATCGTTTATTAGATTTAGGTTAGGTTGAATGTGTAGTTGTGAATGTTGGGATATTTGCTGAAACTCTATTTAAAAATTAAAATTGAGGTTTGTAACTTTATTTTTAGTTTCTCGTCAACAATAATTTTGTAATTTTTATACTGATTGTGTTTTAGTATTTATTATAATGTCGATGATTGTTATTTTGGATGATTTTTGTTTGGGTAGTTTTTGATTTGTTGGTTTTGTTTACAGTATGAATTATGATTTGGGATTATGTGATAATTAGACAAATTTAATGTACATTGTTTTTGATATGAATTAATATTCATGCGAGCATGTAGAGACCCTATAAGGAGTTGCCTATTTATGGTGACTGTCTACATCTCTTCCGATAAGTCTAGGGCTGTTTCTTGATTCCCCTAAGTGTGAAAAACTAATTTTTTTTTAGGAAAGCTGAATTACGTTTTTCTAAATGTTGTGGCTCTATTAAGTTGCATATTCTTTTTCGACGTTATCATAGTTATCTTACTGGTTGGAAACGGAATATAGAAACAAAGGAATGGGTACAATAGTGTAGATTTTGAATATTTGGCTAAAATTTTAGTTAAAAAACCAGTGTGATCATATGGAGAAATCTCGGACTTTGTAAAGCTATTTACATGAAATTTTTGGTGTTGTCAAGTTTCAACTTAAACTTTTATAGAGCTAGATTGATGATCATATAAGGGAAGAATTTCCAGTAGACTATTATCTTCTAAGTTTAGTTTGGTTGGTGTTATTAGTTTTGGTAATTGTGTTTAAATGACATTGACTATTAGTTTAGATGATAAATTATGAATTTTCACAATTCATCAATTTGTTCAAGAACATTTTAGAAATGTCGTTTTGAACATATGTTAAGCAGTAAGGTTTTTTAACTTGAATTAATTGACTTCAACATCGTTCCAATACAATTGAGTAAGTGGATTACTTCTTGAACTCTGAATTCGAACTTGGCAAATGACATAATGATTTCAATTGGATTTATTTAAGATATACGGTGTAGATGTTATAATTAAATGTTTTGTATTTTGCAGTGATATGGAGAAGCAATATGATTTTGACACGAAAGAAATCGGTGATGCCACAATCACCAATAGATGCCTTATTAAAACCATGAAAGAAGTGTATGACAAGCTGGACAAGAAACATAGAATGAAGTTGGAGAGTAGCTATTTTGGGCTACTACTGAAACTGAGAAAAATTAAATTGGCATCACAGCTCGTGCACCAATTGATACTGAGATTGGCAAAGACCACTAAAAAGAAAGAAGCTTTGTTCATTGTTGGAAATAAACTGACGAGATTTGGCCTGGAAGAGTTTGTATTAGTGACGGGCCTAAACGCAGGTAGTTATGAAGACGTTGACAAGACCTACGGAATAGACTCGCCACTGGTCAAAAGTTATTTTAAGAGTAGTCGGGGAAAGATAACCAGGCTAGATGCGTATAATGCATTTAACCGTTGCAAAAAGAGACCGACCGATAAGTACAAGCTGGGACTTCTCGTTATCTTGTCGCATGTGGTATTGGCTACGGAGGAGAACACATTTCTTGATTTGTGGTGGTTTGATTTGGTCGATGATCTGGAGAGGTTCAACAAGTATCCTTGGGGGAAAATGTCATTTGAGTACACAATTAGGGTACTCAAACGTGACTTGACAAATGTATTGAAGGCACAACATTGTAGATATACGTTGCACGGATTTCCTTTTGCTTTAATGGTATGACCCAATAACGAACTTGTCTTTTGTAAAATTAATTGTCCGAAATTTTATGTGGATGAGATTACAACACTTTTTTTACTACAGATCTGGGCTTTTGAAGTAATTCCAGTACTAGGAAACAAGTTTGCTACGAAACATGGCGATGGGATTCCAAGAATGGTCGCTTGGGAAATACAGAAGAGGTTGATGTCTGCTGCCATTGATTCGATTCTGGAATCTAGAGAGGTAACATGCATGATCTATTAACGTTAAACAAATAGAAATTGTAAAATATATTTTTTGTTGTGAATGACTAACCATTTCACACTTTTATCTATACAGCTGGAGGTCAAATCTATATTGGTTCCCATTGAAGACGAGTTACGGGAGGTTTATTGGCAAGAGCTGATCCCATTTTTGGAAGAAGATGGTACTGACCCCCATAATGTAGGAGAGGAGTTTGAGCAAGATGTAGCGCAACGGCATTATGTTCACCAACAATCACCTCGGGAAGATCAACCACCGCCTGTATGTAATGAGATGAACCTGGAAGCTGTAGTAAGAATGTTAGGGGTCATATCAACCCGGCTTGATCGTATGTAGCGTAAGATTGATAGGTTGGTTGAGTTACAAGATGATGGGGGGAGGATGAATGAAACACCTAGTGCATTTGAAGGTGCTACTAGCAGTGCAGCATATGCACCGGAGGGTGATATGATGGATGCTGCTAAGAATGAGAAGGTGGGGGAGGAATTTGGAGAGGAGACAGAGAGGGGAGAAAGTAGATATTGAAGCTAAGGTAGATGAGGAGATTGACAGAGAAAAGAAAGTTGATGTTGAAGTTGGGTTGGAAGGGTTGGAAGAGGAGATTGATAAAGGAAAGAAAGTTAATGTTGAAGCTGGGTTGGAAGAGGAGATTGAGGAAGGAAAGAAAGTAGATGTTGAAGTTGAAGTTGATGGAGGAGAGAAGGGGGGGGGGGAAAGAAACTACCTTTCAGACGCCGGACAAACTTGAAGGGAAATCTATAGCGACCCAGAATTTTTACGCAATAAATAATTATTTTAATATTTAGAAAATTGTGTCGCTACTATTTCACTCATTGTTTTGAAATTAACGCCGCGACGTGTTCGTCTAGCCAAGTCAAGAAATATCGAATTTGTTCGATTTTAAATTAAATGTTCGAATTTCTAAAATTATATTACTTTAATTATTTATTCAAAGTATTATTTCAAAATCATATTTTCAGTTCAAAATATATCAGTTTTTAATACAATTCCGAATCAAAATTAGTCCAATTCTTATCATAATCAAAATTTATTTCACACGTTTTGCTTCTCTTTATACTCCTTTCCATCACATTATACAAGCATCATCATTATCATCACCACCCCTCCAAATTATGATAATTTACACTCAATTAATCTATCACAATATTCCTCCAAATCATGATATTCTCCACCATGTTATTTTTTTTACAAAACCATCTTTCCAGCAAGAAAGATGCCTTCTCTTTATACATATCAGACCAATCCATTATCATGAATTCAAGAAATCATCTTCACAGCCAACAGAACCACCATTTTCAACCCATTTCCACCAACGAACCACTGCACCATTGAACCAATCTTGTAGTTTCTTCCAGCAACCCCATCATCATCAAGATCGATCATCACTCAGCCACAACCACACTTTTCCACCCACCACCATTTCTGAATCCGTAATATCCAAGTCCACTGCCTCACTTCAGAGGTCGACCAAGAATCGAACCTCCGCTCACCATTTTAATCTCCAAATCGCAACCCAAAATCAAAACCCCAAAACCCAAGAAATAGAGTACCAAATACCTACCTTAAACCATCGCTGAATTTTCGCCGGAGTATCATCGTGAACCCTAGCTTCGAATCCAGCCCCGGTTCGCACACAAACTCTCACCCAATACTCTCAAAAACTTTAACCACCTCTTGCCATCACCTTACGCCGGTGTGCGCCGGCGAATCGCCGGCTGAAGACGTATTTCGCCGTCGACCGTAACCTCTTCGCCGTTTCTGAGAGAGAGAGTTCAATTTTCATAGTGAGAGAAGGTTAGGTCGAGAGTGAGAGAAATGATAGAGAGAGAAGAGATAATCTGATTTTAAACTTTCGGAAATTGCTTTTTGGTCCTTGAAGTTTTAAAGATTTCAATCGTGAACCCTAGCTTCGAATCCAGCCCCGGTTCGCACACAAACTCTCACCCAATACTCTCAAAAACTTTAACCACCTCTTGCCATCACCTTACGCCGGTGTGCGCCGGCGAATCGCCGGCTGAAGACGTATTTCGCCGTCGACCGTAACCTCTTCGCCGTTTCTGAGAGAGAGAGTTCAATTTTCATAGTGAGAGAAGGTTAGGTCGAGAGTGAGAGAAATGATAGAGAGAGAAGAGATAATCTGATTTTAAACTTTCGGAAATTGCTTTTTGGTCCTTGAAGTTTTAAAGATTTCAAATCAGCCCCTCAAGTTTTGAAATGATTTTAATCAGCCCTATTGTTTTAAAATATATATTATTTCAACCCTATTGTTTTGAGTTTCCGACTCAACTTTCAAAAGTATTCATTTTAGTCCCTCAACTTTCAAAAGTATTCATTTTAGTCCCTCAACTTTCAAGACATTAATTTTAGTCTTCAAATTATAATTTATCATTTTGAACTATATATTCGATAGACTAAAATGACTTATTGGCTAAGACGAAGCGTACGGAGAATTTAAAGGAATTGAAGTCATTCCCGCTCAACTTTGCACTCGTCGGATTTGAGGTAGACTCGCACTTATTAATTGATTTAAATTATGATTTCATATAAATGTCATGTGACTTGTGAAAGTCAATTTTCAAGAAAATTAAGTATGTTTTATGAAAGGTAAATATACCTTATGTTTTTATGAAAAGTAAGTATACCCTATGTTTTTACGATAATGTTTTATATGTTTTGGATCATTGCTATGCACATAAGAATTCTTGCCACGAAGTTCGGTAAAATTCTTGTGTCTCCATAAGTTTATGAGGATTTGCCACGAAGTTCGGTAAAATTCCTATGTTTCCATATGTTTATGAGGATTTACCACCTAAGTTCGGTAAAATTCCTGTCTCATATGTTTATAAGGATTTCGATCCTATCTTATGTTATGATGCAATTGATCCCTATGAATTTCAAAAATTATGCTTGGTATACTTACTGTGATTTTACTGTTATTATGATTTTACTGCATAAGAATTCTTGCCACCTAAGTTCGGTAAAGTTCTTGTGTCTCCTTATGTTTATGAGGATTTCAATCCTATCTTATGTTATGCTTTCAAAAGAAATTATGCTTGGCATAATTAAAATGTTTTTATAAGTATATGGTTTTCAAAGAGCTGTTTTCAAAGAGATATTTTCAAAGAGCTGTTTTCAAAGAGCTATTTTCAAAGAGCTTATGATTTGCAAAATATGTCCCGTGCTGTAATGCACAATATGAGTTTTATCAAGAGCCGTTTTATAAAGAAGCTCTATCAATGCCCGTTTTATAAAGAGCCGGGATTTATGTGTTTAATCATCTTATAAATTAAATTAATTTGCGATGAGTCTACTGAGTATTTCCCCCATGAAATACTCACCCTACTTTTTAACAGTTTTGCAGATTTCGGAGACGGTGGCGAGCGATGAATGATGGTGGCAATAATCGTTAAACAGTTGAGAGTTTGACGTTAATGGTTTCCGTATTTTCCAAACAATCGAATAATTTAGAGAAGTTCATTTATTTGAGAAATTATGACATTGGCAATTTCTTTACAAAATTAATGGTTCGATTTACTATTTCAAATGGTTTCATAAATGTTTCAATTTTATCGGTCATTACAGTTTATTTAATGTTGCCAAAAATGAATTTCAATTATTTCTTCCGCAAAATCGGGTATACGAAAAATTTAGACAGAAAATGACGTAGTGAATCGGGTATACGGAACTCGGGGCGCTACAAGTTGGTATCAGAGCTAGTCTGCGTTTCTGTAGACTGGAAAAATTTTCAAAAAGAATTTTCAAGAAATATTTTCCATTATAAAATATTATTGATGAAGATTGCCACTGCCATCATTCGTTCCACCAACTCCGAGGTAAAGAAGTTTATGATGTTTAAAGTTATTTCAGTATTTCGAATACTCATTTTACTGATTTATGAGAAAGAATGAAGAGTATTTCGGATATTTATGATTTATGAGAAATAAGAATGTATTTCTTCGAAAATAATGATGTTGTTATGCTTTGTCATAACTTATATGCTTTAATGTATGATTATGAGAAATTTTTTTTAAGAAAGAAAACGAGTGTTGAGCATAATGGGAATAATATGATTTAAGAATGATTTTTAAATAATTTTTGTCCTCGAGTTAGAAATGATGAACCCTAGATGGACTTTGCATAATTGATTTTAGACATGGCACTAAGTATGAGAAGTCAACGGAAAGGATTTGATTATATGTTCAGATTATCTATCGTTTAGATTAAACGAGAAATAGCAAGCCAGTTATGAAGTTGTGATAAGATGTTAAGATTATAACTGACATGATTTTATTGAGACTTTTATGAGAAGCATTATGAAGTTAGAGATTTAAAGATTTGGTTCTTAGTTTTTGGTATTTAAGTAATGGATATTATGTTGAGAAAATGAATTATGCCTCTATGTTGAAGAGAAATTTATTATGAAGTTTGGCCTTGTGAATAAATTTTGGGAATATGATTTATGGTATATATTTATAAGTATGAGTAATCTTTTGAGCCAATTAAGGTATGGAAGGAAGTGATATTGTGATATTGAAAAATATGATTTGAAAATGTTATGTTGAGGAATTATGAATTGAATTATGGGATATTTTGATGATATTGAAGTGTTGGAATTGTTGCCATATTTAAATCGTTGTGGATAAATGTGGAGTTATTTGTTATTGTTGGTTATGAAGTATACCTACGATTTGGATAAGTCCAAATTTCAAAAGAAACTCTGCCTAGAATTTTATCGTTTGGAAATAAGAGCATAGTATGGTATGCAATCACTAAGAGAATTGAGTTTAGAATTGCAAGTTCATAAGCAAGATTGAGTAAATGATAAGTTATATTTTGAAAGACGAGTGAAGACAAGTATAAGGGCATTATTGGGAAGAATCTTAATTATTCTTGGGAATGGATTTATCACTTGTAAGGAATGATCACTTGTATTGGAGAGTATTATAAGGATATGAATTTTGAGGAAAATAGGGATAAGATTTTACAGTGATGACTTATTTTGGAATGGTGTTCAGAAGAGGGACCACGGTAGAATCCAAGATTTTTTTTTAATCTGAGAAATTGATACATAATATTGAGTTTGATGATCTTATTTTGATGGTTTATTGCATTATGGTGAAATATTATCTACGATTGAGAATTTTCATTTTTAGTCATAATATATGGGTTTATTTAAAGATTTAGTGATGCAGTTTCGATTAATTATTATTGGTTGTACTTTTGAAGTGAGTAAATATTTTGGCTACAACAATGGAAAATCTGAGATGATCAGTTGTGTGATTTTTAATTATGGGATTGTATCTTTGGGTTAAGCAAATTTGATGAGGAATCCTATATGATTTACAGAAGTCTTATTTAATGGTGATAAGATTAATCAGAGTATTGTTCATAAAGTGTGATATGAATTGAAGTTTGGGAGAATAGAAAATTTTAATTTTGAATTTCAGATTTGGGAAATTAGTGACGTTTCTTAAGTTTGAGAATAACATATCTGATCCTTGTGATGCTGTTTTAAGTTAGTATCTTAGCTCTCAGCTAGAATGAGTATTTGATACCGAGTACTTGATGTATGATTTAAAGTATAGAAAAATGAAAAGTGGGAACAAGAGTTTATGCGCCGTTTACTTTCTTGATAAAAGAAAGATTTGATGATGAGATTTGAGATATGGAATATTTTCTTGGATTTTGGTACTGATATTTTGATATAATAATCAAGGTATAGAGATGATACGGGAATACGTGAAATAGAAATAAGGACCGTATTAAATCAGAATTAATTAGTATGTACAAGTGAAAGAAATACCTTGCGGGGAAATGTTGTGATACATGAGTTAAGAATTTTAATTATTTGGGAGATATTTGTTTACTGAATTTTTGGGTTACAAATATTGGAAAGATAAGTTGATGATATTATGTTGATATGTTTGGGTATATTACGTAGAGAGAATATTCAGGTAATTCTTTGATTATTTTTTTGGAATATTCGATGATAAGAAGAAAGGAAAAATTATTATGATATGATATGTCAGTAAAGATTTGTTGAAATTTTAGAGATATATACGAATATCTGAGGTCACATGATACGATGATAAGTGACATGTTACATGAATACTACAAGATATGATGAAATTTTTACATTCGATTGGGAATTGTTTTGATTATTTTGGGAATATTTGATGATAAGAAGTTTAGAGATGACAAATTATTATGGTTTGATATATCAGTAAAGATTTATGGAAACTTGAAGAGATTTTTTTTATGGAATTACAGAAATTAGTAAAGAGACATGATGTTGTTTGGGATTATGTGAGATAATAATGATGAACGTAAGGTTAGATGAATATAAAGGTACAATAGAAAATTGTAAGGAATGATATGATGATGATAATTGAAGGTGATAATGTATTGAGATTATGAAATAAGTTGATCATCTATGAATAAGTTATGTTGTTTTTGGTTCATAATAATGGAATTCAAAGAATAGTGAACTTTCAGTCACTTACGATTCAGAAGAATTTTTAAGTAGACACATATGTCTATAGAAAAGTCCATGTTCTTGAGAAAACAAAGTGATGCATTTAGTCAAAGTCCAGTGGGTTAAATATGGTTGAGTTAAATATGGTAGCGATGATGCTACATAAGAGAAAGAAGAGATTCTGATTAAGTATTCAGAAATCATAAGATCAAGTAAGTTTAATTTCGAGGACGAAATTATTTTAAGGGGGTAAGATTATAGCGACCCAGAATTTTTACGCAATAAATAATTATTTTAATATTTAGAAAATTGTGTCGCTACTATTTCACTCATTGTTTTGAAATTAACGCCGCGACGTGTTCGTCTAGCCAAGTCAAGAAATATCGAATTTGTTCGATTTTAAATTAAATGTTCGAATTTCTAAAATTATATTACTTTAATTATTTATTCAAAGTATTATTTCAAAATCATATTTTCAGTTCAAAATATATCAGTTTTTAATACAATTCCGAATCAAAATTAGTCCAATTCTTATCATAATCAAAATTTATTTCACACGTTTTGCTTTCTCTTTATACTCCTTTCCATCACATTATACAAGCATCATCATTATCATCACCACCCCTCCAAATTATGATAATTTACACTCAATTAATCTATCACAATATTCCTCCAAATCATGATATTCTCCACCATGTTATTTTTTTTACAAAACCATCTTTCCAGCAAGAAAGATGCCTTCTCTTTATACATATCAGACCAATCCATTATCATGAATTCAAGAAATCATCTTCACAGCCAACAGAACCACCATTTTCAACCCATTTCCACCAACGAACCACTGCACCATTGAACCAATCTTGTAGTTTCTTCCAGCAACCCCATCATCATCAAGATCGATCATCACTCAGCCACAACCACACTTTTCCACCCACCACCATTTCTGAATCCGTAATATCCAAGTCCACTGCCTCACTTCAGAGGTCGACCAAGAATCGAACCTCCGCTCACCATTTTAATCTCCAAATCGCAACCCAAAATCAAAACCCCAAAACCCAAGAAATAGAGTACCAAATACCTACCTTAAACCATCGCTGAATTTTCGCCGGAGTATCATCGTGAACCCTAGCTTCGAATCCAGCCCCGGTTCGCACACAAACTCTCACCCAATACTCTCAAAAACTTTAACCACCTCTTGCCATCACCTTACGCCGGTGTGCGCCGGCGAATCGCCGGCTGAAGACGTATTTCGCCGTCGACCGTAACCTCTTCGCCGTTTCTGAGAGAGAGAGTTCAATTTTCATAGTGAGAGAAGGTTAGGTCGAGAGTGAGAGAAATGATAGAGAGAGAAGAGATAATCTGATTTTAAACTTTCGGAAATTGCTTTTTGGTCCTTGAAGTTTTAAAGATTTCAAATCAGCCCCTCAAGTTTTGAAATGATTTTAATCAGCCCTATTGTTTTAAAATATATATTATTTCAACCCTATTGTTTTGAGTTTCCGACTCAACTTTCAAAAGTATTCATTTTAGTCCCTCAACTTTCAAAAGTATTCATTTTAGTCCCTCAACTTTCAAGACATCAATTTTAGTCTTCAAATTATAATTTATCATTTTGAACTATATATTCGATAGACTAAAATGACTTATTGGCTAAGACGAAGCGTACGGAGAATTTAAAGGAATTGAAGTCATTCCCGCTCAACTTTGCACTCGTCGGATTTGAGGTAGACTCGCACTTATTAATTGATTTAAATTATGATTTCATATAAATGTCATGTGACTTGTGAAAGTCAATTTTCAAGAAAATTAAGTATGTTTTATGAAAGGTAAATATACCTTATGTTTTTATGAAAAGTAAGTATACCCTATGTTTTTACGATAATGTTTTATATGTTTTGGATCATTGCTATGCACATAAGAATTCTTGCCACGAAGTTCGGTAAAATTCTTGTGTCTCCATAAGTTTATGAGGATTTGCCACGAAGTTCGGTAAAACTCCTATGTTTCCATATGTTTATGAGGATTTACCACCTAAGTTCGGTAAAATTCCTGTCTCATATGTTTATAAGGATTTCGATCCTATCTTATGTTATGATGCAATTGATCCCTATGAATTTCAAAAATTATGCTTGGTATACTTACTGTGATTTTACTGTTATTATGATTTTACTGCATAAGAATTCTTGCCACCTAAGTTCGGTAAAGTTCTTGTGTCTCCTTATGTTTATGAGGATTTCAATCCTATCTTATGTTATGCTTTCAAAAGAAATTATACTTGGCATAATTAAAATGTTTTTATAAGTATATGGTTTTCAAAGAGCTGTTTTCAAAGAGATATTTTCAAAGAGCTGTTTTCAAAGAGCTATTTTCAAAGAGCTTATGATTTGCAAAATATGTCCCGTGCTGTAATGCACAATATGAGTTTTATCAAGAGCCGTTTTATAAAGAAGCTCTATCAATTCCCGTTTTATAAAGAGCCGGGATTTATGTGTTTAATCATCTTATAAATTAAATTAATTTGCGATGAGTCTACTGAGTATTTCCCCCATGAAATACTCACCCTACTTTTTAACAGTTTTGCAGATTTCGGAGACGGTGGCGAGCGATGAATGATGGTGGCAATAATCGTTAAACAGTTGAGAGTTTGACGTTAATGGTTTCCGTATTTTCCAAACAATCGAATAATTTAGAGAAGTTCATTTATTTGAGAAATTATGACATTGGCAATTTCTTTACAAAATTAATGGTTCGATTTACTATTTCAAATGGTTTCATAAATGTTTCAATTTTATCGGCCATTACAGTTTATTTAATGTTGCCAAAAATGAATTTCAATTATTTCTTCCGCAAAATCGGGTATACGAAAAATTTAGACAGAAAATGACGTAGTGAATCGGGTATACGGAACTCGGGGCGCTACAAGTTGGTATCAGAGCTAGTCTGCGTTTCTGTAGACTGGAAAAATTTTCAAAAAGAATTTTCAAGAAATATTTTCCATTATAAAATATTATTGATGAAGATTGCCACTGCCATCATTCGTTCCACCAACTCCGAGGTAAAGAAGTTTATGATGTTTAAAGTTATTTCAGTATTTCGAATACTCATTTTACTGATTTATGAGAAAGAATGAAGAGTATTTCGGATATTTATGATTTATGAGAAATAAGAATGTATTTCTTCGAAAATAATGATGTTGTTATGCTTTGTCATAACTTATATGCTTTAATGTATGATTATGAGAAATTTTTTTTAAGAAAGAAAACGAGTGTTGAGCATAATGGGAATAATATGATTTAAGAATGATTTTTAAATAATTTTTGTCCTCGAGTTAGAAATGATGAACCCTAGATGGACTTTGCATAATTGATTTTAGACATGGCACTAAGTATGAGAAGTCAACGGAAAGGATTTGATTATATGTTCAGATTATCTATCGTTTAGATTAAACGAGAAATAGCAAGCCAGTTATGAAGTTGTGATAAGATGTTAAGATTATAACTGACATGATTTTATTGAGACTTTTATGAGAAGCATTATGAAGTTAGAGATTTAAAGATTTGGTTCTTAGTTTTTGGTATTTAAGTAATGGATATTATGTTGAGAAAATGAATTATGCCTCTATGTTGAAGAGAAATTTATTATGAAGTTTGGCCTTGTGAATAAATTTTGGGAATATGATTTATGGTATATATTTATAAGTATGAGTAATCTTTTGAGCCAATTAAGGTATGGAAGGAAGTGATATTGTGATATTGAAAAATATGATTTGAAAATGTTATGTTGAGGAATTATGAATTGAATTATGGGATATTTTGATGATATTGAAGTGTTGGAATTGTTGCCATATTTAAATCGTTGTGGATAAATGTGGAGTTATTTGTTATTGTTGGTTATGAAGTATACCTACGATTTGGATAAGTCCAAATTTCAAAAGAAACTCTGCCTAGAATTTTATCGTTTGGAAATAAGAGCATAGTATGGTATGCAATCACTAAGAGAATTGAGTTTAGAATTGCAAGTTCATAAGCAAGATTGAGTAAATGATAAGTTATATTTTGAAAGACGAGTGAAGACAAGTATAAGGGCATTATTGGGAAGAATCTTAATTATTCTTGGGAATGGATTTATCACTTGTAAGGAATGATCACTTGTATTGGAGAGTATTATAAGGATATGAATTTTGAGGAAAATAGGGATAAGATTTTACAGTGATGACTTATTTTGGAATGGTGTTCAGAAGAGGGACCACGGTAGAATCCAAGATTTTTTTTAATCTGAGAAATTGATACATAATATTGAGTTTGATGATCTTATTTTGATGGTTTATTGCATTATGGTGAAATATTATCTACGATTGAGAATTTTCATTTTTAGTCATAATATATGGGTTTATTTAAAGATTTAGTGATGCAGTTTCGATTAATTATTATTGGTTGTACTTTTGAAGTGAGTAAATATTTTGGCTACAACAATGGAAAATCTGAGATGATCAGTTGTGTGATTTTTAATTATGGGATTGTATCTTTGGGTTAAGCAAATTTGATGAGGAATCCTATATGATTTACAGAAGTCTTATTTAATGGTGATAAGATTAATCAGAGTATTGTTCATAAAGTGTGATATGAATTGAAGTTTGGGAGAATAGAAAATTTTAATTTTGAATTTCAGATTTGGGAAATTAGTGACGTTTCTTAAGTTTGAGAATAACATATCTGATCCTTGTGATGCTGTTTTAAGTTAGTATCTTAGCTCTCAGCTAGAATGAGTATTTGATACCGAGTACTTGATGTATGATTTAAAGTATAGAAAAATGAAAAGTGGGAACAAGAGTTTATGCGCCGTTTACTTTCTTGATAAAAGAAAGATTTGATGATGAGATTTGAGATATGGAATATTTTCTTGGATTTTGGTACTGATATTTTGATATAATAATCAAGGTATAGAGATGATACGGGAATACGTGAAATAGAAATAAGGACCGTATTAAATCAGAATTAATTAGTATGTACAAGTGAAAGAAATACCTTGCGGGGAAATGTTGTGATACATGAGTTAAGAATTTTAATTATTTGGGAGATATTTGTTTACTGAATTTTTGGGTTACAAATATTGGAAAGATAAGTTGATGATATTATGTTGATATGTTTGGGTATATTACGTAGAGAGAATATTCAGGTAATTCTTTGATTATTTTTTTGGAATATTCGATGATAAGAAGAAAGGAAAAATTATTATGATATGATATGTCAGTAAAGATTTGTTGAAATTTTAGAGATATATACGAATATCTGAGGTCACATGATACGATGATAAGTGACATGTTACATGAATACTACAAGATATGATGAAATTTTTACATTCGATTGGGAATTGTTTTGATTATTTTGGGAATATTTGATGATAAGAAGTTTAGAGATGACAAATTATTATGGTTTGATATATCAGTAAAGATTTATGGAAACTTGAAGAGATTTTTTTTATGGAATTACAGAAATTAGTAAAGAGACATGATGTTGTTTGGGATTATGTGAGATAATAATGATGAACGTAAGGTTAGATGAATATAAAGGTACAATAGAAAATTGTAAGGAATGATATGATGATGATAATTGAAGGTGATAATGTATTGAGATTATGAAATAAGTTGATCATCTATGAATAAGTTATGTTGTTTTTGGTTCATAATAATGGAATTCAAAGAATAGTGAACTTTCAGTCACTTACGATTCAGAAGAATTTTTGAGTAGACACATATGTCTATAGAAAAGTCCATGTTCTTGAGAAAACAAAGTGATGCATTTAGTCAAAGTCCAGTGGGTTAAATATGGTTGAGTTAAATATGGTAGTGATGATGCTACATAAGAGAAAGAAGAGATTCTGATTAAGTATTCAGAAATCATAAGATCAAGTAAGTTTAATTTCGATGACGAAATTATTTTAAGGGGGTAAGATTATAGCGACCCAGAATTTTTACGCAATAAATAATTATTTTAATATTTAGAAAATTGTGTCGCTACTATTTCACTCATTGTTTTGAAATTAACGCCGCGACGTGTTCGTCTAGCCAAGTCAAGAAATATCGAATTTGTTCGATTTTAAATTAAATGTTCGAATTTCTAAAATTATATTACTTTAATTATTTATTCAAAGTATTATTTCAAAATCATATTTTCAGTTCAAAATATATCAGTTTTTAATACAATTCCGAATCAAAATTAGTCCAATTCTTATCATAATCAAAATTTATTTCACACGTTTTGCTTTCTCTTTATACTCCTTTCCATCACATTATACAAGCATCATCATTATCATCACCACCCCTCCAAATTATGATAATTTACACTCAATTAATCTATCACAATATTCCTCCAAATCATGATATTCTCCACCATGTTATTTTTTTTACAAAACCATCTTTCCAGCAAGAAAGATGCCTTCTCTTTATACATATCAGACCAATCCATTATCATGAATTCAAGAAATCATCTTCACAGCCAACAGAACCACCATTTTCAACCCATTTCCACCAACGAACCACTGCACCATTGAACCAATCTTGTAGTTTCTTCCAGCAACCCCATCATCATCAAGATCGATCATCACTCAGCCACAACCACACTTTTCCACCCACCACCATTTCTGAATCCGTAATATCCAAGTCCACTGCCTCACTTCAGAGGTCGACCAAGAATCGAACCTCCGCTCACCATTTTAATCTCCAAATCGCAACCCAAAATCAAAACCCCAAAACCCAAGAAATAGAGTACCAAATACCTACCTTAAACCATCGCTGAATTTTCGCCGGAGTATCATCGTGAACCCTAGCTTCGAATCCAGCCCCGGTTCGCACACAAACTCTCACCCAATACTCTCAAAAACTTTAACCACCTCTTGCCATCACCTTACGCCGGTGTGCGCCGGCGAATCGCCGGCTGAAGACGTATTTCGCCGTCGACCGTAACCTCTTCGCCGTTTCTGAGAGAGAGAGTTCAATTTTCATAGTGAGAGAAGGTTAGGTCGAGAGTGAGAGAAATGATAGAGAGAGAAGAGATAATCTGATTTTAAACTTTCGGAAATTGCTTTTTGGTCCTTGAAGTTTTAAAGATTTCAAATCAGCCCCTCAAGTTTTGAAATGATTTTAATCAGCCCTATTGTTTTAAAATATATATTATTTCAACCCTATTGTTTTGAGTTTCCGACTCAACTTTCAAAAGTATTCATTTTAGTCCCTCAACTTTCAAAAGTATTCATTTTAGTCCCTCAACTTTCAAGACATTAATTTTAGTCTTCAAATTATAATTTATCATTTTGAACTATATATTCGATAGACTAAAATGACTTATTGGCTAAGACGAAGCGTACGGAGAATTTAAAGGAATTGAAGTCATTCCCGCTCAACTTTGCACTCGTCGGATTTGAGGTAGACTCGCACTTATTAATTGATTTAAATTATGATTTCATATAAATGTCATGTGACTTGTGAAAGTCAATTTTCAAGAAAATTAAGTATGTTTTATGAAAGGTAAATATACCTTATGTTTTTATGAAAAGTAAGTATACCCTATGTTTTTACGATAATGTTTTATATGTTTTGGATCATTGCTATGCACATAAGAATTCTTGCCACGAAGTTCGGTAAAATTCTTGTGTCTCCATAAGTTTATGAGGATTTGCCACGAAGTTCGGTAAAATTCCTATGTTTCCATATGTTTATGAGGATTTACCACCTAAGTTCGGTAAAATTCCTGTCTCATATGTTTATAAGGATTTCGATCCTATCTTATGTTATGATGCAATTGATCCCTATGAATTTCAAAAATTATGCTTGGTATACTTACTGTGATTTTACTGTTATTATGATTTTACTGCATAAGAATTCTTGCCACCTAAGTTCGGTAAAGTTCTTGTGTCTCCTTATGTTTATGAGGATTTCAATCCTATCTTATGTTATGCTTTCAAAAGAAATTATGCTTGGCATAATTAAAATGTTTTTATAAGTATATGGTTTTCAAAGAGCTGTTTTCAAAGTGCTATTTTCAAAGAGCTGTTTTCCAACGAGCGCTCGAATCGTCGATTTGGACCATAACGATATATATGTCGTGTTCTGAATGAAGAAACGATGTATATATTGTTATAGTTATAAAAGTCACTAGAACGATTTCAACTTCGACAAATTCACACTAGAACGATATTTAAGTCGTTATGATGGTTACACGGATCTGGACATAACGATGTTAATGTCGTTATGTTAACGATGAAACGATATAAGAGTCGTTTTTGTTTTACTTTGCACTAGCACGATATAGATGTCGTAAAATTTGTAAAGGAACTGTATGTAACTCGTTATATTTCTTTGTGAGCATGTTGCAAAACGACAAATAAATCGTTATATATATACAGAAACGGTCTTAATATCGTTATATTGTTGTTTTCCACGCTAACGTTTTCAATGTCGTTACTCTTGAACTGAGACGATTTCCGAAATTATAACAATGTCAAACTCGGTAGAACGAGTTACACCTGCTTAACAAAATATTGCTCCGAATTCCTTGACCGTTGGGATCTATGGATGTCGGGGGCATTATTGTAAATATGACATTACGACATAGAACACGTTCTGGTTACAAAGTAACGATTTTAAAATCGTTATGAACTGTCTTAAGCAGTGGGCTTTTTTCTACTACAACGACGTTGAAATCGTTCTGTGTACAAAGTCACGATCTGGAACTCGTTATGTAACTTTGTTACTTTGTTTGGTCGTCTACTTCATAACGATCTTTAACTCGTTACGGGTACGAAGTAACGAACTAAATATCGTTATGAACATTCTTAAGCAGTAGGCTTTTTTCTACTACAACGACGTTGAACTCGTTCTGTATACAAAGTCACGATCTAGAACTTGTTATGTAACTTTGTTACTTTGTTTGTTTGTCTACTTCATAACGACCTTTAACTCGTTACGGGTACGAAGTAACGAACTAAATATCGTTATGAACATTCATAAGCAGTAGGCTTTTTTCTACTACAATGACGTTTAACTCGTTCTGTATACAAAGTCACGATCTGGAACTCGTTATATAACTTTGTTACTTTGTTTGTTCGTCTACTTCATAACGACCTTTAAATCGTTACCGTTACGAAGTAACGAACTAAATATCGTTATGAACTGTCTTAAGCAGTAGGCTTTTTTCTACTACAACGACGTTGAAATCGTTCTGTATACAAAGTCACGATCTGGAAATCGTTATGCATAGATTAAACACAGTATTGTACATTCATCACAGGAATATTTACAGCTATCATGTCTGAAAATGGTAGGCCAAATACAATATCAAAAAGCCAATGACGATGAAATTATAATATCAAAGGAAGCTTATCACTCTGCACATTTTAGCTAATCTGCATCTCCTAGGCTCGTACAAGTGGACCTGTTATGACCTTGTTTCTTGCACTTACTGCACTTGCGAGGATTCCGTGATTCTCCAGCTGATCTTTTCCTCTTTTTTGATGGGCGACCACTTTGTTTACGCTTTAAAGGTGGTAATACATTTCTAGACATCACATGCTCCGGAATTTTCAATTCAACTTCATTTGGCAAAGGATACACAAACTCGGAATATGCTTGCTTCCAATAAGTGGTAGTATAAAAGGGACTGCATATACTATAACCATCATCCCCTTTATACTTTATCGCAGCAATTGCATGCTCGCATGGGAACTTGTCAAGATCAAACTTCTTGCATGTACATCTTCGTGCATCCAAGTCGACAATGTGGCGGCCCAGATTGTTGCCAACATCATAAATGTCCGGAGAAATAGGATTTACATCCAAACCATTCGATTCATTATATTTCATGCACATCTTCTTTTCCAAAGCTGGGGTGAGAGTGCTCGTACATTTCCCTGCTTCGACGTGTCTTTCATAAAACCACATTTGTTGTGTCTCTCGGATATGGTCAATCAAACCAATTATAGGAAAATCTCGAGCACTCTTGAGCAAACCATTCAGTGTCTCCGCATTATTTGTGGTCATGATGTTGTACCGTATACCGTCAAAGTGCGTTCTAGACACAATAATGATGAGGCTACTTGAGGAAATGAAGATGAAATCCTAGCCAAGTATCCAGAAGAATAGATCGAGTAAGTTTAATTTCGAGGACGAAATTATTTTAAGGGGGTAAGGTTGTAGCGACCGAGAATTTTTACGCAATTTAATATTTATTTCAAAGTTTCGAGGATCGTGTCGCTGCGATCTCGCCATTTTTAAGTTAACGTCACGACGCGTTCGTCTAGCCAAGTCGAGAAATATCGAGTTAATTCAATTTTAAATTAAATTCTGAATTTCCAAAAAAATTTTATTATTTTAATTATTTATTTAAATTATTATTTTCAAAATTTTATTAAATCTCAAGTATCATCAATCTCATTTTATCAGCTTCGTTCTTCCGACCCAGTTCAATTCGCGTACGATTTTTCCCCCGAACTACGTGCAAGTCTTGTATAGAGTTTCACACCACCAACCTCCATCCATCACATCAATCATATTCTACACCATACCTATCAAACTATCTTATACACTACTCAACCCAACACCTCACCCATTTCAGCATCACCATCACCATCCCAGTCTCCCAATCCAGCAGAGGTAACGTTCCTTTCCTACTTCACCACCACTTCCAGCACACACCTAGGACCACCATCATCTTCATCAGCACCACGACACCTCCATCACCGTGCAACCACCACTCTGCCTCCTTCCAAATATGCACACAAGCATCAACCAATATCAATGTCAATACCACTATCAACCAGCATAACCAATCCTCCAATTTCTCTGCAAGAACCCAATCTGTAAACCGAGACATTTCCAACCCGAGCCTCAACTTGCAGTCACCGCTGCAACCCACAACTCATCGATATCTCCAGCCCTCACAGAACGAGAACACCTTCACAAACCAGAATCGACGCCATGACCAACCTCCTTCACGCTATCAAACTCACTGCCTCAACCATTTTTGATCAAGCACCACATCATCACTGCCAAGCCGGCCAACCTCACCATAGCCACCATCACCGTTCACTACCCACAATCAACCATAACCTGCAACCAAAAATCCAACCCAAACTTCACTGCTGCCCTTCCACCACTTCACCAAACGACCCTCACAACTGATCCTCACAAATCAAAACCCAAAAACCAAGAATGAACAAAACCCATTACTTACCTCAACCACCGGCTGTTTCTTCGCCGGAAAAATCGCGATCTAAGCCGCGACTGAGCCTCGGTTTTGCACCCATTCTCGCCCCCAAATTGCACCAAAAGATCCCATAGGACCTGAACCCACCTTGGCGCAGCTCGCCGGCGGACAGGGCGCGATGGAGCGCGTTTCGCTCTCTCCCTTCTCTCGCTCCTCTCTGCCTGAATTGTAGAAATAGGGAATAGTATTAGGTTTTAATATTTTAATTTTAGAAAATTGCACTTTGGTCCCCGGTTTTGCAAATGATTTTAAATCAGTCCCTGTAGTTTTTAAACTCATATTTCAGTCCTTAAGTTCTTGGATGATCTTATAAGCCTTTCATCTTATAAGCCTTTCATTTTAAAATTTCTTATCTCAATCCCCCAATTTAATATTCGTTTTGAACTCCGACCCAACTTTTGAAATTTTACATTTTAGTCCCTCAAGTTTGAAAAGTATACATTTTAGTCCCTAAACTTTCAAAGTTTTCATTTTAGTCCCTCTACTTTCAAATTAGTCATTTTAGTCCATCAACTTTCAAAGTGTCCATTTTAGTCCCCTCAACTTTCAAATAATCAATTCCAGTCCCTAGATTGTAATTTATCATTTTTAAACTATAAATTTCAAAAGACTAATTTAACTTACTGTCTAATTGGCTAGACGAAGCGAATTAAAGAATTGAAGTCGTTCCCGCTCAACTTTTCACTCGTCAAGTTTAAGGTAGACTCGCCCCTATTAATTGATTTAAATTATGATTGCATGTGAATGTGTATGTTATGTGACTTGTGAAAAGTCATTTTATGAAAACGAGCCTGTATTCCCTCGTCAGGAATAATGATGATATGAGTATGATATGAGTATGCGGGCAAGATTGGGAAAATGCCCCTTGAGGGAGCCCAATCCGCTACAAGAAATGATGATGTTATGCATAACATACGTGCCTCATGAGCACGAGACGAGACTACCAACACCCGATTTTCTAAAGAGCCTATGATTTTCAAAAGAAGCCCCGTGCTTTAATGCACAAGAAGAGACTACCCACACCCTATATTTCTAAAGAGCCTGCATTTATGTGTTCAATTATATTGTAGACTAATTAATTGGCGATGAGTCTACTGAGTATTTCTATGAAATGCTTATGTCTATTTTAACAACATTTGCAGATTTCGGAGACGGTGGAAAGTGATGGATGGTGATGGCAATAATCGTTAAATGGTTGAAAGTCCTACTTTAATGATTTCCGTATTTCCAACAATGGGAAAATTTTGAGAATTTCAGTTATTTGAGAAATTATGACTTTGTCAATTGCTTTACAATATTAATGGCTAGATTATTATTTCAAATTGTTTCATAAATGTTTTCAATTCTATCGACCATTACAGTTTATTTAATGTTTCCGAAAATGTATTTCAATTATTTCTTCCGCTAAAATATTATTATAAAAGTTAGATCAGACAATGACGTGGTGAACCGGGTATTTAGAACTCGGAGCGCTACAAACTGACTTTTTGAACTTACAGGTTGGTCTTCACTTTGAGCCACTTGCTTATGCCGGAAGCCTAGCTAGGTTTGCTGCTAATCTTGAACCTAGAGCGTGGAAGATTGCTTCCAAAAAAATAGAGGCCATGTTACCAGTCGGAGTAAAATTTGGTCCTGGATGGGTGGGACAATATGAAGCACCTTCACAGCCATTGTCTTTTTTGACTAACCAGCAAATTCTGTGGAGTAACCCAACAGGTGATTGCCATTCAAGCAGAACGTTGATGTCTAATTTTGATTTAAACTCTACAGTTGCATACATGGGTTGGGAAGAAATGGTTGAACATGTTAAGAAATTTGACAGCGAGAATCAAGTATCTGCAATAGGTGAAAGCTTCTTTGAGAAAACAGTTTCAGGCTCCGTGGAAGTCTATTGATCTGGGCATTCAACGGACTCCTCAATGTCACCATCAAAATATTATGCTAGTGTTTTAAATGGAGGATTTTGTAACCTCCCATTAAGAGAATAACCTCCATTTTGTATATCCACTAACTTAATAACTTCCCGAATTTATTATAACTGTAGAAAAAAAATTCAAAGTACAAATATAAATTTGGATTTAGATTATGTTCAATTGGTCAGAATTTCATTTGTATGTATATATATATATTAAAATATATTTTGAAAAAAAGTGTGTGAAACTGAATACCAAAGTGACTACATTTAAAAAAAAACAGAATCTGAAAACTGATTATGTTTTGAAAAAAAAAAATACAAAATTGACTGCATTTTTTTTATAAAAATAATAGATTCAAAAAAATAGATTCTGTCCAACTAAAATTTCAGAATCTCAGTTAGCTTTATATATTATGTAGATATAGATATAGATTGGGTGCAATCCATCTTCTCAATCAGAGCATCCAACTATTATTGCCCATGCGACATGACAAACAAATGAGACTTTGGTACTACAAAACTATCTAATATTAGGTCAACAAAACAACTATACATCAGTTGACTTTGCTTTTCATGAAACGGAGAAAAGATTAGGGATGACAGAAATATCCACGGACCCGATACCCCTTGAAGACTCGACATAAACGGACGGGGATTACTCGACTAAATGTGTTTGTAGGTCGGATATGAAGGTAAATATTAAAACTCGACATTGGTATGGGTAGGGTGTGGATTTTACTACAAAATCCATACCAGACCCACTTATTCATTAATTTTCTTAAAGAATTATAGAACTTAAAATAATAGTGAATGTGTGAAAAAAATTCGTTAAAAAAATAATAGAGAGATATGACCATATATTGTCATTGAGAAGTAATTTTTTGAAATAGTAAAATCATTAAAAAAAATAAGTACAAGTGTATTATAAATAAGATCAATTTCTCTAAACTTCAATATCTCGTGTCTGGTAGCAATTTTTTAGTTAATTTTTATCAGATTTTGATAGTTTTTATAATAAAATATTATATTTTTTTTTTATCAACGGTAGTTTCTACATTTGGAAAGAGTCAAAAATTCATTTTTTAATATCTTGCAGAGACCATTATATATCAACGTGAATTATGAAAATATATATATAATTTTAGAGTTTATCACACCAACAAGTGTATTAAAAAATAAAAATGAATGAATGAATAAAAAATAGTTAATGGATTTCAAATGGGTATGGAAGCGTATCCGCCCCCGACCCGCCTCCGACCCATCCCCGACCTGCCATTTTTAAATGGGTAATGGGTAGGGTATGAATGTTGTAAATCTCTAGTGGGTAGGGTACGAGTTTGGTAAATCCGATCCATTATCATCTCTAGGGAAGATACAGTAATCAGTTTCTCAACGACATTCCACGTATTTCATTTTTCTTTTTTCATAATATGAATCTGTTATTTATTAATCACTATATTTTAATATTTGAGAAAAATCATTTCCTTTTGTAAATATTACATGCATGTAATTTTATATGGAAATCAAATTTAAAGATAAATTAAAATGCTAGTTTTTTGTTTTTATTTTTATTATATATTTATATACGAACAAAAAAAAAACTCAATTCGACCTGATTAATCATGATCGTAGGGAGTTTTCTCCACTACGCACACAAAATTGAATATGTACACCTGTCCGTCTTCTCCATTTCCTCTTGCCTTTTCTCCAAAAATCACAAGGACATCATTTGATTATCAACTGAAAGTTGTAAAAGAAAAAGGAGAAAAAAGATGTCGATGAATATGTTGGAAGCAATAATGAAGTAATTCCTAAATTCGAATTTCACCACGATAAAACAGTATACTAGTATGTTTATTTCTTTATCATCACTTCACTTCACTACTATCTTAAAAGTACCAAAAGGAGAGAGTCTTTCAGTTATCAAATATGTCCTCACATATTTTATTCTAACCTAAATATGTCATTACTTCTACATTAATTAATTAATTAATAAGTTAAACCTCATCAGCCCCCATCTCTCCATTTACCCTAGAAACAAATATGTTTTATAACTTACAGAAATCGATTTTCAACCCCTTTTTTATTTTTTTAAAAAAAGTTGTTTATTACAAAAAAATTATGCAATTTATTCATCATTTACATAAGACGTGCAATACACGTGCTTTAGACTAGTTTTGTATAAAAAGTATGTACAATATGTGTATATATATATTCTACAATCTACATCTATTTACAATCTACATTTACATACAATCTATAAAAAAGGTGGATAGTGGAGAAACTTTTGATTCCCAAATATACCCTCGTATATTTAATAATATAGCTAATTTGCCATTATTTAATGTTTATACAATAAATTATACTCTACATCTATCTATCTACATTTACATCTAAATCTACATTTACACACACACACACTCTAAAAAATGAATTAGTTGGAAAACTTTTGAGTTCCCATTTTACTTTTAAATTATTATGTTCTCGATCAATATTATCCATAACATTTAATTTTTTTAAGCTGAGATATTTTGCTGTAAGAATGTAAAATAAATAATTTCAAACTCTTTTGAAAAAAAAAAAGAATATAACAATAAGTTAATTTTTTTAAATAATGTTCTAATTAAGAATACAAAACAACTAATTTAAAAACTCTTTTGGAACAAAACACAACGAACAAACAAACAAAAAAATTGAAATTTTTGTTTAAACTTATATAGCCCCTGTTTGGTGTGGAAAATCAGATTTTTTTTTTATAGATTTTTGATAAAAATTGAGAAGATGTGTGTTTGAAAGATTGTGGACACTATAAAATATGTGGTTAAAGTTAATTATTGACTTTAACTTGATGTTAAAATCAGATTTTAATCAGAACCAAAACAGAGGCATAATATTAAACTTTTTTTCATTATAAAAATATATTTTTAAATTAATTTAACTTTCCCGTGCTTAGTTTTTCAAATTTATTCTACGATTTATTATAAATATTTTTATAAATTAATTTTCAATATGTTTAATATTTTATTTATTAAATTGATATTTTAAATAATTATAGAACATATATTCGAGGAATACTGTAAAACTTCAATTTTCTAAAAATTATAGTTAATGTACAATTTTAACTTTAATTTTTTTTTAAAAAATATTAATAACATCAAATACTTTCAAATAAATTTTAATCCTTAAAAAAGATTATGAGTATCGTTTCATCTTTTATATGTAACTAGTTCTTCCACCCGTGCGATGCACGGAAAGCAACAACTAATTAAAGAAATAATGATGCGGTATAGTAGATGACAACTACTATAGAAATAACATTAGCAAGAATAATATCTCATCCTTAAATATTCTCTTCCTCTTAATGCAAAAATTTAAAAACTTCTTTGCACACAACATTTGTTGTTGAATTTGTTTAAATATTTAAAACATATTTAACAAAATAAACTCTAGCATGTAAATGTAGATAAATAATCTCAAACATAAGATTATTTAACAAAACATAAAATGTAACATGATTATTAACATGTGTGGTGGTAATACATATTCGACAAACATTTTCACGAAATATTATCTTGACACTTCAAAAATATTTTCACAAAAATCCAAGCCATTCACTCTCATCATTTTCTTACTTTTGAATAACCAGATACTCAAGCAACCAGCTGCCATAAATAGCACAAGATCGAGCCTTCCAATCTCAATATATATATATATAAACATTGCTCTAGGCATGATATTTACACTGCAGACATCCAATATTTACATCTTCCAAGATTGAGAATGAAAAGGAACATGAAGACTCATTAGATGAAGCAACCAAAATAAAAATAAAAATAAAAGACATATATGAGATTAAGCAAATTATATATGAGATTGAACATTTGTAACTGGTCCTTTCCATTTTGCACAGGATGGAAAATGAGATGTAAAGACTTATTAGGTGAAGCAAGCATAAAGAAGAAGTGAATGACAAATATGAGGATAATCAAATTATATATGAGAACAATCAGTTTAACACATGAAACCTGTGACATCTTTTGAAATTTAACTGCTCAAATATCTTTACAACACATGACACCTCAACAATTTATTTTGCTTATATAGTACATAAATGCCTTTGTAGTAAAACAATGTGGTCCCTTTTATAGCATGAGATAGATTACTAATTGAGTATTTTAACATGCTTTAAGGCTAAAGCTAATTTTAAATGAGAAAACTTTTCTTACAAAAATCAGGTGCTGGTAAGGTAGATTATCTACTGTGTATATAAAGCAATAATCTCAATTCAATTACATGTAGGAGACTTTCGGTTGTAAAGAGCGGTTGTAAAACTTTGAACCACTGGATCAGATCCAAAAGTGAAGCATATCATGTATTCAATACCCATGCATTACAGAATAAGTAAGGCATGAAGAAGTAAAATAATAAAAAGGAATTGTGCAACACAACACTTCTCACAAATAAAACAAACCATACTCGAAAACTGGAGATTAAAATAGAAATTAAGACTGAGTACCTCCATGAGGGGAACTAAGGAGAGCTCCTCTTTCCGAGAGGACTTCTTCATTTTCCAACTTCTAATCTCATAGTGTAATGAATTTATTTACTCTTCGATCTCATTCAACAATTTCAATTCTTCTAGTCTATTAGTTGATACTTGTCTTACAACTGGTCTCTCAGCATCATGAATCTCTGATGCACCCTTCCGTTGATTCACAATCAGCTCATTCCTTAATCAAATATGCACCTCAAATACCGAAGAGGACATCAGTGGATACCCATTCCCACCCACTGTTACCACTCTTCTATCGTCTGCCATTGCTACCTCGGCAATAGTTCTTCCCCAATTTCAGGAAAGAGAACAAACTTTTACCGAAAAGCACAAATACAGCGACAAAAGGAAAACTAAAAAGAATGCAACAATTTAAATGAATAGGCGTGACCTAGCCTACGGACTACTGGTTAAGCTTTTAGACTAAATTAAAATGACATTAGGCAATTTAGTTACAAATTCTGCAAGGAATACAACAATAATGTTAGATAGATATTACCATTAATGAAAAACTATGTAAATGCAAGATCTATATCAGGAGTCTTCATAAAATTCAAGGAAGTTACTGGTATCTCACTTTTTGCCAAGAAAAGAAATATGTAAATAGCAAGATCTATAACTTTCTTGATTCCTTCATCAAATTTTCTTGAACCAATGAAAAAACCCACCTTAGAACCTCGTAAATACATCACAAAATTCAAATTATACATACAAACTCAATGTCGGCAGATGGCAGTGAGGGAATTGGAAATGGAAGTTTGATTTTGTGTCACTACCATATACAGATCTTACTGGCTTTTACAGAAAAGGAGGAAAGAAATGTCCATTCTCATTCTTCTCTTTTCAAATCAATTTTTAACAACATAGATTTTCAAGTAAATAATTTTGTAGATGTATCAAACATGCACATAGAGGAAAACTAACTTAGCCTACTGAATCAAACTACAGAGCAAGAGTATCAAGTCTTATGATAACAATTTCAAGAAATAATAGAAAACATCAAATCACAATCCTGTTAATTCAAAAAAAAAAAAAAGTACAGTAATTTAATTGAAGAATTGGGAATAAAATTAACCTATGCAAATTGCAATCTTTGGACTACCACCTCCACTTGGTGTAGAAAAAATCAGGCCTCCCATTCTCAGAACATTTAAATCCTTCATCCAAGAAACTGCAATTTCTAGACTGATACAAAGGATAACTATCATCCCACACCCAATCACCTTCAAAAATGTCACAAAAAAGATTAGCATATTAAAGCAAATACATTTTCGATAATGGTGGTGGTGACAATATTCAACCGAAAAAATCATAAACATCAGTAACTTAGATTATCAGCAGGTAGCCTTTCAATATGCTCACAACACTTTTATGTGGACTGCTTGGTTCCAATTTTAACTGCGATTGTACATCCAGTACCATCAAATCAAAGGGATGCAGTCAAAGAAGAAATAATCTAAGATTTAGGAAGATTTAGAAAAATCAACATACCATTATTCACAATTTTTATCCAGTCAAACAAACTAAAAGTTGATGCAAAGATCTGATTCTGAAAAAGACTAAATTCATGTAATTGCATAATATAGACAGAGACATGAGCCAATCAGAGACATGAGCCAATCTGTGTGTCACACTTAAAAGTTGATGCAAGTAATCTCATTATTTCCTAACATGGAGCTTTGAGGTTTAAAACATGCAAAGAGTGGAAAGACACGAGCAAAAGGAAAATCAACATAATTTATGTTCGAGAAAAGCACACATTTAAGATCAGACTGTTTCCCCATTGCATCCTTATCAGACTCTAACACAAACCAGACAATAAAAGTTGAAGAAACATAAAATAAGCTATTGAAAGTTTTTACCTTGTCTTCTTTGTTTTTGTTAGATTTCCCTTTGTCCTCCTTCAGTTTTTGTTTTTGGTCAAGTAAGCACATAGGCACTTTTCCAACAACTGTTCTTCATCTCTGAAGAACAAAGATACATAAACTTCAAAGACCTTCATGACATAAATACATAAAAATAATCATCAGATTAGCAAATGAAATCTAATAAAAGACAGTGGGAAAAAAAATTTGATATAATCAAAATCTTGAATAAACCCTGGTCAAAAACATATTACACTAAAACAATAACTCTTGCAAACTAATTAATTAGAACTCTAAAAGCATCCATTCCAAGCAAGGCAAAAAACCTAACTGAAGAAATTTTACAAAACCAGACCTTAATACATAATAATCGAACCACATTAACAATCGATTTTAAAGGAGATGCGAAAAACTGATGGAAAAATTATACAGAGGGTTGCATTTGCAGTACCGTTCGGAAATCTTTCCATGACAATCTTCTGTGCCTCTCCAAAGTAGTAAGAATTATTGCACCACAAACTTGCAATCATACAAATTTAAACTATCCTATATAGACTGACTACTGAACTTGCTAAATTCGAATCTCAAAAGTTTCATAAAAATCATAGATTTATCACTGAAAAAAAATTGAAAAAACCCTGAAAAAATCAAAAGGTTAGATAGTGACAGAATATCGAACATAAGTCTATTCCATTGAGAACTTTCAAACTTCTACACAAAAAGCATGTGACAGAATATCGGATATAAGTACAAACTACATAGTCAAAGACAGAAATCAACTGACTATTGTGATGGAAAATTGCATATTGCATCATATCAACATAGGCAACACTTTACTAAAGGAGGCTTTACTGTGACAATGACGACCATCATGTGCTCTCAGGTATTTCTGCTGAGCTGTAATAGACTCCAAAGCCCCCCTCAGTTTAGCAATTTTGACGTTGATAGGGTCCAAATGTTCTGTAAAAAGACCACAAAAAAATGTGAATCAAACACAGCTTTACAGTAAAACATTAATCTTTTAAGTCATTCTTTTTCCTTTTGATTTGTAGTGTTAACCTGTGAAATCAAGAAAACTGAGCCTATTTGCTCCCATGGCTGGAAAATACCTAAAGAAACTTACCAAAAATCCACAAAATGCAGTTTGGATCCTAATGGCAGCCCATTCCTACCTTAGCCACAGCAGCATGAAGGCATCATTGTTCACTGATGAAGAATAGCTGTCTGAACCACCATTTCTAACATAATCAAATCAATATTAACTTATTGTCATTGTGGGCAGGAAAAATACCGTTCAAGATTTGATCTATAGGCATCCTCTTAGTAACTCCACCAGGAAATAAGTATATGTAATTATCAAAGAAAATAAGAACAAAATAATAATAATAATAATAATTTACCAATTCTAAATATTTCACAAGGCACAAAATAGAAGTAACACATCATCCACAATAATTAAGAAAAGAATAGTTCAAATTAAAAATTTGCAATAATAAAAATCCTAAATTTGAAACTTCAAGGGGGGGAAAAAATAATCAACCTGAAGACTCAAAATGTTGCTGAGCTGCGGCTTTATGTTCAGTTATACCTTTCTGAAGTGGGACATCAACCTGCTAGAACATAGCCCTGCATGACATCTCAAAGGCAGGGATCACAAAAGCTTCCAAAATGAATTTCAATTTTTCCTGCATTATAAATTAAAGAAAAAAGCATATCAATCAAACTTGTCCAGATTCATTTGGCCACACAAGCTAACATCCACATCTGATTAACAGTAGGCAGGGAGAAACATGTATAAAGCTGATTTGCCTAATAGTTTAGATAGTTTTCTTGAGAGCAAGACTTTTGTTTAACAAATTATTTACCCACCAAACCCATAAAGAGTCCTGCCTTATCTCTTCAAAGCATAAACAACATCAGATTTTTGAAACATGGCAGCTTCTATAGATTTTTGAAAGTCATCTTCACTACATTAGATACAGTGGATAACAAATTAGTATGTTCTAATAAACTTCAGATTTTATTGTTGACAACAACCAACAAAATAAAAAGTAAGCCTTATTATCATACTAAACCAAGGACTCTGATTAGTCCATAATCCATAGATCCCTGAATCAGAACATGGATATAGCGAGTGTGGCGTCAAATTGTACTCATGCATTGACTCGGGCCTATAAAACAGAAAATGCATAAATTAAAATCCTATTCCAAATAAACCCGAATTCAATAAACCAGCTAGTGCAAGTGTAGTAGCTCAATAGTTGCATTAAGAATAAATTAGTGTAAATACCATCACGAATGTCGTCGTCGTCGGGGAAATGAGAAGCCTCGTCTTCAGCAGCAAAACCCTATAAAAACCCATTACCATCGTCGCTTCAGAGAAACACAACAATAGCAAAATTGCGGCCATAAACTTGAAACATTTTCTCCACCGCAGTTCAAAATCACCAGTAAATGCATCCAGATCCGATGATTCATCTTTAAGCCTCCCATTTTTTAAGGATACGGACAATGAGTCGAGTCAAGGATTTCGTCGATCGAGAGAGAGGGAAAAGCCTTTTTTTTCAGTGAGAGAGATTTTAGAGAGGAACTTTTTGAACAGACACCCACAACAATTCGAGCTTGGCTTTTATCGTAATCTATACAGCGATTGAATCAAAACATCCGACAGAGTTTGGAGACAGAGAGATTAGCATCAGAGAGGGAAGAGCGGTGTGAGGGAAGATCGGTACATTTAAGGTTTCTTCGAGCGGAAGATTGTTTCAGATTCTTGGAAGGAGTAAAAATCACAATTTTGAATTTGAACATAAAGTTTTCGTATAGAGGGAAGACTGGATTCTTGGAATACGTAAGTCAGTAGCAATTTTTTTTTCCTTCCTTTTCTACTCAGCTGTGGTTTTAGACGGGACATTTGGGAGGGAAAAATTGAGGCTGATATCCTTCTTTAATATATTAATAAGATAAGATAAGATAAGTGCACAATTGCTTAACGTACCGGTTCTTCCCTCCACATCTATATCTAAACCAAATTCCCTCTTCCTTCCCTCGTTGCTGCTCACCATTTCTTTCAGATTTTTATACTCACCCGCAAACCCTCCAAATCTCCCAATGATTCTTGAAAAAAAAACTCTATTTGTTTCACTCTTGGACTCAGAGAAGCAGAACTTTAGGAGACAGCTACCAGCCTACCATTCACTCCCCCAAAGCAGCAATTTGGAGGTGACTACCACCATTTTGGGGCTGGTTCTGGTCCTGGATAACCTACTCAAGAAGCTGATCAAATTATTGTTTTCAAGACTCCTCCTGTAAGTTACCCTTATAACAATGATCTTACCGATGTACTTATTTTTAATTTTAGTTTATGGAGCTGCAATTGAATTATAATTCAGACGTGTGTGGTTATGAGTTCTGTTATTTACTTGGATATTGGAAACAATGTATAAATTAAAATTGAAACTTACGGTAATCATTTAGGGATCATTTCCAAATAATTTCCTATATATGTAGAATCAATTCTAGTTATACGAAAGGTGTGATTTGTGTTGACAGTAGAGATGTTGAATGGGTTGGAATTAAATACCTGTTTGGTAAACCAAATAAACTGGTTCCACAATTTCCCAACCACTTTTTAACCATCAACATTTTCTCACTCTAATTTTCAACCACTATATTTTACTTCAAAAATATAAATAAATCAGTTTATAAATCACGTAGTGTTACCAAATAGAGGTTAAATTAGTGAATTTGTATGGAATGTAAGGTTTTTGAACACAGTCATTTAGCTTGTTATATTGGTTAATCTTCCATTTTTTCTGTTGTTTAGTGGAATTGTGAAGTGGGTTTGATTTGAGTTATTCCGGAGACGAGTGTGAACCTGTTTTTCGTGTGGGTTTCCATCATAACAATGGTTATCAAGGGAAAATTTTGAATCACTTACTGGTCTCTTAATTTGTTGAAGATCTACAATCTTACCCAATGCATTTGCAGAAATATTATGCTAGGAGATATTCTGTTAAAGCATTATACAATTTGAAATATGTTTTCTGTCCTATCTCCATCACATATGTCAAGCAAAGGGAGACCTTCATAACTTAAACGTAAAGTAATAGCTTCAAGAGTTCTCTAAAATCTCGTTATGCTTTTCAATTTTTCAAAATTCATAGTCATTGGAGGATAAACTCATAATTTGGGGATTGTGAGCAAATTGCAATGTTGCTTACTTGAAGATTTCATTTGATTGATGGTCCATGTAAAGAGCGTTGAGGCTGATATGAACTTGATGGTAAATTTTAGCTCTTCAAATCTTGTTAAAAAGAGCAGTAGCATTGAACCTCAATGTAGATTAAGGAGATGTACTCATTTGTTGTCTGAGCCCTTGTTTGGTTCCATTTAAATTTTTCATGTTTTTTTACAGTACTTAATCTCAACCATCAATTAAAAGTAAGCCCACAATATTTGACTTTTCAACCAAATCTCAACCATCCATTCTCCAAAAAATCACTATTCACTTAAAAAAAAAAAACTCTTTTTAAACAATACCAAACACACACTAAATGCATATTTGGAATGTAGTTAACCTCCAGAACGAATAATTAGTTTATATGCAGGAGCACGAGTAGGGAATGTACCAACCAATCAATCATATCATACAATAGTTCAAATTGCTGAGGACTGGTGATAATGTCTTAAGCTTGTTGCTGTATTCTGCATGTAACTATACAGTATGGCTTTGATCAGTCCGAATTAACTCACAATTTAAATTGCATTAGCTTTTACAGCTTGTTCGGTGGCTTCAAATTTGGTCATAACCAATTTTTTGATGTTTTCGAGGTATAATATAGTTCAAAAATTATTGTCTAGACTCTAGGCTTTATGATTCTTACATACTCTACAATTACACTGGAGTTGTCTGGTTTTCACATAAAGCAAATCAATTCTTTTAATTCCAGCATTTTGTATGGTCTATCAAGAAAATCTTAAATTTACATAAAATTTGGTTAACCATGTTGATGACTTGTTTATGAATTGTGTCCTCTAGCCATTGAAGCGGAAGAATGATACAGCAGCTTGTGCAGCGAAATCTGCTGAGCAGAACCCGAGTCCTAACCTTGCTGGTTTCAGCAAGGGTCCTCTTAGGACACCAGTATCAGGAAAAGTGGCAAAGGCCCAAAAAGTTTTCAGAATGTCAAAGGCCAGTAAAGCTGAACCTCGGAAAATATTGGTGAGTATTAATGGTATAAATCTTTAATTCCACATACCTTACAATGCATTCGGCGGTTAAATTAAAACTCCAGCCACCATTCATTTCAATTTTCGAGGTAAGATTTGTGGTTAAAAATTGGAGAGAGAAAATGTGTGTGGTTAAAAAGTGGTTTGGAAAATTGTGTTGTTTATAAATTGATTTATTAATTGTAATGATTGTATAAAAGAACGGTCGGTAAGTAAATAATTACTTTATTTTTGCTTTTTTAGTAATGGGGGTACTGGTTAATGAACTTTATTTTTGCTTTCATAGTAATGGGGGTACTGGTTAATGAATCTGTTCATCTTTGTTTTTTGTTCTTTCCCCGTCTTTCAATATCTCTTCAGAACATTGCATCTAATCCTGCTTATTTCCAAGAGCAATATATTACAAAGGAAAAGAATTATTAACTTTCATAAATATCTACCGTGAACTCAAAGGTTCTCATTCGGGCAATAATCTAACTCTTGTTGGTGCGTGTCGATATGATAGCTCCCTAGGTAATTTATTATGCTCATGGTGTTAGATTTTTTTCCCTTTCTTCTTGCCGCACATCTAGATTGGAGTGTGATATATTTTAGACCTATTGATAACAATGTCATTTTACTTAACCAGGTATCTTGACAAAAAAGTTCATTAATTTGATCAAACATGTGGAAGATGATATTCTTGATTTAAATAAAGCCAATGACACATTAGGTGAATATATCTTATATTTGATGCTTCACATTTGATTACATCCAATAAGCTGGAAGTTTTATCTTTTTAACAGGTGCAGAAAAGGCGTATATATAATATAACAAATGTCCTTGAAGACATTGGTCTTATAGAAAAGAAACTCAAAACAGTGGAAGTGTGGAAGCACTCTTATAATTTATGATATGGAAGTTCTTTGTTGTAAAAAACTTTTCCTTTTCTGGGGATCAATTTGAAAAAGAGAAGTTACTAATGGATATGATTATCAAGTTGTAGGGGTCTGGTCGTCTAAGAGCATCTCCAATGAGACAATGTCTACTATGTATATGTGGTAAAGATATTAATATTAACATTAAAAAACTTCTTCAATGCAACAATGTTCATTGTGCATACGTGGCAAATTATTATTAGTTTCCAAGAAAAAATGAAAGAGAAATGTTTAAATTGGATAAAAATTATTAAATTAATGCTAGACATTGTAGTTCCAGACATTGTCTAACATTAATTATGCCACGTAAGTAATTCTTGTCATTTGTCAAAAAAATAGCTAGATATTGTATCTAGGCAATGCTCATTGGAGATAGTCTAAAAGATCAAGGAAAGTGGACGAGAGTCTCTCTAGCTTACAGGTTTAAATATAAATGAATTGTTTCTTAACATTCACAGACTTTGAAGACTTGGTAAAGTTCTAATCCATTTAAAAAATGCATGTCCATTGCATTTGCACATCTAAATATCATTGTATACTAACGCTTCCCATGACCAAGGAATTATAAGTTTTCAAACTAGGTTTGTGACTGAAGAAGACATCAAGAGTTTCCTTGCTTTCAGGTATTTCACATCAACTCTTCCTGCTGCTTTAATTGGTCAGTAGATTCTTACTGAATCATTGGTATGTTTATTTCGTCCGAATGAAACTTTGATAGCAGTTAAAGCTCCACATGGCACTACTTTCGAAGTTCCAGATCCTGAAGAGGTTAGCTTTCTTTACTTTCTTCTGCAAAATTAACCTATAATTTAGAGGCAAGTATGGTCGAAGAATTCTTTGTACAAAAACTCGAGGAGATGAATGAGGTCGAGGTGCAACCAATCATCCCTTCAACATCAGCGCTTGATGAGAATGCTTCTGCAACACCAGCAACCGAGGAGATAAGAGTGAATGAAACTGAGATGCAGAGCCAGACGTTGATATGTTCAAAGATGCAGATTGATATGAACTATCGACATTTTTAGAATTGCTTCACATCATGCTCATTGTATTCCAATAGAAACAGAGTCACGTTTTAAAAACTAATGATTATCACATAGCTTTTCTAATATGCAGAGAATACAAATTGAATGATACAATGAAGCATGAAAAATCTCTCTTTATGTTGATGAAATGTTATTTTTTATTTTCTCATATACAAGTTGCTCAATTGCTAAACATGCTTTACTTTGACATTTACCGAAAGATCCCGATTAATTGGTGCTACTCTTTTAATCTTTTCCGCTGGGAAAGCTTGTGAACATTTCATGAAGACCATACTTTGCCTGATGTTAGAATACCACCAACCCAATTATTGTAGTTGCATCTTGTCATGACATTGTAGTAATGTTTTAAAAAGTTCACTTACGCTTAGATATACTTAGGTTTAAAGGTTGGCCTCGTCGCTTTGTTACGTTTTGCGCTTTGTGCATTGCCGCGTTTTTTTTTAGCCTTCTTGTTGCTTCGTCATTCTTTACATTTTTTAGAACACTACATCGTAGATAGGCTCTTGTGTACAATGCCCTTCCCTGTTAGACGGAGTGTACATGAATTATTATATTTTGGGAATTCATGAAATATATTTTCTAATCTTTTCTTTAAAACTAATGATTTCACGATAAAGATTAGTCAAGAAAAACCCAAGAAATTTCCAAAAGAATTAATCGAATTTATTTATATAAATCAATAATTGATTATCAACAATTAATTATAATCCTAATTAGTCATTACTAATAAACTTCTAATCCATACAATATTCCAGCATACTTTTCATGCCCATGATCCACAAAATAAATATCCCTCATTTTCTGAAATGCATGCCACGTCAGCAAGCTATCTGACCCGGCCTGATGACACTTTCCGACAACCCGGTCCACGTCCAAAGCCCGGGCCACCCGGTCCAATCCGCCGTACAAACTCTGACAGAACCGCATCAAGTATTTAATATCGTAAACGTTATTCCCGAATAAGGCCCTGAGAATTTGGACAAATTCATTCAACCCACTCGGCAGCGCGCGGCGCGTGAGAATCTTCACCAAGTACCCGAAATCATACGCGCTGTGGAACGTCACCCAACTCACTGACTCGTTGCACACCAACCCGGAACTCATCATCAACTCGGCGAAACACGCCGAGTCGATCCCTGATTCCCGGTTCTTCTCAAAATCAATCCCGTGGTTTTTCAACAATTCAATCGAGTCCGCAGCGTGAGGATCACACGAAACATCGAAGTCAGAGAAATTGAACTGCCAAATGAATCGCTGGCCTGAGCATAGGTCCGGGAGGTTTCCGGCGGCATCGGAAAGAGTAAGCCCTAGTTGGATCAAGTTCAAAACGTCAACGTTTGACTTGAGGGTCTGGTAGTGATCTGAAGGTGACGGTCTACGTGGGCCCTGCCCAAATTTGTTTGCCAGATTCACTTGCTGGGGCTTGAAGATAACGCCGGGGAATTCCGTATCCATGGAAATAAAAGGGTATTCATCGATGAGATTTGAAATCAATTTGAACTCCGATTCAAGATTCTCACACCATACTTCTCGGATGGTTATGGGTGTGTGAGTATTATTGCAAAGATTGGCGGATTTCATGGTTGCAGAAAACTCCAATTTTCGTTGATTGACAGAATCGGAATTCGGAAAGAAAATTTGGAGATAATGTGAATTGTCGTGGTTTAGAGTTGGAAAGGCGGGTCTGTTATATACGAAGTGAAGTCCTGGGTCAAATGATGTTGCTTAGAAAGAGGAGACGTGGGGTGGCTGTTGTGGGGCGTGGGGGTTTCAAGTTCAATGAATGGAGTTTGACTGATACAGAACACTGAGTGAATTTGTAACGGAAGAGAGTGGGGACTCAGTCCAAATTCACGGCTGGGCTGCTCCAAATTGGGTCAACTTTATGCGCGTGAATGTTATTATGTAATAAAATAACTATTAATACTGGAATTTGATTTATTAATTGAGTTTAATTTTAATAGTTAATAAAGAAGGAAATAATCAGGAAAATTCTCACTTGCTGATTGCTTCAAGACATTCCTACACCTTTCTCCTGGATCCCACTCTCACTCCATAGTTTCTAGGTAGTCTTTGACTTTTAGTCAACATTATACTCTTTCAACAACATCTTGAGTGCATGTTTGGCAATGTATAACTTTGTCAAAAAATTTTATTCAATATAGAATCCATAATGAAAATTTAAAGTTGTCTAAATTTTATGTTTGAACGAACAGACTATTACAGATATATTTAGACAATAACAAATTAACAGTGAATTATTATGATTTGTTTTAGCGCAAGACCAGATGAATCTTGCTTATACAAATTCGTCTGGATTGTAAAATATAAACAGACAGTATAAATTATGCAAAACTATAAAGAGACAAGAACACAATATTTGAGTTTAACGTGGGAAAAATCTTTAACAGGGAAAACTCACGTGATCGCACCATGCGGACAAAAATCAATCATTATTTTAAGAAAAATGTTTACACGAATCAATCTAATTTACAGGATAAATCTATGCATATACTTATCAAACATTCAAGAAATAGATTAGATTGACTCGTTCAATTGAAGAAATTGAGAATCATTTTGAAGTGCAGTCCAATTGCATGTAATTAAAAAATTGAAATTAAAAATCCAGTTATAAAGTCCTTGCTAATAGCCTAACAGGTCGCCCATGTTGACGGTGCTACTATTCTAATGGTACCAATGATTACTCCACAAACCTCATAAGCAGGGACGAGTTCGGGGTCGTGGTTGAGCTGGAGAAGTCTTTGACTCTTTGATCGTGGACTGTTGACCCTCAACAACGAAATATTATTTAATTAGAAATAAAAAAAATATTAAAAATTCTACTAATATATAAATGTTATAAAACGTAATTTCATTTATTGATATCAAAATATAGTCTAACACAAACAAAAATAGTAGGAAAAATACATGATATAACTCTACTCCATAACTGTAAGCTCATGCTGTTGGGAATTTACGACACGTCGATTCCCACGGGATCTTTCGATATTCAAAATAAAATAAGCAAACAAGAAAATAAATACGAACACAGAAATTTACGTGGTTCGGCAACTTGCCTACGTCCACGGACCCTCGCCAAAGCTTTTCACTATATATTAAATTGTTACAAATATATAGACTTTCACTCACCAACCCAATCCCACAGACCACAGAGAAAATACAATAAACGAGCTTTACCACATATAATTTCTACCCTTTGATTTACACCACAAAGAGTTACAAGAAACTTCACAATATGCTAGGCTCACAATTTTCTCTCATTGGTCATAGTATGGCCATCAAGAATTTTTCTTTCAAGGCACACGACACTGCATCTCTTGCAGTATAATTCAACAAAGCAATATGCACTCCCTTTTATAATACTTCAACCACGTGGTTTCAACAATTAAAGAATAGGGCAATCATATCAACTTTCATAATTAGTCAAAAGTAGCCCATTTTCTTTTTACCTTTAATCATGAAAAAACATGTCTTTTTTCTTTTATCAAGAGACAAATTCTAATTACTCCTCTGTACCACCGAAAGAGCAAAACAAAAGTAGTTGTCATAATCATGCATTTGTTGAATTTTGGGTCAAATACCCAACAATCTCCACCTTGACACAAAATTCCTTCAAGCCAAAAAAATGGGTAACAGGCAAGCATTTTTCCACTTTGACAGTCCCATACTCCACCATATGAGTATAATCACTCAGAATTATCAACGAACTCCGAGAATTTCATCGGCACATGTCGAAACAAAATTGCTGAAAAATTATGGTGCAACTCCCATGTTTGGCTTTCCTTGGGAGTTCATCAGTCATCGACATCAAACACCACACACCTTGCATTTACGCCAAACCAATGCCCGTGTGCAAACACATGTACCCACCAGTAAGAACACATCCTCTATCATGGCAACTGGTTTCATGCCATAAGGAAGTCCCATCTTACAAAAGTACATCACCACCACCCTCCACCAGGAGAGTCGCATTGTCCTTCGAGCAGTTTGCCGAGTCCGCTCCACCTTTTGGACAATTCCTTCTTTTTCTTCTTCTTCTTCTACTTGACCGGATTCCAGGGCTGGAATTTCCTTCCAAAAACTTTGCGAAAAAAAAATTTCTCCACATCGTACTTGACATATTTTCTTTTGATTCAAATTATTGAACCACCTGTAGCTCTGATACCACTTGTTGGGAATTTACGACACGTCGATTCCCACAGGATCTTTCAATATTCAAAATAAAATAAGCAAACAAGAAAATAAATACGAACACAGAAATTTACGTGGTTCGGCAACTTGCCTACGTCCACGGACCCTCGCCAAAGCTTTTCACTATATATTAAATTGTTACAAATATATAGACTTTCACTCACCAACCCAATCCCACAGACCATAGAGAAAATACAATAAACGAGCTTTACCACATATAATTTCTACCCTTTGATTTACACCACAAAGAGTTACAAGAAACTTCACAATATGCTAGGCTCACAATTTTCTCTCATTGGTCATAGTATGGCCATCAAGAATTTTTCTTTCAAGGCACACGACACTGCATCTCTTGCAGTATAATTCAACAAAGCAATATGCACTCCCTTTTATAATACTTCAACCACGTGGTTTCAACAATTAAAGAATAGGGCAATCATATCAACTTTCATAATTAGTCAAAAGTAGCCCATTTTCTTTTTACCTTTAATCATGAAAGAACATGTCTTTTTTCTTTTATCAAGAGACAAATTCTGATTACTCCTCTGTACCACCGAAAGAGCAAAACAAAAGTAGTTGTCATAATCATGCATTTGTTGAATTTTGGGTCAAATACCCAACACAGGCAACTGCATTCTCCGAAGTCTCATACTTTGAAAGCGTTGCAAATTTGCCTAATTCTTAATGAGTTTAAAAATCTTGCGCTCTGTATAAATCATCAAACTGTCATTTAACCAATCATCTCCTATACTGTTGCGCAAATCATTCTTAATTAGATTCATATTAGAGAATGTCTTTTTAACACATCCAGTTGCCACATATAATATTAAAATCAATGTGAATCTATACACAACACAGAATATGGACACCAAAGTTTGTTACACTAGCTGGATAATAAAAAAACGTGCAGTAGTGTAGAGAAGCAGTCATATGGTGACTCAGCTTGTGATGACTCAGCTGAGATGATTATTCTGGTCTTCAATCTTTACAATTACAATTTACCATAACTTTGGAGTATAATAGCCTCCGTTTGCTTAAGAATTTTTTTTTTTTTTTTTTTTTTTTTTTATATAAACATGTTTATAATCAACACAATTTTCCAAATCATTTTTTAATCATACACATTTTCTCTCTCCAATTTTCAATCATTACTTTTACCTCAAAATCATAAATAAACAAGTTTATAAATCAAACAGGAATACCAAACGGAGGCTTATCAGCGTAGTAAATATCAATGCTGATATTAATTCTGTTGTCTCCAGTGGCAAGCGGTGTTGATGGGATTTTTGGGGTGGGTGTAAACAACGATGGTGGAAGGCAGGGAAATGTTGCGAATTTACGAATAGAACGAACGGTGGCCAGAAGGGAAGTCAGAAATGGCGTCTTTTGCACGGCGGACGTCGTTGGTAGAGGGCCAGGTGGAGTTACAAATATCTCTTCACAGATAGTCTTCTTTGCATAGAGAATGTAATTGTGTTGTGGAAGCAAGACTTTGTCCATCAAGTCTATTCAAGATGTGGGATTGAAGGATATCAGGATGGACAGGGACGGAGCTAGAAATATGAGTGAGTGAGAGCCAAAATTTTCAAATTGTGGGAGGGGGAGGCCCCTCCTGGGGTCCGCCCCCGAATTTTTTTATAACCAAAACGAAGCAATAAACCAAAAACTAAACTAAGTTAACTAACAAGTAACAACTAACCAATGTAAAACAATAAGTCAGTAACCACTAACCAGAGACAGCGTATTAATAATAATGGAATACAATTCACAAATTTAAACCCAATTTTTAATTTAAACCACATAATCAAATAATTTAACCTTAAATTTCATCCAATAAAGCAAAAACTACAACTCTATCTCATTGTCTGTAGCCTGGACAAAATCGTAAAAAAAAAAAAAAAAAATGGACAAAGAAGCTGCAAGTTTGCACAAGCACAACTCAACTCACAACTCACAAGCTGACAAGCACAAAACAACTACACAGGAACAACATTTAACAAGACAAGACAAGAATCACAAGAATAAGAATACAAGATGGCATTATCAATTAATTAAACTTAAAACTTACTTGGAAAAATTGCACCCAAAGAAAACTGATTTCTGGGAGAGACAGGCGCAGGCGTAGGCAGGAGGGGAGACCGTCGGACATTGTCGACTTCTCAACGATGACGGCGAGGAGGCGCAGCAGACAGGGACGACGATGGAGTCACGGAGGCTCAATAGGCAGGGAGGCGACACAGAACCAGCAGATTTGGCCTTTGGGATTGGTTTACACTTTACAAACTGGAGGTTAGACTCTGAAGCATAATAAGGGCAGTCATTTTGGGTTGGTTAATTTTTTTTTGGGCCAAACTGGTCCACTGAACTCAATTTTCTTTAAATCCCAGTGGAGACCTACGTCCCCATTGGGCCTTAGTGGGCTCCGTCCCTGAGGATGGATGGCGGCAATACTGGTGTCTCCGCTGTCTTGATCGGTGGTGGTGGAAAAGGAACACACGAATTATGTTATTATTATTTTATTTTATTTTGTTTTTTGGATTTATGCAAAGGACAAAAATGGGGTATAATGGGATGTGATTTTTATTGGGAATCGGAGTCAGTCGAAGGTAGAGTCAATTGTTGTATGATAGAATATTTGGTTTGTTTGAACGAGTAAAGTTGAATTCCACATTTGAATATTGAGTCTTTGACTTTATCTCTCTAATTCAAAGATGAAAAAAAAAATGACCATTCATTTAAAACGAGGAAAAGTACATTTCCGGGGGAAAAAATAATAATGCTGAGCCTAATAAGGTGTTTTTTATGTTATAAACTAGTATTCGCACACGTGCGATGCACGGGACAAAATTTAAAATTTCACCACTATTTGACATATATATTTTATAAAAATTAATGAAATGTGTGATTTAAAAGTTGTGTGATTGTGAAACGTGTTATTAATTAAAATTACAAATGTTAACTATGACATAAATTATATTTTTTATCGTATTTTTTATGGGCTTCGTTTATACCCGTCCACATGGTACACATCTTTTGACAATTAAAAAAAAATGCCCAATTCTTTACGGAAGCAATTCTTTGTTCACCTATATCGGTATTTCAAAATAGACTAATGGAATATTGTCACGTCGCTATTTATAAATAAATTTTTTAAACGAATTATCAAATAGACGTTTATCAAGAAATGTGTGGTTATAAAAGATTTTTTATGGAAAAATAAATAATGAGAATAAAATGTGTTACAAAAAGCACACGTGGTTAAAAAGCTATTTGAAGAAATATTAAAATAATTTTCGTTAATAGTATGTAGTGACATTTCAATTTAAAATAATTGATAATATTATCCTAGCTATTTATCGATTTAATCTGAATTAGTAATATAGTTTTATTGTAGTTTTCTTCATTGACTCAAAACATTGATAGAATATTCGATAGATATATTCGGCATTTTCTTGATCAACATTATTTTTAATTTATTATTATTATTATTGTAAAGTAATCATTTTTAACTACCCATTTTATCAATAAAACAATTTACCAAATGATGGTAATAATTCATAGGCTCATTATTTTATTTCAAATTTAGAATTCATTTTTTTATTACTTATGAAACTTTATTAAAATAAAAATTCATTATTTTACCTGAATTCGGAATTTGAAATAAAATAAAATATTGGTTATTCAATTTATAGGAATAAATGCTTAACAATATTTATTTTAGGTCATGTTCTTTTTGTTGGAATAGACACTACATGACAATCTATCATCTAATATTTTCGACTCTCTTTCATTTTCAATATATAGCATTCATTCGTTCTTTTTACTTTTCTTTCGTTAATTGATAAGAAATAGATGATGTTGCAAGATGCTTAAAATATGTTTGGATAGTTCATGGTTAATCTTGAGTTTTGTGTTGAGCAAATTTTGAATTTTTCTTTAGCATGTCAAATTTCAAATTTTCGTCATAATAATGAGGTAAAACAATTTTCAAAGTGACCGTTTATATTCTCTAGATAAGAGCAATTTTGAAATTTACATAGATAATCACAATTTTTTTTAATCTCTATAAATCATGAATTTCCATTTTAGGCAAGTGTAAAAATGGCGGAAAACTGTGGTGTTTTATTTGTAAACTTTATTATTATAATATATATAAAGATAATGTGTAGCGACTGAGAATTTTTACGTAATTTATTAATTATTTCAAAATTTTGAAAATCGTGCCGCTGCGATCTCACCCGTTTTTAAATTAACGTCACGACGCGTTCGTCTAGCAAAGTCGAGAAATATCGAGTTAATTCAATTTTAAATAAAATTTCGAATTTCCAAAATTTTATTATTTTAATTATTTATTTTCAAAATCGTTTTAAATTCCAAATTTCGTTAACCTCATTTTATCAGTTTCGTTCTTCCGACCCAGTAAAATTCGCGTACGATTTTTCTCGAATTACGTGCATTGCTTGTTAAGACTTTTACACACCAACCTCCACATATCACATCAATCCCATACCTATCACATCAATCCCCTACCTATCAAATCCTTATTATATACATCAACCCACTCCATTTTTTTTCACCACCATTTTCAACAATTAACCTACCCTCAGAAACCACACCCCAAGTTCGGCCTCCTCACGGTAAGGACCATCACCGTTCACCATCACCATCATCATCATCACCACCTCCATCACGCCACCAACCTCCATCATCACCACTGCCCCCAACACCACCATCAACCCAGCCAATCCAGCCACCTGCAGCACCACCCATGAACCGCAACTACAGCTTGAAGCCACACCAATCCATCACCACGGCCCTCCACCAAACCACAAATCTCCCCTGGCTGCCTTCTCGCAGCTGGACCACCAACCATCAATGAACCACAACCAAATCGCCACCTCCAAGAAAACCACCACTGCCCAAATCAATCCCAAACCACCAACCTCACGCAGCCACCATTACCAAACCACCCATTCCAAACCACCACTTTCGACGGCCAACCCAGCTCTAATCCTAACCCAAATCAACCCAAAACCACAAATAAGACATAACCCATGCTTACCTACCTCGACCGCAGGTTTCCTCGCCGAAAAATCGTGATTCCACCCTCGTATTACCTTGGATTCGCACCCCAAACTCGCACCAAATCTCTCAAAACTGATCCCCCTTCCTGCCCGCCTCTCGCCTCCACCTTGCGCCGGTGTTTCGCCGGCACCTCGCGACTGAAGACTGGGTTGCGCCACGGGTTGCTCCGGTCGCGGCTCCTTCCTCTCTCTCTCGCGTCTCTGAACCGTTTGAAGGAGAGAGAGAATGGTTGATTTTTATATGTTTTTTTATTTTATGGAAATTGCAGCTTAGTCCCCCAAGTTTTAAAATGTTTTTAAATCAGTCCCTATAGTTTTAAAACTTATAATTTCAGTCCTTAAGTTTTTAAATGATTATTAAAAAGCTTTTCATTTTTAAAATTACTTATCTCAATTCCCACGATTTAATATCCATTTTGAGTTTCAACCCAAAGTTTGAAAAGTATTCATTTTACTCCCTCAACTTTCAAAGTATTCATTTTAGTCCCTCAACTTTCAGATCATCAATTTCAGTCCCCAAATTGTAATTTATTATTTTTAAACTACAAATTTCTAAAGACTAATTCGACTTAATCTTCTAATTGGCTAGACGAAGCGTACGGATAATTAAAGAATTGAAGTCGTTTCCCGCTCAACTTTGCACTCGTCAAGTTTAAGGTAGACTCGCCCCTATTAATTGATTTAAATTATGATTGCATGTGAATGTGTATGTTATGTGACTTATGTGAAAGTCATTTTTATGAAAAGAGACGAGAATGTATTTCTTCGGAAATATTTATATTGAAATGAGAATGTATTTCTTATGAAATATTTATGTTGTTATGCTTGTCATAACTTATGTGCTTTTATGCATTAGAAAAGAAAGAAGAGAATGTCTTGCAAGATAAATGATGATGTTATGCATAACTTATGTGTCTTATGTGCACGATAAGAAAGAGCAACCCACACCCGATGATTTTAAAGGGCCTATGATTTTTCAAAGAGAAACCACGTGCTTTAATGCACAAGAAGAGCAACCCACACCATATAATTTCTAAAGAGCCCATGAATTTTCAAAAGAAGTCATGTGTTTTAATGCACGAGAAAAGCAACCCACACCCTATGATTTCTAAAAAGCCTGGATTTATGTATTCAATTATATTGTAGATTAATTAATTGACAATGAGTCTACTGAGTATTTCTATTAAATGCTCATGTCTATTTTCAACAACATTTGCAGATTTCGGAGAGGGTGGTAAGTGATGGATGATTGTGGCAATAGACGTTAAATGGTTAAAAATCTTATTTTAATGATTTCGGTATTTCCAAACATTGGATAATTTTGAGAATTTCAGTTATTTGAGAAATTATGACATTGTCAATTGCTTTACAATATTAATGGTTCGATTTATTATTTCGAATGGTTTCATAAATGTTTCCAATTTTATCGACCATTATAGTTTATTTAATGTTGCCAAAAATGAATTTCAATTATTTCTTCCGCAAAAATATTATTTGAAAAGTTAGATTAGACGATGACGTGGTGAACCGGATATTTAGAACTCGGGGTGCTACAGCTTGGTATCATAGCCAGTCTGCGTTTCTGTAGACTGGAAAATTTTCAAAAAGAAATTTCAAAAAACATTTTACACTATTTAATTATTATTGATTAAGATTGCCACAACCATCATTCGTCCCACCAACTCCGAGGTAAAGAAGTTTATGATGTTTAACGTTATTTCAGTATTTAGGATACTTATTTTAATGATTTATGAGAAAGAATGAAGAAAGAGAACGAGTGTTGAGCATAATGGGAATAATATGATTTAAGAATGATTTTATAATAATTTTTGTCCTCGAATTTAGAAATGATGAACCCTAACTGGACTTTGCATAATTGATTTTAGACATGGCACCATTTATGAGAGTCGATAGAAATGATTAGAAAATATTTCCGGAATACGTGTCGTTTTGATCAACACCTAATGTTAAGATATATAACCACACTATCGACTACGGTGCCGCACGTTATGAGGCCATGACTAGTGATTTTAGAGCAACTGTTATGAGATTCATTAGTCACTTGTTGTCAACATTTTCAGTAAATCACGAGAAATGACAAACCAGTTTTATGAAGTTCTGATGAGATGATGAAAGTATAAGTAATATGATTTTATTAAGACTTTTATGAGAAGAATTATGAAATTTGAGATTTAAAGTTTTGATTCTAAATTATTGGGAATTAAGAATTGATATTGTGTTTGAGTAAGTGAATTATTCCTCTATTTTGAGAGAAATTTATAATGTTGTTTGGTCCTGTAACTAAGAAATTTTGGGATTATGATTTGTGGTATATATTTTATAAGTACAAAAATGAGTGATCATTTAAGCCAATTGATGTATTGAATGAAGTGATATTGTGATATTGAAAACTATGATTTGAAATTGTTATGTTGAGGAATGATGAATTGATTTTCTGGGATATTTTCATGGAATTGAAGTTTGTTGTAATTGTTATCAATATTTAAATCGTGATGGTCGGATGTGGAGTATAACTACAGGTTGTTATTGTTGGTTATGAAATATACCTACGGGTTGGATAAGTCCAAATTACAAGGGAGACTCTGCCCAGAATTTTATCATTTTGAGTTAAGAGCATGATATGGAAAAACAACCCACTAAGGGAATTGAGGTTAGACTTGCAAGTTCATTTACACCACAAGCAAGATTTAGTAAATGATAAAAAGGGATAATGACTCTTGAGATATTTTTGACTTCTTCGAAGTGTGATCATTTTTGTAATGGATATAGTTCTATTGAAATACTCTCATTGTTTCACAATTTCAAGAACAAGATGATGTATACAACTACTTGGATATCAAGGAATACATGAAATGATGTGATGAATTGATGCATACATTGGGGAATGTCAAGTTATATTTTGAAAGATGAGTGAAGACAAATATTATGGCGTTATTGGGAAGAATCTTAATTATTCTTGGGAACAAATTGAGTATTAGTTGGAAATGATCACTTGTATTGAAGAATATTATAAATGATGAGGATAGGTGATAATATTGTTGATTTATTTTGGAAGTTGATCGGTAGATGATGTGTTAAAGGTTTGGTTATTTACATGTAATATGATTATTTGGAAAAGTCAGTTGTCATGAATGAGAGATATTGGAATTATTTTATGATGAGATGCCTTAAAGGAGTGACCATTTATTCAAAGTGAGAAATTGGGCACATATGATCGAATGTTTGGGATTATGTGAGATTATGACGATTTTCATAAGGTCGTTTGAATATAAAAGGTACAAGGGATAATTATAAGGAATAATGCGATTGCTCTTATGGTGAGAACTGAAGGTGACAATGTATTGTGATTATGAAATAAGTTGACTTTTCATGAATAAGTTATGTTATATTTGGTTCTAAGTGGAATTCGAAGAAAGACGAGTCTCAGTCATGGAGATGAATCAGGGTTTCCTCGTAATGTGAATGATTCACCGATATACATTTAGTTTTCATTTATGATATTAGAAGATCATGAGAGAAATTGTTGGATGAAATTGATGACAGAAATTTTACCAGGTTCTAAATTTGTGTAAGTATTGCAGAAGTAATGCATTTGATCGGAGGGAAGTTTATGATGAGATCACATCTTAAAATTTTGGAGATTGTTATTGATGGTATCTTGGTTCAAAAATAAGAAATGAAATTTTATGTAATTGTTCTTGTGGATATAATTGGTGGAAAATAGAATAAGACTTCACAGTGATGACTTATTACGAAGTAGTGCGCAGAAAGAGTGACATATGGCAGAATTCAAGATTTATTTAGTTTAAGAGATTGATATATAATCTTAGTGAGCAGATTGACGTATAAGGTTCACGTGATAGATATGATGGTTATTATATTGTAATCTTACAGAGATCGATATGATTATTTGAGGTCATATGATACGATGATAAGTGACATATTACATGATTACTACAAGATATGGTGATTAGACGGTTAATGGATGTTATGGTTATTCCGTGAATGAATGATGTGAATACATTGAGTCATTTGATCTTATTTTGATGGTTTATTGTATTATGGTGAAATATTACCTATGATTGGGAATCTTCATTTTGAGTCATAAGATATATGGATTTATTTAAAGTTTTGGTGATGCGGTTTCGATTACTTATTATCGGTTGTACTTCAGATGTGAGCAAAATATTTTGCTACGATAATGGAAAACTTGAGATGATCAGTTGTGTGACTTTTACTTATAATGGAAATTGTATCTTTGGGTTAAGTAAACTTGATGAGGAATCATATATATGGTTCGTAGAAGTCTTATTCAATGGTGCCAGACCTAATCAGAGTATTGTTCAAAATGGGACATGAATTGAAGTTTTGGGAGAACAGGGAAAATTGTATCTTGAACTTCAGATTGGGAAGTTAGTGAAGTTTCTTAAGTTTGTGAATATCATATCTGATCCTTATGATGCTGCTTTAATATAGTACCTTAGTCCTCAGCTAGAATGAGTATGTGATATCAAGTACTTGATGCATGATTTAAAAATTTTGGACTAAAGGATTTAAGTTTGAATTTCTTCAATTTTGAAAAGGAAATCTCAGTCGAGTTTAGAAATGATTACGTATGTGAATCTTTCCAGAAATATTTTGCCAAGTTTGGGTTTTGTACTCAATGTTTTGGATTTGATACCGCGTTTCTATATTTTGGATCATAAGATTTTATTCTTGATCAATCTTCTTGACTTTTAGTTTAAGCTTTGGAATGATTGATATTTGTTCGCTACAAACACACCGCAAGTGCACGAGTCGCATACAAGTGATAGTGGACTAATTGAGTCCGGTTTATCGATCCCACAAGGATTGTCTATTTCAACTACACTCTAGTCTAATTAATTTTAACAAGAAACACACACAATAAGAGTTTGTTTTGGGAAAGTTTTAGTACTAGAATTAAAGTTGCAATTATAAATAAATAACTAGAAAAATGGTGATGAATAAATGATAAAGGAGTGTTGGGATTCTTGATTCCACTTGACCATTACCTAATTGAATTATCAACAAGCAAATAGAAATGCAATTCATTAATCATGTTAGACCCGATTTTCCAAGCTTAGCCAATTACCTCTCTCGAGTGAAATCAACCCTAATTAGTGGCATTAACCTACTATATCTCTATGTCGATTAAAAACACACCAATTGCATTAAACCTTTGTGAAAATAGCTCAATGGGTCGTCTAGGGTTTTAGGTATATCTCTATCCTAAACAAGAACCTAGAGCAAATATTGTATCGATCTAGAGTACACAACAATTTCTCAATAATTGCACATTCCATGAAACCTAATCATAAATGTGGCCACAATAAATGCTAGTCAATAAATACAACAATAAATGCACAAGATAATAAAAAGCTTAAATTCTTAATACAAGCATTAAAATCAACTAAGCTAGGTCAAGCTTCATCAACATCCCAACACAAAATAGTTTAGCCCATAGTGAAATAACAATAAAACTCAAGAATTAAATACATCATTTCAACTATGAAGTAAAATAAATAGAGAAATATGAAGATTAAGCAAAAACACTTCCCTTCACCAATGAATCTTGCTTCAAAATATCACTATTCTTCCACAATAATGTTGGTATTTCTCCCCTTAATCAATATTCATCATCTAAACTATACAAAATCAAGAGAAATTACAAGATAAAAAGGAGCTAAAATCAAAGAGGAAGAGAGAACTAGGGTTTCTAGGGTTGAGAAGAGAAAAGAATGTCTTCAAAATACCCAAAATCCATCAAAAATACACCCAAATCGCGTAGATCCGCGTGTTTCAGCATTTGGGCCGAACCGGGTCGCACCGGGTCGGCCCAGATTTTCGCTACATTTTATGACCACGCGATCGCGTGGATGACTGGATCGCGATCGCTTGGTTTCCCTTTTTAGTCTCGGGTTGGATTTGTGCTTGACTTCGCGAACGCGACTTCCGTGTGATCACGCGATCGCGTGGTTGCACCTTGGTCCTCTAACTTTGACTCTTTGATGGTTTTGACTCTTTTCTCCTCAATTTCTTCAAGTATTCATCCATTTAGCTTATTTCTTGTGTTTTCTTTATGAAGTTGATTGTTAGACCTATTTAACCACAAAATATGCACAATTAAGTAGGTATTTGTCCAAATTGCTCAAAAAGTATTACTAAAAATATATGAAATATGCACTCAACAATATTTATATCGTGAATTCGATATCAATATAGATCCTTGAAAGGTCGGAAATAGAAGGTCAACGAATGAGTTAATAAGTTGGATAATGTCGGATGATTGATTGAATTGTACACAATAGATATCAAGCGTCTCTTCGCATAGCTTCGTATAAGGTACAGATATATGTTAGAGAGGTTGTCCGATTTCATGGATTGCTAGTGTCCATTTTTCAGATAGAGATCCGAGAATTTTTCCTTGAGATTTGGAAGAGGTACATGTAGCAATGGGTACTAAATTAAAATTTTAGTACTGCCTACCATCCCCTGACAGACGGGCAGTCCGAACGCACTATTCAGACGCTGGAAGATATGCTTAGGGCATGTGTTCTAGACCCAAATGGTAATTGAGAGACACATTTTCTATCAGTAGAGTTTGCCTACAACAAATAATTTTTGAGCTACCATTGGTATGGTACCCTATGAAGCTTTGTATGGACGACGATGTCGATCGACAATCGAGTGGGATGAAGTTAATGAGAAGAAATTATTGGGTTCAAAATTAATTGAGAAAACAGTATAGGCTATCGGGAAGATCAGATTACGGATTAAAGTTACCCAAGACAGACAGAAAATTTATGCCTATCAAAGAATAAAAGACTTAATGTTTGAGATTAGAGAGAAAGTGTTCTTGAAAGTAGCTCCTCTAAAGGGTACTTTTCGTTTCGGCAAGAAAGAGAAATTAAGGCCTCGTTTCATCCGACCATTTGAAATACTAGAGAGGTGGATAATGTGGCTTATTGTTGGCTTTGCCACCAGAACTTGCAGTTGTTCACAATATTTTTCATGTTTCTTTGTTGAGAAGGTACGTTCATGATCCTAGTCATGTTATGAATTATCAGTCTCTTGCAGTTCAGAAAGATTTATCTTATGAAGAGGCACCCATGTGCATAGTAGACAGAAAAGTTCATGTCTTGAGAAACAAAGAGATTCCTTTAGTCAAAGTCCAGTGGGGAGACACAATAATGATGAGGCTACTTGAGGAAAGGAAGATGAAATCCTAGCCAAGTATCCAAAAGAATAGATAAAGTAAGTTTAATTTCGAGGACGAAATTATTTTAAGGGGGTAAGGTTGTAGCGACCGAGAATTTTTACGCAATTTATTAATTATTTCAAAGTTTCGAAAATCGTGCCGTTGCAATCTCACCCATTTTTAAATTAAGGTCACGACGCGTTCGTCTAGCCAAGTCGAGAAATATCGAGTTAATTCAATTTTAAATTAAATTTCGAATTTCAAAAATTTTATTATTTTAATTATTTATTTTAATTATTATTCTCAAAATCATTTTAAATTCCAAATTTCGTCAACTCATTTTATCAATTTCGTTCTTCCGACCCAGTTCAATTCGCGTACGATTTTTCTCGAATTACGTGCATTGCTTGTTAAGACTTTTACACTACCAACCTCCACCTATCACATCAATCCCCTACCTATCAAATCCTTATTATATACACCAACCCAGTCCATTTTTTTTCACCACCATTTTCAACAATCAACCTACCCTCAGCAACCACACCCCAAGTTCGGCCTCCTCACGGTAAGGACCATCACCGTTCACCATCACCATCATCATCACCACCTCCATCACGCCACCAACCTCCATCATCACCACTGCCCCCAACACCACCATCAACCCATCCAGTCCAGCCACCTGCAGCACCACCCATGAACCGCAACCACAGCTCGAAGCCACACCAATCCATCACCACGGCCCTCCACCGAACCACAAATCTCCCCTGGCTGCCTTCTCCCAGCTGGACCACCAACCACCAATGAACCACAACCAAACCGCCACCTCCAAGAAAACCACCACTGCCCAAATCAATCCCAAACCACCAACCTCACGCAGCCACCATTACCAAACCACCCATTCCAAACCGCCACTGTCGACGGCCAACCCAGCTCTAATCCTAACCCAAATCAACCCAAAACCACAAATAAGACATAACCAAACTTTATTACTTGTACGCGACCCGTGCGCTTGCGGTACACTATTTTGAGCGAACAAGTTTTTGGCGCCGTTGCCGGGGAATGTTTTTATTTTGATTATTACTTTAGTTGATTTTTGTTTTAACAATTTGTAATTATTTTTGTTTTATGTTTCATTTTGTTATTTTTGGTTAACCACCACAATTCTAATCTTTCTTGTGTTTGGTTTTCTTTCTATGCATATTTAATTTTAACATTGGCAAAATAGGAAAGCAATTGCATTGAACAATCTCAACATGGGTGATGAATACATGCTTGAAGAATATTCAAGTTGTGAAATTTGTTACAAGATGCATTGTAATGGACAATGTTTGTTTTCGGGGAATGATTTGATTACGTCGAAGCTTATTAGGTTTAGACAATATTTGAAATTCCGAAAACAAGCAATTGATACATTGGATGTGAGTTACATGCTCTTGGGAGATTGTGTACCGGATGATTGGGATGATGACATCACTCTTGTGGGAGATGGTCATCCACTATTGAATGAGAAGGTACTTGCAAAGTATTACAATGAGTTTTCCAATTTGGATGAAGATGATATGCTTATGGGGGATGCCATGTATTGGGAAGGATTCCAAATGTGGGGGGTATAACCACTCTTGGGAATTAATAGGAAAAACTTGTCGTTGCCCATGGATTCAAATTTTGGATCGGTCATTCAATCCGAGGAGACATCAACTAAAGAAGATGAGCTTGACGAGAATGACAATTTAATCACACAAGAATCACATGAGGAAGTGGCAATTAATGAGGAAGAGATCAAATCAAATTCTCTAAACTTCATTGATTGTCCAATAATTGATTTTGTGATTAGGCCACTTGAGGAGGTGCAAGTCTATTTAGTTGAGTTTGAATTGGATGGAATAGGCAAGTCCCATGACTTTGGAAGGGACAAGGTGCAAGTGTTTAGATCAAATGAAGAGTGGGGCAAAGCCAAAAGAAGCAAAATGGGCAAGGCATCAAAAGCTATGTTTAGAGTGGCATGAAGTGCTTATGCGGAGAGTCGAGCTAATGACTTTAAAATAAGCGCTTAATGGGAGACAACTCATTCTCTATCATTTACTTGCTTTATTTTTATTTTTTGCATATTATTTACTTTCGTGCATTTTATTTACTTTCTTGCAAATAAGTTGGTTAGGCCAAGTCTCTATCTTCTACATTTATTTTCCTCAAGTTGGGTAGTGTGAAATAACTCCAATGCACTCTCATTTAATTCTAACATATACTCATATCAAACTTTCAAAGTCAAAATTTGCTTAAAACTCATTTTTAAATCACTTGGTGCATGTTGTGTTTTATCTTCAAATGTGATTTAATATTGAAGCAGATGGGCAAATTATATTGGATTTATGAGTTAGAATTGAGATGTTGAATGTAATTTTAATTTTTGGGTCATTCACCATTTAATATCTACTCCTTTCTTGTGTTTTCATAGGATGCTCACAAGGTGTTCGATGAAATGCCTCATTGGAGAAAGTTGTGTTCAATTGATTGGAGGTTTCAACACAAGTTTGGGGGTGGATTGTTGGTGCTTGCCATGAGATTTTCACATACCCAAGACTACTTATGAGTGCCCCCACCACTTCTTGGGATGTCTAGTAACTTCTTTCCTCTTACTTTGATTTTATTTTACACATTGAGGACAATGTGCATTTCAAGTTTGGGGGTGATTTCTTATTGTGTATTGACATGTTAGATAGCCTTGCCGGCCATGATTACTTAGATTTTTAAAATTGTTATTGATTCATGATTTATGACCAATATGCTACTTGTGTCTACTTTTACAAAATGCTTATCCATGCAAGATCATATTTATCTTGAGCACAATAGTCATGATTGATTGGTGGTGAAGTTTGAGAATTGTTGAAGGTTGAAGAGGTTAATGGAGTAGAAGAACTAGGTTGTGAGCTTTTTTATTTTTTTTATTTTTATCAACCTATCCAATATTTCCTAAAACTCTAAATCTCTTTGATGAGAATCGGGAAAGTCAAACATCGATGCACGTACCCGTGGGACCTATGACGAGATCCGAAGTTGAAGAGGTTCAAGATTCGAGGCTAAACAATGTGAATAAATCAAGAAAAGCAAGTCGAGAATCAAGTTGGAGCCAAAAAGAAGACGAAATTGGAAACAGCCAATTTCGGTCGACCGAAACTAATTCCTGTCGACCGAAAGTCTGCAGAGTTTTTTTGAATCAAGCCTCAGTCAGTATCGGATGAGCAGAGGTCGATTGAAAGTCCTGTTTCTGTCGACCATGAGATCGACCGAAATAAGTTCGGTCGACCGAAACTTATCTTTCGGTCGACCGAAAGTCCTTCGAAATGAAATAGCGGGGTTTTTCTTGCAATTTCCACAAAAACGGGGTTTTTCTTGTAAATACCGAAATTGCACATTTTTCCCATTTTGTACATTATATTCTCATTTCTCTTCATTTTGTAAGACAACTTGGTTTGTTCATTAGAGTGCTCTTGAGAGCTAGGTCTTGAAGACCCCCTTTTGAGGTAAGGTAAAAACCTCTTGATCTTGTATCTCTTAGGAAATTAATCAACTTTATCTTGAGTATTATTATTCTTGTGTTGTTGTTTATTTCCGCCACCTTGGAATTTGTTTTAATCTCTCCATTGGGCTAGGGTTTTGTTAATCCTTGAATTTTGGGTTAGATTTAAACTTGGGTTAGGGTGTTTATCCATTTATTTACCACTTTAGCTTTCTTGGGTTGGTATTAAAATTGTTGTGGGAATTTTCGGTCAACACACCGAAGGGGTTCGCATCATTTGGTATCAGAGCTTGGCTCTAATTTGGTAAAACTATCTTTACTTTCTTGTTGTTGTTCTTGGCATTGTGAAAAAAAAATAAAAAATAAAAAAATAAAAAAAAAATCCGAAAATTGAGAAAATTGGGGAAAAATTTATATGCCCATGTGTATTGTTGATTTCATGTATTGGGTATATTGATTGTTGAATTTGTTGGGGATTTCCATTAGCCAAACACTTACAAAAGCCTACACTTTTCAAATTGTGTATTCAAAGTGTTTGATCAATTGTCCCAAAGAAAAATACCCCATTCATGCCTTATTGTTCAATACCCAAATATTGCTAACTACTTGGGGCCATCCAATTCCATTATTAAGATTGTGTTATCAACATTTTATTCCATATATCACTTGCTCAATACGTTAAAAAAAATTGTTGATCACTCACTTCTTGCCACAATTGTGTTGTTGGAGGTTTTCATATATCCACATTTTATTAATTCAAGGTCATTCAAAGATTGAGTACAAGTTGTTTGATAAATTGCCTCATTGAAAATTTATACTCTTGTGCTTATTGTTTTACATCTATGCCTTGTCTATTAATTGTGGTTTGTCAATCCCATTGCTAAATTGTGTTCCTAGCATCCTATCCCACATAAATATTGTTCCTTGTGAGTTTACCAAGCACATAAATTCTACTTGCTATTTGTATCTACTTGTTATAAATTCATTCTTCGTTGTTGGTGATTTCTTTAACTCCACAAGAATTATACTTTGTGGTTTAGTTGATTACCTTCCTTGGAGAACTTGAGAAAGGAGATTTAGAGTGGAAAAAGGCAAGAGTGGTGAGCTCAATAGAGGGTAAAAGCCAAAATTGAGTGAAACACGAGTGAAAATTATTCTTGTGAGAACACTTTCACACTTGCACACCATGTCAAATTCCAATGCTCAAACTCAAGATTTGAAGTACTTGTTACAAAATATTTCAACTACCATGGCTACACAAATGGAGAAGATTGGGGGTGAGTTGGAAAATTTAGGAATAGGAGGGGAGAGTACATCAACTAGTATGGGTGAAGAAATGATGTGTAGTAGAAGAAGGGTGAGGGATAATCTTAGGGACGTAGTGTATAGGGATGGAGTTAGAAAGCAAAATGGGAGTTTGAATAGGAAAAGAAGAGAGCGGTTAGAAGGTATGAGAAATGGAGTTGATGAAAATATTGATAGTGCGAGAATGCAAAATTCATCACTCCATGGAATGAGTAAAAGTGGAGAAGTGGAAGAAGATTGGAGAATGGGTAGGAGACGAAGAGAATGGGTAGATAGGAGTGGAGATGGGATGTATGAGAAGGTTAATATTGATAGTATGCAAATGAAGACTTCATCATTCCATAGGAGGGACGGTAGTGGAAGTAGAGAAGTAGTGAAGGAGATGAATGCTAGACTACCAAAAGTTTTGGCCCATGATAATGAGAGAGAGAAGGATGGAGAAAATATTTTCTACACTAGATGCCTTGTGGAGAATAGGGCATGTAGTCTCATTATAAATGGGGAGAGTGACATGAATTTGGTGAGTGCTAGTAGGGTGGAGAAATTGGGGTTACCGGTTATGAAGCATCCTAATCCCTATGTATTGCAAGGGTTGAATAGCTATGGGGAGGTGAGGGTAAGTGAACAAGTCCTTCTTACTTTTCACATTGGTACTTATAGTGATCAAATATTATGTGATGTGGTTCCCTTACACACTACTCACATAATTTTGGGGAGACCTTGGCAATGTGAGCGAAATGTGAATCTTGATAGGGGGAGGAACCGGTGTAGCTTCAAAATGGATGGAAAAAAGGTTGTGATCCTATCTTTGAGCCCGGAAGAGGTATGCAAAGACCAAATGAAGCTCAAGAAGGAATTTGAGGAAGAAAGAAAAGAAAGGGAAAATAGGAAATCAAAAGAAAAATCACTTGAGGAAATTGATGTCAACACAAAAGTGAGACCAAGTGAAAAAGAGAAAGTTGGGGCCACGTCCCTAGAAAAAGGAGAGGCAATGAGGGTTGGAGCCATGACTCCAGAAAAAGGAGAGGTGAGAAAAGAACCGAGGGTTGAGGATTCTACCTCAGAAAAAGGTGAGGAAGTGATGAGTGCTACCAAAAAAATTGAGAGAAAAGATCACCCCGAAATATTCTTTACTCTTGAATACTTTAACACTTCCCTCCCTAGTTTTGTCATGTCTTTGTTGCAGGAAATTGTGAGGCCAACTTATCAAGGCAACAAAGAACTCCAAAAGCATGCCTTATGGAAGAAATTCATGGAAACATTTTCCTACAACAACGAGTACAACCGAGGTAAAGAAAATGGGATAACCAATGCAACATCTAGGAGGTATGCTCCTAACCATTCTTTAAATGCAAGGTTATTGTGTTGTGAATACATTAGAGGGTTGTATGATCTTGATATAGATTTGATAAGTGTGTTGTTGACTTGTGAAAATGTCACATGTGGTAGGGATCATTGTCATGATGAGTGCTTAATTTGTAAATGCAACATTTTGCATGTGCCCAATTGCATAAGTACCAAATCATTTTGTGAAAATGTTGCATATAGTACATTTCATGGGCATGTTGAATCCTTATTTTGTGAAAATATGCTTGACTTGCATATTCGCTCTCTAAAGGAATTGCTAGTTAGGGGAGTCCATGGGAAAGATTATTTGGGATGTCTTGATGATAAAAGGACTTCGCTTCTAACATTTCTAGATGCTCCCTCATTCCGTGTTGAACATAGTAAGAGCATGCATGTTAACTATCCGAATTTGTTAAACATTCATGAATCATGTTGTGAGCGATATTTTGATGAATTCTATGGGCATGATAATTATTTGTTTTGGAAAATTGGATTGTTTCTTTTTAAATGTGCCATGTGCAAATTGCTAATGGGAGAGGCACGTGATAGTTGTTTGATGGGACGATTTAAAATCAACGGAGTTTTAGGGGTATTATGTGATCAATTTTATTGGCCTATTTTGAAAATTGGTGTTGAGCATGTTTGCACTTGCAGTAAATGCCGAACTTGTAAAATGGATAAACTTAAGTTTTCCCCCCAAGAATTCCATACATATTTACCCATCATGAGTAAACCTGGGAGTACTACTTCTATGAATTTTATAGTGGGTTTACTTGGAACAAAGAAAGAAGATGAAGCTATTTTTGTGATTGTTGGTAGAAGAATTAAAATGTCACGTTTGATTGCATGTTATGAAACCAACAAGGTCATCAACCTAGCTAATCTTTTCTTTCAGGAGGTCGTACATTTGCACGAAGTTGGTGCTAATTTTGTGGTTGTTAAATTTGGTTGCGATTTAATTGCTCATCATAATAGCAAGTTTTCTCCACTTAAAATTGCTTGTGACTTTAACCTATTAACTCTGTTGAACTTTATGCACATGTTTATCGAAGAAAGAGTTGGTTTAGGTGGGCACGAGAATGCACCTTTGGTTAAGCCCCTTTGCAGGAGGCTCGAGCTTCCATTCAGGGGAATTGGAATACAATGTATTTCCAATGCCAACCATGGTAGGAAGCATATTCCACTTGACCCGGGCGGCTGGATGTATTCCCATTCGTGGAAGGAGCGACCCCCCAATCAAATAAAATCCAAATTGCTACTTTGCAGTGTTGGCACATCTCAAGCTTTTGGCAACGCCTACAAATTGACTTTGCACGGTGAGTATGAAATTTCAGTTACATTTATTGTGTCTGAATTTTCTATTTTTATTGTAGGTTCCGATTCGAGGTCGAATCTCTTTCGAGATGGAGGAGATGATGAGAATCGGGAAGGTCCAACTTCAATGCATGAACCTGTGATCCACAATGTTGCAAGATCAAAGTTCAAGGAGTTTCACGATAGTGCATTCAAGCAAGATTCGAGGTCGAATCCTTTTCAAGAGGGAGGGGTTGATGAGAATCGGGAAAGTCAAACCTCGATGCACGTACCCGTGGGACCCATGACGAGATCCGAAGTTGAAGAGGTTCAAGATTCGAGGCTAAACAATGTGAATAAATCAAGAAAAGCAAGTCGAGAATCAAGTTGGAGCCAAAAAGAAGACGAAATTGGAAACAGCCAATTTCGGTCGACCGAAACTAATTCCGGTCGACCGAAAGTCTGCAGAGTTTTTTTGAATCAAGCCTCAGTCAGTATCGGATGAGCAGAGGTCGACCGAAAGTCCTGTTTCAGTCGACCATGAGATCGACCGAAATAAGTTCGGTCGACCGAAACTTATCTTTCGGTCGACCGAAAGTCCTCCGAAATGGAATAGCGGGGTTTTTCTTGCAATTTCCACAAAAACGGGGTTTTTCTTATAAATACCGAAATTGCACATTTTTCCCATTTTGTACATTATATTCTCATTTCTCTTCATTTTGTAAGACAACTTGGTTTGTTCATTAGAGTGCTCTTGAGAGCTAGGTCTTGAAGACCCCCTTTTGAGGTAAGGTAAAAACCTCTTGATCTTGTATCTCTTAGGAAATTAATCAACTTTATCTTGAGTATTATTATTCTTGTGTTGTTGTTTATTTCCGCCACCTTGGAATTTTTTTTAATCTCTCCATTGGGCTAGGGTTTTGTTAATCCTTGAATTTTGGGTTAGATTTAAACTTGGGTTAGGGTGTTTATCCATTTATTTACCACTTTAGCTTTCTTGGGTTGGTATTAAAATTGTTGTGGGAATTTTCGGTCAACACACCGAAGGGGTTCGCATCACTCTTGATCCTATTGTAAGACAAGTTTGGGGGTGGTCGACCCGGTGAAGGAGATGGTCTAGACGTGTGGTGATTCCATGCATGTTGAAAATAAATTTTGTGTGGAGTGTATTTCACCAAGTATAATCTATGTAATGACCATATGCTAGAGTTCTAAGCCCGTTTTGATTTTTGCATTGCATTGCCTTATCTCGAAGCCTTTTTGACTCGAGTAATTAAGCCCGTAGGAGTATCTTGAAACTTGGTGCCTTAATTTTGAAACTTGGGAGTCACCGGCCTAAAGCTCGCTACATGGGTCAATTAGAAAGCTTAATGAGTAGGGTACTCACACACACAATTGAAAAAAAAAAGCACTTCATTATTGCATTTGCTTAATAAGTCTACCTCACTTTGTAGCCTTTTTGACTCAAGTTAATAAGTCCGTAGGGGTATTTTGAAACCTGGTACCCTTTGATCTAAAAAATCGGGGAGTTGCCGACCTAAAGCTCGCTACATGGGTCAATTAGAAAGCTTAAGGGAGTGGGGAAGTCACGAGCAAACATCATGTTAGTTGTTAGAAATCATGCATTTGTACTTGCATAAGGGCTTAGATTAATAGTGGGTTTGAATTGCTTAGTATAAACTTGAATGTCGAAGCACTCATTTAGTGGAGAGTCGTGCATTTCTAGATTTTCGAAATTGTCGGTAAAACACGCCCAAACTAGAGTGGAAAAAGAAAAGAGTGATTTGAGAGTACCCTCTAGAATTGCATCTCGGGAGAGGAAAGAAAAATATGTATTGGGGATGAATGTCACGAGTGGGAAAGAAAAAGAATTGAACACTAATGGTGGGTAGTTTTGACTTGAAACCTCTTTACTCATCAATATTCTCAAAACTTAATTGACAATTGAAAGTGACTATGCACACACACACCGATCGAACATTGGATTAGCTAACTTCTCTTTGGTAGCATTATTTGGAATCATACTTTTGAATTGATTATACAATTTTACACTCATGAGTAATTTGCAAGTTATCCAACTTTGTTGATCTATATTTCACGTTACTTGATTGCACTAGTAGGTAACTTTGCTCGAGACGAGCAAAAGCTCAAGTTTGGGGGTGTGATAAGTGTACTTTACACACTTATTTAGTTCCTAAATTAATAATTTAATTGACAAATTGAGCAAATATCTACTTATAAATTGTGTTTATCTTGTACAATTAGGTACAACCTCAATTGGAAAGAAAATGGACAAGATCAGAGAGCAATTGAGCGAAAAGATGAGCAAATTTGATGTCCAATGACCTAATTGAAAGAAACCAAAAGTTTGGGGACTAAATTGCAACATCCCAAAAAGTTGAGGACCAAGGTTTACTACTCAAATTCAAGGAGAAAATCACAATAGAAAGCAAAATGATTGCTTAATTGATGAATTTGAGTGAAAATAGATCAATCGCACACAAAAAGTAAAGTTGGGGACCAAAGTGCACAAGTGTCAAAAGTTGAGGACTTGGGCTGCAAAATCAAAGTTCAGGGACTTTTCAGCAGTTTAAAATCTGATTTCATATTTTTCCAAAGAATTATTGAGCTGGGCACGTGGATCAAGAGAAAAATAGAGTTTGGGGACCATTTTGCTCAACTTCCAAAACTCAAGGACCAAGGATACAATTTTCGGAACTTTGGCATAAAAATCTGATTTGGTTTCCAGCTGGGCAGATTCTCTTCTTCCCTTTTTTCTTCCATTTTCTTTCCCAGCTTCTGCTGGTCCGTTTCCTTCTTCTTCTTTTCTTTTCTTTGCCTTTTCTTTTTCTTTTCTTTTACCTACTTGATAAATCTTAGGGAACAAATCAAGAGTAAGGAGAATATATCTAAAGTGATGAAATATTTGGGGAAATCATAGCCAAGCTTCAAAAAGGGTTTTATCTTTAACTTTGTATTTTCTCCATTATTTTGTCAAACTTGCAATGTATTGTTATAAATATTCTCATTTGTATCATTTATATAACATGGACTAATTAATTGTGTTGGGATTTATGGTAGTAATTTAACCTAGTTTGGATTAGTTTTAATATTTGCTATTTGATGATTAAATGCTTATTTCATGTGTATTTGTTATTGAGATTATTCCATGTGTTTGATTGATCACCAAATATATGTTTTGTGGAGTGTATGATAATCGAGAGATATTGTGCATTTTAGACCAAATAATAAATGCTCTAGGTTCTTGTTAAGGATAGAGATATACCTTAAACCCTAGATGATCCATTGAGCTATTTTCACAAAGAGTTAATGCAATTGATTGGGCTTTAATCGACATAGAGATATAGTAGGTTAAACCAATTGATTATGGTTAATTTCACTCGAGAGAGGTAATTGACTAAACTTGGAAAATCGGGTCTAACATTGTAAATGAGTAATTTGTTAATTTGCATGTTGAGAAATTAATTAGGCGACGGTTAAATGAAACCATGAATCCCAACCACATTTTTCCCCAAGACTTTCAAGTATTTTTATATTTCCATCTTTAGTACTCTTAGTTATTTTCCAAAATCCATCTTTAATTGTGTGTTTTATTTGTTAAGATTAAATTAACTAAAGTGTAATTGAGTATACATTTCTCGTGGGATCGATAACCCGGACTCAAAAAGTCCACTTTATTACTTGTACGCGACCCGTGCGCTTGCGGTACACTATTTTGAGCGAACATCCCTCAACTTTCAAATTATTCATTTTAGTCCCTCAATTTTCAAATTATTCATTTTAGTCCATCAACTTTCAAAGTATTCATTTTAGTACTTTCAAATCATCAATTTCAGTCCCCAAATTGTGATTTATCATTTTTAAACTACAAATTTCTAAAGACTAATTCGACTTAATCTTTTAATTGGATAGACGAAGCGTACGGAGAATTAAAGAATTGAAGTCGTTTCCCGCTCAACTTTGCACTCGTCAAGTTTAAGGTAGACTCGCCCCTATTAATTGATTTAAATTATGATTGCATGTGAATGTGTATGTTATGTGACTTATGTGAAAGTCATTTTTATGAAAAGAGACGAGAATGTATTTCTTCGAAAATATTTATGTTGAAATGAGAATGTATTTCTTATGAAATATTTTTATGTTGTTATGCTTGTCATGACTTATGTGCTTTTATGCATGAGAAAAGAAAGAAGAGAATATCTTGCAAGATAAATGATGATGTTATGCTTAACTTATGTACCTTATGTGCACGAGAAGAAAGAGCAACCCACACCCGATGATTTTAAAGGGCCTATGATTTTTCAAAGAGAAGTCGCGTGCTTTAATGCACAAGAAGAACAACCCACACCCTATGATTTCTAAAGAGCCTATGAATTTTCAAAAGAAGCCATGTGCTTTAATGTACGAGAAGAGTAACCCACAACCTATGATTTCTAAAGAGTCTGCATTTATGTGTTCAATTATATTGTAAATTAATTAATTGGCGATGAGTCTACTGAGTATTTCTATGAAATGCTCATGTCTATTTTCAACAACATTTGCAGATTTCAGAGATGGTGGTAAGTGATGGATGATTGTGGCAATAGACGTTAAATGGTTAAAAATATTATTTTAATGATTTCGGTATTTCCAAACATTGGATAATTTTGAGAATTTCAGTTATTTGAAAAATTATGACATTGTCAATTGCTTTACAATATTAATGGTTCGATTTATTGTTTCGAATGATTTCATAAATGTTTCCAATTTTATCGACCATTACAGTTTATTTAATGTTGCCAAAAATGAATTTCAATTATTTCTTCCGCAAAAATATTATTTGAAAAGTTAGATTAGACGATGACGTGGTGAACCGGGTATTTAGAACTCGGGGCGCTACATATGTGAATGACATTACCATTATATCCCTATAAACTTTACATTATTACAATTGTGTCATTGTCCACCCCTATAAATAGGGGCCTATATTACTCATTTGGAATACAATTAAGAGAAACAATTTCTCTCATTCTCTCTATCTCCCATTCTTGTTCTTATATTTTTGATAATTTTACAACACGTTATCAGCACGAGTCTCTAGCCAGTTGAGTAATATAATTGGAGTATGCTCTACAGTTGCATCTAAATGATGAACCTCGGTATCAGAAACCTGATTATTACTAATCAATATTTCCTTTTTTCAAACCAAACACTTTTGGCTTTAGAAAATAACCCATTTATTGTAGATCTGAAAATTTCAAGAAAGATGGAAACTTTGCATCTTTGTATTATTCAAAAAGTTCCATACGAGGAAATAAATTTGGTCTCGTTGTTGTGCAAAAGGAAAAATTTGGAAAAGAAGGCGAAATTTATCCAATTTTTCAAATTTCTGGTCGAACTGAAAAAGAAAGATTTCGGCCAATCCAGATATACGATCGAAGATCGGCCACCTCCATCATAACGGGCTTGTCGAGGAGGGACTCTCCTGAAATTTGGGGATGATCCGACGGCTGAAACAGAAGATATCGACCGGAGAAGAAAGGCTGAAAACTGTGCAAAAACTAAAATATGACCGAAAATTGAAACGCTTATCCCGGACGATTCTGAACTCCGATTAAAGATCAGCCAGCCGCATATCAACGGTCTTGTCTAGGAGAAGACTCGACTGAAATTTGACGCCGATCTGACGGTTAAAATGGAAGTTATTGTCCGGAGAAGAAGAGGCTGGGGGACTGAAAAATGTTGATTCTAGCCAAATGGTTGATCTTTTGGAGAAACGGAGACCACGGGCATGTTCAGGAAGTTGAGGCGCACATTCTGGTGATGGGTTGATTTTTCTGACCACCGGCGCGTGGCGGCTGGCAGCGACGCGTGGGGTGGCGCGTGAGCGGATTCCGACGAGATTTTGAACTTCGGACCAAAAGTCAGTTTCTTCCAAATTAAATTTCAAACCTATTGACGGTTTCGATTTACTCATATGACCAATATATTAAACTATAGACGATTTTGCCCTTGATGATACGTTAAAACATATTAATCGTGATTTAACGAATTTGATTAATCATTATTAATGATTTGATGATAAGTGTTAATAGAATATATATTCTAAATTATTTAACACTACTATGTAATCAATATGATAAATTAAAAGATTTAAAAGTGACATAATAGTTGTCATGTCATGATGTGTTGAGTATAACTCATTATCGTAACGACCTGGACTATTATTAATACTTTGACTAGATTTGGAGATATGACTTGCTCATTTATGAAATGTAATTATTTCTTTATATTGTTACCACCTATATGGTTGGTTCCACTGATTTTAAATATTTCTACTCATATAAATTTGATATATTGTTATTCAATATTTCAACAAATGGTACCAAAAGTTACCATTACCAAAAGATTGTTGGATCTTAATGAAAATATTTTATCATTTGGTACCATAAGTTACCAATATCTGTATTTGGAAGGGTGGATGAAAATAAATTATTTAACAAAGAAATGTTGATGTATGATAAGATAATATCACATGATAGTACGGATATGGCTAATGTGAAAATAATCTCATCAGTATTATGAGATAAATATTATATGATTGTGATAAGCAGTTTTGATCAAAGTTCTTGCACAAGCACTTATGTACTCCAGAAGAAGTAAATATTTACTCCAGAAGAAGTAAATATTATCATCTAAACATACTGAAATGATATTATTATTGCTCCTGAAGAAGCATAAATGAGTCATACATGCAAAATACAAAAAGGGGGAAAACATTTATGATCCTCAAAAGTAGAGGTGTGTATCAGGTGTAATAATACTCCATACTCTACCACCCCTAATCTTTTTTGTGTGTCTCAAGAGTAAGAATGCTCCGTACTCCACCACTTCTAATCCTTTTGAGGTTCACAAGATTAAAGTTCAAATATTCATCAACATTAGAGGTGTGTCTCAAAAGTAAGAATACCCCATACTCTACCACCCCAATATTTTGAGATTCACAAGGATAAATTTACATTAACCGGACTCTATTTTCGCTTGGTACCCTTTCCTTGCGACCAATCTATCTTAACTCCTGCTGGATCTTGTATTGGAATATATGATTGTAACTTTTCTAGCAGTTCATCGATAGTGGGAGCAGAAATAAGGATCCTCCTAGAAAATGGAAAGATGAATCCCTGTTCCACACCATAATCAAGAAATGTTAGTAAACGATCGATGAAGTTGTTAACATTCAAAAGTCCAATAGGCTTAGCATGGAGACCCAGCTGAGACCATGAGGTAACATTAAAGATTTCCTCGAAAGTATCAAAACCTCCAGGCATGGCAATGAAGGCATCAGAACCATATAACATGCAAGTTATGCGTTCATGGATAGATAATGTCTGTACTTCATACCCTCGTGTTTTGCCTGTGATATCAGCTAAATGAACGGGTATAACACCTATCACTCTTGCTTTTTCTGCTTGAGCGGATTGTGAAACACAACCCATCAATCCACTACTGCCCCTCCATATACTAGATTGACACCTCTCTCTCCCAACTTCTTCCCTAGAAGCACTGATGCTTCTAAATACTCAAAGCCTCTCCCGATTTTTGATCCACAAAATACACAGATAGTTTTGATCTGTCGAAGTTTTGATCACTCCATCTTTTAAGAATAAAAGGAAGAAAAACTTACAAGAAATTGTTGTTTTGGGATGCTTTAAACTGCGAAATTATCTGACGTTTTAAACTTGAAAATATTCACTATTTACTGTTTTTCTTTTGAAAAAGTTGCTATTTACTTTTGACTAAATGACACCACTTTTGATCTTGTCTCTGACAACATATATTTTGCTCCATAATGGATACTCTTTCGGTGATCTCTCAATAACAATTTGTTAATACGTGAAAAATACAAAATACTTTATTAAAATATATACACTATACTGATTTACCTTGTATCAATGTTGAGTAACCAAAATATCGTTGTTTATAACAGTCTGACAAACATGATTTTTTGCTATTATATTTTTGAGACTATAACGGTCTTTATCGCTGATGAATTTAGCCCATAAAGATAGTAGATCACGCTGCACATACCCACAAGGGTGCGTCTCAAGAGTCAATCGGATATCATCTTTGAGTAGTATTTGCGAATATTTGATAATATAACATCCATTTTGATGGATCCGATCTTCTCCCAAAGTGATCTATTTAAATGCGTTATTTAACGCGTAAAAAAGCGTTGGCTCCGCATATCATTGATTCCACCAAGAAAAAGGGGAAAATATTTGTAATCAAAAGAAGGGGAAAATGATCATTTTATTGAGATTTCGGTCTAATCATATTTTTAGATATAATAAATCAATGTATACTGATTTATATATTCAAATAAGTAAATATTGTATTGAATCAGAAGTTCATACGTACAAGTGAAATATGTATATAATGAACCAGAAGTTCATAAGTAAAATATACATTATATTGAACAAGAAGTTCATCAATATTGTATTGAATCAAATATTCATGCATATAAATGAAATAAAATCGTATTGAACCAGAAGTTCTATAATAAACGGTTAGATTATCAAAAGTTTCAAATTATTTTCTATGAGAATAACTTATTCAGAAATTGTTTATCATACAACAATATTCTATGTCAAACAGGGATTAACTCAAGAAACTTTATGATTTGTAAAAGTGCGATATGTATACAATCCACCAAAGCGCACTTAGATATATGATTGAGATTATATCCCTAAAATGATGACATGTGTTATGGAATTTTAGCCGATTGATATAATATAATATTTTTGAACATTATGAGGAAAACACGCCTGAAGCGTAATTATGCCCGAACCATAATGACTACCAATTCCAAAAATAAATATCTCTTAAATGATTGAGACGATCCCTTTGAGGCTAAATACTCATGGTGAGTAAAAGAGACATAATTAAATGTAAGAGACTCAGGTACCTGATGATAAAACATATAAAGAGATATCTCTATGTTATATTGAGATAAAATGGAATCGATAAATAAGTCGACTGCATACATAAACAACCCTCTTATGAAAATGAGGTCGATGAAATTATAATACTTTGGCCAAGTATAAAACCCCAATGTAGGGATTATTGTTCAAGGACCTGAAATCCAAATGCTTAAATGTGTAAAGCCAGTAATTATATGTACAAATGAAAAATATTACACAGTCGTAAAAGACGACTTGTTGCGCGCGAAATTTTTCATAGAACTGGTATGACATATGGTGGATAGACTATAGTCTAAATCACTAGTTTGAGCTCTTTGATATACCAATGAGTGAGATCAAAATGTATGATTCTCATCTCGGTACTTTGAGAGTATTCTTTAATGTATCAGTTGATCGCGGTACGTTGGGATTTCAAGTAAAATGATTGTAGATTATATGTCGAAATTGATATATATTTCAATGATTGATTATACAAATCAGAAATTGTGGTTTATGAGATGCAAGAACATACATGTATAATTAATGAAAGATGCAATAAACCCAGATTAGTATCACTATTGGATGATGACTCCATGATATAATATGTTGAAAGTGAAATTGGAGTGTACTATTTTATGACATCTGGGAAATTAATTATTCATTAGAAGTGAATATGTTTGATTATTCACCAGAAGTGAATTCTAGATTTGATTATTCACCAGAAGTGAATTCTAAATTTGATTATTCACTAGAAGTGAAAGATGCAATCGATAAATTAGTACAACATTGCTTAATATAGCATGTTATGACATCATAAATGAGATATGAACGATTTATATAAAGCTCATCATAAATGATATGTTTGATGAAAAGATTCGTGATTGCACCAATATACTTGTGATATTCCATGAAAGGAATAAATACGCGTTGCACTCTTTTGCCCTTAGCTGAGGTTTTGTTCCACGGGGTTTTCCTAGTAAGGTTTTTAATGAGGTAGCAGTTGAGGCGTATTGATGAAAATTAATGAGAATAATGTACTCTTTTTCCCTTCGCTGAGGTTTTGTCCCACAGGATTTTCCTAACAAGGTTTTTTAGGCGTTATCATAGCTATCGACAAGTTATAATTCAGCAACACGTTGTTATACTGGAATGATATCAACAAATGAAGAAAATCATAAACACCTTATGAAGAATGTTATAAAAGGAGATTTTTATGTATACATATAATCCAGACGAAAGATGATATCAATGTTCGAGAAGTTCATGAATTCTCAATTGCACACTTCAGGGGGAGAAACATGCTGTACTCTTTTTCTTTCGTCCAGGTTTTGTCCTACTAGGTTTTCCTGACAATGTTTTAATGAGGCAGCGGCTATACTCTTTTTCCTTGGTTCAGATTTTATCCCACTGGATTTTACTGATAAGGTTTTAACGAGGCAGTATTTCAGAACTTCAAGCTTCAGTACATAATTTGTTCCGCTTATCATTGGATGTTATTTCGAACACTAGACTCAACAATTCACAATGGCTAACATCAAGAGGAGCTTCTGTACTCTTTTTCCTTCGCTCAAGTTTTATCCCACTGAGTTTTCTTAGCAAGGTTTTAACGAGACAGGCAATTGCGTAATATGTCATTCAAGGGGGAGTGTTATAAATAATGTATATATATGTGAATGACATTACCATTATATCCTTATAAACTTTACATTATTATGCTTGTGCCATTGTCCACCCCTATAAATAGGGTTTATATTATTCATTTGGAATACAATTAAGAGAAGCAATTTCTCTCATTCTCTCTCTATTTTTCATTCTTGTTCTTATATTTTTGATAGTTTTACAACATTTTAGATGATTTCTAAGAATTAGTTTACTCTCACAACAACCTTGACAATGAGTTTGACCACCTTCTTTTCACAAATGCAATTAACATAACCCCATTCCTAATAGGATTATAGAAAATCTAAAATGAGTATAATCTGACAAGTGTGAATATAAAATCTAAACAGGCGTGAAAGGCTAAATAATTGTTCTTGCCCATATATATAATTCATTATTTTCCACTCAATGCAATTGTGTTTAAATCCATATAGATTAATGGTGTACTTTTATCTCTATCAATTTATTTCTTAATTATTGAATGAAGGATAATATTGAAAAGTTAGTATTTTGATTTTCTCTTTAGTTAATAATATTAACAGAATGATTAATATTTTTTAGTCATCTTAATAATTTTTTAAAAGATTATAGAATATAAGATTTTCGGTACAATTTCGTGATTTCAAACTTTGCTCGGTTGTCCATCATGATAATTGCGAGATTTTCGAAATTATTATTTTGACTACTTACTTTTGTAAATAAAGTTATAATTTTATTGGTTAAGATTAAACACACATTTCTATTGTGATTGATGTTTTTGAATGAAAATAATAATAAAAAAAATTAAATACGAGAGACAAATGTAAAAGTTATGAAAAATATATTGACACTATACACATAAATCAATATTCTTACCCATAATATATTATATAAAACATGATATAACATTAGAAAAATACTAAATTTACATTTTCAATGAAGTTAATAGTAATTCAAGAAAATTATTGAAATAAATATTCATTTATTATTTAAATATATTTTGTTAAAAGTTTTGTGTTTAAAAATATGTTTTTTATATTTTCTAGGTAAGATGTGTGATTGAAAAGTGGAGAGAGAAAATATGTATAATTAAAAAATGGTTCTAGGAATTGTATTATTTAAAAACATGTTTTTTTTTTGGGTTTGCCAAATGGAGGCTAAATTGACATTTACTATTCAAAAAAGTTTTTAATAATTTGAATTAGTTATGTTGTTGTTGTTTTTTTTTTTTTAATTTTAATAATTATTATAATAGAAAATTTGTTTATGCCTTTATATATATATATATATATATATATATATATATTTCATTATGCATAAGTATTTAAATTTTACGAATACTTATGGAAATTGATATTGTGAATAAAAACTTTGTGCATTGCACGAGGAAAATTATAGTATAAGTGAAAAATATATAAGTATCTTGGAATGATATTTCACACTTTTTGATATAAAAGTCTTTCGGCACATTAACAATGTGTTCTTTTATACAATAATTACAATTTATAAATCAATTTATAAACAATACATTTTTCTAAATCACTTTTTAACTACATAAATTTTCACTTTTCAATTTTCAACTACACATCTTGCCTAGAAAAAAAAATTCTGGCAAGAAGCTGCCGATGATTTGCTTCTTTAATAATATTCATATCGGATGAGTAGTCTTATTAAAAGTAATCACTTCATTTAAAAATAATAATAATAATAATAATAATAATAATAATAATAATAATAATAATAATAATAATAATAAAATGTAATCACTTCATACATTAAAGCTTGTAAATATTTTCAATTTTCTCTATGTAACGATCCGGGTTGACTTATAGATCGACGATCGTCCTACTGTACCAACATGAGTTTTTTTAACATGTTTTATCCTCACTCGTATGCTCTCTGAAATTTTTTTTTTTCAGGGGATCACTCATCATAGAATTGCTCCAAGCAAAACATGCTTAACAGTAGAATTTCTAACGATGGACTTCCAGGAAAGAAGGTGCACCTTATTGGTATGAATAAGGGTCTGTTCGGCCAAAAATTAATTTGTATTCATTACCCAAATTTAATTTACACAATTTCCAATACCACTTTTTAACCATTCACATTTTCTCTCTCCAATTTTTAACCCAACATCTTACCTAGAAAACACAAATAAATCAACAAATAATTTCAATTCCTTGATTTGACACTTTATATTCCATTTATTTCCCATTTAAATCTAAAAGAACAGAGCCTAATACATATCAAATCTTTTAAGCTTTCCTGGTCTGGGTACTACAATTACCTCCATTAGACTCGCGACGTCCTCGTCCCGATTAAACCACATGAGGATCCATTACCAGGAGTTAGGATTCTAGGGGTGGCTCTTTCGGGTTCAAGAGGTGGCTCCCTCCCTATGACGTAACACGTTGTCCCGCATGACACTTAGATCTTGATTTTCGACGACGATCGGCTCTGATATCATTTATAACAACCCGGGTTGCCTTATAGATCGACACTGTCCCATTTTACTAACATTTATTTTTTTAACATATTTTGTCCTCACTAATATGATCTATAAGAAAATTTCTCAGGAATTATCCATCATAGAATTGCTTAAAGCCAAACACGCTTAATTGTGGACAATGGACTTCCGAAAAAGAATGTTTACCTTATTGGTATGAGTGATACCTATCAAATCTTTTAAGCTTTCCTAGTCTGAGTATTATAGTGTAATTTACTACCATTATGGTGGTGCAATAAACTCTCATAGGGACAAAAAAAAAAAAAAAAATTCATAATAAGCAATAATTCAAGCTTTTTAAATCGAGTAATTCAACATAATATTAGAGCATACAAATATTGTCACTACTCATTAAGAAAATTTTGTACGTGTCTAACTTGTGATGAAAAGATAAATCTGACTTGCACGCGATGAGCACGCTCAAGACTAAATTCGAATAAAAAAAAGTACGATTCTTATATCTGAAAACTTGTATTTTTAGACGAGACGATTCATTAAACATCTGAGTGCCCATTCCTCTTGCAGCATCTCCATTTTCAATCCACAAGGACAATTTTTAAGAAAAATCACAATGAGACGGGCTTTTCATCATAGTAACTTGTATACATCAAGGTCACAGCTCCCACAAACCTATCCTACCTTCAACTAGAAAGCTGATGAAGAATTGGAGAAAGCAGAAAATGATGGACCTTGGGAACAATATCTATAGTACTGTAAAATCTCAATATAGAAAATTACAAGTAAAGAGTTTATGTCCCAACTTATTTCTCGGTCAGTGCTTTGTTACAGATGCTGCCAGTGAGAATACAACGTCCAGCCTCTATATGGTTCGGCTGCTAGCCTGCTATAGGTGTCAAAAGTCGATTGTGATTATGTTCAATTCGCCTGAGACTTTTTACCTTCACAGAAAAGAAAAAAGAAGAAAAAAGAAGTGTGAGGGTATAGAAAAGACAGTAAGAACATTGAGAAAGCCTGCAAAGATGTAGAGAAAACTACAATTTAAAAAGGATAGAAGAAATATCAAAAGAGACAATTCAATCCATGTGTTTTTGGAAAATTTGAAATCCTTGTCATATAATCTAAAATGAGACGAAGAAAATTTTGGAGAAGCACAAATGTACTGTAGAAAACAGTCATTTGACACCTGACAAGTTGCCAACCTTCCGGAAGAATCCAGCTATTTTAATGAACAAAAAGATGAATGCGCGTCTTTTTACAAATACGAGTTTTCAGTCACTTGACCCTTCTGCACTATCAGGGAAAATAAATTGAAGGTCTTCATTGTCACGGTAGACTTGCACAAGTGCAGCAGCCTTATATGCAAACAATCCTACCATTGAGGGCAGCAGCTGTGTAAGAGAAAAGAGTGAATATAAGGCCCAGTTTGATTCCCATTTTTTCAAAGGATAATTCTATTTGAATATAAGGGGTGCCACACTGCCACCCCTCTCTCGCGAACATGTCGGGCCGCCTTAGAGGGTGGGTCCACTCTATGAGGGCGGCCCCACATGTTCACGTGAGGGAGGGGGGGTGGCACCCCTTATGTTCAAATAGCATGGTCCTTTTTCAAAACTATTTTTTTTCTAATACTCATTTTCATTCACACATTTACACAATAAAATATTCTAAACATAAACCTAAAACTTTTCCATACTTTTCAACCACATATTATCCAAAAAATCACTCTCTTTAAAATGTACATCAAATAGGGCTAAATAACGAGAGAGGAGTTCACTTATAAGTTATAAAAGGAATAATTTCTTTATTGGTCAAAATTAGAAAATAAGAAAGTTACTTATTCACTTCCAAATTAAATAACTAATTTTTACTCAAAATGAATAAGAAGGTAACTTTTTTTAAGTCCAAACATGTTAGGATGCAAAAAGTAATTTTTTACATTTTTTTTTTTTTTTTGTTTAGCAAAACTCAAAATACTTGAAAACTTCGAGAAGTATAAATAACTGAAAGGAGGAGAACCCCTAAGAATTACCTGAAAATCAAAAATATCATGGCCAAAATGTTGAGACAATTCCCATAGTCCATATATTGCAGCAGGAATGACAAGCCTCGGAGACGAAAGAGCAATAGCACTACCCTTCACTGATCTTTCAAATAGATCCTGCAGATCTTGGCTTCTTATTCCTATTCTGTAGGGAAAAAAGGAAGTTTTGAGTACAGGATAAATTCACGTAAAAGGAAATACAATGGAACAAGGCATATGGAAGAGCGAACTTCAATACTTTTTTGACTTCTTTTTTGTGAAAATCTGTGGAACTTTTTCTTTTGATACATTATCCGCATGTTTGCATAAGAGTTGGAAGTATAAGCAACTGCAGTAAGGAAACAATCAAAATAAATGTTAGATGAACATCAATGGAAATTAAAAATAAGAAGTTAACTTTGGGATTCACACTATGCCCTCTATCATCAATCATACGGAAAATATATCAATAATGCAGAACCAAATCACACGTGTATTTTCAACAAAGGAAAATATTGCCACTTTTCCCTTCCTGCAAAAGTTGCAGGCCTTGGCTTCTGGACAACAGGAAAACATATTTCCTTAGTCTTGTTTTTAGCTACTCTTGTGGACCTTAGATAAATTAATTCAGTCTCCATGTGCTTAAACTTATACGGATAAAGAAATGAAAGTGTTAAAAAAAATGGTTTTATAAAATACCTGAACAACACTCCTGTCATATAGCTCACAGCAGCCTACGAAGAAAGGTAACCATATTAATCAAATATTCTAGCATTCCTTTGGTTGGTTTAATGACTTATACGACGTGCTGAAAAAGTAGAATCTACACCACTTTGAAAAATCAAAATGCTGAAAAAGGTGAAATAAATTTACTTGTGTATCTGATAATACAAAAATGAAACTATTAAGTGAAATCCATTATGCCACACCCGCAAATGAATTTCATTTGGAAGAGCGCGGTGCCATCAAAAATCAAAGTTTTTGCTTGATTGGTTTCTTTAGGGAAGGTAAACACCTGTGACTTGTTACAATTGAAAAGGCCTGACTGGTGCTTATCACCGTCTTTTTGTATTATGTGCAGAAAGACGAATGAAAGTATTGATCACATCTTAATTCATTGTGAGTTTGTTAGAAAGATTTGGGATAAAATCCTGTATATGTTTGGCGAAGCAGGAGTTCTCCCACGAAAATGGGCTGATCTGATCCTTATTAAATGGCACTTTGGGGAGAAAGAAAAACAGAGAAAGGAGTTATGGAAGTTGATTGTCATGGGAACAGCATGGGCCATATGGATAGAGAGGAATCGGAGAATTTTTGATAACATTGAACGATCAATAGAAGATTTATGGGATAACATCATGTTTTTTACAGGATTATGGGCAAGGTCAGCAGGGAAATTCAGCGGTCTGGATAGTTTCTTATTGTGGTTAAATCCGACTAGCTATCTAGAAACCACACGTCTCTAATAATTGTGAACTTTTTTTGTTTATAGCCCTGATTTGACTTTTTAGGTTTTATGGTGTGGATATCTTATCCATAGGCTCTTGTAATTGTTCATCTTCATCATGAATAAAATTTTCGTTTCCTATCAAAAAAAATTATGCCACACACTACTTTGGTTAAGAATAGAAATTGAAGTAGTGTAATATATATGTATATATATGATATTCTTACAATCTTTCAAGTCATTTGTCAATATCTATTTTGGGAAAGAATGTCAACTGTCGAGTCCTCGATTATTGCATTACAATGACAAAAGGCTGTCATAGTGAGAGATTTAATGCAACTAGATGCTTAACACCTTCAACAAGCAACTTCATTGGCCACCAAGGATCTTATAATTTATCTGAAATCACGTCATTGTTATGAACTGGTTTTCCTTACACAAAAAACATGACTCAACTACATAAGTCATCATTCCTTTAGTCGGTGCCACCTCCACTTGTTGGTATGAATTGTCATTTCTTATCTTATCTTATCTTATCTAGGAACGATCATTGCATACCTGATTTTCATGAAATCTGTTCCCTTTATGAAAATGATTTTTCTCTGTTCTTTTGGGCTTTAAATGTTTGGTCTTCACGGAAATAGATGAAGCGGTATGACAAAAAGGAGGAATACAAGAAAGTGGAAATAATTACTAGTATTTGCAACCAAACAAAAGCTTTATTTTCCCAATAAACATATCATGATTTTCTTAAGCTTTGAGCGTGCCTTTGCACCATACCTGGACAGACAAAGCAATCAGACAATATCCACCACATGCAGTTCCAATGCTCACAGTCAAAAGAAGCATTTCTCTCTTGAGCTGCATTTGAAAGAAAAAATCATCTGCATCTTACCATATTTGAAAAACTCTTAAGAGAGATACTTCCTCTTGAGTGGATTCATGGAAAATTTGCAAGAAACATAATCTCCAGCACCTTATTCTTCACCTCTCATGAAAACGTGTACATGTAATCCCCATTAGGTAACAACTTTGCGAGTAACTTTTAAATCAGCATTAGGGTTGGCAGAAGAAAATTATCTGTGGGGACCATGTCTACTCATTGAACTGATAGAAGAACATTCCATCAATTTTTACATGCTATTGTAAACAAGTGCAGTAAACTTCTATTATAAAAACTGACAAGCTTTTCAACGATGTTTCATGGAATGAGTATGAAAGCTGAAGTACACTTTCATTTGGAATATTTAAGCTTCACAACAAAATCCTTTATATCTATTCTCATATCCTCAACACACAAAATTAGAAAAGATCACGATGACTATTAGTAAAATGTGCATTAAATACTAACATATTTCAAAATAAAAGTTAAAACTAGTAGGTTGTTTGCATGCAATAAATTTTTAGCCAAAATTCTAATTGCGATTGACCAACATGGCCATTTAGCCTCTGTTTGGCAAACTTATATAAAAACATGTTTTTAAACAATACAATTTCCCAAACCACTTTTAACCACATACATTTTCTCTCCCCACTTTTCAACCACATATTTACTTCGAAAACAAAAAAAATGTTTTACACAGAAAACTTTTAACAAACAGAATCATAGAATCTTCGGAAAAACAGCATTATGCCTTTAATAATATATCTATCTAATCCTTTTCGCCATTTAATAATTTCACAACTTAACACACAAACCCTTAAGAAACAACAAGAAATGACAGATAGAAATGAGTTTTAGCTGTGGTTACCTACTTTAGTTATTCCAGTAATTGCAGGCAAAATGTCAAAGCTACTCGGGCTCAAAAACATAACCAAAGTTACATAAATAATGGTTGTAAAAAAAGGAATGTAGAACACATCTTACAGCTTCATATTGGAGAAAATTCAGTCTTTTCCTTCTCTCACGGTCATCTTGTACTTCCTACCATCATCATGATTCATGACAAACAATTGAAAAAAGAAAGAAAGGTAAAGTCGACTATAGTAATTATCCGCATAAATTATTTTACCATATTCTTTACATAGCGTGAAAGAAAATCACAAGAGTTGCTATATTAATTCTTATTGTATATACCCTGATGACCATCTTCTTATTCATTGGCACGGAGCTGTTGTCCCCTAGCAGCCACTCATTGGTTCTTTTCAGTTTCAAAAACCCACCATCATTTTCTTCACCGGTAGACTATAAATAAAAAATTAAATTAGAATCTTGATTATAAATGCAAAGAATAGGAAACATTTCCTACAAACTAAGCCTTAATCACAACAAATTCAAATTCACTGTCGGCTAAGTAAAATCCTTCTTCAGCAACAGTATGATGAAATTTTCCATACAAAAGAGAGAATACAGAATAGTAATCATACCTCGTTTAATAACTGAGTGGCATTGTTAAGATTATCAGCTATTTCTTCAGCTTTTGCTTGGTTTTCAGAATTTGAAATCAAATCCCTTAACCAGATTTTATCTGAGATTTTCGATATGAAATCTCCGGTTAATTCTCTTTCTTTCAGAAATGCTTGCAACACTTCATCTCCAGCAAATTCTCTGGCTGTCATAATGAAAAAAGAAAACAATTGTTAAACAACAATTTCAGCTAAAAAGTTTATATAACTTGAGAATTCAGCAAAAATCTGAAATGGGTACTCACGAGGGGGAGAGGTTTTGAGGGCCGAGAATATGTACGGAATTCTGGCACAAAAACGACGGGGTCTGGAATTTGAAGGATGCTGGAAGGGGAGTTTTGAAAAATATCCAATTGCTGAAAGAGAATTCATGCTTTCGATCCGGGACAATACAATACAGTGGAGTGTATTATCCTTCAAATTAAAAGATCTAAAAAGACGAAGGAGTTTGAGGATACAGTACAGTGTCAGTCCAAACCAAAAGGAATGGAAAAGCTGAAAAATTTTCCTGGCTGCAGTTTACCTATCCAGGACAAAAATTTTCAGGAAAAAATCTGAGCTCCCCAAACTTCACAAAATATATCATTTATGTCCTCGTTCAATTATTTCTGATATATGAGTATCTCCCTTTCAATTTCACAACAATTTGGTAACACTGAAGTTTGTAGGGTTTATAAACTGGTTTATTTATGATTTTGATGTAAAATATGTTATTGAAAAGTGAATAATGAATTTGTGTAATTAAAAAATGATTTGAAAAATTGTGTGATTTAGCTTATAAATCATTTCCCAAACTATTCACACTGTCCATTCAAAATTTGCTCTACAAAGAGGGTGGTTTTCATATTACTTATGCTTCATTTTGCGGTCTTCAATTTGTTTATAACTAAATTTTCAGTGTTTTTCAAATGTAACGTGTGATTAAAAATTGGTTTAGAAAAATATATATTATTAAATACTAATTTGAATTACGTGAAAAAATTTGTTTATAAACAAATTCAAACAAACATGCAAGACATGCACAATCACTTTATCGGATACCTTAAAAGTACAAAATGCTTGCCAAAATCTTAATGAAAATCTTTGTTCTTCCAGTTGATTTAATTTGGAAAAGACAAAGAAAAACACAAAATTTAATTGACAAAATATATTACAACCACAAATTATACTAAATGTACCACATTATATTTACACCACTAATAAAATATATTTTTTCTAAATACATCACACTACAAATACATATATACCCCTTATTTAATTTTTTTTAAAAAATTAGAATTTGTACACCACAGGCGTATTGTGAGTTCCCAACCCATTCTCTTCTCTCAAACCATTCCATTTTATGAACTTGGCTTCGATTTTCTAGTTCTTCTGATTTCAACTTTTAATTTTTAATTTGTCCCTGATTTAATCTAGAATCAAATTCTCTTTTCATCATGTTATTAAAAATAAATTTTATCTTAATAAAGTATTAACAACGTAATCTAAACTTTAAAGTTCGTAACTAAAAATTGGTCAAAATGGTTCGTAATCCAAAGTTTTTAAACTTTGTAATTTAAAGTTTTGTCCTGACATTTCAAGTCTCTTTTGCGAAGTTGAAAACACAAACCTAAAATGGTTTCTTCATTTAAATCTAATGGGCGGCTGACTTTTCACATGTTGATAGGCAATTGAAATACTTTAAATTAAATACTTAAATCACCAATATAGGTTATTTTGTTATTTCACGATGGAGGAATTTAAATTTTCCGTCGAGATGAATTTTTTCTGGTAGCTAGTACATGTTAGTGTTGAACCAGAATTTCTCTATACAAAATACGAAGTTAATTTAAAAAATGAATATAATTGAATAACCAAAATTAAGTGTATAATTGCCCTAAAAATAGTTCTACAAACTATAAGAATATTCCATTAACCTGAACTTCAATTTGTGTTGATGGTTGCGAAACGTTATTATTTGAGAAATCATATTGATTTACTGTACCGACATCCAAATTAACTTGGTATTGAAAAAATAAAAATAAATAAATAAATAAGAAGATGAACAAGATGATTTAGAAACATAAATAATAAATAAATATAGAAAAGAGAAGATGATTATTTTAAAGATTGTGGTATACATAAAAAATAGTGAGAAAAAATTAAAAGAATATTTATGTAATTTTATTTGTCTATTTTGTAAACAAAAGAAATACTTAAAATTGTGGTGTAGAAAATAAGTTTTGTGATGGCAATATAGCCACCCAATTTAATTTACACAATTTTCTATACTATTTTTTAATCATTCATATTTTCTTTCTCCAATTTTTAATCAAATATCTTACATAGAAAATACAAATGTGTTGGGTAACATGTTTTATAATCGGCACGAATTTCAAATTACTTTTTTAATCACACAAATTTTTTTCTTCAATTTTTAATCACAAATTTTATTTTGAAAATATAAATAATGCTAATCATTACTATTTATAATAGTTGACGGACAATGGTTATCAATCAAATAAGAATAATTCTACTTGTACAAACTATGGATGACAAACTGGGTTACTCCTTCCTCACATGGAGGGCCATATGAGGGGGGAGTAATCAAGTTTGTCATCTAATTTGTACGTATAGCAAGACCCATCAAATAATTCCAATTGCTCTAAGGGCATCTCCAACCGAGCGGTAAATTGGAGTTTTTCACCAATTTGAAGTTAAATTGCTCCTCCAACCCAACGGCACATCCCTCTGCAAATTGGAGTTTTGAATATATGGCTTCCCACTATTCAAATGGCGTTCAGATTTTACCTTTTTTTTCAATTTTGCCCTTTACTTTGTACATTAAAATTGTTTCTTCCTTCTATGTCCATGGATCATTTTTTTTTTTGTTAAAATTTATTTATATTCTTTGTTATTAGTTATTATTTTTATTAACATAATGAATTAATTTAATCTAATATAAATAACAACTAATGATAATATTAAAATAAAATTGTCCATGATTAAAAATAAAAAGTTACATACTTGATGAACATAAAATTATGAGACGATAACTAAACATGACATGATAAAATACGACAAGTAAATTACGAGAATTTAATAATCTGGTAAGTCATTTCCAGATCCTCCTAGACCATCAAAATATTGACTGAAAGGAGTTAAGCTATTTTGAGATTCCTTGCTTCTTTGCTGAGATCTCTTTTCCATAATTCGCAGTTGTTCGCTTCGAATAAACTCACGTAGACTTGGATCTGGTATGGAATCTAAGTCTTTCAATAAAATTTTATTCTCCTCGCGAAATTCTGCAACGGCTACTTTTTTCGACTCGGTTTCAGCTCGAAGCATTTGAATTTCATAAATTTTTTGTCTATCATCACTTCATTTCTTTAGAATCTGAGTGATTTCCCGATTATTCTCTGCAATTGATTGAATCATACCTAAAGATTCGTCATCATTCTTTCTTTTTCCTTTTGCTTTTTTGACCCTAATGGGTCGCTGGACAGAACCGCCACTATTATCTTCATCTAGATGAAGAGAAAATGATGATAATCCAGGAGATGCATGTGTTGGATGAACGGAAGTGAGAGACTCTGATTGTGACGATGCAAAATTTCCACTTTCCATTTGAAAGTGTGGTAATGTTGTACTAACATCGTTAGTAAACTTTTCAATATCTTTCAGGATGTACCAGACATGATCAAACTTGAAACATTTCTTCTCACCCTTGTCTTGTGCAAACAATATTTTCGCTCGACCAATCCGCAAGATTGTGGAAAATAATTAAGTTTCTAAGCTCATTCAACATAGAATTGTGAAATAAAATATTATATATAATACTCATGATATTATGTTCGGATGCACCGCTGGATTAAGAAGTTCCACCTGTCGAACACATCCCCTCAACTTAGCAACATCAGTTAAAATAATAGACATTCGAGATTGTAAAGACCTCAGGGGTCGACTTTGAGTGATATATTCTGGTTTGGAGCTGTTATAGCTAGACTCAACTCGAGACCAGAATTTATCATTCGATTGGTTAATACCGACAATTGGATTTTGGGAAATATCAAGCCAAATATGACATAAGTGTTTGTCTTCTTCATTTGAGTATGACGCATTACGTTAGTTTGAACTCATTGTGAAGAGATTTCATAGAGTATGATAGATGGATTTGCAAGAAATTAAGCGTGAGATAAAATGTAAAACTTCATACCATATTTGTAGACAAGATAAAGGTGTAATTGCCGAAAACCCACTTTTTGGCGAATTGCCGTTTCGACGACGATATCGAATGTCACGAAGCTTATTCTTACATATACTTCAGGCAGTTCAATCACATGACAACTACTTCGTACAGAAGAGAGATGGGCTTGGTAGACTGGGTTTATTTGCTCTGCAGAAGATTACAGCTGTGATGAGGATGTTGGCATATGGTATTGCAGCAGATGCAACTAATGAGTACGTCAAAATAGGAGAATCCAATGTAATTGAAAGTTTGAAGAGATTTTGTCGGGAAATTGTAGAGATATTCAGTCAACAATATCTTAGATCGCCAAACGCTAATGACATTGCGAGGTTACTCCATATTGGTGAACAACGTGATTTTCCAGGCATGCTGGGTAGCCTAGATTGTATGCATTGGAAGTGAAAAAATTGTCCAACGGCTTGGGTGAGACAATATACAGGTCGTAGTGGATCCCCAACAATTATTCTTGAGGCGCTAGCTGATTATGATTTATGGATATGACATGCACATTTTGATTTGCCAAGATCTAACAATGACATCAATGTGTTGGAGGTATCTCACTTGTTCGCAAACTTCGCTAAAGGTATAGCTCCTCCAGCTAATTACATCATTCAAGGAAAAGAATATGACATAGGTTACTATTTAGCTGATAGCATATACCCAAAATGGTCTATCCTCGTGCAAACAATTCATGATCCACAAGGTCCAAAAAAAAGTATTTTGCAGCACGACAGAAAGTTGTAGAAAAGACGTCGAATGAGCATTTGGCGTTCTTCAACAGCGATTTGCGATAGTCGCTGGACTGACACGACTTTGGTCCAAACATGTACTACATGATATAATGACTGCGTGCATTATTATGCAGAACATGATTATCGAGGATGAACGTGATCTTCAAGCTCCTATCGGAGTTTTTAAAGAAGCACCCCTCCTACAGTTGAGATGGTTGTAGATGAAAATGTTCGATTTCAAGAATTTCTTGCTCAATGATGCGTGTCGCAATGCACCAAAATAATAAATAATTCCTTACTCGCTAAATATTAATTAATAATGTAGTAGTGAGAGTAAGGGTCGATCCCACGAGGAACGGAAACTAATTTTAGTTGTTCGATCAATTAGAATGGAATGGGGGGTTTGTTGTTTGAAATTGCTTGAATAGAAAATATGCATAAAAATAAACAATTAAATATGACTAGAGAATTAATATGAGAAGAAATCTTGTTCTCGGGTTCGGTTGTGCCCTCAATTAATGTTATACTTTTCCTTGTAACGTGTTTATATCTCTATTCAATTATCAATCATAAATAATCAACAAGTTCTGATTATCTAAATTCTTCCTTATGTATATTGATTCAAAACATGCTCTTCGAACCAATTCTAGCCATGGACAATCCTAAACAAGCTCTTAGGATTTAATGCACGACTAGTATGAAAATTTAGAAGAATAGATTGAATTGGATCGCTAATTACACAAGCTCGAATTAAACAATTCAAGTTGAATTATTACTAAACCTGTACGAGATTTATTTGCTACTAAAGTAAAGATTCAATGACAATTACGGATCAAGAATCTAAACATAGCATATTCATGAATCCAAAGATTAATAATCCAATTGGCCAAATTAAACTATTAATCAAATAAACTCAATTGAACATTCAAAACATAATAATCCAACAATTGAAATAAAGGAATAAATTCACGCTACTAATTTGTAGGAAAAGAAAATAACATAATTAAATTGACACAACTTCCCCTTTGAACAAGATATGAAATTTAGCCTAGCATTGTTGTGGTAGATTCTTCAAGTTGCTTCATGAATTCCATTGTTGTTGATATTCTTGCGCTTGAAAATCTCCAAAGAATGCTCTATATTTTTCTCTCAATTTTCCTCAATGTGTAGCCTCTTTAAAAAATAATAAAAGTCTCTTTTTCTTGTCATGAAACTCCCTTTTTATAGCTCCAATTTCGTGCCCTAGCTTTGGCCTCAAGAAATCCCAAATTATGGAAAGAATTGAAATAAGGAAATTCTTGACTTGAATAGTTACGGCCGTAACTATTCTTTTACGGCCGTAATTGAGTTTCTGCGTATTTTCCAAAGTTGACATTACGGCCGTGACATATCCATTTACGGCCGTGACTAAGTCTCTGCTGATTTCTTTCTTTTAGACGGTTACAGCCGTAACTTTACCTTTACGGCCGTAACTAAGTCTCTGCTTATTTTCAACTTGCTTAACGACACTTTCACGGCCGTAACCTTATTTTCTTACGGCCGTAACTTTATTTGCATGAAAGTCCCCAAACTTCAGTTTTGAGTGCATTTTGATCCTTTTTCTTCTTTTCTCTTCTTCTATGATCCTATGCAATATAAAACATAAAATGCATTAATAATACTTAGATAGAATCACATTATTGCTTATTCAAGGATATAAGTGCATCAAATAAACGTTAATATAACACTTATCACTCAACATAGACGAATTAAAGATAAAGAATCTCACATAGCACTTCGAAATGCATTAATTGATCATTTGTTGGATAAATATACTAATTCCGAGAATTAGTATACAAGATTTAGTTGTTTCCTATTTGTATTGTGCGAATGTTTTCATGTTATATGTAACGTTTTTAAGTCGTATGGTTATCTTGTTAATTGTGATATTAATATTAACGTATTTTTTTTAATAAACGTAATATTCTCGATAATTATTTTAAATTATAAATTTATAAAATTTAAGTGGTAGTAAAATATATAATTAAATACTTTTCGAATTAACTTAATTGTTGAGAATTGAAAATAATAAGAGAATATAAAATTTACTGTTCATTTGGTGTAAGATTTAGAGTTATGAGTTGGAGATGACTTTACTGAATAGTACAAAATTATATTATTTTAGTACAAATTTACTCCAAAATGAAGTAAATGGGTGTGAGACGCTCTAAAGAGGCTGAATTGGGCCGCAATGAACAAAAATTTCATGACCTACTTTTTTTTGGCTGCACCCAAAATTAGTTGGCTTATTTCAAATGAAAATAGGGACATTGAGATTGAACTCTATGACGATTATCATACCTAGACGAGTAATGATTACTTCTTCTCGTGTTAACTCGCATTTACATTATAAAAATTTAAAAGAAAAATCAAACATAATTCCTATATATAGTCCCCGTTTATCCTCAATTCTTAATTTTTTTTTTTTTGATTTTGAGTAATATTTTTGAGAGAATATAAGATTAAAAATTATTTAAAATGTCAAAAATAATGATTTTGATTAAAATTAATAATTAAGATTGAGTGTTGAATAAATTTGATTTTTAAAAAACGTGGGCCAAATTGGGACATATATACTTCGTCATCTCATCAATAATACAAAAACGAACAAAACCGAGAAACCAATAAAGGAGAAGGAACAAAATTCGTTATAGGTGTCTAAACTCACCAATAAATTACCAATCTATCGCATTGCAGTCTGCAGAGAGTCCAAACTTCTTCTCCCACACCCACACCCCACCCCACCCCACCCCACCCCACCCCATCCCACTCACTTGACCCAACCCCCCTTCAAGCTCCAATGGCGAGTTCTCCTAAGAAAGGTCAAAATTCGAAACCCTCATCGGTGTTAATCGACCCAGTGTACTCTTCAATGATCACACTGCTGATATTAGTAATGGCGTGCGTCGAAATCTGCGACGCAGTAACGGTGGTCGATGTGTACCGGCTCGTTCAGTACGATATTGGTGGCATGCCGTTAGGATCTCGACTTGCTTCACTCAACCACCACGCTGGTTCTTCGCTTTTTTCTTTGTCGTCTGGCGCTTCTGTGGATCTCTCCCGCACTGTCCTCATCCTTCCCGTCCGCGAATTGAACATTACAGTGATTAGAGGTCCATACTTACTTCTTTTAATCAAATCTGGCTTCTTGTTTTATTAGTGTATGTTCTACTTACAGAAAATTTTAAGTATTGTTTAAATTTTCTTTTTTGGTAATTGAGGAAAAACACAGCTGTTGTGAGCTAATACTTAGTTGAAATCTAGTTTTTATGTTATTTTATTAACTAAGAGAAGAACGTGTTAAGAGTTTTTGAGCTGTGTAGAATTACCGTTAGTTTGCAAGTTTACATAGAAGGAAACTCAGAACTTCTTTAGTTACTTTTCAAATGCAGATGGGATAGCTGAGGACTTTTACCTTTTAGACATTCTAACTTTTATTTTTTTTTGGTCACGGATTTTTTAGTCAGCGATTTAAGATTCTAGACCTTGAATTTACTATAAGGTGAACTTTTTCTGCAAGCCGGATCTCTAGCTGTACCTCATAACGGGGGGAGTGTCAGTTTTGACAAGTCATTCTTTCAAGTATGCATATTTCCTAATACACCAAATATGAAAAATACTTAATGGGTTTTTGTGGAGTTGCACTGCACTTTTGATAGGTATTCTGAGTTGTTCAAGCCATCTCAGCTGGTATTTGAGAACCTTTTTACAATGAAATTATCAAAGAAAGACAAGTGAAAGAATTGTGTTACTTGGTGCAATGGTGCATCTCGTCCAGAGATATGATTATCCACAACAAAGAACATAAGAGAGCATAGAGAAACATGGTGTATGTGCTGGACTGAGAAGTTGTGAACCCATGTGCATTAGCTGACATACATTTGGAGCTTTTATATGATACAGCATTCCAGACTGTCATAAAAGCTTTATCTATTTTCAATCCACATCATCAGCACTTTTACGAGAACTGACTTCTTGATTACATGGATTTGAATACAAATAAAGAACGATTATATTCCCTCCCATTTTTAGAGTCTTCTCATTTCCAAGTTCCCAAAGTTAATAACAAGTCTTGCGATACAATAGTGTTTCGTTCATGCTTTCATTTCATAGGGGCGCTACTACCAAATAAATGAAAATCTGCTCCCATATCTATTTTAGTTTCTATAATTAACTGCCTTGCATACTACTTTAGATTCATTTATATAGCTCCATCATCTTTATCATCTGGGTTGGAGTGATCTTATTGTTGACAATCTTATGCCAGAATATATTGCACAGAGAAAGCCATTAGGCGGTCTATTGCTTTTACTGCCCCCAGCTTTTAGTCCTAAGTCAGACATTGTGGGTGAAACTGATCATGATTCTGCAAAAGACCTTATCTACTACCAAATAAATGAAAATCTGCTCCCATATCTATTTTAGTTTCTATAATTAACTGCCTTGCATACTACTTTAGATTCATTTATATAGCTCCATCGTCTTTATCATCTGGGTTGGAGTGATCTTATTGTTGACAATCTTATGGCAGAATATATTGCACAGAGAAAGCCATTAGGCGGTCTATTGCTTCTACTGCCCCCAGCTTTTAGTCCTAAGTCAGACATTGTGGGTGAAACTGATCATGATTCTGCAAAAGACCTTATGAAGGAAGTATTGATAGAACTAGAGCAGTTACTTATACATGCAAACATCCCTGTGAGTGAAACAATTACTTTCATGTTCGTCGGATTTAATCAGCTATTCTTGTTTCTGTTGGTCGTAGGAAACATACCTGTTGGCATGTTTGATGTATTTGTATTTAGACATTCTTTGTATTCTGCATGATCAGTTACTTATACATGCAAACCTCCCTGTGAGTGAAACAGTTACTTTCGTCGGATTTAATCAGCAATTCTTGTTTCTGTTGGTTGTAGGAAACATACCTATTGGCATGTTTGATGTATTTGTATTTAGACATTAATTGTATTCTGTGTGATTAATAAACTAGCATTTACTTCCACATGTTCGTTCAAAGATAACATAAAGGCAATACTATTTAGTTCATGGATTCTTAGATGTATAACTTGGATCTTCTGTGAATACATGCAAGGAATAGCTTGCTAGAAGTTGTAGTTTCTTGGAGCATCTCCAATGGGGGTTGTGGATTGTACTAAAAACTGTGCTATGCTTACATGGCAAGGAAAAAAGTGGAGGATGTCTAGCACAACTCCACATCTGGAGGGTGTGTTAGACATGTTCTATTTGTTTTTTTTTAATCCCCATTGGTGGGTGTGTTAGAGATCTTCCGTTTAATTTTTCATAATTCATCTCCTCTCTCTATATATCATCTCTCTTGTACATGTGGCCCACAATTTTTCCATCACAGCCCATTTTGAGATGCTCCTCTCCATCCCCTATTTTGCTTGTCACATGTATAACAATCCACATTGTTGAATTGGGGATGCTCTTAGTAATGTCTGGCCTTTTGATTCAATATGAAACCCATAAAGTATTGTCTGCTGTCTTCTTTATTGACTTTAAGTACCTCATGCTCTACCAGTCAATCTCATGTATCTAAATTTTTATTCAATTGTCATCTTATGTTTCAGTATCCAGTGTACTTTGGTTTTGAGGATGTTAGTATTAATACTGTGCTAGCTGATGTCAAGAAGAACGATGCTACTGGTCAACTGGCGACTGCCACTACTGGCGGGTTAGTCTTCTGACTTATAGTATGTTTGGTAGTGCTTATAAGTTGTGGATCCTATAAAATATGTAATAAAAAGTATGTTTGACCAACTAAAATTATAGCATAAACTTTCCATTCATGCACTAACAAACAATGTTTAAGAAATCATTAGAATATGAAACACTCCCATTCCTCATATCTAACATATCACATGTTGCTGAGAATAAGCAGAATTTGGATAGTAGAACTTTTTTTAATTCTGTTTTATGTTTTATGCCATCCAATATCTAATTCATGACACCTATCTTGAAAGTGGCCCTTAGATCAGTGCATTTTTCAATATAAGCTCAGAGTTTATGCTATAAATCGTATATTAATTTTGTATGCCAGTTGTTGTGACTTTGCTATAGATTCTCTATTCCTAATTGCTGTTTTTTGGAAAATACTGGAAAGAGTGGACAAGGATTTTTCACTTTGGAGGTTAACTGTCCTTTTCCCCTCTCTGGTTGGTTGAATGCATTCAACTGTTGTGCATGGGGAAATTTGGAAGTCTTTTTGTTTATAGGTCTGTTCCATATTCGTCAGCATCAAGATATCTCTTGTAATCGACTAGCTCCATAGACCATATTATTTTATGCTTCTGACAGAAATTTTGACGGAATTTTGTAGTATGCTTGTCCTCTTTTGGAAAATGAGAGAAAATGGAATAATGAGCGTGCTAGGTTAATTTCTTGGTCTGTGCACGTTCAATTTTAAGGCATTGAAATTAAACAGAAAATGAGGCATGCAATTGAGCTTGTTAGTTTTTTCCTGTCGACTCAATCATAAATGAAGTGAAGAGTTCTGTGCCATGTCAATAGAACTTCGTTCTTTAAATGTTTTATAACATTGAGAGTTCGAATTCGTTATTGCTAATTATATAATTTAATATTTATGCATGATTTAGTTCCACCTGCTAGTTTTACACGTATATATGTAGTTTCTATCTTTTCTTTTGTGTTCTGTTGTGTTGTGTTGCTGTTTGTGACTTTGGGGGCTATTATGTTCAGTTTCTCGATTCTTTGGTGCTTCATAATAATACTTCATAGTCCTGCATCAAGACTCAAGTTTTACACTAACTCTATTATGTATCTTTTGATGGAAAAATATGTTTCAGATACAAGCTTGTAGTTGCTGTGCCAGAACCCAAGAAAGTCGCATCTCCAACCATTGCAAATATTCAGGTTCTAGCATAAATTATCACATTTCCATTGGGATTGATGGGCCATTATATAATATATGTAGCTTTTGCAATCTAGATGTTTAAATTTCAGTGTCAAAAACATTTCAGCCATATGTGAACGGCCACATTTGACAATTTTATATTTGATTGAATATCTAAACTATCATTAGGGGTTATGAATTCATCCGATTCTACTCTAGTTTTCTTAGACGTATTTGTTCATCATTAATGATTCTCATGCTATGTCAGGGCTGGTTGCCGGGATTGAAAGTTGATGGGGATTCAAATCAACTTCCTACTGTAGCCATAGTGGCATCATATGACACGTTTGGAGCTGCACCAGTAAATAACTTATTTATTTGAGTATGCCATATATGGAGACTGTAGTGCTGATGGTCAACAGGAGTCAATAAAGTGATTGGACATTTTAAAAGGGACCTGCATCCCTTGGTCCAGTCACTTGATGCCACTTATTTGACACCTAAACTGCTGACCATCAGCAGTGTAGATAGATAGCATAATTCTGTTTATCGAGTTTTTGCTTTTTCATTAGTGGTCCCCAGGGTCTAATGCTATCTTAATGTTAACAGGCAATATCAGTGGGAAGTGATAGCAATGGAAGTGGTGTTGTGGCTCTTCTTGAAATAGCTAGGTTGTTTTCTATTTTATATTCAAATCCTAAAAGTAGAGGAAGGTATAATTTACTCTTTGGACTTACATCTGGTGGACCTTATAACTATAATGGAACTTACAAGGTGCCTAACAGAACTTCTCTTTTTTCTTTACTTCAATATGCTTACATATGGTTGCCATGCAATTATTTTGGTCTTATGTTTTACCTTGTGTAGTGGCTTAGGAGTTTGGATCAGCGTCAACGAGAGACAATTGACTATGCTATTTGCTTGAATAGCATTGGCTCATTTGACAATGATCTATGGATTCATGTTTCCAAGCCTCCAGAAAATGCTTACATAAAGCAAATCTTTGAGGTTAGCACAGTAACTTTCTAGCAATATAGACATAAGATTATTTTCAAACCCAATCATCTGCCATGCCAATTTCTGGCTTAGTGAGTGGAATTTTGCAGGGTTTCTCTAATGTAGCAGAAGAATTGGGGCTTAAAGTTGGGTTGAAGCACAAAAAGATAAACATCTCCAACACTCGAGTAAGTTGATGTGCAAGTGTTTGAATTGCAATACTTAGAATGATTCTTTCTTTGATATTATTTTATCAAAAATCTACAGTAACTCTAGTGCTTAACATCTGAAATACCGATGATGTTATGAGATAAGTCTTCTTTAAGTTTTTTAACATAGCTTAGGGAGATTGGGCAGCAATTTATTATTTTGTCCAAGTCCAACGCAATGTTAGGATAGAATTACGTGATTTTTTCATTCTCATTTTCTGCACGAGGATCTGTGCAGTAGTATACATAGGAGTTTTACCATCCCTAGGAACCTTTAATATCTTATTTTGTTGTATTTAGCATAAATAGCATGTGTTGTGGCAACACAAGTTACCAAACGGAGGCTTAAATTGAAATCTTGATTTTAATTCTCACCAAACAAAGGCTTATGTTTTATATTTGACAACTAGACAATTCTAGGTAGTTTTATCTCGTGCATTTGCTGCAGTTCAGCTTTATGAACAGATTTTCTTTTAATAAAGTGATAGATTATTAGTTATGAAATATAATTTCTTGTTTGATGACTCGGATAACTGCAGCCATGGATTTCTTCTCTTCTGTCTATGAATTAGAATAACACAGCTCTGCTATATGCATTTACTGTGGCCAATTTCTTCTTCCGAACTTACGATGACTTTTATGTTTGCAAAGAGCTCATACTCCTGACTTATCAATGAAGTCTGTAAGAAAAACAAAGCTCTCCAACTTATTATTGAAGTATTTAAACAAGAAAAGGCTTTCCATGTCACATTTTTAAATGGGGGTAGAGACTAAAGATTGGGTACCCATACTTGATTAATCATATTGGGGTAAACAACTAATAACCTCGGAGAAGCTTAATGTGTCATAAGAGAGTCTTTGTAGAACTTTTTGTGTGCTTTCACCAGTTATTTCACATAAACAGTTACGTAATAAAACTGGTTGGTTTTACTTATGTGGTTTCAAAAGACTAGCTACCACCTTCTCTTAGTTCTACGACACTTTGTCTATTAAGATGCAGACTGCTGGTAGTAGAAGGAAAATCATCATGATATTTATAGTTATTATGATCAGCTTGAAGTTATAGGGAGTCATTATTGACAGCTATCTTGCTGATTTAGTTTGACTGCTAAAGCTTTTGAAGTATTATAGGTAGCCTGGGAGCATGAGCAATTTTCGAGACTGAGAGTCACAGCTGCCACACTCTCGGAGCTTTCTGTTGCACCTGAATTGCTGCAAAGCACTGGAGGTCTATCAGATAACAGGTTGTAATAGGGAACCAAGTATAGTATTTCCTTAAACAATTTTTTGCATTATTTTCCATTTCTTAAATTTCAGATTTCCTGTGCAGACATTTTGTTGATGAAGCTTCAATAAGTCGAAGTGTCAAGTTAGTTGCTGAAAGTCTAGCAGTAAGATCTCATAGTTAATGCTCTAGGGTTAGAACCCTGTTGTGGTTTGGGTGTAATGTTCTGTTGAAATATGCACAATCCTGTACATCGACTCCTCCCTTCCCCTGCATTCTGCTTGTAAATGAAGATGAAAAAATATCTCTTGTTCTTGCACACATGCAGTTTGTCAATGGCTGAACAAATGAAGTTTCACTGCACTCCTTGGCTGCAAACTGGATGTACTTCCTTTTTCATCTGGGATATAGTGTTGCAGTATATTTTGATAGAGTTCTATACAATAAAGGCTGTAGAATTTTGCGTTATGTGTTTGCTTTGTTTCTTGTTTGCTTGTGCATGTCTGCATGTCTCGGTGCATAAACAGCGAGCCTGTTACTTGAAATCAACAGTTTCTTGCCTTTTTATTTCACAGAGAAAGTTCTGATGCAGTAATAATTAGTAGATACACCCAAAATCAGTTAATGATTGCGTGCTAGTTTATGATTAAAATTTTACTGAACTTGTTTATTATATTAAGCCTTTGTTTGACAACTTTTACTTGTTTATAAACAGAATTTGCACGGACACCGACACGCGACACGAATATGACACGACATGGACACATCGACACGTGATTTTTTTTAAAAAAGTTAGGACACGACATGTTGGGGATATGCAAATTAATTTTTTTAATTTATTATTATTTAAGTCTTATTACAAACAACACATTGTATATTTATTGAATCAAAATGAGGATTTTAAATAAAAACAAACTTGTAAGTTAAATTTATCATTTTTTTAATTACATGCATTTCGCCCCTTCCCCATTTTCATTTTGATGTATATGGTGTAGCTCCGACACGTGTCGGAGAGTGTCGGTGTCGGACACGACACGCTGGCTCCCGACGGAGTGTCGGTGCAACCTAGGTGGTTATAAAAAGTTGTGGATCCAATGAAATGTGATTAAGATTGATTGTTGACTTTGTTTTATATTAAAATCTGAATTTTAATTTATATGAAAAACAGGGGCTATAAATGATTTTGCTTGGCCTAATGGGTGTCTTCCTTGTATGCAGAGACATATTTATGACCTGAAGGGGAAAGACATCAATATATTTGCAGACAATAGTAGTTTAGCTATCAATCCTTCATATATACGTTCATGGTTAGACCTTTTGTCAACAACACCTCGAGTGGCTCCATTTCTTTCGAAAACTGACCCTCTCATCATGGCGCTGAAAAAGGTAAATCTTGCGGTACTTGAATTTAAGTTGATTGTTTATCCATGTGATACTAGCATTTTAATCATACGTGATTAACCAATACACGTTCCTATTGTGCATGCAGTCATCTCCAATCCAAAATTCTATTTTGGTGTAACTTGTAACGACCATAGACTTTCTCCATTTTGCCCTCTATGTCTCGGGGGTTATTATTGGTACCGATTCTCAACTTACTTCTTCTCTTAAAAGAGGGGTCTTGAGTTCGAATCGTAGGGGACAATACGTAAGCTAATAATGCATAGAACACCTCTGAGCCATAGATCACAAGATGAGAGAAGTCAGTGGTACTCATCTTGTCCTCGTAATCCATGGTTCAAGGGCTATTCCGTGGACCATTCACTTACATACCGGGATTACGCCTAGAGGAATTTTTATCGCGTTCCTAGCTATTCGAACTTAAAACCTCTCTTTTAAGAGACTTAAGTTGAAAATTGGTACCAATTAGACATTATGAGGGTAAGATGAGTGAAAGTCTGTGATCGTTACATAACTATTGCGCCAAAATTGTGTAATTTTCAACCAATTTCTCAAACTCTTACACTGAATAAACAATAAACTTTATATTTCTTTATTATTTTCAACTCTCAACAATTAATTTACTTCGAATATTATTTAATTACATATTCTATTATTACTTATCTTTTATAAATTTAAAATAATTACAAAATATTATACTAAAATCATTAGAACAAGACAAATAAAATATAACTAATTTTTATATACTACTAATTCTCGAACAGTACAAATAAAATGTAACTTTTTAAATTTTAACAATGAGAAAATTTATTTTAATATATTCACTAGTTGTTATTAAACTAGATTAATAATAAAAATAATCAAGTTTAAATAAAATGATATTAACAAGGGATATGATTGAACAAAAAAAAATTTGTATTGAAAAGTAAATGGCAAAACTGGAAAACAAAAAATGCAAGTTTTACACTATATCTATTGGTGCAACACTGTTCACTGCGCCAAAATGATGCGGTGAAATGCAGTTGTGTTGGGGGCAAAACTCAACTCTATTTTGGACTCCAAAATGGGGTTGGGTTGGAGGTGCTCTTAGGATGAATAAACTGTGCAAGTTTCATTGACTATGCAAAAAAGGATAAATGCAAGTACAAAAGGGTAACTTAATAGTTATATCAATCCTAGCTCCTACTATAAACAAACACAAAAACCAAAGCAACAAACAATTGAAACACCTAACTGAAATTGTTCAGGATCAATCATCCTTCAGAAATCAAAATGTAGCAAATCTCAATCATTAATTTCTACGGAACTTTAATTTTATCAATTTTTTGTTCTTAATAGGAATTAGCAGATCATACCATCGAGGTGAATGTACAACAGGAAGTTCTTGATGGGATGTTCACTTTTTATGATTCGACAACTGGCCGGTTGCATATATATCAGGTGTGTATTTAACCTTTTATGTTGATTGTGTGTCCATCTGACACGAGCCTCATTAAGAATTGTCTCAAGATACCATCCCTCTCCTTTGAATGAGGAAATGAAAAGTTAACTAGCCACGTCAATTTTTGAATCATTTGTTCTAAAATAAAACCGAAGCACTTTATGACTGTATCTAGTGAATTCACTGACATTTTTTATGATATAAATAATACTGCAGGTTGCCAGTGTAACATTCGACTTACTTTTGCTGCTAGTCCTCGGATCATACTTGATTGTTCTTTTCAGTTTTCTAGTCATCACAACCAGGGTATGATCCTCAACGAAAGTTTCCCTCCTTTCCATCCCACTCGTCTGCAATTCTATTTAGGAAATGCAGAAAGTTTCTCTATACGTGCCTTCTTTAAGATAAACTATTTATCTGAAACTGAGGAAGTTAACATCTTTGCAAATGCTGATTTTATCTCGACAGGGTCTGGATGATCTTATCAGTCTTTTTCGTCGTCCCCCTTCCCGCAAAGTGAAAACGGCTTGATTATGGAGCTAGTTAATTTGCCACTATGATACCCAGATTTGGAAATGCAGATTATCTTTTGCAACTTAAATGGAGGTTGAACTTCAGATGAGATCTCTTTGATGGTCCCTATGTATGTTTAGTAGGTTAACTTAATTATCATCGAGAAAATATTTTGGCATTTTTGAGTCGGTCTTTGTTTCGTTTCCTTTTTCCCATTGGTTGAATCAAGGGGATCACAGAGCTGCTAGAAACATTTTTTTGTCGAGATTACTGTGTAATCCTGCTGCTGGTTCTTCTTACCAAGAAATATAGCTTCCATGTAATGTTAAAATACATTTATCAACTCATACAGTACTCGAACATACTTGGCTTGACGTCAACAGCCAACAGGCACCTTTGCCATGACATTGCGCTATTAGTTTGCCTTGTCCGGCTAAAAAAAAATGAAAAAAGAAACCCATAATTGATGGAGATTTCACTCTCTCCACAGAAGGGTAGTAAGCCGAAGCCCGCCCATTGGAATACGGCAAAAGTTTCTCAGAAGATATTATGAAGAATGAGCATTCTGCACTGCTTGGTATACCATGTCGATAAATTGGTTATCCTATACATGAAAATGGAAGTACATAAGATAACAGATAATCAAATGTATTAAAAAAGCCCAAAAAAAAAAAAAAAAAAAGGAAGAAGAAAAAATGGACTCTTTAACATGTAAGAATTACGGCATCTCCAATGCTAAATATATTTCAAAAAGATGATGTGACAAGATGGAAAAAAATAGGGAAGAGAGAGAAACAAAATTGTAGCATTTATTGTGGGAGATATTTTAACACATTATCTAAAAAAGGACATCATGTCAGATATCTTTTTAAAATAAATACCACATTAGTTTTGTCTCCTCCACATTATTGTCAAATCAGCTAAACATTCTACATAGAATGCATCAATTGAAGATGCTCATATATCTTACTCGGAACAATTCGTTTATCTTAGTCTCTGTTTGTTAAAAAAAAAAATTGTTTATATCAAAGAATGTGATTTTTTGGTAACATGTGTGGTTAAAAAATGAAATGTGTTTTTTATAAACAAGTTTACGAAACAAAACCATCGTATTTCAAGAGAAAATTTGGAACACGAATATTGAAAGGATTTAAGGCTCAGAATAAAAAATCACAAAGAACAAGATCTGAAATTTAACCACGAAGAAACAATGAAACTTTATTTCAAAAAACTGTAAAAATTACAGCAACATATATAAAACTAGAAGAAACATATTAAAACTACCAGAAACTCAAGATCGTATAAAGAACCACAAAGAAAACCACTTGAGTTACAGAAAACTCTGCCAAACTCAAATAAACGTATACTGATCAACACAAATCAGTATCAAAACACAACCACTAAGATAATACAACTTTAATCTTTGTTTTCTGGTAGAAATGTAAAAAAATCACGAAGAACACATAAGGGCAATGAAGAATCGTCTTTCAGAGAAATTAGGTCTTGAGAGAAGAGTTTGGGTTGTAAAAAGTGAGTATTCAGATCGTCTCTTCTGCTTTTCTTTACAAATGGATGGCACAGATCAATCAGAACGGATCCAACGGCTTGAATAAAGGCGGTGGAAGTTACTGGATGAAAAACCGGGTCACCACATTGGGCTTAAGTGAGAGTTAAAGATTGGGCTGCACAGATGTATTTAATACTTGGGCTAATTCCGGTCCAATTACTTATTACGTTCAATTGCCCAACAATCTCCACCTCAATTGAACTGATTTCTATTACTTGAAAAAAAAAACACCAAACAAGTATCAAAGTTCAACCAAATTTAAAAAACTCAATGCATCTTTAAATTTGTTAATAGAAATAATTTTTGTTCCTGCATCTGCAGGATTAACCTGTGTTGGTATCTTAACAAGTTTCACAATACCTTTATCAATGATGTCCCTAATGAAATGAAATTTAACATCAATATGTTTTGACCTATTGTGAAAGACAGGATTTTTACACAGATGTAATGCACTCATGCTATCAGAACATATTTCAACTTCAGAATCAGAAATGCAACCAATTTCAGATAATAAACCCTTTAACCACAAACATTCCTTAACAGCGTCTGTAGCAGCTATATATTTTGCTTCAGTTGATGACAGAGCAATACGTTTTTGAAGCTGGGATTTCCAGCTGATACAGGAAGAGTTTAAGGTAAAGAAATAAGATGATGTTGATTTCCTGTTATCAACATTTCCTGCAAAATCTGAATCAACAAAACCTTTAAATTTAAAATCATTTTTGGTTTTAGAAAACACTAGACTAAGTCTAGCAGAACCTTTCAAATATTTCAAAAGACATTTCATAGCTTCCCAATGCAATTCACCATGATTGCTCATAAACCTACTTAGAACACTTATTGCAAATGCTATATCAGGTCTGGTACAGACCATTAAGTACATGACAGATCCAATAGCATTTGAATATGGCACATTTTCTATTCTATGCAATTCATCAGCAGACTTAGGACAATGCTTAATAGACAATTTAAAATGTGTAGGCAAAGGTAAAGATACATGTTTTGATTCAGATAAGCAAAATCTGTTTAAGACTTTTTCTATGTAATGTTTTTGATTTAAAAACAATTTCCCAGATTGTCTATTCCTAAAAATATCCATGCCAAGTATTCTTTTAGCATTTCCTATATCTTTCATTTCAAATTCAGAATGCAATTTATCTTTAAGAACATTAATATCATGCATATTTGGTCCAGCAATAAGCATGTCATCCACATATAAAAGCAAATAAATGAAATCAGTTTTATCAAGTTTAAAATAAAAACAGGAATCATATTTACTTTTCTGAAAATTTAAACTTTGGATATAAGAATGAGGCTAAAACTCTTATTATAAATTCACCAATGACGGCAACCCTACCTGTCATTACGAAATGAGTAATTCACGGGTTCAAAGGGTAATAACAAGTTATTCGATAAGTGAATTGTTACAGCACTTAGAAAATTATTTCTTAAGGTCCTATCCTAAGGATATAAGTGCTGGGGTAACTGTTTGGAGGGCTGAACAAATCTTAAAGAAATTCAGTACTTAGTACAAGTATCTTTAAAAGTTACCAAGACACTATAAGAATTTCTCCTATATGAACTTAGAAGTGGTGCCGCTTCAAGGAAAGTTTTGAAGTTACTTTCTGAAAAGTTCATGAACTCGGATGGGCGCAAGGCCATTAACGCGCTAAAGTAAATTGTGTGGAACATATTGAGCAAGAATGTTCACGTGTGCGATATCCCCGGTAATATCATAAGGGATAACTGGTTCATAGCCAAGGCTACCTGAGATCTCGATATTACTTTGCAATATTAGCACTAATATAAGGTTAAAATCGAAAGATACCTTATTTTATGCGTGACATCGTTATGATTCTAAGTAGAGTTCATATATTTGAAAAAGTGGGGGATTGTTATGAAAATGTTGTTCAAATATATACATATATAGTTGAAATGGTGCAAGAACCAGTCTAAAATATAAGGAACCGGTCCAAGAAGTGAAAAACTGGACCAAATAAAAACTGGACGGACCAAATGGTCCGGCAAAAATAAAGAACCACGCGATCGCGTGGTTAAGTGATAATGGTCACTGCATATTTTTTCGAGGCATCGCGCGATCGCGTGGTATAAAAATTTGACCGTTGGAGAAATTTCGTCAGAATTTCTCATGCACATTTTCAATTATTTTTGGCACTCTTTCGTGAAGAGTTGCATGAACAACGATTTGGGATGATAGAATTCTATAAATAGGTATATAATTCATGGTTTTGAATAACCTTTTGATCATCAAACCTTCAATAGTGATTATCATCCAAAGTTTTAAATTTTATACTTAGAATCTTCAAAATTTGCTCTTCTTGTTCCTATTCTCCAAGTTTATCAATTGTGCTATTTGATACTTGGTTTGAAGCTTGAAATCCGCTAAAGCAATTTGCTTAGAGGTCTATTACCATTCTCATTCCGAGAGGGCGCAAATTTCGCTTTTAGGACATCATTCTTTGTGATTCAAGTCATTTTGCAATTTTTGATTTCTTCTGGATATTCTGTAAGTATTAGTGTTTGAAATGAGATTTCATTTGGTGCTTCACATTAGATAAGGTTTGATTCACGGGAACCTGGATTCTCTTGTATTTATCCAGATTTGGTTTAAATTATCTAATTTGATTCTGAAGCGAACCCCAGGAAACAAGCTGGTCGGCGACTCCCGAAGAACTCATTTGAGAATTTTGGAATCAGTATACATCTTATTTTGGTGCTTTGAGTAATGGGTTGCATTCATTCAAGAGCATGTATCTGTAACCCGAGATGATGAGGTTAAAGAAACTGAAACTGTGAAACCAGCAATTGAGATTGCAGTGTTCTCACCTGCTCAGTCCGATGACGTAGGGGAAATTAGAGATCAAATAAATCAATTAGGTTCAACAAGGGATAATGAAGTGGCTATAACTCATCTGTCCAGGGTATCAGCCCAGTTTCTACCTCATGATAGCTCAATAATTGCAAAGGTTCCATCAGAGAGTATGAACTATATATGCTACTCATTTCTATCTCATAGAGGTTACCACCCTGATGCCTTTGATAAGGCGAACCAAGACAATTTTTGCATTCACTCTCCATTTGGGATGAGCAAAAATGATCATTTCTTTGGGGGGTTTTGATGGACATGGGAAATATGGAGCTCAATGCTCACAATTTGAATTTTTAAAGCAAAAGTTACGTGAAAATTTGCTCAGGAATAGTCAATTTCTAACTGATGCAGTTGAAGCATGCCATTCTGCTTTCATGATGACAAATTCACAATTGTATGCTGATACAATAGATGATAGCATGAGTGGAACAACTGTGATTACAGTGCTAGTTCAGGGTAGGATGCTCTATGTGGACAATTCAGGTGATTCGATGGCTGTTGTAGGTGAGAAAAGAGGAGAGGACATTGTTGCTGTTGACCTATCAATTGATCAAACTCCTTTCCGGAGTGATAGACTTGAACGCGTGAAGCTTTGTGGAGCTAGAGTTCTAACATTGGATCAGATTGAAGGACTCAAGAACCCAGACGTACATGGTTGGAGAACTGAAGAAGGTGATGATGGTGATCCTCCCAGAATTTGGGTGCAAAATGGAATGTATTCGGGTATAGCTTTCACAAGAAGTATAGGTGATTCTCTTGCGGAGACAATAGGTGTAGTTGCAAACCCAGAAATTATTGTCTTGGAGCTCACGTCGAATCATCCTTTCTTTGTTATTGATACCGACGGTGTATTTGAGTTCCTTTCCATCCAAACCGTGGTGGACATGTAAAATTTTTCTACTATGTTTTAGAGATGACGCGGTTAAAAATGCTATATCATTATATTTCTTGATATCCATGTAGATAACTAATCTATTTAATTGCTACACTTACACACGTGTACTTCATTTAAGCATTAGAACTATATCTTAATATTTGAGCATGAGAAAGAATATTATAAAAATTCTCTTGGAAAAAGTAGGGCATCAGGAAAAAATATTTGAAAGCAAAAAAACGAAAAGGAACGGGAAAATAGGGAAATTATATTTTTTTAGTACTATTGAGGTTCTACATTTCTTTCTCATTAGTTAATTTTGAATAACTCCACTTTAATTTTGTTTTTCCTTTGAAGTTTATTTATGTGAGGAAGTATAGCTCCATAAATTTGGAGTTACTTTCTATTTGTATTTTATTGTATTGACATCAAATAAGAGAAGAAAAATATAATGGAGTTTTAGTTCCAACCTTTAAGTGTGTAATTGTTTGTCATTCTTGACGGATATCTATTTTCTTAGTAGTCTAATGCTTTGCTAATTGTAACAGACAAGTTTTTATGCTTTTAAGTTTTTCTTTCCTCTTTTCTGGAATTATATAATGCTTTCGCATTGAAGGTTTCAAGATTTCTCTTGTAGAGAAACATAGAACGGACTATTCAAAAAATAATATAAAATAAAATAAAAATGAAGAAACACATAAGTGCAATAACCAAGAAAATGTAAATATTTGAACATGTACAGTTAATGAAGGGATTGTGTAATTTAGTGGGTGATTAAATTAATTAATTGCTAAATTAGTGGGTTGTCGTAAGGAGGTTTTTCAAAATTTGTAATAATCTTGATAATAAAATTCTTATTATTATTTAGTTTTTTTCGATTTTTTTTTTTTTTTTTTTTTCAATTGTTATGTTTCAATAAATTGTTTATTATCAATTTAATATGTCCGTGCATCGCACGAGTGTGGAACTAGTTAAAGCTTAAAATATACCTCCTTCTATCACTTGAAAAATGCCCACTACATTTAAAAAGTATTTAAATGGTGGAGAGTGAGCAAAACCAGACTCCCATTTGATTGTTAATATATACCGAATCTAACAAATGATCGATTTGCCGCAGACCACATTGGTCCCTTTTCATAATGCGAAATCGTCGTGAACACATTACAACATAGAGTTCAACCATCGCAATGTCGAACTACTGAGCTCAAGTTAGACCTTTTTCTAGAAAATTTATTGGACGATAATTAGCAGATTCCATCTTGCAAGTAAGTATATGATCTGAAGTCGTTTCACACCGATTTGTAAAGTATCTAGATCGATATTCCAAACAATATATCAAACATTGACACCTCAGAAGACTTTGAGCTAGCAATTGTTTGCACAATATACGCCCAGGCAGGGGCGGACCCAGGGTGGGGCCTCCTGGAACACGTGCCCCAGTAAATTTTTTTTTCTTTCTTTCTGGTAGGTAACTTTTTTTGTTTTAATCTTCAAACTTGATATATTAAGATATAAATATAATAGTGCACCTTTGCAGTGCACTCAGGACTCAACATTTTGAAGATGATACATTACATATAATTTCTTTTTTTATATAAAAATAGTGCACCAATGAAAGTGGAGCCATGAGCAGTGGGGGATGTAATTTATGTTAATTATATTATAAGTGTGCAAGGTTAATATAATTATTTATTTGTTTGGGGATTGAATATTTTCAAGTACTTTTTCATTTTTCGGTATCTTCTTACAAAAAAAAATGTTTGGGGACAGTGTGATTTATACTAATTAATTATATTATAAGTGTGCAAGGTTAATATAATTATTTATTTGTTTGGGGATTGAATATTTTCAAGTACTTTTTCATTTTTCATTCTCTTCTTACCAAAAAAAAATTTCGGGGGCGCTGCTCCCGAACCCCCGTACCATCCGTGTGCCCCACTAATATAATAGCTCTGCGTCCGTCACTGCGCCCAGGATTGAGTTTACTTGTTCGAGGGTCATGTAGACTTATTTGTTAGTGATCATGAATAAATATCTAGAGGTCTAGTTCAATGTGTTCAAACACAACATTCTTCGTATTTTTTTTATGCAATATTATCAAGATAAAGTATTCAACTCTATCCACCAGTTACAAATGATACTTTTTTTTTTTAATCACGTTACAGAGTATATATGTCTGACCGAGATCGATCAATCAATTATATAGTGTGTGTTTGATATTGTTTAAATGTAAATTTTTTTTATTTTTGTGAATTTATTTATTTATTTGATGTGTGGTTTAAAAAAGTTTGAAAGTAAAAAATGATCTTGATTAAGAATTGATGATTGAGTTTGAAAAGTAAAAGTGAAAAATTTTCAGTTACCAAACGGGCTCTAAAAATAGTTTTTTTTTTTTAAAATGAATAGTGATTTTTAGGATAATGTATGATTGAAATTTGGTTGAAAAGTCAAATGTTGTGGACTTGATTTTTAATAGATGATTGAGATTGAATACTGAGTGTGTGATATTGTTTAAAAAGATTTTTTTTTTAAATGAATAGTGATTTTTAGGAGAATGAATGTTTGAAATTTAGTTGAAAAGTCAAATATTGTGGGCTTGACTTTTAGTGAATGGTTGAGATGAAGTACTGTAGAAAAATGAGAAAATTTTGCCTCTATTTATTTTTATAACTTTTTGGAAATTTTTTTTTTTGAAAAATCGTGTGGTTAAAAAGTGGTTTGAAAAGAAAAAAATTGTGATAATAATATCAATCAAAATTTATGAAAATGTATTAATTATATATACAATTATATCAAATAAATATATAGTACAATAACATTTTAATACAAAATATTATCAAATTCAAAACTTTAAAAAAGACAAAACTAATCAAAATAGGAAATGCAACATGTACAAACCAATTAAAATTAGGAGATCCTGATCTTTATAGGATTTTTCTTTTTCTTTTTCCTTTAAAATGTTTCACTTTTAAATGTTTTTATTTGTTATTTATTTGTTCATTGAACTTTTTCTTCTAAATAAGTTATTTTTATCTTTTTATATGTTAAAACATTTTGAAATAAAATATAATATAATAAATAAAATTAACAACCATAAATCTATATTTATTTTGAACTAGTAATTTTGAAATTAAAGAATATTGTTGTTATATTTTTGTGTATTTAATTTTATCTCCAAATGAGTAAATGATACTTTATTTGTAAAATAATTTTTTAAAAAGTTTTGTGATAATTGAAATAATTATTAATTTTTTTAATTAAAATCGGTTTGACATTGTTCGATCCGATCCAACTTTTTGAACCTTGAACTTTTGCCTTTTTCGGGTCGAATCGATTTCAAATTTTCTGAATATTATGTATGATATAACTTAAATGATATAATTTCAAATGAATGAGATATTGAGGGAAAGTAAATACATATATATAAAACAAACGTTTACATTGATTTTTGAGATATTTTTAAGGACAAAGTGTTTATAGTTTGCTCTCTCTTGTTATCTTGTAATAAACTTCTCGTTGAGATCTTCAATGACACATATACTACATATTTCTCGACTTCAAGATAATATAATAATTATCAAAATTATAATAATTATTACAAAAAAAGCAATTTATAGAATTAAATGATATAATTTAAAATAAATAGGATATTGATGAAAAGTAAAAAAAATATAAAGTAAAAATATTTACGTTTGATCTTTGAGACGATTTTACAAACAATATATTATCAGTTTGTTCTCACTTATTATTTTGTATTAAACTTCTCGTCGATTTGACACTCATACTACACATTTTTTCGACTTCAATAATTATCAAAAGAATAATAATTAATACAAAAAATAGTTTATAATAAGTATTATAGAACTTAAATGATAATTTAAAATGAATGTGATATTGAGGAAAAGTAAAATATATAAAACCTTTTACATTTGATCTTTGAGACGATTTTATAGACAGTATATATTTACGCTCTTACTTGTTAGCTTGTATTAAATTATCATGGCCATGATAAGATGTAGTCCATTGTTTTCTCTTCATATCATGAGGTTAGGGGTTCAAGTCCCTGGGGACGCGCCCAGCACGCTGGGACAAAAACACCCTTCAAAGGAAAACAACTCGTGTGTTACGGGGTATGCCACAAGGCTGTCAAAAATACCTAACATTTATGCCCTCACAATCTTCATATCATGAGGTCAGGGTTTCAAGTGCCTGGGGCCGCGCCCAGCATGCTGGAACAAAAATCCTCTTCAAAGGGGAACAATTCGCGCGTTACGGAGTCCACCAATGGTGACAAAAATATTGCAAGATAAAAACACGCATTTTATGTTGACGTTGCGATGCCCTTGGGGTGCTTAGAGGTCGTCAACACACGGTATTGTCCACTGAATAAGTGGTTTTGTTCCACGTTAGGTGGACGCGTTCTTAGGGAGTTACGAACCTTGGACCTATGGAATATAGGAATTCCAAAGGCCTTCCTGGTACAACCAAACGCACGTTTTATGTTGAAGTTGTCATGCCCTTGGGGTGCTTACATGTCGTCAATACACGGTATTGTACACTAGATAAGTGATTTTGTTCCACGCTAGGTGGACGTGTCCTCAGGGGGTTTCGAACCTTGGACCTATGGAATTTAGGAATTCCAAGGTTCAAGTCCTTGTGAAGGTACCCAGCATGCTGGGACAAAAATCTCATTCAAAGGGGAACAATTCGTGTGTTACGGGGTACGCCACAAGACTGGCAAAAATACTGTAACACCTCTTGATGAGAATCGTAGGAGGCTCGACAAAGAAAATTAATCGTTCGAGCTAAAACAATTTTTAATTACATTTTTGTGGAGCTCCGAGGCAATTAAGGGCCATTTTTGAAGAAGATTCAAGACTTAAAAAAGAAATCAAGCCAAGAAAAGAAGTCAAGAATCAAATTGGGAGCAAAGACATGAAGATTGGATCAAGTTCAAGATTCAATCAAAATTTTGAATTAGATAAAGTCCGAATTTGAGGTTTACTATTTTTGGAAAAATTGTAGCTCTTTTCGTCTAGTTACCAGATCATTTTGAATTGCATAAATCGGACATCGGAATCAAAAGTTATAATCGAAACACAGAAGATGGCAGCCTTAGTCAGTTTCGGTCGACCGAACGTCCAGAAATTTTAGCCAAGCCTAAGTTCATTTCGGCTGAGTGGATAAACTAAAACAAAACGGGATTTTTGTGCAATTTTATTATTTATTTCTTTACCCATTTCATTTGTAATATAAATTCAACTCCTTCTTCAAACCCTAGGAAAGTTTTGGATGTATGAAGGGTGAAGTCTCCATGGGAGCAAACTTGGAGGTAAAATCCTCCTTATCTATTGTTAACTCTTTAGGAAATTAATCAACTACATTGTGAGTATTATTATTCTTATGTTTGTTGTTGATTTTCGTCACGTTGAAATTTGTTTAGTTGATACCCATTGTGCTTGGTTCTTTAATCAATGAATTTTGAGTTAGATATAAACTTGGGTTAATGTGTTTTATCACTTTATTTACTGTTTTAGCTTTCTTAGGAAGATTTTAAATGGTTGTGGAAATTCTTGATCAATATACCAAGGGGTTCGCATCATTTGGTATCAGAGTTTGACTCTAATTTGGTAAATCTATCATTTAAATTTCTTATTGTTCTTCATATATAAAAAAAAAAAAAAATATGGGGAAAGTCTGTGTTATTGTGTATTTAATGATCTCTACACTTGAGAATTGTTGTTATTATCATTATTGAGATTATTGAGGATTCTATTACACAAAATACTTCCAGTTTCATAACTTCCAACATTTGTACACTAGGTGTTTATTGAAATTCCTCAAAGAAAATCACCACACTAGAAACTTCTTTTCTTTACACCAATCACTTCCTAGTTAATTACTTGTTCTTGTCAAGTACTTGTGACCTTGTGCTCTTAAAAATTTGTCCTACAAACTCATAGCCATCTCTTGTATTCTAGCAAGTAAAGAAAATTCCACTTGCTCTTGTGTCTATTCATTCCTACATCTCTTGCTTGTATGTGGTTTCAAGCTTCACAAGATTTAATTTTCTCGGTATAGTTGATTGCATTCCTAGGAGAATTGAGTGAAACACGAGTGAAATGAATTCTTTGTGAGGACACTTCCACACTTGCACAACATGACTCAAGACTTGTATGAGATGTTGCAAAATCTTTCCACCACTTTTACTAGGTAAGTAGAGGAGATTGAAGGAAGATTGGGAAGAATGTTGGATAGGGTGGATGTTAGAATAGGAGGAGAATGGGTTGATAGGAGTGGAGATGGAGTTAATGAAATGTTGGTATTGAGAAAATGAAAATTCCATCTTCCCATGGGAGTAGGAAGGAGTAGTGATAGAGATGATTAATAGGCCACCAACATCTTTGGCCCTTGCTAAAGAGAGGGAAAGACATGGAGGATATAATTTCTACACTAAGTGCCTAGTGAGTGATAAACCATGTAGTCTCATTATAGATGGGGAGGGTGATACAAATTTGGTGAGTGCTAGTAGAGTTGAAAAATTGGGGTTACTGGTAATGAAGCATTCCAGTCCTTATCAATTGTAAACGTTGAGTGACTATGGGGAAGTGAGGGTAAATGCATAAGTTCTTCTTACTTTTCACATTGGTACTTATGGTGATCAAATATTATGTGATGTGGTTCTCATGCACACTACTCACATAATTTTGGGGAGACCTTGGCAAAGAGATAGGAATGTGATACAAATTTGGTGAGTGCTAGTAGAGTTGAAAAATTGGGGTTACTGGTAATGAAGTATCCCAGTCCTTATCAATTGTAAATGTTGAGTGACTCTGGGGAAGTGAGGGTAAGTGGACAAGTTCTTCTTACTTTTCACATTGGTACTTATGGTGATCAAATATTATATGATGTGGTTCTCATGCACACTACTCACATAATTTTGGGGAGACCTTGACAAAGAGATAGGAATGTGAGATATAATACAAAGAGGAACCGTTATAGCTTCCAAGTGAAAGGGAAAAAGGTTGTACTCCTACCTTTGAGTTTGGAGGAAGTGCTTAAAAATCAAGTGAAACTTAAGAAGGAGTTTGAGGAAGAAAAGTCCCAAGGTAACGAATTTGAGAAGAAGGAGGGGGAGATTAAGTTTGAAGTAGTTGATCAAACTACAAAATTTGAGGTAGGGGAGTTAAAATTAGAAGTAGTTGATCCAACTAAAAATCTTGTTGTGGAGGCTAAAATTGTTGATGAAGGGATGCATGATCCTACACATATGAAAAAAAAGTGTGAGCTTAAAAATGTGGGAGATGAGGGTGAGTATGAAAATTTTAAAGTGTGACATGAGCTTAAAAATGTGGAGGAGGTTGTTGAGGATAAAAATTTAGAAGTGGTGGTTGAAAGAGGAGAGGAGAAGAGTCTCGTGGTGAGGAAAGGGGAGTTGGAGGTGATTCATCATGAGTACAAGGACCCCTACATTATAGATGGAGGAACTAACAATCCCCAACCCACTTTGCTTGAGAAAATTTTTCAGGTTGATCATAATGGGAAGCTTGAGCCGCACCAACTTTGGAAAATCAAGCTTGTAATACAATGCATTTGTGTCTTCCAAGTAATGGAGTATATTGGTTGATCAAGCTACATGGAGGTCATAATTTCCCATTTGATCCAGGAGTTGCTATGAGATATCATGAGCAAACCTATGATAGAGTACTATTGGTTGATCAAGCTGCATGGAGGTCATAATTTCCCATTTGATCCAGGAGGTGCTATGAGATATCATGAGCAAACCTATGATTCGGGACGAATCATCCTGAAGAAGAAGGGTCTGATGAAAATCGTAGGAGGTTCGAAAAAGAAAATCAATCGTTCGAGCCAAAACAATTTTGAAGTACGTTTTTATGGAGCTCCTAGGAAATTAAGGCAAGAAGATTCAAGGCTTAAAAAAAAGATCAAGCCAAGAATCAAATTGGGAGCAAAGACATGAAGATTGGATCAAGTTCGAGATTCAATCAAAGTTTTGAATTAGATCCGAATTTGAGGTTCACTAAATTCTGGAAGAATTGTAGCTCTTTTCGTCTAGTTTCCAGATCATTTTGAATTGCCTCAATTGGACATCGGGATCAAAAGTTACAACCGAAACACTGAAGATGCCAGCCTCAATCAGTTTCGATTGACCGAAAGTTTTCCAGTCGACCGAAAGTCTAGAGATTTCAGCCAAACCTCAGTTCATTTCGGTTGAGTGATGGCCAATAGAATTGGTGGACCGAAAGTGACTTTGGTCGACTGAAAGTTACTAAAACTAAAAAAAATGGGGTTTTTGTGCAATTTTCTTATTTCTTTCTTTATCCATTTCATTTGTACTATAAATTCAACTCTTTCTTCAAACCCTAGGATAGTTTTGGATGTATGAAGGGTGAAGTCTCCATGGGAGCAAACTTGGAGGTAAAATCCTCCTTATCTCTTGTTAACTCTTTACAAAACTAATCAACTACATTGTGAGTATTAATATTCTTGTATTTGTTGTTGATTTTCGCCACCTTGAAATTTGTTTAGTTAATACCCATTGAGCTTCGTTCTTTAATCAATGAGTTTTGGGTTAGATATAAACTTGAGTTATGGTGTTTTATCACTTTATTTACCATTTTAGCTTTCTTTGGAAGATTTCAAATAGTTGTGGGAATTCTTGGTCAATATACTAAGGGGGTTCACATAACCTCTTGTTGTATCCTCTGCGATAGCTATTAATTCCTGCAGTGACTTGGGAAGCTTTGTTTGATCTCTAATTACTAACATACACACATTTTTTCTATCGAAGTAAAGAAAAATGCAAGTTTTTAATTTCAAGCACAATCCCACAAGACTTATGTAGACAATGGTAGACATATATTACTCTGTAGCGACCAAGAAAATTTCACGTATTAAATAATTATTTTAAAATTATGAAATCGTGTCGCTGCGATCTCATCCATTTTTAATTTAAAGTCACGATGTAATCGTCTAGTCGAGTCGAGAAAGATCGAGTTCAATTCAACTTTAAATAAATTCCGAATTTCTAAAACTATATTATTTATTTATTTATTTTCTGTAATTCCAAAATCGTTTTAGATTCCAAAATTTTATGAAGCTCATTTTATCAGATCCATTTTCCTACTCAGTTGATTTACGCGTATTATTTTTCTCGAATTTCGTGTATTGATTGTCAAGATTTCCAAAATGCCTAATCAACCTATACTACCACCAACTTCCACCAACCACATCAATCCCATGCCCTATCAATTCTCATACTCTACATCACCAACCCCTCCAAACTCACTTCTCAACATCATCATCACCATCCTCTCTCCCTCTGCACAAACCACACGTTGAGTTCCAGCAGTAGCTTCCATCAACCATTCAGCCATCTTCAGCTCTCCTGGTATGAATCTCTCTTCTCTATTGAATCAGCATCATCACCACAACCGAACCACTACACAACCACAATACAAAAACGAACCCACCACCAAATCGAATCATCATCACCACCAACACAGCCTCTTCACCATTACCACCACCGTGGTCAGTCACCGCCACCTCCTTCATCATCATCATCATCATCATGATGCATCATCATCATCACTTCGACCACCCACCGCCTGCACCTAAGCTCCATTGTACCACCAACCACACCTCCACTGCCTTCTTCAAAATCCTCATTAATCAGCCAAAATCGCGGCCAGCCTCCATCTTCAACACCACACTGTTACTAACCCCACACCAACACCCACCACCACCTCCACAAATCGCCCCACCAACACAACCGCAGCCTCCACCTCCATCAAGCCATAACTGGCCAACCCAACTCCAATCTCAACCAAAATCAAAACCCAAAAATCAAGAATAAGACTTAACCCAAACACTTACCTTGATCGTCGCCCAGTTCGCCGCTAACTCGCCAGAAAACACCGCGACTCAAGCCTCATTTTTCCTCAGTCTTTGCGCCCAATCTCGCACCAAAAACGCCACAATCTGACCCCCATCTTGACCGCCCCTCGCCGGCACCTGCCGGCGGCGTTTCTCCGACTGGAGACCGGATTCCCTCTCGCTCGCACCTCGCTCTTCTCTGATTGTTATGAAATGGGGGAAGAGAGTAATTTGTTATAAATTTTGATTTTCGAAAATTAAATTTTGGTCCCCAAGTTTTTAAAGTTATTTAATTTAGTCCTTATAGTTTTAAAACTTATCATTTCAGCCCCTTAAGTTTTTATATGATTTTAAACAGTCCCTTCATTTTAAAAATCAATTATTTCAACCCCTACAATTTAATATCCGTTTTGAGCTTCAACCCAAGTTTTGAAAATTTACATTTTAGTCCCCCAAGTGTAAAAGTATTCATTTTAGTCCCCCAACTTTCAAATCATCAATTTCAGTCTCTAAATTTTAATTTATCATATTTAAACTATAAATTTCAAAAGACTAATTTAACTTATTTTTCTATTTGGCTAGATGAAGCGTACGGAGATTTAAAAGATTAAAGTAATTCCGGCTCAACCACACTCATTAAGTTTAAGGTAGACTCGCCCCTATTAATTGATTTAAATTATGATTGCATGTGTATGTTATGTGACTTATGTGAAAGTCATTTTTATGAAAAGAGACGAGAATATATTTCTTCAGAAATATTTATGTTGTTATGCTTGTCATAATTTATATGCTTTTATGAATGAGAAAGAAAGAAGAGAATATCTTGCAAGATAAATGATGATGTTATGCATAACTTATGTATCTTAAGTGCACGAGAAGAAAGAGCAACCCACACCCTATGATTTCTAAAGAGCCTATGATTTTTCAAAGAGAAGCCATGTACTTTAATGCACGAGAAGAGCAACCCACATCCTATGATTTCTAAAGAGTCTGCACTTATGTGTTCAATTATAATGTAGATTAATTAATTGACGATGAGTCTACTGAGTATTTCTATGAAATGCTTATAACTATTTTAACAATATTTGCAGATTTCGGAGAGGGTGGCAAGTGATGAATGATTGTGGCAATAGTCGTTAAATAATTGAAAATCTTATTTTGATGATCCGTATTTTCAAACGTTGGATATTTTTAAGATTTTCAATTATTTGAGAATTTATGACATTTTCAATTGTTTTGTAACATTAACGGTTCAATTTATTATTTTGAATTATTTCATAGATGTTTTCAAATTTTATCGACCATTACAGTTTATTTAATGTTGTCAAAAAAATGAATTTTTAGATATTTCTTCCACTAAAATATTATTTTTAAGTTTAGACCAGACGATGACGTGGTGAACCGGGTATTTAAAATTCGGGACGCTACATACTCTATTCTCTAATAGTATTTAGCCCCTTGTGGTGAATATACCTCGCAAAATACAAAGTAAACATGAGTTATGTAAATAGCGGATAAATAAAGATTTGCAATGTATATTTCAATCAATACAAAAGCAATTAAAAGTAGTAATGAAAACTCCCTCAATTGCACAAAATAGCCGGCTGAAATGGTGTCCAATGAGGGCTAGAATTCTACCCAAAACTCCACAAAAGTAATACCACACGATCAAGGCTAGAAAACACTTCTAGACAACACCCAAAAAATCACACCAAACATGTTGCCTTCTGTAGCGTACCCGGTCCTCAAGGGCTGCCGGCCGTCTACTCATAGTCTTTCCACTCCCCCCTGGTCGTCCTGCTCCTCAAGGGCTGGCAGCCTCGTTTCCAGGAAGTGGATTTTTGCCTTCCGCAGGATTCGACCATGTACCTAGGAGTTTAGTAATCTTAGAATCCTGCTACCATTACTAAACCCCTAGGTACATGGTTCGAATCCTGCGGAAGGCACAAATTCACTTCCTGGAAACGAGGCTACCAGCCCTTGAGGAGCAGGGAGACCAGGGGGGAGTGGAAAGACTATGAGTAGACGGCCGACAGCCCTTGAAGACCGGGTACGCTACAAAACTGGTCTAATGGTAGCAAGATTCTAAGAATCATTGTACTAAACCCCTAGGTGCATGGTTCGAATCCCGCGGAAGGCAAAAATCCACTTCCTGGAAACGAGGCTGCCAGCCCTTGAGGAGCAGGACGACCAGGGGGGAGTGGAAAGACCATGAGTAGACGGCCGGAAGCCCTTGAGGACCGGGTCCTCAAGGCCTGGCAGCCTCGTTTCCAGGAAGTGAATTTTTGCCTTCCGCAGGATTCGAACCATGTACCTAAGGGTTTAGTACAATGATTCTTAGAATCCTGCTACCATTAGACCTGGAAACGAGGCTGCCAGCCCTTGAGGAGCAGGACGACCAGGAGGGAGTGGAAAGACCATGAGTAGACGGCTGAAAGCCCTTGAGGACCGAGTACGCTACACCTTCTCAAACCCAAAGAGAACTGAACAGAGGCTATAGCAACACGGACACAACAAGAACCGAACACATGCTCACAATAAGAACCAAATAGGGGCAAACAAGAATGACTGAGCAGCAGCCAGCAAAAGGTCCAAAACTACAAAGGAGACCCAAGTCCAAGAACCAGCTAGGTGATCGGCTGTTTACAAAATCCACCAAGGAGGGCAGATTTCCAATCACATAAGGAGAGGAATAAAGAGGGTGGAGGGTAGCCATTTTCACAAAGAAAAGGAGGAGGGCGTCGTATTCTTCTTTAGTCGAGAGGGAGAGGTCGAGTAGATATATGTTACACTTAATTAGGTTAAGTAGGGAATCCTAATTAAGTCGGGTCGTCTCCGAAGCCTACCTATCGAGCAATAGGGCCGAGATCCAATTAAAACCCCAAAGTTCCCTTAGCCCATCTTGGAAATGGGTTACAACACTTGTGGAGTTTGGGCAATACTATTATCTTCGATCATGAGCCAAAAGACCCGCGAAGGATAATTAACCCGGCACGATGTTTCGTCATTGCCCTCGAGGTTTGATTGGGACCAAAATACCCAACAAACCTCCACCTTGGTTCCAAACAAATCTGCAACACCAAAATACCTAGTTTATTAGTTGCACAAAACAGTTCCAAATAAATTAGAACTCAACATACGTTTACCAATGTTTCAAGTTAGAAACATGTCTTGTACCTACTAAAAGTACTCATCGATGACCAAGGTCAAACCCAAGTATAAACTAAATTATAGCGAGCCAACTATCCATTTATATCACATTAGCAAGTAGCACATATGTAAACACATTACATTCACACATGAGTAAATCAAGAGTATATAATAACACGAAGTCATAGGTGACTCCACAAATGCGATGACAGCATATTAAAGGGAAAACTTCAAAACTTTTCACCAAGTTCACATAAGGAACTTAACATTAACACCGAGTTAATCAAAATGGTCAACACAAGCAATGAATGAAAATGTCCCCCAAGAAAAGATATAACTACAATCATGCACCCATTCCAAAACTGATGTAGCTCTCCTCTCATTGCCATCTATGCTCACAAGATTACTCATCAATCACGCCTAACTAGTACACTACTAAAGATCCTGAGACAACGGATGTACCTCTGTCACAACCTCACTTCTCACTCAAAGAAGGTAAACCTATAATTTCCACCTCACCTAGAGATAATAGGAGCGTCCTCCACCTAATCGAAATCCTCACAGATAAAGTATAACACGACATTTGACAACTTCACCTCTCGTGATGTACATGTCAAAACACACATCCTCTAGTATGTCACCAAATACACTATCTGGCATCTAGTCTCAACATTCCTAGTTAGCTCTCACTTCTAACACAACTACTGAAAACCCATCACACCCAAAAGGGAACACAGCTGATATCTATTGCGAGAACACACACAGCGTCAAGACCTCACACCAACCCCAAATATTCTTGCTCATAATTTTTTTAACTTATTTTATTTTAGATAGTATTTATTTATATATAAATTACAAACAAAACGATCTAAAAATTTTAAAATTTGGTTAAGAAATTAAAAAACTAATTTTAACTTTAATGGCTCTTAAAAAAAGCTATTAAAAAAGCTTTCAAAACACAATGATATATGCACATACAATCGTATAAATTCGTATAAATCGTAGTCAATTCATGCCCAGAATGCGCACAGTAGTGGGCCATAACAGATGTAAAATTGGATGCAAATATACAACAAAATATATTGGGCCGAAAACTTAATTTACATCCATTTTAATTTACACATCCCCATTGGACACCATTCCGACAACTTTGAAGATCAAAATCACTAATTATATTCAATATACACCACAGTTGGAGATGCTCTTATATGGTTAAGTGCCACATAGACTGATATTATAATGCCAGTGGTGCTAAATAACATTATTCACCTCTAGCTTTGGATGACATTATTATAGATATTTTGTAATTCTTAATTTAAGGAATATAAATATTAGGGTTTCTAACAAATGTGAGTTATTAAAACATGCCCTCACAACTAGAAAGTGTAATTGATTTTTTTTCCTGATGACTTAGGTGTCCAAGCTTTGCTCGAATAATCCTGGGAGAGCGACCTTTCACCTAGTTCATCTTTCATATAAACTTGGATGCGAATACAGTCTATGCACACAAGGACCCCCTTTTCATTGTGCGGACAGAGCCCTGAAGGGGCGCTATAACCTGCCTCCATTAAGCACTTACCTTTAGCATTTTAAATGATGTCTTTCAAGAGTTAAGACTTGAATCTCCGATTCTTTTATTAAGAAAATATTACTCTTACAAACAAATTTTACACACTAAACATGAGGCGGGGCCCACAAATATTTTATCATGGGGAAATTACAAGGAAATAGGTATGTAAAGATCCAAAGTAAAAAAAACAGGCCAAACCTTAATAAATTCAAATTTCATATTCTAATTAGAATTTTCGTAATTTTTTTAAATTAATTATCATATCACAAAATATTTTCATAACAAATCCAATAAGCAAAATCTACGCGAATTATTTATGAAAGAAATATTTACTATCCCTACATATCCGGCCACTACTATATTGAACTCCACCCCTTCTACCAGAGTATACACTGTCGCTCAGCCTAAAAATTCATTATAGTTGTTAGGTTAAATTTCACTATACAGCCCATCAATCCGACAATTTCCAAGAGAAACCATTGCTTGGAGCCTACGCCACCACACAATCCAGTACCGCTACCCATCCTACACTGCACAACACAATTTATTTTGTCTCCCTACTTTTGAACCGATTAGAATATTCAGGACATCAGACCGGAATTCACCACCGGAGAAAGGAAAAGAGAATGAAGATACCGGTCATAAAAGGAGGAGGGGAGATATTGAAACAGAAATCCAGACTAAGATCCTAATCAACGCTGAAGATAGTGAATTGGGCGATACGCATCTGGTATGTGAAAATATACCCCTGTTTTTAACTATTGTGACCTTACAATTTATTTGTGATCCGAAACATTGTTGATGAGTATGCTTTTGAGATCATGAAAATTTGAACTAGACGAACCCTTAGTCCATTTTTTGTTTTGCTAGTGTGTGATTTGGAACAATCTAAAAATGTGACCTTTGGAACGGATAGTGTGCTTCCAATTATAAATATATGTTGATTTGATATTCTGTAACGTGAATCATTTTGAAGTATATGGGACCTGGATGAAAAGTAATTGTAACCAACTTAGTTACCTACGAAATTGGGTTTTGTTTGATTGGTGCATTGCAATGAATCAAAACATTTGTGAAGCTGTGAACCATACATCTTTGTCATATTTGGTTTAAGGTGTTGTCAAGGGCTCCAAGAATCAGAACATTGTTAAATTCTCATATATCTATGTGACCTTTGAAAGAAGACACCACGTGCATAAGGTCACAATGCTCAAACACCATTACATTTCTTATATTAGAATCACTACCCGCAATACACAATTTAATATATTCATACACGAATATACTTCAAATTATTTGTAACTTATTACTATGACCTAGGCATAGAAGTGAATTAGAAACATTGTAATCTTTATATATGGATTGTGAACCTATATCCGTCGTCACCTTGAATTGAATTGGTGTGGAGTGTGCGTAATGAAATATATTTATCAGTTGAGGTTCTCTGAATCTGGAGGTTTCTGACTCTGACTCTGACTCTGACCCGACATATACACATTCCTTTGGATATTGACTCATACATTTCATTGTGCTTCGCGTTGGTTTTTTCATTCATGTAATACAATGTTTTGTATGAACAATACGACCTAATGTGATTCCAGTACATGATGTTTTGAACTAAAATTCACACTCACACTTTTTTAAGCAGCTCTGGAAGTACATTATCCCTGAGGATGAATGGTTCAATCCTTCAAAAGCATTGACAAGTGAAGAAGACTGTGACACGTACTAGGCAGAGGATAGACAACGTTGTAATCAATGACGAGTGTATATCGGTGCAATCAATACACATAATATTCGTACATTGACCGCTTTTGTTTAATATCCAAACTGAGAGATGCAATGGATCTCAACTTAGATAATGGAAAACAATTTCTTTTTAACAAATTTTATGGAATACATTTGCTTATTTATTGTTATTCAGATTACAATCTCATTTAATTCATGTCACATGCTCATATGTATCCACCTCAGTCAGTTCACAATTTCATATGAACATGTCACAGGTTTTCATGAAATGCAAAATACCTAGGTAGTTTGTTATTGTTGACATGTCAACAGATCTTATTCGAAAACCTTACTGTCATTGTTCAAACATGGCCGGTTAAGGTCACATCTTATACGAATGAGGTCACAAGTACAGATCACATTCTATAACACCCAAGCCACATACTATCATACTCAGATCATGTGTTGTTCCAGATGTTAACAGATTAAATAAACTAGATCACATGTTATAACACCTAGGTCACATGTTCTACCCAGATCACATTCTATAACATTCATAAACTAGATCACATGTTATACCCATATCAACTGTAAGATGCATGTCTTGTGAGTTTAGAACTCAGATCCCCTTTTCTTTCATCAAGTTACTGGGTTACATTAACGTGGCCAAGTACGAGAAGGTGTAATACATTATCTTTCAAAAAATATCACAGTTTAGAAAATAAGGTGAACAGAACTATTCTAAAAAACATGACATCAACTGAAATCAAAATTTGTGTACAAGATATAAAATATCAATTCACGACATGAAAACGCTCCTAATCTAAAAATAATATAACAATGAAAATATGTTAAAAAAAGTATAACAATGAAGATTATTTTGTTTAATTGTTCGTCATTGCCGATTTGACTAACTTCATTTGGCTCCATAACGGAGAAACTCCCTTTAGGATGTACATTATCCACATTTGTGAGATCAATGATTACAGAGTAATTGGAAGGATCTTTATCAATGTTCTCCAGTGTCAGATAAGATAAGATAAGACATTACTATCACTCTTTATTCTGATCGGGTGTATGTCACTATTCAATAGAGAACTCAACATAACCACAAACTTGTTATGATCCAAGTCGAACTATGTCATAGTTGCGTCCAGAAACTTCAAATAATCACATTTTTTAATCAACCATCAACAAAGCGGATTGTGATCAATACAACATACAAACGTGTACGTAACCCATACCTGCACATTATTGATTGTAACATTAGTCATTGAGAAAGATTATCAGTTCAGTAACCCATAACTACACACTAAACTCAAGGTCACAAGCACACCCAAAAAATATTTTTCTAACATTACAAATAAGTCCTATTCAATACAAAATCTACAACGAGCAGAAGTCACTGAGGTCACAATTATCAATTCAAGTTTAGGAGTCCCATTGGTTACTAATGCTGAATGGATTGAGGCCACGATTATCATTTCAAGTTGAGTAGTCCCATTCGTTAGGCACATGACATAGGTATCTAATCATTACCATGGAATATATAATGGAAGGTCACAGACATTTTTTTTTTCAATATACATTTAGAAGAGATTTTCAAGTCTTAAATTTACGTCCATGTCTCAAGTTTTAACTGGAATAATGCAATCATGCAACATGGATATCATTCGATAAATTAGCCTCACTGCATCAGTTCACACGAATTTCTGATCATGTCAATGTAAAAAATAAACAATCCCAAGTCACAAATTACACCAGAGCACAATGTCATTTGAAATTAGGAAATTGAAACGATTCGATAGAGTGTTCTGATAGCTACAAATACATTAAAGTCACACACGCTAATACCCAAAATACATTAAGGTCACACACACTAATACCCAAACCATTGCAAGTGTGTTACCATGTTAGTGCGATATGTGCGACCTCGTCACATTATTAGCCCAGGTCACACACACAGATCAACTAAAGTTATGGTGATTGGTTCTGTGTCATAGACATATTCACCTACACGAAAATGGGGTCACATTAAAAAATAATAATAAAAAAACTATTTCAAATGAAGCTGTACCATTTCCCAATATCACACAATCTCAATCGACCACCATCACACACCCCACACTAACATGGTAACACACCTGTAATGGCTAATGTGGTTTCTTTAAGCAGTGAAATAACAATAGATTTTTCTGTAACCTCATCACATTTGATACATTATTACCAGAGTCAAGCACAATTACCAATTGAGATGTTTTGTGCTTCTCTCGAAAATCCAAAATCCAGGTGACTTCTTGTTGATACTGTGATGGAATCGTTTCAGATACAATTTGTGACGTCGAATAACAACATCGGAGATGATATTGTGACCTTGCCTTTGTTACAGCTCCGGGCAAGGTGTCTGTGAGCTCCGATCGGTATGTGCAATGAAAAAATACTAGATCCACCCATACCGAAAGATGAATTGTAGAGTCCTGGATTTGGAAATGTTCGTGTGACTGATAGCGTGATTACGGGGGGAATCTTGATCTGGTTTGTATGTTTATATATATATATATATATATATATATATATATATATACACATACATATATTAATATAATAATTATATAATTCTATGATTAAAATCTACATCTGCACATTATAATGGGGCGACACAGTTAGAATGAACCACTCCAACGTCATGAACGTGTAAAATCACATTTGGGTACAACACGGACAATTTATCGGGGCCCACCACCGAGAACCCACCCGAATTGTCACCATGTCGAGCTCCATCAGAAACTCTTCTCCCTCTTCTTCATTTACGGAATCGAGTCGTGTGGAATCCGATTCAGTTTCGGGATTGGAGGGGGGTTGGGTTTAGGGTTTGGGAATTGTGGCGCCATTGCTGAAGGAAGTAAGAACTTATAAGCTTGTTCGCGAATTGATTTTGATCCATTATTCTGAGATTCTTCAGAAATTTCAATAATAAGATTGCATTAAAGAAGAATTAGAAAATAGAGGGATATGAGCACCACTCATGTTATTGATCTTGAGATTTCTGAGCTTGATCTTGAGAAATGGGCTTGATTGGAGGAATTGAAAGTGAAATTATTGTTTGATTTGCTTTTGCTTCATTTGATCTGAATTTTTGAGATTTTTAAAAAAACGTAATACATGTATAATTTAGGGTTTTTGAGATTTGTGGTGTACACAAAAAATAAAGAAGAAGAAAAATTAATATAATGGAAGGTTATTTAAGTCAATTTATTTGTGACAAATTTAGTAAATATGAAAAATGTGGTGTCAATATAATTACTCATATATATAAGACCCGATTTGTGAATTATTGAAAATAATTTTCCAATAGTGAAATATCAATGTTAAACGCCCTGACTTGTGTATTTTTTCCCTTTTATCATTTTGTGGGACTCACCCCCATATTATGAGTGTGTAGGTGTAACATAGAGATGACAATTTTTTCTGTGAGATCCGATCCTCGAGAGACCGTCCCGAATGAGGCGGGGATGGTAAAATTTTATTCTTATTACAGGGATGGGATGGGGACGGGGACGGGGATGAAAATGAAGTCCCCGCCCAGTTTATAATTTAAACGGAAAATTTTTAATTCCCACCGCGCCCCGCATGTAATGGAATGGGAATGAGGTTCTCGACTCATACCAGTCTCATTGTCATCACTACTTGTCCCTCTTGTTTATACATCTTCCTACTTAACCGTTGCACCATATCATGGGCCAGTATAATTGATTTTTATTCCTATCTAAGGACCATTAATAGCAATTTAATTGTCGTTGATGAAGAGAGATGTTTAGTCTGAAATTTGCCTTCTCAAAATTCCTGTCAAAACCTGCTTAAACGATTGTGAAGGTTAGGCAAACGTATCAAAAACCGAATATATAATTGACAGTTGACACGGCTGGCAAAGGGAAATCAAGAGAGGTGATTTGCAGTTTTTTTTATTTATCAGTTTTGGAGTTTCAAATATGGCATGTTTTGTCAATTCTTGTGCCAAGGTAGCGTTTGTCTTCGGGGGAATCAATCCCACTGCAGTCTCACAGCTCAAAGCTACGCCTGCTAAGCAAGATGCCTTGCGATTTCCTTTTCCTTGCCGTTCGATAATATGCTGTAGTGAGAGTATGGCCGGAGGTGGGAGGAGAAGGACCTTTTTGTCGAAGGAGCTTTCTCTCGTAAAACCAGTGCAAATCCAAGAGGCATTGCCGAAGGGTCTCAAGCCAGAGCTCCTGCCTAATCACATTGCTATTATTTTAGACGGTAACCGCAGATGGGCAAATGAGAAAGGTTTCAAAATTCAGCTCGGCCATCGGAATGGTTCACGTGTAGTGAAGGAGATAGTGTTTCTCTGTTGCAAGTGGGGAATCAAAGTTGTTTCCATATTTGGATTTTCAACGGAGAACTGGGCTCGACCAAAAGTAAGTATTCACAATTAACAGTCGTAAAATGCATTGTAGTCATCAAAGTCAAATTGTAACCTTTCTTGATTTTCTGGATTGTTTCTTGAGTATTTTAACTATATATATATATGCTCTCCACGCTGTTGTGGAGTAGGAACAGGTTGAAGCTCTGACGAGCCTGTTTGAAGAGGTAATACAAACAGATCTGGAGGAATTTATGAGGTAATCTTTAAATCCTTACATTTTTTTTTTTTTTTTTGCATTAAATTCATTTTCAATTTCAACCATGCATTTGAGAATTTTTCCAACCTATCTAAGACCGAAACATAAATTTTGTTAGAAAGGCCACACATAACATCTCTTTCATGTTAATGCGTGCACGTACATGCTATGCACAGATTTTTTTTTTTTTTTTTTAAATCTAAAATTCCTTTTGAGTTTCATTATATTTTGAGAAAAAAATTTGCAACTTTTCATCGAAATTAAATAATTGGTAGAAGCAAATTTAAACTTTAATATAGATATTTAACTGCACATGATGGTTATTTTTTATTGTATTAATTAATACATGTCCTTCGAAACCTTAAAAAGGAAATAAAAATCAACAATAAACATTAATGGCTTGTTTAAGTAAGGTAGAGGTGTCAAGACGGACGGGTCGATCAGACCCGTGAAAACAGGCACGGATTGATTCAGGACCGTGGGCCGACCCATGACCCGTGCGGGCGGTTCACGGGTCAAGAAGTTGTGAACCACGGATTTTGCGGGTCAAACATTTGCGGGCAGCGGTTAACCCGCTGGCCCGTAAAAAAAAAAAAAAAAAAAAACTGTTTTTATTAAATATGGTAACATTGAAAATCTCTCTTCTTCTATAAACTCTAATACAACTTTTAAAGTAAAATCTTATTTTTTTCTCCCTAATAGCTAAAAAAATAATGTTTTTTGACAATATTAATTAGAAATACATTTATCATTTAATTGTTATTTGTTTATATTTTATTTAAATTTGCAAATTTAGAAGTAATTCATATAACATAAACTATAATTTTAAATTCTATGTAAATATTTTATAGTATATATATGAATTTATCATTTTAATCATTTTGTATTTAGAAACTTGACAAAAAATTTGCTATAAATATGAAAAATCTATGTTTTTATTCATACGGGCTAAATCAGAACAAACCGCGACCCGCATGGGCCAGTGGGCGGGCCTGAGTTGTAGTTCAAAATTTGCGGGCTGACCCGTAACCCGCAGCGGGCGGGCTTTTTTTCAAGCAGGCCGTTACCGGACTTTTTATTGGCGGGTCGACCCGGCCCAGACCACCCGAATTGACACCTCTACAGTAGGGTACAGTATAAAGAAGAATATTTTCCTACCAATAAAAATTATATAGCGCCCTTATGGTACCCACCGAGAGCGTGTATCTAGTGGTGTGTAGACATTTTTATGATGCTCCCAAGGACACTATAAATGCTCTGTTCCTACCGAAAGCATGAATGGTATTTTTTGCAAGTACGGTTAAACAATAAGGTCTCGACCTTGTTTCAATGATGCACATCCTGCGATTTACATTATCTACAAATCCTAGAGTATGGACTGTAAGGACTACTAAGATTGGAGTTCAACATTTATATTTTAAGAAGAATACCTTTTCACTTTTCTCAAGTCCTTGTACTACCTGCCTATAAAGTTTGATGTTTGATCTAGATTTTTGTCAAAATCAAAGTCAAGAATTAATTTTAATAATATATTTTGTGGGTTAAACAACTTTTTAACCACGCATATCATCAACTATTAGCAAAACACGCTAAAAATCTGATTTTAATCTTCACGACTCCACCCCATCAAAGAAGGGATAAAAAGTTGCATTATACTCTACTTTTACAGATACAATGTGCAAATATCATTCATCGGAGACGAATCAAAGCTTCCCAAGTCACTGCAAGAACTGATGGCCACCGTAGAGGATTCAACAAGAGGCAACATAGGACTCCATCTTATGATAGCCATAAACTACAGTGGACGATACGACATAGTGCAAGCCAGTAGAAGCATAGCAAGCAAAGTTAAAGATGGCTTTCTTCAAGTAGAAGATATCAACGAAAGCTTATTTCAGAAGGAATTGGAAACAGACTGTACTGAATTTCCTTACCCGGATTTGCTTATACGAACAAGTGGTGAGCAAAGAATAAGCAATTTCTACTTGTGGCAGTTGGCTTACACAGAAGTCTTCTTTTCTGTTAAAAAACTTCCAGATTTTGAAGAAGAAGATCTCATCGAGGCTTTGATCTCATTTCAGAAAAGAGAGAGACGTTATGGTGGAAACAAATGCTAAAAATGTCAATAACTTCACTTTTCAAATGCTTTACTTCTAAAATATAATCAAGAAGTGCGTACTGCAAGTCTACAGACTTACTCCGTCACAATTATATAAACTGCATTTCCTTTTTAATTCGTCCCAATTATATAGATTTATATCTTTATTGGAAAGTATTTATTTTATTTGTTTACCAATGTATTCCTATTTATTACTTTCAAAATAATAGTTTTGATACTAAATAAGGGTAAGTTGAAAATTTTCTTTATAAAAATTACATTTTCAATGACATTAAATATATTTTCTTAATCTGTATGAAAAGTCAAACAAACATATTTAATTGGAACGGAGGGAGTAGTACTTTTAAGAGGCTTTTGCGTGTCAAGCTCCATTTTATGGAGAGAAAAAATACCCCCTTTTTAGCAAAATGATCCATTTTACACGAGTCTGGTTGGTAATGTGGTTTTTTTTTAATCTCAACTTTTCAGACACAATCTCAACTATCTATTTTTAGTCAAGTTTACAGTTTTTTGACTTTTCAAATATTTTTAAATCACACATTCAAAAATCAAAAAATCTCTAAAAATCATATTATCAAAGAGGCTCTAAATGTACATTATACTTTTTTTTTTCTTTTTATTGTTGACATTTTGTGTGTGCCAAATCTTGAAACTTCCCAAGAGAACATTCATTTCTTAATGATTTCTTGAGAAAGTTGGGTGGTATAGACATTTCTAATAGGGAAAATGCTATTTTGTCATCTTTCTTTATCATCTTAGATGACTGAAATTTTACGAATTGTTGATTTTAGAGTTGATATGATGGATAAAATAATAAATTGTTGACATGCGTGTGGGTTTAATCCTTTTGATCACCAATTCAATTCATAGAGAAAGATTATTTCTAATAGTTCTACTCAATCCAGACAATCAATGACTCCCTTTGGATGGAGGACTCCACAACATTTTATAACATTTAAAGTTATACAACTTATATAATTCAAAATCGACAATCAATCTTAGTTATTTCATAGAATTTGTAAATTTGCAACAACACATTTCATTAACTTTTATCAAAATATATTAAAAATCTGATTTTAATCTCCACCAAACATAAGGTAAGTAACTTCTATTTTAATATAATTAGATTAATTGCACTAAATACTTACTTTTCTGATCAAAATTGATTTTTAATGCATAATAAATTAAAATAATGAAAAACACTTGCACCTTTGAAAAATATCATAAAAAACATGAAAAGTGTCACAAATATCATAAAAAAAAATATAGAAGGTATCACAAAAATCTGAAAAATATCATAAAAGTTTGAGAAGTATCAAATTTTGATAATTTTAAATGACATAATTTCAGTAAATCAAAAATCAAATGAAAAATATCATATTATACTTTTTGAAGGGAGTAAATTTCAGTCTTGATATTAAAAGTTAGGCATTTTTGTAAATGTCCCTAATAATATTGTAACATTCATTAAAAGACCCATTAAATATTTAGTCCAAACTGCTTTCCCTATTTTACCCTAATATTGGCTCCTGCTTTTTGTACTCTATATTTTTCCCCATCAAATCACATATGCTTCTCTGCGTATTCATGCCCTAATTGTTTTCTTAGCAAATTCTTCATGCAGATCTGGGTGACCCCAGCAAACAACCAACAAATTAATTAAGCATACAAGGATATGAAAGTGACTGTGTGGAGTATTTCTGGTTAGCCATGGCCATTTGAGAATTAAGAAATCCTGGTTTTATTTACCGAGAGTATTTAATTTGAAGAAAATTAAACAATCAAGAACACACAAAACTTAAAGAGGCTTTTTTCAGTGTGAGACTACATCCTCGTCCATTGCTACAATAATTTGCTATAGTAAAAAGAAATTTACAAGAGAAAATAGCACACCTATTTATATATATACTAGTGGATGAACACGTGCAAAATATTAAAGATTAATGTTAAAAATCATGAAATTTTGCTTACAAGAGCATAGGAGACTTTAAATTCGGCAAATTTTGGGTTAGACATAGAGCTGGTATAATGAAATATTATAAGATGATGAGTTACATAAGTTGAAACTTGAACTTGATGGGTATGGAGTTCATAAACGAGATACTTAAGGATATAAATGCAAAGCAAAATGTGCTAAAGTTAAAGTAAAAAATGAACAATGAACCTTACAGGTAATTCTTGCTTAAAAGGTATGTATAAAACATACATGTCAATTCCCAATGAGCAAAACAAGAATATTCCAATTTAACAGAGATATTCCGAAATAGGAAACGCAGTTAAGTTTTGACAATAAAAACAGCGATGAAAACAGAGATATTCCATTTAACAAAAGGTTATTTAGTAGGACGTGTGATTCTAATGGGGTTTGTTGAATCCAAGTCCAAAGAGAGGTACAGTGATCCACTAGCGATGGCCCAACTAAGGCCCAACGGACCTTGACCCATAGCCAAGGTCTGAAATATCACTTTGGGTCCGATTCCGAGGTGGTTGTCAAGCGAGCCTTTCTAGCCGAACTAATTTACGCCCGGACGACGTGCTTTATACTCAGTCGAGGCGCTTTACGGCAGAGACCAGGAGAGAGATGGAGTTAGAGATGTGACACTGCCTTTACCAAGATGTGACAGGCGGGCATCCCCTACGAAATGTAGCAATGATTACGGTCAAAAAGCAAGGTTGTCACCTCCAAGAGCCAGGGTGGAGACAAGTGTAAAGTATGCCACGTGTCATGATCCGAGACAACAAGTTCCTCTATAAATGGAACGCGATTGTCTCCAAGAAGGGGGTTAGCAATTTCATACTCTTAACCAAATATATATTTCTCTCACTCCCTTTATTCTCTTCTACATATTTACTTATCCCGCACCCAATATATATATAAATTCGCCTAAAATGAGTACTGACTTTGGCATCGGAGTGCAAATGGGAGCCACCTCGGCCCTCTTTGCAAACAGATTGTTTGTCACAGTGCGCAGGAGATCCACGTGTTCAAGAGGGAGGAACTGAGACGTGTTGGTCCAAGGTCCAGCCGGATTTTGTGGTCAACAGGTTTCATCCATTAGAACAAAAAGTTAGACAAAATCACACAAGGTTTTTTCATGTTCAAATTGGCGCATTGATATTCACTAAAACACCACCGGTGACAGTAAAAAACTTATAAATCTAGAAACTTTAAACTACAAAATATTAGAGTTGAAGCTGGATGAAAATGTACATGTGTTGAAGGAGATTCTAGTGAAGCTTTTCATTAATTTTTTTCCTTCGTCGATGATGGTGTTGTATGTGCAATAAAGAATAATGCTGGTGTATATTTCCTCAGAAGAACTATGAAAAGAAGAATAAATCATTTTCTTGAAAAATCAGGGTTCCCCATTAAAGGAACTGCTTATATAAATGTAAACACCAAAGCTAAAATAAGTTGCAATTTTTATCTATTTTACATGGCTCATGCTATTCATTGCATGTGCACCACTTGTATTTAGTATTTACTTTAATGTGGTCCACGTGAAATAGGATTTTGGAGACACTCACAAGCTTTCCTCATTATTTCTGTAAGTTGTTCCAACTATTGCCTAATGAAGTATCTGAAGTTTTTTTTAAAAAAAAATCACATGAAGTACAAATTAGTTTAAAGATGGTAGAGCAAGCATGATGAGATCCCAGTCGGGGAATCTCGTCGAACAACGCGGAATAACGACAATTGAGCCTAGGAAAGATCTAAATTAGATCAAACGCGAAAATGACAAGAACACGAAGAAATTAAAGGAAATTAAAGATAGATTTGACGATAAAACCTTGACCCGAAAATCACGATGCAATTAATGACGATGCAGATTGAAGAACCAATATTGGTGAACGCCACAAGGATTTTCAATTCTTTGATAAGTTCGTTGGGTGAACGCCACAAAGACCGGATCTTTGATAAGTTCAATAAAAAAAAGGAATAACTCAGGTGGCGTTCTATTTGTATTTTATTTTGTATTTTCATTTTCGAAAATGTTTTGTGTTTCCTGTTTTCATTTTTGTTTTCAAATTTGCTGAAAACGCGTTTGATTTGTCATTTCTGAAAACTGTTTTTGAAAATGAAAAGCTGGAAAATCCGTTCTGTTTGAAATTTTACAGAATACTACTTAAACTATTTTTAATTAATTTGCTTGCAGAATACTACTAATTCAAACTTAAATTTCCTTTCACAATACACTGAAAACATGGTTACATGCAACACACTAATGTGAGCATTAAGAGTCTATATTAACACAGCTTGGTCAGGTTCGGGATTTGAAAAAGCTCTACTTCTATTAAAATTCAGAAAATGCAAATTCTTTCAAAACTACCAGAGTCCATTTATCAGTGCATTTTTTGAAATATAATAACAAGAATTCTCTTTTAATTTTTTTGTAATGTTGATATTGAATTCAATAAAACTTTATTTAAACTTAGTTCCAAGTTAGGATAATTCTAAAAAAAGTAATAAAATAAATAAATAAATAAATAAAAACTTTATATTAAGCTTAGTTCTAAGTTAAGATAATTCCTTTAAAAAAAAAATCCCAAAATGCGTTTTCCGCGTTTTGGACATTTTTTGTCGAAATACACACAAAACGCCCAAAACGAGGTTTTGAGCGTTTTGCGTTTTGTGTACAATTTTTTTTTGTTTTTCAAAATGCGTTTTCGAAAATGGTAAAGAGAACGCGTTTTTACCGTTTTCGAAAATAAAAACAGAAAAAGACTTCAAAACAGTAAAGAGAACAGGGGCTCAGCCTTTCAATTTGGAGAATCATCTCTCAAATATTATTAATCTCAAAAACTCAAACTGTCTGTTTACAATCATGGTAAAGAATATAAATAAGCAAAATAACATACCCGCTAATTTACTCAAAATAGAATTCTAATTAAACTAGAACACTAAATTAGGAAAATAACTTAAAAATCAAAAGGAAATAAAATAATTGAAAAATTCTCGCAAAATCTGGCGCTGCTCAATTACGGCCGTGAAGAACTCTTTTACGGCCATAAAGGCTTCTCTGATCCAAAACTGTTTTATTTGTTACGACCGTGACGAATCTCTTACGGCCGTGAAATGCCCCTGCTTGAATGTTACGGCCGTAACTTCCAGGCTTACGACCGTAAGCCTCGTTCTGGTGGAATTCATCATTTTTCTTCGATAATTGGTTACGGTCGTGATAGTAAGATTTACGACCGTGAATATATGGTTTACGACCGTGAAGGTCTTCCATTACGGCCGGCTTTTCTGCCCAAATAACTTCGTTTACTCGGCTCAGCTTGATCCGTCCCTCTTCTCAGCTCGACCTCAACATGAAACTTGCTCCGTTTTGCACGTAGGTCATTTTCATATTTTCGATGACTCGACTTCGCCCTTCAATGCCTGGTCCGGATCATATCATACTCCCTCTCTTAAAAAGGATTCAACCTCGAATCCAATTTTGGTCGGCTTTTCAAACTCCTCCTGCTTTTCTGGGCTCGATGATCATGTTTATGCCTCGTGCTTGCTTTCAATCTTTTGGGCAGCTCATTTTTCTCCTTCAACTTTCTCGGCTTTTTGGGCTGCTCATTTGAGCCAACAAGTTTCTTTCCTGTTTTAAGCTCATGGTTTGACTTCGGTACCTGTAAAACAGATTTTAAAGAATTGGGGAGGGGTTTTTTAGCATGAGTAAGTGCAAATAGACTCGTTTTTGTGGTAGACTCTCTTTTCTTTTGCTTTTTGCACTCAGTCTCTCATTTTTATGAGGTTTGAACCTCAACCCTCTTTTCTTTAATTTTCACTCCCTCTCCTTTTTCTGAGGTCGTGGCCTCAACTCTCTTATTTTTTCCCTCAAACTCACTTTTCACTTTCAATTGATCTTTCAGGGCTTCAGTTAGAGATAGTGGCATTAGAGTAAACTTTTTCCCCCCTTTTACCAAGCTGTATCTATTCGTATACCCATCATGTAGTACAACCCTTTCATGTTGCCAAGGCCTACCCAACAATATGTGACTAATTTGCATAGGCACCACGTCACAAATTACCTCATCAGTACATCCACCAAAAGAAAAAGTCACCAAGGCATGTCTATTCACCTTAACTTCCCCCGACTTAGTCAACCATTGTAATTTATAAGGTGTTGGATGTTTTATTAAAGGTAAGCCTAATTTTTCCACCAAAATTGTACTAACTACATTAATACAACTTCCCCCGTCAATCACCATGCTACACACTCTATCATTCACGATGCATCTAGTGATAAAAATATTATCCTTCTGCCCTTCCACATTATCCGAAACATTCACCTTACGCCTAACGCTAAGAGCATGCCTATTAATAATTGACTCATCCACCACAACACTTTTCGCCCCTTCACTATCACACCTAACCTATTTACGTGGACAATTAAGTGAAATGTGACCCCGTTCTAAACATTTAAAGCACTTAACATTTTTATCCTTAAGAAACTTGGAATCAGAATTATTTTTACCTTTGGTTGTCGGTTCCTCCCTCCTTTTGTGAACATGATCACCACTCTCCAGTTTTGATGTCTCTTTTCACTTCAATGGCCTTTCATCCATCTCATCTTCGTACCTAGCATGACATTCACGCCTACTACTCCTCCTAGCCATAGAGTCCGCCCGCGATTGCTCCTTTTTCAATTGGGCAATCATTGCATCTCTTTTATCCATCATAGCCATTACCTTCTTAAATTTTGCATGCATCTCTGCCAATAATTCAACTCCCTGCTCCAATATCTTATTCCCTCTTTCAGGGCGTTTGTTGTCACCCATTGATGAAAATTTGGAAATTGAGAAAATTCGGAATATTTGGAATTTTCGGAATTTTTTTTAATCTGCCAGAGAATTGGACTACGAGTATGGCAGAAAAAACGGAACTGAATTTGGACCAAAAATGAATAAGAAAAACACTTTTGAATTTTTGGGACTGACTCTTACAGATCAAACTGAAGAAAATTATGACTGACACGAAGAACACGAAAAAAATCAAGAAAATCAAGAAACGCAAGAATCTGAAATAGATCCAAGCTCTGATACCAGATGATGAGATCACAATCGGGGAATCTCGTTGAACAACGCGGAATAACGACAATTAAGCATAGGAAAGATCTAAATCAGATCAAACGCAAAAATAACAAGAACACAAAGAAATTAATGGAAATTAAAGATAGATTTGACGATAAAACCTTGACCCGAAAATCATGACGCAATTAATGACGATGCGGATTGAAGAATAAAAGATTGGTGAATGCCACAAGGATTGTCAATTCATTGATAAGTTCGTTGGGTGACCGCCACAAAAACCGGATCTTTGATAAGCTCAATAAAAAAAGAGAATAACTCAACCTTTCAATTTGGAGAATCCTCTCTCAAATATTATTAATCTCAAAAACTCAAACTGTCTGTTTACAATCATGGTAAGGAATATAAATAAGCAAAATAACCTAGCCGCTAATTTACTCAAAATAGAACAGTAAATTAGGAAAATAACCTAAAACCAAAAGGAAATAAAATAATTGGAAAATTCTCGCAAAATCTGGCCCTGCTCAATTACGGCCGTGAAGAACTCTTTTACGGCCGTAAAGGTTTCTCTGATCCAAAACTGTTTTATTTGTTACGACCGTGACGAATCTCTTACGGCCGTGAAATGCCCCTGCTTGAATGTTACGGCCGTCACTTTCAGGCTTACGACCGTAAGCCTCGTTCTGGTGGAATTCATCCTTTTTCTTCGATAATTGGTTACGGCAGTGATAATAAGATTTACGGTCGTGAATATATGAGTTACGGCCGTGAAGGTCCTCCATTATGGCCGTAATGGCTTTTCTGCCCAAATAACTTCGTTTACTTGGCTCGGCTTGATCCGTCCCTCTTCTCGGCTCGACCCCAACATGGAACTTGCTTCGTTTTGTACGTAGGCCATTGTCATATTGCCGATGGCTCGACTTCGCCCTTCGATGCCTGGTCCGGATCATATCAAAGCATACATTTGGAGAGTGATTTTCATGGTAATCGTGGTAATGGTTTGCGTTTGAAACTCTAGCAGTCGATGAGATAAGCTCTTCCTCATTTCCAAGACCGAATCTTGATGGATCCCTCTTGTTTTGCTTCATTATTTTTGAGAAGTCCATTGAGTAGTCAGGCTTTTGGTCTCAGTCACCAAATTGTGGCACAAATAGCCACGGTGCATTCTTCTAAATGACAAGGAAACTTTATGATTAGTTGGGTTTTAAATCTATACCATTCTTTTTAGCAAAAAAAATACACAATAAAGCAAAATAGAAACGAAAAGGAAAAAGTAGAGAGAATTAGCTACTTACATCAGTTTCTAAATAAGGATTTATGACTCAATTAGGCACAGCACCAATATACCCAAAAACATTCAAGTTGGTCACATAAAAATCTACCTATTTTAGTTCAATTTGATCTAAAAAAGATTCATTTTGATTTCTGATGATTTTTTGCCAAAAACACAAACATCATAAATAGTTGAAAAGCTTCATGCTCTTGATAGCTATGATGACAGGTCACTATGGATGAGTTTTGTCTCAAGAGAAAATGACAATGTGACAAAACAAGCTATACATGTAAACAAATTAAAAACATGATATGATGTTATGATCACTAATATCTTTTTCAAATATACATAATCAATTCGAAACATCACAAGAACCGAAATTCAAGTCTGAAAAATATAATTAGAAAAAAGTATTCTCCGCTAAACCCATGAATTCATATTAACAATCCATATGAAGGGTAAAAACATGCATTTTAAACAATAAACTAATTACTTATAATTCTTTCATTTTTTTTTTTGTGTGCAGCATATTTATTAATCAGGCTAATACAATTACAATCAATGTCACAGCTCTATCACCAAAATCTCCATCGGAATCATTGAATAATTTCAACGTGTCATATTTTTTCTGAACCTCAAAATTTTAGTATTAAACCCACATTTCCCACAAAACCTCAAATGAAATCTTTTCTTCTTCCTAATGTTGTGATCAATAGTTAAATAACTTCTTAAAAAGCCATCAGTACATTTTAAAGATTTTATTTAAGTTAAACGACACATAATCACAAAAATCCAAACCTAATAATCGATTTCAACATATCTTTTCTCTTCTCTTCTAAAGGAATTGGACTGACGATTTTTTCCTTGCAATTGGTAAATCTATAAATAGAAAGAAATTTTATAGGAATTAGACGAATTCCATTCAAGATATTGACAGAAAGCTGAAACAAGCCATTTTGGAGTGGGTAGATTTCTTAAGTTCTTGCATTTCTTTTTAACTGAAACAAGAATACTTCAATTATTGTAAATAAAGGATGCATCAATTTGTGGTAAATCCATCTTCAATATCTGTAAGTAATTTGTTTTAATAAATAAGCATGAACTTTACAGGTTGAAAAATACATTTTTTCAAGACAGAGAGTTAATGACTTTGAACCAACATGTTTATGCTAGAGCTATAGAATTCATCGAGTCACTTATATCAAAATATTAACGGTCTGCTGGTGTAAAATTTCCATCAGGACAAGAAAATAACATACCATTCACCCCACCCCACCTCAAACACATCTAGCACAACCACACCTAGTAACTGACCTTGCTTCTACATGTGAAGCTCATGTTCATGCATTTATCGAGTCTGATGCTTATGGACCGAGGCATATGACATCCTACTTTTGTCTATATCTCATTTTCATTTTTTATGCACATAGTTCCGACTCACCGAACTTTTCGAATGCACCCCTGATCTATTTCAATCCTTCTCTGATACAAGAAATTTTAGGATTATGCTCTAAATTGACCTGAACGAAATAAGAAAGAGATGTCAAATAAAAAGTAAATACATAACAAGGTTTCTCTATCATTTTCTTCCGACGTGGTTGTTTGCAGTTTAATAAGATATACAAGTTCTTTACTATGTATATAGTCTAATGAAGGTGAAACCATAAGGTTGTTCTACACGTAATAAAGGTATCAAAACATGTACAAGTTGTCACCTTAATGTGGAGGAGATTTTGGATAGCACGTGTACCTATAACTCCAGCCTATTAACACACACACACACACACACACAAAATGGGGAAAAAAATTAAAACTAAGAAAAATAATTTTATTTTTGTAAGCCTTCTTACCTTACCTCTTGTATAAGTCCTTGTGTTATATACTCATACCTTTGTTCTTCTTTCCTGATATTTTGGTTCATATATATTATTGCATGCATTTGCTATTTGATACTTAATAAATCAAGAATTAAAATCCAAAGTTTCATAATGATGGACGTGTAGCTTTTCCAGTCGCTTTTGAGTATCACTTGCGGGACCAAACAATAAAGTGATAAATTGTGGCCAGGATATTGTTTAATCTGCAAAGACAGAATTACAGCGGTTCTTGAGATGACTACTACTTTCACACACAAATCAAGCTTGTTGATGTTAATAAAAATGTTTTGACTCCATCCTTTGATAAACATTAAAAGTGAGTAAAAATTAATAAAAAGTCATAAGAATCTATTACATAAAGAGATGTTTCATGTGTTTTTATCTTAGCAATACAGAAAAAAAGTGTCATTAGTTGAACTCAAAGTCATTATATCCTCTCTAAAACATCGAATAATTCTTTAGCCCTTCCAAATCATTAATTCGATTGCACATTAGTAACACAATTATGTTAAATGAAGTCTCTATTATGGTAAGTTGAGAAATAATGATAAATTGAGAAAAAAACATGGTGGTAAGGGAACATATTATATTAATAAAAAAAAGGAAAACAATTCTGACCTTGAATACAACCTTCCATAAGATGCTATGATCTAATGAAGGAAATAGAGAACTTTCACTTGAAGAAACAGTTATAACTGAAGTCACCTGGTTAATCCAGCCAATGCTATGCGGAACTCATTTAAGTCGTTTGATGGACCCTCAGCATTGAGGTAGCCTTGAAATTCCTTCTCTACACACTAATGAAGCAATTCCAAACCAGACTCAGCCTCACCTAAAGAACACAAATAAAATGTTACAACAAAACAGGAAAAAATACAAACAATATATGAGCTTTCAAATTCATACAGACCTTGTAGATAATCAAATAACTTCTTAGCCCATTCACTCTTGGATAAATTATATTCATATGCATGTCCATTTAAACCCATTATCCTTTTAAATTCACTTGAAACAACAAATCGAATTAACTATTAGTAGATATGTTACCAATCCAAGAATACCACAGAACCAAATCTATCATTAATGAACTTCGAATTTAGCAACAACATAAAGAACCAAGGTACTATTTAAATTATAGGAAATGTTGTTCACTTATATACCTAAATAAACTTGTTCACCGCAATCCTTCACACAAACGCAGAACACGATTAAGATTGTAACGGAAGAGGATTAAAACTGGGGACAGAGGTCATATTCTAAAATTCAATAATCATTCTGAAGAGGATTACTTGATAAAAAAGAATAATTTTTCCTCTTCTATTAAGCCCTTGTTTTGTTTACATTAAAATTTTCTCTTTTTTCTATAGTACTCAATCGCAACCATCAATTGAAAGTCAAGCACACAATATTTGACTTTTCAACCAAATTTCAACCATCTATTCTCCTAAAAAATACTATTCATTTAAAAAAAAACTATTTTTAAATAATACCAAACACACTCTAAGGCCAGTTAACACAACAGTGCTACAACAATAATTGCAAAAATCAAATGTCAGCTTATAGCATGGATTTATGATGAGTACAGAAGTTAATTCTAAATTTAAGGAATGATGAAAAGAAAAGTATACAAAGCTCATACATTCAAAGCAAGAAGTGAGAATATCAATTATTTGATCTTCCCATTAGTAATTTTCTAATTCAAGATAACTGAAACTACAACATAACCAATCTTTCATTTTAGAGAATTATCAAATTTGTTCAAAATCATAGCAAGAGTTCCCGTAGTTTCTCTCTTCTAACGGTACGAAATCTGATATCAAACAATTTTTAGATAATTAAACATTATAAAATATTTTGTTCAAATAAAAATCGTTCTATAAAAATTATTGTTAAACATTTTAGGTGAGATTTAATTTTAATTTCCACAATTCTAATATTATACGCCCAAAAGTAGATTGAATAAAGTTTACACATAATCCAAGGAAAGATTATAAACTATGAATGAATGAGAGAGAATTGATGATGCAATAAAGGTTTATCTTTTTTATTGCTCTAGAGATTAGCAATATCGCTTACATTCTTAATGTAATATCAATTTATTCTGAAGCCGAAATGCATTACATTTGAAATAATTATATATGCGGTGATCATGGGAACTTAAATGTGGAAGAATATTAAACCACAGAAATAATATGCCCAAAAAAAATAATAATACTCCCACAGAAGCATAAAAATATACGAACGCGCTAGAAAAAGAGACATCTCACTATGCCTTGAAAAACTTCGGCAACGGAGATTGAGAACAAATGGTCTTACTCCCACTGAATCATCTTTGACCTCATTCAATTTATTTACATGTTCCCAAGAATTGAATTCCAGAAAATGAATAATTCTTTTTAATTAAACAAAATATACATACACACATACATTATAGAAGAATAGTTGAACAAAATTGAGTAATTGAAGAATTTTAACTTGCAATAATGCTAATAACTGGAAATGAATAATTCCGAGATAATAAGACACAATAAAGATTTATACATAAATGCATATACATGTGTGTTGAAATGGGTGTAAACAAGTGTGAAGAAGTACAATTAAAACGTATGGTAAGGAACTAAAGTAGCAATCAAAAAGTATATATAACATGACTAAAAAGATAATATAAATCGAAAAAAATCACTTGAAAGTATCATCTAAGAAACGAAGAAACAAATTCAAAGAAAATGATGCACGAAGAAAATAAAAGGAATAATTTGACAAAGAATCCCAAGATTTTATCTTTGAACTCACCAATAAATAACAAATAACCAAAGAGCTAAAGAACAAATAAAATGAAACTTAGTATGAAATGAGAATTACCCAAGGATAGAATGACCATATAAGATTAGAGGTTTGCAATTTGTAGAAGGAGTCGCTAGATACGTTTCTGCAAAAACTAGAAAAATCAACTCAGGCAAAGGAATAAAAGAAAAACATACAAATTCCTTACCAAAGATGAACACAAGCATAATTCGTAGGAAATCTGGTTAAAAAAATCATGATTATAACATCAAAATAAAATTTAAAATAAATCAACAAACAATCGATTAAAATCTAACAAGAAAAAGGAAAACACAAAAATAAGTTCAAGTTCTTATTTGAATATGAAAATAATAGTCCTCCGTTGAAAAAAATTTAGGGATGCTAAGAACAAAAAAACACTTGAAAGTAGCTTTAAAGATTGGTGATTGGCATAGTGTTGCAAAGGGCCTAGGCAAAGGTCAAGCAAGCAGTTGGAAAATGACCAGCTTCCAAATGCTACCCTAGTCATTTTGCTTTGAACGTGGAATTTAATCTTTTGTAAATTCTAAATAGAGAAAAATACCAAATCTTCCAGAAATTATCACCTTATGCACCAACAAATGGATTCATCTAAAACTTCATGGCAAACCCATCTAACAAATTCAAGAGAACAAATCATACAATTTACAGTTGAACTGGACTCAACCATCAGCATCGCACAACAAAACCATTTTCCTTTTCCATGTCCACACAAAAGAATAGCAATAGAAGTCTCAATAGCACTATTTAAACCAAATGGAGACTTATCAAAATATTGCCCAAGAATACACAAAAAGAACACAGAAAACTATCTCTACTAACAAGAAGTAAACAATTTTTTTTCAGCCTTAATTTGAGAAAAATCAATATCAATATAAAGACAAAAACACTTACTGCAAGAAGAAACTCGCAGTGATTTGAAACCATTTCCTTCAAAGATTTGGGAATGAAGCTGGGCTTCTTGTAATGTTGTATTGATGGAAAAAGATTTATTCCTCAAAAAAGAAGTCTATAAATTAAATAACAATGAAGACATGAATGTAAAAAAATAAAACTCCCTCCAAACCTTAAGACCGTAAGAAAATAAGTAGAATTCGAAAACCCCAAAATAAAAATCTTACCTAACGGAACGGCCAGCAGCGTCGAGAATGATGTTTTTGGAAAAATTGAAGTGGATGTTCTATACAAGCCGCGAAACAAGCGGTAATCACCGATTACACCATCCGATCGGAAGTGTCGGGGCAAAGAGGTGAAGAGAAAATGTTAGGGTTCGGTTTACTGAAGAGATGAGATGCAAGCACCGATATATTTTTTTCCAAAGACAAATTGTACTGACACGACGTCAATTTTGCGAGGACGTCCTTATGAACAGTGCACAAATAAAGTGAATCTTATTAATAGTAGTGATAGTGATATTCAAAAGTGAAAGTCTTACACCCTATCATCCTGCCCCCTTTCAACTCCACGACGACCTCACCACAGAGGTCAACCTAAGTACTACTTCACGAAATGACAATAATTAGGATTGGAAAATACTTAAGTGACGTTCTGTTTATATTTTATTTAGTACTTTCATTTTCGAAAATATTTTATATTTTTATTTTTGTTTTCAAATTTGCTGAAAACGTGTTTATTTTGTTATTTCTGAAAACTGCTTTTGAAAATGAAATTCTGGAAAACACGTTCTGTTTGAAATTTGGCAGAATACTACTTAAGTTATTTTTAATTAATTTGCTTGTAGAATACTACTGACTCAAACTCAAATTTCATTTCACAATATACTGAAAACATGGTTACTTGCAACACATTAATGTGAGCACTAAGAGTCTATATTAACACAGTTTGGTCAGATTTGGAATTTGAGGAAGCTCTGGTTTCATTAAAATCCAGAAAATGCAAGTTCTTTCAAAACTATCAGAGTCCATTTTTCAAGGCATTTTTTTGAAATATAACAAGAATTCTCACTTAATTTTTTTTGTAATGTTGATATTGAATTCAATAAAACTTTATTTTAGACATAGATTCCAAGTTAGGATAATTCTCCCGAAAAAGAAAAAAAATTATTTAGACTTAGTTCCAAGATAGGATAATTCAAAAAAAAAAAAAAAAAAAAAAAAAAAAAAAAAAAAAAAAAAAAAAAAAATCAACTTTATTTTAAGCTTAGTTCCAAACTAGGATAATTATATTAAAAAAATAAATAAATAAAAAAAATCCCAAAATGCGTTTTCCGCGTTTTGAACATTTTTTGTTGAAATACACTTAAAACGCCCAAAATGTGGTTTTGAACGTTTTGCATTTTGTGAACAATTTTTTTTTTTTTTTTTTTGTTTTCCAAAATGCGTTTTCAAAAATGGTAAAGAGAACTCATTTTTAGTGTTTTCGAAAATAAAAACAAAAAACGATCTCAAAACAGCAAAAAGAACAGGGCCTTAGGTTCAACAACTTAACACATCATTGATTCAAAGATTATTTAGCATGCCACATTGGTTGACATTTGAGATATTTTAGCCAAGGGGAGGTTCAGGCTTAAAAGACACTTTCATTTATGATTTTTGTGAAGCCATTGTGAGAGATTTTTTCAAAACATTATTTCTTCAAAATTGCATATTAAGACTTTGAAGTAAAAGGATTACTGTGAAAGGTGACAACAATATTTGAGGACTAAACCAGCAATACTTTGCTCCTGCTGTGAATGAATAACAAATCTGTGATATCTTCCAATATGTAGTGGTGACCCTTCCTTGTTTTTAGGACTATTGTTTTCAGATTCTATGGGTGTCATCACTTAGGATAGAAATTTATTACACTTTGTTGTACCTGTAATCTTTCCTTTCCGAGCTCTATACATACAATGCAGCTCAAGATCTGTAGTAAGCTTTCCTAATATAGGAAACCAGAATATCAATTTTGCATTTTTACTCTCTTTCTTAACTTGGTATCAGAGAACCAACGAAAAACATCAACACAGAAAGCAACACATCTCCAACAACCTCCACCACTGCGATGACTCCATTGATGGGAGTTAATCATACTTCACCATTTGGAACAAGTCTGAATCAATCACCATCAGTGAAGCTAGATAGGAACAATTATCTACTAGGGAAAAACATGATTATGCCCATCATCAAAGGGCATAATCTCGAAGACTTTATTCTTGGAGAAAGCAAATGCCCACTTAAACTTATCAGTAATACAGTTACAAGAGATGTTGAAGAGGTTACTGAATAAATTTCAAATTCAGAACTTAATAGATGGAATTCCATAGATCAGCTCTTGTTAGGATGGATATACTCCACCATGACACCAGAATTCTCCATGAAAGTGATAGGAAGTTCAGGCTCTAGTGAGCTATGGATGTCTATTCAAGAATCCTTTGGAGTCATAAACAAGTCTAGAACCATTTTTCTAATTGGAGAGTTATAAAGGATGAGAAAAGGATAAAAAAGCATTAAAGAATATTTAAATGCAGTGAAACAAATTGCTGATAACCTTGAAATTGCAGGAAGAATCATACCAACATCTGACTTAATCACCACGGTACTTGCTGGTCTTGATAAAGATTTTACACCAATAGTAGTGCAAGTCAATCACATGGAATCCATTTCATGGTGCGAGTTACAATCACTATCGATGAAAAACACTCGAACACAATCATAAATGATTTAGCTTTTGTCAATCTAACTCAAAATAGAAAAAAATCTCTCCCATATACCCTATTTACAGAACTTCAGAGCTGGAAGATCTAGGTTACAATGGAAGGAACTCAAACTTCAGAGGAAGTGGGAGAAATAGAGGCAGAAGGAGTATTGAGAGCAGATGACCATATCAAATATGTGGATTGAACAACCACTCTGCTGACAAATGCTTCAACAAATACGATAAAAGGTACATGGGGAGTAAACCGTATGAAAACAATCACAACATAAACCAAGGCTCACGTGGTTCATTTATGGCCTCACCCAACACCATAACTGATCCAGCTTCATTTGTTGACTCCGGTGCTAGACATCATGTGACTGGTAATCATAACAAGCTGTTGTCAACCAACCAATACACTGGTAAGGAAACTTTAGATGTTGATGATGGAAATTCATTAAGCATCACTCACATTGGTACTGCACAACTTTTCACACCACATGATAGATCCTTAAAACTGAATAAAATGTTCTTAGTACTTGAAATCGAAAGGAATTTAATCAGCATTTCTCAGTTAACTTCAAACAACAATGTGTTTTTTGAATTTCATTGTACTCACTTTCTTGTTAAGGACAAAGACACGAAGAAGATCCTGCTACAAGGCAAGCTTTGAGGATAAGATGTACAAATTTGAGATTCTAAGTTCACATCTACAGTCATCAGCCCCAAAATCCACCAGTCTAAATATATGTTATCCATCTGCCTTCATGACAAATTCCAAGTATCATGACTCCGAGCTATGTTTTAACCTTCCAAAATCCAGACTCAACATTTGGCACAAAAGATTAGGTCACCCTTCCAATCTTGTTATGTCTCAAGATCTTAATCTTGTAATGTGAAAGTTAAATCAAATGAAATTCATAGCTTCTGTGATGCCTGTCAAATTGGTAAATCTCATTCTTTACCCTATGAATTATCATCTTTACATGCTATTAAACAAATTGAATTGATACACACTGAAGTTTTGGGTCTAGCACCTATCAACTCAACCTTAAGCTTCAAATATTATGTCATTTTGTAGATGACTATAGCACGTTCACGTGGATCTATCCAATGAGGCATAAATCTAAAACCATCAACCACTTCAAACAATTCAAAACCTTAGTTGAAAACAAGTTTGAATCCAAAATCAAAGCTCTTCAATCAGATGGTGGTGGTGGATTTAAACCATTCACTAATCTTGCAGCAAATTCAGGAATTGAACTAAAAAAATCTTGCCCTTACACTTCTTCCCAAAATGGTAGATCCGAAAGAAAGCATGGTTAACATTATTAGCTCAATCCAAAATGCCCTTATTCTATTGGTGGGAGTTATTTCAAACAACCAAACACTTAATCAATAGACTACCTACTGTTTTACTCAAAATGAAGTCACCATTTGAAGTTTTATTTGGAAAGAATGGAATATACAATAACTTAAAAACCTTCTGTTGTACCTGTTACCCTTGCCTTCGACCCTACCAAAAACACAAACTAGATTTTCATTCAGCCAAGTGTGTCTTCTTAGGATATAGTAATTCACACAAATGTTACAAGTGCCTAAGTCCCACTGAAGAATTTACATCTCAAGACATGTAGTTTTTAATGAATTGGAATTCCCTTTTGAATTAGGCTTTATCAACAGACTGTCCACTCCACAAAATTCTGATGTCCTTATTCAATTCCCTCCATTTTATTCCTATCCTGGTGAATCCAACCTAAACTCAGATTGTACAAAACATTCTCAATTAGGCATTACAACTGACTTCTCAGGTCAAAACTCAGCTGAAACTCATAGGGAAAATGACAGACTTGACACAAATTGTCAAGATGATCAGGGTGTAAGTGAATATACAAATGATATACAAAATGGAAATACGGTGACAGATGAACTGGAACCTGAAGAAGAAAGTTTGAACAATGAATGTCTAGACTTCAACTCATGTCAAGAAAATGAGAGAGTAATTGAACATCCCATGACAACAAAGGGTAAGGCAGGAATCTTCAAACCAAAATTCTATTCAGGACAAGCAGTGGAATACAAACCAAAAGGAGATGAGGCAGAGGCTGAACCAGAGAATTTGACAATTGCTTTATCTGGAGAAGAGCCATGAATGAAGAGTATAGTGCACTGTGCAAGAATAACACTTGGGAATTGGTTCCCTACTCACCAGAACAAAAGATCATTGGAACCAAATGGATCTTGAGAGTCAAGTATGATGTTAATGGTAAAGTCCAAAGGTATAAAGCAAGGCTAGTAGCAAAGGGATTCCTTCAAATTCTTGGAATTGATTGCTATGAAACTTACAGCCCTGTAATTAAGGCTCCAACTTTAAGAGTTGTACTAAACATAGCCGTTTCAAAGGATTGGGAAGTGAGGTAGGTGGAAATAAACAACGCCTTCTTAAATGGAAAACTAGAAAAAGTTTTCATAAGTCAGCTGGAGGGATTCATTGACAGAGAAAAAACATATTTTATTTGTAAACTCGATAAATCACTCTACGAACTGAAATAAGATCCAAGAGCTTGGTTTGAGTAGCTTAGATAGACACAAACTATGCTGAATTGAAAATTTTTCTAGTCAAAAGCAGACAACTCCCTATTCTACTTCTTAAGTGGAACTCATATTGTACCTGCATTAGTTTATGTGGACGGCATTGTAATAACAGGAAATGACAGTGAACTGATTCAAAGGTTTATTGGAGATCTAAACACGAAATTTGCATTGAAGGACATAGGGTTACAACATCAATTTCTTGGAATTGAAGTCCACAGACATAACTTTGGATTGCATCTCACATAAACCAGGTACATTGCTGAATTGTTGAAACAGTTCCAATATCAAAATCTGAAACCATCTCCTACACTTATGACAATAGGCAGAGTACTCTCCAAATATGATGGTGTAAGATTGAAAGATCCATCAATATATAGGAGTGCAATTAGAGGACTCTAGTACCTTACTCACACCAGACTTGGTATAAGCTATGCCGCGAACAAGATGAGCCAGTTCTTAGCCTCACAACCGATGTACAATGGACATCTTTGAAAAGGATATTCAGATGCCTAAAATGAACTATTAATCAAGGCTTGTAGATCAAAAGAAATGAGAATTTGCAATAAATGGATTTGTAGACGTTGATTAGGCGTCATGTCCAGATGATAGGCATTCAACTGCAGGGTATTGTATATATTTAGGAGACAGTCTGGTTTCATGGTCATCAAAGAAGCAGCATGTTGTAACTAGGTTGAGTATTGATTATAAATATAGAGCTTTAGCTCAAGCAACTACTGAAATCATATTGCTACAATCACTTTTTAAAGAAATAAATCTGCATTAGAAATCTGCACCCGTTCTATGGTGTGATAATTTGGGAGAAAGTTAACAAGCAACTACATCCCTTCAACAAACCAAACAACAAACCTACTTACAAAATCTCTCTCAAATTCCAGATTTTCTTAGATCAAGGACAAGCTTGGAGTAACTGAAGTAACTTCCAGCTTGAGGGAGGGTATTAATACTTTCAAGTAAAAGGATTACTGTAAAAGGTGACAACAATATTTGAGGACTGAACTAGCAATACTTTGCTTCTGCTGTAAATGAATAACAAATCTGTGATATCTTCCAATACGTAGTGATGACCGCTTCCTTGTTTTTAGGACTATTGTTATCAGATTCCACATGTGTCATCACTTGATAGGATGGAAATTTATCACACTTTGTTGCACCTGTAATCTTTCCTTTCCGAGCTCTATATATACAATGCAGCTCAAGATCTATAGTAAGCTTTCCTAACATAGAAAACCAGAATATCAATTCTGCATTTTTACTATCTTTCTTAACTTTGTAGAGGGTTTGAAAATTTAAAGTTGTCTAAATTTTATAAACAGACCGTCACAGATAAATTTGGACAGTAACCAATTAACAGTAAATCGTTAAGATCTGTTTTAGCGCTATACCAGATGAATCTTGCCGATGCGGATTCGTCTGGATAGTAAAACGTAAATGAACAGAACAAATTGTGTAGAATTGTAAATAAACAAGAACACAATAATTTGAGCTTAATGTGGGAAAAATCCTAACAGGGAAAATCCACGGCCCGCATCATGCGGACAAAAACCAATCACTATATAGGGAATGAGTTTACACAGATCAATCTAAACTATAGGATAAATCTACGCATAGATTTATCAAACATCCAAGAAATAGATCACTCCCTGATCCTTCTATGACATGTAATGTGAGTTGGCGTCCCACCACTCTTCAGTAGTTTTCTTTGAATCTGCAACACTTTTTCAGCAACCTCGAACTCCCGTTCGAACACAATCCAAACCTCCTGTTTGATCTTCACACTGAAATTTCTTCATTCTCTAAGTGATTGAATCCTCCTCTCGAAGTACCTAAGTCACAACACAATTGAAGCCTTTAATATTAGTGCACCACACCAAATTTGGCTTCTTGACTCCTTGAATGTAGTGGACGTGAATGATTAAGCACCACACGGATTTTAGTGTTTTTCACGTCTTTACTTCTTAAGAAAAACATCCCGCTTTTCTTATATTTAAATGCAAATGAGTTACTTGACCTCCAAGTTTCTTTATTGCAAAAGATCTCTAATACCTGCAAAATACAGTAGAGATAATTAAAGAAAGGTAAGATAATCATTCTTGAATAAATCTTACCATAAAATATGATATAGATAAGTCACAAAAGATCTTACCATAAAATAAGATATAAATCATGAAGGATCTTACCATAACATACACTTGGATACCAAGCATAAGAATCATATTTTCGTCCAACTCAACAATCAAGATTTTTGGTAAGCAACCTCACCATATGTAGATAAGCTTGAGTGCTAAGAATAATCATAAAATAGATCATCACGAAATATACCAAAATCACAAGATATCGAGATCAAGATTTCGAGATTATGATCCTAATCAAATCAATATTTATTGATCATTATCTTTCCAACAATAACATGATTTTTTTGAAAAATAAAAGATATATTTTTCGTCAAAAAATATTTGCATAATTTAATTAAACTTAATGAATTACTAAATACATGTATTTAGTGATTAAATTAAGTTTTCTTAAATTACACATTTGTGAAAAAATAGGAAATGCCAACAATATAAAATTAATAGGTTTGTTGGAGAGTTTTTCTAAAAATGTCATTTTGACATTAAGGGACAATCAACGAGTTTACTGGAGTCGCAAATCATGAATATGTCAAGGATTTAAAGGGGTGGATAGAAGGAGCAAAACGAAAGTGGCCGAGCTCGACTGCTATGACAAACACGTATGTTCGAAAGTTACATTAGTAACCGTCTCATAAGGTTGTGAGTATTCCAACTTGCACGTAATTAATTACTTGATTCTAATATAGATACAACTTGCACGTAATTACTTGATTATAATATTTGAAACTAGGTCTAGCTAATTGGCAATAGGATATGGTCCCTAAAAAGTTTTAGAAAAATATAATGCTAACTGATAATGGTCCATAATTCATGGTGACTATAATTTAAAAGGACTAAAGTCCAAAACTAGCTGACATAATGGTTCTTAACTATAATAGAATGTGATCACTTAAAAATCAAAGATATATTTTTTTTAATTTCTTTCTAAAAACTGATAATGGTTCGTAAGAAATGTTGATTGGGGAAGAGTGACCATATATAATTTTAAATTTTAAAAGTTAAACGTTTATAACTAGGTTTCGTAATTAATTAACAGGCACACAAATGACTCATAATTATTGATGACAAAAGTCAAAATAATAACCGTATGGGCGGTTTTCTCCCTTACGGTCATTAAAAAGACATTGTCTATCTGTATATCTTGTTGTCTCCTCTTATCTCTTTCTCCGTCACCCATTTCTAGCTGCCTCTCTCCCCCCCCCCCCCCCCACTCTTTTTATAACTAGTATTTACCTCGCGCAAGTACGTAAGTTGATTTCTGTAATATCTATTTCAATAAATATTAGTAAAATTTTAATATTTTTACATAATCAATACAAATATAAAATACATAAAATAATAATATTCTATTACAATAATTATTAAAATTTAAAAAATAATATAACTAATCCAAATTATTAAAAGCTTATTTCGGTAGTAAATACCAATTTATATATTTAAATAAAGAATGACCATAGATTTCAATAATTTTTGTGAGTTATTGTTAATTTCATTGAAAATGCAAATTTACATAATTTTTGCTTTTGTCTCTTGTATTTTTTTTTTCAACTTTCGAAAAAAAAGTATTTTATAATCTCAATATTATCTACACGAATTTAAATAAGACATTATTTTACACGAATTCAAATGAAAATTACATTAATCAACAAGAATTTAAATACAACATTAATCTACACATATTTTTATTTTATTTTAATCTATTTTAGTTAGGTTTTTTTTTTTTTTTTTTTTTTTTTTTTTCAAAAATTGTAAATGCATTTTGACGGAAAAATGACATTTAATACTTCACTCTCCTCACTTCTACTTTTAGATAAACTAGTGTTACACTCGTGTAAAGTACGGTCATATGTCACGTACATAATATCGAATTTATATGTTACATATGAGACATAATATTTTATCACTTACCCGTATGGAAATCAATGGAAATGATTTTCAAGAATCAATTTTTCTGAACATTTTTTTCTCAATCATACATTCTATAAAAAAATCATTTTTTACAATCTTCATACTATTTTTTAATTGCACATTCTAAAAAATATCACTTTTCACAAAACTAATTCTCAAAAAAATCAAAATCAAATAGTTAATTTTTTTTTTTTTTTTTCATATTTTTTTTTTAAGGGAAGATATCATAGATCAAAACTCCAAGCCTTGGATATTAATTTATTGAAATATGAAAACATTTACAATGCAAGGAAGGGGACTAATGTACCTTATCTCCAAATTATTATATAATTAAGTTTTGTATAAACCAGTCTATAATATGAAACCACAACCAATAAAAAAAAAAAAAAAAATCATAGCCTCCATTCGGCGGCTCATTAATTGGGTGAGAAGATTTTTTTTTTTCAAGGTAAAATATGTGGTTAAAAATTGGAGAGAGAAAATGTGTATGGTCAAAAAGTGATTTGGGAAATTGTGTAATTTAAATTGTAGTTTAAACTACCATTTAATTGGCCAATCGAACGGAGGCATAGATACAAACTATCAAAATATTAAAAATATTCAAAACTTATTCAACAGTTTCCAGTACACTTTTCATTTTTCACACAATAGTCAAATGGTTGAGAGAGAGAGAGAGAGAGAGAACTATTTTATACTTTTTCAATATATGAGGCCTATAATATATATTTTGCATATTTTGATTATTTAAATCTACAGCGTTAAACATAAATAAATGAACAAAATAAGTAAATAAATAAATAAAATCAATCTTAAAATGACAAATGAACTAATCGAAATATGAAGTTGCAAAAGTAATTCGCATTTAATTGAAATTACTCAAAAAGTTCGGATATTTTTTACTTCTTTTAATTTGATAAGAAAAGCAACTTGAATTGAAATTAATTATTTAGGAACAAATTGAATTTAGTTGAGAAATTATAAATATCATTGTAGGACTTAAATAAAATAGTTTTGATATAGTGGGACATTGGGAAAAAGTAAAAGGTACAAAATAAAACTTTCATCTTCAATTTTTTATGTGATTTTAGAGACGATATATAATAGTTGGTTTTCACTTGTAAATTCGTATTAAAGTTCTCATTGAGATTTTTAATTTGACACACATATGACATATTTTCGATTTCAAAATAATAGTATTATAACTATCAAAAGTATTTTGATTAATTGAAATACTTTTATTTTAAGAAATGCAGTTTATGCGAGAAAAGTTCAACAATCTGTTTTTGAAAAGTGCTTTCCCTTTATATGTAATATGTTTTTGATAAAAATTACTAAACTAATTGTTAAAGTTTGTAATATATATTTTGCATATTTGATTATTTAAATCTATATTATCAAATATAAATAAATGAATAAAATGAGTAAATAAATAAATAGATAGATAAAATTAATTTAAATGACAATGAAGTGATCAAAATATGAAGTTACAAAAAATATTTGGACTTAGTTGAATTTACTTAAAAAGTTCGCATATTTATTATTTATTTTAATTTGATAAAAAAAAGCAACCCTAATTGAAATTAAATATTTATGACCAAATTGAATTTAGTTAATAAATTATAAAAATCATTCTAGGACTTAAATAAAATAATTTTGAAATAGTGGGACAATGAGAAAAAGTAAAAAGTACAAAATATGGAAGTTGCAAAAGTAATTCGAACTTAATTGAAATTACTCAAAAAGTTCGGAAAAGCAACTTGATTTGAAATTAATTATTTAGGATCAAATTAAATTTAGTTAAGAAATTATAAATATCATTGTAGAACTAAAATAAAATAGTTTGGAAATAATGGGACATTGAGAAAAGTAAAATGTACAAAATGAAACTTTCATCTATAATTTTTTTATATGATTTTAGAGACGATATATTTACAATTGGTTCTCACTTGTGAGCTCGTATCAAAGTTCTCATTGAGATCTTCGATTTGACAATCATATTACATATTTTTCGATTTCAAAATAATAACATAATTATCAAAAGTATTATAGTTCACTAAAATACTTCTATTTTAGTAAATGCAGTTTAGGGGGGAAAGTTCCACTATCTATTTTTGGAAAGTGTTTTCCCTTTATATGTAGTATATGATAATGATGATGATGATGATGATGATGATAATTACACTTACACATATCCTTAATTTTATACTGACTTCGATGAAATAGAACAGTAAAATTAAAATATCAAAGAAGTATAGAATCATTCATTATTTTTATTTTAAGCTAGTATTTGTTGAAATGGATTTTACGGTGAGATCCATCACGGAAAAATTGGTATACATTTTACCTATACATTTGATATGATCTAAACTTTTTTTTATAAACCATTTATAAATTTGTTAAAGGGTGGTTTAGTGTGAAATTTTTTTATAAGTTTAATTTGACTTATAGTCCATGTTTGAACCTCTTTATTTAAAAAATTAATTTTTTCAAATTCTTTTTCAACCACAAATTCTACAAATAAAATAATCTACACGTAAATTCAAAATAATTCTCTACTTTTTAAACACACATTCTCTTAATATTTAATTTCAAATTGTTAAGTTATGAATTCTAATTATTTGTCGAGCTTAATTAATGACGATCCTAATTATTGCCATTTCGTGGAGCATAGACAACCCTCTTTTGCTCTGATGAAAATTCTAGTTGAAGACCGTTTAAGAGATCACGTTCTTGTAAAATTTTGTTACAAAATTGGAATACATGTGTAATTCGTATTTTCCCTATTCAGTTTTATAAATAAGACACAATGCTTAGACTTTTGTACATCTATCAAGTTAGAGAGAGAGAGAGAGAAAAGTGGCTAGAGAATATAGGTGTTCATTTTCTCTTATAAATATTTTTTTATTATAATGAATTTCTGCAGCGGTGGACAAGTACGTAGTCTCACATTGAGATATCCAAAGCTTCATGTAAAGTGCATTGAAGTGATTGTGCCAAGAGTCAAGCTAATGACTTTAAATAAGAACTTAATGGGATCATTATCTATCCATTTACTTACTTTATTTTTACATTTTCCATTTTATTTACTTTCTTGTAAATCAGTTGGTTAATTATGCACAAATCTTCATCTTCCACATTTATTTTGCCTAAATGTAGTGCTAAATAGCCGTAATACATTCTCATTTCATTATAGCATAACTCATATCACACTTTCAAAGTAAAATTTTTGTTTGACACTCATTTTTAGATCATACAGTGTATGCTGTATTTTTTTTTCTTAAATTGTGATTTATTGTTGAGGAGGATAGACAGATTTTGTTTGGCCCCCATTATTTGGGAAATAATGTGATTTTGAATATTTTTTTTAGAGAATGCGTGATTAAAAATGTTTGAAAAGTAAAAAATGGTAGACTTGATTAAGATGAAAGGTTGAGATTGAGTGTTGAATAAATTTGATTTTAAAAAATAAGGGCCAAATAGAGGCTGAATTTATGAGTAGAATGAATATGTTGAATGTGATTTTAGATTTTGGACATTCAACACTTATAATAATCTACAATTTTTTATTTATTTATTTATTTTTATTTTTTTCATAGGATGCTTACATGATGTTGTGTGAAATGTCTCATTTGGGGGAAATTTGTTTTCAATCAAGAGGAAGTTTTAATTCAAGTTTAGGGGGTAAATTATTGGTGTTTGCTATGAGGTGTTCACATGCTCAAGACTACTTATGAGTATCCTCACTACTTCTTAGGATGTCTACTATAACTTCTTTATCCTAACTTTGATTTTATTCTGTACGTTGAGAAAATGTGCATTTCAAATTTGAGGATGATTTCTTATTGTATATTGACATGTTAGATAGTCTTGCCGATTTAGAATGACTTGATATTTAAAATTGTTATTGATTCGTGAGTTATGACCAATATGCTAATTGGTTCTATTTTTACAAATTATTTATCCATGTAAGATCTTAGCTATCTTGAGCTTAATAGTCGTGATTAATTGTTTGTGAAATTTGAAAATTATTGAAGGGTAGAGGTTTATGATGTAAAAGTATTAGGTTGTGTGTTTTATGTTAAATTTCTATCAACCTACACAAATAGGAGGCGAGTCTTGGAAGATATAGGGCATTGGAAGATATAGGGCAGTGGTGGAAGTCTAGATCTATAGTACACCTCATGTTGTTTGCTTGTTTCAAGAATTTCAGTTTAAAGAAGTCAGGCTTGATCAGATTCGAGATAGTATATGATGTCGAAACTCAAGAACGAATTTCATGTTCTCGAAGTTCATTTCGAGAACTTATCCATGCATATATCATATCCATTATACGAATCAGAAGTGATCAAACGAGTTTTCTAAAAAAAGTGTTTAAACACGTTTTTCGTAACTTTTAGTTTAATAATATTTTCGTTTTTCTTTCTTTAACTTCCATAAAAATTAAATAAATTTTAGAAATAACTTATTATGACACAATAGATAATTAAGGACGTTATAATTTTTCGAGGCATTTACATGCATTTGAAGATCTAGCTCTTTAGAGTAATAGTTATTTGAGAATGAACTAATTTTGTTTTCTTTTTCTAGGAAATGGGAATCTGAAAATATTACTTCGGTTGTTTAATTCTCTAATTTGTACCAGTATACCAAACCTACTTCTAGTTTGATCTATCTACTTGCTTCATATACATTGTTAAAGAAATTCCGAAAAGTTGGCTTCGATTGTAGTGCAGAGTTTGGATAATGGTTTTGATTCCTCGTCAAATTACTTCTTTTGAGTTTGCTTGGCATAGATTATGTACCAAATGACATTCAAGTTTGTAGTGTATTTAATGGTGTTTGTGGATTTGTTTAATTTGTTAAGTTACGATGGCTCTGATAATCAATGATGAATATTGAAAAAATTTGAAAAAATAACATTCAAATAGAAAAAATGCATTTTCACTAAAAAGTGACAAAAGTAAGGAAAAAATGACACTGTGTCACTCTTTATAAAAATAAAAAAAAGAGAAAAAGTGATACAGCATCATTTTTTAGTTAAAAAAAAAAGTAATAAAAAGCGACATAGTTTAATCAATAATTATAGGGAAACATTTTTTATGAACATTTTAAAGTGACATTGTGACATGTTAAACATTCATTGAGTAGTGAAAATAACTACTCCACCACTTACTCTTTCATCATCCAATGTATGTATGTCATGTCACGTCATAATGTCACTTAAAAATATTCCAAAAAAATGCCTCCCTATAATTACTCTAGTTTAATTGTTCGAAATTAAATCCCCAAATGCTATATATAAGATTACTAGTGAATCATCCCGTGCGATGCACGGGAAGAAACGTCTAAATAAAAATAATCCTATTCGAAATTAAATGAATCCTTAAACAAAATAAATAAAATTCACAAATAAGATATAAGTTCATCATTTATTAGTTTCATGTATAATCATCAACCTTTTAGGGAGAAGTCATACATGCGAAAATGATTGTGCCTGACTCTTATTGATAATCATGGCATATGACACCATCAATGAAAATTGTTTTTTTTTTTTTTTTTTTTTAAATCTAATAAGTATCCTAAAATTCGAATGGCTCAACGATATTCTTGGAATAAAGAACTTGTGTCCTGCATTACTGTCAGATAGAATTTGACCTTATAGAATATGATCGTCAAGTTTTGTAACGATTATTCACTATCTCATTGAACCAAAAATTCACCTTGCGAAATGAACACTTAAATGTAGGATCTCCAGTATTCATATACTCTGAACATTCAAATAATAGATGAAAAAGTTAATAATAGAGATCATGCATATAAAAGATAAAATTCAATATTTTGACCATTGATAATGAAAAACAACATGTATAATAATAATAATAATAATAATAATAATAATAATAATAATAATAATAATTGCGAGGTTGACAAAGATATTGCATTAAATTTATGATATTTTAGATTTTCAATATTTATACAACGTAATTATTTTCTGATTGAAATTATAATTTAGTATAATTTTTAGTTAAGTAAATTGGGAGACAATTTATATATTATTGTGAAAAAATATCATAAAATTTGAATTAAAATATAGCAAATAATATCTTGGTATGGTTAATTACTTTTTGAAATTTTAAAATTAACAGTTAGGACAAAAACCATTAATAACTATATCATTTCAAACAATATAGATAAATTCGTTAATCGTTAATGTTAAAAAATGTGATATGAGACTTTTTGAAATAAAAAATTAATTAAGAATTAAATGTAATTGTCATTGAAATAATTTTGATAAATAATGCAATATAGGAAAGAACTTTAATATGTATATGAAATAATGCAATAAATAACTTAAAAATAGGATTTAGTTAAAAAATTTCAATACAACGTGATTTATAAAAATACAAATGTGTATAAATTTTAAATATAATTTTAATTGAGAATTTGACATTAGATCTGTATGACTGAACCAAATATTTATCCATAAAATTAAGACCAATAAAATATCACAATTATTATAAGAAATTAATTACGTATTAAATGTAATTATCCATAAAAATATTTAATAATACGCTATAAAAAAGAGCTCCAACTTTTAGATGTACTAAATAACTAAAAATAAGATTATTTATAAAAAAAAAAAAACTATATGTATGATGTGATTTATAATTTACTACTCCCTCCGTCTCATAAAGATAGTCATCTACTCATTTTTACACAGATTAAGGACAAAAAGGAATATAAAATATTAATTTCACTCTTAAAAAATAAAGTAGACTATCTTTTTTAGGCGGACAAAAAAGAAATAGTAGACTATCTTTGTAGGATGAAGAGAGTATTATCTAGTAATAAAATTTTAACATAATTTTTAATTGAAAATTTTACTTTGGATTTGTATAACTGAATAAAAATTTTTATTTGTAACATTGAAAACGTTAGAAGAACACATTTTTTTTTTTTTTATGAAAAGAGAGATTTTGACATAAAAAAGCCAAATATAAATAAGTAAAACCAAACAAATTATCGTTCTTATATCATAAAAAATAAAAAACAACTTCTCGGTAAAAGCAAATTTCAAAAAAATAATAATTCTAGTTTCTTATTTTTATTATTTTTTATACAATGTGATATACAATTTCATCAAATATATATACTAACCCACGAATAATATGTTTTTTCTTCACTCAACGGCCGAAACCATTAACATATCTATCAAACCCAAAACTATTCTAAATATCCCAACATTAGTTAACACATTGCAGCCCCAACAAAGAAATCTAGAACATAATATAAATAGACTATTAGAAAATCCTCTTATTAGCCCAAAAAATTTTTGCATTCTATATTATTCTCGAAGCTTTCTTTACAATATTATTGTTTTAATATTTTTTCTTTTTTGTCAGAAATCAAAATCTATGTTTAACGACTCAAAATATCACAGATCTTGAAGAAAGTAGTGCCAATCCTTTTTACTTTTTCAAAAATTTACGATTTTTTATTTTCAACTGGTTTGTAATATTAATAACTAATAAGCATTACCATCGCACCAGAAATTTTGAATCATAAAACGTGATAAATAGAATGTGAAGTGGAGAGGCCATGTTAAACAGTACACATTTTTTCAAAGAAATAACAATTTAATTGAATCTTTTATTATTGTGTATATCTTTATAATAATTATATATAACAGAAATAAAAGATGTTGTATATCGGGAAATGGAAAAAAAAAAGGATATAGAAAACAAAAATGAATAAACAGATTTTGAAAAGCCGGAAAAAAGTCAAACAAATTCTGAAAAAGCGAAAAAGCGAAAAAGGGGAAAAAAAAAACTGACTTTCCAGTGTAATTAGGAGGCGGGAAATGGAAGTCATATAAACACAATAAATATTGAGGAATGTAAGTAGACGTCAGCGATTTTAAAAATAATAAATAAATATTGAAGGCCCAACTATTTTTGAAGTGGGTTTTGAAGTTGATTATTGGATGAGAGATATGAGTAGTGTGAATATGATAAGTATTGAAGTCCCCAAAAATTGGAAAAATAAATAAATAAATGATTAATTAAAATCTGAACATAGTACAAGAGTTTTGGAGGGAAATAGTGAAGTTGACTGTGGTTGACTCAACTACTTTTATATGTTACTAGTATTCGCACTCGTGCGTTGCACGGAACAAAAAAAAATTATAATTATTAATTAATGAATAACTAACTAAATACATTCAATAATTAATGAAAATGTGAGAAATATATAACAAAAATAATTAAATTTATATATTATGGGAAAGAATATAAAGAAACAAAAAAGTATTCAATAGCAAAATTCAATGTAAATTAAAAAAAATTATTTAAAAATAATAATTGTGGTTCATAATTTTTAAACAATTACGATTCATGGTCGTTGCATACAATACAATTAAAAAAAAAAAGTGGTATAGAAATGTATATTATAGGAGAATATATGGTTAAAAAGTAGAGATTTTTTTATATCATGTATAGAATACCTCATTAATAAAATATAGTTAAAAACGAATTTTAAAAAATGAGACATGAATTAATGAATACCAAACATAATTCAAAGAATCATCACAAGAAAAAAATGTTTTCACAAAGAATGAATAGACATAATTTCTTTATTGGACTTTATTATATCAATCCTTAAAATTTAGGTAATTAAAACTTTCCAATTAGATCGTGCTGAACATTAATCAATACATGAAAAGGAATTGCACGTGTATTAAATTTATTTATGGAAAATAACAATATTTTTTATTTCTTGCGTTAATATTGCTTAACGTTACAAATAATATTTTTATAGATATTTTTAGTAATGTCAAAATATAATAATGATAAAAAAAAATTCTATTTCACAAAAGGAATTTTTTTTTTTATTACATTCTTGAATGTTACACAATTTGTTCTTGAAATCCATATAAAAATGATCCAACTAATGAATCAATGTATTATATAATTGATAAAACAATTTGTTAGTATCAATGCACTGATTATCGTTTAGTGGGGAATGAGTGCCAATGCAATGGTGCTGATATAATTGATATTTAATGATCTTAAGTCAAACAAATAAATGTCATATTTTGATCCAAAAAAATGATGTCAGCAATTTTGGCGGGAAAACTTGGGCCAACTATCTTGTTATTATATATATTAAGAACTAGTTAATCACCCGTGCGATACACGGAAAGAAACGTTTGGATAAAGACAATTCAATATGAAATTAGATAAATCATTTTCATAAAATAAATAAATTTCGCAAATAAGAGATAATATCATCATTTATTGATTTCATATGACTACAAATTCTGGAATACTTCTTTGTAAACAACGTTGTTTGTTGATTTTGTTGTTCTTCCTTTTTTATCACAAATCAATATCTTTAATCTGGAACGATTTGTCACCCTAGAAATCGCAACATAAAGTTATCCATGTGTAAGCACCAGCCGTTTAAGAACAAGTTCCACATGCAAGAATGATTGTCCCTGACTCTTATCGATAGTCATGGCATATGACACCATCAATAGAAATTGTCTTCTTTGAAATCTAATAAGTATCCTAGAATCAGAAGGGTTCAACGATAACATTGGAATAAAGAACTTGTGTCTTGCATTGATGCCAGAAAAATTTTGACCTTTTAGAACATTGTCGCCAAGTTTTGTAACTATCAACCTTGTTCCATTACTCAATCCTTGTATATGATCAATATTTCCCTGTTGCAAAGGTCCACCACGTGACGCAATAGTGATATCCATGTGTCCAGGTAGTGTGTCAAAATCTACCGACAATCAATTCGGCAATTTCATCGACAATAGAAAAATCATATTGGCCATCATTGGTCGCCCACCAACCAATAAGTATAAGTCTTAAATTTGAAGTGTTTCCCCAATCATCTTTTCTCAAACCGACCTAAATTGCCTTAACAATTTGTTGTATTTGTTTAGCATATCCTTCGAATCAGAAACTATTAAATCATGTAACATAGAATCGCATGATTCACTCCTACCCGGGGATATTAAAAGACATAAATTAAATTTTAGAATATCACAACAAAATTATCCGTAAACAATATAAATATAAAAACAATAAATACATAATACTTACCTCACGATCCTTTTCTGCTTTCAACCTCATTCACATTGTCAACAATGTAAAGCGAGCAAATTGCAGAGTTGAACCGTCATCAGGCAATAGACTCTCAATCTTATGGCAATTTTGATCGTGTAATCTGAATAGGGGAGGCCATCTACCATCGTTTAGCTCATTATCTATTTCTCCATAGAAGTGAATGAAAACATCATATTATATGTCCGAATGTTCTCAATGGAATTTTTAATCATGTCTCCCTATCATATAACAAATCTTTCAAAATTAGAGGATGATCTTCCATAAGAGAAATATTCACTTTCTCTTGTATACAACAAAGTAGGGGTGAACAAATAAACTGCAAAATCGAATTAAACTGCAACAAATGGTTTGGTTTGTAAAAATTCCAAACCACCTTATACAATTTGGTTTAGGTTTCATTTGTCAAAATCGCGATTTCAAACAGCCAACCCGCCAAATTTTAAAAAATAAAAATAAAGACAAATGTTCAATTTAAAAAAAAAAAAAAGCAATATACTTTTTATTGTCAACAAATCAAAATTGAGGAGACAAAGATTAATTTTTCAAATCCACCATCATTTGAAAATAATTTTTCCTTCTACAATTCATTATCATCATCCAAGATATTTTCTTAAAATAAAATTTTTAATGTAAGAGCTAACGATAGTTTACTTCTATATAATTAGTTTGTTTGTCAACATGGATTGATTTACAACAAAGCACTCAATTAGAAACTTAATACTATTTTTGAGCTAGTTTCAACTCGAAATTTTAGATGAATATGTGTCTTTGAGCTCGCTTTGAAATATACTAATTTATTCATCGGCAATCCGTGGTTTCAAACCCCACCAAATCGCAAAAAATAGTTTGATTTTATTTTGTTTAAAAAATGAAATGGTTTAGTTTGGCTTGGAAAAATTTCAAACCGTTTTAAATGGTTTGGTTTGAAATATTATTAAAAATCGTGTTCATCCCACAACAAGATGAGAACTTTGAATTACGACATGTTTTATAATGCTTATTCACTCTCTCCTCGCACCAAAAATTTGCTTTGCAAAATAAATATTTAAATGTACGATCTCCAATGTCCATGTACTCTGAACAATCAAACAATAGATGAAAAAGTCAATAATATAGATCATGCTATAAAAGATAAGATTTATTGTTTTGGCCATTGACAATGAAAAACAACACGTATAAGAAACGAATTCGATAATCATAAAAAAAGAAAAAAAATAAAATTGTGATTGACAAAGATGCATCAAATTCATGGTATTATAAGTTTTTGCAATTTTTACACAACGTAATTGTTTTTTGATGAAAATTATAATATAATATTGATCATCTCAATTATCAGTTAAGTAAATTGTAAAAATTTAAGAATCATAAATATTGAATTAAAAGTATGATTATTTAAAACAAAATTTAATACAAATTGATTAAATATTCGATATAAATATAAATGAAAATTCGATATTAGATTTGTATGACAGAACGAAATTATTTATCCATAAAATTGATACCAATAAAATATCACAATTATTGAAAAAAACTATTTACGTATTAAATGTAACTTTCTATAAAAATATTAATTAAGTTAATAGAATACAATACAAAGGAGCTCAAGTTTTTAGATGTACTAAATAACTAAAAAAATAAGATTATTTATAAAAAGTTTTATACAATAAGATTTATTTAGTATTAGATGCGTGATACAATTTCGATATAATTTTGAACTGAAATTTTTGCATTGAATTTGTATGACTGCACACAAATACTTATTTGCAAAATTCAAAACATTAAAAGATAAAAAAAAACATTATGAAAAGAGAGGTTTAAACACAAATAATCAAATATAAATAAATAAAAAAAAATCTCCATAAAAATATTTAAGTGGAAGTAGCAGTGTGAACACAATAAAAGTTTAGTTTTGATCTTTGGAGTGTGAAAGCAATAAAAGTTGAGTGTGAAAACAAATGAAATATATAATATATAATATTGTATAAAAAAAAATTACAAAAAATTGTGTCAAATTGGCGGGAGGAGTCGATATTAGATTTGTATGACATAACGAAATTATTCATTCATAAGATTGATACCAATAAAATATCACAATTATTGAAAAAAATTATTTACGTATTAAATGTAACTTTCTATAAAAATACTAATTAAGTTAATAGAACGCAATACAAAGGAGCTCAAATTTTTAGATGTACTAAATAACTACAAAAATAAGATTATTTATAAAAAGTTTTATACAATAAGATTTATTTAGTATTAGATGCGTGATACAACTTCGATATAATTTTGAACTGAAAATTTGCATTTAATTTGTATGACTGCACACAAATACTTATTTGTAAAATTCAAAACATTAAAAGATTAAAAAAAAAATTATGAAAAGAGAGGTTTAAACACAAATAATCAAATATAAATAAGTAAAAAAACAAATCTCCATAAAAATATTTAAGTGGAAATTCTCCTCCTTTAATATTAAGTAAGATATATATATAGATTTCTAAGCAACTTGAGTGAGTCGTATTTTCTTACAACTTTAGCTTGATTCTTAATTGAAACTTGTAATTGACACTTGATTTAATACTTCCAGCATAATTAACGGTGCTTGGGGAAGAGTTATGATCATAATTTTAAGGTCCAAACTTCTGACTGGGTTCATAATTGCAAATTTAAATATTTTAACTCCAATTTTAAGTATAAACTAGTTGTCTACCCGTGCTATGCACGGAATATATAATTCTTAAATCATAACTCTGAAAATATCTTGATTCAATCATATCAAATAAAAAACATAATTTCAATAAAATCTCAATACAAAATGTTATTGAATTTGAAACTTTAAAAAAGACAAAACTATTCAAAATAAAATATTCTACATGTACACTAAGTATACTGCGCACCTCAAAATTTGGCATTCATTTAAATTTTTTATATAATTTTTTTTTTACTTTTATTTACGTTTTTCTATGAAGATTTGCCCACCTCATCACCTATTTCCCTTTTAATATGTTATAATTTTTTATTAATTATATTTTTAATGTTTTGCTTACATATATTTTATTTTTCTTTATTTTTTAAACATGCAAATTTTTATCAAAATGATGAAATGATTAAGCCCCCGTTTGGTAATAATGTTTGGTTTATAAATTTGTTTATTTATGATTTTGAGATAAAAAGTAGTGACTGAAAATTGGAAAGAGAAAATATGTGTAGTTAAAAAGTTGATAGAAAATAATTAATTATTTTTCTAACATACGTATTGAAGAGCCTACTCATTTATTGACATATTAGGAAATAAAGTTTCAATAATTCTATTTATTTATTTTCAAGATATATTGATTCAATTTTTGCTTTCCTAACTTAACAAATTTATATAGCATATATTTATTTATTTTAAAATATATTAAACTAAAATTTTCATTTTCAATGTAACACATTTACATAAATATGATATGACATTTATTTATTTTAACACGTGTTATTGGATTTGAAACTTTAAAAAAAAAAAAAAAATTAATCAAAATAAAAAATTCTGAATGTACACTCAGTGTACCGCATCACTCAAAGTTTGACATTTAATTAAATTTTTTATATAAAATTTCTTTTGACTTTTGTTTACGTTTTTCTCTAAAAATTTGCCCACCTGATCACCTATTTTCCTTTTAATATGCTTTAATTTTTAATTAACTTTATTTTTTAATATGTTGCTTACATATATTTTATTCGAAATTCAATATATTAATTTATATATTTTATTTTTCCTTATTTTTTATACATATCAATAAATGATTAAATGATTAAATTTTCTACCAATTTATCATTTGTCGTAAAAGTTGATAGCAAATAATTAATTATTTTTGTAATATGCTTATTGAAGAACATACTAATTTATTGACATATTAGGAAGTAAAACTTCAATGATTTTATTTATTTATTTTTAAAATATGTCGATTCAAAATTTTCATTTCTAACTTAACAAATTTATATAACATATATTTATTTATTTTCAAATATATTAATCCAACATTTTCATTTTTAATGTAACACATTTACATAGACATGACATTTATTTATGTTCAAATATATTAATACAATTTTTTCACTTCCTACATAACACATTTACATAGATATCACATTTATTTATGTTCAAATATATTAATCAAAATTTTTTATTTCCTACATAACACATTTATATAGATACATATTATTCATGTTCAAATATATTAATCTAATTTTTTTCATTTTCAATGTAACACATTTACACATAATACATTTATTACAACTCTTACTAAAAATGTAATAAATAATAAATTTTTCAACAAAAATATTTATCTTTTCTTTATTTTTTATTTTTATATATAAAAGTAAAAGTGAGGAGATAGGGTCATTAAATGCAATTTTCCCTCCAAAATCACTCTCTTTCCTCACTTCTACTTTTATAAATTTGTTTATTTATGATTTTGAGGTAAAAAGTAGTGACTGAAAATTGGAGAGAGAAAATATGTGTGGTTAAAAAGTTGATAGAAAATAATTAATTATTTTTCTAACATACGTATTGAAGAGCCTACTCATTTATTGACATATTAGGAAATAAAGTTTCAATAATTCTATTTATTTATTTTCAAGATATATTAATTCAATATTTGCTTTCCTAACTTAACAAATTTATATAGCATATATTTATTTATTTTAAAATATATTAAACCAAATTTTTCATTTTCAATGTAACACATTTACATAAATATGATATGACATTTATTTATTTTAACACGTGTTATTGGATTTGAAACTTTTAAAAAAAAAAAACAAATCAAAATAAAAAATTCTGAATGTACACTCAGTGTACCGCATCACTCAAAGTTTGACATTTAATTAAATTTTTTATATAAAATTTCTTTTGACTTTTGTTTACGTTTTTCTCTAAAAATTTGCCCACCTGATCACCTATTTTCCTTTTAATATGCTTTAATTTTTAATTAACTTTATTTTTTAATATGTTGCTTACATATATTTTATTCGAAATTCAATATATTAATTTATATATTTTATTTTTCCTTATTTTTTATACATATCAATAAATGATTAAATGATTAAATTTTCTACCAATTTATCATTTGTCGTAAAAGTTGATAGCAAATAATTAATTATTTTTGTAATATGCTTATTGAAGAACATACTAATTTATTGACATATTAGGAAGTAAAACTTCAATGATTTTATTTATTTATTTTTAAAATATGTCGATTCAAAATTTTCATTTCTAACTTAACAAATTTATATAACATATATTTATTTATTTTCAAATATATTAATCCAACATTTTCATTTTTAATGTAACACATTTACATAGACATGACATTTATTTATGTTCAAATATATTAATACAATTTTTTCACTTCCTACATAACACATTTACATAGATATCACATTTATTTATGTTCAAATATATTAATCAAAATTTTTTATTTCCTACATAACACATTTATATAGATACATATTATTCATGTTCAAATATATTAATCTAAATTTTTTCATTTTCAATGTAACACATTTACACATAATACATTTATTACAACTCTTACTAAAAATGTAATAAATAATAAATTTTTCAACAAAAATATTTATCTTTTCTTTATTTTTTATTTTTATATATAAAAGTAAAAGTGAGGAGATAGGGTCATTAAATGCAATTTTCCCTCCAAAATGACTCTCTCTCCTCACTTCTACTTTTATATATATAAAGATAAAGATAAAGATAAAGATAAAGATAAAGATTAATGAAGCAAGTTCAGTAATTGGAAATTAATTTATATTTGCAAATATATTAATGGAGTGCCGGAAAAGGGTTATGAAGGGAATTAGAAAATAGGAAGGGGTTAGTGCTTGGTTTCTTTTCTCTGAGTTTCCGTCTTCCAAAATGGCATCTGCATTGACCTTCCTGGCCGGAATCAATCCCTTGCGCAGCCGAAGTAACAGTTCCGTTACTAAACTCTCCCTCCAAGCTATGCCTGCTAAGCAAGATTCATTACGATTTCCTCTTGTGGGGAACTGGAACTGGAAGCTCCGGAGTAGCAGTGAAGGGGAGAAGAAAAAGACATTTTTCTCCGGCAAGCTTTCTCCCATAAAGTCAGTGGCATTGCCTGAAGGTCTGAAGCCAGAGCTTATGCCTAAACATGTTGCTATTATTTTGGATGGTAGCCTGAGATGGTTCAAGGAGAGAGGCTTATCGGTGGAACTTAATCATCTGTCCGGTGGACGTGTAATAAAGAAGATAGCATTTCTTTGTGACAAATGGGGAATCAAAGTTCTTTCGATATTTGCATTTTCAACAGAGAACTGGGATCGACCAAAAGTAAAGTAATCGATCACTACCGTACATGATCGATGCAGTTACCCTACTGCAAATGCAATATATATTTGCATGCAATGCTTGAAAAAGAACATAAATATATATAATTTCTTGACCTTTTTTTATTATTATTATTTTTTATTATTGCATCTCCTTGAGTATTCAAATATGCTTCACATTACTCTGGTGTAGGGGGAGGTTGATTTTCTCATGGGCTTATTTGAAGAGTTAGGACAAACATATGTGGAGGAAATTATGAGGTACTTTTAGAACTCTTACTTTTTTCTGTGTCTGATTTTTTTTTTTTTTTTTTTTTGCACTCTTTTGGTTGAAATGATTTTTTGTACAAACTATATATTAGGAGATTGGAGTATTTATTAATATTGAAATAAAAAGAAATACAAGTTTAAGAGGGCCATTATACCTGACTGACTTCACTCAACTAAATGCAATTGAAAAATTCAACAAAATCTTCTAGCTAGACTGAAATGTAAATTTTGTTGAAAGGGTCACAAAAATCTGTGGACTGTGTACCTAATAAATATCTTCATCTCGTATATTAATCCAAAAATCAAACATTGGATGGATCTGAATGCACATTGATTTCCCAAAGGACCATGATACAATCACCTCGAGGGTGACCCCCGAGGTGATCGCACCCTCACATAGAGGGTGTGGGGCCCAATTTTTTGGAGTGGGTCCCGCACCCTCCATGTGAGGGTGCGGTCACCTCGGGGGTGACTCCCGAGGTGATTCTATCATTTTTGTTTCCCAAAGGTCCCATAAGTAGGGCTAAAATTTTGTACAATATTTTTAGCCTCCCGTTTGATTTTGCTAAAAATCAAATATTTAGGAGATTTTGATTAAAATTGATGAATTACGTGGTTAAAAATTAAATAAAAAATGTAAATCTCATAAAATTTATAAATGATTGACCAAACAATTAAAGGCTAAACCAAACGGATTAACTTTCACTATAAGTTTTTAACTATAAAACCAAACGGAGGCTTATATATTGTACATCTCTCTTTAATATGTTAGTGTTAATTACCCAAAAAAGAAAATGATTTGAAGATAAATACAAAATAAATGTCTTAATTCATAATCTAAACTCAAAATTATAAATGTTTTATATATATTGTACCCATGCACATATATTTCCTTGGAGTACTTTTTGCTTGCAATTAAGTAATTAGTTTGCTTGCATTAATTTCTTTTTTACGTAATTTGGCAGATATAATGTGCATATATCAGCAATTGGAGACAAATCAAAACTTCCAGAGTCATTGCAGAAACTTATAGCCAAAGCTGAGGAGACAACAAGAAGAAATACTGGACTCCATCTTCTAATAGCTATAAACTACAGTGGACGATACGACATAATGCAAGCCACTAAAAACATAGCGGCAAAAGTCAAAAATGGCATTTTCCAACTGGAAGATGTAAATGAAATCCTATTTGAGAAGGAACTGGAAACGAACTGTGTCGAATTTCCTAACCCTGATTTGCTTATACGAACGAGTGGAGAGCAAAGAATCAGCAATTTCTACTTGTGGCAGTTGGCCTATACACAAATCTTCTTTTCAGAGAAAAATTCTCCCGACTTTAATGAAGAAGATTTCATAGAGGCTTTGACTTCATTTCAGAATGGTATGGTGGAAAGTAACACGTACTAACTAAAGTCATTGCTAACTTTGCTTATATATATTAATTAAAGGACTTCTATATATCTTGGGTACCGATTGGTCCACCACGCTTTGAGCTTGTTTTAGATTCACAGGCTACGAATTGTAATATCGGGACATCAATTCGAGTTGGAACGTCATTCGTATATGAAATATGTGATTTTGTTAGTCTCTTTGGGTCGTCTGTAGATGCATGATTGCCTATACTAGTGAATTTAATGCAGCACTTTAGATGAACGATATGAAAGAAATTGTAAAGCAAACACGAAGATTTAACAAGGTTCTATAATTTGCCTACATCCACAAGAGATGAGCAGGGGCTACAACATATTTACACTAAACTATATCCTCGTACAAGTACTAGGGTTGGAAGGAAAAACTAAAAATTATTCGTCTCAGGTCAACAAACATTAAATAAAGCACATTGGGGCCGATGCCATTGCTCCACTACACTCCAACATTGGCCCACTTTTTAGCATTCATGTGTTCCACTCGATATAAGCTACATATTATAACAATCTCCACCTTGACAAGTATCGCTCATTCAGGAGAAAATAGAAAATATAACCAGCAAGCTCCACCAAAGACCAATGGGTTTGGGAACTCTCATGCATCGATCTCTAGCACCTGGAAAAATTAATTGAGTCCATGTTAGGATTAAAGGCTTAAGATCGCACCACAAAGAACAAGAATAAAGATTTACCACAAAGAAATAGAAAACTTTATTCAAAACTGTAAAAATTATAGAAACAGAATCCAAACCCAAAAAATCATACAAAACTTCCAAAAAACACAGAACTCGCACAAAGAACCATGAAGAACAACTGAGTTACAGAAAACTCTGCCAAAACTCAAGAAAAAATGTATACTGATTAACACAAATCAGTATCAATCACAACCACTAAGAGATTACAAGTTAAATCTGTATTTTTCTGGAAGAGTGAAGAAATCACGAAGATCTCGTGAGGCGATGACAAATCGCCTTTCAGAGAGAGAGAGAGAGAGTTAGGGTTTGAAGTGAAAGTAAGTGTCTGGAATCTGAATAGCAACCAGAGCGTCTCCTTCTCCTTTTTATCACAAGTGGACGACCCAGATGAATCTACCAGATCCAATGGCTTAAAATAAGGCGGTGGTGATAAACAGGCTTCAACCCGGTAATGCAAGTTAGGCTCAATAACTGGACTGAAGATTGGGCTTAAGAGATTCCGGTCCGTTGCCTTTAAAACAGTTCAATTTCCCAAACAATCTCCACCTCAATCGAGCTAGTTTCCAGTACCTGCAAACCAAAAGACTGAAGAAGTATCAAAATTCAATCAAGTTTAAAAGGCTCAAAGCATCTCTGAATTTATTAATAGGTATGATCTTAGTTCCTGCATCTGCAGGGTTAATCTGTGTTGGAATTTTAACAAGTTTCACAATGTCTTTATCAATAATGTCTCTAATGAAATGGAATTTAACATCAATATGTTTAGACCTATTGTGAAAAACAGGATTTTTACACAGATGTAAAGCACTTAAACTATCAGTACACACTTCAATTTCAGAATCATCAATACAACAAATTTCAGATAATAAACTCTTTAACCACATGCATTCCTTAACAGCATCTGTAGCAGCTATATATTCTACCTCAGTGGATGATAAGGCAACCAATTTTTGTAGTTGGGATTTCCAGCTAACATTGGTAGAATTTAAAGTAAAAAAGTAAGAAGATGTTGATTTCCTGTTATCAATATTTCCAGCAAAGTCAGAATCAACAAAACCTTTAAGTTTGAAATCATTTTTGGTTTTAGAAAATACTAGACTAAGTCTAGCATAACCTTTCAAATATTTCAGTAAACATTTCATAGCTTCCCAGTGCAATTCACCAGGATTGCTCATAAACCTGCTTAAAACACTTACTGCAAATGCTATATCAGGTCTGATACAGACCATTAAGTACATGACAGATCCAACTGCATTAGAATATGGCACATTTTTCATTCTAAGCACTTCATCATCAGTTTTTGGACAATGTTCAACAGACAATTTAAAATGTGCAGGCTAAGGCAAAGACACAAATTTGGATTCAGATAAACAAAATCTGTTTAAAACCTTTTCAATGTAATGTTTTTGGTTTAAAAACAGTTTTCCAGATTGTCTATCCCTAAAAATATCCATGCCAAGTATCCTTTTAGCATTTCCTATGTCTTTCATCTCAAATTCAGAATGCAGTTTATTTTTAAGAACATTTATATCATGCATATTAGATCCAGCAATAAGCATGACATCCACATATAAAAGCAAGTAAATGAAATCAGTTTTACTAAGTTTAAAATAAAAATAGGAATCATATTTACTTTTCTGAAAATTGAGGCTTTGGATATAAGAGTCAAATCTCTTATACCACTACCTAGGAGCTTGTTTTAGCTCATACAAAGATTTTTTCAACAAACAAACTAAATCAGAATTTCCGCATTTATCAAAACCTTTGGGTTGATGCATATAAATTGTTTCATCCAAAGAACCATAAAGAAAAGCAGTTTTCACATCCATTTGCTCAAATTCTAAATCAAATTGTGCAACAAAAGTAAACAGAATTCTGATAGAGGTATATTTAACTACAGGAGAAAATATTTTATTAAAATCAATTCCTTCTTTTTGAGAAAAATCTTTGGCTACAAGTCTAGCCTTGTACCTAGGCTTCATGTCCTTAGACTCACTTTCTTTCAGTTTAAAAATTCATTTACAGTCAATTATCCTTTTATTTACAGGTCTATTGACTAAAATCCAAGTACCATTTTTCAAAAGTGAGTCCATTTCATCTTGCATAGCTGCAAGCCAAAGTTTGGAATCTTTAGAAGAAACAGCTTCTTCAAAAGATTGAGGTTCAAACAAAATAGGATCAGAATATGTAAATGCAGACACAAAATCAGGATCCTCAAACCTAGGAGGAGGCCTGATCTCTCTTCTATGTCTATCCCTAGCCAATTGATAATTTTCTAAGTTTGTTTCAGCTTTAAGGATATCCACAGGTTGTGGTTCAGTGTCTGCAGGTTCAGGTTCAGGTTCAGCAATGACATTTGGAGACTGTGGGGGTTGCTCCACCTGAAACTGAGTATTTGTCAGACCATTTTCATCACCTAAATGTTCTGCACTCAGCTCAGAAGTAATAAAATCTTTTTCTTTAACATGATCAATCAATTTTTCATTTTTGTAGGGAAAAACATTTTCATTAAAGATCACATACCTACTCAAAATGACCCTGTAACCTCCCTATTCCCTGACCCATAACCTATAGCCCTTGACCCCTTCTCCATACCCAAGAAAACACATTTTAAAGATCTGGAGTCAAGTTTAGATTCAGAATGGTGTGAGTAGGCATCACAACCAAAAACTTTTAATTTTGAAAAATCAGGAAGATAATTATTCCAGATTTGATCAGGAATCTTAAAATCAATAGCACTGCAGGGAGAAAGATTTATCAAATAAGAGGCAGTTTTGACTGCTTCACCCCAAAAAAATTTAGGCAAATTGGAATCAAGTAAGAGGCACCTAGTTCTTTCAAGAAGTGTCATATTCATCCTTTCAGCAACCCCATTTTGCTGTGAACTGTAGGCAACAGTCCTATGCCTAAGAATACCTAAGGTGCTACAAAAAGAATCAAACTCTTGGTTACAAAATTCTAAACCATTGTCAGTTCTAATAGTTTTGACTCTTTTTCTTTTCAAATTTTGAACTAAAGTGATCCAGTTTTTGACAAATGCACCCAGGTTTTCCTAGAAAAGTCATCCAATATAAGAAGAAAATATCTGAAACCTGAAACTGAACTCACAGGAGCTGGACCCCACAAATCAGCATGCAAATATTCAAGCACATCAGAAAATTTATGAATACCTTTACCAAATGAACTTCTTTTCTGTTTGCCTAACACACATTTTTCACAGAAGTCAAGTTTATGCAACACATCATTACCAAATACACCTTTGGTTTCAAGTAATTTAAGTCCCTTTTGACCTATGTGTCCTAATCTTTTATGCCATAACTCTGTCTTATTCAATTCAGACACAGCATTAAAGGACTTAGCATAAACAGGCAAGGCATTCAACATATAGATCCCATTAATTTTGGGAGTACTCATAATCAGGCATTTATTTTTGAAAATACTCAAATAACCATTTTGCATTCTAATCTCAAAGGATTCAGAATCTAAAACACCAAGAGAAATCAAGTTCATTTTCAAATCAGGAACATATCTGGTTTTATTTAAAGTAAGAGTTTTGTTATTATCAACTTGTAACAAAACCTTTCCAATACCTTTCACATCACAAGAAATATTATTGCCAAGTTTCACAGAACCAAAGCAATTATCACTGAAATTAACAAACATATCCTTTTTAGGACACATATGAAAGGTGCAGCCAGAATCTAAAATCCATTCATTCTTATTATCTGACTCAGTAGTGACATAAACCACCCCATTATTATTATTGTCTTGCACTGCAGCCTCAGTTTGATTACTGATTCCCTGTTCATTTTTCCTTTTAAAACAGTATTTAATATGATGTCCAGGTTGGCCATAGTAGAAGCAAATTCTAGGGGGTTTATCTACATTTGCAGTTCCAGCATTGTTGTCCTGTGTTCTAAAATTGTTCTGGTTTCTGAAATTGTTATAATTTCTAATATTATTATCTTGATTTCTGAAATCAGACTGTCCTCTAAGGTTATTGTCTTTAGACCTATTGAAATTGCCTTTATTTTGAAAGTTTCCCTTTGATGGCTTAATATTTCAATCCTTATTGTTGCTAGAAATATTTCAATTTTTATTGAAATTAGTTCCAGACTTATTTTGTCTAAAAGAATTCTTCTTCCTAGAGGTTCTTACCACATTATAGGCTTCCTTAGGATTATTTTTGAATTCTAACTCTTTATTCTTAAGGGATGTATGGACAATTTCAGTGGTCAACTTCTGCCCCCATACTCTAAGGCATTCCTCAAATCTTTAAACTTATCCCCCATAGCATTCAGTAAACAAACAACTTTTTGTTCATCAGTAAGTTTTTCATCACAGTTTAACAGACTTTGTGTGATCTTAGTAAACCTACTCATATTTTCATCCACATCCTTAGATGAATCAAATTTAAAAGAGAAATATTGTTTCCACATAAAACACTTATCAGGTAGAGACACAGTATCATAGATTTCTTCCAATCTATCCCATAATTTCATTGTAGTTTTAGTCTTGCCTACTTGTCTAATGACATTATCAGATAAGTGTAAAAATAAAATACTCCAAGCAGTTTCATCCATTTCAAGTTGTTTGTCCTGAGGGGTATCAAGTGGTCAAGATTTATCAATAGCCTTAGCACATTTCATTTGAAGTAGTAAAGCTCGCATTTTTTTGGCTCCAGAGGTTGAAATCCCCTTTGCCATTCCATATTTCAACATCTACATTAACAGTAGCCATTGAAATAATGACCAAGATTTGAAAATATTTCAAGTTATGGAGCTTTAGTAGTTCAAAGAACAAGTAATCAGGCAGAAAACAATAATGCAGGTCACAGTCACAAAGTAAGACAATGACTCAGAGTCAAGAATCTATATTCAAGAAAGTTCACAATAGTTCAGAACACAGTAATCAGTAAGCAAAGTAATCAAGGTGATCACAATTCAACAAATTAATTACTCAATCAAGAAATCACACAGAACACTATACTGAAAAAAAAAACTGTCATTCCAGTATATCCCTCAACCTATACTAGATATTCTCACACTCCCTCAGATTCCCTGATTCTCAATGAAATCTTGGACAAAGGTAAGATAGAGGTCCTAGTTATAGGCTTCAACGGAGAGATTCAGGAGAGAACATGAAATTTGAAAAACAAATTTACAGTATAAATTGCAGTAATTAAATGATATCACTTGATTTGCAAAATTTAATAAGTTATAGCAGCTTCCACAAAGAATCAGAATCCCATAAATTCAGGGCCACAAAGCAATAGTACCAGTATTCACCACGAAGGATCAGCCACTAAGAAATATCACCAGTATCCACCACGAAGAATCAACCACTAAGAAATAATGTAGGATCCTTATCAAGAATTCATGATATTATATAAAATAATATTTCGTGCTTCAAGATCCTCCAATAATGTGGACTCAGAAATTAAAGATCCAGATACAAAAATTCAGAAACTCTAATTTTAAAATAGGTTTCAAAAGAACAGAATCCATGAAGTTTTAAAAGATTTTATAAAAAAATCTTCAAAAAATAATTTTTTAATCTGCAAAATTTAAAACTATTTTCAGAAGCCAAAAGCGATTTACAGTTAGGGTTTGAAAAACAACTTAAGAAAGTAAAAAATTTCTTAAAATTTTACTCAGTTCAGAAAACCCTAAAATCGTTTGAAGAAAAGAAGATTTGTTTCCAGAAAACCTAAATCCAACAAAGGAAAAAATCTGGATATACCAGATTTGAGTCAAATCCACCGATTTTTCAAAGAACCCTAAGGCTCTGATACCACTGTTGGGATTAAAGGCTCAAGATCGCACCATAAAGAACAAGAATAAAGATTTACCACAAAGAAACAGAAAACTTTATTCAAAACTGTAAAAATTATAGAAACAGAATCCAAACCCAAAAAATCATACAAAACTTCCAGAAAACACAGAACTCGCACAAAGAACCATGAAGAACAACTGAGTTGCAGAAAACTCTGCCAAAACTCAAGAAAAAATGTATACTGATTAACACAAATCAGTATCAATCACAACTACTAAGAGATTACAAGTTAAATCTGTATTTTTCTGGAAGAAGAGGGAAGAAATCACGAAGATCAAGTGAGGCGATGAAAAATCGCCTTTCAGAGAAAGAGAGTTAGGATTTGAAGTGAAAGGAAGCGTCTGGAATCTGAATAGCAACCAGAGCGTCGCCTTCTCCTTTTTATCACAAGTGGACGGCCCAGATGAATCAACCAGATCCAATGGCTTAAAATAAGGCGGTGGTGATAAACAAGCTTCAACCCGGTAATGTAAGTTGGGCTCAATGGTTGGACTGAAGATTGGGCTTAAGATATTCCGGTCCATTGCCTTTAAAACAGATCAATTGCCCAAACAGTCCAAGCAATGCTTGAACTTTTATGTTGCAATTGGCTTAATTTGTCAACATATATCGGTTGTGTTCTATGAAGTGTGAACTTTCTCAAACAATAATTTAGCTAAAGAAACCCTGTGAAATCTCACATTTATGCTTTTGGTCCTCGCATGATCCTATGAAAAACGTTGCAAAATATATATATGGCAACACTAGCCAAAGTAATGCAAAAAATAAAAGGCAACATTTATTTCAAGCTTTTTGCGATAAGTTTTTACTCTACGACAACATCGAACTTCGTAACACACAACGAACTCTGCAAAAGGAAATTTCCGTTGTAGTTTGAATCTAAGGCATCCCATACCTCATCTTCCTTATTTACTGTGAAATATTTTTTATTTTAATAATATAAATTATGTTATATATTTGAGCACGCAATGCGAGTTCTACATTACTATATAATTATCATATGGTCATATTTTCATACTTGTATAGTTTATATAGTTTGAAAATTAAATCCCTAACATTAATGATATAAGATTATTACTATACTCCCGCAATCGCGAGTGAGTTGTTTTCTTACAACTTTCATGTGTGCTTACTTGATTCTTAAGTAAAACATGTAATTGCCACTTCAACAAATGCTTCAAGCATAATTAACGGTCACTGGGGATTGGGGAAGAGTTATTACGTCTAAAGCTTCATTATTGACAACAAAATCAAATGATTAAACTACATAATTTTAAGTACAAATCAAGTGTGTGTGTATATATATATATATATATATATATATATATATATATATATATATATATATATATACACATCAAGCAAGTTTAAAATTATTTAAAAGAGCAAATTTAATGCATTTATGATTTGTCATCGATCTAATTGACATGTAAGTTTAAAGACTTGTACATACGTGAAATTGATTTTAATGAGCGGACTATTAAGTTTAAAATTAGTCTCTAATAAGTTATATCAACAATCAAATACGGCTGCCAGCTAGCTACATAGAAATAGAATTACAAAATATTCATTAAAAAAAAAAGCAATATATAAATGCAGCTTAAGATGTAGAACTAAATTATTATTGGCTTCAAAGAGAAAAGCTTAACTATATTATTTGAAACTACTATATTAAATTAAATTCGTTACATCACCCAATTACTAATAATTAGCGAATTTTGGGTTATTCGTCTTTATTTGTTTCAAAGTGATACTATCTATATATATATTATATATAAAGGGAGAATAGTGGATTAGTGTGAATGCGAAGTGGATTAGTGTGAATGTATTTATTTTATATATATATATATATATATATATATATATATATATTAATTAAAAGTACTAATTTTATTTTATGGTAAATATTAAATAATGGTTAATATTTTTTACTAATTTTTAATTTTAATAATTGTGCAAAGATTATATTATATAATAATTTCTTGATCTTCAATATTTTTCATTTATCGTATATTTGATAAGTTAAGATTAAACACATATTTATAGTTTATTGTGATTTTTGAACGAAAATTGAGAAAAACATATGTGAGGCAAATGAAGAATTTATAATAAATATATTTATATCTTGAATAAGCATCAATATTTGTATTCATAATATTATATCCAACATGATATACAATTAAAAAATACAGAATTTTCATTTATCATTCAATGAAGTTTTCGATAATTTGAATTATTTATGTTGTTTTTAAATTTTAATAATTGTTGTAATAAAAAAAATGTATCTTTTGTATTTGTGTTGATTATGTATAATCATTAAATTTTATGAATCCTTATCTATATTGTGGATAGCAATTTCAGTTCATCTCACTGGTGAAAATATATACTATATATAAAAATATGATAGTTTAGAAGAATTTAATTCTTAAATTCTTTATGTTTTAGTATTATAATAAATAATTAATATGATATTATTGTTATTTGTATATTTTGATTATAATTATTATTTTTATTATTAACGTTAATATTGAATGAGTTCAATCAATATTTTTAGTTATCAGTATTAAAATTATTATTTAATTATTGATTTTTTTATTTATTTGTTGTTCTTAATATTATAAATCCTATATGTAGTCATCAATAATTAAACTGTGTTTCAATTATTAATGGTCAAATCATTTGTTATCTTTAATATTACAAATCATATTTTCTAAAATATATATTGTTGAATCCAGGTCCAAAGAAAGGTACAGTGATCCACTAGTAAGGGCCCAATAGAGGCCCAATGGACCTTGACCCACGGCTAAGGTTTAAAATATCACCTTGGGTCAGGTGCCGATGTGGTGCGTCAAGCGAACCTCTTTAGCCGAACTGGTTTACGTCTGGTAGATGTGCTTTATACTCAGCGGTGCGCTTTACGGCGATGACCAGAAGAGAGATGAAGTCCGAGATGTGACACTGCCTTTACCAAGATATGACAGACGTTCATCCCCTACGAAATGTAGCAATGATTACAGTCAAAAAGCAAGGTTGTCACCTCCAAGAGCTAGGGTGAAGACAATACCACGTGTCATGATCCGAGACAAAGAGTTCCCCTATAAATACGGCACTCTTCCCGCCTAGTAGAGTGTTAGCATTTTGATACTCTTAACAAAATATATTTCTCTCACTCCCTTTTCTCTCTTTTACACACTTATATTTCCCGCACTTAAATTATATTTTTGGAACATGGCCGCTGACTTTGGCATCGGAGTGCAAATGGGAGCCACCTCGGCCCCCTTTGCAAACTGATTGTTTATCACAGTGTGCAGGAGATCCACGTGTTCAAGAGGGAGGAGCTGAGACGTGTTGGTCCAAGGTCCAGCCGGATTTTGTGGTCAACATATATTATTATTAAATATTTTAATAAAATAAGCCTATGGTTAGCAACTATATTTTTGTTTCAAGGTAAAATATGTGGTTGAAAAATAGTTTTGAAAAAATATGTGATTAAAAAGTGGGTTGAAAAAATGTGTTGTTTATAAATAATTTATAAAAAAAGTTATTGAACAAATGTTAATATTGAAGAGTTAATGCTTTGATTTTTTTATTTTTTTTAGTTAATAATATTAATAGAATGATTAATATTTTATAATCATTATTAATTTTAGTAAAATTTTTAAAGATTATAGTTTTCGATATAATTTCATAATCTCCAACTTTACTCGGTTGTCGTATCAAGATAATCGCTAGATTTTCAAAATTATTATTTTGACTTTATTTTTGTAAATAAACTTTTATTAGTTAAATTCAAATATTTTGACTATTTCTTTTTTAATTATTATGATTGATGTTTTTAAATGAAAATTAAAAAGTACGTTAAATACAAGAGGCAAATGTGGAAGTTATATATGAGAAATATGCTAATACCTTTCACATGCAATAATATTCGTGCACATAATATTATATCAAATATGATATACCATTAAAAAAACTACTAAATTTACATTTTCAGTGAATTTATTAATAATTCATAAAAAATATGGAAATCAATAATAATTTATTATTCAAATATATAAATTGACGTTTACTATTCAAAGAATTTTTTAATAATTTGAATTGCTTATGTTATTTTTTTAAATTCTATTAATTATTGTAATAGAGAATTCTTTTTTATGCATTTATATATGTGTTGATTATGTATAAGCACTAAAATTTTACGAATAATTATTGAAATCGATATTGAGGATAATAACTTTCATGCATCGCACGAGTGAAATACTAGCATTACTTAAAATTCGCTACTTCATCTAACTTCAATTGGAGAATATTAAGATTTTCGAAATTGTCGACCCCAATTTGCTTTTTGAAAGATTGGATCTCTAATATTTTTCTTCGTAAGCAACCGCGAGCAAGTTATTTTCCTACAACTTGAATTACTTCATGCTTAAGTAAAACTTGTAATGCCACATGATCTAGTGCTTCGAGCATAATTAACGTTCATTTATAAGGAAGAGTTAATTATGATCATTATTTAAAAGATAAAAAGTCCAAAACTTGACTACTGAAAATTAAATTACATACTTTTAAGTACAAATCAAGCTTCAAGCATGTTAAAATTTATTTATCATGATCTCGATGCATTTATGGATTGTCATCTAGTTGATATGTGAGGTTGTGTTTTATAGCCGGGGTGGAAATAAAATGTATTTCAGGGAATTGAATTCTTGAGAATTTGAAATTTAAGTGTTTGATTGGTTTAATTTTCTATGTGAAAAAAAGAAAAAAATTTCAACTTTTATTGTTTGATTGACATTATTTTTCATGAAAAATAAAGTAAAATTTAGCTATTTAATCAAAAAAAATTATATATATATATATATATATATATATATATAATTTTTCACATTTGTACTTGATAATAATGTTAATTTTTGGAAAAAAAATAAATCAATTAACAACAATAAAAAGAATCAAAACATGATGAAAACGCAACATAAAGTTGCCATGAAAATATAACCTACCCCTGTGGCAGGGATTCCAATTCCTCATTTTTGAGGAAAATGTCTCACGTGAGTGGAATTGGTGGAAACGATTTTCAGGGAAAAAATGTTCAACCAAACACTGCAGGATGGAAAATTTGCATGAAATTTGGTTTTTCCATGGAAAATCATGGAAATCAAACGCAGCCTAAGTTCAAGGACTTGTTGTCTACGTGGCATTAATTTTTAATGAACATACAATTAAATTCGAAATTGGTCTCTGATATGTTGTATTAACGAGTCGTTTAAATTTGCTTTATTTTCTTAAGATATAAATAAATTTTACATGTAACGTAATGATGCATAGTTAATTAAATATTGTAGAGTCCCTCCATCTATCAGAACTTTTATAAGTTTATTATTTTCCATATTAGCATGACATATTTCAAATGCTTTTTTTAAACATAGTGTATTTTTGTCACGTTACAATTTTTTTTACCAATCCATGGATGTAAGTTTGATTCAAGAAATGAAAGTTTTTTAATTTAAAATTTTTTTTTTAGAGAGTCGAGTCGATGCTTAAAAATAAGTTTCCAGAGACGTCTATTTTATTTAAAATTGCATTTAATATGTTAAATTATTCAAATAATACATTTGAATTGATTGAGAATTGACATTAAGAAAATATGATGAAAAATCAATAAATATTTATTGGGAAAATCAAAATGAGAAGCCAAGAAGCATTTCGGAGTGTAAAAAAAATTACATTAGGCAAACCAGTCAAAACTTGCTTATATATAATTTAGAGGGCTGGGAAAGGCTTTGCAAATCAGAGAAGGAACGGCTTTGTGTCTGCTTTCTTTCGAGTTCCCAATCATGGCATGTATAGTCAACTCATCTGCATTTGCCCTATCGGGGATCAATCCATTACACAGCCGGTTCGAGTCAGTCTCTATCGGTCGAACCCCTACTACACTCTTCATCAGGAATATGCCCTCTAAGCAAGATGCATTAAGATTTCCTCCTCTGCGGAAGCACCGACGGGAGGGGAGGAAAAATGCTATTTTTCCCGGCAAGCTTTCGCCCATAAAGTCAATTCAAGTTCATGAGGCATTGCCTGAAGGTCTCAAACCAGAGCTTATACCTAAACACGTTGCTATTATTTTGGATGGTAACCGGAGATGGGCCAAGGAGAAAGGTATATCAGTGGAACTTGGTCATCTGTCCGGTGGACGTGTAATAAAGAAAATAGCATTTCTCTGTAATAAATGGGGAGTCAAAGTTCTTTCGATATTTGCATTTTCAACGGAAAATTGGACTCGACCCAAGGTAGTACACGATCCCGACTAATTATACTCATGAGCACTTTAGTGTAACAATATTTGCATGCATGAAAAATAACATATTCAAATTAGTTACTATGGTGTAGGAGGAGGTTGACTTTCTCATGGGCCTATTTGAAGAGGTAGCACAAACGTATATGGAGGAACTTAAGAGGTGCTCTTTAAATTCTACGACAGAATCACAAAAGTGTGCAGAATAATGCTACTTATCATAAGTAGTAATAGAGATGTATCTATACTCAGTTGACACGTTTCTATTGAAAACTGGGGAGGTGCTTGTACTTGTGAATATGAACATCTCTTCATTTTTTTCATTTTTCAATGAATATGTGTGCCAACTGGATAACGATCAATCTCTACTAATAATAAACAGCACTACACCTGCAATTCTTTTCATTACCGTATATAATTCCAAAATTTCAAAACATTGAATGGACCCCTTTTTTTTTTTTTTTTTGACAGATACAATGTGCAGATATCAGCAATTGGAGACAAATCAAAACTTCCTGAGCATTTACAGGAACTAATAGCCACAGCAGAGGAGACAACAAGAGGCAACACAGGACTCCATCTTCTGGTAGCTTTAAACTACAGTGGGCGCTACGACATAATGCAAGCCACTAAAAGCATAGCGAACAAAGTTAAAGATGGCATTTTCCAAGTTGAAGATATAAATGAAACCCTGTTTGAGGAGGAATTGAAAACAAACTGTGTTGAATTTCCTAACCCGGATTTGCTTATAAGAACAAGTGGTGAGCAAAGAATCAGTAATTTCTACTTGTGGCAATTGGCCTACACGGAAATCTTCTTTTCGAAGAAAAAATTTCCTGACTTTAATGAAGAAGATTTCATAGAGGCCTTGAGTTCATTTCAGAAAAGAGAGAGACGCTATGGTGGAAACATGTACTAAAATCATCGCTAACTTTGCTTATTTCACTTGCGAGTAGCTTTATTACTAATAATAATAGTAATAAGCAATTGTATTTCCTATCAATGTGTGTTTAGATTTGTTTAAAAATAATCATTTAGATAATAAATTTAGTATTTCAGTTCTGTTATTAATTTTACTCTTTATTCATTTGTATGCTATTATCAATCTTATTCAAAATAAAATAACAATAGATGGATAAATAGATGCAACTTAACACAAGCCTCTGTTTGGTAAATTTCGTTTATAAACGACCACGTGATAACATCTCATTAGACAATTTTTATGAAAATCAACAATTTCGACTGATAAAAAATTCTTGCACACCGTTTTTTACTTTTCAAATATATGGACCTACGAAATGTTGTCACGTTATTATTTATAAAAAATAACCGTTTATAAACGATATACCAAACTGAGGCTAAAGTAGTGACCTACTTGGAATTTCTCTACCGCATGCGTCCTAATAGAGAATTTAGTCACTCCTTAAGTCCCTATTTGGTGATCAAAATTTAAATTAAAGTTAAAAATTTTAACCACAATTTCTCAATAACATTTGTAACAGATAAGGTACAATAAAAATTTACCTCTAGAATTCCACGTGAGCAGATATTCGTACAGAATTTACTTTGCCCTCTTACACCAGACATTAAGCATATATTTCATTCTAGTTCAGTTTGTTAGTGCTCAAAACTACATTTTCCCCCTTCCTTGACAGAAGCATTGACCGAAAATCAGTAATTGGAGACAGATCAAACTTCCAGAGTCAATACAAGAACTAATAGCCTCAGCACAGTAGACAGGAGACAAAACAGGACTCCCGTCTTATGATAGCCATAAATACAGTGGATGATATGGAATAATGCAAAAGAGCAGAAGCATTTCAAGTGAAGTTAAAGATGGGCTATTACAAGTTGAAGATATAACCAAAGCCATGAAGAAACTAGGAAAAATATGTTTAATTTCCTAACCCAGGTTTGCTTAAACAAACATGTGATGACTAAAGAATCAACAATTTCTTCTTGTGGCTTGTGATTACACTCAACTCGTCTTTAAAAAGAAAAAATTCCCTGAATTGAAAAAGAAGAATTCATTGAGGCCTTGAGTTCATTTCAAGAATGGGGGAGAGTGACATATTATAGTTGAAACAAATACTAAAATTTTCACCGTTCACAGCTGATCGCTCTACCATTGAGATACAGAAGAACAACATGCCTACAGGCTTGCTAAAATATACTATGAACATGCTCCTGACTACATCCTTAAGTGCAATGTACTCTTTAGACTAGAACATAGAACATAAATAAATACCAATTATGATGCTCCTACTCCAGTGACAGCCGTAGAAATATTCTGTTCAGTCCGCAACTCCGCATTGTCCTCTTTATTGCTTTCATTTTCACCATCTTTATTTTGACTTCCACTGCCTGAAGGTAGATCTTTCTTTTTACCCTTTTTATTGGTCTCCTTCGCCTTTGAGGATAAAGATCTCTTTCCACCATTCTTTTGCCTAAAATCTGGTGAAAATAGTGATACATAAGATAAAGAAAACAAGCATTCAGGCATCAATAGCTTTTACAGATTTACAAATAAATTAAGTCAGACCACAAATCGAATATATACATATTATAGCATGTGTTTGCATGCGCGAGGGCGCGTGGGGCGTGTGTGTGTGTGTGTGTGTGTGTGAGAGAGAGAGAGAGAGAGAGAGAGAGAGAGAGAGCACATGTAAAAAGAACATTTGTTAGCATAGCCTAAGGTCACGTGCCATTCTTTTCCACAACAAGAATTTAAGAACCTGAAAAAGCTAAATGCACACAACATTATCCAAAAACCTGGAGTTGTTCTTGTTAAACCACCTAGTGTAAATGTTGGACTGTGATACAACCACCGTGACCCACTTTTTTGGAGTGGGCCACACACGTTCTATGTGAGAGTGCGGTCACCACGGTGGTGAGCTCCGCGGTGATTGTATCATTTTTCCTAGAAGTTTTAGCAATTAAAGATGACACATTTATGTATTTCTTGCTTGGCTCAAAAGTCCCCCCCCCCCCCCCCCCCCAGTGAACATGCGGTTAAAAAAAAAAAAAAGGAAAAATTTATGGTGATATTTAAGAATGTATAGTTGAAAATGAGTGTCTGGGGGCGGAGGTGATTTTCAGATAACCACTTTCAAACCTAGACAAGTGAACAGTTTTAGAAAACGGTGGCAGCAAGAATCTAACTCTCTGTCTGATCAAATATTTAGAAGAGGTGGTTCAAAAATTTCTTTGGATAGCATAGTTCTAATAACTTAATTGAATTCATATCAAAACCAGTATATTTGCAGTAGAAATCACTGGTTGCGGTGTTGTCCTTCTCTGATATTTATATTAGTCCAAGAACAGTACTTGAAACGAAAAAAGTTTATAATGACTGAGAAAGTTGTAACACTTCAAAGGGTGAAGAGGCTCAAAATCACTTCTTGGAAATATTGAATCTTTTCAAATGCATGATATAATATTCTCCAAAGACCAGATTGTTAGAATAACAACCTGTTATGTACCTATATAAAAAAATATATACCAGCTTTCCACTCACCTATATTGGAGAAAATGAAAAAATGAATCTCAAGTTGGATGAGAAAATTGAGATCCTCTGGAGGTCGTCTAAGGCTTATTTTAAATATAGTAGTCTTACTATGCCCATGTTATAGTTTTTCCTTAACTAGATAGCCTAAACTTCGGCTAGTAATAAGGCAATAAGACCCTAAGGACAGGCTTGACTCTCCCCACTAAACCCACATTTGATTAATTTTGAGAAGTTGAAATCAGATAAGATATCCTCAATAGAGTAACTCTGCACAACACCTATTCATAAGCAATATGTCCACAGGAAGATCAACTGAGGTAAACGGAAAGCTGCTGCAAAAGTTAGTATAGTATATATAACCTTCAAGAGAAGCTCTTAGGGGCCCAATGTACTCTGAAAACTCTATCTCTTCCAGTGCCTTAAATACATCTTCGGCGTTGATTGTTTGTCTCTTCGACTCCTTACAAATGTCATTCGCACTGTAAATATACACAAAAGATAGTATTGTTAACAATAACCGTTTATCCTAAAAAAATTCAACTTAATTCGAGAAATAAATAAATTAACTATTAAAACTACTCCAGAATTCTTTCATATAAAAAGCTAATTTGACCCAAATTTCAGGAATTGTTAGTAAACACGCAAAAAAAATATTGGATAATGCCAGCATTTCACATTAGACTCTATATGCACTCTCGTTATTACTTTAAAAAAATCCAAGAAGAAGAATGTAATTTCAGTGAAACTAACAATTAGCTTTTTAATGTAAGTATGTAACCTTTGACTAGTTACAGTGAAACTAACAATGAGCATTTTAATGTAAGTATGTAACCTTTGTTTGACATAATAATGTATGGGTCGCTTAATTCAGACGTAAAAAATAAAAAATATAGCTAAACGATCATTAACATAAAGGTCAAGAAACAAGAAAAAAATAAAGCAAAGTACTTCGATCTACCACGGGCACATAATGGATAATTATGTATTATGAACAAATACATCATGAAAACCAAGAACGGAAGAAATAGAAATTTGTACCGGAAGTTGAACAAAGGAAACCAATTTTCTTATGCCTAGTTTATGAATTCACAATTAAACAAAAATAGAGACAAAGTATGAAAAAATAAAAATAAATAAATAAAGAATTCTTCGAAAATAAAATGGACACAATTAAACAATATAAAATGTGTAAATGAAAATTAGTGGCGCTTGTGGTAATCTTCTTACGTGGCGGAGAGATAGTGGACGAAGATACGAGCACTGTCAGAGAAGGCTTCAAGTGCCTCGCGGAAAACTGAGATTTCGGAATCGGAGGATAGCTGGGATAGCTTATCCTTTACCACTCGGCGCACAATAGCCTTCGGCAGCTCTTCTGCTTCCGCCACCACCTTTTCAGTCACCGCCGTCTCTTTCTCCGTCTCCACCATCTCTCTCTGAGATGCACGATAGTCTTGATCAGGATTCGGTTTAGGTTTTTGTTTTTGTTTTCCCGCCATCTGACACAGGTATCAACTATCAATTTGGGGGACTTATTTGGGCTCAAATCATGCCCCCATGGGCTTTTTATCGATGGACCTTTCTTCGTAATTATTTTGTGGAGTGGAAATTAGAAGGGTTAAGTACACAATTACACATATTTAAGTATGAAATTTTTTGAAATCAGGTAATTTGTAACTAATTACAAAAGTATCAAAATAATTTTCAAAATCAGGTATTCTTTTAAAATCAGAAATAAGATTTTTTAATTAATTACAATTGTAACTTTATTTCAATTTTGTAATTAATTACAATTGTAACTTATGAATTAGTTAAACATTAGTGTAATTCGTAATTAATTATATTAGTATAATTTGTAATCAACAGCCACTACAACCGCGGTCGTCGGACTACCGTCGAAAATACAATAGTAACTTATATCAATTTTGTAATTAATTACAATTGTAACTTTAAATAAAATTGTAATTAATTACCACCACCACCAAATTTGCAACCAGTCACCGCCATAACGTCGAAAAATACAATAGTAACTTATTTCAGTTTTATAATTAATTACAATTGTAACTTTATTTCAATTTATAATTAGTTACAATTGTAATTATAATTTTAATTAAAATTGTAATAATTAATTACGACCACCTATCACCACCTAATTTGTAACCGGTCACTGCCACAACGTCGGAAATACAATAGTAACTTATTTCAATTTTGTAATTAGTTACAATTGTAAATTTAACTACAATTGCAATTAATTAACATCACCACCCCCGATCATCACCTAATTTTGTAATCAGTCGCCGTCACAACCACCGTTGGAAATACAATTGTAACTTTATTTCAATTTGTAATTGTTACAATTGCAAATTTAACTACAATTGCAATTAATTAACATTACTACCACCAATCACCACCTAATTTGTAATCAGTCACCGTCACAACCACCGTCGAAAATACAATTAGAACTTTATTTTAATTTGCAATTAGTTACCATTGTAATTTTAATTGTAATTAGTTTAGTTACTTCCTTTAGATCTAACCATAAATCATCCCAAATTGAGGAAAAATGCTTATTTTGTTTCCATGTGGCACCGTTCAGTGGATAACTACTCGGGTTAAGTTCATAATTACAAACATTTATATTTGAAAATTTTCGTAATCAGGTGATTTGTAACTAATTACACAAATATTAAAATAATTATCAGAATCGAATTTTTTTTTAATTAGAATCAGGTTTTTGTAATTAATTACAATTGTAACTTTATTTCAATTTCTTAATTAATTACAATTATAACTTATAAATTAAGTAAATTATTAGTGTAATTCTTAATTAATTATCACTACCACAACTATCGATCACCACCTAATTTGTAATTAGTCACTGCCACAACTATCATCGTTGGATCACCGTAGAAAATATAATTGTAATTTTATTTCAATTTTGTAATAAATTATAATTGTAACTTTATTTCAATTTGTAATTAGTTACGATTGTAATTTTAATTAAGAATTGTAATTAATTACCAGCTCCACCACCGATCATCACCAACCACCACCTAATTGTAATCAGCCATCGCCATAATCGTCGTCGTCAGACCATCGTAAAAAATACAATTATAACTTTATTTCAATTTTTTAATCAATTACAATTGTAACTAATTACTACCACCACCATCGATCACCACCAACACCACCACTGATCACCACCTAAAAACCACCACCACCACCACCTTGCTTATGAGTGTAAATTCATTTTCAGTCCAATGAATATGGACTCCCCTTCATCCTGGTCGAGCTCGTATTCTCCTCTGTAGCACACAAAGCATTTCATTTCACCCACTTCCAGCCTATTTCAATTTCGAGCCGTCAGATGTTTTCGAAACTGAATTGAAGCAGGAGATTAACGATATTTGCTCACCGATACTCCAAAGAAACGAGTTAAATCCGATCCAGAAGAAAGTTTATCGGTTCACGCTATTTCAATTTCGAGCAAACGAATGTTTTTGAAACTGAATTGAAGTCGGAGATTAACTATATTTGCTCACCTATACTACGATGAAACGAATTAAATCAGAGTCGGAAGAAAGCGTATTGGTTCACACAATTTCAATTTCGAGCAGTCGGATGTTTTTGAAACTAAATTGAAGCCGGAGATTAACGATATTTACTCACCGGATACTCCGACTAAACGAGTTAAATCCAAGCCGGAAGAAAGAATATTGGTTCGCGTTCCGGGTTCAAGAAGATTGGAAAGGAGTTACAGAGGAGTCAGGAAGAGGCCATGGCCGGAGGTACGCTGCGGAGAATCAAGACCTGATCAAGAAAGGATGTTGGGTTTTGGCTGGGGACTTTTGACACTGATGTTGATGCAGCAAGGGTTTATGATAGAAAAATATCTGATTTAGCAAAATAATTTATAAATATCTGATTTTAAAAATTTCAAATCTAAATGTATGATTTTGTCTAATTTTCCCAAATTAGAAAGAACCCTGTATTTTAATATTGAAATTTAAAAATAAGTGCAAATTGATATTTATTCAGAAATCAAGTTTTAATTAAGTTATTTAATATATTATAAAATATAAATTATATATATAATTCGAATAAGTAATGCAATTATCGTGTATAAAGATAGAAACAAAATTTTAGAAATAAATAAAACAAAAATCATTTACCTAAATATTCGGCCACGATACATATCTGTTACATTCCATTCACGTATACCCATTAATCACCAAACTTCCTTACCCCGCCATCGTTCTCTGCAGAAACCAAAAATTATTTGGCGTCGTGACTCTATTGAATCCACACCAAGCTTCGAAGTCGAAAGAGAAAAAATTGTGCAAATGTCTGAGAATAGGAGCCCGTAAAGGAAAAGGAAGTGAGGAGACAAAAAGTACATCGGACGAAAAGAAATTCAGGCAGTTGGAGCTAGTCGAAGAACACAAACACGAGCGATATGTATTCAAAATGAATTCATTTGTGACCTAAGAATGCATTAAGTAGTATGGGTAAACTTATATGGTAAGGATTCCTGCAAAGGATTTCTAAAATCTGACGTCAATTTTTTATGTATACGATTTGGGGATTCCTTGCAATGTGATCGAGAAAATTAAATAAAAAGTTAAATCCGATGTATTTCAACTTGTGACCTTGAACCATCAACTTTGTGACCTACACTCAATTGTTCGATTAGAACGTTTGTTGTGAATGTGACCTGAAATTGTATTGGGGCATAAGAAATGTGTTAAATCCGATGTATTTCAACTTGTGACCTTGAACCATCAACTTTGTGACCTACACTCAATTGTTCGATTAGAACGTTTGTTGTGAATGTGACCTGAAATTGTATTGGGGCATAAGAAATATGACCTGAAATTGGATCTGGGCATACAAATGTGACCTGAAATTGGCTTTGCGCGTATATATCCATCACTTTCAATTGGCCTCTGTGCAGACACATGTGACCTTAAATTCACATTTCATTTCAGAGAGGTCCGTCATAGTTACACTTTTTTAGCTCAAGTTGAGAAGGATGATATTAGGTCACACTTATAAATAAGGTTACAATAATTAATATGCATAATCTAGTCTATCTATATTGTAACAGTTAATGAATGTTTCTTAAACAATTGTGACTTTGTGCATACGAATGTAACCTTAAATTAACATTTAAATTTTAGTGTTAGAAATGCATACATGTACAATTGTGACATTATATTTACCCCTTTAATATGTTCCCATTATTTTGATCTTTTTTAGGTATCATGGAACTTGGAAGTACTTAATACCAGAAACTGATTGGTTTTCGGGGAAAATCACATCAAACGTCACAAAGAATGCACTGACTAATTTCAAGTCCAAACTTAATGATGACCAGAAACATATACAGTTAGCGACGTTTTTCTCATATTATCTTGACTGCCATGAGATTATCTTGCAGCCGCAATTGATACATTATTTTCTCCTCCGAATGGTTAAACAACCCAATCTACAGGAGTTGTGGTTTCTTCTTTATGGGAGATATGTCAGGTTCGCGCTACCTAAATTCACTTTAGCGACCGGTCTGAGATATGTTGGTGTCGACAATCGGAGGAACATGGCCATGTTACCATCTACAATAAAGGAAACTTAGTTCGGGCATCTAACATTAATAACAAACGAAGACATAAGAGACGTGTTTCTTGGGGTCGCGCGGGGCACCAGATCTCGACGTCGTACGATTTGGAATCCTATATTTGCTTACGTCTTACTTTTTCTCCACTTCGTACAAAAAAACAGTTGAGGAGTTCTTTTTTCCACTAGTCGAAAACTTTGATGCGATGGGGATGTTCTCATGGGGTAAATAACTGTTTAAAATGACAATTATGTCACTAAAGGATGCCTTGGGGAAGCGAGATATTCACTACCGTCTGAGGGGTTTTCTAATAGCATTTCAAGTTTGGATTTATGAGACAATATCAACATTAAATGGCAGAATCGCAACTAGGATTCAGACAACGTTCCCTAGAATTCGGAATTGGCGAGCTGACAAGATCCACGTGTATTCCACACTAGATGAGAATATTTTCTCAACTTCTAATGTAAGTAAATTAACTTTCATATCAACTCAAATTTATATCAGGAATGTTATCTTAGATTAGCTGAATGTTATACCAGATCGCCTGTCATATGAGGCATGTATAATTGAGGTCACATTCACATGCATCTTTTGATAATTTGTTAACTCCTCGAACATCATGAATCCTATGTCACATTTTAAATTCCAATGTTGTTATCATTATGAGGATTAGGTAACATTTTAAAATCTACATTCTGATCAGTCGTAGTGTTATTAGGTTAGATGCACAGATTGTCAGGTCACAGGGACAAATAAATCAAATAACAAAGGCACTCTCTTAGGACATGTTTGAAATGCATGAATACGAAGTCACGTTAACATTATCATAGTGCTTATTGTTATAAGGATTACACCACATTTAAAAATATACGTAACTGCACATTATGATTAATCTTATCATTATTAGGCTACATTAACCTTTCATTATGTCTTACTTTTCACATTCCCATTGTCATGATACATTTTCACAGCAACATTTTTCACATAAATATTTAAAAATTGAGGGCGCATTTTCATGTGTACCATTTGCAAAATTTTAATGCATAGGTCGAAGTATGTGACCTAGATCCTCCCAATGGAGATTGCACAAAATCATATGATTGGGGTGACATATGTCAAACCACGACAACTAGGAGAGGAGGTTTCTGAATCTTCGCATAAACATGCCTCAAAATCCAGGACAAAACCATTGCTTATTACTGACGGGATATTGGGCCATGCGAGTGACATTAGTAATGAAGATGATGATTTTGTCAACCCTCCTCCACCAACAAGCCACAAGCGCGGTGATGAGTTTGATAACATGACTTACTAGGAGAGGCTGACATTAGATAAGGCTGACTTCATGTATTCGATCGAACCCGACTACATTCCTACAATAAATAATGATGACTTGCAGCCAAAAGAGGAGCCTGCTCCCAACACTGTATCTTGTTAATTATTTCTTCAACAAAAATAAATTATTGACAATGTAAACATTGTAATTTTTGCAACCTATGTGTTATGCAGGAGTATGACAGATGGAAGAATGAGGTGACAGCGCAAATAGCTGAGGTTCAAACTCAGAACAAGAGACTGACTGCGAATGTGAATGAACTGAGATCACAGCTGAAACTCATGCAGTGCGACAGATTAGACCTACTTAATGCAATTCTGAATTCACAACATGATATAAAGAATGAGCTGAATGAATTAAGGTCTGAATGAATTCCGTGTCTACAATGATATCAAGTACACTAGAAACCTTCCAAAACAGATTCATGGAAAAGTAGCAGCCACATGATGTTCCTGTTCCTCAGGAGGTACACTTTTTGATTTGTTGCAAAAATATAGGACATTACAAACATGGATTCATTGGAAATGTATGTAGGCTCCAAATTCAAGTCAACTATCTGATGTCAAGGGAAAGGGGAAGATGTACCCAGAGGATGATGCCCCGATAACAGTTGCATTCAAGAGCCCTTCTTTTGATCTAGGCATGGGCCACAGACAGTCGCCGGTACATACTATTACACCTTTTGGAATGGGAACACATGGAGAGGCACAAGGAAATTTAGACAAAATAGTTGCCGCTTTAGTGCAGGAATGTGAATAACTGAAACAGGAGGTAAGGACAATAAAATACTCATTCAGATATCTAAATGAACATGCACAATATTAAATGAGCTCTCACTCAGAGCTTGTGACCTCATATGTGAATGTGTGCAGTCAACAACACCAGGACTGCCAGTGAAGAGAGCAACACGGCTTCCTAGGTCGCTGAGGTCTTCTTTTCTTGCTGGTGAAGAGAAACACATCAAACCATCCGAACATATTCTTGTGTTTCAGAAGTAAAACCAGCGTGCGGATGATGCTGATATAAAGACGGTCAACAACTGGTTTAATAGGGGTTATAAGCCTAATAACAAGTAAGTCTTTTGATTCTGTTTTCAAAGTTGTAATTGATTCACCTTTTTATATAAGTTTTGTGAACATGAAAAATTATTTCATGTGTAGGAAAAAATTCAGTGACGATGATGATGTGATAAAGCCCCCATTTCAAATTGGACATATCCCAGTTGGTTCCAAAACATGATGGCATGACCTTATCAACCCCAACTCTTCGCTCTGTAGCATGATTAGATGACACACACCTTTATTAAATTCCCAAAGTCACATAGTATGTTTAACATTGAATTTTTAAAGATTACAGCACATAGATGCGTGCTTCCATTTCATACGGCACTTAGCAAAACATGGTCCTAACATACGAGGAATGTTCACCACAACGGACTCATCATTTCAAGGATTACTGAAACCTTTGTTTATAAGGTTCATGACTGACCCGTCGTGCTATCTTCTGCTACTTACTTCAAAGAGGTCCCGACAATTGGAATTGAGCTCCCCATGGGCTGACGTTGATTATGTCCTTATTCCAATCTTGCCAACTAACAAGGCACATTGGATGCTTGCGTTGCTTAACATAAAAAATCACAGGATGAAAATCTTCAACTCCTGCTCTAGGACATATCGAAGCAATATGGTCTTTGAGGGGGTTCAACCATTTTACAAGCTTATCCCGGCTTTGATGAAAGAAATTGGTATTTGGAGCAGAGCATCCAACCTGTCTAACAAAGATCAGTTGGATCTTAGGTTGAACATGGCAGAGGGCATCCCCCAGCAAAAAAAATGGGTGCATTTCTAACATTTTATTAACCAAGGTTTTTTCTTTATTTCATACATTTTCTTAACGTGTACTTCTTTTGACTTGCCCAGGCATGATTGTGGCATATTCGTCATTGAATATGCGCTATACCTATTGCATCAGAACATGAAGTCAATGCTTATGGACTTCGATGCCAAAACTACACGATTGGATATAACTGCTTCCCTGTTCAAGCACCGTGAAATTAGGAAAATCACAAATTGCGTAACACCTAATGTTGAAAGCATTGTCATAGATGATGAGTGATTTCGCGTGCTTCCCTGTTCTAGATATTTTAATATTTTGTAACAGTACAAGACTAATGGTGTTAGTGGTCTTGGTAAAATGTAGATGTACTTAACCATGTTTCAACTAGTTGATATTCATTGGATGTAAAACTTTTATTTTATATTTTTAAAATCAATATCAATGCTTCCCTTTACTCAATGTGACTTTAAAAATTACTAATAGATAGGATTTATGCAAATGTGTGGGTATATGATCTTAGTTTGAATCCAGGTCACATTTACATTTTCACATTTTATATTCATCATGTGCAGTTGAATTCCTGGAATCAGAGGTCACTCTTGTATAATGTCATGATTCAGAATGATATAAGCATTAGGTCATATTTAATCATTATTAGGTGACATTTACATTTCATCATTATTAGGTGACATTTACATTTCCTCAGGTCACATTCACATTTTCACATTTCATATTCATTCTGCACAGTTGAATTCCTGGAATAAGATAGGACATCACACTATTGTATAATGTCATGATTCAGAATGATATAAGCATTAGGTCACATTTAAAATCTACAACATTGTCCATTCTGATTACTGTAATCATGCTTAGGTCACATTTAGATTTCATCAGGTCACATTCACATTTTCACATTCCATATTCATCCTGCACAGTTGAATTCCAGGAAATTACAAGGAACCCTGTAATTTAAATTCACTCTTGTATAATGTCATGATTCAGAATGATATAAGCATTTGAAAAATATCATCATGATATTAATCATTAGGTCACATTTAAAGTCAACTACATTGTCCATTATGATTATCGTAATCATGATTAGGTAACATGTACAGTGAGTCAGGTCACATTCACATATCATAAATATGAACAAACCATAAACTACTTAAACACATTGAACTGCATGACCCCCAAGTCACATATAATATACCAATATTCTTGTAATTATGAGGAATAGGTCACATTCACATTTTATCCATGACGCCTAGGTCACATTCTCATCGTTCATCATCTTTGCAGAGATTAAGTCACATTTACAAATCTAGTTCACTGACTCTTTTGATAAGTCTAATCATGATTATGTAACATGGATTACTGTCATTATGAATTACTTTTTACAATTCCCATTTTCATGACATATCTCAGCAACATATTTCAAATTTAAATTTCACATTGAGGTCCCATTTTCATTCCTCCCTATCATATCATTATGTCATATTCATATTTTCATTCATGTTTCATTCACTTATCATTTAGATCAGATTGATAGATCAGTAAGCTCAATTTTTCACCTTCACAAGATTAGGTCACAATCACATATCTTTGAGTCATATTCACATGCACACACACTGTTAGATCCATATTGTGATCGCCAATGCATTTCATAACATATTCTTCAAATTCACGGATCCTGTACAGCATTTTCAATTTATTATGGTATCATAAAGTGAGATTCAATTTTCATCATGAGGTCAAATATACAATTTTGCAGATAAAAATGCTTCTAAAAACTTATATTCATTATTTCAACTGAACATCCTACATCCATGTTGTGAATATAAAAGCTTATTGAACATCAAGTAACAAACTAAAGACATCATAAAGAAATACTTTCACATCAACGACAACTAGTCATAAAAATTTATTTACTTATGCTTCTTGCACTCTTCTGACTGATGGGAAACAAAATTGTACAAGACCGGCGGTTGTGCCCCCGCCCGCCACAACGTCAGCATTTCATCTTCGGTTTTCCTTCACAAGATGATCTCTTTCTCTTCTCCGATGGTCTGCCTGTACTCCTCTTTTGGTTGGGAGGTAACACAACAACTTTAGTAACTTCATCTGGAAATTTCCATTCACTGGGATTTCCAAGTGGGAACACACTTTCTCGATATGCAGACTTATAAGCATTGCTTGTATAATAGTAAGAACAATATTCGTAGGGATCCCTCTTTGTGAATGCTATCACAACTAGAGCATGTGGACACGGCATCTGGTCAACCTGAATCATCCTACATGTACATTTACGCTGCTCTATATCGACCACAAGTGATGCACTTTCATCTTGTACCGAATACATTGTATGATTTGATGGTGACACCTGAAACAATTCCCAACAATCAGGATTATAGCTGTAAATTAACAAATGCAACGTTACAACAAGGTCGCAAATTATACTATTACCCTTAGGCTCCGTAGTTCTATGCTATAACCTCTCAACAACTTCTCGTACTTGCTTGAAAAGTTTGTGAAAGTCCCTTATGCGCTGTCCCTATTTTTGCAGAACCAGTTTTGTACAGTTTGTCTCAATGACTCTAGCAACGACACTATAGGAAAGTTTTTGGCTGATTTTGTCACAGCATTAACTGATTCTACTATGTTAGACGTCATCATTGAATACCTGTTTTCGGGCATGTGGACTAGTTTAACATACTTACCAAATAACCTATAATATCTTCATCAATAGCGTCCAGTTGCAATATTTGGTACTCGAACTCTGAGAATGTATAAGCACGGACAGCGTATTTAAACGGTTCTATTATATTGTGACTTGATATCCCGTAATACTTCTTCAGATTCTGCAGTAAGTGATACGAACATATACCATGACATGTTCCGGGATATACACTTTCTATACCCTTTCTTATACTCTCGTGACGATCCGATACAAAACATAGACCTTCTCTTGTACCATATGCCTTCTTCAACTGTTCAAAAAACCATTTCCACGAGCTATCATTCTTACTATCACCAATACCAAATGCAAGTATAAAAACGCTATTATTTGCATCCTGCGTACATGCTGTGAACAGAGTACCACCGTATTGTCCATTCAAATAAGTTCCATCAACAACAATTATAGGCCTACAATGCATCCATCCATAAATTGATGCACCAATGGCCATGAAACAATATCTGAACCTATTATCAGTATCAATATGAAGCCTTGTGACCGAGCCTGGGTTATTTCGTTCAATCATATGCAAAAAACCTGGTACATGTTGAAATGATTCTTCAGGGTCTCCCCTGATCAATCTTAAAGTTTTCTCCCTTGATCTCCAAGCTTTAACGTAATTCAGTAAAACCCCATAAGTGTGCAACATGTCGTTGCATATGTCATTTGGTGTGTAAGTTGTGCGACTTGAGTTGAATTTGTATTTAATGCATGAGGACACAACTGCAGTTGATACTTGCCTATATGACCCCAAAACTATGTTGGAACCACATGTATGACCATCATGAATGTATCTAATCTTGAATAGGTCAGTTTCCCCCAATCTGGATGACCTGCAAATCTAATTACAGGTATCATTTGAGCATCTCACAACATATTCCTTCTTGTCCGACCTGAGAACCACGAATTCAAACATATGTTGTATGGCATAAAAGGACATGCTCAATTTGAGTAATTTTTTGTTCTTGAAAATCCTATTCACCTCCACATCCCTGGCATCAGGGTTTGTTACAGTGATGTCCACTGTTTCATCAGATATTCTCTCTGGCTCAGCGGTCACAGCACATATGTCTGATGCAAATCCATATATCGAATGTTGTTCTACATTGCAACCACCAGTGACTTCAACTGGCTCCATCAAGTTGAAATTACCTGGTTTATGCACCCTTTCCAATAACGTGATCTCAACTGTCACAGGATATTTCGAGGGATCCTTATTCATATTCTTCAGTTTCAGATAGGACAGCACACTAATATCATTCTTTATTTGTACTAGGTTTATGTCACTACTCATTTCATAGCTCATTGACACTGCTACCTTGTTTCGGTCTAATCCAAACTCTGTTATTACTACGTCCACGAAGTTAGTGTGGTTGCATCCTTCATCACTCATTAACAAGGCGAACTGCGACCCAAAAATTGCACACACATGTACATAGCCCATTTTTGTATGTGCAATGAAACTGCATTAATGATGAAATAACTCAGACTAAGAAGATGTGAGGGAATAATTTTAAACAAACTTATCTAACAGAACTTGCAATTTGTAATATGAAACATGCAATGTGACCTCGTCACAAATCTATCCATTTTACATGCCTACAGACTCGCACTTAGTGCTGGTCATTTCTGAAATTGGATTCATTTACCACCACATGCAATAAACATTTTCGCATCATAGCGTGAACTACATATACAACTATCTGAATGCAGAGCCCGATCAGAGAGCCTACATCAGACAACGAAAATCAAATGTGACCTCAATCATTAATGTAGAAAACAGGCTTGCAATTTGTAATATGAGACATTCAATGAGACCTCGTAACAAATCTATCCATTTCACATGCCTACAAACTCGCACTTACTGTTGGTCATTTCTGGAAGTGGTTCCATTTACCACCATATGCAATAAACAATTTCGCGTCATATCGCGAACTACATATACAACTTTCTAAATGCAGAGCCCGATCACAGAGCCTACATCAGACAACGTATATCAAACGTGACCTTAATCATTACTGTAGAAAATAGTTTTGCAATTTGTAATACAAAACATGCAATGTGACCTCATCCCAAATGTATCAATTTTACATGCCTACAGACTCGCACTTACTGCCGTTCATTTCTGGAAGTGGATCCATTTACTACCACATGCAATAAACATTTTCGCGTCATAGCGCGAACTACATATACAACTATCTAAATGCAGAGCTCGATCATAGAGCCTACATCAGACAACGAAAATCAAGTGTGACCTCAATCATTAATGTAGAAAACTGTAATCAATCTTACCCAATGTCGCTGTGGCCTGGTCACCCGTTATAATTAACTGTGAAGTAATTTCAATTTCTTAGTAATTTCATAAAAATTGTCACTGAAATCATCTGTGACTTCCTTCTGTCTTTTCCTTCTCAATCGGTTCTTTAACTGATGCAGTGTGTCAATGGAGTAATATTAATGTCGATTTGGAATAAATGTGTCACACGCTGAAACGTTGCTTATATATTGTGGATAATTAAGGAAATGTTAAATGTAACTGTATCCGTGATTGTGGGGACTCAACAAACCTTAATTGTCGTTACTATATATATATATATATATATATATATATATATATATATATATATATATAGAGAGAGAGAGAGAGAGAGAGAGAGAGAGAGAGAGAGAGAGAGAGAGAGAGAGAGAGAGAGAGAGACTTTATCTGATTTTTGAATTATTCCATCATATACCTGATTATTGATATTCGTAAATATAACTATCTGGAAAACATATTTTTCCCTTTTGTGGAAAGGGAAAAGTAGAAAGAGGAAATTACACGAAATCATGCTTTTTAAGAATCAAATTCAAAAATAAGATCAAACTTAAATAACTTAAAAAATCTGGCCATTATTATAAATTTTAAATTTTAATAAAATATTAAACATAAATTTTTAATTAGTAATTATTAAATTAATTTAATCTATCATATAAATGGGCAAATCCTAATTTTTGATTTCAAAAATCAAAACTTATACCACCAGACCCCACAACAGCTCTCTTCCATTACATTTTCTTTCACACCACCAGACCCACCAGCTCTCTTCCCTTTCTCTTCAACGTCGTCCCCGCCACCATCAGCCATGGTCCTTTTCTTCCATTTCTCTTCAGGCCACCACACTATCGTTGCTGGTAGCAATTTTAAAAATAACCAGCGACGCCCGCCGCTGCAACGGATGAACAGCAGGTGTACTGAAAATTCCCTACGTGCTGACTGTAGTTGATTGTCACACTGCATCAAGTGCATGGTGTGTTGTAGCTGATATCACAACCACAACAGAAATCACCAGTTTTCGGAAGTGGCTGTGATGTGGTGGCAGCGGGGTATTATCGGTGTGGATGGGATGCAAAATTCTTCTCAAGTCACAGGTGTTTTCTTACGTCACATTCGATTGCTCACGTTACAACGCTAGTGCAGATTGTGGTGGTGTGAAGCTTGGTGGTTGTGGTGGTGAGATGCTTGTGTGTGGCCGATGGTGATAGTGCTAGTGTAGATGGTGGTGGTGAATCTGAGCCAGTGATAACGGTGGTGCAGAGAGGGTTTTGGGGCTGTGCCAATAGCGTACATTTTCAGATTTTTCAGATTCGGCATTAATGTACTATATTCCTTAGGTCACATGTTTAGTTTTTGAGGTCACATGTTCATTTTCAGGTCACATTAATGCCGGATCTAATTCTTGTGGTGGTGGTTCGTCGGAGATGGTGGTGGCACGTCAAAATCTCGATGCTGAGTGTCGATCCAACTTGGATGCAGGATTGGGTAACATGGGTTGGAATGGGTTTTGTTTAATTCTTGAGGTCACGTGTTCTGGTGTTTGTCAAAGATGGTGAGCATGGTGATGGCGGCGGCGGTGCATCAGATATTTCATTATTTTGTGGAGATTGGATGCATGGGTTGGGCTAAGTTCTTTGTTTTTCGTTTTCAAATTTTATATATGTATAATTAATTAGTCAATTAATTAGCACCTGATTAGTGAATAAATGTAAGTTATTTTCTATTTATGAATTATGATTCTTAAAAGACCTGATTTTTGTATGTTTCCCAAGTGGAAATTACAGCACAACCTATTTTTTAAGTTAACAATTCATAAATCAAGTTTGTAAGTTATTAGTTCAATAACCAGGTCCTAATTCACGTTTAAAATATTAATTAATAATATTATTATAATTCAATTCAATCTACCCATCCATCCACACCCCCCATTTCGTTACAATCAATTTTCATCTCAGGGGGAAGTATGCAACTCCTCCTCCCACCTCTCCTCCGACAATAATGGTGGCGTAGAGACTATTTCCGACACTCCCTCCTCCAAAGACGACGAGTATTTTTAGTCCCCACCTTAATTCAGCCCTAATTTATCAGCCAAAATTCTCAGACATTGCACCCCGTCGTAGTTAATGGAGCTGAGGTAAGTGGTAGGACGCGATTGTAGTTGTGGTGGAAAATGGCAAATATTTTCTCTTTCCTTTACTTCTTTGGAGAAATGGCTACGACGTAGTGACTGGCAGTGGTGTTTGTTATTAGGTGGCGGTGACGGCTGGAGTATTTGGCCAAGTATGAGATCACATGTCTTGATTAATACACTTCCGCACACACCTTCCTCAAATTGGTATTGATTAATACACTTCCGCACACACCTTCCTCAAATTGGTATCGATTAATACACTTCCGCACACACCTTCCTCAAATTGGTATCAGAGCCTTTACACATATTAATATGTCACGATCAAACAATAATTGTAATGCTTGTTATGCACTTCACAAATTGTTTACCTTCCAGTACGAAGCATTTTTATGGTACAAACAAAGAATTGACTCAAAGAAGTTTTGGGGAAATCCTTATTGTACTCTTAATATGGAGCAAAAATATCTTGAAACAAAACAAGATTATGAAAACAATTTACGTACATTCATTATACACTATGCAAATTGCCACCATAGTTATGGAGAACACTAGTACACAAATTAATTGTTATACATGTCATGCACATATTCATCTCATAAATTCTGAATTTCATATTTGCGAATTTTATGAAGAATTTTATAGACACCAAGTTTTTGCAGGAGTCCACAAAAACTCTTTAGAAAACTGTAGACAACAAAAAGACAAAACTTTACAAAATTATTACGAATCTGTTTCTAAATTTTTAATTCACTACGTCACACAACATTATAAATCATGAGCATAAATCTTGCTAATGAAGGAACATCTCAAGAACACGAGGAGATTTGCGAACAAATTGAATCAAAGGGAAATTTTTCAAATGAAATTTTAATTTCTAACGAAAAACTTGACAAAATATGTAAAACCACTTTATCTTTAGATGCAAAAGAAATTTTTTCACAACCAGGATTTATTGATAAATTCATGAAAAGAAAGAAACATGTGTATTACGGTGTATCGCATAAAGAATTTGCGATTAACGCTCAACATACATACGGAAAAGTAGGAATCTCTCTACTAACTAAAAAGGATATAAACCAAGCAAAACAAAAAATTGACCTTGAAGATAACAAAAATCTTTACTGGGTTACAATTGGAGCAATCAGAATCCAGTTGAAAAGCACACTATCAGAAAAAACGGATCAACCAATTCGAATGTGTTTAATTGATGAAAGAATACAAAACCCATAAGAAGGATGTCTAGGATCCCTTGAAGGAAACCTAGCATGTGGTAAACTACTGTTTACAGTCTATCCCAGACTATCAGTAAGTTTACATGATCAAAATTTTGACGGAATACTCTCGTTTGTACACAAGTACGGAAGAGAAGACTTAGTCAAAGACAATAATGTACCTTTTTCAATATCATACCTCGTGAGTTATGCAATCCATAATTCTCACAACATGGTTATAATAAGAGAACCAAAAGGAATCAAAATCGATCCTTTATTCTCCAATTACATAGAAAATAAAGAAACAGAATTTGACTGGTTAACGCAACCAGAAAGAAGATATATAAATATAGATCTTAACACTAAAAGGCCCCTAATCAGGGAACAACAACCACTTCTCATAAGAAGTAACTCACAAAATAAAACAAATCCACCAAAGCTGAAAGAAAAAGAAAGCGATGAGTTGAGAAAAACAAAGATACAATTCAAACAATTAAGTGAAACTGTCAACAAAATGGCCGAAACACTTTATGGTGATCAAGAAGAAGAATCTGATAATTGAAATGTCAATACCAGAACTTCTAAAAGAAATTAACTCTATAAAAGAAGAAATCAAAGATATTAAAAGAAATTTTAACATATTTGAAAAACAAATTGAAATTTTACTTGAAAAACATTCTGCTATCATCATAGCAGGAATTATTAACAATAATCAAAATAACAAAATAATTTCAAAGATTAAATCAACACAACAAATTGGAAATTTTGAAAGAAGGGGAGAACTCTCTCTCCAAAAACAAAAGCAAAACAAGATGAAATTCCAGAAGAAAAATTTGATATTGACCATTTAGTATAATGACAAGCTTCAGGAAAAATCTTGAAATCATTTACGAGACCAGGAAGGAGTTGGGACTCTTAAATGTTTTATTGGCATTTGAAGACAATGAACTTGACAAGATTGTTTCAATCGTCAAAAATATTGACATAAAAGAGAAAATTATGACAATTTCGGACAATGAAAACAATGAACAACAGAATCAAGATCAACCTAAATCACAATATGAAACAGATAAAGAATTTGACAGTGAAGATGAAATCATCATTCATGAAAGATTTCATACTGGAAGAGAAACAGATCCTAACATGGGACTTGGACCAACAATCAGAGAACCAAAACCAGAAACTTTTGAGATTAAAGATGACAATCCATCATCAAGTAATCCAAAAGGAGATGGGAAAAGACATATGGGTGACAACACACCAAGACCTGACCCCAAAATGCCAGAAAGGAACTTTGATCAGAACCTCTTAGTTTCTGATTTTATTCCAAAAAGACAGAATATAAACCAACAAGTAACAATTTTGGATATAGATTGTACTCTAGATCCAGAAAAGATCATTGATGCATGGTATAGTTATATCATGGTTGCAATGATTGTCAACAAAGAAATAATCAAAAATGAAATAAATTCATGGAATTATGTACTCGCTAGTACCAGAGGAAATGCAAGAACATTCCTTGAAAGCTTTACATACGACACAAAAAATCAAATCTGGAAAGATTCAATAGGAGTTATTCCAAAATTCATTGAAAGAATTGTGGACCAAATATACAAACAATTTACTGGACAAACTTTTGAAGCATTCAAAAGTAAGAGATCAGTAATTGCAATTGCTGATGCATTAAATCACTTAGAGAAAATCTCTATATGTGATATGTGTTATTTTGAAAATTATGCTTGCGAATTTTCAAAATATTTTTACATATGTCCACCTGACAAATGGATAGAATTAACAGAAAAATTCATACGTAAACTACCAGAACCATTTAATCATGAAGTCATGAGTGACTTTGATGAATCAATCAAAAAACAAAAAGAAACCATTGATCCAAGAGTAAATGCTCAAATAGACATGTCCCTTGGACTAGTCATAACTACAACTAGAAATTTAATTGATGAAAAATGCAAACAAAACACATTGTTAAGAGAAAGTGTTAAAACAGTTTACAAAAATCCAAAAATTTGTTGTAACAATTACCTTGACCAAATCCCTGGTCAATATGGTTGTCAACCAATAAACACCCAAAAGAAAACAAGGAAAAGATCTTTTAGAAATAAAAGATATATTTTTAAAAAATACAAAAAACCTTATAAAGAAAAATTTTTTAGGAAAAAGAAATTTTTCAAAAAATTTTCAAAGGGGAAAATTCCATATAAGAATAAAAAATTTGAAAAAACACAAGACAAAAAGAAATTTTGTCCTCAAAAGAAAAAGAATTGCAGATGTTGGCTCTGCAATGAATCTGGACATTATGCAAACGAATGCCCAGCAAAAATCGGAAATGAAGACAGGATTAAACTCCTAAATACATTTCAAAAACAAGGCTTCTACCCAGTAGAAGATCCTAGTGATACAGAATCCCTGTATTACTTAACAAGTGAAACTGAATCTGAGTCATCTGAAACAGAATTTTCAGAGGATGAGTAATAAAAATGTTACAAATCCAAACTCAATCTACATACCTATAAAACTCAGTTTTGAAGGATATAGAAAATTTACATTACATGCTTACATTGACACTGGAGCATCATTATGTACTGCCAGTAAATTTGTTATTCCAAAACAATTTTGGGTAACAGCAGAAAAAATAATGAATTTAAAAATTGCTGAAAAATCTGAAATCAAAACATCAAAAGTAGTAAAAGGATTAAACATTGAGATAAGTGGATACCACAAATCCCAATGGCAAACTTTTTATTTCAAAATTCCAACAGTATACCAACTTGAAACTGGAATTGATTTTATAATTGGAAATAACTTTTGTCAGTTATATCATCCTTTCATACAAGAAATTGAATCCATAAGTTTTACTCTTAACGGAAAAAGACTTTGGATATCAAAACAAAGAAAAGCTGTTGCAATGAATTTTCTTCAAGAGAAATTCTTGGAAATGACAAAAATAAATTGCAATAGGAAAATCTTCACAAAACCTCAAAGAGAAAATATTACCCCAAAAAGGAATATTTTCATAACAATAGAAGAACAAGAAAAATTCAAAATCAACTCAAAAAGAGAAGAAATCCTAAAACTTCTTGACCAATGTTGCTCAGAAAATCCTTTAGATCCAACAAAGAACAAAGGAAATATGACTGCAACAATTGAATTACTAGAAGAACACAAGAATACAATAATAAGAGCAAAAGCAATGGCTTATTGTCCAAAAGATAGAGAAGAATTCTCTATACAAATCAAGGAACTACTTGAATTACAAGTAATTGAACCAAGTACTTCACAATTCTCTTCACCGGCTTTCATGGTTAGAAAAGAAGCAGAAAAAAGAAGAGGAAAAGCTAGAATGGTTGTAGACTATTCTCAGCTCAACAAGATAACTAAGGCAGATGGATATTTAATTCCAAATATGCAAAGCCTACTACAATTAATCAAAGGAAAGAAAATTTTTTCTACTTTTGATTGTAAATCAGGTTTTTGGCAAGTTATACTTGATCAAAATGCAAGACATCTAACGGCATTTAGTTGCCCGCAAGGACATTACCAATGGAAAATCATACCATTTGGTTTAAAACAAGCACCTGGTATTTTTCAAAGACATATGGATAATATCTTCAAAATACACGAGAAATTTTGTTGTGTATATATTGATGATATTTTGGTCTTCTCAGACAATGAGGAAGATCATGAAAAACATGTAATCACAGTACTTCAAACAATATGCAAATTAGGCATTATACTTTCCAAAAGGAAAGCAGAAATGTTTAAAGAAAAAATTGGATATCTAGGTATGGATATTACATATGGTTATAAGCAGTTAAAACCACATGTTCTTACTCATATTCATGAATTTCCAAACGAAATACAAGATCAAAAAAAATTGATGAGATTTCTTGGATGTCTCACTTATGCAGAATCTTTCATTAAAGATCTAGCAAAAATGAGAGCACCACTTCAAAAGAAACTCAAAAATGATTTTAAATGGATTTGGACTAAAGAAGATACTCTTTATGTACAAAAATTCAAATCTAAAATTAAAAATCTACCATCATTATATCATCCAAAAAATAATGATAAAATGATAATTGAAACTGATGCATCTCAAGAACATTGGGGAGCAGTATTAAAAACATTTGACGAAAATGAACAAAAAGAACAACTTTGTGGATATGCTTCAGGGACATTCACAAATCCTGAAAAGAATTACCACATCAATGAAAAAGAAATTTTAGCAATGAAAAAAGCCATAACAAAATTTAGAATTTATATCATTACTAACAAATTTCTTGTTAGAACTGATTCTACTACATGTAAATCATTTTTGAAAAATCAGGTACACCCAGATTACAAGCAAGGAAGACTAATCAGATGGCAAATGTGGTTCAGTCACTACAATTTTGATATTGAAATTATCAGAGGAAAAGATAATTCTTTAGCTGATTCACTCACAAGAGAATTCGCTTTTTCAGGTAAAAATGACTGACATCATGGAACAAATGGAAGACATTGAGACAGAAATTGAAACAAAAGAAATTGAAATTTCTGTTAAACAAAATGAAATTACAATGCTGCAACAAAGCATTAAAGTCCTCAAAAAGAAGTTGATAAGGCTTCAAAAACAAGGGGAGGCAGGTGAAAGTAGCAAGACTACTGGAGCAAAAATTACAGTTTCAAAAGAAACGCCTATAATCGAAAGTAGCAAGACTACTGAAGAGAAATTTACAGTACTTGCAGAAAATGTTACTGCAACAAGCTCGCAAGGGCTTAAGGGAATTCAAAACCCGCAACTTGGACCACAAATCCAATTACATACAGGAGGTTCTTCGGAAACTCAATGTTCTCAAGAACATACGGTTATTCAAAAACCAACTGAAATATCTCAGACACAACTGGAAACCACACCATTGGTGGGGGTAAATACTTCCATTGCAGGTACAAAATTCTATACAATCTTTGATGGTCCTCATAGAGGATTCTACACAAGTTGGGCAGAAGTCGAACGCATTGTTAAAGGAAAATCGTACAAACACAAAAGCTTTAAAACCTTTTCAGATGCTCATCAAGCCTATCTGGACTTTTGTACAAAAAATGGACACAGCCCAATCCCATACAAAAATTTGTTTGACCAACAAAACTTAAATTTGAGACCAAACTATTGTCAACCAGACATTAGATCCAGGCCCAGAATGCCTACATTCATACCACCATCCGAAAACCAAAGGATAAAATTCTTTTCCTACAGTGAAGTAGCCCAATCCAGCAAACCAGCCCAAATTCCAACCAGGTTCAAAAAACTTGGAAAAATCCCAGCCCAAAAAGAAGAAACCACCTTTCTGGATATCAAACTGCAAGATTTTCTCTTGCTTGAAGAAGAAGCACGTACAATAGGAGAATCTGCACCAGAAGGAGGGTACTATGGCACAATTGAGAAAAAATTCGGTCAGTTCATCTTCTTTGCAGGAGCTGAGCCCAATATGGTACAGACAGCATTCCATTGCGGTTTAATTAAAGAAATCATTCCTGGAAATGATTTTGAAGAAATCAAATTACTTGATGAAAATTTAGTAAAAACAGTCAAAGATTTTGCTAAATTTGTAATTAAAGACAAAAACCTCAAAATCATTCTCAAGATCAACAGCACAATTCCTTTTTGGAATGAGGATAATATTCTTGTCAAAGGATATCATCATGTACAGATCAAGATAGTCCAAGAAGTGGAAATCAACACTCCAATTGCTGGACAACTCACTGAAGTAAACGAAGAAATTTTTCAAGACTGGAGATCCCTTTCATTTCAAAGGGTTATTACAGGATTAAAAAATTTTGACGGAATCTCAAAGATTAAAGTAAACTACAGTTCAAAGTTTATTTTAATTACGAGTAAAACAAGTACACTTATCAATGTAATAGATACTAGAAAAATTTGTAAGTTTGAACAAAATTTCTATTATCTGCCAAATGCACCAAGCAGCTACAAGGGACATTTATGCAAAGCCCTCAGATCAAGTCTAGGGAAGATGCACCTTTGTCAATGGTGTAAAGTTGATGAGACTCAACAACAAGAAAAAGAAAAAATTGCAGACAGCAGTACATCTGGCAGCTTCAGCAGCAACCAATCAGAAGAAAAAGTAGAAAATACTTTTTGACCAGAAGTTTTCCGGTGAAACGCGTGTCAAAAATTATTTAATAAGGACGTAACAAATTTTGAAAAAGAAGACAAAAGAAGGAAAAAAGAGGAAAGAGAAAAAGGACAAGAGAAGAAAAGAGAGCAAAAGAAGACAAAAAGAAGGAAAAAAGAGGAAAGAGAAAAAGGACAAGAGAAGAAAAGAGAAGAAAATTTCTCGTAACAAATGAAGAAAAAGTCAAAAAGGCTACAAATTGGGAGAAAAAAGTCAAAAAGACTACAAAGGCTACTAAAAATAATCACGTGAAGAATGAAGGCACTCTGCTGAATTCAAGAGAAAAGGAGAACAACGGAGGACTATAAAAAGGGGAAAAAAAGACAGAAGGAAAAGGAGGAAATTTTTCGCTTCAATTTTCTTTTTGAATTTTACTCTGAAAAATGTATCAAGGCTAAACACCTTCAGGACAGTGATCCACACTTGGATCAAAAATATGTAATTAAATAAGTTTAAGAGTTTTTCTCTTAAACCTTCTGTTTTCAATAAAAGTTCAATGTTTTCTTCACTTTTCTTACTTTGTTCAAATACGTACGGATCTATTAAGAATTCAGGCAACCGGAGTCCCGTTAAGCAAATGGCTGCAAGGGAAACATAGCCAAGGAATTCAACATAGTGAGGCGTGGGATCAAAAAAGAAACGTAGGAAGCAACAACAAACAAAGTACATCAAGAAGGTTTAAATTTTGAAAGCTCCTTAAATTTATTTTGTTTATTTATTTATTCTCGTCTCTTCTACTATCTCTTGATATTGTTCTTTGTTTATGTCCGTTTGGTTTCGAGATAATTCTAAGCGATTAGTAAGATCGGAACCTACTAACCAATTTTTAATTCTTGAAAATCAGCAGGTAGTAATGGAAAATATTGCAGATCCAAATGAGGCGCCAGTCGTTCGAAGTCTTAGAGACTACATTTTTCCAACGATGACAAGCACTCCGTCATGCATAGTGACGCCTGCAAATGCAGCGGTCTTCAATTTTAAACCAGGAATGATTGATCATCTACCACGCTTCCATGGGATGCCATCAGAGAGTCCATATCACCACATCCAGGAATTCGAAGGGGTTTGTTTTACTTTTCTTGAAAGAAATTGCACTGAGGAAGTCATTCGACTCAAGCTTTTCCCTTTTTCACTAAAGGATAAAGCTAAGTCGTGGCTTAACTCTTTAAGGCCTAGTTCAATTACAAATTGGGCGAATATGCGGAAAGAGTTCATTAAAAAGTTTTTTCCACCACAAAGAACCACCGCTATTCAAAGACAAATTATGAATTTCTCTCAAAAGAATAATGAAAATTTTTACACTAGTTGGGAAAGATTTAAGGATTTGTTGTTATCTTGCCCCCATCATGGTTATGAAAAATGGATGTTAACAAAAATTTTTTATGAAGGGCTCAGACCAGAAATGAGACAATTTGTGCAAACCATGAGTAATGGTGACTTCTTTGCAAAAGACCCGAATGGCGTTTTTACATTTTTTGATGATTTAGCTGAAAATGCCCAATCTTGGGATAACATTGATGAGTTTGATAGGGGTGTTACAATAAAAACTGAATTTCCAAAAATTGCATCTGGAAATGGAATTCATTCACTTAGAGCCGATGATGACATAAATGCCCGATTGGCTGTCATCACTCGAAAACTTGAAAACTTGGAAACTCAAAAAGTGAATGAAGTCAATTCCTCTTCCACTATTTTAGAAAAATGTTCAATTTGTGATGATGCACAGCATTTAACCTCTGATTGTCCTGCACTTCCCCAACTGAAGGAAATGTATTTTGATCAATCTGTTGCTGTTAATATGATTTCCAAACCTTATTCTAATCCATATTCGAGTACTTATAATCTAGGTTGGAGAAATCATCCCAATTTCAGTTGGAGGAATGATCAAGGAGGAAACAATAATGTTGGCAACAATGCTGGACCTTCACAACCAAAACCGTATATGCCACCGCAGAAGAGAAGTCTGGAAGACCAAATCCAACAATTCATGCAAAGTCAAGCTGCTATCAACAATCAAAACTCTCAGGCCATTAATGACATCCGATCTCAGCTTACAAAGCTGACTACTCAGGCAAGTGCAGCAGAAAAAGGTAAGTTTCCAGCTCAACCAATGCCTAATCCTCAAACTCAATACAATGGGGTCGATGAATCCAATCTGAGACACGTGAAAGCAGTAACTACCTTGAGAAACGGTAAGCAAATCCAAGTTCCTGAACCTAAAGAGGACTTGGTGGGTAAGCAAGCTAAACCTTCTGTTGATGATACTGTATTAAAATCTTTACCTGATGTTCAGGAACCACCTAAGCAAATAGTAGGTGCACCCCCTACCCCTTTTCCTCAAAGATTACAACCTGGTAATAAGACCAAAAATCAAACAGAAATTCATGAAATTTTTAAGCAAGTTAGGGTAAATATTCCTCTGCTAGATGCAATTCAACAAGTCCCTGCCTATGCTAAATTTCTTAAGGATTTGTGTATAGTGAAGAGGAAGTTAGCTGTTAGGAATAAGGCCTTTTTAACTGAACAAGTGAGTTCTATCATACAATGTCAAACTCCTCAAAAATTTAAAGATCCTGGTTCTCCAACCATTGCTTGTATGATAGGAACCACTCGTATTGGTCATGCATTGCTAGATTTAGGTTCGAGTGTGAACCTTTTGCCCTTCAGTGTATACACACAACTTGGTCTAGGTGAACTTAAGCCTACCCCCATGATTTTACAATTAGCAGATAGATCTATTAAGATGCCTAGAGGGATAATTGAGGATGTTTTGGTTCAAGTCGATAAATTTTATTACCCAGTTGATTTTGTTGTTATTGATGTTCAAAATACACCTAAAACTTCTCCTCAAATCCCTGTTATTCTTGGTAGACCATTTCTTGCAACTTCAAATGCTTTAATAAATTGTAGGAGTGGTATTTTAAAGTTGACTTTTGGAAATATGTCCTTGGAGCTTAACATTTTCAATGCTTGTAGGCAACCAAAAGATTTTGATGAAGTGCAGGAAGTTAACATGTTGGAAGAGCTGCTATTTGAGTTAGAAGATCCTAATGAGCAACTTGAGCAGAATCTCGAATTGGACAGCATTCAAGACTCTTTAAAAGGTATAACAACAGCAGCTGTAAGAGCTTGGCAGCCCAACATTGAGCCTCTAAATGTTAGCCAGACACCCATGCAAACATCAGCAGAAAAGATGCCAACTCTGGAGCTTAAACCTCTTCCATCTGAATTAAAGTATGCATTCTTGGGACCTAATGAATCATACCCTGTGGTAATCTCTTCTACTCTTACTTGTGATCAGGAAAATTTGTTGTTGAAAGTATTGAATGATCATAGATCTGCAATAGGTTGGACTATAGCAGATATTAAGGGAATTAGTCCTTTAGTGTGCACTCATAGAATTTTCTTAGAAGAAAATACTAATCCTTCAAGGGAATCTCAAAGAAGGCTAAACCCTAACATGAAAGAGGTTGTTAAAAATGAAGTTTTAAAATTACTTGATGCAGGTATTATTTATCCTATTGCAGACAGCAAGTGGGTAAGTCCTACTCAAGTAGTTCCTAAAAAAACTGGGGTTACCGTTGTTGAAAATGAACAGGGGGAAATGATAACCAAAAGGGTACCTACTAGTTGGAGAATGTGCATAGATTATAGGAAATTGAATTCCATGACCAGAAAAGACCATTTTCCTTTACCATTTTTAGATCAAGTGCTAGAAAGAGTTGCTGGACATTCATTCTATTGTTTTTTGGATGGTTTTTCAGGCTATCACCAAATTGAAATAGCATTAGAAGACCAAGAAAAAACTACTTTTACTTGCCCTTTTGGGACGTTTGCTTTTAAAAGAATGCATTTTGGTCTTTGTAATGCCCCAGCAACCTTTCAAAGATGCATGCTTAGCTTATTCAGTGACATGATAGAAAACGTTTTGGAAGTTTTTATGGACGATTTCTCTGTGTATGGTAATTCATTTGATGATTGCCTAACAAATTTGAAAGCTGTTTTATGCAGGTGTGAAGATAAGCAACTTCTCCTTAATTGGGAGAAATGTCATTTCATGGTAACAAGAGGAATTGTTTTAGGTCATATAATTTCTTCTAAAGGCATGGAAGTAGATAAGGCAAAAGTAGATTCAATTTCTAGGTTGCCTATTCCTTCTACTGTAAAAGATGTTCGATCATTTTTAGGTCATGCAGGTTTTTATAGGAGGTTCATAAAAGATTTTAGTATTATAGCAAAACCTTTAACTACACTTTTGATGCATGATACAAAATTTGTTTGGACTAATGAATGCACTACAGCTTTTGAACATTTAAAAAAGGCACTCACCACTGCACCCATAGTTAGATCACCTGATTGGTCTCTACCTTTTGAATTAATGTGTGATGCAAGTGATATAGCCGTAGGGGCAGTGCTTGGCCAGAGGAAAGGTAAGGAACCTTATGTAATCTACTATGCTAGCAGAACTTTGAATCATGCTCAATTAAATTATACAACTACTGAAAAAGAGCTGCTAGCTATAGTTTTTGCTCTGGAAAAATTTAGAACTTATCTTATTGGGACCCCTGTTACCATCTTCACTGATCACTCTGCCCTTAAATATTTGTTCACCAAGAAAGATGCTAAACCTAGACTCATTCGATGGATTTTGTTATTGCAGGAATTTGACATTACAATTAAGGATAAAAAAGGGGTGGAAAATGTTGTCGCTGATCATTTATCCAGATTAAATTCCGAGAATTCAAAAGCTTCTCACCCTTTAAATGATTCATTTCCCGATGAACAATTATTTAGTTTGAACATTGTTCCATGGTTCGCTGACTTGGTTAATTATCTTGTTACAGGTCATATGCCCTCAAATTGGAGTGTCCAAGACAAAATGAGGATGAAAGCTATTGCAAGGAATTTCTTCTATGATGATCCATACTTATTCAAATATTGTGCTGATCAGATCATTCGAAGATGTGTTCCTGATGACGAGGTACACCAAGTTCTTACTTTCTGTCATTCTCATGCTTGCAGAGGCCATTTCTCTTCGCAGAAAACAGCTGCTAAGGTACTTCAATGTGGTTTTTATTGGCCTAGTTTATTTAAGGATGCTCATACCTTTTGTAAAAATTGTGAAGCATGTCAGAAACTTGGTAGTATCAGCCATAAGAATATGATGCCATTAGCTCCAATCCTTGTTCTTGAAATTTTTGATTGTTGGGGATTAGATTTTATGGGTCCTTTTCCCCCTTCTTTTGGATATCTATATATATTGGTTGCTGTTGATTATGTATCAAAATGGGTAGAGGCTATTCCATGTAGAACAAATGACCATAAAGTTGTGCTCAAATTTCTGAAAGAACATATTTTTTCTAGGTTTGGTATGCCTAAGGCCATAATTAGCGATGGAGGAACACATTTTTGTAATAAACCTTTTGAAACTCTGTTAAAGAAATATGGCATTAGGCATAAGATTTCCACTCCGTATCACCCTCAAACTAATGGTCAAACTGAGCTAGCCAACCGGGAAATTAAAGGCATTTTGACAAAAATAGTGAATCCAAATAGAAAAGATTGGGCTATAAAACTAGATGATGCTTTATGGGCCTATAGAACTGCTTTTAAAACTGTTCTTGGAATGTCGCCTTATAGAATTGTATTTGGAAAACCTTGTCACTTGCCGGTTGAAATCGAACATAAAGCTTATTAGGCAATCAAAACACTCAACTTTGATCTAGATCAAGCTGGTGAGTTTAGGAAATTAAAATTGAATGAGTTAGATGAATTACGTTTGGAAGCATATGAGAATGCAAAAATTTCAAAAGAGAAAATGAAAGTTTTTCATGATAAGAAAATTTTTAGAAAATCATTTTTCCCTTCTCAAAAGGTATTGCTATATGACTCTAAACTTCATCTGTTTCCTGGTAAGTTGAAAACTAAATGGATTGGTCCTTACATTGTGCAAACTGTTTACCCCTATGGAGCAGTTGAAATCTTGGATCCAAAAACTGGTACTATTTTTAAAGTTAATGGACAACGTCTGAAACCATTTTTGGAAATTTTTTCTGCTGATATTAATGAACTACCTATGCTGGACCCTGCTTCTAGCAGCTGATTTTCTTGGAACTAACTTTTATTATTATGTATATATTTTCTTTTTCTTTTGCAGTTTTATTCTTTTCTTCATTTTTTTAGTTTTTCATTCTTGAATACTTGCTCATGTGCATAAGCCTCCTCTCAGGTACACTCTTCTCCTTTAGCTTGATTTCATTTTGAGTCGTGTCTATTATTCACTGTTCATTTTTCTTCTCTTTGAATCATTGAGGACAATGTCTGATTTTAGTTGGGGGGAGAGTGACTCAAAATGTACTTGTTTTGCATAAATTCTTTTGTGATAGTTGAGCATTAAAACTGAGTACATCTTGAGTCTTGAGTTATATCTTTGTTATTCTGTAAAGACCTCCCTCCTAAAAAAATTTTTATGCACGAATTTAAGCCTTGTGGTAAGATGGATAGGCAACACATACAACTAGAGCTCTCTCAAGTTTAAGTAATTTTATTTATTCATCATGAGAGTTGAGTGATTGGTAGTTTTCTTATATTGCCCTTGTTTGATATTGCTACTTCCATTGGGCATCATTACACGGATTGTGGATTGTTGGTGGTTTATACTTAAGAAACGATGAAGGTCAATGTCAAATAAAAATTTGATCCTTTGAAACTAACCTTATCAACTTCTCTTCTCTTCACAAATCCCTCCATATTCACAAATCCCTTTCGTAGCCAAAAATCCTTTCCATCTACTTCACATTAAAGATGACATTACATCCAGACATTGCTTCCATAAATACATGACTTTGTTTCTACTTTCAAGTAAAAGTGAGGATGATTATTTTTGCTCCATATTTGAAGAAAAAATGTTCGGTGCACACAAAGAAAGAAAAGTGGAGTTAGAAGTATTTGACAGTCATTGAGACCAGAGGAGAATGTTGAAGAATTATTTGAGAAGATTTCAGTGTTTATTTGAAAAAAAAAAAAAAGAATATATATATAAATAGAAAGAAAATGGAGACATATTGAAGAGAAAGTAAGGATGTGAAGACGAAAGAAAGCTGGAAGTGTGATTAAAAGTGAAAATTATTATCCTTGCTTATATTTTGAAAGTCTTCGATTTCTACCCACTTCTTTTATTCCCTTATCCTAAAAAAAAAAAGAAGCTACATTGCCTCTTATACTTCCATTGGAATTTATTGTTCTACTATTATCATTGGAACATGTAAACCGTTTCTTTCACCACTCCTTATCAGTTCCCTTGATAACACCATCATAACCTTTACATTGACATTGACATTTTGATCTTAAGTAGGTTTGTGGTAAGAATGATTGAGTCCCAATGGTTGTGAGTTTTTCATGAGGTCAATATTTGCATTACTGTCATCCACATATATATAGCCTGTCTTGAATGCTTGAGTGATCAATTTTCAAACTCCATGAGTGACCTCCTAACCAATCCAGAAACAAAATACACATACCCGTGAGTATATGGAGTTTATACTTGGCTTGAGTGAATACTTGACACTGTATGTGTTGGGGTTAGTGGTTTGATGGATCGGCTTAAAACACACACACACAAAATTTTGGGAATGTTTTTATGGATTAATTTGGATATAACGCTTGATCTCTTGATTTTGCGAAGTTGCTGTGCTCGACTATCTAAATTCATTCTTGACTTTACAATTGAAGTTTTTTTCATTGAGCTAATCATGTTTTTAATTCGCTTGAATTGCTAGAGACTAGCAAAAAGCTAGTTGGGGAGTGTGATTATTGTCCAATTTTACGTATTTTAGATAGGTAAATAAATGAAAAATACGATTTTGGGATATAAATTTTGTCATTTAGAGTAAAATTTATTAAAGATTCAATTTTATTTGTTAAACTCTAAATTGATTTTATTTGTTAATAATTTCATTTATTTAATTGCAGGTACATTTTGGACAAATTTTATCTCAAAAACCCCTAGTTTAATGGATCCGAAAAAGCCCAAAATTGAGAGAAAAAAAACCTACAACACCCATCCATCTCCTTCTCTTCTTTTCTCGCCCTCGCTGCCTACTCTCTGTATCATCTCACTTTTACGCAGCCAACAAGCACTCCACGAATCCAACCATTACCTTCCTCACCTCTCCCTCACGTTTTCTGCCAGTACCTCTGTCTCCTCTCCCTCACACAACCCATACTCTCTGCACTCTCACCAGCCGCAGGAGCAACTTCTCACTTTCAACCTCAGCCTCACAACTCAAATCTCGGCCAGGAACCAGCGCTCTCCTTCATCGTCTCGGCCAGCACTTCTCTTCCTTCTTCCTTCTTCCCGCCCTCTCTCTCTCTCACGCATTCCCCTGTCTTCTTTCTTTTCTCCAGCCCACAGCCTCCACCCCCGAGTCTCAACTCACCTCTCCCTCCTGGCTTCTTCCCTCTCAGAGCCAGCCTACTTCACGTATTCTCTCTGTATTTTTTTTCCTCCACAGAAAATGCTGCTCCTCTGTCTGCTCTCAACTCACTCAGCCGCCAGCTCATCTTCCTCAGCTTCTGTCTTCTTCCACCATTAACAACCAGCAGCCCTCAGCCTTCGCACAGCAACTCATCTTCACGCTGCAGCACCTTCAACCGCAGTCTCTTCCCCGGTCAGAACTCCCAGCAGCAGCCGCTCTCCATCCTCTATCTTCATCTCTCGTCCAGCAACCACACTGGATCAGCAGCCTCAGATCTTCAACCTCACGCAGCAACCTTGGTTTTGGTGAAATGTTCTAGTTTATATTTTGTTTAGATTTTCAATTGTTTAGATTGTTAGTTCATATATATTCACATTCAGACTATTCATGCTAGTTGATTTTAGATATATTTGAGTTAGTGAAATTTTATTTCCGAATTTGAATTTCGTTCGAGTAATGGTTAAGTGTTTATTTGATTTTTATTTCGTTAATTTAATTATGTTCGACTAAGTCATATTTGAGGGAAGTTATTCTTAGCTTCAAGGGATATGTTTTAATTCGTTATGGATGAATTCTTGTGATGGATAATAATTAGCGAGTGTTATAAAGTTTCAAATTATTTTGCTTCGAATGATGTCGTTGATGTGATATGTATTGAATATGCACATAACATGCTCGACTAAACGCCGTAAAATAAAATAAATTTAAGGAGCTTTCAAAATTTAAACCTTCTTGATGTACTTTGTTTGTTGTTGCTTCCTACGTTTCTTTTTTGATCCCACGCCTCACTATGTTGAATTCCTTGGCTATGTTTCCCTTGCAGCCATTTGCTTAACGGGACTCCGGTTGCCTGAATTCTTAATAGATCCGTACGTATTTGAACAAAGTAAGAAAAGTGAAGAAAACATTGAACTTTTATTGAAAACAGAAGGTTTAAGAGAAAAACTCTTAAACTTATTTAATTACATATTTTTGATCCAAGTGTGGATCACTGTCCTGAAGGTGTTTAGCCTTGATACATTTTTCAGAGTAAAATTCAAAAAGAAAATTGAAGCGAAAAATTTCCTCCTTTTCCTTCTGTCTTTTTTTCCCCTTTTTATAGTCCTCCGTTGTTCTCCTTTTCTCTTGAATTCAGCAGAGTGCCTTCATTCTTCACGTGATTATTTTTAGTAGCCTTTGTAGTCTTTTTGACTTTTTTCTCCCAATTTGTAGCCTTTTTGACTTTTTCTTCATTTGTTACGAGAAATTTTCTTCTCTTTTCTTCTCTTGTCCTTTTTCTCTTTCCTCTTTTTTCCTTCTTTTTGTCTTCTTTTGCTCTCTTTTCTTCTCTTGTCCTTTTTCTCTTTCCTCTTTTTTCCTTCTTTTGTCTTCTTTTTCAAAATTTGTTACGTCCTTATTAAATAATTTTTGACACGCGTTTCACCGGAAAACTTCTGGTCAAAAAGTATTTTCTACTTTTTCTTCTGATTGGTTGCTGCTGAAGCTGCCAGATGTACTGCTGTCTGCAATTTTTTCTTTTTCTTGTTGTTGAGTCTCATCAACTTTACACCATTGACAAAGGTGCATCTTCCCTAGACTTGATCTGAGGGCTTTGCATAAATGTCCCTTGTAGCTGCTTGGTGCATTTGGCAGATAATAGAAATTTTGTTCAAACTTACAAATTTTTCTAGTATCTATTACATTGATAAGTGTACTTGTTTTACTCGTAATTAAAATAAACTTTGAACTGTAGTTTACTTTAATCTTTGAGATTCCGTCAAAAATTTTTAATCCTGTAATAACCCTTTGAAATGAAAGGGATCTCCAGTCTTGAAAAATTTCTTCGTTTACTTCAGTGAGTTGTCCAGCAATTGGAGTGTTGATTTCCACTTCTTGGACTATCTTGATCTGTACATGATGATATCCTTTGACAAGAATATTATCCTCATTCCAAAAAGGAATTGTGCTGTTGATCTTGAGAATGATTTTGAGGTTTTTGTCTTTAATTACAAATTTAGCAAAATCTTTGACTGTTTTTACTAAATTTTCATCAAGTAATTTGATTTCTTCAAAATCATTTCCAGGAATGATTTCTTTAATTAAACCGCAATGGAATGCTGTCTGTACCATATTGGGCTCAGCTCCTGCAAAGAAGATGAACTGACCGAATTTTTTCTCAATTGTGCCATAGTACCCTCCTTCTGGTGCAGATTCTCCTATTGTACGTGCTTCTTCTTCAAGCAAGAGAAAATCTTGCAGTTTGATATCCGGAAAGGTGGTTTCTTCTTTTTGGGCTGGGATTTTTCCAAGTTTTTTGAACCTGGTTGGAATTTGGGCTGGTTTGCTAGATTGGGCTACTTCACTGTAGGAAAAGAATTTTATCCTTTGGTTTTCGGATGGTGGTATGAATGTAGGCATTCTGGGCCTGGATCTAATGTCTGGTTGACAATAGTTTGGTCTCAAATTTAAGTTTTGTTGGTCAAACAAATTTTTGTATGGGATTGGGCTGTGTCCATTTTTTGTACAAAAGTCCAGATAGGCTTGATGAGCATCTGAAAAGGTTTTAAAGCTTTTGTGTTTGTACGGTTTTCCTTTAACAATGCGTTCGACTTCTGCCCAACTTGTGTAGAATCCTCTATGAGGACCATCAAAGATTGTATAGAATTTTGTACCTGCAATGGAAGTATTTACCCCCACCAATGGTGTGGTTTCCAGTTGTGTCTGAGATATTTCAGTTGGTTTTTGAATAACCGTATGTTCTTGAGAACATTGAGTTTCCGAAGAACCTCCTGTATGTAATTGGATTTGTGGTCCAAGTTGCGGGTTTTGAATTCCCTTAAGCCCTTGCGAGCTTGTTGCAGTAACATTTTCTGCAAGTACTGTAAATTTCTCTTCAGTAGTCTTGCGACTTTCGATTATAGGCGTTTCTTTTGAAACTATAATTTTTGCTCCAGTAGTCTTGCTACTTTCACCTGCCTCCCCTTATTTTTGAAGCCTTATCAACTTCTTTTTGAGGACTTTAATGCTTTGTTGCAGCATTGTAATTTCATTTTGTTTAACAGAAATTTCAATTTCTTTTGTTTCAATTTCTGTCTCAATGTCTTCCATTTGTTCCATGATGTCAGTCATTTTTACCTGAAAAAGCGAATTCTCTTGTGAGTGAATCAGCTAAAGAATTATCTTTTCCTCTGATAATTTCAATATCAAAATTGTAGTGACTGAACCACATTTGCCATCTGATTAGTCTTCCTTGCTTGTAATCTGGGTGTACCTGATTTTTCAAAAATGATTTACATGTAGTAGAATCAGTTCTAACAAGAAATTTGTTAGTAATGATATAAATTCTAAATTTTGTTATGGCTTTTTTCATTGCTAAAATTTCTTTTTCATTGATGTGGTAATTCTTTTCAGGATTTGTGAATGTCCCTGAAGCATATCCACAAAGTTGTTCTTTTTGTTCATTTTCGTCAAATGTTTTTAATACTGCTCCCCAATGTTCTTGAGATGCATCAGTTTCAATTATCATTTTATCATTATTTTTTGGATGATATAATGATGGTAGATTTTTAATTTTAGATTTGAATTTTTGTACATAAAGAGTATCTTCTTTAGTCCAAATCCATTTAAAATCATTTTTGAGTTTCTTTTGAAGTGGTGCTCTCATTTTTGCTAGATCTTTAATGAAAGATTCTGCATAAGTGAGACATCCAAGAAATCTCATCAATTGTTTTTGATCTTTTATTTCGTTTGGAAATTCATGAATATGAGTAAGAACATGTGGTTTTAACTGCTTATAACCATATGTAATATCCATACCTAGATATCCAATTTTTTCTTTAAACATTTCTGCTTTCCTTTTGGAAAGTATAATGCCTAATTTGCATATTGTTTGAAGTACTGTGATTACATGTTTTTCATGATCTTCCTCATTGTCTGAGAAGACCAAAATATCATCAATATATACACAACAAAATTTCTCGTGTATTTTGAAGATATTATCCATATGTCTTTGGAAAATACCAGGTGCTTGTTTTAAACCAAATGGTATGATTTTCCATTGGTAATGTCCTTGCGGGCAACTAAATGCCGTTAGATGTCTTGCATTTTGATCAAGTATAACTTGCCAAAAACCTGATTTACAATCAAAAGTAGAAAAAATTTTCTTTCCTTTGATTAATTGTAGTAGGCTTTGCATATTTGGAATTAAATATCCATCTGCCTTAGTTATCTTGTTGAGCTGAGAATAGTCTACAACCATTCTAGCTTTTCCTCTTCTTTTTTCTGCTTCTTTTCTAACCATGAAAGCCGGTGAAGAGAATTGTGAAGTACTTGGTTCAATTACTTGTAATTCAAGTAGTTCCTTGATTTGTATAGAGAATTCTTCTCTATCTTTTGGACAATAAGCCATTGCTTTTGCTCTTATTATTGTATTCTTGTGTTCTTCTAGTAATTCAATTGTTGCAGTCATATTTCCTTTGTTCTTTGTTGGATCTAAAGGATTTTCTGAGCAACATTGGTAAAGAAGTTTTAGGATTTCTTCTCTTTTTGAGTTGATTTTGAATTTTTCTTGTTCTTCTATTGTTATGAAAATATTCCTTTTTGGGGTAATATTTTCTCCTTGAGGTTTTGTGAAGATTTTCCTATTGCAATTTATTTTTGTCATTTCCAAGAATTTCTCTTGAAGAAAATTCATTGCAACAGCTTTTCTTTGTTTTGATATCCAAAGTCTTTTTCCGTTAAGAGTAAAACTTATGGATTCAATTTCTTGTATGAAAGGATGATATAACTGACAAAAGTTATTTCCAATTATAAAATCAATTCCAGTTTCAAGTTGGTATACTGTTGGAATTTTGAAATAAAAAGTTTGCCATTGGGATTTGTGGTATCCACTTATCTCAATGTTTAATCCTTTTACTACTTTTGATGTTTTGATTTCAGATTTGTCAGCAATTTTTAGATTCATTATTTTTTCTGCTGTTACCCAAAATTGTTTTGGAATAACAAATTTACTGGCAGTACATAATGATGCTCCAGTGTCAATGTAAGCGTGTAATGTAAATTTTCTATATCCTTCAAAACTGAGTTTTATAGGTATGTAGATTGAGTTTGGATTTGTAACATTTTTATTACTCATCCTCTGAAAATTCTGTTTCAGATGACTCAGATTCAGTTTCACTTGTTAAGTAATACAGGGATTCTGTATCACTAGGATCTTCTACTGGGTAGAAGCCTTGTTTTTGAAATGTATTTAGGAGTTTAATCCTGTCTTCATTTCCGATTTTTGCTGGGCATTCGTTTGCATAATGTCCAGATTCATTGCAGAGCCAACATCTGCAATTCTTTTTCTTTTGAGGACAAAATTTCTTTTTGTCTTGTGTTTTTTCAAATTTTTTATTCTTATATGGAATTTTCCCCTTTGAAAATTTTTTGAAAAATTTCTTTTTCCTAAAAAATTTTTCTTTATAAGGTTTTTTGTATTTTTTAAAAATATATCTTTTATTTCTAAAAGATCTTTTCCTTGTTTTCTTTTGGGTGTTTATTGGTTGACAACCATATTGACCAGGGATTTGGTCAAGGTAATTGTTACAACAAATTTTTGGATTTTTGTAAACTGTTTTAACACTTTCTCTTACCAATGTGTTTTGTTTGCATTTTTCAGCAATTAAATTTCTAGTTGTAGTTATGACTAGTCCAAGGGACATGTCTATTTGAGCATTTACTCTTGGATCAATGGTTTCTTTTTGTTTTTTGATTGATTCATCAAAGTCACTCATGACTTCATGATTAAATGGTTCTGGTAGTTCACGTATGAATTTTTCTGTTAATTCTATCCATTTGTCAGGTGGACATATGTAAAAATATTTTGAAAATTCGCAAGCATAATTTTCAAAATAACACATATCACATATAGAGATTTTCTCTAAGTGATTTAATGCATCAGCAATTGCAATTACTGATCTCTTACTTTTGAATGCTTCAAAAGTTTGTCCAGTAAATTGTTTGTATATTTGGTCCACAATTCTTTCAATGAATTTTGGAATAACTCCTATTGAATCTTTCCAGATTTGATTTTTTGTGTCGTATGTAAAGCTTTCAAGGAATGTTCTTGCATTTCCTCTGGTACTAGCGAGTACATAATTCCATGAATTTATTTCATTTTTGATTATTTCTTTGTTGACAATCATTGCAACCATGATATAACTATACCATGAATCAATGATCTTTTCTGGATCTAGAGTACAATCTATATCCAAAATTGTTACTTGTTGGTTTATATTCTGTCTTTTTGGAATAAAATTAGAAACTAAGAGGTTCTGATCAAAGTTCCTTTTTGGCATTTTGGGGTCAGGTCTTGGTGTGTTGTCACCCATATGTCTTTTCCCATCTCCTTTTGGATTACTTGATGATGAATTGTCATCTTTAATCTCAAAAGTTTCTGGTTTTGGTTCTCTGATTGTTGGTCCAAGTCCCATGTTAGGATCTGTTTCTCTTCCAGTATGAAATCTTTCATGAATGATGATTTCATCTTCACTGTCAAATTCTTTATCTGTTTCATATTGTGATTCAGGTTGATCTTGATTCTGTTGTTCATTGTTTTCATTGTCCGAAATTGTCATAATTTTCTCTTTTATGTCAATATTTTTGACGATTGAAACAATCTTGTCAAGTTCATTGTCTTCAAATGCCAATAAAACATTTAAGAGTCCCAACTCCTGGCTGGTCTCGTAAATGATTTCAAGATTTTTCCTGAAGCTTGTCATTATACTAAATAGTCAATATCAAATTTTCCTTCTGGAATTTCATCTTGTTTTGCTTTTGTTTTTGGAGAGAGTTCTCCCCTTCTTTCAAAATTTCCAATTTGTTGTGTTGATTTAATCTTTGAAATTATTTTGTTATTTTGATTATTGTTAATAATTCCTGCTATGATGATAGCATAATGTTTTTCAAGTAAAATTTCAATTTGTTTTTCAAATATGTTAAAATTTCTTTTAATATCTTTGATTTCTTCTTTTATAGAGTTAATTTCTTTTAGAAGTTCTGGTATTGACATTTCAATTATCAGATTCTTCTTCTTGATCACCATAAAGTGTTTCGGCCATTTTGTTGACAGTTTCACTTAATTGTTTGAGTTGTATCTTTGTTTTTCTCAACTCATCGCTTTCTTTTTCTTTCAGCTTTGGTGGATTTGTTTTATTTTGTGAGTTACTTCTTATGAGAAGTGGTTGTTGTTCCCTGATTAGGGGCCTTTTAGTGTTAAGATCTATATTTATATATCTTCTTTCTGGTTGCGTTAACCAGTCAAAATCTGTTTCTTTATTTTCTATGTAATTGGAGAATAAAGGATCGATTTTGATTCCTTTTGGTTCTCTTATTATAACCATGTTGTGAGAATTATGGATTGCATAACTCACGAGGTATGATATTGAAAAAGGTACATTATTGTCTTTGACTAAGTCTTCTCTTCCGTACTTGTGTACAAACGAGAGTATTCCGTCAAAATTTTGATCATGTAAACTTACTGATAGTCTGGGATAGACTGTAAACAATAGTTTACCACATGCTAGGTTTCCTTCAAGGGATCCTAGACATCCTTCTTGTGAGTTTTGTATTCTTTCATCAATTAAACACATTCGAATTGGTTGATCCGTTTTTTCTGATAGTGTGCTTTTCAACTGGATTCTGATTGCTCCAATTGTAACCCAGTAAAGATTTTTGTTATCTTCAAGGTCAATTTTTTGTTTTGCTTGGTTTATATCCTTTTTAGTTAGTAGAGAGATTCCTACTTTTCCGTATGTATGTTGAGCGTTAATCGCAAATTCTTTATGTGATACATCGTAATACACATGTTTCTTTCTTTTCATGAATTTATCAATAAATCCTGGTTGTGAAAAAATTTCTTTTGGATCTAAAGATAAAGTGGTTTTACATATTTTGTCAAGTTTTTCGTTAGAAATTAAAATTTCATTTGAAAAATTTCCCTTTGATTCAATTTGTTCGCAAATCTCCTCGTGTTCTTGAGATGTTCCTTCATTAGCAAGATTTATGCTCATGATTTATAATGTTGTGTGACGTAGTGAATTAAAAATTTAGAAACAGATTCGTAATAATTTTGTAAAGCTTTATCTTTTTGTTGTCTACAGTTTTCTAAAGAGTTTTTGTGGACTCCTGCAAAAACTTGGTGTCTATAAAATTCTTCATAAAATTCGCAAATATGAAATTCAGAATTTATGAGATGAATATGTGCATGACATGTATAACAATTAATTTGTGTACTAGTGTTCTCCATAACTATGGTGGCAATTTGCATAGTGTATAATGAATGTACGTAAATTGTTTTCATAATCTTGTTTTGTTTCAAGATATTTTTGCTCCATATTAAGAGTACAATAAGGATTTCCCCAAAACTTATTTGAGTCAATTCTTTGTTTGTACCATAAAAATGCTTCGTACTGGAAGGTAAACAATTTGTGAAGTGCATAACAAGCATTACAATTATTGTTTGATCGTGACATATTAATATGTGTAATGGCTTTGATACCAATTTGAGGAAGGTGTGTGCGGAAGTGTATTAATCAATACCAATTTGAGGAAGGTGTGTGCGGAAGTGTATTAATCAAGACATGTGATCTCATACTTGGCCAAATATGTGATCTCATACACGGCTGGAGTGGTTAGGATGCAACTGCAGTATTTGTTGTTTGGTGGCGACGACAACGCTCAGTCTGCAACTGGGGCGCTCATTGCTGCTACACAAGCGACGCTTCAAGAACCGTGACTGCAACAACATGATGACGTATTTCAGTGGTGCTTTGAGCCCCGATCTTCATCTCTTCAGCAGTGGTTGCGGCATGGTGCCATTTGGCCTGTATGTTTGTGTTGGCTGTTGCTGGAATTGGTGTCGATTTTAGATTTTGATGTGGTGGGTGGGGGTGGCGGCTTTGGCATAGGTGGGGGGTATAGGCTATGGTTGTGGTGGCTATGATGAAGCTGGTTGTGAAGGTGAAGTGGCTGTGTTCTTTGGTTGGAGACTGTGGTGGTCGTGGCAGTGTTCTTTGCTGTTGCTAATGCTTCAATTTCCGTGGTTGTGCAATGATTCATTTGGGAATTTGCCATAGGTCACACTTCAAATGTTGAAGTCATAGGTCACATTTGATGCATTGGATCACGGGTCACAGATCACACTTCAAATGTTCAAGTCACAGGTCACATTTGAAGCATTAAGTCACACACAATCATAGTTCACGTGTTCAAGTCATATTTGATACATTAGTTCACTTGGTCACATTTGATGCATTTGATCACAAGTCACACTTCAAATTTCCAGGTCACAGGTTACATTTGATACATTAAGTCACAAGTCACACTTCATATTGTTCAAGTCACATTTGATGCATTAGGTCACGAGTAAGAGTTGATGTATTGGGTCGTGGGTCACACTTCAAATGTTCAAGTTACATATCACATTTGATGCATTAAGTCACAAGACATACTTCACATGTTCATATCATAAGTCACATTTGATGCATTAAATTTCAGGTCACACTTCACATCACATGTTCAGGTCATAGGTTACATTTGATGCATTAAATTTCAGGTCACACTTCATAAAGTCACATTTGACTTATTCAGGTCTCATATGTTTCTTCTTGCACTAAATGTCATAGTTCAAGGTCTCATGTAAGGGAACTGGTACGTAAGTTACAAATTTTATTTTTATTGATCTTCACATTTTTTAAGTTTTCATCTATACAGTTCTCAGTTTCCTTTTTTTTCGAAAATCCAGTTCTCTGTTTACATCTTCAAGAAGTGGTTGTAGGTTGGAGGCGGTGGCGACGGAGGTGGTGGCGGAAGCTACAGCAGCAGCAGCGATGTATTGTGATGATAATCTGATGGTAGTGATAGCAACGGGGCGTGTCGGGGCGCCCCGTTTAATTTTTTTTTTTATTATTTTTTAAATTTTTTTTTGGTATTTTTATTCTTTTTTCCTTATTTTTTTATTAATTTATTTATTCGAGGCGGGTTCGAGTCGGGACGACCAAACCCGCACCCACCCCGCGACCCGTCGGGGTTCCTGGGAAACCATCCCATACCCGGCCCGTGGGTCGGCGGGGCGGGTTCGGGTTGTTTTGCCATCTCTATGTGATGATGACAATACTGTGGAGGTGGTGGTGGTGGTGGAGGAGGAGGTGAAGGTGGATGTGGAGGTGGGGGTTGGTGGTAGTGATGACAACGATGACGATGTACAGTTTACAGAATATTTGAATTTAGAGTGGAGTAAGGTGGGGTGGTGGGGTGGGGTGAATTTTTATAATATATTAATTATAATATTTACCACCTGATTAATGTATTTTGAAACTTTTTTCTTTAAATTTGAAATGTGGTATTATAACCACCTTGTTTGTGTATTATTCCCAAGGGAAAAATACATGATATAAGTTGTTTTAAAATGCATATTTTAAAAATGAGGTCAAACTTGTATAATTTCAAAAATTAGGTTGCAATTAGAATTAATTAATTAAATAAAATAAAATAAAATATTTTAATAAATATATACATTAAGGTCACAATATTGTATAATTTCATGTCACAGAAGACAAATCTTTTAGGTCATAAATATATTTCAGGTCACGAGTCAAATTTTTATGGTCACAACTTTAAATTATTTTAGGTCACACCTTATAAATTATTAAGTCACAAATCTTTTAATTGTCAGTTACCAAATTATTAGGTTGCAATTATTTGATTTCTAGGTCACAACTTATCAATTATGAGGTTAAAATTATTTGATTTTTACGTAACGACTTGTTAATTATTAGTTCACACATTTTAGTTCACATTTATCAAATTGTTAAGTCACAGCATCTCATAAACAATCACATCGCGCGTCGCCTCCACTATCGCGTCCTCCACCACCACCAGCAATGTAAATTCCAATACCAGAATTCAACTCCCTCACCACCACCAGTCCACCACCACCACCATCACTGTCGTCGCCACTTCACGCTTGCTGGACCACCACCGCTTCTCCCCTCCCTTCTAAAAAATCTAGATTCCAAATATTTAGGCATCTAGCCAATAACAAAAATTAACAGAAAAATAAAGAAGAAAACAAAGTCACATCAAATCTCCTCATCAATGCAGCAGCGCCGTTGCTGCCAGAAGCAACGTCGCCGCTACCTCAAGTAGTGACGCCGTTGCTAAATCTTTGGTTACATGTCCATCTCATCAGATTCAAGACCATAGGTAACAAGCCAACGATAGTCTGAAGGTGACATTAGAAGAGTGGCGGGAGTCCGACAGTGTTTGGTGTGGTCGTGGGGGGTAAGTGGCAGAGGATTGGTGTGTTCAAATTCAAAGAGAACAGAGTGAACGAATGGTATGTAGAGAAAATAATTACAGTTTGAAGTTGTGCACAGATATACAGCACAACTGTAGCGCCCCGAGTTCTAAATACCCGGTTCACCACGTCATTTTCTGGTCTAAACTTTAAAATAATATTCTAGCGGAAGAAATAATTGAAATTCATTTTTGGCAACATTAAATAAACTATAATGGTCGATAAAATTCGAAAACATTTATGAACCAGTTCAAAATAACCAATCGAGCCATTAATAATACAAAACATTCGGCAATGCCATAATTTTTCAAATAATTGAAAATCTCAAAAATAGTCAAAGTTTAGAAATATGGATCATCAAAATAAGATTTTCGATTATTTAATGACTATTGCCACAATCGTCCATCATTGGCTACCCTCTCTGAAATCTGCAAATGTTGTTAAAAATAAACATGAGCATTTCATAGAAATACTCAGTAGACTCATCGCCAATTAATTAATCCACATTATAATTGAACACATAAATGCAGGCTCTTTAGAAATCATAGGGTGTGTGTTGCTCTTCTCGTGCATTAAAGCACATAAGTTATGCATAACATCATCATTTATCTTGCAAGACATTCTCTTCTTTCTTTCTCATGCATAAAAGCATATAAGTTATGACAAGCATAACAACATAAATATTTCCGAAGAAATACATTCTCGTCTCTTTTCATAAAAATGACTTTCACATAAGTCACATAACATACACATTCACATGCAATCATAATTTAAATCAATTAATAGGGGTGAGTCTACCTTAAACTTAACGAGTGTGGTTGAGCGGGAATGACTTCAATCTTTCAAATCTCCGTACGCCTCGTCTAGCCAATTAGAAAATAAGTTAAATTAGTCTTTTGAAATTTATAATTGAAAATGATAAATTACAATTTGGGGACTGAAATTGATGATTTGAAAGTTGGGGGACTAAAATGAATAATTTGAAAGTTGAGGGACTAAAATGAATAATTTGAAAGTTGATGGACTAAAATGAATAATTTTGAACGTTGGGTTGAAACTAAAAATGGATATTAAATTATAGGGCTGAAATAATAGATTCTAAAAATGAAGTGGCTGATTAAAATCATTTAAGACTTAATGACTGAAATTATAAGTTTTAAAACTAAAATGGCTGAAATAAATAACTTTGGAACTTGGGGGCTAAAGTGCAAATTCTAAAAAAAAATCAAAAATATTAAAATCAATTCTTTACTCCCTCACTCCCATTTCACGGCAGAGAAAGGAGGAGGAGAGGAGGTGCGACCGAGGAAGAACAGGTGCTTCAGCCGGCGATGTGTAGGCGCAACGTCGCCGACAGGTGGCGGCGAGCGGTGGCAAGGGAGGGATTAAGGTTTTGAGGCTGATTGGGTGCGAGAACCGAGGCTAAACCATGGATGGAAATAGCGGTTTCCGGCGATTATCCGGCGGAAAAAGGGATTTGCAGCTGAGGTAAGTAATTGGGTTAGTCTATTCTTGGTTTATGGTTTAATTTGGGGTTGATTTTGAGGCTGGGCTGCGTGTGCGGTGATGGTGGAATGGTTTTTGTGGTGATTATGGTAATGGTTCAAATGAGGTGTTTATGGCTGTGAGCTGTTGATGATGATGGTGAAGGAGGTAAGTGGGCTGGGGCTGGGCAGTGGACGAAAGTGGTGGTGTTGCAGGCGGTTTGGGTGGTGGTTCTTGGTCGAGCTTTGGCTGCTTGCTGGAATAAATGGTGGGTGTTGGAAATGGTGTTGCACGGTGGTGGTGGAGGTAGTGGCTGCTCTGTTGAGCCATGGTCCTTGCAGTGCTGTGGTTTTGGGTGGTGATGATGATGAAGGAGAAGGAGGGCATTACCTTGTTGGAATGAATGGAGGCTGCTATGGAGTCTGAAACGAAGCTGGGAGGAGTGTAGGAATCGTGTGAGAGAGGCTGAAAAATGGAATGGCTGAAGTTGGTGAAGTGTGAGTTTGAAGAGGTTGGTAATGTAGAGGTAGGGCGTGAGATTGGATTGATGTGATAGGTGGAAGTTGATAGTGTGAAAATCTTGACAAGCAATGCACGTAAATCGAGAAAAAATCATACGCAAATTCAACTGGGTCGGAAATGAATCTGATAAAATGGGCTTGACGTAAATTGGGATTTAAAATGATTTGAAATTAATAATTTAAATAAATAAATAAAAATAAAATTTTGGAAATTCGAAATTTAATTAAAATCGAATGGATTTGACATTTTTCGACTTGGCTAGACGAATACGTCATGACGTTAACTTAAAAATGGGCGAGATCGCAGGGACACGATTTTCAAAATTTTAAAATAATTATTTAATCGCGTGAAAAATTCTTGGTTGCTACAACAACCACCATCACAAAGATCTGGACCACCGCCACTAGTCCGCGCACCACCTCACCGCACCACCATCTCTAAAACCATCATTGGGGTGCAAACATAGAGAGCGATGTGAAGAAGAAGAAGACCGTAGGCCATGGCACTAAGGAGGCGACGTTGGCACCGGAGATGGAAGCAGCACAGATTGTGGTTTTGAAAAATGAATTGGGAATATGGAAGAGAGAGAGAGAGAGAGAGAGAGTAATTAGGGTTTGATGTGGAGTGGTATGGTGTGGGATTGGGATTCGATAGGGTTTAAATAATTAATTTAATTTCATAATATTATTAATTTAATTTATTAATTAATTAATTTTTGAATTTTTGAAATTTGAAGTTCTACATATTTGTTCTTATATTTGAATTTGAATCTTTAAATGTAATGCTGGGTGTAATTTCCACTTAAGGAAATCAAGCATGCACTTCCTTTTAAGAAATTATATATATATATATATATATATATATATATATATATATATATATATATATATATATATATATATATATATATATAGTATATGGCCAATGGAGGGGAACTTTTGATTGACTAATACATCTTTATGTTTTTTGCTGTCGAAATGGTATCACTTGAATTCTACCAACACAAGTAATGGTTACCGACAAGGTAACCCCCAACACTATATGGACATCTCACTATAGCCTTTAGAACATAAGTTACTGCAATTAAGCATTTGCTTGGTAACACTCTTTGGTATATAAATTGGTTTATTTATGATTTTAAGATTAAAATTAGTGATTGAAAATTGGATAGAGAAAACATGTGTAGTTAAAAAGTAATTTATGAAATTGTGTAGTTTATAAACTGGTATTTTGATTACCCAACAGTGGTTAAACCCAGTGATAGCTACACAAATCGAGCGGACCTTTCTGTTTTTGTATAATCGAGATATGCGAATTTAAATTTGGAGAAACAGACTTCGAAATTGACTCTGTCGGTCTGATAGAACATATTGTCTAAAAAAAATTCCCATCGAAAAATCGCCTCCGCCAAAAAATCCCAAAGTGCACAGGAAGCTTCTTCTCTTCGTCAAGAACCTAACACTGGTAACCATTTTGTGATCAGAGCTCTCAGCTGGTCGAAATTTGAGATTGTGGGCCCATATGTTTTTTTTTTAAAAAGAAATCGATCAAATCTTATATGCCGGTGTTGGAAGCTATTGTTCTTTGGTCGAGTGATCTCCTTGACGGTACGCCTCAAACTGCGGTATTGGTTCGTCAGTTGGATGGCCAAACAAAGTGGTTGAGAAATCGGTCAAATCTCTTCTTCCTTTAGGTTTAGTGCCTGGTGCTTGTGTCTCATTTTTCTTTCGGTCAGGACCTCTAGCTTCGTGTTTGCGCCTTGTTGGGTCAATTTTGAGAGTTTTTACTCTCACTTTTTTGATGGTACTTCCTCTATAGCTTACATTGATTTTTCCTCATTTCTTCTGGGAGTTCATAGTTTTTTCTCTTCTTCTGCAGCTTTAATCCATCAAACATAGCTCTGATACCATTTGTAGATTTTTTTCCTAGCAAGTTGCAAAATCGGATTTCTCCCTTGAAGGCTTGCTGGAGATAGAAGGATTTCCACCAAAGATATTGGTGTTCTCTCACTTCTATCCCACACCTTTTCCTTTGCCAAAATTATTCAAAACTATAGAATAAGAGAAGTTTTCATCTTCTTATCAAATTCAAATCTTCCCCTTAGGTATAGTAGGAGTGACTAGTATTGGACAAGTGTAAGATCAAGATTAGCCTCCAATCATAGGATTAGATCAATGATCTATAATTGTGCCGAACAAGCACAATCCACCAACGCACACAATGACTAATCACAAAGTCACATGTGGATTAATTAAGCCACTTTATTCCACAACTCTCATGACATCTATCTTTTGTTGTTAATTGATAGGTTTAGAGCTTGTATGACTTAAGCTCTGTTCAATAACAATGTATCAATTATAAATTTGTTTATTTATGATTTTAAGATAAAATGTGTAGTTAAAAAGTAAAGAGGAAAAATGCGTGTGGTTAAAATGTGATTTGATAAATTTTGTTGTTAATAAATTGATTTATAAATTATAATAATTTACTTATGAAAGATGAGTACATCATCAATATTTCACATGGTTAATGAAGGAACTTAAGACTCAATATTCGAAAGACTTGAGAATACAAAGATGAGACGGAGTGAGTCAACACCACCCAAAATAGCAGTGACATGAAAGAAGGCGCAGATTGCAGTGGTGCAACATATCTAAACTGAAACAGTCTGGCAATGAAGAAATTCAGAAATTTGATTGCCATTGTGACGATTCCTTCAAAGGTTCTGCTCATCAAAATGTCTGGTACCGTTTGATCTGAACATTAGATTATTAGAAAAATAAAAGTCAAGAATTAATCACAATCATATATTTTACGGGTCTCACAACTTTTTAACCACACATCTTATAACTTTTATCAAAATCTACTAAAAATCTAATTTTAATCTCTATCAAACAGGGGCTAAATGTTATTTTTGGCAAACAATGCGTAAATTTGAAAAGACTTGGCGATATCATGAGTTCTCGTGTACGTACCAGTTTCCTTTCTTGGATGATTTCTGATAAATTTCTCCACATTTCTTGAATTTCCATTTAGATATACAGCAACATTGAGACTCAGAAGTAACCCTATTAGGGCATAATACCAAGAAAGGCTCTTAATTTTAATTAACTTCTTAGAATCTTCTTTTGAGTTCATCTCCATTTCCACTATATCACTTCTGCACACTATTTACTTTGTAAAGATCATTTCTACAATGGACTACTTATAAATGTTTAGAGACTTCTGCATCACTCTTCTACATGGGGTGGGGGTCCTCAACTTGGCTTGCATATTGACTTTGTATATAAAGTTATAAAACTATAAAATAATATATCATATATTTAAACAAGTTTATTGGTTGTAATGCCACAATTACTTACTAATTAAACATCAAAATATAATTGTAATAAGCCTATGCTTGACAAACTGTTTTTAAATAATGCCTTTTTAACTTCACACATTTTATTTCTCTACTTTTCAAATACATATTTTAACTCGAAAGTTGAAAATATTATATTCTTTGTTTTTAGGTAAAAAAAATTTAACAAACAGAGAAAACGGGAGATATATATATATTCTTGGGAAGCAAGGGGTCAACCTTTGAAAGATATTGAAATTAAAAATAAAAACTTGGTGAGGAAGTTTTCAACCGATATTTATAAGTCTGACCTTCATGCTTATAAAATGTTTGATGTCTAATGCAAAAAAATAAAAAATTGTTGTGAAACTATCAAAATCTAACACCAATATTAGAGAGAAAGAGATGGAGAGAATGAGAGAATTCTTCTCATTAAGAGGTGTCTTTCAAATGAAGATTTAAGCCTCTATTTATAGGAAAAATATAGGGGCAAAACAAGTCATTCACACAATAATTTACAATATAAATTAGGTAGAAGTTAGATAAGGGATTAATTTACAACACTCCCCCTTGAATGACTTATTGCTCAATTGCTCAATTGTCTGCCTCGTTAAAATCTTGCTAAGAAAATCCGATGGGATAAAACTTGAGCGAAGGAAAAAGAGTACAGCTGCTCCCCCTGATGTTGGCCATCATTAATCATTGAGTCTAGTATCCAAAATGACATCAATGATAAGTAGTACAAATCATGTACTAGAAACTTGAAATTATGAAATGTTGCCTTCGAATTATGAAGTGCTGAAGTGCTTCAGTGTTTTAGTGCTGCCTCGTTAAAACCTTGTCAGTAAAATCCAATTGGACAAAATCTGAACGAAGGAAAAAAGAGTACTGCCGCTGCCTCGTTAAAACCTTGTCAGGAAAATCTAGTAGAACAAAACCTGGACGAAGGAAAAAGAGTACATCATGATTCTCCCCCTGAAGTGTGTAATCAAGTATTCATGAACCTTTTGAATAATGATATCATCTTTCGTCTGGAATATGTGTACATATGAAAATCTTCTTGTGTGTAGCCGATATCATAACATTCTTCATAAGATGTCTATGATTTTCTTCATTTGTTGATACCATTCCAGATGTCTATGATTTTCTTCATTTGTTGATATCATTCCAGCACAATTTAAAGAGAGAGCTTGTTGTTGAATTATTACTTGCAGATAGCTGTGACAATGTCTCAAAAACCATGCTAGGAAAATCCTGTGGGACAAAACCTTAGCGAAAGGGAAAAGAGTACATTATTCTCATTGATACGCCATAATTGATGGCTCATTAAAAACCTTGCTAGGAAAACCCTGTGGGACAAAACCTCAGCTAAGGGAAAAAGAGTGCGGCGCATATTTGTTCCCTTCATAGGAATATCACAAGTATATTAATGCAATCTCAAATCATTTCATCAAACATATAGTTTTTGATGAGCTTTTATAAATAGTTTATAACTCATTTATGATGTCATAGCTCATTTATGATGTATTGAACATGCTATATCAAGCAATGTTTAGTTAGTTGACTGATTGCATTACTCAAATCTAGAATTGATTCACTTCTGGTGAAACTATCAAAATCTAGAATTCACTTCTGATGAATAATTAAATATTCATTTTCAAATTCACTTCTGGTGAATATTCATTTTCAGTGGATAATATAATTTTGCATATTGAAAATCAAGTGCATGCCCAAATATTCAAATATATAATAATAGTACACTCCAATTTCATTTTCAACATATTATATTATGGGGTCATATGTATCATTCTTCATGTGATTTTATTTTAAGAATCACATTTCATTCTATAATGATACTATTCTGGGCAAATTGAATCTTTCAATGATTATACATGTATGTTCTTGCACTTTATAAACTGCAATTTCTAATTTGCAGGAGTATAATCAATCATTGAAATAGATATCAATTTCGACATATAATCTATAATCATTTCGCTTGAAATCTCAACGTACCGCGATCAACTGGTACATCAAAGAAAACTCCCAAAGTACCGAGATGAGAATCACACTTTTTGACCTCACTCATTGGTATATCAAAGAGTTCAAACTAGTGATTTAGACTATAGTCTATCCACCATATTTCATGCCAGTTCTATGAAAAGTTTTGCGCGCAACGAGTCGTCTTATACGACTGTGTAATATTTTTCATTTGTACAAATAATTACTGGCATTACACATTTAAGTGTTTGGACTTCAGGTCCTATAACAATAATCCCTACATCGGGGTTTTACACTTGGCCAAAGTATTATAACCTCATTTTCATAAGAGGGTTGTTTATGCATGCGTTCGACTTATTTATCGATTCCATTTTATCTCAATATAACATAGAGAGATCTATATATATGTTCTATCATCAGGTACCTGAGTCTCTTATATTTAATTATGTCCCTTTTACTTACTATGAGTATTTAGCTTCAAATGGATCATTTCAATTATTTAAGAGATATTTATTTTTGAAATCGATTCTCATTATGCTTCAGGCATAATTACGCTTTAAGCGTGTTTTCCCCATAATATTCAAGAATCTTGTATTATATCAGTCGGCTAACAATGCCGCAACACATGTCATTCATAATTATGGATATAATCACAATATTATATCTAAGTGCATTTTGTTAGAGTGTATATAGATATCGCACTTTTTAGAAATCATAAAGCTTTACAAGCTAATCTTTATTTCATCTTATTGACATGTTTGTATGTAAAATATTGCTGCATGAGAAATATTTATATTCAAATTGTTCTCATAGCAAATAACTTTAGGCTTTTAATCTGCTAAATCATTAGCAATATAATATTTTATTATCTCAACTAATTCGTAAAATCATTAATGGCTTTAAGATATATTAATGCTAGCATTTATTTCTTTGCTCGTAATATCATTACTTGAGCAAATAATCAGTCATTCATTTTCTTAGTAAGATAATTAATTTACTTTTGAGAACAAGCAGCAATGAGAATTTGTTAACCTGAACAATCTTCTGGTCCTTCAATGAATGTCATTTTGCATTCTCAATAAATCTCATTATTGAATTGGAATCTAACCAATCATTATAGAACTTCTGGTTCAGCAAGATATTTCACTTGTACATATGTATGAACTTCTGGTCCAATATAATATTTATTTCATCAGTACGTATTTCTGTACAGTTCAAATCAATATACCTTTATTACGTTTAGTATACCGGAAAAATCAGGTACAATATCCAAGAAAATATCTCAATCTTGTCGCCAAATCTTCCCTTATATCGAAAAAGGTAATGACGCATTATCTCATTGTTTCCACCTTTTCAATAATTTATTCCATTATTTCTTGATGGAATCGATATCACTGACACGCGGAGCCACCGCTCTTTTATGCGTTAGATAATGCATTTAAATAGATGATTTGGGAAGAGATTAGATCCAAAAAAAATGGATGTTATATTATCAAATATTCGCAAATATTATTCTAATTTTCCGGTAAATGTTTTGAAAAAGATTTACCGAGTTCGACTTGAAAGATTGAGGCTGCTGATGGATCAAGGTATTCCAGAAGATGTTCATTTGTTGATCGAAGCAAAAGTTCGATTAGCTGGTGAGTTACCAGATTCATTTTCTAAGCACAAGCCTGGCTTAGGTAAAAGTACTTTTGCAAAGAAGCGAAGAGTAAAAAGATTAAATAGTTGCTACAAATGTGCTCGATGGACATGTAATACCCGTTGTAAATCAATAGGATATTCATCCATAAATCGAGATGATAAGATAGACTTCATTAAGGGTGGACTGAGTAAGGAGTCATTTGATGATATCCGATTGACTCTTGAGACGCACCCTAGTGGGTATGTGCAACGTGAGCTAATATCTTTATGGGCTAAATTCATCAGTGATAAAGAGCGTTATAGTCTCAAAAATATAATAGCAAAAGATCCTGTTCTCTAGGCTGTTATAAACAATGATATTTTGGCTATTTATCATTGATACAAGGTAAATCAGTATATTGTGTGTATATATTTGCACATATATTTATAAAATATTTTCATATTTCATTTCTCGAGCATTGATAAAGTGTATTGAAAAATCACCGAAAGGTAAGCTTTATCAAAAGTAGTGTAATTTAGTCAGGAGTAGGTTTTTATTTTTTCAAAAGACGAGCAGTAAATAGTGAAGTTTTTCAAGTTTAAAAAGTCAATGATTTTCACAGTTTCATGCATCCCAAAATATCATTTTCTCATAAGTTTTTCCTTCCTTATACTTTCAAAGATGGAAGGACCAAAATTTCGACATATCAAAACTATCTATGTATTTTGTGGATCAAAAGTAGGAAAATGTTTTGGATATCTAGAAGTAGCAGTGGATTTAGGAAATAAATTGGGGGAGAAAGGTATCACTCTCGTGTATGGGGGTGGTAGCAGTGGTTTGATGGGTTGTGTTTCTCAATCTGCTCTCACAGAGTGAGTAAAAGTGATTGGTGTTATACCTACTCCTTTAGTAGATATTGCAGGCAAAACACGAGGGTATGAAGTACAAACCTTATCTATCCATGAACGCATAACGCGCATGCTATATGGTTCTAATGCCTTTATAGCCCTGCCTGGAGGTTTTGGTTCTTTAGAGGAAATATTTAATATTACCTCATGGGCTCAATTATATCTCCATACCAAGCCTATTAGGCTTTTAAATGTTAACAATTTATTTGATGGTTTGCTAACATTTCTTGATTATGCTGTGGAACAGTGATTCATCTCTCCATTTTCTAGGAGAATTCTTATTTCTGTTCCTTCTATCGAGGAACTGCTGGATAAGTTGTAATCATATATTCCAATACAAGATTCAGCAGGATTAAAGATAGATTGGTCGCAAGGAAGGGGAATTAAGTGAAAATGGAGTCCGGTTAATGTAAATTTATCCTTGTGAATCTCAAAATATTGTGGGTGATAGAGTATGGGGTATTCTTACTCTTGAGACACACCTCTTTGAATGTTTCTTTATTTCCTCAAAAGATCAAAAGTGGTAGGATACGGCTACTCCCGAAACACATCTCTAATTTTGAGGATCATAAATGTTTCCCCATTTTGTATTTTGCATGTATGACTCATTTATACTTCTTTAGGAGCAATAATAATATCATTTCAGTATGTTTAGATGATAATTTTTACTTCTTCTGGAGTAAATATGTACTTCTTCTGGAATACATAAGTGCTCGTGCAAGAACTTTTCCAGACACTTATCATCTAATATTCATATCATAATACTGATGAGATTATTTTCACATTAGCCATATCCGTGTTAACATTTGATATTATCTTATCATACATCAACATTCTCTTGTTGGATAATTCATTTTTATCTATCTTTTCAATACAGATAATGGTAACTTCTGGTACCGTTTGATAAAATATTTTTATCAACATTCACCAACTTTTTGGTAATGATAACTTCTAGTATCATTTGATAAAATATTTTCTAACTTTAGTATTAATAACTTCTGGTATCATTTAATGAAGTATCAAATAACAATAATATTGCATATATATTAACAATAATAATACTGGGGTTATACAACCACGTATATATGTTGACAACAACCTCTAATATGTTATATACAATATTAATACTGGGTTTATACCACTACGTATATATGTTGACAACAACCTCTAATATATTAGAATTAATCAACAATTGAGGTGTTTATAAAATTTGAATATATGTAAAATATTTCATGTATTCAATTGATAGACCGACCATATAGGCGTGGTCAACATAATGAAATAATTACCTTTCATGAGTGAGCGAGTCATATCTTCCAGTAAAGGTATTCATAATAGTCCAATTCGTTACGATAATGAGTCATATCCAGTTAAGGTATAAATCCAGTTCATAATAAATCCATCACGGTATGACAATGATTATATTACTTATACTTTATTTAATTTTTTTATTTTATCTAATTGATTCCATAATAGTGTCAATAGATTAAGAATATATATTCTACTTAATGATTAGTAATCATCCATAATTAAACTAATTAATATATATATATACCTGCTACTACTAAGTTAGTGGGCTAGTGGGCTATATATATATATCGTCCATGGATGATGAAAACTTGTAGGCAGATTCAATATTTTCATATTTTCGAGATATAATTTGTTTTCTAATACCAAAAATATTTGGAAAATGAAATGTAGATTAATAATAATCTGGTTTCTGATACAGAGGTTCATCATTTAGATGCAACTGTAGAGCATACTCCCGTCATATTACTCAATAGGTTAGAGACTCGTGCTGATAACGTGTTGTAAAACTATCAAAATCTAACACCAATATTAGAGAGAAAGAAATGGAGAGAATGAGAGAATTCTTCTCATTAAGAGGTGTCTTTCAAATGAAGATTTAAGTCCCTATTTATAGGAAAAATATAGGGGTAAAACAAGTCATTCACACAATAATTTACAATATAAATTAGGTAGAAGTTAGGTAAGGGATTAATTTACAACAAAAATCGCTTTTTTGATTTGTATCAGAAATTGAGCTACTGACCACCATGACATTCGGTTATTGTGTTATACTACCAGTGCCATGTATTTTGCAATATCAACGTAAACTTCGAAAATATCCCTTTGGTAGAACATGAAATTATTTGGTAATGTAATTTTTAGATTTTTTTTATTTTTTTATTTTATTTTTTTTATGACTTTGTGGTTTTAAAATGTTTGAAAAGTCAAAAATTATGAACTTGACTAAAAATGCGTGGTCGAAATTGAGTTTGAAAAATTGATGTGAAAAAAATAATTTTACCAAATAGGCTCTACGATAAATCCCAAGAAGGTACATGAAGGGTAAAACAGTAATGAGAAATATGAGGTAAAAGTCATCTTGTTGAGTGTTGGACATTCAAAGAGTTTATTGTGAGATGCATAAATTTCACTAACAGCTGGGAATCAGGGAATGTGTATTTGTTCACTCTCATAAGGAAAGGGTTATGATGACCTTCTAATTATGAGAATAAAATATACGTGTATAAAATTGATTAATGTAAAATTTTTCTGTCCATATTATTCTATTCATCAAGAGCTTCATTATGAGTATAATCTTGATATATAATTTTTATTATTTAAAAAAGTACTTATTTTTACATATAATTAAGCAGTTTAAGTTTTTCAATTTTTAATATATTTTATCTTCACAAAAAGATGGTCATCATAATCATCTTTTGTGAGGAGAACAAATTCACACTCGTGCTTAACTACTCAGCGTTGTTTGATAAGAATTTTAATTCAAATTTTCAACCACACATTTCTTAATTTTTATTACAATCTCCAAAAAAATCTGATTTTATCACTACCATGCGTCATTGAAGTTAATCTCTACCGAAATGTGCAGATTGCATTGGTGCAACATATAAATTGGAACGATTTGGGAATGAAGAAATTGAGAAATTTGATTGCCATCGGAATGACTCCTTCAAGGATTCTCCTTATCAAATTGTCTGATCTGCACATTGACTTGCTATAAAATACTTAATAAATACTGCATTTGATAAGTACATTGTATGGAATCATTAATTTTTGTTAGTTAAATAATTTAAACAAGTTAATGGATTGTAATCTACACTTAATCAGGGAATTAAACATCAAAGATTCAAAATAATTATACAATAGTAAAAGGAATAAAGAAAATCAATTATATTCTTGGGGAGCAAGGGAGTCAACCTTATTTTTTTTTTATTTTTTTTAACAAAAATTAAAAACTTGGGAAGGACGTTTTCAACCACCTTAATGCTGATTAATTTTTCTTCTTTCCTTTTTTATGTTTCTCTTCTCTACTTCCTGTCGACTATTCTGAAGTTTCTCCAACAATAACATCAGTTTATCATCAATATTGTAGCTTTTTTTTTTTTTTTTTTTTTTACCATCGTCAGTAATAATTTTAAAATGACTGCGTATTTAAATATCACTGTCGGAAATTCTTTTAAGAGATTATCGGTTCATCAATATGAATAGGTCAACTTAATATTGACTATTGAGACGTGGAATTGTTGTTCAAATGTTTGGAAGCAAGTTAAGCATCCATTACCCAGTTCAAAAAAAAAAAAAAAAGCGGTTAAGAGCCTATTTGGTAATGTGAAAATTTTTGATTTTTTTAGTTTTTATTTTTATTTTTTGATGGATGTGTGATTTAAAAATGTTTGAAAAGTCAGAAATGGTAGACTAAACTAAGAATTGATGGTTGGGATTGAGTTTAAAAAGTTATGGTAAATATTTTACCTTTACCCAAAAAGCTCTAAGCATTCATTTGATAAATTTATAAATTGTTTACAAAAGAGGAACAAAAATGTATCTTATGTGTACATGTTGTCCTCAATATGTGCATGTTGCGACTAACATGTGCCTGTATCGAATAACGTAATATGTCCAATTCGAACGACAGATCAATAAGTGATAATAATTAGTAGTAATGAATTTATAAATAATTATGTGTTTGACAACCCTATTATAATCAACATATTTCCTCAACTTACTTTTTAACTAAACACATTTTTTAAAGTTACTTTTTAACCACAAATTCAATCAATTGACACCGCCAAATAGAGGCCAAAACTAATATTTGACTTTGACGAAGTCTCCGCTTGGTGGCTATGTTTTCATTTATAAAAAAAATATTGTTAAAAAATACACTCTGTAAAAAAAAAATTCTTATAAAGTGAAAAAATTACTAGTAAGATAAAAATTAACTTCTAAGATATAAAAATTACTTAACTATAATATAAGTAAAAGAATACGTAAAAATACTTACATATATATAAAATTTTCAGTTTTAGTTAAAAATTATTTATAATTAAAATATCATTTATGAGGAAAAAATTCATATAAAAAGTTATAAAATGAAAATTTTACAAAGATCGGGATGGGATATATGTAATTTTATTCATTTAAAAAAATTTCACAATCGTTGAAAATGAACTCCAAATCATGGATTGAACTATTTTATTCTAATCTGATACTTAAAATCACCAAAAATGGAGTCCCCCACACTTCCAAAATTGTTGCATTAAAAAATGCCCATGATAAGACGTACAAATTCCCAATCAGACCATAGGGTTGGGCAAAAAAATAAAAAAAGGGAATCAGCAATTCAGTTCGACTCCGTTTCGATTTTTTCAAAATTTTAAACAATTTTGAAAAAAATAAATTAAACGGGATGGCAGGATTGACCCGTCTCACTCGAGAATTTGCGGGACGGGAGTAACCGAACCTGCCCCGTTGCTATCACTCATCATCACCACCACTTAATGCCCACGACACCACAAGTACATCAAGCAACACTACCACTTTTATGCAAAGAAAACCACCAGATCAACGCACCACAAGTACAAGCACTAGATCGAAGCACTGAAGAAGCAGCACTACCACTAGGTCGAAGTGGCAAGGCCGCTGCTTCGATGCTAGATCTTGTAACGCTATGCCCATCACAACACCTATCAATTTAAAAGAAGCAAGATCGAAAACAGAAGCATTTTGTTGTAAACCAGTCCTGGGATTGTGAAGCGGTTTTCTTCCTCCTCAAACTTGTCATATTTGCGCTTTACGGAACGAATATATGTCCTGAAAATGCAAGTTCATCATTCAATTGCTACATCCACAATCGCATCTAGGGTGTTTTTCGAACGAAACGAATCAGAAATAGGTGTTCAAAGTTCCATTTCAAAAAATTATGGAATCAAAATGTTGTTCCATATTTTGTTCCAAAATTTTTGGAATTTACAAACTTCATTCCAAACAGAAATTCGAAAAATTTCAAAAATTTCCAATATTTAATATTTTATTAAGATTTATAATAATTTTAATTATATGAAAAAATAAAAATTCGAGGAATTGAATGCCTGAAATTAAATGAGTTCAAAATTTTAACTAATTAGTAAAAAACTATAATTAAAGTTATAAATCACAAAAGACAACAAAATAATAACATAAAATCTATAAATATATTTAACATAAGTTTTTTGATAATGATTTAATAAAATAAAAATTATCACGAAAAACAATATTACCAATTTATCTAACTTAAATCCTATGCTAAAATTGAAGTGTTATTCTTTTTCTTTTCTTTTTTACTAAATGAAAGTCAATTATATGTTAAATTTCATGTTAATAATATTTTAATATCATTAATTGTTCAATAAATTATTTTCTTAGATTTTATTAATTGTAATACAAATAAAAAAAAATCGAAATTTATTCCGGAAAAAATCAGAATTTCTGATCGGAATATATATGTTCGGAATACTTTAGAAATTTTTGGATTGAAATTTTGGAATTTTTTGAATTTTAAAACTTGTTCCAATTCCAATCCAATTTTTTTTAAAAAAAAAATCAGAGTTCAGAAGTTTCGAATTTCTGACAAGTCGAAATCGAATTTTTTGGAAAAATTCGGAACAAAATAATATGGAATCAGATTTTCCAATCCAACCCCTCAGCCTGAATAGCAACATTTGACCGGACTCTTTGATGGGGACGAATTATTAGACTTCATATCCAAAGAACATACAATCAAATCTAAACACCTCGAGAATCCATTTTTTTTGCAACAAATTTACACTCCGTTCGGCGGCTCATTAATGAGGTGAGAGAAGATTTTTTGTTGTTTTCGAGATAAAACATGTGGTTAAAAATTGAAGAGAGAAAACGTTTGTGGTTAAAAAGTGATTTGAGAAATTGTGTAATTTAAATTGTAGTTTAAATAGCTCATTAATGAGCTAGCCGAACACCTCATAAAGAGTTTCCCAATCAAACAAATCCCCAGACGATGATAGCGGCGCCTCTTACCTTGAAATCGTCACTGCCAACAGGGTCTTACGACAATGTTCGAAGCAGTGCGGCCTGCGGGACTCCGATGGGGATGGGGTGTGGCATCGTCTGGGAAGGGGCGGAGATGATTAGGGTTTGAAGTGGTGTGAAATTGGAATAAGATTGGATAATTAATTTAATTCTAGAATAATATTATTTAAATTTTTTAATTAATTAAAATCTTAATTAAAACATGAATTTTGAAGTTATATATGTTTTGTATTATATTATATTTGAATTGGAAACTTAAAAAACATGTTTACGTGTAATTTTCACTTATATGATACTTTGTTTCTTTGCTTACAATCGATGTGCGACTTTTTATATACCCAACAGAAGTTAGACAGATAGTCATTATGGTCTTTCGCTTTCATATGAATAATGAGTTTTTTTAACTTGCCAAATAGTCATTATTGTGGTCGTTTCTAAAAAACTTGACGTCTATGAATTAAATTGTTCTTTTGAGCTTAATGATAATGATGATTTCGCATGAAACTCCATTGGTACATTTTTCCTATTAGAATGCATATTGATGGACAAATTCTACTTTTCAAAGTTAACAAAAAAGAACTTGTCTCCATTTTTATTTTATTTTTTTCCCTTTTAAAATAACGGTTAGGTGATTAAATTAAAATTGTACCAGGAAATGGCATTTTTAATACAGATTTTGAAATAAAAAATTAGGTGATTAAATTAAACGAAAGTGCCAATGAACGGGGGAAAATGCTATTTGAACCCCACCCTTACCCCCAAGTTTGCCCTCTCACTCACATGGGGGGCGGGGTCCGCTCACCAATGATGAGCGGGTCCCATCCCCCATGTGAGTAGGGGGCAAGCTTGGGGGCAAGGGTGTGGTTATGAACGTGATGTTTAACTTAAACAGAGAGTGATCATTAGCATTTAACTATTTATATATGAGATGGACTAATTAAGTAGAAATCTTTTGAAAATACTTGATAATCATATAATTAGCAAGTTCGTAACCCGGTGGCGATCACTGAATGGTTTATAAAGACTTTCTGCTATTTATTATTTTTCTTAGCCAATTGACTAAGATTAATTCTCAGTATACAAAATGCTGGTATATCTATATATAAACTATATTTCCCAACTCATGAATTGATTGGTAGTCTTCAATTTGACTCCCTGCAAATACAAACCTTAATAGATTAAATATCGATATAAATAAAAATGCATAATAAAGGAAAACGGTCCCATTAATCCCATTTATTTAGTGGCTGGGCTAATCTTTTCCCTCCATATATTAATGCAATAATTAAAGTGAGATTGATGGTGTAGTCTTTAACCAGGTTCAAATGAAAACATCATGGCATAATTTGATTTTTTCCTGTTCTTGGTAGGCCCAGTCTACAATCTGATTATAACTTATCAAATCTATTTTTATCCACACATATATTCGAAGAGCAGAGGCAATAGTGGAGCTTCTATGAAGTTGGCGCCAAATAAATATTGTGTCTAGAGCATGTTTGGCCAAAGCCTAGAACTTTCATTTATTTGTGTGTTCTAAGATAAATAATTATAAATTTGATCAAAGTGATAAAAATAAGTAAGGTATGAAAAACATGGGTAAGAGAAACTTTTTTTTTTTTTTTGCTTGTAATTAAAAAAGTAATATGTTTGGTTAATTGGATGGACACAAAAAGTTACTTGAAAGTAACCATAACTTTGTTTCACGCTTAGCCAAACATGCTTTAATGAAGCAACACATTCTCTATTGCAAATAAGAGAAGATATACTGACACAAAACGGAATTGCAGACAGAGCTTTCGCAAACAGAGACAGAAACGTCTAGTTTTCAACTTTGGCGGTTAATAAAACAAATTACCAAAATTTGGACTGAGACAGTACATATCTGGGATTTGACCAAGTTTAAAAAGCAAGCTACTTTAAGCCTTTGTTTGAGCCCATTATTTTTCATATACCACTTTTTTCTATAATATAATTAATTTCAACCATTCAAAAAAATCAAGTTCACAATTTTTTATTTTTCAAATAACTTTTTAACTATTAAATTTTTAAAACCCAAATTATAAATTGAAAAAATGAGGCTCAAACAAGGGCTAAGTAAGTTATCCATGCATGTTTGGAATAAAAAGACATAAGCCTCTGTTTGGTAACACCGTTTGGATTATTGTGGGATTATTGGCTTAGAACCAAAAAAACAAGTCCTTAGAAATGCTATCTTGTTTAACATAAACTTGTGTGGCATTTCGAGGATTACTTAAAGTAATCGGGGGCAAAAATAAAAGAAGGGCTTACGACCGTTAAAACCAATTGGGAAATAAGTTTTTAGTAGTTGCATAAATTTGTTAAAAGGTTTTTACAAGTGAATTTTGGACTTGGGTATTTTTCTATAAAAGGGTGCAACAAGTTTTTTAAAAGTGATTCATATTTTCTCTAGAAAAGGATTTTTCTAGTTTTCTCTCTACAAAATATAACTTGTGGTTTTTTTTCAAGAGAGTCAAGAAAAAGTTTATCTTCTTGATTGGATTGAGAGTGCATGATTTTGATTTTCTCATTGGTATGGTCGTGAGCCTACATTTCGGTCGGTATCGAATTCATTATTTTGGCGTTCTTGGTGTTCTTGATTTTGGAAATCAAGGTAAAGATCCTACAATGGTATCAGAGCGAGGAGGAATTACCAAGTGAGAGATCGAGGGAAGAAAATCAGTGCACCAGCCGTGGGAAGAAGAGCAGAGACCGAAACCAAGCAGAGAGAAGAAACTGAGACCGAAGCAAAGCTGAAAATCTGTGGAATTATTGCCGAGAAGAAGTCGTGCAAAGTCAGAAAAAAAATTAAGTGAAGCCGGTGGAAAAGAAGTGTCCGACCGAAGAGCCGAAGAAAAGGCAGAAATCTGAAGAAGCAGCCGACCAAGAAAAAGGAAGGAGGAGCTTCTGCCACATTTTGCAAAAATCCGATCTCCGGTCATACAATCGGCGATCCAAGACCACCAGCAGGACCGCAAGGTGGAGGAGAACACTCGACTGGAAGCTGGGAGGCATCCGGCGGCTGGAAGGCGGCGAAATCGCCGGAAATAGGAAAGTTCAACCGGAGCTAAAAACTGAAATTCCCGCCGGTAGGGAACTCCGATTGAGAAACGGTTTGCGCCATTGGACTCGTGACGGAGAGGAGAATCTTGTAGTGTTTTGGGAAAAATTTTCCGGCGACGGAGGCAGAGGCGGTTTCCGGCGGCGGCGGTGTTGTCCGGCGAGGCTCCGGCTACAATTTTTGACAGTTTGTTCTACAGGACCTGCAGAGTCCATATTCGAAGTCCGTTTCACGAAATTCAATTTGAATATTGGCTAAGGTATGCAAATGGTTTTTTGCATGATTCATTAGTTTGATTTTTTGAGATTGAACTGTGCATTGAAGACTCCTATTGTAGTTGTACGAACATTTAGGATAATTTCTAAGCTCGGGATTTTGTGTATAAATCGGGGAAGGGCTAGAAGTTGGGGATTCCTTGAGGTTCGGGTTTGACAAGATTAGGTATTAATCTTGGGTTTGATAGGAGGTCTTCTTGCTGATTTGACGTGAGAATTATATTCACGGGGATATTTTGACAAGATTAGGTGTTAATCTTGGGGGTATGCAAGGTTACAAGATTAGGTGTTAATCTTGGGTAAATTCTGCATTGTATACCGGTTTTGTTGCTGTGGTTATTTTACTTGCTGGAATTTGCAAGGGGAGTGATAAGTATCATTCGGTGAGCAACGGTGTTTTTGAACAGTTTTCAAGAATGGGATCTAGGATCGAGCTGGAGAAGTTCGATGGTAAAGGGGATTTCTCCCTTTGGAAGAAGAAAATGAAAGCAGTATTGGTACAACAAAGGGTTGCAAAGGCATTGGAGGAACAATCCGAATGGCCGGAGGCATTATTAGCCAAAGATGATGAAGTAGCTGAAATTCAAGAAGTGGCATATAGCACTCTGATTCTTCATCTCTCAGATAACGTTCTGAGACAGGTAAACGATTCTCAAACTGCTTTAGAAATCTGGAATAAGATAGATGAAATTTATGCTGCTAAAACTGTTCCTAATAAAAATTTTCTTTTAGAAAGAATTTTTGGTTTCAAAATGGACCCCTCCAAAGATCTTGAAACAAATTTAAATGCATTTTCTACAATGACTTTAGATTTAACGAACAGTGGACAGAAAATAGAAGATGATCAATTAGCTATAATTTTGGTAAATTCTCTTCCAGAATCTTTCAAAGAACTTAAAAATGTTATTAAATATGGAAGGGATACCATCACTCTTGCAAATGTCACTGCTTCGATTAGGTCTAAAGCATTAGAAATTAATTTGGAGGAGAAAGCTGTCCATAATGAAACGGCTTATTTTGTTAAAGGTAAATTTGATAAGAAAGAGTCAAATGCTATGAACTTTAACAAGAATAAGGGTAAGAGTAAGGAACAGTGGAAGGGCAAGGGTAGTGGTAGAGATGGAGATAAGTGCTTTCATTGTGGTAAAACGGGACACTTTAAGAAAGATTGCTACGAGTGGCTAAGGAAGAAAGAGGGGCTGCGGGATGTAGCTGAAAGTAATACTGCTTTTGGGGCTTTTGTGAATGATGATGATCAATTGAGAGTGTTAAATGTGATGTTAGGTGAGCGGAATCAAGAGTGGATACTTGACTCAGGGTGTTCCTATCATATGACCTCCCATAAAGCTTGGTTTAAGACCTATAGAGAGATAGATGGGGAGAATGTGTATTTAGGGAATGGTGAGTCTTGTACTGTGATGGGAATAGGTGAAGTTGTGGTCAAGATGTATAATGGGGTGGTTAGAGTTCTAACTGGGGGTGAGGCATATACCTGCTTTATCCAAAAATCTTATTTCTTTGAGCACATTGCATATGTCTGGTTTTCATTATGAAACAAAGAATGATAATATGTTAGTATGTAAAGGCAATGACATTGTGATTAAAGGAATATTGAGAAATAGACTTTATTATATGCTTGGCACAACAGTAATTCAAGATCATTCATGCTCACACATAATTCAAAAGGATGACACTCAATTGAGGGACAAAATGATAGCCCATGAAGGAAATAAATTTCCTTGTATTTTTGTTGCTGCTAACAATGTTGCAGGTTTAACTCCAACTTCACTTGAAAGTGAGTTTCTGGAGGGTAAAGAGTTTGGAATAAACTCTAGTGACCAAGGAACAAGTGGTCAGAGGTGTGGAGTTCAAAATAGTGATTTTGAATCAGTTGTTGAGGAAGTTCAACAAGAAAATGATGAAGTTGTTGAAAATGATGGAGTTCAACAAGAACCTAATCAAGAAAGCTTGTATGACTATCTATTAGTCATGGATGGTGAAAGGAGGCAGGTAAATTCTAATCCTAGTTTTTATTCCATTAGTCTAAAAGAGTGTTATCTTTTGACAGGTATTAAGGAATCTACAAGTTGTGGAGAAGCTAGGATGATTCAAAGTGCAATGCAAATGAAGATGTTTTCTCCTGAACCATCAAATCAAAAGACTTGGAAGGATGAAAGCTTCCAAGAGGACTTTCGGAATAGGTGAAGGTAAATTTAGATTATGTGGAGGTTTGGTTTAAGCCAAGGTGAAGGAATGTGGGATTATTGGCTTAGAACCAAACAAACAAGCCCTTAGAAATGCTATCTTGTTTAACATAAACTTGTGTGGCATTTCGAGGATTACTTAAAGTAATCGGGGGCAAAAATAAAAGAAGGGCTTACGACCGTTAAAACCAATTGGGAAATAAGTTTTTAGTAGTTGCATAAATTTGTTAAAAGGTTTTTACAAGTGAATTTTGGACTTGGGTATTTTTCTATAAAAGGGTGCAACAAGTTTTTTAAAAGTGGTTCATATTTTCTCTAGAAAAGGATTTTTCTAGTTTTCTCTCTACAAAATATAACTTGTGGTTTTTCTTCAAGAGAGTCAAGAAAAAGTTTATCTTCTTGATTGAATTGAGAGTGCATGATTTTGATTTTCTCATTGGTATGGTCGTGAGCCTACATTTCGGTCGGTATCGAATTCATTATTTTGGCGTTCTTGGTGTTCTAGATTTTGGAAATCAAGGTAAAGATCCTACAATTATAAATTGGTTTATTTATGATTTTGAGGTAAAAAGTAATGGTTGAAAATTGGAGAGAGAAAATGTTTGTGGTTAAAAGTGATTTGGAAAATTGTGTAGTTTATAAATTGATTTATAAACCAAATAAACTACTTTACCAAACACATGCTTAATTTATGCTTAGCCAAACATAAGAAACATTTTCCATAAGCCGTTCTCCTACCCATAGTAAATATGAGTTATGTTGCCCACCTGTAAATGTTACAGGTGGATATTAACCCCCACACATTTCATCACATGAAAGGTGAAATGAGTTGAACTAATAGTCACCTGCCACATCGACGGGTGGGCATTATACAATGCGTAGGAGAACATTTTCTATAAAAATTAAGGCATTTTCCTTATCCATAGTGAGCATGAATTATATTGTCCACCTATTGATGTGGCATTGACCTAACATATTTTATCACATGGGAGGTAAAATGTGTTGGCCAACCCGCCACATCAACCGGTGAGCATTATAAAGTGGTTAGGAGAACATTTTTCATAAGAATCAAGGCCGTTCTCCTGCCCACCTTTAGCGATTTTGATTATCATCGTTAGTTTATGTTTGCGGTGTAATAAATAATCATAATGCCAAATGAAAGAGCTTGAGAGATGTCAAATTACATACGCACCGGAAACAAAAGTTTGAGGAAACTCAGCGCTCGTCATCTTTTCTTCATCAATCCATCCAATCAATTTAGTAAATCCTCTGCTATAAAGCACATATCAAGGATGCTAGCTAGGGAAAGAAAAAGAACAAAGAAAGATAATTCCTGAAAAACAAGATTAAAGGATAACATCAGATTATTCAATTCAAGCATATAACTTGTCAAATAATTACAAAAAAGGACAAAAAAACACGTGCAAATTCATGTATTTTCATACGTTTCTCCAGGAAGCTGAATAAGCCATGCGTGGAAGAAAGCCTCTTAAACCAATATCATACACCGGAGTACCATCAGGATAATAGAGTCCGTAATTTCTCTCAGATGCTGGACCAGGCTTCAGATTCTCATTAAAAAGTGCAAAAACGTAGATGTCGACCGGTGCCGATGGTTTTGCCGGAGTGCCTTGGTTTTGCTGCAGCCGGCTCAGCAGGTTACTGTTATATAATTTAGCATTCTGCGGCGTTGCTCCTACCTCATTCTGATCCCCATTCGATGGCCATCCTGTCTCTGAAATTTTAACTTGTACATCCGTATGCCCCATTGCTCTAATTGCTGAGTAAACAGCATCAATTTGTGCATATAACATGTTATCATATTTCAAATTGGTGATTGGATCCACCGTTCCTGGATTAGGCTGGAAAAGAACGTAATCTAGTGAAACCTGACCAGGGTTATCTTTGTAAGCAAAAAAGGGATATGCATTTATAAGGAACGGAGAGTTCGTCTGCGAATGGAAATTGACTATACGCTGGATGTTCTCAGCAAGATCCGGCCGGAACGTGCCTGAAGAAGGTGGGAAGGAATTACCTAAGATTCCAATCGAATGAGCTGTTGTCACGTACACTTCCTCGCTTAGCCCGAGATTGCTAAGCGCATCATAGACCGTCTGCATTGCCGGGAAGAGATAAGACATTAACTGAATATCGTTGCCTGTTAGGACCTCGTTCCCGACGGTGATGCACGTGATCTTGGTCTGGGAAATGTAAGGTTGAACGTGCTGTTGAATCCAACTTTGAGCTTTAACTGGATCTGTCATGTTCTCGAGATACTCATTCCCGAGCCCAATGACAAATTCCACTTCAGAATTGGCAAATGCAGTTAATACATTTGGATCAGCGTCATAGAGTTTAACTCTACTTATGTTCAGAGATCTCAGAAGATATGCAACACGGGATGGCGAGGGAAGATTATTCGCAATCTGGCCATAATTAATTCCAACTCCGAGACTGCAAATTGTACCAAATGAATCTGAAAACGGTCAAAAAGAAAAGTAAAAAATTCTGAATCTTGAACATCAATATCAATACATTGTTAAAAGGGTAAAATCTCGCGTCGAATAAAGATGAAAATATAGACCAATATATAAGGACTTGAGTTACTCCGTTAACAAAGTTGAGATTTTAAAATGAACCACAAATCTTAACATGGTATCAGAGCTCAAGCAATTTTCTCTGAATAAGACTAAAAAATGAGTACACGAATTTCAAGATTGGTTTGCTTAAACGGAACATGTTAAAGGGATAAAACATGAACCAATTTATAAGGGTTTGTATTGCTTCTCTTGCCAATGGACCCAAATCTTAACATATATACACTCCGGCGCCTCAATTAGCTAGCAGAACAGCAAAATTAGGAAAAAAAAAAAACAAAGAAATCTCATGAAGCATCATAAAAATACATAACTACAATGAAAGTGAATCAAGTGATTCACCATTATTATTTCCTAAAACCCGAAAAGAATAAACCCAATATCTTCTTGTCTCCTCTTATTATATTTTAATTTCAGAGCTAAAATTCATTAGCAAGAAATACATAGATGCCCCTTTAATTACATGCAGAGAAAAATTTAACATAGAATTAAGAACACTCGTCTTCAAATCGAGTTGAAAATGGCTTAAAGAACAGAATAAGAACCTGAAAGAGTGAACAGAAGAAGAAGAAGAGCCCGGAAGAGGGTGGCCATTGCCATATGCCAGCTTTGCTAAATTTCAGCCACGCCCCTTCATTTCTTCAGATATATATAATATGCATTTGTACGCGTTCAGTGCATTGAATTGTTGAGTTGATAAAAGTATTATAGGCGGTACAGTGTGAAATCGTGCAAAAGTTCTATTTTAATAGTAGTAAAAAGGTTGCCATTTTGTAATTGAATTCAGCATGTGGTTTTCCTCTTCATTCCCTTTGAGGTCATGAAAAGTGAGAATAAACCGTGTAAATTTTCCGACATATTTATTGATTTCCTAAAGTAGCCTCATATTTTTCCTCAAACCACAGTTTTGAAGCACTTTTTGCAAATTTCCAGTGATGTGCGATATAATGATAAGGGAGCTTGGAGAAATTGCATAGAAAAATAGGTGAAATAGTAAAGAAAAAATCGGTAAATTGCTCTTATAGTACAGTTTGTAATTTACTTTTGTTTCTTTAGATCCAAATCAACTGGATTCTTGACTTTTCGTATGGTAGTTATTAAATTGTTGAAATTTGATTGTAATATTAATAGCAATTGAAATTTATAAATTTGTAGTAGAAATTATTAAATTGTATTGTATTGGTTATCATAGTTTGAAGAAATCTTTAAATTTGACAAAAACAATCAACAAAAGTACATATATGGCTTAGTTTGTCTTAAGGGTAAAAGACATGTTGCTCTTATATTTAATGTATTAAATTGAATACGATCGAATGATTTAATTTAAAGATAGAAAAATACCATAAAATGTAGCCTTGGCTATATAAAAAATAGAAAATAGAATTTTAAAAGATAATTCAAAACTTTTTTCTATTCTCCTATACATGATGTCATAGATAACTCAACTAGGATACTAACTAACAAGTAAAATAATTTATGCTTTTTAACCTAAGCCTCTGTTCGCGGTAAATAGGATTTTTTAGGTTTTTTTTTTTTGGTTTTTAAATCAATTTTTAAACTACACAATTCCCCTAATCAATCTCTAATACTACACATTTTCTCTCTCCACTTTTTAACCATCCATCTACCTAAAAAATCACAAAAAAGTAATTTTTTTTTTTTTTTTTTTACTTCCTAGCCGCCGAACGGAGGCTAAGAAATTTAACATGTCTTACCCTTTATAGTATATATGTTTGGCAATACGTTTATAAATGATTGTCTATAAATAACGATTTGATAATATTTCGTTAGTCAATTTTTTAAAAAGTGAAAAATTATCGACGAAAAGATTTAATCAATCGAAATTGTTGATTTTTTCAAAAAAAACTGCTCCATTGATATATTTAGAGCTTGTTTGGTAAGGATAAAATTTTTACCACAATTTTTCAAATTCAATCTCAATCATCCATTCTTAGTCAAATCCACTATTTTTGAATTTTCAAACATTTTTAAACTACGCATCTATCAAAAAAATAAAAATAACTACAAAAATCAAAACTTTTCACATTACAAAAGATGCTATAAATAAACAAAATTTGAAGATTCAATTGGTCCTCAAGAACATAATTATAAAGATAATATAAAAATTAGAGTAGGTAATAAGTAGTTTTGAGGTGGGTAAATCCTTTTTTAGGCCAATTTATGAACTTATATTAAAAAAAATGTATTCATTGTTGGTGATGGTGACTTCGTGCAATTGATTGAGAATTAAGAGGGTGCAAAGTGAAACAATGTGCAAACATTAAGCAGTATTATATAAACAAAGAAATGTGGTGACGAGACTCCTAGTAGGAATACGTGTTTTACACGAAGCCATCACCCAATCCGCATCGGTCCTCTCGTTTTCCTCTGTAATGGTCGGTGGACAGATCAGCAACTTGAGATTGACAATGTTACCCTTACACATTTATGTCCGTTCGGTAATTGCCATTTTAATTTGAAATTTTAATGTACACAATGTTTTAAACCATTTTTTAATCTTTTCTCTTCAATTTTTAATCATACATCTTACCTAAAAAATATAAATAAACGTTCTTAACATTTACTCAATATTACATTTATGTTCCTAAATTTTTCATCACATTCTTATAATTGACCTTTCGTTAATTTGCAAAGCTTGTAAATTTTTGTACAGAGACGCAATTACGGACAAGATGTTTAAATTAATGAAAGATTGATGATAAGAATGCTTTGAAAAAAAAAAAAAAATTGAGGACGTAATATGATAATGAACAAAGGTTTATTAACCGTATATGCAATTATTTTTTCCAGTTATAAAAAAAATGTGATACAAAATGTAAATGTAAAGTTTAACCTTTTATTAATTAGCCCAGATTTGATAACCATTATTTGGGAAATGTAATTTTTTGAATTGTAATTTTTGGAATAATGTGTGGTTAAGAGGTAGGAAAACTTTTGAGTTTACGTGCATAATATTTTATTATGTGAATGTGTGGTTGAAAATGAGTAATGTTTAAAAATGAATTCTAAAAATGATTGTCAGATAGGGACGTAATAAATATTGTCCTTAAATGCTTTAAGATGAGGAGCATATTTTCTCGTTAATTCATTTTTATTTTTATTTTTTTGAAAAAAATATGAGGACAGATAAGGCCCCATTCTCTTTGTCGTTTTTCATTTTCTGTCTCCGAAAACGCGTTCTGTTATGGCGTTTTCGAAAAAAAAAAATCAAAAAACATTTTCCAAATTTGTAAAGAAATTGGAAAACGCGGAAATATCGTTTTTCGCGTTTTCCTTATATATTTGGAAAATTTATAAAACGCGGTAACCACCGCGTTTTCCACTTCAAGAAAAAAAAATTAAAACAAAACAAAACGTAAAAGCAAGAAAGAACGCTGCATCCATCTCTTCTCTCCCTCAAGCTGCGTTCTCTCTGTCTCGAAGTCGACCGCCACCGTCCACCGCCCGCAACCGTCACCCACCACCACAGGCAAAGGTAAGCACATTGTTTTCCTATTTTGTTTCTTCAATGGATAGAGGAAATAGAATCTTGATTGAGTCAACAAACAAAGGGAAAAAAACAGTAATCACACCTCACTCCATTATCACTACCACACACATCGGATTAAGCACCACGTTTAGCATATTTCTATGCAGAAGTCCAATTATAAGTGATTTTGAACAATGAAGCTCAGCTGGAAGAAGCCCTCTTTCGGGCTACTGTTTCGATTTTTGGTATTTTTTTTTTCCCCTCAATTTGGAATAATTTCTCGATGTAGATATATGAAGTCGTGTATTTTGGGCTGCTATTGAGGCATTCCACAATGTACATAATCTTGTATTATGTTTGGTTCACATCATTTGTTGATGGCAAAGATTAATATTAATTATTAATAATAATAAAGCAAGAAATTGGTTGCATTTGCAATTGAATTGGAGGACATTGAGATTTAAGAGTTAGCTTCTGATATGAATTATTATTCTTATTTTTTTTTATGAAATTTAACCTAATGAGTTTAATAACAATGAGTATATTACCAACTCAAATAGATTGAGCAGCAATTGTGTGATGAGGACAGAATGGGAATTATTTGGAGACTTCAATTAAGCCCCTCTTTGGTTTAGATTTAAAAGTAGATTGAATCATAGTCAAAGTAAACATTTAATTTTAACCACATTTCATGAGATTCACAACTTTTAAACCTTATATTCTGGAACTTCTATAAAAGAATCTACTAATATCTGTTTTTTTTTAACCAAAAAAGGGCTAAATATAGAAGAACAAAATTCATGATACTTAATGGTGCAAGTTTTTTGCTTTCTGTTGTTAATGTACGGGTAGTTACTGAGACTAGCATTGTTACACATATGATACTTCTGAATCTTGCATTTTGGTTGTCACGTAACCCCCCTACATTTGGAGGGAGTTTTTGTTGCATTAGTTTTTGTTTTAGTTAAGGTTTTATTTATCAGCGTTGTATGGGACTTGGAAGGGATCTGTATCTTCTGCTATTTTTGTTTGAGCTATATGCATTGTGTTAAATGGGAAGATATTTTAAATGTGCAGTGTGACACATCTAAATTTGTTTTACTTCCGTTCTCGATTAAGTACTTTTGTGAACTTATCAATTAGTTATCTTATTCACTTTTGTTTAATTTTAGCAGTCAAGTTATGTGATACTAGTTATTAAAATTGTATTTGCAATGTGATTTGGGAATAACACTTAGTGTGTTATTGTGGCTGTGCATGATGATATTATTTGCTAATAATTGTCTTTGTTTTCCTTCTCTGTTTGGTTTGACTGCTGATACTATTATTTGTTTCATAGACACCACTCTTTGACGTAAAGAGGTTACTTCTTCTATTAGGTACACTTTGATTATTGAATAATATTACAAGATTCTCACCAAATTTCCTTGTACACTTCAGTTAAATGATGAAGTCTTCAAAGTGTATACTGGCGTAGATGCAATTAATTTAATATGAGTTTCTTTACTGTAATTTTTGCCTTATTTCCATAATTTGTTACTTTATTTAGGGGGTAATATTAAAGCATACTTTGGTTATTTAATACAATTTGAATATTCCTCTAAATATATCAATCATTCTTTAGACTAGTAAACTAGTAATACCATGGTTCAAAAGTTCTTGTTAAGGGGATTAGCGCATGTTATCAAGTCTTAACTGTTTGTGAAACAATGAATACTAGTATGAAGCAATATAAAGTTTCAACTTAAGTTAAACCTTCTTTATAGACAATATGGGCGGTCAAAGAAATGCTAGGGAAACCACTATGACGTGGACTAATCAAAAAGAGACTGCCTTTATCCAAATATGCTACCATTATGTGAAAGCTGGTAAATTACAGTGTTCAACATTTAAGGAAGAGTGTTGGGGGAAGATTAGTGAAGATTTGAAACGCGTCATAAATGAGGACTGTGACATTGCTCAATTAAAGGGTAAATGAAACCGTCTGCACAGCCTTCATCGGTCATTTTCTGAACTTATTAAGCATACAAGAGTCACTGGGGATTCAGATACATGCACAGTAAGTGCTCCTGAAGAAGTTTGGCAAGCATTTTTTGCGGTAAATTTTCCTTCGCATAATATAATTTTTTATCATTTACCTTTATTATTTATCAATTTATATTACTTCTTTTTTAATATGTACATATTATTTCATGTTACTTCTTCTTAATATGTACATATTATTTCATGTATCTGTCTTTCTTAATGCAGAAAAATGCAAAGATTTATAAGAAATTCAAGAAAGATGGATGCCCACATTATGAGATGCTTGGAGAACTCTTTGGTGGAACCACGGTGATTGGAGAGTTAGGCACCCCCTCAACTCAGCTTCCACCCTCTTCAGATGATGAACGACAGATAGAGGACGATTTATTTTTGTTGTTCCAAACTTAAATATGGCAACTCTATTTCAATTATATTGTGTTTATCATATATGTATGAATGTTGAATGCATATATATATATATATATATATATATATATAGTAATTTTTAGGAGATTGGATGATTCATATTTTGTTGAAAAGTCCAATATTGTGGATTTCACTTTTAATGAGAATCAAACAAGGACAAAATAGTTTCTGGAAAAAAACTCAAACAGAACGTATTTTCCAACTTTTTATTTTCGAAAACAGTTTTCAGAAATAACAAACCAAACGCGTTTTCAGCGATTTTGAAAACATTCACAGAAAAGGGAAAATGGAAAACATTTTCGAAAATGAAAATAGAAAATGGAAACATAAAGAGAACGCAGCCTAAGTCTTTCCATTCCATCTTAATGAAGTTTTTAGACAAATTTGATGAAAAAAATCGAAGACAAAAATATGATCATGAGTAAAGGTTGTACATTTTCTTACCATTAGAACGTGGTGTAGTTACTAAAAATGAGTGAGTATTTAGTACCAATTTATTTTAATTTAAGTCAAAGTCAACAATGAATCTGAATCATATATTTCATAGGACTCACAATTTTTCAACACACATTTCATTAACTTTTATCTATATTTTTTTAAAATCTTATTTTAATCCCATCAAACAGGGACTTAATCTTACTTTGTTTCAACATATGTGATAGTTTATATTAACGATCTCACCTTTAAATCTTTGGACCATAATAGTATTACGTCAAACAAGACTAATATTTAAAATTGTTATGGTGTTCAACAAAAAGGTTGAACACCAACCTTAGGCGCCTCCACCGTCCTTACCTAAAGGATTGGTGGATGATGTTAATGGCAGATTATGTCTCAAGCTAGTCAGGATTTAGGTACTACCCACTGAATTGATAAAGTTTCTAACAAATTCAAATATGCGAGAATTCGAACCTACGACCCATGCGTTGCTAGCGTTTGTAGATCTCCAACCTTTACTAGTTGGAATGTGCCTTTTGGCTATGGACAATATGGTGTTCACATACTAATGAGTTCTTGATAGTTTAAAGGGACAAGTTCAAGTCCAAGTCTAATTGGGTGAAGCCTGTGTTACTCACATAAAGAGAGTTGTCATCAAATAAGTTCACCAGCTTCAGCAAAATGAGTTACAATGCACACTCTAACAATTTTAAAAAGAAGAGTCGCAATGTTGGAATTTCCCAAATTTTGTGTGTTATTTCATGCAGATATTGATCGGCCCAAAGGAAGGTCAATATTTGGCCCGAATTTCAAATGAACTTGTGGTGATAAATACGTGACGGTTATTTGGTTTTACGTGTGATCAACAAATCGGTCCAAAGAAAGGTTTGTTGGTTGACATGTCTTACTGTCAGTGTTTGATTACTACACCAAGAGTACCACTTACAAGTCAATATTTCTGTCCAAAGACTAAATATTGATGTTGTGCTAGGTATCTTGTGATGGGCCCTACCATTGTTTGAAAGTATGATTTGTATAATAAGGTATTTATGTGAGCTATTTTGTTTAAGTGTTCTCTATTCAGTTTCGAATTCTGCTAGTAGTATATCTACAAACTCAAATTTAATCCCTGTGTTTATGGAACAACTTCAAGGATTGAACGAGAACATTCATATAGTTCTTGGCTGCATAGATCTAGACCATGCATTAAGAATTGAGCAACCTGCTCCTCTGACGGATGAAAGTTCATATAATCAAAGGAGGAACTTTGAGAAGTGAAATTGCTCATGTCGCATTAGTCTAATGATCATTAAGCGCGGCATTTCGGAAGCTTTTAATGGCACGGTATCTGAGGAGGTAAATGATGCCAATGAGTTCCTTGCCGAAATCAAGAAACGTTTTGCGAAAAACGATAAAGCTGAAACAAGCACGTTTATGCAAAGCTTGATTTCAATAAAGTATAAAGGCAATAAGAAATTAAGGGATTACATCATACATATGTCTCAAACTGCTTCAAAACTTAAGGCACCAAAACTCGACTTGTCTGATGACTTGCTAGTGCATTTGGTATTGACATGCTTCCTGCACAATTCAGTTAATTTAAGGTTGGTTATAACTGTTAAAGGGAGAAATAGACTCTCAATGAGCTTATTTCAAAGTGTGTAAGCTTCTTACACAATTCAGTCAATTTAAGGTTAGTTATAACTGTTAAAGGGAGAAATGAACTCTAAATGAGCTCATTCTATTTTGTGTGCAAGATGAAGAAAAGTTGAAGCATGACAGAACTAAAAGTGTTCACTTGGAAAACACCTCTAAAGATAAGGGCAAGAAAATAAATAAAGAAAATAAAGTTGTTAAGGGTTCAGAACAAAATAAACCACATAAAGACATTAAGGATTGTTTCTTTTGCCATAACTCTGGACATTTGAATAAAGATCATACATAATACCAACTAAAGCAGCTACTAAAACACCTTATGAGCTTTTAACAGGCTTAAAGCTTAGTCTAAAGCATTTTCACATTTGGGGATGTCCAGCTAATGCTAGGCTTTATAGGCCACATAAAGAAATTGAACTCCAAAACAGTCAGCAGCTACTTTATTGGTTATTCTGAGCGTTTAAGGGGCTATTAATTTTATGATCCCACACTTAAGTCAACTTTTGAAACGGAAAATGCAACATTTTTTGAGGATGTTGAGTTTGGGGGGGAGAAATAAGGTTAGATAAATTGTCTTTAAGGAAGAAGTTGAGGAATGATCGGTTTCGATTCCTACTATTGCTTTTGACAATGTGCAAATTTCTATGCATGTCATTGATCAAGAAGCATATTCGGAACCTCAACTAGACAATGTTGAAGAACTTCCCATCCAAAATAAGGTAAATTTCAGAAGTACAAAAAACCTCAATAACTAAAGCCATTAAGGAGATCCACAAGAGAAAGGAAAAATGCTATTCTGGATAATTTAAATAGTATTTTTCCAAGAACATAAGGAAATAATGGAATAGTGGAAGATGGTCCAATCAATTCTATTAGGCCATGCAGGGTTCTAACTCTCAGAAGTGGACTGATGTTGTAAATAAGGAGTATAAGCATATGCAAGATAATAAAGTTTGGGATCTTGTCCCATTACCAGAAGGTGTGAAGCCCATTGGTCTTAAATGGATTTTTAAACCAAGAGGGATTCGAAAGGTAATGTGGAAAGATATAAAGTTCGTCTTGTATCTAAATGCTTTACATAGAATGATGGCATTGATTATAAAGAGACTTTCCCTTTGGTTTCTACAAAAGACTCTTTCAGGAAAGTTAGGTTATTGTACATTTTGACCTCGAGTCGCATCAAATGGATACTAAGGTGGAATTTCTCAATGGTGACATTGATTGGACAATGTATATGGTGCAACCAGAAAGCTTTGTGTCAGTAGACCCAAATAATATGGTTTTCAAATTAAAGAAAACCATTGTGTACTCAAGCCAGCTTCCCGTTAAGGCTAATACAAATTTCATCAAGCAATTATCTCATTTGGTTTTAAGATTAATGATGTTGATGGTTGTGTGTATTACAAGTTCAGTGGGAGTAAGTGTATTTTCCTGATTTTATATGTTGATAACATATTGCTTGCCACTAATGATATAGGCATGTCACATAAAATTATGAGATTTTTTGTCAATAAATTTTGAGATTAAAAATCTTGGTGATGTCTCTTTTGTATTAGGGATTCAGATACACTGGGATTGCTCTCGAGTGTTAGCCCAAGAGTAAACTAACCAAGAGGGGGGTGAATTGGTTTATAAAACTTTTTCGATAAATAATCTCAAACTTAAAACCAATAGGTACAAGTATTAGCACTTAGTGTTACAAGTAACTAAATTATCAATGTAGTGTGCTATATATGTGTAAACTTAATTGATAAGGCAAGTATAGCACTAAGATAAAGCGTTGCACAATATAAATTGATAGAATAGAGTAAGTGCGATGTAAGTAAATAAAAGGGATGAGAGAGTGCAAACGCGATTTATGGAGGTTCAATCAACCAACGTGATCTACGTCCCCCGTTACCGAGCTCTCCGTCACGAGCAAGGCCAAATCCACTATTTTGGTAACTTACAACAAGGAGTACCAAATCCTTAGGCGACTTACAACAAGGAGCGCCTATCCTTTTACAATCGAGTTTTCACACGGCTCTCGAAACCAACAATCGAGTTTTGATAAGGCTCTCGAAAACCAACAATCGAATTTTGACAAGGCTCTCGAAAACCAACAATCGAGTTTTCACAAGGCTCTCGAAACCACAAGATATAATGAATTGAGTTTACAATTGAAATAACTCTCTTGACAAATGATATACTCAAATTAAGTACCAAGAGAGTTAGGCTAACACTTCAATAGATAGCAATGAATTAAGCTCGAGTGTTAGAGAAAAACTTTGATGCAAATGATAATGAAAAGTTGATGCAATCAAACAAAGTTTTTCAAATAATCTCTTGTTAAAAATATTGAATCGAATTAAGTACCAAGAGATGCCACACTTGAATAATTAACAATAAGTTAAGCTCAAAGTGTTTAGGCAATGGAACTTTGATGAATCAAATGATGATGAAAAATGTAGCACAAATAATCAAAGTTCCTTAATTGAAATTTCTCTCTTTTTAAAAGATTAAAACAAGTTTAGAACAAAGAGAGACTTACACTTCAATTCCAATATAGTGTTAAGATGTTGAAGAAATTCAAACAATGTAAAACCAAGAATCTTCACAAAACTTTCTTCCAAAAACTTTGATGAATTTGATAAAACAAAGTTTAGATCAATCAAAGTTTTATGAAAATAAAAGATGAATAAAAACTAAGTAAGAACAATGAATTTTCACAAGAAAGTTTGTATAAAATCTTATCTAAGTTGTTGTTATTGAATGTGAATGAGATGGCTATTTATAGATCAAAATATTCAAATTCAGCAACTTTCGGTTGACCAATTTGAAGTTTCGGTCGACCGAATCTTCCATATAGCCGTTATAAATTCAACCGTTGAATTTTCGGTTGACCAACTTTCGGTCGACCGAAACTTTCGGTTGACCAAACTTTCGGTCGACCGAAAGTCAACTGTTGACCGTTGACTTTTGGTTGACTTTTGAAAAATATGAAAATTTTCGATTTTTAGGTTTCTAACTTGTTTTTCAAAGTGGTTTAACATAGTATAATCATGATTTAAGATCAAATAACCTTTGAAAGACAATCTTGACTTAGATGAAAATATTTTATGCAAGTGATGAATTTTCAAGTAAGTTTCTTGATGCATAAAAATCATTTTCGAGCTCTTTGAATTTCATCGCTAAAGATTGAGAGTGTTATACCTTTACATATGTTAAATCAACTCTAATCTTGTATGCTTGAATTCTTGATCTTCATGTCATGCTTCTCAACCTCAATTTTGATCTTTGAATATCTTCAATTCTTTCATGATCTTCTTTGCGTCTCATGTGCTCGATCACATAATTTTGATTTATATCTTTGAGAGACGATTTGAATATAGAGTGCTTTGAATATTTATCATTACATGAAACACTTGAAGCACACTTGTTAGTAACACAATAAATTCTTGTTTGTTATGATCAAAACAATAAGGTCAAATTGACCATAGGTCAACATCGAGGTATTCTTGAATTGTCACAAAAGGGCTATATCGATAAAATACTTAAGAGGTTTGGCATGCAAGAAAGTAAATCAGGGGACACCCCTATCACTAAGGGAGACAAATATAGTCTCGACTAATGCCCGAAAAGTAATCTTGAAGTTAAAGAAATGCAGAGGCTCCCATATAGTTAAGCTATAGGGAATCTGATATATACTCAAGTTTGTATGCGTCCGGATATTGCGTACATTGTTGGGATACTAAGGAGATATTTAAGTAACCCTGAGATGGATCATTTGGAAATCAGTCAAACATGGGTTATAAGGTATTTAAAGAGAACAAAAGATTACATGCTCACATACAGAAAATCAGATCAGTTGGAGATCGTATGGTATTATGATTCCGATTTTACTAGATGCCAAGAAAGTAAAAGATCCACATTAGGCTACATTTATCTGCTGGTTGGAGGAGCTATTTCTGGAAGGAGTGCTTAACAAACACTTTAGCTTATTTCACTTGGCAGCACAATTTGTAACAATTTTGAGAGCATCTAATTATGGAATATAGCTGCGAAATATTGTCACTAGGCTGCATATTCTGTACGGTATAGAAAGACTACTAAAGTTATATTGTGACAATAACTCAGCAGATTTATATTCCAGTAACAACAGGAGCTCAACTAAGTCAAAATACATTGCGGATCCGCTTACTAAATTCCTGGTTGTGAATGATACAGTTCAGAGTGGACACGTGTCAATAAGAGTACATTGAGACAAACTCCATAATTGCGGATCCGCTTACTAAAGTATTACAATCCAAGGTCTTTCATGAGCACAATACTCATATGGGTGTTGTATTTCTTAAGGATATTTGGTTTTAGTGGGAGTTTGTATTTTGGGTGCATTAGACACATTTACTGTCCTTTTGGATACGGTTTAAAGTTAAAGTTATTTACAGCTGTATGGTTTCAGGTTTATTATCTCTGAACTCGTTTGAGGATGATCTCACTAAAGTTGGACCAGTTGAAAATAGGCATGTTGAAGATCACATTACATGTAATTTCCATGCTACACATCCATACTTGATTCATGTCATTCAGTTATGTCGATATATGTGACCATTGATAGGTTTAGTTACGATTAATGTAGCGAAAGCCGTTTTCATCCTATGTTGATATAATTGATGGACCGGATTGTTTGGGGATGCATTAGGTAATGATAGCAAAATTCTGAGTACTCATAAGGTTATGATTGATACCAGTGTTTAGAAAATCGGACCGGCCGGTTCGACCGGGAATATTGGGAACCGGCCGGAAAATTCAACCGGGTAATCGGTTGAAAACCGGGAAAAAACCGACCGGTTCAACCGGTTTTCTTTTTTTTTTTGTTGTTTTAAGCTATTTTTGTGTATAATTTTATTTTCTAAATAAGTAAATATTAGTTTATTTGTAAAATAACTTGTTTTTTAGAATTTTTGTGATTTTTTAATAATTTTTTATATTTTAATTGAAACCAGTTCGACCCCGGTTGGACCCGGTTGGACCTTTTGACCCTTGACCCGTTACCTTTTTCGGTTCGAACCGGTTTCCGGTTTTCTAAACATTGATTAATACACAATTGTAAGGTTACACATATAGCGCAAGTGAGAGATTGTAAGGATTTTAATCAATCGTGTGGACTTATATGTGAATTATTGTGTATTGAATAAAAGACTATCAAATTTGATTAAGTCCATTTAAAGTGATCTAATAAGGATTTGGTATATTGGGCTTTAATGCATCTATTTAATATATGGGCTTTTATGTGTAGATATCAGACCATTACCTAATTCATGATGGGCCGAATTAGGTTAATTGGCAATTCAGTATATAAAGTCGGTTATGGTCCCTGAATCGTACGTATTGTTCATTCTTTTTGACATCCCATCATCAGAGAGAAAATAAGGACTACGCATCGATTTAGAAGATCCAAACACCGTAATCGATTATCATGAACCATATCTGATTAAGGTACGCTTCCGCTTCAGTTATTTAATTCTTGATAATTCAGCATGATGATTTTGGATCGTAGATAAACAATTATCTGTGATATATTTTCTAACAAGACGAACTCTCTCTAACAGATGCCACACATGAAGAAGCGAGGATAGTGTTTTCAACCGTTTAGGAGGTCTAAGTCGTCAACCTCCAAAAATGGCCACTACCAAGACATAACCGCTGAAGCTTGGGGATACGGTGCTTCCACAGGACAAAGATCCAGAAACAAATGAACTAGAAATGTTAAAACAAAGTAGCGGAAATGGAGTTGAAGGAAAAAAAAACACTCAAGAGTTCACCCAAAGTATGCATTCATGTTTCTCTTAGGACATTTTGGTTAAGCTTTGTCACTCATAGTTGATGTAATTTTCGGGTAGAGTAATGCAGATGCGATTTTATATTTTTTCTCTTTTTCACTTAGGGTTCCGTCTCGATTTTCATCCATCATTTATAGTAAAGCCTCCCTCCAGTCTCCTAATGTTAGACTCATCGATCTTAGGCTTCATTGATTCTTCTTTCCTTGGGTGCCAGCTAAATTATTCGGTAACTCCTTCATAATTTCCAATCTTTCCTAATGACAAAGCCAATCTTGCAGAATCTGATGGAATAATCGAATTAGGACCTCCATTAATTCACTTTCTTCATTTGTAGCCGAATTAGTGTTTGATTGTAGCATCTTCTTGTTGGTTGTTGGGCCCCGACCTTTGACCCATTAGCCTTTTATCATATTGGGCTTGATAAGGCTCGATAGTATTTTGGGCCCATTTTTCTACCAATTACAGTTGCTCCCTTTTTTGGTGTATCATTGATTTTTACTTTATAGATGAATCTTACATAGAATAGATAAAATCACATATGCATGAAAATCTTGGAATACTTATATAAATGGCTCCAAATTCTCACTTTCCTTTTCACTCTCATTCCAACACTTGCAAACTTTCTCTCTACTTGGTAAGTCCTCTTTCCCCTTTATGTTTTTATTACTTTTCAATTTTTCTTGCCTTAGCATATGTATATATTTTATGAGAATTAGTCCTAGACTTTTTAGGAAATGCATTTTTGGAATTGGGTCCTAGCGAGAGTTGAGACAAGAGTAGTGATGCCAGATGGGATCTCGTACTGTCTTTCGATCCAGCTCGTCGGCGTGATTTGACAATGTTGATTCTCTATTTTTTTTTCGTGATGTTTTTCCTTTCATGGACCTCGTAGATATAAGATGTCTGGAAATAATGACGTTCTCGAGTATGTGGAGATTGATGATGTATGTGAAGAAGTTGTTGAGCGCAACTTTACTTCCCATAGGGACATTGTTTCTCGACTAGGCAAGCAGTTTTAGTTCCCATCATGATTCCACAACACGCACCCTTAAGAGGGGCTTTTGTCTCAGACACGTTCCAGGAATTTGAACTCTTGACCTCATTATACATAAAAATAGGTGCAACCATTAGAAGGGGAGATCAAGAGTGAATATAGGACAAAACTATATCAAAATTCATAGAATTTCATAATCAAAATCAAGAGAAGATCCAAGAACCATTTGAATATTAAGAAAAGATGATTTTTGAGCAATTGGAATTGAAGAATCAAGATCAAAATCCTTTATAAAATTGCTTTAATTCATATATTTTTCAGGTGATGTCTATGTCATTATCTTTATGTATGATTCTTCAATTATGTTTATTGGCCAATTTAGTTGTTAGGACGAAACAATATAACTATTTAATCTCAGCTTCGCTTTAATTCATTATTTTGTATTTTTTTTATATTAAATTAATTGTGAATTGAGCGAGTTGATTTGTTTTCACGAATTTCTTCACCAGAGTTAATTTTGTGACACTAGTTGCACGTTAATTAAAAATGTTGCACATTGAACCCTCCCTAGTGTCTTTCATGAATTATTTGTTGTTTAACAAATTGCAATCTTAATTTATGTGATTTTCTTATTTGATTAAATATTTTTCTTATTAAATTGTTAATTGAGAAATTATAATTTAACATGGAAAGGTTGATTTACTAGATCTTGAGAAAGACGGAGAGTTAATACTTCAAATTGAATAATTAGAGCAACAACAAAAGATTGATTCCAAAATATGAATTGAGCATTGGTATGATTAACTAGTGAAATTGAGCCCTAACTTCGAACTTTTTCGATACTCGATATGTTGGTTTATAACCACAAACTTCATCACGTCTCATTTCTTCTTCACTTTATAGGCTATGTTAGATAACAATGTAGTAATTATAAAATAATTTATTCATATTTTTGATGTAAAATGTACTATTGTAAAGTAGAGGAAAAAAAAGCGTGTAATTAAAAAGTAATATGAAAAATTGTACTGTTTATAAATTAATTTATAAATTGTAATTTCAATTACTAGAAACACTTTTTTCTCTATTTTCCTACAATGTTCTCCAGTTGAGCACGATCTACTTCCCAAATAGGTCACAATAATCATAATTTTTCATACCAAAATAGTGAAAATACTACCACCATTAACGGATACCAGAATATCGAAAACTAACAATAATTTTATTTTATAAAAGAAAACAACTGTTTGATAGTACCAATAATCCCTCAACCTCTCTTACCTTGAAATGGCAACTCACCTAACAAGGAGCAAGAGAGAACAACGGGTAAGAAATGTGCGATTGCATTAGACAAACACGACTTGAAAAGCTTTCAAAAGATCCAAAACAGCCAGTTTTGATAATTACGACATCAATATAGCAAGCGATATTGAATTGCTTTGCATTATAGCTAATAAGCTAGAAGCATAAACTCAAGCAAATGTTCAGTAAAGATCGCTCTCCTTGCAAGTGTGAATCACACAATCTGAAGTCGGGTAGGAGATGCAAGTCAGCAAGTAACCTTCCTTCATTTGGTTATCATCGAGAAAAGATCCATCCGACTGGTCAACAGAACCTGAAACCAATTTCCCGGCACAGGTTGAGCATGCGCCAGCCCTGCACGAGTATGGCAACTCAATTCCTGCATCCTCAGCCGAATCGAGGATGTAACAATCATCAGAAGCATCAAATTCGTTTTCAGTGCCATCTGGTCCAATCAACTTGACCTTGTAAACAGCCATGGCATATGCTCTGAAACCCGACTTAGATTTCAGGCCAAAGGTTTTGGAGATGCTCTTTACGGATCCTAAAGAGGATGGGCTCCTCACAATGGCACTTGTACTTCTAGCTTGTGGTGGTGCACTTCTGAGCATGCAGCTGTTGGGAAGGCTTGCAGTTGCCATTTTTACCTAATACAAGCAAATTCAGAAGTTTGTTAATTAGTCTCTCAAAATTAAAAATTAATTCTCAGAATGTAATGGTTAAGACAGTAATACAAACAAATGGGAACACAGTTCAAGTGTATATATTTCATTCAATATGGTAGATAACATTTTAATGCAATGTTTTTCCCGTCAGTTCTGGTAACGGAAGTAGTGTGAAATATCAATTCCAATCCCACATATTAAGTAAAACACCAATTCATTAAAAATTTATAGAACAAGGATAGCAACTGTGTTGAAAGTAACACTTGAATCGTATTTACTTCCAGTTTCTGAGATCTACGAGGTCAAGCAAGAAATTTACCAAGTCATAATACCATGAAAAACAGCAGTGCAGGATCATGAAGATGAATACTACAATTTCGGTTGCTTTTTATTTGATATAGTCTTATTATGCCCTTTTTTGAAAGTGATTTTTTGAAAATCAATTTCCCTCCCTCATGTTCATCCACACATTCTCAAAAAAAAAACTAAAGAAGATAATAGTAAAATCATTTTCATGTTTCCTGTTACTTTTCCTAATTTTCAACCACAAATTCTCCAAAAAGAATCACTCTTCAGTCTTCATATAATCACTTTCAGACAAGCACTATATATATGCCCCGTAGCTTTGATAAAAAAGTGACATTCGCCATTCTTTTTCCATAGCAATAGGGCAATAGATGTCCGGAGCATTATGAGAAGAGACGAGCGAGTGGCTCTATGCTCTTCACTCGAGGCCCCGTTTTATAGTTCTTAGAACATCAGTTTGAACTTGTTAGTAGCTGAAGATATCAAGAACCTATTACTAGAGATTAAACAGAATCATGCAACACTGATGGTTTCACACCACAAAAAATGCACGCTAAACATTTCTCCGCAAATTCTGATGTTAAGACAACAAACTTGTATTGATATATTTTTCGGTTATTTTAAAACATCTTTAACGTTCAAAATCATATACCAAGAAATCTTCAACCGGTGAATGTTGATTAAATAAATTGTGCTAAATGTAACTTTTACTTTTCTAAGCTCGATAATTTGTGCTTCCTCTCATTGAAAGCAAATAAAGCACATCCTTTCAGCTCTGTAGTTAATAAGTAAGTTTAAAAATTAATTCCATTAACAAGTTAATTAAAGTAGTAAAAATAAATTTTACTTTTCCTGAGGTTGGTGAATTAAGCTTTTACTCTCACTGGAAGCAGAAAACTTTCGGAGGTTTTCAAACAAACAAATCATGTTCAGAAACATAAGAGATCCCAGCAACCCACCATAGATTCATAACCAAAACTCGAGATTCACAGATTCCCGTTTATAATTTTTTTTATTAGAATATAGAATCAACAGAACGGGAAAATAGAGAGAAAAAAAAGAAACCGAAAACAAAAATCTAAACAGTAACATATACATCATCAGAATCCAGAACAATCAATAATAAAACCAATAAACGAAGAATAGAAAAGTTAATAAATACATCGTCAAAAACCACGGACAGCCAATAAAATCTGCAGAAATTAAAGAAACAAAAGCAAGAGTGACAAATAAAACCTTACAGAAATTTTCTTCTCTTGATTTGTTTGAAGAAGATCTGATAAATCAGCGACGAGAGCGAAGGAATTGGATCTTTTAATGAGTTAAAAGTAAAATAAAAAAATTGATCAATATTTATGTAGAAAAGGTAAAAAGGATGGCTCTTGAGATTATCGAGAGCCGTATTCCCCACATTCGACAGCGCGAAGCCAACTTTTGCAATAATTGAATATAGTTCATAGAAGTGTGGTACCTGAAGGCCTAAACCTAACTGCTGCCTGCCGTTCTCGAGTTTCGCTTTCTTTTGTTTCCGTTCGGCAGCTGCCTCTGTTTCGATCCTTTTTTGGGATTAAATTCAGTTTTTTACACGTTTTTTTTAAATAGATGAACGGTTAAAAAGTGAAGAGAGAAAATATTTAGGATTAGAGATTGATTTGATAAAGGGTAATTATATTACCACCACAAAATTTATTTACTACACCACATTATAATCACACCACAATTAAAATATATTTTCAATAAATACACCACATCAAATTTACAATAATACTCCTAATCCTATAAAAACTTAAAATATATATATATATATATATATATATATATATATATATATATATATTATTGTGGTGTACTCATCATCCCAAATTCCCAATATTTCTTCCATTTTTTCTCATCATTGCCACTCATTGTTTCCTTAATTACAATTAATTAGGTTCAAATTTTCATGTTACACATTTTTTAATTGATGTTTGATGGATAATTGAAATAATAAGATATTCAATTTCATATAAACATAGTAGGTGGTTGGCTTCTAAATACTTTATATACATTTTTAAAAAAAAAATACTAGATGCAATTGGAATCACTATTTTTATTTTTTTATTTTTTTTTAATACTAGATGCAATCATGCAACTGAAAACACGATAGGTGAAATGCAGTATGAACACGCAAATATATGTAATTAAAAAATCATAGAATTCAAAAATCGAATATAAAATTTAATTGAAAATCAAATATAATTAAATAACTAAAATCCTGGGTGACATTAAAATATACGAAACCTTGAATAATAAAAATATTTCACTAACCTAAAGTCCTAAACTTTAATTTATGTTAATGTTTGCATGATGTTATTATTTGAAAACTCATATGAAATTATTGTATTAACATATATTCTAATTAACTTGGTATTGAAAAGCAAAAATATAAAATAACAAGATGAACAAGATGATTTAGAAAAATAAACATAAAGAAGATAAGAGAATATTTGAAAGATGTGATGTATATAAAAATTATTTTTAGTGAGATAATATTAAAAGAATATGTATGTAATTTTATTTATGTCTATTTTTATAAATAAAGAAAATATTTTAAATTGTGGTGTAAAATATAAATTTTGTAGTGGCAATATAGTCACCATAAATATAAAGAAGAAAATAAAATAAATTTATTTGAAAGATTGTGGTATATTTAAAAATAGTGAGAGAAAAATAAAAGGATATTTTTGTAATTTCTTTTATGTCTATTTTAGTCAATAAAGAAATCACTTTAAAATGTGGTGTAAGAATTAAGTTTTGTGGTGGCAATATAGTCACTCTTTGATAAATTGTGTAGTTCAAAAATTGGTTTAAAAATAAAAAACAATGACTTATCCGAACAGAGGAAGCCTACATTGACTTATATGAAAATGGAAATGGAATTAGAATTAGAATTTTGATTAATGAGACATTATGACATTCTGATGTGTCAACACGATATTGGTTGATGTCAAAATAGGCTACCAATCAATATCATTTTGACACATCGGAATATCACTTAATAATATTTCAAAATAATGTCCTCTAGAATTTTTGCTATTCATTTTGAGTAATTATGGGGAGATTTTTTAATTGACATTTTTAAGTGATATTGTGATATGGCGCACATACATTGGATGATGAAAATGTAAGTGATTGGATAGTTATTTACACAATTCAATGTATGTCCGATATGTCACAATGTCACTTGAAAATATCAATTTAAAATATCTACCTAAAATTTTCATTCATTTTGTAAACTTATTTAGCATTTGTTAAATTGTTTATTATTTATGATTTTGAGGTAAAAATAGTTGTTGAATATTGGAGAGAGAAAATGTATATGATTAAAAAGTTGTTCTAGAAATTGTGTATTTTATAAAATGATTTATGAATCAATTTATTTTGTTTGCCAAACATATGTTAAATTCTTCCTCCATCTCAATTATATAGGTTGATTTGACTTTTCACGTAGATTAAGAAAATATATTTTAAAAAAAAGTTGAGCCACAACCTTGACGGCCCCCAATAATGAAACAAGTCAATATAATTGAGACAAGAGAAAAATGAAAGACAGCATATATAATTGAGACGGAGGGAGTAACACATTTTAAAAAAAAAAAAAATTACACCAATTTTTTTAAACCACTTTTTAACTATAGTAAAAAACAATAAGACCGTGTTTGATTAGTCTACAATTTCCTAAAAATGTCAAATTATGAAAAATATTTTTCACTTTTGCATTTGTTTGATTTTTTATTTTTGTTTGATTTTTTATTGAAAATTTTGACTTGGAAAATATTTTTTTAGTACAATCAATTCAAACACTAATTGACATTTTTAAATAATATTATGACATGACGCACATATATTGAATGTTGAAAAAGTAAGTACAGGGGAGTTGCTGCGTACGAAGTCTCTCACTATTTTTTCATTTTTTTCCTCCATTTATTTGTCTTGATTTTATCCATCATGTGTTTATTTGGCACGTGGAATGTGTATATATAGAGAGAGCAAATTTGATTATTTCTATTGGTGGCATGGCATGACATTGCGTCTCTTAGAATGAAATGAGTTTCAACTTCTTCATATTCAAAAGCTTCATGATCAGCAAGTTTCAAGAGAAAATCTATGTTGGTTGGTAAACTAGCAACCTGTAAAATATTAAACTATTATTCAGATCTAATTAGAGTAATATAGTGGTTGAAACTAATTAGAGGAGTTGGAAATAGTGACATTGTTTGGGATTAACAGGACCTGCCAATCAAAACTATTAATTTTCAATCATAATAAAAATCTTTACTTTTCATTTGTCAACCATTATCGTTTTCCTAACCATCATTAGAATTGAATTTATCTTGTCAAACCCAGCACATATTTCTCATAAGTTAATCTTCAGTCAAACACATCATTAGGCAAATTTATTGCTCAACATCTCCATTGATCTGCACACGATGGTGAATGCTTTCAACCCAAGTTTTGCAAGCCTGGATAAAGATCTTGAAGCTTTGATTACTAACAACCAAATGCAGCTACTTTTTGGCCTCAATCTCAGTCGACGCTTGGTCTCCAATCTTGTCTAGTCTAACCATTGTAACTTTTGAATAAAGAGGTTCAACACCATATCAAAGTAGGCGGGGATCTGAGTTAAGTCTTGTACTATGCATGTAACGATCCGAAAACTTTGAAATCCTTTATTATCCATTATGACGTAATAAAAAGTATTTTATAATTTATGTAATGATTTTGTAATGAAAAGCAAGAAAAACGTGTTTAAACGAAAGAGAAATGAAAATATTAAATAAGGAAAAGTTACATCAAAAACATATTTAAGTGTCACTTTTCTCGAGACTTTTTCTAACACTCCCGATCTCATTTGATTACATGTGATATATATAAAGGAAAGTTCTCGGAGTGAACTTCGAGAATATGAAAACTGTTTGTCATTCTGATCAACGGATAGCTCTCGGTGAATTTTTAAAATTAGGACGGTAAAAACGGTTAACCCAAAAACAGTTTTGAGTAACCAACTTCGGAAAGCCATAACTTTTTCCTCTGTTATCCGTTTCTTGCGCCGTAAATTGCACGTTACAGTACTCCGTGAGTAATTCGAAATGGTACCAGGAAAACAAGATTTCGACTTCGTTTGGTATCTCAAATTTGAGCTCAAACTCGACTGTGCAAAATTAAATTTTCCAAATATTTAAGCATGAGGTGTCCAAGCCTAATGGTTCTACCTCCTTCATAACCTTGATTACTCGTTCAACCACAAGGCTCCAGCTCCAACTCCAACTTGTATGTCTTTTGTCCTCCACCTCTTGCTTTGCATGAATTTAATTTGCCACCTCCAACCAATTTGTGGTAAAATCCCATACGGCCTACACCATATATCAATCCCCATGCAACCATTGAGTCCAATAAATAGCTCATGAATTGGAATGAATTTGACACACCAAAAAACCGAGCATGAAACCGTTAGTTAATAGTGGTGTTATTCCTCCAAAATTTATAGAATTTCAATGTTGAATTATGTTTGAATATTTGTTAGGATCAAGACTTGTTAATTTAATAACATGATCATGATGTCTTAAATGAGATTCTGCCAGACCAAATATAGTTCAACCTCGAAGAAAATCCCAGAAACCAGTATTGGAGATGCTGAATCGACTGCAAGTATCAATACAATTTATCGATACATAAAGCTTGGAGATGAACGTGTATCGATACATGTTCATGAAATATCAATATATCCTATAAGCAGAATATATACAGAGACTCCTTTTAGGTAATTCTGGACTCATGTGAGTGAAATATGTTTAATTGTTTACTTGATTACGTGATCTCATTATAATTCCATATTTAATAAAATATTGCTAATATTATCGTGATCTCATTATAAGTCCAATATTATCATCGTGAAGTTGTTGTGATCTTGTTATATGTAATCTTGTTATAAGCATTCTCCATTTAATATGTGAGTATCATTTTAACATTATCTTGACATCCACATGTTTAAATATAAAGAAGATAATTAACTAGGTTATTATCACTATCTTGATAACGTCATAATACTTGTAAAAGATTAACATAATTTTTTAGATCACATATAGTACAAGTCGCAAGATAAAGTAATAATAAGCGTATGAGTCTTACATGGAAGATAATAAATATTATTTTGAATGTTAGATTCATTTATAAATGTTCTTGAATTTGAAGTATGATTTTTACATTGCCAGTATCGATATACTGTATCGATACATGAAGAACAGTGTTCAACTCTTATTTTCTCAATTCAATAAAGATGACATTATGATCTCGAAGGTTATTCTTCATACTTGCTAAGTAATGTGTTACATGATTATCCGAACACTTAAGAGCATAATGGAATATATATCTAAACTTGACAGTTGATCTTGACTTGTCGGTTACTTGAAAAAGCGTAATAAGATTAACTAACGTGATCTAATAAGACATTATCTGTTTTTATAACCTTTGATCCTGTTAATTGTCATATGTACTTGTTATGTGATCTAACACATGTGCTTGTTTATGTGATGTAATACTTATACTTGATTACGTTATCTTAAATGCTACTTCGTAATATGTGCATTGCATTAAAAGGATTTTCATGATTTTCTTATGCATTGCATAGAAATAAACTTCTTGCATGATATTACAATCATACTCTATCCCACTTATTAATTCGCCTATGGAGCTTGTCTTGATATATGTACCACGGAGTCTAGAAATTGGATCACAATGTGGTTATGCTTGTTAATGAATTTCAGGGATCTCGACTCCCTATTTGTAACTCGTGGTATATAAACCATGCTTGTAAAAGAACTTGTGGAATACGTTCCACACTTGAACTGGGGGTTACATTCTCTGCTTTGCGCGCTTGGGATAGTAGTTGATTTGTAATATAGGCCTCATTAAAAGACACTTTTTCTTGAAAATACATGCAATGACATTAGTCTTGAGTATCTTGCATTAAATTTGGATACTTGAATATGTTGCACTGGTCTTGTCTTGTCTTGCCTTGACTTGACTTGTCTTGATTATATGACTTGAGTGAACTTGGAAACATGTGTACTTGCACTAGACTTGAAATTATAAGTTAACTGGAATTAAACAAGTGAATTGGATATAAGTTGAGTATAGAAATTAAATAGTTTAAGTATGTAAAACATGTATTTACATTGATCTTAAATATATGGAGTTTGACTTGACTAGAATATGTAAATTTGACTTGATGTGAATATAATCTAAATTGACTTGGAACTAAACTTGATATATGATTTGACATGAATATAGGCTTGACTAATATAATAAGTAAAGCTTGCTCGAATCTTATATATGTGAGGTTGACTTGTCTACGTGCAATAACACATGTGCATCATATTTCACTCAGTGGGCAAGTGTATGCTCATTCCACAATATATCTAATATTTTAGGTAATATTAAAAATGAAAAAGGAATTGACGCGGATCTTCGGACGGCGAAACAGATAGTGCTGCGCTAGGTGACGACCTGTGAGTTGTGGACTCACTAAATAAGGTCTTGTGATTAAACTATCAAAATTGTTATTTTACTATTGTTACTATTTATCTAAAAGATTTTGAAGTTAAGATCTTATATTAAATGTTTTATCTTTATTCTTTAAATAAATTGATTTTATTTTAAAGTATAGTGATTTTTAAATCCCAGTCAAGTGACATCATTTACATCACTGACTTATGAAAAGAAAGTTAAAAGTATTTTCACAAATTATCGTGCGCCATGTGTTGGCATCGAAACTTGAAAATAAACGAAAAATCTAGTCATGCGTCACAATGCATGCATTTATAAAATTGTGCATGTTATAGGTGGCTTTTATGACAATGAGTCACGCCCATTTATGAGTTAGTGTGTGCGGATTTAGCTTAAATAAATAAATGGTTCTTCTCTTTAATAACTTAAGCATTTAAATGGAGTTCAATATGATCCCCCCCCCCCCAATTAATTAGTACGATAAATATTTAGTTTCAAACCAAAATAAATTTTATAATTTAATTCACAAGCAAATTAGGTCCCTATTTGATAGAGATTAAAATGAAATTTTTACCGAATTTTGAAAAAAATTGATAAGATGTATGGTTAAAAAGTTGTGGGAGGCTATAAAATATATGGTTGTGATTAATTGTTGACTTTGATAAAAATATGATTTTTAATTAGTAACAAACATACACTAATTATAAATAGTCTAATTAGTATTCTACAAAATTCCAAACATAATTTTTCTATTGTCAAAAACAGTTTTTAGAAATGGCAAACAAAACGGGTTTTCAACAAATTTGAAAACATAAATTAAAAATAAAAAATAGAAGGCTGGGTTATCTTTGTTGTTTTTCAGTCGTTTTCTATCTTTGAAAACGTAGAAAACACTTTCTTTTACACTATTTTTGAAAAAATATTTCGAGAATATTTTCCAAAACTTGTAAAGAAAATGGAAAACACAATTTTCACGTTTTCCCGTTTTTGGCCTAAGTCAGTTAAAAAAAAAAAATCTATTTAATATATAATAGGAGAAGTGTCTGTCCAATTTTCCCCCCAGTTGAAACGACGTCATTCTGGATTCTTGATAAAACACAAAATTCGCTTCACAACCCGATTTCTCCTGTATCGCCTCCATCTCTTCGTCTCTCTCCAGAAACCCTAGCGCCGCTTTTGGGCAGGAGACAACCGTAGATTGCATCTTTCGACGGAGCGTTTTGGAAAGGCTCCGTCAATGGCACCAGTCAGATTTCTTCAATTCTTTTGCAACATGGTCATTTCCCAGGCCACGACTTCAACTCCTCCATTTTCTGATTTTCCACATTCAGCAACAACTATGCTACGCGTCGCCGACCGTTCACCACCGCAGTCTCTCACAGTGTATGTAGATGCAGACCAGTAGCCCGTCATCACCGATAGTGAGGTTAGATGAGTAGATTTTCGTTTCGACTTTCATTTCCAATCCTTCAGGAGTCTCTCTTTTTCGTGTGTTTCTTTTGTTCATAATCTAAAATTTAATTTTGTTTATTAGTAATGTTTATTAGATTGCATCATATAGGTGTGCGATTTTCTTTACTACGAAGGAGAAGAAGAGTGCTACTGCTTCGGTAGTCAAGTGTATCTTGGTGAGTTGTTCTGCTCATGTTTGTTGTTTTTCAAATTATTGAATTTTTTGTTGATAGTTGTAAAATACTGTGAAATACTATTATACAATATGATTATTATGCGACGAAAACAAAATAAAAGGCGACAAGTTTAATGTTTTGGTTGATATTTGAAGGCACGAATGAGTTTCATTTCGGGTTACCGGAGGATGTGAAAGAGAGAGAGTTGTAGAATTTGCTGAGATGGTTTTCGGGGGTATGAGGCATCACAAATCAATTTTAAAGGGGAGCATCCAATGTGTTTTGCCCTTTTTGCTACTGCTCAGCATGCAATTGCTACCAAGGACGCCCTACAGGTAATTTGAATTACTACACTCTAATATCTCGCTCTCCTTTCCTATTATTTAATAAATTTTATAAAACAAGCTATTTTTTTTCCCTTTCGTTTGAAATATTTTGACATTTTCAGGATATAGTTTTTTATGCCCATTCAAAGTCTGTACTACACACGGAGATGGCCAAGAAGAACCTTTTTGTGAAAAGGGGTGAGGTTTTGTGCCAAGAAGTCAATTGAACCAGATTCCAATATAAGCTTTCTGAGTCCATTCATTTATCAATCAACAAGATTGGGATATTTTTCTTTACCAAACAGAGGCTATTTTCCCTTTATATCTCCTTGCAAATAATTTCCATGGTGTCTTTTTAAGCATTCTTAGCCTTTTTTACTACCTACACTTCTCTGTTCTGTTTTCAAATCAGGGTCATGGTTCAATGTATCACATTAACTTAATCTGCTTCTCTATCTTTTGTTATGATGCTTGGAATTTTACAAGAGAAGGAAATTTTACAATGTATGTATGATAATATTAGTATTGATGGTACATCCATAGAAAAGTGATCCTCTTAAGTTACATCTGGTGACTGCAGGCACTGGAGATGATGAAGTAGCAGACTGGAGCTAAAGAAGAAAAGGTTTGAGCATCAATATATTAATTATTGTGATTCCTTGATCTTCCAAAGCATCAGACTCATGGTTGATCCAAGAATGGCACCACTTCTTGGACTCTCTGTGGACTTGATTGTGATTATTGAGATTTATTTTCACAACCAGCTTTATTTTATTATAAATTTGTGATGAGTTTTTATGGTGCTATGGGATATGTCATAATTAAGAATTTGTACAGTTAATCGTGTTAATGAAATGGGCAAGGAACTCAGCCGAAGCAGTGCTGCAACTGGATTAAGGTGGTTTGCTTTCATTGTTGTCATTTTTGGGTTAATTTGTCATATCCATATTTAGTAATTTTTGTTGACCTATGGTCAACTTGACCTTATTGTTTTGATCATAACAAACAAGAATATATTGTGTTGCTAACAAGTGTGCTTCAAGTGTTTCATGTAATGATAAATATTCAAAGCACTTTATGTTCAAATCGTCTCTCAAAGATATAAATCAAAACTATGTGATCAAGCACATGAGACGCAAAGAAGATCATGAAAGAATTGAAGATATTCAAATATCAAAATTGAAGTTGAAAAACATGACATGAAGATCAAGAATTCAAGCATACAAGATTAGAGTTCAAGTTCAAGAGTTGATTTAACCTATGTAAAGGTATAACACTCTCAATCTTTAGCGATGAAATTCAACGAGCTCGAAAATGATTTTTATGTATCAAGAAACTTACTTGAAAATTCATCACTTGCATAAAATATTTTTATCTAAGTCAAGATTGTCTTTCAAAGGTTATTTGATCTTAAATCATGATTATACAATGTAAAACCACTTTGAAAAACAAGTTAGAAACCTAAAAATCGAGCATTTTCATGTTTTTCAAAAGTCAACTTTTGGTCAACCGAACTTTTGGTCGACCGAACTTTTGGTCAACCGAAACTCCAACGGTTGAAAATGTGTAACGGCTATATACACTTTCGGTCGACCGAAACATCAAAATTGGTCAACCGAAAGTTGCTGAATTTGAATATCTTGATTTATAAATAGCCATCTCATTCACATTCAATTGGAACAACATAGAAAAGATTTTATACAAACTTTCTTGTGAAAATTCATTGTTCTTACTTGGTTTATATTCATCTATTTTTATTATAAAACTTTGATTGATCTAAACTTTGTTTTATCAAATTCATCAAAGTTTTTGGAAGAAAGTTTTGTGAAGATTCTTGGTTTTATATTGTTTAAACTTCTTCAACATCTTCACACTATATTGAAATTGAAGTGTAAGTCTCTCTTTGTTCTAAACTTGTTTTAATCTTTTAAAAGAGAGAAATTCCAATTAAGGAACTTTGATTATTTGTGCTACATTTTTCATTATCATTTGATTCATCAAAGTTCCATTGCCTAAACACTTTGAGCTTAACTCATTGTTAATTATTCAAGTGTGGCATCTCTTGGTACTTAATTTGATTCAATATTTTAACAAGAGATTATTTGAAAAACTTTGTTTGATTGCATTGAACTTTTCATTATCATTTGCATCAAAGTTTTTCTCTAACACTCGAGCTTAATTCATTGCTATCTATTGAAGTGTTAGCCTAACTCTCTCGGTACTTAATTTGAGTATATCATTTGTCAAGAGAGTTATTTCAATTGTAAATTCAATTCATTCTATCTTGTGGTTTCGAGAGCCTTGTGAAAACTTGATTGTAAAGGATAGATGCTCCTTGTTGTAAAGTCACCTAAGGATTCGATACTCCTTGTTGTAAGTTATCAATATAGTGAATTTGTCCTTGCTCGTGACGGAGAGCTCGGTAACGGGGGACGTAGATCACGTTGGTTGATTGAACCTTCATAAATCGCGTTTGCATTCTCTTATCCCTTTTACTTACTTACATTGCACTTACTCTATTCTATCAATTTATATTGTGCAACACTATATCTAAGTGCTATACTTGTTTTATCAATTAAGTTTACACATATATAGCACACTACATTGATAGTTTAGTTACTTGTAACACTGAGTGCTCATACTTGTACCCATTGGTTTTTAAGTTTGAGATTATTTATCGAAAAAGTTTTATAAACCAATTCACCCCCTCTTGGTTAGTTTACTCTTGGGCTAACAATTTTTTCTATATATCATGATTGATCCATAGCAAAAATAAACATTTATCTTTGCTGATTGTTGGGAATTGATTTTTAGAGTCCATGACTAAATTTCTAACCGTTGACCTGAGCATTACAACCTTAATACTGATAATATCATAATGTCATTACTTAATGTTATGAGCAAACCTTATTGGTGGCTTTTTATAGAATTTGTGGCTTTTGTAGAATTTACTAAATGAAAGTTTATTTATTACTTTGGTTGTAGCTATTCTAAAAACATTGTAATACTTTCTTTGTATTTGAAGTAAAAATATGATCATTTTTTGTTCCAATTCTCACCCCCATTTTTTTTTTTTTTTTTTTGAAATTGAGGAAGAAAAGAAATTTCGAGACAGGCAAAGCAAGGTCCTTGCTATCACTATGGTGTTAGAAGTGAGTTTTTATTTCTTAGGGTGTTTCTTTACGATAACTTCCTCAGATATTCATGAAATAAACAATTTCTCAACAATTATCCCTATGTTATTTGATCAAATTTTCAATTATTTTAAGTAATGTATACCGGTTGTTGTTGAAAAGATCAATCTCTTGCGTGCTATGACATCATTTTCGGCATAAATATAAATTTTGTTTTTTACTAAATTCAGTCTCGAGACTCTCACAACTTGAAGTGAAAATAGAGAAATAAGCATATAAAATTGTTGTTTATGGAAGTTGTTGAGCATAAATTTGATTTTTTTTGCAATTTTCAATTTTTGCAATTAAGCCCCTGTTTGATAGAGATTAAAAATAGATTTTTAGCGAATTTTTATAGAAGTTAATGAAATGTATGATTAAAAAGTTGTGGGACCTATAAAATATGTGATTGTAATTAATTGTTAACTTTGTCTTTGATAAAAATCTAATTTTTAATCAGAAACAAACATGCTCTAAGAATAAATATTGAGTGGCTATATTACCACCACAAAAATTAATTTTTACACCACACTTTTAAATATTTTATTCATTTACAAAAATAGACATCAATGGAAAGACATAAATATCCTTTGTGCTTGTATTTTTTTTATTTTCACACCACAGTTCTCATTACAAAGAGGCAATTTTTCTCCCTATTTTCGAGAAGAAGCCCCATGAACCAAGATCATCCTCATCATCCTTGTCCATACTCATAACCTTGTCTTTGTTAGAAACCGATGAAAGGGAGATGACATTTTTCTGTTTTCGATTATCTTTGAGCAGGTTGACATAGGGAACCTTATTTTCATTCCCAGTAAGTTGTTCCTCACCTGCATTGAGTCAAAAAGGCCTTCCCAAATTTTTTTTGAAATTGCGTCAGATTTATAAGTTCCTAGACCCTTGCCTCCTTTGTCATTTACTAAGCTTGCATTGTAGGTTCATCCTCAGTAATCAAATCCAACCGCTAAAAGGATTTTTTTCTTGTGTTTCTTTTTGCCTATAGTTGGGTGCGAGGGGGGTACCATTGAAATGACTACCTTTGTCTAGCAATGAATGCCTAAATCACACCGCCAGAGGTTATAGACTTGGAACCCAGAAAAACAGACTCAAGGAAATTGCAAGATTTCGTGCAACAAGTCCCAAATAGAGTTAAATTAATGCCGAACCTTGTTGATTTAAGGTAGATATTGGTGGATATAAGCCTCAAATGCAAGAAAAACCAACCCAAATGAGAAGAATCGAAGCAAGAACAGTGAAGAGTATTCAAAATCCACGAGCACCAGGGTTTCATGGTTTCAAAAGGAACAAGTGTGGTGTAATAATTATATTTTTCTTTTGTAGATAAGGATTATTTTGTAAAATGGTTGTAGTGTATTTATGAAATCTATATTTTAATTGCGGTGTATTTATAATGTGGTGGATGAAACAAAAATTGTGGTGGTAATAAGATAATATTTTGTATTTTGCAATTTTCAATTATTGCATTATGTTTTTTCTGAATTTTTTCCAAAAGTTATGCATCATTACATTATTATTATTCTTTTTTTAAAAAAAAAATTAATATGTGCGTGCATAATGGTTTTGCAGTTACTGCTGTGGAAAATGGGTCTCTGCTGTAAATTTTGAATTGAAGATGAAATCTTGGGATGCATCTCAAAAAATTGCTTTGTAAGATTCAAACAATATTTTTCAAAATTTTCCATTTTTTTGTTTGTTTGATGTTTGAATATTTTATCTGGATGTTATGTTCTTTATGTTTTATAGTGGTTGATCTGTTGATTTTTTTTTATTTTTTTTTTGGTGCTTGATTCTGGTTTGGGAGAAGGCAGAGTCTCATTTATGGTGTGCTTTATGTGTGAGTTTCTTCTTGACATTTCTTTCTGCCACCTCAATTCATTGTTTACTATTTTCTTTACCATATTTTTGGAAAATCTGATTAGAATTTGGTCATGGAATCTTATGGCCTTGAACAACTTTTGTCAAATTTAATTTCGGGAACCCACGAATGTAAAGATCTTCAGAAAATACACGGCTGGTCATCTATCATCATTGCCTCTGAAAATGTGTGCATCTGAAACCGTTTACATTTTTCAAAGACTGACACTTGGATATGATCCCTCATTTTTGGGTTCTTTTATATTGATTTTTCCTTTCAATATGTGTATGTTGAGTAAAAGTGATATTTCAATAAGTTTTTCTCCCCCTTTTTTCCCCCTATTTCCTTCTTCATAGAAGTTTCTTAGCTCCTTCCCAATACTGTAGTGAGATTTTGGAATTGATTTTTTAATAAGCTTGAAGTAGTATCTTTTATAAATGTGAACAGATTATCTAATGCATTGTATTGATTTTAACCTTGCAAGAGTGGGCAATGAATGTTTTCCGTTGTTCTATCTTTGACTAAAGTATGTCAGCATTCCTCATTATAATGGCTTCAGATGCAATTCTCAATGGGAAGCTGAGTTCACACGACTGACCCACCCCATCCATTTTTATCACAATTTATAGATGAAGCAGAGATACAAGGAGAAGTATTAGGACATTTAAATTTTATGAGGAAGGCGGTTGCATGATGCTTCAGGTACTCTTCTCCAGAAGTTGTTTTTGAGGTATAAAGATTTCTTTAGCTTTCTTATTTTGATGTCAGGATCTTGCTATCTCAAGTAAATTCTTGTTGTCTCATTAAAGATGTATTTTACTTTATTGTTTCTACATTAATTATATTAATAATTCAGAATTGTTTTTTCAATTTTTTGTTCTGTGGCTGTTTGTGGTCTTATGTTATGGATTTTTTTTTTTTTTTTTTTTAAGGATGGATAGCAGTTATAATTGATCTCTGCCAGCACTCTGGGATACAAATTCAATGGGAACAAATTAAAATGCTACCTACATATTCTAGGATACTTCTTTTCAATTTGTCAAATAAATGCAATTTCCTCCTTGCCGAGTCTTTGTTATATTCAAGACATGTCTTCAATAAGTTGTATCGAAAGGTAGTTCAAGTAATGACATTTGACTCATTTCTAGACACGTTTGTTAACTGACCAATTTTAGAAACACTTTTACATGACTTAGACAACTTACATAAAGATATATTTATTCATCCTTTTGTTCTCCCATTTATTTTTCTTTAAATTGTAGTATTTGAAATGTTGTTGGTTGGGAAATGCATGAAGCTGTCCCTATTAAGCTATTAGCCATTACATATGACCCCCATTTTAATTTTCTTTGAACCTGTGTGATAAATCTAAGGGTTGTCCAATGAAAAACAATTTATTTGTTAGTTGAGGCTTGGATGTGATTCCTTGCTTTATTAGCTTTTCAGGTGGTGCGGGAGGTTAGTTTTCCTGAGTTGATGCAAGCAGGCTTGAGTAGCTGTTGATTCCAAAAGATTGATAGGAATTTTGATACTTCTCTTCCATCACCTTAATTGTGTGAATTGTTATGCATCCATTGTTGATGTAAGATCCTCATTTTTATCTTTTAGGTTTACTCAAATCAAATGTCATTTGACAGGTTCTCAAGGCAAATGATGTTGATCTAATGACTGTTGCTCGAGGATGTGGTTGATGGTGCCAAGCAGTGGGCATGACTGATCTTGATCAACCTATGTATGTTTCTATATAGTGAAAAGCCACAAGTTTATAAAGAATCTTGCTATCAAATAGTTCAAGATCAAATATGTAATTGTTATTTTTGAATGAAAATTGGAGGAATAAAGAAGTTAAAATACGAGAATAGCAAATGGCTGTAATTTATTATTTAAATACATAAATTGTCTTGTATTATTCAAATATACTATTATAATTTGAAATAACAAGATTCATTATTTCAAAAATACGCGGTTTGCAAGTCAGAAAATGAACAAAAAATCTTCTATATACACGATAAAATAAATTTATGGAATGGATCTTTAGTTTTTTTATTCCCTTTTAATAAAAAAAAAAGAATTTTTTTTTTTTCCTTTTAGAAAATAATGAATCACATTAGGGTATTGTTTCTTTTTCAATTTTGAATAATTTTGTACTATTTCTTTTTTGATATGATCGTATATTTTCATAAATTTTCATAAATTTTTTGAACACACAGCATTCCCTCTCCCTCAGTCTGCTCGCTCTGTCTCTCCCTCACCCCTTCCATAGTGCCACCGACTGTCGACGTTCGCCACCATCGGTACTACCACTACCACTATTACGTTAAGTCACCACTCTCCTCTTTCCCCTCTTCATCCCACACACTCAAAGATTAGGTTAATGTTGGGTTTTTTTTTTTTTTGAGTATTTCAGATTTTGGAACTTATGAAATTAATTAGGGGGGTTTATTCAATTGAGATTTCGAAAGACATTTAAAGACTTTTTTTTATGGACTTTTTTAAATGGATTTTATTGAATTTTATTGACTTTTATGGATTTATATAGACTTTTAAAGACTTTCGTGGACATTTATTTAAAAGACTTTCATATACTTTCAAAGACTTTTATAGATTGATTTAAAAGATTTTCAAATACTTTTAAAGACTTTTACAGACTTTTATTTTTTAATTGAAAAACATAAACACTAATAGATTAATTTTCGAATGATGTGAATATGAATCGTTAATAATAATTATATGTAAAGTGAATTACAAAAAAAAAAAAAAAGCGTGAGAAAATAAATAGTTTTAAAACAGAGAAACGTTTGTGATTAAAAAAATGGGGGGAAAATAAAATCGCATTTGATATCGACATAAAAATTGTACTATGTTCATAAAAAAATTTCTAGAGAAAATTCTTGAATCACTTTACTTATTATTATTTGTTTTGACACAATTTATTTATTATTTTTGTATAAGATCTTATGGAATTTTAGTTAGATTTATTTTCATAAAAAAATCGAAAAAAACGATGAAAAAAAAAAGAGTCCAAATATAAAGAAAAATATTTAAAATAAAAAAATACAAAAAGTTGAAGAGAAGAGAAATAATGATTTGTTTAGTCAAATGTTTAAGGTTTCTAAAAATAATATGAAAGAAGAAAAACATAGAATAAATAAAGTTACAATTTAAAAGAATTTTTTTTTTATAAAAGTCTTTCAAAATCTTGGAGGTTAATGAGAGACAAATAAAGAGATTTTGTGGTTGTACTTTATGTTTAGAAGTTAGTACATAGAGGATTTCGTAGGAGTCTTTAAAAAACATTGATAATTTGAATAACAGGAGACTTTTAAAGACTTTTAAAAGTCTTTATACAATACACCATGATTTTAAAAGACATTTTAAGAGTCTATTAAAATCTAGATTGAATAACTCAAGATTTTAATGGATTTAAAAAAATCTAGATTGAATACCCCTAAACTTTTAAATTCCATCAAAGTCTTTAAATTTCCTTCCAAATCCTAATTAAATAAACTCCCCTTAGTTTAAATTTTTGAATCTTTACAGTAATTTTTGTTGGAATTATATATGCCCATAGAGTATAATTCACGACATTTAAAAGTAAAATATTAATTGATTGTATTAATATGATGTTGTGTTTGTCCACGGGTCGATTTGATATTACAAATTGAGTGTTTAAGTTGTTAAACACAGAAAGATTCAATTTGTGATTCGATCTAAAATTAACGTTCACGATCAGTAAATAAATATGGACAATTTATTTTGATAAGATCGTCTCGATTTTATTAAAGTCTGTCTTTGACTTTGGTAATAAAATTGAGAGTACGTTTGGAACGTATTGGACGGGACCACGTGAAATTAATTTGTGACATTGACCATACAAATTTAATTTCACTTGATTATTGTACGTGGGACCTTAATCCTAATAGGATAATGGACTTCGATTACTAACTTGAAGTTCTTTAAGGTATTAATGGGTGAGATCAAATTGCTGATCAATATCTCGGTACTTTGGGAATTAAAGTGAACTAACGAGGAACATATATTCGTATTACGGAATCCGTCACCTTTTAGGTATGATCATAATCTCACTGGTTCTTCTAGTGGACAGTTGAATCTGAGCTCAGTAATTCGACAGTGACTGTTGAATTCAATGATGTGATGGGATCACATCGAACTGTCAGACAGAAGATAAGAGTTGATAATTTATGAATATTCGAAGAAGGGCATTTTGGTCATTTTAATTTGCTCCGAATATTCGAGTTGATCGACGGGGGTAACATGTAAGAACGATAAGTCAGATGATATAATTATTGATTAATTGTTTCAGTAATTTCAATTTTACTAAGAGTGCAATCTCGTTCTTTTAGTGGAATAGAACGTGATTAATAAATTAATTTTGACTGATCAAGAGTTGATCGGGTCATAATTAATTTATTGGAGCTTAGTTTAATTGGGTCCGATCAGGTTCCCTCTGTGGCTTCACTATAATGGGTTTATACAGGCTTATTACCTGTATTGGGTTGTGCAGAAATGGGCCTAAGTTATGGTACTAGGCCTGGTAGGGTTTTGGAGTGTAAAGAGGTTACAAATAGTCTCCCAAGACTATTTTTCTTAACCTAATTGACAAAGTGGCGAAACACACACTAAAGTGTGTAGTGTGTGTTTCCTCTTTACAAAGAAACCCTAAACCTAGTTTAACCTAGATCTTGAGAAAGGTGACCACGCACCTGCACAGCTGCCATTGGAGAACACCGAGGAAGGCTTGAGGGTTTGAAGCTTTGGTGAAATCAAGAAGCAGCGAAAAGAGATTATTGTAAAGCACGTTACAAGGGTAATATCTCTTTCTTTTTATGTGCACAAAATTATTTGTTCCAAGTTGAATACATAGAACAGAAAATCCTGTAACGGGATGATCTATCACAAGAAATCAATTTTTGTGAGTAGAACAACCCGGTTTCCCAACAATTGGTATCAGAGAGCCAGGTTTTTGGTACTGTTTTATGTATTTAGGAATAAATTATTTTGTTATTGCGTGTGTTAGTAAAGGGCGGTGTTAGGTTTTATGTGATTTGATTGTTATTGGATGAATGACGTTTTTATTGAACTAATTTATGGCCTTAGATTTTATTTTGTAAAATCTTGTATTGTATTATCGAGTCATGTAACAAAGGGGGTGGATTACGACTCCATGTTTTCCCCTTTGATTTTGATTTTTGCAATAGAATTAGGGTTTGTATTATTTTTGTTGTAATTATTAAATCAGAGGACCAGATCTGCAATTTCATATATAGGGACCAATTATGCAATTTCGGATTCATGGACTGCTGTTGCAAAATTCGGAGGACCATTGATGCAATTTCAGTATATGGACTAAACTTCATCATCTCCATATAATAAGGACCTGCAGTGCAATATCACAAGAAATTGGGCAGCAGCATCGTGTGTGCTGCCGTTGCGATCGACGACGCTGGCTGTCCCGTCTCGTATGCAGTGGCAATGGCAGAATGCAACCGCGGCCGAGAAGCGCGACACCCACAGGTGTCGCTGTCGCCTCCGCGTGGTGCAGCAGTGCTATACGTACTGTTGATTCGCGGTTGGCTGCAGCGGTGGCGCCATGGAGTCTCCAATCTCTCATGTTTCTCTATCTTATCTCCGGTGATTGGCGAAGCAGGCGGCAGCGAAGCCACAGCGCTGCTGTGGTCTCAGGGTTGCGCCAGTTCATGGCGTGGCTGTGCTTGTAGCGGCTGTGCTGCGCGATTATGGTGTCCACGTGATGCACGACTTCCTTGGCATTCTCCGGCGATGAGACTTCCAGGCAGCAGCAAAAGGGATAGGTCGGTGGCTGAAGTTTTGGCATCAACAGAGGAAGAGAGGACTATTTATTTGGGCTGTAATTTATGTTGGGCCTTGCTTTCTTCTTGGGCCGGCCGGTTGGACTGAATTAAAAATTGCAGATTGGACCATTTTGAAGTTGGGCCAGATAATTATTATTTGAAGAGTTCTAGTAATGGGCTGGACACTTGCAAATGGAAATTGAAGAATTGGGCCGGGTTGTGGCTCAATGTAATCTTTAATTAATTTGTAATTTTGTGTCTAGGTTTTGGCCATAAATCATGTTCTAGTTTATTTTATTATTGCATTTATTTATTGCTTTAATTAAATTGTGGATGAATGTCATTTGATAACATGTCATGTAGATCGCGTTAACACCGCTCTAGGTACTATACTGTCATGCATTGTTTTATATTTTATTTTCTTTTCTAAATGTTAGATTAGAAAATAAATATATTTATTAATAATTAAATTGATTTTAAGAGTTAAAATTGATTGGTAATTATTAAATTAAAACCCAACAGTTCAAAATATTAAGTGAGTGAGGGTGCAAAATATTTTGAACCCACGGCCTCCCCTATTAGACTATTAGTAAAAATTTGGTTATGCCTCGTGCTAATCTAATTAGTCTCCCTATAGGAGGGCTGCACTGTTTTGGTTACTAGATTGGGCCCAATTAGGTGATGATTTTTTAAGTGTGAATTAATCATGATTACCCTATAGGTGACATAATTAATTTGGTACTTGAAATATTATTAATATAGGGGTTAGACACTTAAATCAATGACATCGTGGGGACTTCCTATAGAATATCCAAACGATGTCAATGATGGCCAAATTTTAACGACTATAAATTAAATATTGCATGAGATGCTAGATATATTTAATTTAGTGGGAGGGTCCCAACCTAACCATAAATCACATTTATTTCTCCTATAGAGAAATGTGTTTAAGATTTTGGGGTTTTAGGTTGTCGTCATATTATAGTAGTTTTGGGTCTACTTGTGCATAATTTTTTATTCATGCATCATATATGAAAGTATTCATCATTTATACAACTCGTGTTTAATACATTTATTTTATTTGAATGTCGTATTTCCACAACTAGTTATATATTTAGACATCACCAACTAATTTGCGAAAACTGTAACATGTCTCGTTATAATTCTTTCCACTTATGACATTTGTTCGTGCTAGAAGATCCTTGTTCAAAATAATTATAAATCTTCCAATGAAAATGGTTTTATTTTGATGAGATGGTTTATTGCATAGTTTTGATTCTCATATCAAGTACTTCGCAATAAAAATATCAAAATGGGATACCATATTTATTTTCTCGATGGAAGGGTATTTATGATAATTTGAACATTTTAATTATACAAAATATGCTATCAAGCTATATTATATCTCTACTTATGAACCGATCACGTTTTTATAAGAGACCATTTGGTAAAACATGATTGGTCACTTTAACGTGGTGGAGGTTCCACTTGCAAACATTGATTCATGTGACATAATGCTTGAGAAATCTTTTAAGATGATCTCTTGCGGTTCAGTGTGGACTATATTCACCAGGATGAACGTGTCCCTGAAAGGTTCAATGTAAGCTATTCATAGAGAAGAGATTATTTTAAAGTAACGGATAGTATGGTAGGCCCTCTAACCTTTTTGCTTTTGAGCAAAGATAGGATTAATGAGGAAGTAGCCTTTCTTGGAAACTCTATAATGGAGTAAGACTCTATTCATTGTGTTATGGTTAGTAATTGAGTCTATCTTGATTATAGATTCTAGAGTAACTAATCGCTATTGCAAGTTGTTGCAATATGGTCCTAGGTGACCAAATGACACAATGAGATAGAGTATACTATAAGGATAAGCACGGGTATGGTAATATGGAAAGAGCCGTTGGGCTTTTATGTTTGCGAAACAATTTGATTGTTATTTTGTCTCTTTATTATTTGAGCGGAATTATTTAGCACTTAATCTCCAGTTATTAGTTGGAATTAAGTTAAATAATGCTCTTATTATTGCGAGACAAATGATTAACAATCTCAAAGCCTTGTAAATGGTTCTAAGTGTAATATTACTACAAATGATAAGGGATAGATGATTCCTTGTATTAATGAACTCTTTGATAAGATCTTAAGATAATCATATTTATCTAAATAAGATTGAAAGACTAGTAAAGATAGCCTCTAAGTATTTTGGAGGTGGAATCTATGTGGACTTTTGAATTTTATTTAGAGAGTAAAATGATTAAGATCTTAGGCTTGGTTACACTTATCCAAAACTCGATTTTAATACTAGTAAGGGATGGACCTCAAAAGGATCTGAGGTGGAATCTATACTGTTTTTCTGAATCTTGTTTAGAGGATTATATGACCAAGAGTCCTTATACATTATATGGACTTAAGAGTTTGAGGATTAATACACTTTGATATGTGTGGATTCTTTTATACTCAAGCTACGAGAGAGTGTGAGTAATTCATCACTTTTACTGATGATCACTCTAGATTTCGATTCTATCCTTAATATCTCATTGATCCAAAATGTTGAAGAAATTCTAGAATTTTGGACAGAAGTTGAGAAGTAATTAAGAGAATCGAGATACTTCGATTTGATCGAGGTTTGTGTATCTCTCATATGAGTTTAGGAACCATTTATCGAAAAGGAGAACAAGGTAATACCAAATCAATGATGAGTTATCCTCATTACTAGTTTCATTTGGGAATGTACACCGGAGATAGTCAAGTTCCTTCATAGCATAGTACCATTGATTCGTTTCCTGAAATACCCCTAGAGTTGTGGCATGGGTGCAAGCCCAATCTATACCACATTCAGATTTGGGGACTTTTGGCACACAAGCTGAAAGGAAGGATTGACGAGATGGTGGCAACAATGAAGGTTTGATTATATATAAGGTATACAATGAAACTAGAAATTATTTCTTCTATAGTCCTCTGGTCCAGAAAGTATTTGTTGAGTACAAATGTGACTTTCTTAGAGGATAAGGCATTTAGAAGAATACAAATCCACAAGTAAAATTCTATTGGATAAGATGTTAGAACGTGGTTCAAACAACTTGATTCCAGGTTTCCGCATAGAATTAATCTTGATGATTTGGGACTTCCTACGGAACCGATGGTTGCTGATCCTAGTGGAAGAAATAGGCAAGTGGTTCAACCACTAATTTTTCCTGGTGAACCCAATGGACAGGGAAAAACCAAAGGTTGTAGTTGAAGTTGTTCTCACTGTTCTGCCTCTTCTTTATGTTCATAAAGAGGTAGTGGAGAGGTTGATCCCAATTAGGGATTTAACCAAGTAGTGGGAGAAGAGGAAGTAACTCTGTTTGGACATAATGGAAATACACTTCCAACGACTAATTGGAGTGGGAGGGTTGTAAGACCACCTTCTTGACGCTTATTCTATGGAGAGTCTTTTTTAGACAGTCTCTACTGAAATAAGAGAAGAACTCCTCTTTTAGGTAAGTGGTAGAAGTTATAGACTTGAAATCATGGAAGGTGAATGTGAACTCGGAATTAGATTCCTAGTAATCCAACAAGTTTGGATATTTGTAGACACACCTAATGGGGTCAAACCCATAGGGTGTGATGATTTTTAAGATGATAAAAGAATGGTAGATGGAAAGGTTGATACCTTTAGTGCAAAGCTTATGGTTATGGGTTTGTGAAACCCTTCTCGCCAATAGTCATGCAACAGTTTACCTGGATCTTTTATCCATTGTCGTTCATTGTCAAAATGAGGTACGACACATAGATGTCAAGATATTGTTTCTTGAATGCATCTTGAGGAAATCATTTACAAAGTGTAATCTAATGAGTTCATATTAAAGACCATGAAAGTAAAATTCATGACTTACAAGTTTCCAACTTTGGATTTGGGTATTTGTTCAAGATATGGAACATAGAATTTGATCGAACGATTGTGATACATGTTCTTGATCAAAATCTTGATATATCTTAAGTATACTCGTGTATACAGAAAGATGAGACAGTTTTCGGGACTATTTATTTGGATGACACTCTACTTATGTGTGAGAGTATTTTCATTAAATAGTAGTTGGTACAAGCAATTAGACTTGAAGGACTTGTAGATGACTGTCTATTTTTCTAGACATCCGTACTTTTTGGAGTGGGAGAAAAATGAAATATAAAGTCTCAAGTTTCATGTAATAATAAGATACTATCTACATTTGCAATATTGAAGTCTTGAAAGGAATAATATTCTTTGTGGACTTTATCTATCTTATGAGTATTCTCCTAAGACTCATGGTAAGATAGAGAAGGTTCCTTATGCTCCGGCTATAGGAAGCCTTACTTTGCACTAGATAGGTCATATCTTATGCTGGGGATATTGTTGGTGATTATTAGTTTGATCCAGGATCAGATCATTGAATAGAGGTAAAGCATATACTGAAGCGTTTTCAAAAAACGAGTAAATATTTGCTTATCTATTCAGTTTGTGATCTGATGGATTAAAACTAATTAAGATCTGATTTGACTAGGACTCTTAAGAGTCGTCAAAATTGGAATATAATTGGGAGATAATGTGGTTAATTGGTTGGGTATAACACAATCTTGGATTGTTTGTTATACAACCGTGACTTACATCGAAAGGTGTTACTATCTTGGTTGAGGACATAATCATTAGTGTAATGATGGCGTTGACAAGATGGATTATTCGATGTTTCATGTATACTCTAAGGGCAAGTGGGAGATTGTTGGAATTATATATGCCCATAGAGTATAATTCACGACATTTAAAAGTAAAATATTAATTGATTGTATTAATATGATGTTGTGTTTGTCCACGGGTCGATTTGATATTACAAATTGAGTGTTTAAGTTGTTAAACACAGAAAGATTCAATTTGTGATTCGATCTAAAATTAACGTTCACGATCAGTAAATAAATATGGACAATTTATTTTGATAAGATCGTCTCGATTTTATTAAAGTCTGTCTTTGACTTTGGTAATAAAATTGAGAGTACGTTTGGAACGTATTGGACGGGACCACGTGAAATTAATTTGTGACATTGATCATACAAATTTAATTTCACTTGATTATTGTACGTGGGACCTTAATCCTAATAGGATAATGGACTTCGATTACTAACTTGAAGTTCTTTGAGGTATTAATGGGTGAGATCAAATTGCTGATCAATATATCGGTACTTTGGGAATTAAAGTGAACTAACGAGGAACATATATTCGTATTACGGAATCCGTCACCTTTTAGGTATGATCATAATCTCACTGGTTCTTCTAGTGGACAGTTGAATCTGAGCTCAGTAATTCGACGGTGACTGTTGAATTCAATGATGTGATGGGATCACATCGAACTGTCAGACAGAAGATGAGAGTTGATAATTTATGAATATTCGAAGAAGGGCATTTTGGTCATTTTAACTTGCTCCGAATATTCGAGTTGATCGACGGGGGTAACATGTAAGAACGATAAGTCAGATGATATAATTATTGATTAATTGTTTCAGTAATTTCAATTTTACTAAGAGTGCAATCTCGTTCTTTTAGTGGAATAGAACGTGATTAATAAATTAATTTTGACTGATCAAGAGTTGATCGGGTCATAATTAATTTATTGGAGCTTAGTTTAATTGGGTCCGATCAGGTTCCCTCTGTGGCTTCACTATAATGGGTTTATACAGGCTTATTACCTGTATTGGGTTGTGCAGAAATGGGCCTAGGTTATGGTACTAGGCCTGGTAGGGTTTTGGAGTGTAAAGAGGTTACAAATAGTCTCCCAAGACTATTTTTCTTAACCTAATTGACAAAGTGGCGAAACACACACTAAAGTGTGTAGTGTGTGTTTCCTCTTTACAAAGAAACCCTAAACCTAGTTTAACCTAGATCTTGAGAAAGGTGACCACGCACCTGCACAGCTGCCATTGGAGAACACCGAGGAAGGCTTGAGGGTTTAAAGCTTTGGTGAAATCAAGAAGCAGCGAAAAGAGATTATTGTAAAACACGTTACAAGGGTAATATCTCTTTCTTTTTATGTGCACAAAATTATTTGTTCCAAGTTGAATACATAGAACAGAAAATCCTGTAATGGGTCATCTATCACAAGAAATCAATTTTTGTGAGTAGAACAACCCGATTTCCCAACAATTTTAAGTTGATTTTCGAAGCATGTGTTGATTCTTGACTGTTATGAAGTTTCCAAATATGAACACCCCACCTGTTATTAGTCGAAAAAATACAAGGTCCACCGTCCACCGTTGCATATAGTGTATTGTTATGACTGCGCCCTCATTTCACCTATTCTAGAATATTCCTAGCAAATCTATAAATAAGTATCACATGGGATGAGGATAGGAAGTTGAAGATTATGGTCTGCTACTAACAGAATTTCCCTCCCCCTTTCTATCTCTCGGTTCCTCTAACTCTTTTCTCTTCTGTTTCTATTATTCTCCGCTTCTGTCTTTCTTCTTCTCTTCTCTGCTTCTCTATATCTATTCTTCTTTATTTTAAATTCTTGCATTGTAATGAAAATTATTAGTAAATGAAATAAAAGTAGTTCTCAATTTCAGTTTATTTCTTCATTTGAGCAATTTTAGTTTACTTGCTTTTATTGCTGGTTTTACTGTTGGTTTTGGTTGAATTTGAGCTCAACCATAACATGTATTCAACCCATTCACTTCCTTTCTCGTTTTCTGGTTAGTTTTATTTTTTTAGTTGGAAAGGCCTCAAATTTCTGTATTGAGAAAAGAGAATAGAGAGTCTGTATTGAGAAAAGAGAATCAAAAGAATCTTGGTGACCTGGTCAAGAATTTTAATGGGTATGTATCATTTTGTTTGCTCTTTTTATTTCTCTCTTTACTTTTCTGTCAATTCTCGGCTTCTCGAGCAATTTCTTGGCCTTTTTTCTTCAATTCAATTCTTGGCTTGTAGGAATTTTAATGGTTTTGATTTCTTCTATTAAAAATTGCTGGTGTTGTTTGTGGGTGGTGGTTTGTTGCAATTGAGTGATGATGAGCTTATTGAATCAAGAAACTGGGAATTAAGTAGTTTGGATGTTTCTGAGGATTATGTTGAAACTCAAGCTACATCTGTAAAATCCCTGTTCCAGTATCTGGTGTAATATTATTTCTTTTCTTCGATTTGAGAATGTCTACTTTGCCATGGCACTCGTATATTATGTTGTAACAATGTGTTATGCCTGTTAACTACTTTTTTAAAATATAGATAAAGATGCAGTGTATGAAAAATAAGAAAGAGATTTTCCAAGTTAAGAAATCGTTGATTGGTAATGCCCTGTTTTGGAGCATATATTTTTCGACAAATCATTTTAATGGTTCTTTTAAGAATTTCTTCGAAGTGGCTCTCGTGTTCTTGTGCTTTTTCCTAAGCAGTTCTCAAAATGGCACTTCCAAATATCTAACTTGTGATATCATCTTGTCTGTTTTCGGCATTAGATTCAAATAGAATTGCTGGACATCGTGTCAAAACTCTCAATGCTTCCCACTCCAAGTTAGACAAGTTTGGTGGTAGTAATATATTGAATATCCCAACTTCCACATTTTCTGCATAGTTCCTTGTGGACGAATATTGCTATAATTACTGTGTCTAATTTCTTGTTTGATTCCAGGCTCATCAACTATTAAGTGAAAGGATGAACTTACCGGTCAGTATTGTACACCTAGTCGGTGCTCACTCTCTATCCCGAGGTTGCAGTCTCAATGCCCCCGTGCTTCTTCTCTCTTTCCTGCTGACTTTACTGCCCGGTTTTTCAACCAAAACTGATATAGCTACTGTGAATATCATCAAACAAAATAGTGGAAAGTAGAAAATGTTGGAGTTGAAGAAAACTCATGATAGAAGTCAATGGCGAGCTAGCTGCTTATAAGTGTGCATCATTTAACAAAAGGAAGAGAGAATAGGAAAAGATGATTAGCATCATAAACTCCTTCAGTTGTGCAATCTTCCATTTTTGTGACCATGGGAGTGTATGCTGTAAATAGTCGATGGTACATAATATTAGATTGTTTTGGACAGATAATACATTTGATTAAAATTTAGCCTATTTTTCTTTTTGAATATTATCGGGTGCTGATAAATTAGAAACGTGATTTGTTTATCTTACATGAAATGTGCCCGAATCATCGGAAGCATGTGAACCCATTCAGTTTAATTTCAACCAGACGGCTCAAATAGTACAAGTGCGAAAACAAAATGCTAACCAAATGTGAAACGATTACTCTAGAAGGACAACATGAATTTTTGAACTATTTTGATAGAATCAAACCGTGTGAATGAGATTATTTCATTTATTTTTGTTGTGTCAAACTCAAATATGACATCTTTATTTCATTTATATTGATTATATAATATATGTGTGAATGTAAAAAAAAAATATATATATATATATATATATATATTCACAAACAATATAATTACAAGTATACAATAATTTTCTGTAAAATTTAAAACAGAACGTTTTTTTTTCATGTTTTCATTTTCGAATACAGTTTTCAGAAATAACTAACCAAACGTGTTTTCAACATTTTTGAAAATAGTCATAGAAAACAGAGATCAGAAAACATTTTCGAAAATGAAAAACAGAAAATTGAAACATAAAGAGAACGTAGCCGAAATATTTTCGAAAATGAAAACAGAAAATAGAATACAAAAAGATCGCAGCCTAATGTTGTCAACAATTTTTTTACGGATATATTTAAAAGAAGTAAATTATTTTATTATAAATACATCAATTAGTTCCCCTATGAATTTTCTAATCTAGGGAAACTTCAAAGTCTAGTCTAGAGCTAAATACTGAAAATAGAAGTTTTTAATAATAATATTCTTGAGATTTTATATTTAAAGATATATATTATACCCTCATTATATCATTTTTTTTACTCCACTTCTAGATAGAACCCTAATTTAGGATTTGTAAAACAAGCGATGAGTGAAAGAGAAACGAGGCATCAATTGGTAAAGAAAATAAAATGGTTTGAAGGAGAATAAAACCCTAATCCTGAATTCGCGATGAGCGGATTGAGCTTTAAGTCGGGTTGTTGGACAATTGATTATGCATCTATTAAAATCTTTAAGACGGGTTCTCAATTCAAGTTAGGAATGATACCGAGATGGGTATCCCGTCCTAGCCTTGTGAATTTCAAGGTGTGTTATTGTAGGTAATGGATAATATGTCTTGGTAATGGGTAAAATACATTTTTCCCCAAATTTTTTAAAAAAAGATGCAAGGTTGGGTGAGCAATTCGAGACTTGCTCTACCCCGTGACCCGAGTCGAAGCAGTGATCTTTGCCTGCCAACCCATAGGGTGCCCTTGTTCGGTTTTCCTTCAAAAAATTTCATTTTTCTATATTACTCAATTTCAACCATTCATTAAAAGTCAAGTCCACAATATTTAGGGGCCGTTCTCTTTGTATTTCGATTTTGGATTTTGAGTTTTGGATTTTGTTTTGAATTTTGGATTTTGGTTGTTTGTTTTGGGATTGCTGAAAACATGTTCTCTTTGTGATTTTGGAAAACAGTTTTCAAAAATAGAAAACTGAAAAATGCGTTTACTTTGTGATTTTTTGATATATTTATTTTGTGATATTTTATATGTAAAAAATGGTTGATTTGCTGAATTACATTAATTTTAATGTTAATAAATCAGTTAGTTCTCCATGTCAACAAATTCATTATTAATATTGTTTTAGCTAAACAAAAATTTAACCTCATACCAACAAAATCTTAACATGAATTTATATATAATGACAAAATAATATAAGAACTTCAAGTGAAAGAATTGTCTCACATTTACCAAAAAAAAAAAAAAAAAAAATAATAATAATAATAATAATAATAATAATAATTACAAAAAAAAAAATCTTAACATGAATCTATATAATGGAAAAATAACATAAGAACTTCAAGTAAAGGAAGTGTCTCACTTTTACCAAAAAAAAAAAAAAAAATCTTAAAATGGATCTATATATAATGGCAAAATAACATAAGAACTTCAAGTGAATGAACGTGTCTCATTTTTACAAAAAAAAAAAAAAATCTCAACATGGATCTATATATAATGACAAAATAATATAAGAATTTCAAGTGAAGCAAGTATCTCACTTTTACAAAAAATAAAAATAAAAATAATTTAAAAAAAAAATCTTAACATGGATCTATATATAATGACAAAATAATATAAGAATTTCAAGTGAAAAAAATGTCTCACATTTAAAAAAATAATAATAATAAATAAATAAATTACAAAAAAAAAAAAATCTTAACATGGATATATATATAATGACAAAATAATATAAGAACTTCACTCGAAGGAAGTGTCTCACATTTACCCAAAAAAATCGAAAACGCGCATTTTGGTCATTTTGGATTTTTTAACACAAAATATCTAAAACGTTATAAATTCGTTTTGAATTTTCTTTATATTTTTTTTGGTGTTTTGAAAAACGCGTTTCTGAAAATGGGCAAAGTGAACGCGTTTTCGATATTTTCAAAAATTGAAAACTCAAAACAGACTGAAAACAGTAAAGAAAACGGAGCCTTAACTTTTCAATAAATTTCAATCATCCATTCCTCTGAAATCTCTATTCATTTTAGGAAAAAAAATCTTTTTAAATAATACCAAACAAACACAAATGTTTCTATTAAATCAAAAGTAGAAAAGAAACATTGTCATTAAAAGTGTGATAAATTAATAATACTTATTTACAGGATAAAATCATGCACAAAAATATATTTTTTTACATAAAAATAAAATAGTAATACACAAAAACTAAAAATATATAACAATATTTTTTAAACTTAGAATTATTAATTCAAAGAAAATATAGATTTATGGTTGTTAATTTATTATACAATAAATTATTTCAAAATATTATAACCTATAAAAAATAAGAAAAATAATATTTAAACAACCTATGTGAGAGTTGAAATAAATAACAAATAAAAATAATTAAACAAAAATAAAAAATAAAAATGGAAATACTCCCACCCCACATCAATAGTTCAACATCCCTTTTTTAAAAAGGGGTGCTCAGTCAGCCATCCAATTGGGGGGTGACACCTATTTGTCGAGCCCACCCTATAGTTTAGTTTAACCTTTTTATTTTTTTTTTTAATAAATTTAAGAATAGAATTAAAATAAAAAATATATATTTTGACCGATTATTAAACTTTAAAATCGGATCAAGTTGCAGTTCAACCGCGAAAAAATCCAATTTTTAAAGATACAATTTTTTGGCTTGATCGGATTAATTTTGGACCGGTTCACGTGATTCACAATTTTTTCGGTTGAACATATCGGTTCAATCGGTTCAGTCCCATTTTCTAAAACATTGGAATTACACAATTATAATGTAATATTGGAAATCAAATTAACTCATTTTTAAAAGTTAAAAAGTAATTTACTATTGAAATATTAAGTTAAAGATCCAAGTCGACATAATATTTCTCAAAGTAAAAATTGTTGATATTTATATTTATCACTTATCAAATTACAAGGTCAAGTTCAAACCATGTGAAATTAATGGGCCGAGCTCAAGTCCAATTATGAAAGGCCTACTATGATCCTACTAAACCCACCTAAGATGTACGCACTTTGACTTTAGCAGTATTTGACCTCATCATTTATTACGGCGGTTCTATTTTTAGTTCAAATTATAATGAGTTGAACTCCATCACATTCTACCAGAAGAGCTCAACGTTTACACAATACTCAACACTTAACAAGTGACACGTGCATTTGTGTCTTACCAAGTCTCGGCTAAAGGGATCTACCAAAGTGTGAATTTGACAACAAATCATCATTACTTGTATGAGAAATGATGAAAATATCGATATTTGTTTACGGTAAATCCTTATTTTTGTCTATAAATAGATAGGATTATTGTATTTTCATTTCAAGTGAGTCTTTGAGAATAAACACACTATGTTACCAAAATTGTTGATCAGTTTTTCCTTGTTTACTTATATTCAATTACAAAGGCCCATTCTTAAGCTCAAGTATAAAAACATTATTTTAACCACGATCCACACCATATTTCCACTTTAAATTGATTAAGAATTTGAAATGCATCTATTTTATTTTTTGACGTCAATAAAAATGATGCAACAGATTGGAATTAGAATCCCTCTCCTTCCAAGAATAATTGTTGATTAGGGAACATTACAAGTTTTTTTTATCTTTATTACATTTTTTTTTTTTGAATAGATATTTATCAAGATTCCGTTATCCTTAACTTTACCATGTCATATACATCACTCTTAAAAGTATGTTATGTCAAATTCTTATGTCAAATTCAGAGAAATTTCACCCTCTATATATATATATATATATATATATATATATATATATATATATATATATATATATATATATAGAGAGAGAGAGAGAGAGAGAGAGAGAGAGAGAGAGAGAGAGAGAGAGGAGTACATATGGTGTAGCGATCGAGAATTTTCCATAACTTATTTAAATAAACATTTTTTTTTTGTCGCTACGACTTTGTCCCATTTATTTTAAACACATTTTTCGTTTAGCCATTTAAGTGAAAATCTAATTTATTTAAATTTATCTTAGTTCAATTTAAATTTTATTAAAAGTGTCTCATTTTCAAATCCAAATTTTAATTATTTTTAAGTCCAAGCTTTAACTATTTTGAGTCCAAGAAATTTTGTGACTTAAAAATCTTATCCAATTTAAATTTCTTCCATCTCAATTGGTAAGATTCTTTCACCATGATTTCCATTAATTTGACACCTAAATCAGCTATAACCCCAAATTCTCTCTTTCAATCCCCCCTCAATCAATCACCATACTTTACACCACTTTCCACTCCATTCCAACCTAATTCTCTCCTATATTTCATATAATTCTCCGCTAAACATCATCATTTTCTATCCACTCAATGATTTCTCCCAAATTATGATGTCTCCCATTGATCACTTTCTTTTTCTTTTCCCATCACTTCTTCAATTTAAGTCATCTTCCTCCCCCTCCACTTTCATCACCCAACCACAACTTCCACATTTCGAGCTCCTTTTGTAGCGATCAAGATTTTTATGCAATTAATAATTATTTTAATATTTAGAAAATTGTGTCGCTACTATTTCACCTATTATTTTGAAGTTAACGCCGCGACGGATTCGTCTAGCCAAGTCAATAAATATCGAATTTGTTCGATTTTAAATTAAAATCCGAATTTCTAAAATTATGTTATTTTAATTATTTATTCTCAAATATATTTTCAGTCCAAAAAAACATATCTGTTTCAAATACGCTTCTTGATCAAAGTTAGTCCAATATTCATAATCAAAATTTATATTACATAAATTTCCCCACATGTTTTCTTCTTTATCACCAAAGCATCTCATCATATCTTTACACCAATTTTATCAAAGAATTCCCACCACCACCCGTATGCATCACATTTTACACCAAATCAACCATCATTATGTTTCAAGAATATAATGATGATGTATCCATGTTCTATTTTTTTATCACACCAAATTCTCCACTACAAATCATTCCTCTGCGTAATGCCAATTATAAATTTCCACCTCAGTCTGAAAACCATCACCACCAGCAGCTCCATTACCAGACTCCAATATCAAATTCATCACTGCATCAATACACAATTCATTCCTACTCCATTTCACCTACATCAATCCACCAAACCACCGGTATCACCATCATCTCATTATCAAATGAACCACAGCCAAATCAACATCAAAACCTCCATAACCGGCCAGCTTCCTCCCAGTTTTCCTCCATTTCAGCTTCATCCAATTCAATGCATAACTGGCTACCACAGGTTAAACCACCACCGGAATTAGTTCCATCACCACCAATTTGCAGATCACCAATTCAATTCCCCATTTTCAAAACACCCAGCAAACATCATCAATCATCACCGTCACGCAGAATCTCAATCACAGGCCAACGACTGCTCCTCACAAATCAAAACCCAAAACCCAGTAATAGATGAACCCCGACACTTACCTTAATCACCGCCGTAAGATCACAACTCTAAGTTCGAAATTTGAGTTTCGGTTGTACTTTGATTCTGCGCCAATCTCGCACCTAAGCCCTCCAATCTGAATCTTACTCTGACCGACACCAGTCGCCGCACCCTACGCCGGTGTGCGCCGGCGAATCGCACTTCCGCCTCTCGCCGTCGATCGCACTTCCGCCTCTCGTCCTCTTCTCGCCTTTTTGCTCTCTGTCTCTGATTAGATCGAAGAGTGAGATAGTGAGCTGAGAGAGAGAGATGAAATCTGAAGATAATATATTCAATTTTCAGAATCTGCAGTTTAGTCCCTGAAGTTTTAAAGCTTTTCAATTCAGTCCCTATGTTTTAAAATGTCTTAATTCAGCCATTTCAATTCTTTTAAAGTTATTTCAAATCAGTCCTCAAGTTTTGAAATGTTTCAAATCAGCCCCTATGATTTTAAAACAATCCAATTCAGTCCCTTTTAGTTTCAAAGGTTTTCAAATCAGTCCTTTCAGCTTTTAAACTTATCAATTTCAGCCCTTAAGTTTTAAATGTGTTTTAATCAGCCCCTATTGTTTTAAAATATATTATTTCAACCCTATTGTTTTGAGTTTCCGACTCAACTTTCAAAAGTATTCATTTTAGTCCCTCAACTATCAAAAGTATTCATTTTAATCCCTCAACTTTCAAAATATCTATTTTAGTCCCTGAACTTTGAAAATATTCATTTTAGTCCCTCAACTTTCAAAACATCAATTTTAGTCTTCAAATTATAATTTATCATTTTGAACTATATATTCGATAGACTAAAGTGACTTATTGGCTAAGACGAAGCGTACGGAGAATTTAAAGAAATTGAAGTCATTCCCGCTCAACTTTGCACTCGTCGAATTTGAGGTAGACTCGCACTTATTAATTGATTTAAATTATGATTTCATATGAATGTCATGTGACTTGTGAAAGTCAATTTTCAAGAAAATTAAGTATGTTTTATGAAAGGTAAATATACCTTATGTTTTTATGAAAAGTAAGTATACCCTATGTTTTTACGATAATGTTTTATATGTTTTGGATCATTGCTATGCACATAAGAATTCTTGCCACGAAGTTTGGTAAAATTCTTGTGTCTCCATAAGTTTATGAGAATTTGCCACGAAGTTCGGTAAAATTCCTATGTTTCCATATGTTTATGAGGATTTACCACCTAAGTTCGGTAAAATTCCTGTCTCATATGTTTATGAGGATTTCGATCCTATCTTATGTTATGATGGAAATGATCCCTATGAATTTCAAGAATTATGTTTTGGTATACTTACTGTTATTATGATTTTACTGCATAAGAATTCTTGCCACCTAAGTTCGGTAAAGTTCTTGTGTCTCCTTATGTTTATGAGGATTTCAATCCTATCTTATGTTATGCTTTCAAAAGAAATTATGCTTGACATAATTAAAATGTTTTTATAAGTATATGGTTTTCAAAGAGCTGTTTTCAAAGAGCTATTTTCAAAGAGCCTATGATTTGCAAAATATGTCCCGTGCTGTAATGCACAATATGAGTTTTATCAAGAGCCGTTTTATAAAGAAGCTCTATTAATGCCCGTTTTATAAAGAGCCGGGATTTATGTGTTTAATCATCTTATAAATTAATTAATTTGCGATGAGTCTACTGAGTATTTCCCCCATGAAATACTCACCCTACTTTTTAACAGTTTTGCAGATTTCGGAGACGGTGGCGAGCGATGAATGATGGTGGCAATAATCGTTAAACGGTTGAAAGTTTGACGTTAATGATTTCCGTATTTTTCCAAACAATCGAATAATTTAGAGAAGTTCATTTATTTGAGAAATTATGACATTGTCAATTTCTTTACAAAATTAATGGTGCGATTTACTATTTCAAATGGTTTCATAAATGTTTTCAATTTTATCGGCCATTACAGTTTATTTAATGTTGCCAAAAATGAATTTCAATTATTTCTTCCGCAAAAAAATATTATTCGAAAAATTTAGACAGAAAATGACGTAGTGAACAGGGTATACGGAACTCGGGGCGCTACACCTTTACCCTACTGTCAAACCCGAACCATAGCCAAGCAACCAGAACCAATCCATCCAAAATCTGCAATAGCAAATTACACAGATCCCCAATCACCACTTCAATCCATAACATTGAATCTCAGTAAACAACACCCGCAGCCCACAATCGCCGCTTCCCTCCGGCTACAGCCCCATCACCAGAATTCCAACCTCCATCGTCTGCAAATCCACCTGTCTCTATCAATTTTCATAACCACCATATACAATCGAACCATCAAAGTCAGTCAACCGAACCTCCAAACCCGTCCACAACAGTCAGCCTCAATCGAACCTCCATCACCCCACTTCGAACCACAACTTTACAATCTGCAAACCTCAAATCTCATCAAACACCATCATCATCATGACCAATCCACCATCGCAACCACCACAAACGAACCGCGAACCCGCACAATGCCCACTTCCAGTTGACATCCAATCGAACCCCAATCGACCAAAAACCAAGAACCCCATAAACAAGAATCCAAAATAACCCAACATTTACCTTCGACCACCCCTTCGTCGGAGCTATTGCCGGAATCGCGACACCAACAGCCCAATCTCCAGGCCTCGGCCTCAACCCCAAATCACTCCAAAATTTTCCCAAGTCTTCACCGTACCACGCTGCCAATCTCACCATGCCTCATGCCGGCGGCGCCTCGCCGGCTGTAGCGCCGACAGTGGATGGAAGAAGGGGCGTCGCCCCTTCTCTGTTTTGTCGTCTCTCTCTCTCTCTAACGAGAGGAGATGAGGGAAATATATGTATATGTATATATTATTTTTTTTAAGTTTTTCAAAAATTATTCTTCTAGTCCCAGATTTTTAAATGTTATTTATTTTAATCCCTAAGTTTTTAAAAAGTATTTAATTCAATCCTTGCAGATTTAAAATCTTATAAGTCAGCCACTAATTTTTCGAAAAGCCATTTTAGTGCCCAATTTTGAAAGTAATAAGTTTCAGCCCTAAGTTTTGGAAAATATTTATTTCAGTCCTTTCAGTTTTTAAAAAAGTATCAAACTTCAATCTCTGATTCCTAATACATTTTATTTCAGCCCTTGTTTTAAAAGAGTTTTACCAATTAAGTCCTTCATGTTTCAAAATAATTTAATTCAGTCCAAAAATTTTTAATTTCATTCCCAAGTTTTAAAAGTTATTATTTTAAGCCCCTACAGTTTTTAAAATATTTTAGTCAGCCCTTGTATTTTTGAAAAGTTGTAATTCAGCCCTTAGTTTTAAAATTCGTGATTTAGTCCCCAAGATCTCTAAAAATTCTGTTTTAGCCCAACTCTTTTCAAACCAATTATTTTGGATTTTCAATTCAACCCCTAAGCTTTTATTCTCATCTTAAAACTTTAAATCCCAAAATACTAATTTTAATTTATTTATTGTTAGGGAGACAAGGCGCGAGAACATTAGAAAGTATTTATTATCGTTTGCTCAATACTCGAGAAATAAGGTAGACTCTTATTCACAAATTTACGTTTTTCAAAAGTGCCCATCAATAATTATTTGGATTATAAGTTTAGCATGTATGATTGTAAGCATGAGAATTACTTGCTTTTTAAGCATGAGACTATGTTACGAGAATTTACTTGCTTAAATGCATGAGACTTGAATTTGTATGTTCATGAGAATACTGGTGATTGTTAGACACCTGAGACTTGAATATCATGATTATGTGTTTTAATTTATGATGTTAAATGATTATTATGCGCGAGTCTACCGAGTATTTCTATGAAATACTCACGCTTTCCAAAACAAATTTTGCAGATGACGGAGTGGTGACGAGGCGTGCGATGATGGCTATTATTGAGACTTTAGAAATGTTTTATTTGAAGTTGAAACTTATTTATTTCATATTTGTTCCAAGTTTATTTTCAAATTATTTCAATATTCGAATTGTTGACCTTTTGGGTCAAGCTTTATAAAATTATGTGAAATGAAATTTCAATTGTTGTTTTATTTTCCGCTAAATCATTATTTTCAAAGTTAATTTGAGACGATGAAGTGCCGTTCCGGGTGTTCAGAATCCGGGGCGTTACATATGGTGTACTAGAAATTTTTTTCCCCTACCCCGCTCGCCCCACCCCGATCTCCAGTTAAAAAAAAAAGAGGTATGCTTGACTAATTAACAAATCAATGCCGTGTGGAAATCAACGGATCATTCACTATTTTTATTCTCAATCTTTATTTTATTCTGCATTTCCTCCATTTTTAGGAAATGGCAAGACAAAATTGTTCATTCAATGGAATGACTTTAAACATAAAAATGAATTATGGAAGTATAAGACAAACAAGAAAGATCAAAGAAAATAAGTCAATCTCCTAAAGAAAATAATTCACTCTTCTCTAGTGTAGTGTAATTTACTATATATCTCTCCAATCCAACATTGTTAGTTGCAGCAAGAAAAACTGCAATGTAGATGGCTAATTATTTTCCTCGAGCAATTTTATTGATACAGTGTATAATGACAACAACAAATTTTAACACTAAGTAGAGAATCTTTTGTGCGTGTGTGAAGCTCGTGATTTGGTTTTGACTCAAAATAGTTTAGTTTTATGAAACTCATCCCGTCCCGCTAATATAAATGGTTCACTAAATGAGGCGATTTGTCTACCCGCCCTACCCCACGCCCCGCACATATTGACCCGCCCCGCCTTTAAGCAGGGCAAATTATCCCAGACGAGGTGGGCGCGTGGGGCACGCTGACCCTACCCCTTCCCGCCCCATTGACATCCCGAAGTCTTACTTACCCTATGTTCTTTGACGTAATTAATTATAATTTATAAATAATACAATTTTTTAAAATCATTTTTTAATCACACATATTTTTTATTCACTTTTTAATCGTATATTTTATCTCAAAAATATAAATATAAACCAATTTATAAATATTACAGTATTAAAAAGAACAGAACTTAAACCTTTAAGATGAATAACAGTTTAAACATAAAAAGTTTCCCCTTGTACGTAAATATAAAATACGCAAAAGGTAATGGAATATTGTAAATTAAAATATTCTTTATTCATCTCAATGCTTTAGCATCATTTTTCAGCTTCCGTTAGATAACACTGTAGCGATCTATAAACTAAATTACTTATGATTTTGAGGTAAAATGTATGATTAAAAATTGAAGAGAGAAAATGTGCGTGGTTAAAAAGTGATTTGAAAATTTATGTGATTTATAATCCAATTTATAAACCATTTACCAAATACTTAATCACAGTATTACATACATTTTCTCTCTCCAAATTTTAATACTTTAAAAATATAAATAAATCAATTTATAAATTAAACAGTCTTAACAAACAATTATTAATCAAATTTAAAGCTAAAATAATATACTTATAGGTGACATAGACCAATCAACTATTAAGAAACGAACACCCCCCCCCCCCCCCCCGGGCCCTCTCAAAACATCATAAATCTAGTTCTTGGGTGGGACCACAAAAAAATGTTCTCTCTCTCAATCCCTTTTCCAAAAAATATATTAATTTGGGGTACCACAATGAAAGATATTCATGAATGTTCAAATTTTTTTTTTTTGAAGAGCATGAATGTTCAATTGGTTGCCTATAATAGAAACAAAATCCTTATTTGTCTACACACACAGTCACAGAAGGACATTTGCTCATTGTTTTTATTTTTTATTTTTATTATTGATATTGTCTACTAGAAATATAAGCAATATCTAAAATCTAAATGTATTAAAATTGACTATTAATGAGAGAGATGAAATCTGTAGATTGACTTCATATTATCATGGATCCATAAATGATCTTGGTATGTTCGGTCATATCCAATAACACGTATCAAACATGCATTATTATGTATATTATACATCGATAAAATTGTATAAAATAATATAAACATTGCCGCTGATTTGAATAGGATGATTAAACATAAATTGAATATTATTAATGAAAAATCAAAATTTGGATACTTATCGTGTTCAACACTATCCTCTATCTATTAATGTGTACCAAACACGTTAAACTTGTTTATAAACATCACATTTTCCTTTAGCACTTTTTAATCAAGTACATTTTTCAAAATTATTTTTCAACTACAAATTTTTCCTCAAAAAACTAAATACATCAAAATTTGATTTCCATTAGGGAAACGAATCTTGAAATGGCATGGTTTTAGGTGATGACAAGGAAGGGATGTTGACCCATCAACAAAGCGGATAATACCAAACAAATCCATTTCAAAGCTTGAATTAATTAATATTTAATGATATATGGACAAGTGGGTTTTCTTATTGGTGATTATTAATTTAATGTTTAGGTTGTAAAGCTTTAATCAACAATTTAAAAAATAAAACAATCTTTTTCAAGGGCATGAGTTCTCAAAGTGAGCCCTAGCGCCCCCCCCCCCCCCCCCCCGAACACGCACTTTTGCTTAAGGATAAAAAGATCAAGAAAACATCTTTGAAGCTTTAGAGTAATCATTACAAATTATAAATTAATTTATAAATGATATAATTTTTCAAATCACTTTTAAATAACACACATTTTTTATCTCAACTTCTTAACTGTACATTTGACCTATAAATATAAATAAATTAATTTAGAATAATTGCTATGGTGTGAAAGAATAGAGCTTAAATTTCTCTCTCCAACTTTTTCCATCATTTTCTTGAAAGGAACCTTTTCTCCTTAAGTCGAATGTGAATTTAATTTTCAGCTCTTACTTGAGATTTTAATTTGCGTCAAAGTTAATAATCAATCATAATCACATGTTTCGTTGAATTTCCAACCACACTTTTCATTAATGCTATGTTTGGTAATACTGTAGCAATTTATAAATTGATTTTATATTATTTTTGAGGTAAAATGTGATTAAAAAGCGACGAAGAAAAAATATGCGTGATTAAAAAGTGATTTAAAAAATTGTATCGTCTCTAAGGGAAATAAGCACACAAATTAAACTAATGAAGTTATAATAAAATCTAAGATAAGAAAATTACAACTCTATTTAAGAGTTTTGATTTGTTGGTCCTCCTAAATGCTTAAGTTTTTACAATATTTACAATCACTTTTGGAAATTGCTTCTTTACTTTGTAACTAACTAGAAGCAACTGCTGCTCAATTCCTTGCATTACGTAACTTCTTTTAGCAACTTTCCATGATGATCTAACTTGCTTCACCCACATTCTCATCAACTTCCATTGTTGCATCAACTGCTTATGGTCATGATAATTGTGAACTGTCCACATAATGACAACTGGTCGCAATGGACCCAACGATTTGTATTAAATCGTGGTGTGAGTTGTGAAAACTACCCTTTTGCCTATGCTTTGTCTAATAGCTCAGATATGCTCTATTCGCCCAATCGCCTAAACTCCTCCACATCCTTATTATTTGTAATGGGCTCATTGAATTTCTATGTTGAGCCTCCGAATTGGGTATTTTTATGTGTTAACAACTACCTCCAATAAGATCAAATTAACGTGTAATCATTAATTTTGTCATATTCACAGTATTTACATGTCTTTATGATCTTAAAATCAACATGTATCTCCCTTTTGGCAGTTAATCATACGGTCACATTATATGTCAGTATTAAACCTTAATTTTGGATTTCTTCCTTGCATTTTGCATTTCTTCCGCATTTCTCCTGGTCTTTCGAGCAAATGTTTATCTTTCTAAATGGATGCTAAAAACAACACATCCTTCGATGATTTTTGAACCTACATTAGGTAGCCCTTCGTCTATTCTGGTTTTCCTACCAATGAACACTTAGAGTAGCATTTTTGTTATGGTCCTACTTTCAATAGAGAATTCTCTCAAACTCATTATGTTTGCTTTTTAACTCTTTCAATTTTGAGTCGTCATTATCTTCCAAACTTCCTAAATCTGTCCCTTCTATGAGTATTGTTAAGTGCATTTTTATACACTTTTTATACCTTTAAATTAGCATATTTTGGAACATCTTGAGCAAATATCTACTAATTTATGCATATTTTGTATTTAAATAGGTTAATATCCAAGTTTGAGGCCAAAAACCACAAAAGAAGTACAAATTACGCTGAAATTGGAAGTTTGGGGACCATTTTGTCACTTCTGGGAAGTTTTGGACAAGCCGCGCAATTAATCAAGGGACCAAATTGCAAGATTTCAAAATTTGAAGGGCCTAAAGTGCGATTTTAGAAGGACATATTTGAAAGAAATCTGAAAAGTTGGGGACTAAATTGCTCAAGATTAAAAGATGGAGGACTTAATGGTAATTATGGAAGGGACTTAGCTGCAAAAACACCTCGAGCTGAGCCACGCGATCGCGTGGTTCGAACCAAGTCGCGAACGCGACTTGGACCTCAAAACGGACCCGACACTACCTTGGTGCAGAAAGATCAAGCGCGCGATCGAGCGCTGTTTACCGCGTGCGATTGCGCGCCTTTAATAAAAAAAAAAAAAAAGAAGAAAATTTTCCGGGCCGGACCAGGTCAACCCAGCCGACCTGGTTTGGCCCAAATGCTGAATTTCGCGGATCTTTGCATTTTTTTAGGGTTTTAGATGATTTTGGGGTATTATAAATAGAAAAATCTGATTTTTTAGGTAGGAGATGTAAGTTCTTGCCTCTTTAACTTTCTTTTGTAATTTTCATCTTGATTTTCATACTTTTAATGCAATGTTAAGTTAATATTTTTATGTTTAGTAAAGTTATTGTACATTTAAGTTGCTTATTATTGTTGGGCTTTTGATTATTGTTATTTTCTCATATTTCCATCAAGAAGGTCATTTATTTCTTATGCATTTAATACTTTGTGTTTGAGTTGTTGAAGATATTAATGGTTGATGAAGAAACTTGATTCAAAGTGAAGGATTCTTGAGTTTTCACTTCAAGAACTTTACAAAAATGGAGGTTTCTTTATTCTTTTGTTTTTAATTTTTATTTTGAGGATTATTCACATGTTTATGTTGTTTGCTAAATGTTGTTGTTAGTTTATTATGGGTTAATGTTGTTGTGTTGGAATTGTTGACTAGTTTAATTTTAATTAAGTATTTTAGGTTGTTTATGGATGTTGGGCATTTATGTTTATGATTTTATAATTAAGAATGTTGTTTTATGTTTATGCAATCTTAAAATGTTGTCAATATTTTGTATTGTATTTGCAAGTTAGTATACATGTTAGGTTTAATTTGGAATTTTCCATGTAATGTGGTTAATTGATTGACTACCACTATTTGATTTGTGAAAAAAGAAATTAGTGTAGTTATAAAAACTAAATTCACCTTGTCTCATGTTTTCTAGTTTAGTTTAGTCATCAAGTTCTTTTTGTTATTAGTTTATTTTGGATAATTAGTTTTAATCCTAACTTTTACATATTGTTGTCTATTTTTTTTAATTAACTAGTTTTTCATGTTGCCATGTTTTAATTTTATGATAGTTAGTATTCACCATCAAACCAACTTTTTATGTTACTTGAATTTTCTTTTAAAATGAAATCAATAACTTTAATTACAAATAAATCAATCCTCGTGGGTACGATAACCCGGACTTCTCTAGTCCACTTTACTACTTGAACTCGAATCGTGCACTTGCGGTATACGATTTTAGCGAACAAGTATTTTCGGTTCCAAGAAATGTATGAGATCCCCTGCGACGCATCATCTCTCAACTCAAGCTGATCTATAAGGACTTCCGACGAGTTACTGTTGGAAAATTGTGTTTCCAAATGTTTGTTCAAATATTTAAAGATGATAAGATGAAGTACACAATAGAATCAATACAAAGAGGTATTGATAAGGAAGACAAAAGAATGAGAAAAACAGGAACATAAGAGGCCAAAATATGAACCACGCGATCGCGTGGTTCATGGTCCAGCGATCGCGTGGTTGAACGGATTTGAATCTGTTCAAAATAAAGAGGCATCATACGATCGCGTGAGCCTTGTACCGCGCGATCGCGTGGTAGTTTCCAAAAGGCACCTTTTGGTGCCTAAGTTAGTTTTTGCACCAAAAGGTGTCCTTTTGTCTAAGAGGTGTGTACTTTCATAAAAGGTGGATTAATCTCTATATAAAGGATGTTATATTGATCAATTCATATATATATGAAACATGAGTGAGAACATCCATAATATATATAGAAGCCATTTTCCACCAAAAACAAATACTCATTTTCCAATTATTTTTTGTTCCTTTTTCCATGGATTATTAGTGCTTAATAAATACATGGTTTGAAGGCTTGATTAATCCGCTAAAGCATTTGCTATCTAACCCTTTAAGCATCTCGAACGAGAGGGAGCAAATGTACTTTTAGGACAACGTGTAATCACGTGTTCAAGCCTCTCGTTTGATTCCATAATTCGGCGTTATTCCATTCATATCATGATTTCAAGTGGTGTTTCCATGTGTTTTGGCTTATGCTTCTTCAAGTGAAAATCGATGATTTCGTCTCCAACCTCTCGAGGTAAGTTCATTTTTGATAACAATCTAAAAGTACATTTTGACCAATGGAGTCGAAATTATTCTTGAAAATTTTTCCATAAACAATTTATGAATGTGGTTCGTGCATGAGAAATCACAATGTTTGATTCAATAATTATACTTTTGCATTTAGTAAGGTTGTGTGCAAAATATGTGTAATTATGTTTATTACAAGATGACACTAATCAGTGAAAGATTTGTGTTTAATCTTTCTTAACATTTACTTTGATTGTAAAAGGATGTGCCTACTCATAAAGTCAATGCACTATAACAGATAATTTATGTCCTTTAAATTTAAAATTGATTCCAACGGTTTCTTGTCAACATTCATTTTATTTGAGTACAAGAATTTGAAACAATGCATATTTTGAATTGCCAACTTCCATGTTATTTGGGAAAAGCATGATAAATTGAAAAGGTGTGTCTATTCATCCAAGAAACTAACGGACGATAATATTAATTTCATGTTGGCAGTTATCAAGTGAAAGAATGTAATGTTTCATTATGTTTACTTTAAATTGCGAAAGTGCCTATTCATGAAAATCAAGGTACCATGAAATTAGTATGCATAATGCTTTGTAAGTTATTAAATTGTTGATTTATAGATGCATAATATAATATTATGAATTATGCAATTTAATCATTATTTAATCATGAGATATGATGATATTTTATTGTGCAAGTTTTCATGAAAATTTTCCATGATAGTGGAAATTTGAAAGTATATGCTCTTTCAATAATATTTTTCCATTTGATTCATTTATGAGAAGTGTATTTCTCTTTTACATTATGCAAGTACATTGATTGATGTATGAATCAAATGGACTTTTGAAAATGACATGAGAATTTTATAAATTGATGAATAAAATTATGCTTATCTGTGATACCATTTTATTTTATGGAAAATAGAGTTCCTAAAATATTGAGGCATGCAAGTATGAGTATTTGCACAAGTTGCTTTAACAATATTTAATCAAATATGTTGAGAAAGTAAATATGATAGTTTACTTCAATTATCTCATGACATGTTTGCTAATAATGTTATTAGTATTAATAAAGTGACCATTTTCAATGGAAAATTGGAGACTACCACTTGTATTAAAAATGCCCATTGTTGGCTTAAATGTGGTAGTGAAAATCTTGATACTTATTGTTGTATTAAGAAATGTGAAATGACTCTACATCGAATTATGGATATGCCATATTTTGCTTGTGAAAGCAATGTAATTTTCCTAATTAAGGAATTATGGGGTGAGATCAAACTAAGATCAAGAAGATCATTGATGAATATTGAGATTTATCATATTGTTTATCCCTTTTGAAATAAAATACTTATATGAAGTATTTTTTATGAATGCATAGAGATGCATAACAATTATTGAAAATTTGTGAATTTTCATTGAGAATACATGAGATTGGATTTGTCTATACTTATTGTGATTATTACAATGGTCGTGTGAAAAGTGATAAATATTTACACATTTGGATGATGAGATCACAAATATGATTTTATCATGACCATTGATTAACATTGATATTTGTTTTGTAAAACAAATTTGGTCATATCTCGAAAAACGTAGTCTTTCAATAAGTGAAAGAATTACAAACTTGTTTCTTTCAAATGAGGTGAAAGAATTAAGAAACTTGTGCTTATTCCAAATATGTGGGATAAGACGCATTACAAAAGCAAATTATATTGTACTCATAGTGGAGACAATAATCTTTTGCAAATATCAATAAAACAATTGATGTTTTATTACAAATTGTTTCTTTCAATTGAGTTGAAAGATTATACATAAAAGAATTTAGCCTAAAATGTAGAGTGACATTTTGGCAAAAGATTCAAATTATAATTTCCGAAATTAGTGAAATTATATTGTGATTGTGATCAAATATCATAGCAGAAACTTTGACAAGTTTAAAGGATATTAAAATGCAAACAAGTGATTAAGTTGGATCACATAAACAAAATTATCTATACTTCTAAAAGAGAGAAGTATGAATTAATAAAGTGATAGAGTCACTTTATGCATTTGACAATATTGTTGTCAATTGAAGAAGTGATTAAGTGTAATCACTAAACATTTGACAATATGTATTGTAAATTCATTCTTTTTGCGAAAAAGAACATTGAAATTAATTTTGTTATACCTCAAATGTGGGGGTAATATGATTAAGTCCTAAAAGAGACTTTTAAAAGTTATGAGGGGATGGATACAAGCAGTGGAGGAAGAAAAATCATGGAGTGCAGTAACAAAGGTAAGTAAGTTGTAATGCTTTATAAATTTATATAATATATTCTATGCATGGAATGCATGTCAAATTTGCAATATAGAATACTAAATTGTTATACTATAACATATCATTGAAATTGGATTTAGTCATTACTACCATATTTAATAATCTTGTGGGTGTATTGATTATGTGAGAATCTATCTTGATTATTGCATATCGCTTATTGAAAGTTATGAAATATATGATTTTCAAGCTTTAAATTATGAAAGTAAAGTTTCATGAATACATGAGATTTTAATAACCTTAGTGGTTTTCTTAAAATTCTCATTATGATAAGTATGTTACTCTTTATAACAGCATGATATAAATGTTGAGTCGTGTAAATTTCATTTGCTTGGACTCTTTGAGGAATAAATATATGCTACATTTATTCATAGTATAAATTGCAACATACTAAATTGATTTGGTATATGAGATAATTATAAGGCATTGATATGAGGCAAATGATAAACATTTATCACGCAACAATAAATTATTTTTGTCTTAAAACATGTGAATCATTTGCAAATACTTATGTGAAAAAATTATTATCAATTTGTCTTGTTTGAGAAATTTGAACAAATAGAAATTTATTTACTCTACATAAATATATTTTATGAAAATTTTGTTCAAATTGTTATCATCTTATTTCATACTATTGTGTATAATCCAGTTTGATTATTATATAATTTGAGAAAGTATGCAAGATGATATGATAAAATGAGTCTATCTAATTGATATTGATATCAATGGTTGATATCATATATATGTGAAAAACATTATTACTAATGGAGAGTAATAATATGAAACATACAAGTGAATATGAATTATTTTTTAACATTGTAGTTCACAAAGAGAATCATTCACTTAAATGAAATTGAGAAATTTGAAGATTATCCCAAAGTGTGGGGGTAACACTCAAACAAATATTGTAAAATATTTATTGTAATAATTGAGGAGACAATTAAATTATTGATAGAACAATTGTGTTCATGGAATTACGATTTTATTTCTTTCAATTGAGTGAAAGAATTGCGAAAAACAATTTATTTTATGAAGTAAATAAATTGTAATCTAAAGTTAGATTCTTTCATTGAGTGAAAGAATAGTTTTTTGAGTCTACCCTATAAGTGTGGGGTAGTACAATTAAAACTTTAAATATAGTTTAAAGTAATATTATTTTGAAGTCTATAAAGTGCACAAAATAGACTACAAAATATTGTGAAATATTTGACAAGTGTTGTCAAATAATTGAGAAGTGATCACGTTTAAATATTCTAAAGAAGTCTAGACATAAATTGAATCAAAGAATGATTCAATAACTTGTGAAAAAGTTAAGTTAAAATTTGACTTTATATCTTATGTAAATTATAAGAACATAATCGAGTAGGATGAGGTGAAACTCCTTTATAAAAGATCCGCCAATAACGGCAACCCTACCTGTCATTACGAAATGAGTAATTCACGGGTTTAAAGGGTAACAACAAGTCATTCGATATGTGGATAGTTTCAACACTTTATCAAAACATTCCTCATTCTAGATTAAAAGTGTTGGTTGTTACAGATGGAGGGCTGAGTTTTAAAACTCTTAATGAAGTTCAGAATTACAAGTATCTCTAAATATAACAAAGATACTGGAAGAACATCACCTATATGAACTTAGAAGTGGTGCCGCTTCAAGGAAAGTTTGGAGTTACTTTCTGAAAAGTTCACGAATCGGATAGGCGCAAGGCCATTAACGCGCTAAAGCAAAACTTGTGCGGAACAAAAGACTTTGAGTGTTGTGTGTGTGATGTTGCCGGTATTGTCACATGGAATAACGGGTTCAAAGCTAAGGCTACCCGGGATTTCGATAATACTTTGCAACGTTTACACTAAGGTAAGGTTTAAATCGAAAGATACCTTACTTTATGCATAACACCGTTATAAAATGAGTTGGTGAAAATATTTGAACAAGCGGGGGATTGTTGGAAAATTGTGTTTCCAAATGGTTGTTCAAATATTTAAAGATGATAAGATGAAGTACACAATAGAATCAATACAAAGAGGTATTGATAAGGAAGACAAAAGAATGAGAAAAACAGGAACATAAGAGGCCAAAATATGAACCACGCGATCGCGTGGTTCATGGTCCAGCGATCGCGTGTTTGAACGGATTTGAATCTGTTCAAAATAAAGAGGCATCACGCGATCGCGTGAGCCTTGTACCGCGCGATCGCGTGGTAGTTTCCAAAAGGCACCTTTTGGTGCCTAAGTTGGTTTTTTCACCAAAAGGTGCCCTTTTGTCTAAGAGGTGTGTACTTTCATAAAATGTGGATTAATCTCTATATAAAGGATGTTATATTGATCAATTCATATATATATGAAACATGAGTGAGAACATCCATAATATATATAGAAGCCATTTTCCACCAAAAACAAATACTCATTTTCCAATTGTTTTTTGTTCCCTTTTCCATGGATTATTAGTGCTTAATAAATACATGGTTTGAAGGCTTGATTAATCCGCTAAAGCATTTGCTATCTAACCCTTTAAGTATCTCGAACGAGAGGGAGCAAATGTACTTTTAGGACAACGTGTAATCACGTGTTCAAGCCTCTCGTTTGATTCCATAATTCGGCGTTATTCCATTCATATCATGATTTCAAGTGGTGTTTCCATGTGTTTTGGCTTATGCTTCTTCAAGTGAAAATCGATGATTTCGTCTACAACCTCTCAAGGTAAGTTCATTTTTGATAACAGTTACTTAGCAGGAAATGACCAGTCAAAAATCAGGCCGATGACCCTAATGATGAGGACAACAATGAGGATAAAGATGTTACTCCTCTTGTTAAGAAGAAGGTATTCTCATTTTTGTTATTTTGTTGGAATATCCACCTAGTATATTAACTCTTTGCCTTGCCATTTCAGAGATCTTCTCTTGGTTCTTCTTCTTCTGCAAGTCAATCAGAGCTTCACATTTCTGAGGTCTTATTTTCCCCTCTAGCAGAAAGTCTTCACGCTCCAGCTTCTTTTGTCATTCCATTAGTTGAAGAGCAACCATTCCAAGATGAATGTTTAGCTCTAGTAGTTTGTGATCCTACACTCTAGAGGTCCCCTCCAATAGTCCTTTATGCAACAACCTATCCTCGCCCAGACCTCGAGGGTAAAGCTTCCGTTGGAGTTTCTTCTGCGAAAGAGCTTCCTTGCACAGATGTTAAGGTGAAAGCCTTTATGACTTTTGAGGACCATATTCAGGTTGCCAATTCTCCATATCAAGTTGTTGATGAGGTACTTTACTTCCTTCTTTTCTTTCCTTATCTTCTTTTGCTATGCTAACCCAGCCTTGATATTTTATGTTTTCCTTGCAGGATGATGATGATGTCTTTGTTGGGAATTTCGACACGTCGATTCTCACTTTAATTTTCCCACAGGATCTTTTGATGTTCAAAGTAAAATAAGCAAACAAGAAAATAAATACGAACACAGAAATTTACGTGGTTCAGCAAAATGCCTACGTCCACGGACCCTCGCCAAAGCTTTTCACTATATATTAAATTGTTACAAATATATAGACTTTCACTCACCAACCCAATCCCACAGACCACAGAGAAAATACTACAAACGAGCTTTACCGCATATAATTTCTACCCTTTGACTTACACTACAAAGAGTTACAAGAAACTTCACAATATGCTAGGCTCACAATTTTCTCTCTTTGATCACAATGTGACACTAATTAGCACTCTCTCATATGTTTGTGATGGTGTATCTCTTCCTTGAATTCCTTCTCTATTTATAGAGAGAATTCTACATGAAAAATTCTCTTAACACCAAAACATCATGATTAGTCAAACAAATCATCATTCCAAGACATCATAATTAGTCAAGACTAATTATCATTCAAAGACATCATAATTAGTCAAAACTAATTATCATTCAAAGACATCATAATTAGTCAAGACTAATTATCATTCAAAGACATCATAATTAGTCAAGACTAATTATCATTCAAATACCATAATTAGCTCCACCATCCTTTGTTTCAACTAGGCACTCATTATGTTTCACTAGGCACTTGATTAATTTGGGTCAAATACCCAACAATCTCCACCTTGACACAAATTCGTCCAAGCCAAAACCAAATTCAAATATTGGGTAACAGGCAAGCATTTTTCCACTTTGACAGTCCCATACTCCACCATATGAGTATAATCACTCAGAATTATCAACGAACTCCGAGAATTTCATCGGCCCATGTCGAAACAAAATTGCTGAAATTTATGGTGCAACTCTCATGTTTGGTTCTCCTTGGAAGTTCATCAGCCATCGACATAAAAAAAACCACATACCTTGCATCTAAACCAAACCAATGCTGTATGCGAACACAGTACCCGTGCCAGTAAGAACACATCCTCTATCATGGCAACTGGCATCATGCCATGAGGATGTCCCATCTTACTCAGAGTACATCATCACCACCCTCCACCAGGAGAGTCGCATTATCCTTCGAGCAGTTTGCCGATTCTGCTCCACCTTTTGGACAATTTCTTCTCACGTGCCCGGATTGACCACAGTTCCAACATGTCACCTTCTTCTTCATGGAGTTCCCTCTCTTCCACTTTTCAGTAACAAGCAAATTATTATTAGATGAATTATCGTCTCCACCTAATCGCCGCTCTTCAGAGATCAATTTACTTGTAACTTCAGCAAAATCCACCGTTTCTTTCCCGTACATCAAAATCGGCTTGATGTGCTCAAACGTGGATGGAAGAGACCAGATGAGCCTCAACGCTTTATCCTCATCTTCAACTTTGACTCCAATAGATTCCAGTTCAGAAACAATCCCGTTAAGAACACTAAGATGGTCAGAGATTTTTGTACCTGCGCTCATTCTCAACGAATGAAACTGTTCCTTCAGATACAAGCGATTTGATAAGTTTTTCGTCTGATACAACTCTTCCAGTTTTTCCCAAAGTTCCTTAGCAGCAGATATCCCATGAATATTTGCAAGAACGTTCTTGGCCAAACAAAGTCGTATTGTACTAGCAGCTTTCAAATCCAAATCTTCCCAATCTTCATCAGTCTTCCTGGATTCAATATCTTTTTCTTTGTCAGAACTCTCAGTTGGTTTTCCCTTCAAAGCTTTGTGCAGACCCGCCTGAATCAAGACATCCTTGACTTGTACTTGCCACAAGCCAAAATTGATTCTCCCGTCAAATTTCTCCACATCGTACTTGACAGACATATTTTCTTTTGCTTCAAAATATTTGAACCACCTGTAGCTCTGATACCACTTGTTGGGAATTTCGACACGTCGATTCCCACTTTAATTTTCCCACAGGATCTTTTGATGTTCAAAGTAAAATAAGCAAACAAGAAAATAAATACGAACACAGAAATTTACGTGGTTCAGCAAAATGCCTACGTCCACGGACCCTCGCCAAAGCTTTTCACTATATATTAAATTGTTACAAATATATAGACTTTCACTCACCAACCCAATCCCACAGACCACAGAGAAAATACTACAAACGAGCTTTACCGCATATAATTTCTACCCTTTGACTTACACTACAAAGAGTTACAAGAAACTTCACAATATGCTAGGCTCACAATTTTCTCTCTTTGATCACAATGTGACACTAATTAGCACTCTCTCATATGTTTGTGATGGTGTATCTCTTCCTTGAATTCCTTCTCTATTTATAGAGAGAATTCTACATGAAAAATTCTCTTAACACCAAAACATCATGATTAGTCAAACAAATCATCATTCCAAGACATCATAATTAGTCAAGACTAATTATCATTCAAAGACATCATAATTAGTCAAAACTAATTATCATTCAAAGACATCATAATTAGTCAAGACTAATTATCATTCAAAGACATCATAATTAGTCAAGACTAATTATCATTCAAATACCATAATTAGCTCCACCATCCTTTGTTTCAACTAGGCACTCATTATGTTTCACTAGGCACTTGATTAATTTGGGTCAAATACCCAACAGTCTTATGCTCTATCCAGGATTTATTTTATTTTTGGAAACAATCTAAGACTAGTTCTAGGAAACAACCTATAGCTCGTTGGTCCTCCTCTTCCCCGCTCTCTTCAGAAGACATGGTTGTCCTCAAGGAGGCTATGTCAGCTTACGATACATTCATGGATTTGGATGTAGCTAGCGTGAGTATGCTTGATCTTGAGGAGGAGCTCACTCGTATTATTGAAAATCTGGCTATGGCTCTTGAACTCCCATCCCTTGTACTACCAGGCGTTATCAGACCGATTTTAGGAGGAATTCATCAAATGGTTATTCTTGCAATTCATCAAGGGGTTATTGTTGCACTATTTGAGAGTAAAGAGTTGTGGAATAAAAAGAACAAGTTTAGGCAAGCTACAGCAAGAAAAGAATCTCTGAAACTTGATATTAGTAGAATTCATTCTACCTTGAACGGCCTCTCTGTTGAAGTCATGACTGCTGCACTTGGGCAAGATAAAGTCAGTGCTCAATATGATGAGATCGTAGTGGACGAGCATGATGTATATGCAGCCGAGTATGCTGTTAAAAATGAACTTCTTTGCTCAGGTTGGTCACAACTGAGTCACCAAGCCCGATCGGTTATAGATTGGTTAGGACAGGACAACGTCTACCCTTGATTTTTGTTGAGTACGATATTTAGAATAAGATTATGATTCCATTAATAACTCTTTTGTTTGGCCATGATCAATATAACCTCCATTTTAATTTATTTTCCACAATCCTATTATTTGATGCACAAAATGGGACGAGAACAAACATGTATTTAATTAAAATTATTATTGACAACAAGTACACAGTTACTAGCCGAAGATAAGACCTTAATTTTGTACATGTAAAATCAAGAGCTAGACACAAATTTTCTATAGCTAAATAATTACATTCACATTGATTCAGTTGCCTATTAAGATAGTAAATTTCTCTTTTTTCACCAATTGGTCTTCTTGAGCAATCATTCTGACTGTAGAGTCTATTGGCTTTCCTTGAATGGGTGAGATCAACACTAGTTAGCTGAATAAGTATGTCTTCATGCTGTTAAAAGTCTTTTGATGTTCTTCTTTTCAGACGAATTCGTCCTAATTTTTTAGTTTTAGAAGAGGTGAAAAAACTTTTGTTCACCTTGCACAATTGGAAATTGTTAACTTATTTTAAGTTATATTTATTGGCATTTTCTATTTTCCTACATGTTTGTAATTTGATAAATTTAGTTTATTACTACATATTTTTATTTAGTAATTTATTAAGTTTAATTAAATTACTTAAATATTTCTTGGACTTAATATTGTCTTTATCTCCTATATATTGTGATAATATTTGTTGCTTATCTTCTATGATAATGATCAAGAAATATTGTGATAATATTTTGGAGATAATGTTTGTTACTTATCTTATATGATAATGATCAAGAAACATTGTGATAATATTTTACTTGGCTTGAAATTCTATCTTTATCACTTATAAGTATTTTGATTATATTTTAAGTCTTGGTAAAATATTCTAATTGGCCGAGTATAATATTGAAATCATAATCTCGAAATATTGATATTGTTATCTTGTGATTTTGGTAAATGTCGTGGTAATATATTTTGTGATTATTCTTGACACTCAAGCTTATCCAAGATATGGTAAATGTCTTCTTGATATGGTCAAGAATATTTCAACCTTATCTTTGCATATGGTAAGATTATGAGGTCAAAAATCTTGATTAGAGAGAATATTGTGTTGGCCGAAAATATGGTGATAAATATCAAAGTTTATCACTTGATTGATAAATGGTAAGATCGTTTATGATTATCATTATTTATGGTAAGATTTATTTAAGGATAATTATCTTACCTTTTACTAATTATCTCTACCATATTTTGCAGGTAGTAGAGATCTTGTGCAATAAGGAAACTTGGGAGTCAAGTAAACCTAATTGCACTATAAAGAGAAGAAAAACGAGACGTTTTTCTTAAGACGTGAAAATACAGAAAAACCGTGTGGTGCTTACAAAAAATACACGCCCACTTTAGAAGTCCTAAAGTCTATTTTCGTATGTGCACAAATACAAAAGCCTTCAATTGAGTTGTGACTTCAATACTCCAGGAGGAGGATTCAATCACTTAGAGAAGGAATAATTTCAGCGTGAAGATCAAACGGGAGGTTTGGATCAAAATCGAACGGGAGTTCGTGTTGCTGAAAAGTGTTGCAGAGTCAAAGAAAACTACTGAAGAGTGGTGGGACGCCATCTCACATTACATGCCACAGAAGGATCAGGGAGTGATCTATTTCTTGGATCTTTGATAAAGTCTATGCGTAGATTTATCATGTAGTTTAAATTGATCTGTATAAACTCTTTCCTTATATAGTGATTGGTTTTTGTTCGCAAGATGCGAACCGTGAGTTTTTCCTGTTAGGGTTTTTCCCACGTTAAGCTCAAATTATTGTGTTCTTGTCTATTTACTATTCCGCACAATTTATTCTGATTGTTTACGTTTTACTATCTAGACGAATCTGCCTGAGCAAGATTCATCGGTACTGCGCTAAAAAAAACTTAACGAATTACTATTAACTGGTTACTGTCCAGACACATCTGTGACAGTCCATTATTAAAAGTTAGACAACCTCAAAATTTCAAAAATAAAAAGTCTTAAAAAGGTAACATGTCCCAAAAACTTTTATGTATTAAGAAACCCAGAAAGTTAACTAAATTTACACCAAATACGTACTTTAAAATATTCAACTTTAATTTGTATTGCCTCATTTGTTTAAATGAACGTTTTAATTGGTAAATATGGTCTTCTTTTTTAGCAATTTGGTCACTATATCATCTACATAAACCTCAATGAAATCACCAATTGTGTCATGAAAGATCAAATTCATTTCCCTCTGATAAGTAATCCTAACATTTTTAGGCTGAATGACATGACTACTAATTCATAGCATCTTAAAGCCCTTAGGCATCTGAAAGTAGTCTTATGTACGTCTTCTTCTACTATATAAATTTGATTATACCTTGAATAACTATCCATAAAAGAACATATAGTGCGTCCAACTGTGGATCGACTAAAGAATCTATGTCTACATTGGGTATTCATTTTTAGGCATACCAAGATTTAAATTTCTAAAGTTTATGCACACCCTTATTTTACCATTCTTCTTAAAGACATGTACAATGTTAGATGTTCACTAAAATTATGTACCGCAAGTGCACGATTCGTGTTCAAATAGTAAAGTGATGAGATGTTATCATACCCACGAGGATTGACTAATTTATAACTAAACTTATTGATTTCATTTTAAATGAAAAGTCAAGTGATACAAAAGTTTGGTTTGATGTTGAATTCTTAACAAAGTAACATAATTAAAGACATAACAATATAAAAAATAGTTAACCAAAGTAAATTTAGTTTTCTTAACCACACTAATTTCTTCTTTCAAAAATCAATTAGTATTAGTTAATCAATTAACCAAATTACATGGGATATTCTAAGTTCAACCTTGTAGCGCCCCGAGTTCTAAATACCCGATTCACCACATCATTGTCTGGTCTAAACTTTTAAATAATATTTTAGCGGAAGAAATAGCTGAAAATTCATTTTTGACAACCTTAAATAAACTATAATGATTGATAAAATTTGAAAACATCTATGAAACAATTCAAAATAATAAATCGAACCATTAATATTACAAACATTTAATAATGTCATAAATTCTCAAATAATTGAGAATCTCAAAAATATTCAACGTTTGAAAAATACGGATCATCAAAATAAGATTTTCAATTATTTAACGACTATCGCCACAATCGTCCATCACTTGCCACCCACTCCGAAATCTGCAAATATTGTTAAAATAGAAACGAGCATTTCATAGAAATACTCAGTAGATTCATCACCAATTAATTAATCTACATTATAATTGAATACATAAACGCAGACTCTTTAGAAATCATAGGGTGTGGGTAGTCTCTTCTCGTGCATTAAAGCACATGACTTCTCTTTGAAAAATCATAGGCTCTTTAAATCATCGGGTGTGGGTAGTCTCGTCTCGTGCACTTAAAGTACGTAAGTTATGCATAACATTATCATTTATCTTGCAAGATATTCTCTTCTTTCTTTTTCATGCATAAAAACATATAAGTTATGACAAGCATAACAACATAAATATTTCTGAAGAAATATATTCTCATCTCTTTTCATAAAAAGGATTTTCACATAAGTCACATAACATACACATTCACATGCAATCAGAATTTAAATCAATTAATAGTGGACGAGTCTACCTTAAACTTAACGAGTGTGGTTGAGCGGGAATGACTTCAATCTTTAAAATCTCCGTATGCCTGACGATCCACAAGCGGCTAGACTACTGGCGCATGGAGGCTACGCGGTTAGTAAGGGGCAACGAAAAGGAGTAGAAAATAGGGCTCGATTTGCGCAAAGTGGAGGGTAGATTTCGAATATTCTCCGGCGATAAAGGTTGGGATCAAGGTAAGTATATGGGCTCAATCCAAAACCTAGGTTTTCCTGTTCATTTGGGCCTAACTGGTTGAGGACTCGAAGTGGGCAATGGTGGTCTTGAGATGAAGTTTGGTGCGTGGAGTTGTGAAGATTGGTTTTGATTTTCTTGGTTTATTTATGTTCTTGAGTGAAGATTTGGTTCAGGATTGGAGTTGGGCTGTCCGGTGGGTTGTGAATGTTTCGGTGGTTGGGCTATGGAGATGGAGGTGGCGGCTTGGCAGTGGACTAGTGGTGTACGGTGGTATAGGTGGTGATGTAGTTGGCTTGTAGATTGGTTGAGTCGACAATGGTGGTTTTGTGTAGGTTGTGGTTTGGGTTGGTGACCGGATGTTGAGGTGGTGAAGGGTGGTAGGTGGTGATGATGATGATGATATAGGTGGTGCGATGAGGCAGTGTTGATAATGGTGGTGATATTTGGGTTGCGAGGTGTTCAGATTATGGCAATAACAGTAGTTTGGTTGTGGCTTGGCTTGGTCTTAGGCGATGGAGATGGAGGTGAGTGACATTGGCAACTTGGAGTTGTGAATGGAGTTCAAGCAGAGGAGGTGGAGGAGGTTACCTGGCTGGAAATCAGTGTTGTGGCCTGGAGTGCTGAGTTTCAACCATGCAGAGGGAGAGAGGATGGTGATGATGATGCTAAAGAGTGAGTTGGAGGGGTCGGTGATGAATAATGGAGTGGGTTGTGTAGTGTGTATGAGAGTTTTATAGGTATGAGATTAATTTAGTTGGTAGTATGGAAATCTTGACAAACAATACACAGAATTCGAAAAAAATCATACGCGTGAATCAACTGAGTCGGAAAAATTGAATTTGATAAAAAATGAGCTTGACACAATTTGAAATTTAAAAATGATTTTGGAATTAAAGAAAATAAATGAATAAATAAATAAATAATTAAATAATTAAATAATCTTAGAAACTCAGAATTTAATTAAAATTGAATTGACTCAATATTTCTCGACTCGGCTAGACAAATTCGTCACGACTTTAAATTAAAAATAGGTGAGATTGCTGCGGCACATTTTTCATAATTATTTAATACGTGAAATTTTCTTGATCGCTACAAACCTAACATGTGTAGTAACTTCCAATCACAACATAAAATATTAACAAACATTTGGAAGTTACATAAACATAAAACAACATTCATACTCAATAAAACATAAACATAAATAACCCAAAATCCAAAAACAACCTAAAATGATTAAGTGGAGTTAAACTGGTTAAACATTCCAACAAAAAAATTTAACCTGTAATAACATAACAAAACACTTACTAAAATAAAAATATCACTTAAACATCTAATATACTCATTTAAATAAAAATTTAAATAAAGATCACAAACAAAGTGATAAAGAGAACTCCCCTTCAAATGGATGCCTTGAATGAAATGCTCCAATATTTCTTCACTTTGAATCTAGCTTTTCCATCAACCATTAATATCTCCAACTCAAGCAAAATACATTAAATGCACTAACATATATGGAGTTTTTGGTGGAAACATGATTAAATAATAATACTAATCAAAAGCTTAAACAACAATAAGAAATTTGAATATATGAAAAAGACTATTACAACATAAAGGCTTTAAATTAACATTGCATTAAAATGAAAAGTTTGAGAGAAAAAAATACAAGAAAAATAAGAAAGAGCCCAAGAACTTACATAACCCTAACTAAAAAACAAGTTTTGGTATTTATACTTACCCAAAAATGCTCGAAAAACCCCAAAAATCAGACAAACCCGCGAAAAACAGTGTTTTGGGCCTTACCGGGTCGACTTCAGCCCATATATATATTTTGAAAATCAAACCTGCACGATCGTGCACTTGTACACCGCGGGATTGCGCGGTGATCGTTTTGGCGCCAGTTTTGAGTTCTGGTCGTATTCATGGCATGGGTCATGTTCGCCCCTGGTTCGAATCACGCGTTTGCGTGGTTAGGCTAGTGAGTGATTTTGCAGCTTAATCCCTTTTTAATTGCAATAAAGTCCTTCATCTTTTAATTTCGGTCGATTTGGTCCCCCTACATTTTCAAGTTTCTTTCAAATAGGTCCTTCGAAAATTGCACTTGAGGTCCTTCAACTTTTGGGAACTTGTAAATTGGTTCCTCGATTAATTGTATAGCAGGTCCGAAGCTTTTGAAAAGTGATAATTTGGACCTAAAGTTCCGATTTTAGCATATTTTAGTCTTCTTTTGTGCTTTTTCACCTTAAATTTAAATGTTAACCTAATTAAACACAAATACAAAAATGTTTAAATTAGTAGATATTTGCTTTAGATACTCCAAAAAAATGCTAATTTAAAGGCGTTAAACATGCATAAAAATGCACTTAACATTATACAATCATTCCTCATATTTGGCTGTTCTAATAAATCCTTCTTTTAATAATCACTCTATTTTTTCTTTAATTCGGGCAATACATTGGGTGCAAAACGTCTAGGTGATTGTTTATGAGGTTTAAAGTTAGGTTTAGTAGGTAATATACGTTCTACTAAAATCCTCTCTAAACTAGAGATTTATTCATATTCCCAACCAAAACAATCTTTATATTCTTTCAATAAATAAATTAACTTGGTACTAAAATTTTCATCTTGTAATTGGCTAATGAAGGTTGGACGATCGTCTCCTTCATATTCAATGTTTAATCTCACAAATGGATCGTGTACTTGAGCATACCCTGAATTTTCAGTCCTAGTCGCATTACCCCCAAAGTCTGTAGAGGTTCATTCTTCTAAATAGTCCTCCTTGTTGACCTCGCTTTGTAGCTTGTGTTCCATGCCGAATATGGCCATTTTGTTTTTTAGTGATGCCAACTTTTCTTCTCTTTTTATTTTATTTTCAAAATCCTTTTTCATAAATCATCAGTGTGGTTTTAAGGGCTGCTATTTCGGCCGAAAACCTTTGTAATTGGTTCTGCAGTACACTTTGATTATTTTCTTGCCAACTATTAGCTTTTCAAAGACCACTATGTTTGGCCTCATATTAGTAAACAATTCAATAAGAGCCTTCACTGAGTATGACTCTTCAATATGCGATACCACTTGTATTTTTTCTTCTTTTTGAACCACCTTGATTGGTCTGTGATTGTCTTCGTACATGAATCGTTTTATCGAGTTAGCTTCTACCCCAAAAGGTCTTTGATCAGTCTACACGACCTCAACTTAATCTTTATCATTCCAGAATACTAAACACTGATAGAGTGATGACGGAATGCACAGACTACCGTGTATCCAATCATTTCCTAACAATGCATTGTAACCAGTAGGTCCATATATTATGAAGAAGACGACGATCTTGATAGGTCCATCTAATCGGCTAGGCATGCTCTATCCGCATGATAGCCTCGACATGCTTTATTCGTCCAATCGCCAAGACTCCTTCATATCGGCTTATTATTTGTAATGAACTCTCATGTTTTTGACTTCCATACTGGGTCTCCAAATTGAGTATTTTCATGTGTTAACAATATATTAAAGCAAGATAATGTAATTGTTTAATACTCCAGTGTTATTATTCATTCATTTTTTTTAATTTTTATTTTTTGTGAATAATACGCAAGGTTCTAAAATGCATAATGCGTTGCGATGCGTCGAAATTGAGAATCAAGAATCACAAGTTTAGACGTGTCAATGCGAAGAATAATCGTCATAATGCGTTTCGTACTTTTAATAATATTTTAATTAATTTTAAGACATTAAATAAATTTTTATATAAAAAATAGATTTTATTACATAAAAATTGAATACACAAATAATGTAAAATATATAAATAATTTTCTTTAATTTTAAAATTACTAACTCAAAAAAATAGTGATTTATGGTTGATAAATTTATTTATATTATACTATTTGTTTCAAAATGTCAAAATATTTTAATCCTTATAAAATAAGAAAAATAATATTTAAATAATAGTTTGGAGAGAAAAGTTAAGCAAATAATGATAAGTAAAAACAATTAAAAAAAGAAAGCAGATTAAGCAATTTAGAAAGAAAACAAGAAAGAAGAAGCCTATCAGTTCCCATCCCACATCGGATGTTGATGTGGGATGGGAGCGCCTATTACCCTTATAAAGGGGCTATTCGAGGGTAAGCTGAATTAAATTTGCAAATGAATTGCATATGTTTACGTGCAGCCCTTGAGTATAGTTTTTTTTTTTTAAATTTATATGGAATTGGTTCAATTGGTTTCTAACTGATTTGATTGGAAAAGTAACGGTTTATTATTGGTTCTTGACCATTAATCACCGATTTTTTTTATTTATGTTCAGTAAAAGCATTATTTCGAGCATTTGTGTAATGCGAGGCGTTTTCCTCAAGCATTGAGCTAATGCGCGCCTAGACGACATTTATTTTTACATTTTAGAACACTGATAATACGTGACACTATTGATATTAAGTATCTCTTTGGTACTCATTATTTAAAACTTCATTTTTAATAAAAAATTCATTTTTAACCACATATTATACTAATAAAATAATTTACATATAAATCCAAAAATTACCTACTTTTTAATCACACATTCTTTAAAAATTAATTATTATAAACTATATTATTTAAAATAATGAATCTCGATCCAGGCTAAATATGTCTACGTGACACTAGATTCACTTATTCATTTTTTTAAGTGAACGAAAATGCATTATAATTCATTGAACAATGTACGATTGGACTATACTATCACTTAAAAGAATGCTAAGTTGTAGTTATGGTATATAACATTACTATTTTTGTATAGGTCGAATTCTAATAGATGATATAAATATTCCTCCATTTAGTAAACTTATTTATAAACACATATTTCCTCTAGGGGTAAGTGATCCGATTTCATTGATTTTTGATAGATTTTGGAACCAAATCGTTCAAACCAGTTTGAAAAAACGTAAACCTAAACCAAATCATTTAAAACGTTTTAAGAAAAACTCAAACTTAAATCTAACGGTTTGGTCCGATTTTAAACTGCGGATTTCATCATATATTTTTTTGCCTTTTGACTTTTATACCACTAGGTCATTGATTTCAATATATACTTATACTTTATTAACAATAAATCTAAACAAACTAAATATATCTATTATAAGTTAAAATACTAGCCAAGAGTCTATTTGGTGTAAAAGAAATTGGAAAAAAATTTTGACTGTGTAGTTGAAATGTTGTTGAAAATGTATAAAGTGGTGGGTCTCATAGAAATATGTGGTTGAAAATAAATTTGAGGAAAAAATTGTTCAATTTCTATAGAATCAAAGAGTGCTTAAATCAAAACGAAATTACGGTAAAACTCCATATAGTTATTTTTGTCCTTTTTTTTTTTTTGTCTAAAATGTTACAAATAAAAGTTACGACAATATTACGATACAAGTATATTAGGTCAAAAAAATAACATGATGTCCAATAAGACCATAAATAGTATAATCAGTCACAATAAAAAATATTTATTAATTAGATAAAGAGTAGATAATCGATATAAAATGTTTATTGATTAAATAAAGAGTAGACAATAAAAATGTTTATTGATTGACGGGGTTCGCAAGACATCGATTCGACGGTTTATAAAATGGGATTTCGGTTTGACGGTTTCTGCTTACAGCCCTAATTTCCTCAAATAACTTTTAACCAAACAAATTTTTCAAAATTACTTTTCAACCACATATTTTACCTTGAAAACATCACATTCCTTATTTATAAACAAAAAACTCTTACCATATGTAAGTGGTTTATAAACATCATTTTCTCAAATAACTTTTTAACTACACAAATTTTTCAAAACCACTTTCATACTGTTTGGTAATATTTATTTATGATTTTGAGGTAAAAAGTAGTGGTTAAAAATTGGAGAGAGAAAAGTGTGTGGTTAAAAAGTGGTTTGAAAAATTGTGTGGTTTATAAAATGGTTTGTAAACCAAAAATAGTATCGTTACCAAACGGTTTCGAAAACGTAATATTCTCTATTTATAAAAAAAAATATTTACCAAACGGAGACATAATTGATAATTAAAATAAATTCCGCATGGTCGAATATTTTAATATTATAAAATTCTATTCAATGATAGTAGTTGCAAGAGCCCCAAAAAATGCACTAATGGTCCATTTGATTACACATTATTTTTCATGAAAAACGCGAATGTCACCCTATTTTTCTACTTTTTGCTTGTTAAATTGTCTTGATTTTTCATGGAATTCATTTTCTAGCATTAGTTGATTTTCAAAATTTTTCTTGATTTGGTAAAATTTATTTTCTCACCATTTTAGTGAGAATTGGTTTTCTACCTCCATTACGTCTCGTTTGATCATTTTTTTGTTGTTATTGTTGTTGTTATTTAATTCTTTTTTTTCTAGAAATTAATATTATTATTATCATATACAAACATATGCAAAATTTTAATTTTTTTTTTATGAAAATAGTGAAATTATTTTTTATTTTTCACGAAAAATAATGTCAATCAAATAAAAAACTTGAAAAAGTCTCAATTTTTTTTACATAAAAAATTAAATCAATTAAATACATTAAATTTTCAATTTTTATGAATATAAATTCTTTAAAATTTTATTCTCCAGAATTTCTTTCTACTTAAATTTTGCACTTGCAATCAAAAGGACTTTAATTTTTTTTTTTTTTTTGATCGGAAATCAAAAGGACTTTAATGAATGAACACAAGAAGGTGAGAGAAAGGGGGGAGAGGGACGGTGGGTCCGGAGTAGGAGTCAATGCCTCAATGGTTCTAGTCGTTTCCTACGAATAATCCTACCTTTTTTTTTTTTTTTTTAATGCATAACTCTCATTAGTGATTTTATTTTACTTTAGCATCTGTTTGGCAAAAGAAATTTTTTTTTTTTAAACAATACAATTTTTTAAATCATTTTTTAACCACACATATTTTCTCTCTCCACTTTTCAACCATACATCTTACCTAGAAAATATAAAAAAATATGTTTTTAAAGACCAAGATTTTAACAAAGAGAGGCTTAACTTTACTTTGTGCCCTTGTCTGATTTTCAATAAAATTTTCTCATTTTTTACAGTATTTAACCTCATCTATATAATAGGAATACAACAATATTTGATTTTCAACTCAATTTTAACCATTCATTCTCCTATAAATCAATATTTGATTTATAAATTTATTTATTTATGATTTTTAGATGAAAAATAATGGTTGAAAATTGGTAAGAAAAAATGTGTGTTGTTAAAAAATTATTTAGAAAATTATATTGTTTATAAACATGTTTATATATATAAAAAAATTATTCTTTTACCAAACAGATGCTAAATCACACTCCTGTAAACCCCGCAAAAGTCGAGGCCCTGAGACAGCTTTGCAAGGACAAGAATTTATGTACAAAGGATGAGTTTCAGAATAAAAAGCAAACCCCATTATTAGAATAATCAGACAGTTTTCTTCGTAGAGAAGGAGAGAAAAAGACGCAGATAGAGACCCTTTAAAAGTTTAAAGAGAAATATCATAAGCATAGACAGAAAGAGTTTTTGCTTCACAAAGTGGAGTTCCTGTTCTAGAAAATCCCAGCAAGAAGTTTGCTGAATTCATTTTCTTCTTAAATCTCACAATTTAAAATCATATTTTTTCTTGGATTTTGTTTTCTAGTATCAGTTGGCTTCATCTTCGGAGAAGTACGAGAATGTTCTGAGCAAGTGCTTGCATGGCGAGTCATAGAATTGAAGAGCCTGCTTTATCAGATTTGGGTCATATCCCCTATGCATTTCCTCATATGATTCATCCTCCTACCGCGACCTCCATGTATTTCTTTATATTTCAAATTATATATATAACACTCTCTCTCTCTATTCAACCTACTATGGTTGACACAAATTCTTTTTTTTTTTTTTTGAGGGGTTTTTCTTTTAGAAATCAAGAAGGAGCTGCTTTTGATTTTGGAGAGCTGGAGGAGGCTATCGTACTGCAAGCAGTTAATGATACAAAACAACGTATGTTGTAAAATAGAAAATAATTGTTTAAACATTCTACTTTTATTTTCCTGCTGATTCCCGAAGATTTTGCTTTTGTGATTTTGTACAGCTTTATACACAGGCAGACCTGCAGCAACTCTGGAAATGTTCCCTTCTTGGCCTATGGGGTTCCATCATACCCCAAGAGTACTTCCCTTTCTTTGACCATCTTCTCTCTATATATTTTACATGTCTTTTGGACTTTATATATTATTATTATTATATTATTATTATTATTATTATTATACAGGTCTTCTGAACTTTTATTAATTGTACAGGGAAGTTCAAAATCAGGAGAAGAGAGTGCTGATTCAGGATCAGCGGTGCATTCACTTTCAAGTAGAGGTGAGGGCAGCAGATTGGAACCGGAGTTTCCTGTTGGTAGAAAAGCTGCTGTTTCATCAGATCATCTACAGCTACCACAACAGGTAGAGATGGCAAGTGCAAGTAATAGCCCAAGAAAAGGAATATCTCAGCCTCGACCGCTTCCCAGGCCAACCTCAGAAAAGGTTTCTACACCTCTTCTTCTCTTTTTTTTACCTGTTCGGTTCTACTGATCATAAATTATAAGGATCATGCTACACACACAAAATGGATGACAAAATAAATGACACATCCCCCTCCATGTGAGGGGTGTGTCATGTATTTTGTTATCCATTTTGTGTGTAAGGAATTATTCAAATTATAATCCCGAAAACTGGAAAAAAAATTCTTCTTATTTCTCTCTCACAAATCCCAACAACTGCTAGAAAATGAAACACAAGTTTGTATTTTTCTGATTTTATGAGTGATTTTATTCTGACATGAAATGAAAAGGCGAATCTTTACAGTAGCTAAACTGTTGCTTCTACTTTGTGATTTTTTTTTTTCTTTTTAATCTCCAGTATTCCTTCTTATAGTACTACTATAGTATACTAATTTTTATCCACCCATCTTATATGTGAGACTTACCCATGATACAAAATTTTTTTGTGCTACTTGCCAGTCCCATACACAAAATAAAGTGAATAGGAATTATGATGTTCATTGTGGTCACCATATCCTTACTGGAATATCATGCAGGATATGGTACCCCCAATGTAAACATTATATCCTCCCTTTTCTTGAGGCCTTTTATGGTACCCTAGCGGATACCATAAAAATGCCCACAAATCACTTGACGGGTGGATATTGAGTGTCATTAGGGTCGTCCCACCTGATACCCCCAATAGAGGTGACACGTGCTCCCAGTGAACACCATATAATTTTCACCCTTTTCATTTTCTTTTTATAAAAAAAAAAAAGGGGAGCTGATTCTAAGGGAAGGGTAAGGAGTAAAAACCTATTGAACTAGAGTAATTTGCTTCTGTTTGGTAACTCTGGATAATATTAGAATGGTTTATAAATTAATTTATTTATGATTTTAAGTTAAAATATATGTTAGAAAAGTGGATAGAGAAAATATGTGTGTTTGAAAAGTGATTTGAGAAATTTTGTTTATTTTAAACCAAATAAATTGATTTATAAACTAAACAATTTTTCAAACATTTTTTAATTATACTTATTTTCCTTTTTCAATTTTCAACTACTACATTTTATCTAAATCTAAAAAACATAAATAAATCAGTTATAAAGGAGCATCAGTTAATTGCACAAATTTGACACCAAAGTCAGGATAACATTGTTCAAGGGGCAACTACTATCTAGGCTAGTCTGATACGTCTTTATTTTTCACCTAGTTTCTGTGTATATGTAAAGGGAATGTCTGAATGTCAATTGTGATTATTATTATTATATTACAAACAAAAAGAAAGGTAAATTGCGAAATCAGTCCCCATCATTTTGATACTCATCACAGTCAGGTCCTAAACTATCAATATAACAAGATAAACTCTCACAATTAGGGACCCTTTCTATGGTGCGTAAATGTTGGTACTATTTTTACGATTCACCCTATAAATAGTCGTAGAAAATTATTAAAATATCATATAGATCTTGGAAAATCTCTTTAGTTTTTAGCAGATATTGTTATATACTGCATTAAAATGCTCTTTAAATACGCAATTAATTTATTCAGAAAAATGTTAAATCTTGAAGCTGATAATTTTTATTTTTATTTTTTTGGCTGGTCACAGACATTGAGACGTTTGGCTCAAAATAGGGAAGCAGCAAAGAAGAGCAGACTTAGAAAAAAGGTGGGGTAACACTCACGAGAACTTTTAATAGACTAACAATAATTTTATGTAGATATTTTTTTGAATATGAAAATTAGAGACGTGGCGCACTGTTCTTTAAACTATATAATTTTTTATTTTTTGGTTCAGGCCTATGTACAGCAGCTAGAATCAAGTAGGGTAAGGCTCAGCCAGCTAGAGCAGGACCTTCAAAGAGCACGTTCACAAGTAAATAAAACATTTTTCAGAAATTATTAGAATTGAAAAAATTTGTGATGCTTTTTGTCACATTGAATATTTTCTTCTTCTTCTTCGTCATTTTTTTAATTAATGTGATGAACTGCAGGGATTTTTCATAGGAGGTGGGGGTGCTGGTGGGAACATTAGTTCTGGTAAGTACTCTAATCCTTCGTGAATCGTGATCCATTAGAGAAGATAGTGTTGGTCTTTTTAGGGTCGATTTTCATCTAATTTGGTCGATTTTGAGTTAGATAGATTAATAAATAATAATGTCATTTAAAATAAAGATACATATTTAAAACATAGAAAAATGCTTTTAAAATTTTCATCTAATGAACCGGAGTTTTGACTTTAGGCAACATCCTCTGCAATTCCTAAATTCGGTCAAAATTAAGCAACATAAATTTCAAAGCTGATTATTCTTGTTTCCTATTGACAAATAGGTGACATAATTTCTGCATTTGACTAAAATTTGCCCACTTCCTTAAGCTATCATCAAATGTCAATCATCTGTTCAAGAAAAAGAATATATATTTGACTTCCTATGCATAAATTGTTACTGGTCAGAACACGTTTCCTGGTTTTTTTTTTTTCCCGAACTTGTGGTTATTATTGTACGAAAAAGTAAATTTATGTTTGATTTTCTTATTTTGGATGTGTTGTCTCAATTTATTAAAAAATTTGATAATATTGTTTGGTTTATAAACTGATTTATTTATGATTTTGAGGTAAAAAGTAGTGATTGAAAATTGGAGAGAGAAAATGTGTAGTTAAAAAGTGATTTGAAAAATTTTGTGGTTTATAAATAAAAAATATGCTTTTACCAAACGGAAGCAGAAATTTTTACCTTGAACAAGGTAAATCGACGTAGGAAGCCTAATAAAATAAAACGAACAAGTACTTGTTTAAGGATATATTTGGGATGTTAAAGATCAGTGTTGTGCATGAATTATATTGTCCTCCTGGCGTTATGGAAAGTGGGCGTTGGTCCATGACATTTCACCCCATAGACCAATGAACTTTTTTTTCGTGTGAAAGATTAGTAATCTTTTTAATAGAAACGTGCAATGGCACGTGTGGGCTCGATGCCACTTTGTTGAGTATTGGTTTGAACAATAATTTTAGAGGGCCAATGATGATAACTTTATAATAAAACATCACTTCAATGTGTTTTACTAATTCTCTGAACATTCATGACATGAATATATAACTTGGGAACATATTGTGTACTGTAGGTGCTGCAATATTTGATATGGAATATGCAAGGTGGTTAGACGATGATCATAGGCATATGACTGAAATTCGAACAGCATTACAAGCACACTTATCAGATGCTGATCTCAGAGTAATATTAGATGGATACATGGTACATTATGATGAAATCTTTCGTCTAAAAGGAGTGGCTGCTAAATCAGATGTCTTTCATCTCATAACCGGAATGTGGGTCACTCCGGCTGAACGTTGTTTTCTGTGGATGGCTGGTTTTCGTCCGTCTGAACTCATCAAGGTTTGAATTCACTTTACCATCTGCTTATATTACTGGAAAATGCTAAAATTACCGCGAGTTGTACCATATACGCACATGGGCAATGTAATGACCATCACCCCCCTCATATGTGAGTACGCGGTACACTTTTGCGGTACCGTAGCATTGTCCTATATTACTACTACTCGAGTATGTGCACCAATCATTTGTATTTGGTGCCTCATGACTATGGATGAAAGAACAAATTCCAATGGTAACTAGACAAGTCAATTTCCATCCTGGATCAAATTTTCTCCGTAGAAATATATTTCATTTAAAAAGTGACACGATTAAGCACTCTACACGTGATGTCCACACACCACACGTGCATAACACTTGCATCTACTGTGCACATTTGGTAAGAAGTATTAAATTGTAGTCGTTAGTATAACAAATAAACTTCTAACTCCTTTCACTCTTGCATTCAAGTCAGTAGAGTGTATTTGATGTTGTTTAAAAAAAGTTTTTTTGAAATGAATAGTGATTTTTAGGCGAATAATGTTGAAATTTGATTAAAAGTCAAATATTGTGAGTTTGACTTTTATTGGATGGTTGATATTAAGTACTGTAGAAAAAAATAGAAAATTTTAATGAAAATCAAATAAGGACTATTTGTTTCGCCTCTTGCATTCAGTTTATTGTAATTACGTTGTCTTTTCTTTGTGATATTGATGATCAGATGTTAGCAGCACAATTAGAACCCTTAACAGAGCAGCAACTTGTGGGGATTTACAGCCTCCAACGATCCACGGAACAAGCAGAAGAGGCTCTCTCCCAAGGATTGGAACAACTACAACAATCTTTAACCGAGACCTTGGCCGGTGGTTCCATAAGTGATAGCATGCATCACATGGCCGTTGCAATTGGCAAGCTTACGAATCTCGAAGGTTTCGTCCGTCAGGTAAATTCCGTTACATATTGTATATTACTTATTTCTGCATCATTCTTTCGATTATCAGTAACCAAACTTCATTAACTATCATTGTATCTATATCAAAAACTTTTGTCATTGTCAAGCATTTTTATATTAGAAATGTCTATTTTTCTTTGAATTGATGGGTGTTTTCATCTTAAGCTTGTTTGAAAGTGACGCATAATCAAATAAAAGCCCTTGCTAGACCTATCAGAAGAGTTTTATTAAATTCAAGTTTGGGAATAATTGAAACCCTGGGAATATAATCTATATTTTAAATCAATTATTGCAATATTCCAAATATTGGGTTTTCAAACCCCATAGAAAATTTATTTGGAGCTTTCATTTCAATTACTATTTGATAGTTATGGATTGAAATAGAAAAAGGTTATTAATGCACCAGACACAAGACTTTGTTGATTATTACATAGATTCACGTGAGTGTTATACTTTCGGATCCTACCCAATTTTGATCATCTTATAGTTAGGGATTGATCAAACTTGTGACTTACGGATTTGGGATAGATATTATTCATTTATCTAAGATTATATTTATCGATAATAAGACTTCAATTATTATTGTATCGATTCACTTGAGTTTATGCATAATTGTACTTTATGGTGCTCCTCAAATTTCATCGGCATTTTATGTGGATTTTGAATTATAGGCTGATAATTTACGACAACAAACACTTCATCAATTGCATCGCGTATTGACTGTCCGACAAGCGGCGCGATGTTTTCTTGTAATCGGGGAGTATTATGGTCGATTACGAGCCTTAAGTTCCTTATGGGCATCCCGTCCAAGAGAGTAAGATCAACTTGTACCACTATTTCCTTTATGTTCGTGTGCTTCTCTATGTATTTATCTATTAATCATTTTTTTTTTTCAGGACCTTAATCGGGGATGATATTTCTTGCCAAACTACCACAGATTTGCAAATGTTACAATCTTCTCAAAATCATTTCTGCAACTACTAAGGTGTCCCCAAAACTTGATCATGATCGGACCAATGACATATTTCTAGCATTGGGGTTTCTTCGGCTACTATGAGGTTGAAGATTTATTTATTCCATACCCGATAAGTATCGACATGAAATTGATTGGCCATATATTTGCATGTACCTGCACAGCATTTAATTAATCATATGAGAAGGCGTTCGTACGAAAAACGATAATAGAGACTTTTTTATGTGACGTTAACTTAGAGTTAGTTCTCGTACTTTTGTCGCGATTTATTAATTATCCTACAATTCTATCTTGTAAATGTAAATCAATTTTATGTGCATAGGAACCTTCCATCAGATTAAGGGGTAGAAAAATCAACCTTGTTACATTAATAAAGTTTTTGACAAAGAATTTAACAAAAGTTCTTAGATAAGGGGTGGGGGTTGATAATCACTGCTCTTGATCCCACACACATTACACGTGAGAGTTCGTGTTAAATTATTTGTCAAAAACTTTTTTAAAATATAATAATTCTAGAAAAATTGTGTAAAAGCATGGCACATCCCATGTCACATTGTGGGGGTGGGTGTTGGTATTATTGGACTCTATTTATGTAAATGAAGAGGTTATTAGGGAAACTATTTTTTAAGAACAAAGAGCAAAGGTGCATGTACTTTAATTGAAGGGAAAATTATGGTTGCAGATCCTATTCTTTGAAAAGTGTAGCATTTGAGTACTTATTCAAATTTTTTGAGGCACATAATAAAAATGATAAAATGGAGATGAGAGCGCTAAAAGATTTAAAAGGTGTAGCTATACGGAAAAGGAAAATGCTATTCAGCTCGAAAATTCAGACTGAAAATGTGACCGAACTGATCTGGACAGTTGATTTCGAGCTCGATGTGATGTGTAAAAAATGAGATCAGTGACGTGTGCGGGTGTGTATTATTCGGTGCACCATTATGGCACTGTAGGACGTTTGTATAAATGACTTGTCTTTTTTAAACACAAATATTTTAACGAACAAAGCATTTCGTACTAAAATTCGTGCAACATAACCACTCATCAAAAAAAAAAAAAAAAATCCTTCACTTTTAACCTTCTTTTGATAGACTTGTTAAAAAATAAGTTCATAAATAACAATTTTTCAAATCAACATAATCTTGCTCCCTAGCACACACTTTCTTTCCAATTAGAGTTGAGGAACGTGTCTTGTTTTATCTTGTCTTCCGATAAAAGATAACATTTCGTTGTAAGTTCTGATTTTTTTTTTTTTTTTTCCCTTAATCATATTGATTGAGATTATTAACTTTTTGTGTTATATATAATTCAAGAAATTTAATATAGTTAACCAAGCTTGCCATCGTATATACTAATTGATTTTGATAATTAAGTCCAATTGCTCCATTTTAAATATAATATTTTTCATATAATATAATTTACAGTCTTTATTTAACAAATCGTTTTGTCGTCACTGACTAACCTGATTGCAAAAGCTCACCTTATATTGCATAAAATATTGGCTGTATCCTTGTTTGGTAAACATGTTTATAAACATTTTTTTTTCATATTTTTTAAACCACTTTTTTAATTACGTACATTTTTTTCAATCACTTTTTTTAAGCACACATTTTACTTTAAAACTACAAAAACATTGTTTATAAACATACTACAACCGTCGAACAATCTTGGCTCTGTTTTGCAAATATTCTTTGTTTATAAATAAAGAATTTACTATTTACGAGATAAAATATGTGATTAAAACTTAAAAGTGATTTGGTAAAATGTATTATTCAAAAACAAGTTTACCAAAAAGACATAAAAATAATTTTAAATTATTAAATTATTAAATCAGGTTTACATAAAAGCATTAAATTACTGACACAATATCAGGTAGGAAGTAGTATATGAAGTAAAGGCGTGCTTGTCACTGTTTCTGGTAATCATTTTGAAGTAAAGGCATCCTTACCAAATCACTCTTTAATTACACATATTTTCTCTCTTCAATTTTCAATCACTACTTTTTACTCCAAAAAATAAAAAATGAGTCTTGATCAACTACTTTAATAATTTGTGACTTCGAAATAATAATAATAATACATAAAATTTGTAGTTTGTAATCGAGAAAGTCATGACATTAATCCGTTTGGTAAACTGTATATAAACCGGTTTATAAATCATATAATTTCTCAAATCACTTTTTAACCATTCAAATTTTCTCTCTCCACTTATCAACCACTTATTTTTCCTCAAAATCATAAATAAACCAGTTTATAAACCATTACAGTGTTACCAAACGGAGTATATTAATTTGTGATTGAATAATAAATTGTGACCGAATAATTAAATGATTTGTGATCGAAGATAAGTTGTGACCTATAAATTTATAATTTTTAACCGAAAATTAAGTCATGAGCAAATAATTTTATAATTTGTGACAAAAAGTAAGTTGCAATTTATTAATTTGATAATTTGTGATTTATAAACTTTATGATTTGCGATTGTAACCATAAATTGTATAATTGTGACTTTAACCTATTTAATTAATAAAATATACTCAATTATATATATATATATATATATTTTATATAAAACTTTGGGACCGTTATCTTTATATTTCGATTTTGAATTTTATTTTGAATTTTGGTTGTTTGTTTTGGGATTACTGAAAATATGTTCTCTTTGTAATTTTGGAAAACTGTTTTCAAAAATAGAAAACTGAAAAATGCGTTTACTTTGTAATTTTTTGATATATTTATTTTGTGATATTTTATATGTAAAAAATGGTTGATTTGTTGAATTAAATTAATTTTAATGTTAATAAATCAATTAATTCTCTATGTCAATAAATTCATCATTAATATTGTTTCAGCTACACAAAAATTTAATCTCATACCAACAAAATCTTAACATGGATTTATATATAATGGATAAATAACATAAGAATTTCAAGTGAATGAAGTGTCTCACATTTACAAAATAATAATAATAATAATAATAATAATAATAATAAATAAATAAAAAATAAAAAAAATCTTAACATGGATCTATATAATGGCAAAATAACATAAGAACTTAAAAGGAAAGAAATGTCTCACTTTTACAAAAAAAATAAATAAAAAAATTAAAAAATTAAAAAAATTATCTTAAAATGAATCTATATATAATGACAAAATAATATAAGAACTTCAAGTGAATGAAGTGTCTCACATTTTAAAAAAAAAATTTACAAAAAAAAAAAAAAAAAAAAAAAAATCTTAACATGGATCTATATATAATGACAAAATAATTTAAGAACTTCAAGTAAAAGAAGTGTCTCACTTTTATAAAAAAAAATAATAATAATAATAATTTACAAAAAAAAAATAAATCATAACATGGATATATATATATATATATATATAATGACAAAATAACATAAGAACTTCAAGTGAATGAACTGTCTTATATTTAAAAAAATAATAAAAAAAAATTACAAAAAAAAAAAAAAAAAAAAAAAATCTTAACATGGATCTATACATAATGGCAAAATAATATAAGAACTTCAAATGAAGGAAGTGCCTCAAAAAAAAAAAAAAAAAAAAAAAATCCAAAACACGTTTTTATCGTTTTGGATTTTTTAACACAAAATATCCAAAACGCTACAAACTCGTTTTTAGTTTCCATTGTAATTTTTTTTGGTTTTTTGGAAAACACGTTTCTGAAAATGGGCAAAGTGAACGCGTTTTCGATATTTCCAAAAATTGAAAACTCAAAACGGGCTGAAAATAGGAAAGAGAACAGGGCCTTAAGGTTTTATTTCATAAATCAGGTCTAATTAATTATATATTTTATTGTTTATGGTCACAAGTCACAGTTTTTTAGGTTACAGCTTATTATGGTCACAAGTTACAATTTTTTAAGTCACAAATCAGGTCATAAGTTTATTGTCACAATTACAATTTTCTAGGTCACAATTCATTTCTCGGTCACAAATCTCGAATTTCGTGGGTCACAATTTTTTTCGGTCGCAAATCTCAAGTCAATAGGTCACAACTTAACAAATTACGAGTCACAATTTCTTTATTAGTCACAAATTACAAATTTCATTGGTCAAATCAAGAATTTTTTAGGTCACAAATCACGAAATTTTGTAGGTCACAACTTTTTCTCGGTCACAAATCTCGAATTTTTTAGTCACAATTTTTACAATTTGTAGTCACAACTTATTTTTCGATCACAATTTACAAATTTATTAAGTCACAGTTTATGTATAGGTTACAAATCTCAAATTTTGTAAATTACAACTTTATCTTGATCGCAAATTTCAAATTAATCGGTCACAACCAGGCCGCCTACTCTACCCCTTCCCCACCACCAAGACCCGCAGCCAACACCACCGCCGCCACCACAACCATTACTGCCGCCGACCAATCCTATACCAACACCACCCCCATCTCACACCACCAGCGCCACCTAAGAACACTATCGCCGCATCAGATCTATCATCTCCACCCCCACACGCCACCACTTGCTAACCTCATGACCCCCCGACCAAGCTCGTAGCAGATCTGTGAAAATGGCCTCCATAGCTCTGTCGCCCTCACTAGTCATCATCCCCATTATTCACCACCTCTATCGACCTTTAACAGAAGAAAAGACAGTAGGGGATGGGTGTTGCTGCAAATCCATCGCGACCACAGACACATACACCCACCCGCCAACACCACCTGTACGAACAAGCGCCACCACCACCACCATTGTATACCCACCACGACACCGTATCAGCCTCAACCAAATCGCAACACCACCATAGCAACCGCACCTAGACCGTTACATCCGCAGCAACCACAACCACTGCAGCAAGCGCAACCACTACCTTACCACCGCAACCGCACCCATACTGTCACCACCACTGCAGCAACCGCAACCATAACTGCACCAACACCTAAAAACATCAACAACTACCTGCTTCAGTGGCGGCGAAACTCCGTTCGACCTCCTACCTCCCCATTGTGCAGTGGAGTCATGCTGCTGGGCGCCACCACCACTTCTCTACAGAAGCGGATGAAGTCACCACCGTCGGCATCAGAGTCCGCAGAGAGAGAGAGAGAGAGAGAGAGAGAGAGAGAATCAGGAAAATTGATTTCATCCGGTAGGTGTGGGTAGGTTACTGGGTTTAGATTAATTTGATTGATTGATTGATTATTATTATTATTATTATTATTATTATTATATATTTAAATTTTCTATTACCACCTGATTTTTGAACAAAATAAGATGTAAATTTGATTTTTGAATTGAAAACTTTAAAGGCATATGTGGATGTAATTTCCTCTTATGAGAATCATACTTGAAGTCCATTTATGGCCCAATATAATCGCGTCTTCGCTTCCATCAGGCCACATGGTAGGAGCCCAAGGGTATAGAAATCGTGGAAATTACACCCAACCAGGTTTTTTCAACTTCTAATTTAAAAAATCAGGTGTAACTATTATTTATACAAAAATCAGGTTATAATTTAATTTTAATACTAATACTAATAATAATATTAATTATTCACAACACAAGCCCACCCCCACCCCCACCCCCACCCCCATATAACAAACCAAAACCTAAATACCCAATCGATCCAAATTCATTCCAAAATCATCTGTGCCCACTTCTCCTCCTCTCATCCTGCTCTCGACAACCAGGTAAGCAGGCCAGGCACAGGCAGCGCACGACCAATGCAAGGTCAGTCGACGGGGGACGGAGACAACGGCAGCACTGTGGTGCCTGCGGCACTGCACCTTCACGCATGGAAGGCGATGGCGTGACGGTTTCTGAGATCTCCGTTGCGATGGTGTGACAGTCAATTTTTTATGGTGGTGGAGTTGATGGTGTCGCAAGTGGTGTTAGAGATGTCGGTTGTGAATTTTTTTTATTTTATTTTTTTAATTTGTTGTTGTGATGGTAGATCTATGGTGATAGTGGTGTTGTTGTGATGTTGGATCTGTTTTGATGGTGCGACGGCGACGGCGACAGCGACGGTGGAAGCGGTGGTGGCGAGTTCGAAATGGTTGAGGTGGTGGTGGTCATCGCTGCTGATATAGGCGATGGTGAATCAACCGTGGCGTTGGCAGGATGTGGTTGGGGGTTCTTTTTTGTCACAGGTCGTGGGAGGGATTGCGCGACGGTGGTCATCGGAGGTGTTGATGTTTGGTTTGTGGAGGTGTTCCTGCGGCATGTGCAGTGTGGGTGTTTTGATGGTGGTGGTGATAGGTAGGTTGAGTTGCGGTTGAGGTTGAGGCGGCGACCACGATTGTGACCTAATAAAAATTTGATGAATGTGACTTCAGAAATTATGTAACTTAATATTGATAAATTGTGACTTAAAAATGGTGGTTGTGACTTGTGACCTTACAAATGGTGATCGTAATCAGAAATAAAGATGGTAGTGACTTGATTTTGAACAATTGTGACATGATCGTGGCATGTGACCATGAAACCAATTACCTATTGATTTGATAATTTGTAACTTTGATATTGACCAAAAAAACTTTTATTGTGACCTAAAAATAAATTTAATTTGTGACCTAACATTTTGATTATTTGTGAGCCTAAAATTATTTGTGACCTCAATATTTTTTATTCTGTGACTTGAAATGTATAGTAATGTGGCCTTAACATCTATAATTAACAAAATATTTTAATTATTTAATTTAATTAATTAATTCTAATATAAAACCTGATTTTTGAAACTATACAAGTTTTATCTTAATTTTGAAATTTATATTTGTAATCACCTTATTTATGTATTTTTCTCATAGAAATCTGCTTATAATTGGACTCCATTTTATTTGGGCCCAGACACCTTTTGAAATATATTCCAATTGATTAGTGAAATTTGAATCTTAATCTTAATAAGAATAATAATAATTAATCTATATAAAAGTAGAATATTCATCACTAAAATACACACATAGTTTCCTGCAAAAAAACTTTATAAATTTTAAAAACTTTTGCTAAAAAATAGTATAATAAATATTTTAGCAATTATTATTTTACATATATCATTAATTGTATTGGCATCCATGATATGCTATTAATAACATCAAAATGTTATTTTTTCTATTTTATTATTATATTTTTAATAATTATTGTATTATTTTGAAATCGAAAAATATGAAATATGTGTGTCAAATTAAAGATCATAGTGAAAATTTTATGCAAACTAACAAGTGAGATCAAATTGTAAATATATTGTCCGTAAAATCATATAAAAAATTAAAGGTAAAGTTTTATTTTATATTTTATATTTTTCCTCAATATCTAATTCATTTGAAATTATCTCATTTAAGTCTTATAATATTATCTATAATTAGTTAACTAAATTCATTTTAGTCATAGATGCTTAATTTCTGTTCTGATTTTTAATCATCAAATTAAAATAAATAATAACTATACAAATTTTTAAGGCAAATTCAATTAAATTGAGTTAATTTTACAAACTTAAGATTTATTCAATTCATTCATCATTTTCACATTATTTTTATTTATTTACTGATTTTGTTCATTTTTTTATTTTTCATTATAAATTTAAATAACTAAAATATGTAAAAATATATTACAGATTGTAACAATTAGTTCATATAATTTCTATTAAACAATTGATCGATCAGTAATTTTTATTAAAATAATAATATAATAATATAAATAAAGAAATTGTCAGTATGAAGAAAGAAGAATCAATTAATGTAACAATATTTAGTAAAATTAATGATTATTTTTTAGAAAAATTCTTGAAATTAATAATTAATTCTTAAAAAATCAAATTATATCAAAAAAAATCTATCCTACACTTCTTTTTTGTAAGAATATGATGAAGAACAACATATAAAAAGAAAAGCGTCGATCTTAAAGAGAATATGTAAGTTGAGTTTTGCACATATATTGCATCAGCCTAATTTTGGTAGTTCAAAAAAAATTTAAAACAAGAAAATTTCATTTGTTGAACATTAATTCCAGAAATGGAGTTGATATGTTCACGGTATAATGTCTAAAACACATAATTCATGAGATATTTTCCGTAAAGATGATAAAACAAGTCAAAAATTTACAATTTTATTAAAATATTAAAAAAATAATTATATGCCGTAAAAAATGGTGAAACTTTATTTCTTAATTTTGTTAACATATATAGACAAAAAGACTCACTATATATATTTTATTTATATTTTCATTAATAATTTTTTTTATTGACATATAATTAAATATGCATTTAATTATGTTCAATTAAATGCATCACTTTTAATAATTAAAAATTATTAATCATGCGAAGGATTTCTTAAGTTGAATTCCATGCACTTCATGCACCACAAATCTTGAGGTTGATTTTCATTTTCATGCATCGTCAATATTGCTTAATTTGTTACATTTATTTATATATAGGACCGTATATATTTAATTTATTACAATTACTTTATTTTATGTAAATTATAATATTTTGCGGGTTATTATTTCTATTCACGTTAGTCAAAAATATTTGGACGAAATTTTTTATTTATTTTATACAACATATATTTGAAAAATTGCATTATTTAATTTAAATTTGAGCAATTGTTGATAAGATTCGAAGCGCGGAAGAAAAGTCGGAAAGTTCCAAACTCAGGTTGTGGTTGGACGGATGAATCATGACCCGATATTCACGACGCGATGGCTCGACGATGCGGAATAAAGAACAACGACTTTCGAAACGCCACAAGGATTTGCCCAATCTCCTTGATGAATTTCTGGTTTTGAACGCCACAAATATTCTCAAGAAATATTTAATAAGTTCGGTATTTGAACGCCACAAGAAATATTCTTGATAAGTTCGAAAACATAGGAATCCACCTATATCTTTTATTGAATCCTCAAAAAAAAAAAAAAAAAAACTGTTTATATCAAAATCAAGTTTGAATTACAATGAATAGAAAAAGCGTATAAATAAACAAAATAACATATCCGTTAATTTACTAAAAATAGAATTCTAATTAAACCAAAATAACTAAAACTGATAAGGAAATAAAATATGCGAAATTCTGGAAAAAATCTGATCCGCCGCCTATTTACGGTCGTAAATACCAGGCTTACGGCCGTAAGCCCCTCTGATGCAAACCACGTAGCAATTGTAGCTACGCAACCCACAAAATATTGAATCGACCCAAGAACGCCAAGAAACCACGATTTATGGATCCAATTAATATTAATTGAACCAAGCAACCAATACAATCACAAGGATATATTGACCTCTTGATCACAAGCAATATTAATTCTCACCGAGATTTGAACAAACAAGAATAACTCGCAAGTTCGGAATTTATTCAATGAAGAATAAGGTTGTTGAAAGCAAAATAGCCTCTCAATAATAATATCAAAGTTGTATGCTAAATAATGAAAATTACATCCCTATAAATAGGGGTCAAAACTTGACTTAGGAGTTTTAATTATACTAGGAAAGAAATACCTAAAAATAAGGAAATAAATAAAAATTCTAAAATTATGGATATTGATTTTTACGATCGTGACTAATTCCTTTGCGGCCGTAACCTTGTTACTGATCCACATTTACGGCCGTGATATATTTCCTTAAGACCGTAAGTCAAAAAATTCCAAATTCCGATTTTTGAGCAGTGACTCCATTACAGCTGTGAACTTCAGCACTTACCGTCGTAATCCTTTATTTCTCGCAATATCAATTTTAGCAGTGAGCTGGTTACGGCCGTAAGGAAATATATGTTACGGCCGTAACATTGAAATTTCACAATTTTCAAAATTTCCTTTGACGGATTGAATGAGGCTGATCCACTCGTCGTTTTGACTCGGTCCCAACATGGAACTTGCTTCTTTTGATGACACGAACATGCTGGAAGCTTTGTTTGGCTTGATCTGTAGTTCTTTTCGTCAAGCCTGCTATGATTATTATTATCGGGGTTCTGGATCACATCATACCCTCCTTCTTTAGGATGATTCGTCCCGAATCATAGCTTTGTTCATGAATGCAACTGCTCCCCCTAAATCAAACGAAAAATTTCTGTTTCTATGCCATGAGTTCAATAAATTATGCTCATTTGATTGGAAAACATGGAAGAGATGGAGCTTGAACTCCCTTTTCCATACGTAGTGCGGTTGAAGCTTCCAAACATAATTAACATTTAAAAAAGATTTAAACAAAATGGGGAGGGTCATGTTAGCTTCATAAGGTACAAGGTATGGATCCTTATATTCATGATAAACCACCACCAACTCCACTTCTTGAGCCACGAGGCTCTTCTCTTCGCCTCTTTCCTCCTTTGCAATTTCTTGTTCAATTTTTTTATCTTCAAACTCAACCACATCTCCGACCTCCACATTTGAATCACCATGTTCATGTACTACCTCATCACTACCAAAATGTGGATCTTCCAATTCAAAACTCAAGATTTGAACTTCTACCCCAACTTCCAATTTTTCTTCATCAAATTTTGGAGTTTGATCACCTAACTCCACATTTTCAAACTCAACTACCTCTTTTAAATTTTTGGCCTCAACCAACTCCTTCATGTTTTCATTCTCTACCCCGTCAACTTTCAATTCATGCATATCGTCATCAATAATTTTAACTTTTTGTTCGTCCACCTCTTTATTACCCAATTCCACAACTCCTACCTTAAATGTTGGATTTTTTTCAACTATTTCTACTTTCAGCTCTCCCTCCTTCTTCTCAACATTCATATCCTGAGGCTCTTCTTGCAACTTAACTACATTTTTACCCCTTGTACAATCATGTCCTCTTCTAGAAGTCTTAATTGATAATTCAATCTGGATAATGGATTAATCTTTTCTTTCACCTCCTTTTGATCTTCAAGTATCTGCTCTAGTGTTAAACTAGCTAGGGTGATTGATTCTCCATCCTTCACAAGTAATTGTAGCAATTGTAGCTACGCAACCCACAAAATATTGAATCGACCCAAGAACGCCAAGAACCACGATTTATGGATCCAATTAAAATTAATTGAACCAAGAAACCAATACAATAACAAGGATATATTAACCTCTTGATCACAAGCAATATTAATTCTCACCGAGATTTGAACAAACAAGAATAACTCGCAAGTTCGATTTTTATTCAATGAAGAATAAGGTTGTGAAAGCAAAATAGCCTCTTAATAATAATATCAAAGTTGTGTTAAGTCTCTTTTACAATGAATAGAAAAAGCGTTTAAATAAGCAAAATAAACCTAGCCGCTAATTAGGCTCAAAATAAAATTCTAATTAAAGTAAAATAGTTAAAATAACTAAAATTGGAAAAAGGAAATAAAATCAGCAAAATTATATCCGCTCCATATTTACGATCGTGTGAGATAGGTTACGGCCGTAAGTCTAATTTTTCTGGAAATCTTATTTTAGACAGAGAGACAGTTACGGTCGTGATGGATGTTGGTTACGGTTGTAACTTTAAGCGGAATATAATTTACGGCTGTGAGGATTGTTTTTACAGCCGTAATGGCCTGACTGCAACATTTTCGTTATTCTTGGTCTCCAACTTGATTTTCGTACTTGAGCCCAACATGAAACTTGCCTCTTTAGTCGCCAAGAATGTGTTTTCATCCATTGTTGCTTGAAGACTTGTATTCGGGATCTGGATCACATCATTCCCTCCTTCTTCAGGATGATTCGTCCTGAATCATAGCTTGGTTCATGGTGTTTCAGTGCACCGCCTGGATCAAAAGGGAAATTCTTGCCTCCATTACATAGGATCAACCAATAGTCTAATACTTGGATTGGATGGACGAGTCGAAATATGAACTTCCTTGGCCAAATGTGGTGTGACTCAAACCTCAAAGTATATTCAACCTGCAAGAAAGAATTAAGCAAAATAGGGTGGGAAATATTAGTTTCACAAAGTACAAGATAGGGATCCTTGTACTCATGGTATATCATCTCCAAATCCTCTTCCCTAACAACGAGGTCCTTCTGTTCACCTCCTTCCTTTGTTGCAACTTCTTCTACATTTTTAGTCTCAACTACCTCTTCCACATTTTTATTTTCAACCACACCTTCATCCTCAATCACCTCTTCCAAAATTTTATTTTCAACCACACCTTCATCCTCAATCACCTCTTCCACAATTTTATTTCCTTGTTCATTCACCTCCTTACTACCCAATTCTTCATCTTCTACTTCAAATTTTGGAGTTTGATCAACCGTTTCTAGTTTTAGCTTTCCTTCCTTCTTCCCAACATTCATATCCTGATGTTCTTCTTGCAACTTAACTACATTTTTACCCCTCCGTTCAATCATGTCCTCTTCTAGAAGTTTTAATTGATAATTCAATCTGGATAATGGATTAATCTTTTCCTTCACCTCCTTTTGATCTTCAAGTATTTGCTCTAGTTTTAAACTAGCCAGGGTGATTGATTCTCCATCCTTCAAAAATTTGTACATGTTTCTATTCTTATCATAAAATGCTTTCCTCTCATACCTCCATGGCCTACCCCACAACATATGACAAGACTCTAGAGGCACCACATCACATAATACTTCATCACTATACTTCCCAATGGTGAAATTCACTAAGACTTGCTTGGTCACTTTAAACTCCCCACACTCCTTCAATCACGTCATCTTATAAGGTCTAGGATGTTGTAGTAAATGCAACCCCAATTTTTCAACAATGTTGATACTAGCCAAATTAGAGATGTACTTCCTATCAATAGCTAAACTACAAGGCTTATCACCCACAAGACATCTAGTCATGAAAGTAGGATCGAACTCATAACTCATCCTTTTATGTAACTTTCAAAAATTTGAGAGACTTAAAATAAGAGAGTCCAGATATTGACAAATATCAAGAAGGAACTTAATGTTGACTCGAAAAGGAAAAACAATATCAAGAATTTTAAATAAATTCAAGAAAATGGTTGAATTTTGACTAGAAATGAAAGAATATCAAGAATTTTAATTTGGCTTGGAAGGTAAGGATTTATCAAGAATTTAAGGAAATTCAAGAAAGTGGTTCTTGAATGGAATTTTTTTTTTTTTTTTTAAAAATTTTGGGTGAATTTTCGAAATAAATAAAATAAATAATCTTTTTTTTTTTTATAAATCTGAAAATTCGACAACGAATACGACAAAACAAACGGAACTTAATTTGGATAAGAATTAAGCAAAACAAACACTTTTGAAATTTTTTGGAACGATTTTCTGGATTAAAGACTCAACAAACTCAAGAATAAGAAGAACTCAAAAAATTGAAAAACAAAACACTCAACAAGATATGGATGATTTTTATGGGACTCGATGATAATCATAAAAATCAAACTGGATAGAAAACTCAAGAAAACAAAATAAAGATATAACCTTGATTTTTGGAGTCTAAAGCTCTAATACCAAATGATGCAAACCACGTAGCAATTGTAGCTACGCAACCCACAAAATATTGAATCGACTCAAGAACGCCAAGAAACCACGATTTATGGATCCAATTAAAATTAATTGAACCAAGCAACCAATACAATCACAAGGATATATTGACCTCTTGATCACAAGCAATATTAATTCTCACCGATATTTGAACAAACAAGAATAACTCGCAAGTTCAGAATTTATTCAATGAAGAATAAGGTTGTTGAAAGCAAAATAGCCTCTCAATAATAATATCAAAGTTATATGCTAAATAATGAAAATTACATCCCTATAAATAGGGTCAAAACCTGACTTAGGAGTTTTAATTATATTAGGAAAGAAATACCTAAAAATAAGGAAATAAATAAAAATCCTAAAATTACGGATATTGATTTTTACGGCCGTGACTAATTCCTTTACGGCCGTAACCTTGTTACTGATCCACATTTACGGCCGTGATATATTTCCTTACGGTCGTAAGTCAAAAAATTCCAAATTCCGGTTTTTGAGCAGTGACTCCATTATGGCCGTGAACTTCAGCACTTAAGGCTTTAATCCTTTATTTCTCGCAATATCAATTTTAGCAGTGAGCTGGTTACGGCCATAAGGAAATATATGTTACGGCCGTAACATTGAAATTTCACAATTTTCAGGCTTGAATGAGGTTGATCCACTCGTCGTTTTGGCTCAGTCCCAACATGGAACTTGCTTCTTTTGATGACACGAACATGCTGGAAGCTTTGTTTGGCTTGATCTGTAGTTCTTTTCGTCAAGCCTGCTATGATTAGTATTATCGGGGTTCTGGATCACATCACCCTCTCTGATCCAAAACTAATACTGCAGTTACGGCCGTAAGTCACGTTCTGCCCAAAAATTGCTATAGCTGTGTTACGACCGTAATTCCAAAGGTTACGGCCGTAAAAGGCCTTCTGCTTAATTTTCTGGTTCTTTTCGACACGGTTTGATCTTCAAAGCTCATTGAGCCTGCTGAATTCTGGTTTTGGCTTGAATATTTAAATTTTCCTGTCAAGCCTGCTATGACTCCGATTGTCGAGGGTCCGGAACACATCATATCCTCCTTCTTTAGGATGATTCGTCCCGAATCATAACTTTGTTCCTTTTGTTTCACTTCACCTCCTAGATCAAACGGAAAATTTCTCCTGCCATTGCACATGATCAACCAAAAATATTCTACAACGGGGGTCACGTGAATGACTTGAAGTTGAAACACCTTTGGACATTGGTGGTGTTGCCCAAATTTCCACGTACCATTAACCTGCAAGAAAGAATTAAATAGAACGAGGAGGGGAATGTTAGTTTCATGAGGTACAAGGTATGGATCATTGTATCCATGATTAATCACCATCTCCAATTCTTCTTTAAGAACCACGAGGCCCTCTTCTTCACCTTGTTCTTCCTTTGCATCTCCAACCACATTTTCAAAATTTTTACTCTCAAATTCAACCACATCTCCTATCTTCACATTTTTATCACCACGCTCGTACACTACCTCATTGCTACCCAAATGTGGATCGTCCAATTCAACGCTCAAATCTTGAACTTCAACCTCAACTCCCAATTCCACCTTCTCCTCATCAGATTTTGGAGTTTGTTTATTTGTTTTTAATTTCAACTCTCCCTCCTTCTTATTAATATCCTTATCCCCATGATGCCTCCTATTATACCACTTTTCACTCTCCTTCCTTACCCTCCGTGAATCTTCTAGTGCTTCTTCTAATGTCAACCCATATAGTGCGCATATTTTCCCTTTCTTAAGAAATTTGTGTATGTGCATACTCTTATCATAAACAGCCTCCCTCCTACGCCTCCAAGGTTTTCCCAATAAAATATGATAAGATTTCAATGGCACTACATCACACCATACATCCTCACTATACATTCCCTGGGTGATAGGCACTAGAACTTGTTTCATTACTTTGAAATTCCCAAACTCCCTCATCCACGACATCCTATAAGATTTATAGTGTGGTTCTAGGGGCAATCCTAATTTTTCAACCACGATGCTACTAACGAAATTAGTAAAACACTTTCCATCAATCGCCAAACTGCACCCCTTATGATCCACATAACACCTAGTTTGGAATAAAGAGCCCGGATCATAATCCATTCCTTATGTGGCGTTAAAAAAAATTCAAGAATGAAGAAGATTTAGACATCAAATAGCAAGAACGACTTTTATTGACTTGGAAGGAAATGAATACCAAGAATTTTAAAGAAACTCAAGAAAGTGGTTCTTGAATCTTGGAATGACTTTTTTTTTTTGAATAATGAATTTTCGGAATTAAATAATAATAAAAAAATAATTTTTTTTTAAATAAATCCGAAAATTCGACACGAACACAACAAAACGAACGGAACAGAATTTGGATAATAATCGAACAAAATAAACACTTTTGAATTTTTGATGAATTTTTACATGGATTAAACTGGAAAAAATTTACTGGCACGAAGAACACTCAAAAAAAGAAAGACTCAACAACAAGATATGGATAATTCTTATGACAGACTCGATGATAAACATAAGAATTAAACTGGATAGAAAAACCTTAATTCAGAGTCCAGCTCTTATACCAGATGATGAGATTCGAAGCGCGGAAGAAACGCCAGAAAGTTCCAAACTCAGGTTGTGGTTGGACGGATGAATCATGACCCGATATTCACGACGCGATGACTCGAAGATGCGGAATAAAGAACCACGACTTTAGAAACGCCACAAGGATTTGCCCAATCTCCTTGATGAGTTTCTGGTTTTGAACGCCACAAATATTCTCAAGAAATATTTAATAAGTTCGGTATTTGAACGCCACAAGAAATATTCTTGATAAGTTCGAAAACATAGGAATCCACCTATATCTTTTATTGAATCCTCAATAAAAACTGTTTATATCAAAATCAAGTTTGAATTACAATGAATAGAAAAAGCGTATAAATAAACAAAATAACCTAGCCGCTAATTTACTCAAAATAGAATTCTAATTAAACCAAAATAAATAAAACTGATAAGGAAATAAAATATGCGAAATTCTGGAAAAAATTTGATCCGCCGCCTATCTACGGCCGTAAATACCAGGCTTACGGCCGTAAGCCCCTCTCTGATCCAAAACTAATACTGCAGTTACGGTCGTGACGAATTGATTACGACCGTAAGTCTCGTTCTGCCCAAAAATTGCGATAGCTGTGTTACGGCCGTAATTCCAAAGGTTACGGCCGTAAAATGCCTTCTGCTTAATTTTCTGGTTCTTTTTGACACGGTTTGATCTTCAAAACTCGTTGAACCTGCTGAATTCTTGTTTTGACTTGAATATTAAAATTTTCCCGTCAAGCCTGCTATGACTCCGATTGTCGAGGGACTGGAACACATCAATTGTTTAAATATGTTTTGTCTATATCAACTTTTGTGTATTACACGGGGTCTGAGCAAATACAAACTATACAAATAATGTATTATTTAAAAATATTTTCCAAAATTGATGAGAATTATAATTTATTGATAAATTTCCAAAAAACTAAGATCCGAATAAACCTTTGTTAAAAGTTATTTGATGGTGATCGATATAATTTCCTACCTCCTAAGTTAGGGGAAAGTCTATGTGTCATGGGCTGTTAAACCATGGGTCTTCCCTGGTAAGACCTTTGGGCCGACCTTATTACTTGACTTTCCTGGATTTCATATTTTATAGGCCCACAGGTCGGCCCATATACTCGGGTTTCTATCCTGAATTGTGGTCGGGTCTTGACCTACCATATTTTCATCCCACTATATTATGGGTTCGTAGACTGGTCCTCATGCTCGAGCACATTCCCTTGGTATGGTCGGGCATTCCCCGACCATATCCATATTTCACCCCGTCATTGGTATTTCAGGTCGGCCCTTCCCAGTGTAATCATGTCGCAAGTCCATACAAGTATACCTCAAGTCCTCCTTCATCAATGTGCTTCATGAATGGGCCCCATTCTTGCACTAGTACAAAAAAAGGGGGAATACACGTCGATTTTTCAAAAAATCGACGTGTAAAAAATGACGGTGGCATTTTTGTAATTTTTTTCTGGAATCCGCGTCGGTTTGTCATAAGAACCGACGCGCAAAGTCGGACGGTCCGACTTTACGCGTCGGTTCTTATGACAAACTCGCGCGTAATCCTTATTTATTTCCCGGGAACATTTCATATCTTCACTCTCGCGCCTCTCTCTCTCTCTCTCTCTCTCTCTCTCTCCCCTTCTGGGTTTTCTCTTCTTCCACTCTCCACCATCGCCACCTAAGTCGGACCTCCACCCCCCGCCGCCACCTCCACCGCCCGACACACCTCCACCGCCGCCACCTCCTACATTGTAAGACCCGATTCTTTTTTGTGTATATATGTATGTATGTATGTGTGTGTGTGTGTGCGCGCGCTCGCGCGCGCGTTTATGTGTATATATATATATATTTGTGTATATCTGTGCCTATGTATATATATTTGTGTGTATATGTATGTGTGTGCGTGTGTATATATATAACTTTGTACACACACACACACACACACACACACACACACACACACACACACACACACACATATATATATATATATATATTTGTTAATTACATATTAATATGTATAAATGTGTTAATTAAATTTTAATATATATAAATTTGGGTGTTAAATTTATATTGTTGATTTTAAGTTAGTAGATAGATACATTTTAATATTTTAATTATTGGAGTTGAAATTATGAGATATTAAGTTATGAAATCTTAGCTTGAATTTTTAGGAATTGGGAATGGATTTTGGATTAAACTTGGAGTAGTTGATGATGTTGAAATTTGATTGGAGTTGTATTTGATTTTTGAATATGTCGAGGTTGAACATTTTGGTTTATTGTGGCATTTTTATTCTTCCTATAGGTTGGCTAAGTTCAATTTATAGGGGAGGTTCTGTCGAAATTTTTGTAGGATTTTGTAAATAAAAAATTAAAATTAAAATTGATTTTCACTATTACAGAATTGACCATACTAAATAAATAATTACATAGAACATAATCATTCTAATAAAATTACGAAGTTTTCAACCTAAAAAAATATCGTATTTGATTTGAATTATTAATATATAGTTGGTTTAAGGTTGTATCATGAAAAATATTAACTCAAAATTAATAAAAAACTTTAATTATATCTTCACATATAGGTCATTGATATGGATCGGGGTTGAATGTATGGCCGATGTAATAGACATGAATATGTAAAAGGTGTTGAAAAGTTTATGAAATGTGCGGATGAAAACAAGAGAAAGAAAGGTGAAGAGTCATTTGATTTGTCGTGCGTTCAAGGAAGGTTATACACGATGGATATGACATGGTGAGAGTATGCTTCCCAGGACGAGCACTGGTGACGATGTTGGTGATCAGCAGGAGAATAATTCGAGCAATATTGGTGAGAATGATTTGAAAAATGATGAGAATGATATGATAGACGAAATTATGCGTGATATACAAGGGGAATACATTGAAAAGCCTCATGTATTAGATAGCTTGTTCAATGATTCTGAGAAGCCTTTGTTTTCTGGTTGTAATAAATTCACTAAATTGTCTGTTGTACTGAAATTGTATAACTTGAAAGCAAGCAATAGGTGGAGTGATAAGAGTTTCACGGCATTATTGGGACTGTTACGAGCGATGCTTCCGGAAGATAACGAACTTCCTAGTTCAATCTACAAGGCAAAGAAATTGTTGTTCCCGATGGGTATGGAGATTGAGAGGATACATGCATGTCCAAATGATTGTATACTGTATCGAAATGATTACAAGGACTTGCGTCTATGTCCAAAGTGTGGGGCATCACGGTATAAGCAAAAGAACGTGAATGATAATTGTGGTGATAAGAAAAGCCCCCCGGCAAAGGTTTTATGGTATTTACCTGTAATACCAAGATTTAAACGTTTGTTTGCTAATGCAAAGGATGCAAAGAACTTGTGGTGGCATGCCGACGGGAGAAAATAAGATGAAAAACTAAGGCACGTGGCCGATTCTCCTCAATGGAGGAACATTGACAGGCTGTTTCCTGAATTTGGGGGCGAAGATAGAAATCTTAGGCTAGGACTATGTACAGATGGGATGAACCACACGGTAATATGAGTAGTCGACATAGCACTTGGCCAGTTCTTTTGATGATTTACAATCTTCCTCCTTGGTTATGTACGAAGCGCAAGTATAACATGTTATCTTTGTTAATATCTGGGCCTAAACAATCAGGGAATGACATAGATGTTTACCTAACCCCACTAATTGAAGATTTAAAACTGTTGTGGGATGAAGGCGTGTCGGTGTTTGATGCACATGCTAAGATGAATTTCAACTTACGTGCTATGATATTTTGCAACGTAAATGATTTTCCAACTTATGGTAACTTGTCGGGTTATACTAACAAAGGACCTAAAGCATGTCCCTTTTGTGAAGAAGACACGATTGATCTTTGGTTGAAAAACTGCAAGAAAAATGTCTTTATGATTCATAGAAGATTCTTCCCTACTGACCACCCTTATCGCAAGAAGAAAAAGCCATTCAATGGAAAAATCGAGGCTCGAGCAGCTCGCTTACCGTTAACAGGAGGCATTGTCTTGGAAAAACTTTTGATGTTTCGTTTGGAAAAATTTTTAAGCCTCCTCAAAAGAGTCTTTGGAAGAAGAGGTCAATTTTCTTGGATTTGCCTTATTGGCAACACTTATCTGTAAGGCATTGTCTTGATGTAATGCACGTGGAGAAAAATGAATATGATAGCATCATTGGGACATTGTTGAACATTCCAGGAAAGACGAAAGATGGTATTAAAGTCAGGAAGGACATGGTAGAAATGGGGATACGGGATCAATTAGCACCGCAAGAGTCGAAAAAACGTACTTATTTACCCCCAACTTGCTATACTTTGTCAAGGAAAGAGAAACAAGTTTTTGTGAGTGCCTGCATGCTATTAAGGTTCCATCTGGGTACTCATCAAACATTAAAAGTCTTGTGTCGATGAAGAACTTAAAATTGGTTGGTATGAAGTCTCATGATTGTCATGTCTTAATGCAACAATTGTTACCAGTTGCAATTCGAGGTATTCTCTCAAGACATGTTAGACAAGTCATTATAAAACTTTGTTTTTTCTTCAATGCAATTTGCAGCAAAGTTGTTGACCCTGAGGCGTTGGATAATTTGCAGGTCAATATTGTTATCTAATAAATGTGTTTTATACACTTATCTGTATGTCTAAATTAGAAGAAATTATTGTCGTTTTAGAATATATGCTCCTTAATTTGTGTATATTTGTTTACTTTTCAGAAAATGTCCCAATCGAAGAAGAATGAAGCAATTAATGGAAAAAACGGCAATATTAGATGTTAATTGGAGCTTAATTGAGCAAGTGAGAGATATGTGACGTCAACTGGGATGGTTCATGGTGCTCAAGTGAACAAATCAGAGGTTGGAGGTCCCAATTGAAGGAATTGAGAGCTTAATTGAGAAATTCAAGAAGAATATAAAGTTTGGGGACTAAATCGCAACAATTGAAAGTGGAGGACTAAGGCTGCAATTAAAGGTCGGGGACTAACTTATACAGTCGAGAAAAGATGGAAATTACATGTCACGCGATCGCTGAAATCCTACTAAGCGATCGCAACTTACCTCAAAGTCAGCACCGAGAGTAAAAGGGTCTTCCACGCGATCGCCAGCCATACGCCTGCGCGATCGCATGCTTATCTGAATGGTGCGCAGATCATATTTTTCTTACGATTTTTAACAGGCTTTGGGCTTTTTGACCTAGGTTTTCTCCCTAACCTATAAATACAACTCATTAGGAACGAAAATAAAACATTTGCCTCTCCATAGAACGAGCCACAAAAGAGATTTCAATTCAAATTCTTGGAGATTCAAGCATCGCAGAGGGGCGTGAATTAAAGATACTTGAAGAATTGATAATTGGTGCAATCTTTCCATTCTTCTTTGTTATTTTCAATGAACGTTTTATTTTCTTGTTTTTGTTCTTCAATCATGATGTGTAACTAATTTTAACGTTGGGATGAACGATGTAGCCTAGTTAATTATTGTTTTAACGATTCAATGCATGTGTTGATTTATTATTACGTTTAATGCGTGAATGAACTGACCATTCTTTCATGATTTCCTGTGTTATTTTCATAATCCGAGATGTGAGTTAATAACATAGATCTAGGTAGTAAATCCGGTAATTGAACGAGAGATAGAGATATACTCTTGTTATTATTGCGATCGTGTGTGAATTCTTGTGTAATGCATCTAGATAAGGAATATTCGGACCCACTGTAGAGATACAAGGTTGAATTATTTAGGTAGGATTGATTTAAACTCAAGAGAGGAATTTCAATTTGAATTAGTGAATTCGATCGAGCACATATTTAGAAAATAAAATTTGGAATTGATTTAATTAGTTATGTGAATTCGTGAATCCCAACTACCTTACAATCGTTTTTAAAACAAAAACAAATTCGCAAATTTAATTCTTTTGTTTAATTTATTAGTTTTAGTTTACAATCACAAATTCTCAAATAAAGTTTAGAACTAAAATATTTCGGTAATTAATAGCAGTCCTCGTGGGATGATAATATTGACTCCTAGGTCCACTTTATTACTTCTCACGACCCGTACACTTGCGGGAATATCTCGCATCGCGAGATATCGGTGAACAAGTTTTTGGCGCCGTTGCCGGGGACTGTTAAATAATATCGATACCCATTAGTTCTTATTTTACTTTGAACTTTATTTTGCTTATTTTTATTTTTATATTAATTTTCAGCTTTTGTTTTTTTTTTTTTTTTTTTTTTTTTTTATATATTTAATTTATGTTAAGAAGGATTAAGTCATTTGATTTGCTTCCTTTTGATACAGAAATTGAACGCACCTTTCGACAAAGGCGTAGACAACAGCTGGAAGCGAATCAACAAACAGACTTAGCCATGACAGATGATAGAATTCAGGATAATCAGGGGAATCAACAAAATCTGCCAGCAGCTGTGAATGGACAGCAACAAAATCATGGAAGGCGAATATTAAGAGATTACATGGTTCCTCCTGTGAGGAACATTTGAACCTGCATAGTACCTCATGCAATACAAGCCAACAATTTTGAGATCAAAACCTCTTTAATCTCATTGATCCAAAACTCATGTGTTTTCCATGGATTTCCGTCTGAAGATCCTCACGCGCGCCTTAGGACATTTTTGGAACTATGTGATATGCAACGCATGAATGGAGTTTCAGATGACGCCGTGAAATTAAAGCTATTCTCATTCTCTTTGGCGGACAAAGCAAAAGCCTGGTTTTACTCTTTGCCCCTACACACAATCACCACTTTTGAAGTTATGAGCCAGAAATTTGTAGATAAATTTTTCCCACCTGGCTGCATGTCAAAGCTAAGGCGTGGGATTTTATCATTCAATCAACAGCCTGGGGAATCAATTTTTGAGGCTTGGGAAAGGTTCAACGAGCTCATCAAACAGTGTCCTACCCATGGAATCGCTGATTGAAAACAAGAAGTACTTCGACTCAGCAGCTGGAGGATCAGTAATGGATATGACATATGAAGAAGCATCTGATATCTTTGAGAAGATGGCTGGGAACAGTTACCAGTGGTACTCCGATAGATCTACGCCAAAATCTGGAGGAATTGCTGCAGTTAGTGAAATTACAGCATTAACTGCTAAGCTGGATGCGTTGACAAAGAAGATAGACCGTATGGGTGTGCAACCAGTGAATTTGGTTCAAACAGCTTTGTGTGATTTCTTTTTGAAAATCACGCTATAAATTTCTGCCCACTTCAACAAAATCAATCAAGTTCAGAACAAGTCAACTTCATTGGGAATAGACGGCAGGGTGGTCCATATTCACAAACATACAACCCAGAATGGAAGAGTCACCCAAAATTTTCTTGGTCTAACAATCAGACTGTTCAGCGCCCACTTGGATTTCAGCAACAACAACTGCAATAATCTCAGAAAAATATATCTGAGAAATTAGAAGTGTTAATCCAGCTGGTCAAGAGTCAGAATGGCGAATTAATGAATCAAGCAGCTGAGATAAAGAATCTGAAGAGACAAATGGGAGAGTTGGCAGCGAGCAGTGCAACAAGACAAACTGGATAGTTACCGAGTAATACTGAAACTAACCCTCGGGAGCAGGTTAATGTAATAACAACAAGGAGCGGGGTTCAGTTATCTGAAGTGACTACAGAATAATATGAAAAGCATAGGAACTAGAAGAAAGATATGGTGGAAGAACAGGAAAGTGAGGAAGAACAGAGATCGACTCCTGAAGTTCAAGAAAAAGCTGAAGAAGAAGTTCGAGTTAGACAGCAAGTCAAAGCTTATGTGCCTCCAATTCCATATCCACAAAGACTGAGAAAGCATCAGTTGGAGCAGCAGTTTGGAAAATTTTTGGAAATATTCAAGAAACTGCACATAAATATCCCATTTGCAGAAGCTTTAGCTCAAATGTTCTTATATTTGAAGTTTATGAAAGAGATGCTTTCAAATAAAAGGAAATTGGTTGATAATGAAATAGTAGCTCTTAGTGAGGAATGTAGTGCAATTATCCAAAAGAAGTTTCCACAAAAACTAACAGATCCAGGGAGTTTCTCTATCCCTTATACTATTGGTAATTTCAGCTTTGATAATGTTCTACGTGACTTATGGGCTAGTGTTAATTTAATACCTCTTTCTGTATACAGGAAATTAGGTTTGGGGGATCCTAAACCAATCAATATCACACTGAAGCTTTCCAACAGATCCATTTAATACCCATATGGTATAGTGGAAAATGTGATAATAAAGGTTGAAAAATTCTTCTTCCCAGTCGACTTTGTAATCTTGGACATGGAAGAGGACGCTCAAATGCCCCTCATTCTTTGAAGGCTGCTCCTAGCTACTGGAAGAGCCTTAATCGACATTGAAAAGGGAGAAATCATCTTTAGGGTCGAGAAGGAACAAGTCACTTTCAGTATCAAGCCAAGACAAGACCTTGAAGATCTAAATGAAAGTTGCTTCAAGGTGGAGAGAGTGGTCCAGAAACCAGAAGAAAAGACCGAGCATGATATTAAGATTGAGGAGGATCTAATCACAAAACATGAGTTCATAAAGGCAAAAGATGGATGGAGGGACAAAAAGGAAGAAAAGCCTAACATCCCTCAACAATTGGCTAAAAATGAGGCTTTGCAATTAAAGAAAGTGAGAAAACGGGTGGAGAACTGCAAGGCTGGAAATTGCAAGATATGCAAGGCTATGAGATCATCTTTCAAGCCTCCATGATGTTGATGTGCTAAAGTCGGGCTTAAGACTTAAAACGGAGCGCTTGTTGGGAGGCAACCCAAATTTTCTCCCATTTTATTTACTATGTTTTAATCATTTATTTATTTGATGAATTTTAGATAAATGCATGATAGGTAACCTGTTTGAGTGTTTTACATGTTTGCATGTTAAAACACTATTGCTTGTTGCACTATTTTTGCATATTTAGGTATGTTTTTAATTTTTCATATTTTTGTTAAACTAGGCTTTTAATTGTCATCTCTCACATTAAACACACTCGTTTAGATCATGAAGTTCATGTGTGGAAAATCATTGCATACATCATGATGTGATTAGGGGGTTAAAAACGAGGTAGAAGCTCAAAAATGGGAAAAATTTCAAAGCTACCGGACAACTGAGCGATCGCTCAGTACAATTCTTGCGCGATCGTGATAATAAGTTTTTAATTAGAATGTGCTACAGGTTTTGACCACGTGATTACTGGAATTCCCACCACGCGATCGCGTGGTTGAACTGAGACCAGTTCTGGCAGTTTAAAGCTTTTTACTAGACTTTTTCATTCTCAAACATTACAAACTCGTTTTCTCTCCCCAAATCACTCCAAACATGATTTTCATTTATTTGTATGCATGACATCAACATTTTGTTGCATCACTATCATTGCTTACATGACTTCAAAATCCAATCAAAGGTATGATCTCCTCACTTAAATCAAGTTTTCGTCAAAATTGTGAAATTCTCTTTAAGTTCTTCAATTTTGCAATTGTGAATTGGGAAGAATGGGCTTAGGGTAGTTGTTAGAGTTTGTGATTTGTGGTTTAGTAGACAAAAATTTTGGGATCATTAATGCCTACAACCCTATGCATATCCATTGATTTTTGCGATACACACCATGCGTTTGATGAAATGCCACAAAGAGAGTGTTATGCTAATTTTATAAATTCATCTGGGCATTTATCTTCATGACATGTTTATCAATGTTTATGTGTGTGAAGTGCGTGAGTTAGTTCACATCTTGACATGAAATCCATTAAAATCATATTTGCACCGTGGCAGCCTCATTGCAAGGCCACTACAGACCATTGTACTTGAAAATCCACTCACGTCACCTACTTCTCCACATTGTTTCATGACCCTATTGATCTTCAAATGAGCTGAATTTTTAATATATTGTCGATCATGCTGTGAACTTTAATGTATCAAAAGATAGCTAGGAAAAATTTATGTTTTTCTAGGAGATGTCAAGGCTTGAATGTGTGTGGTCAACCAATTTTGAAAATTCAAGAATTTTGCTTTAACTTTAGTTTGGGGGTGTGGTACTGAACTTCCATTTTTTTTTTCTTACTAGGAGTAAGCACGTGCGTTGCACGTCTTAAGTATAAGATGAATGTGATGCGTAATGTATTTGTAGAATTATATCTATTTTTTGAAAGTTGTTGAGGAATGTAATAGATATTAGTAAAAGAAAAATTAAAATTGTTGAAATGTTTTATATGATTTTATTTTTAATTTATGTAAATAATGTGAAAATGTTGAATAAACAAAAATATAATATTTTGATTATAATAACTTTATTTACATTGCACGTCTCATGTAAATGATGAATAATTTGTGCAAATTTTTTGTAGTAATAAATAATTGTTGAACAATATATGCGATGTTTTTTCTCAAGATTATGTGACATGTCTTCTACCCGATCTATGATGCTTTTGTTCTTTTGCGCTACAAAAAGCAATATGGAAAGCAAAAAAGTTATAACCAAAAGTCCAAAAGAATAAGGAGAAAGAATTATTATCAATGAAATAGAGAGAATTAAGATAAATCTACAAACCTATTTTATTTGATTACATCACCAACCATGTTTGAATGTGTAGGGAAAACCAATTATTATTACCTTATATTATAAAAAGTAAAAACATTAAGATTTGAATGAAATGTACTCGAGGAGTTAAAGAAATGAAAAGGCAAGCAAATAATTACTTCTAAATGATTTAATTATTGTATTAATATGAAATGTAACTCCAATAAAGAAATGAAAAGACAAATAAATAAATAAATTTAAATGACCATCTACAGATATTTATTGGACTTGATGATGTGTTAAGTCTAAAAACAATAATAATAAAAAAATTAAATAAAAATTTGTAATATTGTTCAATCGCCAATTTCATAATCTTAAATTTGTGACAATTCCACAATAAGTTTAACAATTTGATTTTCAACGTCCATCTGCACGAAGAATGTGCCACATCATTTGCTGTCAGTACAGTAGACAGAGTAGAAATTTATATCAAGAGGAGAAAGTTTATAATGATGTCAAAATTAATTTGACTTTTGATATCTTTCTTAACACAAGTAAAATTGATTTTTTGACATTTTTCCTATTGGGAACATGAATGAAAGGTCAGAATACATTTTAACCCTCATAGAAAAGATCATATCATTTTGTTCAAATTTCATAATCAAAACATGCAAGTTTTTTCCAAACATGTTTGGATATCGTAAAAACATTTACTAATTGCTTAATTCAAACTTTGGTCAAAAAGTAAATTGTCTATTCTAAAAACTATTAATTTGTCAATAAGTAAATTTCACTCCTACGCTGACCAAACGTGTTATATGTAGTGATTATGCATATTACTTATTGTTTGAGAAAAGACTCTAACCTTACAAACGAAATACTATATTAAGAGTGATCAGATTATAAAGAAAAATAAAAAACACATAGTACAATATGAAACATTGTAATTAACTCCAATTATGTAAAAGTCTTACCAAGAGACTCCAACTGCGGCTTCTGTCCACTCCCAAGAGGCTGCCCTCTTTTTTTTTCTCACCTGTGTTGATCCCTCATGTGGAAGATGTGGAGGCAGACATTGGTGACAATGCTAATGTCATTTTAGCCCCATCGGGACAAAGAAGAATATGAGACTTAAGCACATCTGATTGCAGGTATTCCTCGACACCAATGGAACAACTATGCAACAAACAGAAGTATATTAAAAATTGCAAAGATCGAAAGCTTAAACAACAAAAACAGAAATTACACAAAAAGTTGTAGAAAACTTTGTATGTTCTGATCTAAGTTTAACAAAAATGATTTCTCTGTAAAATTTGAGTGCTTGTTCATAGATTTATAGTGTTTAGTTTTAAACAAAAATGATCAAGACATAAAAATTTAGTGATTGCTCATAGTTTTAACACACTCTTGGTTTTATAAAAGTTGTATTTCCATTTTGATGTTTTGATCTAAGGTTGACACTAAAATCAATCTAGTGCTATCACATTAACAAAACAACAAAGACATATTATGACGTTATAAAGCAAACAAAATTGCCTACCATTAAAATGAAGTGACGCCTACGTCTGATCTATCTTTCTGACCATCAATCTGTCCAATTGAAAATGGATTATAAGTAAACTATGTCCATACTTAAACTATCATCATTGATAGAAAAATTTAGATGGAATATAATGTTATGGACAAAACAAAAAGTAAACATCAAAGGCCCAAAACCAAATAAATGGAAACATCTTAATATAAAAATATAAAAATACCAAGTAATTCTTTAGATTAAACCATATAGTGAATTTATAATGTACAGTCAATAGTGCTTTACTACGACGCACAACATTATCCAATCAGTAAGGAGTTTCCTAAGCCTAATTATGACAGTTAAATTCCAAAATTAAACCAAGTGCACAACCGGATTCGTAAGGAAGAAAATAGCCACATGGTAGATCGAACGTGGGTGACCATTCCAAAGGGATGTGGAAGATTGTTCGACGACAGCGGATAGAATGTGGCCGAATTTCTTTTCGACTGTTTTTGCTACTGTTCCATTCCAAATGGGCTTGATTTGTGAGGAAGAAAATCACCACACAGTAGATTGAACGTGGGTGACCTCCATTCCGAAGGGATTTGGAAGATTGTGCGTCGACAATGGAGAGAATATGGGGGAATTGTTTTAGGTTGTTTTTTTCTACGGTTCCATTCCAAATGGGGTGATTTTGTCTTTGTGAGAGGTGACATTTTTAGTGTAATGGGTAGTATGAAAGGGCATGTTTGGTATAGAGTGGCGATGGAGAAGGCACAGATCTACTTGAGAGGTGGCGATGGAGTTATATTCTAGGTTTTCGAAGGGAGAGCAATGGAGAGTCATGGGCGGGAGTCAGGCAAGTCAATAGTCTTTATTTTCCTTTTGTGTAACTTAATTAAATAATAATAATAATAATAATGGGCTAGGAGGGTAAGTTAGGGTGAAGGAAAAAAAAGTGAGGGCAAAATTGTGATGTGAAAGATTCTTTTCTATCCATACTTTTTAAGGTAGTGTAGATTGGTGTTTATGACTTCAAATGTTACTTATCTCTTAATCGCAAGGTAAACACCAATCAAGATACATCCAATCAACTTGGGCAGAGCAAGAATAAGGTCATATTCATCCAACATCATTTCAAATGGAAGCATCAAGGCAACAAAGCATCTACATTTCACCTGGGAAGTTCTCGTTCTCTCTTCTTTGTCTTGTATTACATTTTTTTAGATCTTTTTGACAAACATTGAGGATAATGTTTCTTTCTAGTTTGGGGGTGGAAAATCTCACTCTTGAAAATTGCTTCCATATTCATGATATTCATTCTATACTTCTATTCGATTTAAAAAAAAAAAAAAAAAAAAAATGAAAATGTGTTAACATGTTTATTGCCTAGGATATAGTATGAATCAATTTGTACTTAGGCTTGAAAATTGGATAACATGAAAGCATGCACTTATTTTTGAACTAGTTATGACTTACTAGATTTCTTCTTCATGCGCACATAGCCAGTATTGGATAATTGCTTGTGTGAGGGATTTTGTTTAATACACGTGGTGCAAATTTTATGCAATTTGAACTTAGGAATGACTTGAAAATCCCTGACCTTAGATCGTTAGATATCCCATTCCTAAATTAGAACCAATCATGCTAAAAGGTAAGTTTGGGGGTAAAATGGTTGGAATTTGTATGTATTGACGGGTTGGAAGTTTGTGGTTCTTGGTTTTGCACTTTAGTCATTACAGTTTGGTCAACGGGTATAAACCATTTCCAGCATAAAAACAGAAAAATGCTGAAGGTCTTATTCCGCTCTTCAAATGCCTTTTTGACTCAAGTAAGTAAGTCCGAGGGGTCTTTCAAACCTGGTGCCCTAAAGCCAACTGGCTTGGGAGTCATCGACCTAAAGCTCGCTACAGGGGTCAATTAGAAAGCAAGTACGGAGAGTGGATTACACATAAGACATTATAACATCTTTAACTTTTCTGTTTAAGCCTTTATGACTCGGGCAAGTACGTCTGAGGGGTTCTTTGAACCTGGTACCCTAAAGCCAACTGGTTTGGGAGTTTCCGATCTGAAAGCCTGCTACAGGGGTCATATAGAAAGCAAGTATGAAAAGTTCTGCACAAAGATGGTAAAAAGACAGTGACAATTAAAAGAAAAAGTCGTCCAATAAAAAAAAAATTATTGCATGGTATAACCTTTGTTGATTGAGCTGTGGTGGTTGAGGTTGTAGAATTGGGGCCTACTTTCTATTGATTTTTTATGCACACATATTTCTGATTGCCTTGTGTGGAAAAAGCAAAGAATATTTTTAGAACTCACATAGATAAAAAACCCGGGATGTGAGAGAAAAACAGAAAGTAGTGATCATCCATGAGCGTTGAAAGGAATTTCATTAGAAATTATAGATTGACCACATGGGATTCGGGATGGATTATGCATAATGAGCCACACAGTGTTGAGCACATCTTTTGCATAAGTATGCGTTTGACATTAGCTATTCACACACACATGAAGCTCTGGCAGGATATAACTAGAAATTATTTTGCATTGTTATTCATAACTCTTGCTTAGAGCGTGAATTGGTTTGGACTATGGAGGCATATGGTAAACATGTTGACGCAACAAAAATAATTTCTCTTTTATTTCTTTGATTTTTGTAGTTTATTTTTCATTGTTCGAGGATGAACAATAATTCTAGTTTGAGGGTATTTGATAAGTGTGTTTTATACACTTATCTGTATGTCTAAATTAGAAGAAATTATTGTCGTTTTAGAATATATGCTCCTTAATTTGTGTATATTTGTTTACTTTTCAGAAAATGTCCTAATCGAAGAAGAATGAAGCAATTAATGGAAAAACCGACAATATTGGATGTTAATTGGAGCTTAATTGAGCAAGTGAGATATATGTGACGTCAACAGGGAAGTTCATGGTGCTCAAGTGAACAAATCAGAGGTTGGAGGTCCCAATTGAAGGAATTGTGAGCTTAATTGAGAAATTCAAGAAGAATATAAAATTTGGGGACTAAATCGCAACAATTGAAAGTGGAGGACTAATGATGCAATTAAAGGTCCAGGACTAACTTATACAGCCGAGAAAAGATGGAAATTACATGTCACGCGATCGCTGAAATCCTATTGAGCAATCGCGACTTACCTTAAAGTCAGCACCCGAGAGTAAAAGGGTCTTCCACGCGATCGCCGACCATACGCCTGCGCGATTGCGTGCTTATCCGACTGGGCCGCAGATCAGATTTTTCTTGTGATTTTTAATAGGCTTTGGGCTTTTTGACCTAGATTTTCTCCCTAACCTATAAATACAACTCATTAGGCACAAAAATAAAACCTTTGCCTCTCCATAGAACGAGCCACAAAAGAGATTTCAATTCAAATTCTTGGAGATTCAAGCATCGTAGAGGGGCGTGAATTGAAGATACTTGAAGAATTGATAATTAGTGCAATCTTTCTATTCTTCTTTGTTATTTTCAATGAACGTTTTATTTTCTTGTTTTTGTTCTTCAATCATGATGTGTAACTAATTTTAACGTTGGGATGAACGATGTAGCCTAGTTAATTATTTTAATTCCATATTCCTTGTTTTAACGATTCAATCCATGTGTTGATTTATTATTACGTTTAATGCGTGAATGAACTGGCCATTCTTTCATGATTTCATGTGTTATTTTCATAATCCGAGAGGTGAGTTAATAATATAGATCTAGGTAATAAATCCGGTAATTGAACGAGAGATAGAGATATACTCTTGTTATTATTGCGATTGTCTGTGAATTCTTGTGTGTAATACATTTAGATAAGGAATATTCGGACCCGCTGTAGAGATACAAGGTTGACTTATTTAGGTAGGATTGATTTAAATTCGAGAGAGGAATCTCAATTTGAATTAGTGAATTCGATCGAGCACATATTTAGAAAATAAAATATGGAATTGGAATTGATTTAATTGGCTAGGTGAATTTGTGAATCCCAACTACCTTACAATCGTTTTTAAAAAAAAAACAAATTCGCAAATTTAATTTTTTTGTTTAATTTATTAGTTTTAGTTTACAATCACAAATTCTCAAATAAAGTTTAGAACTAAAATATTTCGGTAATTAATAGCAGTCCTCGTGGGACGATAATCCGGACTCCTAGGTCCACTTTATTACTTCTCACGACCCGTACACTTGCGGGGATGCGAGATATCGGTGAACATTATCACTCTATGTCAATTTGAAATGTATTTTCCGCCATCATTTTTTGACGTTATGGTGCACTTACTTGTTCACTTGGTGAGAGAAATTAATATCTGTGATCCAGTATTCTTGAGGTATATGTATCCATTTGAGAGATACATGGGTATATTGAAAGGATATGTGAGAAATCGATTTCGACCTGAAGGCAGTATCATTGAAGGTTATGCTGCTGAGGAGGCTATTGAATTTTGTACTGATTACTTGGATGACGTTGAGACTATTGGTGTTCCTAAATCTCGGCATGATGGAAGACTTGAAGGTAAAGGTACTATTGGATGCAAGTCAATCGTCCCCAATGTTGAATTGCGAGATAAAGCACACCTCCTTGTATTACAACATCTTCCTGAAGTTCATCCATATTTGGATGAGCATATGTCCATCATAAGGCAGCAAAATCCTTCAAAAGTTGAAAGGTGGGTAACTAATGAACATAATCGTTCATTTGCAAAATGGTTCAAAGATAAAGTCATGAAAGAATTATCACAAACGCCGAATACCATTGTTGAAACGGTAAAGTGGTTAGCTTACGGTCCTAGCACGATTGTGAGGTCATATGAAGCATATGACATTAATGGGTATATGTTTTACACTAAACGTCAAGATAATAAGAGTGCGGTGCAAAACAGTGGAGTGACACAAATAACACTATCAAGAGATTTTTCAAATGCTAAAGACACCATGTCAGTAGATGCTTCAATGTCCTATTATGGTATCATTGAAGATATTTGGAAACTTGATTACAGGTAGTTCAAGTTTCCTCTCTTCCAATGTAAATGGGTTGATAACCGACGGGGTGTTCGGGTGGATGAATTAGGATTCACTATGGTGGATTTCGGAAGGTTGGGTTATCTAGACGAGCCATTCATACTTGCATCACAAGCCAAACAAGTATTTTATATTCTTGATCCTGTCGATACTAAGTGGTCAGTCGTCCTTCAAGGCAAGAGACGCATTGTTGGAATTGGTGATGTAGTAGATGAAGAAGATTATGATCACTTTGATGAAACCCCTCCATTTTCTATCGGTATACAAGGGAGTGCAACTTTAGGGGAAGATATCATTGAATCAAATTATATGCGTTGGGATCATGAAGAAGGATTATGGATTGACCGTCGTTCCTGATTATTAATTGTGTGAGTTTATTTACACATTCTTGCTTATAACTTTCTTTTATTTTTATATATGCTCTATATGTTGTTAATAATTTCATTTGTGATTTTGATAACAATAATTTGATATATATATATATATATATATATATATATATATATATATATATATATATATATATATATATATATATATTAATACGTTGTTATATGTGCAGGTACATTCACAGTGGTCTCAATATAATGGCCGAGTCTTCATCATCTTCAGATGATCATCGTACTACCAGCACAAAAAGGACTAGAGGGCCAATAATGTGCAAAAACATGAAGGCGGGGGAAGTGAATGTCATCGAGTTCGATGAAAAACGTAGGCCAATCGGACCAGGTAAGGGGAACTTCCGAAATTATGTCGGGTGTTTGGTCCGTATTCACGTTGACATAAACATCAGCGATTGGCACAAGGTTGATCCCGGCCTTAAGGACATGATTTGGGAAGAAATAAAGGTACTATCACTTCATACATGGTTAATTGATAACGTTTCGTAATTTTTTTTATAACATCGCATATTATATTCGTCTTTCAGAGGGAGTTCAACATCCCTGATGACTCGGCCAAAAAAAGGGTGTTGAAAGTTGCGGGGATGCGATGGAAAGATTTCAAGGCTCGGCTGATTCATGATTATATTACACATGACCACCCGAAATATACATCTCCTACGCAGCTTTATGATTTTATAACTGAAGAGCAATGAGAGTCGTTCAAGAAAGAATGCCAGACAGAGAAATTTAAGGTATATATATATTTAAATGTACGCATGTGATTTATTGAGTTGAAAACTAAATAATTGGTGTGACATTTTTCAGGGAAAAAGTAAGAAGGTCAGGGATGCTCAATTGCGAAACGAGCATCCACATTATATGGGCTCAGCTGGTTATGCGGGGATGAAGCCACATTGACTAGTTAGTGACCCACTATCTTCTAGTTCTTCATGAGACATGATTAGCTAGTCAATTGTAAGTGAGGATCAATGTTTAGATTGGATTCGAGCTAGATCCAAGAAGAAAGAAGATGGAAGTTATGACATCCCCAACGAGAAAACGAGGGGGATGTTTGACAAAATTGTAAGTATATCATCATTATTTTCTCATAATTTAAATTCAAATTTACTTAAATATATACTTATATTTACGTTTCATTTTTATGTTAATAGGTTGAAAGCTGAGCAGGCCACGCAGGGGACATTTGTTGCAAGTAGACATCATGATATTTTAAGTGAAGTCCTTGGTAAGCCGGATCACCCGGTAGGGTGAGGGGGTATGGCGTCTACGTGACCGCGAGGGATGTTTACGGCATGCCTGATGATTACATTAGACGTTCATGTAGGTTTATCTCAGTAGACGATATTAAGGAGATGGTCAGGTCGGAGATGGAGGATAGTATTGTCGAGCGGGTCAGGCATCAGACCACGTCGGAGATGCAGAGTAAATTTGATACTATGCAGAGGGAGTACCATAGTATGCAGACTAAATACGATGCTATCCTCCAGTTCCTGGGCTTAAATGTTGAGGCCGAGGTTGACGTAACTCCACAGCCCCGACCACCAACTCGCAGCAGTTGCCACTCCGTGAATCCAAATCCATTTCATGGACTTCAGGTATTTAATGTTAAGTTATTTAGAATTTTTTAACACTATTTATGTTTTTTCAACTGGAAGTTGCTAACATATATGTTCAATGATGTTTTACAATAGAAGCCGACTCCTTGTCGTCTCGCCATAAGTCTTAATGGTGAGAAACAAATAGTGGCGAGCAGGATGGTTTATTAAGCCGGACCCGACACGGTGGTGCATCATCAACCTCTTTGGCCTGATCATGCTAAGGTGTCCATTGACCACATTGTCGATGGTGCAGAAGCGTTTTGTGATTTTTGGAAGCTATTGGAAGCTTCTTGCAATGGTCTAAGGAGTTAGTGATTTTTGGAGAGGTCCAAACATTTAGTTATATAAAAGTTTCTGTCAATATTAATTTCTTTTAAATTTGTATAACAACTTAAGATGATAAAATTATCTTGTTGCAGGAAGAGGTACCACAACAGGGAACAAAATTGAACGAAGGAAAAACACCCCAGAGTTTCGAAATGTCATCTACCCAGCGACCTGAGATTGTTGACGATGAGATGTTGCAACGTCTGGGTAATAATTGTAAAATGTTACACACTATGGTCCTTCAATTTCCTGTTGATGATGACTTCTACCAGGTGCATGTTGATGCCCCCGTGTTCAATTATGCATTCGAGGATGGTTTTTATGTTACAGTCGGAGACATCACCGACTTGCTTACGATGCAATGGTTGGATACATCTATCTTACAAGTGTTTTCATTGTAAGACTTCTGATAAAAAATTATAACTTCAATTTAAATCATTATTTTTTTTTTCTATTTATTGGTATTATTATTTTTTAGGTACCTCCATGAGTTGTGTCAGGAATACGGTATTGAATCGATTGGATTCATGTCTCCGACACACATTGCATCGATTTCAGTAAGAACAAATGCAAATGGTGTTATAAATTACTTGGCCAGCACCATGAAGGCAATGAAAACTAAGAAATTCATTCTAACACCGTATTTTCAGGAGTAAGACAATTGATATTCTCTATTTTTAACCTAATTTGAATGATATTATATTTAAAGTTGTATTTACACGTTCATAATACGTAGGAATCACTGGATGTTGCTAGTTATTTCTCATGAAAAGAATACGGCGTACTTCTTGAATTCAGCTGCTGCATCTAAGCGTGACTTGGATATCAAGCCGATATTGAACACGTAAGTTAGGAAACTTTTCATGAATTAATTGTCGAGTTGTGGTGAAATTGATTGTGGAGTTGTGGTGAAACTGATGCATTTATGTTTTGATTGTTGAGAAGTTGATAGTTTTAAATAGCAGGGTCCCCCTACAGGTTGGATAAGTTCAATTTATAGGAGAGACCCTGTCAAAATTTCTGTAGGAAATTTGAGTCTTATTATTATTTTGTAGCTTATTGATATAATTTATTGAAATTTTAGGGATTTCAAAACCTATTGGACTGTTGGAGGCATGAGGACAAAATTCAATATAACATGGAAAAACCTAAAAGTATGAAAAAACGAATTTAAACTTTATTACAAATCTTTGAATTATTTCTATATTTTACTTAGTTTGATTACTAATATTGTTAGTTTTCAATGTGAATATTTCAGTGTCCTCAAAAACCTGGAGGGTCTGAGTGTGGCTACTACGTTATGAGAAATATGTATGAGATAGTCACAGAACACTTTCAACTTCGTTAGAAAATGTATAAGTCATTGAAAATGAGAATTAATGACTCTATATGGGTATATGTAAAAATAACTAATAATTCATTTTGATTGTTTGTAGGCATTTAAAGAATAATATTCAACGGATGAAGTAATCAAGATTCAAAACTTATGGGCAAAATACTTCGTTCATAGGTTTGTGTAAATCGAAGCGTAATCAAACTTGCATTTACATATATATTTAATTTATATCTTAAATTAACAATTTTGTAAGTATAATTATTGTTAATTTAATTTTATTACGTATATGTCGTTTATATATATATATATATATTGGTGATGCGCATGTTCAGATCACCGCAGGCCACGACGTGCAGTGGTCTGAGTCATTGCAGGCCACATCCAGGTGACTGCAGGCCACCACGACGTGCAGTGGTCTGGGTCATAGCAGGCCATGTCCAGGTGACTGCAGGTCACGACGTGCAGTGGCCTGTGTCATTGCAGGTCACGTCCAAGTGACTGCAGGCCATGACGTGCAGTAGACTGAGTCATTGCAGGTCACGTCCAGGTCACTGCGACTTGCAGTTACCTGGGTCATTGCAGGCCACGACGTGCAGTGGCTTGGGTCATTGAATGTCATATAATGAGAATTATTTTTACAGCCAAAAAAAAAAATCAACTTTGGGCGTCGGTTCTAAATTTAGAACCGACGCACAAAACTAAAAAAAAAAAAAATTCAACTTTGGGCGTCGGTTCTAATTTAGAACCGACACCCAAAGTTAGTTTTAGGCGTTGGTTCTAAATTAAAACAGACGCCTAAAACTAACTTTGGGCGTCGATTCTAAATTAGAACCGACGCCCAAGCCCAAAGTTGATTTTTTTTTATTATTTATTACTTTAGGCGTCGGTTTGTACTTACAATCGACACCTAAAGTTGATCTTTAGGCGTCAGCGTCATAGGCGTCACCGCTACAACCTACGCGAATTTCGTTTTTCAACCGACGCGAATTCTAGTTTCTGTACTAGTGTTGAGTCCCAAGATAAAGATATTCATTATAAGGAAAGTTTCCTCCTTTTAAGGATTCTTCTCTTAAATGGTAAGTCTACATAAAAAGGACTGCTTCCCATAATAGAAGAAGGTTACGGGCTTTCCAAGCTCTATAAATACAGCTCATTTGATTGAATATTATTCACTCATCATTAACACAATTTTCTAGTTATATATATTTCTCTCTCTACTTTTCTCTTCAGAAAACTAATTCTCACACAGAAGGGGCGACAGGGAGAATTCTCCTTGCCTTTTTTGTAGGTTATTCAAGGTGAATCCATTCATCTCTTTCAGTGATCAAGCAACTCCAGATGTTGCCACGTTAAGGTTAGGAATTTTTACAGCATATTTGATAAGTGTATTTTATACACTTATTTGTATGTCTAAATTAGGATTAATTATTGTCGTTTGGGAATATTTCCTATTTAATTTATGTTTATTTGTTTACTTTTCAGAAAAAGTCCCAATTGAAGAAGAATGAAGCAATTAATGGAAAAATGACACGATTGGATGTTAATTGGAGCTAAATTGGACAAGTGAGGAGTTTGTGACAACAACCGGGAAACATGCTTGGTGCCAAAGTGACTAAATCAGAGGTTGGAGGACCTAATTGAATGAATTAAGAGCTTGAATGGTCAAATAGAGAAGAAGATAAAGTTTGGGGACTAAATTGCAACAATCGGAAGTTGAGGACTGAAGGTGCAATTAAAAGTCAGGGACTAACTTGTACAGCCGAGAAAATCGCTAAGTCGCGATCGCTGGATACGTTCCACGCGATCGCGAGAAGGTTCAAATTCTTAACCCGAGAGCTTTAACGTCTACCACGCGATCGCCAAAGGGTCTACCACGCGATCGCGCGCTTGTCCGACTGGGCCGCAGATCAGATTTTTCTCGCGATTTTTGACAGGATTTGGGCTTTTTGACCTAGGTTTTCTCCAAAACCTATATATACAACATAAGAGGCACGAAAATAGAACCTTTGCCTCTCCATAGAACGAGCCACAACAAAGATTTTACATCAAATTCTTGGGGAATTAAGCATCGCAAAGGGGCGTGAATTGAAGATAATTGAAGAATTGAGACTTGGTGCATGCTTTCCTTTCTTCTTATTGTTTTCAATGAACGTTTTACTTTATTGTTTATGCTTTTTAATCATGATGTGTAACTAAATATAACGTTGGGATGAACGATGTAGCCTAGTTAATTATTTTAATTCCAAATTCCTTTATTTTAGTAATTCGTTGCATGTATTGATTTATTATTGTTCTTAATGCTTGAATTGCTTGATCACCAATTCATGATTTATTGAGTTATTTCCATAATCCGAGAGGTGAGTTAATAATTTAGAACGTGGTAATAAATCCAGTAATTGAACAAGAGATAGAGATATACTCGTGTTATTATTGCGGTCGTGTATGAATTCTTGCATGTTATGCATCTAGATAAGGAATATTCGGACCCTCTGTAGAGATACACGGTTGACTTATTTAGGTAGAATTGATTTAAACTCGAGAGAGGAATTTTAATATACATTAGTGAATTTGACCGAATGCATATTTAGAAAATAAAATCTGGAATTGGAATTGATTTAATTGGCTAGGTGAAATCGTGAATCCCAACCACTTTACAATCATACTTTAAAACAAAACAATTTCACAATTCTTTTTTAATTCATCTTCTTAGTTTTAATTTAAAACATAAAATTCATTTGTCTGTTCAAATAAAGTTTAGAACTAAAATATTTCGGTAATTAATAGCAGTCCTCTTAGGAGCGATAATCCGGACTCTAAAGTCCAGTTCATTACTTGATTGCGATATCGTACACTTGCGATCTCAAATGCACAACAAGTTTTTGGCGCCGTTGCCGGGGACTGTTAATTAATATCGATACTCATTAGTTCTTATTTTACTTTGAACTTTATTTTGCTTATTTTTATTTTTATTTTTATATTATTTTTCAGTTTTTGTTTTTAATTTTTGTTTTATTGAATTTATGTTAAGAAGGACTAAGTCATTGGATTTGCTTCCTTTTGATACAGAAATTGAACGCACCTTTCGACGGAGGCGTAGACGACAGTTGGAAGCGGATCGAAAAAAAGACTTAGCAATGGCAGATGACATAATTCAAGATAATCAGGGAAATCAACAAAATCTTCTAGCAGCTGTGAACGGACAGCAACAAAATCATGGAAGGCGCATTTTGCGAGATTACATGGTTCCTCCTGTGGGAAACATTGGGACCTGCATAGTACCTCCTGCAATTCAAGCTAACAATTTTGAGATCAAAACCTCTTTGATCTCACTGATCCAAAACTCATGTGTCTTCCATGGGATGCCGACTGAAGATCCTCATGCACATCTTCGATCCTTTTTGGAATTGTGTGAAATGCAGCGCATGAATGGAGTTTCAGAAGATGCTGTGAAATTGAAGTTATTTTCATTCTCTTTGGCAGATAAAGCTAAAGCTTGGTTCTACACTTTTCCCCTACATACAATCACGACTTTTGAAATTATGAGTCAGAAATTTGTAGATAAATTTTTCCCACCTGGCCGCATGTCAAAACTACGGCGTGAAATTCTATCATTTTGTCAACAGCCTGGGGAGTCAATTTTTGAGGCTTGGGAAAGGTTCAACGAGCTCATCAGACAGTGTCCTACCCATGGAATCGCAGATTGGATCTTGGTTCAGACATTCTATAATGGGTTGACAAATGAAAACAAGAAGTACGCCGACTCAGCAGCTGGAGGCTCAGTTATGGATATGACATATGAAGAAGCATCTGAGATATTTGAGAAGATGGCTGCGAACAGTTATCAGTGGTATTTAGATAGAGCTACACCAAAGTCCGGGGGAATGGTTGCAGTTAACGAGATCACAGCATTAAATACTAAGCTGGATGCGTTGACAAAGAAGATAGACGGTATGGGTGTGCAGCCGGTGAATTCGGTTCAAACAGTTTTGTGTGATTTTTGTTTCGAAAATCATGCTATAAATTTCTGCCCACTTCAACAAAATCAACCACATCCAGAACAAGTCAGTTTCGTGGGCAACAGGCAACAGGGTGGTCCTTATTCACAAACCTACAACCCAGAATGGAAGAACCACCCCAACTTCTCCTGGTCTAATAATAATAATATTCAGGGTCCGCCTGGTTTTCAACAACAACAGCAACAATATCAGAAAAACATATCCGAAAACATAGAGGTGTTAATCCAGCTGGTCAAGAGTCAGAATGGTGAGATAATGAATCAAGCTGTTGAAATAAAAAATTTGAAGAAACAAATGGGAGAGCTGGCAGCTAGCAGCTCAACAAGACAGCCAGGACAGTTACCAAGCAACAGTGAAATGAACCCTCGTGAGCATGTTAACGCAATAACAACAAGGAGCGGGATTCAGCTATCGGAAGTAACTGTAGAGGGATATGAAAAGCAAAAGAGCCAAAAGGAAGATGTGGTGATAGAACAGAGGTCGACTCCTGAGGTTCATGCAAAAGTTGAAGAAGAAGTTCGAGTTTGACCACCTGTCAAAGCTTATGTGCCACCAGTCCCTCCATCCATCTTTAGCCTTTATAAACTCATGTTTTGTGCTTAGATCCTCCTCGAACTTAATCCCTTGCTTCTCATTTTCTTCTGGTTTCTGAATTACTCCTTCCACTTTGAAGCAACTTTCCTTTAGATATTCGAGATCGTGTCTTGGCTTGATGCTGAAACTGACTTGTTCATGCTCGACTCGAAAAATGATTTCCCCTTTTTCGATGTCTATGAGAGCTCGCCCTGTAGCAAGAAATGGTCTTCCAAATATCAGGGGCATCTGAGAGTCCTCCTCCATATCAAGGATCACAAAGTCAACTGGAAAGAAGAACTTGTCCACTTTCACAATTACGTTCTCCACTATCCCATATGGATACTGTATAGATCTGTTAGCAAGCTTTAGTGTGATATTTGTTGGTCTAGGCTCTCTCAAACCAAGTTTCCTGTATACAGACAAAGGCATTAGGTTAACACTGGCCCCTAGATCACACAATACATTATCAAAAGTGAAATTACCAATAATGCAAGGGATAGAGAAACTCCCTGGATCGGTCAATTTTTGTGGTAATTTCTTTTGAAGTATGGCGCTGCACTCCTCACTCAGTGCTACTGTCTCAAAATCAACCAACTTCCTTTTATTTGACAGCATCTCCTTCATAAACTTTAAGTAGAGGGGCATTTGGGCCAATGCTTCAGCAAAAGGAATATTAATGTGCAGTTTCTTGAATATTTCCAAAAAATTTCCAAACTGCTGCTCCAACTTATGCTTTATCAATTGTTGTGGATAAGGAACTGGGGGTACATATGCTTTGACTGGTGGTCGAACTCGAACTTCCCCTTCGATTTTTTCTCGAACTTCAGGAGTCGACCTCTGTTCTTTTTCACCTTTTTCCTCTTCCACCTCATCTTTCTTTTTGTTCCTCTGCTTTTCATATTCTGCTTCAGTCACCTCAGAAAGCTGAACCCCACTCCTTGTTGTTATTGCGCTAACATGCTCACGAGGGTTCATTTCAGTATTGCTCGGTAACTGTCCTGGCTGCCTCGTGGAACTGCTGGTTGCCAACTCTCCCATTTGTCTCTTCAAATTCTTAATCTCAGCTGCTTGATTCATAATTTCTCCATTTTGACTCTTGACCAGCTGGATTAACACTTCTATGTTCTCGGATATGTTTTTCTGATATTGTTGCTGTTGTTGTTGAAAACCAGGCGGACCCTGAATATTATTATTATTAGACCAGGAGAAGTTGGGATGGTTCTTCCATTCTGGATTGTAGGTTTGTGAATAAGGACCACCCTGTTGCCTGTTGCCCATGAAATTGACTTGCTCTGGGTTTGATTGATTTTGTTGAAGTGGGCAGAAATTTATCGCGTGATTTTCAAAACAAAAATCACACAAAGTTGTTTGAACCGAATTCACCGGCTGCACACCCATACCGTCTATCTTCTTTGTCAACGCATCCAGCTTAGCATTTAATGCTGTGATCTCGTTAACTGCAACCATTCCCCCGGACTTTGGTGTAGCTCTATCTAAATACCACTGATAACTGTTCGCAGCCATCTTCTCAAATATCTCAGATGCTTCTTCATATGTCATATCCATAACTGAGCCTCCAGCTGCTGAGTCGGCGTACTTCTTGTTTTCATTTGTCAACCCATTATAGAATGTCTGAACCAAGATCCAATCTGCGATTCCATGGGTAGGACACTGTCTGATGAGCTCGTTGAACCTTTCCCAAGCCTCAAAAATTGACTCCCCAGGCTGTTGACAAAATGATAGAATTTCACACCGTAGTTTTGACATGCGGCCAGGTGGGAAAAATTTATCTACAAATTTCTGACTCATAATTTCAAAAGTCGTGATTGTATGTAGGGGCAAAGTGTAGAACCAAGCTTTAGCTTTATCTGCCAAAGAGAATGAAAATAACTTCAATTTCACAGCATCTTCTGAAACTCCATTCATGCGCTGCATTTCACACAATTCCAAAAAGGATCGAAGATGTGCATGAGGATCTTCAGTCGGCATCCCATGGAAGACACATGAGTTTTGGATCAGTGAGATCAAAGAGGTTTTGATCTCAAAATTGTTAGCTTGAATTGCAGGAGGTACTATGCAGGTCCCAATGTTCCCCACAGGAGGAACCATGTAATCTCGCAAAATGCGCCGTCCATGATTTTGTTGCTGTCCGTTCACAGCTGCTGGCAAATTTTGTTGATTTCCCTGATTATCTTGAATTCTGTCATCTGCCATTGCTAAGTCTTTTTGTTGATCCGCTTCCAACTGTTGTCTACGCCTCGGTCGAAAGGTGCGTTCAATTTCGGTATCAAAAGGAAGCAAATCAAATGACTTAGTCCTTCTTAACATAAATTAAATAAAACAAAAATTAAAAACAAAAACTGAAAAATAATATAAAAACAAAAATAAAAATAAGCTAAATAAAGTTCAAAGTAAAATAAGAACTAATGAGTATCGATATTAATTAACAGTCCCCGGCAACGGCGCCAAAAACTTGTTGTGCATTTGAGATCGCAAGTGTACGATATCGCAATCAAGTAATAAAGTGGACCTTAGAGTCCGGATTATCGTTCCCACGAGGACTGTGTACTAAGTACCGAAATGTTTTAGTTCTAGTTTTATTTGAACAGACGAAATAGAATTTGTGGTTTTAAATTAAAACTAAGAAGATGAATTAAAAAGAATTGTGAAATTGTTTTGTTTTTATAAAAAATGATTGTAAAGTGGTTGAGATTCACGATTTCACCTAGCTAATTAAATCAATTCCAATTCCAGTTTTATTTCCTATTTGTGTGTTCGGTCGAATTCACTAATTTAAATTGAGATTCCTCTCTCGAGTTTAAATCAATCCTACCTAAATAAGTCAACCTTGTATCTCTACAGCGGGTCCGAATATTCCTTAACTAGATGCATTGCACACAAGAATTCACACACGACCGCAATAATTACAAGAGTATATCTCTATCTCTCGTTCAATTACCGGATTTATTACCTAGATCTATGTTATTAACTCACCTCTCGGATTATGGAAATAACACATGAAATCATGAATTGGTGATCAAGCAATTTAAGCATTAAGAACAATAATAAATCAACACATGCATTAAAGCGTTAAAACAAGGAATATGGCATTAAAATAATTAACTAGGCTACATCGTTCATCCCAACGTTAAAATTAGTTACACATCATGATTAAAAAGCATAAACAATAAAGTAGAACGTTCATTGAAAACAATAAGAAGAAAGGAAAGCATGGACCAAGTCTAAATTCTTCAATTATCTTCAATTCACGCCCCTTTGCGATGCTTAATTCCCCAAGAATTTGATGTAAAATCTCTGTTGTGGCTCGTTCTATGGAGAGGCAAAGGTCTCGATCTCGTGCCTCTTATGTTGTATATATAGGTTTTGGAGAAAACCTAGGTCAAAACAAGAAAATTCTGATAAAAATCGCGAGAAAAAGCCCACAGTGGGCCCAGCCGGAAAGCCAGGCGATCGCGTGGTAGAAAACCTAGCGATCGCGTGCTTGTCGTTAAGACTCTCGGGTTGTAAATTTGCATCATCTCGCGATCGCTTTGTATGTGACCAGCGATCGCGACTTGGCGATTTTCTCGGCTGTACAAGTTAGTCCCTGACTTTTAATTGCACCTTCAGTCCTCAACTTTCGATTGTTGCAATTTAGTCCCCGAACTTTATCTTCTTCTCGATTTGACCATTTAAGCTCTTAATTCCTTCAATTAGGTCCTCCAACTTCTGATTTAGTCACTTTGGCACCAAGCATGTTTCCCGATTGTTGTCACAAACTCCTCACTTGTCCAATTTAGCTCCAATTAACATCCAATCGTGTCATTTTTCCATTAATTGCTTCATTCTTCTTCAATTGGGACATTTTCTGAAAGGTAAACAAATAAACATAAATTAAATAGCAAATATTCCCAAACGACAATAATTAATCCTAATTTAGACATACAAATAAGTGTATAAAATACACTTATCAAGCATCAAATGGAAAAAATACATATCACATGCACCCATCCCAACACCTAGTAGCTAGTGCCACACAAATCAGACAGGCGTCTCGTCGTCGTCGCCACCACCTCCGACATGTCACCACCATCCTCGACGCACCATCACCACAACATTCATCACTATACCACCATGCTCTTCGATGCACCACCACTACTACCTCTGACGTACCACCATCACCATAGCCATCATCATCCTCGACGAATAATCATTGCCACCACCACTACAATAATAATCGTCACTTCACCACCATACACATATATAGAATAGATTTGGACAAGATACAGAGATGATATATATATATTAGTAAAAATATTAATTCCTACAATCAAGCTTACAATCACTACATCTTTCCATTTCAAATTGGACTCTCCAATTTTAGAAATTGTATAGATCAATCAAAGAGGATTTGTGACCTACAAACTATTACATGTGACCTAAGAACCTGTAAACAGTTACATAAAACGTTCGTACATTAACCTATGAGCAGTTTCTTTTGGATCTGTGACTTGTGACAAACAAACAAATATACGTGACTTGCACAAATGAACTGTGACATATGAATTGAATCTGTAACCATGAACATATGAACTTTTACTTGTGACATGCGAACATCCTGCGATTTGTGAACAATTAACTGTGATCTATGACTTGAATATGAAGTGAGACTTGTGACCTACACAATATGATGTGTGACCAATGACCTGAGAACTATACTATACAATACGATCCGTGACGTATGAAGTGTGACATGTGACACCCACACCCACAACCACGTTTGATGCACCAAAACCACCATCTCCTCCTCCATCGCACCTTAACTAGACATACACGCATCAGTACACATATGCACACCACTATCCATTGCGCTGCACTCACCACCTCGCACATCAATGTAAAATTACACCACCATCATAACAATCATAGCAAAAAAGAATGAAGAAAAAAGATTCATATTGGAGGCAGAAAAGAAAACGGAAGTACACGGCTAGCGCATTCAACAAATCCAAATCGGTGCACCACTGTTGTCGGAGGGAGGGTCACCGCCATCGCTGGAGAGGAGAGGAGAGGAGGTGGAGAGTTAAATTGTGGTGAAAATCAATTAGATTTTTAATGAAATAGATTGGGGGTGGGGGTGAGGGTGGGTTGAATGGGTTATAAATTTATTTTAGTTTTATAATATAATTATTAATATTAAAAATCTTAATTATCACTTGATTATTGAATTTACAAGTTTAAAATTGGAATTTTGAATTTGGAAGTAGAAAACCTGGTCCGGTCTAATCTCCTCTTATTTGATCTTGGAACATGTTTGGTGAAAAATAATTATAAAATTCTTGAGTCTAACGAACATTTAGTTAAAACTAAGTTTGATCTAGTTTGACCCTCCACTTACAAAAGCTTTACCAAAGAAGCGGTAAGCCAATTTTTTCAGAAACTTAGGTCATGTTCTTTTTGCTGTTTTCAGTCCGTTTTGAGTTTTCGATTTTTGGAAATATTGAAAACACATTTACTTTGCCCATTTTCAGAAATGCGTTTTCCAAAAAAAAAAAAAATACAAAAAAAACTCAAAATGAGTTTATTGCGTTTTGGATATTTTGTGTTAAAAAGTCTAAAAAAAGGTTTTGGACTTTTTTATTATTATTATAAATGTGAGACGCTACCTTTACTTGAAATTTTTATATTATTTTACCATTATATATAGATCAATGTTAAGATTTTTTATTTTATTTTATTTATTTATTTATTTTTTGTAAATGTGAGGCACTTTCTTCATTTGAAGTTTTTATATTATTTTGCCATTATATATAGATTCATGTTAAGATATTTTTTTTTTAATTTTTTTTTTTTTTTTTTTTTTTTGTAAATGTGAGACACTTCCTTCACTTGAAGTTCTTATGTTATTTTGCCATTATATATAGATCCATGTTAAGATTTTTTTTTTTTTATAAATTATTTATTTATTTATTTTTGTAAATGTGAGATATTTCCTTCGCTTGAAGTTTTTATGTTATTTTGCTTTTATATGTAGATTCATGTTAATATATATATATTTGGGTAAATGTGAGACACTTCCTTCACTTGAAATTCTTATGTTATTTTGTCATGATATATAGATCCATGTTAAGATTTTGTTGGTATGGAGTTGGATTTTTGTTTACTTGAAACAATATTAATGATGAATTTATTGAGATAGAGAATTAACTGATTTATTGACATTAAAATTAATGTAATTCAACAAATCAATCATTTTTTACATATAAAATATCACAAAATAAATATATCAGAAAATTACAAAGTAAACTCATTTTTCAGTTTACTATTTTTTTAAAACAGTTTTCCAAAATCACAAAGATAACATATTTTCAACAATCCCAAAATAAACAACCAAAATTCAAAATTTAAAACAAAATTCAAAACTCAAAATTCAAAATCGAAATATAAAGAGAACGGTCCTTACTTTTGGGAAACAAATAATTTCAAGGAAAATTGATATAAATACCACTAATGATAATTGGCCATGTCAAGTCATGAGTTACTTCTTAGCAGACTTTAGTTGTAGCTCTGTAAAATATCTATATCTATATATAGGTGATAAGTAGACGAGTAGTAAAGATAATAATTTGAACAAACAAGTTAACAGAATAACGAAAGATCTTGATTCTCTTGAAATTGAAACAATTAAAGATAAAATTGAACTTTAAATATTGAATTATATTGAAAATTAAACGATTACAAAAATTTTGAAGTGGTAGAGAATTTATCACTTGTCAAAATTCTATAGCAGAGAATTTTTCTTCGTTCTAAAATTCTACCTCACAATGAAAAGAAGCTTGAAATTTAAAGAAAATTACATTGAAAAAGATCAAGAAAAGCTGGAAAGTCTCTAATTGAACAGTGCTTTGTCGACTAATTTTCAAAAAGTAGGAATATTGAATAGTTGATTGAAGCTTGAAAGTCGTTGATTGAATAGTGGTTTATTTGCAACTTTACCAAAAGCTGTCCTTCCTTCCACCAAAAGCTTGAAAAAAAATCAAATTTGACAAATATCTTTATTTCTTTTGAGTTGACAAATATTGAATAATATTTCTTTTGATATCTGAACGCGATATTCTCTGAGTTCATCAAGGAAGCTACGTCCATATAGTCATTTAGTTTGAGAATCATCTTGAAGGTATTCATCCAAATCAATCCCAAAACAGTAATCTTCATTTTGATAGAAGTCGTCGTCAAAATTTGCTTCTGAACTAGCTTATGAGGAATCTTGAACTGAAGAAGCGTTCTCAGCAAGAACAACAATTTTTTCAGCTAAAATTGACATTTCTTCAGTGCTGGTACATTTTGCAAGGAGGGCCAATAACATACTCTTTTCAGCTAGAAAATCAGCGTGTGCATCTTGAAGTTTCTTCGAATGTTGTCCTTCATTTGTTTTTTGACAAATCCAAGATTGAACTGCCTTGGGATAGCAATTTGTTTCATGAAACTTTGACCACCATTTAACTTTGAATCTTTTAACAATCCTTTTTGGATTAAAAGAATTGTTTGGATCTTGAATGATGAGATGGTCCCAACTAAGAATCCATAAGACCTTAAATATTGAAGCAAATTGAAATAAGATATTTTCTTGAGGCTTAAGAAAAGATTTTGTCTCATTTTTGAAATGATTCAAACCTTGAAGGGAGAGACTGGGAAGAATGTTCTCTTCAAGTCCAAAATATTTAAACCAATTTTGAAACCATTTTGAAAAATCATTTTGACAATTTTGATAAAAAAGGAAAAACCAAGAATGATTTAATGACCTAAAGAAAAGGACATTAAACCAAGCATCTTGATAATCCAAGTAATTAAAATGAGATGAGAGATTTTCACTTTTTACAAGGTTCATCTTTTTCTCCATTCAAGGTTTTTGTCCCCAGTCTTCATAAGATAAAACCTTACAAATTGAAATTTTTGAAAAATCAATATTTTGAGGATTTTGTTTATTTTGAGTGTGAGTAATTATCGTAGATTCTGTTTTGAGAAGGATCTTTTCATAAAACTCACGAGGTTTTTGAAGAGTAGTTGGAAGAAATTGGAAATTTGGGAGAAAATATCTGATAAACATTCGTTTAAATCAGAGTATTTCTCAATCCATGCATGCTCCATATTGAAAACAAAGTAGCATTCATTTTTGATGAAATATTGAAAAAGATTTTTGTTGATTTCTGGCAGTTTTTCAGAACCAGTTTAAACAGCATTTTTGAAGTTTGAGGGTCTTGGCTTTTCTGGAGTTTAAGTAATTTTGCCAAGAACTGAGAAATTTTTTGCTGTGGAAAGAGGGGGGTTGTTTGAAGAGGTATTTTTGCTAGAAATTTGAAGAGAGGGTAGGGCAATTTTCTTGCCCTTATTTTTGTTTTTTGATGATGTGGTCATGGAGGAAGTCATGTCTTCAAGAACTTTGTTGTAGCAATCTGTGTTGGCAACTTTCTTTTTTAACTTTCTTTTGTGGTAGCCTTACTTTCACTCAAATTTCTCAATTTTTGTGAGGAAGTCTGTCAAAACATTATTTTGACCTTGTTTATATAGAATTTTGAAATCAAATCATGACAAAATAGCTTGCCATCTTGCAAAAATATGTTTAGAAACAAGATTTTTGACGTTCTTTTGTAAAACGTCCTTGGATGCTTTACAATCAATTTTTAAAATAAATGATTTATTAATTAAATCATCTTGAAATTTAAAAACACAATGTACAATTGAAAGAAATTCATTTTTGACTGTTGAATAGTTAATTTGAGGACCAGTCCAAATACCGGAATAGTAACGGGCCGGTTATTCTTGATTTGACCATTTTGGAATCTGCTTTAGGACTCCACCAAACCCTATGTCTGACGCATATGTTTCAACGATAAGATAGACATCTGGATCAATAATGGATAGGTATGAGATACATTTGACAGCATTTTTAACCTTTTGGACAGTTAAGGTGCACTCAGGACCACATGGTTTTGGATTATTTTGAAGCCTTTTGAAAAGTTGGGAACAAATAATCCGAATATTTTGAATAAAGTCAGATACGTAATTAACGCATCCAAGAAATCTTTGGAGAGAAGTTTTGTCGATAATTTGATCTGAAAATTTGTCGGTAAAATCCAAACTTCTTTGAATTGGTATAATAATTCCTTGAAAAATTGTATGTCCAAGAAAACGAATACTTTCTTGACATAAAACAATTTTTCTCGCAGAAACTGATAAACCGTTAATTTTGACAATATTGTAAAACATATTCAAATGTTTGAAATGTTGTTCTAAACTTTCAGAGTAAAGAAGAACATCATCAATGTAAACAATGATAAATTTTTGAAAAGGATTGAAAATATCATTCATGATTTTTTGAAATTCAGAAGGGGCATTTTTGAGACCGAAGGGCATGACATTCCATTCGTACTGACCAAATGGAACATTGAATGCAGTTTTATATCTATCTTCTTCTTTGATTTGAATTTGCCAAAGCCAGATTTCATGTCAAATTTGGAAAAGATAATTGCTTTGAGGAGGCGATTGAGGAGATCTTCCTTTTGAGGAAGTGGATATCGTATTCACTGAAGTGCAGAATTGAGAGGCTTGTAATTGATTACAAGTCTTGGAGCACCACGCTCATTTTCTGCTTGATTGAGGACATAAAACGCAGAACAACTCCATGGAGATTTACTAGGACGAATGAGTCCTTTTTCCAGTAAATCATGGATTTCCTTGGTACAATAATCAAGGAGTTCTTTGTTCATTTGAATGGGTCTTGATTTAGTTGGAATTGTTAATTCATGAAAATCAGAATTATATGGAAGAGAAACAATATGTTTCTTCTTATTCCAGAAAGCATTTAGAATAGTAGAACATACTTCAGTTTCGATTTTTTTAAGAAATTGAGAAATTTTTTCTTTATTTGAAGAATTTTGAAATTGATCAGAAATTCTTTGAAATTTGATTTTTTCTTTGAGAAAAGAAATATGTTGTTTTTTGAAATTAATATTGTTAATAATTTGAGAAATTGACGCTTGTTTGAGAGAATTAACATCTTTGGAAGAAGCAGGATTGATAAATTTGAAAAATAACTCTTGACCAAAAACATTTGTTTTAAGTCCTTTTTCGTTAGCTTGAAATGGATAAATTTGAACAATGAAAGGAGTATCAAGAATAATTTCTTGATCCAAATCTTTGACCAAATAAAAAATATTTTTGAAACAAATGTTCGAATTACAAACATGAGCTTTTGAAAGTTTATATTGAATATTTAATTTTTTACCACTAGCACCATAAAGATGCTCCGTAGTTTTTTGAAAATATTTTGTAGGTATTAATCCTTTACTGATACAATTTTGATCAGCTTCAGAATCAATTAAGACCCTAGTTGTTAATTTGAAAGTTTTGTCAACAATAATTGTCATTTGATAATACTATTTTTGAAGTTGAATACGATTAATAACATTGATTTTTATTCATCAGTTTGAGGAAAATCAGATTTATTAAATCGTTCAGGATGATCGTATTTTTCTATATATTTTCCCTCTTTGACAGAGCTAGAATTAGATTCATCTGAAGAGGAAGAGGAAGATGAATCATTTTGAATATTTGAAGAATTAGTTTTAAGAAGTGTAACTTCAAGTTTAATTTCTTTAATTTGACGTTCAAGATGAGAAATTTGAGATTTCATTTCTTTGACTTCTGACTTGAGATCAGAACGGGAGGATTTTGAAAATGCTTCTTGATTAAACTTTCTTAGTATTTCCTTCATACTAAATGGTTCAAAAGTTTTTGAAAAAGAAGGAAGAAGTGAAGAGAACTTTTTCTTTAATTGAGGATTGTCAATCTTCTTAATTACCTCTTGAATAAGTTCTTCTTGTTTAGTTAAGACATTTATGGTTTTGCAACCACAAACTTCTTTACCTTTGAAATTTTGAGAGGATGAAGATGAATTAGATTCATTATTAGAATCTTCTTGATGCTGATAAATTTGCTCTAATTTAGAATCAGAATTTTCTTCTGAAGAGGAATTGAGTAAATTGAGAAGTTCAAATTTAATATCTTCATCAATTTGAAGATTATTAATTTTTCCCTTCATAGGATATTTATTTGAATAATGGCCAGTTTGATGACATTTGTAACAAGTGACTTTTGAAGTATTTTGAAATTTCTTTGGTTTTGATTGAAATTTTCGACGAAAAGTTTTTTGAGTAAATTTTTGAAATCGAGTAGGAGAATTTGAAGAAAACTTATTTGATTTTTGAAAATTTCTTTTTCTGAGAAAAGAAGGAAAATTTCTTCTTTTATTTTTTGAAGAAGGATGAATAATTTTTTCAAAACCATATTGTTCATAGAATGATCCTAACTCATTCTTAATCCCATATCTTTCAGATTTGAGCTTAACTTTGTGTTTGATATCATTGCAAAGAGCAAGACCTTCCTCATTTATGAAGCTAATAATTTCACCATAAGTAAGATCTGCGTAGGGAATTGAATTTGAATTTTGAGCTTTGATTGAGTTGCGAACTTTTCTGCGAAGAGTTTTGGAAGTCCTAAAAGAAATCTTTCCTTCCAAAATTCTTGATTGCAGTCTTTGCGAGTCATAACTCTAGACAGAAAAATTTCTTTATACCATCTAAAGTCATGCAATTTTGGACAAGTTAAATTCATCAGAATTTCTGACGATTTATCTTGGAGAAAGTTTGGAACTCCAACAAAATGTTTGATAATTGAAAAAACAAGGGTAATTAAACAGTCAGGAACAACTTCGTTGTTGACTATTTTGTTGGCCTGAAGAACTTCTTCTCTACTTTCATTAGAGAGATAGTTAGACCACCAACCTTTAAGTTGACCGGTAAATCTAATAATAAGATTATTACAAGCACTTACCTCATCAATGTTATTGCACTTTTATGCATTAAAGCATACAAACATTTTTTCGATAATTTGAATAATTTGAAATTCAGTCATTCCATCGATATTCCACTTCAAAAATTCTTTTTTTAAAAGAGAATTCTTCTAAAAGTAGATCAGGTTGAGAAGGTCGAGGATAGAATGTAGGAAGTTTTGAGGAATTAAAATTTCTTAATTTATTGATTTGAAGAGTTGATCTTCGGAGGCCAAATGCGAAATCAACGCCCTAATTCTTTCAATAGTTCGAGTTTTGCCATCACGTTTTTTGAACATCAATTTTGCTCATTGAGTTAAAACTTAGTTTAATTTGATTTTGATAATGAGTTACACAATTCTCATAGAATTAACACCCTACTCGCCTCCACAAGGGCGGGACGGTCAAGGTTGATGTTGAACCTTAGCACCCTCAGTGGCGGAGCCACCTACAGGCGAGGTAGCGCGGCCGCGCTACCTCGCCGCCAGTGGCGCAGCGCCTGGACACCTGATTTAATTTTTTTTTGGGCCCAAATCAGTACCAACTCCCAAGCCCAAGCCCAAACCAAAAATACAACATACAAATCTATCTCTATTTGGTCTAACAAGCAAATTTTTAACAAAAATCAAAATCCTAACCTTTTTCCCTTCCTGATTCTCTCTGTTACGCAGAACGCAGGTGCAGCGTTCCGCCACTGGTGCCGTCGCGAGTCTCAAATTCTCAGCGTCAGCGTGCCGCGTGCGCTGCCTTCCTTCCTTTCCTATGTGATGTGCTTCGGCTTCCTCTTTCCGAGTCTCCGACCATTGGGTAAGTGTTTTGAAATTTGAATCCCTTTGACCTTTGTTAATTGTTATTAAATGGTAAAGTAATAAAGTATAATATATTATAAAAGTATATGTATATCTGTTACTCTGTATATATAATATGTATATTATATTATATTATTATCTGTTATGAACTTATGAATTTATGATTATTAAATTATTTTATTTGTTTTGATTGTGACTTGTGTACTAATTTTCAGATTTTATAATGTTATTATTACTTATTATGTTATTGTTAATGTATAAGTTTTAAAACATTTTAATAAATATTATTGATGTTTGATTTATTAATTTTTTTGGTTAGGTTAGACTGTCAATTGTTGTCATTCCTCAATTTTTTTATCAATTTGTGATTTCTCACTAAGGCTAAACATTAATTAGTTATTATTGATTTGAGAATTATACATAAATGTTACATTTAAATTTTTGTAAAGTGGTTTAGATTTGTAAATTGTGACTATTGTGATGAAAATATGATTTGATTTGTGAATTGTTATTATTGATTTATAGGTTGTGAATTGAGATTTGGTGAATATTTAATTTGATTTGTGATTATTGATTTACAGATTATGGAACGTTTTTTCCCACCTAAACGAAAATCTGAACTTAGTGGTTCTAGTTCTAGTAGTCCTGCAACTACTTCTAGTAGAGCAAATGAGTTAGTAGATTTTGATAACACAAAGAAATTTCGCACTGAATTCAATATGGATGAACTTGACAAGTTTTTTATACTTGTCACAATGGAGAATGCTTTCTTTAATCTCAACAGTATATCATGCGTAGCTAAGAAGTTGGTTGAAACGGGAAATTCTTGTTATTTTCCATTGGTTTATAGGCTCATTACATTGGCTTTGATATTACCTGTGGCCACTGCATCTGTTGAAAGAGCATTCTCTGCAATGAATTTAATCAAGAGTGATTTACGCAACAAAATGGGAGATAAATGGTTGAATGACAATTTGGTTGTGTACACGGAGGGAGACATTTTTAAAAATATTGAGAATGATGCAATATTGCAACGTTTCCAAAATATCAGACCCCGAAGAATGCAGTTGTCCTAGCCAACGAATACCAACTGATGTCATTATTATGTATTTTGCATCTATTTTGGTTTGTATTGGACTATCTGTTCATATATTTAATTACAACTTTTTATTCTTATATCTATTTATTCATTTTTGAATATTATTTAAACCTCGCTACTGCCATCGTTTACGTTAGTAGGTCAACGGCCGACGAGGTCAACAGTCAACGCTCTACCTGGACTTCTCGACTGGCTCCGCCACTGAGCACCCTATTCACATTTAGTTAGAGAGTACTTCCATTAATGCATAATTCCCAGAGAGAAAATCAAGAACAGTTGTAGTACAAGTACAACCCTGTGAATGACGTACGTAGCTGATTCAACCGATATATCCATATATAGATGAGATGAGCGAGTCAACATTACGAAGGACAATGAGCTGATCCAGATTCAAACAGTATCCTAAATTAGTACGTGTCGAAAACTAGATAAGGAGTCTCAGACCACATTTCTCTTTGTACATCACACCTCCATTGTTGAACACGTGTCAGATCAGAATCTTCCCCTCCTTCCCCCCTCTCTGTACTCTATAGCATCTCCTTTTCTCAACATGTGCGTGTGCATGAAAAGAATTAGCCTTTGTTTGAGCTCCATTATTTCTCCTTTTTTTTACAATTTTTTTCTATAGTAATCAATCTCAATCATCCAAAAAAGTCAAGCTCACAATTTTTTACTTTTCAAACCACTTTTTAACCATTAGATTTTCAAAACTCAAATTTTAAATTGAATTAATGGGGCTCAAACAAGGGCTTAATCTAAGTAATCAATTACTTTGATAGATGATAATTTGGTGATATGAAAGTGTTATTGTTATTGATTTAAAAGATGATTTGATGTGTGAAAAACAAAGATTGCGTCACGTAGATAGTTATTGATTTAAAAGATGATTTGATGTGTGAAAAACAAAGATTGCGTCACGTAGATAAATTATCATTCTCATTGTAATCCTCATTGTGAGTGTAGCGAAATTGACATGAAAAATAGAGAGGGAGCAGAAGGGCTCTCAAGTGTACGGATAAAATAATGGCAGGGTCCCACACAAGAATAGCAATGGACCTCAGCCTTCCAACGCGCTGCCATGCAGGCACGATGCGCTGAAAGAGAAGCATAGAGTCGTCTTTAATGCAAAAAGGCCCCAGCCCATAAAATAGATAGAATACGCTGCCCCACACCCACTGGCCACCCCTACTCTTCATTCTTTCTTCATGACAGTTCTTATCCAAGTTACTTTATGCACTACTCTACGCCGCCCCTTATCTCAGATTCTCAGTCAGTCAGTGACCACCTCTCGCCGATCAGTCCATACACAACACTGACACTGACCAACATTAGCCACACGATTATACAAGTTACAATCCGCCGGCTCTTGTGTTGGTTTAAAGATAAACCCTAACCCTTTTTTAATCTTCAAATCTAAAGGGAAAAAAATAATTGAATTATAGTTGTTGCTATGGTTTTTCTTGTTAATTTGGGCCAATGAATTTTACTCAGAGGATCGGGTAAACAGTGTGATCTTATTCAAGAGAAAAAGAAAATTAAAACTCTTGAAGTACTCAATGTTGGTGAAATATTAAGCGGATGAGGTCTCAATACACGTTCGGGCTCTTACTACAATTGTTTAATTAACTTGATTGTCATGTTTTCAAATACAACGGATGTTGGTGAAACAATTATTATTGAAATTACAAGTTTCGGAAAAGAGGTGATACATGTATTTTATTAAAGTCAGAAGTTAAAATTTGAATTTCCATTTCATCTACATCTATAATGGAGAAAAAATCTTTGGAAACTTCAAATGAATTGTCCAAACCATGACAAAAGAAATAAGTTGTTGAATGATAATTTTATTGCATATATTGAGAAACATGTATTTGACAATATTGAAAATTATTTAATTATGAAACGTTATCAAAATATAAGAACTTGTACAAACCAATTACTGTAATATTAATATATATATTTTTTGACAAATTTGATTATGCCCCTAATTCTAAATGTATACACCTGTAAACTTTTTATCTTCTCTACTTCAAAATTCCGTGATAGTCCAATATTTTCTTGTATTTTTCTTTGCCCATAACGTGTAACTAAATGATTAGTTGGTCGAATCATCATAACCTAATTCTGAACCTTAGCTTTAACTTAATTAGTTTGTTTTGATCTTCAGTTGATATTTTTGAATTGTTTTATTTCTTTTCTCTAAACTTTAAATTACTTGATCACTAATTCATTAATTTTTAAATGACAACGAGTCAAGGGGTGAATTATTCATTTAGATCATGTAATAATATTTGGGTAGAAGATTAGTATACACTATAATTTTACGATCATTAATTGAACTTTTAATTTGCTGATTGAATGCTTTTGATCAAGGCTTATCCTGATTCACATGAAAATACAATAAACCATCATGTATAAACCATACACATTTGTGCATTTTTAATTATTGTCTTAGTTTTAAAAAGTATTTATGATAAAAATTAAATTACTTTAATTTAGATTTTTTTTATCCAAACAGAAGTTAGACCTATATAATTAAATCATTGTTAGATATTAGTCATCATAAGAACAATAATCCAAACTTTTAAGTTCAAAGCTTGTTTGATTTTCATCAAATATTTCTCATTTTTCTACAGTACTCAATCTCAACCATCTATTAAAAATCAAATCTACAATATTTGACTTTTTAACAAAATCTCAACCATCAATTTTCCTAAAAATCACTATTCATTTAAAAAAATTCATTTTAACTAAAATCAAACACACACTCAATTTATTACTTGTTAACAATATAAAAATAACTACCATGGTCAATATTTATAAAGAATAACCCAAATCAACCTTATATATATTTATTTATGCAAATTGCAATAGAACATTAATCCGGAAAACACTCAAAAAAAGTTTTAACAAAGCATGATTCTTGATAAATTTGGAACAATTTTATTTGGATATGGGGACTTCTGATGACGCAGTAGATTAATTATTGAGAATTCCAGATAACAGTTAACGTACATAGTACATGTTTTCAGCGTCTTCTTGCAGCATTTTCCCTCTGGCAATTGAAGAACACAGCAGCCACAGGAAGGCCAAGTTCATTTTCTTCTGCAAATCTTCTGGTGCTGAATTTATCCCTGGAAAGTGGTGTGCTCACGGTCTCTCTTCTTTTCTGCTTGAAGAGAACAAATACAAACCGGTGGATCCCTATGTTCGGCTTTGGCATTTCATAGCTCACCACTTCTCTACCTGCGTTATTAAAGTGTAAAACCATGGGTCAATGTAACCGGTTTTGTGTTAAAATAGAGATAGAATCTGACTGACATGCACGCGAGACATGAGACGGAGCTTTTAAACGGGGGATAGTTGAAGGTTCTATCTCTATTTAACGTTGGATTATGAAAATGCAGTAAAATACATACCAAATGAGGAATCAGTAGTTCCTGGAATGTCTGTAACTATCCTGTATAATGATCCAATCAAGAAATTAAGGTTGTCAGTAGAAAGCTACATATTTGTAAATTAACGATTATTCCTATATCAATTTTATTTTCTTCTCATCTTCAATTAATATTTTGAGCTCAAATACCAAGAAACCTCTTAACATGACCAGTCATTTTTCATCTGTTCCGAGCGACCAATTCTTCTCAGAATTAATCCTTAGAATCCAAACAAAAAACCCTAGTCAGTTAATTCCTCTCTTGTGGGTTTTTTCTCCTATGTTCGACAACTCATTAATATAATGAGTAATGATCGCAATTTATAATTTAGACAATATTTCAAACTATTTTTTAACCACTCACATTTTCTCTTTTCAATTTTTAACTACACATTTGATCTAGAAAACTGAAATAAACCGCCACCGAACACTAACATGGTTTTGCAAAGGCAAGTACATATGCTCCTATGACTAGTTAGCCACCAATTGGTAACTTGTATTTTTTGGTTTATAGACATCTTTATCTTTATATATCTAAAAGTAGAAGTTAATAGAAAATGTCATTTTGGAGGAAAAATTACATTTAATGACTCTCTCTCCTCACTTCTACTTTTATCTATTTTTTTACACATAAAAATAAATAAAGAAAAGATAAAGATTTTTGTAGGAAAAATTATTATCTATTACATATTTAATAAGTTGTAATAAATGTATTATGATTTATGTGTAATGTGTCACGTTTCTTTATCTTTATATCTTTATATATTTATAAAAAAAAAATAGAAGTCAAGAGAGAGTCATTTTAGAGGGAAAATTGCATTTAATGACTCTCTTCTCTCCTCACTTCTACTTTTATCTATTTTTTTACATATAAAAATAAATAAAGAAAAGATAAAAAATTTTATAGAAAAAATTATTATTTATTACATATTTAATAAGAGTTGTAATAAATGTACTATGTGTAATGTGTTACATTGAAAATAAAAAAAATTAGATTAATATATTTGAACATAAATAATGTGATATTTATGTAAATGTGTTATGTAAGAAATGAAAAAACTGGATTAATATATTTGAACATAAATAAATGTGATATCTATGTAAATGTGTTACGTATGAAATGAAAAAAATTGTGTTAATATATTTGAATATAAATGTCATATCTATGTAAATGTGTTAAATTGAAAATAAAAATTTTGGATTAATATATTTGAAAATAAATAAATACATGCTATATAAATTTGTTAAGTTAGAAATGAAAATTTTGAATCAATATATTTTGAAAATAAATAAATAAAATCACTGAAATTTTACTTCCTAATATGTCACTAAATGAGTATGTTCTTCAATAAGCATATTACAAAACTAATTAATTATTTGCTATCAACTTTTTACAATCAGTGATAAATTGGTAGAAAATTTAATCATTTCATTATTTTGACAAAATTTGGTATGTTTAAAAAATAAGGAAAAATAAAATATATTAATTAATATGTTGGATTTCGAATAAAATATATGTAAGCAACATATTAAAAATAAAGTTAGTTAAAAATTATAACATATTAAAAGAAAAATATGCGATAAGGTGGGCAAATTTTTAGAGAAAATGTAAATAAAAGTCAAAATAAATTGTATATAAAAAATTTAATTAAGTGTCAAACTTTGAGTGACGCGGTACACTGAGTGTACATGCAGAATTTTTTATTTTGATTAGTTTTTTTTTAAAAAAAAGTTTCAAATTCAGTAACATGTGTTATGTAGGAAATGACAAAATCGGATTAATATATTTGAACATAAATAAATGTCATATCATACTATGTAAATATGTTACATTGAAAATGAAAATTTTGAATTAATATATTTTAAAATAAATAAATATATGCTATATAAATTTGTTAAGTTAGAAATGAAAAAATTGAATTAATATATTTTGAAAATAAATAAATAAAATCATTGAAATTTTACTTCCTAATATGTCAATAAATGAGTAGGTTCTTCAATACGCATGTTACAAAAATAATTAATTATTTTCTATCAACTTTTTTATAACCACACATATTTTTTCTATCTAATTTTCAGCCACTATTTTTTACTTCAAAATCATAAATAAACAAGCTTATAAATCAAACAGTATTACCAAATGAAGGATTAATCGTTTCATCATTTCGACAAAAATTGGCATGTTTAAAAAATAAGGAAAAATAAAATATATTAATTAATATATTGGATTTCAAATAAAATATATGTAAACAACACATTAAAAAATATAGTTAATCAAAAATTATAATATATTAAAAGGGAAATAGGTGATGAGGTGGACAAATTTTAAGAAAAAAACGTAATTAAAAGTCAAAAAAAAATTTATATAAAAAACTTATAAGTGCCGAATTTTTAGTGGCGCGGTATACTTAGTGTACATGTAACATTTTTTATTTTGATTAGTTTGGTCTTTTTTAAAGTTTCAAATTCATCAATATTTTGTATTAAAATTTTATTTTATTTATGTTTTTTATTTGATATGATTATATAATCAAGATATTTTCAAAATTATGATTTAAAAATTATATATTCTGTACATCGCATGGATAAACAACTAGTGTTTATAAACTACACAATTTCTCAAACTACTTTTTAATCACAGATATTTTCTCTCTCCAATTTTTAACCACTATTTTTTACTTTAAAATCATAAATAAACCAATTTATAAATCATTACCCAAGTCAAATTATTTTTTTATTTTACTGCTTTTGAGAGAAAATATCTATAGAGCATGAAAAAGTCTATTTGTACAAATTTTGTATACTGATCGGTGTCCAGACAATTGTGCAGGCCTATATATGTGCTTGCTGTAGATCGAAAAATAATGCGATGTGTAGATGAATATAATGTTATCATGTGTTCGTATATCAATCTGTACACTGATAGGTATGACTAGCAAAGCCAATAGAGCATACCAGTGTATGTATTCCCTTAGATAGGGATCACTAGGACCAGGAACGTCAGGGTCTGTCAGAATCTACAAGAAATTAAGATATGTATGAACCAAATAGAGTAAAAAAGAAAAGACTCACGTTACAATCTCCAAATTTATCACGAACAAACTTAATTCTTCATTAAATAATAGATACAGATCATGAACTTATTATGGGACCGGAGAAAAAGATTCAGATACATAGTTGTGGGGAACAAGGGCTCGTCTCTTGTTGTTGCGTAAGAATGATACATATACGTATGCAAGAAAAAGATAAAAGTTTTTTGAAGAACACATAATATAGGATATGTATATACCAGAGTGAAGAATGATCTCATATCACCTCCATGGACCCCAACCCTAGGTTTAAAGGTCACTGTGGAAGGAAACAGCTCATGACCATTGAAGACATTCTGGTTGGAATTGTAAGTGACAGACATATTAAAAGATGGGGAGAAATTATCAATAACATCTCCTATAACTCTTCCAATCACAAGGGGATCTGACATTCTTGCCATTAAAAGAGGAAAGTGAGTACACTGTATATCAGAGAGGAAAAATATGGGAGACAAGATAAAGACTTGTGTTGTGGTGTGTGATTTCTTTTGAATGTAGGATTTTTTAGCCGAAACCCCATATTTATAGGGGCAACAAGCCCTTAAAATAATAGCATTTAAAATTTGGGGAACCAATTTTTCAAATTACTTTTTAACCACATATATTTATAAATCAGTTTATAAATTATACAATTTCTCAAACTACTTTTTAACTATTCATATTTTCTCTCTCTAATTTTCAACAACAACTTTTTATCTCAACATTATAAATAAATCAGTTTATAAATCAAACAGTGTTACCAAACAAAAGAGTCTTTATCAAGCATATAACAAGCATAAATGTTTTAGCCTATCTAAGCAATCAATTACAATTTATAAATCAATTTATAAATAACACAATTTTACAAATCAATTTTTAATCACACACATTTTTTCTCTCTATTTTTCAACCACACATTTTATCTAAAAAATATAAATAAACCAATTTATAATTATTATAATGTTACTGAACTGATTCCATGATTATAAGTTCATTCCATACCGGACCAGTATTAGTCACCGAACTTATATATTGAGAAGCATTTTAAAGTTCGATGAATAAAACACGACATAGAATTTCAACGACTAATGATATATAATGAATGAGTAATGAAATACTGCAACTTAGCCTCCATTTGGTAAACTTGTTTATAATATATTTCTACAAATCAATTTTTAATCTCACATTTTAAAAATCAGTTTTTCACCATATATTTTATCTTAAAAAAATACATTTATTGTTTATAAACCAAAAAACATGGGAGAAATTATCAACAGGCTCTTAAAATGATAGTATTTAGAAATATAGGGGGAACCAAATAAAAGCTCTTTACCCTCTCTGGATATACATTGGATTTAGTCATTGTCAGGCATGTAACCATCATAAATGTTCTATTATTGAAGTTGGAAGCATTTTAAAGTTTAATGAATAAAGCTCGACACATAAATTCAATGACTTATAATGATATATAATGAAGCAATGAAGTGCAACATATTTAAGCTTCCATTTGGTAAACTTGTTTATAATTAAATAATATATTTTTCAAAATCACTTTTTAATCATGCATGTACATGTGGACGTCTCAAAATTACTTTTCAATCATATATTTTATATTGAAAACATCATATTCATTGTTTATAAACAAAATTTTTTTATCAAACAAAGCTAAAGTTTAGTGACTAATCAGGAGCATTTTAAAGTTTATTGAATAATGAAATATAGTGAGCGATTGTGTACAGTATGCTGTTCAGTAATCATTCCGGAAGAATTTTGAATTTCAGTAAGTAAAACATGGCGGAGAATAATTCCAGTGATCAATGAAATATTTAACTCATGTTTACCGATGTTTTGAGGAAAAAAAATGAAAAATGAAAGAAAAAAAGTCCGTTTAAATAGGTGGATACGTTCATTACATGTATAAGATTTCACCACGGGGGATTCATTTTTCTAATTTTTATTTTTAAATAAAATAAAGGTAAATGGAATTTTCAGTGTTAGAACATTAGCAAGTTTTGAAATGTGCCAGGACCTTTGATATTTCAGGTATAGAAAGGTGGACATTTTTCAAGGGTTCTGTTTGGGGCATTTCCAATCTAACAACTCCTATCTGACCAAAACTTCAAATATGTACAAGGAAAACAAGGAATTCTCACTACAAGAAATCGGACCAACAGCAACGAAAATTAACGACGACAAAAAAAAAGTCGTCGGTAAAACTTAGTCATTAGCAACGACATTTTTGTCGTCGCTAAAAAATTGCGACGACAAAAATATGTCGTCGCAAAAAATTGAGACGACAAAAAAATGTCGTCGCAATAGAGATCCTATTGGACGACATTTTCTGTCGTTGCAAAAACATACCCTATTGCGACGACTATGTCGTCTCTATAGGTTCGATTTTTTATTTTTATTTTTTATTTTTTACATTTCGATATTTATAAAAATAATATTAAAGTCAATGTGTTGGAACAAATGTTTATATACTATTATTATTAAAATGTGATTCATTAAAGTTAACTATTATATATTACATAAAAACAAAATAAGACATAAAAATTTATTTGCCAAAATGGTTGGGACATCACTCACCCAACTACTTGGTCAAGAGTTCGAGTCTCCAATCCAACACTATCATCATATGAATTAAAAATAAATACTGAGGTTCGGGTCGGGTTCAAATTCGGGCCGGGTTCAAAATGGTGAGGATCGGGTCGGGTCAAGTTAAATTAATAAATTATTAATAAAATATTTTTCGTTATTAGAGACGACTATGTCGTCGCTAATTGTCGTCGCAATATCCTCCGAAGAAATAGAGACGACGGTGTCGTCGCTATTGACTTTCAGTTACGGGCCTAAAGCGACGACTATTAGCGTCGTCGCTATTGATCTATAGCGACGATTTTTAGGCTTTTAGCGATGACTTCTGTCGTCGTTATTGGTCCGATTTCTTGTAGTGTCTAGGCATAATTAAAGCTATGGTTCTTTACAACGATTTATACTTTTAAATCAAGCAATTCAACATCATATCACAGTAAGTAAAATTATTCTTAGTTTGAGTCTCGCTACTATCCAATTGTTAAAATTATATGTGTAAGGATGAAAAGGGGGAAAAAATATCTGCCTACAGTTAGGGGATGTGTGAAAGGTAAGACTTAAATTATCTTTAAGTACATATTGAACTCACTAGTAAAAAAACGCGAAAAAAAAGGGGTTTAGGCGTCGGTTCTCGACCGCGCATATCTCTCTCTCTCAACACTTCAACATCGCAAAGCCATCACCACCGTGCCTCCACCAACACCACGACGCCGCCACGAACCCGCCTCCATCTCGTAAGAACTTTACTCTTATATGTGTGTGTGATATGTGTGTGTGCGTGTATGTATATATATATGTGTGTGTGTGTATATATATATATATATATATATATATATATATATATATAAGTAGATCTATATGTGTTTGTGTGTATATATATATGTGTGTATATGTGCATATATATGTATGTATATATATGTATATATGTGTGTGTTTATATATATATATATATATGTATATATATATTTGGATGTATAAAAATGTGAATTATTATATATATATATATATATGTATATATATATTTGTATGTATAAAAATGTGAATTATTATATATATATATGTTATAATTTTGGTATTACAAATAGTTAATTGATATAATTTGAATTATTGGAATTATATTGAAATTATGCATGGAATGTTAGGTTATGAAATCATACTTTGAGCATTTTAGGAATTAAGAATTGATTTTGGATTAATTTTGGAGTGGTTGATGATGTTGAAGTTTGATTTATTGTGTTTGAGTAGTGAATATGTGGAGGTTGAACATTTTTGTTGTATTGTGGCATTTTGATTTCTCCTACAGGTTGGGTAAGTCCAACTTATAGGGGAAACTCTGCCGAAATTACTGTAGGATTTTACGAATAAAAAATGAAGATAATAGTAATTATAGGTGATTTTCACTATCATAGAATTAACCATACTAAATAAATAACTAAACAAAATATACTAGTAAAATTATGAAGTATTCAATGTAATAAATTATCGTATGCATGTGATTTCAATTATTAATATATAGTTGGTTCACGTTGATGAAATTGATTGTGGAGTTGTGGTGAAATTGATTGTGGAGTTGTGGTTTCACTTTGATGAATATATGTTGTGATTGTTGAGAAGTTGTGATAGATTCAATAGCAACGCGTCTATTTACAGGTTGGATAAGTTCAATTTATAGGGGAGACTCTGCCAAAATTTTTATAGAAATCTTAGTTTTTGTATTTATTTATTTTGTAACTGGTTCGAATAATTTAATTCAATTTTAGGGCTTTCAAACTATATTGGATACAAGGAGACATTAGGACAAGAGCCAATACAACGTGGCTAAAAATAAAGGTACGAAAATACATATTTAAAATATATTACAAATCTTTGAATTATTTTCATATTCTATTTAGTGTGATTATTAATGTTAGTTTTCAATGTGAAAATTTCAGTGTCCTCAACAGCCCGGAGGTTCTGAGTGTGGCTACTACGTCATGAAAAATATGTATGAGATAATCACTGAACACTTTCAGCGTCCGTCGTTGGAAAATGTATAAGTTATTGAACATGATAATTTTTAATTATGCCTTCATATTTTATTACAAAATAATTGATAATTCATTTTGATTATTTGTAGGCATTTAAAGAGTATTACTCAACGGAGGAAATTGCTGAAATTCAAAACTTATGGGCTAAATACTTCGTCGATAGGTGTGTGTAAATCGACGTGTATTCAAACTTCTATTTACTCAATTACATGTGACATTAACAATCTTGTAAATATAATTATTTCTCATTTATTTAACATTATTTTAATTATGTCCATTATATACATATTTGGTGATGTGCATGTGGAAAATGTTCAGTCCACGTTTAGGTGATTGCAGGTCATGACCTGCAGTGATCTGATCATTGCAGGTGACATCCAAGTCATTGCAGGTGACATCTAGGTCATTGCAGGTCGTGACCTGCAGTGGCCTGGGTCATTGCAGGCCATGACCTGTAGTGGCCTGGGTCATTGCAGGCGACGTCCAAGTCATTGCATGTCATGTCTAGGTCATTGTATTTTACTTTATAGGCAAATGAATTTCGTACAAAAAAAAAAAAAAAAAAATTTGAAAACGCGTCGGTTTTGGATTACAAACGACGACTAAAATTATTTTTTTTTTTTCCAACTTTACGCGTCGGTTTATAAACAACCGACGCGTAAAGTCTTCACTTTATGCTTCTGCTTCATACGCGTCGCTTCAAAAATCGACGCCTATTCTCTTAAATAACCGACGCAAAAGACTGTTTCTGTACTAGTGACTTTTAGATCAAGCAGTTCAATACACATTAAGACCATATATGAACATATAAATTGATAGTGGTTTAAGGTGATGCAAAAACAAAAACTAATTAACTATCTTTTCAAAACATTTGGGAGGCAATTTCATAATTTTTGTAGTCAACTTATTCTTTTTATAACCAGCATGTTTGTTTATGCTTGAAATTATAAAGTCAAATTTATTTTTAAGTTTTTTGTTTAGAAATATATGATATTCAAGAATAGTTTTTACTAAAAAAATTTACATTCTTTTATATTAGAAAAAGTAAATTTTAAATAAAATTAAATACAGTACAGATCAATCATCAAAGCATCAAAGTGTTGCCCCCAAGGCATATCTCTCAGTGGCAAAGGGGAGGCAGGAAACTTGCTCAGTGCAGTCAGGCGCAGAGTTCGAATTTTGAAATAATGAATTTGTGCTCTGTGACAAATGAGAGTCACCACCATTTATGGGAGTTACCAATGCTCTCTATCCTGACTCTGGGAAACAAAACCTGCGATTTATCACTCGAACCAATGGCTCAAGACAGAGTCGGTTCGGACTCTCAAGGTATGTGTTACACCCCCAACAAAGTGTTTTTCCCCTACCCCCCTCTTCTAACTTCACCCAACGAGCCAAGTCATGTCAAGAAAAAAAAAATCAATTTGAGTAATGTTTCTGCTTGAATTAGCATTAAGGAAGAAAGATCTTCACTGTCCACCATAAATGCATTTTCTTCCATCTCAACCACATACTTCATGTGATACACAATATTTTAATAATACATTTCATCAACTTCAATCAATTTCAGCAACATATTTATGCGACTCACAATATTTCAACCACATATTTTATCAACTTTTATCAAAATATACTAAAAAATTTATTTTAATTTTCAGCAAACGGGGGGCTTAGTCAAATATAAGCAGAGAGACTTCCATTTTTCACTCTTCTTTACTAATTTTAACAAAGTATTTTGCATTGGTGGTCCATAGTCAAAAGGTGTCGATGCAGTGTTCCCATAGGATCTAGCCATTATTAACACAAACCAGAAGTTCTGCATTCCAGCCCCGCTCTCTTGTCCACCATGGATAATATAACAATCGCCCACATCCAATGAAAAACATCCAAATATCTCTAATATTTAAAATTCGACACTTGACTGTTTTTCATTGAGTGTAGGCAATTGTTACGTTGTCCAGGTGAACAACAGAGTGAGACTGTCCATTCTTAAGAGTTTGTTAAAAAAAAAAATGTTTTGAGGAAATATGTGATTGAAAATGTGTAAAAAATAGTAGGTTCATAGAAATGTATGATTGAAAATGAATTTTGGAAAAAAAAAAAAAAAAAAAAAGGGAAAAAACTTTCATGATCAAAGAGGTAATTACAATATTGACAAATTTTGTAAAGTAGAGCAAAATAATATCTATTATAATAGTATGTTTGATGGAAAAATACTGAATATATAGTATTTGATAGTATTAAAAAAAAAAAATCTTGTTTACTAGTTGTCATGTTTTTCTAATCAAGCACACCAAAGTTGCACTAATTGTGCTTCCAGTATTGCCTCCAAAATATGCTCTAATCTATGAGTAGTACTCAATGCTCATACTGGCCTAATGCATATGGATCAATAAAAATGAATATGCTTCTTTGGCCAACTTATCCAAAGCAAGATTAGCTCCCCATATCGTGAAGGTATTGTAGTATAAAATATTTACATGATAACAGACAATATTTTAAACTTTTTTTTTTTTAAAATTATGTCGAATGTCATCCGTCTCACCTACCAAACATGTTCCAAAAATTAAATTTTAATAATTGGTAAACTACTAGTCGTGCTGCATTAAATTTAAGAGCACTTTTCGATCTCTAGGATTAAGTAGCATATGGATTTTCTCAATGAATCAATCTATTAATCTCAATGCTCGGATCCAGCTATAGGCCAGCCCATTCGGCCGCTCGTGCTGGATCTGGTCGAATTTTCAGATTTATATATATTTTTTTGGGATAAATACATATAGAAGGAGTTTAAAAAATGAAATTTAAAATTTAAGAAACTTATGATTTTAATACAAAAATCAGGTTTTTAATTAAAAACAAAGTAATTAAATAGGTTGAGGCCACAATTAGACAATTTATGATCACAAACACAAACACAAATATCAAATTTTATAGGTCGCAATATAAAATTTGTCGGTCGCAAATTATAAAATTATTTGGTCACATCAAATTAATCGATCACAAATTACAATTATTAAAGGTCACGACTTATTTCTCGATCAAAAATATATTTCACGACTAATTTCTCGGTTACAAATATTTAGTCACAACTTATTTCTTTATCACAAATTAAAAATTTATATATCACGACTTATTTAACGATCACAAATCACGAATTTTATAGGTCACAACTTTTTTCTCGTTCATAATTACGAATTTTATAAGTCAATTTATTTCTCGATCATAAATCACAAATTTTGTAAATCGCGACTTATTAAAAAATACATCCGTATTCGAAGCTCGAGACAACAATATTGCCTTTAGGTATACATCACACAACCCTTATCCTATACATTAGTTGGTCGATATTGAAAATTGTGTTGGTTAATTCGTTGCTAAGTATAATCATGTATGATATGTGCTAAGGATCGAGTTGCTTGAGAGAAAAATTTAAATCTTATGTTGGTTTTCTGTTTGGTAACACTGTAAATTAGTTTGTTTACCTCTAGGTGGTTGAAAAGTGGATAAGAGAGAAAATCTGTATTGTTAAAAAATGATGTGAGAAATTGTATTATTTATAAACTAATTAATTTAGTTGTAATGATTGTGTTAGGTTTACAAATTCAGAGTCGACCAAATTCGTGTGATTAAAAAATAATGTGAGAAATTATAGTATTTATAAATTAGTTAATTTAGTTGTAATGATTGTGTTAGGTTTACAAATCCAGACCTAGGGAATAGGTGATGTGTGTTCTATACGTTTATCTAGACTTTTAAAATCTATTGTTTTACAAATTTCAGTGTTGGCACAATTATGATGATTGATTTTAAAAATGATGTGATGGAGAAATTGATGGATGTCTGCCAAGTGTATTGTAGGTAAGTCAGTCGATAAATTAATCTGACAACGTAGCATGATTCATATTTCTAGGTTATGTCCGAGGTTTTTGATAATAATAATGGATAAAAGTCGAGGGTTTGGTATGTGAGAAAATTTTAGTATACAATTTTTTGTACTAATATCACCATGGAAATGATATATTATTGAAAGCTACAGGATTTTGGAACACAACACAAAAAAATAGACTACAACTCGGAGTTGTGAATCAAACGTGTTACGAGATTTTGAATTTCAAGGACCAAACCTACATAAAACCAGTAAGCTGAAAGACATTGAATGTAACTTGACTCTAGGAAGCTGTGACCGCAGCATGCTTTGCTGCAACTGAACGACCGCAGCAACGTGATTTTGTCACAATTAAGGACCTGTTTGCCGCAGCTGCTGTTCGGCCAGAATTGAGACTCCGACAGCACTCAAGGTAATTCTTGGGCATGAATTTCAAGGCACGTCGTTGAGGACGTATAAAGAGCACAATTAGGTCAAGAAAGGAGAGGAAATCACATCTTGGAGATTACATAAAATCAAGGTTTTAAAATGCATAATGTGTTGCGATGCGTCGAGGTCGAGAATCAAGAATTACAAGTTTTGGCATGTCAATGCGAATAATAGTCGTCATAATGCATGTCGTACTTTTAATAATATTTTAATTAATTTTAAGTCATTAAATAAATTTTTATATGAAAAATAGATTTTATTACATAAAAACTAAATAGAGATTTATGGTCGATAATTTTATTTATATTATACTATTTGTTTCAAAATGTCAAAATATTTTAATCCTTATAAAATAAGATAAATAATTTTTAAATAATAATTTGGTGAGAAAAGTCAAACAAATAATGGTATGTAAAAATAATTAAAAAAAAAAAAAGCAAAGCAATTTAAAAAAAAAAAAAAAGCCTATTAGTTCCCCTCCCACATTGGATGTTGATGTGGGATGAGAACACCTATTACCCTTATAAATAGGCTGTTCAGTGGTAAGCTGAATTAATCACCGATTTTTTCGATTTATATTCAGTAAAAAGCATTATTCCGCGCATATGGGTAATGTGTGGCGTTTTCCTCAAGCAATGCGCTAATGCGAGTCTAGACGGCGTTTATTCTGGTATTTTAGAACACTGCATAAAGCCTATTTGATAATGTGAACATTTTTTTTTTTTTTCAAGAGATGTGTGGTTTAAAAATGTTTTAAAAGTCAAAAACTATGAATTTAATTAAGAATGGATGGTTGAGATTGAATTTGAAAAGTTGAGGTAAAAAAATTTATGTTGCCAAACGGGCTCTAAATTGAATTTTCTTGAATTATTGATGCGGTTATCCTACGTTCTTATGCATCACTTGTATCAAACCATTAATGGATAGAGGAAATTTTGATAGTTATGAATAGCTTAACTAGTAGTAAGATACGAATGTTATTATTTTATTTTGGATTTAATGTCCGGAAACATAATAATTGAACCAATTACGTGAGTGAAGTTAAAATAATGAAATCGAGAATCCTAACCATATCCGTAATGACCAGCAACACGATAAATTGAATCAAAATATGAATTAAACATGCACGAATTAAGATAATTAATTAATGAAATCAAGAATCCTAATTATTTCATTGGTTGATCTCTACCTCGATCTACTTTATTTTTGCATTAGATATTAACTAGTGTTACACCCGTACGATGCATGATCTTTCGTTACTTACATATATCAAATTTATATTTTAACATATGAAATTAATATTTAATTAAAAATGAGAAAAGAATGAAAACAATTAATTACAAAGGTACATTACATATACCTTAACTTTTTTTTTAATTTTTTTACGATTCGTATGTTTATCGTTCCAAAAATTTCTTAAATATTGTAATTTGAATTGATTTAAAACTTAAAATGGAAAAGAAAATTTACATTTAAATATAATTTGTGATAAGTAGAAAAAATAGATATATCTGTGATATACGCTTAAAATTTTATTAAAACGAAAAGGAAAAGAAAAAGAAAAATAGATTGATGATCGTTCTTATTTCATCATCTTTCATTTTCTATTTTTGAATAAAAATATTTATGTGATATTGACAAAGTTTTTTTTTTTTTTTTAATAATTTAAAAAAAATTATAATTGATTTTCAAGAGCGGAAAACGAACCAAGAAATTTCGGGACCTGAAAAATGCAACTATTTAAAAATGTGCATTCAATTGGATTATTTTAAATCTTAATTTTGTTCGAAATGAATAATAAATAGTGAATTAATACTATTAATTACTATTTTAGGAAATGAGTTTAATAATAATGATTTTGTGGAGAATGTATAGCCTTTTGTTTGGTACTCTTTAATTTTTTTTTTTTACAGTACGCAATCTCAACTATCAATTAAAAGTCAATCCTACAATATTTGTGATGAGATCTCAATCGGGGAATCTCGTCGAACAACGCGGAATAACGAAATTAAAACCTAGGAAAGATCTAAATCAGAACTGACACGAGACAAACAACAAAAATAAGGATAGAACGACGGTAAAACCTTGACCCGACAATCACGACGCAATTTATGGCGATGCGGATTGAAGAACCAAGATTGGTGAACGCCACAAGGACTTGTCAATTTCCTTGATAAGTTTCGAATTCAGAAACGCCACAAATATTCTTGCGAATATTTGATAAGTTTGCTGGAAGAACGCCACAAAGATCGGATCTTTGATAAGTTCAAGAAAAAGGGAATAAACTCAACCTCTCAATTTTGGAGAATCATCTCACAAATTTTATTAATCAAACTCAACTTAACTGTTTTTACAATGAATTGAAAAAGCGTATAAATAAGCAAAATAACTTAGCATCTAATTTACTCAAAATAGAATTCTAATTAGACTAAAATTCTAAAATAGGAAAATAACCTAAAATAATAAAAGGAAACGAAATAATTGGCAAAATCCGGAATCCTGAATTACGGCCGTGAATATATAGCTTACGGCCGTAACGAACATTCTGTCTTAAATTTCAATCAGGTGTTACGGCCGTGATCAATATGTTACGGCCGTAAAATATTTCAATTTCAGTTTTACGGCCGTGAGGAATATCTTACGGCTGTAATCAGCGTTCTGCCTATTTTTGTCTCTTCCTTCGATAACTTGTTACAGCCGTGATAATAAGTGTTACGGCCGTGAATATATGTTTTACGGACGTGAAGATCATCTTTTACGGCCGTAAGGTATTTTCTGCCCAATTTACTTCTTTTGCTTGATTCGGCTCGATCCGTCCCTCTTCTCGGCTCGACCCCAACACGGAACTTGCTCCGTTTTGCACGTAGATCACTGTCATATTGCTGATGGCTCGACTTCGTCATTCGCTGCCTGGTCCGGATTACGTCATACTCCCTCTCTTGAAAAGGATTCGACCTCGAATCCATTTTTGGTCGACTTTTCAGACTCCTCCTGCTTTTCCGGGCTCGATGATCGCGTGTAAGCTTTGTGCAATCCTTTAGACTTTTGGGCTGCTTATTCTGGCCAATAAATTTCTGCCCCGTCTTAAATTCATGGCTTGATTTATGTCCCTGCAAAACAGATTTTAAAGAACTGGGGAGGGAATCGTTAGCTCGGTTAAGTGCAAGGTGTGGATCCCCGTACACCAACCTATGTGCAAATAAACTCAATTTGGGGGTGGACTCTCTTTTTTTTTTTGCACTCATTCTCTCCTTTTTATGATATCGTGGCCTCAACACTCTTATTTCTTTTTTCAAACTCACTTTTGATTTTCAATTTATCATTTTGAGCTTCTTTTGGAGATAACGGAACAAGTGTAAATTTCTTCCCACCCTTCACAAATGAATATTGATTCTTAAACCCATCATGCACTACCCTCATGTCATGTTGTCAGGGTCGCCCCAACAATATATGACCAACATGCATAGGTACCACGTCACAGACCACCTCATCCTTATAACCCCCGATGGCAAAATTGACCATAACCTGCTTATTTACCTTAATTTCCCTTGACTCGGTCAGCCATTGCAATTTATAAGGGTTTGGATGTTTCATCAAGCTCGATTGTTTAACCCACAAGATATAGTACTTTATCACTTACCCATTTGAAATTGATTTTTCAAGAATCAATTTTTCTGAACATTCATTCTCAATCACACTTTTTTTTAAAATTATTTTTTATAATTTTTCATACTACTTTTTAACTATACATTCTAAAAAATCACTTTTTTTCACAAAAACAATTCTCAAATAATCAAAGTCAAATAGTCAACAACCAAGTAAAGTTGGAGATCACGAAATTATATGAAAAATCTTATACCCTATAATCTTTAAAAATTTATTAAAATTAAGAATAATTAAAAAATATTAATTATTCTATTGATATTATTAACTAAAAAGAAATCAATGCATTAATTATTCAATATTAGTCTTCGTCCAATAAATTTTTCTATAAGTTATTACAAGTAGCGCCTTTTTTAAATCACATATATATTTTAAAAAATATGATTTTTAATATTAAAGATAAATAACTAAAACACAATTTCTATATTGATAGCTAAACATATAATTTATAATATAGTGTTAATAATTATTAAATTAAAATTGACTAAAAAAATATCAACTATATATATATATATATATATATATATAAATTAAGGCGCATTTATCCAGATTTTGCATTCACATTCGACACACATTCATTTTGCATTCACATGAATCCGCTTTGCATTCATACTATTTAATTTTATGGGAACTTACTATTTATGGAAATGAAAAATGGGTCGAAAGTTATTTTTAGAAACTACCCAACATTTATATATTATAAAGATTGACATAGTTTGGTTGTTAATTAGGAAAATAAAACTCAAAACTCTAATCTTAATTATGTGTATTTTGATGAAGTATATGTTAATAATATGACTCACCTCGAGAGGTTGGAGACGAAATCATTGTTTATCGAATGAAGAATCACGAACCAATCACATATTAAACTTTCACTTAAAATCTTCAGAATTATGATAGAAGAGCACAAAAAATGGACTAAAATATTGGAAGGCTTAAACACGAGAAAACATGTTGTCTTAAAAGTACATTTGTCCCCTCTCGGTCGAGATGCTAAAGGATTTGATAGTAAATGGTTTTAGCGGATTAATCAAGCCTACAAACCATGTATTCATCTAGCACAAAGAATACATGTAAGAGGAATAAGAACAAATAAGAAATTAAGTTGAATCTCTTTGATTTTGGATCTACACTTGTTATGAATATGTCATTGAATTGTATTTCTCTTTATCAACACCTCTATTTATAGACATGAAAGTTACATTCATGAATGGGTGCAAAGAACAAGTGAGAAGGTGCCCAAACATGCCAAAGGTGCCAAAAATCAAATAACACAACGATAAAAAACACTTAACTGTGCGACCGCACGGTTCAATCATCGCGCGGTCTCACGGTTATAACATTCAATACACGTCAAAATTTGACGTGTGATAGCGTGGTTTTTGTACCATGCGGTCGAGCAGTTTTCCGATAGGCGCCACCTTTTATTTTTTTCACTTGTTTTCATATTGATATGGATCCAAAATAATTCTTTAATCCATTTACATGGATTCTTTCTTTCATAATCAATATTTGAACAACACATTGGAATTAAAATTTCAACAATCCCCCACTTGTTCAAATATTCGCAAACAACTCAATTTAAAATGATATTACGCATAAAATAAGGTATCTTTCGATTTGCATCTTACCTTAGTGTAAATGATAAGTGCTTTATTAGCATGTATTTAATTCACTTATTATCCTATTTTGTTATTAGTTTGATCCTATTGAAGTATCGTTTAATGCATTTTCATTTATTGTGTTATACAGGATCGCAAAGAACGAAAAGAAATGAAACATGACCAAAGAAATACAAAAAAATAAAGAAGTGAGGTTCAAGGACATATTCAAAGAGCTCCAAATCAATAATGGCATGTGGGAAGAAGATTAGATGCAAAATTTATGGTCAAAGAAGGTTTGGAATGAAGTTGGAAATCAAAAACCCGCAAGGATTGTGATCATGAATTTTAGTCATAGATTGAAGCTCAATTTTGTCATAGAATAATTTCTAATTTGGAAAGATCTATTTCACAAATAATTGTATATATTTGAGTTTTCTTTCCAACGCAACTTGAATCACCACAATTGGACTTCGGGAGAGAAAGTTATGACCAAAATATCGATCACAGGCGCTTCTCGACAGAAATACACTTACGGCCGTAAATGACAAAGTTACGGCCGTAAATTCCAAATTCCAGAAATTTTCAGAATCCCAATTACGGCCGTAATAAGGAAAGTTACGGACGTAACTTGCTCTCCAAGGAATTTCCTTATCTGATTCAAGGTCTATCTTTGGTATATCTTTGGGGTAAAGTTAGGGCACGATTTTGAGAGTATTAAAGGAGGAAAATCACCACAAAAAGGAGGCTGAACATTGAGGAAAATTGAAAGAAAAATATAGAGCATTCTTGAGAGATTTTCAAGTCAAAGAACATCAACAACAATGAAATTCATGAAGCAACTTGAAGAATCTACCACAACCATGCTAAGCTAAATTTCATATCTTGTTCAAAGGGGAAGTTGGGTCAATTTAATTATGTTATTTTCTTTTCCTACAAATTAGTAGCCTGAATTTATTCCTTTATTTCAATTGTTGGATTATTATGTTTTGAATGTTCAATTGAGTTTATTTGATTAATAGTTTAATTTGGCCAATTTGATTATTGATCTTTGGATTCATGAATATGCTATGTTTAGATTCTTGATCCTTAATTGCCATTGAATCTTTACTTTAGTAGCAAATAAATCTCGTACAGGTTTAGTAATAATTCAACTTGGATTGATTAATTCGAGCTCGTGTAATTAACGATCCAATTCAATCTATTCTTCTAAATATTCATACTAGTCGTGCATTAAATCCTAAGAGCTTGTTTAGGATTGTCTATGGCTAGAATTGGTTCAAAGAACTTGTTTTGAATCAATACACATAAGGAAGAATTTAGATAATCAGAGCTTATTGATTATTTATGATTGATAATTGAATAGGGATATAAACACGTTACAAGGAAAAGTATAACATTAATTAAGGGCACAACCGAACCCGAGAACAAGATTTCTTCTTATATTATTTCTATAGTAATATTTAATTGTTTATTTTTATGCATATTTTTTATTCAAGCAATTTCAAACAACAAACCCCCCCATTCCATTTTAATTGATCGAACAACTAAAATTAGTTTCCGTTCCTCGTGGGATCGACCCTTACTCTCACTACTATATTATTAATTAATATTTAGCGAATAAGAAATTATTTATTATTTTGGTGCATTGCGACACGCATCAGTAAACATCGCAAAGTATTATCAAAATCCCAGGTAGCTGTAGCTTTGAACCCGTTATTTCATGTAACAATACCGGAAACATCACACACACAATACTCAAGTTCTTTTATTCCACACAAATTTTGCTTTAGCGCGTTAATGACCTTGTGCTTATCCGATTCGTGAACTTTTCAGAAAGTAACTCCAAACTGTCCTTGAAGCGGCACCACTTCTAAGTTCATATAGGTGGAGTTCTTCTAGTATCTTTGTTACATTTAGAGATACTTGTCATACTGAACTTCATTAAGAGTTTTAAAAACTCAACCCTCCAACTGTAACAACCAACACTTTTAATCTAGAATGAGGTATGTTTTGATAAAGTGTTGAAACTATCCACTTATCGAATGTTACCCTTTGAACCCGTGAATTACTCATTTCGTAATGACGGGTAGTGATGCGAACCCCTTCGGTGTATTGACCGAAAATTCTCACAACAATTTAATACAAAACCCAAGAAAGCTAAAATGGTAAAATAAAGGATAAACACATTAACCCAAGTTCAAATCTAACCCAAAATTCAAGGATTAACTAACACTAGCCCAATGGGTATCAACCAAATAAATTCCAATGTGGCGGAAAATAAACAACAACACAAGAATAACAATACTCCAGCAAAGTTGATTAAATTTCAAGAAGATAACAAGAACAAAGGAGGTTTTTATCCTTACCTCAAAGGGGTCTTTCAAGACCAAGCTCTCAAGAGCACTTCATATGAACAACCAAGTTATCTTACAAATGACAAGAAAATGTGTATAAAATGTACAAAATTGGGCAAAATGTGCAAATATCGAAAATTGCAACAAAACCCCGTTTTTGTGAAATGGGGTGTTTCTCGAACCATTTTCGGTCGATCACATGGTCGACCGAAATGGGACTTTCGGTCGACCAAGCCTTATCCGAACGCGACTGAGGCTGCCTTCAAAAATCTCTGCAGACTTTCGGTCGATCGGAATGACTTTCGGTCGGCCGAAATTCGCTGAGTCCAATTTCTTCTTCTTTTTGGCTCCAACTTGATTCTTGACTTGCTTTCCTTGACTTTAATTACTCTTTAAGCCTCGAATCTCGAACCTCCTTGGCATCGGATCTCGTCATGGGTCCCACAGGCTTGCGCATCGAGGTTTGACTTTCTCGATTCTCATCATCCCCTCCCTCTTGAAAAAGATTCGACCTCGAATCTTGCTTGAGTGCACTGTCGTGAGACTCCTTGAACTTTGATCTTGCAACATTGTGGATCACAGGTTCATGCGATGAAGTTGGACCTTCGCGATTCTCATCATCTCCTTCATCTCGAAAGAGATTCGACCACGAATCGACACCTACAATAAAAATAGAAAATTCAGACACAATAAATGTAACCGAAATTTCATACTCACCGTGCAAAATCAATTTGTAGGCGTTGCCAAAAGCTTGAGATGTGCCAACACTGCAAAGTAGCAATTTAGATTTTATTTGATCGGGGGGTCGCTCCTTCCACGAATGGGAATACATCCGGCCGCCCGGGTCAAATGGAATATGCTTCCTACCATGGTTGGCATTGGAAATACATTGTATACCAATTCCCTCAAATGGAAGCTCGAGCCTCCTGCAAAGGGGCTTAACCAAAGGTGCATTCTCGTGACCACCTAAACCAACTCTTTCTTCAATAAACATATGCATAAAGTTCAACATAGTTAATAGGTTAAAGTCACAAGCAATTTTAAGTGGAGAAAACTTGCTAATATGATGAGCAATTAAATTGCAAGCAAATTTAACAACCACAAAATTAGCACCAACTTCGTGCAAATGCCCGACTTCCCGAAAGAAAAGATTAGCTATGTTAATGACCTCGTTGGTTTCATGGTATGCAATCAAATGTGACATTTTAATACTCCTACCAACAATCACAATAATAGCATCATTTTCTTTCTTTGTTCCAAGTAAACCTACTATAAAATTCATATAATAAGTAACCCAAGGTTTACTCATGATGGGCAAATATGTATGGAATTCTTGGGGCAAAAACTTAAACTTAAGTTTAGCCATTTTGCAAGTTAGGTATTTACAACAAGTGCAAACATGTTCAACACCAATCTTCAAATTAGGCCAATAAAATTGATCACATAATACCCCAAGACCCCGTTGATTTTAAATTGCCCCATCAAACAACTATCATGTGCCTCTCCCATTAGCAATTTGCACATGGCACATTTAAAAAGAAACAATCCAATTTTCCAAAACAAATAATTATCAAGCCCATAGAATTCATCAAGATATCGCTCACAACATGATTCATAAATGTTTAACAAATGTGGATTATTAACATGCATGCCCTTAACATGTTCAAAATAAAATGAGGGGGCATCAAGAAATGTTAGAGTGAAGTCCTATTATCACCAAGACATCTCAATAAATTTCTCCCATGGACTCCCCTAGCTAGCAATTTCTTTAGAGAGCAAATATGCACGTCAAGAATATTTTCACAAAATAAGGATTCAACATGCTCATGAAATGTACTATATGCAACATTTTCACACAAGGATTTGGTACTTATGCAATTGGGCACATGCAAAAAGTTGCATTTACAAATTAAGCACTTATCATGACAATGATCCCTACCACATGTTACATTTTCACAAGTCAACAACACACTTATCAAATCTATATCAAGATCATACAACCCTCTAATGTATTCAAAATACAATAACCTTGCATTTAAAGAATTGTTAGGAGCATACCTCCTTGATGCGACGTTGGTTATTTCATTTTGTTTACCTCGGTTGTACTTGTCGTTTTAGGAAAATATTTTCAAGAATTTCTTCCATAAGGCATGCTTTTGGAGTTCTTTGTTGCTTTGATAAGTTGGCCTCACAATTTCCTGCAACAAAGAAATAACCAAACTAGGGAGGGAAGTGTTAGAATACTCAAGAGTAAAGAACATTTTGGGGTGATCTTTTTTCTCAATTTTCTTGGTGGCACTCATCACTTCCTCACCTTTTTCTGAGGTAGGAACCCCAAATCTCGGTTCTTCTCTTACCTCTCCTTTTTCTGGATTCGTGGCTCCAACCCTCATCGCATCTCCTTTTCTAGGGACGTGACCCCAACTCTCATGCTCTCATTTTTATTTTCTTCAATTTTATCAATTGAAGATTATTTTGTTTTCCTATCCTCCCTTTCTTTCTCTTCTTTTTCCTTCTCCTTCTCCTTTTCTTCCAAGAATTTCTTCTTGAGCTTCATTTGGTCTTTACATACTTCTTCTGGACTCAAGGATAGGATCAAAACCTTTTTTTCATCCATTTGGAAGCTACACCGGTTCTTCCTCTTGTTATGTGTCACACTCCTAACACTTTGCCAAGGTCTCCCCAAAATTATGTGTGTAGTGTGCATGGGAACTACATCACATATCACTTGGTCACAATAGGTTCCAATGTTGAAGGCAAGAAGAACTTGTTCACTCACTCTCACTCCCCCATCATCACCCAACCTTTGCAATACATAGGGATTAGGATGCCTCTTAACCAGTAACCCCAATTTCTCCACCCTACTAGCACTCACCAAATTCATGTCACTCTCCCCATCTATAATGAGACTACATGCCCTATCCCCCACAAGACATCTAGTGTAGAAAATATTTTCTCCATCCTTCTCCTTCTCATTATCATGGACAAAAGATGTTGGTGGCCTAGCATTCATCTCCAACACTCCCTTCTCATTATCACCCCTCCTATGGAATGATGGACTCTTCATTTTTGCCCTATCAATAATATCATCAATTCCATCTCCACTCTTATCTACCCATTCTCTTCTTCTTCTACCCATTCTCCCATCTCCTTCAACTTCTCCTTCATTATCATCCCTCCTATGGAATGATGGACTCTATATTTTTGTTCTATCAATATTATCATCAATTCCATCTCCACTCCTATCTACCCATTCTCCTCTTTTCCAATACATGCTCCCATTTTGTTCACCATCCCCTTCATCATCCCAAACATTCATTCTAATTTTCCTATTCAACTTCCCATTTGGTTTTCTACTTCCATCCCTATACACAATGTTCCCAAATTTATCCCTCAACCTTCTCCTACCATCCCTATTTTCTTCACCCATACTAGTTGATGTACTCTCCCCTTTTGTTCCTAAATTTTCCAACTCACCCCCAATCTTCTCCATTTGTCTAGCCATGGTGGTTGAAAGATTTTGTAACAAGTACTTCAAATCTTGAGTTTGAGCATTGGAATTTGACATGGTGTGCAAGTGTGAAAGTGTTCTCACAAGAATAATTTTCACTCGTGTTTCACTCAATTTAGGCTTTTACCCTTTAATGAGCTCACCACTCTTGCATTTTTCCACTCAAAATCTCCTTTCTCAAATTCTCCAAGGAAGGTAATCAACTAAACCACAAAGTATAATTATTGTGAAGTCAAGGAAATCACAAACAAAGGAAGAAGGAATTTATAACAAGTAGATACAAATAGCAAGTAGAATTTATGTGCTTGCTAGACTCAAAAGGAACAATATTTATGTGGGATAGGATGTTAGGAACACAGTTTAGCAATGAGATTGACAAACCACAAATAATAGACAATGCATAGATGTAGAACAATAAGCACAAAGAGTGTAAATTTTGAATGAGACAATTTATCAAACACTTTGTACTCAATCTTGAATGTCCCTGAATGTGTATAATGTGGATATATGAATGCCCCCAACAACTCAAATGTGGTAAGGAATGAATGATCAACAATTTTCCAATGTATGGAGCAAGTGATATATGGAATAAAATGTTGATAACACAATCTCAATGATGGAATTGGATAGCCCCAAGTAATTAGCAATATATGGGTATTGAACAAAAAGGCACTAATGGAGTATTTTTCTTTGGGACAATTGATCAAACACTTTGAATACACAATTTGGAAAGTGTAGGCTTTGTAAGTGTTTGGCTAATGGAAACCCCCAACAAATTCAACAATCAATATACCCAATACATGAAATCAACAATACACATGGGCATATAAATTTCCCCAAATTTTTCTCAATTTTTGGATTTTTTTTTTTTTGGTATAATAACAACAATAATGTAAAGATATGTTTACCAAATTAAAGCCAAACTCTGATACCAAATGATGAGAACCCCTTCGGTGTATTGACCGAAAATTCCCACAACAATTTAATACAAAATTCAAGAAAGCTAAAATGGTAAAATAAATGATAAACACCTTAACCCAAGTTTAAATTTAACCCAAAATTCAAAGATTAACTAACCCTAGCCCAATGGGTATCAACCAAACAAATTCCAAGGTGGCGGAAAATAAACAACAATACAAGAATAATAATACTCAAGCAAAGTTGATTAAATTCCAAGAAGATAACAAGAGCAAAGGAGGTTTTTATCCTTACCTCAAAGGGGTCTTTCAAGACCAAGCTCTCAAGAGCACTTCATATGAACAACCAAGTTATCTTACAAATGACAAGAAAATGTGTATAAAATGTACAAAACTGGGCAAAAGGTGCAAATTTCGAAAATTAAAACAAAACCCCGTTTTTGTGGAAATTGCAACAAAAACCCCGTTTTTGTGAAACGGGGTATTTCGGTCGACCGACAAGGTCGACCGAACCATTTTCGATCGATCACATGGTCGACCGAAATGGGACTTTCGGTCGACCAAGCCTCATCCGAACGCGACTGAGGCTGCCTTCAAAAATCTTTGCAGACTTTCGGTCGACCGGAATGACTTTCGGTCAACCGAAATTGGCTGAGTTCAGTTTCTTCTTCTTTTTGGCTCCAAGTTGATTCTTGGTTTGCTTTTCTTGACTTTAATTACTTGTTTAGCCTCGAATCTTGAACCTCCTTGGCATCAGATCTCGTCATGGGTCCCACAGGCTTACGCATCGAGGTTTGACTTTCTCGATTCTCATCAGGTAGGGTTGCCGTCATTGACGGATCTTTTATAAAGGAGTTTCATCTTATCCTACTCGATTATGTTCTTATGATTTTACATAAGATATAAAGTTAAGTTTTAGCTTAACTTTTCACAAGTCATTGAATCATTCTTTAATTCAATTTTATATGTTTATGTCTAAACTTCCTTTGAATATGTATGTGATCACTTCACAATTATTTGACAACATTTGTCAAATATTTCGCAATACTTTGTAGTCTATTTCGTGCACCTTATAGACTTCAAAATAATATTACTTAACTTTAATCCTACTACCCCACACTTTTATGGTAGACTCAAAATTATTCTTTCATTTAGTTGAAAGAACATAGCATCTCAATTTTATGAACAAAACTTTATTCAAGTAATGAATTAATTGTCTCCTCAATGAGTACAATAAATATTATTCAATATTACCCCTACATTTTTGGATAAATATCAAACCTCTCAATTTTTATTTATTTAAGTGAATGGTTCTCCTTTGTGAACCACAATGTTCAATAATAATCCATATTCACTTTATGCTTCATATTATTACTCTCTATTAGTAATAATGTTTTTTCACACATGATATCAATCATTGATATCTACTATATCATCTCATATACTTCATAAATAATATGAGGATAATAACCACAATTAATTATATACAATGGTTCAATAATTTCTCAATTTCTTTCACTCAATTGAAAGAACACATTCATCTACTTTTAGATGATTGAAAGTGGTCAAACCATATTTTTATTTTATTAACAAAATTATATAGTTATTTCTCATTGACCACTTCTAGCATGACCATTGTAATAACCCAACAAGTGTAGAGAAATTCAATCTCATGTTTTCACAATTACATGAAAATTCACATGTTTTCAATTTAATTGTTATGAATCTCTATTCAATTGAGATTGTTTTCTTAGAAATAATATTTTCTCTACAAGCAAGTTATGTAACATGTACACTTACATGCTTTTATATTTAGAAAGAACATCATACCATAAAACAAAATGGTATCACCAACAATAAGCATGTATTTATAAAATTCTCACGCCAATATCAAGAGTTCAATTGATCAATATACTTGCATAATATAAAAGAGAGATACACTTCTCATAAATGAATCAAATGGAAATAAAATTATTGAAAGGGTGTGAACTTTCAAATTTCCACTACCATGAAAAATTTCTTTATAATGAATAATCAAATAGTTAAAATATCATAACACATATTATTCATAATGATATATAAGAGAATATTAAAATACTATAATATTCTTCTTGTCAAATTCCATTAGAATCAAAAATCAAACATAGATAAAAATTTATAATTCATAATTTTATATTATGCATCAAATATGACATAATAGTAATTTCCAAACATCATGCAAATTCGATGGATTTCTTGTCATAATTCAGATTTTATTTTAAATAAACAAGAGTTAGACACGTTCAAAGATGAACCAACTTTACAGAATGCCAATACATAACAAATTCAGCGTTATGTGTACCACTATTGACACCTGTTCATTCAAAATGTTAACCAGATTTCATAATCTCAATTTTCATGTAGTTTACAAACCAAATAAATCTTATTAAGATAACACTCATGGCATGTCATCAACCAAGAGTCATCTTTTAAAATTTGGAGAAGATGGGCCAAGTAATCATTATAACAGAAAGACAAAGTCTCTCATTTTTAAAATGGAAAGACACGACCTTTCATTTAATAGTAACATGCATCTTCATGTTTTCATGCATGGTGGATTTAGAACGCAGTAAAATGATTCATTTTCAATTTTCCGAGTCATTCCATTAAGTCTATATTTATGAAAATCATAATAACATTTGGCTATTGATTTTGGTAGTATCATCATTCGAGATTCAATAACAATTTCGACTCCATCATTCAAAATGTACTTTTAGATTGTTAATAATATGACTCACCTCAAGAGGTTGGAGATGAAATCATCGTTTACCGAATGAAGAATCACCAACCAATCACATATTAAACATCCACTTGAGAAATCTTCAGAATTATGATAGAAGAACACCAAAAATGGACTAAAATGGAAGGCTTAAACACGTGAAAACACGTTGTCCTAAAAGTACATTTGCCCCATCTCGGTCGAGATGCTAAAGGGTTTGATAGCAAATGACTTTAGTGGATTAATCAAGCCTACAAACCATGTATTCATCTAGCACAAAGAATACAGGGAAGAGAAATAAGAACAAATAAGAAATTGAGTTGGATCTCTTTGATTTTGGATTAACACTTGTTAAGAATTGTATTTCTCTTTATCAACACTTCTATTTATAGACATGGAAGTTACATCCATGAATGGATGCAAAAAACAAGTGAAAAGGTGCTCAAACATATCAAAAGGTGCCAAAAATCAAACAACAAAACGGTCAAAAAAAACTTAACCGTGCGACCGCGCGATTCAATCATCGCGCGGTTATAACATTTAATACAAGTCAAAATTTGACGTGTGACCGCGTGATTTTTGTACCATGCGGTCACGCAGTTTTCCGGTAGGCGCCACCTTTTAGTTTCTTTTCCATTTATTTTCATGTTGATATAGATCCTAAATAATTCTTTAATCCATTTACATGGATTCTTTCTTTCATAATCAATATTTGAACAACACATTGAAATTAAAATTCCAACAGTACATTGTAATGACTCGAGAATCCTGACGTCACAAAATAATATAGATTATATAATTAAGAAAAAGACGTGATAAAAGTGTTTTTCGAGACATACATTTGACCACTTTTATTGATAACCACTCACCGTTTTGCCTATTCGATAGGTATTCAAAAATGAGGTTCAATACTTCGAAAATTCTTCGAACCATGACTGCCTGGAATTCTTTTCGCTTGGCCATCAGGTGTAAAATTTGGATTTATACAGGGGAGTGTGACATGATAGTCTCCACAAGTGCACAGGTCACGCAAGTAATAAAGTGGATGTGAGTCCAAGTATCGATCCCACAGAGATTGTGTTAAATTGTATTTTATATTACTACCTTAACCGAAACTAGAGAAGCTTAGGATTTTGAGAATCTTGAATTAAAATTAAACTGGAAAGAACGAGGAAAGATGATTTAGAGAAAATATGAGAAAAACATGCTAGAATTGAGAATCCACATTTATTCCATTAATTATGCATTAAATTAAACATCTAACAATAATTCACGAGGTTTTGAAAATCCATATTCCTAATATTGTCAAGACTCCCTTTCGGGCAAGAATCAACACCTATTTCTATACACAATCCGACTATATTTCTATGACGAATCTAAATGTATAGAAAAGCATATGGGTATATTTCTATCCCTATCTGACTTTGTGGAAATTGACACAAGTCTAATGAAATCTCAATCTTTCGAACATAAGAGATCACAACATAAAATCATACAATTAGTGATCAAGTAATCGTATGATAAAAAAAATATAAATCAATTGCTCAAACCCATGAATTATGAAATTAAATGATAATCAATACAAAAAAATCCGGAAATAAATGCTTCATCACAATTCTAACATTTAAGAACCTAACCTAGATACATAATTGAATATAAATCACAAAAGGAATGGATAGATGTCACCCTATTCATGCCTTTGATCTTCGTTCTTCAATTGTGTCTTGGTTTGGAGTGGATCCCTCCACAATCCGACAATGTTTTGGCCTCTCTTCAATGAATTGGGAACCCTTAATTTTGTACCCCAAGTCATGTATTTATAGATATAGTCGAATTATAGGTTACTTGGAAGAAAATAATGCTGAAAATCTCGTCTAAATTGGCTTCCAAAAGAGTTCCAACCGAACAAGGGAAGTTACCTTCGCGGGAGAACTTTTTGTCACTGTAGAGCATTCAGTATTTTGATTATATCTTTCTATTCCCTTATCTGATTGAGTTGATTCAAATTGTGTTAGAAATATAACTTCAAGATATACAATTCATCCTGAAATAGGATTTTCCAAATTCGAATGTTTACTTCCCCGAAATTAGCGTTTAAAGTCCGATTAAAAATCTGCCAGAAATCTTGTTTGATTGGAATGAATTTATGGTAATATTCTTACCATATTTCATTCCTTTTTGACTTCTAATTGCATCCAATTGACTCCTAAAATTCCTCAAGTATCTTATCTTGATCCGAATCAACTATTAAATATTTGCAATCTGGTCCTTGAACTTCAGAAATCTTCCAAATTTGATTTCTTCTTCCAATTGGCTATTTGATTGACTGCATCAATTCTTGATTTGCTTTCTTTGACACTTTTTACATCCAATTGCTCGATTTTGGCTTCAATTTCATTGTTTTCTCGACTTTAGGTTATTTCTGAAAGATAAACAAATACAATTAGAATAAATAGCAAATATTATTGAATAAACAATAAAAATCTTACTTTTAGGATATAAATAAGTGTATAAAATACACTTATCAACACCCCCAAACTAGAACTATTGTTCGTCCTCGAATAAAATAAAACTAAACTATAAATGTAAGAAGGCAAATTAAATAAAAAAAATATGTTTTTGCTTTTGTCAACTTATTTACCATGCGCTTCAACAATTCAAATTGACGATTCACTTTAGAAAAAGAAATATGAACAACATAAAATATTTTCATTCATCCGATGCTCAACTTCATTGCGTGTGTGTGTGAATAGCCAAAATCAACTGCAAACTTATGCAAAAATAAACTTGACAATGTGTGACTTTTTATGCAAGAGTAAGCCCGAATCCCATGTGATCAACAATGATTTTCTTTTGATTTTCCTTACCCTCTCGTGGATGATCACAACCTTACTGCTTTTCTCTCATATCCCGAGGTTCTTCCTATTGATGTGGTTTCTAAACATGTATAAATTGCAATTTTCCACACAAGACAGTTTGGATTAGGCAAGTATGCACGACAGACCAAGAATAATTAACAAAGTGTTAGGAATTTCAATCAACAAAGCTTATAGCATTTTATTCAATTTTTCTTTCATATGGACTACTTTTTCTTTTAATGTCCTTGTCTTTTACCATCTTTGTGCAATACTTTTCATACTTGCTTTCTATATGACCCCTGTAGCGAGCTTTAGGTCGGAAGCTCCCAACTCAGTTGAGCTTAGGGTACCAGGTTCAGAGAACCCCTCAGACTTAATTACCCGAGTCATAAAGGCTTAAACAGAAAAGTTAAAGATGTTTTAACGTTTTATGTGTAAGTTCACTCTCCGTACTTACTTTCTAGTTGACCCCTGTAGCGAGTTTTAGGTCGACAGCTCCCAACTCAATTGAGCTTAGGGTACCAGGTTCAGAGAACCCCTCAGACTTACTTGCTCGAGTTAAAAAGGCATTTGAAGAGTAGAATAAGACCTTCAACATTTTTCTGTTTTTATGCTGGTTATTATGGTTTATACCCATTGATTGAAACCTCTTACACTAAAGATGTACAATTAAAAACTTCAAATCTTAAACCCATCAATGCATACTCATACTAACCTTCCCACCCCCAAACTGCTCAAGACATTTCAAGTCGGGATCTAATTTTCTTAAGGTTTGAGATTTTTCAATCAGTTCTATGTTCAAAGTGCACAAGTTTACCCCACAACTAGCAAGCATCTCTCTACACAAGTTTTTATTCGAAAGTGGCTATGTGCTCAAATTTGATGAAAGTCTTACATGGATGAATGTTTAAGAAAAAATTAGGTCGCATGTTGTCCAATATTCTAACTAAAGCACAAAAGTCAATTCAAATTATGTCATAAGCAATAAATAAGTCAACAAAAACTTTCAAAAATTTTCACTTTTTATGATTTTTTTTCTACCCAAAATTTTATGAATGTGTATATGTAAGCACATGAATGAGATTCCTACCCCCAAACTAGAATCATACATTGTCCTCAATGTATTCAAAAAAAATAAAGAAAATAAACACAGAAATAACAAAGAAGGTTAATGTACTTCCCGGGGTTTGGAGAGTTGGTGTTCATATTTTTGAGGCTTTGATTTGAATGTTTTGTTGGATGAAATGACCCCTTACTTCCTTTTCCATATTTGGCGTAACTTGTCCCATGATAATATGTTCCTTGCAAACAAGAATTTATGGTCATTGGAAGTATAAATATCACATAGGAACTAAAGAAAATCAACACAACACACCCAAATTAGGACTTAGAAAAATTTTGAAATTTTTAAAAAGCGGTCGACCACTGATTTTCAACCCTTGACATCACCTCGAAAAAGTGAAAATTTCTCGAGACATGTCCCGGGCATATGAAAGTACATAACTTTGTCTACAACGTATCAAAAATTCAGCAAGTTTGAAGTTCATTTGGGTCATGAAAATATGTGACAAAATAGGTGACATGAATTTGAAATTGGTGCAGTCGTGCTGTAATGCCTGCAATGGCCTTGCAATGAGGTGCCATGTAGTGCAATGATGTTCAAGTTGAGTTTCATGCTTTAAATCGGTGTAAACATAGATTGAACGATGCACAAATGATGTATAATATGTAATGAAGGTGATCATCCAAAAATAATTTCAAAAACTCAACAAAACATTCATTGTGACATTAATTCAAACACCTTGCAGGCACATGAAGAAATCAATGGAGAACATAGAGTTGGAGACTTGAATTTACCCAAAATTTTTCACCTACAAATCACAATTCAATATCTCCAGTCCTAGCCTAAACCCATCATCAACTATCCATAATTTCACAATTTACAAAAAGAATGAGGAACAAAAGATTATGCATGATTTTGTGAAATTGTGTAGAAATCCATACCTCTTGAATGTTTTTTATGCAACCCAAGACATGAAATAGAGTTAAAATGATGTGCAAGTAATGAGGACTAATTGGGGACTCAATGTGGGATGATTTGGGGGAGGTAAAACGGGTTTGAAAGTGGTTAAAATGAGAGAATTCAACATATAAATGAATCTGCCGAAACTGTCCAATATTGAACCATGCGACCGCACGGTATAAAAGGCAATGTCCTGAAATTTTTTCATTTTTCGATTTTGGACTCCGTTTTCGACCCTAAACACATCCAAATGCATGCAACCAATTTCTAAACTATATGCACATGTTCTAAGCTAGTTGATCAAGTGGAAGATTGTGATGATTAACAATAAAACAAATAGAAAGCAAGTAGATCCTAAAAATGCTAAAACATGCAAAATAGGTGCAATGAAATTTTCAATGCCACTATCAGGTCAAAATGTGAATTCTAAACATGCTAATGATCCTATAATGCAATGTAAAACATCAAAACAAATAATAATGCAATGAAAACTAAAGATGCTAAAACAATCACCCTAGAATACTAGAAGTACTTAGAACACATCACAACTAAATGCATGCATTCTAAACATCCTAATGCTCCTAAATGAAATGTCTAGTAACTAAAAAAATTAATAAGCAAATAAATAACTCAAAAGCAAATAAACAAAATAACTAAAGAAAAGGGTTTGAAAAATTGGGTTACCTCCCAACAAGCGCTTCATTTATAGTCTAGAGCTAGACTTTTTGGCAAACTCTCAAGGTGGCTTTAGATTAGATGGTGTAGCCTCATCATCTGCCCTTACCTTGTATTCATACCTCTCCCAGTACACCAATTCCAACTCAACATCTATCCTGGAGCAATTTTCTAGTTCTGGTTCATGGACATCAAATTGCATCATTGTGAATGTCACTTCTTGATTTTCAGCCCGCAGCACTACATCTCCTTTTTCTACATCAATTAATGCTCGTGCAGTGGCTAGGAATGACCGACCAAGTATCAAAGGCAAATTCTCATCTTCCTCCATATCTAAGATGATAAAGTCCGTTGGGAATATGAATTTGTGAAATTTCACAAATACATCCTCCACAACTCCATATGGGTGACAGATTGATCGATCAGCCAGTTGCAATCTGATATTGCTTTCCTTTGGTTCACCCAGTCCCAATTTCTTGTATAAAGACAGGGGCATCAGATTTATACTTGCACCTAGGTCACATAAGACCTTGTTGAATTTTAAATCACCTATAATGTAAGGTATTGAAAAGCTCCCTGGGTCTTTGAGCTTAGGTGGCAGCTTGTTTTGCAGGATTGCGCTGCATTCTTCATTCAAAATGTACATGTGTAAATGTGTTACATTGAAAATGAAAAAATTAGATTAATATATTTAAACATAAATAATGTGATATCTATGTAAATGTGTTATTTAAAAAATGAAAAAATTGGATTGATATATTTGAACATAAATAAATGTGATATCTATGTAAATGTGTTACGTAGGAAATGAAAAAATTGTATCAATATATTTGAACATAAACAAATGTCATATCTATTTAAATGTGCTACATTGAAAATGAAAATTTTGGTTTAATATATTTGAAAATAAATAAATACATGTTATATAAATCTTTATCTTTCCTACGTAACACATTTACATAGATATCACATTTATTTATGTTCAAATATATCAATCCAATTTTTTCATTTCCTACATAACACATTTACATAGATATCACATTATTTATGTTTAAATATATTAATCTAATTTTTCATTTTCAATGTAACATATTTACACATGTACATTTATTACAACTCTTACTAAATATGTAATAAAAGTAAAAGTCAGGAGAGAGAGTCTCACTTCCACTTTTATATATAAAAATAAATAAATAAAGAAAATATAAATATTTTTGTAGGATAATTTATTATTTATTAAATATTTAGTAAGAGTTGTAGTAAATGTGCTACGTGTAAATGTGCTACATTGAAAATGAAAAAATTGGATTAATATATTTAAACATAAATAATGTGATATCTATGTAAATTTGTTATGTATGAAATGAAAAAATTGTATTAATATATTTGAATATAAATAAATGTCATATCTATGTAAATGTACTACATTGAAAATGAAAATCTTGGATTACTATATTTGAAAATAAATAAATACATGCTATATAAATCTTTATCTTTATCTTTATCTTTATATATATGAAAGTAGAAGTCAAGGGAGAGAGTCTTACTTCAACTTTTATATATAAAAATAAATAATTAAAAAATATATAAATATTTTGTAAGAGAATTTATTATTTATTACATATTTAGTAAGTATTGTAATAAATGTACTATGTGCAAATATGTTACATTGAAAATAAAAAAAATTAAATTAATATATTTGAACATAAATAATGTGATATCTATGTAAATGTGTTATGTAGGAAATGAAAAAATCGTATTAATATATTTGAACATAAATAAATGTCATATCAATGTAAATGTACTACATTGAAAATGAAAATTTGTGATTAATATATTTGAAAATAAATAAATATATGTTATATAAATTTGTTAACATAGAAATGAAAATTTTGAATCAATATATTTTGAAAATAAATAAATAAAATCATTGATGTTTTATTTCCTAATATGTTAATAAATTAGTAGGTTCTTCAATAAGCATATTACAAAAATAATTAATTATTTGCTATCAACTTTTTACCACCAATGATAAATTGGTAAAAAATTTAATCATTTCATCATTTTGACAAAAAATGATATGTTTAAAAAATAAGGAAAAATAAAATATATTAATTAATATATTGGATTTCGAATAAAATATATGTAAGCAATATATTAAAAATAAAGTTAATTAAAAATTAAAACATATTAAAAGGAAAATAGGTGATAAAGTAGGCAAATTTTTAGAGAAAAACTTAAATAAAAGTCAAAAGAAATTTTATATAAAAATTTAATTAAGTGTCAAACTTTGAGCAGCGCGATACACTGATTGTACATGCAAATTTTTTTATTTTGATTAGTTTTTTTTTTTAAAAGTTTCGAATTCAATAACACGTGTTATGTAGGAAATGAAAAAATTTGATTAATATATTTGAATGTAAATGAATGTCATATCATATCTATGTAAATGAGTTACATTGAAAATGAAAAAAGAATTAATATATTTTAAAATAAATAAATATATACTATATAAACTTGTTAAGTTAGAAATGAAAAAATTGAATTAATATATTTTGAAAATAAATCTATAAAATTATTGAAATTTTACTTCCAAATATGTTAATAAATGAGTTGGCTCTTCAATACACATGTTACAAAAATAATTAATTATTTTCTATAAACTTTTTAACCACACATTTTCTTTCTCCAATTTTCAGCCACTACTATTTATCTCAAAATCATAAATAAACAAGTTTATAAACCGAACATTATTACCAAACGGAGGCTAATCATTTCATCGTTTTGGAAAAAAATTGACATGTTTAAAAAACAAGGAAAAATTAAATATATTAATTATTATATTAGATTTCAAATAAAATATATATAAGCAACACATTAAAAAATATAGTTAATAAAAAATTATAACTTATTAAAAGGGAAATATGTGATGATATGAGCAACTCTTTAAAGAAAAACGTAAATAAAAGTCAAAAAAAATTTAAATGAGTGCCAAATTTTGAGTGGCTCGGTATATTAGTGTAAATGTAGCATTTTTTTTTGAATAGTTTTGTCTTTTTTAAAATTTTAAATTCAATAACATTTCCTACTGAAATTTTATTTAAATTATGTTTTTATTTGATATGATTGAATTAAGATATTTTCAAAATTATGATTTAAAATTTATATATTCCGTGGATCGCACGAGTGGATATAAAAGTAGAAGTGAGGAGAGAAAAGTCATTTTGAAGGTGATGTGATCCAGGACCCTCGACAATCGGAGTCATAGCAGGCTTGACGGGAAAATATAAATATTCAAGCCAAAACAAGAATTCAGCAGGTTCGACGAGCTTTGAAGATCAAAACCGTGTCAAAAAGAACCGAAAATTATGCAGAAGGGCTGTCACGGCCGTAACCAACATTATTCACGACCGTAACCTCCCCTCGGGTTAAATGCAGAATTTCAAGATTTTCAATTTACGGCCGTAAGTATAAGTGTCACGGCCGTAACCTTAACCAGAAACACACTTACGGTCGTAAGTGTCATCTTTACGGCCGTAACGGATTAACGGATCAGATTTTTTCCAGATTTTCGTATATTTTATTTCCTTTTCCTATTTTAGCTATTTTATGTTAGTTAGAATTCTATTTTGAGTAAATTAGCGATTAGGGTTTTATTTTGCTTATTAATACGCCTTTTTGATTCATTGTAAATTAAGACTTTGATGATTGAATAAAATTAGATTGAATGTTTTTCAATTGTTTAATGTGTGGATTCACATTACAAACCCAAACTTATCAAGATTGATTATCTTGTGGCGTTCATCCAGAACTTATCAAATATTCGTGAGAGTATTTGTGGCGTTGAAAATCAGAGACTTATCAAGGAGATTGGGCAAATCCTTATGGCGTTTCGAAAGTCGTGGTTCTTTATTCCGCATCGTCGAGCCATTGCGTCGTGAATATCGGGTCATGATTCATCCGTCCAACCACAACCTGAGTTCGGAACTTTCCGGCGTTTCTTCCGCGCTTCGAACCTCATCAGAAGGGAAAATTACATTTAATGACACTCTCTCCTCACTTCTACATCTATATAATAAAATATAGAGTATAATATATAAATATAAATAAATAATGAAAATAGTTGTAATAAATGAATTATATGTAAATGTGCTATGTAAGAAATGAAAAAATTGGATTAATATATTTGAACATAAATAAATGTGATAGCCATGTAAATGTGTTATGTAGGAAATGAAAAAATTGTATTAATATATTTGAACATAAATAAATCTCATATCGATGTAAATGTGTTGTATTGAAAATGAAAATTTTGATTAATATATTTGAAAATAAATAAATACATGCTATATAAATTTGTTAAAAGTGACTCTCTCTCCTTTCCTCACTTCTACTTCTATATAATAAAATATATAATATATAAATATAAATATAAATAAATAATGAAAATAGTTGTAATAAATGAACTATGTGTAAATGTGTTATGCAGGAAATGAGAAAATCGGATTAATATATTTGAATATAAATAAATGTGATACCTATGTAAATGTGTTATGTAGGAAATGAAAAACTTGTATTAATATATTGAACATAAATAAATGTCATATCTATGTAAATGAGTTATATTGAAAATGAAAACTTTGATTAATATATTTGAAAATTAATAAATACATGCTACATAGATTTGTTAAGTTAGAAATGAAAATTTTGAATTAATATATTTTGAAAATAAATAAATTAAATTATTAAAGTTTTACTTCCTAATATATCAATAAATGAGTAGGTTCTTCATTTACTATGTGTAAATATATTACATTGGAAATGAAAAAATTAGATTAATATATTTGAACATAAATAATGTGATATCTATGTAAATGTGTTATATGTAGGAAATAAATAAATAAGATTAATATATTTGAAAATAAATAAATAAGATATCTATGCAAATGTGTTATGTAAGAAATGAAAAAATTGTGTTAATATATTTCAACATAAATAAATGTCTTATCTATGTAAATGTGTTATATTGAAAATGAAAATTTTGGATTAATATATTTGAAAATAAATAAATACATGTTATATAAATTCATTAAGTTTGAAATGAAAATTTTGAATTAATATATTTTGAAAATAAATAAATAAAATCATTGAAGTTTTACGTTCTAATATGTCAATAAATGAGTAGGTCCTACAATAAACATATTACAAAAATAATTAATTATTTGCTATCAACTTTTTACCACCAATGATAACTTGGTAGAAAATTTAATGATTTCATCATTTTGATAAAAATTGGTATGTTTGAGAAATAAGAAAAAATAAAATATATTAATTAATATATTGGATTTCGAATAAAATATATGTAAGCAACATATTAAAAGATAAAGTTATTTAAAAATTATAACATATTAAAAGGAAAATAGCATATAAGGTGGGCAAATTTTCGAAGAAAAATGTAAATAAAAGTAAAAAAAAAAAATTAATATAAAAAATTTAATTAAGTACCAAACTTTCAGTGGCGTGGTGCACTGAGTGTACATACAGAATTTTTTATTTTGATTATTTTTTTTTAAAAAAATTTCAAACTCAATAACATGTGTTATGTAGGAAATGGAAAAATTGGAATAATACATTTGAACATAAATAAATATCATATCATATCTATGTAAATGTGTTATATTGAAAATGAAAATCTTTGATTAATATATTTTAAAATAAATAAATATATACTATATAAATTTGTTAAGTTAGAAATGAAAAAAATTGAATTAATATATTTTGAGAATAAATAAATAAAATCATTGAAATCTTACTTCCTAATTATCAATAAATGAGTAGGCTCTTCAATACGCATGTTACAAAAATAATTAATTATTTTCTATCAACTTTTTAACCACACATATTTTCTCTCTCAAATTTTCAGCCACTATTTTTTACCTTAAAATCATAAATAAACATGTTTATAAACAAAACGGTATTACCAACACTACAAGAAAATCACTCAACAGCGACGACGTTTGTCGTCGCTAAAAGGCAAAAAATCGTCTATATTGCTCAATAGCGACGACAAAGTCGTCCCTAATAGTCGTCGCTTTAGGTCCGTGACTGATTCTAAATAGAGACGACACAATCGTCTCTATTGCTTCGGAGTCTATTGCAACGACATTTAGCGACGACTTTGTCGTCTCTAATAATTAAAATATTTTATTAATTTTTTTTTTGGGTGACTTGCTCCACCGGCCCAATTTTGACCCGACCCGCCAATCCAAGCATTTTATTTAATTCCTATGATATATATGTGCATTATAGGATTCGAACCCTTGATCAAAGGGTTATGTGACATTGTCTAAACCATTAGGGCAACTCAATTCTTGTGTTTGTTTTTGTTTTAACTAATATATATTAGTTAGAAAATTGTATAAATATATAGTAAGAGAATTAAAAATAAATTTTGAACTAAACTAAATATAATATTTTACACGTTTATATATATATATATGTGTGTGTGTGTGTGTGTGTGTGAAAAAAAAATTGAAAATTAGGGACGACTTAGTCGTCGCTAAAAAAAAGTTAGCAACAACTAAGTCGTCGCTAATACCTACCATATTACGACGACATTTTTTGTCGTCGCAATTGTTTCTGGTATTAGGGACTACTTTTATGAGTCGTCGCTAATAGTTGGCGTATTTGTGACGAAAAAATTGTCGTCCCAATAGGGTGGGTATTAGCGACGACTTTTTCTATCGTCGCTAAATTTCGTCGCTGTTGCGCCAAATTCTTGTAGTGCAAACGGAGGCTTAATCATTTCATCCTTTTGACAAAAATTTGCATGTTTAAAAAATAAGAAAAAATAAAATATATGTAAGCAACACATTAAAAAATATAGTTAATTAAAAATTATAACATATTAAAAGGGAAATAAGTGATGAGGTGGGCAAATTTTCAGAGAACGTAATAAAAAGTCAAAAGAAATTTTATGTAAAAAATTTAATTAATGTCAAATTTTGAGTGACAGGTATACTTAGTATACATGTAGTATTTTTTTTTTTTGATTAATTTTGTCTTTTTTAAAATTTCAAATTTAATAACATTTTGTATTGAAATTTTATTTGATATGATTATCTAATTAAGATATTTTTAAAATTATGATTTAAAAATTATATATTCCGTACATCGTACGGATAGACAACTAGTCTTTATCTTTATATATATAAAAGTAGAAGTGATGAGAGAGGGTCATTTTGGGGGGAAAATTGCATTTAATGACCACATCTCCTCACTTTTACTTTTATATATAAAAATAAAAAATAAAGAAAAGATAAATATTTTTGTTGAAAAATTTATTATTTATTACATGTTTAGTAAGAGTTGTAATAAATGTATTATGTGTAAATGTGTTACATTGAAAATGAAAAAATTTAGATTAATATATTTGAACATGAATAATGTGTAGATATATAAATGTGTTATGTAGGAAATGAAAAAATTTGATTAATATATTTGATCATAAATAAATGTGATATCTATGTAAATGTGTTATGTAGGAAATGAAAAAATTGTATTAATATATTTGAACATAAATAAATGTCATATCTATGTAAAAGTGTTACATTAAAAATGAAAATGTTGGATTAATATATTTGAAAATAAATAAATACATGTTATATAAATTTGTTAAGTTAGAAATGAAAATTTTGAATCGACATATTTTAAAAATAAATAAATAAAATCATTGAAGTTTTAGTTCCTAATATGTCAATAAATTAGTATGTTCTTCAATAAGCATATTACAAAAATAATTAATTATTTGCTATCAACTTTTACGACAAATGATAAATTGGTAGAAAATTTAATCATTTCATCATTTATTGATATGTATAAAAAATAAGGAAAAATAAAATATATAAATTAATATATTGAATTTCGAATAAAATATATGTAAGCAACATATTAAAAAATAAAGTTAATTAAAAATTAAAACATATTAAAAGGAAAATAGGTGATCAGGTGGACAAATTTTTAGAGAAAAACGTAAACAAAAGTCAAAATAAATTTTATATAAAAAATTTAATTAAATGTCAAACTTTGAGTGATGCGGTACACTGAGTGTACATTCAGAATTTTTTATTTTGATTAGTTTTTTTTTTTTTTTTTTTTTTTAAAGTTTCAAATCCAATAACACGTGTTAAAATAAATAAATGTCATATCATATTTATGTAAATGTGTTACATTGAAAATGAAAAATTTGGATTAATATATTTTAAAATAAATAAATATATGCTACATAAATTTGTTAAGTTAGGAAAGTAAAAATTGAATTAATATATCTTGAAAATAAATAAATAGAATTATTGAAACTTTATTTCCTAATATGTCAATAAATAAGTAGGCTCTTCAATACGTATGTTAGAAAAATAATTAATTATTTTCTATCAACTTTTTAACCACACATATTTTCTCTCTCCAATTTTCAGTCACTACTTTTTACCTCAAAATCATAAATAAACAAATTTATAAACCAAACATTATTACCAAACGGAGGCTTAATCATTTCATCATTTTGACAAAAATTTGCATGTTTAAAAAATAAGGAAAAATAAAATATATGTAAGCAAAACATTAAAAATATAATTAATAAAAAATTATAACATATTAAAAGGGAAATAGGTGATGAGGTGGGCAAATCTTCATAGTAAAACGTAAATAAAAGTAAAAAAAAAAATTATATAAAAAATTTAAATGAATGCCAAATTTTGAGGTGCGCAGTATACTTAGTGTACATGTACAATATTTTATTTTGAATAGTTTTGTCTTTTTTAAAGTTTCAAATTCAATAACATTTTGTATTGAAATTTTATTGAAATTATGTTTTTTCTTTGATATGATTGAATTAAGATATTTTCAGAGTTATGATTTAAGAATTATATATTCCGTGCATCGCATGGGTAGGCAACTAGTATATATAAAAGTAGAAGTGAGGAGAAAGAGCCATTTTTGAGGGAAAATTGCATTTAATGACTCTCTCTCTCTCTCTCCTCATTTTTACTTTTATGTATAGAAAAATAAAATAAAATAAAAAAGATAAACATTTTTGTAGGAAAAATTATTATTTATTACATATTTAGTAAGATTTATAATAAATATACAATGTGTAAATGTATTGCATTGAAAATGAAAAAATTAGATTAATATATTTGAACATAAATAATGTGATATCTATGTAAATGTGTTATGTAGGAAATGAAAATTTGGATTAATATATTTAAATATAAATAAATGTGATATCTATGTAAATGTGTTATGTATGAAATGAAAAAATTGTATTAATATATTTGAATATAAATAAATGTCATATATATTTAAATGTGTTAAATTGAAAATGAAAATTTTGGATTAATATATTTGAAAATATAAAATTCATGCTATCTAAATATGTTAAGTTAGAAATGAAGATTTTGAATCAATATATTTTGAAAATAAATAAATAAAATCATTGATGTTTTACTTCCTAATATGTCAATAAATGAATAGGTCCTTCAATAACTATATTACAAAAATAATTAATTATTTGCTATCAATTTTTTACCACCAATGATAAATTGGTAGAAAATTTAATCATTTAATCATTTTGAAAAAAACTGGTATGTTTAAAAAACAAGGAAAAATAAAGTATATTAATTAATATATTAGATTTCGAAGTAAATATATCAGTAATGTATTAAAAAATAAGGTTAATTAAAAAGTATAACATATTAAAAGGAAATAAAAAAATCGGATTAATATATTTGAATATAAATAAATGTCATATCATATCTATGTAAATGTGTTACATTGAAAATGAAAATTTTTGATTAATATATTTTAAAATAAATAAATATATGATATATAAATTTGTTAAGTTACAAATGAAAAAAATAAATTAATATATTTAGAAAATAAATAAATAAAATTATTGGAATTTTACTTCCTAATATGTCAATAAATGAGTAGGCTCTTCAATACGCATGTTACAAAAATAATTAAGATTGTGTTTGGCAAACATGTTTTTAAACATGTTTTTTTCTACACAATTCCCCAAATCACTTTTTAACCACACATATTTTCTCTCTTCATTTTCCAACCACACATTTTACCTAGAAATCATAAAAAAACATGTTTTTAAACAAAAAACTTTTAACAAACAGATGTTAATTGTTTTCTATCAACTTTTTAAACACACATATTTTCAGCAACTACTTTTTACCTCAAAATCATAAATAAACAAATTTATAAATTAAATATTATTACCAAACGGAAGCTTAATCATTTCATCATTTTGACAAAAATTGACATGTTTAAAAAATAAGAAAAAATAAAATATATTGGATTTCAAATAAAATATATGTAAGCAACACATTAAAAAATATAGTTAAAAATTATAAAATATTTAAAGGAAAATAGGTGATGAGATGGACAAATTTTCAGAGAAAAACGTAAAAATAAAATAAAATAAAGTAAGTGCCAAATTTTGAGTAGCGCGGTATACTTAGTGTACATGTAGCATTTTTTATTTTAAATAATTTTGTATTTTTTAAAGTTTCAAATTCAATAATATTTAGTACTGAAATTTTATTTAAATAATGTTTTTTATTTGATATGATTGAATCAAGATATTTTCAAAATTATGATTTAAAAATTATATATTCCGTGCATCGCACAGGTAGACAATTAATGGAGTGTAAAGACTAAAGAGAGAAAGTAGTGGATTGTTTATGGTAATTAAGATTATTTGAAAATATTTGATTTGTAATTAGATAATAATTAAAAACAGACTTGGTGTTAATTAAGTTATAACTTGTTTAATTGTAATTAAATCTTATTAATACATGATTTCTGAAATTATATCTTTATCACCTTATATCTGAAGCGTGATGTTTAAATGTAGATTTGCTTAATTTTTCTTTGAGGATATCAAATATTCAATAACCTCTTGCGAAAAAACTTGATATGTCACATAAGGATATCATCCTCTAGTCTATTGAAAAAATCTTCATAATAATAGGCTTTTTGGGATGGCAGGCCCAAGAAGTTGTCTGTGGCACAGGTTATCCTTTGGAGTGTAATACAATTTTGTTGTGAAAACTGAAAAGAGAAGGGTCCACTACATAATAACAAACGTTTCAATTTGAAAATATAAAAAATCAGGTCAATTGAAATGTATTACAAAAGTATCAAAAGTAATTATAAAAATTAGTTATAAATTTAGTTTTTCACTCGTATGTAAATTTTTATTCTATTTTTCGGTAATTTCTTTACTAGATAACTTTTACATTTGTTGTAACTTCTCCAATATGTATTTGTTACGCTATGTAATTTTTTTATAATTAGCCAGAGAAATTTTTTTAAGTTATTAACACCTGAATTTTATAAAAAAATTCTTAATCACATGATTTAGTATAATTAAATTTTATAATCCTGGTTTTAGGTAATTTTCCCAAAAGGAAATATTTAAATAAGTAAATTATCTTTGTTCCTGAAAATAAAAATATACAAGTGTAATATTGCGTCTTAATTTAAAAGTGTCCTTTCAATTTTGTGTCTTATATGGAACAATTCTATAATCTATTTCTAGAAGGACATTTTTAATAGACATTTTTAAATGACATGACAAGATGATAATTCTTGCAAAAATGATAATTCCAAAAATTATTCATATGACATTCCACAAAGCAGATTTTACTACAAAAAAAAAAATATTTTCTTCTACTCTCTTTGACTCTTTTGTTCTTTAATAATAATATAATATTTCTCCCACCTAATAAATTATTTTGCTTCAATCCTAAAAATGTTGGAATCTGATGGCGTATAGGCCCAGGTCCTCGTATTTATGGACCGTTGGGATCGCCAAACGTGAGGTGTTGGGCTTCGCGACTTTAAATGACCATAACTTTGTCATACAGTGTCCGTTTTGGGCTCATAAGTACTTTGTCATACTGTGGTGACGATGGATTTTAGCCGTTTGAAGTCGTTTACTAAGTGAAAAATTGCGTTTGGTCCTTTTTTATCACTATTTTTGTTCGTTTTACTTATTTTCGGCGAGTACAGCCCATTGTTGGATAAAGTCCGTAGGTTTTCTCTATTTAAACGTTTCTTTCATTGTTTTAGGTTTTTTGGTTGGATTCAAATAAAAGTTTGGAATTTTTATGAATTAAAATTCGTTTCTTGAGAAATTGACGATTGTTTGAATCGTGAAAATTATCGTAGGCGAGCCTACATCAGAATCAGAGGTCGGTGATAAAAGACAAAATTATGTTCGTTTTTCTGAGTTTGAGATCTTGTTCACATGTACCTTGCAAGGCATTCATTCGAGACCTTAGCATTAGAATAAACAAACTTACCTTAAAAATATTTATTAAATTTTATTTAGTGATTCAATTATTACACATATTATATTATTGTAGTAGAAATCATGATATTGCATAAACTAGAATAAAGATACTAGTGAACTTGAATTCTGTTAATAGGTTGACAGCACAAAATTATGAATTTTTATTGAAATTTAGCTTCACCAAATTTATTATGCCCATGTTTGGTATCGATTAAAATTTAAATTTTAGTCAAAGTTAACAAATAATTTCAATCAGATATTTTTTAAGATTCACAACTTTTCAACCAATATTTCACAAATTTTTATTAAAATTTACTAAAAATTTAATTTTAATATCCACCAAACCAAACGAGACTATCCACATGCCATAATTCAGAACTCAAATCGTGCCCATATCCGTCTTAATTATTGGTGTTATGCATTATGATAAATGAATAAAATCATATATACCATAATAGCCACTATATTGGTAGATGTGGAAATTACACCCACCCCTACTTTTAAATATCTAAATTCAAAATTCAGGTGAAACCTAAATAAATTCAAATTTCAGGTTTTATTAAGATTTTAATAATTAATTAATAAATCTGAATAATTTAAAATTAAACTAATTATTCATCTCAAAGTTACACAACACCATATGAAACCCTAATTATTTTCTCACTCATTTTCACCATCCACCACCACCCATTTCACCATTTACTACCCAATCCGCCCATCATCATCAGCCTATCTACTCCTCCCTCTTCACCCTCTCTTTCCACCGGAACCATTATCCATCAACGGCGGGCAGCACCACATTCAGAAACTGCATAGTAGCCCCCGCCCCCAAATCACTCAAGCCCGACTGTAAACCTCAATCTCCTCTCCATCTTTGTGTTGGCGACGTCAAAATTACCATGCGATGCGTCTCCTCTATACGACGGGAACCGCCTCTATGTAGTGGCGGTCTATGAAGCGGGGCGAAAATGGCAACAGTGGTGACAAAAAAAATGTTGTGTTCACGGAGCTGCGCACGAAGCTCCTTGTTGCGTCCTTCGAGTTTTTGATTTCTTGGTCGTTTTTGTGATTTTTGTTAGTGGTGGTCGTGGCGGAGGGTTATAAGTGGTGGTTTTGGCGGCTATGTTGATGGTTTTTGACATCTGGAGATGGTTTGTGATTTTTGATTTTGAGGTGGTTTGAGATTTTCTATTGGTGGGACAACATAGGAGGTCGCGCCGGTGACTGGGGCGGAGTAGGTGGGGGGTATTCAGGATACCTTGGTGGTGGTGGACGGTGGTGGTGAGGTTGCTGGTTTTTGGCATTCGGAGAAGGTCTGCGTTTTTTTTATTTTTGAAATGGCTAGGAGTTATCTGGTGGCGGCGACGGCATCGGAGGTCGCATCGGTGGCTAGGGCGGCGGAGATGGGTGATTTTTTTGCACATCGGATGGTGGTGGTAGTGAGATCGTAGAGACTGAGACGGTGACGATTGATGTTGAACATTAATTGATGAAGGTGACCTAATAAGTTTAAAATATAAAAGATTTGTGACCTAATAATTTAAAAAATTGCGACCTAAATACATTTTGTGACTTAATATTTTGATAATTTGTGATTGTGACCTAGAAATAATTTTTGATTTGTGACCTAAAAGATTAATTCTGACATTTAAAAGATTTGTGACTTAATAATTTATAAATTGTGACCTAAAATAAATTAAAATTGTGACTTGTAAATAAGTTCGTGATCTTGAAAAACTTGACTTGTGACTTAAAATAAATTTGTAACCTAAAAAATTTGTCTTTTGTGACCTGCTATTATACAGTATTGTGACCTTAATATAGATACTTATTAAAATATTTTTATTTCTTTAATTTAATTAATTGATTCTAATTAGAGACCTGATTTTTGAAATTATATAAGTTTCACCGTATTTTTAAAATTTGTATTTTAAAACATCTTATTTATGTATTTTTTGATTTTTTCCTTGGTAGATTTTGCAAGAACAGTTTTCTTTAGATGCTGTGACGAGCACAATAATGAATAAAATCATATATTTAGCCGTATGTATGTAGATTTTGCAAGAATAGATTTCTTCTAGTCCCATGATGGGACAAATATTGTGCCCATCATAGGTACTACTAGTGGGTCTATATGGGCACAATAATTGTGTTTGTCACGGGCTAGAGCAAATTTTTTGCAAGAAATTTATTTTTATAAAAAATAAGTAAATTTTAAATTTTAAAAATAATTATTTTATTAGTTAAAAGATAAGTTTTATTGGACAAAATATAAGGAATTTAAAAACAATTTAGCCTCTATTAGATAAATTGTTCATAAACGATTGTTTATAAATAGCGACGTATCAACATTTGATTGGTCCATTTTTTTTAAAAGTAAAAAATAGTGGGCAAAATCTTTGACCAATAGAAATTGTTGACTTTTAAAAAAAATGAATTAATGAAATATTGTCATGTGATTGTTTATAAGGAAAATACTACTTTGTCATCATTCATTGTCACCTTAGATGATCGAATTTTTGTGAATTGTTATTTTGGAGTTGATGTGATGGATAAAATAATAGATTGCTGTCATATATACATGTATAAATTTTATGTCAAAGATTATGCTCCTGTAACACAATTGTAAAATTTATAAACATTTTTTTACCAAACCGATAAGAACCATCAAAGATGCTGGGCAATTATAAAGTATTACAACAATAAACACCTCACAAATATATTCCCGAAGTTGAGACAAGATAACGAAAATGTTGTGCTATTCTTTTATTCCTCGTACTATATTATTTTACTTTGATTCTTCGATTCTTCCGTTTCTTGGAATAAAAAATTCAATCACTTTTTTTGTCGGTAAAGACTCATTATCGTACACCTATAGATTTTTTCCACGCCATTACACTTTTTCGAATATTATTTGCATAAAAAGATTTTTTTGCTAAATTTAGTGGTCATGAAAAGGGGTTCTTCGTAATGCATATTAGCTTTTAGTCGTTTGTCTGGAATAACTTTTTAAAGCAATCCGTTGTAACGAAATTTACTAATGGACACTAGTTAAGAATCTTATGCCGTGTCTAATAAACTTCTTACCTACCCATTGGAGTGTTATTTTAAAATTATAATTTCAAATTATAATCGACACAATTTATTAAACAATTTTTTAATCATAAATATTTTTCTTCTCTAATTTTTAACCACATGTCATACTTAAAAAATTCAAATAATACATATTATAAATCAAATTTCATTTATTTCAGCCTTCAAATGGAGCCTATATAATAAAAGTGAATGGGGACACTTTTCATTGTTTTTTGTCATCCTCCATTTTTTGTCGTTTTGTGTTCTTCTTTGTTTTTTTTTTTTTTCTGTTGCTTTTTTTCCTTAGTTTTGTTAATTTTTGGGGTTCAAATAAAGTCATATTAACAATATTAATGTCGATGTGAAGCTTTCGAACAATATTTTGCTACATTATTTTCAAATTACTAAATTATATAAAAAAATTTAATCGTTTAAAATGATCTATTAACAATGTATTTCATTTTTAAGCAATTTTAATTTTTTCTTGGGAAAAATACAAAAACAATGTGGTTATTATATCACATTTCAAATTTAAAGAAAAAGTTTAAAACTTCATCAATCAGGTACTAAATAATTAATTAATATATTATAAAAAATTACCCCACCCCACCCCACACCCACACCCCCACCCCACCCCACCCAAATCAAATGAAATTCAACGTCAGTAACTCCAGTTGTCTTCACCAGCTCCTCCACCACCACGAGACACCACCTCCACCTCCACCTCAACCACGACACCACCACCACCACCATGACACCACCTCCACCACCACGAGACACCACCTCCACCTCCACCTCCACCTCAACCAAGACACCACCACCACCACCATGACACCACCTCCACCACCACCCCCATGACACCACCACCAACCCTAACTCCAACCCCAACGCCACCACATCCATCGTATTGTCATCATCACACCTTCATCATAACCTTCGAAAAATCGTTGCAGCTTCCCATCATCTTAGAATCTAATGTCTGTGTATATATATAATTAAAAAAAATGAAAAATAAGAAAAATAAAATATGAAACTTACATATTGCCTTTGTCTCTTGCACCAGTTCTAAAAACTGAAGCTTACATATTGCCTCTGTCTCTTTCACCAGTCCTCTTTGGATATATGCTGCGTGGAATGTAACATGCGACCTGTGAATTGTAACATATGAATTGTGCCTATGTGACCTAACATGCTGTGATTGGTTCATTGTGACCTATGACGATGTAATGTGATATTGATTTAAACATATGATCCGAAAATGTGACATGTGACTTGAATATGTAACATGTGATTCGTGACTTAAACATAGTTTGAACATGTGACCTATGAGTGCAATATGACTTTTTGTAACTTGAATATATAACATGTGACCAGTGACTTAAATGTGTGACCTATGACATGTGACCTGGTTTGAACATGTGACTCGTATATGTGACTTTTTGTGACTTGAATATGTAACATAAGACCTGTGACTTAAATGTGTGACCTGTGACTTGAATACGTGATACGCAAAATGTGACCCGCGGTTTAAACATGTGACATGTGACTCGTATATGTAACATCAGTGACCTCAAACAAACAATAATCATCTCACCACATCCTCCACCTCAGTGAAAACTAACAAATAATATGTGACTGTAACATGTATATGTGACCCCATTCTCACCTCAGTGCCATCTACATTCAAGCTCAGCCTCAATGTCATCCCATAACAATTGACATGTGACCTTAACCAATGCAAACACCACCATCATTGCCCCCACCACCCTACCACCTCCTCACACCATCACACAATGACCTGTGACTGTGATGAGATCCCAATCGGGGAATCTCGTCGAACAACGCGGAATAACGAAATTAAAACCTAGAAAAGATTTAAATCAGATATGATACGAAAATAACAAGAATACGAAGAAATAAAATACTGGAAAGATAAAATTGATGATAAGACCTTGACCCAATATTTACGACGCGAAGATTGGTGATGCGAAATCGATATCTAAGGTTTTCGAAACACCACAAGGACTTGTCAATTTACTTGATAAGATTCTAATCGGAAACGCCACAAATATTCTCGCGAATATTTGATAAGTTCAACGCCACAAATATTTTCACAATATTTGATAAGTCGGATTTGTTCTCGAAGAATACAAAAGAGACTTCTCAACCTTTCAATTGGAAAAAACTCTCTCAATATTATTCATAAACTCAGACTAAACTATTTTTTTACAATCATGGAAAAGAATATATATAAGCAAAATAACCTAACCGCTAATATACTCAAAATATAATTCTAATTAAACTAAAATACTAAAATAGGCAAACAATTAATTAAAAACGGAAAAATAATCAAAAATCCCCTAAAATCCGGAAATCCTCAATTACGGCCGTGATGAACACTTTTACGGCCGCAAATCGCTTTCTGCTTAAGACTTACGGACGTGACCATATTTCTTACGGCCGTAACTATGAAATTCTGCAATTCTTCATCTAAACCCGAGGCGGAGTTACGGCCGTGATAATAACTTTTACGGTCGTGATTATAAGAGTTACGGCCGTGAAGGATCTTCATTACGGCCGTAATGACCTTTCTGCCCAAATAACTTCGATCATTCATCTCGGCTTGATCCTTTCGCCTTCTCGGCTCGACTCCAACATGAAACTTGCTCCGTTTTGCACGTAGATCACTGTCATATTGCCGATGGCTTGACTTCGCCCTTCAACGCCTGGTCCGGATCATATCATACTCCCTCTCTTGAAAAGGATTCGACATCGAATCCAATTTTGGTTGGCTTTTCAAACTCCTTCTGCTTTTCTAGGCTCGATGATCATGCTTATGCCTCGTGCTTGCTTTCAACCTTTTGGGGTGCCCATTTTTCTCCTTCAACTTTCTCGACTTTTTGGGCTGCTCATTTGTGCCAACAAGTTTTTTTCCTGTTTTAAGCTCATGGTTTGACTTCGGTACCAGTAAAATAGATTTTAAAGAACTGGAGAGGGGTGTGTTACCGTGAGTAAGTGCAAATAGACTCATTTTTGTGGTAGACTCTCTTTTCTTTTGCTTTTTGCACTCAGTCTCTCCTTTTTCTGAGGTTTGAACTTCAACCCTCTTTTCTTTATTTTTCACCCCCTCTCCTTTTTCTGAGGTCGTGGCCTCAACTCTCTTTTCGTTAATTTCCACTCCCTCTCCTTTTTCTGAGGTCGTGGCCTCAACTCTCTTATTTTTCCCCTCAAACTCACTTTTCACTTTCAATTGATCTTTCAGGGCTTCAGTTGGAGATAGTGACATTAGAGTAAACTTTTCCCCCTTTTACCAAGCTGTATCTATTCGTATACCCATCATGTAGTACAACCCTTTCATGTTGCCAAGGTCTCCCCAACAGTGTGTGACTAATTTGCATTGGCACCACGTCACAAATTACCCCATCCGAATACCCACCACCAAAAGAAAATGCCACTAAAGTCTGTCTCTTCACCTTAACTTCCCCTGACTCAGTCAACCATTGTAATTTATAAGGCGTTGGATGTTTTGTTAAAGGTAAGCCTAATTTTTCCACCAACATTGCACTAACTACATTAGTACAACTTCCCCCATCAATCATCAAGCTACAAACTTTTTCATCCACTAAGCATCTAGTGCGAAAAATATTATTCCTTTGCCCATCCACATTTTCCAAAACATTCGCCTTACACTTAACGCTAAGAGCATGCCTATTAATAATTGACTCATCCACCACAACACTTTTAGCCCCTTCACTATCACACCTAACCTTCTTACGTGGACAATCAAGTGCAATGTGACCCCGTCCCAAACATTTAAAGCACTTAACATTTTTATCCTTAAGAGGCTTGGAATCATAATTATGTTTACCTTTGGTTGTCGGTTCCTCCCTCTTTTTGTAAACATGATCACTACTCTCCTGTTTTGATGTCTCTTTTCGCTTCAATGGCCTTTCATCCATCCCATCTCGGTACCTAACATGACATTCACGCTTACTACTCCTCCTAGCGATAGAGTCCGCCCGCGATTGCTCTTTCTTCAATTGGGCAATCATCACATCTCTTTTATCCATCATAACCACTACCTTCTTAAATTTTTCCTGCATCTCTGTCAATAATTCAACACCCTGCTCCAATATCCTATTCCCTCTTTCGGGGCGTTTGTTGTCACCCATTGATGAAGATCTCTCTCCGCGAGACATGGTTTATAACAAGAAGAAGAAATAAAATTTCTCACAAGTCTTTATCACTCGTGTATCACTATTTTTCCTTCTTAAGAACTCCGATAATCAATCCAAGAACACAAATAAGAACAAATTGAAGAATTGAGGAAATTTGGAATATGGAAAAAAAAAATGAAATTTTCGATTTTTTTTAATCTGCCACAGAATTGGACTACGAGTATGGTAGAAAAACGGAACTGGATTTGGACGAAAAACGAAGAAGAAAAACATTTTTGAATTTTTGGGACTGACTCTTATGGATCAAACTGAGAAAATTTATGACTGACAGGAAGAACGCGAAGAACACGAAAAAAAATCAAGAAAATTCAAGAAACGCAAGAATCTGAAATAGATCCAAACTTTGATACGAGATGATGAGATCCCAGTCGGGGAATCTCGTCGAACAACGCAGAATAACGAAATTAAAACCTAGGAAATATTTAAATCAGATATGACACGAAAATAACAAGAATACGAAGAAATAAAATACTGAAAAGATAAAATTGATGATATGACCTTGACCCAAGATTTACGACGTGAAGATTGGTGATGCGAAATTGAGATCCAAGGTTTTCGAAACACCACAAGGACTTGTCAATTTTCTCGATAAGATTCTAATCGGAAACTCCACAAATATTCTCGCGAATATTTGATAAGTTCAACTCCACTAATATTTTCACAATATTTGATAAGTCGGATTTGTTCTCGAAGAACACAAAAGGGACTCCTCAACCTTTCAATTGAAAAAAACTCTCTCAATATTATTCATAAACTCAGACTAAACTGTTTTTTTACAATCATGGAAAAGAATATATATAAGCAAAATAACTTAGCCGCTAATTTACTCAAAATATAATTCTAATTAAACTAGAATACTAAAATAAGCAAACAATTAATTAAAAACGGAAAAATAATCAAAAATCCCCTAAAATCCGGAAATCCTCAATTACGGCCGTGATGAACACTTTTACGACCGTAAATGACTTTCTGCTTAAGACTTACGGCTGTGACCATATTTCTTACGGCCGTAACTATGAAATTCTGCAATTCTTCATCTAAACCCTAGGTGGAGTTACGGCCGTGATAATAACTTTTACGGCCGTGATTATAAGAGTTATGGCCGTGAAGGATCTTCATTACGGTCGTAATGACCTTTCTGCCCAAATAACTTCGATCACTCGTCTCGGCTTGATCCTTTCGCCTTCTCGGCTCGACTCCAACATGAAACTTGCTCCGTTTTGCACGTAGATCACTGTCATATTTCCGATGGCTCAACTTCACCCTTCGACGCCTGGTCCGGATCATATCAGACTGTGACCTGAACTATTATGCGCGACCAGTTTTCTTGAATATGTGTCCTATTAAATTGATATGTGACCAAGAGATTTTATGACTTATGATTTATTAATGTGTGACCCCCAACATATGAACTATGATATGTGACCTTAAAATGTGACATATGACCAGAAGCTTGATTCGTGACTTGTGACCTGAAGTTTGAATTGTGACATGTGACTTGTAATAAGAACTATTCAATGTGACTAGTTCTCTTGAAACTGTGTCATGTTAAAATTTATGTCACCTTGGAATTTTATGACTTGTGACCTACAAGTGACCTTAAACACCGGATACCAATCTACAACCTCAAACCAGTATTGCATTTCAATCACCAATGCTGCCATCATCCAATAATCTCATTGCAGCAGTCGACTGTCTCTAGGGATGCACGGAACCACTACTTATTGTACCACCATCGCACTTACACTGAACCACTACCCATTCTACCACCACCACTGCCACCGCCCACCTCCAACCGCAACTCCTCCTCTGCACCACCACCCACAATAGCAACAGATACTACTGAACCACCGCTACTCCCTTATCAAACAAACCCCACACAACAACCACCAACGCTGGTCTATCGTAGACGCTAAAAATCTTTTTACCTCTTGGTGATTTGAGATTTATGCCAGCCGTTCCTGGGTTGCTAATTGACTAATCAGAGGAAGTTGAAGTCGAGACGACGATTTTAGTTTCAGAGGTTTAATTATGCTTCCATCAAAGAGCTCTTCAGCTGAAAGAGGGGCAGTTTTCGACTTCTCACCGAGGTCAAAAGCAAAGTCAAATAGAACACCATCACCGTCGTTGCCACTCGTGACCAAGAATTCATCGAAATCCCGATAAAACTGCGACAAATGGGAGGGCTAGTTGGAGCATTGCAAAGAATTCCCCAAAATGCTTCGGAGTAGAAGGTGATTTATGTTTACTGATTATTTGGGGCTTGGACAGGGGGTTGGTGTGTGCTTGGTAGGTGGGTAAATTAATAAATATTACTTTATTAGTATTATATTAGTATGAAACCCGATTAGCGAAATATAATTGTATTATCTTGAATTGTGAATTAGAGCAAACATAATCCGGGTGTGCGGTAATTTCCTCTTTTTCTTTTGTTTCATTAGTTTTGTGGGCTCAAATGAAGTCATAATAGCAAGATCTTTACATCAATATGAAGGTCCCAAATAATATTTTATCACATTAGTTTTGAATTACAAAATCGTTAAGTGTAGCAAAAATTATAGTTTTTTAAAATGATACCTTAATATTCTGTTATTTATTTATTTATTGTTTTGTTTCCTTTCCTTCGTTTAGTTAATTTTGAGGACTCAAGTAGTTATAACAATATCTTAATATTGATGTGAAGTTTTTTGGACAATACTTTACTACATTATTTTATAATACTAAACCTAGCCAAAATTATAGTCATTTAAAATGATTCATTAACAATGTACTTCATCTTTCAATGATTTTTTTTCTTTCGCTTGATTGGCTTTGTGAGCTCAAATGAAGTCGTAATAACAAGATCTTTATATCAATATGAAGCTCTTACATGTCCTTTATCACATTATTTTCGAATTACAAAATCGTTAAATGTAGTCAAAATTATAGCCGTTTAAAATGATTCCTTAACGCTATATTTTTCATTTATTTTTTTTACGACTATTCTATTTTCTCTGTTTCGACATATGTACTTTAGACAAAACTAAAATTTTGATGCACCATTTCGACAAGCTCATAAACAATTACAAAATTATATTTTCAGAATCATAAAACAACTTTCAAAATAAGGCGAACGCAAATCTAAAAATAACTACTCACCTTTTTTAAATTCTTGTTATTATTGATCCTTAAGAATCAATTTTCGATTCTCCTTTTACGGGTTAACTTTCGTCTCATTTTCAAAATTAACTATCTTGACTAGTACATGTCCTTCAGAGACTTAAAAAGTTTTTGGACAAACTTGTGTTGTCAAAACTTAGTGAAGGCCTATGGACAACATTATGATCCATTGGTCCAAAGTAAGCATTATGCCGATTTTATATTTTTAATTACCCGCCATAATCTTTTTCATTAAGAAGTAAGAAATGCATGTTATAAATTTTAGTTTTTTATAGATGAATTTAATTTATCTGCTATTATATTGGTGTTGTTTTCATAAAGCTTGGAATCTCGATTAATTAAATATGTTATCCTTTGATTTTACGAATTAAAAAAAAAAAAAAAAGCAATAGTGGTAGCATGATAAATCTCAAATATCGACGTTATTTTATACATATTTCTTATCGCATCTCGTTCATCGCACGGGCCGCACTAGGGTTTATAAAAAGTTCAAAAACATCACATTTTTCAAAATAATTTTTTAACTACGTATATTTTTCAAAATTACTTTTTAACCATAAATTTTACTTCATAAAACTCAAATTCCTTGTTTATAAATAAAAATCAGTTGTCAATTAATTGTTTTTATTTGTTGGAGGTCCAAGAAACGTTATTAAAAGCAGGCTTGGACGTGGTTCCATATAATTCTAGTTTTCAGGGAATCGATCGAACGAAGAACCGATGGTTCTTTTTATAAGAGAAGAGTCGTATTGGAACCAAACCGTTCGATTCTAGTTTGGTTCGATTCCATAAACAAACTAAATGGTTAATGCTAACATTAGTTGCATCACTACTAGACATATATACAAAATTGACACAATAAACATCATTCATTATTCAATAAAAAAGATAAGTTCAAATGCCACAATTTCAAACATCACCAATCAAAATACATTGCAAACTAACCAATATAGTTAAAACACAAAGATCAAGTTTCACACCACATAAAGATCAAGTTTCATAGTAAAAAATTGTGTTTCTATTGGTTCCAAATCTTGATTTCGGTTCCGATTCTGCACTAGAACTAGGACCGTTTAAAATTTTGAACCAAAATCGAATCGAACCAAACAGCTGGTTTCGATTCTTTTGCCCAATTCTAATTAAAGTTGATAAATGTTCATCAATTCTCCTAATTAAAAGTTGATAAATGTTCATCGATTCGATGAAACGTATGATAAAAGTGAATAAAAGTTGTAAGTTCAATGTATTTAAAAATCAAACTTGACCAGATTTTAACCCAACCCCCCTCCCCCACCACACACACACACACACACACACACACACAAAAAAAAAAGATCTTTGCAAGTTAATTTCATAAAACACCACTCAAGTTTCAGTGAAATTTCAAATTTACCACTAAAGTTCAATGGTTACACAATCTATCACTCAAGTTTGAATTGATTACTCAAAATGCCATTTTGTTGACTTTCTTATCTAAAAACCGACACAAAGAGTCCCTAATGTTTGGAAAAACTGCTAAAATGGTTCTTAATATTTTATCAGATGTATAAAAGAGAAATTTTGCAGTAAGAAAGTATAATTTTTATAACTCCAAAAATTTTCCTCATCTTTATGTTTTAAGTTTTAACATAATTTTTTTATGTCAATGTTCAATCAACTCAAATATGACTCGAATATGTTCATAATAATAATAATAGATAAATAGATAAATAAAAAATAAATAAAAATATGACTTGAATAATTTAAGGCCGCACGTAGTAGTGAAATCGCAAAGAGTGGAATTGCGGTTTACTTTAAAATTGCCCACTACTAAGTGTTGATTATTCAATAACTACACTCTACACATGTACACAACTTTGAACACGTACAATACATTACATTACAAAAGGCTACACCCCAGAATCCATGCAATTCATCCATGAATATAGATACCTATCTATCTATATATACAATATATGCAAGGAGGAATATCACAAACAAGCCTCGAAATGTGGCGAATTATTACTGTCAATGACTCGAATTCCTGCATTCTGCAAACGTAAAAGTCTTGAGGACATTTCTCAATGTTGATAGTTTTGAGCAGTGAAAAGATATGTCATCAATTAGAACATGATTAACGGATGTAAAACATTTCGGTAGATGTCAAATCACCACATACAAAAATCCATGAATCCGAGTAGAAAATTTGAGCATTTTCAAGCTTATAACCATGGAAAGATGGCGAGTGAAATCCTTTCCATAGTTGTAAATTTAGGTATGGCACAACCACAGTCTTTAGAATAGTGGTCATCACAGTCTGCAAAGATTATTGGGTCTCAGCAAGTTGCATAATCAACATACAAACACAATGGTTTATGAACAACCATCCGTTGCAGGAAGTAAAAAATCTCATTGAAAATAAATTTGGAAATTATCTTTCACCAATATGTTGAGATTAAAAAGTAACTTTTACTTCTTTTAAGCTTAGCCAAACATGCTCTAAGATCTTTATGTAACAGTGTCAAACAAAAGAGGCCAAATTTCGGAATTGTCACCTAACGTTGAATTCAGATGTTAGTATGGTGGAGCCAAATTTTAAAGAAGACAAGAAATATGACTATGTTATAGAACTTAGAAGAGTGATACCTCAAAAGCTAGATGATGAAGTTGGAGAGCACAAGTCTATATAAACCATACACCAAAAGCTCGTACTTTCGATGTGGGATTCAAGTCATAAACTTGTTTTCGGTGTGTGGTTTATATAGACTTGGGGTCTCCAACTTCAACAACTAGCTTTTGAGACATGACTCTCCAAGTTCTATAACAATGGAATCAGAGCAGGGACCACGTCTATTGGTTGTGAACGCAATAAAGATTCAAGTCCCAAAATTGCACTTTAATTGTGGTTTATATAGAATTGAGCTCTCCAACTTCAACAACTAATTTTTGAGTTATGACTCTCCAAATTCTATAACAATGGAATCAGAGAAGGCACCATGTCTCTTGGTTGTGAACGTAATAAAAATGCTAATAGACTGGCGCCCTGAAAGACAAAATTTGGAAGGAAATCGAGAGTGCAGTTCATCCACCTAATTAATTGGAAGCATCACCATCCTCTGAAGTTGGTCATACTGTATATGATGCCTTTTTTCATATTGGGGATGGTAAACACTCAAAAGATGTGCATAAGAGCTAAGCCTACTTTCCGTATTCCTATTGTTGTCTAGCTCGGATTGACTGCATGTTACCTCACATTCCTACTTTCACTATGCTGTAATTGAGTAATGTGGATGTTGATGCCGACATAGTAGTGTTCGTCTCAGACAAAGTCATGGGCTAGTTTTGATATAAAAGTCCTTATTTTTATTTTTATTTTATCTAAATTAACGAAAGTGGTCCTTTTTATTTGTATAATCTAAATATCATTATGAAATAAATAAAATAATATTTGTTTGATATAGACTTTTAAAGAAATTGATTTTTGAAAAGAAAAAAAAATCATTTTTTCACTTGAATAAATCTCTTCAAAAATCAAGTGAAAAATATTTTTTTTCCCCCAATAAAATGTGTGTTTGAAAATTAAGAAAACAAGAATTTTGTTCGAAAATGAATTGAGGGGAAATGATTTTCAAAAATGCTATTACAATCAAATATTAATTTAATTTAGTTCATGATAATTTGTAGATAGATTTTTTTTTCTGTATAATCTATGAATTATTAAATTAAGATTTGTTTGTAATAGTGTTTTTTTTTTTTGGAAAACCATTTCCCCAAATTCATTTTCGAACGCACACTTTAAATGGACCCTTAGCATTTTCCTAATTTTCAACCTCATGTTATAATTAAAAAAAAAAAACTATTTTGTATTTCATTTTCAAGAGATTTATTCAAGTACGATAATAATTTTTCGTTTTCAAAAATTAATTTCCTTAAAAAATACATTCCAAACAAATATTAATTTAATTTATTTCATAATAATTTTTAGATTATACTAACAAATTTATATGCATATTAACCATTAGATCAATAAAATCATAGTGAAAAAATCTAATCTACTATTTTTAGTTAATTAAATAATTAAAAAAAAGTTATGAACGTACTCAATTGTACTTTTGCAAATGTTATAACACAATTGTAAATTTTATATTAGAAAATAAGAATATATTTGACATAAATGACCACTTTTGTTAATTTAGAAAAAAATTAAGGGCTTTTACATCAAAATAAAACATAAAGGACTATTTTAACGATTTTTTTCAAACATTAGGGATTTTTTGTGAGTCAAAAAAATGGCATTTTGAGTAACTTATTAGAACTTGAGTGGTAGATTATGTAACGATTGAACTTTAGTGATATATTTGAAATTTCGCTCAAGCTTGAGTGATATTTTGTGAGATATTGTACTTTTGTTGCTGGGTTTAAAGATCATTTGTCTAGACTTCTAGTCCATGAGTTTGACAACATATCAGAGTGTAAAGATAGTTTAAAATTTATGTGTTGTCATCATTTATTTATGAAATGTTGAGTTTTTGTTTTAAAAAAAGGTAATTTAACTTGAATGCATGTGTGAGAAATGTATTAAAGACAAATTTCAAAGTTTTAGACTAAGGTTGATATAAGTCATTACTTCTTCAAAGAGAACTTCTTGTTCTTTTTGTAGATGCACAACTCAATGTCAAGGATAGACAGAAAATTCACAATTTGATAAAGAAATACTTGGTATTTAAAAAAGCGTAAAATGTGACGAAACGATGACATTAAGCTTTAAGCTTTGTAAGCTTAAGCACTAAGCGCGCTTAGGTGAGACTTAAACATTAAATAACATTTTTCCAATTTTAATTTTTTAATCAATCTACAGTTATTAAATAATTAAAATAATATATAACAAACGTCTAAAATTATAAATATACATTTACTTTAAATTCCAAACATTATATAATTTTATGCTTTAAAGGGCAAAAATTAGATAATCTTTAAAGTAATTTATAGTCAAAATAAATTATTATTGATAAAATAAATAAATAAAATTATCAAATAAAACTTAATAAATTGATAAACAAAATAATTTATTAAAATAAATCTTCAAAAATTATTGTTAAATTGATTAAAAAAAATTAAAAAATTGAATTTGTGTTCTAAAAAGCATGTGCTTTTTCACGCTTTTTATCCTGATTTCTCATGCTTTTGTACCATATTGCACGCTTTTGGCCAAAGCGGCGCATTTTACCCGCTCCTCGCGCATAGACGACGCTTAAGCACAGCCTATGCGCACTTTTTAGAATAGTGCCCTAAAAAATTAACATGGTACAAAAATTATTTCTTTAACTCAAATTAGTATTTCTTTTAACCTTGAATCTTATCAGCAAGGATTTTAATCCATTAGTTAATGCCAAACAAATTTTATATTTCTCTTATACTGAATGAGTGAATTCTACATTTCGTTGCTTGATGTTTGTTGGTATTCTTATAATTTTGTTTATTCAGTGTTAGAATGTGGAAATAGCACTCTTAATTTCGCTTCTCTGCTTGTAATGAAGCAAGTGTCAACAAAAATTAAATAAAAACTGACAGAAGGCATTAGGTTCATATTTCCTTCTACAAACAGCCGGCAAAGATTTGTTCCCAACAAATCTAGAATCGACTGGATAAATAATTTTTTTAACATATGAAGGAAGAGGTTTCCTAACTTCTTTAACGGAACAAACTCGATCGTCCAAGTAGTTTAAGGTCAGTAAAATACGGATCAAGAAAATATTTTGCAAAATATTTCAATTAGTTGAAAGGTTTAAGAGGACTGTGCTGGCTGTTCACGGCCTAGTTGTACCTAACGTCATTTTTCTGGGGTCAATATCTAGGTCTCAAATTTCAATGATTCTTTGATGATCCAATCCTATCTTTATTATATATATATATATGGACAATATCGCATTTACCGTTGCACGTGCATACACCATGTTTACAAAGATCCACGTGACAATCTCATCATTCTTTCTTTAATAAAAATACATGCAACTTGTGAAGTATCTACTCATTTCCTGCACGATATAGGTCGAAAAGGAAAGTCATGTTCATCTTCCCTATTAAAGAAGCATTTATGTTTAAAACTCAAAATACAAATGACAGCAATTGCGGGAATAGAAGAAGTATATGCACCTCAACCTTCCTCTCCAAACTCCTTAGTGAATCTCTCATGCACATCAAGGTCGGATTTGCTCACTGTCGGCTTCTGTCTTGCTAGCACCTTATCAAAATCTGCTCTTGATATTGGAGGTGGAATGATCTGCAGAGGCATTAATCAGCACCAAGATTTACTCAAATTGATAAGCATAACATTAAGAGGTAACAAGATTGGGCAAATTTCATTGCATATCGAAGTTATCCCAGGTGAGTTTCGACCTGTATCTTCCAGAAGATGATAATTGTGACAGAGACATCTGTTGTCCATATTTTAGGTATATGAAGGTCCTTTCTATGAGCATCTTAATTATTAGTCATGCATCAATTACCAGTGCTTGTTACTGTTCTTTTCACTCTTTGATTCCAAAATACAATATTTTCCATGGTCAAATCATGAAAATAAGTTGTCAAGTACACCCCATTCCATACCTCAGAAGCAAGTCCTTTTGCAGCAAGCTCCTGCATACTTATCTGGACAGCACCTGGTTGCTTTGGCCCACACGGCATCCACGTACCACTTGAAGTCTTGATGAAGAACATGGCGTCTTGTGTTTTACGTACAGGCTCAAATAGGACATCCTTAACCTATAAAAGCCAAGAAAAAACACATTCAAATAAGTAATAAGAAAGTAGCCTAATTTATACAAGATAACGAATTATATGTGCAAGCAATGAATCAGGCACACACTTACACAAACAGAAATATCAGAACCAGAAAACCCTTCGGTTTTGCGAGCCAGGACTTCGAAATCACTTTCGGTCAAGCTGTGAGGGGTATCTCCCAAATGCACCTGCATAGTTTGTCAAATCACAAGAGTGTATTATACTATGTTAATTTATATTGTTGCAAAAGAAGGAAACCAAATCTCATACCTTGAATATGTGTTGTCGTGCCTTCAAATCTGGTAGAGGGATGTAAATTCGCTTGTCAAATCGTCTCCGGATAGCCTATAAGAAATCGTAAATTTTAGACAGTAATATTTGCAGTCCAGACAGAGGATAAATTGAATTAGCTGTTACCTGATCCAGAGCATAAGGAGTATTTGTGGCCGCAAGTATAAGAACTTTATCATCATTGTGCCCTACCCCCTAAATATTTAAATTTTATAGGATAATGTCCAGTTCATCGGGAAAATAAATAAATAAATAAAACAGAGATTAAAATGCTGATATTATGCATGACATGCAGTATCAGACAGAGACAATATCAATACGAACTAGCAACAAAAAAATGGAAAGGAAGATAAATACAATCTCAAGTCTCAGTTTCATAATTCTTCCATTCCTTTTGAAAAGACAATCTTTCCTCTTGGTCAGTTGAAGTACCATGAGTATACATGTGAACGATCTCTAAAGAGTTCAACAGATTAGCACCTGGAAAATGGGAAGCTTAAAGGATAATATGAGTCACTGTAGGATATAACCAACAAAATCAACCTATTGAATGCACAATTCTTATAGGTGGGAGCCAAGTGACTGTCTTAGAAAGTCGTAAAAGGTGACCTTCAGAACTCTGAGACCTAATAAATACTATAAGAACGTAAGTTCCAGAGCAGCACGGTCACAGAAGCTCTCAAATAAAAGCAATCACAAAACTGACTAGAATGACAATTTGAAAAGAGATGTTAAAATAGAGTCTATTTCAGAGAGATCAAAGATGACAAATTTAAAAACTACCTGCATTTGAACAAGTAATTCTGTTTTGATTCGTCTGGAAGCTTCACTCTCATTTCCTTCACCACGCTGGCCACATAGGGAATCTATTTCATCAATAAATATAATAGAGGGGGCACTTTCACGAGCCATTTGGAAAAGACTTGAGACTAGCTTTTCACTTTCACCCATCCACTTCGAAACTAGGTCTGAAGACGAAATACTGCAAAAGAATAGCAGTTGGCACTTGCCAACTTTATGACCTAAGTGCTTGATAATTGGAACATCTGAAATAGAAATAGCCAGTGAAAAAAAAGGAAACGTGCATGAAGAAAAATGCAACATATAGTGTTCAGTCAATTAACAGTGTTTATGCTTCATGCATGAAATGATAATTTACGCTAACAAGTGAAGGTGGCAGATAAACTAAAGGAAGGAAGTCTAGATGATAACGTTTTGCATTGACCTGAAGAGATCCCCTTTCATGACGCAATTGCAACAGATATAGCCTAAAGAGGGTAAGACCAAAATTTACTAAGCTTGTGGTAGTTGTTAAAGATCTAGCCCCTGTTTGATAAGAATTTTAATCCACATTTTAATCTAAATAAAAGCCAACAATGAATTTCAACTACATATATTATGGAACCCACAACTTTTTAATCACATTTTATCATTTTTTATCAAAATCTACTAATCATTTTCATCTCTACCAAATAGCGGCCTAATTGCTTTCAATCTAGCAACAAACTTGAAGATAGGTTGAAGATGGATTCATGTAGCCAACCCCAAATTTAGTGAGAAAAAAAAAGGTGTAGTTTGTTGTTGTATGCATGAAATTAGAGGGATGTGGACGGGGGCGAGTGGTAACGATCCAACCTCAATACTTAAGCTATTAGACGTGCGAATTGTCCACTGTGGAAAAGTCTGAGCCTATCTTACTACTTACGGATTTCTATCGCATCCACAAGATTCAAACACGTGATCTCTCCCTTTAAGGGAGACTTGAGAATCATGGTACCAATAACCACTTTTATACATTCCAATGAACAATCTAGATCTTTTTCTTCGAACGACTCTAGAGAGCTTTGATTTCGATCATACAACACTTTTGAAATTTTGTAAAGTTTGTGCGAAGACCGATCTCACTTTTTCTCCCTTGAAATTGGCTCCTCCCATGGCCCCTGCTATGAATTCTCCTTCTGACAAGTTCATCAGGTGACTTCACGATCGCCAAAGAAGCCACAAGAAGCATCAAACATTTTCAATGAGATCCACGGAGCATAGTAATCACTAGCTCCTCCATGGTACCAGGATTCAACTTAAATCTCTCTTAAGAAAGAGGTCGTGTGTCAAAATACTAGGTACGCAATAAAAATCCGTGTAAAATGTGCTCAGGTTCTCCCATAGCGGACAATACGCATGTTCTAATGGATTGGGTACAAAGGTTAGGTCTTTAAAAAAATGTATTTCATGTAATGACTCACCCTATGTGTCCAAGCTATTAGAACATACATATTGTCTGCTAATATAATTGGTACCAAGATTCAGTTTAAGTCTCTCTTAAAGGAGGGGTCTTATGTTTGAATCTTGGGGACGGGATAGAAATTCATAAGTAAGATCAACCGAGGCTCTCTTGCGACGAACAATATGTATGTTTTAACGGCTTGGCACAGAGGCCGGATCATTACAGGGGTGGAGCAGAGGAGAGAGAGAGAGAGACAGAGAGAGAAGAGCACCCATTAAGCATTTCTCTTTAACTGTGAATCTAAGAACAATCCTCAAGCATTGTGGATTGTTGACAAATAATAGGAGCCAAAATATTGCATGTAAAAAAAATAGGTAGCACTCAAGTGCCAAAAAAGTTCTTCAGCCTATATACTCCATATTCCCAAAGGTTTCACTTTAATAGAGTAATTATAAATCATAGTCATTTCACATCCTATCAGGCAGGATATTGAGTTTATGATACAAAGAACAGGGAAGCAAAAGGAATAAAAAATTTCAGACTACTGAAGAACAAACTCAACATTTAGCCTCTATTTGGTAAACTTGTTTAAAAACATGTTTTTAAATAATACAATTCCCCAAACCACTTTTCAACCGGACACATTCTCTCTTCACTTTTCAACTACATATTTTATCTCGAAAACATAAAAAAGCATAGGACACACCACCCTGCATGTAGGAATCGTACGACACATTGACATGTTGGTTACAAATCATTCACTATAACTCCAGCCTTGCTGGAGTGTCCGTGCATCATACGCTGGGAGTCAAACAATTACAAACATCCATTTGGCTGTTCAATAAGTATTTAGCATCCAATCCACCATTATCTCTCTTTTGCCAGATCATCTCATTGAGCAAAGAAGAATGATTCATCTGAGCCCTCGTGATTTTTCCAACACCTTGAAAAGTAATGTAAGATTAATACAAGAGCTGCATTAATACATGTAAGTTACCTGAAAAATGTTGAATCAGCTTCAGTAGCAACAGCCTTTGCTAGGTATGACTTTCCTGTTCCAGGTGGACCATATAAAAGAAAAGCTCTCCATGGACGTCTCTTGCCTAATATCACGTGAGATAACAATCTATATTATAAATCAAAAAAGAACTGTAGTGCACACTTTTTCTTCAACTGTGGAACCTAAAGAGGATGGAGTGTTCTTTCTTTTAATACTCTCTATATTTCTCCCTCTCTCACTGTTTTGTGTGTATGCCAGGGGTGACAAGTCTACTAAATGTTAGCATAATTAGAACAATTCTTCGATTATGTAGTTTTATACTAAACACATTAACCCAAACAAGATGTAGATTTCTTTCAAAAATAAAGTTCTAGTACAAATTCACTCATACATAAGTTCTTAGAATTAGTACTAGTAGAAATTATGTGAATACAAAAAACTGCATAACAAATGAATAAGAGTGCAAATCGTGGATGCAATTAGGGATTGAGTTGAAGTCAAGTACAACTCAAATCCAACAACGCTCTGTCATAACCCTTCACCACTTGTTGATGCATATTTCCTATTTTTGCACCGTCCACTTGGACATAACTCAAAAATGGATTTCTCATCGTGAATAGCCCGTTTTAAACTGCAATAAGATGCTACTATCCCAAGATCTCAACCATTGCTTTCTTTTCTTTACGTACTCTTTCAGTGCAAGATTTCCATGAGAGAATCTATTAGCAAAGTCTTCCATAATAAAAGCAACTTGTGGCCTGTAAGAAACACGACTAAAAATAAACCAAAAGTAACACTGCAGATATCAGTCTCCATTCTTTTTTGAAAAAAAAAAAACACTAAAAGTTGAAAACTTAATTGATTTAACCCTTTATGCACTTCATCAACTTTCCAGAATAGTAGAAACAGAAATCATCTCATTACCTCTTCATTCAATTAGGAAATTTCACCATTGTCTTAAAATAAATTATTCCCAAATGGATCATTAATGTATGCACTAGCCATTGAGGAAATCCAACTTCTATGACCTCCACATACAATTGCTGATCAAAACCTACAAATCCTTCAGTTCTCTCAATTACTCATCAAAGGTCTCGAAAACTTCCTTAATTGTATGTTATAACTTATAAGATAACTAGCAAGCCACACAACATCATGGATTTTTGTAAGTCACCATCATAGGAAGCATGTGTAGAGCTAGCGACCATAGTAAGTAAGAAGTCGTAATAGATCATGGTCACCTTAATTTATCATCAGTATGCATCTATAATATGCCTATTAAGCATCTATACTGGAAGGAAAGTATATTTTACCCTGTCAATAACATAATCTATCATCTATAGAAATCATGTTGTGCGTTGCTCCTTGTGTTTCATAATTAGGGTTTCACTCAAAGAACTCCAAATGAACCATATTGAGCTTAGTATCCAACTAATATAGCACTCCAGATGGATCACCAAATAAATCATATCAAAAATATGAAACTTGCAGCTTCTCTATAAATAAATAAATAGAAAGCCTTGTTTAGACCAAGAAACCCTATTGATACACATAAGCAGAACAAAAAATTATGGGATGTCTGATGTACATATGGAAAGTACAATGGTGTACAAAAAATATGCAAATAGAACCTTGCAGTACACTATGATTTACTGCAATCTGCAGCCTGAGCAACATAAAGTTGGATTGTTTGACTTATATCATTAACAATCAACATCACCATAAAACAATGAACTTAAGCATACATACTACTCACAGATTATGCCTTCTGTCTATATGCTACAACTCTAATATACGATAATGATGAATTACTATTAAAATTTCATCAAAAAATTATATGAAGCAAATGCTACTAATTCTAGGAACTATTCCAAGTAAAAAGGAAATTACACTCAACATAAGAGCTCCAATAGCTCAGCTATATATCAAAATTCAGAAACAAAAATTGGGAGGAGAACACTAATTACCAGTGAAAAACTGAGGGAATTTCACGGGCAAAATCACAGCCTCCTGCAACGCCTGCTTTGCGCTCTCCAAACCCGCAACATCGTTCCACTTAACATTTGGCTTCTCTCTAATGATAGCAGAATTCAGCCCAGCCTTTAGCTTCTCCTTATCCCCATCCTCCCCATCATTTCCTCCCCCATCTTTGGGCTTGGTCTTGGGTCGCGTGACCACAGCCGCGTCCCCATTAGCAGCAGGACCAGACCCACCTTCATCGAGCACAGCCCGGATCTCCTCTGCCCGGCGCAAGTACTCTGTGAACTTCTGAGTAATAGCCTCCTTAATTTTTGGGTTCTTTTCGTACTTCAAGTGGGTCCTGAAATACTCCAGGGCGTTCATATACAAAGGAAAGGCCTTCGGGTAGTTCCCGGCATTGTCTTCCGCCACCGCTTGTCGCACGTATTCGATTGCTTGCTCCTTGAAATTACTATACATTCTTTCTAATCATAAATAAATAAGCATACGATTTTCAAATGAAGGGGTGATTTTCGTCGGATTTTTTATAGATCGGATGGAGTATCAAGAATTTAAGCGTGATTTTGATCGGGGGATGTTAAGATTTTGATTTCTAATATAGATTTTTTATGGGATTGGAGAAGTGTTGAAGGTTGAAATTGATGTTCTGAGGGGTGGACTTGTTAAGGAAAGGTTTGCAAAGGCATACGCGTGAGTGAAGAATACGACCCGAGTGGTATAGTTTCAAAAACTGTGCTATTTCTACAATTTCAGTTAACACGATTTTAATAACACCGGTGTTTAAAAACGTTATGTGAAACGATTAATTATATGATTGTAAACCAAAAAATTCGCAATATAACAGTTTGATTTGGATTTTTAAATTTTTGATACTAAAATCTGAAATCAAATCGAACAGTTTAATTCTAATTTTAAACTGCGATTTGGAACTGAATTAAATTGTTTCGTCTAGGTTTTATTTTTCTCACTAAAGTTGTTTTGAAATTTGAATGGTCTGAATTAGATTGGAGTTGCTTGGTATGAAAATTGATCAAAATCTGTCAGGACCATTTGCTTGCACCTTTACTTCAAAGCTTCGTTAACTACTTACTGGTATTGGCACGTAGAGTGGTAGTTTTGTGGTTTAATTAATTTTGTGTGTCTTCTTAGCGGATTCAGTTGTAGGACTTGCTTGATAGGAGATACAAAAGAACTTGACAGATGCTGTATATTTCTCATATGAATAGAAGTAGTACTTTCATCAAGTAGACAAATGTACACCTAACATGGAATTGGAGTACATATCGTGTTTGATAGGTGCAACAATAATAACTGCTTCACAATTTCCCAAACTACATACAAATCCTATCTTATTTTCTACTTACAGCGACAAGATTTTTCATGTTTCAACAAAACACGGTATAGCTTCTTGTAAACAAGTTTTTCATTTTTCATCGAACGCACCGTCAATGAAGAAACAACTTTTCATTTCGTTGACTAAGAAAGGCCTGCAGGTGAGAATAAGGCATCTTCAGCATCAAAAATGGTTGATAGTGTAGTCTACACCTTGAGAGCTCTAACCGACTCTGCGCTGAGCCATTAATTAAAAAGGTAAATCGCAGATTATGCCTTCCAGAGCCAGGATGGAAGTGTGGTAAGTCATAACTCTCGCTTGACACGTGACATAAATCTATTATTTCAGGATTTGAACCCTACACTCGATTACGCTGATCACTTTTTCATCATTCTCCTTTATCACTGAGAGATGTACCCTGGGGGCATAAAAAATGGTTGATGTGTTCATGTGAAGTGTGAAACCATAAAATTTTTTCAAAATTGATATAGCTTCTTGTAAACAGAATAGAGAAGAGTATTAACCATTGAAAGAAGAAACCTTCATGTGATTCCCAGTATAACCAATTTCTTTTACATAATTTGACCAAGTAAAGTGCACTCTTTATCAACGAAATTTTCTCACGTTGTAAGAATTACTATCTAAAAACTAAAGTTGAATGTTAAGTCAGTTAAAGTGACAATTATTTTTATGTAAATCTCATCACATCCAATTAGGGGGGGGGGGGGGGGGATAAACAGGTTCTTTGTACAGAAAAAGACACCACAAATTATTTAATAATATAGTGGACTTTGAGTCCAAGTATCATACCAACAAAGATTGAGCAAATTTATTATCCTAGATTATTAATCTTAACCGAAATGAATAAAATCAAGTTGTTTGTGTGAATTATCTAAACTAACAACTAAACTACTAAATTATCTAGAATTATCGAATTAAAGCAAAATAAGCAAAACGCAAGATATGTGTATGTGAATGTAGTGCTAGGACCTAGATTTCATCTTATATTCCATATTTCACACGTTGGTTTGAATAAATAATGACAAAGTATATTTATGATGATGAATGTTCCGATGACATTTAAAACTCTCTTTTGAACAAGAATAAAACATTTTCCTATATGTGATCCACTTATATTTCTATGGTGAATGCGAACATGTAGAAAATCATTAAACATTCATGGACAATATAAAATCACATAAAGTATAGTGGTATATTTCTAGTGAAAATTATGCCGCCTATCACTTCAGAAAAACATATTCAAAATTTACATATTGAAAATCATATTTTCCTATATTACTTATAAAAACAGTATTTTTGATTAAAGAAATATCACTTCACTCCAAAATATTTTCCCAATCTATTCCCGTCTAACTCTCTTACAGGCTGGTTCCCATGGAAATTTTGCAGTGCTATGAAATTGTCTTGATTTTTAAATCATGAAATTCACTGCCATTACTTGAATAGAACATGAAATGTGTTATTCTATGTTATAAAAAATAAGTTTCATTGTGAAAGTATTGTAAGTTAGGTAATATTAGGTAATATTAGGAAAAAATCAGTGAATGAGAATTACTCTTATACCCCTGTAAAATTTATATATTACGATTATGCCATTATCCAATATTACGATTATGCCATTGTCCACCTCTATAAATAGGGGCCTATATTCATTATGAAATATTAAAAATAAGAAATTCTCTCTGATTCTCTCTATATTCTCTATTGTTTTACAACACGTTATCAGCACGAGTCTCTAGCCAATTGAGTAATAACGGGAGTATGCTCTACAGTTGCATCTAAATGATGAACTTCTGTATCAGAAACCTGATTATTACTAATCAATGTTTCATTTTCTCTCGAACTGAAAAGAATGATTCCGGTCAATCCAAATATCCGATCGACGATCAGCCACCGCCATCAGAACGGATTTGTCAAGGAGAAGCCTCGCCTGAAATTTGGAGATAATCCGACGGCTGAAACAGAAGATATCGACCGGAGAAGAAAAGTTGAAAAAACCGAAACTTTCAATGCAAATTCACGCCAAACCATAAATCCAAATGACGATCGGACAACAGATCCATGACGACAGCGACGGGACGATCCTCCGGCACCGACGCGTGTCGACGGCGGAGTCATCGGCGCGGCGGCGCGTGAGAACGTCAATACGGCGCGTGAGCGAGCGTGACACATATTCTGGCGATGACGTCAACAGGAAGTTTGTTCATTTCTATGTTCTTGATTTTTTTATGGTCTTACTTTTCTGTTTGGTGCAGTTTTGGATATTTTCCGGCGGTCGAACGTGGCGGTGTCGTAAAAACTATTTTTAAAGCAATTCCGACGAAATTTTGAACTTCGGACCAAAAGTAAGTTTGTTCTAAATTAAATTTCAAACCTATTGACGGTTTCGATTTATCCATATGATCAATATATTAAAATATGGACGATTTTGCCCTTAATGATACGGTAAAATATATTAATCGTAATTTAACGAAATTGATTAATCATTATTAATGATATGATGATAAGTGTTAATAAAATATATTCTAAATTATTTAACACTACTATGTGATTAATACGATAAATTAAAAGTTTTAAAAGTAACATAATAGTTGTCATACCGTGATGGATTGAGTTTTATGGACTGGATTTATACCTTAACTGGAGATGACTCATTATCGTAATGGATTGGACTATTATGAATACCTTGACTGGATTTGAAGATACGACTCGCTCACTCATGAAAGGTAATTATTTCATTATGTTGTTGCCACCTACATGGTTGGTTCTACCACCTACATGGTTGGCTTTATCAGTTTTAATTATATCATGTCATCGCCTATATGATCGGTTTAATTATTTCATTATGTCGATTCCGCCCATATGGCCGGTTTAGCAATTGAATATATAGAATACTTTACATATATTCATATTTTATATTATTTCAGAAACACCTCAATTGTTGGTTAATTCTAACATATTAGAGGATGTTGTCAACATATATATACATGGTGATATTATTATTGTTTAACCTATATACATAGTGATATTATTGTTATTTGATACTTCATCAAATGATACCAGAAGTTATCATTACCAAAAAGTTGGTAAATATTGATAAAAATATTTCATCCAATGGTACCAGAAGTTACCAATATCTGAATTTGAATGGGTGGATGAAAATTATTCAACAAGAGAATGTTGATGTATGATAAAATAATATCACATGATAGCACGGATATGGCTAATGTGAAAATAATCTCATCAGTATTATGAGATGAATATTAGATGATAAGTGTCTGGAAAAGTTCTTGCACGAGCACTTATGTATTCCAGAAGAAGTACATATTTACTCCAGAAGAAGTAAAAATTATCATCTAAACATACTGAAATGATATTATTATTATTGCTCCTGAAGAAGCATAAACGAGACATACATGCAAAACGCAAAAGGGGGAAACATTTATGATCCTCAAAATGAGAGATGTGTTTCGGGAGTAGCCGTATCTTACCACCTCTGACCTTTTGAGGAAATAAAGAAAAAGGTGTGTTTCAAGAGTAAGAAATACTCCATACTCTACCACCTTAAATCTTTGAGGTACACAAGATTAAACATAAACAAAATCCTAGAAATTTATGGTGTGTCTCGAGAGTGAGAATACTCCGTACTCTACCACCACCTATTCTAGGGTTCACAAAGATAAATTTACATTAACCGGACTCCATTTTCGCTTGATTCCCCTTCCTTGCGACCAATCTATCTTAACTCCTGCTGGATCTTGTATTGGAATATATGATTGCAACTTATCCAGCAGTTCCTCGATAGTAGGAGCAGAAATAAGGATTCTCCTAGAAAATGGAGAGATGAATCCCTGTTCCACAGCATAATCAAGAAATGTTAGCAAACCATCAAAGAAATTGTTTACATTTAAAAGCCCAATAGGTTTAGTATGGAGATCTAGTTGAGCCCATGAGGTAATATTAAAAATTTCTTCTAAAGTACCAAAACCTCCAGGCAGAGCTATGAAGGCATCAGAACCATATAGCATGCAAGTTATGCGTTCATGGATAGATAAGGTTTGTACTTCATGCCCTCGTGTTTTTCCTGCGATATCAGCTAAAGGAGTAGGTATAACACCTATCACTCTTATTTCTCTGCTAGAGCGGATTGTGAAACACAACCCATCAATCCACTGCTACCTCCTCCATACACGAGAGTGATACCTTTCTCTCCCAATTTCTTTCCTAAATCCACGGCTGCTTCTAGATACCCAAAACCTTTTCCTACTTTTGATCCACAAAATACACATATAGTTTTGATCTGTCGAAGTTTTGGTCTTTCCATCTTTGAAAGAATAAGGAAGGAAAAACTTACAAGAAAATGTTATTTTGGGATGCATAAACTGTGAAAATCATTGGCTTTTAAACTTGAAAAACTTCACTATTTACTACTCGTATTTCGAAAAAGTAAAGATTTACTTTTGACAAAATCACCCGACTCACCTTTCGGTGATTTAATATATTTAACCAGCCTTTATCAAAACTCGTGAAAGAAAACAGAAAAATATTTTATATGTGCATATATATCAAATGATTTACCTTGTATTAATGCTGTATAGACAAAACATCATTGTTTATAACAGCCTGGCAAACAGGATCTTTTGCTATTATATTCTTGAGACTATAACGCTCTTTATCGCTGATAAATTTAGCCCATAAAGATAGTAGCTCACGCTGCACATACCCACTAGGGTGCGTCTCAAGAGTCAATCGGATATCATCCAATGACTCCTTACTCAGCCCACCCTTAATGAAATCTATCTTATCATCTCGGTTTATAGATGAATACCCTATTGACTTACAACGGGTATCACATGTCCATCGAGCACATTTGTAGCAACTATTTAATCTTTTTACTCTTCGCTTCTTTGCAAAAGTACTCTTACCTAAGCCAGGTTTGTGCTTAGAAAATGAATCTGGTAATTCACCAGCTAATCGAACTTTCGCTTCGATCAACCAGCGAACATCTTCTGGGATGCCATGATCCATCAGCAACCTCAATCTTTCGAGCCTAATTCGATAAATTTTTCTCAAATCATTTACTGGAAGATTGGAATAATATTTGCGAATATTTGAAAGTATGATATCCATTTTTGATGGATCTAGCCTTCTTCCCAAATCATCTATTTAAATGCATTATTCAACGCGTAAAAGAGCGATGGCTCCGCGTGTCAGTGATAGTGATTCCATTAAGAGATAATGGAATAAATTATTGAAAATGTGAGATAATGCGTCATTACCTTTTTCGATATAAGGGAAGATTTGGCGACAAGATTGAGATCATGAGATATTTCCTTGGATATTGTACCTGATTTTTTCGGTATAAAAGTAATAAAGGTATGCTGATTTGAACTGTACAGAAATACGTACTGATGAAATGAATACTGTATTGAACCAGAAGTTCATACATATGTACAAGTGAAATATCTTGTTGAACCAGAAGTTCTATAAAGATTGGTTAGATTCCAATTCAATAATGATATTTATTGAGAATGAATAATGGCATTCATTAAAGAACCAGAAGATTGTTATCATTGCTGCTTGTTCTCAAAAGCAAATTAATTATCTCACTAAATGAATGACTAATTTTTGCTCAAGTAATGATATTACGAGCGAAGTGATAAATGCTAGCATGAATATATCTTAAAGTCATTAATGATTTTACGAATTAGTTGAGATAATAGAATATTATATTGCTAATGGTTTAGCAGATTAAAAGCCTCAAGTTATTTGCTATGAGAACAATTTGATTATGCAGCAATATTCTACATATAAACATGTCAATACGATGAAATAATGATTTGCTTGTGAAACTTTATGATTTCTAAGAAGTGCGATATCTATATACACTCCAATAATACGCACTTGATATATGATTGTATGACATGTGTTGCGGCATTTTAGCCGATTGATATAATATAAGATTTGTGAATATTATGGGGAAAACACGCTTAAAGCGTAATTATGCCTGAAGCATAATGAGAATCAATTCCAAAAATAAATATCTCTTGAATGATTGAGATGATCCCTTTGAGGCTGAATACTCATAGTGAGTATAAGGGACATAGTTAAAAGAGATTCAGGTACCTGATGATAGAACATATACAGAGATCTCTCTATGTCATATTGAGTTGAAATGGAATCGATAAATAAGTCGACTACATACAATCCTCTTATGAAAATGAGGTTGATGAAATTATAATACTTTGGCCAAGTATATAACCCCAATGTAGGGATTATTATTCAAGGACCAGAAGTCCAAATGCTTAAATGTGTAAAGCCAGTAATTATATGTACAAATGAAAAATATTTCACAGTCGTAGATGACGACTTGTTGCGCGCAAGATTTTTCATTGAACTGGCATGACATATGGTGGATGTGACTATAATCTAAATCACTAGCTTGAGCTCTTTGATATACCAATGAGTGAGATCAAAAAGTGTGATTCTCATCTCGGTATTTTGAGGGTATTCTTTGATGTACCAGTTGATCGCGGTACGTTGGGATTTCAAGTAAAATGATTGTAGATTATATGTCAAAATTGATATCTATTTCAATGATTGATTATGCTCCTGCAAATTAGAAATTGCAGTTTATAAAGTGCAAGAACATACATGTATAAATCATTGAAAGATTCAATATGCCCAGATTAGTATCACTATAGGATGATACAAATGACCCCATAATATAATATGTTGAAAATGAAATTGGAGTGTACTATTATTATATTTGAATATTTGGGCATGAAATTGATTTTCAATATGCAAAATTATATTATCCACCGGAAATTAATTATTCACTAGAAGTGAATATGAAAATGAATGTGTTTAATTATTCACAGAAGTGAATTCTAAATTTTGATAGAAGTGAATCAATTCTAGATTTTATTATTCACCAAAAGTAAATTCTAAATTTGATTATTCACCAGAAGTGAAAGATGCAATCGATAAATTAGTACAACATTACTTAATATAGCATGTTATGACATCATAAATAAGCTATGAATGATTTATATAAAGCTCATCATGAATGATATGTTTTGATGAAAAGATATGAGATTGCATCAATATACTTGTGATATTCCATGAAAATGAATAAATACGCGTTACACTCTTTTTCCCTTAGCTGAGGTTTTTCCCACAGGGTTTTTCTAGTAAGGTTTTTAATGAGGCAACAGTTGAAGCGTATTGATAAGAATTAATGAGAATAATGTACTTTTTTTCCCTTCGCTGAGGTTTTGTCCCACAGGGTTTTCCTAGCAAAGGTTTTTGAGGCATCATCATAGCTATCAACAAGCTATAATTCAGCAACACATTGTTATACTGGAATGATATCAACAAATGAAGAAAATCATACACATCTTATGAAGAATGTTATGATATCGGCTACACACAAGAAGATTTTCATATATACATATTCCAGAAGTAAGATGATATCAATATTCGAGAAGTTCATGAATCCTCAATTGCACACTTCAGGGGGAGAATCATGCTGTACTCTTTTTCCTTCGTCCAGGTTTTGTCCTATTAGGTTTTCCTGACAAGGTTTTAACGAGGCAGCAGCTGTACTCTTTTTCCTTGGTTCAGATTTTATCCCACTGAGTTTTACTGACAAGGTTTTAATGAGGCAGCACTTCAGAACTTTAAGATTCAGTACATGGTTTGTTCTACTTGAACGTCAGACTCAATGATTTACCATGGCCAACATCAGGGGGAGCAGCTGTACTATTTTTCCTTCGCTCAAGTTTTATCCCACTGGATTTTCTTAGCAAAGTTTTAACAAGGCAGACAATTGAGCAAGCGAGTAATATTTCATTCAAGGGGGAGTGTTATAAAAGCTAGGTAATATTAGGTAATATTAGGAAAAAATCAGTGAATGAAAATTACTCTTATACCCCTATAAAATTTATATATTACGATTATGTCATTGTCCAATATTATGATTATGCCATTGTCCACCCCTATAAATAGGGGCCTATATTCATTATGAAATATTAAGAATAAGAAATTCTCTCTGATTCTCTCTATATTCTCTATTGTTTTACAACAAGTATTAATATTTTGGTGATTTAACAAAAAATTATGAGAGTGATTTTCATAGAATTGGATTATATTTAACATTTTGGAAAAAATATATGACATGTTGGATTTATCACCTTATGTTGAAATTGCACATATCAGTAATGGAAGGTGCAAAAATTCTTTGTCCTCGATGAGAAACACAACTTTCACAGGTTATCAAAACTTTCACAGATTCTCAAATTGAGTTAATTACATACAGATGTTTTCACAGAATCCCAAACTTTCAAGTGTCATGTGAATTCAAGTAATAATGGAATAATAATGATAAGAGAAAGTATTTCAGTTTTTGGTTATTTCGCAAAAGATTTATGAGAGTGATTTTCCTAGACTTAGATTACATCTAACAGTTTCGATAAAATACCCGACTCGTTGAATCCATCACTTTATGTTGGAATTGCATAGACCAATAATATATATATATATATATATATATATATATATATATTTTTATGTGAAAAGTTAACATAGCTTATCATGAAAAAGCCATTTATGAAAGGTTAAAAAACCAGAAACTCAAATTTACATCATCATAAATACGAAACCTACTTGGCATCTAAGTTTGAAGCAATTGTTGTGTTTCTGCTCACGATGTACACAAAAAACCTTTTCCAAAGCTAGATATTTTTCAATTCTTATTTCAATTTATTGCATCGTGATTTTTGCACTACAATGAATTTCAGTTTCAAAAATTATAGCGGAGTAAATTTTGCTATTAGTATTTTCTGATTTTTTATGTACTTTATCCAGTATTTTGAATATATGTTTTTGTGTTTAGTATATATGGTATTTTATTTTTTAATGTATGTAGTTGTGATTTTCCCCATATTTCTATTCCTATCGAATTTTATGGCAATTAATTCAAGTCTAACGATATCCGATTCTTTCGAACATAGAAAAAAGTCACAATTATCATATAATCACTGAGCATATAATTTCAGGTGCAAAACAATACGAATTAATCGCTCAAATACCAATTGTCATTAAAGTAAACAAACCAAAACATAAAAATACGAGTTAAGATTTCATCATAATCGTAACACTATGAAAAGTTTAGCCTAAGTACATGATAAATGAAAAACAATCATAAAATATGAAATTCATCATCCAGAACATAGAAAAATCTTATCTCCGATGAAAATCTTCAATCTTCTTGCCCCTTAAATTGATGAATTGTGTGTAGTGATGTATTGAGATGTGTAAGAATGTAGAAGAGACTCAAAATTCATGCATACTATAGTATATATAGTTATGGTTGAGGCCTTGCTGGAAGTTGGAAACGATATCTCAAGTTGTGTTGCACAAGGAAGCGAGTTTTCTATCTCGAATCAAGGCGATAGCATGGAATGATTGGGCGCGATCGTGTGGTTATGTCAAAATGGTTATTATTTATTTTAAATGCATTGGCACGATCGAACAGGTGTAATATTAGCGATCGTGTGGCTTTTCGATTTTCTACAATTTCCAACTTTTGAATCCGTATAAGTTAGTCTCTATTCTTTATTTTCATGACAAGTCCTTTAACTTCTAATCTGATCAATTTAGTCCTAAAACTTCTGAAATGTACTCTTCAATTTTTTATTTTCTTCAATTCAATTCTTGATTTTTGGATTTCTTTCGATTAAGCTATTCATTGATCCATGATTTGTATCTATGACTATTGTTTTCCCACTTTGGTCCAAATTGCTATCTTTTTGCCCATTTTTGCATTATTTGCTTCATTTTCTCGATTTTGGAATAAAACTGAAATATATAGAAATAATAGATAGATCAGTAATATTTATTCTCAAACATCTATATAAAATCATAATTTTAACATATAAATAAATGTATAAAATACGCTTATCAATAAACATTTGTATTGTGATTTTTTTTTTTTTTTAAATAAGTTAACAGTAAATATATTTACTATGTAATAGTTTATAGTAGACACTTAAAATAAGTTGTCAAATCCTTATACCTCAATAAAAGAGTGACTATAAGAAAAAAATATTCTTTGAAAAGGTCACAAATACCTAATTCTTTTTGTCAAACTATTCAGGATTGTAAGCGTAATATTATCTTATTTTTAATCTTAATCTTATCTTAATACTAGTGGAAGACTTGAGCTGCACGACTCAGAGTCAAGTGTAAGTATTATTAATATTGTCTGAATTATTCAGCTTTATCTATGACCAAATAGTAGCAGCAAAGAAACCATAATTATATAGCAAAATTAATTTTACAAATGAGAGAGACGAGTTTGTAACTAAGAAGTTTAATCAATGAATAAAGGTAAGTCGAAAAAAGAATCACAATGCACCAGAAACAAAGTGCAACCTCTATCTCAAAAGTGAAAGTTAAAAATGAAAATGACATTAAGAGTTGTCAAAGACAGATTAACAGGAAACAATATATGGTTAAAGCCATACAAAATTGCAATAGGAACTGCGGACATAAACACAAATTCTTCACTGTCTTCAAAGTACATGGTAAGCAATTCAGGTTTGGTGACATACCAACATTCTCGAACTTTTGTATATGTTCCACGGGATATTGAACGGTTTACAATTAAACAAAAGGTTAGCAATGTTGCTTCAAAAAAAGGTTGACAATGTTGAACTCTTAAAAATGAACAACAAAAATATGGTATAGATAAAATCTGAGTTGATGGTTTCAATTACCTCTTCAAGCTCCCTCTTTACAATTTGAAGCTCTCTAATATCTTCCCAAGAGACATTGGGCACTTCAAAAACCTGATCATCAAGCAAGAAATATAGAGAATATAAATCCCAATTAAGATTCATATCCCATAACAGCATGTACATAGCGGAAAGTAACTGACTCATAGTTTCTGCAAAGCAGAAGGATTGCTTACTCAAAGAGCCGTCTGGAAGTGCTTTTTTATAACAACCATAGAGTTTAGTATCTCGGCATCAGTTGATTTATCTTCTAAAAAAAGTCAATGTCGTCCAATTTGTCTATATTGCACTGGAGTACAGCTTCAGTACAGGGAACTACAAGGTGAGCACCAACATAGCTGTGGATGCTAAGTTAAATGACATGTTCGATGCTAGATTTTAATCAACTTCAACATGAAATAAAAAACAGATAATAAAAAAATAAAAAATCAAGTAGTTTCTTCTTTCCAAAATGTATTACAAATTAATCACTATCCTTTCATTTATATCTTATAGTAAGTGGATTTAATCTAATTATCTATTTCACCAATAATAAAGGAAGGAGTCAGCACTTAGTGAGAGCATACTATTTTTATGGTCCATCAAGTGATCCACATGTTCCCTTATGTGCACAGGGTTAGACAAAATGAATTAGAAGTCAAGGGAGTAAATATTGCGGGATACAAGAAAGAAGAGATCGGTGGAGTGTTCTAAAGTGAGAAAGATTGGTTTTCCATACCACTCAACCCATGCTAAATAAAACTCATTTAATGGCAAAACTGTAAAAGTGTGTGTATTAATTAATTGTTGGTCAGAAACGCCCAAAATAAAATTTGGTTGTCCCTGAAAAACTGAACGGATGAATCTACAGGTAGCTGTGGAAACAAGAGTTTCAACAGTACTCAAGCTTGTATCTATGACAAATCAAACAAATTTCTCCAAATAAATATGAAATGCATCTTCAATATGAATGCAGAGTGAAATTAATGTAGAACAAATTAGGGTCATGGCTAAAATAATCATATTGCAATACTCGTAAAAGCATTCTGTGAGAGCGGTCTGGAAGAAGAAAAATCAATAGTCATATTAAAAAAATTTCAAATATTACATTTGGGATGGACGACAATCTGATTTACAAAATAGAAAATACAATAACATAGTATATCAAAGTTTTTGTCAGAAATCCATAAAATCATTGTAAGTGCTAAACATATGGAAATGTAAATTTGGTCCCAAAATGACACCAGGTTTTCTAAACCCAGTTCAACCTACCATTGACATCAGTTGGTATCACTATATATAGATGATTTCTTAATAAACTCCCCATAAAATAATCATATGAACAATATAAATTTCAAAAGATTACCTTTACATATATATTTCACAAGAAATAAGAAGTAAAAATATATTATGTAATTAAAAGAGATAGTGTAAAAGAACAGTAAAAAGGGAAGATGAACAAAACTCACTTTAGAATCCGAGTAGACAAGATTTGAAGGAGATATTTGGAGGGCAACTGCAACAGTATCACTGATTTTCACTTATTTTCATTTGCTATTTCTGATAGTTTGTTGCTTAGCCACCCAAAAAATTATTAGTCTCCAAAACAAAGTGATACACATTTAAACCCAATAATAAAAAACCTAGAAAAGGGAGTCAAACGGTACCAGAACTACAAGAAGTAGGAGGGTCTTTCTGAAGATCATTTAGCTTCTTCAAGATCCTTTTCGAAGCAACCAAAACAACTCAATCTGCACTATTTCATTTAGGAAAAACAAAAAAAACTAAATTAAAATCTCCACAAGATGCAATATATTCATAAACATGTTTGCATCAAGAATTATTTGTGCACATATGTATGGGGAGAGAGAGGGACGTGGGGATGACTGACATGAGAGCTGTTAATGATGACAATTATTATCTCTTTTTCTTCTTGTCAACTAGTTGTTGCTTCACGTAATAAACGACTTTAAGAAACCTATGACAATTGAAGAAACTAAACTCTGATTCTTTCATACCATGAATGCATAGAAGTCATTTTTCAAGCATTGTTAATTCAGCATTTCAATACAACCAAATAATTAATCAAAAAATAAAACTTGGCTTCATATGAACTACACAACTTCATCAAGAAAATAAAAAAAAAAAATAAGAACATGTACTGTCCTGCACCTCAAATATCATCAGACCAATTAATTCTTCTACTAAAAACAATGCAGACTCATAGCAGTGCAATTTTGGGCTACCAAATGGAGAATGACGAGGTTCAAAATATATGACAACTATGCTTTGCAATTATTGTAGAATTTAAGGTCAATCAGAATGGCAGCCCAAACAAGAAGATTGAATACTAATACTGCAAAAAGTGAAGTGAAATGCCTACTTCTAATAAAATGCAGAATCCCCAAATTCATGAATTAGAAACGATAGGGAATTATAAAGATGTAGAAAGCTAACAGAATCTAAGCATCTTGATTAATTAAAAGAGCAGGTTTCTTCTCAATCTAATCACCTCTTGAGATGACAACCTCCCACTTCCAAATGAAGTCTATGTCAACTACACCATATTTAGCAAGCTTTATCCGTGCCATCCCATTGATTATGTTGTAAAGTGTCACAACATCAAGTTATGAGAATAAAATAGCATAGAAGACAAAATGAACATAACACTAAATGACTGAGAAATATTTGAATGCACTCAGTCTTGTAGCAGATGTAGAAAGCCAACAGAATCTAAGCATCTTGATTAAATAAAAGAGGAGATTTCTTCTCAATCTAATCACCTAGAAATAGTTTCCTTTAAAATGTTTCTTTGGTCAAATAAAATTTCTTCACATGAATTACACACAACAAATAAGTATAAAGTTCTAACTTCATATTGATTTTCTCCCATAATAAATGGTAAAGATGGTAGTTGATAAGTGTATTTTATACACTTATTTGTATGTCTAAATTAGGATTAATTATTGTCGTTTGGAAATATTTGCTATTTAATTTATGTTTATTTGTTTATCTTTTAGAAAATGTCCCAATTGAAAAAGAATGAAGCAATTAATGGAAAAATGACACGATTGGATGTTAATTGGAGCTAAATTGGACAAGTGAGGAGTTTGTGACAACAACCGGGAAACATGCTTGGTGCCAAAGTGACTAAATCAGAGGTTGGAGGACCTAATTGAATGAATTAAGAGCTTGAATGGTCAAACCGAGAAGAAGATAAAGTTTGGGGACTAAAGTGCAACAATTGAAAGTTGAGGACTGAAGGTGCAATTAAAAGTCAGGGACTAACTTGCACATCCGGAAGAATGATGAAGTCGCGATCGCTGGTCACACACCAAGCGATCGCGAGAAGACGCAAAATTGTAACCCGAGAGTTTTAATGAAGTCCACGCGATCGCTAGGGTTGATACCACGCGATCGCGTGCGTATCCAGCTGGGCCAACTGTGGGCTTTTTCTCGCGATTTTTATCAGATTTTTCTCTTCTTGACCTAGGTTTTCTCCAAAAGATATATATACAACATGAGAGGCACGAAAATCAGACCTTTGCCTCTCCATAGAACGAGCCACAACAGATATTTTAATTCAAATTCTTGGAGATTCAAGCATCGCAGAGGGGCGTGAATTGAAGATACTTGAAGAATTGATAATTGGTGCAATCTTTCCATTCTTCGTTGTTATTTTCAATGAACATCATTATATTTTGTTTTTGTTATTTAAATATGATGTGTAGCTAAATTTGATGTTGGGATGAACGATGTAGCCTAGTTAATTATTTTAATTCCATATTCTTTGTTTTAACGCTTAAATGCATGTGTTGATTTATTATTGCGTTTGATGCGTGAATGAACTGGCCACTTATTCATGATTTCATGTGTTATTTCCATAATCCGAGAGGTGAGTTAATAACATAGATCTAGGTAATAAATCCGGTAATTGAACGAGAGATAGAGATATACTCTTGTAATTATTGCGGTCGTGTGTGAATTCTTGTGTGTAATGCATCTAGTTAAGGAATATTCGGACCCGCTGTAGAGATACAAGGTTGACTTATTTAGGTAGGATTGATTTAAACTCGAGAGAGGAATCTCAATTTAAATTAGTGAATTCGACCGAACACACAAATAGGAAATAAAACTGGAATTGGAATTGATTTAATTAGCTAGGTGAATTCGTGAATCCCAACTACTTTACAATCTTATTTGAAAACAAAACAATTTAACAATTCTTTTTAATTCATTAGTTCCATTTCTTAATTCTAGATTTTTATTCTTAAAACGATTTTCCTTTGTTCAAATAAAGTTAAGAACTGAAATATTTCGGTAATTAATAGCAGTCCTCGTGGGAACGATAATCCGGACTCCTAGGTCCACTTTATTACTTCTCACGACCCGTGCACTTGCGGGGGTATCTCGCATCGCGAGATATTAGTGAACAGTAGTCCATCGCCTTTACATGTATATCATTACTAAGACTTCAAACATCACACAATCTAATTTTCGAGTATTCAAAAAATTAGAGAGGGGGTAGGGAATTGGAATAGTGGTAATGGATCTTTAATAACCATTACCACTTACATTTAAGAGGCCAAAATCTATATCAACCCAATTGATATAAAACATTATATGATCCATTTATTATACCACAAGTATTAGCACAAATTTTGATTAAGATTGGAGTGCCATGCCAAACCAAAATCAAGGCTGCACAAAGAGGAGGATTTAGTTTGTGTTTACCAAAAGAGAAGCAGTATATGTACTTGATTTACACCGAGATTGATCCATGAGTTCCCAAGCAAATGTGATCGGTTCCTCTGAATATTTGACACAAGTATAGGAATTCTCTCTAGTCAAAATAGCCTGCACAACCAAAATAAATGAGACAAAAATATATTTGATCTCGGGAAACACTTCCATTACCAAGTAGTTTTCACTTAACTTTAAAGCCGGTGTTTTCTCAATTCTCATAATTAATTTTATCCATGTGAACATATTAACAAACCTTTGGTAATATTTCTCTTAAGACATTGTAGAAAGTAATTGTAAAAGTATACTATTGCTTGCAACATATTATCTATCAGAGTGGGATTTACCATACCTTGACATAAGATTTGTAGTACTCTTTTATGATTGATGAAAGTAACCAATGCTCCAGAATCTCAAACAAAAGGCACAATTGTTTAAAAATGTTAGTGATGTTTTCAAATTTCAAATGTTATAGTTAAGAAGAAAAAGAAAGGTTGCAGAGGACGAAAAGACTGAACCATCTGTGATTTTATTGATGACACTAAGCAAAACAAAAGTTGTCAACACCTATTAATATTTTTTTCTGTAGAAGAATATAAACAAAGAGAAGTTTAAGTTCTGCAACTCAACCGCAGAATAAGATGCTAAGTTAAAGAAGAAGACTGGAATTATCAAAATATATTGAACAAGAATCTGTGAAGAAGTTAGGGGAAACAGAAGTCAAGAACCTAAAAACTTGAAGAGATAAGAAAATGTCATGCAACTTAGAACAGACCTCCTTTAGACTTCTTGCACCTCCCTTCTTATTCTACAGGGAATCACTGTAACATTAAAAACAACCTGCATGAAAAGGCAATGAGAGTTAATATTTCCACTGATTATACATATATTATATACAAATTCAATAAATAACAATGGTGGAAAACAATATTAGTACATTTTGAGGTGAAGCGAATTTCTCCACATCAACCACCACCATATTGGCTTATAAAATATCTTGCACCTCAAACCTACATGGCGCTTACACTTAATCTGATTTGAATTGATCTATGTAGTTATGCTAAAAACAATCAAACGAACATGTGTGATAGATGTTCCTATTCAAAATTGCAAATCTCATAAGCACTGTAGGAGTTTCACAAAGAACTCAAATCACCCCCCACTATTCCAAGTGTACTGATTTAGAAGGGAACACACTATATATAAAAGTCAAAGTTAACATGAACCTCAAATATTTACATACCAGGTGTGTTCAACCAGGAAGTGAAATATAATGCCCTTTTCTTCCTCAAGTTTTTTGCTTTTATCACCGGCATGTCCAACAAATAATAATAATATTCATTAGAGTAAGCAAAGAAAATGAATGCATCTACACATAAAGAGAAGAGTTAGGTTGAAACATGAAGAAGAAAGGAAATGATAAGTTTAACATGACAATTATTCACAAGAATCAGTCCTTCAAGGACTATTAGAAATAATCAGTCCTTTTAACAACTCATCAACCGACCTGTCCCATTTCATCTACCAACTTAAATAAGATACTTTGTACTCCATTTGCTTCTTTAAAAGTTTCTTGATCAATCACAAATTATTGTATGTGCATTGCAAGTTTGTTTATTCCACAAGTTCCTTTTTCTCTCTCATAAAATATTCACAATTATACAATTTCTTTAGGAATTCAAAAATTACAAAATCAAAATCTCAACGGTTCATCCTGGCAGTACATAAGGTTATGTGTACAACCAATGTATCCAATGTTTAAGTAGAACTAAATTAAATAAGTTCACCACCATTACAATTAGCAAAATATCTCCCAGCGGTGAAAGGGAGGGTGGTTTAAAGACCAGCTCCGCTTGGTCAGGGGTTCGAATCCGGCCATTGCCAAGTTAAAAAGGTAAGCCCTTACCCTGCACTCTAGGAGGCATAACCTGCGATTTACATCCTTCACCAAGGTCCAGGACAAGGCAGGTGGGCCCCCCCTAAGGTTGGGGTTCAACCTTTTTTTACAAATGGACACTTTCTAACCAAAAGAAAAGAAAACGAAAAAAGGGGGGGTCATCAAGATAAGGTAAGTTTCCTTTATTTCCTGTAAATGTTTTTGTGTACACAGATATAAATACAATATTATGTTTAATCATACAGTGATAACAAGCCCTACAAAGATCCACAGAATTTCCCAACAACAATTAAACTCAAAGACACATGAAAGAACCAAATTTCGCTAAAGAACAAAAGCGGAACAGTCGAAAAAATTATTTCTTCCTAACCATAATCTAGAACTGCAGGCGAAAAAAGTGCAATTTCTTACCTCAAAAATACATGAACAAATGACAATAGGCACATTAAACACAACAGAAATTAAAATTCGAAATTCATGCCAATGATACACAAGTACTTATAAGAGATTTGAGTGCAGAGATTCTGAAAGCACTTTGTTAAGCTCACTCACTGACCAAGCCTAAAGATGATGAAGACTAAACACAACAAGAAACATGAGTAACCGTTAGTGGGAGCTGGAAATTGGACAGCTAGGGCTTCAGCTGACGCTACTGGGGAGTACAAATAATCGGTGACGGAGCATTGGGCAGATGATAGGGATGGGGCCTCAGAGTGGCAAATGAGCTTCGGAAGGAAGGTACAAAGAAATAGACATCGGCAAAGACACTGTGCAAACAGTTACGCGAACCGGAGAGCTGACAGATGATATAAGCAAGCTTCGGAGTCTGGAGGGGCGATGGTCGCAGTGGTGGCAGTGATGGAGGTCGTAGTGGGTTAACTGTGAAGTGATGATAGCGTGAAATGAAAATGAGAAATGAATGGAACCCTGATTTTGTCTTTAGATAGAAAATCGGCTCAACTGAAGCTGATGCCAAACGGCTTAGGAAAACGCCAATCAGCTTAGGAACAATATTTAAGGTCTTGGGGCTTTTTAGATAGTAGGATATCTTTATCTTTATATTAATAAAAGTAGAAGTGTAGCTTGCCATAGAAACTATTGTTTTCCCGCCTAAAGTGCACATCTCTTAAATGGTTTGGTTAGTGTGAATGTGATTTGGTTAGTGTGAATGCAAAACAAGATTAATGTGAATACAAATTAGTTATAAGTCAAATGTGAATGTAAAATCTAGATAGATATAAATGCATTTATTGTCTTTTATATATATATATAGACACACACACTAATAGTCTACTATTATGGTAAATAATGGTTAATATTTTTTAATCATTTTTAATTTTAATAATTGTGCAAAGATTATATGATATAATAGTTTTTTGATCTTCAACATTGTTCAATTGTCGTATAAGATTAAACACATATTTTTAATTATTGTATTGGTGTTTTTGAATGAAAAATGACAAAAATGTTAAATATGTGATGAGAATGGAGAAATTATTTTTATATCCTTTGCATTTGTGTTGATTATGTATAATCATTAAATTTTAATGAATGTTTATCGATATTAAGGATAGCAATTTTAGTTCATTGTACTTGTGAAAATCTATACTATATATGAAAGTAGGATAGTGTGACAGAATTAATTATTAAATTCTTTATGTTTTAATATTATAATAAAATGTGTGGTTGAGAAAAATTTTGGAGTTATATGTGATTAAAAAGTGGGTTGAAAAAATGTGTTACTTATAAATAATTTATCGAAAAAGTTATTGAACGAAGGTTAATATTAAAGAGTTAATACTTTGATTTCTTTTAAGTTAATAATATTAATACAATGATTAATATTTTTTAACCATACTTATTTTTGACAAATTTTTAAAGATTACAGGGTATAAGATTTTCGGTACAATTTCGTGATTTCTAACTTTACTCGATTGTTGTATCATGATAATTGCGAGATTTTCAAAATTATTATTTTGACTGCTTATTTTTGTAAATAAAGTTTTATTCATTAAATTCAAATATTCAAATATATAAATTGACGTTTACTATTCAAAGATATTTTAATAATTTGAATTATGTATATTATTTTTAAGGTCTAATAATTATTGAAATAGAAAATTATTTTTTATGCATTTATATATGTGTTGATTATGTATAAGTATTAAAATTTTATAAATATTTATTAAAATCGATATTGTGGATAACAACTTCCGTGCATCGCACAGGTGAAATACTAGTATATATCTATAAAAGTAGAATAGCCGTCACAAAAATACACACATAGTTTCCCGCAAATTTTTTTACTAAAAAATAGTATATTAAATATTTTAACAATTATTATTTTACATGTATCATTAATTTCATTGGCATCTGTGTTATGCTATTAATAACATCAAAATGTTATTTTTCTATTTTATTATTATTCTTTTAATAATTATTGTATTGTTTTGAAATCGAAAAATATGTAATATGAATGTCAAATTAAAGATCACATTGAGAAGTTTAATGCAAACTAACAAATGAGAGCAAATTGTAAATATATTGTCCGTAAAATCATATAAAAAATTAAAAGTAAAGTTTTATTTTATATTTTATATTTTTCCTCAATATCTAATTCATTTTAAATTATATCATTTATGGTAAATACTAAACAATGGTTAATATTTTTTTTAATAATTTTTAATTTTAATAATTGTACAAAGATTATATAATATAATAATTTCTTGATCTTCAATGTTGTTCAATTGTCGTATATTTGATGAGTTAAGATTAAACACATATTTATAGTTTATTGTGATTTTCGAACAAAAAATGAGTAAAGTTAAATATGTGAGGCAAATGCAGAAATTATAATAAATATATTTATATCTTGAACAAGCATCAATATTTGTACTCATAATATTATATCTAACATACAATTAAAAAACTGCAGAATTTGCATTTATCATTCAATGAAGTTTTCGATAATTTGGATTGTTTATGTTGTTTTCAAATTTTAATAATTGTTGTAATAAAAAGTTGTTTTTGTATCTTTTGTATTTGTGTTAATTATATACAATCATTAAATTTTATGAATGCTTATCTATATTGCGGATAGCAATTTCAATTCATCGCACTGGTGAAAATCTATACTATATATAAAAGTAGGATAGTTTGGCAGAATTTAATTCTGCCAAATATTATTATTATTATTAATGTTGAATGAGTTCAATCAATATTTGTAATTATCAGTATTAAAATTATTATTTAATTATTGATTTTTTATTTATTTGTCGTTCTTAATAATATAAATCTTATTTGTAGTCATCAATAATTAAATTGTGTTTTAATTATTAATATTTAATCATTTGATATCTTTAATATTACAAATCATATTTCTAAAATATATTATATATATTATTATTAAATATTTTAATAAATTTAACCTCTGTTTAGCAACTATATTTTTGTTTCGAGGTAAAATTTATGGTTGAAAAATAATTCTGAAAAAATATATAGTTCAAAAGAAGGTTGAAAAAATGTGCTACTTATGAATAATTTATAAAAAAAGTTATTGAACGAATGTTAATATTGAAGAGTTAATGAATTCGATATTGTGGGATACCCTAATATTATTAATATAATAATAGGGTTAGGGTCTTTCACTAGAAAAGAGCGCTTTGATTTTTTTTTTTTTAGTAATAGAATGATTAATATTTTTTAATTATTCTTAATTTTAATAAACTTTTTAAAGATTACAGGGTATAATTTTCGGTATAATTTCGTAATCTCCAACTTTACTTGATTTTTTTTATCATGATAATCGCTAGATTTTCAAAATTATTATTTTGACTACTTATTTTTGTAAATAAAGTTTTATTGGTTTAATTCAAATATATAGTTCAAAAGTGGGTTAAAAAAATGTGCTGCTTATAAATAATTTATTGAAAAAGTTATTGAACGAATGTTAATATTGAAGAGTTAATGAATTCGATATTGTGGGATACCCTAATATTATTAATATAATAGGGTTAGGGTCTTTCACTAGAAAATGGTGCTTTGATTTTTATTTATTTTTAGTTAATAATATTAGTAAAATGATTAATATTTTTTAATCATTCTTAATTTTAATAATTTTTTAAATGATTATAGGGTATAATTTTTGGTATAATTTTGTAATCTCCAACTTTACTCGATTTTTGTATCCTATAATCGCTAGATTTTCAAAATTATTATTTTGACTACTTATTTTTGTATATAAAGTTTTATTGGTTAAATTCAAATATTTTGACTATTTCTTTTTTAATTATTATCATTGAATTTTTTGAATGAAAATGAAAAAGTACGTTAAATACAAGAGACAAATGTAGAAGTTATGAGAAATATGCTAATACTTTTCACATGCATCAATATTTGTGCACATTATATCAAATATGATATACCATTAAAAAACTACTAAATTTACATTTTCATTGAAATTATTAATAATTCATAAAATTATTGAAATCAATAATAATTTATTATTTAAATATATAAATTGACGTTTACTATTCAAAGAAATTTTTAATAATTTGAATTACTTATGTTATTTTTTAAATTCTAATAATTATTATAATAGAGAATTCTTTTTTTATGCATTTATATATATCTTGATTATGTATAAGCACTAAAATTTTACGAATACTTATTGAAATCGATATAGCAGATAATAATTTTCGTCCATCGCACGGGTGAAATACTAGTATATAAATGGAGAATAGTGAATTGGTGTGAATGCAAAGTGGATTAAGGAGGTGTCCCCAACATGGAATTTGATGAATTTTAGAATTCCATAACATTCCACGCATCCTCAATTTGGAATTTTATAAAATCCATAAAATTCCCAAGGTCCTCAACATGGATTTCAATTCATTCCATAAAATTCTGGTGTCCTCAAAATTCTGTGGATTGCGATGGATTTCTAATTTTAATGGAATTGAATGGATTGTGGTGAATTTCAAACCAAAAACATGAAGATAACATTCTTCAACAAATCCGACCATAATCCCTCGAAATTTCAATTCCATCATATTCTTTTCTTTGGCCTTTCAACACTTCTTTTTCATCCCAATGTTCATCCAAAATCATTTGTCCCGTCCTCCATTCCTAGCCTATAGCCCAAGTAAAATACTCCTTTCCCTTTCATTTTTTCCCAAAATTCTTACACACTTCACGCAAACACAGCGGACTCCGGTTCAACAGTAGTGACTCCGTCCTCGCCCACGTCTACTCATCCCCATCACTGGTACACCATACACCGATTAACGACCACCACGGTACCAATCTACCACAACGATTTGGAATTTCAGATTCTCAAGACTCAATCTCAACGGTTTGTAACTTTGAGATTTCATTTTCAAATCTTTGTTTGTGTTGTTCTTGTTCCTTATGGTTGACACTTAACTGATTCTGGAATTCTTGTGGTTGATGGGCTCGAACAAATTAATCCTTTACTGCCTGAAATTAATATCCATATTATTGGGTTGGTGGGACTTTCAGTGAGGGTAGCCTACATTGGAGAATCTCTTGCTTGAAATTTGAGAAAATTGTTTGCAGGAGAGAATTATTATTTTTTCGCAATGGGCACTCATTTTACCATGTCTATGCTCTGCCTATTCTCCTTAGTTTTCAATATGGCACTGGGGCGGTATTCAACTAAGATCTGTAGTTTGTAATTTTTTAATATTATAAGAAATCCATCCCTGGTTTTTTGTCTTTCAATATATTATAAGGTCTGTGAGCTTTGTATATGCGCAATATAATATTATTCTCTTAGCTGATTGCTCTCTATCGAAATGTACTTGCCACCCAATTGTGTTTAATCTGCATAGCTATTAAGATGTCTTAGTCAAATCTTATTTTATTTTAATGTAATTGGATTTTCCATATATTGGCCAGTGATAATTAGCGCAACTGTCTTGTCATCATAAATATTTTTTGAGTGGGATTCTATTATTTTGAATTCTGTATCGTCCAGAGAGGTAGTGAAAGGTGAAGCATGAGATTGAATCCTGGAAGAGTATTTTGTATATGCATTCCCTAGCATGAGTGATTATTTCTTTGGTAGTGATATTACAAATGGGTGATTCGCAAGGAAAAGGTAGAAATGGGTATAATTCTTGGAATGCTGAAGATAGCTCTTTGTTGTTAGAACTTTTGGTTGATGCCTCTTATCATGGATGGCGTGATAGTAGTGGATTGATAAGTAAACAAACTCTTGAAAAAGAAAATACTTCCAGTTTTAAATGAGAGGCTTGGATGTCAAAAGATATTCTCTATGTATCAAAGTCAATGGAAGCATTTTAAGCAAAGCTATCAAAAATATGCAAAGCTTATACGATTTAACCTAGGTTTTGTGTGGGACCCAATTACTAAAAAGTTCACTGCTAGTAATGAAGTGTGGGAATGCTACTTTGAGGTAAGATTTTGTAAGTTTTATGATATAATTTATAATATTTACAAAACAAACTATATTAATTATTTTGTACTTTTCCTTTATAGTCTTATCCTACTCATAAGTATCTTCGAACTGATACCTTTGCTGATTATGAAGATCTACGAATAGTAGTTGGCAATGCAACTGCTACAGGAAGAAACTCAATTGGTTTAGGTGATGAAATTGATGCAAGAACATATGGAGTTGAAGAGAATTCGCATGTCTCAATAGAAGACTATACATTTGATGAGTTTCATAAGGCATACATACCAAGTCAACAAGAACATTCAAACAATGCTCGATCATATGAAAATTACACTTCTTCCCCACCTATGATGGAAACTGAGAAGGAAACTCCTTCAGGAAATAATGGTACTAGAAAGCGAACTAGAATTGAATATGAAGGACGACTTAAGACAAGTAACAGTATGGCTCGAAATGATTTTCAAGGAAAGATTGCTAGTGGCATGTATTCTATTGCTGAAATTGCCACGACATTCGAGGCATGATTAGGTTAATGGATAAAAAGGAAAGAGATAGAGAGAAACAAAGAGAAGAGAAGCAGAGGAGAATAACAATTTATGGAGTGCTATCAAAGCGACTCCAAATTTGGATGATCACACTCGCTACAAAGCGTCTGCAGTTATTCAAAAGTATGGAATGAAAGATGCTTTTCTGAAAATGTCACTTCAAGAGCGTCAAGAATGGATGAAATATAATGTGGAATAAGATTATTTATTTAGAGATTTTTTCATTTTTTCATTTTCGCAAGCGATTTTGTTTTTGAATTCATTGTTGAACCTCTAACTTATATTTTTTTTTATGTAAAACATCTACTAGGACTTAATTTTTTGAATTATGATATGGATTTATTTAGATGTATCTATTGCATATTCTGTGTTATGTGGATATAATGAGACTATTTTATGTATATTATGATCACAACATGTAAGTGTTTTTCTAGGTTGGAGAAGAAATGGAAGATGTAACAACAAGAATTTGAAGATGAATTCCAAGAAAATATCAAGTTAGTTTTATTAGCGCTTCAAGCAATACTTGAAGTCTTAAAAGATTTAATGATATTCATACATGTTGGAGAATATGTTGAACTTCCTATTCATAGATTAATCAGCACTATTCGTAGATCAATAGCAAGGTACATGATGTTTTCTTTTTCGATTTGTTAGTTGCATTATAATTATATTTTTTGGGTATGATTTATCTTTTTCTTGACACAAGTTTGATGTGTTTGCATATACGTCGTCAATTTTTGGCTCTATTTCGAGATGTTCGATATCATCTCCAAGATTTTGGTGGCGAAGGTCGCCTTCCTGAAAATGCCCGTGAAGTATTCAACTTACGCCATGCTTCATTGAGAAACGTAATTGAGAGAATATTTGGCATGTTCAAATAACGATTTTCTATTTTTAAGTCGGCACCTCCATTCACATTCAAAACACAAGCAAAGTTAGTGTTGGCTTGTACAAGATTGCATAATTTTCTTCACAAAGAATGTCATTCTGATGAATTTCCTGTTGAATCAGATGATGAAGATTTATCTCCACCAACTGAAGATGAAGATGATGAAGACGTTTTTCAAACTCAAGAGGAACAAAGAGAGAATGCAACTGAATAGAGAAATAACATAGCTTAAGAAATGTGGAGAGATGCCTTAAATGAGGAGAATATAGGTTGATTAAAAAGTTATGTGCATCATTTCTCAAAATTAAAAGCTTTTTGTCCATTCAGTTAAAAAATAATGATTTTTTTTTTAATTAATAGAAAAGGTTGTACACTTTATTTTTTAATGACATAATTCAAATATTCTTGCTTCTTTTTCTTTTTATTTTTATTTATTTGATAATCACTTAAAGAAATTACGTTTTTTTTTTTAACTTTTTTTTTTTACTTTGTGTCCAGTTCACGTTCAAATTGCAGAAAAAATAATAAATTAATTATCCAACAAGAGGTAATACTAATAGTAGATGGAATTCCACCAAAATCTATCGAAGTCCACAAAATCCATGAAATAGAATTCCATTAGAATCCGATGGATTATATGGATTCTATTAAAATCCATAAATTTCATGAGAATCCATCAATTTAAAAAATTCCATTAAATTCCATGTTGGGAAAACCCCGTAGTGTAAATGCAAAATCTGGATATATGTGAATGTATTTATTGCCTTTTGTGTGTGTGTGTGTGGTTCCTAATGGAATAGGTAACAAAGCCACTTTGCCACCTACTGCTACTAAATCACCACCCTCCAAGTAAAACTGGTGCTTGCTGTTGCACCTTAAAGTGGCTCTATTTCATTATATTCCATCTATATCCCAATTCCATTCATTTAATACACCGGGCCATCACACGGAAAACTATAACTGAAATCCTTTTTATCTGGCATTAACTTGGAACCGCGTGCATGAGCACTAATATTATTTTATGGTAAATACTAAACAATAGTTAATATTTTTTTAATAATTTTTAATTTTAATAATTGTGCAAAGATTACATGATATAATAATTTCTTGATCTTCATTGTTGTTCAATTATCGTATATTTGATGAGTTAAGATTAAGCACATATTTATAGTTTATTGTGATTTTTGAACAAAAATTGAGAAAAAGTTAAATATGTGGGGCAAATACAGAAATTATAATAAATATATTTATATCTTGAACAAACATTAATATTTGTACCCATAATATTACATCTAACATGATATACAATTAAAAAACTACGGCATTTGCATTCATCATTCAACGTAGTTTTCGATAATTTGGATTATTTATGTTGTTTTTAAATTTTAATAATTGTTGTAATAAAAAATTATTTTTGTATCTTTTGTATTTGTGTTGATTATGTATAATTATTAAATTTTATGAATGCTTATCTATATTGTGAATAGCAGTTTCAGTTCATCGCACTGGTGGAAATCTATACTATATATAAAAGTAGGATAGTTTGACAGAATTTAATTCTTAAATTCTTTATGTTTTAGTATTATAAAAAATTATTAATATGATGTTATTGTTATTTGTATATTTTGGTTAGAATTATTATTATTTTTATTATTAACGTTAATATTGAATGAGTTCAATCAATATTTTTAGTTATCAGTATTAAAATTATTATTTAATTATTGATTTTTTATTTATTTGTTGTTTTTAATATTATAAATCTTATGTGTAGCCTTCAATAATTAAATTGTGTTTTAATTATTAACAGTCAAATCATTTATTATCTTTAATATTACAAATCATATTTTACACACACACACACACACACACAAATCTATATATATGTATGTATGTATGTATGTATTTACATACATATATGTTACACTCATGTAAATATAGGACCGCGTGGATCTAATTTATAATGATAAAGTAAATATGAAGTGAAATATATATTTAATATATTAAAATATCAATTATTTGTTATAATCTAAAAAATATATTTCGAAAAGATTAATTACGTTAATAATCATTAAAATTGAATATACAAATGAGTTGTGCGAATGGTTATTGAAGTTTCTTTTTTTAAAAGTCATTCTATTAATAAAATAATCTACATATAAATTCAAAAAAAATCCTACTTTTTAACAACTAATTGTCCCAAAATTTACTGTCACAAACTTCGTTATTTCAAGTAATGAGCAATGTTTTAAAACCCGGCCCTAACATCAACCCGGAATAATGAAAGGGTCAAGTGTCGTGGGTCGACTCGAGGTCGACTCGGTGCATTTAATAAAATTATTAAAAAATTAAAAACCAGATAATAGGAATTGAGAGAAATAATCTTTTTTTAATTTAAATTTTTTAAAATTATTTTTGAGATTTTAAATAAATTTGTGTATAAAATTAGATTTTTTACATAAAAATTAACTATACACAAGATATAAAACATTATAGCTACAATATTTTTAATTTTAAAATTACTAATTCAAAGAAAATATCGATTAGTCGTCGTTAGTTTTATTTATAATACTATGATTTATTTCTAAACTTTAAATATTAAAAGTATTTTAACTCATAAAAAATAATTTTTTAATTATTATATTGGAAAATTGAATAAACAAAAGAGAATCAAAAGAAAAGAATAATTTTCAAAAATGGAAGAGTTGTTTAGAAATAAAAATAAATCAAGAATGTTTACAAAATGGAGTGATTTACTAATTACTAACTAAAGCCTTATATTAGGGGTGAACAAATAAATTGCCAACCCACTAAACCGAATCAAACTACAACAAATGGTTTGATTTAGTTCGATTTCAAACGTGAAATAGTTTAATTGGCTTGGAAAAATTTCAAACCGCTATAAACGGTTTGGTTTAGGTTTCAATTGTCAAAACCACGGTTTGAACCGTAACCCGCCATGTTTTAAACAAATTATAAAAAATGAGTGCATGAATAACTTATCACATTCAGATTGTTATTGAAACCTTTAAGTCATTTTAAGTATTGCTTTGATTTCTTTATTCAGTAGAAATGAATTATAGAATAACTTTTATCAAAATTTGGATATGTTCTCGAAAGATTTCTAACCTCTGTCAATTGCAAAAAAAAAATTGTGAGATTTTTTCAGGAATAAAGCTATGCGATAATCTATGCTTGTTTGATCCCTCCTATAAGCAGTCTCAACCCCATTCCGAATTAGAACTACCGAATGCTGCAGAAAAGTTAAAATGTGGCATGCAGTTTCCATTGAAGAATTTTATAAACAAATTAGAAGAGAATTCATTATGACACATATTTATAGCATACTGAATAGAAGAAATACTCTTGCAATAACACAGTGTGTTGTCTTTTAATTATGTGAATGTTTTTGAACAAATAAATCTCATTTGTAGTTGCAACCTACTTGAGTAATCCCCTTGCCATTGCGAGTCTCATCTCAAAAAAAATTCAAGAACACATTTTGACGTAATCTAAGTAATGGTCGGAGGTATTTCTTAATTATCGACCACAAAGTCGGTGTTGATCATTTACTCAATGTTATGTATCGATTACGAAATCTTTGATCTTTTCTATTGGTAGATTAATCATTCATTCATTCATTCTTGCATTATCGTACAAGAATGTGGCTTGATTTGGGATCTACTAATTTATTTGATTGCAAACCGCGGTTTTAAACCCATCAAACCACAAAAAATAGTTTGGTTTGGTTTAATTTAGTTTAGTAAATGAAATGGTTTGGCTTGGTTTGGAAAAATTTCAAACCGCTTTAAACGGTTTGGTTTGAAATTTTGCTAATAACCGCTCAAACCAAATCGTGTTTACCCCTACATGTATGTACTGTTTACAATTAATTAATATGGAAATGGGCAAATAGCTGGCTTAAGAAAAAAATATGGAAATGGCTGTATCTGATATCCCACATCGGAAGCTAAAAATCTACACTTATACTATATATAAAGGGGGAATAGTGGATTAATGTGAATGCAAAGTAAATTGGTGTGAATGCATTTATTACCTTATATATATATATATAATTTCTTGATCTTCAATGTTGATCAATTTTCGTATATTTGATAAGTTAAGATTAAACACATATTTATAGTTTATTGTGATTTTTGAATGAAAATTGAGAAAAAGTTAAATATGTAAGGCAAATACAGAAATTATACTAAATACATTTATATCTTAAACAAGCATCAATAATTGTACTCATAGTATTGCATCTAACATGATGCACAATTAAAAAGCTATAGAATTTGCATTTATCATTCAATAAAGTTTTTGATAATTTGGATTATTTATGTTGTTTTTAAATTTTAATAATTGTTGTGATAAAAAAATATTTTTGTATTTTTTGTATTTGTGTTGGTTATGTACGATCATTAAATTTTATGAATGCTTATCTATATTGCAGATAGCAATTTCAGTTCATCGCAATGATGAAAATCTATACTATATTTATAAAAGTAGGATAGTTTGGCAAAATATAATTCTTAAATTCTTTATGTTTTAGTATTATTATAGTAAATAATTAATATGATGTTATTGTTATTTGTATATATTTTGGTTATAATTATTATTATTTTTATTATTAACATTAATATTGAATGAGTTCAATCAATGTTTTTAATTATCAGTATTAAAATTATTATTTAATCATTGATTTTTAGTTTATTTGTTGTTTTTAATATAATAAATCCTCTGTGTAGCCATCAATAATTAAATTGTGTTTTAATTATTAATGGTCAAATCATCAAATCAAATTTTCTAAAATATATATTATATATCAGTATTAAATAGTTTAATAAATTACCCCTTTGTTCAGCAACTATATTTTTGTTTCAAGGCAAAATGTATGATTGAAAAATAGTTTTGAAAAAATATGTGGTTGAAAAGTGGGTTGAAAAAATGTGCTGCTTATAAATAATATATAGAAAAAGTTATTTAATGAAGGTTAATATTGAAGAGTTAATGCTTTGATTTTTTTTAGTTAATAATATTAATAGAATGAGTAATATTTTTTAATCATTCTTAATATTTTTAAAGATTATAGGGTGTAATTTTTGGTATAATTTTGGAATCTCCAATTTTACTTGGTTGTAGTATCATTATAATTACGAGATTTTCAAAATTATTATTTTAACTTCTTATTTTTGCTAATAAAGTTTTATTGGTTAAATTCAAATATTTTTACTATTTCTTTTTTAATTATTGTGATTGATATTTTTGAATGAAAATTAAAAAGTGCGTTAAATACAAGAGGCAAATATAAAAGTTATGAGAAATACGCTAATAAATTTCACATGCATCAATATTCGTGTACATAATATTACACCAAATGTGATATACCATTAAAAACTATTAAATTTACATTATCAATGAAGTTATTAATAATTCATTAAAATTATTGAATGTTGACTACAAAATTCGGTAGGATCTTGGATCAACACGTCTCAGTTCCTCCCTCTTGAACATGTAGATCTCCTGCGTACTAGAACAAACAATTAGCCTGCAAAGGGGACCGAGGTGGCTCCCGTTTGCACTCCGATGCCTAAGTCAGTACTCATTTCAAGTAAATATAAATTGGGTGCGAGAAATATAAGTGTGTAAAAGAGAGATTAGGGAGTGAGATTTTATATATTGAGTTTCTAAAAACCCCCTCCTTTGAGGTAAAGGTGTTCTATTTATATCTAAAAATCCTATATTGGGATCACGATACGTGTTAGACTTTACATGTGACTTCACTCTAACCGTTGGTCAGGTTAACCATTTAATTTGTCATAATCATCACATCCTATTATAAGGTTACGGATGCCATCCCATCCACGGTAAAGGCAGTGTCCCATCGAGTTGCAACTTGTTTCCAATTCTTACTTTGCTGACATCATTGTCCAACGAACCTCCGGTTCTATGAACACACCTCAGATGTCACCACTTAGAAAAAGTGGTTCGGCCAGAGGGGTTCAAACTCTAGACTGCCTCGGTCATGTAATAACTTGTATGATTGTGGGTCCACTAGGCGAATGCGCATGTCTTACTAGTAGTGTGTCAATTTTAATTTAGGCGTGGTCGTAACACTATTCCCTCAAATATGGTTGGTTCATTCATGTGCGAACCATATTTGATGAATACTGATACGTGGATTTATCCTTTTTGGGCAATGCTTGAACCTTCATTCCAGAGGTTGTGTACCCCCTAAGTTCCGGGGGTGGCTCGGTCGAAGCAGATGTGGTAGGGTGGCATAATTGGAGTCTCAAAATAAGTGGGATATAAGGACCCTTATGCAAATAATCAATTATTTATAGGTTTTGGGGGGTTTCCCCTTGAGTTTCCAGTAATTATAGCACGTGTGTTGTTCTCATGAATACAGAAGGTTTTCTTTCTTTCAAATTCTTACCGTTTGGTACTTCATTTAGCCTATCAATAAAATCTCCTTGTTTAACGTTCACACGTGGAGGGCCAGGGTTAATCCAGATTTTGTCATCTAACGATCTAGATCTGTAGCGCAATTTTATAAAACCCTTATCTTCCTTTGCTTCTCCCTTTTCACCTTTTCTAATTTGAAAAAACTCTTAGAAACTTTCTTTATAGCCTTCTTTGCTTCTTCATTGCAAGCCTTTTGACATTTTGCCAAGAGTTGCTGTTCATTGCCGCTCACCCTGCCGCGTCGCTCATTCAAAGAATTCCCACCTCTTGACAAGCATGTAACTCCTTATTTCCATTTGTGTGCCTCTCTCCTCCCTATTTTTTTATTTTCCTTTCCTTTTGGGAGTGCGTAGGGTGCAATTCTTTTCGCATGTTGCACCCGTGAGTAAGTTTGGTTTTGGGGAATATGGAGGGATTTGGGGGAATGGATCCAAAGGAGCTGATGGTGGTGGCTGATCCCATAAGGGATTTTTGTCCTTTGTCCTGCTTAGTGTTTAGTTCCCATCTTTTTAGGGTATGTAGGAAGAAAAGAGAACGATGGTTCTGTAGTGTAATATCTTTAAGTGATTCTGACGCGATCCCAATCGGGGAACATGACGAAAACGCGGAATAACACATTTTAAATCCTATCAAAGATCTAAGATAGATTAAACACAAGAAATTAAGAAACAATCAACGGAAAATAAGATAAGATTGACGATAAAACCTTGATCCAATATTCACGATGTGAGAACTATGCGGAGTATGAACCAAGATTGGTAAACACCACAAGGGTTGTCAATTCCTTGATAAGTTCGTTGGGTGAACGCCCCAAAGATTAAATCTTTGATAAGTTCAAGAAAAGGGAATAACTCAACCTTTCAACAAGAGAATTCTCTCTCAATTTAATCAATAATCTAAAAACTATTCTTCACAATGATAGAAACTTGATAATATAATGTCAAAAACACGTCTAACCCTAACCCTAGCCGCTAAGAATTAAAAAATGGAAAATAATAAAGAAAACAGAAAATAATTTAAAAAATGCGAAAATCTGGTTTCGATTTCAACCGCGCGATCGCGTGGTTAACCTTGAAACTCTCGGGTGATTTTTTTGTGCAGTCGTGCAATCGCTCCTTCATTGGCCTACACGATCGCGTGGTCTTCCCGACTGATTCCAATTTCTGTCCCCTTGAAACAACTCGATCCGATTTGATACTCGACTCGAGCTCAACACAAAAGTTGCTCCTTTCCCATGAAGATTATTATGGAATCGCCCTAGCCTGATTTCTCCTTTGTTCTCTGATTATTATGGAATCGCCTGTAGCCTGATTTCTCCTTTGTTCTCCTACCTTGGATCACATTATTCCCCCTCTCTTGAAAGGACTTGACCTCGAATCTCGATCTCATCCAATCCTTTAGCAATTCCTGTGTTTGTTTGCTTTTGGATCATGTTTATGCTTGCCTTCGCTGGGTTACTCCTTTGCGCCAATGAATTTATTCCTTGTTGTAGGATCATTGTTTGATTTAGGCACCTACAAAACAAATTTTATAGAATTGGGGAGGGGTTGATTAGCTTGGTTAAGTGAAAAGGATGGTGCCTTGTAGCTCAACCGTTGTGCAAATAAGCTCATTTTGTAGGTAGACACTCTTTTCTTTTTGCACTCATTCTCTCCTTTTTCTGAAGTCGTGGCCTCAACTCTCTTGTTTTCAAATGTCACACCCTCTCCTTTTTCTGAGGTCGTGGCCTCAACACTCTTATTTTTTCTCTCAAACTCACCTTTTTATTCTCATTTGATCTTCTTGGACCTCTTTAGGTGATAGAGGGGCAAGCGTGGTCCTTTTCTCACCTTTCACAAAAGAATATTAGTTTTTAAACCCATCATGCACCACCCTTCTATCATGTTGCCAAGGCCTACCCAATAAAATATGCCCAACATGCATATGCACTACATCACAAACCATCTCATCCTTGTAACCCCCGATGGTAAAATTGACCCTAACCTGCTTATTCACCTTAATTTCTCCCGACTCGGTCAGCCATTGCAATTTATAAGGGTTTGGATGTTTCATCAAGCTCAAGCCCAATTGTTCAACCAGCATTGTACTTACCACATTAGTACAACTCCCCCCGTCAATCACCATACCACAAACCTTTTCACCCACTAAGCATCTAGTGTGAAATAGATTATCCATTTGCTCAGTGATTTCATCCACCCTGACTCTAGTACTAAGGACACGCCAATTAATAAGTGAGCCTTTAACAGCATAATTCAACCCCTCTTCATCACTATTGCTAGCCCCAACGTCCACTAACTTAGGCATTCCCTTAAATTCATCCTCCGAACTAATTTCACCATTATCACGCAAGATCATTACCCTCTTATTTGGATACTATGATGCTATATGACCCGAACCCAAACACTTAAAGCACTTAATATTTCTATCCCTAGTAGGTTGAGAATCAGAAATATTTTTATCTCTTGTTGTAGGTTCCTCCTTTCCTTTTGGAACATGGTCATCATTGTGTTCCTGTTTCGGTTGTGATGCAGGATAAGAACCCGGTGAGTGTCTTGATGCCCTCTTTCACCTTAGTTGCCTTTCCACCTTCATTTTCATATGCATCATATTCTCTAGTTCCACATAATGTTACAGCTCAATGATGTTGGCAATATCTCTATTCAACCCACTCAAAAATCTAGCCATTGTAGCTTCCCAATCCTCCACCACATTAGCCCGAATTATTGCCACCTCCATATCCTTGTGATAATCCTCTACACTCCTCGGCCCCTGAGTCAGACCCTGCAACCTCTAAAAAATATCCCTATAATAATGAGTTGGCACAAACCGCTTCCTCATTATGGTCTTCAAATCACTCCAAGTCTCCACCAGCTCCTCAAGGTTCCTCCTCCTACCCGTCACCAGCTGATCCCACCAAATATTTGCATAATATGTGCATTCAATCACTGCTAATTTCACCTTCTATTTTTCCGAATAATTATGACAATCAAATAGTCGTTCAACCTTGGTTTCCCAATCCAGGTACGCCTCTGGATCACTCCTACCCTGAAACGATGGTATTTTTATTTTTATTTTCTCAAGGTCGTCATCCTCGACATCTCTACCCCCGCGATGCATCCTAGCATCACGATGCTCCCTATCATACCCCATCTCATACATATCTCCTCTATCCCTCCTTCGCATACTCCTCACTGAAGAGATACTACCACTTTCACTACCCATGCCCTCATCATCCATACCAACCTCGTGCCCATTACCTCTCCTAACCCGAGAACCATTATGAGATTGGTCCTGGAGTTTTTGTTCACGTTTTACACCTCGATTCTCCATCTGAGCTATAAACCTCTCAAATTGTGCCCTCATTGTTGCAATATCATCATTACCCTGTTCATCCTTCCTATTCACACCCCTGAGTGATTTTCTGTCACCCAAAGAAGATGATGATGTGGATTCCTCCTTGTAAGACATTTTTCTTCTTCTTTTTTTTTTTTTGAACTACCAGAAAATTTGACTACGAGAATGAAAGAAAAATTAGAATTGGATTTGGACGAGAAACGAACTCGAAAAATGCTTTCGAATTTTTTTATGGATCAAAAGCTGAAAAAGTTTACAGCCACGAAGAACACAAGAATCAAGAAAAACAAGAAAAAAGTCAAGAAAACGCAAGAATCTGAAATAGATCCAAGCTCTGATACCAAATGACGCGATCCCAATCAGGGAACATGATGAAAACGTGGAATAACACAATTTAAATCCTAGGAAAGATCTAAGACAGATTAAACACAAGATATCAAGAAACAATCAACGAAAAATAAGATAAGATTGACGATTAAACCTTGACCCAATATTCACGACGTGAGAACGATGCGGAATATGAACCAAGATTGGTAAACGCCACAAGGGTTGTCAATTCCTTGATAAATTCGTTGGGTGAACACCACAAAGATTAAATCTTTGATAAGTTCAAGAAAAGAGAATAACTCAACCTTTCAACAAGAGAATTCTCTCTCAATTTAATCAATAATCTCAAAACTGTTCTTCACAATGATAGAAACTTAATAATATAATGTCAAAAATGCGTATGACCCTAACCCTAGCCGCTAAGAATTTAAAAAGGGAAAATAATAAAGAAAACAGAAAATAATTAAAAAAAAGTGAAAATCTGGTTTCGATTTCAACCGCACGATTGCGTGGTTAACCTTGAAACTCTAGGGTGATTTTTTTGTGCAGTCGTGCGATCTCTCCCTTCTTGGCCTACGCGATTGCGTGTCTTCTTGGCTGATTCTAATTTTCATCCCCTTGAAACAACTCGATCCGATTTGATCCTCGACTTGAGCCCAACGCAAAAGTTGCTCCTTTTCCCATTTAGATTATTATGGAATCGCCCGTAGCCTAATTTCTCCTTTGTTCTCCTACCTTGGATCATATCAGATTCTGACAGTGAAGAAGAGTCATCCCAACCATACATGGCCAAGTTATCAACTGAAGAAGAGGCATCATTACTTGAGATTCGGAGTAAGAAGGAAAGAGATTTGAGAGGGAAGGAGGTGGCGAGCACTTCATTCGGGGTACGAGAATCTGATTTGGGGGTGCGAGCCCCTTTTAGGGATCACAGGGAGGAACTGGTCCTAACTGGAGAGGAGATTACCCAGGTAGAGATTGGGTGGATTATGTTAATAAGGTTTCAGGCTACCATGTAGACCCCCCACCTCAGCCAGAGCAGTGGAAGTCGAATAAGGTTAGGACAGAGGTGAGGGGGAATGGTATTTCTAAAGTGTCGTTTGTATATAGCATGCCTCGAGAGATAAGGGTCATACACCCGAGCCCATCGTGCCGACCTTGTTGCCCTCAGGACGGTCAAGTGGTGGTACTCCTTGATGCCTTCTTATGCGAGATTCCCTTGCCTCTCCATCCATTTTTTAGAGCCTTTCTTCATAGTTACAACGTGTGCCCTTACCAAGTGGACCAAATTTCTAGACTTAAGTAGTTGGAACATGGCTGATTTGGCAAGAAGTTAGTCTGGAGCATCCAATTTCTCTTCACATCATCCATACTCTATACTCGTAGAAGAAAGCCGCCAAGAGGGAGAAAGACAAGAGATCAGACGTGAGGGACTGGTACTATTTAACTCCCCGGGGACAATACCCTCCCATCATCACAGGACATCCGACCTCCCTCAAAAATTGGAGGACCCAGTGGTTCTGGGTTGGCGGTGACTGGCAATGCACTCCTTCGGATCCAGTTCCTGAAATAACGGTTCCCCGAACCCTTTCTTTCCCTCATGAGTCCTTATGCTTTCTTGTGGGTGTACAACTGCTCTAAACCCTGCATTTCCCTATCTCCTGTGCTTATGTTTCCTTTCGATTTTGCATGTCAAACATACACCCACCAGCTTCCTGAAGAGGACTTGGAGGTTGTGAAAAAGCTATTCGAGTGAAAAAGCTATTCGAATATCGAGGTGATTTCCAAAGAATCATAACCTCCAAGAAGCTCTTTGTAAAGCACGGTTTAATGCGAGATATGGGTATGTTTACACCTTTTTTCTATTTTAACATATCAGCTTATATTGCGCATTATCATTAATGTATATTTATTATTTTTTGACTCGACATATTCCTTGCAGGGTCGAGGGAATTTCCAAAGATATCTCTGAAGGGTCTAAAGGCCAAGAGAATCCCTCTCATTTTGGCTGCAGGAAGTGAAGAGGAGAGGAAGCAAAGATCTGTCTTCGCGGGATTTCATCTGGAGGCGACCAAAAAGACCACCGAAGCCTCTAAAGAGGCATTTGAAGACGCCTTTGCTCCCAAGCCACTTGGTCCATCACCCCTTCCAGCCTCGTCCGCCTCAGTACAGCCCAGACCACAACTTCTCACTGCAAAGAAGGAACATGGCCGCAAACTGGCTGAGGGGCAGGAGAAGGAGAAGAAATCCAGGAAAAAGGAGCAAGTGAGGCTCCCACGGGCTCTTTTCGAAGAGGTGGGTGGTGATGAAGATGAAGTGATGGAGGTGGCCGTCGAGGAACAACCGCCTTTGAAGAGATTGTGTTAAGGGTCAGCCCCGTGAAGTGGAGGTTCCTTCAGGCATTCCTTTTGTTCACCTGTCCAGATCAGACGAAGGTGCAGGGACATTACACGCGTCCTCTCCCGGTCATGTAGAGAGGACTGACCAGGAGATTGCTTTGGAGGTGGCTCGAATAAAAGAGGGTCTGGTCTCTAAGCAATCCATTTTGGACTCAGATGGTTTGGCGTCCCTTCTGGGGTATGCCGCTAAGGCTGCCATTGCAATGGATAGCTATTGGATGGAAGGGTGGGAATCCATTGCTTCTAAGAGCTCCCCCAGTCAAATGCTGCTCTTCATCAAGGCCCTGAGTGCTAGGACTCTGGCTTTAGCAGATGATATGGAAGGGCCGATTAAGGAACTTGAGCATAGGGAGGCGAGCACCAAAATAGCTCTGCGCAATGCGGACAACACGGTGTAAGAAATTAAGGATCTGAAGGAGGCCCTCTCCTCCCCCCCATAAGGAGAAGAACTCATCCAGAGCTCTTAAAGAAGATAACGAGCAATTGAAGAAAGACCTCCATTCCTCAGAGGCAGATGTGGCCAACCTCTGTAAAAAGTACGACAACGCTTGCCAAGCCCAAGCAGTAACTACCGAGGCCCTGGCAGAATCTAATGCTCTGGAGGGAAAGCTTTTTGATGAGGTCGTTGATCTGAAGAAGACATTGGAGGAGGAAAGGGAGATCCAGCGAAAGGATGCAGGTTCTTTGGCTTTGTTGGAAGAAAAGCCTAGGCTTCTGGAGCACACGTGGAGGCCAAAGTTACCGAGGGTATTCAGAATTTTAAGGATACCTTCGAGAATACTGAAGAGTATGGGCTCATGCAATGGATCTTCGGCAACATTGATGCCCGGATGGCTTTAGGGGACGTAAAAGAAGAGTTTCTCTATTTGGATCTTTCCAAAATCGAGGCTTTGTATCCCGAGCCAGAAGACACTGAAGAAGGTGGTTCTGTTGCTGATCCTGCCAATCCCTGCCAGGTTGTGTCCGGTGGCAACGCTGGAGAAGATGCCCCCTTCTTGATCCTTCTTATTATATTATATTTATTTTTATTTTTTATTTTAAACGATTCACCCTCGAACAATGTAATTTCTTTATTAATTCAACGTTTTTGTGAAATTCAACCTTCGTCGCCTCCATTTGTATGAATTTTCATGTATGAATTTGTATGTTTTGAATATTCTGTGAGATTCAAAATTCGCCACATTCATTTGTATTTTGTATAGATTTTCATGTATGAATTCGTATAATAGTTCCTCAGACCTAGTCAGTTCAAGATATTTATGTTCACTGGTTAGGTCTGACTGATAAGTGTTTGGTTCCAACTACACCACAGTCCCTAGTGTGCATCATTTTATGAAGTTAGCTCTTTTGATAGAGCATCACAGACGTTGGTGGCTTGTCACCTTTGGCAGAGGCGCGATAAATGCTTGGCAGGTTCGCAAGAGTCCCTTGCTTAGAAGGTCTAAGCATAGTTGTAGCGCCCCGAGTTCTAAATACCCGGTTCACCACGTCATCGTCTGATCTAACTTTTAAAATAACATTTTAGCGGAAGAAATAACTGAAATTCATTTTTGGCAACATTAAATAAACTTTAATGGTCGATAAAATCTAAAACCTTTATGAAACAATTCGAAATAATAAATCGAGCCATTAATATTGTAAAACAATTTGCAATGTCATAATTTCTCAAATAATTGAAATTCTCAAAATTATCCAATGTTTGGAAATACGGATCATTAAAATAAGATTTTCAACCATTTAACAACTATTGCCACAATCATCCATCACTTGCCACCCTCTCCGAAATATGCAAATATTGTTAAAATAGACATGAGCATTTCATAGAAATACTCAGTAGACTCATCGCCAATTAATCAATCTACAATATAATTGAACACGTAAATGTAGGCTCTTTAAAAATCATAGGGTGTGGGTTGCTCTTCTCATGCATAAAAGCACATGGCTTCTCTTTGAAAAATCATAAGCTCTTTAAAATCATAGGGTATGGGTTGCTCTTTCTTCTCGTGCACATAAGGCACATAAGTTATGCATAACATCATCATTTATCTTGCAAGACATTCTCTTCTTTCTTTCTCATGTATAAAAGCATATAAGTTATGACAAGTATAACAACATAAATATTTTCGAAGAAATACATTCTCGTCTCTTTTCATAAAAATGACTTTCACGTAAGTCACATAACATACACATTCACATGCAATCATAATTTAAATCAATTAATAGGGGCGAGTCTACCTTAAACTTAACGAGTGTAGTTGAGCGGGAATGATTTCAATCTTTCAAATCTCCGTATGCCTCGTCTAGCCAATTAGAAAAATAAATTAAATTAATCTTTTGAAACTTATAGTTTAAAATGGTAAATTACAATTTAGGGACTGAAATTGATGATTTGAAAGTTCGGGGACTAAAATTAATACTTTGAAAGTTGAGGGACTAAAACAAATACTTTGAAAGTTGAGAGATTAAAACGAATACTTTGAAAGTTGAGGGACTAAAATGAATACTTTGAAAGTTGGGGGACTAAAATGAATACTTTGAAAGTTGAGGGACTAAAATGAATACTTTTCAAACTTGAGGGACTAAAATGTAAATTTTTAAAAGTTGAGTTGAAACTCAAAACGAATATTAAACTATAGGGCTGGAATAATAGATTTTAAAAATTAAGGGCTGATTAAAATCATTTAAAAAAAACTCAAGGGCTGAAATGATTAATTTTTAAAACATAGGGACTTATTTCAATAACTTTGGAACTTGGGGACTAAAGTTGCAATTTTTGAAAATCAAAATATAAAAAAATCAAATCTTTCTCTTTCCTTCCCCATTTCGTCGGAGCAGAGAGAGGAGGAGGTGCGAGTCGCACCTCGCGCAACCGTCCTTCGACGGGCGATTTTCCGGCGAAACACAGGCGCAAGGTGGCAGCGAGCGACGACCAAGGCAAGGTTCAGATTTAAGGGGCTTAGGTGCGAGATTTGGTGCGAAACCGAGGTCAAAAGTAGAGCTAGGTTCGCGATGAAACTTCGGTCGGAGAAGCGGCGGTCGAAGGTGAGTAGCTTGGGTAAGTTATTTTTGGGTTTTGGGTTTGATTTGGGGGTATTTCGAGTTGGGCTGTATGTGCGGTGATGGTGATGATGGTGATGGTGGAAATGGGTTAGGTTGTGATGGAGGTGCTACGGTGACGGTTTGAGGGGTGAAGATGTTGCTAGGTTGAGGTGGTTGTGGTGGTTTGGTAGTAGTGGTGGCCGGCTGTGTTGGTTGTTTGAGATTGATTTTGGTGGTGCCATTGGTGTTGATGCAGACTGTGATGGATTGTTGTGGTGGCTCAGTTTATGGGATTGAAATCTGAAAATTTTGTGCTTGAACGGGTAGTGTGGGATTGCTCGCACCATCGGTGGCTAGAAATGGGTATTCTGGCATCGATATGGAGTTCCGTATGACTATTGTGAGTAGGTTTGAGAGGGGATTTCCATACGTAGAAGGCTGCTTGCTTGGCTGCGTGAGTTGTGGGGAGAGGTGATTGAGGGGTACATGAACAGTAATGTTAGGGCACAATATCCTAGGTGCTAAATGGGCCAAAAATTTGGGTAACAAGAATTTCTCTAATTGGACTGAAATGAACTTAAAAATAATTAAGATTTGGACTAATAAAATTTTGGACCCAAAATAATAGAATATTGGACTTAAATAAATTTGGACTCAAAATTATTACAATTTGAATTTTTAAAATAATAAGGAATTCGATAATTTAAAATATTTGAGAATGAGCTCGATTTGGAATATGTTTAAATTTTATTTTTACAATGGCTAGACGAACACGCTTCATGTTTAAAAGTAAAAATTCGGGGTTAAATCTTAGCGACACATTTTTTTTTGAGAAAAAAAAAATGATTTTACATTGTTTAAATTTCTCGGTCGCTACAATAGTAATCCGATTTTGCACCGTTGTTCGTTTACCATAAGAAAAGATATGTTTTATGTAAGACAAAGGCATTAGTCTCTTCATCGAGGCGCCTTGGTGCTTCGTTTTCATTTTGGTTTTAACTAGGCAATGCCGGTGAATCTACTTGGTGTGAATTTCAATAAGGTAGCCCTTCATTATATAATTGTCATTGAGTCATACGAGGACATTACAAACTAAGGGAAATTCCCTTTACTGAAAATAGTGACGAAGATGATTTGCGTTCCAAGGATTAGGCAGGGGGACTCCAGATAGATCTTCTATCTTGTAAGTGCCTGGTACCACTTCGGAAATGACTTTATAAGGCCCTTCCCAATTAGGACCCAGAGTTCCTACTCCTGATTCCTGGGTTAAAGGAAGGACCTTCTTGAGGACCAAGTCCCCGATCCTGAAGAACCGTTTTTTTTACCCTCTTGTTATAGTAGCGGGCCATCTTTTCTTGGTAACTGGCCAACACAACCTGTGAATCACTCCTTCTTTCTAGGAGGAAATCCAAGTTTGCCTTTTGAGCTTCTTCATTTATCACCTCACTATAATGAACTTGACGAAGGGAAGGTACTTCGATTTCCACTCGGCATACTGCCTCGGATCCATACGTCATGGAGAAGGGGGATTCCCCTGTTGCAGTGTGAGAGGTAGTCCAAAGTGCCCTTAAGACTTGTGGGAGTTCATCTACCCACTAGTGATGGCAATGGGTCGGGTATGGGTCGGGTTTGCCAAACCCGTACCCTACCCACTAAATATTTACAACATCCATACCCTACCCATATACCCATTTAAAAATTGTGGGTCGGGTGCGGGTTGGGTGCGGGTCGGAGGCGGGTTTGCTTCTATACCCATTAAAAACCCATTACTAATTATTTATTTTTTTATTATTTTTTTAGACTATAAATAGGTTATAGGTGCTCCGAATTAACTTGAATCAATTAAATATTGGGCTTCACTTGAATTTGAGTTGAAAAAAACTTGTTATATGTTGAAATTATACAAGCGAATTTGAACAATTTTTTAGACGTTAACAAAGTCAATAGTTTAAACATATTAAGGTTTAGATGATAACAATGTCAATAGATATTTGGGTTCTATTTTTTATTTATTTATTTTTAAACAATCACTTTTATTTTAAATTCTATAATTTTTAAAGAAAATTAATGGGTATGCGGGTCGGGTATGGGTATTGTAGTAAAACCCACACCCGACCCATACCCATGTCGGGTTTTAAAATTTACCTTCATACCCTACCCACGAACCCATTTAGTCGGGTAATCCCCGCCCATTTATGTCGGGTCTCCATCGGGTATCGGGTTCGTGGGTATTATTGCCATCCCTACTACCCACGCACCCTTCTTTGATTCCAGCCTCCTCTTCATAGTGTTTTTTATGGTTTTATTCACAATTTCGACCTGCCCATTTGCTTGTGGATGGTGTGGAGATGAAAATAATTTGCAGATTCCCAAATCATCGCACAACTCGTCAATCCTTCTGTTTTTGGACTGTTTCGCATTGTCATTCACCATAGAGTGTGGAACCCCGAACCTACAGATAATGTTCTTCCAGATGAACTTGGAAGTATTGGCTTCAGTGATCCTCATCAGGGATTCTGCCTCAACCCATTTGGTGAAGTAGTCTATTACAACGACTGCGAAGCAATTGTTACCAGTTCCTCGGGGCATGGGACCGATAATATTGATTCCCCACTTTGTAAAGGACCAGGGGCTAGTTACCACCGTCAACTCGTGATGCGGCTGATGCGGTATGGCAGCATAACCTTTGACATTTATCGCATCTTCGGACGAAGTCATGAGAATCTTTCCGCATAGTTGGCCAAAAATACCCTTGTTTCAGGGCTTTCCGAGCCAAAGATAACGCTCTAGCATGGTTGCCACAAATGCTCTCATGAATTTCCCTCATTATATATTGTCCTTCCTCCGGTCCAACACATCGCAGCAAATGAGAGGTGTAGCTTCCCTTGTAGAGTAAACCAACAAGAAGGACAAAATTGGTGGCAAACCTTTGTAATTTTCGAGCTTCTTCTGACTCGTCTGGTAGAGTTTGATATTTTAAGTAGGCCAAAATAGGAGTTATCCAAGAACCGTCTTTTTCTATCGCCAACACCTCTGCCCCCAGTTTAATGGAGGAGACCGGTAGATGTTCGATTGGTACTATATTGAGGAGCTCAGCGTCCTTGCTGCTTGCCAGTTTAGACAAGGCGTTTGCGTTGGAATTCTCAGTCCTAGGAATGTGAAGCAGTTCGATCTTTTCGAAATGGGCTGCTAAATCCTTCAATTTCTTCAAGTATGCAAACATAGCTGGTTCCTTGGCGGAAAACTTCCTGTTAACTTGGCTTACAACAAGTTGTGAGTCACTGTTCGCCGCCAATGAATTGATTTTCAGAGCTATTGCAAGCCTTAGTCCAACCAAGAGTGCTTCGTATTCTGCTACATTGTTCGAAACTTTAAAGCCGAAGCGAGCCGCGCTGTGCAACTTATGTCCCTCCGGGCTTACTAGTATTACTCCTCCCCCAGATCTCCCTTCAATGGAGGACCCATCAACAAACAACCTGCACTCAAGGTTGTCACCTATGTTCTCAATCATCTCGACCTCGGGTGGATGCGTGAATTCAACTATGAAATCTGCTAACGCTTGGCCCTTTACAGTTGTCCGAGGTACATAATGGAGGTCGTACTGACTGACTTCTATTGCCCACTTCATTAACCTTCCAGACACATCTGGTTTCTGTAAGACTTGTCTCATAGGGAAATTTTTGAGTACTCAGATAGAATGTGACTAAAAGTTGGGGCAGAGTTTACGAGCCGCGGTGATTAATGCTAAAGCGAGTTTCTCCATGTCTGGGTAGTGCGTTTCGGTGTCCAACATGGCTTTACTCACATAATATAGCGAAAGTTGACTCCTATTCTCTTCTCTAATCAACACGGAGCTAACAGCCTCCTTGAAAACGGCTAAATAAAGAAAGAGCGGTTCGCCGATCTTTGGTTTGGAGAATAGGGGGGCCTGCCCCAAGAATGCTTTTAGTTTGGAAAAAGCTTGCTCACATTCCTGTGTCCACTGTCCACTGGAACTGTCTTCCTCTTTTTAAGACCTTGAAAAATGGTAAACACTTGTAAGTGGACTTGGTGTAATGATCTAGTTATAAAAAAAAGGGTTGAATGGTCAACTATGTCAACCTAGTAAAAAAAAAAGGAATAAGACAAATATGGACAAAGTCAGGCGGTGGTTTTTATTCCAAATATATACAAATCCATTACTTTCATTTTCATTTCATCACATACACAGATAGAGAGGATACAGACAGAGAGAAAATCGGGAGAGAAAGAGAGGGGAAAAAAAGAAGAAGAGAAAAAGAAAAAGAAAAAGAGAAGGAAAAAAAAAAAGAGAGGGCGCAGTTGACAACGTGGTTTATACTATTAAAATTTTGTTAGTTGATTTTGAAAGGTAAGTGATATTTATTTATTTCAAAGTTTTGTCAAATTGAGGGTTGTTAGATTATTAGATTAAATTTAATTTTTATTAAAAGGGAATTTGTCAAAAAATGAAAAGATTATATTTTATTATTGCCTTTATCAATTATTGAGGTAGTTGATATAGTTCGTCATTGATTTAGATATTATATCATTTTCAGGAGGTAACGAATCGGTTGGGACAACTTACTAGCCGAATTAGTTTGCACGTATATATAGACCGTGAGTGGAAAAATTTAATTATTTTCAAATATTGAGATTTATTTGGAATTGGAAAGATTGCGAAATGATTATTTGTGAAAAGCAACGTGATGTTGAAATCTACCAAAAAGTACTCATGATTATATACTTCTTCTAGTTCACTAAGAGACTTTGACTGTGTTCTATACTGCACTGAGGGGTCTTGATTGGGTATGATATTACCCTGAGGCGGTCTGACCGAGTATGATATAGTTCACGGAGGTGGTCTTAGCCATGTTCTAGAATTGATTATCAGAGGTCCTTGAAACTAGCCCAAGAGGCAGACCATATTACAGATTATATTCAATTGGTACATTTTGGTGAGATTTGTTAGAGTATGGTCGTACCTAGAGATTGCAGATTGTGATGACAATATTCTATTGATATGATAAAACTATGTCATTGATTTGACTAGAAATGATATTTTTCAGTATTTTGAGAATGTCTTACATTCTGACTATGATTATATGGTATTACACTGTGAAGTATTATATGATGCAAAGTTGATTTTCGATAAAAATGTATAAATGAGAAAGTATAATTATTTTCGAAATTCTCCACTCACTGAGCTATCAACTCATATATTTTCCCACGATTTTTCTTATCAGGTAGCAGTTGATTTTTTTGGACAACTTTTGGAGTGAGCCTTTAATTTTGGAGTCAGAGCCACACGATAGTGATAGCTAGTATGACTCATTTCATAGAGCATGTAGTCATTGTTTTGGGACGCATGTTCATTTTTGGATTGCACACGTGCATCACATGTAAATAGTTACGGGGCTCACTTTATATTCTGTGTCCATATGTACAGTTTATGTTGATTTTATAATGAAAGTTTGAGAAGTTGGCTTATCTCTATTATGATGGAAATTATAGTGAGTTTGTTGGGATTTTGTGTATTGATTACAGGTTGGTTAGTCCATATTATAGAGGAGATAATGCCAATTTTTTTTTATTAAATATAAGTTAACTAAAGTTGCAGTATTTAGAGGCCTTGATGATGGGTCCTACTTTTAGTTGGTATCCATCATCGGTGCACGTCACGTTTCGGGTCCACTAGGATTACTCGGGGTGGGGCGGGGCGTGTCAGTTTGGTATCATAGCATGGTTTGAGTCCATATGCTTGCATTGTACACACATTCTGCTGTTTTGCATAACATGCATATAGGTGAGTCATGGTACGTGGTGGCAAAACTTGAAGGCTCCAAGATATATTGCCCCAGGCTCACAATGCTCCTGATAGAGGTAATATTGGAGAGGCTGAGAGAGTAGAAGAGTCAGTCCATCAGCCATCAGAACATCCACCCCCTGTTTGTCAAAGACAAAATGTAGTTGAAAATGATCCTATTGCTGTTGAAAGGGTAGAAGAATCTATTCATCAACCAAGAGATGACCCTAAAGAGTCTGAAAGGATAGAAAAATCTGTTCATCAGCCATCTGATCATTTGGGATAAAGAAATGTAGCGGGAAATATCTTATTGATGTTGAAAGGATTGCTACTGCTGTTGTCACAGCTATGAGGGGTACAGACAAAAATTTTAGTATTGAGAGAGCAACAAAATTAGGGGCTAAAGTGTTCATACGCACAGCTGATCCTGCAGTTGCTCGGGCATGGATGATCAAAGTGGAAAGAGTTTTCGATGTTATGGGTTGTCCAGATGATCGAAAATTGTGACTCGCTACTTTCTTGTTAGAAGATGAGGCTTATGATTGGTGGAAGTCAGTACGAAACACATATCGAGATCCTTCTATTATTACTTGGGCAGATTTCAAACGTGTTTTCTATGATGCTTATTATCCCCGTGCCTTTAAAGATGCAAAGCAGGAAGAATTCTTGAAATTAGTACAGGAGCACATTACTGTTGCTAAATATCAGGTGAAATTTATTGAACTTTCATAGTATGCAAAATTTCTGGTTAGCAATGAAATTGACAAATGCGGAAGATTTGAAAATGGCCTAAAAGAAGAGATCAGATCAGCAGTGATAGCTTCTGGTTGGAACAAATTTGGGAAATTAGTAGAATCAGCCTTGAGAGCAGAGAAGAGCATTTCAAAGAGATCAACTGGAAAAGAGCAGACATATTTTAGAACAAGTGGCAGACAGACATGGCCAGAAACTTCTAGTTATAGACCACCTCAGAGGGATAGCAAAGGATTTTTACCAGGTGTGTCCACTTCAGGCCAATTCAAACCCAAATCAAGAGGAAGTCAGGGTTCCAGATTTAGTCATAGTACGGTACAACAACCTATCTCCAGTCGTCCTCATACTCAAGGTTCTTCCCAGAGACCATTCACTTTCAGAGAAGATGAGAGTTCCAACAGTGCTAGATTTTGACAATGTCAACTATGTGGTAGATCCCATCTTGGCGAGTGTTTAAAATTCTAGGGATTTGGTGCCTGTTATCATTATGGTCAAGGAGGACACATTAAGAAGAATTGTCCAATCTTATTACATGAGAGTGGCCTATCACAGAGGATGTTTCCACAACAGAGTGTTGGTGACACAAGACAGAGTCAGATCCAAAGAAGTAGTTTTGACAATAAAGTTGGCAAGAATAGTGGCGTCCAATCTAATATTGCTGGTAGTAGCAGTGTTAAACAAAAAAAGGCCAGCCAAGAAGACCGAAGACCCAGGGAAATTTTTTTACTATGACTCAGCAGGCAGCAGAGGAGTCACCATATGTTTTTATGGGTATGTTATCTATCTTTGATAGAGATGCTCGTATATTGATTGATCCTGGATCTACTCATTCTTTTATTTCATTTTCACTTGCTATAAATGCAAACCAAGAGCTAGAATTTTTAAATAGTTGTTTTGTAGTTGCTACCCCAGTAGGAGAATCACTTTTGGCTAATAGTGTATATCGAGATTGTGGGATTAAAGTGAATGAACATGAGTTGAAGGAAAATTTGATACCTCTTGGCATACATGATTTTGATATTATTCTGGGTATGGACTTTTTATCTGCAAATCATGCTTCAGTTTATTGCTTTTGAAAAGAAGTTGTGTTTAGATAACCAGGACAGCCTGAAGTTATATTTCATGTACAGTGCAGAATTTTACCATCTTTTGTCATTTCTGCTATTGCCGCTAGAAGATTGCTCAACAAAGGTTGTTATGCATATTTAGCTCATGTTATTGATACAAGTGTTAGCAAAGTAAAACTTGAAGACATTCCAGTGGTTCGAGAATTTTCGGATGTATTTCTCGAAGAATTGCTAGGTTTACCACCAGACAGGGATATTGAATTTACTATGGATTTGATTCCTGGAACTGCACCTATTTCATGGGCACTATACAGAATGACTCCAGCAGAACTAAAAGAATTGAAAGTCCAATTACAAGAATTGGTTGATAAAGGTTTTATCAGACCTAGTGTATCTCCGTGGGGAGCATCAATTTTATTCGTGAAGAAGAAAGATGGTACTATGCGGTTATGTATTGATTATAGGCAGTTGAACAAGGTGACAATCCGCAATAAATATCCTTTGCCACGTATTGATGATCTGTTTGATCAACTCCGGGGTGCTACAGTATTTTCAAAGATTGATTTGCGTTCTGGATATCACCAACTGAAAATCAGAGATAGTGATGTACCAAAGACTGCTATTAGAACAAGATATGGCCATTATGAATTTCTTGTGATGCCGTTTGGGTTGACCAATGCTCCAGCAGCATTCATGGATATGATGAATATAATGTTTATCCCATACTTAGACAGATTTGTGATTGTATTCATTGATGACATATTGGCGTATTCTCGAGATCATGATGAGCACATAGAACATCTCAGAGTCATTTTGCAAACCTTGCAGGACAAGAAGTTATATGCTAAATTCAGTAAATGTGAATTTTGGGTCGACAGAGTAGTATTTTTGGGACATGTCATATCAGCTGAGGGAATATATGTAGCTACACCCACATAAAACAGAAGCAGTCGTGAAATGGGAAAGACCTACTAGTGTGACAGAAATACGGAGTTTTCTCGGATTAGTAGGTTATTACCGTCGTTTTGTGGAGGGATTTTCTAAACTTGCTCTTCCTCTTACTAATTTAAATATAAAGAATGCTAAATTTATATGGACGAAAGAATGTGAAAAGAGTTTTCTAGAATTGAAGAATCGATTAGTTTCAGTTCCAATTCTCACTCTTCCATCTCCAGGAGAAGAATTTTTAATATATAGTGATGCTTCACGTCAGGGCATTGGTTGTGTGTTGATGCAAAATGGTAAGGTTATAGCCTATGCTTCTAGACAGTTGAAGAAGAATGAATTGAATTATCCTACACATGACTTAGAGCTTGCCACAGTTGTTTTAGCATTGAAGATTTGGAGGCATTACTTATATGGAGAGAGATGTCAGATATTTACAGATCATAAGAGCTTGAAATATATTTTCGATCAGAAGGAATTGAACTTAAGGCAAAGAAGATGGTTAGAGTTGATAAAAGATTACGACTGCAAGATTGATTATCATCCAGGGAAACCCAATGTAGTTGCTGATACTCTCAGTAGAAAGACATCTAGTTCTATGAAACAGGCCAATGCAATTTGTTCTTTTTTGTTCGGTGAATTCAGAAATTCACATGTTCAGTTGTCAGTGACCAGGTTGGGAGCATTGTTTGCTAATTTCCAAGTAAGACCTTCCTTGATTGACATAGTTATCAAAGCTCAGACTCAATATTCAGTATTGAATAAATTGAAGGAGGAAGTTAGTAATGGTAAGCATACAGATTATACCATTCAAGGTAATGGAGCTTTGGTTATTGAAAAAAGATTATATGTTCCTGATGATTCAAAGTTGAAGAGAGAGATCCTAGAAGAAGCACATAGTTCAGCTTATGCAATGCATCCTGGTAGTACTAAAATGCATCGCGTACTCAAAGAACATTATTGGTGACACGGAATGAAAAGAGAAATAGCTGAATTTGTTTCCAGATGTCTTATTTGCCAACAAGTAAAGCCAGATCGTCAGAAAACAGCTGGGTTATTACAAACCTTGCTTACTCCTGAATGGAAATGGGAACATATCACTATGGATTTCTTATTTGGACTTCCTCGTACAGAGAGTGGTCATGATGGTATTTGGATCATTGTTGACAGATTAACGAAGACTGCTAGATTTTTGCCTATTAAAGTTACTTACTCCCTAGACAAATTGGCGAAAATATATGTTGATGAGATTGTCAGCTTATATGGAGCACCAGTATCTATTATTTCAGATAGAGATTCTCGTTTTACTTCTAAATTTTGGCCAAGTTTGCAAAAAGTTATGGGTACTAAGCTACATTTCAATACAACTTTTCATCCCCAGACAGATAGTCAATCAGAAAGAACTATATAGACTTTGGAAGACATGTTGCGAGCTTGTGTGCTACAGTTTAAAGGGAACTTGGATACTAATTTATCTTTAATAGAGTTTGCTTATAATAACAGTGATCACTCGAATATAGAAATGGCTCCTTTTGAAGCATTGTATGGTAGAAGATGCAAAACTCCAGTTTGTTGGGATGAAGTTGGCGAGAGAAAATTGTTGGGTCCAGAATTTATTCAGATTACTTCTGAGAAATTAAAGATAATCAAAGAAAAGCTGAAGACATCTCAATACAGGTAGAAGAACTATGCTGATAGACAAAGAAGAAATCTTGAATGTGAAGTTGGAGATAGAGTATTCCTGCGATTATCACCTTGGAAGGGTGTTATCAGATTTGGCAGACGAGGAAAATTGAGTCCTCGATATATTGGCCCTTATGAGATTTTTGAGCGAATTGAAAGAGAATCTTACTTATGAAGAAGAGCCAGTTCAGATATTGGATAGAAAGGAACAAGTATTACGCAATAAGACAATTTTATTAGTTAAGGTTCTTTGGAGGAATCAATGCAATAGAAGAGGTAACATGGGAAAGCGAAGATCAGATGCGTTCTCAATATCCTCAGCTCTTTAGATCTTATCCAATTGAATTTCGAGGAAGAAATTCTTTGAAGGGGGTGAGTTTTGTAATGATCTAGTTATAAAAAAAAAAGGTTTGAATGGTCAACTATGTCAACCTAGTAAAAAAAAAGAGGAATAAGACAAATTTGGACAAAGTCAGGCGATGATTTTTGTCCCAAATATATACAAATCCATTACTTTCATTTTTCATTTCATCACATACACAAATAGAGAGGATACAGACAGAGAGAAAATCGGGAGAGAAAGAGAGGGAAAAAAAAAGAAGAGAAAAAAAAGAGAGGGCGTAGTCGACAACGTGATTTATACTATTAAACTTTTGTTAGTTGATTTTGAAAGGTAAGTGATATTTATTTATTTCAAAGTTTTTTCAAATTGAGGGTTGTTAGATTATTAGTCTAAATTTAATTTTTATTAAAAGGGAATTTGTCTAAAAATGAAAAGATTATATTTTATTATTTCCTTTATCAATTATTGAGGTTGTTGATGTGGTTTGTCATTGATTTAGATATTATATCATTTTCAGGAGGTAATGAATCGGTTGGGACAGCTTACTAGCCAAATTAGTTTGCACGTATATATAAACTGTGAGTGGAAAATTTTTAATTATTTCCAAATATTGATTAATTGCTTATATAATTACGTAAAACTTGATTATGTGATTTATATGTCTAATTATGTGATTATTGTGAAATATTATGAGAACATGAGATTTATTTGGAATTAGAAAGATTGTGAAATGATTATTTATGAAAAGCAACGTGATGTTGAAATCCATCAAAAAGTACTCATGATTATATACTTCTTCTAGTTCACTGAGAGGCTTTGACTGTGTTATATATTGCACTGAGGGGTCTTGACCGGGTATGATATTACCCTGAGGCGGTCTGACCGTGTATGATATAGTTCACGGATGTGGTCTTAACCGTGTTCTAGAATTGATTATCAGAGGTCCTTGAGACTAGCCCATGAGGCAGACCATATTACAGATTATATTCAGTGAGTACATTTTGGTGAGATTTGTTAGAATATGGCCATTCCTAGATATTGCAGACTGTGATGATAGTATTCTATTGATATGATAAGACTATGTCATTGATTTGACTAGAAATGATATTTTTTAGCATTATGAGAATGTCTTACATTCTGACTATGATTATATGGTATTACACTGTGAAGTATTATATGATGCAAAGTTGATTTTCGATAAAAATGTATAAATGAGAAAGTATAATTATTTTCAAAATTCTCCACTCACTGAGCTATCAACTCATATATTTTCCCACGATTTTTTTATCAGGTAGCAGTTGAGTTTCTGGGCAGCTTTTGGAGTGAGCCTTTGATTTTGGAGTCAGAGCCACACGAAAATGATAGCTAGTATGACTCATTTTATAGAGCATGTAGTCATTGTTTTGGGACGCATGTTCATTTTTGGATTGCACGTGTGCATCACATGTAAATAGTTACGGGGCTCACTTTATATTCTGTGTCCATATGTACAGTTTATGTTGGTTTTATAATGAAAGTTTGAGAAGTTGGCTTACCTCTATTGTGATGGAAATTATAGTGAGTTTGTTGGGATTTTGTGTATTTATTACAGGTTGGTTAGTCCATATTATAGAGGAGATAATGCCAATTTTTTTTCTTAAATATAAGTTAACTAAAGTTGCAGTTTTTAGAGGCCTTGATGGTGGGTCCTACTTTTAGTTGGTATCCATCATCGGCGCACGTCACGTTTTGGGTCTACTAGGGTTACTCGGGGCGGGGGGTGTCACTTGGAGACAAATCGACTTAAGGCAGCAACCCTTCTGGTTAAGCTTTGCACTTCTTTGAGGTTTCGGGGCGAGCACATGTCGAGCAAAGCTTTGATTTTATCTGGATTGGCTTCAATTCCCCTTCTGTTCACCATAAAATCAAGAAACTTTCCAGACACTACCCCGAAGGCACACTTCACAGGGTTAAGCTTCATCCAGTACTTCCTTAATATATCAAAAGTCTCTAACAAATGGCGAACATGTTCTGAGGCGACCATACTTTTTACTAGCATGTCGTCCACATATACTTCCATGGTATTTTTGAGTTGCTTTGAGAACATTTGATTCACCAACCTTTGGTAGGTGTCCCATGCATTTCTCAATCCGAATGGCATGGCCCTATAATAATAGAGTCCCTTGTCCATCATAAACGAGATGTGCTCCTCATCAGATTTATGCATGGGGATCTGATTGTATCCAGAGTATGCATCCATAAAGCTTAGCATCTCATGCCCCTCCGTAGTCAACTAATTGATCAATCCGAGGAAGCAGAAAACTATCTTTTGGACATGCTTGTTTTAAATTTGAGAAATCAATGCATACCCGGAGCTTTCCGCTTTGCTTGGGACCAAAACAGGGTTCAACACCCACTTCGGATAACAAGATTCTCTGATGAAACCATTTTTCAATAGCTTCGTCACCTCCTCTTTCAAGGCTTCATATTTCTCCGGACTCATCGGCCTCCTCTTCTGCCTATGCCCAGGAAGTCTTGGGTCGAGTTGGAGCCTGTGATAGGCTATCTTAAGGTCAATTCCAATCATGTCATCGTGTTTCCATGCAAACACATCAAAGTTTTGAAGCAAAAAACTTTTCAGCTGCCCTTTGTATTCAACCGATGAATCCTGCCCAATCTGTAACTCCTTCATTGGGTCGTTTGGATCAACACAGAAGCATTCCAGCTTTTCTGCATGGGTAGTGTAACAATTATCACCTGTCATTCTAGGATCCAGATCTGCCAGATCTTCTTCTTGCGCCATTGTAACATCTTCATCTGTGGAGAGTCTTGCACCCAATTTTTCAGGGTCAGAAACAAACTCAGCCATTTCCACATCACTAATCATATTGATGGTTCGGTCTTGGAACTTTTGGATAGCATTTGTGTAACGAGACCGTGATTCCGTTTGACTCTCTCTAATAGTAGCTATGCCATGTTCAGTTGGGGATTTCATACAAATGTACTTTGTGTGAGTTACAGCCCCCCAGGTCAATTAGGCCCGGCCTCCCAATTGAGTCGTGATATGAGGAGATTTTATGCACGATTAAGAACTCCATTGGCATCTTAGAAAGAGTCGGATCCTGTCCTACTTCAATCAAAAGGATTATGGATCCTCTGGGAGCGACGTCATCCCCGGTGAACCCATATATGGGATTTGGGACTGGAATGAGTGGGGGTACTAATTCCCATCTTGTCAAACGTTACCCCGTAAATCACATTTATCGAGACACCGCCATCCACCTGTATTCGGGACAGACCATTCCGGGCTACCACCACCCGGATTACTAACGCATCATTATGTGGGAAATGCACCCCAATCGCATCATCTAGGGTGAAGGTGATGGGTTCTGTCTTGGAAGTCCCAGCAGGGTGTGAATTGATGTGATAGTTCACATTGGCGGGCTCTTTGGCCTCTCTGATGTATCATTTTTGGGAGTTGTTCGTACTGCCGCCCGGATGGGGGCCTCCAAATATTGTATCGATCTCACGAATTGGTGGGTCATTTACAGGCGGAGGTTGCTCTCTTACATTTTTATTATGCGCCGAGGGCTTATGCCGGTCCCGACTTCGATCTCTCTAACGGATGTCATTCCTCCCTCTTGGAGGGTTCTTCCAGGAGTCTCGCCTATCAACTCAGCTAAAATTTTGGTCAATTGGCCTGTATGATTTTCCTCTTTTTGGAGCAAAGTTTCCACCCTTTCTTTCATTGGCCTTCTGATCGACCAGCATGTGGATTTCCCTGCAATCCTCCGTTGCATGCCCATAGTGTCTATGGTAAGCACAATATGCCCCAGTCATGGGTTGTTTTCCACTTCGGCTTCCACCTATTCCTTCAAGAGCAATAGTGGGATTTGCTAAAGGTATTATGGAGTGCAGATTGGGAATGACTTCCATGATCTCAGCCATGTAACTAGATCCAGTCCCCGGGAATGGACGTGGGATACCTCCGCGGTGATTTCCGAACCGGTCTTTATTGCCTCCTTTTCTTTGACCAGCTCCAGGCGGATACCGAGTATTGTATCTCTCCTGAGGATGATTATCTCTGGCTCTCGCCATTTCTTCTGATACAATTTCCTCCTTCATGAAATCTACAAGGGCGTTGTAGTCTCTTGGCTTCCTGCTCAGGACTTCTCTCCAAAACATGCTGGTCATGTCTAAACCTCTTTTAAGGAAGAAAACATTTCCGCCTCTATGATGTTTTCATAGCTATGCATTTCCTCCGTGAATCGGGCTAAATAGTCTTTCAAAGATTCATCCCTTCCCTGCCTCTGATCTTGAAGGCGCTGGAATGGGAGTTGGTCTGGCCTGGAGGAGACGAAGCCGTTCTTGAAGGCCGTTTTCAAATCTCTCCAACTGTGGATGCTCTTCCCTCAAGTGTCAGGGCGAAGGCTTTGCATTTTAGCGCAGGAGTGGCTCCGAGTATTTCCATGCTGGAACGGTAGTTTAATAGGTAGGTGATCGTCAGGGTCACCTCTCCCGGAGTAGTTTGTTATATTTTGCATTTCAAAGTCAGGGGGCACTGGGCACCTCTGAATGCCTTCCGTAAAAGGGCTTATTTCCTCGTCGTCGTGCAACTCGTATGACGGTAATTCACTGTTCTCGTCGTGGTTGGAATCCACTGTGCCATGATATCGGTCATAGGGTGGCTGAGTATGGCTCCGCCTCCTCGGTGATAAAGCTCGGCCGTAATTTGGCCTTTGATAGGTCGACGAATCCCCTTTGGTTCGGGATCAAGCCTCTTCTGTTCTTCTCTCCCTCCTATTTCTAAGCTCATGTGTGAGGCGCAATTCTCATCGCCGTGTTGTTCTTCCCCACTCCTCTGAGGGTTAACATCATTATCACTCTCATTCATGGCTATAGTGATTTTTGCACTGTCCTTTCTTCAAGGATAGATGAACTTATATTTCAAAGTTTTAAGCCCTTTTCAAGGTTTGTAAACTTATATTTCAAAGTTCTAAGCCTTTTTCAAGGTTTCTTGTGACTCTCCACTCTTTTTCAAGAGGTTATCTGCCTTTGTTCAAGGCCTTTGGTGGCTTTTTACCACGCGATTTCGTGGTAAGAGGTGTGGTTTCCCATAGTTGGCGTCAAAAATGTTGACCACAAAATCCGGTAGGACCTTGGATCAACACGTCTTAGCTCCTCCCTCTTGAACACGTGGATCTCATGTGCACTAGGACAAACAATCAGCCTGCAAAGGGGGCCAAGGTGGCTACCGTTTGTACTCCGATGCCTAAGTCAGTACTCATTTCAAGTAAATATAAATTGGGTGTGAAAAATATATGTGTGTAAAAGAGAGAAAAGGGAGTGAGATTTTATATATTGAATTTCTAAAAACCCCCCTCCTTTGAGGTAAAGGTGTTCTATTTATATCTAAAAATCCTATATTGGGATCACGACACGTGTTAGACTTTATATTTGGCTTCACCCTAACCGCTGGTCAGGTTAACCATTTAATTGGTCATAATCATTACATCCTATTATAGGGTTACGGATGTCATCCCATCCACAGTAAAGGCAGTATCCCATCGAGTTGCAACTTGTTTTCAATTCTTACTTTGCCGACATCATTGTCCAACGAATCGCCGGTTCTAGGAACACACCTCAGATGTCACCACTTAGAAAAAGTGGTTCAACCAGTGGGGTTCGGACTCTAGACTGCCTCAGTAATGTAATAACTTGTAAGCTTGTGGGTCCACTAGGCGACTGGCGTGTCTTACTAGTAGTGTGTCAAGTTTAATTTAGGCGTGGTCGTAACAGAAATCAATAATAATTTATTATTTAAATATATAAATTGATGTTTACTATTCAAAGATTATTTTAATAATTTGAATTACTTGTATTATTTTTTTAACTTTCATGCATCGCACGGATGAAATACTATACTAGTACTAGTATATATATAAAAGTAGAATAACCGTTATCAAAATACACACATAGTTTCCCACCAAAAAAACTTTCTAAATTTGGAAATTTTTTGCTAAAAAATAGAATATTAAATATTTTAACAATTATTATTTTACATGTGTCATTAATTGCATTGGCATCCGTGCTATGCGATTAACAACATCAAAATGTTATTTTTTCTATTTTATTATTATTCTTTTAATAATTATTATATTATTTCGAAATCGAAAAATATGTAATATAGGTATCAAATTAAAAATCACAGTGAGACGTTTAATGCAAGCTAATAAATGAGAGCAAATTTTAAATATATTGTCTGTAAAATCATTTAAAAAATTAAAGATAAAGTTTTATTTTATAATTTTTTATTTTTCCTCAATATTTAATTCATTTTAAATTATATCATTTAAGTCATATAATATAATCTATAATTAGTTAACTAAATTCATTTTTGTCATAGATGAATAATTTCTGTTCAGGTTTTTCTCATCAAATTAAAATAAATAATAACTATAGGAATTTTTAGGGCAAATCCAATTAAGTTGGGTTAGTTTTATAAACTTAAGATTTTTTTAAATTTATTCATCATTTTCACATCATTTTTATTTATTTATTGATTCTGTTCATTTTTCTCTTTTTCATTATAAATTTAAATAACTAAAATATGCAAAAATATATTACATATTTTAACAATTAGTTTATATAATTTCTATTAAACAATTGATCAATTGGTAATTTTTATTAAAATAATAATGTAACAATATGAATAAAGAAATTGTCAATTTGAAGAAAGAATAAGCAATTAATGTAACAATATTTATTAAAATTAATGATTATTTTTTTAGAAAAAAACTTGAAATAGAGTTGATATATTCACGGTACAATCTCTAAAAAATTAAATTCATGGTCCATTTTTCCGTAAAGATAATAAAACAATTCAAAGGTTTATGATTTTATTAAAACATTAAAAAAATAATTATATGTAATAAAAATGGTGAAACTTTATTTCTTAATTTTATTAACATATATAGAAAAAAAGACTAACTATATATATATATATATATATATATATATTTTATTTATATTTTCATTAATAATTTTTTTATTGGCATATAATAAAATATGCATTTAATTATGTTCAATTAAATGCATTGCATTTAAAAATTAAAAAATATTAATCATACGAAGGATCACTTGAGTTGAATTTCATGTTCATGCACTACAAATCTTGATGTTGATTTTCACTTTCGTATATTGTCAATATTACTTAATTTGTTACATTTATTTATATATAGGACCGCACATATTTAATTTGTTACAATTACTTTCTTTTATGTAAATTATAATATTTTGAGGGTTTTTATTTCTATCCATGTTAGTCAAAAATATTTGGATGAAATTATTTATTTGTTCTATAGAAAATATATTTGAAAAATTGCATTATTTAATTTAAATTTGAGCAATTGTTTAAATATTTTTGTTTATAGAATTTTCGTGTATCACACGAGTGTGAATAACTACAAATTGTATAAATAATATATTATTTAAAGCGGGTTTCCAAAATTGATGAAATTGTAATTTATTTCTATTTTGAGCATTCGTTGACAGTTTGTATCATTAATCAAGACAAATTATGTGTTCAATTTTTTTTCCTATTTTATAATGATATTTACATTAAAATCATTTCATATTGTTCTTCCGTGCAACGCACGTGTGTGATACTGGTATTATCTATAATTAGTTAACTAAATTCATTTTAGTCATAGATGATTAATTGCTGTTTTGATTTTTTTTTCATCAAATTAAAATAAATAATTAAATGCATTTAATTATGTTAAATTAAATGCATCACATTTAAAAATTAAAAATTATTAATCATGCGAAGAATCTCTTGAGTTGAATTCTACGTTTGTGCACCACAAATCTTGATGTTGATTTCATCTTTCGTGCATCTTCAATATTACTTAATTTGTTACATTTATTTATATATAAGACCGCATAAATTTAATTTGTTTCAATTATTTTATTTTATGTAAATTATAATATTTTGAGGGTTATTATTTCTATTCACGTTAATAAAAAATATTTGGACGAAATTTTTTTATTTACTCTATACAACATATATTTGAAAAATTACATTATTTAATTAAAATTTGAGTAATTGTTTAAATATGTTTTGTCTATAACAACTTTCGTGTATCACACAGACGTGAGCAACTACAAACTGTACAGACAATGTATTATTTAAAGAGATTTTCCAAATTGATGAAAATTGTAATTTATTTCTATTTTGAGCATTCGTTGACAGTCTATATCATTAATCAAAGCAAATTATACGTTCAAATATTTTTCCCTATTTTGTAATGATATTTACAGTAAAATCATTTCATATTATTCTTCCGTGCAACGCACGGGTGTGATACTAGTCTTAATCTTAATATCTCATCTTCATCTTAATCTTAATCTTAATCTTAATATTATTATTATTATTATTATTATTATTATTATTATTATTATTATTATTATTATTATTATTATTATTATAGTAGAATAGCCGTTACCAAAATACACACATAGTTTCCCGTCAAAAAAACTTTCTAAATTTGAAATTTTTTTGCTAAAGAATAATATATTTGTTGTAAATATTATATTGTATTAGTGAATGATAGTTGTACCCCTAAAACCCTAGATATTATTACCTTATGTATCCCTTATTCTCCCTATATATATGGGGGTTTTGGTTCATAGTAATACACAAGTTTATGGGGGTTTTGGTACATAGTAATACAGCATATGAATTTTTTTGTTCCAATCGGGTTGAATTGTTCCAATTCCATGAGGTTACTTCAATTCCAATAATTGTTCCAATTTTATCTGCCTCCATACTCCAACCAATAATTTGTACTCGTGTAACAATTGTGACTTGGATGCAAGTCAAGTTCTGCTCCATACTCTATACATTAACTTTTTTTTAATGTGTGTTTAATGTATATAATTATTTTGTTATTTAATTTTTTTAAAGTTGATTATTCATTATGTTGTTGCTCTCGAAGTAGCACAACAATACATTAATATTCCAGAAGAATATTATTTGCTCCCGAAGAGCATAAATTAAATTTTCAATATTCCAGAAGAATATTGATTTATTATTCTTGAATAATCGAAATTTTAGAACTATAATTATTCTAGAAGAATAATTTGTGGTTACTCCTGAAGTAGCACAACATTATATTAATATTCCAGAAGAATATTAATCATAGATCTGTGTCTATCTATTACAAATATTTGTTGTTGCTCCTAAAGTAGCACAACATATAATTCAGATGAATATTATTTGCTCTTGAAGAGCATACATTGTAATTTTCAATATTCTTCCAATATTCTAGAAGAATATTGACATTTTATTCTTGAATAATAGAAATTTTAGATCTATAATTATTTCAGAAGAATAATTCGTTATTGCTCTTGAAGTAACATAATAAATAATTAATATTCCAGAATAATATTAAATTATTAATCATAAAATTGTCTATTATAAATAATTTGTTGTTACTCTTGAAGTAGTACAACATTATAATTAATATCCTAGAAGGATGTTATTTACTCCTGAAGAGCATGAATTATAATTTTCAATATTGATTTATTATTTCTTTTGGAAGAATCAAAATAAATTCGTTAAAGTATACCTTATTCCAGCAAATTATTATTGTTATTATTTTCTTGCTCTTTCAATTTTGTCATTGGAAATCACTACGTTATTTTGAATTCTCAAATACATTATTAGATTTGATTCTACTATATATTAGTTATATATATCTAATTTTCATACATGGAATTCACGTGCATGTTTAGTCTCTTTTGCATGTTGGTAAAAGATTTAGTCAATTTTGTTAACTTCTATATATGGAGATTCTTTTTCCTGATATATGTTTGGTAATTCATTTTTATATATAAATTCATATTATGTTTATATGGTAATTAATATTCTTTAAGATGATTAAATATTTGTAGATGTTCATTCATAAATTTTGATTTAATAATGTATCATGTTGTTGTTCACGAAGTAGGACAACAATAATAGTATTCTAGAAGAATATTACTTGCTTGTCATGAGCAGTATATTACAATTTCAATATTCCAGAAGAATATTGATTCAATGCTCTTGAAGAAGCATAATTTAAAATATATTTTAAACGAATATGGTGTGGTGTTCTCGAATAAACACAACCCACGTTAAATAAATATTCCAGAAGAATATTTTAACGTCACTCGTGTAGAGTACAAATATTGTTAGCTTGAAAGGTAGAATGAATCATTAATATCAATATTCTAGAAGAATATTGACTTATTATTCTTGAAGAATTGCAATTTTAGCAATATAATTATTTCAGAAGAATAATTTGTTATTTTGCTCCTAAATAGCACAATAGATATTAATTATTGTTATAATTGAATGAGATTCGAATCAATATTCCAGAAGAATATTGCGTTATTGCTACGTTTCAATATTCTAGAAGAATATTATTTTATTGCTCATGTGATAAATATTACATTCTTTTTCTCAAAGAAATTCGAATTTACTAATAATCCAGAAGATTATTATGATATAGTATAATATATAGTTGTGATGATTCCTGAAGAATCATAATTTTATCTCATATGAAATATAATAATGAAATATAATTTGCTCTCGGAGAGCCCAATATTATGAGATGTGTTATTAATTTGATATTACAATATTCCGAAAGAATATTGACATATTGATTTTGAATGAGTAATAGAAACGTGCTTTTCGAAGTAGCATATGTTTCGAAAAATATCTCATTTGAGTTCATGTTTATCCCTGAAGGAAAACATATAACTTATGTCATAAGGACATTGATTAGTTTGACTACTTGAATAATATATGATTTAATCATTGAATTATATCTTATATTGAACCAGAAGTTCAATTTGATTTTATTATTTGGCATGACCAGTTGGACCATCACTGGATCAATAATGATGCGAAATTAAAATTGATACTCAATGAAGAACCAGAAGATTCTTCAATTCAATCATATATGATGTTTGTTCTCTTTCATGAAATTTTTCATTATCACTAGCTAAAATAGGGATTAAATTCCTTATATTTCTGAAAATTAATTAGGGTGATAAATGGGCCACCATCATCCTCCACGTTGATCATCTAAATATTATTTGTATATAATAGATTTGATACATATACTAGATGATTGCATGGTATTCGCAACCTGAAGTTTGCGAAATTATTGCTCAAATTTTAAATTATGAGCAAAATTTTCAGATTATATAATCAAGAATGTGTCTTGATAGTGCTAGTGGACATGAATCTCAACATTTTGATAAGTGTTAGTTGAGATATCGATAAATGGTTTAACATTTTTGCTTGTTAAATGCCTCCAACTAATTTAATTGAGAACAAAATACTTCCCTTTTTGTTTAGGAAATTCTATTACGTATCATGCCATATCATAGTTCTCCCTATTATAATTGGCTTATGGTTAGAGCATAACTTTTCCATATAATTAATAGTGCAATTGATCCACCACAATGCACTGATATGGGAAATAAAGAATGTTGAGAAAAATGCGTTGTTTGAACATATATCCCAAATGGGTGATATTTTACAACGTCGAAAAAAAAATGATTGTCAATTTGATTGGACAATTTTCTCAACATTAGGGGGAAATATATTAAAATCAAACAAATGCATCATATTATGTTATATATATCCTCGCGATTGATAATACGAACCAGAAGTTCGATTGAAAATATGAACGAAACGTTCAAAGATAACATAATTACAAGATGCATAAGAGATTAATAAAATCTCATGCTCTATCTTATATTGATATGTAGTACGCCTGAAGCGTAGCGATATTTGATTCGAATAAAGATCCTCAAATAAATAAAAATAGAGCAAATGATTATAATGGTCTTATTGAGGAGGCATATACTCGTGAGAGAGTATTTATTGACATAATTAATTGTAAATCTCCAGAAGAGGTTCAAGTACTTGAAATATTGAAAAATTGAGATCTCAATAGTTATGTCTTGTGGGGAAAGAAATCAAATTGAGATGATAATTGTGTCGACACACTTTTTAAAACACTTATGAAAGAGCAAATTGCGAAGCTAGTCGCATCATAATTTGAATGATAGCGAGGATAATAAAAGAAAATATGTCGAAGAAAATCGACATAAAAATAGTTGGCAAAAGTATGCATTCAGGCTAAATTAAACTTATTACAAAACCTAAAGTTTTGAGACCTGAAGTCCAAACACATATAAGTGTAAAGCCAGTAAAATACCGATAGGTATAATCGAAATACACGACTTGTTGCGCAACGAATGTTTCAAAGATCTGGCACAGATACAATATTTTATTTGCCTGAAAATGCATAATAAGTGCCTATAAATATATGATTATTAGAAATGTATATAATGAAAAATGATTTACTCTGATTAATAGCTTGCGCTCTTTGATGTACCAATGAGTGATATCAAAATGTATGATCATTAACTCGGTACGTTGGGAGTATTCTTTGAAGTACTAATGAGTGAGATTAAAGAGGGTAATCAATACCTCGATACTTTGGGATTGTGGTGAAATAATTAGAGAAAATCTATTTGAAATATAGGAATCGTTACCTATCTAAAGTTTCACGACTTAAATTTGGTGATAGCAATTTGACAATTGCAATGTGAAACATATACTATGCTTAAAGCATACAATATAATCCTCGAAGGATTAAATATGTTTGAAATATATAGTTCAAGTTTTTAAGAAATTTGTTTGATCAAAGTATAAAGATACTTTGCTATCTGAATATATCATATGCCTTTAATAGATTCAATTTCCAATGGAATGTGATTGATAATATGAAATTAGATTACATAAAGAATGTTACAAATGACTCTATATGACAAAGTGTTGAAATTGAGATGTACCATTACTGTGAATAAAAATCGTGGCAATTGATTTTCAAAATTCAAATTCATGGTTAATTATTCACCAGAAGTGAATAAGTCACTTCCAGATTTGAGAACTGCATTAAATGCATTGATGAATATTCATTATAGAACATGGCTCGATGTAGCATGTTCAAATGATTGGAAATATTTTATAATTCTTCAAGTTTAAAGGAATAATTGAATTTATATTCGAAGAACAAATAATATGGGATGTATGCCATTTATATATGTTTGGTGAAGATATTCGATGTTGCACCGATTAACAGTTGAAATAATTATATGCAATATCTAAACAATTGTAATGTTCTCATGATGAGGAGCTAATATGTACTACACTCTTTTTTCCTTAGCCGAAGTTTTATCCCACGAGATTTTCCTGGCAAGGTTTTTAATGAGGTAGCTATCATTAATATCTATTTATATACTCTCCTATACGAAACTCCTGAAGAGATCAAGATATGAATGATTCAATAGAGATTGAATCGAGGGGAGTACCTATATGGATGATTCAATACATATTGAATCAGTGGGAGTAGTTGTACTCTTTTTCCTTCGTTCAAATTTTTTCCCACTGAATTTTTCTGACAAGGTTTTAACGAGGCAGCATCAAAATACTCCAGAATTTCAACAAATCTACTCAAGCGACAATGAAGCTGATTTATCTACAAAGCACTATCAACATCTACATTCAAGAAACCAGTTCACAAGATTGGGATACATCAACTCGATGATTTATAGAGATCAACACTATGGGGGGGGGGGGGGGGGAGTAGCTGTACTCTTTTTCATTAGCCAATGTTTTGTCCCATTGGGTTTTCCTGGCGAGGTTATAATGAGGTAGCATTCATCTTAATACTCCAAGAACAACTGTACTCTTTTTCCTTCGTTTGATATTTTGTCCCATTGAGTTTTTATCAAACAAGGTTTTAACGAGACAGATATTTTGTAATATCATATGTCATTCAAGGGGGAGTGTTGTAAATATTATATTGTATTAGTGAATGACAGTTGTACCCCTAAAACCCTAGATATTATTAGCTTATGTATCCCTTATTCTTCCTATATATATGGGGGTTTTGGTTCATAGTAATACACAAGTTTATTGATGTCTCTATTTTTCTCTCTAGTTTATAACAATATTAAATATTTTAGCAATTATTATTTTACACGTGTCATTAATTGCATTGACATTCGTGTTATGCTATTAATAACATCAAAATGTTATTTTTTTATTTTATTATTATTCTTTTAATAAATATTGTATTATTTTGAAATCGAAAAATATGTAACATGGGTGTCAAATTAAAGATCTTAATCTTAACCTTAATCTTTTCTTATCTTATTTTATATATATAATATATATAATAGTAGAATAGCCGTCGCCAAAATACACACATAATTTACCGCCAAAAAAACTTTCTAAATTTGAAATTTTTTTGCTAAAAAATAATATATTAAATATTTTAGCAATTATTATTTTACATGTGTCATTAATTGTATTGGCATCCGTGTTATGCTATTAATAATATCAAAATATTATTTTTTCTATTTTCTTATTATTCTTTTAATAAATATTGTATTATTTTGAAATCGAAAAATATGTAACATGAATGTCAAATTAAAGATCACGATGAGAAGTTTAATGCAAGCTAACAAGTGAGAGCAAATTATAAATATATTATCCATAAAATCATATAAAAAATTAAAGGTAAAGTTTTATTTTATATTTTATATTTTTCCTCAATATATAATTCATTTTATATTATATCAGTTAAGTCCTATAATATTATCTATAATTAGTTAATCATGCGAAAGATAGAGCGACATATAGGATTGCATATATTTAATCATGCGAAAGATTTCTTGAGTTGAATTCCACGTTCGTGCACCACAAATCTTGAGGTTGATTTTCACTTTCGTGCATCGTCAATATTACTTAATTTTTTACATTTATTTACATATGGGATTGCATATATATTTAATTTTGTACAATTACTTTATTTTATGTAAATTATAATATTTGAGGGTTATTATTTCTATTCACGTTAGTCAAAAATATTTGGACGAAATTTTTTATTTATTCTATACAATATATATTTGAAAAATTGCATTATTTAATTTAAATTTGAGCAATTCTTTAAATATGTTTTGTCTATATCAACTTTCGTGTATCACACGGTGTGAGCAACTACAAATTGTACAAAACAATGTATTATTTAAAAAAACTTTCCAAAATTGATGAGAATTTTAATTTATTTCTATTTTGAGCATTCGTTGACAATCTGTATCATTAATCAAAGCAAATTATGTGTTTAATTTTTTTCTATTTTGTAATGATATTTACAGTAACATCATTTCATATTGTTTTTCTGTGCAACGCAGGGGTGTGATACTAAAATACACACCTAAATAAACTTTCTAAATTTGGTCAAAAATATTTGAACGAATTTTTTTTTATTCTATACAACATATATTTGAAAAATTGCATTATTTAAATTAAATTTGATCACTTATTTAAATATGTTTTGTCCATAGCAACTTTCTTGTATCACACGGGTGTGAGCAACTACAAACTGTACAAACAATGTATTATTTTAAAAGGTTTTCCAAAATTAATGAAAATTATAATTTATTTTTATTTTGAGCATTCGTTGACAGTCTGTATCATTAATCAAAGCAAATTATGTGTTCAATTTTTTTTTATTTTGTAATGATATTTACAGTAAAATCATTTCATATTGTTCTTTCGCGCTACGCACGGGTGTGATACTAGTTTATAAAAAAACTAACATAGAAATGTACAGCCCGAATTCCCTTATGAAACATCCACTGTCATGCATATATGATTCATCCATAAAAAGCTTGCACGATATTTTCTTTTTTCCATCATATATATAGATGGAATGTGCTACATGAACAATCTAAATTGAACAATCACTTGAACATCCCTCGCATATGAGTTGTGGGGCTCACACACACATGCACATGGGTGGTGGAATGTTCAAATGGTTGTTCAATTTGATTGTTCCTTTAACTTTTTCCCAGATAATAAGACTTGAAGTACCTCTACACAAGTTGTTAATGCAATGGTAATAAGCAATACCATAGTTCGAATGCATTGTGGAGCTTATAAATACGACTCTGTTTGGCTAAACACATTAAATTGAAAAAGACACAAATTTTAATTCACAATTTTTCATACCACTTTTAACCACACACATTTTTTCTCTCCAATTTTTAACCTCATATCTTATTTAAAAAACACAAATAAATCAATCAAATAATTCCAATTTCATAATTCAAGCCGCTAAACAGGGCCTAAGATATGAAATGCAAGAGACATCAATATATATACTCCTGACCTGACACAAAAGTCAAAACTAACAAATGCAAATTGAAAGTACGTAAAGATATAATATAAAATGGACTATGAAAAAAAAAGGATGACAAATAGTTCTAACTTGGGGACGAGAAATAATACTCCGCCTACAATTATGTTGTTGAGTTTTGTTTTGAAATTGTAGTTTAGTTTTTATTTTGTTCGAGGACGAACAATAGTCCTAATTTGGGGATGTTTGATAAGTGTAGTTTCTACACTTATTTAGATGCTAAAAATAGGAAATTATATTGTCATTTAAGAATAAATTCAACTAATTTAGATGTTATTTTTTTTTTAATTTCATTTTTGTTTCAAAGTTGAGAGAGTGCGAAAATTGAAGCAAATAAAGATCAATTGGACGACTATTTGGACTTAAATATACAATGAAGAAGTTGATGAAGTCAATCGAGAATCACAATTGGAGCTAATTAAATTGGAAGAAGTCCTGTCTTAATTGAAGAAATTCATAACTCAAAAAATTGAATTGTGCAAATAAGAAGACAAATGATTTACTTGCAATTGAAGGGAATGTCCAACTCGTATAGAAACAAAGTCAGGACATTGATTGAAAAAAGTGAATCAAGCGATTGCGCGATTACATATAACAAAGGCAGAACCACATTCGTGTCTACCAATCAATCGTGTGCTTGTCCGATGGTCCAGAAATTTCATTCCTTTCTATACACAAATTCTATTTGTTTTCCTATTTGAACAAGATCTCTAACCTACCTATATGTATGGAACATTGCACTGAAATTGGGACTACCTTTTGACACATTATTCTACACATTCTTTGAGAGTTCTTCATTGATATAAGAGGCGCAAGAATTCAAGATACAAAATTTCTTCTTCAACAAGATTATTTTCGACGTCCGAGTGATTGTTATTATTAATTCCATGTTGTTTATTTTCAAAGATATATCAAGGCTAAACTTTTATTGTGTTAGGATCATGATGAAGCTTTGAATCCCATATTTTTATCTTTGATTTTGTTTAATTAAAGACAATTTTTAATTTGAGCAATTAATTCTATTTTTCATGCATTGATTATATGATATATGTGATGTGTTCTTATGTTTCAAAGATTAGAAATTAGTTAGACTTGTGTTAATTGTCATAAAATTCGATATTGTATAGAATTATACCGATATGCTTTATGTGATCTTTAAGTGTTTATCAATCTTTAGCCCTTGTTTGGTTTTCTTTAAAATTTTCTCTTTTTTCTACAGTACTCAATCTCAACCATCCATTAAAAGTTAAACCTACAATATTTGACTTTTCAATCAAATTTCAATCATCCATTTTCCTAAAAATCACTATTCATTTTAAAAAAAAAAAACTCTTTTTAAACAATACCATTTAATGTTTTTCTATGTGTTCACATTCATCATAGAAATATGGACGGTCACATATGAATATGTTTCAATTCCTATTCGAATGATGTTTTAAACAACTTAGTAGCATTTATCTTCATTTATATAAATTGTTAATAATTATTCGAACCAAAGTATTAAAGATGGAATGAAAAATGGTTCTAGATCCTAGCTCTATTTTATCTTTTATTACATAAATCTATTTTGAATCTTACTTAGTTTAGTTTAATTTGATATTCTCCAGTTAGTTTGTTATTTTTAGTTTTATTGATTTTTTACAACAATAAAATTGAATTTTTCTCATTTCAGTTAAGGTTTGTAATCTAAAATAATAATTCATCTCAATCCATGTGACTACGATACTTGGACTCTAAAATTCATTATATTATTTGTGCGATTCGTACACTTACGTTAAGGAAATCACGCAACATGACACATCTTCAAATGATTGAGAACGTGATTTTTTTTGTTCAAATATTTCATAGTTTATACTTGTAACTAGAGATGAAAATTCCACCACGTAATGAATACTAAAAATTCGAGAGATTGGTTCCGTAACATTGCATATGTGCTGGTCCTGTTGTGCCATTTAGAGATACTATTAAATATGGGCATAATCCTATCAATTTCTAGTTGGTTGGCTTACAAATATAAATTAGTGGAGTTTTTGACCATTTTAACAAGGAACTAGTAGTAAGTACGTGTATATAATAAATGTTATGCGTAATATTTTTGAAGTACAAATATTATTTTTGAATTCAGAACCAAAATTTTTTATATCAAAGATGAAATTACAAATCATACAACACATTCTATCGAGGATCACTATAGTTTATTCTATTTATATATTACCAAGTAAAATTAGGAGATTTCCCATACAAAAAATATATTATCATCATTGTATTTTTATCCTTGCATGAGAAAAATACATTTTTATATAGTTCATAAAGTGGCCTTCCTTATTTACAATTATCAAATCATATACATAAAGGAAAAAAAAAAACAATGCATTCTTTTATAAGAAAATAACATTGAGAAAAATTTCACTATCAAGTACATCAATAAATACACAAAATAATTAATCAAATCAACCTTATATAGAAAAAATGAGCAAAGAAAACATGGAGTAATTTTTTGTGTGTAAAGCTTTCGAAAAAAAACTTGAAAATCGAAAAATAATCCAAAGAGAAAATACAATCGAACTCGAAATGCTTTAGAAGTTGCGAAGATTAGGTCTCTTTTTTATTTACAACCTCGTGATATCTTCACAATCTCAAAAAAAAAAAAAATTATAAAACAAAATAATTGATTATCTTTATAATAAAACTCTAAACATATCGTCGTGGTCTCTATAACATTTTGAGTCGATTGTATTCCACGGTTCAATTGAACTCGAAATGCTATAGAGACTGCAAATTGACAATATCTTGATTAACTAATAGCGGGATAATTGACTATCTTTGTAAAACAATAAAAATATAAAACAAATTATCTTTTTTTTTTTTTTTTTCCTTTTTTATATAAATGAAATGATAGTAGGTTGATTTTATAATGAGTAACGTAATCGACTAATTAAGTTGGAACGACCCACCAACCAACGGATACTGCTTACCTGTTGCACCTAGCTAAAGGACCCACACTAGTTAATTACCCAATAAATTTGTCATGGGATTTAAAAATAATTTTAAAAATGTTTGTAACTAAAAAGTGATATAAGAAAATGTATTACTTATAAATTTGTTCATAAACAAGTTTAACAAATGGAATGCTTGTCGAGGTAATTTTATCGGTGAGTATTCTTAGAACTAATAATTGAACGAACCATTTTTTTTTTTTTTTGAACAAGATCCAAAATTATTTTTAAATAAAGAATGCTATGTTTTCTAGTTAAAAGGTGTATTTGAAAAGTGGCTTCGAAAAATGTGTGTAGTTAAAAAATAATTTGAGAAAATATAACGCTTATAAACTTATTTATAAACATGTTACCAAACACGTTATTAATATTCGGTTCTTACATGATCGAATTTTCATTTGGTTCAAAATTATTATTTTTATAAAATCTCAATAAAAGCAAAGGTTTAATTAATTTCATAATTTGTATGCTTTAACATTAGTACGTATACAGAATAATCAATGTTTTTTGCATACACTAATTGAAAGAACGAAGTGAAATCTTAAAAAAATATTCAACACCATACAATTTTTTCTGAAGCATTAAGAAAACTAGATGTAAGATTTTGTAGGGTAATTTTGTGTATAGTGACACTAAAGAACATAATATTTATATGAAAATTCGTGGCGACAAATAGACAGAATAACGATAAGGAAACAAGAAAAAAAAGAGATGAAAAAGATGCAAAGTCGAGATAAGTGTTGAACACTTTGCCCTTAACTCGAATTTGTCTCGCAATGATGCCTACGGTTTATGACAATTAACTCTCAAGACACAACGACTACTAATTGTATTTGCAACACTTCAAAACACAAGCACGACGAACCAGAATAATGACTTTGTACTCCAAAATGAATATGAAAAGAAAATCAAAATTTATGCAGCGAGAATGCAAGAATTCGATTTAAGAGAAGAAGAGAGAAAGATATTTATGTTTGCATATCATTGGTGTGTTGAATAGGATGTCTCTTGGTCTTATTTATAGATGGTGAAGAATTGAGAACGAAGTGGTATGAAGACAAATTGTGCAACACTTCAAAAGGACGTGCCTAAATGAATTTGGTTGGGTCTGAATATTTAACCGAAGTTGACTCGAAATAGCTATTTTAGTTGATTTTTAATACTTAACCAATTTCTCGAATTTTTAAATCAATGACCAGTGAAGCCATTTGGCCCAACAGAACTATTCTTGTCAATTGAAAACACAACAATCTTAATTTCTTTCATAAAAGGAGTATAATTGAGCATTTTATTATCTTCATGATTGATGAGTGTGGAGATGACATCTAATAATTCACCAGAGGAAAAATGATACTTTCACCTCAAAAATATACTTCACATTTGACATCTCTCTTATATGGTGTATGGGCTCATGAAGAGTGGGGCCCACACATCATGTGAGAGGGTGTCAAATGTGAGGTCATTTTTAGGTGATCGTATCATTTCCCTTCACCAGAGTCTTACAATCCGTTCGGTAATACTGTTTGGTTTATAAACTTGTTTATTTATGATTTTGAGATAAAAACTAGCGATTGAAAATTGAAGAGAAAAAATGTGTGTGGTTTGAGAAATTGTGTTGTTTATAAAAAAAAAAAAAAAAAAAAAAGATACTTTTACTAAAAGGTTCTTGAAAAATTCAATCGCAGAACTTTATATTTCATTCGTATATATCCTGAGTGAGATTTCCATCATTTTTGAGAACTTGAGTGATATTGGCTTCTGTTTCTTCTTTTCTTAACCACAAGATGAAAATATCTGCTATTTTGATTTTCTAGGTAGATGTGTGGTTGAAAATTGAAGAGAGAAAATATGTATGATTAAAAAATAATTTGAAAAATTATGTTGTTCATAAATTTGTTTATAAATTATAATTATTGCGTAAAAAAACGATATGGTCTTACTTGTTTTATTTCTTCTTGGTTTTGGAGGACTCACATATCTTCCCTTCCCGACTGTTTTATCTTCTTCTAAATCAGACAACCTAATCTCAAATCCAACTTTGCTATATTCATAATGGGTGTCACAACGAGGATGACAATTAGTCTATATGACACAATCCTATTTTTTTTACACATCACATCATCTTTTAAATTAACAACAACACTTCCACATCATCAAATTGTCATCTTCATTGTCAAAATAATTGTGCAAATAGATTAATTCGTAACCTTAATATGCCACAAATCTTTAGCGAAAATTCTATAGTAGTCTACCTCATTTTCAATATTGATTAAAAAATGCTATCCATCCAGATTTCCTACTTTCACCTCTTCAGTAAAATCAAAGGCATTCAGTGCACGTTGAATCAGATTGAGCGCTGGTTTGGTATGTGAAAACTTACCGACCAAACTTAACTTAAACCACGCTGCAAGCTTCTGTATCTCCTCTTTTGTTACATGAATGTAAGGTTCATTCTTCTACACAGCTGCCTCAAGCACTCCCACCAGTTCAGATTTCAATTCACAAGCCACTACTTCAAATGATTTTTATTGATTGGTTCCCACCATTTTCTTAAATCTTACAGTTTCTACATAGGTTTTATGGCTCAAAGGGAGCTGGGGCCCTTCTTCAACCATAATCTACAATCAATAGCCAAGAATTGATGTGCACATATGTCAGTAACCAGTCAAAGTTGACAGATTCTATCAGAAAGGATATATCTTACTAAGGCCCGCTCGGCGGCTCCAATTTATTTTGGACAAATCCGACAAAAAATTTAATTTACACAATTTTTCAAATTATTTTTTAACTATTCACATTTTCTCTCTTCAATTTTTAACCCTACATCTTACATAAAAAATACAAATAAATCAACAAAATAATTTAAATTCTTTCTCTCTCTTCATTAATATGTAGTCGAACAGAAAATAAACGAATTGTTTGAAATGTATAAAGCCAAAATTGAAACGCTAAAGACTAATGTGACGTTCTGTTTGTATTTTATTTTTTATTTTCATTTTCGAAAAATGTTTTATGTTTTTATTTTTGTTTTCAAATTTGCTGAAAACGCGTTTGGTTTGTCATTTCTGAAAATTATTTTTGAAAATGAAAAGCTGAAAAACACGTTATGTTTGAAATTTTGCAAAATACTACTTAAACTATTTTTAATTAATTTGTTTATAGAATACTATTGGCTCAAACTCAAATTTCCTTTCATAATACACTGAAAACATAGTTACCTGCAACACACTAATGTGAGTACTAAGAGTCTATATTAACACAGATTGGTCAGGTTCGGGATTTGAGGAAGCTCTAGTTCTGTTGAGATCGCACCTAAAATATGGTACATTGGGCCGCCAGTGAGGGCCCAACAAGGGTCCATTGAACTTTAGCCCACGATCAAAGTTTTAGATACCGCCTTGAACTAATGGCCGAGGTGGAAAGGCACAGGAACCCCTGTGGCCGAACTGGCTTGTGTCTAACAGAGACACTTTACGCTTAGCCGAGGTGTTCACGGTAGCACCTCGGATGTAAGGATGTGACAAGGCATGAAATCAGAGATGTGACACTGCCTTTACCAAGATGTGACAGACGTCCATCCCCTACAAAATGTAGCAATGATTACAGTCAAAAAACAATGTTGTCACCTCCAAGAGTTAGGGTGAAGACAAGTGTAAAGTATGCCACGTGTCATGATCCGAGACAACGAGTTCCTCTATAAATACGGCACTCCTCCCGCATGGTAAAGGGTTAGCAATTTCATACTCTTAACTAAATATATATTTCTCTCACTCCCTTTTCTCTCTTTTACACATTTATATCTTCCGCACCCAACATATATTCGCCTAAAATGAGTACTGACTTTGGCATCGGAGTGCAAACGGGAGCCACCTCGGCTCCCTTTGCAAACTGATTGATTGTCACAGTGCGCAGGAGATCCACGTGTTCAAGAGGGAGGAGCTGAGACGTGTTGGTCCAAGGTCCAGCCGGATTTTGTGGTCAACATTTTGGCGCCGTCTGTGGGAAACCATACTGCTAATCACGAAAACGCATGATGAAAAGCCACACATAGAAAGGATGTCTTGAAAAAAGGCAGAAGGCTTTGAAATACACGTTTGTTAACCTTGAAAAAGGCTCAAAACTTTGAAATATAAGTTTATTCACCTTGAAAAAGGCTTAAAACTTTGAAATACAAGTTTGTTAACCTTGAAAAAGGCTTAAAACTTTGAAATATAAGTTTATTTACCTTGAAAAAGACTTAAAACTTTGAAATACAAGTTTGGTAACCTTGAAAAAAGGTAGAAGGCTTTGAAGTATAAGTTTTTTAACCTTGAAAAAGGCTTAAAACTTTGGAATATAAGTTTATTCACCTTGAAAAAAGCTTAAAACTTTAAAATACAGTTTGGTAACCTTGAAAAAGGCTTAAAACTTTGAAACATAAGTTTAACAACCTTGAAAGATAAACAAAAATCAAGAAATCTCTCTGAAACATGAACGAAAGCGATGGCGATGTTAACCCCCGTAGGGGTAGAAATGGCTAGCACAGCGAGGAGGAGGTTCCTCAAGGGCCTCATGAGAATGCCAATGAGGGGGCGGCACAACCTAACCCACCACACCAGCACCGTAATCGCCGTGTGTTTCGAGTTATGACTCGCATGGCGGCCCAAATGCTGGAAATGCAGAAGCAGCAGATAGAACAGACTTCCGCAATGAATGCTTACATGGCCAGAGGGTATGTCGGGAACGAGCCCATGATGCCTCCACAATACCCCCAGCCACATTACTCACAATCCGAGGCGGCCACTGCCTCGTATTATTATCAAGATCCACAGGCATATGCCAATGTGGAATCTGAGCCCTTCTACGAGGAAGGCCCGGAGCATGAAGCATATGTAGAGCAAGACCAACTCCCGGCTAGACATAGGGAGGCCTCACCCGTAAAATCTGGCAGTGTCTTCAGCCGGATAGGAGGGCTATTCAGAGGCAGGCAAGGAGGTCGGAACAATGCATCCAAGCCTAGAAATAGGCGGGAGCAACGCGCTGAAGAAGCCTTGTCGCATAGTCAAATGCATGGAGACCAACATGGTACGGGGGCAGGTTAGCTCCCATGCATGAGCCTAGGAATAGGCAGGAAGGGAGAGCCGAAGCAGTTCAGACCAAATCTTGTAACGAGTTACCAACCCCCGCAAGGCCGAACTACGGCCGCGTTTTGCCACCAAAAAGGCAGAAGTACGCTCCACCGCCTTATGACCAATATCATGACCAAATGTACTCTGGTCACAATGAGAACAGCGAGCTGCCGTCATATGAGCTGGATGAAGACGAGGAAATAAGTCCTTTCACAGAGGGCCTTCGTAGGTGCCCAGTGCCTCACGACTTCGAAATACCAGAAATAGCAAAATATTCTGGCCGAGGTGATCCAGACGATCACCTGTTAAACTACCGTGCTAGCATGGAAATAGCCGGGGCCACTCCAGCACTGAAATGTAAAGCCTTTGCTTTAACCCTTGAGGGGAGTGCGATACGATGGTATAAAAAACTCCCTCCTGGCAGCATCCACAGTTGGAGAGATTTGAAAACGACCTTTAAAAATGGCTTTGTTTTCTCCAGGCCTGGCCAGCTCCCACTCCAACGCCTTCAGGATCTGAGGCAAGGAAGGGACGAATCTCTGAAAAGTTACCTAGCCCAGTTTACTGAAGAGATGTACATTTACGAAAATATCACTGAGGCAGAGATGTTTTCCGCTTTGAAAGGAGGGTTGGATATGACCAGCATGTTCTGGAGGGATGTCTGAAGCAGAAAACCAAGGGATTACAATGCCCTCGTAGACCTGATGAAGGAAGAGATTGTATCAGAAGAAATGGCAAGGGCCAGGGACAACCACCCCCAAGGAAAATACAATCTTGGGTATTCTAATGATGCAAACCTCAAGAAAGGAGGAAACAAGGATAGGATCGACGGCAACCGAGGTGGAGCACCGCGTCCGTTTTCGGGGACAGGATCTAGCTTTGCAGCAGAAATCACAGAAGCTATCCCTCACTTGCACTCCAACACCCCTTCTCAAAATCCTCTCACGGCTCAAGGAAGGGTGGAAAGTGGCCGAAGTGGAAAACAGCCCATGATTGGGGCTTACTGCGCCTACCACAGATATTACGGTCACGCAACAGAAGATTGCAGGGAAATCCATATGTTAGCTGACCAAAAGGCGCAAGGGAGAAGGGGAGGTGACTTCTCCCCCGACACAGGGAGAACTCAAAAATCTGGTGGCCAGAAGTTCAACCGAGCTGACAGGAAAGCTCCATGGAAGAACTCGACTAAAGAGAGAATTGACAATCGTCAAAGAGACAGGAACAAGGGCCAGGATACCGCTTCGGCGCATGCTAAAGGCACACGAGAACCACCTATGCTTGTTGCCGACCTACCTATTCGTGAAATCGATACAATATTAGGAGGCCCCCACCCAGGTGGGAGCACAAACAACTCCCAAAAGAGGTATATCAGAGAGGCCAAGCAGCCCGCCAACGTGAACTACCATATCCATTCGCACCCTGTTGGGGTGCCACAGACAGAATCTATCACATTTACCGAAGACGATGTCATTGGGGTACACTTCCCACACAATGATGTGTTGGTTATCAAGGTAGTGGTGGCCCGGAATGGGTTATCACGAATGATGGTGGATGATGGTGCCTCGGTAAATGTAATTTACGAGGTAACTTTCGATAAAATGGGGATCAGCACTTCACTCATCCCATTCTCGGACCTAATTTATGGATTCGCTGGGGATAGCATAACCCCCAGGGGGTCTATAACCCTTATGACTGAAGTAGGGCAAGCACCAACTCTTTCCAGAATCCCTATGGAATTTTTGGTTGTGGAAAAGATCTCCTCCTATTAAGGCTCAATTGGGAGGCCCGGTCTCATTGACTTGGGAGCTGTAACACATACGAAATATATTTGCATGAAGTTCCCCACGGAGCATGGCGTTGCAACTGTAAGGGGAAGCCAAACTGAATCGCGGGCCTGTTACACAAATGCGATCCGAAAATTTCAAGATCGAAGCTTGAACATGATCAGTGACGTAGCCATGGCCGAGGCTGCTCCAGACCCTGAAAGATTGGATGAAGGGCCTTTTGGAAATAAGGATGTTACGATGACAATGGAAGAGGATTTAGCCGATCTAGACCCAAGAATGGCAGGTGACAATTGTCCCACCCCGGCCGAAAGGTTAGAATGCTTCGGTGTAGACCCACTTGATCCAATCAAAGAATTGCAGATCAGACTGGACTCACCGACCGAATACAAGAGTCAATTGAAGTGCTTCTTACTTCAAAACCTTGATGTATTCGCGTGGAAGCATGGTGACATGGTTGGAATCGATCCTAAAGAGGCCTGCCACAGACTCCAGCTGGATCCCCGAAGTCCTGGGCATAGGCAAAAGAGAAGGCCCATGAGTTCTGACAAGTATGAGGCCTTGAAAGACAAGGTCACAAAGCTATTTAAAAACGGCTTCATTAGAGAGTCCTACTATCTGAAGTGGGTATCAAATCCTGTTTTGGTACCAAAACACAATGGGAAACTGAGGGTGTGTATTGATTTTTCCAACTTGAACCAGGCATGTCCCAAAGACAGCTTTCCACTGCCTCGGATCGATCAGTTGGTAGACTCCATGGAAGGACATGAGCTGCTAAGCTTCATGGATGCCTACTCCGGGTACAATCAAATCCCCATGTGCGAATCGGACGAGGAGCATACTTCATTTATTACAGATAGAAGACTATATTGCTACAGAGCTATGCCATTTGGCTTGAAAAATGCGAGAGCTACCTATCAGAGGCTGGTAAACTGCATGTTTTCGGAACAATTAGGAAACACCATGGAGGTATATGTTGATGACGTGCTGGTCAAAAGCATGGTCGCCGCGGATCATATCCTCCATTTGTCAGAGACCTTTGATGTTTTGAGGAAATATCGAATGAAACTCAACCCTGCGAAGTATGCTTTTGGGGTAGCATCTGGAAAATTCCTTGGATTCATGGTGAATAAGAGGGGAATCGAAGCTAATCCCGAAAAAATTGATGCTTTGTTAAACATGCAATCGCCTCGAAATCCAAAAGAAGTGCAAAGCTTAACGGGGAGACTTGCGGCCTTGAATCGATTCGTGTCAAAATCCACTGACAAATGCTTGCCATTTTTTAAGGTCCTAAAGAGGGGAAAGCGATTCCAATGGACACCGGAATGTGAACAGGCTTTTACCGACCTGAAAGTATCTTTGGGACGGCCCCCATTGCTATCCAAGCCAAAGGCTGGCGAGCCTCTCTACCTGTATTTGGATGTATCCAAAAAGGCTGTTAGCTCGGTGTTGGTCAGAGAGGAGGATGGGAATCAGTTCCCGGTATATTATGTGAGCAAAGCCATGCTGGATGCAGAGACACGCTACCCAGATATGGAGAAACTTGCTCTCTCGTTAATCACAGCCTCTCGCAAACTTCGTCCCTACTTTCAGGCACACTCCATACGCGTGCTCACCAACTTTTCCATGAGACAAGTGTTGGAAAAACTAGACGTATCTGGGAGGTTATTGAAATGGGTGATAGAAATCAGCCAGTTCGACCTACAGTATGAGCCTTGGACCACTGTGAAAGGTCAAGTGTTGGCGGACTTCGTAGTCGAATTCACACATCCACCGGAGGTCGAGATGGTTGATAGCTCAGATGACAGCCAGAAGTGGAAATTGTTCGTTGATGGGTCCTCGGCTGAGGGACGATCCGGTGCGGGAATATTGTTAATAAGCCTGGAGGGGTTTAAACTACACAGTGCGATCCGCTTTGAATTCGAAGCCTCAAACAATGTTGCTGAGTACGAGGTGTTATTAGCTGGGCTAAGACTTGCAAAAGCTTTGAAGATTAAGTCTGTAGTGGCGAATAGCGATTCGCAGCTCGTTGTGAGTCAATTCAATGGACAATTTTCTGCCAAAGAACCTTCTATGGTCTCTTACTTGAAGAAAGTAAGAGATTTGGCTGTGCACTTCGGAAAAATGGAGTTACAGCACATCCCCAGAACAGAAGATTCCAACACCGATGCTTTGTCCAAACTAGCAAGCAGCAGTGATTCAGAGTTACATAATCTAATCCCAGTTGAGTGCATGTTGGCTTCTTCTATTGAAACAGGACGGAAGATTTTGACAGTAGAAGAAGAGGGATCCTGGATGAATCCCCTGATCGCCTATTTGAAGCATCAGACAGTGCCAAACGAGCCAGAGGCAGCTCGTAAATTGAAAAAATACGCTGCGAATTTCGTACTCTTGGATGACCTACTTTATAAACGGAGTTACACCTCCCCCTTACTGAGATGTGTGGGGCCAGAGGAAGGACGGTATGTAATGAGAGAAATCCATGAAGGCATATGTGGCAACCATGCCGGGGCGTTATCTCTAGCTCGGAAAGCCCTTAAACAGGGATATTTTTGGCCTATTATGCGAAAGGACTCCCATGACTTCGTGCTCAAGTGCGATAAATGTCAAAGACACGCAACCATACCACATCAGCCGCATCACAAGCTAACTGTGGTCTGTGGTGACTAGCCCTTGGCCTTTTGCAAAGTGGGGGGTTGATATTATTGGACCTATGCCTAGGGGTGCTGGTAACAATTGCTTTGTGATAGTGGCAATTGATTACTTCACCAAGTGCGTCGAAGCGGGACCTTTGATGAGGATCACCGAGGCCAACACCACCAAGTTCATTTGGAAGAATATCATATGCCGGTTCGGGATACCACACTCGCTGGTTAGTGACAATGCGAAACAGTTCAAAAACAGAAGCATCGATGAGTTATGCGACGATTTGGAAATTAAGAAACTGTTTTCATCTCCACATCACCCACAGGCCAACGGACAGGTCGAAGCTGTGAACAAGACTATAAAAAATACCCTGAAAAGGAAGTTGGAATCCAAAAAGGGTGCATGGGTAGATGAACTCCCACAAGTGCTATGGGCGCTTCGAACCACTTCGCACACCGCTACTGGTAAAACACCTTTCTCATTGGCATATGGAGCCGAGGCGGTATGTCCCGTTGAAATTGGGATCCCTTCGCTTCGATAAATTCATTACGAAGAAGTTAGGAACGAAGAAGCGCAAAGGGCCGGTTTAGATTTCCTCATGGAAAAACGGAGTGATTCCCAAGTGGTGATGGCCAGGTACCAGGAAAAGATGGCTTGATACTACAACAAAAGAGTGAAAATTCGACCCTTTAATATTGGGGACTTGGTCATCAAAAAGGTTCTTCCTTCAACACAGGAACCAAGAGTAGGGACTTTAGGTCCTAACTGGGAAGGCCCTTACAAAGTCTTTTCCGAAGTGGTACCCAGAACGTACATGATTGAGGACCTATCTGGAGTATCTCTATGTAATCCTTGGAACACAGACCACCTTCGTCATTATTTTCAATAAACCAAATTCCTCATCTATGATTGCAACATTATCATGTGATTTCATAAAATCACGGGTGAGCTACGTTGAAGATTATGCCAATTTCTAAATTAGATAAACATAATGGATAAACGCAAGTTCCAATATTATTTTGGTCATAACACCATACGTCCACGCTATGCATGAAAATTGTTAATAACAAGGGACTCTTATAAAGCCCACACAGCGATCACTGCGTAAGAATTGAGTGTGTTGGCACCATAAAAAGGGGTTCATACAAATTCGCTTACATAGGTCCTACAGAGTGTGATTTAAGAAATGTTCAAATGATTGTCAAAATCAGATCTAACTGGTAAACATGAATGCCTCGAGCCACTCAGATCTGAGGGACTGTACTCATTCACCATGCAATACGTTTGAAAAGACATTTGTGTTTGGAAGCATTCAAATTTAACCAAATGTTGTCATATAAACCAAAACTCTTGGTCAGAATCAGATCTAGTCAGTGAACATGGGTGCATTAAGCTAGTTCATACATGCAGAGCGCTTTCTTTTACGAAGGGTTAAACGTGTCCGCAAAGTGTTTAATACTTTCATACATACATTCAGGCAAAGCGTTTGCAAGACACATGTGTACTAAGTACTGCGTATAGATTGAGAGTGATCACGCCATCCACAGGAGTTCATACAAATTTATAAACGCAGTCGTTACAGAGTATAAGGTAAAATGGCTCAAAAGCTGGTCAAAATCAGATCTAACCAGCAAACGTGGATGCGTTAAGCTAGGAAGATCTGAGGGACTAGAGGGCACATATTATCATACAATTCAAGAACGTTTTACATCATCATATAAGACATTTACAATTACAAGGCATCCGCACTTGGAAACACTCATGCTTAAACAGTTTGAAACATTGCTGCCAAAATACAGGGCAAAATATGAATAAGTCATTTCATTCATAAAATTAAGGCATTTAAAAACTGAATGAATGTTACATTTACAATATTAGGTTCCGGGGCACTTACAAAAAAAAAAAAAAAAAAAAAAAAAACAAACAACAAAACAAAAACCCAACAATAAGGTAAATACAGGAGGGGATTATTGCGGAGGGACATCTTCTGAAAAGCCTTTTCCAGATGCATCCAGTGGATCCTCATGAGCATCTTGAGGCTCGGGGTACAAGGCTTCAATGGAGGACATGTCCAAAGTTGGAAAAGCTTCCTTCACGTCCCCCAAAGCCATCCTAGCCCCTAAGTTCCCAAAGACCCTCTGCATAGCCTCGTACTCTGGGGTCTCTTCAAAAGTGTCTTTGAAGTTCTGGACAGCCTCAGACACTCTGGTAATTAAAGCATTCTCCACCCGTTTCGTGACAGTCTGCTCCAGAACCTCAGTGATCCTCGTTTGCATATGCCTCTCCAAAGAGGCAAGGTCCTCCTCCGCCTTTGCCTTAGCCTCCAGCTCCCTCCCCAATTTTTCATTAGCTGCTACCACCTCAGCTTCCAGCCTGGACTTTGCTGCATTAGCGGTAGTCAGAGCCTCAGATGTGATGGACTGTGCACGGTTGGAATCATCTAATTTTTTACACAGAACCGCCAAGTCTGATTCAGAGGACCGGAGGTCATGCTTCAGTTTATCATTGTCCTCCTGGAGGCGCTTTGCATTAGCCCTCTCTTCTGAGGAAGACTTCCGGGCTATGGCCAGCTGGGTTTTTAAATCATTAATCTCCTTTAGCATGTTGTCTGCATGCCGGAGAGCAGTTTTAGCATTTTTCTTGTCCCGCTGCGCCTCGTCCACGGACGATTCCACCTCGTCAATGAGGGTCAGCGCCCTGGCATTCATGGCCTTAGCGGCGAGCAGCTTCCGGGACGGATTGGCACTAGAAGAGAAGGCGGACCAGCCCTCCGTCCAAAATTGCTCAATTATAAATGCGGCCCGGACTAGAGGAGAACTGGGGGAGTCAAACAGTGAAGGGCTGAAAGTGACATCTCTGGGGAGAATGCTGATTTTAATATGCTTGAGCTCTTCTGCCCCCTCCGGTGTCACTTCATAGGCCAAGCCTGGAATGGGCACAGACGGCTCGTCCTCCAAGTCCTCAATCATCGGCGACGGAGGTGGACTCCTTGCCCTTACCCCTTTTTAGCCTCTTCAAGGGAGCGGGATCCTCCTCGGATACGTGCTCAGACATGTCCTCGGATAGGGAGGATGGTGCAGAAACATCCTTAGCCTCCCTCTCCCTCTTAGAGCCCCCTCTGTCAAACCTTTTCCCTTTCCCCTTTGGAAGGACTCCTTTAGGAGCAGCCTCCTTTTCTGTGCTAGGCTACTGGGGGGCCCACAGGCAGCAGAGTGGGCGGTGGCAGTAGGGCTGGAAGAGGGCCCTGAAGTTGGGTTGTAGACGCCTCGGACACTTCCTTTACCACCCCAACTTGCAGGTTGGCCAGGACCGTTTTCTGCCTTCTCTCAATTTCGCTGCCGTGGTTCAGGGCAGGAGGGATTTTCTTAGCCATGAGACCCTTTAAGGAGATCTTCGAAAATTCCTTGGAACCTAGCAAGAAAGAGGAAAATGAGGCTACGAACAGAAAAAGCATACAATGAAACAGTAATAGGAAAACGAACTTACTCATGGCTCGCATAAGACCGTGTTTAACAAATAGCTTGTTTTGCTGAATGACCCCTTGGAAAGTGCTCTTGTAAGCAAACGAACACCTCACTGCCGCTAGGTCTGCGTTGGGGAGGAGGCGAGCAAAAGTGTCCCCTGCCATAAACCGATGACATGTTAGTAAGCAACCAAGAAAAGTGAATGGAAATTAAATGAGCAAAAGACGCGTGACACTTAAAGACTCTAAAACAAGTACAAGACTCACTAGGTAGGAAAAGAGTTCGGGGAACTGTAATTTCTGGACTAGGGTCCACAGGAGAACTCTGCCACTCCCCAGCAACCCAGAACCACTGGTTCCTCCAGTTCTTTATTAAGGTGGGGTGACCGGTGATAACAGGAGGATAAGAGCCCTTGGGAGACAAGTAATACCAATCCTTGACGTCCGACCTCACGTCTCTCTCCCTTCTAACTGATTTCTTCAAAGTATAGAGAGTGTGAATGATGTGCATTGAGATGGGATGATCAAGGTTGACCTTTTGCCACACCAACCAAGTGCCCACATCCAGTGTCCAAAAATTGGGGGCCAGCTGGTAGGGGCACAGGTTATAGCTCCTAAGCAACGCCCTGAAGAAGGGGTGCAGGGGAAGCCTCATCCCGCAAGAAAGGGCATCGTAGCATATGGCCGCTTGACCTGGAGGAGGGCTGCAAGGTCGGCAGGAAGGTGTAGGGTGCACCAATTGGACCCCTTCTGGCAGCCTGAATTTTTCCGAAGCCCCGGCCAAATCAACCCTTCAGATTTCAGTAGCAATCTCACTGCTCTCCCATGACTGGGTTTGGATCAGGATCAACGTGGTAGCCCGAAACTTTGTTAACCTGGTCAACCCAATCCTCTACTTGGGCGATTTCCTCTGCAGTCAAACCCAAATCTTCCCTATGTGCCCTAAACGGGGCCCTAACGATTAAGCCGAGGTCCTGGTGACCTGAAGAAGAGCCTACCGCCTCTTCTCTTCCCAAATCACCGTCTCGTTTGCCTCGAAGCTCTCTCAAAGATGCTTCCTCTTCGGGTGATAGATGAGCCATGTAGTTCTGGTATTTTTCTTCTTCGCTGTCAGAATCACTCAAATAAATTATGCCACTTGTTTTCCTATTTCTCCTCTTAATTTGCTCCTTAAAGAAGCGGGAACTAAAAACCGTAAAGAGATGGGGGCAGAAACCTCTGACGGGAACCGCCATTGCTAACATTTCTTGTGAACTCGTTCCCCCAACTCTTTCCATTTTTTTTCTTTTGTTTTTCAAGACGGGTCAGACTCATCAAAAAGAAAAAAAGAAAACGCGGAATAAAATTCTCAAACCCACAGTGAGAAACTAAAAATAGAAAAGTTTTGCACATGCAAAGGAAAAGAAATTTACCTTCGAAAACTGGATGTTCGAGGTTGTGCACTCGAAAGGAAAAACACGCCAAGGGAAAATTTTGGGTAGTGGAGACAATTTTCCGGGTGAAGAATCCTAAAGAAACGCTGGGAGACTTGCAAGAAGAAGGAAGAATGCTGCTATCTCTTTTGAAACAAGGAACTACTACGAAGATTCTGAGAAACGGGTAAAGGAGAAATACAGGAATGAAGGAGGCTTTATAAAGAACCCAATAGTCCTAAATCCTTGGTCTTTAAGCCTCATGATTAATTTGACAACCCGCGTCTCTTGGGGGGAGGGTTAATTACAGCGCCAGCTGCAGAGAGAAAGAGAGAAACCCTTCAGCTGCCAAAGTGTTTACCACGCGCAGTGACGTTTCCTCCTCCATACTCTTCATTGTTCTTGGAAACAGATACCAGCAGCCCCTTTGTATTAAATGCGCCGCCTAAGAAACGCGCTAGTGCAATCCCAGCCTCATTTAGGAGGGAAAAGTCGAAGTAGAAGGTCGGCTATAATATGGATCCGAACCTCACATAAGGAATGCCATTATTGACCCCCTAAAAAGTTGCTGCGCTACATAGCGGCTCCTAGTTAGAGGATGGAGAAGCAATTGCGAGATGTTGGGTGTAGCAGGCGATGGAACTGGGTCAAAAGTTACTGCTGCGAAATCATGGCAAATTCGATCCGCCCATGAATGACCACACCGGATTTGAGGGACTAGTGTTGAGATCGCACCTAAAATATGGCACATTGGGCCGCCAGTGAGGGCCCAACAAGGGTCCATTGGACTTTAGCCCACGATCAAAGTTTTAGATACCGCCCTGAACTAATGACCGAGATGGAAAGGAACAGGAACCCCTGCGGCCGAACTGATTTGTGTCTAGCAGAGACACTTTACGCTTAGCCGAGGTGTTCACGGTAGCACCTCGGATGTAAGGATGAGACAAGGCATGAAGTCAGAGATGTGACACTGCATTTACCAAGATGTGACAGACGCCCATCCCCTACAAAATGTAGCAATGATTACAGTCAAAAAGCAAGGTTGTCACCTCCAAGAGTTAGGGTGAAGACAAGTGTAAAGTATGCCACGTGTCATGATCCGAGACAACGAGTTCTTCTATAAATACGGCACTCCTCCCGCATGGTAAAGGGTTAGTAATTTCATACTCTTAACTAAATATATATTTCTCTCACTCCCTTTTATCTCTTTTACACATTTATATCTCCCGCACCCAACATATATTCGCCTAAAATGAGTACTGACTTTGGCATCGGAGTGCAAACAAGAGCCACCTTGGCCTCCTTTGCAAACTGATTGATTGTCACAGTGCGCAGGAGATCCATGTGTTCAAGAGGGATGAGCTGAGACGTGTTGGTCCAAGGTCCAACCGGATTTTGTGGTCAACAAGTTCTATTAAAATTCAGAAAATACAAGTTCTTTCAAAATCACCATAGTCCATTTATCAAGATATTTTTTAAAATATAACAACAAGAATTCCCACGTAATTTTTTTTTTGTAATGTTGATATTGAATTAAACAAAACTTTATTTTAGGCTTAATTCCAAGTTAGGATAATTTAAAAAAAAAAAAAAATTCATTTTAAGCTTAATTCCAAGTTAGGATAATTCTTTAAAAAAAAAAAAAATCTCAAAATGCGTTTTTCGTGTTTTGAACATTTTTTGTTGAACTACACTTAAAACGTCCAAAATGAGGTTTTGGGCGTTTTGCGTTTTATGTACAATTCCCCCCCCCCCTTCCCCCAAAATACGTTTTTGGAAATGGTAAGAACGTGTTTTTAGTGTTTTCGAAAATAAAAACAGAAAATGACCTCAAAAAGTAAAGAGAACATGACCTAATTTGCAACAAACAATTTTTTTTTTTTTTTTTCATTTTAAGTTATTTTTTCATTTTGACCTTCATTTCTGCTAAATGAGACTAATACTTCTAATAAACAATACATTGGAGATGTATAATGTAAAAAATCAAATGTTGTGGGCTAAATCTGCAATTAATCAGAATTGTTTTAGCCGTATTTCAACGACACAAAAGGACGAGCATTATTGTACTAGTAGCGATGATGATAGATTGGTTGGTTGGTTACAACAATTTATCTAAAAAAATTCCATCAATCATTGATGAGAACCTATGTACCATTTAATAAATCAATAATTCTACGTAGATATTTTTTGTACACATTTTAAATGACATTATGACATATTACACATTTATTAATTTGTTAAAATAATTATTCCACCACTTATTTTTTCACTACCCAATGAATGTGTGACATATCACAATGTCACTTAAAAATGTTCCTAAAAAATGTACCCCTAAAATTACTCTTAATAAATACCGAAGTTACACGTACCTATATTTTACCAACAATTGACCTCATTAAAAAGAAAAGTCGTTGGGAAAAACAAGTGGGTCGTCTAAAGTGTGTGCAAATTTTAGGATCATAGTAGAAAATTGATATCCAGGCATGACTGCCAATCTACCGAAGAAAGCATGAATATGTTGCGTGCACTCCACCATTTATATCATTTTTTGGCTCCGAATTCCACCACTATATTTGAGCTTAGTTCTGTATGTGATTTGCAGCTCTCCTAATTCTTACACTAGCGTTCTCTCCCTCTACACCAATGGAGTTTGGCAGCATTCTGCAGTTCTTAGAGAACAGGTCAATTCTTGTCACTGGTGCCACTGGCTTTCTGGCAAAGAGTGCGTACTCTCACCATCTCTCACGAGCACGAGCACGAGCACAAATAGTAAAAATGCAGCCCCTGGGCATAGCTCAAGGTTCATGTGGTGAAATGTGAGAGTGAGAAAATCCAGTTTCGATTCCTGAAAAATGGAAAAAGGCCATTGACAAGCGTAGTTAAAGAGCAAACACTCAATTCTATACCATTTGAGGCACATCCTGCAGGGGCAGAGCTAGGGAGTGGCCACCTAGGCCATTGCCCCCTCATTTTTGGAAAAATTCTTCAAAAATCCATTACCATTAAATTTATTTTTTTTTTATTAAAGGTGGTCAAACTCAATTTGTTGGACTGGCTCCGCATACTGCAATTTAAATCTTTACCAAGGCCCAGGCAAAGTAGACGAGGACTGTTGGGGTTGCAGAATCAACCTTTACAAATAGTAAAAATGCATGAATATTTAGTTATTTACACATTATTATGGCAAGAAGTACTCTCTCTCAAGACACATAGTACGTTTTCTGCTGAAAACAGTACGGTAATTTTTGAGTTGGTCATTATTAATGATATCAATTTGGTATGCAGTTTTTACTGAGAAGATTCTTAGGGTTCAGCCAAATGTGAAGAAACTCTATCTTCTATTAAGAGCTACAGATTCAAAGTCAGCCATTCTACGTTTCAACACTGAGGTAACCACACAGTGTACTGAAACAAGGTGTATGCATGTTACCGTACCCATTTCAAAACTTTAAATTTTTTTTTTTCAAAATTCATTCTAAACAACGCATTCTAACCAATAAAATAATATACCAATAAACCAAAAAGAATTTACTACTTTTTAATTCCACACATTCCCTAAAAATTTACTATTACAAATCACATTATATATAATTCGAAATAATGGGTCTCAAACAGGAAGTAGTTTAAGACATTGTTTGATCCTTATTTTCTAAAATTTATTTTTCATCACATCTTGTCAATAAAATAATTTCACAGGTAAACCTAAAATCTTCTGAACCTATTTGTAATCACAAGTTCTCAAAAAACGCCCCTGTTTGGTTGAGATTAAAATGAGATTTTTAGTAAATTTTTATAGAAGTTGATGAAATGTGTGGTTAAAAATTGTGAGTCCCACAAAAATATGCGGTTGATATTAATTGTTGACTTTGACTTAGATTAAAATCTAAATTATAATCCACAAGTTTTCACAAATTCTATTATTAAAAAAAAAAAAAAAAAAAAAAAAATCTCTACCAAAAAGGCCCAGTGTTAAAAAAAATAAATGCCAAATGTTCAGAATTTGGACAAATTTATTTTTTAATAATAGTGTAACACACCGTTTTTTGTGAATTGTATTCAGTTTTTCCAAAAGTCTCACACATGCATAAGAGAATTGAATCCAAAACAGTTACCTGCTTTAACACAAATTTTTGCATTCTTCCAAGGATGAATAATTTGAGAAATTAATTTAGATTAATAATCCCACTACTTTGACTTCTTTTAGGTGATATCAAAGGACTTATTCAGAGTTCTTAAAGAAAAATGGGGTGGAAATCTAAATTCCCTAATTTCACAAAAAGTAACTGTTGTGGCTGGTGACATTACTTGTGATAACTTGGGAATTAAAGATTCCTATTTGTTGGAGGATATGTTGAAAGAAATAGACATTGTTGTTAATTTAGCTGCAACAACCAATTTTGATGAAAGGTATGTGCTACCAATATATTATTATTATTATTATTATTATTATTATTATTATTATTATTTAATGAAAATAGACTTGTAATTGAAATTAAATTAATGTTGTTTCGATCCTCTGCAGGTACGATGTTGCAATTGGAATTAATACATTGGGAGCAAAACATGTTTTGGATTTTGCTAAAAATTGTGCCAAGCTAAAGGTTCTTGTTCATGTATCCACTGGTTAGTATCTTAATATCAAAAGAACAAAACATGACGCACCAGTCAAATTTTTTTTTTTTTTTTTTTTTTGGGCTATGGACAGTGCTCGAACGTTTTAGTACTTGTATTATTAGATTATTAAACGAAATGACTTGAAATGTTATGTTTGTTCTTGTTCCTCAACCCATATATATATATATATATATATATAGAGAGAGAGAGAGAGAGAGAGAGAGAGAGAGAGAGAGAGAGAGAGAGAGACTATCAAACTCTTCATGAGGACTCGTGAAGGCGCCGAACTAGAAAATATGCATAATTTATTTATGTATGTGGCGAAAAATTAAAAAAATTGGCACTTGAGAGACCACATAGAAAATTTTAAAAAATCATGGAATTTTAAAATATATATATAGACTATCAAACTCTTGACTCATGAAAGCCGAACTAGAAAATTTGCATAATTTATGTGACTAGAAATTAACAAATTTGGCACTTGAGAGACGACATAGAAAATTTTAAAAAATCATGAAATTCAAAAAAGAAAAAAGAAAAAGTCATGCATATAATAATTAGTAAGATGTATCTTGTCCAACCCAACCTTCAAACTTATTATTGTCGACCTGTTCGATTCTTGGACCACAAACATAACTTTTGCTTGATGGAAATTAAGATCAAATTTTTAGTAAATTTTAATAAAAAATAATAAATGTGTGATTTTGAAGTTGTAGATCTCATAAAATTAGGAAGCTCGTCGGCTTGTCAAAACTTAGAAAATCTAACATAAAGACCATTTAGACTTATAGTTACATATTACGATAAATCTATGACTCTACCCACTCTGCTGCGACTCCGTGTGAATTAGGGATGAAATTTGCAATTTGAGTTTGGGTTAACTTATGAGAAATGATGAATTGAGCCAGGATTTATATATGCATAAATTTTAAAAAATAAATATCAATGCCGTCGAGGTGATTAAGGAGTACAACGATTGTTGTGTTGTAAAAGTGCAAGTAAAACAGTGTGAATGCATGTCTATAATTGAAAAGAAGATAAATGAATTAGAATTAGAATTTAGATTTATGATTTAAATTTTTGTCTAATAAGAAATGAGGTAAAATGTATGGTAAATAACATTTTTGTACATATTACATTTATAATTTCAGATTTGAATTTTTTTGTGAGACGAATACCCACCGATTTGTATGTATGTATGTATTTATAAACCGAGTTTGGTTTGGTTCTGGTTCTGGAATGAAAACCAGTATCAAAATTGAAATCATGATTCTTAATTCTAAGAATCAAACCATTATTTTTTTTATGTAGAACTGAATCAAATTGCTTGATTTTCTGGTTCGATTTGATTTGGTTTGACTTGGTTTGATTCGGTTCCACTATTTTGTCTATCCCTACCCTATTTGATTTGTGGACCACAATTATTCACGTGTTTTTCCATTATTGTTAATTAATCATTTAATTTGGTAAATTCAGCTTATGTATCTGGTGAGACGGAGGGACTGATAAAGGAGGACTCATACAAGTTGGGTGAGACACTGAATGAGACATCTGGATTGGACATCGATACAGAGAAGAATGTGGTGGAGGAGACATTGAATCAGCTTAGGGCTGAAAATTCTTCTGAAGAATCCATTAAATCAGCAATGAAAAATTTGGGAATTCAAAGGTATTTTTGTATTTATTCAGATATTTATTCCTTAATGCTTCAATTTAATTTTGGGTGCCAAAAACAAAAAAAATGACTCATTTACTAAATATTGTTATAATTATAGAAGTACTCAATAGGAAAGATAAATTTTATTTTAAGTAGGTATACAACCTTGGCATATTAATTATTTCTAATGGATATATTTTGTAAGATTGGTGTTGAAATTGATTAAAATGGGCCTATAAATTATAGTGTCCAAAGAGTAGAGGTATGGCCCATTCCTCGAAAGAAGTTTTTAAAGCCTTATCCACCAACATTTTTACTTTTGGTTTCGGTGAACAAATAATCATTGAGTCCTCTTGCCTAGATTGGAGGGCAACCATTCAAGCCAAAAAGATTGCCTACTTGTATGCCCTGCTGTTTTGGAGCTGCTAGTTCATGAACAAGTGAATGAACGAGCCATGTTCCTAAAAGGAGTGACTATCTTTCTATTCTTCCCTTCCCTTATCAATCTGTAGCCCCTAGATCTAGGTTGGGCGCTAGCGCTTTATTAATATAATAATCAAAAGTCAAATTGGTTGAGCGAAGCTACGAGCTGGTGACCGATAGTGAAGTAATACCGTGGGGGAAGGGTGAAAAGAACCCCCATCGGGGAGTAAAATAGAACATGAAACTGTAAGCTCCCAAGCGGTGGGAGGAGCCAGGTCTTTAACCGCGTGCCTGTTGAAAAATGAGTTGGTGACTCATAATTGTGGATTGGTTAAGGGAACTCACCGAGGTCGTAGTGAAAGCGAGTGGAGCAAGAATTTCCTGGAACATTTAGAATATTTTGTTTCAGTTTCTTGGTGTTACCTGTAGTTCGTGATGTGCCTTGAGATGGCCATCTCCTGCCCCCCTGCATGTGGGGAATCCACTCCCAAGTCGTCACTCTGCTACGTCTGGCCCATCTTCTAGGCACCTTTGGAAAGAATTTGTTGGGTCTTCCAATATCATTAAGGTGATTGTTTCGCTATGTATCTTTCGAAAGGAAAAAAGATCTTTGAGAACGATCATTTGTCCCGACCATTGTAGCACGTGTCGCCAAGAGCAAAATGACTGTTACATTCAATAACTTTTTCTTCACATTTATTCAAATCACTTTTTAATCACGAACATTTTTCGAAATCACTTTTCAACCACACATTTTATCTTTAAAAAAAAAAAAAACTTTGTTTATAGACAAAATTGAGTTGCTAATTTCTCAATAGTGCTCTATCAAGGTGGCCTAATATATGTACAACATTAATATGTACATTGTACAGTGTAAATTTTTTTTGGAGCAAGTGCTTCTTCAATTTAGCTTGAGAATTTAATCCAAATTTTAATCTAGGTCAATAATTAATTACAACAAAATATTTTATGGGGGCACATAGATTTTTAATTACTTATTAATCAACTTTTTATCAAAATCTACTAAAAAGCTAATTTTAATCTATATGAAACAGAGGCTTAATCCGTTATATATAGTTGAGAGTATTAATTGTGCTTGACTGAAATGTTTTACATGCCAGATTCTAAGATTTTAATTAAAAAAAATGATGAAATATATAGTTGAAAAGTCTTGAGTCTCATGAAACACGTGGTTAAAATTAGTTGTTAATTTTAATTTCTAAGGACTAGTGGCAAAATGTAATTAGGACATATTTTCCAATTTCTGTTCTCTAATGTGTAAGAGAGCATTTATCTCATAATTTTCCCAGATTTTTAATAAATATATTCATCACGTGTTCGTAAAAATAATTGAAACAAAATAATTGATGAACTCCCAAAAAAACAATCGTGTTTCCTTTTTAATTAAGAACAATTTATCATGTTTCCTTTTTAAGAACAAAATGTAATTAGTATTTTTTATATCATGTTTCCTTTTTAATCACAATTTACTTGTTAATATATCACGCGTGTTAATAGAAAGTGACCAAAATTAGCCAAAGCCTCATCTAGAAAGGATGTAGGGATTATTATAATTATTAAGAAACAAAAATTGACCCTTGCATGGGTGATTTGGAACAAATTAAAATAAAATTGAGCTACCATTTAAGTGCACTCACTCACTCACTTAAACTTTCCTTGTACATATACAGAGCAAGGAAGTATGGTTGGCCAAATACTTATGTATTTACAAAGGCGATGGCGGAGATGCTTTTGGGGCACTTGAAAGATAATGTACCTCTTGTTATCATTCGCCCTACAATCGTTACCAGTACTTACAAAGAACCTTTTCCTGGCTGGGTCGAAGGTGTCAGGTCATTCCGATTAAATTAATTCTCCAATTATATATATATTTTAAAGTTTTATATTTATTTACCATAAGAGAATAATATGGTTTGATATACAATTGGTTGGTGGTCGCAGAACAATTGATAGCTTAGCTGTGGGTTATGGTAAAGGTAAACTAACATGCTTCCTTGGCGATCCCAAAGCCATAGTTGACGTGGTGAGTTATCCTTTTTTTTTTTTTTTTTTCATGTGTTCGGGTAAATATTAAATTTTTAAAAGGTGTCTATCAATCGCTCTCCTTATCATAAAGCCATAATTGACGTGGTGAGTTGCCTTTTTTTTTTTTTTTTTTTTTTTCATTGTATTCGAGTAAATATTAAATTTGTCATAAAGCCATAATTTACGTGATGAGTTTTTTTTTTTTTTCTCATGGTGTTCGAGTAAACATTAAATTTTTAGAAGGTGTCTATCAATCGTTCTCCTTATTATAAAGCCATAACGTGGTGAGTTGCCTTTTTTTTTTTTTTTCATGGTGTTCGAGTAAACATTAAATTTTTAGAAGGTGTCTATCAATCGCTGTCCTTGTCATAAAGTCATAACGTGGTGAGTTGCCATTTTTTTTTCTTTTCCATGGTGTTCGACTAAACATTAAATTTTTAGAAGGTGTCTATCAATCGTTCTCCTTGTCATAAAGCCATAACGTGGTGAGTTGCCTTTTTTTTTTTTTTTTTCATTGTGTTGGTGTAAACATTAAATTTTTAGAAGGTGTCTATCAATCGCTGTCCTTGTCATAAAGCCATAATGTGGTGAGTTGCCATTTTTTTATTCTTTTCCATGGTGTTCGACTAAACATTAAGGTGGCGTTCTGTTTGTATTTTATTTTGTATTTTCATTTTCGAAAATGTTTTGTGTTTTGTGTTTTCATTTTTGTTTTCAAATTTGCTGAAAACGCGTTTGGTTTGTCATTTCTGAAAACTGTTTTTGAAAATGAAAAGCTGGAAAACACGTTCTGTTTGAAATTTTGCAGAACACTATTTAAACTATTTTTAATTAATTTGCTTGCAGAATACTACTAACTCCAATTCAAATTTCCTTTCACAATACACTAAAAATATGGTTATATGCAACACACTAATGTGAGCATTAAAAGTCTATATTAACACAGCTTGGTCAGGTTCGGGACTTGAGAAAGCTCTACTTCTATTAAAATCCAGAAAATACAAGTTCTTTCAAAACCACTAAAGTCCATTTATCATTGCATTTTTTGAAATATAACAACAAGAATTCTCATTTAATTTTTTTTTTTGTAATGTTGATATTGAATTCAATAAAACTTTATTTAAACTAAGTTCTAAGTTAGGATAATTCTTGAAAAAAAAAAAAATCTTTATTTAGGCTTAGTTCCAAGCTAGGATAATTTTAAAAAAAATAATAAAAAAAATAAAAAATTTATATTAAGCTTAGTTCTAAGTTAAGATAATTCTATAATTAAAAAAAAAAAAAAAAAAATCTCAAAACGCGTTTTCCGCGTTTTAGATATTTTTTGTCGAAATACACACAAAACGCCCAAAACGATGTTTCGGACGTTTTCCGTTTTGTGTACAATTATTTTTTTTCCAAAATGCGTTTTCGAAAATGGTAAAGAGAACGCGTTTTTAACATTTTCGAAAATAAAAATAGAAAACGACCTCAAAACAGTAAAGAGAACAGGGGCTAAATTTTTAGAAGGTGTCTATGAATTGCTCTCCTTGTCATTTTCTTTGTCCTTGGACTTATTACATATGTGAATGATGAATTTATGATTCCTTTGTACAAGATTTTTGTCTTCTTCGGAACAACTCATGTCTAATTTTTCATACTATGTATAACACGATCAATTTTCATAAGTTATTGTCAAATGACAAATAAGTAACTTAAAAGCAGGGGCGGAGCCAGCCCACCAATTTGGGCCATCCGGCGATCCGCCCCTGCTTAAAAGTATTTTACAATTTTCCGAGAAAATGACTTTACTTATTTTATAACGTGCATATTATTGACTTGTGTGTGAACTGATAATGAATATTATGTAGATTCCAGCAGACATGGTGGTGAATGCAATAGTGGTATCCATGGTGGCTCATGCAAATCAACCTAATGAGGTCATTTACCATGTTGGATCATCTGTTTCAAACCCTGTGGAGTTTACTCGGCTTCAAGATTGTGGCTTCCACTACTTCACCAAACACCCATGGATAAACAAGGATGGCAAGCCAGTCATTGTTGGCAAGGTCACAGTGTTGAGCACCATGGCTAGTTTTCACCGATACATGGCGGTTCGCTACTTGCTTCCATTGAAGGTTCGTTTTATTCTCAAATAATGTACACATGCACGTATAAGATACTTAGAGCATCTTCAACCTTGGTGTAAGGTGCAAATTAACACCTCGAAAATCATTTTTACATCCCAATTAATATACATGTCGATGTATTTAAACAACAATGGTAGATGTAATCATATATATTAAAACTTATAAATTTCATTACTTCATGTTATTTTCTAAATTTGTACAAATATTCTTGCTCCTAAATTTCTTAAGTTAATTTGTTTTTGATATTTCTAGTTATATGTGTATTACGAAAAAATCGATCTAAAAATTTTGAAATTTGGTTAAGAAATTAAAAATCTACTTAATGGATGACGTGAATATAGATTAAGTTCACAAGTGGAGAAACTCAGTTGAAATAAAATTAAGTTAAATGTCCTTTTTTTATTCTGGCATCTAACTTATACCTTCATTTATTTTAGGCATTACAAATAGTAAATGCAGCATGTTGCCAGTACTTTCAGGGCACGTATCTTGAACTGTATCGGAAGATCAAGTTTGTAATGAAGTTGATAGAACTTTATGGGCCTTATTTGTTCTTCAAAGGAGTGTAAGTACTTTCTGCAGATCTTTAATAAATTTAATTTTGAGAAATAACTTGTATATTCAAAAATGCTTTTTGCTAAAAATTAATAAATTCACATAGTAATTACTTTAAATTTATTTATTTTTTTAAATTTTCAGTGTTAAATAATAAAAAATTATTTAGTACGTATATACAGGAAAAAAGATTTTAAAAGGTTATATAATATTTTATGTAGAATTGTCTAGTATTACGTATCTAACATAATTAACTAAAAACACTAACTTTGTTTTGTTACGCAGTTATGATGACATAAATACAGAAAAACTGAGAAGATCAGCTAAGGGAAGCTGCGAGGAGACTGACATTTTCTACTTTGATCCCAAAAGTATTAATTGGGACGATTACTTCATGAATACTCACATTCCTGGCGTAGTAAAACACGTTTTCAAATGATTTACTGAAGAAAAAGCGTATTTCCAATTAAGGTCAATTTATATTTAAGGCAGATTAAAGTGTACTAGCTAGTGAAGCTTAATATTTCTTATATTTGCAATTTGTTTTTATTGATTGCCATGTCGATATCAACGAGTTGTTTGAAAGAAAATATGTTGAAGACTGGTTGTCACGCTGGGGTATCGTGATATTAATACAAAATTTATGAACAATGTCGTGTTTATTTTATCCACCATAGACTATTAGTTAATTTTTATTTTTATTTATTTAAAACAAAGAATGCGATGTTTTTTATGTAAAATATTTGGTTGAATCGTTGGACAAAATCGTTACAATATCAAAAGATAATCTACCTTAAGGTGACGAGAGAGCACTATAATTCTAAATCTGGAAGGTAAAAATAAAAAAAAAAAATGGTAAGCTTAGAGATGATCATATAGTAGTAATCCAGAATACTTGATGTCGAAAATGGCGAGTTCAATAACCTTAAAAGTAAAACAGTAAGCTGAGAGACTACTAATCCTTTGAATACTAGATGAGGAAAATGGCAAGTTGAATAATGTATGATTGAAATCCATAGTGTAAAATATGCTCTTCTTAACTACTGTTGTGTGTTCAACTATGAGAGCAACTACTCAGTCCAAATGAAACCAAATTTTCTTCACAAATAAGAAAATAACTGTATTAGAGACAAAAAATCAAACTGAGGCAATGGAAGTAAGGAACATTTTAAATGATGAAATGCATATTTTCACTGTTTGGTAATGATAGGCAAATAACATTTCAATCAGCATTTCCAGATGTGTTCTCTATATTCCCTTCTCATTACTTTACTGCCAACCTTTTGAATGTGTCACAAAAAAACATTCTTAAACATATTTGCAGAAGCTGGAAGCTGGGCTTCACATCTGCAAACTATGCATTCATTTAAACATATACAATACACACACAGATAAAGATGTGTGTGCGCGCGCCAGGTTACTATTATTGAGCGCAACTAATTCTAAATACTCGAAGAAAACTCCAACAGGAGCAAAATGTCTATTAAGCTTGGTGATAAGGTCGTGGAATCATAATTTGGATTAAAAATTCATTTCATTTGAAACAGAATTTATCTTTTCCAGTGATTCTAACTTAACTCACCAGCCTAATTCAAACTGATATTATCAACTAAAAAAACTCAAGCAGCAGTAGTTAACAAGGAATTTGAATTATAAATACTCAATTTAAATTTGAGTTTATTTTTTTCACGAACTCTAGTTCAAAGTACACAATACTGTGCTGCCAAATGCAGCTGATACTAAGTCCAGCATCATCAGATTCAGATCTTACAATCTGAATACACAGTCTCACTTTATTGAAGCCCAAATAGCATTCAATTTCAAATGCATACATATTTATTAACTGTAATGAAAGTTTAAGCTTCTGCCTCTGGCCTATTGGAGGGGGAAGGCCAATGGAGTGGGCGAAGCTAACGGAACTAAGGATCTTTTCTCCCACTTTGGACAAGTTCATGCCACCTCCTCGCGAGAAAAGCAGCGATCCCAGGAACAAAAACCTCGATGCTTCAAATCCACCTTTGCTTAAATTTCTTTTCCCCCTTCCATAGGCTCCCCAAAGTACCTTCCACCCTCTAGTAGAAAAAGAAATATATGGTAGAGAAAACTGTTGGATTCTTGTGAATCACATTCTCAATTCAATGTTTCCTATGGCTACACCAGGATGTACTTACCTTTATTGAGCATGCAGTGAAATGACCAAGATCAGTGAACATCTCTTTAATTGAAGAATTAGTTTAAAATCATGAATGCTTAATAAAACTATCTAAATACTTTGAAAAATTTGTATTCGTATGATTAAAAGTTAAAATTCAAGATCTTATTTAGAGCAGTATCTTCAATAAAAACAAAGATGACTACACGCGTAATACCTTTCTTTGGTTAATCAGCAGTAGCAGAAGCTGAAGGAGCATTAGGCACCTGAGCAACTTAGAAGATTTTTCAGTAACGTGTTATAGATTTGAACAAGCAAACACCCACAGACCGACTATAGGATTATTTCGGTCATGTTCTAACTATATCAAACTTAAGACTCTATTGAAAAACACAAAATTTGTGGATACAATTAAGATCACAATGTACGTATAGGACAAAACGGTTGAAGAAAAAATGTCCTTGAGAAGAGAAGCCTAATCCTTACTATGTAGCAAGTTCGACAAAGTATCTTAATTGCGAAAGCCCATCAATGGAAATACCTTACGGAATAACCACCATGGGATAAAAGCAAGTACCTGGTTGGAAGAGTTTCCTTGACAGATATATTCTTCCAATATTGTGAAGTTCATTTGCGAGTAGCCTTCTTGGTACCTCCTTTATAAGCCCTAACCATGAACTCTTCACTCTTTTCTCTGCAAATATATTTCTTTAGTCAAAACGTGCGATTAGAATTGCTATACTGTAGTCAAGCACATAGAGCGCTTGTAAAGAAAATGACAAATCATTAATAACTTGCATTTGCTCAAAGTTTGATAACCACTTAAGATAGGCTGCACCAAGATATACATTTACAAAAGGCTTGTATATAAGTTTTGAATCCCTGTTCACTTCATAGGTCTGGTAAGACAAATCTCTGCAGTAAGGTCAATTAACTCCTTTTTTTAAAGCTATGAATGAACGAATGTGAAAGTTCTGGGTTACTCCAAAATAGTTCGGCCTTAGTATGGAAATAACACAATTAAAAAGAACGTCACTTTTAATAATTTCTAGATGATTAAGCATATAATTAGTCCAATTATCCTATGTTTGAATGTCATGGTCAAATATCATAAAGCAGTAAATAACACACGATATGATGACGGAGAAATCCAACGTGGAAAAAACTCCCAAACCAAGCCATTAACCTCTCTGCTATAAGCAATTTTGATTACAGTTAGGTTTATTCCGATTCTCATGCTACACAACGCAAATCTACCCATGTTAACCCAAGATACAGTTATCTCCAGCAACTTCCAGATCTTGATGCTTCTTCCAAGTGGATACCCCAAGAACTCCCTTTTTTGTTAACTTCCTGCGCTTGTAGTCCAACCTTCCTCAACCTCCAGAATTTCTGAAGTTTACAATTGAAGAAGTATTCCTTAAGGTTATAAGGACATGTGTGTTTTAGATTAGGGACATGTGTGTTTTAGATTAGGGACAAGTGATGTTTTCCTAACTCGAGTTGTTTGATCACAAGAAACTAAGGGATTCAAGTAATGATGAATTTGGTTCTTGGATCATCAAATCATAGGATCAAAGATTGGATATATGTATATGTTATGGCTCTGAAAAATAGACAACAACCCGTATAATTTTCGTGCATAGGGCTTAGGAATATATAGTATGAAGTGTTTGAGATAGTTTATGATTGTAGGAACCTTAAAATTCGCCAAACAGAACGTGTCCACATTCAACGACCTTCAGTACTTTCGTCATATCTTTCTCTCCCGATATCCGATAAAGTCAATTCAAAGTGCGTAAGAAAGATAATTCAAATATCTACAATTCTTGTAGAAATGGTATTTTTCAATTCGGATGTTTGCCATGCGAAAACCGAGTACCACCATCCGACTGAAAATCTGGATCATTATTCAAATAACTTCTAATTTCATCATAAGTCTTTTTGAACACTTTTTTGTTCTTCTTGAATCCAAATACTCAACTAAATCAAATACCAAACTTTGACTCCAATTGAGACTTTATAAATGACTGCCTGTTCGGCGGCTCCATTAATTTGGAGTTTAAACTCCAATTTAAACTACACAATTTCCTAAACCACTTTTTAACCATACATATTTTCTCTCCAATTTTTAACCACATATTTTACCTCAAAAACACCAAAAAATCTTCTATCTCCCCATTAATCAGCCACCGAACAGTCCATGAGTCATTTTGTTCCCGGGATTGCCAATTACATAAAAAACCTAACAGAATGGAATCCCCAAAAGAGGCATATTGTCTCGATGAAAATTAGAAGATCAAAATAATTTGTAAGTTGTACCTTACAAGCCACTCCGCAATTTTTGGTAAGATTTTCATGGTTCCCATCAAAGATAATATTAGGTGTGTGTTTAGTATTGTTTAAAAAGAGTTTTTTTGAAATGAATAGTGATTTTTAGGAGAATAGATGATTGATATTTGATTAAAAAGTCAAAAATTATGGACTTGACTTTTGATGAATGGTTGAGATTGAGTACTATAGAAAAAAGAGAAAATTTTAAAGTGAATCAAACAAGAGCTAGATATCATAGAATGCCTCATAGATATTGCGATAAAAAATAAAATACCCCTAAAAAATAGAGCAAAATATTTGAATTTAGAACGTGTGTAACCAAGGGTTTTCAACACCAGATAAAACGATGAAATACTAAAATATTCTCGAGTCCTCTCCGGGCATATGGAAGTATGCAACTAACTCTACAATATGTTCAAATTTCACTTCAATCGAATGTCGTTTGGGTCAGGAAAAGGTTGGACGAAAAGGGTGACGTGAAGCTGTGCAATGCTTGTAGTGTTGTAGTGATGCATGCAATGATGCCGTAACTTCATTTTTTTTTTTGGGTGGCTGAAATCTTCGAATTAATGATCAGTCAACGACATATAGCATGCATTCTAGAAATTCACTTGATAAAATTCAATTGGACATTAGATCGAAAACCTAGCATGCATTCAGAGTTCTTAATGAAGTCACCCAATCTTTTGATCCTACTATTAATCCCAAATATCATCACCACAATTCACTTCAACTAAAATCCAACAAAGCCCATAGCCATTCAAAACAAATTTTCGCAACTTTCTACCCAAAACAAATAACTTACGGTTTCGAGCAGGTTGGGTCGAACTTATGTTCTTATGTGCTGCTGTGAGGTTTCAGAATGATAATGGCCGAGAATGACGGAGTAATGCTCGGTGAAAGGGACGTCAGGGATGGGTTTGTTTGGTGAAGGAGGCTCGGTGCTTCTTCCTGTGAAGTCTAACGTTTTGGACTTGGGCTTGGTATGGAGGGAGATGGAAGTGGTTGGTTGGGTAGGGAGGAAGATAAAGGTGGCGTGGAGGACAGGCGGTGGCGGTTCTGCCGAATCATGTCTAACGGTTTGGGAAGAAGGAAAGATGGGCTGGTTTTTGAGCTTGTAAAGAGCAAATTTGAAAAAATACCTATTTTGAGTTGACATACTTTTTTTTGACCTAAAATTTAAAATAATAAGTCAAATTTAAAATCTTGACCTACACATGAATGCATTATCTAAAAAATCCTTGACAATTCAAAGAACAAAGAAATCGGATCCTTCCCTCCCCCAAATCCATTTCTCTCTCAACCCCATTCTTTTTCCCTCTCTCTAAAAAAAAATGAAGACCGAGGGATCACAAAGGCTGCTCCACCTCCCTTCAACGACTTGCTTCTTGGTATCCGACCATCTATCTCCCCTCTCTTCTTTTCTCTTCAAAAGCCACACATTGCCAACCTCCACTTCGTCGATACAATCGAATTTTGAACTGGGTTCATTTCAAAAACCACAACATCAAAGGTACGTATTCTACGATAGATTTTTCCATTTTATTGTAAAAGAATTTATAAATTTCATAGTATTACAAATTTAATGTTAATGTCAGTTATATGGACTGATTTAAAATTGAAATTTTTGGGTTATGAACAACTTCGAAATTGAATGTTTTGGAATAGTTGGTGCTGATATAAATATACTTATGGTCCATTTTGCAGGCCGATTTTTGTATAGTTACTACTTATGCTAGTGTATTGTAAACAGGAAAAATAGACATTTAGTCTATTTATAGGTCGATTACCGTTGTGCAAAATTGATGCATAATCTATTTTTGAAGTAAAATAGACCTAATGTCTACTTATAGGTCAATTTGGTTGTAGTAAAAGACTTGCTAAGTATTATAAATTTAATGTTGATGTCAAAGTTATATGGACTGATTTAAAATTGAGGAGCTAATTTAAATTTTTTTGGAGAACAGCCACGACTTCAATTGTCAAAAAAATTGAGCATTAAGTCATTTGAATTAGTTGTTCTGACGAAGCTAGGGATATCTCTCAATCGAATATACTTCGTTCTAGGAATCCAATCAAGTATTGTTTCTAAATAACCATTTGTTACCTGGCTCATATATGCAAATTCTTGTAACATGTAGCAAAAGAATATTAATTCCCATAGGTTTAATCACGTGAATGTTAACCTTTAAAAAAAGAATATTAATTCACAGCCTCCTTGTAATGCAATCAGGTTGCAGCTTTATGTCTTCTCTTGCGATTTCGATAATCCTTAGTTATTAATTACTATTAATGATTTGTTTATTCTCGAATTTCAATCATTTCAAGTTAATAATTACAATTATTCTATTTTTTTGACATGATGAAGTACGTAATTGACCCTGAAAATCGGATTCGTGCCAAGGTAACACAAATTTCATCTTTAGAATCCGTCGATGACATCATTGGTCATCTCATCACTAAATACAAAGCGCTATTTCGAAAATCTTGTTTCGAGCATTTTACAAAAATGAAATGCATCCAATTCTCTGGAAAAATTATCCATAAGTTACTGCATCGGCTCGTTGTGAGTAAGAAAAAGAATCAGTTGTGGTATTGGTTTGGAAAGAAAGCAGCTAGATATTCGATAGTAGAATGGACACTAATAACTGGTTTAAGCGCGGGTGTTTACACATCTAATTCGGAGATAGATGGGTTGGGTACAAGAATGTTGGACACATATTTCAATGGAAGGTATCATGTTATCGTCGGAGAGTTGCAATCCTGTTCAAAAAATGCTCCAATTCAGAGGACAAGTACAAACTTGGATTAGTACTTTTTATAGAGTTGGTGATATGTTGTTCGGGCAATGGAACATCTATTCAAATACCTTACTTGTCAATAGTGGACGACCTTGATCTGTTCAGTAGATATCCATGGGGGAAATAGAGTTATACTCGTACTATTCAGTGTCTCAAAAGGAAATGGGGTAACCAAATCAAGAAAGTTAAGAGTAAATCTAAGTTGAATCCTCTGCAAAGATATACTTTATATGGATTTCCGCTTGCTTTGCAGGTAATATGTTGTAAATTATGTTTTTTTCAAGTTTATTTTAATTTAAGTATAATTAACAACTTCTATGTATTATGGAATTAATATATATAATCTTGATAGATATGGGCTTACGGGGCAATACCATCCATAGGGAAACATAAAGCTGAGAAACTTGAAAACAACATCCCCAGAATGTTATGCTGGAATGCACAAGTGTTTCCAAGTGCAAATGAAATACAGATGCTCCTAAACGATGCAAATGTGAGTCCATAATTACTTGAACTTGTTTAGTTTATGGAAAATACACCCATTTCTGAATCTTCTTTTTATGTATTTCCATCTTATTTTCCATTGCACTTTAAGTCCAATTACAGAGGAGGCTTCTCAAATCTATTATCAAGATCTTGTTCTATTTCCGAATGAAGAAAATGACCCAGAAGTGGATTTATTTTTAGAGGACTTGGAGGATCGCATTGGTGAAGACCAAGTAGTAGGGGAACAAGAGGGACAAGCAACAAAGGGATCACCAACATGTAGTTTCCAAAAAGTACCAAAAGTGCCACAACTAAATTTTCAATGAGTTGATGATCTCAAGAGTACAATGAATAAAGAGATGAGTTATTTACTATAACTTTCTTCTCCAACATGTGACAATAAGATGGAAATTTACTATAACTTTCTTCTGGTGAACCTCTAATGTATTCGTAGGCAAACTCTCTAGATTTCCAAGCTTTTTGGTAGTTTAAAACAACCCCGAACTCTCTACGAATGTCACCGATGATATTTGAGGGTCTGTAGCTTGTATTTGAGTCTTGAAACTTTGGAATGATGTGTTTTCCAACTACCCAACTTATAGCTTGTTTGTGGCCAAGACGATGAATATCTAATGAACAAGTATGTTGGCGTTGATATTTTCGAGTTTCAAACTTATCAGATTCCTTAAACTTCGTAGCTCGCAAACGCCACTTGCATTTGTCATCAACACACACAACCGTATAGGTGTCCTTGTTTGACTTTTTTACTTTGAATTCAAAATTATGTTTCAAGGCAAGCATGCTCAATGCCATCTGGAGCTCCTTTTTCTTGGGAAATAGTTGCTTCACACTAACATCTTCAGTGTCTGGAACTTGTCGTGAACTACCAACCTGTGATAATGTAAAAGGTTGTAAAGTACCAATAGATTGTGCGGCATTCCACCCACTTCTAGAATTGTTGTCAATATTATCACAATTACCAAAGAGCTGTATAGGTTGATCAAAAGCAATAACATGTTCATGATTATCCTGGACTATCTCCAATGTATCCCAATAATCATCATTGGTATTATGCATAATCATTCTCATATGGTGGAGAGATTGGAGAATGTTGTTCGGAATCAGTACAGCTTTTAACAACATGCTCCTCATCATTTTCACCATCTATGTCAATTTGGGCCCCATCTTGACATTTTACTAACTTTTCTACACTTGTTTCAAGGACGTGATTTTCCTCGTGCTCATTGAAAATTTCATTATTTACATTATTTTGCTCCTCATTCTGATATTCCACATCTTTTTCCACACTAGTACCTGTAACATGATTTTCAATTGGATTATGTTCCATGAGAGTGATGCACAAAGGAACTTGGTGATGAACACTAAGATACCACTGTACATCCAGATCACGAGCAATCTTTAACGGTGGAACTGGAATCGCTGTCATTCCTGGTACAACAAATCTCATCTCCACTGTAAATTGATGGGTATCAACATTAAGAAGTTCTCTGACTTCATTGTACAATGCCATGTACGAGATATCTCTTGAGATAAAATGACCAACTGCATTTTCTCCATTCCATTTCCATTCTCCACCATCAGTTTTATCAAATTCACCAAAATAACATATAGCTATTGGAACTTTTGAATCCATATCTGCAAAAAAATTTGTAATATTATTAGAAAAATTAAGAAACACTCACAGACTAGTACAAATAAATATTAACAAGTGAGAAGATTCTGTACAAATAGACCATGGTCAATTTATCAAGTATGAGAATAGACCACAATGTCAATTTGAACAAAATAAATTATATTCGAGAAACGGTCAATTTCTACATTTATATGTGGTCATGACAAAAACAGAGTTTTGTAGAAAACTATAGTCACATGGTCAATTTAATAAACAAACGAATGCCACAGAAATAGAACATAGGTCAATTTTGTAAAAGATAAAATAGATTACAATGTAAATTTGAACAAAATGGATCATAATTGAGAAATAATCAATTTGTGCATTTATATATGGTCATAACAAAAACAGGATGTTATAGACAACTAGTCAACTACATTTATGGGGGTCAACTTGACAAATAGACCCACGTCAGAAAAAATAGACCATTGGTCCATTCGCGCTGAAGCTGATGATAATTTCACAACATTGTATCTAACATTTATTTCAGATCATAAATAGCAAACATAGCAAAAAAATAAAATAATAATAAGGTCTTTCAGAATTAAAACATACCTTTATATTGATTTTCACATGTAAATGCTTCAATCCAACAAAATAATGCTTCAAAATGAGTAGATGTTAAACATTGGGCAATACAACAAATGAAGAATGGTTGCTGTTTAAGCTAATTCTATCAAAGAAGATGAATGAGCTTTTTTTTCAATCTGGAGAAATTGAGCGCATGAACCCAGAATAATGCAACGATTTGGATTTTTAGGTTAGAAAAGGGTAAATTAGAAATTTTACACATAAAGGGTATTGAGGACATTTTAGATAAAAGATGTCTTTTTAGAGATGAAAACTTAAAATAGGCCTTAAAAGTTTTGCCGCTTAAAAAATGGGTCTTTACAGGTTTTTCCCCATGTTTAAAAGATAGGGTTAATTAGGCTTATTAAGGAATTTAATGGATGCTCACCCATCTTTATACTATATTTCTATTTGCTCACTAAATTATCATATATTGCTCATTGCTCACTCATTTTTTAACAATCATTTCTCATCCATCACCCGACTAACTTCCGTCCAATTTTTTTGACAGAGTTTGGCACGTGGCTAACGGAGTCTTACTTGGCATATCATTCATGTTAGATAATACACATGGAAAAAATGTTTCCACGTTATATCATATCAAAGTCTTCAAACCTTGTAAATGAACACGATTTCTCCCACCCAAATTAAAACCTACCTTCTTTGCACCTTCGAACCCTAACTGCCAGTGATTTGATCTCTTCCCTAATTCGATTAACCTGTGCCCCCAAAATCATAAGCACTTTACAAACATGTAAGACCCTTAATAGCTCACAATCACAGCCGGAAGAATGAGCGAGAGGTTCACAGTTTCATCAATGAACATTGAAGAGCGGAGCTGAATGGTTGTGCGAAGAGACTTGCGAAGGATGTCGGCGGCATGGGAGACTCTTCAAGGCGGTTGCAGTTGCTCCCTGTATTCATGGCTGTCTTCGGAAGCTTTGGATTGGCCTCCATATGCCGCAATAAATGGGTAGTATGTGTGCGATTTTTTGATGTTTCATTCGTAAACTGCCAATCCAAGTTTCTGCCGATCTCTGGAAATGGAAAATTTGGAACATCAGACGTGAGTGTCCTTTTTCATGATGGTCCTGAATTTATTTACAGCATATCACATTCTTTGGTTGGTGAAGGGGTTTGAGGATTTTGAGATGTTCTACTGCTCAGAATGTTCTTGGTAAATTGGTGAAGGGGCTTGAGGATTTTGAGATGTTTTGTTGCTGAATTTGTTGAGATTGGTCTGTTGTTCCTGCTGCTGAGATTTATTATGGTGTTGCTGATTAATTTTGTTTTTGAGCAATCTTGTTGTGGTTGAAGGGATAACATGTGGAGTTGTATTCTTTTATAAACAATTTCGTTTTTGAGCAATTGTTGTAATACCACTTGTGTAGAATTTCCACCTTTGCTGTAATAATTATTCAGTGGATTATACATGAAATTGGTGAATTTTATACATGGTTGTTTATGTTTGGATTTTTATTATTGCGACTTTGTCTAACATCAGTTTGGTGCCAACTACATCCCAACTGATGTAGTTCAAATAATTAGCTTGCTAAGGCATTAGAATGCATCAGCTTGTTGAGGCATCAGAATTAGCTTCTTGATGCATAAAAAATTAAGCTTGCTGCCTATCAAAATGCCTCAGCTTATGCATAAGAAATTACTTAATCAGGTGACTGTGATACACCAGATGACTCCAACAGACCACATCAATACATTAACTAAAATAATTTCAAAAACCAAAAACAGCAAAACATAATTCATTTCAATACCCAAAAATTAAACAGATTCTACAGAGTTACATCACAGTAAAAAACAAATAACAAAAATACTTCCATGCCACTTCATTTCTTGTTCCAAAAACAGGAGCAAAAAATCCAAAAACACAAGGGCCCATCTACTGAGTTGTTGCATTTTTGCCTCTTTTTGGAGCTATAAATGGTAATGAACCTCTAACCACACGGGCATTTTTTTCCCTAGCAGCCTCTTCCTCTCATTCTCTCGATTCTCAATCTCTTGTAAATCTTCAACCATCTGTTCAAGCGGCATAATTGTAAGTTTGGGCATCGTAAGGGATTGATTTTGTACATCCTCGCCCAAATATATCCCAGGTGTGGGCATGAACTGCAACCTATGCGACTGAGGTTGTGGAGATTCTTCATTTACTACATTGATATTTGATCTTCTGGGCACCAGCTTTGCCTATATGATGAAAGAAAGTTGATATTAGTGTATATAAAGAATAGTTAAACAACGTATGATCATTATAAAAAAAATAGGATTACCCTTGATTGATGTTGGTCTATCTCGCTACTCCTCTCTGAATTGATAGGGACCATATCATAAGCACGCCAATCCTCTTGTGGTGCATCGACTCTCTTGTGGTATTTCTTGTTGTGCCCTTTTTCTCCATAGACAATACATGTGATAGTCACATTTCCCCGCTTCTTTAGTTTTGTCTTTGATCCTAAACGGGAGATGACATCTTCCTCTTGTTGTTTCTTTCTCTTTTTTTGTTTCCTTCCCCTTCCCCTTCCGCGCACTATCCAACCAGGTGGTTTAACAAGATAGGCATCCACAAGAGGCCATAATTTTGTCCCGTTGATAGGGTTTACAATATTTTCGTAGCAACTGAGGTAGGTTTGTACCTTATAGCACTTGTGGACGTACTTCCACGGTTCAATCCTTCTATCAAGCATTGTAGCATAAGCATGAGAAAACGGAATCCCCGTTAAATCCCATTTCCTGCATGCACACGTTCAACTATGCATATCAACAACATATTCTCCATCAGGACACTGCACGAAGAATTGTGCCCCACCAGACCAATCTACCTCAGAACCCGCAACTATTTCCATATTCTTCATCAATTTCTGCTGCACTTTAGGACACAAGGGGCCTTTGTCTCTCCTCATCGTATCCCTCCTTTCTCGTATCCTCCTTATGAAGCTTAGATGTAGATCGATTAACATGGTCAAAATAGACTTTTCCCTATCCGCCAACAAAACCTTGTTGAATACATCACAGAGGTTGTTCAAAGGTATGTCACTCTTAACTTTTGTCAGGAAGTGAGATTTGCTCCACTAACTAGGATGTCATTTCATCAACCAAATGTGTGCTTCCTCATTCTCTTTATGAATCTCATCCATCCAAAACTTCCCGTCAGGTACCGTTGTTGATTTCACAGCCCTCCATAGGTAGTCTCTCAAAGCTAGACTTTTAAAATCAGCATCGAAGAAGTTCGTGTACATGTGCCGGCAGAAAATCGATGTTCGGCCTCTAGATACAAGTCTTCTATCACATTCTACAAACCTTTCTGTTTGTCAGTCATAAAATTCCATTGATTGCTACTCGATATCTTCAAATCTTCACCCAAGTGTCCAACAAACCACCTCCAAGTCGTAGAATTCTCTCTCTCAACTATAGCATATGCTACTGGATAGATACATTCATTCGCATCTAGTGTCATGGAAACTAGCATTTGACCTCCAAATGTCCCTTTCAAGAAACACCCATCTAGTCCTATAAGTTGTCTACAACCATCTAAGACACCCCTTGATGAGAACTGGGAGGGGGTCCTCGTCGTAGCTCGCGGAATAACGCTTGGAAAGTTCCGAATCCAGGTTGGAACGGATGATAACAATGCAACCCCGATCTCACGACGCAAGAACTATGTGTATATTAAACCCAAAGCCCATTACGATGCAGAGATAAGAACCACAAAGGGGGAACGCCACAAGGAATGTCCAGATCCTTGATAAGTTCAATTGTTTTGAACGCCACAAGATTTGAATCTTGATAAGTTCAAATTTGTTCAACTAGAACAAGAAGAAAATTAAGGGAATATCTCACCTTCAATATCATTAATCTCAAGAATAAAAGTTGTTGTTTACAATGCTGAATAAAGCCATATAAATAGGCTAACAAAATAAAGCAACTAAAAATAAACTAGAATTCAACCTAAACTAAAACGCCAAAAACACCTAACTTAGGTTTTAATTCGCGGCGCTAAGTTACGGCCGTAACTTTTAAGTTTACGGCCGTAAGTAACTTACAGTCAAAAATCCAAAACATAGCTTACGGTCGTAACACCCATTTTTACGACCGTAAGTGACCTTCTGAATAAAAATAAAAGTTACAAAATTTTGGGTTACGGCCGTGAGTATTTGATTACGGCCGTAAGTTCTTCTATTTCAGTTTACGGCTGTAAGATGATATGTTACCGCCATAAAGGCCTTTCTGTCCAAATTCGTGATGTTGATGTTACGGCCGTAAAAATGAGTGTTATGGCCGTAAGTCAGCTTCTGCCCAATTTTCTGATCCTTTGACATTAATTGATCTGATTTGAATCTCGACTCGAGCCCAACATGAAACTTGTTCATTTTCCTATGTAGAATATTTTTGAATTGCCCGTATCTTGATTTCTCATTTTTGACGCCTTTTCCGGATCACATCATCCCCTCTTCCTTTAAGATGATTCGTCCCGAATCATAAAGCTGTTCTTGGCTTGCTCACTTGGTTTAGCCTCGAACCTTCTTCGTACAAGCAATGTTTGATCTGATGATCTCTGAACCTGCTTGACTTCTTGTTTTGGCTTGAATTATATATTTTCCCGTCAAGCCCACCCTGATTCGGACCATTCCCTTCTTCTTTAGGATGATTCGTCCCGAATCATGGTGTTGTTCTTGAAAAAGCAAGTTGTACCTCCTGGATTAAACGAAAAATTGTCGATTCCCTGATGCTCCTCCAATTTGTAGACAAGAAGGTATTGAAACACGAGGGGAATTGACCAAGGTTGATATAAATCAAACTTCCATGTACAATAAACCTGCAAGAAAGATTTAAAAAAATTGTGGAGGGAAATGTTAGCGTCTCCATGCATAAGGTATGGATCCTTGTACTCATGATACAAAACCTTCATAACTTTTTTTCCCACCACGAGGCCCTTCTCGTTGCCTCCAAAAGTCGATATACTTTCTTGCTCATTCTCTTCTTTTTTCTCAATCACTTCTTCTAATTTTTCACATTCAACCACCTCTTCAATATTTTTATTGACAATTTCAACATTCAAATGTTGAACTTCTACCCCAACTTCCAATTCATTCCTATCATTGTCAACAATGTTATTTTCAATCTCCTCTTCCACAATTTTATTCTGTACTTCAAGACTCGAAGTTTGATCAACTACTTCAATTTCTTTTTTCGCACACTCAACCTCCACTTCTAAATTTCTGGGCTCAATCACCTCTCCTAATTTCTCATGCTTTTGCTCATGCACCACCTCATAAATAATTTTATCGATATGATTAGGCACCTCCTCAACACTACACAAACTTTTATCTTCTAACTCGTTCCTCAAGTCTCCCTCCTTCTTCTTAACAATCACATCCAAAGGCTTTTCTTGTAATTTAACTACCTCCTCTCTTCCCCTTTCTCTCTCTTGCAACTCGGCTAACTTTTTCTAGCCTTACGTTCATACATCATCATTTCCTCATAAATTTCTGTTCGACTCTTCAAAAGCGCCCTCGCATTAATCTCTTCATCCCAATCAACTCCAATCACAATCCTAGGTTTATGGTTACGTCTATATTTCCTTTCACGCCGTTGAGCAAGTTCTGCACTATGCATATCTACTGAGTTCTTAATCTTCCCAAACTTCGCATCTAATCTCGCATCAAAATTCGCTTCCAATTTTGCAGCTAACTCCTCAAACCGTTTCTCCATCATGACAAGCAAAGAATATTGATGTTTATCTTTCCTAGATGATAAGTTTTCGTGAAATTTGGACATTGTGGAATGTAATGGAATAATAGTTTGACACAAGTAGTAATAATGAATTTTAATTTTGACTTGGAAGGCAGGGAATATCAAAAATTAAAGAAATTCAAGAAAGTGGTTCTTGAATTTTGACTAAAAAGGAAAGAATATCAAAAATTTTAATTTGACTTGGAAGGCAAGGAATTATCAAGAATTTAAGGAAATTCAAGAAAGTGGTTCTTGAATTTCGGAGTGACTTTTTTTTTTTTTTTTTTTTTTGAATTATGATGAATTTTCGGAATTAATAAAAATAAAAAATAATTTTTTTTTAATAAAATCCTAAAATTCGACACGAACGCAACAAAACAAACGGGACAGGATTTGGAAAACAATCGAATAAGAAAAACACTTTTGATTTTTTTTAGGACGACTCTTATGGATCAAACTGGAAAAAAATTTACTGGCAAGAAGAACAAGGAAAATTGAAAACAAAGACTCAAATAACAAAAATAGGATATGGATGATTTTTATGGGACTCGATGATAAACATAAAAATCAAACTGGATAGAAAAACACAAGAACCTGAATTCAGAGTCCAGCTCTGATACCATATGATGAGAACCCGGGAGGGGGTCCTCATCGTAGCTCGCGGAATAACGCTTGAAAAGTTCTGAATCCAGGTTGGAACGGACGATAACAATGCAACCCCGACCTCACGACGCAAGAACTATGTGTATATTAAACCCAAAACCTGTTACAATGCGGAGATAAGAACCACAAAGGGGGAACGCCACAAGGAATGTCCAGATCCTTGATAAGTTCAATTGTTTTGAACGCTACAAGATTTGAATCTTGATAAGTTCAAATTTGTTCAACGAGAACACGAAGAAAATTAAGGGAATATCTCACCTTCAATATCATTAATCTCAAGAATAAAAGTTGTTGTTTACAATGTTGAATAAAGCCATATAAATAGGCTAACAAAATAAAGCAACTAAAAATAAACTAGAATTCAACCTAAACTAAAACACCAAAAACGCCAAAAACGCCTAACCTAGCTTTTAATTCGCGGCGCTAAGTTACGGCCGTAACTTTTAAGTTTACGGCCGTAAGTAACTTACGGTCAAAAATCCAAAACATAGCTTACGGCCGTAACACCCATTTTTACGGCCGTAAGTGACATTCTGAATAAAAATAAAAGTTACAAAATTTTGGGTTACGGCCGTGAGTATTTGATTACGGCCGTAAGTTCTTCTATTTCAGTTTACGGCCGTAAGATGATATGTTACCGCCATAAAGGCCTTTCTGTCCAAATTCGTGATGTTGATGTTACGGCCGTAAAAATGGGTGTTACGGCTGTAAGTCAGCTTCTACCCAATTTTCTGATCCTTTGACATTAATTGATTTGATTTGAATCTCGACTCGAGCCCAACATGAAACTTATTCATTTTCCTATGTAGAATATTGTTGAATTGCCCGTATCTTGATTTCTCATTTTTGACGCCTTTTCCGGATCACATCACCCCTCTTGCAAGCTTCCAAACAAATATATATTCCTTGAAACTTTCTATCATGCATGGCAACAATGCAGGTCGAACCTGGATTGGTTCTCATAATTTCAGCTGCAAAAGACCTATCCAATCCAAACTGGTACTCATCAGAACCTTCTAATAATATCTTAGCATATCTTCTACTCCTCCATGCTGTAACATCACTTATATTCAACTTGTCATCATCATTCACCGCCTTTCTTATCAAACTAGTCTTCCAATTGGGATCAACTCTAAAAGTCTCCAAATACCTATTAGTTATGTACCTTGCAGAACAATGCCTATTTTTTCTATCCCTTGTGCAACTATGCTCCAAATTTTTAGATTTTATTTGGACGCAACCCCTTGCCTTGTTCAAAGATACCCAAATCCTAAATTTACAGCCTTCCCCTTTGCATATAGCCCGTGCTCTCTTCTCATCGTTTGGTCGAAACTTGAAATTACACCTGCTTGTAACCCCATGATTCCTAACAGCTTACTTAAACTCCTCAACATTTTTGAACTCCATCCCAACCTCTAATTGTGGATTGTATTTCTTCTTCTCAGCATCAAAAATAGGAAATCGATAGTTATTTCCCTCACTGGAAGAATAATTGGTAAGCAACTCCTCGTCGCTCGGGCAATAACCATCATTTGAACCTAACTCATCAATACTTACTGCCTCAAATTCGATTCCAGGATCTGCATTTAAGCCCACTGCAACACGTTCAGGTGCATTCGTGTCATACAAGAAACCATCATCATCAACCTCATTATCTGAATCAATCAAGTTTCATTTGGGGGGAATGTATTCCTCCTCCTCATCATCAGCAACTATATCTGCATGAAGAATATTAGAGTGAGGCTTCTTTTCAAACACTATAGTAATACAATAGTTGCATGAAAATGGTCCCAAATAAATAATTAATGGTCCCACAAACTTCAGGTTTCAGATTGGTTTCTAGTATTTTCTAATATAAATGTTCTAGAATAGTTAAAATAAGGGTAAAACTGATATTTCCATAAAAAAAACTTCACCGGTTGCTTCTTGTGGTCCCAAACAAGAATAAATTATACCTTCTTGTGGTCCCTCTTATCTTGTCTCCAACAATGTTTCTTGAATAATGACATTATCTCTCATAATCACAACCTATGGGTCTCCTTCCCACTCGAAATCATGGCATATGTATGATTTCTTTAAGGATGTGATGGAGTTTTTACGAAAGCCTGAAAAAGATTAGGGTTCTTAGATGTTTGGATTTGGAAGTCAGCCTTTGTACCTTACGTTAAATTATCCTTTCAATTCAGTCCAATTGGCCTTTTTTATATTGATTTATTTTGTTAATCAGTCAAATGTTATTTCTATTTGCCAACTCACGGATTCTATTAGAGAAAATGGATGGAAATAGGATGAGTGATGGATGGGAAATGATTGTTAAAAGATGAGTGAGCAATGAGCAATATGTAATAGTTTAGTGAGCAAGTAGAAATATGGTACAAAGATGGGTGAGCATCCATTAAATTAACTCGGCTCATTAAGACTTTTAATTAGTTTTATTTTTAAAATCAGATTATTTCAAACTATTTTATAAAATCAGGTATATAAACCCCTTTACGCTCATCTCCTTCTCCCAGATCCTCCCTATTTTCAAGGTTGTAATCAATGGAACAGGAGCTTAGGCCGACGAGCAGATTCTACCAAGAGATCCAATAACCATTGAGCAACACATGCTGGACAAAGGCACTCAGATATTGTAGTCTTTGAAGCCCATAAAGCATATGAACCAGCACATCTGCAATTTTTCCCTGTACAGCCATAACATGACTCGCCAGATAGAGACTCACCACTATATAACCCGAGTCAACCAGGACTTCAGCCAGTGTGCTGTTTATGACTCTGATGACTCCAATACCCGCCTCATCGGTGTGCTGTTTATAATTTCGTTGATCACAACTCATGGACCAGATCTGGTGGTCCCTTGATGAGGAAAATTTCAGTCGACAAATTCATCGACTTTGTACAATATTTCGAGATTGATTCCAAACTTAATAGAGGAATGATGGGTCACCTAAGCAATCTCGTAATTCTGGCGTCTGTTTGAGATCAAATCTATCAAGGGAAGTAAGTGGTTGGTGGTGATGGTTTTAGGTGGTGGTGGTGGTAGTGGTAGTGGTTAATTACAATTGTAACTAATTACAAATTAAAATAAAGTTACAATTGTATTTTCAATGGTGGTGGTGGTGGTGGTGGCGGCGGCTACGGTGGCGGTGATTAATTACAGTTGCAGTTGTAGTTAAAATTACAATTGTAACTAATTATAAATTAAAATAAAGTTACAATTGTAATTAATTAAAAAATTAGAATAAAGTTACAATTGTATTTTCAACGGCAGTGGTGGTGGTGGTTAATTGCAATTGTAGTTAAAATTACAATTGTAACTAATTACAAATTAAAATAAAGTTACAATTGTAATTAATTACAGATCCTGATTCTGATTAAAAAAAAAAAAAACTGATTTTGAAAATTATTTTGATACTTGTGTAATTAGTTACAAATCACTTGATTACAAAAATTTCCAGTCCTAAATATGTGAAATTGTGTACTTAACCCTAAAAGTTAAAACCGCATATTTCATTCATACTACAGTCAAGCGATTGCTTGGTTGAATTTTTCCTATGTATTTTTTTAAATCTCTAGGTACCTCGTGGTCCGTGCCAAAACACCCCGAAAACTATTTTCAACTTCTAGGCTTAAATGGGTGCTAAAGATGTAAGAAAGCTTTTGATAATTTGCTTTGCTTGTGTCAATTGAACTAGCGTCAATTTTCATTTATCCTCCAAAAACTCACGTTGCCTCTGTCCTTAATATTTATCCTGACTTATGGAGTCAGAAGATTGCATGGTAGAGTCGGCATAATGCAATGTCGCCTATTTGATTTGCTCTATGATTTGCTCTATTGTGATCAACTTCTCCTTTTCCATTTGATAATCTTTTTTAATTATAGTATCCTCAAGGTTGATGTTCGGATTCAAAATTGTTGACAAAGAGACAATGACCTCTTCAAGGCAAATACTTTCTTCATGTTGTACTTGTTGAGATTTCAGTGTGAGTGATTCCCTTAATTGATACTCATTTATACTTGGTGACAGAAATATTTCCTGGGCTAAATAACTCACATTTGGGAAGAGAAATAATATAGTAAGTAAGTCATTCAGGGCAGTTTCATCAATTTCATATTCGGCTTTTATATCTCGTAGTTGCTGTCATATGATACAATCTCCAATTAACATATCTTCATTTTCAACTCCTTGAGCTATAAATAGTTGTTTCCACATGAAAAAATCACTTACAAGCATTTTGTTGAAGTCAATTCCAGCCATCTTGAATGTCGAGTATGAAGACCTAACAATAAGCAATAGTCATAGTCATAGTGAAGAAAAAATAAAAATAACAAAAATAAATAATATAAAAGTTTGAATTAGTGAAAGTAATCTTAAAATAAATTAAACAACAATTTATGATAATGGCGGCAAAAACATGTTCGCCTGTTTATCTACCGCAAGTGCATGAATTGCACAAGTATTAAAGTGGATAAAGAGTCTGTGTATCATTTTCAAGAGGAATGAGTTAAAATATGTTTTAAATCACTAATATTAACCGAAACGAGATAAAAAACAGTTTGATGTTTTAAAATTAAAATCTAAACTAAAAAAAAAAAAATTTAACTAAAGCAAACAATTTTTAATGAGAGAAATATGCTAGGATCAAGAACCCACTTTTATTTTCATTTTTCATATCTTGGTTTAAATGTTTAACAACAATTCATGAGTTATAAAAATCAATGTTTATAATTTGTTTAAAAGCCTCTTTCAAACGGTGAATTAAAACTTATCTATATATGTGATCCACTAGAGATGACAATGGGGCGGGAACCCCGCCCTGCCCCATGAGAACATTGTCAAAACCATACCCACCCCATTACCCGCTAAAGCAAAACGGGGCATCCAAGCCCTGTCCCGACCTTTTTTTTTTTTAAAAACATAGTTTTCTTCAAGTTTCTAACTTTTTTTCCCACTCAAAAGTAGTAAAAATTAAAAGAATTAAGCATTCAATTCAACATAGAATCAAAAATGTTATCATATGCAGGAAATTCTATCTTGAAAGTGAGTTGTTTGCATTTTTGAATTAAAATTTTTTTTAATGTAAATAAATTTGCGGGGCGGGTCAACCAAAATTCGCCCTGCCCTGCCCCAAACCCATTCGGGTAATTGATATCAAACTCAAGCCCACCCCCATCGACCCGCGGGGCAGTTTCTTTCCGCCCCATTAGGGTCGAGGCTCCATCGGGTTCAAGTCGAAACGAGTTGTTTTTGCCATCCCTATGACCTACATATATTTCTTTTATGAATGCAAACAAATAGGAAATCATTAACGATTCATGAGCATGCAATTAAAGATTATGTAAAGTACAGAGGTATATTTCTATTCTCTATCGGATTTTATGAAAATTAAAATAAGCCTAATGAATTTTCAATCTTTCGAACTTAAGAACACGTCACAAAATTCATACAATAATTTGCCAAATAATCTAGAAACATGAAATATGGGATTAATTGTTCAAACCCATAAAATGTATTAAACTAAACAAAAATCAAAGCATAAAATCTGGAAAATCAAAGTTTTATTTGGATCCTAACATAATTTAATCTAGCCTAAATACATAATTGAGAATAAATAGGAAAATTTTATGGAATTCATCCCCTGACGTAGGAATTAATCTTCTTGAAGTAGGAATCTTGAAGTTGAATCTTGATCTTGATATGGGCCTCCTTTCTCCCAATTATTATGTAGAATGTGATATTTAACCTAGCTCCTCTTCTTTGCTACTCATGTAATCTCTTATATATGGTGAAATAGGTCAAATCATGTCCAAATTGGGTTCCCAAAAGAGTCTTAATCAAATAAGGAAAGTTGCATTCGCATAGTCTCTGCGTAGTTGTTAGTATTTTTATCATATCTTTCTCTTAGCTTATCTGATTGAGGTGATTCAAAGTGCATTGACTACAATTCTTCTTGACGTACAATTTTTCCAAATCAAACTTTTATTATCCCAAAAATAGGTTTCAAAGTCCAAATAAAAATTTGGAACATAACTTGTGCAGTTCTGTTTTAGCCCTAAGTCATTATCAAGTGCAACTTTAATTCTTTGGCATCTAATATCATCAATTGATCTCATATGATCTTCAATCATTATCATGTAGTCCGAATAAACTAATGAATATTTACAAATTGGTCCTCAAACTTTAGATTTGTTTAGTTTTCAATTGCTTTCATTTATTTCTTCCAATTTAGCTCCAATTTGATTTTCGATTCTCCTTGTCTATTTTCAACTTGGACAACTTAGTTCGAATTGCCCTTCGATTTGTCCTTATTTACTTCAATTGCTTAATTTTCTTGATTTTGGGATAAAAACTGAAATAAATATAAATAACAACTAAATCTGTAGAACTTATTCTTAAACGACAATATAATTTCCCCTTTTTAGCATCTTCAGTGGTCTAGCCACTCCATAATATCTTCTTCGATCCCAATGAGTTGAAAAATTTCTCATCTCCAACGTCTTCTTCTAAGTCTAAAGTAAGGATACAACTGGTATTGAACTCCTCCATCCAAAAGAACCGTTTACATTGAAGCACTAAAACAAAAGGGCTGCTATTGTTGTACAAAAAGTATTGGAATTAAAGTGTCTAGTATTTTTTTTTATTAAGATAACAAGAAAAAAAAAGGAAAATGGAGGGGGACATAAACCCGACCTCCAATAAATGATAGAGCGACAAACTCTCAAATTCTAAATTACGAACTTATGAAAAAATAGTAAATAGAAGGAGTAGGTGTAAAACATTTAATGGTACTCATGGAGCATGATCCTCATATTATGCTCAGAGTGATACATAGAGCAAGTCCTATGTCATGACCGTCTCATTTAAAAACGATCATAGAACTCAGAATAGTTGGGGACTTGGTCAGGGTCGCTTAACAGTGAATGATCTCGATCGCTCATCGGTGAATGATCTCGTCTGGTGAAATGAGACCACCTAGTTGAAGGACTACTACTGGATGGATGAAAAGAAGGTGCCTTCGATCTCAAGGTGGGGCTCGTGCGTGATGCAGCTGGCATAGTGACTAAAGAGACCTGCGATGTGCGTGATCCAGATGAAGATGTTCTAATAGGTGATGGGAATTCTACCTCGGTGTTTTGCATGCATGTAGATGAAGATGTTCTAGTAGGAGTAGGTGACGGTGTGGAAGTCTGAGCGATGGAAGGCTCAGGAGCTTTCTCCTCACCAAAAAGATTAGTGACCAAGTCCTCAATGGAAAATCTCAAGGAAGAAGTGATTTTCATACGGTTCTTTGCCTTAAAATGGTCTAACAGAACCTATTTGACCTTTTATTTATCTGTACCTAGCTCTACTAGTAGACCATGTACAAGAAGTTATGGAACTGTCCCTGCCGACCAATGAAAAGACTGTGTTGTCTCTAAAGATGGTGGGGAGCTAGTGTGTATCTGTGGGTAGTACCTCTATAGGAGGTACAACACAAGTAGGTGTAGGAGTGATAGAGATAAGAGGTACCTCAATAGGAACCTGTAGAGGAGGCTCAAACATGGTAGGAACTGCCACTAAAATAGGCTCAATAGATGTAGGAATGGTCTGTGTAACCTTTGTGTGATACCTCCATAGGAGTCTCTGTGTGAAATTTTGGTATGGTCAAGGAAGCTCCCATTTCTATCTGTGTATGCAATTCAAGTAATGGGGGACTATTGGTTGGTCCTATGGCATGGAACAAATGATTTTCGTCTGATCCAGGAGGTGCAGTGGTACATCATGAACAAAGCTATGATTCAGGACGTATCATCCTGAAGAAGGAGAGAATGATACGAATCTTAATGGGCTTGACGGAAATTAAATATTCAAGTCAAACAAAAATGCAATCCAGTCAACCATGTCGAAATTGGATGCGTAATATATGTTTTCCAAGTAGAAACGAGCCAAATTCCTTCGTTTGAAGCTTCAAAACAGCAAATCAATTATGCAGATATGAATTTACAATATTTTCATAATTTTCATAATTGTGTTTTATAGGACATGAGTTCCATTTTTTTTGGATTGTAACTCGTGAAATCAAAGTTGGACTAACTCCTCTGTAGACATGTGAAATTAAAAAAGTTGTGACATTTGCAGAGATTAAATATTCACTTCAAAAAAAAAAAAAAAAAAATTCAAACTATTGCAGAGATAAAAAAATTCAAACTATAGCAGAGATTAAGGCCATATTCTCTTTACTGTTTTAAAGTCATATTCTATTTTTATTTTTGAAAACATCAAAAACTCGTTCTCTTTACCATTTTCAAAACGAATTTTACAAAAAAAAAAAAAAAAAAAAAAAATCTTATCTTAATCTTAATCTTAATATATATAAAAGTAGAATAACCGTCACAAAAATACATGCATAGTTTCCCATCAAAAAAACCTTCTAAATTTAGAAATTTGTTGCTAAAAAATAGTATATTAAATATTTTAACAATTATTATTTTACATGTGTCATTAATTACATTGACATCCGTGCTATGTTATTAATAACATCAAAATGTTAGTATTTTTTTATTTTATTATTATTCTTTTAATAATTATTGTATTATTTTGAAATCGAAAAATAAGTAATGTAGGTGTCAAATTAAAGATCATAGTGAGAAATTTAATGCAAACTAACAAGTGAGAGCAAATTGTAAATATATTGTCCGTAAAATCATATAAAAAACTAAAAGTAAAGTTTTATTTTTTATTTTTCCTCAATATCTAATTCATTTTAAATTGTATCATTTAAGTCCTATAATATTATCTATAATTAGTTAATAACTAAATTCATTTTAGTCATAGATGATTAATTTCTATTGTGGTCTTTCCTCTTCAAATTAAAATAAATAATAAATATACGAATTTTTAAGGCAAAATCCAATTAAGTTGGGTTAATTTTACAAACTTAAGATTCTTCAATTCATTCATCATATTCACATTTTTTTTTATTTATTGATTCTATTCATTTTTCTATTTTTCATTATAAATTTAAATAACTAAATATGCAAAAATATATTACATATTTTAACAATTAGTTCATATAATTTCTATTAAACAATTGATCGATCAATAATTTTTATTAAAATAATAATGTAACAAATATGAATAAAGAAATTGTCAATATGAAGAAAGAAGAATCAATTAATGTAACAATATTTATTAAAATTAATGATTATTTTTTTACAAAAGCAATTGGAATTAATAATTAATGCTTAAAAAATCAAATTATACCAAAAAAGTCTATCCTACACCTCTTTTTGGGAAGAATGTGATGAAGAACAATATATGAAAAGAAAAGCGTCGATCTTAAGGAGAATATGTAAGTTGAGTTTTTCACACGTATTGAATGACCTAATTTTATAGTTCAAAAGTTTTTTTTAAAAAAGAAAATTTCATTTATTGAATGTTAATTCTAGAAATAGAGTTGATATGCTTACGGTATACTCTCTAAAACACTTAATCCATGTCATGTTTTCATGTAAAGATGATATGACAATTCAACAATTTACAATTTTATTAAAATATTAAAAAAATAATTATACGCCGTAACAAGTGGTGAAACTTTATTTCTTAATTTTATTAACATATATAGACAAAAAGACTCACTATATATATTTTATTTATATTTTCATTAATAAGTTTTATTGATGTATAATTAAATATGCATTTAATTATGTTCAATTAAATCCATCGCATTTAATTAAGATTTTGGTGGTTATTATTTCTATTCACGTTAGAAAAATATTTGGACGAAATTTTTTATTTATTTATTCTATGCAACATATATTTGAAAAATTGCATTATTTAATTTAAATTTGAACAATTGTTTAAATATATTTTGTTTATAGCAATTTTCGTGTTTCACACGTATGTGAGCAACTACAAACTATACAAACAATGTATTATTTAAAGATGTTTTCCAAAATTGATGAGAATTGTAATTTATTTCTATTTTGAGCATTTGTTAACTATCTATATCATTAATCAAAACAAATTATGTTTTCAATTTTTTTTTTCCTATTTTGTAATGATATTTACATTAAAATCATTTTATATTGTTCTTCTGTGCAACGCACATGTGTGATACTAGTACAAAGAAAATGCAAAAGGTAAAAAAATTATTTCGGATCTTTTTAATGAAACAAAGTGAACATCTCAAAAGATGGAAAACACACCATTTTGCCAAGAATTGGTCTAGCTTAACTTGTGGAGTGCACAGTAGTTGTAAGAGAGGTCATGTGTTTGAGCCTTACAACTCTGTCTTTTTTTTTTTTTTTCGGTTTCAACTATAATGACCTAAACCTACCCATTCCCTCCTCGCATCCTCTCTTTCCCCTCCCCTCTCCTCCCCTCTCCTTCCCCGTTATCTTGCACTCGGTCGTCACTACTAGATGCAGTGACACTACCAGAAGCCGAACTCAGGAAAACCTTCAGGTACTCATTCTCTCCCCTCCCCTTCCCTTCCCTCTCCTCTCCTCTCCTCTCGTCCCGTCTCTCTCCCAGTGGTGCATCCTCTCTTTCCTCCTCCCCTCTCCTCTCGTCCTGTCTCCCTCCTATCGCCGCATTCTCTCTTTCCCCCTCCCCTTCTAGTGTGCTTTATATTCAGGATGTTGAACAATTTTTTTTTTTTACCGATTGTCGGATATGTGAGAGTCGTGCAATCTGTGTTGTAAACCATCCGAAGTTGTTCTGAGATTGATGAATGAAGATTTCATGAATTTTGTTGGTAGGGAATGCAATCCAAATTGATTTTTTGTGACCACAGATTACAACTAGGATAACTCACATTATTTTGCAATCCAAATTGATATTTTGTGACCACATATTACCACAGATTTCATGAATTTTGTTTGAAGGGAATGCATATTAACTTTACAGATTTCTTTTGATCCTATGAAGATTTAACCGATGCTAAGTAGCGGAAATATTGCTAGACTTGCCATCTGTTGGATGATGAACTAGTTGCTGATGATAGAGACATTAGAGACTACTCCAGTCTCACTTTTGATCCTTGTAATGTTCATATATATGATTCTATGTGCACATACATATATGTACGTATTTATCATTTAGCTTTTCTTTTATTTGAATGCTTTATTGATGAATTGACTGAGTACATATAAAATCTTGCAACTGGGTATTTCTTATTTTCATGTTTACATGCCAGAATTAAGTTAAAGAGTGTATATATTCAGTATGGGGGTGGTGGTGGAATATATGCAAATGATGTGGCCTTTTTCTGCATTTAAAGTCAATAATGACTTTAAATTAGTTTCATATTTGTGGCCTCACATGTAATAAGGACCCTTATTAGAAAGGAAATTTATGTAAATTCCTATGAAGGGACAAATCTAATAAAAATGAACATGATATACATTAGTAATCTTGTGAATATTTTGTACCTATGCATTAGTCAGTTACTTTTTTTCTTTTCATTAGAAGTTACATATTGTTCATAGAATTAATTTGCGTGGAGAACATGGGTGATCACAAAGGTTTTACTACGACACCAATGCAATGGACCGATACAAATGAGAACACATTTATTCAGCTATGTTATGACTTCGTGAAAGCGGGAAAGTTGTTCTACATTCAAATCCGATGATTGAGGCAAGATCAATGATGAATTGCTTCACATCACAAATAATGATTATGGAATTGCACAATTGAAAGGTAAATGGAACCTTCTGCACATTACTCATCGGTTGTTTTCTCAACTTATCGGGCATACAGGTGCACATGGGATCCAAATATGAACAAAGTAAATGCTCTAGAGGCAGTTTGAGAATATTTTTACATGGTAATTCTTGCTCACATAATAGAACATGATATATAGTTTAATTTTATGCAAATATAAATATTAGTTGACAATGTTTGTTAACATTATGGTTGCTAAACAAGACGAAGTATAAAATTATTAGGTGTAAGGGATGTCCGCATTATGAAACACTTGGAGAGCTATTTGGTGGGACCACAACAACTGGTGGACTAGATAATGCCTCTACTCAACTTCCCCCTACATCAGACGAAGAACGAGAAATAGAGGATGCATTTTCTGACCAAGGGCGTGCATGTACGAGCTGAAAAAATTGATGATGATGAAATAGCAAAACCTGGTCGACGTCATAAAGAACCAACGATCAGTAAATCGAATAAGCTCGAGACTTGTATGTAGCAGTAGTCATCCATAATGACTGCAAGAAATGATGAAAGTGAACTGCAACAGATTTACCTGAAAGAGAAGATTGCACGACTCCAAGGAAAATCATCTGTTGGTACTAGTGATAACGAAGAAATTAGCCAAGATCCATATTCTCAATCAGTTTGCATGAAAATCCTGAACATGGAAGGATTAAGATGTATGTGAAAGCCATAAAGTCATTCAAGGATCCAGAATTCAGGATGCAATTTGTGATAGTGCCTGGAGTCAGGAGGATGCCTGTGCTAGAGCTCCTGTAGTTTCTTGCACGATTGGTTATATTTATGTTAGTAGTTTGTTTCATTCAAGATTGTGTTTGTCTGAGCAGTTTGTTTGGTTGAACTTATTTCGATTGGTCATGAGTTGTATTATCCTTCTTTTTTTTTTTTGTTGGTGAAGCCTTTCTTCAATTATGTTGAACATTATGTTTTATTAACGTGATTTGGGATTCTTATTTGTGTTTAGTACTTGTTTTATCAGTGTTTTGTGTTTCCCATCACAATAATTAATTACTATGTTTGATTTGAGCATGAAATGTCTGACTCCGACTGCATTTTGTCCGATGACTCAAGTGACGAAGATATTTTTTCATTCATAGAGGAAGAATTTGATTTATCTACAGACATGATGGGATGCCAGATGTTAGTAGCTTTGTCTGGAAGAGATGTTATCCACAAGAGACCTCATAGAACATTGATGTTTTCTGGAAGGATGTACATTTATGAAATATTAAATGGTCATCCAACTGTGTGCTACAATAATTTTCGGATGCAAAAGCACGTTTTTCAAAATTTCTGTGACACTTTCAAAGGAAAAGGTCTCTTGACAAATGGGAAGAAGGTGAGCGTCGAGGAAGGGGTAGCAATATTCTTAATGATTATAGGGTACAGTACTCGTTATAGAATTGTTGGTGATAGATTTCAACATGGAAATCACACAATACATAAGTGGTTTAAGTGAGTCTTACGTGTTGTTCGTCAGTTGAGCACTGAGCTAATACGCCCAATAAACCAGGGGGGTGTGCATGAGCTCATCTTGCAAAAGTATCCGTACTCTAAGAATTGTATTGGTGCAATTGATAGGACACATGTGGTGGCTTGGGCACAGGCATCGAGGCAGACAGTTTTTCTGGGAAGGAAAATAAATGTGACACAGAATGTAATGATTGCATGCTTTTTCGACATGAAGTTCACATTTGTGTATGCCGGTTGGGAAGGTACAGTTAATGATTCTCGAGTATTCATTGACGCTGTTACAAATACCTCAAACAAATTTTCAATGCCACGCGGAGGTATATTATATTACTTTCTACGTCTTTTAGAAATATATACTTCACACATAAGTTTAAATCGTATTATGGATCATGCTACACTCACCTCGGAGCTTACCTCCGAGGTGACCGCCCCCTCACATGGAGGGGGTGGAGCCCACTTGTCGGAAGTGGGCTCCACCCCCTCCGTGTGAGAAGGGGTCACCTCGGGGGTAAGTCCCGAGGTGCTTTTAGCATTATTCTCGTATTATTTTATATTTGTAGATGAATGGTACCTAGTTGATGTTGTTTACCCAAACATTCCTAATTTTCTTGTCCCATATCGAGGACGTCGCTATCATCTACGTGATTATGCTGGGATAGGAAGACTGCTAGGAAAGGAAGAGTTGTTCAATTACTGACACTCCTCGTTCCGTAACATAATCGAGCGTAGTATTGGAGTGTTGAAGGCTAGGTTTCCTATTCTGAATTTAATTAGCAATTTTCCTCTTATTAGGCAAAGACATATCCTTATTGCGTGTTGCACAATACTTAACTTCATTCATCAAGAACACGCATTAGACAAGTTGCTTATAGAATATTCGGTGGAGAATATGATTTTTGATGATGTACCTAAATCAAGTGATGCTCGAGAACCCATACAGTTTGATGCGAGTCAAACAACTCAAATGTGACACGTGCGAGAAGAAATTGCTACCTAAATGTGGATTGATTACTCAAGAAGGTCAAGATGATTTTGAAATTTATTTTGTTTAGTCAAACTCTGTGTGATTAATTTGAGTTACATGTATCGGGGAAGTAATTTGGACTTGAACATTATGTTGTTAATTTCTTATATAATATTTTTTTGGAGTTGAACATTAATGACATTATTAATTAGTCCAATAAAAAATAGTTAAACAATATAGATTGTTTCCATAAGCAAATTCATTAAAAATAGTCTAAGTAGTATTCTGCAAAATTTCAAACAGAACGTGTTTTTCAGCTTTTCATTTTCAGAATCAGTTTTCAGAAATGACAAACCAAACGCGTTTTCAGCAAATTTGAAAACAAAAATAAAAATAGGAAACATAAAATATTTTCCAAAATAAAAATACAAAAAGAACACCACATAATATTCTCTACAAAATAAAAAAATTTCTAACTAGTGCCAAGAATCTCATCATGCAAGTACTTTTCTTCTCATTCAAGGAACGCATGCTGCAATTCATTAAGTCTATTAAAGGTGGAAGATGAGTGAGTAAGTGTACAGAACACGGGCAAACAGAACCTATTTTGGCAGCATTGCAAAGTAATAAAAATGGCAGATAAAGTTTTGTTTCAACAGGTTTTAATAGACTTCATCATGTTTAAAATTCACAAGTCAAAGGACAATGTAAGGGGAACTCATAACTTCAACATAACATTATGCCACTTGAGGCTGCTCACAATAGATTAATTTTATTTACTTTCAAATTAACTTCGGAAAACCAGCATTTCAATATAAAATTATGAGATCAACGATGTTAAATTTTTATACTTGAGTCAGAAAAGTGTAAACACAAATCTTGATTCAAAACATATAAACAAGCAAGTTTTCGATTTAGAATCTTGACCATAAAATTAGTTACTGTGAATCATAGAATATACCAAAATCCATAGCAAGATGTAGAAGCTACAAGATCCTGTTGAAACCTGATGCGAAATTCGTCTTCTCTCTCTTAACCTAAATCTTTAGTTGTGTTTCATGAGTTGAACCTTAATGATGTAATTCAGGTTCATATATAGACAGGGAGACGCCGAATTTCCTTATAGATCTAATCTCAACCGTCCATCAAAGTTGTAGTATTAATATGAAAATTTTGTAATTAAATCAGGTTTCTATTAATTCAGGAATTTACCTAATAAGACCGTGATACAAAATATGGACCACATAATGAAAAGATTTTTATGAAATTCGAGATACACAAAATCCCATAATAATAAGTGGAAATTACACCCACACAAGATTTTCAAATTCTCAATTCAAGAATCAAGTTTACATCTTATTTGTTCAAAAATTGGGTCATAATTAAATTTTAAAATATTAAATTAATATATCTGATAAGTGTGATATTTACGTTTATTTTATGCACTTATATCCTTGAATATGCCATAATGTGATTCTATCTAAGTATTATTAATGCATTTTATGTTTTATATTGTATAGGATCATAAAGAAGAGAAAAGAAGAAAAAATGACCAAAATACACTCAAAACTGAAGTTTGGGGACTTAGGTGCAAATACAGTTACGGTCGTAAGGTAAAAAAGTCACGGCTGTAAAAGTGTTAAACGAATTATGGGAAATCAACAGAATGTGAGTTACGGCCGTAAAGGAGAAGTTACGACCGTAACCTTCTAAAGAAAAAAAAAATATGCAGAGACACAATTACGGCCGTGAGTGGATATATCACGGCCGTAACCTCAATTCAAGGAAAATAAGCAGAAACAGTGTTACAGCCGTAAATGAAAAGTTACGGCCGTAACTCTCCAGTCAACAATTTCCATATTTTAATTCTTTCCATAATTTTGGGATTTCTTGAGACCAAAGCTAGGGCATGAAATTAATGCTATAAAAAGGGACTCTCATGACAGAAAAAAGTATGAAATAATTGTTGAAGGAGGAGCGGCTTGCTTGAAGGATTGGAAGAGAAATTAAGCGACTCGAGAAGGTGATTCAAGAGATGCAAAATTCTGGGCTTTTCACCATGACTATGAACGGCTAAGCTTCCATACTTAGTTCGAAGGGGATGTTGTATTTCATATCAATTTGTTTATTGCTTTTCCAAACTAGTAACGTAATTCTAAATTCTTTACTTTGATTTGTTGGATTCTTATGCTTTTTTAATTAAATCAATGCAATTCTTTACTTGATTAAGGCATTATCATTTAATTTGTTGTATTGAGATTTGCTATTTTGAATGATTGGATCCGTAATCGTCTTTTTGTTCAAATCATAGTAGCAAGTGGAAATTTAATATTTCCATAGAGAATTCCAACTTAGGTTAATTGTCACGAGCTTGTGTGATTGGTAATCTAATTCACCCTAATTCTTCTTAACCACTATATAGTTGTTGTCTTAAATCTAAAGAGTTTATTTTAGGTTATTCAATGGCTAATGTTTGATTAGAGAGCTTATTCTAATTAAATGCAACTAAGGGAGAATAGGAATAGTTAGAGCTTATTAACTATTTACGAGTGATAAATAAAAGAAGAAATTGAACTCGAGTTACTTGGAAAGTGATAATATTGTGATAGAATACAACTGAACCTAAGAACTAGGACTCGTCAACATTTGATATTTATTCCAACCATTTTAATTGCTTTATTTTATTAGTTAAATCATTTACGAACAACTCATTTACGATTCTAAATGACATGACACTAAGTTAGTTTCCGTTCCTTGTGGGATCGACCCTTGCTTCCATTGCTACATTCTTAGTAATAGTGAATAAGGAATTTATTTATTATTTTGGTGCATCGCGACACGCATCAAATTTTTGGCGCCGTTGCCGGGGAACGGTTAACCAATTTAGTGTTTAATCAATTAGAATTTTATTTTTCTGCATTTATTTTATTTTCATTTTATTTTCACTTTATTTATATAATTTTTCAAAAAAAATAAAAATTCATATAATAATTATTTGTGCTTTTTTACTTATATGTTTAAAACTCGGTCAACTAATTGTGAAATTTTTGATCTTGACCCAGAAATTGAGAGAACTTTTGGACAACAAAGGAGAGCAGCACGACAAATGGCAGCTAACAACAGAACTCTTAAACAACTTGCTACCCCCGATGTGGTTCAGCAGCCCTTATGTATCACGTTTCCAACGGTGGAAGAAGGAAAAACCTTCGAGCTTAAATTTGGGCTCATCCACTTATTACCAACTTTTCGAGGGAACCCCGGCGAAGATCCATATAGGCACCTAAAGGAGTTCCATGTGGTTTGCGACAGTATGAGGCCCACAGGCATTACCGAGGAACAAATAAAAATGAGAGCTTTCCCATTTTCATTGAAGGATGCCGCCACTGACTGGCTCTATTGCCTACCATCAGGAACAGTTACTACTTGGAACGACATGAAAAGGCTCTTCTTGGAAAAATACTTCCCTGCATCGAGAGCTGGTACCATCCGAAAAGAAATATGTGGGGTACGCCAGAACAACAATGAAACATTATATGAGTATTGGGAGCGTTTCAAAAAGCTCATCTCAAGCTGCCCCCATCATCAGATTAGCGAGCAACTTTTGGTGCAATACTTCTACGAAGGTCTAGCGCCAATGGACAGAAGTATGATAGACGCCGCAAGCGGAGGTGCGCTAATGGACAAGACACCGGAACAAGCGCGAGCTTTAATCTCCAACATGGCGGAGAACACTCAGCAATTCAACTCAAGTAGGGATTCCCAAGTCCGCCGATTAAACGAGGTAAGTAGTTCCAATATTGAAGGTCAATTATATGAACTAACGAATCTCATTAAGCAGCTTGCTGTAGGGAATTCAAAACAAGCCAAGGCCTGTGGAATCTGTTCGAACTTTGGACATCTAACGGATACCTGTCCGGTATTGCAAGAAGAAAACAATGAACAGGTAAATGCTGCTGGAGGTTTCCCTTTCCAAGGGCAACAGTACAACCCATATTCAAACACGTACAACCCCGGGTGGAGAGATCACCCCAACCTGAGTTACGGAAATAACGAACCCCCAGGTTTTACTCCAAACAAGTCACAAGGACTATTCCAGCAGCAAGGGACTTTCCAACCACAGGGGCAATATCAACAAAAACCTCAAAATTCAGGTACGTCTTTTTAAGATATGGTTAAGATGTTGGCAACTAACACGATGCAATTCCAACAGGATACCAAGTCAAGCATTCAAAACCTGGAAAATCAGATGAGCCAAATGGCCACTGCCATAAATAGATTGGAGGCACAATCCGGAGGGAAGCTACCGTCACAGCCCGAAGTGAATCCCAAAAACGTGAGCGCCATAATTCTCCGGAGTGGAAAGGAAATTGAGGGTCCACAATTGGAACCGGCTGCACCTGAAATGGAGGAAGATGAAAAGGATGGAGTCGGAAAGAGAAACAACACCTCGCAAAACCCTCAGGTAAAAACTGACTCCCATTTAAATGTTAAACTAACACCTCCACATTTTCCTAGCAGGTTAGAAAAGACAGACAAAGAAAGCAAAGAAAAGGAGATGCTGGAGATGTTTAAAAAAGTGGAAGTCAACATTCCACTGTTGGATGCAATTAAGCAAGTATCCCGATATGCAAAATTTTTGAAGGAGCTGTGGACCAACAAACGAAAATTAAAGGGAAATGAAAAGGTGATGATGGGAGAAAATGTCTCTACATTATTTCAAAGGAAACTACCTCCCAAATGCAAGGACCTAGGTATGTTCACCATACCTTATCAAATAGGTGGTAAAACAATAGAACATGCACTGATAGACTTAGGAGCATCCATTAATGTAATGCCTAGGTCCACTTACACCGCACTAAAACTTACCAAATTGACTGGAACAGGTGTTATCATTCAGCTAGCCGACCGTTCCAATGCTTATCCGGATGGGGTGGTTGAGGATGTGCTAGTGCAAGTAGGTGGGCTAGTGTTTCCGGCAGACTTTTATGTTTTAGATATGCATGATGATCATTCACTCAATTCTACCCCTATATTGTTAGGTAGACCATTTTTAAAGACGTTTAAGACTAAAATAGATGTCAGTAGTGACACACTCACCATGGAATTTGATGGTGAAATGATTAAGTTCAATATCTATGATCCTATGAAAATTTTTGATGATGATCTTGTTTATTCTGTTAATGTGAATGATTCTCTAGCACGGGAAAATTCCAAACTTAGTGGAAAGGACGGTCCACAAGACACTGTAGATATAATTACCGATTTTTCAGGGCCATCACAACCAGGTAAAAACTTTTGTACCACCCTACCAGTCGCTGATGAGAAGTTTCCCCCTATTTTGCAGATCTTAATGAAGAATATGAAGAGAAAGTTGAGCTTAGGGAATCCACCTAATCCCGGTTGAATGAGAAAGGACTAGGTCGAGCCAACGACAATAAACAAAGGCGCTGATCGGGAGGCAACCCGAGAAGGGAGTTTCTTTACCCCCCTCAACCCTTTATTTTCGTATTTTCATTTTTGGTTAATTTTATTTAGTCATTTCTTTCACACACACACACACACACACACACACAAAACCTTTTGTGTACGTTATGCTTTTCATGCCAACATTGTTCTCGGATTTAAGCCTTGACAATTACACACTGCTTGCTCGAGTACATTTTCTTTAGGTTACTATCATACTCCACTAATTTACTCATTTCTCTTACAGGATTCTATATTGCTCCAACCCTTTTGAGCTGCAGATGCTGAAAATGATGCAAGCCTTCCAGACTCAACTGAATGATGCAAGAGGATCAACGACTCATTCTGGAAGAGCAGAGAGCCCTTTGGGAGGAGATTCGACGATTGCGAGGACCCCGGGATGATCCACCGCCACATTAGACCCGAGGGAGTTTCTTTTTCTTTTTCCCCCTTCTACTGTTTAGCTTTATTTTTCAATGAGGACATTGTTTTGTCTAAGTATGGGGGGGAATTGATTGTAAGCTTAATGTCTTTATCTTCCTTCTGTAGTCGAAACATTAAATTCATGTTGAGTCAGCACCCATTTTAATCTTGTTCTCTACTTTTGTTACCTATCTATGCTACTTAGACCTTAAACCATACTTTGATAGGAAGCAGCCTCACTTTTGGCTCATTTTTTGAAAAATCATTGCATAATTGGATATAAATCGAGCACATAGAGATGGTCTCGTCCTAAAACTGCACGAATAGGTTGAAAATGAAGAAAAAAAATTGTCAAATGTCTACAACCTAGTCAACCCAACCCAGAATAGACAGATTATCCTTTCATATATAACCCTGAGCGTCCCAATTCCAACAGAAATTATTATACTTTTGTGAGTAGTCATGGTTTGAATACTTTTAACCACTATCCTCGACCAATGGATTTAGATTTGGAATGAAGATCAAGAAATGACCTATAACTCATAATTGGATGGGAGAAACACATGAAAACCCTAATTTGTGAGCTTTTGAGCCTAAGAGCTGTTTTTAATACTTATGAGCTCGTGATTCTTTGATGTGTGTCCCGCATGGTTGGGTTATGCTTGGATGTGCTTTCTTGTGCATACCGTTGTAGCTTCTTAACTTAAGTGTAAATTATAGGAAAGGCAATAGATTAAGCCAAATTTGACTTGCTAAAAGAGCCTACCTTGCTACATGGACCAATAGAAGCCCTTTGAGCCTTAGCATTTCTTTGTTTTTTTATGCCACGCTACAAGCCACGAATACCCTTTCTTTCGCATTATCTTTAATTTGAACCCATAGAGAACGGATTCGAGAGCTTTTGTTGATTGAGGATTGTGCTATGGTCTAAGTCTAAGAAGTGAAATAGTTATCTTGTGTTGGGCGATGGTTGTGTAATGGACGGAATTCAGGGAATTGTAATTCTATCTTGTGTCACTTGGTGACTGTGAAATGATTGGAATAATAGAGAAAAAGTTGCAGTCTATATTCAAAAAAAAAAAAAACAACGAGAAAAGAAAAGAAGAGATTCAAGTGTGAATAAAGTTGGGAAGCAGGAAACAATAAAGATCAAATTAAGGGAGAAGGAAGTAATGTTATTTTGAATTGACTTAGCTTGCAAAGTTCCTTCTCGACTCAGCCTAAATATATCCTTTTTCCCTACCTGACCTAAAGCCCCGTTACAACCAAATAAAGACCTTCGCTTTGCACTTGTGTTATTGTTGGCTCCGGTTATGACATCTAGGCAATCTGTGGTACTGACTTATCCATGCAGATAGCTGAGCGAAAATTTAACCCCTTATACACTTTGTACAACGAGAGAAATATCTTTTGAGGGTGTTAAAACCCATTACATATGCTTATGAGTGGTTTGAATTGCTTGGTCTAGGGTTGGTGCTATGAATGTGGTCGGGGGTACTGTGTTGACTGAATTCACGTCATGAACAACTCGATTTACGAAACTGATTTCCACTGGAGTTGGGCGAAATTATTCTCCTCGTAGTCACTCATAAATGGTTGGGATGTGAGTAAACACGAGAGGTGCAAGGAAATAAACCATATCGAGCCATGATTGAGATAGGAAATAAAGGGCGTTGCATCTCTAGCACACACGAACACAATCCGATCATGCAACGGAACATTTTTGTTAAAGAAAAGTGGGTTACAACCTCAAGTCTCTAAATTGTAATCTATTGTTTGAATCCTATTCTTTTCTTTGCAAATCTTTGTTCGAGGACGAACAATGGTTCAAGTGTGGGGGGATTTGATAAGTGTGATACTTACGTTTATTTTATGCACTTATATCCTTGAATATGCCATAATGTGATTCTATCTAAGTATTAATAATGCATTTTATGTTTTATATTGTATAGGATCATAAAAGAAGAGAAAAGAAGAAAAAAGGACCAAAATACACTCAAAACTGAAGTTTGGGGACTTAGGTGCAAATACAGTTACGACCGTAAGGTAACAAAGTCACGGCTGTAAAAGTGTTAAACAAATTAAGGGTCCGTTTGATTAGGTAAAATTTTCCATGGAAAAAGAAAACTTTTTCCTACTTTCTCACTTTTTGGTGTTTGATTGTAAAAATTTGGCATGGAAAAAATTTTCCTTGGTCCTACATCACATGCCCATTTTCAAGGATTTTGTGGAAAATATTTTTTCTTGGTTTGGTTAAGAAAAGATTTTCCATGTTACATGGAAAATTATTTTCGATACGTTTAATCAATTTTGTTGTTGTTAATTGACTTATTTTATTTCCAAAAAATAACATTATCATCATCAAGTACAAATATATTTAAAAAGTAAAAAAAAAAAAAAAAAAATTTTTTGATTAAAATAGCAAAAAATTACTTTATTTTCCATGAAAAATAATGTCAATCAAACAACAAAAGTTGAAAAATTTCCTACTTTTTCCACCTAGAAAATTAAATCAATCAAACACATTAAACTTCTAATTCCCAGGAATTCAATTCCCTAGAATTCGTTTTCTTTCCACCCAAATTCCACCCTCACTATCAAACGGACCCTAAGAGAAATCAACAGAATGTGAGTTACGGCCGGAGAAGTTACGGCCGTAACCTTCTAAAGAAAAAAAATATGCAGAGACACAATTACGGCCGTGAGTGGATATATCACGGCCGTAACCTCAATTCAAGGAAAATAAGCAGAAACCGTGTTACGGCTGTAAATGAAAAGTCACGGCCGTAACTCTCCCGTCAACAATTTTCATATTTTAATTCTTTCCATAATTTTGGGATTTCTTGAGCCCAAAGCTAGGGCACGAAATTAAAACTATAAAAAGGGACTCTCATGACAGAAAAAAGTATGAAATAATTGTTGAAGGAGGAGCGGCTTTCTTGAAGGATTTGAAGAGAAATTAAGCGACTCGAGAAGGTGATTCAAGAGATGCAAAATTCTAAGCTTTTCACCATGACTATGTACGGCTAAGCTTCCATACCTAGTTCGAAGGGGAAGTTGTATTTCATATCAATTTGTTTATTGCTTTTCTAAACTAGTAACGTAGTTCTAAATTCTTTACTTTGATTTGTTGGATTCTTATGTGTTTTTAATTCAATCAATGCAATTCTTTACTTGATTAAGGTCTTATCATTTAATTTCTTGTATTGAGATTTTCTATTTTGAATGATTGGATCCGTAATCGTCTTTTTGTTCAGATCATAGTAGCAAGTGGAAATTTAATATTTCCATATAGAATTCCAACTTAGGTTAATTGTCATGAGCTTGTGTGATTGATAATCTAATTCACCATAATTCTTCTTAACCACTATATAGTTGTTGTCTTAAATCTAAAGAGCTTGTTTTAGGTTATTCAATGGCTAATGTTTGATTAGAGAGCTTATTCTAATTAAATGCAATTAAGGGAGAATAGGAATAGTTAGAGCTTATTAACTATTTACGGGTGATAAATCAAAGAAGAAATTGAACTCGCGTTACTTGGAAAGTGATAACATTGTGATAGAATACAACTGAACCTGAGAAATAGGACTCGTCAACATTTGATATTTATTCCAACCATTTTAATTGCTTTATTTTATTAGTTAAATCATTTACGAACAACTCAAAACAAAACCCTCCTTTACGATTCTAATTGACATGACACTAAGTTAGTTTCCATTCCTTGTGGGATCGACCCTTGCTTCCATTGCTACATTCTTAGTAATAGTGAACAAGGAATTTATTTATTATTTTGGTGCATCGCGACACGCATCAATATCCATATTATTAAAGTTAATCATTAACACCATGCCCCAAACTGTGCTCCCCAATTTCCCACCCAAATTCAATCCTAACATACCATCCCCATTTCATTTCAATAATCCCCGTAGAAGCCAGTTCTTCAGCGGCGTCCGGCGCTTCATGTCCGGTGTGCCAAGCAGTCGTTGCTTCAGTGAAGTATCTGCACACATGTGACTAACATGCTGTAGCAGTGGGGGTAATTAAGTTGTGCCACTGCCCGCAGCGAACACTTCTCCAGTTGCGATTACAGTGGTGGTGGTGATGTTATTGCAGCGATGGTCGTGGTGTTTTATTGTGGTGGTGGCGGCTTGGAAACTTAAGTTGTCCCACCGTAACCGCAGTCGCGATTACGGTGGTGAGAGGTAGTGATGGTTGTGGTGTGCAATGGCGGTGGTGTTATTGCAGCAATGATCATGGTGTTCGATTGTGGTGCTGGTGGCTTGTGAACAACAATCTAACACCACAGGTCGTGATCCAGTGTTGGCTGTGTGTGTATATATGTATTGCCCGATGTTCACGAGTGGCGCCTACAGGTATCACCACCACTTGCCGAAGGTGAGGATGGTGATTAGGTGGCGGTGGTGGTAATGGTGGTTATGTGGTAATGTTAGGTTAGTGGTAATGTTTGTTGTGAGTGTGGGGTTGATGCAGTGGACTGTTTTTAGGTATAGCGGTGACTATGAGGTGTGGTGGTGGTTGGAGTGTCATCGTCGGCGACGGTGATGGGGTAGTGGTGTTGGAGTATGAATGGGTGCTGGTATGAAGTGGACACTGTGGAGGTGATTGGTAGTGGTTTGGTGTTGACATATGGCAGGCAGTGGATGGTGATTTTGGTTGGGGAGGGGGGCAGCGGCGGCAACGGTGGTGGTATTATTGGGTGTGGGTCGGGTGGTGGGGGTGGGGGTGGGGGTGGGGCGTTGTTAAGATTAATTGTGAGTTGTGACCAATAAATTTATTACTTGTGACTAGAAAAAATTATGTGACATAAAAAATTTAGGATTGTGACCCACAATTTTTTAGTTGTGATCAATTAATTTGAAATTTGTGATTATTAAATATTTTGTGAGTTATAAAATTCGAGATTTATGATCGAAAAATAAATTGTGACCTAAAATATGTTGTGACTATAAAATTTGTGATTTGTGATAAAGAAATAAAATTATGACTCGTAATTTTTTAAGTTATGACCAATGAACTCGAGATTTGTGATTAAAAAAAATGCAACCTATAAAATTCTAGGTTATTGATCGAGAAATAAGTTGTAACCTAAGAAATTTGTGACTGTAACCATAAATTTATATTATTGTGACCTTAATCTATTTAAACAACAAAATATATTTAACTAATATTTTAAATAAATAATTAAAACCTGATTTTTGAATTAAAATCTTAAGTTTCTTAAATTTGAAAATGTGTAATTTAAATACCTTAATTATGTATTATGCCCTAATAATAAGTATTGACGTGTTACGAAATTTCTAACAGTTTCTCACTTGACCCATATAGAGATGACAAAAAAACTCGACCCGAACCTGCCCTGAGGGTCGGCGGGGCGGGTTTGACTGGTCGGAACCCGCCCCGACCCTAACCCCCCCAAATAAATAAATTAATAAAAATAATAAGGAAAAAAATAAAAAATAAAAAAATTAAATGGGGGGTCGGGGAGACCCAACCTGACCCGTTGCCATCATTAGGCCCATATAACAATCATATTTATAGTTTCATATATGAATCATTATGTGCGTATAATTACTGAAATAATATACATAAAAGGTTTATTGTAATTACCTAATTAATTGAAACACCGGTATGAGTCATAGCGGTTCTATGTTAATTAAACATGATCCCTTCCAGGTACCATTTACCAATAGTAATCCACTTAATGAAGTTTGTATAGTGAAGCAATTATAACAGTCCCCTTAATGCCTTAATTAAAAGACTATTTCTGTTATCATTATCCATTTACATAATGTGTACAAAAATGAAAATAGAATAATTCAGAATTGTCAGTAATGAAATACTAAAATAATGTCAAAATAAGAACACATAGCAATCCACGTACAAGAAAAAGTTATTTGTTACTCCCAAGACCCATTGTGCCAGCTTGTTGCCTAAATATCTTGGGTTGTAACCCTTTAGTTAGTGGATATGCTATATTAGCACCGATATAAATGTGTTCAATTGAAACTCGATTATTTCGAATTTCTTCCTTAACTGATAGATATTTCATCTCCACGCGCTTTATTCCTCTAGAATACTCATCATTATTCGAAAAGAATACTGATGCATCATTATCACAATAAATTTTCAGCGGCCTAGCAATAGAATCCACAACTCTAAGTCTTGAAATAAAATTCCGCAACCATAATACTTGAACTATAACCTCAAAGCATGCTACAAATTCAGCCTCCATGGTGGATGAAGCCATTATGGTTTGCTTGGCACTCTTCCATGACACAACACCACTAGCTAATACAAATACAAAACCAAAAGTGCTTTTTCTAGTATCTACATATCCACCAAAATTTGAGTGTGTGTTGTTCGCTAGAAACACACCGCAAGTGCACGTATTGCATACAAGTGATAGTGGACTAAATGAGTTCGATTTATCGATCCCACAAGAATTGTCTATTTCAATTACACTCTAGTTTAATCAATTTAAAAAAGAAACACACACAATAAAGTTTTAGTTTTGGAAATGTTTTAGTACTAGAATTAAAATCACAATAGCAAATAAATATGTAGAAAAATGGTGACAACTTGATGATAAATGAGTGTTGGGATTCTTGATTCCACTTGACCATTACCTAATTGAATTCTCAACAAGCCAAAAGAAACTCAATTTACTAAGCATGTTAGATCCAATTTTCCAAGTTTAGTCAATTATCTCTCTTGAGTGAAATCAACCCTAATTAGTGAAATTAACCTACTATATCTCTATGTCGATTAAAAGCACACCAATTGCATTAAATATTTGTGAAAATAACTCAATGGATCTTCTAGGGTTTTAGGTATATCTCTATCCTGAACAAGAACCTATAGAAAATATTGTATTGATCTAGAATACATTACAATTTCTCAATAATTGCACATCCCATGAAATTCAAGCATAAATTTGGCCACAATAAATACAAGTCAATAAATACAACAATAAATGCTCAAGATAATAAATAGCTTAAATTCTTAATATAAGCATTAAAAATCAATTAAACTAGGTCAAACTTCATCAATCATCCCAACGCTAAATAACTTAGCCCATAGTGAAATAACAATAAAATTCAAGAATAAAATGCATCATTTCAACTATGAAGTAAAGTAAATAGAGAAATATAAGGATTAAGCAATAAATACTTCCCTTAACCAATGATTCTTGCTTCAAAATATTAATATTCTTAATGGTATGGATATTTCTCCCCTCAATCAACATTCATCAGCCAAAGTAACTAATTACAAGAGAAAATTACAAGAAAAGAGTAAAGAAAATGAAGAACAATGAGAGAACAATGTTTTGGGATGAAAAATGGAAGAAGAAGAATGAGGAACCCTAGCCAAATCATTCAAAAATACCCAAAAATCACGTAGATCCGCGTTTGACAGCATTTGGGCCGAATCGGGTCGCATTGGGTCGGCCCAGAATATCTTTCAAATTTTTTTACCGCACGATCGCGCGCCTAAAGTCCTCATGATCGCGTGGTTGACATGATGAGTCTCGGGTTGGATTTTTGGCCTAAGTCACGAGTGCAACCCCGTTCGAGCCACGCCATTGCGTGGTTCACCTGGGCGTGGTTTTGCAGCTCAATCCTTCAATAAATTGCAATTGGGGTCCTCCAACTTTCAATGTCGATCAATTTGGTCCTCAAATATTCTGATTTCTTTCAAAAAGCCCTCCTAAAATTGCATTTGAGGTCCTTCATCTTTTGAGAACTTTCAATTTAGTCCCTGGATCAATTGCACGAGAAGTCGACAGCTTTTCGAAAGTGAAAATTCGGTCCCCAAATTTCTAATCCTTGCAAGATTTGGCTCTTTTCTCCTCAATTTCTTCAATTTAGCATTCTTTTGCTTCTTTCTTGTGTTTTCTCCATGTAGTTGAATGTTAAACCTATTTAACCACAAAATATACACAATTAGGTAGGTATTTGTCCAAATTACTCAAAAAGTACTACCATAAATGTATGGAATATGGATGTAAAATGCACTCAACATGTGTAACCAATCACCTCAAAGGGGTGATCAGTATGTCTAAATGTGAGCATATGTTTCTCTGTTCCTTGTAAGTATCTCAACACTTTCTTAGCATCTTTCCAATGATCAATTCCTGAATTGCTTTGATAGCGTCCCAACATACCGATAACAAAGCTAATGTCTAACCTGGTGCAAACCTGTGCATACATCAAGCTTTCTACCAGAAAAGTATAAGGAAAGTCTTTCGTTCGTGTTCCAATTTAGTTTGAGGACACATACTTAAGCTGAAATTATCTCCCTTCTGAGTTGGAACAACATTTGGATCACAAGACGCCATGTTAAATCTTTCCAAAAATTTTGTGACATAAGCACGCTGAGACAATCTCAAAAATCTATGTGATCTATCACTAAATATTTCTATTCTGATCACATATGATGACTATTCCATATTTTTCATTTCAAAGTTTTGAAAAAGAAAATCCTTAATGTCCCATAACAAATCAAGGTCATTGCTGGAAATCAATATATCATCAACATATAGAACCAAAAATGCAAACTTACTCCCACTGATTTTTAGGTATATACACTGATCAACATTGTTTTCAGTATACAGAGCTAATGATATTGTGAAACTTAATATACCATTGAAGTGAAGCGTGTTTTAGTCCATATATTGACTTCTTTAACAAACATACCATATTTTCCTTTTCATCTGTAGTTAAGCCTTCTGGTTGTGCCAAGTAAACTTCTTCTTCTATACTCCCATTTAGAAAAGTCGCTTTCACATCTATTTGATGCATCTCTAAATCAAAATGAGCAACTAAAGTCATAACGATTCGGAATGAATCCTTCTTAGAAACTAGATAGAAGGTTTCATTGAAAGCAACGTCTTCTTCCTGAGTAAGACCTTTTGCTACAAGTCTAACTTATGTCGTTCGAAATTACCTTAAGAGTCACATTTGGTTTTAAAAATCTACTTACAACCAACTTTCTTGTGCCTTCTAGTAATTTAGCTTCTAATAGAATTCATGATAAAATCCCTCCAAGACGGGCTTTAGATTGTGGCACAGAAACATTATTGAATTTCGAAGTGTTATTGAAACATTACTAAGCCCCTATTTGGCCCCCTCTAAAAATCTACCACATTTTTTCTCTTCTTTTCAATGACAAATTTATCAACAACATAATATTAAACATAAACTTAAAAAAGATTCCCTACTTTTTAACTACACATTCTCTTAAAAATCATTATTCATTCAAATAAACTCTTTTTAAAAAACATTAAACAAGGCTAAATTTTGTCAAAATACTTTTCGTCAAACCTTAATCCTTGATTCATAAAGTTATCCCATCAATCATTCCTCAAGATTTCATCAATTTACCCATTAATGACCCCAAATTGAAATCAACTGGAGAAAGACAGAAATTTGGCCCTTTACTGTGAAACCACTCGATCCAAGGGGGGATCAGTTTGGTTCTTTCATAATTTTAAACGAGCTCTATCAAGACTTTAAACGGTTTTAGTTCTAAAAATCAAGAATCATTCGATTTTGGTTCCGATTCTAGATTTATGTTTATAACCAAGAATCAGAACCGATAGAATCAAACATAATTTTGAATTTTGAATTGATGGAAGATCAATAATCCAAGATCATGACATTTGAACTTATCTTTTTTTATTGAATGATGAATGATGAATGATGTTTATTGTGTCGATTTTGTATGTATGTCAGGTAGTGATACAATGATAAGTGTATGTTATACATTTATTTACATGTTAAAAGTAGGATATTATATTGCCGTTTTAGAATAAATGCTATTGATTTCCTTGTTATTTGTTTACAATTTAGAAATTATCCCAAAAACGAAATAATGAAGCAATTGACACGAGTAAAAAGCAAATGATTATAAATGGAGACTAAATTGTACACATGGAAAGTGCATGAAGTTGATTGAGGCCAAAAAGAGCTAATTGGAAGAAATCAGAAGTTTGGGAACGAAATTGATTTAATTGAAAGATGAAGGACTTGAGATGTGTGGACAAGATTAAACAGATTGAAAGATGAAAATTGCAAGAAACTGGTAAAACATGTGATCACGTTCTCTTCTATAGAGTGATTGTGAGTTAACATCGGAATTAACTAGAATCGAATTTTAGCCTACACCCGATGGCGAGCTATCCTTCCATGTGATTGCACCTTTGTTCGACCGTACGATACTTAGATTCATAATCCATTATATTACTTGTGCAATAGGGAAATAGCATAACATACAACTTATGTTAGCATTAATCACTTAGTTTGAAAATTTTAGTTTATGGGACCAGAATCAAACTAGAAACGAACGGTTCAATTCCAGTTCTCTTCTTCTCTTAAAAAAAAGAATCAACAATTCTTTTTCAAGAAAAACATAAGTTCTTGGTTCGGTTCGGTTTGGTTCTGTTCGGTTCCCTGGGAACCAGAACCATATAGAATTACGCCCAAGCCTCGGGAGAGGTCATAGCTGAAACTTCCAATTTTGCCTAGACGGATTCTGGAACTATTAGTTAGTGTCATGAAGAGTTTCTTGGGACTACAAGCTTAAAATCAAGAAATTGTGGTAAACCAAACTTGTCTAGAGGAAGAGTGTTGAAAAACATTTATGTAATATTTTTATTTTTATCATGTTTAAATATTGGCATACTTATCCCTGTTTGGTTTTCATTAAAATTTACTCATTTTTTTACAGTAATATTAGACTTTTCAATCAAATTTCAACCATCCATTATCCTAAAAATCACTATTCATTTCAAAAAAACTCATTTTAATTAAAATCAAACACTCTATTAATTCATTAATTGACTTTTAATGGTCAAAATCTTGAATGGAAAGGAAAGTTACAGGTATTAACCAAACTAACTGTGCATGGAAAGTGTATGCCATATCTTTAAAAGTAATTCTAGGGAGACATTTTGAGTTAACATTTTTAAATAACATTGTGACATGACACACATACGTTGGATGGTAAAAAAGTAAGTGGTGGAGTAATTATTTACAGTCCTAACTCACACGGCACTAGGTAGAATGAGACTCAGAACTTCATTGTAACCTGTAACTATAAGTCTAAAGGGCCTTTATGTTCGATTTTCTAAGTTTCAACGAGTCGGCGAGCTTCTTTTAGGCGAGTTTCTTCTTCTTTGACTTGGAATAACATATTACTTTTTCTAAATTTTTATTTTGTTAATTAAAAATTTCATTTTCTATTTAGTATTGATGTAAATGAATTCTAATGAAGAAGCAGATATAAAAAAGATTTTAATTTGCATTTATTATTTAAAAATTCAAGTAATAATCCCTGAACCAAACCAGACCAAACCAGAACTGAGGTTTTGGTTCTGGTTTGGTTCCATATCTTTAAAAAAATCAATTGGTTCAATTAGTAAAAAGTCATCAATTTATGGTTTGGTTTGGTTCTTGTGAAACCAGAACCAAATTAAACTACGTCCACACTTAACTGCTCACTGTCTACCTGTTACTCATGGTCCATTTTCGATCGTTTGCTTACGGAAAGACAAACGCGACACTTCATTGAAAACTTTTAAAGTCAACGTTTTTTTAAATCTCATTAAAGAATATAAAACAGTTGTGTGTTTAGTTTATAATCCATAAGTAAATCGAGCTCCTATCGTAAAATTACTAGGGGGTTCTTATTCCAAATAGTGGTTGGGCCAAGTAGAATAGGAAAGTGGCTATAAAGTCAGGACCAGTCCACTTCATAAACATGTCAAAAGCAGAAGAAACTAGGGGACTGTTCTTAAACCTTTTGATTGTTCTTTGTCAATTTTATGAAATTACAAAACGGATACAACTGTATTTTTTTTTATCAATTTAATAGTGAATTATTTGATCCGTGGCATGGGGCGGTGAGTTTTTCCACGAGAGATTTATTACGTTATATCTGGTGTTCTAGTTTACAACTCTTATTTAAATTGCAGTCATGTCACGAACACATATTTAACTAGCACGCAACTAGTCATAATAATTCAAAATTGGTTATCGCATATACTAACTACCGTCTATCCAGTGTTTTTAACAAGTAAATTAAAATTAATTTTTAATTTCTCCAGGTTTTGTATTTTCAAAGAGGTTAAGAGGTGGAAGAACTCGGAGGAGGAGGATAATCCTTAGTATCACCCACCCCAACATGAATCCTACAAGTCCTAACTCCCCTGCTCCATCAAAATTCTAGTCGTTTTTCGCTTCTAAAGTTTACTTTGCTGTCACTTTACTTTTTTTGCCTTGGAAATTGTCTTTGAACATTGCAACTCATATTTTTGGCTCGGTTTGTAACTCGAAGACGTGCAAAACAATAAAATGGGAAATTCAGAGGATTTGTACAGAAACAATTTTTTTGAGACAAAATCTCCAAAAATGGTGCAACTGAGGATAGAGTCATTGTCCCCAAGGTCGCAAGCCTACAATTACAGGAAAATGAAAGCTCAATGCAGAAAGTAAAATAAATGAAATTACATTATCTATTTTGAGAGTTGATTTTTATCTTGAGCATAGGCGACGCTTAAGTGTTAAAAAACATTTTCACAATTTTAATATTATTTTAAATTTTTAATCAATCTACAATTGTTAAATAGTTGAAATAATGCATATAAAATATCTAAAATTATAGCTATATTCACTTAATAATTCTTACTCGTATCCAATTTTTATGTATTTAAAAAAGTAAAATTAAATAATTTTCACAGTCATTAATAGTAACTAAGCCTCTGTTCGGAGGCTATGGTTTATTTGATTTATAAACCAAATTTTAAACTACACAATTTCTCAAATCAATCTCTAACTATACATATTTTCTCTCTCCAATTTATAATCATCCATCTACCTCAAAAATCGTGAAATAAACTGATTTTAATAATAATAATAATGTTAGTTTTTCAAAAAAAAAAAAAAAGTTAATTAACAATAACAAAAAAATGATCAAACGCCGTAAAATGATTTGCCAACTAACATGAAAACCATTTATCTACTAAAGGGCAAATGAATTCCACTTTTTCATGACAAACATGGTCACGTGCTCCTAAGGTAGAAAATAATTGCCTTGGCAAACTTAACGTATCAAACACCCCAATATTTGAAGAAAAGGCAAATGATTTCCATCATACCATCCAAATAAAGCCTATCAAATAGAGGCTAAGCGTAATGATATTTGTTCCTCAAAGATCGCTTCTCCTACATAAGCTACAAACTCATATATTTCTTTAGTAGCTAGGCCTCTATTAGGTAAACATGTTAAAAAACATATTTTTTACAATATAATTTTTCAAATCACTTTTAAAAAGCGTGTCTAGGTGCGCGCTTTCTAGAACACTTTCTAACATTTTTTGATCAATTTTATAATACTTTTTAGCTTCACTAAGACTATGTTTAGTTTAGGTTAAAAAATAATTTAATTTTATTTGACAAATTACTTTACTTTATCTGTAAACAAAAGTGCCACTGTTCGGATTTTTTTTTTTTTTTTTGTTTAATATGTTAAAAAAGTAATAAAAAAATTGTTGATTAAAATTGTTAAATTTTGCTTTATTTGCTATGAAAAATAATCTTAATCAAACAATAAAATTTGAAAAATTCTCACTTTTTCCACATGACAAAATTAAATCAATCAAACGCATTAAACTTTTAATTCTCGTAAATATAAATTCTCAGGAATTCAATTCCATGAAATTCTTTTTCTTTTCACCCAAATTTCATTCTCTATCAAACTGGCCTTAGGGTGCACTTGATGTGGCCATATTTTTCAAGGAAAATCAAAAGATTTTTTGTCTTGATTGGCAGCCAACAATTGAGAGAAAAAGTTTTCTAGGTAAGGAAATTTATTGTTCTTTACGTTTGATCAATTTTATTATTGTTAATTGACTTATTTTTGTTTCAAAAAATAACATCATTATCAAGTACAAATATTTTTTAAAAGTAAAAAAATAAATAAAAATAGCTAAATTTTACTTTATTTGTTATGAAAAATAATATCAATCAAACGTCAAAACTTGAAAAATTCTCCACTTTTTTCACGTAGAAAATTAAACGAATCAAACACTTCTAATTAATACTTTTCAGAAAAATAATTTTGAAGCAAAATTTTTTCTTGAAATTTTTTTCATAAAAAATATTTTCTTTCCAATCTCGCAATCATGCATACCCTTAAAGATTGCGTAATCCATAAACTACGCATTCTTCAAATAAATTCACTTTTCAAAATTATGTCCGACCCAATGCCATATAATAATCATAAGATGTTATGGATCTAAACAGCAATTTTATACCATAATAATGACTGGAGTCATTGGACAGTAGGGGTCCAAAATAAAATAATGACTTCCCGTGCTAGAGAAATTGATTGCATAAAAAAAAAACTAAATCTACACATTCAATTACACACTCCATTACATACTACTCACACGTAGTAGACACCACAAAATAATAAAATATTTGTGAACCCCACCTAATATAAGTAATGTGTAAAGTAGTGTGTAAATTTTGTGTGTAAGTATAGCATTTTCCAAAAATCATTTAATTAGTTTTTCATAACCACCTAGTGCCTAGGAAGTAGGAAAATAAATTCTCACTTTCAAAGTTCATTGGTGTTTGATAGTATATTTTTGGCAAGGACTTCATTTGCCTTCTTCCCTCTCACCTGATTGAGCTTTTCTTGGTTTTCATCGCAAAACAATTTGGTGAGAATTGGTTTGCCATGTTGCATGGCAATCAATTTTCGTTACGTTTGATCTTTTTTGTTATTGTTAATTGATTTTTTTATAAATTAACATTAATATTATCAAGTACAATTGTGTGAAAAATAAAATATATTTTTTTTATTAACATAGCTAAATTTTGGTTTATTTGACATAGAAAATTATAATATCAATCGAACAACAAATTTTGAAAAATCTCATTTTTCCACCTATAAAATTAAATCAATCAAACACATTAAACTTCCAATTCCTAGGAAAATAAGTTCTCAAGAATTCAATTCTCCGGAATTCATTTTCTTTCCACCCAAATTTCAACATCGCTATCAAGCGGACTCTAGGCTCTTTTCGGCAAAAAAGTGTTTCTCGTTGTTTTTAATCATTTTTTTATATACAATTTCTCAAACCACTTTTTAATTACACATATTTTCTTTTCACTTTTAAATTACATATTTTTCCTAAAAAATTTTTTTTTCCAAACAAAAGCTTATTCTTGTTGTACCGCAGGTGTGGTACCGCCTACGTTAACATCCCACACAAATAAGGGGTGGGGGCCTTCTCCGCCAAAATTGATAGCTATGAAATTATTGTTTTACATACCACCATCAAAACAATGAGCTTAAAAAAAAAAAAACCACTTAAGGTCATTTACAATCCAAAATTCTAAAATACAGTCAACTTTATACTAAAATAAAGTTTCTCTTACTCTATCTTTATAACTCAACTACAATACAAAACTTCAAATTTTGCGCCAAATAAATATTATTTTTTTAATTTTTACTTTTTAACATACTTTTGATAATTATTTTATCATTAAAATTAAATGAGAAATATACCAATATATTTAGTTCAAAAATTTAATTCTTAGAATTTGTATATTGTAACCACAAGTGTTCAATTAAACCATTTCAAAGTGCAACTTGACCCTTCTATCCTTAATCTTACGGTGACGAGCGAGAAACACCTGGAAACAAGTATTTTTATCTACAACCATCTCAACTTATGGGCTCAACTCTTCTACTCACTCTCGAATAGGCGCTTCAACATCATGTACATCCTCTATGATTATGTTACGCATAATGATGCATGTAGTCAAGATATCGTGGACACATTTTTTCCAAAATCGCGATGACCCTGCTAGGGGAGGGCGTTCGATTTTCGGCTCGATTATTGAAGGAACCGAAACCGAACCAAAAATTTAAGTTAGGTTTCGGTTCCAGTTCTCAAAACTCAAGCACCGAACGATTCTAGTTCTGATTCAGTTTTGGTTCTTTTTCGATTTTTTTATTAAAAAATTAAACTTTGAGCAAATGTAAAAATGTCTTCAAAAAAAAAATAATAAGCGCTGAGTCAAAATTTCTCAAACGAATCCATCCATCTGGTAAAATATTCAAATTGAATATATTCATGTTCTAAATACAATAAATAGAGTTATAATAGTTAGTATATTCCCAATAGCAACTAAAAATGTAGGATCCTCATTTTCTGATCATTCGGACTAAAAAAAAATGATAATAATGGTATATAGACATCAATACCATAACATAAAATCATTTAGATCGTTTGAACCTAGGTATACTTCGAAGATGGCAAACGATTTCTAATGAACTCTTATCTCAGATTTCAAAGTAAAACCACAATTCACTAATGTACCTCCACAAAAGTCACATACATGTTAATCCACACATTTTTCCTAAAATTAGTTCAATACATATCAACACAACAGTCATTGCCTTAATTTGTAAATATTGCACAAAAAAATGCGCCTAACCAGTGAGAGACCAGACATTCAATCTTCTAAAATTAATGCAAATAATTTCATTAAGATGCAACACGATATGAACAATTTAACAATTATCATAATACATCAAAGTAAGATGGATTTGTACACTCTATCATGTAAAGCAACAAAGAAAATGTCAAAAGTGTCACGTGAACTTAATTTTTAAATTAAGAATGTTCCGTTCTCACTTCGGTTTTTGAATAGGAACTGATTGATTTTCGGTTCTCCATTTTTTCGATTTCGGTTCAGTTTCAGTTCTCATTTTCCTCCTAAAGAACCAATCGATTTCCGTCTTTTTTGTTCAGTTCCGGTTCTCTCGGTTCCGATTCTTTTGTCCACCCCTCGGCGCAACAACAATTGTGAACCTATATTGTAGAACCGCAAACACTTATTCAACGTCTTTTCTATAACCTTCTTGTTTCATTGAGAAATATTTTTTCTTCGGCCCATGTGGCTCATGAATTGTTGGCACAATAGTGGCCTGCTTCAGATATATACCATCAACTAACTAGTAAATCATATTGTATTCGCGTCCCTGTATGAAGTAATTTTCCTATATGAAGTAATTAGCGGAGGGAGCAATACCTTTAGCTCGGTTGGAAAATAGGTGGGAGTCCTATATATTGTATTCTCTATATATTAATGAAGATAATGCCAGTGACTTTAACGATGGACTTTCGAAAAAGAAAGTTCACATTGTTGGTATGAGTAGTACCTATAAAATCTTTTAACATTTCCTGGCCTTGATGTTACAATCGCCCCCATTAGACTTGCAACGTCTTCGTCGCACTTAAACCATCTGAGGATTCGTTTCTAGACATTGGGATTCTAGAGGTGGCTCCTACGGGTTCAAGAGATGGCTCCCGCCCTATGACGTAGCACTTTGTCCTACATAGCACTTAGTTCCAGATTTTCGACTGCCCCGATCGTTAGATCGACGATGTACTGTCCCCATTGTACCAAAATGAGTTTTTCAGCATGCTTTATCCTCGCTCACACATTCCTCAAGAAAACTTCTCAGAGGGTTACCCATCATAGAATTGCTCCAACTGTGGAGTTTCTAACAATGGATTTCCGGAAAAGAAGGTGCGTCATATTGGTATGAGTACTACCTATCAAATCTTTTAAGCTTTCCTGGCCTGGGTGTTACAGTGACAGTTTAAGCCAACGACCCATTGGGATTAAAAAAGCAAAGGGGAAAAGGAAAAATGAAGAAGAATCCACAAAAATCATTGCAAGTATCATAGAAGAGCAACGACAACTGGCTCAAGTCATACGCAAGGAAAATGATGATAGACTTAAAAATTACAAATTTCAAAGGGCTCAAATGCAATCGGCTTAATATTATTCTGACAATACTATTCTAACAAAAGATTTGAATTCCATTTCAAATCTAGAGCTATGAGATTTTTTTTCAAAATGAACAAAAAAGAATCATGGCGAAAAGATGTGAAGAATCGAACAAAGATCATCGAAGTTCATCAACTCCATATGATCAATTCTTTGCTGATCTTGAAGAATCCGGATCCGATCTACCAGAATATTAGAACCCTGTATTTTTTTTTAAGCTCACATCATATCTTTAATTTCTAATGTTTAAGTCCTCTCTTTCACATTGCATTTTATTTTCAATATCTATGTCACCATATAACTAATGTTTTCAAATTTCTAATTTTATTGAGTAATTTATTTCATTGTGTCGTTTAATTGTTATCTTTTGATTGATTATAATTTAATTATATGATAAAAATAATGTTCAAATTATAAACACGATAACAATAAAAGTCAACAACACACTGATATAATCATGTTTTCTATTAAAGAAAAAATTACAAAGGATGAAAATAAAACAAAAATAACTTTTGGGGCAAATTTGGTAAAACCAAAACTTGGCACAATATTTATCTCTTTGCTACAATGCACTGTAGCATCTCCAAAATAGCGTTCCAGTTGCAGACACAGTTGGAGCATATTTGAACTGCAAATTGGGGGGAAATGTCATTTTGCAATAAGCATCGGAGATGGCCCGACAAAAGACCAACCGCACTTGATTGATTTTAGAAGTACTTTTGTGAATAAGTATAATACTGTAGTCTGTTGGTACATATTATATAAAGCTGTGAATATGCATAGTGAAAAGGGAATAAGAGTTGACACTTAAAGGCAGTGTTGGTCCTATGATTTTCGAGACCTAAGTCGAACGTCATAAATTAGACCCCCCAATTTATGTTTTTGATTTAATGGGAAGAAATCGTGATACTATGAAGATGAATAGGTTGAAATGGGTTTTTTTCTTTAAAAAAATGTTGAACATGAGGCCCATTGTAATGTTGGCCCAAAGTCATGGGTCTCACTCACCTTGTAGCAAAACCATGCCTGCTTAAAAGACACATTTATTAGCCTATGTTATTTAACACAATCATTACAATTTATAAATCAATCTATAAACAACACAATTTTGTAAACCACGTTTTAACTACACACGTTTTTCTCTCCACTTTTTAACTACACATCTTACCTTAAAAACATAAATAAATCAACTTATAATTTTATAGTGTCATCGAACAGAGCATTAATTATGAATCATTTCTTATAAATACTTAAAGATTAATCAAGCAAATACATGTTTAAAAAGTAATGGATCCAAGCGATATAGAAAAGCCCACAAGATATAAACAAATTGGACAACGAAGTAAAAAAATTAAAAATCAATATAAGATCTTTGGATAATGCTATTTGTCAGGTTTTAATTTTGTAGATTGACAATCTCGTTGACAAAGGATCACAATTTTGGAGTTGTAATCGAAGTCAAAGTCAAAGTCAAAAAGTTAAAAATTGATGTTTTATTCAGATGAGGTCAACAATGCAAGGAGCACAAAAACTTTCGATTCCCATTCAAGGAGCGCTCGAGCGGTTTTTGAAGTGTCTCTTGCGCTCGAGTGATGGTGACGATAGGGCAGTCCCGATTTTAGGATTTTAACAGTCATAAAACCCTTAAACCTCTTTCAACAACTCTTCTATATATATCATCAAACCCTATTTCGTTTCTTGCGGGTGGTTGATCATTATTTACTTTGATAATTCATGTCAAGAAACATACTTTCATTCTCCAAAATTATCAATCACATATTTTATTCATTATTAACCCATAAATCAATTCAATCCACAATTCAAATACACCAAACCCTAATTGCCATAAATTCTTCAAAGATCTAAAGTTGGGAAGAAATAACTAGAGTTTCAGTTGGTGAAGAATGAGGTGTGTTCTTGAGAATCCACAAGGAGAGAAAATAATCCAGAGTTTTCGAAAGATGCTGGAAGCACAACTGAAGAGGGTTTTGGGTTATTTACAAGTTGATGGTCATAGTCAACTAAGGGTTAGTATCTGAATAAATTTTCTGTAACTTTTCTAGTAGATTTTTATGGCACGTTTGCCCGGAGGTCGTTTCTCTTAAAGTGTTCTACTATGGTTTCTTCTTCGTTATCAATCTTGGTGTTATTTATGTTTTCCTATATTTATTTATTGTAGATTGGTCTTGTGTTGCATGATTACTTTTCTTAATTTATCTAGGTATAACAATTTTTTAATTAAAAATGAATTCCATGATAAACAAATAATCACCCCCATCTAAGAGTTGTTGGATCGATTTGGGTTATTTCAAGTCCATCAGAGCCTAAATTTGACCGTTGATCATTTCTTTTTTGCCTGGATGAGTCCGTAGTTCTCTCTGCCTTCTTACTTTGATAGGAGTAATTATTCATACTAGAAGGTTGGAATTAGAGCATATTTAAAGTTTATAGATGAACAAGTGTGATGTAGTGTTGAAGATTGATGGTTAACATCATCCACTTATGTTGCTGACATAATAACTCCCACTAGCACAACCATATTGGACTATGATTGAAAGAGATGAGTGTAATTTGAATAGCGAAGCAATTCATGTCATCTTTATAGCCATTTTCCTTGAAGAGTTTAAATGAGTGTGCAAGTGTGAATGTGCAAAGAGGCTTGGGATATTTTAGAGACTACATATGTGGGAACTAAAATTGTTAGGAACTCCAAAATGCAAATACTAATCGCTTTTTTTCCCCCTTCTTTTTAACCATTGGGTTTAAAGAGATTAGAATGAAGAAAGAATGAAGAGATTTAAAATTTTGAAACTTCAAATAAAAGGCTTTTAAAAAGAGAGAAAAATAAGCCTCCATTCAGCTACCTATTTAAATGGTGTTTAAACTACAATTTAAACGACACAATTTTTCAAAACACTTTTTAACCACACACATTTTCTCTCTCTAATTTTTAAGGGATGGAATGCATCCCTGCTTGCAAAAATTCTTTGGAATTTTCATGAGAAAAAAGACACACTTTGGATATGTTGGATTAATCATGTCTACCTTCGAGGCAAGCCCATCTGGGACTTCTCCGCCAAGAAGGATGATTCAACTTTGTTTAAAAGATTACTGTTTTTGAGAGACATTCTTATTGCCAGAGAAGGTTCAGCCGAATTAGCAGCCCAAACACTGAACAACTGGAATTCTGGGAACCGATTTGATTCAGGGCAGCACGCATATGAATTTTTCAGGGAACGTAGTACAGTCGGAATCTGGGCTCCGACATTTGGCACCCATGCATTACACCGAAACACTCATTTTGCCTTTGGTTATGTGTACAGGACAGGCTACTAACTAAGGACAAGCTGAATTTTCTTGATATTGATAAAATTGCAAACCATTTGATGGAGACGCAGCAACACTGATTCTTCCAATGTGGATTCACATCAAACATTTGGGACCGTATAAAGAAATGGATAGGTTTCACTAGACAAATGAACATGGTGGACAGTTCTTTTAAATGGACCAAGAAGGAAGCTCATGGAACATCTTGGAGAGGTAAATCGAAACGTATTGGTTTTGCCTCTACAATTTATCATATTTGGATTGGTTGCAACCGTTCGAGTTTTGAAGATCTTTGACCAAATGAAGATATCATTGTTAGAAAAATCCAAACATATGTATATAGGACAATTTTTTATTTGTATCATCATGCTATGAATCTTTTAAATCAAATGTAAATAAGATCTAATGCTTTGTACTTTGAGTTCTAGTTGATATTTTGATCCCTACTTTGGGTAACCCGGGTATGCCCGAAGTACTTGTATTTTGAACACTTATGGGTTTTTTGCGTTGAAGTACCCGGGTATGCTCGGTGTATTTGTACTCCTTCATTTTTTTGATTTCTTTGCCTTTATTTACTTGGCTGCTTCCAAGTTCGGGTAGGTTACATCTTCTTCTTGGATTTGCTGTACAGGATTCCTGACTATTACTAAGGTATGCTCGGTGATTTTGTAACCCGATTTTGATTTATATATTTTTACATTTACGATAAAAAAAAAAAAATATTGATACGGTTCGCCTAGGCACACATTAACCAAGGTGATATATTTCACCTGAGTGTCTAGCTTAAGCACTGCCGAGTCTTTTAGAACCCCAAATTTACCACATTGAGAGGTTTATTCGGAAAATTAGTGAAGTCGAGATTTTAACTCAAAAAACTTTATACTATTCTGGCTCCCATTTTTTTTTTTTACCTAAAAATTACTCTTCTTAAAAGTCAAACTTTTATTTTAATTTCTCATTTCTTAAAATTCACAAATACATGCTTATCCATAGCTCTTTTTCAATTTTTTTTTTTTTTTTAAATAAAAAATCAATCTGAACAGCACCATTTATCAAAAAGATTTTATCAAAATTTGTTTGGTAAATTTTTTTATGAGTATTGTGTATACTAAAAAAATGAAGTTGCAGAGGTGTAATTAAAAAGTGATTTGTGAAAATGCGTATGATTAAAAGTGATGTGTAAAAATTTATTGTTACCAAACACGTAAAGCGGCCACTTTACTAGTTGTAGTTTGTATAGTCGCTATTTAAACGTCTGTTCTTTTGCTTCTGCATACATTCATTCCCGGGGAAATGGAGTTGAGTAGCATTCTCCCGTTTCTTAAAAACAGGACCATTTTAATCACTGGTGCTACTGGCTTTCTAGCAAAGAGTCTCTCTCTCTCTCTCTCTCTCTCTCTCTCTCTCTCTCTCTCTCTCTCTCTCTCTCTCTCTCTCTCTCCATATATTCATAATATTATATATTTTTTATATTATTTGTCTAAATGATTATGTTTGTACCTACATAAAAGTTTTATGTATTTGTGATGCAGTTTACATTGAGAAGATTCTTAGGGTTCAGCCAAATGTGAAGAAGCTCTATCTTCTTCTGAGAGCTGGAGACACTGAATCAGCGTTAAATCGCTTTGACAATGAGGTGCAAATACAATTTTAATTTTCTGTGCCATAGTTTTTAATTTCCCCTCCCCCTAGGTCTAGCTAGCCAGGCTACCAATCATCGTATCATTATCATGTGTAATATAGATCATATTTAAACTTAGAAAGTAAAAGGTATTTAATTATTTAATATCTATACACTCAAAAAAAGCTCTCTATTTAATATCTTAATTTTATTTTATTTTTAATAAGCATTTCTTGATTACTCATCTTTTATAAACATATTTTTAAAATTTTAATAATCGATAAATGTTAAATGCTAATAATCAATAAATTAAAATATGATTTTGAATAATTTAAGTAGTAGTAAAGATATAACATATTATAATGCAATAATTACGAGTAAAAATAGAGAATGTTTTTTACTCTTCAAATTTGTAGAATCAAACATGTTCTCTACTTTAAAAAATTAAAATATATAGAGCCTGTTTGGTAATATGAAATTTTTTGGATCTTGTGATTTTTTTTAATGGATGTATGTATTTTAAAAATGTTTGGAAAGTCAAAAAACTGTGGACTTACTAAGAATGAATGATTGAGATTAAGTTTAAAAAGTTACAATGAAAATTTTTACTTTACCAAACAAATTCATAGTTTCTTAAAAGCTGAAAGTGCTCTTGATGCTAAAAAACATACATCATCATGAAAAACGTGCCAAACAAGCTCGTATAGTTTCTTAAAAGTTGAAAGTGCTGTCCTTAAGACATATCTTCCAGTGATAAAGAGAAGAACATGAAATTTGCTCAGTGCAGTCGGGTGCAGGGTTTGAATTCTGAAAAAATGAATTTGTGTCATGTGGCAAGCGGGAGTCACCACCATTTGTGAAAATTACCAATGCCCTCCACCCTGACTCTGAGAGGTACAACCTGCAATTTATCTCTCGAACTAATGACTCAGGGTAGAGTTGATTCGAACGCTTAAGGTGTGGGTTACACATTAAAAGTTGAAAGTGCTCTTATTGCTAAAAAACGTACATCATCATGAAAAACGTACGCATGCTTAAAAGAAAAGGAGATGCTTTATTTATGCAATATGACAAAAAGAAGGAAAATTTCTCCATTCATTTTTTCCCTTTTATTTCACCTTCCCCCAAGAAAAACTTGAATATATATGTCAATAGACAATAGCATCACGATCTTCATTTATGCAGTATGACAAAAAGAAGGAAAATTTCTCTATTCATTTTTTTCCCTTTTATTTCACCTTCCCCCAAGAAAAACTTGAATATATATGTCAATAGCATCATTTAGATTTTTAACTGATTTTTATTGATTTCTTGGCTGTTAATGTTGCCTTTTTTTTTTTTTTAATTAAAGTATCCTGCGTATCTTAACTTTAGTCAATAACATATTATATTACTTTAAAAATTACTTATAATTTTTAAGTTATAAGCCTAGAACACCCTCTAAGCAGATGTCTTAATAAGTTTATGTGGAATTTGTGGGTTGATGATACACCTCAAAATCGGGCACAGTCCTCTTCCAAACGAACATCAAACACACTAGCTCGACCCACGACTGACACACTCCTTGGTTGCCACAATTCTCTCTAACCCACAATATGATTAATGGTGATAAATAAATAAAAAAAGAAAAAAAAAAATTCACTTAGGGAGAAGAGAAGAAATCTAGATAGCAATGAAAGAAAGCTCCAAGTCGACTACCCTTTTCCCTCTTCTCTATTGATTCAAACACAAGGTACATGTTATATATATATATATATATATATATATATATATATATATATATATATATATATATATATATGGACCATCCTAAGTGATTAGTCATGGGCAACTACTTTCAATTGTCCCAAGTCGTTGTCGGGTCGAACTATTTATTTAGGTATCGATATATTTTTTCACAATCATTTTAATATTATTGACCAGAATTATTGGGTATAAAAAAACTCAACAATTTTTATTTTTATCTAAAAAATAATTATAAAAGAAATGACTTTTATGGACAAGTAATATACTTCGGCTCTGTTCGGCTATCTGCAGTTGAAGATTTGTAAATTACTTTTTGTTGTTTTTTAGTTAAAATATGTGGTTAGAAAGTTATTTCGAAAAATGTGTATGATTAAAAAGTGAAATTTAGAAAATTATATTGTTTATAAATTAATTTATAAATAGATACGAATTGCGTTGCGGAGATTTATTTTGCTAAGCTTATTCAACCTAATGTTACATTATTATTTTATTGTTGCTTTTATTTCCCAGGTCATTTCAAAAGACTTGTTTGGGGTTATGAAAGAACAACGTGGAGCAAATTTAAACTCTTTTATATCAGAAAAGATTACTATTGTACCTGGTGACATTACATGTGAAAACTTGGGAATTAATGACTTGAATATGTCACTGGAGACGTCAACTGAGGTAGATGTTGTGATTAATCTAGCTGCCACTACTAACTTCCATGAAAGGTACGAAAAATAATTCTCTATAATTGTTGCAAGTTTACGTACGCCTTTTTCCTTTTTCATTTTCCTACCCAAATTTACATCCTAATTGTAATATATTAAAATAGAAGCCATGAGTATCATAATAATTTGAAAATTATAATAATAATATGATACATTAAAAGAACGTGAATTTCAATAAATTAGAAGTACCATAAAATTCTTAAAAGTATTAATGTGATAATTCCGAAGGATGTAAATTTCAATTATGCCACAAAATTCAGGTATTTATGTAAATTGCCTAATATAAGATAATATATAACCGCTTAAATTCATAAAAATTCATACTAATACAAATTAACAAACGTTTAATTTGAGGGGAAAAAAAAAAAAACCCAACTCGCCTCTTTCAAAATATATGCATCTAAAAGTCTTTTGCTTTTTCTTTGTATTCAAACAAACTCAACTTCATCCCTAATTTTTTTTTTTTTTTTTTTGCAGCGTACATGCTACATTTAACATATTTTTTTCATTTTGTGCAAAATAATTATTTAAAATTAAGAATCCTTGAAATGCTTCTTTTGAAGAAACATTTGATAAATAATTAATAAGAAACTAATGACAGTATCCATGTGTACATGAAACAACTTAACTTTTAAACTAGGGATAACAATAATACATATGAACCCGATACCAGCCAAAGATTCAACATAAATGAATCGAAATTATCCAAATAAATGGGTTTATGGGTCGGATATGAAGGTAAATTTTAAAACCCGACATGAATATGGGTAGGGTACAAGACTCATACTCGACCCGCATACCCATTAATTTTCTTAAATAAATTATAGAATTTAAAATAAAAGTGATTGTCTAAGAAAAAATAAAAATAATAGAACACAAATATTTATTGACATTGTTAACGTCTGAACCTTAATATGTTTAAACTATTGACATTGTTAACGTCTGAAAAATTGTTCAAATTTGCTAGTTTAGTTTTAGCTTAGAACTAGAACAAACTTTTTTCCAAGCCAAATTTAAGTGAAACCCAACATTTAAATGATAAGTTAACCCGAAACACCTCTAACATATAATCTATTTACAGCTCTAAAAATAAATAAATAAATAAATAATAAGTAATGAATTTCAAATGGGTATAGAAGTATACCCGTCATTCTTGAATGAGTATATGGTAATGTATGAAAGTTGTAAATTTCTAGTGAGTATGATATATGTTTGATAAATTCGATCCATGCTCGGCCAATTGTCATCCCTAACCTAAACGATAATCTTCGAAGATATTAAACTTTGAAGTCAATGCATGTACATTAAGGTTTCCTCTTTAATGAATGTACGTATGTGTGCGTGCGCCTTTTATGTGTGCTTACAGATTAAATTTTGAATTTCATCGAATTCAACATTTAATAAAAAAAATCTACTTATATTATGGTAAAATATAATACAAGTTATAAAAATATAGAATAATAATTTTTCTTGGATCTCAACATTAAAAAAAAAAAAAAAAAAGATTGAACCCCAACCTTAGGGGCCCCTACCTGCTCTGCTCTGAGTCTTGATAAATAATGTAAATCGCAAATTATGTCTCCCAGGATGCAGGGTGAGAGCTTACCTTTTTAACTTGGCAATGGTCGAATTCGAACCCCTTACCAAGCGAAACTGGTCTTTAAACCACCCTCCCTTTCATCGCTGGGAGATGTGCCCCGGAGACCTCAACATTATTTTTTTTTTTATATATGGAGGATTTCTTGTATGTTGTTTTTAGTCCAAATCAGAAAATCTAATCACTAATAAATTATTATTTGACTTGTCTAGCCTATGTTTTGTAACTTGCTTATAAACAATATTTCTTTTAAACAATTTTTTATCCATATATATATATATATATATTTAAACGACTTTTCAATTACATATTTTACTTCAAAAATAATAAAATATTTTCTATAAACAATTATTATTATTATTATTTTTTGCCAAGCATAATTAAAGTTACTTTCAACATACTTAAGCAGATATGATGTTGCGCTGGGAATAAATACTCTTGGACCTATACATGTTTTGAACTTTGCTAAAACATGTGGTAAATTGAAGGTGCTTCTTCACGTATCAACTGGTTAGTATTTTTATTTTATTTTTTCGTTTAATATTTTATCCGTCCACTTTTAAACTAGCTATACAGTTTAACAGTTTTGATCAGTGTAGAATTATTTCGTGTATTTATTAACAACAAAAATGAATAGTACAATGAGCTTAAGAGTGAGATTGAATAACGCTTTACTTTATCTGTTCGCTCAAAATAGTGTACCGCAAGTGCACGGATCGCGTACAAGTAATAAAGTGGACTTTTTGAGTTCGGGTTGTCGATCCCACGAGGAATGTATACTCTATTATACTCTAGTTAATTTAATCTTAACAAATGAAACACACAATTAAAAGATGGATTTTTGACAATTCTAAATTAAAGAAACTAATTTTAAACCAAATTAAAATAAGGAAAATGAAAGATAAAATAGTTGGGATTCATGATTTCACTGAACTCTTGCTTAAGTAATTTCTCAACACATGCAAATTAATAAATTACTCATTTACAATGTTAGACCCGATTTTTCAAGCTTAGCTAATTACCTCTCTCGAGTGAAATTAACCATAATCAATTGGTCTAACCTACTATATCTCTATGTCAATTAAGGCTCAATCAATTGCATTAACTCTTTGTGAAAATAGCTCAATGGATCATCTAGGGTTTAAAATATATCTCTATCCTTAACAAGAACCTAGAGTATTTGTTATTTGATCTAAAATGCATAATATCTCTCGATTATCATACACTCCACAAAACATATATTTGGTGATCAATCAAACACATAGAATAATCTCAATAACAAACACACATAAAATAAGCTCAACATTAATAAACAAACATTAAAATTACTTAAACTAAGTTAAGTTACATCAATCATCCCAACATAAAACAACTAGCCCATTGTATAAATGTTGCACAAAAGTTGAGGTTTACAACAATACATCACAAAATATAGAGATTAAAGATTAAAAATACAAGATAATGAAATAAATCACTTCCCTTGAATTTTTGCCCCAAAATTCCTTGAACTTTGTTTTGAATCTTCACCTCACTTCTTGCTTCCTTACTTCAATGGTGACTAGCAACATGTAAACAAAACTAAACTACAACTAAATTACAAACTAAATCAAAAGAAAAGAAAAGAAAGAAGAAGAAAATAGAGAAAAGGGTTTGAAGATGAAAAGTGAAGAAGAACTCCTAAACCCTAGCAAAAAAACACCCAAATATACCCAAAAAACACCCAAATATACCCAAAAATCGCCTAGATCCGCGTCCTCAGCATTTGGGCCGAATCGGGTTGCACCGGGTCGGCTCAAGTTATCGCTCAGAATTTTGACCACGCGATCGCATGGCTGAATGCCTCGCGATCACGTGGTTGACTTGAAAACTCTCGGGTTGGATTCTTGGCTTGACTCGCGAGCACTGCCTAGTTGATACACGCGATCGCGTGGTTCACCAGGCAGCTTTGTCCTTCCATGATTGCAATTGGGTCCTCCATCTTCTGGTCTTCTTCAATTTAGTCCTCGAACTTTGACTTTTATTACAAATATGCCCCTGAAATATTTGCATATTTAGTCCTCCACTTTCTGAGATGTTGCAATTGAGTCCCCATACTTTTGATTTCTTTCAATTACGTCCTTGGACATCGAAATTGCTCTTCTTTTCGCTCAATTGCTCTCCGATCTTGTCTAGTTTCTTTCCAATTGAGTTTGTACCTAATTGTACAAGATAAACACAATTTATAAGTAGATATTTGCTCTATTTGTCAATTAAATTGCTAATTTAGGAACTAAATAAGTGTGTAAAGCACACTTATCATTATCTACAAGAAAATAAAGCCTGCCAAGTTATATTAAAAGTAGAAGAATTTACCATTGCACAATCACAAAGTAACAAGTTATTCTCAATATATGACAACTAATTGGAATGATAAGATTGACAAGAATCAAGAATAAGAGAAACTCCCTAAAAATTTGATAATGCCACAATCGTGTGGCTAGAACCGAGGGCTCAGAAATTGCCCCAATAACCACAATCGGCAATACCACACGAAACAGGGAAGAGCACACTTCGAAGCAACCCGCAACCCAAAAGTTTTCACCAAGAAATCGTACCAAACAGTGGCCTAGAACCGAACGCACCAAGGTATGGTGCTGACAAAAGCAGCGCACGGAGAGTGTAAGGGAAAGAAGCAGCCCACCACGAAGGAGGCAGCAAATCGGAGGCCAAGTAAATGGAGCAAGGTCGCAGGGCTACCAATTTCACAGAGAAGAAGAAGAAAGCCTGCACAATCGGTCACGAAGAGAGAGAGAGTGGCTTAGAGAGTGTGTCGTGAGTTATGAGAGTGAGGGAGTAAAAATATATAGGATAGGTAGGTTTAGGTTTAGGTTTAGGTTTAGGTTTTAATTAGGGAATAGGTCGAGAGCCTAATTAAAACTCGGGCCGCCAATCGGATCCACCTATCGAGCAACATGGCCAATGACTCAATTAACACCTCAAGATAGGGTGGCAAAGTTCCTAACCTGTTCACTCTTGGGTTACGCATATTGTGGTTTAATTGGGGCATAAAATACTTCGATCATGGGCCGAAAGCCTACGAAGCTAAAATTCCGACCCGATATTTCGTCATCGCCCCCGGGGTTTGTTTGGGACCAAAATCCCAACAAACCTCTACCTTGGTACCGAACAAAACCTGCAAAAAACAAAACAACACATGTTTAGTAGTTGCAAGATTAAAGTCCTAAACTAATCAGACCTTTTCATACATGTACCGATATTTAGAAGCAATAGACAACTTCTAGATTTTACCAATGTGAGCACATTTGTGCCCATATCTGCGGGGCTATAATCTGTATGCACTTTCTCAAGTTTAATTTCATCTTGAGAAACAATATTCCTAATAAAATGTAATCTAACATCAATATGTTTAGTACGTTCATGAAAAACAGGATTCTTACATAAATGAATAGCTGATTAACTATCAAAATATACTGTTACACTTTCATTTAAGGCTCCTAGTTCCTTAAGTAATCCTTTAAACCAAAAAGCTTCTTTAAAGGTCTCGGTAACAGCAATATATTCAGACTCAGTAGTAGAGAGAGCAACGATATGTTGGAGCTGAGACTTCCAACTAACACATGAGTCACACAAAGTAAACACATAAGAGGAAGTAGATTTCCTATTATCTCTATCTCCACCATAATCAGCATCGGTAAAACCCTTCAATTTCACATTATTAGATTTGCACTTATAGATTAAACCCACATTGTAAGTGTCACTAAGATACCTAAGTAGCCACTTCAAGGCTTCCCAATGAGTGGGGCCAGGATTAGACATGTACCTGCTCAAAAACTAACAGCAAAGGCCAAATCTGGCCGAGTACAAACCATCAGATACATCACAGAACCAATCACATTAGAATAGGGTATATTACTCATATAAGCTATTTCTTCCTCATTCGCAGGTGATTGATCTTTTGTTAAAACAAAATGATTTCCAAGAGGTACAGAAGCAGGTTTACAATTAATCATACCAAACTTCTTTAACACCTTTTGCACGTAGGGAGTTTGATGCAGGAATAAACAAGAATTAGACATATTTCTTTCAATTTCCATACCCAAAATGCGTTTAGCATGGCCTAGGTCCTTCATATCAAATTCCTTGTTTAACTCATTTTTAATCTTGTCTACTAAAATCATGTTAGAACCAATCAATAACATGTCATCCACATAAAGTAACAAATACACACATTTATCAGTGCTGTGATGCATATAGTATAGATAATGATCAAACTCACTTCTCTTGAAACCAATAGAAAGCACATAAGAATCAAATTTCTTGTACCACTGTCTAGGTGATTGTTTTAAACCATATAATGATTTTTTAAGGAAACACACATGATCAGGTTTTTCTTTATCTTCAAAACCTTTGGGTTGAAATATAAAAATTTTCTCTTCAAGATCTCTATGTAAAAAGCAGTTTTCACATCAAGTTGTTCAAGTTCCCAGTCATAATACGCAACAAAAGCAAGCATGACTCTAATGGTGGTATACTTAACAACGGGCAAGAAAATCTCATTATAGTCTACCCCTTCCTTTTGTGTGTACTCCTTGGCAACTAGCCTAGCCTTATATCTCACAGGCTCACTCTCAGTGGTACCTTCCTTCACCTTGTAGACCCATTTGCAGCCTACAATAGATTTATCTCTTGGTCTATCCACTAAAGTTTGATTCTTATGGAGCGATTTCATCTCCTCTTTCATGGCACTAACCCAAAATTTACTATTTTCACTTCTCATAGCCTCCTCGTAAGTATTGGGCTCTTTATCAGCTAGGTCTTGGTAACTAACATAGGCTATGACGTAGTAGGACATTCTTTGGGGTTCTCTATGTGGTCTTCTTTCCCAATCTCTACCTAACTGATAGCCATCTAAAGGGTTATGGTCAACAGGATGATCTATAGGGTCATCTTCTTCAAATTCTACATTCTCGTGATCTTGTTGGGGGTTACTCTCCACCTCACTCGGGGTAATGGAGATAGGGATTCTAACACTCTCCACCTATCTCTAGCTGTTCTTCGTTTCCTAGACAAGGCATCTCAGACTCATTAAAGGTGACATCTCTGCTGATGATTATTCTCACGCCCTTTTGACTTCTGTCCCACAACCTATACCCTTTAACACCTTCGGGATATCCTAGAAAGACACACTTTCTAGATCTAGGTTCTAACTTTCCCTCACTTTGATGAGAAAACGCAGTACAACCAAAAGTTCTAAGCATAGAATAATCAGCACATTTCTCATACCATTTTTCATATGGTGTATCACCATTCAAGGCAGCGGAAGGAGTCATATTAATCAGATAGCATGCAGTCATAACAGCTTCACCCCAAAAAGATTTAGGCACACCAGAGCTTAACATCATACATCTAACCTTATCAAGTAATGTACGATTCATCCTTTCAGCAACCCTATTTTGCTGGGGAGTGTAAGGCCCAGTTCTATGTCTAGTAATACCATTATCTTTACACATATTGTCAAAATCAGAATTACAGAATTCAAGACCATTATCAGTTCTCAAATATTTTATATTTCTACCTATCTGATTTTCCACCTGTAATTTCCAAGTTTTAAACTTTTCAAAAGTTTCAAATTTATCTTTCAACAAATAAATCCACACACGTCTGGAGAAATCATCAATAATGGACAGGAAATATTTGTTACCACCAAAAGTGGGATTACTCCCAGGCCCCATAAGTCAAAATGAATGTATTCAAGCATTCTAGTTGTCCGGTGTGTGCTGGATGCAAAAGACATCCCGTGATGTTTCCCAAGCACACAATGATCACAAAATGGCATGTCAGACACCTTATCCTTTCCAAACACACCCTTATCATTTAAAAAATTTAGACCTTTAACACTCACATGTGCAAGTCTATTGTGCCATTTTTGTGTGTGATCCGTGTCAATGGATGCAATAGTATGGTTTTTACCACTTACTACCTCAGCATGAATTGTGTAAATGTCATTTTTCTTAATGGTCTTTGTTGCACCCCCATAAATTTGGGTCAAGGTTAAAAGTCACCTATTCAGTGGTCAACGAGCTTATTGATCAAGTTCCACGTCAAACTAAGGATCAAGAGTACTCAAGATAAACTCAAATGGTCAATATGATACTTATCTGAAGATATGGGTGAAATTGTCTATAACTATTAGAAATTGCCCCATTATGTAATTATTAGATGAAGGATCAAATATGTAAATATGTCTACCCCCATTTTGCCTATAAATAGGGGGATTTTATGTTCATTTGAGAGAAAAATTTATTGATTCAAAGAGAAACCTTTAACTTCAAATGACTTGCAGACGTGACGCTCAGGTCCAAACGCTTGTAGACCTGAATGTCAGGTCATACACGATGCAGACCTGAGTTGGTGATAAGAAGTTCAACATCGTATAAATTCACATACTATCTAGAATTCAGTTATATGACTTGGTTGTTTAGCTAAAAATCTCAAAATCAAGTTATCTCAACACGATGAGTCAAAGATCAATCCATTTTATTTGTTGACCAGCTTTGTGACAAAAAGTGACGTCAACAAATTTGGCGCTAGAAGGAGGGCCCGTTCTTGTGCAACCGGCCTTCATTTATCAAGCAAAAATCCATGATTTCAATTTAGATTGGCCAAACTCCCGCGCAGGCTAGCAGTTCAACTCGAGAAAATTCCGCCCTTAATCGCCAGTCTAGTACCAACTCAATTTTCTTAAGTAGCCATGCAACTCGCCCCATTCAACCATCACATATTCAAATCGAATTGGCCATGAAAGCTGGAGTCACATATTCAAGTCAGACTTGAGTAAACGCGGTCAAGATCAGTTCAACATGGTTCAGTTCGGAACAACTCCAGTTCGACTATTAAAGTAGAGGCCAATCCATTTTATTTGTTTCCTCAGTCCGATCATTCGTTTCAATGAGTGAATTCTACCATTGACATGGAAGATAAAAGAACCGCCCGCTCTCAGCCTATGATAAAAGAGCTATACATGAAGAATAAAGGAGACTTTCAAAGCTGAACTTGGATTGATTGGGTTTCAAGTAAATATTTTGCATCAGTTCCTCCATGTGATTATGAATGAAGAGAAATTCAACCTGAAGAATTGTTCATTTAGAATGAAGTGGGGACATCAAACAAACCAATCACAATCAAAGACCTTAGTTGATGATCCATAAGTACGTATAAGGCAGGACACCATCAACATCACAAGGCAATCCGTCTCAAATGCGAGAAAGACCTCCTTGAGAGGCAAACCAAGACCTTAGTTGATGATCCATAAGTACCTATAAGGCAGGATACCATCAACATCACAAGGTAATCCGTCTCAAAGATGAGAAAGACCTCCTTGAGAGGCAAATCTAGACCTTAGTTGATGATCCATAGGTACCTATAAGGCAGGACACCATCAACATCACAAGGCAATCCGTCTCAAAGGCGAGAAAGACCTCCTTGAGAGGCAAACCAAGACCTTAGTTGATGATCCATAAGTACCTATAAGGCAGGATACCATCAGCATCATAAGGCAATCCGTCTCAAAGGCAAGAAAGACCTCCTTGAGAGGCAAACCAAGACCTTAGTTGATGATCCATAAGTACCTATAAGGCAGGAAACCATCAGCATCACAAGGCAATCCGTCTCAAAGACGAGAAAGACCTCCTTGAGAGGCAAATCAAGACCTTAGTTGATGATCCATAAGTACCTATAAGGCATGATACCATCAACATCACAAGGCAATCCGTCTCAAAGATGACAAAGACCTCCTTAAGAGGCAAATCAAGACCTTAGTTGATGATCCATAAGTACCTATAAGGCAGGATACCATCAACATCACAAGGCAATCCGTCTCAAAGACGAGAAAGACCTCATGGATGAAAAGGAATCGTCATTAAATCGAGGTGAAAGTTTCCCGTCCTCAACTTTGCAAACGAGGTGTTTTGGTAAAAACAAACCGAGGTGAAAGAGTTCCGACCTCAACTTTGCAAATGAGGTGTTTCGGTAAAAACAAACCGAGGTGAAAATGTTCCGGCCTCAACTTTGCAAACGACGTGATTTGGTAAAAACAAACCGAGGTGAAAGAGTTCCGACCTCAACTTTGCAAACTAGGTGTTGTGGTAAAAACAAACCGAGGTGAAAATGTTCCGACCTCAACTTTCCAAACTAGGTGATTCGGTAAAAACAAACCGAGGTGAAAGAGTTCCGACCTCAACTTTGCAAACGAGGTGTTTTGGTAAAAACAAATCGAGGTGAAAGTGTTTCGACCTCAACTTCGCAAACGAGATGACTGGTGAAACTCGAGCTGAATATTGAGATGACATCAAGCCTCATCTATTATTTAATAATCACTCCGTCTAAGTGTTCATTTCGTTGATATATGCACCTCAATAATGAGGTGAAACCTCCATGATAAGGAGGTGACCATGATGAGGTAAGACCTCCATAGTGAAGTCAACCTCAGTGATGAGGTGAAACCTCCACGATAAGGAGGTGATCATGACAAGGTAAGACCTCCATGGTGAAGTCAACCTCAGTGATGAGATGAAACCTCCATGATAAGGAGGTGACCATGATGAGCTAAGACCTCCATGGTGAAGTGAACCTCAATGACGAGGTGAAACATTCAAGATAAGGAGGTGACCATGACGAGGTAATACCTCCATGGAGAATAAAACCTCAAAGAAGAGGCCAAACCTCCATGATGAGAAGGTGACCTTGATGAGGTAAGACCTCTATGGTGAAGTAAACCTCAATGATGAGGTGAAACCTCCATGATGAGGAGGTGACCATGATGAGATAAAACCCCCATGGTGAATAAAACCTCAAAGAAGAGGTGAAACCTCCATGATAAGGAGGTGACCATGATCAGGTAAGACCTCCATGGTGAATGAAACCTCCATGATAAGGAGGTGACCATGATGAAACCTCAATGATGAGGTGAAACCTCCATGATAAGGAGGTGACCATGATGAGGTAAGACCTCCATGGTGAATGAAATCTCAATGATGAGGTAAAACCTCCATGATAAGGAGGTGACCGTGATGAGGTAAGACCTCCATGGTGAATGAAACCTCAATGATGAGGTGAAACCTCCATGATAAGGAGGTGACCGTGATGAGGTAAGACCTCCATGGTGAATGAAACCTCAATGATAAGGTGAAACATCCATGATAAGGAGGTGACCGTGATGAGGTAAGACCTCCATAGTGAATGAAACCTCAATGATGAGGTTAAACCTCCATTATGAGGAGGTGACCATGATGAGGTAAAACCTCAATGGTGAATAAAACCTCAAAGAAGAGGTGAAACCTCCATTATGAGGAGGTGACCGTGATGAGGTAAGACCTCTATGGTGAAGTCAACCTCAATGATGAGGAGGTGACCATGATGAGGTAAAACCTCCATGGTGAATAAAACCTCAAAGAAGAGGTGAAACCTCCATGATGAGGAGGTGACCGTGATGAGGTAAGACCTCTATGGTGAAGTCAACCTCAATGATGAGGTGAAACCTCCATGATGAGGAGGTGACCATGATGAGGTAAAACCTCCATGGTGAATAAAACCTCAAAGAAGAGGTGAAACCTCCATGATGAGGAGGTGACCGTGATGAGGTAAGACCTCTGTGGTGAAGTCAACCTCAATGATGAGGAGGTGACCATGAAGAGGTAAAACCTCCATGGTGAATAAAACCTTAAAGAAGAGGTGAAACCTCCATGATAAGGAGGTTACCATGATGAGGTAAGACCTCCATGGTGAATGAAATCTCAATGATGAGGTGAAACCTCTATGATCAGGAGGTGACCATGATGAGGTAAGACCTCCGTGGTGAATAAAACCTCAATGATGAGGTGAGACCTCCACGATGAGAAGGTGACCATGATGAGGTAAAACTTCCAAGGTGAATAAAACCTCAAAGAAGAGGTGAAACCTCCATGATGAGGAGGTGACTGTGATGAGGTAAGACCTCCGTGGTGAAGTCAACCTCAGTGATGAGGTGAAACCTCCATGATGAGGAGGTGGCCATGATGAGGTAAAACCTCCATGGTGAATTAAACCTCAAAGAAGAGGTGAAACCTCCATGATGAGGAGGTGACTGTGATGAGGTAAGACCTCCGTGGTGAAGTCAACCTCAGTGATGAGGTGAAACCTCCATGATGAGGAGGTGGCCATGATGAGGTAAAACCTCCATGATGAATAAAACCTCAAAGAAGAGGTGAAACCTCCATGATAAGGAGGTGACCATGACGAGGTAAGACCTCCATGGTGAAGTTGAACCTCAATGATGAAGTGAAACCTCTACAATGAAGAGGTGACCATGACGAGGTAAGACCTCCATGGTGAAGTGAAACCTCAATGATGAGGTGAAGCCTCCATGATGAGGAGGTGACCATGATGAGGTAAGACCTCCATGGTGAATTGGAACATCAGTGATGAGGTGAAACATCCATGATGAGGAGGTGACCATGACAAGGTAAGACATCCATGGTGAACTGGAACCTCGGTGATGAGGTGAAACATCCATGATGAGGAGGTGACCATGACGAGGTAAGACCTCCATGGTGAAGTGGAACCTCAGTAATAAGGTGAAACCTCCAGGATGAGGAAGTGACCATGACAAGGTAAGACCTCCAAAATCAAATCTCAATGATGAGGTGGAACCTCAATGATCAAGTGAAACCTCCTTGAGGAGGAGGTGACCATGACGAGGTAAGACCTCCATGGTAAAGTGGAACCTCAACGATGAGGTGAAACCTCCATGACGAGGAGGTGAGAATGACGAGGTAAGACCTTCATGGTGAAGTGGAGCCTCAGTGATGAGGTGAAACCTCCATGACGAGGAGGTGACCATGACGAGGTAAGACCTCCATGGTGAAGTGGAACATCCGTGATGAGGTGAAACCTCCATGACGAGGAGGTGACCATGAGGAGGTAAGACCTCCATGGTGAAGTGGAACCTCAATGATGAGGTGAAACCTCCATGATAAGGAGGTGACCATGACGAGGTAAGACCTCCATGGTGAAGTGGAACCTCAGTGATAAGGTGAAACCTCCATGATGAGGAGGAGACCATGACGACGTAAGACCTCCATGGTGAAGTGGAACCTCAGTGATGAGGTGAAACCTCCATGGCGAGGAGGTGACCATAATGTGGTAAAACCTCCATGGTTATGTGATCCTCAATGATGAGGTGAAACCTCCATGACAAGGATGTGATCATGTAGAGGTAAAACCACCATGGTGAAGTGGACCTCAATGACAAGGTGAGAACTCCATGGTAAGGTGCAACTACCATGATGAGGTGACTATGATGAGGTGAAGCCTCCATGGTGAAGTTGACCCTAATGACGAGGTACACCCTCATGACTATGTTAAATTCCCATGACGAAGTAAAACCTTTGGAGACACGAGGGAACCAAGCCCTTGAGGTCTTCATTACTATTACACAGGGGACACGAGAGAACCAAGTCTTTGGGATCTTTACTGCCATTACCCGAGGGATACGACAGAATCAAGTCCATCAGGTTTTTATTACCGTTACCCTTGAGGTAGGACATAACAACTCCCATAAGGTCCGGTCCAATCCCTGAGGTCATCTTGATTATATTCTTATCAACTAATCCAGTGCACTGAGTTACCTTCAGATTTGATATTTTGATCTATGCAAGTATGCTTCGTCAGAATTTGACTTTATGGAATTATCTGAATAAATGGACTGGCCTGAATACTTAGAAAAAAAAAATTGCAAGTAGTCAAAAGAATCAGATTCACTCTTTAAAAATAAAAATTGAAGCAATCAGCTCTTCAACTAAGCCACATCTTCAGTTGGCCACTATTTCAACTCTTCAGCTGGATGTTATTTCAGGTCCTCAGCGGCTCTTCAACTAGTAATTATTTCAACTCCTTGACTCTTCACCTGTCTCCTCAAATCAAGTCCTTAAATGAAATGAAGACTTCGGCTACCTGGATCAAATATAGAACAGTATGACCCAATCAAAATTTACTGATTATGGGTTCGAGGTGAACGCCTGTCACGCACAATGGCTTCTATGTGAACTTCAATCCTTCACCTTCATCTTCCAATAGACCTAAATTATGTTTCTGCTGTGACAAGCGGACTTGGACATCGGTTCTACATATGAATGACCAAAACAACTCAAGAAAAAAAGCAGAGTGGGCTCGAAGCAAGGGTTGGTATTTGAACAAGGTCCGAACTTAAGGTGATCATAAGTCCAGACCTTGGGGGACATTTGTTGCACCCCATAAATTTGGGTCAAGGTTAAAAGTCACCTATTCAGTGGTCAACGAGCTTATTGATCAAGTTCCACGTCAAACTAAGGATCAAGACTACTCAAGATAAACTCAAATGGTCAATATGATACTTATCTGAAGATATGGGTGAAATTGTCTATAACTATTAGAAATTGCCCCATTATGTAATTATTAGATGAAGGATCAAATATGTAAATATGTCTACCCCCATTTTGCCTATAAATAGAGGGATTTTATGTTCATTTGAGAGAAAAATTTATTGATTCAAAGAGAAACCTTTAACTTCAAATGACTTGCAGACGTGACGCTCAGGTCCAAACGCTTGTAGACCTGAATGTCAGGTCATACACGATGCAGACCTGAGTTGGTGATAAGAAGTTCAACATCGTATAAATTCACATACTATCTATAATTCAGTTATATGACCTGGTTGTTTAGCTAAAAATCTCAAAATCAAGTTATCTCAACACGATGAGTCAAAGATCAATCCATTTTATTTGTTGACCAGCTTTGTGACAAAAAGTGACGTCAACAGTCTTAAAGGCCCTAAGTGCACCTTTAAACATTTTAATCATCCCGTCACCAAGCCTCCCAGTGAAACCTGCATTTTCTAACTCTCCCACCGATATCAAATTTCTACCCATATGTAGAATGTACCTAACATTCTTCAGTGTATGCACAAAACCATTTTCAAATTTGACAATAACATCACCAACACCTGTAATGTTATATGCGACTCCACCCCATGCAACAACATGACCATGATCAGCCTCATGCAAATGATCAAACCAATGCTTATGAGAAGTGACATGAAATGATGCACCAGAGTCAAGAATCCATTCATCAGTATGGGAGTTCATAGACAGGTTAATTTCACTAGGCTTGTGAAATAAGAGGACGTAAACCTCGCCAGGTTCATTATGTTTAGGTGCCACAATGTTCGCATCCCCTTGTTCACTCCCCTTTAGTTTATTTTTCTCCTTATAGCAATCACTGATAAAGTGTCCTAACTGACCACAACCATAGCATTTTCTACCTGCAGCTTTCCCTCGTGATTTTGATCTACTTCTACCCTTTTCTTCCTACCACTACTTTGTCCGCTTCCACTATTTTCACCAACCTTTGTTTGAGTCCTACCTCTCATAAAGTGGACCTCCCCTTGCTTTCTCCCACCTTTCTCAGCTCTAATCTCCCTATCCTTACTCTTAAGTGAATCAATGACTACCTCTGGGGTAAGGGTCTCCCTCCCATACTTGATAGCATTCTTAACATCCTTATATATGTCAGGAATGGAATTCAATAAAATTATGGCCTTGTATTCTTCAGGCACTTTATCACCACAATTTGTGATATCTTGAACAAGTTTATTGAAAATATCAAGATTGTCATCTAATTCCTTTGAAGGATCGATTTTGAAACTGAAAAAACTTTCAAGAGGAAAAAGTTTGTTCGGGGTGGATTGTGTTAAGTAAAGTTCTTGTAACTTTTTCCAAAGAGCTTCAGTAGTATCGTGTTTACCAATTTTTCATAAAACACTATCAGATAAGTGCAAGATAATAGAAGTATAAGCAAGTTCATCAAATTCCTTTTTCTGTTCTTCAGTCACAGTAGCAGGAAAAGAATTATCAATAGCTTTAGAAACTTTTTGCTGAACTAAAATACCTTTCATTTTCTGTTGCCAAATAGAAAAATCACCCTTTCCATTAAAGACACTCAAGTCAAAATGATGTGCAAACATATTTCAAGAAAACAAGCAACACACCACAATGGAATAATATGCAGCTCAAAGAGAATTTCACACAGAAACCTAAAATGCCGCAATATATACGCCGTTCTAAACTCTCAGGATTCCGTGAGACTCAAAAGGTCTCAGGTCAAGAGAGTCTTCGACACGGGTAAGGTCAAGGGAAACAATTCTAATATCAAGAGCAATACGAGATAGATAATCACCAAGATGTATCAAGAACAAGTATGAAATCAGCAATATCCCAAATCACAGGTAATAACAATTAAATCCTATAACTAGCAACAGGAAACCGCAAGCCTAATGGTCACCCCACACGATGACCTGCTATTACAGAAATTTAAAAGTGATCAGCCAATTTACCAAAGCGGACTTCTATGTGTCCGTAATAAGGAGTGATGCGAAAATTATTTATTTATTTTTGCGAAGTTTGCAATCAGCTATCCCTCGATGTAGGCAGACTCAGCACTAAGCAAGAATGACCTACACTTGAATTGCAAAAGAAAACACCCGAAAATAATCAGTCAAGAATTTTTAGAAAACGCGAAGTAAATGAAATTTCAATGACAAAATAATTTCTGCAATGAAACAGTGAACAGAGGTTCAATGAAAATTATCAAATTCCAACGAATGTCACGAATCAGCCGATCAGTCAACCTCGGCTCTGATACCACTTTGTAGAAGAATTTACCCTTGCACAATCACAAAGTAACAAGTTATTCTCAATATATGACAAGTAATTGAAATGATAAGATTGACAAGAATCAAGAATAAGAGAAACTCCCTAAAAACTTGATAATGCCACAATCGTGTGGCTAGAACGAGGGCTCAGAAATTACCTCAATAACCACAATCGGCAACACCACACAAAACAGGGAAGAGCACACTCCGAGGCAACCCGCAACCCACAAGTTTTCACCAAGAAATCGTACCAAACAGAGGCCTAGAACCAGACGCACCAAGGTACGGTGCAGACAAAAGCAGCGCACAGAGAGTGTAAGCGAAAGAAGCAGCCCACCACAAAGGAGGCAGCAAACCGGAGGCCAAGTAAATGGAGCAAGGTCGCAGGGTTACCAATTTCACAGAGAAGAAGAAGAAAGCCTGCACAATCGGTCACAAAGAGAGAGAGAGCGGCTTAGAGAGTGTGTCGTGAGTTATGAGAGTGAGGGAGTAAAAATATATAGGATAGGTAGGTTTAGGTTTAGGTTTTAATTAGGGAATAGGTCGAGAGCCTAATTAAAACCCGGGCCGCCAATCGGATCCACCTATCGAGCAACAGGGCCAATGACTCAATTAACACCTCAAGATAGGGTGGCAAAGTTCCTAACCTGTTCACTCTTGGGTTACGCATATTGTGGTTTAATTGGGGTATAAAATACTTCGATCATGGGCCGAAGGTCTACAAAGCTAAAAGTCCGACCCGATGTTTCATCATCACCACCGGGATTTGTTTGGGACCAAAATCCCAACATTAAGAAATAAATTCTCCTGTTAAAAGTTTTTTATTTGAAAACAAAGAATGTGATATTTTCGAAGTAAATTATGTGATTGAAAAGTGATTTTGAAAAATGTGTATGGTTAAAAAGTGATTTAGAGAAATATTTTATTTAAAAATAAATTTGCCAAACAGAGACTAAAGAGCCCAAGAATACCGTGTCAAATAATTCAATTATCTTGAATAATATCCAAGTAAATCTAACAATAAGTTAAATGGAATATTCCAAAAAAAAGTACAAATAAGTGAATCCTCTCAAAAAAGAGTTACATCAGGTTTCGACCAGGCCCCCAGGGCACATCTTCAAGTGGCAAAGGGGATGGGTGGTAAGTGCTCAGCGCAGCTGTGTGCTTGGTTCGATTCCCCGCAAGGTGGAATTGGCCTTGTGGCAAGCGGGAGTTATTGAGCGTTTCTCATACTTACCATAAGCCCTTCCACCCTGGCTCCTTGGAGGCATAACCTGGATTTACCTTCCCGAACCAATGGCCTTGGGCGTGGTCGGTTCGGGCCCTCAGGGTGTGGGCTACACCTTTTTTTTTTTTTTTTACATCAGGTTTCGACCAGTTGGTTAGATACTCAAGTGCGCTCACACCCAATTACATATTCAAATCCTACCTCCCCTACGGCCCTACCCTATATTTCTCCTTGTAAAAAAAAAAAAAAAAAAAAAAGGTAAATGTTGACTCTAAATATTTATAATATGGCTGAGCACATTCTTGTCACTTGTATATTGCCACCAGTAATTTTTATTTATTTATTTATTTTTCCAGCTTATGTGTGTGGTGAAAAGGAGGGAGTCATACTTGAGAAACCGTTCAAACTGGGGGACACTCTCAATGGAACAGTTGGACTGGACATAAATGCTGAGAAACAAGTAATTGAGGAAAGACTAAATGAACTCAATGCTGAGAATGTTTCTGCAAAATCTATTACATCAGCCATGCAGGATTTGGGAATTCAAAGGTTTGTCCACAGAAATATATATAAAGTTTCAGAATACCTTTTTCAGTCCCAGAATTGTATGTATGAAACTTTAATCTTCCTTTGAGAATCATGGTACCACTTCTCATGGGTTCCATCGCCACGCTAGCCAACGGCCAGCTGGAAGCTTTTCATTTTTTTCCTTTATTATCGTTTATGCCATATATTTAAATGGAAAATTACCAATGGAGAATCTTTCCAACTAAAAAAATCTCTCTGGCAAAACGTCTCATCATAAGTTTATATGAAGAGTATACTTTTCTTACCCGTGTTCCAAGTCATACTTTGATGAAATGGTAGTTTGAAGAATGATTTAGGAAAAAAAAATGTGGTGAAATTTTACTACTTTTTCTTGATCAAAAAGGTATTATTGATATGTATATATTTAGTTTTTAGGTAATTTTTTGTTTTTTAATTAATTAAACATTTTAATATGCTACTTTTTTCATAACTACCACTAATTAAAAATTAGTAACCTTTTTTTTTTTTTTTCAAATAAGTATCTTATTTTCAAATTTGATCTATAAAATATTTATTTGTTTTCATCTTTCCTTATTCCCATCTATACTACTTCTAAAAGTCCCTTAAAGAGAAAAAACTGTTTTTGACGATAATACCCTCAACTATAATTTAAATTTCTTATTCGTCCTTTCAATTAATTTAATTTTAATTATTATATATTATAATTAATGTAATATTTTCTAATTTAATGATTATCATTGTCTATTCAAATTTCATTGATATATATATATATACTACTTTTAAAATAACTTGAATGGAGAATATTTTGGATCATTATACTCTCGAAAATAATTTATAATTTCTTATTTATTTTTCAATTAATTTTATTTTAATTATAGCATTTTATAATTAAAAATAAAATTTCTAATTTAATGATGGTCTTTTTCTCTTCAAATTTTATTGAACTATATTTATATCTATACTACTTCAAAAATAACTTGAATGGAGAAAAGTTTTGGATCATAATACTCTTGAAAATAATTTATAATTTCTTATTTATCGTTTAATTAATTTTATTTTAATTATCACATTTTATAATTAAAAATAAATTTCACATTTACTTACGCATGTAATGATCCCGTTTTATAAAGAAAATGACGTTAAATATTGACCCACAAATATTTTACTAATATGTCACTGTATAAATGTGATACTATTTTCGTTATTTTATTATTAATTTCTTTCAAATTCGTATGTATTTTAAGGTAAAATATCGCAATCTACATATTAATGTTCAATGATTTTTAAGAGACATTAAGACTCATGATATTTTTTTATTAGTAAAAATAACTTATTGTTTTAGTAGTTAAGAGAGCTGACATGCATGCTTTTAAGTGGTTCAATACTTTTTCAGAGCTGTTATTTTTTTTAATTTTTTATTCAAGTCTCGACTTCAATTATTTAAAAAAAAATTGCACGCAACAAGTATTTGAGGAAGTAATACATTAAAAGCATTGTGACAATAATTTTAACAAAAATACTGACTCAATATTAATCTAAGAGATAATCAACATGTAAATATGTGCTTTTAATTTATATTGTTTTTAAAAAAAATATTAATAATAATTGATGTGTATTAAGAAAATATTCATTTCAAGACATTCAAATATATTTCAAAATATCATTACAAAACCACGTGCAACGCACGCGCTACTAACTAGTGTAAATAAAAGTAAAGATCAATTTTAAATTTTAACACTACAAATGTATATAATATATCAACAAAAATATATAACTTATCTAATTGATAATTTAAATTTTAGATAAGAATTTTACATAACCCAGCTTGTTTGAGACCTGTTATTTTTAAAACTCATTTTCAACCACAAATTCTTCCATAAGATAATTTTACAAGTAAATCTCGAAAAAAAATTCATGCTTCTTAACCATATATATTTCTAAAAATCACTATTACAAAATACATTTTCTTCAAATAATAGGTCTCAAACAAGTTCGTAGTATGGTTAAGCCCTCGTTTGAGACTCATTATTTCAAATAACGTGGTTTGTAATAATGAATTTTTGGATAATGCGTGGTTAAAAAGTAGAGAATTATTTTATGTATAAATTATTTTATTGGTAGAATGTGTAATTAAAAATGAGTTTTGAAAATAATGAGTTAATGGGTCAAAAGGGAGTTCAAATCTTTAATTCATTCAGATCTAGGCGGAGGACGGTGTTGAGTTATATAAAAGAATTAAAATATATCATAATACATATATTAAAAATTAAAAAATAAATTAATTCTAGATTACTGAAAATATCTCTCTTAAATAATCTCACAGAGCAAGGAAGTATGGATGGCCAAACACCTATGCATTCACAAAGGCAATGGGGGAAATGCTTATTGGACACTTCAAAGAAAACATACCGGTCGTCATCATCCGTCCAACCATTATAACCAGTACATATAAAGAACCCTTCCCTGGTTGGCTTGAAGGAGTCAAGTAATTTATTCTTAAAATAAAAACTGTTGAAGAAACTATATATATATATATATATATATATTTTATTTTTATTTTTCTTTGGTACGTAATTCATATTTTCTTCATCATGTTTTCTCTGTGTTATAGAAACATTGATGGCTTTGTAGTTGGATACGGTAAAGGAAGGATGAAATGCATTCCTGGAGATCCTCATAGCATTGTAGACTTGGTGAGTATAGGTTAATTTATTTATTCTGTTTGGTGCTAATTTTAATCTAAGTCAAAGTCAACAACCAATCACGATTACATATTTCGTGGGACTTACGACGTTTTAGCCGCACATCTCATCAATTTATATTAAAATTTACTAAAAATCAAATTTTAATCTCCACCAAACATGGATATCAAGATTCATTAGAATAATCCTAGTATAGTTTGCACATTTGGTAGACATGTTTAATATATGTAAAAATGACTAAATAAATCATTTACCTCTCTATTAACTTAAACTTGTAGATGACTTGATTAAACGTCCCCTCGATATTTAATAGTCGAAAACAATTACCGTTTTGCAAGCAGATTCCAGCAGACATGGTGGTGAATGCTATGATAGCAGCAATGGTGGCTCATGCAGATGAACCGGGTACTCACATTATTTACCATGTTGGATCTTCTATGGCTAACCCTGTCTCTTATAGCTCTCTTCAAGATTTTGGATTCCATTACTTCACCAAGAATCCTTCGACTGGCAAGGATGGAAAGCCAGTCATTGTTGTCAAGGCTATACAATTGAGTTCCGTGGCTATCTCTCAAAGATACATGAAGATTCGTTACCTGATTCCTTTGAAGGTTTGTTTTCCCAATTCCCTTTACAATTACGATATGCTATGTGCATAGTACTAAACAATAAAAGATTAACCCTCTTCGTTTCTTCGTTCCATAAAGATATGATTTTATTTATTTATTTATTTATTTTTCTCACAAAAATTAAAAAATGTGATTAATATAGTTGAAAATATTAATTTCTCATACATTTTATTCTAATACCTCTACATTAAATGTTGATTTAAATAGAATTGTATTGACATTATTATAGCTTCTGTTTTTCTTTTCTTTTTTTTTACGCCTCTATTTGATAAACCGTTTATAAACCACTATTTATAAATATTGTTTATAAAAAGAGACGTGACAACATTTTATTGGTCTATTTTTTTCAAAAGTTAAAAATAATGGGCGAGAATCTTTGACCAGTCGAAATTATTTATTTTTCAAAAAAAAAAAAAAAATTGTTCAATAAAATGTTGTCACGTGTCCGTTTATAAATAAAATTTATAATAATTTTCCAAACAGAAGCGAAAGAGGTATACTTAAAATATGTCACACATTTCACATGACCGACAAATACTATAATTTACCCACCATTGATATCATGAAAAGAAACCTTTTTAATATAAAATAAACAGAAATTTACGTAACTACCTAAATGTAATATAATGTATTGTAATTGAAAAGTACTCCTTTTTCAAACTATCCGTAATATTACTTGATTTTTTGTCATAACTTTAGAAAAATACCGAATTTTGAAGAGAGAGAATGTAATATTTGATTGACAAGACTAATCAGAAATCCTTTTATTTAGGAAAATTGTTACCAATTATTTAGTTAATTAAATTGGGAAATTTATAATATCCTGAAATTTAACCACATGTTTCCTTTTTTGACAGACCATCACCTTCTATATTTGTGTATTGATTAATCTCTATCATTTTTATGTAATATTATATTGTTGCTATTAATATTACATGTCGTGTAATGTACTGTAATACATGTTGTCATTATAATTTATCTAACATCACAAAATAACGGTGTTCATTATAATTTATCTAACATCACAAAATAACGGTGTTTTAATTACATTACAGGGCTTATAATAGTAGATAAAGTAAAATTAAACTAATTGAAAGGCTATTGTGCATGTAATTTTACCTCATGAATCCATAGAGTGTTATGTAATATCATTGAATGTAATATTACAACGGATGTAATACATAGTGCAAGTGCTGGGTTGCTCGTAATATTACATTCCCTGCAATTACTTAATATTTGTAAAACATTACATTGGATGTAATTCAGAAGATGGTATATGATTTTATCAATTAAATTTCATGTAATGCCAGTTCGAGATATGTTAAATTGCATGTGATTTTAATAAATTACATAGCTCTTAATATCACGTCCGATCTAGAAGTGACCTCTTCATATTATTAAAACTAAACTAATTTAATAATTATAATTTTCATATTGTTAGCTGATTTTAAATTTAATTACACACCTAATTTAATATTCTAAATAAATGATAATTACATTCTTAAATAATATGTTCCATAATTAATAAGATCAATCAAATAATACTCTCTCTCATAGAATCATGTATTTTTCTAAATAATTTCTAAATAATGTATTTATAAAGATTGAAGGAATTAGTGTAAAGTTTATTTAATCCAAAAATAAAAATAAAATACAGGCAATGTGTTGAATTTGCACTTCTTGTTGTATAGGTACTATATATTGTGAATGCAGCACTATGTCAATATTTTGGGGACATCTATCAGAATCTTCATCGGCAGATCATGTTCTTGATGCGATTGGTAGAACTTTTTAGCCCCTACATCTTCTTTAAAGGAATGTAAGTGTGCATAATCTTTTTCATATCAACAATGATTTAATTTATTACCCCTTATATAGTTATAGTTTGAGAAAATATGATATTTATAAACAAATTACAAAGTACATTGTAATCTTATTTAATTTCTCTTATCTCTATACAGCTTTGACGACATGAACACAGAAAAATTGCGAAGGGCATTGAAAGAGAGTGGAAGTGAAAATGAGATGTTCTACTTCGATCCAAAGAGCATAGTTTGGGATGATTATTTCATGAATACTCACATCGCTAGTGTTGTCAAATATGCATTTAAATGAGTGCATATTTTTTAATAAATGTACTTTTTCTAATATTGCGTGTTAGACTGAGTGTACTAGCTACTCTGTGTCAGAATAAAACGAATTTGAACATTATATTTTCTAGAATCAATTAGTGTCTGTTAATTGATTTTAGTTAAAATAAATAGTAGTAGAATGGATTATTGAAATTCGGTTGAAAATATTTAACATTGTAGGCTTGACTTTTAATGGATAATTGAGATCGAGTAATCTAGAAAAATGAGAAAGTTTTAATGAGAAACAAACAAAGCCTTAATGTTTCATAAATTGCATTAAAGTATTTGAATCTAGCCAACTAACTTATAAGGTTTCCTTCATGTATTTTAATCTAGTCAAGTGTCTCATAATATTTCAATCATGTAAAGTGTATTAAATCTTTTGTTGATTTCTATGCCATCTTGGTATGTATAAATAGGACCATGTTATAAACTAGAGAGAAAAGTAGAGACACCAATAAACTTGTGTATTCTATTATGAATCAGAGCCTCATATATATAGGGGAAGAAAGGGATATACAAAGTAATTATAACTAGGGTTTTAGGGGTACAACTGTCATTCACTAATACAATATAATATTTACAACACTCCCCCTTGAATGACATATGATATTACAAAATATCTGCCTCGTTAAAACCTTATTTGATAAAACCCAATGGGACAAAAATATCAAACGAAGGAAAAAGAGTAAAGTTGTTCTTGGAGTATTAAGATGAATGCTGCCTCGTTAAAACCTCGCCGGAAAAACCCAATGGGACAAAACCTTGGCTAAGGAAAAAGAGTACAACTACTCCCCCTTAGTATTGATCGTTGTAAATCATCGAGTTGATGTATCCCAATCTTGTGAACTGGTTTATTTAATGTAGATGTTGATGTTATAAACTAGAGAGAAAAGAGAGAAAAGTAGAGACACCAATAAACTTGTATATTATATTATGAACCAGAGCCTCATATATATAGGGGAAGAAAGGGATATACAAAGTAATTATAACTAGGGTTTTAGGGGTACAACTGTCATTCACTAATACAATATAATATTTACAACACTCCCCCTTGAATGACATATGATATTACAAAATATCTGCCTCGTTAAAACCTTGTTTGATAAAACCCAATGGGACAAAAATATCAAACGAAGGAAAAAGAGTACAGTTGTTCTTGGAGTATTAAGTTGAATGCTGCCTCGTTAAAACCTCGCCAGGAAAACCCAATGGGACAAAACCTTGGCTAAGGAAAAAGAGTACAACTACTCCCCCTTAGTGTTGATCGTTGTAAATCATCGAGTTGATGTATCCAATCTTGTGAGCTGGTTTATTGAATGTAGATGTTGATAGTACTTTTGTAGATAAATCGGCTTCATTGTCACTTGAGTGAATTTGTTGAAAATTCTGGAGTCTTTTGATGCTGCCTCGTTAAAACCTTGTCAGAAAAATCAGTGGGAAAAAACCTGAACGAAGGAAAAAGAGTACAGCTACTCCCTTTGATTCAATATGTATTGAATCATCCATATAGTTACTCCCCCTGATTCATCATCCATATAGTTACTCCCCCTGATTCAATCTCTATTGAATCATTCATATCTTGATCTCTTCAGGAGTTTCGTATAAGAGAGTATATCAATAGATACTGATGACAGCTACCTCATTAAAAACCTTGTCAGGAAAACCCTGTGGGACAAAACCTCGGCTAAGGAAAAAAGAGTGTAGCGTATATTAGCTCCCCCTCATGGGAACATTACAGTTATATTGATACTGCACAAAATTATTTCAACTGTAAATCGGTACAATATCGAATGTGTTTACCAAGCATTTGTAAATAACACATATCTGATATCTGATATTATTTGTTCTTTGAATATATTCAATATTTCCAATCATTTGAACATGCTGCATCGAGCCATATTCTATAATCAATATTACCAATACATTTAATGCAGTTCTAAAATTTGGAAGTGACTTATTCACTTCACTGAACAATTAACTTATTCACTTCAGGTGAATAATTAACCATAAATTTGAATTTGAAAATCAATTGCCACGATTTTTATTCACAGTAATGGTACATCTCAATTTCAACACTTTGTCATATAGAGTCATTTGTACCATTCTTCATGTAATCTAATTTCATACTATCTATCACATTCCATTGGAAATTGAATCTATTCAAGGCATATGATATATTTAGATCGCAAAGTATCTTTATACTTTGATCAAACAAGTTTCTTAAAAACTTGAATTATATATTTCAAATATATTTAATCCTTCAAGGATTATACTGTATGCTTCAAGCATCGTATATGTTTCACATTGCAATTATCAAATTGCTACCACCAAATTTAAGTCGTGAAATATTAGATAGGTAACGATTCCTATATTTCAAATAGATTTTCTCTAATTATTTCACCGCAATCCCAAAGTACCGAGGTATTGATTACCCTTTTTAATCTCACTCATTGGTACTTCAAAGAATACTCCCAACGTACCGAGTTGATGATCATACATTTTGATATCACTCATTGGTACATCAAAGAGCGCAAGCTAGTAATCAGAGTAAATCATTTTTCATTAAATACATTTCAGATAATCATATAAGTATAGGCACTTATTATGCATTTTCAGGAAAATAAAATATTGTATCTATGCCAGATCTTTGAAACATTCGTTGCGCAACAAGTCGTGTATTACGACTATACCTATAGGTATTTTACTGGCTTTACACTTTTATGTGTTTGGACTTCAGGTCCCAAAACTTCAGGTTTCGAATAAGTTTAATTTAGCCTGAATGCATACTTTTGCCAACTATTTTTATGTCGATTTTCTTCGACATATTTTCTTTTATTATCCTCGCTATCATTCAAATTATGATGCGGTTAGCTTCGCAATTTGCTTTTGCATAAGTGCTTTAAAAAGTGTGTCGACACAATTATCATCTCAATTTGATTTCTTTCCCCACAAGACATAACTATAGAGATCTCAATTTTCAATATTTCAAGTACTTGAACCTCTTCTGGAGATTTACAATTAATTATGTCAATAAATACTCTCTCACGAGTATATGCCTCCTCAATAAGACCACTATAATCATTTGCTCTATTTTTATTTATTTGGGGATCTTTATTTGAATCAAATATTGCTACGCTTCAGGCGTGCTACATATCAATATGAGATAGAGCATGGGATTTTATTAATCTCTTATGCATCTTGTAATTATGTTATCTTTGAACGTTTCGTTCATATTTTCAATCGAACTTCTGGTTCGTATTATTAATCGCGAGGATATATATAACATAATATGATGCATTTGTTTGATTTTAAGCTATTCCCTCCTAATGTTGAGAAAATTGTCCAATCAAATTGACAATAACTTTTTTTCGACGTTGTAAAATATCACTCATTTGGGATATATGTTCAAACAACGCATTTTTCTCAGCATTCTTTATTTCTCATATCAATGCATTGTGGTGGATCAATTGCACTATTAAAGAATTATATGGAAAAATTAGGCTCTAACCATAAGCCAATTATAATAGGGAGAACTATGATATTGGCATGATGCGTAATAAAATTCCCTAAACAAAAAGGTAAGTATTTTGTTCTCAATTAAATTAATTGGAGACGTTTAACAAACAAAAATGTTAAACTATTTATCGACATCCCAACTAACACTTCTTAAAATGTTGAGATTCGTGTCCACTAGCATTATCAAGACACATTCTTGATTATATAATCTGAAAATTATGCTCATAATTCATAATTTGAGCAATAATTTCGCAAACTTCAGGTTGCGAACACCATGCAATCATCTAGTACATGTATCAAATCTATTAGATACAAATAATATTTAGATGATCAACGTGGAGGATGATAGTGGCCCATTTATCACCCTAATTATTTTTCAGAAATATAGGGAATTTAATCTCTATTTTAGCTAGTGACAGTCAAGAAATTTCATGAAAGAGAACAAATATCATATATGATTGAATTGAAGAATCTTCTGATTCTTCATTGAGTATCAATTTTAATTCCGCATCATTATTGATCCAGTGATGGTCCAACTGGTCATGCCAAATAATAAAATCAAATTGAACTTCTTGTTCAATATAAGATATAATAATATATTATTCAAGTAGTCAAACTAATCAATGTCCTTATGACATAAGTTATATGTGTTTCCTTCAGGGATAAACATGAACTCAAATGAGATATTTTTCGAAACAATGCTACTTCGAAAAGCACGTTTTATTACTCATTCAAAAATCAATATGTCAATATTCTTCCGGAATATTGTAATATCAAATTAATAACATATCTCATAATATTGGGCTCTTCGAGAGCAAATTATATTCCAATATTATATTTCATATGAGATAAAATTATGATTCTTCAGGAATCATCACAACTATACATCATAATAATCTTCTGAATTATTAATAAATTCGAATTTCTTTGCGAAAAAGAATGCAGTATTTATCACTTGAGCAATAAAATAATATTCTTCTAGAATATTGAAATGTAGCAATAACGCAATATTCTTCTGGAATATTGATTCGAATCTCATTCAATTATAATAATAATTGATATCTATTGTGCAATTTAAGAGCAAAATAACGAATTATTCTTCTGAAATAATTATATTGCTAAAATTGCAATTCTTCAAGAATAATAAGTCAATATTCTTCTGGAATATTGATATTAATTATTCATTCTTCCTTTCAAGCCAACAATATTTGTGCTCTACACGAGTGACGTTAAAATATTGTTCTGGAATATTTATTTAACGTGGGTTGTGTTTATTTGAGAACACCAACACTATATTTGTTTAAAACATATTTTAAATTATGCTTCTTCAAGAGCATTGGATCAATATTCTTCTGGAATATTGAAATTGTAATATACTGCTCGTCACAAGCAAGTAATATTATTCTAGAATACTACTATTGTTGTCCTACTTCGTGAGCAACAATATGATACATTATTAAATCAGAATTTATGAATGAACATCTACAAATATTTAATCATCTTAAAGAATATTAATTACCTTATAAACATAATATGAATTTATATATAAAAATGAATTACCAAACATATTACAGGAAAAAGAATCTCCATATATAGAAGTTAACAAAATTGACTAAATCTTTTATTGGCTAAATCTTTTACCAATATGCAAAAGATACTAAACATGCACATGAATTCCATATATAAAAATTAGATATATAACTAATATATAGTAGAATCAATCTAATAATGTATTTGAGAATTCAAAATAACGTAGTGATTTTCAATGACAAAATTAAAAGAGCAAAAAATAATAACAATAATAATTTGCTGGAACAAAGTAAACTTTAACGAATTTATTTTGATTCTTCCAAAATAAATAATAAATCAATATTCTTCTAGAATAATTATAGTTCTAAAATTTCGATTATTCAAGAATAATAAATCAATATTCTTCTGGAATATTGAAAATTTAATTTATGCTCTTCGGGAGCAAATAATATTCTTCTGGAATATTAATTATGATGTTGTGCTAATTCAGGAGCAACAACGAATAATAATCAATTCTATGATTAATATTCTTCTGGAATATTAATTATTTATTACGTTACTTCAATAGCAATAACGAATTATTCTTCCGGAATAATTGTAGATCTAAAATTGCTATTATTCAAGAATAAAATGTCAATATTCTTCTAGAATATTGAAAATTACAATGTATGCTCTTCACGAGCAAATAATATTCATCTGAATTATATGTTGTGTTACTTCAGGAGCAACAACAAATATTTGTAATAGGCAAACACGGATATATGATTAATATTCTTCTGGAATATTAATATAATGTTGTGCTACTTCAGGAGCAACAACATAATGAATTATCAATATAAAGATCAAAATCTGTCGAATTGGTTGGAGAAAATCAGATTCAGATTCATGAGCCGCAATTGCTAATGAACAACATCGTAATGAATAGATGTGAATTGCAATTGAATAGTAATAAAAAAAATTCATATGTCACCAAATTAATTTCGGTGCATATGATTTTACCATCTAACTAATATTTTGATATATAGGATTTTGAAAAAGAAAATTAGAACTCAATTTGATAGAGACTCGTACTGATAACGTGTTATAAACTAGAGAGAAAAGTAGAGACACCAATAAACTTGTATATTATATTATGAACCAGAGCCCCATATATATAGGGAAAGAAAGGGATATACAAAGTAATTATAACTAGGGTTTTAGGGGTACAACTGTCATTCACTAATACAATATAATATTTACAACAGTTGATACTATTTTTGTAGATAAATCGGCTTCATTATCACTTGAGTGAATTTGTTGAAAATTCTGGAGTCTTTTGATGCTGCCTCATTAAAACCTTGTCAGAAAAACCCAGTGGGAAAAAACCTGAACGAAGGAAAAAGAGTACAGCTACTCCCTCTGATTCAATATGTATTGAATCATCCATATAGTTACTCCCCCTGATTCATCATCCATATAGTTACTCCCCCTGATTCAATCTCTATTGAATCATTCATATCTCGATCTCTTCATGAGTTTCATATAAGAGAGTATATCAATAGATATTGATGACAGCTACCTCATTAAAAACCTTGCCAGGAAAACCCTGTGGGACAAAACCTCGGCTAAGGAAAAAAGAGTGTAGCGTATATTAGCTCCCCCTCATGGGAACATTACAGTTATATTGATACTGCACATAATTATTTCAACTCTAAATCGGTACAATATCGAATGTGTTTACCAAGCATTTATAAATAACACATATCTGATATCTGATATTATTTGTTCTTTGAATATATTCAATATTTCCAATCATTTGAACATGCTGCATCGAGCCAAATTCTATAATCAATATTATCAATGCATTTAATGCAGTTCTAAAATTTGGAAGTGACTTATTCACTTCACTTCACTGAACAATTAACTTATTCACTTCAGGTGAATAATTAACCATAAATTTGAATTTGAAAATCAATTGCCACGATTTTTATTCACAGTAATGGTACATCTCAATTTCAACACTTTGTCATATAGAGTCATTTGTACCATTCTTCATGTAATCTAATTTCATACTATCTATCACATTCCATTGGAAATTGAATCTATTCAAGGCATATGATATATTTAGATCGCAAAGTATCTTTATACTTTGATCAAACAAGTTTCTTAAAAACTTGAATTATATATTTCAAATATATTTAATCCTTCAAGGATTATACTGTATGCTTCAAGCATCGTATATATTTCACATTGCAATTATCAAATTGCTACCACCAAATTTAAGTCGTAAAACATTAGATAGGTAACGATTCCTATATTTCAAATAGATTTTCTCTAATTATTTCACCGCAATCCCAAAGTACCGAGGTATTGATTACCCTTTTTAATCTCACTCATTGGTACTTCAAAGAATACTCTCAACGTACCGAGTTGATGATCATACATTTTGATATCACTCATTGGTACATCAAAGAGCGCAAGCTAGTAATCAGAGTAAATCATTTTTCATTAAATACATTTCAGATAATCATATAAGTATAGGCACTTATTATGCATTTTCAGGAAAATAAAATATTGTATCTATGCCAGATCTTTGAAACATTCGTTGCGCAACAAGTCGTGTATTACGACTATACCTATAGGTATTTTACTGGCTTTACACTTTTATGTGTTTGGACTTCAGGTCCCAAAACTTCAGGTTTCGAATAAGTTTAATTTAGCCTGAATGCATACTTTTGCCAACTATTTTTATGTCGATTTTCTTCGACATATTTTCTTTTATTATCCTCGCTATCATTCAAATTATGATGCGGTTAGCTTCGCAATTTGCTTTTGCATAAGTGCTTTAAAAAGTGTGTCGACACAATTATCATCTCAATTTGATTTCTTTCCCCACAAGACATAACTATAGAGATCTCAATTTTCAATATTTCAAGTACTTGAACCTCTTCTAGAGATTTACAATTAATTATGTCAATAAATACTCTCTCACGAGTATATGCCTCCTCAATAAGACCACTATAATCATTTGCTCTATTTTTATTTATTTGGGGATCTTTATTTGAATCAAATATTGCTACGCTTCAGGCGTGCTACTTATCAATATGAGATAGAGCATGGGATTTTATTAATCTCTTATGCATCTTGTAATTATGTTATCTTTGAACGTTTCGTTCATATTTTCAATCGAACTTCTGGTTCGTATTATTAATCGCGAGGATATATATAACATAATATGATGCATTTGTTTGATTTTAAGCTATTCCCCCCTAATGTTGAGAAAATTGTCCAATCAAATTGACAATAACTTTTTTTCGACGTTGTAAAATATCACCCATTTGGGATATATGTTCAAACAACGCATTTTTCTCAGCATTCTTTATTTCTCATATCAATGCATTGTGGTGGATCAATTGCACTATTAAAGAATTATATGAAAAAATTAGGCTCTAACCATAAGCCAATTATAATAGGGAGAACTATGATATTGGCATGATGCGTAATAAAATTCCCTAAACAAAAAAGGAAGTATTTTGTTCTCAATTAAATTAATTGGAGGCGTTTAACAAACAAAAATGTTAAACTATTTATCGACATCCCAACTAACACTTCTTAAAATGTTGAGATTCGTGTCCACTAGCATTATCAAGACACATTCTTGATTATATAATCTGAAAATTATGCTCATAATTCATAATTTGAGCAATAATTTCGCAAACTTCAGGTTGCGAACACCATGCAATCATCTAGTACATGTATCAAATCTATTAGATACAAATAATATTTAGATGATCAACGTGGAGGATGATAGTGGCCCATTTATCACCCTAATTATTTTTCAGAAATATAGGGAATTTAATCTCTATTTTAGCTAGTGACAGTCAAGAAATTTCATGAAAGAGAACAAATATCATATATGATTGAATTGAAGAATCTTCTGATTCTTCATTGAGTATCAATTTTAATTCCGCATCATTATTGATCCAGTGATGGTCCAACTGGTCATGCCAAATAATAAAATCAAATTGAACTTCTTGTTCAATATAAGATATAATAATATATTATTCAAGTAGTCAAACTAATCAATGTCCTTATGACATAAGTTATATGTTTTCCTTCAGGGATAAACATGAACTCAAATGAGATATTTTTCGAAACAATGCTACTTCGAAAAGCACGTTTTATTACTCATTCAAAAATCAATATGTCAATATTCTTCCGGAATATTGTAATATCAAATTAATAACATATCTCATAATATTGGGCTCTTCGAGAGCAAATTATATTCCAATATTATATTTCATATGAGATAAAATTATGATTCTTCAGGAATCATCACAACTATACATCATAATAATCTTCTGAATTATTAATAAATTCGAATTTCTTTGCGAAAAAGAATGCAGTATTTATCACTTGAGCAATAAAATAATATTCTTCTAGAATATTGAAATGTAGCAATAACGCAATATTCTTCTGGAATATTGATTCGAATCTCATTCAATTATAACAATAATTGATATCTATTGTGCAATTTAAGAGCAAAATAACGAATTATTTTTCTGGAATAATTATATTGCTAAAATTGCAATTCTTCAAGAATAATAAGTCAATATTCTTCTGAAATATTGATTTTAATTATTCATTCTTCTTTTCTAGCCAACAATATTTGTGTCTACACGAGTGACGTTAAAATATTCTTCTGGAATATTTATTTAACGTGGGTTGTGTTTATTCGAGAACACCAACACCATATTCGTTTAAAACATATTTTAAATTATGCTTCTTCAAAAGCATTGGATCAATATTCTTCTGGAATATTGAAATTGTAATATACTGTTCGTCACAAGCAAGTAATATTCTTCTAGAATACTACTATTGTTGTCCTACTTCGTGAGCAACAATATGATACATTATTAAATCAGAATTTATGAATGAACATCTACAAATATTTAATCATCTTGAAGAATATTAATTACCATATAAACATAGTAAGAATTTATATATAAAAATGAATTACCAAACATATATCAGGAAAAAGAATCTCCATATATAGAAGTTAACAAAATTGGCTAAATCTTTTACCAATATGCAAAAGATACTAAACATGCATGTGAATTCCACATATAAAAATTAGATATATAACTAATATATAGTAGAATCAAATCTAATAATGTATTTGAGAATTCAAAATAACGTAGTGATTTCCAATGACAAAATTGAAAGAGCAAAAAATAATAACAATAATAATTTGCTGGAACAATGTATACTTTAACGAATTTATACCGATTCTTCCAAAAGAAATAATAAATCAATATTCTTCTAAAATATTGGAAATCATAATTCATGCTATTCAGGAGCAAATAACATCCTTCTAGGATATTAATTATAATATTGTACTACTTCAGGAGTAACAACAAATTATTTATAATAGACAATTTTACGATTAATATTTTTCTGAAAAATTAATCGTCCGTTGTGCTACTTCAGGAGCGAGAACAAATTATTGTTAAAGATTTTAGAAATTTGCTCTTCTGGAGCAATTGAATAATAAATCTTTCAAAATTATGCTCTTCAGGAGCAATTAATATTCTTTACGAATATTATTATAATAAAAATTGTGCTACTTTAGGAACAACCACAAATTATTCTTCTAGAATAATTATAGTTCTAAAATTTCGATTATTCAAGAATAATAAATCAATATTCTTCTGGAATATTGAAAATTTAATTTATGCTCTTCGGGAGCAAATAATATTCTTCTGGAATATTAATTATGATGTTGTGCTACTTCAGGAGCAACAACGAATAATAATCAATTCTATGATTAATATTCTTCTGGAATATTAATTATTTATTACGTTACTTCAATAGCAATAACGAATTATTCTTCCGGAATAATTATAGATCTAAAATTGCTATTATTCAAGAATAAAATGTCAATATTCTTCTAGAATATTGAAAATTACAATGTATGCTCTTCACGAGTAAATAATATTCATCTGAATTATATGTTGTGTTACTTCAGGAGCAACAACAAATATTTGTAATAGGAAAACACGGATATATGATTAATATTCTTCTGGAATATTAATATAATGTTGTGCTACTTCAGGAGCAACAACATAATGAATTATCAATATAAAGATCAAAATCTGTCGAATTGGTTGGAGAAAATCAGATTCAGATTCATGAGCCGCAATTGCTAATGAACAACATCGTAATGAATAGATGTGAATTGCAATTGAATAGTAATAAAAAAATTCATATGTCACCAAATTAATTTCGGTGCATATGATTTTACCATCTAACTAATATTTTGATATATGGGATTTTGAAAAAGAAAATTAGAACTCAATTTGGTAGAGACTCGTGCTGATAACGTGTTATAAACTAGAGAGAAAAGTAGAGACACCAATAAACTTGTGTATTCTATTATGAACCAGAACCTCATATATATAGGGGAAGAAAGGAATATACAAAGTAATTATAACTAGGGTTTTAGGGGTACAACTGTCATTCACTAATACAATATAATATTTACAACAGACCACATGTTATAGTATTTTGTCGAGAATATAAGAAGTAAATTTTCAGATTATATCTCTCCAAATTATCCAAGTTACTTTGTATTAAAATTGGTATAGAGCCTTGAACAAAAAAATAAAATATCCAACAACAATCGTGTTTTCCTTGTTCTCCTTTTAATGGAGAAATTTTTTATTATTTGATTAATCTAATGAAGTTGTATCTTGAATTTCAAGACTTGTGGAATTTTGTTAATGGAGTACAACTACTAGAAAATAAAAAATTAAGCCCATGTTCTCTTTGCTATTTTGAGGTCGTTTTCTGTTTTTATTTTCGAAAACGCTAAAAACGCGTTCTCTTTACCATTTTCGAAAACGCATTTTGGAAAACAAAAAAAAAAATTTGTACACAAAACGGAAAACGCCCGAAACATCGTTTTGGGCGTTTTGTGTGTATTTCGACAAAAAATGTCCAAAACGCGGAAAACGCGTTTTGGGAAATTTTTTTTTTTTTTTATATAGAATTATCTTAACTTAGAACTAAGCTTAATATAAAGTTTTTATTTTTATTTTTATTTTTTTTAGAATTATCCTAGCTTGGAACTAAACCTAAATAAAGATTTTTTTTTATTTTTTTATTTTTTTATTTTTTTATTTTTTATTTTTGAGAATTATCCTAACTTGGAACTTAGTTTAAATAAAGTTTTATTGAATTCAATATCAACATTATAAAAAAAAAAATTAAATGAGAATTCTTGTTGTTGTATTTCAAAAAATGCAATGATAAATGGACTCTGGTGGTTTTGAAAGAACTTGCATTTTCTGGATTTTAATATAAGTAGAGCTTTCTCAAGTCCCGAACCTGACCAAGCTGTGTTAATATAGACTCTTAATGCTCACATTAGTGTGTTGCATGTAACCATATTTTTAGTGTATTGTGAAAGGAAATTTGAGTTGGAGTTAGTAGTATTCTGCAAGCAAATTAATTAAAAATAGTTTAAATAGTGTTCTGCAAAATTTCAAACGGAACGTATTTTCCAGCTTTTCATTTTCAAAAACAGTTTTCAGAAATGACAAACCAAACGCGTTTTCAGCAAATTTGAAAACAAAAATGAAAATACAAAACACAAAACATTTTCGAAAATGAAAATACAAAATAAAAAACAAACAGAACGCCACCTAATTCTCTGAAGCACAAAGAAAAATCTTGAAGAAAAATAAAGGAAAAGATAGAAAATATTTTTTCAGATATATAAGCAATCGAAGTTTCAGTATATGAGAGTATATCTGTCACGACTCGTTCCAGATCACCTTACTAGGCCTGAAACATGACGTGTGCCGATAACATGTGCCAACTAGATGTTGGACCCACCACCAAGGCAATCCCTGACTTTTCTTTAACTTTCAATAATTCCTTTTAAATAATTTTGATCCCATAAAAATTTATAAAATTTTAACAGAGTCTCCTCTATAATATTGACTTAACAACCTGTAAAACAATGATAAATCATCAAACAACCAATCATAAATAACCTTATCACTTTTCAAGTCTTCCAAGCAAGACAATTGATAAAGTAAAATAAATACAAATCTTAGTCCACTTCTTTACATACAACTTAAAACACATCATCACCAGACACACACAAGACAAAATATATAACTTTTATAGAATCACTACATAATTCCAATGTATCCATCTAGAATATAACTTTTAAAGCTTACCAAAACAATTCATAAAAATGACTATGTTAAAACTCACCATGAATGCAAATCTCCTTCCATGCCGTTCAAAATTTACTTTCTTCTTATACTATAAAGATGAGAAAAAACATGAGTTTGTGACTCAGTGAGTGTAATTTATGAAATAAATGTATTTTGTAAACTATTTTTGAAAACATAATTTATTTCATAATTCTTTTGCAAATCAAAACATACTTGCTAACAATAATTGTTCACAAGGATAGTAGAATAATCATCTATGGCATAACTGAAAAAATTGTAATATGTAAGAAACCGCACCAAAAGGTACCCAACTAAATCATCTGCTGAAGCTGGAATCTGTATCTAGTCATACGCGTAGACAGCTAAGCACCTCCGTACCCGGCCCAAAGCCCCTCTGGGTACAAAAGTGGGTCCCAAAGACCTCATATATGACTCTTACACACGGGCCATAGGCCCCCTCCGTAACAGAGTCTTAAGATCTCGAATAATATCAACTAGTATACGGGCTCAAGGCTCCCTCCGTGCACTAACACAAGAACAGATAACCACATCAGGTACTTCTTGTGGTTTTAAAATCATACATGTTCAACTTGACTAATCATGCTCATAAATAATGGTAAAAAGAGTCATCATGATAAACAAACTTAATTAGAAAACCATCATTCTTTTAATCATGCTACTAAAAGCCATTGATTTCAAAATCATTTGTAACTTAAAGAAAATCAATGTAATAGAAAACTTACATAACGTAAATTCTTCTACGTTTTAAAAAAAATAACTTTTTCACTCACGGAGCTATCAATTGAAATCTAGCTGGACCATAGGCCTGATCCAATCTACATATCTTCTCCTGAAATAACAATATAAATCTCCTGTATCAATATAAATCATATCAAACCATTAAAAATTGACTAATAATAACTTAATTCTTTTACATTATTCTCCTTGCTAGAATTAAGGGAATATATACTTTATGCTTTTTTTTTCCTATCAAAATTCATAATTCCTAAATTGGGATTAATAATTATAAAATCCAACTAAGCTCTCTTTTAGTCCTTGTTCCCCATTTTTCATTCAATCACATGCCCTCACTTATTAAATTTCCAAAATACTTCACGTTTGGCACACATAAAAGATTCTATTATTTGAAAATGTACTCATTTGTTTTCATACATTAATGACTCATTTCCATAATCAAAAGCATGAAATTTGGACAATTATCATATAATACCCATTTCCTTTCACTGCCATTTTCATCTTATTTAATTTTAATCCTTAATCTAGACTTATATATACCGCAAATCAAGTATTTAGAATTACATAATCATACCAAAATCCAAGATCATGGCACTAAATTTAAAAACCCATTTCTTAATAAATGAACTTTACCATCAAAATCTACTCACAAAATTTCTTGATAATCTTTTTAGTTTATTACCTCAAATATATGCCAATAATATACTAACTACTTCAATTAAATCCAACATCCTCAAATTCTTGATAAACTCCAAAATTAGGCAGATTATTCCATAAATCCTAAAAATGATTTAACACCTTATCTAAATATATCTAAACTTAAAGAGACAATTAGGAATCAAGCTTGAAAAACATCATCTTTTCCTTCTCTTCTTCTCTTCCTTTTCTTCTTCTTTCCCCAAGATTTTTTTCTTGCTTCTCAGCCTCTCTCTCGAACATTTTCTGTCTCTCTCGAAAACCATAAGAAAATGGGCTCAATTGTCCACTTGGGGGTTTTAAAATGATAAATAATTGCAAGAAAAGTCCCAACCTTTCCTATCATATGAAATAAGTTCTTTAATTTCAAAAATAGAAAATGAAATACTTAGCCCCTGTTCTCTTTACTGTTTTGATATCGTTTTCTGTTTTTATTTTCGAAAACGCTAAAAACGCGTTCTCTTTATCATTTTCGAAAACGCATTTTGGAAAACAAAAAAAAAAAATTTGTACACAAAACGGAAAACGCCCGAAACATCGTTTTGGGCGTTTTGTGTGTATTTCGACAAAAAATGTCCAAAACGCGGAAAACGCGTTTTGGGAATTTTTTTTTTTATAGAATTATCTTAACTTAGAACTAAGCTTAATATAAAGTTTTTATTTTTTTTTTATTTTTTTATTATTTTTTTTTTTAGAATTATCCTAACTTGGAACTTAATTTAAATAAAGTTTTATTAAATTCAACATCAACATTACAAAAAAAAATTAAATAAGAATTCTTGTTGTTATATTTCAAAAAATGCAATGATAAATGGACTCTGGTGGTTTTGAAAGAACTTGCATTTTATGGATTTTAATAGAAGTAGAGCTTTCTCAAGTTCCGAACCTGACCAAGTTGTGTTAATATAGACTTTTAATGCTCACATTAGTGTGTTGCATGTAACCATACTTTTAGTGTATTGTGAAAGGAAATTTGAGTTGGAGTTAGTAGTATTCTGCAAGTAAATTAATTAAAAATAGTTTAAATAGTGTTCTGCAAAATTTCAGACAGAACGTATTTTCCAGCTTTTCATTTTCCAAAACAGTTTTCAGAAATGACAAACCAAACGCATTTTCAGCAAATTTGAAAACAAAAATGAAAACACAAAACACAAAACATTTTCGAAAATGAAAATACAAAATAAAATATAAACAGAACGCCACCTTAAATTTCTATTTTCTACCATCTTAATCCTCAAACTTTTGCAATAATAAATTAAATTCCAATAAAATATTTGTTCAAAATAAGTCCTTACTTGACTTGACCATTTGACTACTTAACTTTGAATAAATAATTCCTTGACTTTTTTACTAGTAGAATCCGAGTTATTACAAAAAATAAAAATAAAAAAAATTCACAAGAGGCATGAGAAATTCTTGGAAAAACTTATTCGGACCATGGTCCAGTACTGAATTCGTTTGCAATCCTTGAGGGAAGAGTTAGACGTCGGAGATGAAAGATTAAAAATAAAAAATAAAAAATAGCATATTTTACGAAAGTTACCTCTATAATGAATCAGATGGCATCAAATTGAGATGATATTTTTATGATCAACGTGTGTAAGACAAAGAAAAATGAAGAGTAAAATAAAGTAGAGTTTTTTTTAAAAAAAATATTTTTCCGCCCTTGAAAGAGGAAGAGGAAGTGTGTGTTACTCTTATCATCAAAAAGGTAACAAGTCGTATAATATTTTCATTGTGATAAACTCTGCTACAAAATAAGTGATTTTTGGATAAAATATCTAGAAAAACGATGTGAAGTCGGCTTGGTAGGTAAGGATGGAATTGAGAATTCTCACGAAACTTTATTAATGTTGTAAAACTATTATAAAAACAATAGAGAATATAGAGAGAATGAGAGAGAACTTCTCATTAGGTATATATCTAATGAAATGAAATAGCTCATATTTATAGGAGGGAACAATGACACAATCGTAATATATAAAGTTTACAGGGGTATAATGGTAATTGGTCATTCACATATTTTATTATTATATTTATAATACTCCCCCTTGAATGACCTATTCTGCAATTGTCTGCCTCGTTAAAACCTTACTAAGAAAACACAGTGGGATAAAACTTGAGCGAAGGAAAAAGAGTACAGAAGCTCCCCCTAATGTTGGCCATGGTGAATCATTGAGTGTAATGTTCGAGTAGAACAAATCATGTACTGAATCTTGAAGTTCTGAAATGCTGCCTCATTAAAACCTTGTCAGTAAAACCTTGTGGGATAAAATCTGAACCAAGGAAAAAGAGTACAGCTACTACCTCGTTAAAATCTTGTCAGGAAAACCTAGTAGGACAAAACCTGGACGAAGGAAAAAGAGTACAGCATGATTCTCCCCCTGAAGTGTGTAATCAAGTATTCATGAACTTTTTGAATAATGATATCATCTTTCATTTGGAATATGTATATATGAAAATCTTCTTGTGTGTAGCCGATATCATAACATTCTTCATAAGATGTGTATGATTTTCTTCATTTGTTGATACCATTTCAGATGTCTATGATTTTGTTGATATCATTCCAGCATAATTTAAAGAGAGAGCTTGTTGTTGAATTATTACTTGCAGATAGTTGTGACAATATCTCAAAAACCTTTGCTAGGAAAACCCTGTGGGACAAAACCTTAGCAAATGGAGAAAGAGTACATTATTCTCATTGATACGCCATAATTGCTGCCTCATTAAAAACCTTACTAGGAAAACCCTGTGGGACAAAAGCTCAGTTAAGGGAAAAAGAGTGCAGCACGTATTTGTTCCCTTCATAGGAATATCACAAGTATATTAATGCAATTTCAAATCATTTCATCAAACATATAGTTTGTGATGAGCTTTTATAAATAGTTTTTATGATGTCATAGCTCATTTATGATGTACTGAACATGCTATACCAAGCAATGTTTAGTTAGTTGACTGATTGCATTACTCAAATCTAGAATTAATTCACTTCTATCAAAATCTAGAATTCATTTCTGATGAATAATTAAATATTCATTTTTAAATTCACTTCTGATGAATATTCATTTTCCGGTGGATAATGTAATTTTGCATATTGAAAATCAATTGTATGCCCAAATATCTTAATATATATAATAATAGTATAGCAGCCCAAAAAATCCACACATAGTTTCCCGCCATTTTTCCCTGCTATTTTAGGAATCTTTGTAATTTTATTAATTATTTTAATAATTGAATTAGGAAACTTCAATTAATGCAAAATTAATTATAGGTGACATGTAATAAATGACTTATTGATTGTAAAAAATAAAAAATCTATAAAAAGATCAAATTGTATATTATTTTTATTCTTTTGATAAATTTTGTAATATTTTGAAGTAAAAAAATATGCAATATAGGTGTCAATTCATGATCTTAACGAGAAGTTCAATACAAGTTAACAAATGAGAGCAAACTCTAAATATATCATTCTTAAAATTGCCTCAAATAATAAAGGTAAAAGTTTTACTTATACTTTTTACTTTTTTCAATATCCAATCTTTTTAATTTATCTCATCTAAGTCATAAAATGATATTTATCATTTCTTACCTAACTTCAATTTGACAGAAATGATTAATTTCAAATCTTTTTTCTTATCAAATTAAAAGAAATAATGATATCCGATCTTTTTAAGTAAATTCAATTGAATCATTTTAATTTCTACAACTTCAGGTTTCGATAAACTCTTTGGTAATTTTGAAATTAATTTTATAAATTTACTCATTTTGTTCATTTATCTATTTTTTAATTTTTATAAATTTAAAATAACATCAATTTGTAAAATATATACAACAGACTTTAACAATTAATTTATTGAATTCTATAGAAAATAAAAATATAAGGTTTTATCAAACTTATTCTATTTAAAAATAAAATATAGCCCATACATTTATTTAACATGCACAAAAAATAGTTTTGTATGTGTGTGGGTAACATGACCATTATCAATACTTGGTGAAAAATAAAATGTCACATTGTATTTGAAACCATTGAATAGGAGTAAGTTTTATATAAATTATAGAAATGATTTTAAATGTGTGATTGAAAGTGAAAGAATGTAGTATAAAAAATACAATAATTGTCAAATCAATCAATTGAGTGGTTAAAAACTGATTTTCTTTTTTTAGAATGTGTGGTTAAAAAGTAGTGTGTGCAATTGTGAAAAATTAGTTTTTAAATAATATGTGATTGTGAATGAACATTAAAAAAATTATTTTTGAATAATCAATTCTATATGAATAAATAAACTAAGGAAACTAGATAATGAACAATTAACTGTTAAAAAAATGCAATTAATAACTTTTCTTTTCTTTTCTTTTTTGGATATTTTGATTATATATTGAATATACAATTTATGCATTAAAGTAAGAAATCTTATAGGGAGAAATGAAATTACAAATTATTCACAATTTGTGTATGCAAGTTATTATTATTATTTTTTTATTGTGTTATTTTTATCGGGCATTGTATTTTTACAACTTATTCAACAAATATTATTTATTCCGTGCATCGCACGGGTGCGATTACTAGTTCAAATATAATAATAGTACACTTCAATTTCATTTTCAACATATTATATTATGGGGTCATATGTATTATTCTTCATGTAATATTTATCTCATAATACCGATGAGATTATTTTCACATTAGTCATATCCGTGCTATCATGTGATATTATCTTATCATACATCAAAGTTTTCTTGTTGAATAATTTATTTTCTTCCACCCTTTCAAATACAGATATTGGTAACATCTGGTACCACTTGATAAAATATTTTCATTAAAAATATAACAATCTTTTAGTAATGGTAACTTCTGATACCATTTGTTGAAATATCAAATAATAACAATAATATCAAATTTATATGAGTAGAGATATTTAAAATCAGTAGAACCAACCATATAGGTGGTGACAATATAAAGAAATAATTATATATCATAAATGAGCAAGTCATATATCTAAATACAGTCAACGTATTCATAATAGTCCATTCCGTTATGATAATAAATCATATTTGGTCAAGATATAAATACAGTTTATAATAATTCAATATATCACGACATTGTAATAATTGTTTTAATTTCATATTGTTTAAACTTTTAATTTATTTTATAGATCACATAAAATAATTATAAATATATATTTTATTAACAATACTTACATGATTATAATCATAGATAATCAAACGAGTTAATTAATATTAAAGTATGATTAATATAATAAAACAAGTTATTACCTGAAAAAAAAAATCCTTATCTTTGTTTCAAAGGTGCTTTTACCCGGTGTCATCCATAGAGTAGTGGGCACCACCATTTTATTTGAAGTGCTTTCCAATGTTGGCAGAGATAAGGCTTATGGTTGATAAAGTGATTCCTTTCAAATGTCGGTAGCGTGTATATGTTTTTATATAAATTGGTTATATGCAAACATAATATTTAGAAAAAGGATATCGGAGAGTGACGGAAGAGAGAAGGATCTGGGTTTGTTTTCTTATTCTCCCTCGGCTGATCTTCAACTTTAGTATTGGAATTTTCAGAAACCCAATTAGTGAACTCTAAAGCTTTTCCTTCTTGATTTTATAATTCTCCAACGCTTCTTTTACCATAAGATGTAATTATAAAAGGAACAAAGATTTGTAGAGAAAGTTTCACAAATCACCTTGCTTAATATGCTTTGAATGAACATGGAGAATGCAAAGAAAAGGGGGTGAATACAGTTTCGTTGACGAGGTGATGGATTGTTTTTCTTAGATAATATTTTGACTAAGAACTCTAAGAAGTGAATGAAATGGGTTATTTTCTAAAGTCAAAAGTGTTTGGTTTGAGAAAAGGAAACATTGATTAGTAATAATCAGGTTTCTGATACAGAGGTTCATCATTTAGATGCAACTGTAGAGCATACTCCCATTATATTACTCAATTGGCTAGAGACTCGTGCTGATAACGTGTTGTAAAACTATTATAAAAACAATAGAGAATATAGAGAGATAGGAGAGAATGAGAGAGAACTTCTCATTAGATATATTTCTAATGAAATGAAATTGCTTCTATTTATAGGAGGGAATAATGATAAAATCGTAATATATAAAGTTTACAAGGGTATAATGATAATTGATCATTCACATATTTTATTATTATATTTATAACAATTAATAGCTTATGAAAGTGTTGAAATATATGGTATTTGGATAGTGATGCTAACAAGATTTAATTTTCAATATAAGTATTTATACCTACCGGGCGGTGACTAAAGATTAATATTCATTTTGAGCAGTCTGAAGATTTTTCATTGACCAATCACATTCCATCACGTATGCTGAGTCAGGAAGGAAGCTAAATTGCAAGCAAGATTACACCTCCTATTTCTACGTTATAACTTCATCAGTCTGCAATTTTAATTAAAGTATTAAAATAATAATTTTATGTCGTAAAAATGGTAAAACTTTATTTTTTTAATTTTATTAATGTCTATAGACAAAAAAAAACTCATAATATATATTATTTAAATTTTCATTAATAATTTTCTTTTTATTTTTTAATTTTTTTGACATATAATTAAATATGCATTTAATTATATTCAGTTAATTGTATCGTATTTCAAAAACAAAAAATTATTTATGCGAAGGGTCTCCTGGTTGAGTTTTACTTTCGTACATTGCAAATTTTGAGGTTGATTTTAACTTTTGTGCATCGTCAATATTACTTAATTTGTTACATTCATTTAAATATAGAATCACATATATTTAATTTGTTGCAATTACTTTATTTTATGTAAATTATAATATGTTGAGGATTATTATTTCTTTTCATGGTAGTAAAAAATATTTGGACAAATTTTTGTATTTATTTTATACAACATAAGTTCAAAAAAAAATTGCATTATTTAATTTAAGTTTGAAAAATTGTTTAAAATATATTTTGTCCATAATAACTTTCGTACATCACATTAGTATGGGCAACCACAAACTGTACAAACAATGTAGTATTTAAAGAAGTTCTTCAAATTTTATGATAATTCTAATTCATTTCTATTTTAAACATTCATTGACAGTTTATATCATTAATCAAAGCAAAATGTGTATTCAAACTTTTTTTTTTCTATTTTGTAATGGTATTTACACTAATACTCATTTTATATTATTCTTCCATGTAACGCACACGTGTGATACTAATTTATGCTAAATTATCATAATCATCACCATAGCCCAGAAATCAGGTGTTAGGCAATGATTACTGGATCTGAATTGAGTAGTAAAAATAGGCTTGAAATCTGATTACATTAAAATCATACTATTAAGCAGAAATTTCTAAAAAAGAAATCTTAGCAGTTAGAAATCAAGGTTGGAAATTAGGTTTAAATTCTTTTGTTATAATCAAGGTATTTTAATGTGATATATAACCTTGATACCTTAAGATTCTGCATGTCCAAAAACGATAAGAAAATCCTTGAGGAAATCCCAAAAATTAAGTCTGGAAGTACAGAAATGATAGCAAGTATCGATACTCTAAAGAAAAGTATCAACAATTGAAGTCTACAGATGAAAAAGTATCGATACTTGTTCATGCCAGTACCGATACTTCTGTAAGCAATTTATAAATAAATTTCTAATTTTAATTGTTTTATTTATCAAGGTTATTCTTGCATAAGTTTGCATTTAATTTTTGGCTATTTACAAACACACTAAAGTCGAGCAATAGATAGATAGAAATATATTTTTATTGTGTTGTTTAAAGTTTTATACTAAAATGTGATAATGATCGGACTGTTGAGGCATATGGTAAACAAATTTTCTAAACCAAAAATATTTGTTATTTTGCATTCCTTCTACTTTGTAGTTTGGTTTCACTTATTTTGTTCAATGACAAACAAAAGTTATAGTTTGGAGGTGTTGATAAGTGTATTTTATACACTTATTTATGTACCAAAATTAGGATTTTATATGTTTGTTTAAAAATATTTGCTATTCATTTGTTCTATATTTGTTTATATTTCAGAAAACTACCCAAAATTGAGAAATGGATGCAAATGAAGCAAATACCGAGGAATTGGATGATTATTGGAGCTAATTTGCAAACATAAAGAAGTACAAGGAGTCAGTTGAGAAGAACAAGGAAGAAACCAGAAGTTCAGGAGTTAAATCGCTCAAAATAGAAGATGGAGGATCAGGCGTGCAAATAAAAGGCAATGACCAACTTGTAATACTTCAAAAGTGAAAATTGCATACTGGACGGAGAACCACGCGGTCACAAGTTTAAGCAGCATGCATGCATAAGAATCAGTAAATTAACATAACCTTATTTGACATAATTGCGCAATCATTAGGTTTATTACTGCACGGTCGCACAACTTTCCGACCCAGTAACCTGTTCGGCCCATGCATGGATTTTTGTGGTTTATTCTCCCTTTTTGATCTAAATCTATATATACCAATTGTTATGCATGAATTAGGGGTCCCCATTATTATTATCAATTGTGCTTTTATGAAAGTTTGCTGCTCAATCAAAGAGGGATCCACACGATGTCAAAGAGAAGATTGAAGATACAAGACCAAAAAGATGAACGGGGTTATCTCTTTTCATATTTCTTGTAATTTTTTTTCAATCATGTTATAGCGATCGAGAATTTTTCAAACTTAAAAGACTTGTTTTACCAAACTTGTCGCTACGACTCCCCTACCTTAAGAATCATTATTTTCAAAAAATTAGCGCTCTCGTCTAGTCATATTAGTTATTTTAAGAAAAGAAATTTAGATTCATTTAAATATTTAAAGTCCAAATTTCGATTTTAAATTGTTTCATTTTCATTATTTATTTTTAAAGTCCAATGGGGTAGGCATGGTAGAGATGAAACTACTTGAGAAAAGAAAGAAGAAATTTTGAAGTACCTAAGTATTTTAGATCAAGAAAGTTTAAATTTCGAGGACGAAATTATTTTAAGGAGGTAAGGTTGTAGCGACCGAGAATTTTCGTAACTTAAAATAAATATTATTTATCTTTAAAAAACGTGTTGCTACGACTTTGTCATTTATTTTTTTTAAACTCGTGTGTGTCTAGCCATTTTAAATTAAATTAAATCATCTAAAATCTTAGTCTAATTCTGATTTTAATTTAAAATGTCTCAATGTCATTATCTATTTTATGTTCAAACTTCCAATTCTAGCTAAATCTCAAATTTTAAATTATTTTTAAAAAATCTCAAATTATTTCCTAGTTCAAAATTTTCAAATTCTAATATCTTGTCAAATTTAAACTAATTTAATTTCTCTTTAATCCCAATTTAGAAACGACCATTCACCTAGTCATCTATTCCCCACATTTCTTTTTCCTCTTTACAACAAATTCTTATTTTCCAAAAGTTTACCTCCCCACACGTCCATACCATTTCTACAATCCTTAACTCTCTCCCCCTCAACTCCCTCAATCAAATTCCATTCTTGCATTTTCCTATAATTTTTCCCAATTTTATGATTTCTCAATTTAAGTCAATCAAATTCAATATTTCTCTCCTACTCAAATTGTGTCCCCCTTACATAACTAATTTGCATAACTTATTCAAATTGACAACTCCATTCAATCACATTTCTTAACAAACTCTATATTTCCCATGATCACTCCTTAAGCCCAATTATTACTACAATCTTTCACTCCACATTTTCTTTTCTTTCTTTCTATAAATTTTCCTCTTCCGAGTATCAAGCTCTACACATTCATAGATGATTGTTAATTCCCTAAAAATTCCTCCCCAACTTCCATTTTTCATATTAAGCACATTTTTCTTCCCCATCATCTTCCCTCAATCCATATCATCTCCCATTTTATAATTGAATCAATTGTTCAGATTTTCCCCTGAATCTCTCCCAATTATTGACTTAATTAGCTTACCAAAAACTGTATCAAAACCAGCCTATAACTCACTATTCACACCACTGTAACCTTCAATGAGAACATACAACACAACCCACACAATCGGTATACACTGAAACTCCACCACCACTGCAATCCGTAGCCAACTCCAAACCCAAATCAAACAATCACAAACCAAATTCCAAAATTCTCCAACCAAATGAACAAATCACCAATGCCCCTTCACGCCAAAAACCACCACTGGAGCCTCCATCACCATCGGAACACCATCACCCTCGAAACCACCCGCCACCTCCACTCACAACCTCTGTCCCAACGCCACCGCCACCAACACACGCAATCAACCACGGCCAAACTCTAAAACCGTGGCAATCCGCATCGATCACACCTAAAGCAACTAAAAAAAACCCTAGATTTAACAAAAAACCCAATACTTACCTCAATTGTCGGCAGCAGCGCAGCGGAAGGGCGAAGCCCACCGCCCCTCGCCATCGCACATCTCCCTCTCTTACTCTCTGGTCAACTGAAAATGAGGAGGGAGAAAGGGAGAGAGAGGAATTTGTTTTTATATTTGATTTTCTGAAATTGCTTTTAAGTCCCTGCTTAATTTGAAATGTTTTAAGTCAGTCCCCTGGTTTTCAAATCCTTATTAAAGCCCCTTAGTTTCAAAGTATTATTTCGATCCTTTAATTTTTGTAATATTTTATTCAGATCTTAAGCTTTGCAAATAATTTATCTTAGTTCCAACTATTTCGAAAATGAAAATAATTAGTCCCCAATATATTTAAAATATATGAGTTAGCCTAATAGTTTTCAAAATCTTTTGTTTTAGTATCAACTCATTTCCAATCCCAACTATGTTTGATTTTAATTTTAATCCCTAAACTTTTATTTTTTCTTTTAAAACTCTATCAATTGAAGCGTTTGATTTCCAAATACCACTTTAAGGTTTATTTATTATTGGCTAGACGAGGCGCTTGGACATTTAGAAGAACAACGTGATTTTCTCGCTCAACTTTCAAACACCTCATTTAAGGTAGACTCGCCCCCACTAATTTATTTAAATTATAATTGCATGTTTTATGTGAAATTACGTGATTTACATGCTTTGATGCATGAGACGAGATAAGAATATCTCTTATGAGATAAGATGAGAAATGATGTTGTTATGCATAACTTATGTGCCTTAAGTGCACGAGACGAGACTACCCACACCTTATGTTCTTAACAGCCTTGATTTTGAAAATAAAATAGCCCAAGAATATGATGATGATGTCACTGTATGATTGCATAATTACGTATTTAATTATTTTATAAATTAATTATTGGCGATGAGTCTACTGAGTATTTTTCGAAATACTCATTCCATTATTTTAATAACTTTTGCAGATTTTGGAGATGGCGGCGAATGAAATGACAACGGTGGCAAATTAAAAATAATGTTAATTTTTCTTTTAAGTCAAGTTTCATAAATGTCGTCAATTTAATTATTTATCGTTACTTTACTTTAAAACTTAAGATTTAATTTTTATGAATTGTTTTAATTAAATTGATTAAAATTTAGTTACCGCTTTAGCTTTTAAATAATAATTGTGATGTTTACAAAAATTCAGTTATTTTCCGAAAAATGTAGTTTCAAATTTTCACATAATAAATATGATGTTTGAAATTTTTAATTATTTTTTAATAAAATCAGATTTAAAGGACGACGTGACGTCCTGGGCTTCGCGGAATTCGAGGCGTTACACATGTACCTAGGCTAGACGTTAAGTGTTGGGAATTGTGAGGAAACCTTATTATTTTGATTTTATACTTTGACTACTGTTTAAATTATACAATTCTTGGGTTTGAATAAATAAAGTATGCTTTTTTATCTTATGCAAATTTCTGGCCAATTCTTGGGTTTGAATAAATTTCTGTTTTTTAAAAATCGAGAGAGTATGAGAACGTTAGACATGTTTAATTATCGCTAGATCCGATAGGGGATAGATATATATCACATAGGCCTTGTGTTATCCATCAAAAGTGTTCAAGAAACTGAAATGCTTTTGTAGTGTTCAATTCGTCATAGAGATATTGTCGAGTTACATTTTAGAAAAAAGGTTTTTAAAGCATCCATGAGAGAGGACTTAAATAACAGTTGGAACACGAATTTTCAAATTTTCATGAATTGTGGTTAAACAATTAAGTCAAAGTATAGATGATAGATTTAAGGTGGATTCTCAATTTCCAACACATTTGCTTTCATTGATTTTAATTCAAATTTCTCATTACTTTCTTCATTTTATCCTTAGTTTAAATTCATTCAACAAATCACCATTGAAATTCTCGTTCCGGTTAAGGAATTCAGCCTAAAATACAATTTGTTCAATCCCTTGGATACAATATCCGGAGTTTTGGTCTATTTTATTACTTGTGCAATCCGTATATTTGCGAAAATCTACAACAAGTTTCTCTTATATTAATCATGACTATTTTTTGTTTTGTGCGAATTATGGTTAGTTGAGGTCTTGGGAATATTTTTTGCTTAATTTTGTACTCTCTCGATCCTACTTTTGTATTAAAAAGATATTAAGTTTTTAATATTCCTGTCTTCCAGTTCTAATTTTTATGTATCAATACCTTACCTTGAAATTAAGTATCAATACCTTGGGTTTTTATAACTTAAATGCCACAATAATAAATAAATAAATAACAACGTGAAACAAATGAGCTAAGTTATAACTATACGTGGCAGTATGACCCACATTATTATTGCTAACTTTTATTATACGTAACGATATGACCCGTTATTATTGCTAACTTATAACTATACGTGGAAGTGTGATTCCGTTATTATTGCTAATTTATAATTATAGTGGCGGCATGACCCTCTTTATCATTGCTAACTTATAATTATATGTGGCGATATAAGCCATTATTATTACTAATTTATATATATATATATATATTTAAACATGATAGTATTACCCTGACTTGACTTGATTTGTTCATCTGGTTGATAATGATGTATTTATCTTTGTGATTATATCAATTGAAACCCTAACCAGTATTAGTTGTTATTATTTTTGCATCCAAATATATTATATTATAAAAAATTTATCTAGAAATTTTTCTTGAGATTCGTGCCCTACAAGTTGTGGTATCAGAGCTTCGATTTTAAAGTTTCTACAAACTAGACTGTACATTTAACACAACATCTTGTTCCATCTAGTTGAGGTTGGTGTTAAAATTACTTTTCAATATCTTGATATACAGATATAGATAAAATCATGAAAAAAATACTCGGTTGAAATGTTAGTATGTGTATTCACCCAAAAGTCTCTGCTTGAAAGGTATCGATAGTTTTGGTCCAAAATTGAAACTTTGATTTTGATTTTTTTTTTTTAACTTTTCTTGAAATAAATAGCTTAAATATGTATATTTTTACTTTCCAATACCATAATTAAAACTAACGGATAGGTTAAACGTGTCTCATATAAGTTTGACCCGACCTTAACCAAATCCATCTTTGGACTATGTGACCGTTCGACACCAAGCTAGAGAAATCAATCAATTAATTAATCATAATGGTGAAGCTCATCACCAACAGAATGATGGAGGATTAGCCACAAAGAGATTTCGATGCCTGAAACCACCAGTTTTCGAAGATGCAAGTGACCCAATTGAAGCCAAAAATTGGATTCGAACAATTGAGTGGATGTTTCTATAGATCATACCCCTGATGAAGAAAAATCCAATTGTGCCACGTTTGTGTTACATGGTAGCGCCGGCTTTTGGTGGGACACCTTGGATCATTTGGAAGAAGTTGCATTATTCACTTGTGAACGATTATGTGAAATTTTTTGAAATAAGTACTTCCCGACCTCTATACATAATCAAAATCTCAATGAGTTTATCCAACTAAAGTAAAGATTCATGGAAGTGAAAGAGTGTATCAAAAAGTTCGAAGAACTGTCTCGATTAGTAGAGCACATGGTCTGTTAGACCAACATAAGAAGATAGAAGAGACTCAAGCTTGAACAAAGTGGAGATGTATTGATGTCATCTGCTAGTACGACTACTTTCTCAAATTGTTGTTGAAAGAGCCTTGATTGCAGAGCAGACTGAGGCCAAGATTATAAACGCTCGATAAGTTAGAACTCGGAATCTCCGACTGGCAATAAATTGGTAGAACCCAAAGGAGAATGGAGGCAGAAACAACCGACCTGCAATGCCACTTCGACCACAATCAATAATTAAAAAGACAGATAGTAGGCTCAAAGGAACCATTCCACCCTCTTGTCAACTATGTAGGAGATTGCATAGAGGTCCATATGGACTTAAGTTGGGTTGTGTTATGGATGTGGAAAAGAAGGGTCATCAAGTCTAAGAGTACCCCAACTGAAAGCTATCCAATTGAAACCTCTGCTGTAGGTCAGCGAATATATGTCACGGTTCTACTCGAGGCAACGGAAAACAACAAAGTGATTACAGGTACGATATACCTTTTTACTAACATGACATATACTCTATTTGATTCTTGTGCTACCCGCTCTTTTGTCTCTACGTGTTTTTTTACATTGTCATAATATAACCGTTAATTTATAATCTACACATTGGAAAATTTCTTTAGAATGAGGTTATCCTTAGATTGGGAGGGTCAAATTGAAATATTATTAAACTTTTGGTGGACAATTATGAAAAATTTTAAGCTTGAAGGACTAAATTGCAATTTTCTCAAAATTTTAGTGGTCAATTATTAAAACCTCAAACTTTGGGGACTGATTTATAAAATTCAAAACTAAAAAAGGTCCAACTTAAATAATTAATAACTTTAGGATTTAAACTTCATATGAAACAAACTGGGAGGACTTTAGGTGCAAATAACTCAAAATGTCAAAAAATGCAAACGAGTCCTTTTAAACTCCTCATTATCGGGATGAACCCCTAGTCCCAGAGAACTAGCTTCACAGCAGTTAGGGTTTCAATTAACCGTAAGCCCTACCCCCCGAAATACAGAGTACGCGATGCAGCTCACTGTGACCTCCTTTACGATGCAGCACCATTACTAGCACTGCTAGCTTGCAGTGCTGTGTACAGCACAAGTCTCGACATTGCACGCCCATTGTCGATAGTGCCGGCGACGACTACAACCATCGGCCCAAGCCTCCTTATCCTTCAAAATCCAGATCCAGACTAGTCTCAATGAATGGAATCTCAAAATTGTCCAAAATCCAACCCAAATCTCAAATTATGTAAGGGAAAAATATATAAATAAGGTGATTATAAATGCAAATTTCAAAATTAAGATGAAACTTGTATAAATTCAAAAATCAGGTCATAATTAGTATTAATTAATTAAATAATTAACAATATTTTATTATCAGGTTACAAACACACATTTTTTAGATCACAAAATTGGTTTCAGGGTCAAAAATGACAGTTAGGTCACAGTTATTCAAGATGAAGTCACAACCAACGTTATTTCTGGTCATAACCACCATTTCATGGTCTAAGGTCACAAGTAAAAAAATTATATGTCACGATTTTGCATCAAGGTCACAACAACCGTGCTACCAACACTTCCTCTGATCACAAGACCATGATTCTAATCGTACATTTCTTAAAATACACAAAATAAAATAATACTCGCTTATCAACCACTCAAATCCAGACAGAGGCAGAATCCTGTAATAGATTTTACGCCATATGAAGAGTAGATATATGATTCACATAACAAAAAAGCAACTTTTTTGTAGGCCAAAAGCCTTCTTCCTGCTACAATCAATAACCAGAAAACATGCAAAAATAAATATATTGATGTAAAAGATTCATCTATGGTTATAATGGTGCTCCTTGGACAAATCAAATTTTTGAGCAAAACCCACATTTCTTATTGGAAGAGAGTCTTCCTCGACGGCGGATCTGTTGTGTAGGTTTGAGAAATTGATGAATGAGGAGATATTAGGGTTTGATGTTTTGTTTATATTTTAGAATAATATTATTCTATTTTATTAATTAATTATTTTCTATTTATAACCTAAAATTTGAAATTATACATATTTGATTTTAATTTTGAATTTGATTCTTAAAAAGCAGGTGTGCTTGTAATTTTCTGAAGGGAAAATTACACAAAATACCCCTAAAATTGAACCTATTTGAAAAATACCCTTTATATCTAATTAAAACATTTACACGCTGTAAAAAATACGGTCTTCGGCCAAAAATACCAAAACTCAATTGAAAACCCAGGTTCCTCTTCTTCTTCGGCAATCCACCCTCTGTCTCCCTCAACTTCCTCCACCGCTTGTCCCAGAAGCATCACCTTAACCGCAGCCCAACCGTCTTCCTCCATAGGTACCCCCGCATCTTCCACATTTTCCACCACCCCGAAAAATTCCAGCTCTTCTGCTAATCTGCTCCCTAACTCTGGCTACCATATGAGTCATCCGTCAAGAGTCTGTGTCTGAGGCTATCGAGAAGTCCCTCCCACTTGTCGTCACTAGATTGACAAAGATTCTCTCCATGTCGGTAACTAAAAAAAGCTGTCGCTTCGAGCAGTTTTTAAAGTTTGGAGAGAATTGGGCCTATTCGATGATTTCGAGGACTCTGTTATTGAAAATAATTCTTGCCTCTTTTCGCTTTCTAATGGAGATGATCCCAATACATGTTTTTAAAGTTCAATTCTTGCGAAGTTCCAAGAGATTGTTTGGTTCCAACTGTCAGGAAATGGAAGGTTGAGGAATGTTAGTAAAGAGGATTGTAGTGTGGATATGACTGAATTAAAGTATAGTTTTAAACATGGGTTTCCATTAGGGATGCAATTGTTGAAGAATTTTAAGGCGAACGTCAAGGAATGACAGATATTACAATATATCGAGCCATTTGAGGAAATGAGGGTGGTGGAGAAGAACATTAGTAAGAGTGGAATGCTGGGAGTGGAGAAGTCCGTGGGGATTGTGTATGAGTTCTTGAGCTTGATTGTGAAGAAGATGGTGAAGGTAGAGAACATTAGGCTGCTTTCTCTTTGGCGTTTTCCAGCCGTTTTTCGTTTTCCATTTCCGAAAACGCGGAAAACGTGTTCTCTTGAGCCGTTTTCGGAAAAAAATTTCGAAAACGTTTTCAAAATTTGTAAAGGAAATGGAAAACTTGAAAATCACGTTTTCCGTGTTTTCCGAAATTTTTGCTTTGTAAGTGGAAAACGCGCGTTTTCCACTTAAAAAAAAAAAAAATTAAAATAATCAAAAAAATTTGAAATTTGTCAAAATTTATCATTTTTAATTATATTATTGGTCCCTGATTTTCAAAACTTTTCATTTTAATTCTCAAATTTTGAATTTTCTTTCGAAAATATCATAATTTATTTGCAACTTAGGTCCCTCAACTTCAGATTTTGTTGCACATTAGTTCACAAATTTTACTTTTCTTTCAATTTAGTCATTTTCGTATTTACTTTATAGGTCATTGTCTTCAAACATGTATAACTTTTGATGTACAACTCCGAATTGCACTCTGTTTTTTGCGTAGAACTCCAAATTTAACCATCTTTCTGATGATGTATCATGTGCTTAATTATTAAACATTTTTTTTTTACTTTTGTATTGTAGACACTTATTTGGTAAGGTATAATTAATTAACGTAAATTGATTTTTGCAAATTTTATTGAAACTTAAATTTTAAACGTTATGAGTGCTTACTAGAAGGATGTATCTATATAAAGTATTAAATGGAACGATTACTTTAGAAGGGAAAATTACTACTCAAATGTGGAACGATTACTTTAGAAGGGTAACATGAATTTTTGAACTTTTTTGGTATAACCAAATTGTGTGATAGGGGTTATTTCATTTATTTTTGTTGTGTAATTCAAAATATGATATCTTTATTTCATTTATATTCACAAACAATATGAAATAATTTTAAACAGAACGCGTTTTCCAGCTTTTCATTTTCGAAAACAGTTTTCAGAAATAACAAACCAAACGCGTTTTCAGCAATTTCGAAAAAAGTCACAGAAAATGAAAAACAGAAAATATTTTCGAAAATGAAAACAAGAAACTGAAATACAAAGAGAACGCAGCCTTAGTGATTTTAGGCAGAAGTTGTCATGAGTTGAAGATGGTGGAGTGATGGAAATGGAGTGAAGGAGGTGGAGAATGATTGAGGCATTGAATTAGGGAAGTATCGCACAAGGATATGTTGCTGGTAATTGTTTCCTGTTTGCATCCTTTTTGTGTGTTTTTGTTCTTTATCTTTCAGTTGAAAGTGTTGATGATAAAAGAATAGTGACATTGTGTTTGTATATGAAGAATGTGTAATGTATCTACTAATATTTGTGAATTTGTGTAATATGTTAGTTAATAATTTTATATTGCAAATATTGAAAAATTGACCTTCAAGTAGAAAAATAATAAAATAAAAAGTGACAATGTGTCACTTTTTTCACAATTGAAAAAGTAACATTTAGAGCATGTTTGGTGTAGGACAAATTGGAGAAAAAATTGAATGTGTGGTTGAAAAATTGTTCAAAAGTATATAAAGTTGTAAGTCTCATAAAAATGCGTGGTTAAAAATGAATTTGAGGAAAAAGCTGTAAATTTTTTCCTGAACCAAACAAGGGCTTAAGTAGGGAAAAAGGGAGTGATAAAAGATACATTTTATCACATTTAAAAGAAAAATGTCACTTTTTCCACAATTGAAAAAATGACAATTTTTTGTTTTTTTTTTTTAAGAAAAATGGCATTTTGTCACTTTTTTAAAAAAGTGATAAAAAATTAAAAATTGTCATAAAAACATTCAAGTAAAAAAAGTGACACATTCTCACTTTTTCCACCAAAAAATAACATCATGTCACTTTTTAATTAGAAGAACAAGTAAAAAAAATGACATTGTGTTTGTGTATAATGAATTGAAAATGTTTAATGTATCTGCTAGTGTTTTTAGACAGAGCTATCGGTCATTTTTTTTAATAAATAAATTTTTAAAGACCGATAATCACAAAGATTTTTAAAAAAAATGATCAACGTCATTTTTGGATTCGCGTTCGCCTTATTTTGACAGTTGTTATATATTTTGAAAATGCAAGTTTGTAGTTTTTTATCAGTTTTTCGAAGTAATACATCAAAATTTTAGTTTTATCTAGAATGCATATGTCGAAAATGAGACAAAAGTAGACTTGTAAAAAAAAATTAAAAATACATTGTTGATGAATCATTTTAAATGACTATAACTTTTACTATGATTGATGATTTTGTAATTCAAAAATAATGTGATAAAATATGTGAGAAATTCACATTCTTATCAAGATCATTTTATTATGACTTCGCTTGAGCACTAAAAAATGACCAAACAAAGGAAAAAAAGACAAAATAAGGGGCGACGACAAATGAAAAATGAGTTTCGAAAATGTAAGTTTATAGTTTTTATGAGCTTTTCGAAATGGTGTATTAAAAACTTAATTTTGTATAGAAAAATGAAATAAAATTGAATCATGTAAAAATGAAAAATACAACATTAAAGGATCATTTGAACGACTATAACTTTTACCACATTTGACAGTATATATATATTAAGATTATTATTATTATTATTATTATTATTATTATTACAACCACCCAAATTCTCCCAATAGACTCCTACCCAAGTTGTCAAGCCTGGGGAAAGGGCCGCCAGCCACTAAGCTAAACCCTTGGTCTCACATTTGACAGTAATATAATTCGAAAATAATGTGGTAAAGTACTAAGTTAGCTCAACATTAACATCAAAATCTTGCTATTACTACATTTGAGTTCAAAAAGTTGATCAAACGAATTTAAAAAATGCACATAATGATAAAATATGGGTCGCCACTGTTTGTCAAATTATGAGATCGACAACCACGCGGATTTAAAAAGTGAGTGCTTATTTTTGTATGCATGTTTGCCTTATTCTTATTTTGACAATTGTTACATGTTTTGAAAAGACAAATTTGAGTTTTTAATAATTTTTTTCAAAATATAGTACATTAAAAACTTATCTGTTTGATAACAACACATTCTCCAAAATAACTTTTTAACCACATACATTTCTCAAACTACTTTTCAATCATACATTTTACTTCGAAAACATCACATTTTTTATTTTTAAAAAACATTTACCAAATATCGTTAATTTTGTAGAGTGCATAAGTCGAAAATGAGACGAAAGTTGACTGGTAAAAAAATGAAAAATGCATTGTTAAGAGATAATTTTAAATGGTTATAATTTTTGCTACAATTGGTGATTTGTAATTCAAAAATAATGTAGTAAAGTATTTTATGAGAATTTTATATTGATATCAAGAATTTACTATTACGATTTCATGAGAGATCAAGAAGATATACATATTTGGCCCACATGTTGAATTTTTCGAAGGGATGCATGATGCATCAGTGCCATTCATTACCCCCAAATTCTGCACACGTTTGAACAGGTATTAAAATTCTTACATTTGCACGAGGGGTGTCCATTCTGTCGGCAATTACTTGTCTGCACTCCCTTTATTTGTTTATAGATCTTGTCCGCACTTCATTTGTAGTCTCTTGAACTAGGTTCCTATGCACATAAGTTTGGTATTTTTTTTTTTTTTAATAAACAAAGAATGTAATGTTTTAAAGGTAAAATATGTGATTAAAAATGATTTTAAAAAATGTGTATGATTAAAAAGTAATTTGAGAAAAAATGTATTTTATAAACTTGTTTATAAATAAATTTATCAAACGGAGGCTAAATTGTAGCCCCAATAAAGAAAAAAGGAAACCAAAAGAGAGAAAAGCGCAGAACAACTTCAATAACATTTAAGCTTAGTCAATGATTTGGTGGGAATGTGATTCTTAGAGCCTATTTGGTAATGTGAAAAATTTTGATTTTTGTAATTTTTTTTAATGAATGTATTGGTTTTAAAATGTTTGAAAAATAAAAAATAATGAACTTGACTAAAAATAGATGATTGAGATTCAATTTGAAAAGTTGTGATAAAAATTTTACTTTTATCAAACAAGCTATTAATATGCAAATAGGTTTTCCTATCTACCCGAAGATACTAGAAGTGGATCAACATGTTTTGAGGTTGGCAGTGATTACGAGGCTATCAAAGTTTGCGCGAAGAAACAATCCACTTTGTGTAGGGTGATGTGGAGTAAAATTGATAAGTATATACCGTTCGACGGCTCAAAAAAAAATCATTACTTTTGATTTTTTTATATTTCTTAGATAAAATGTGTGCATGAAAATGGTTTCAGAAATTATGTGAATAAAAGTGATTTGAAAAGTTATGTAATTTAAAAATTAATTTATAAACTAATTGTCGAACACAGCATAGAATGCCTCGCATGTGTATATTCTCATTAACTCGTAGATCTTTAATTAGCTTGGTAAAGATTTATTCTCCTTGTTTTTAGTACTTTGGATGTTAGGTTTAGACCCTTCAAAATTTATATTTTATTTTAATTTTGTAGGGTAGAGGTCAATACTTTGTCTTAGTGGTGACTAGAATTATAGCTTGGCATTGAGGAAAAAGAAAAGTACTAACATGTTATTAGTTTTAGGTTTTGCAAATGTGAAACTTGTTTGTGCATACACATTGGTTTAGGTTATTAGTTTTCTAATGTAAAAAGACTTGTCATTTTCAAATGTTTTTACTTTTCCTTTATGGACATATTGTCTATTCGAGCAGTGATACAAAAATCTGGGAGAGAGAGAGAGAGAGAGAGAGAGAGAGAGAGAGAGAGAGAGAGAGAGAGAGAGAGAGAGAGAGAGTACATCTTCCACACACAAGAAAACCCTTCTGATGAGTATAAATTTTATTCATACTCGAGCCTTAAGCCCGAGCCCGAGCTCTTTAACAAAATATAGTCTCCTAATCAAATGTATAACCCCGAGGACCACCATGAACCAGAGGAGGACCTCAAACCCGACCACATGAATATTACCCTATATTATATTTTCTATCCCCGAGGAAGACTTCAACCTCGACCACCATAAATCCGAGGATGACCTCGAGCCCGAACACATTAATATTATTCCATATTACATCTTGATACCCCCGAGGAGGACTTCAACCCCAACACTCATTTATACCCCGAGCATATCCTTTGTCCTCATCCCCGAACACTTGAATATTTAGCCACGCCATATCTTGGTGCCCCCGAGCAACATATGAACCTCGAGGCCGAGCACTCAAACATCACACCATATACTATATTGAGAACCCCGAGGAGAAAATAACCCCCAATCACACTTAAAATGTCCGTGGTGAAAACGTTACCCCGACCACTCATAATACCCCCCGATGATAGAATACCCCGAGTACATATATCTCACCAAAAAGGTGCATGATGTGCTCGGGGTACATGATGCTCGGGTCACGTCTCTCATTGATCGGCATGACTTGATCCGACACGTGGAGTCTACAACCTCCTAATTCCAATAGAATTCATCTTCCAACAGAACCCTATCTGGGACTTATAACCTTATCCCTAATAATTAGGAAAATGATTCTCAAAAGGACTCATGCCTAATTTCAAGCACTTTAGTCCTACAAGGATTCAATTACATACATTTATAAATACTCGTCTCTCAATCACAATTCAGGTACACAATTCTTATTTTTCCAGTCTATAGCCTCTTGCATAAATTTTCCCTTCCTCTTTACTGACTTAAACATCGGAGGGGCGACGAGGACATACCTCCTCGCCTTTATTGCAGGTATTCGGAGTTCCAGTTCGTGCTACTTTATTGCTCAAGCTCGAAATATCTGAGGTACGACTTTTTGCATCATTACCTTCCAATAGAAATTTTAAAATTTTATTTCTTGCAATTAATCATCCAAATCATGTTAGCATTTTTGGATCAGTTGGACTGCACCAAATAGGGACATGGCTGAGGCTTACGGGGACGACCATGAATTTTATCAATTTTTAGTTCTTTTTTTCTTAGCCTCTGTTCGGAGGCTCTGTTGCAGAGAAAAAAATCAGATTTTTTGGTTTTTTTTTTTCACGTATCTCGAGGTATTTGGAGGGTTAAAATTTGGAAAGAAAAAAGAATTGTTTAAAGAGTTGTATTGAAAATTGTAATATTTATTAAAAAAAAAAAAAAACCGTGGATCCGAACACAAGCTTAATTATGTTCACTAAGTAATAATGTGATTATGTGAGGGGCATTTAGTCATTGTCAAATTCATGGAATTTCCCTGCTAAAGACATAATTCTAGGATTTCATTAGGAGACTTGGTTGTTTCCAGCGAGATAGGAATGATATGTTCCCCACAGTGGGGAACATAATCCATTCTCACAAGTCCCCTATTGGTTGGTGGACAGTGGGACCCACCTCACCAACCAATCAAATTACTTGTGAGAATGAATTATGTTCAACAGTGTGAGGAACTTATCATTTCCATCCAGCGAGATTCATACTGATTTGGACTTTATTCCAAGTCCTTAGCGCCATTGTCGGTATCTTATAGAATTGACGAGTACTGGATCTAATTAGTCAAAAAGTTAATAGTGAGAAATTTCTTTTCTTAATAATTTAGAGTTATCGGCAGGCAAGTGATGTTATGTCATGAATGAATTTAAAAGCATTGGAGCACATGGGAGGGACATGGAGAAATGTCCACCAAGAAGCATATAGGAATTTCAATTTCAGAAGAAAATTCTTTGCATTAAATTACAAACATATATGGGTATGATGATATTGGCTCGGGAAACGAGTCATTGAAATTTGTGGTAACACCTACTAAGCTACATCTTAAGCTTTTTGAAAATTAAAATTAAATTTTTAGTAAATTTTGATATAAGTTAATGAAATATGTGGTATTTTAAAATTAAACTTTTAGTAGATTTTAATATAAGTTAATAAAATATGTAGTTGAAAAATTGTGAAACCCATAAAATGTATGATTAAAATTTTATTTTTAATCACTCCCAAACCAGGGACTAATAAGATGGGGGTAAACTGCACAAATGATCCCCAACCTTTAGATTTCTTACGAAAATGGTCCTCAACATTTAGATTTTGGCATTCATACCCTCGAATCACCAAACGTTGCGAAAATGGTCCATACCGTTAGATTTTCTTAGTTTCAATCGTTAAAAACTTGTAAATAGTACAAATGGTCTCTAACATTTGAGTTTCTTGCGATAATAGTCTCTAACATATTAATGTCATGTTTGACATATTTAGTTTGTAACCTTCAAACGTTTTGCGTATTTAGTCTCTAACATATTAAGCCCCTATACGTTTGGCGTATTTAGTCCCTAACATATTAAATCCATATTTGAGACCAATTATTTCAAATAATGTGGTTTGTAATTGTAATTTTTTCAAGAAATTGTGGTTAAAAAGTAAACGAAAAAAATTGAATTTATTTTTATATTATTTTATTGATAGAATGTATGGTTGAAAAAGAATTTTTAAAAATAAAGTCTATTCTAGATTTTTAAAGTACACAGTAAAATATTTAACAAAAATTCACCGCATTAACATTTCAGCCTATTGATAAAAAAATAATAAATTTATGGAATATAAACAAACAAATACATTGGACATCATTTTAATAATTGAATAACAAATATGCTTTTATCAGTTCTTCTTTCGATTTCGATTTCGATTTTCGATTTTGAGAACCGATCGATTTGAAAAGTAAGTTTGGAGAATTTTGGTTAAAACGTAAGTTTTTTTTTTTTTAATTTATGCATAAATTAAAAATATATATATATTAATAGAACGTGCGGAAGAAAATTAGTTTTGAAAAAAATGAAATTTTGAAAATCGATATTAATCGGTTCTCAAAATCGAAAATAGAATTGATGAAAACATATTTTTTATTCAATTTCTAAAATAATGTTCAAAGTATTTGTTTGTTTATATTCCATGGATTCATTGTTTTTTTTACCAATAGGTTGAAACGGTGAATTTTCTTTTAAATATTTTATTGTGCATCTTAGAAATTCAGAATAAATTTTATTTCTTAAAACTCATTTTTAACCACACATTCTATCAATAAAATAATATACAAATAAATTTAATTTTTTTTTTTTTACTTTTTAACAACAAATTCTTCAAAAAATTACAATTACAAATCATATTATTTGAAATAAGTGGTCTCAAATAGAGAATTAATATATTATGGACTGAATATGCCAAACGTATAGGGATTTAATATATTATGGACTAAATACGCTAAACGTTTGGAAGTTACAAACTAAAAATGCCGAACGTGACATTAATATGTTAGGGACTATCATCGTAAAAAACTCAAAGGTTAGGGACCATTTGTGCTATTTACACGTTTTTAACGGTAAAAACTAACGGAATCTAACGGTATGGACCATTTTCGCAACGTTTGGTGATTCTGAGGGTATAAATGCAAAAATCTAAATGTTGTGAACCATTTTCGCAAGAAACCTAAAGGTTGGAGATTATTTATGCTGTTTCCCTAAGATGGGAACAAACTTATATAAATAGTGATGAAATGTAAATCATGTTTATTTTTTTCTATAAAACACCATTCATTAATATAAGTGATGACACTATTTGATCTAAGGATATCTATCCATACTAATATTATATTGAATTATCTCATACTCCATCCGTCCCAATTATATAAACATTTTTCATTTTTCTCTTATCTCAATTATATAGACATGTTTTTTTTTTTATTGAAAAATATTTATTTTATTTGTTTACTAATGTACCTCTAATATTCATTACTTTCAATAATAATACAAAAATTATATATTCAATGCAGCCTATATAATTGGGACAGATGAAGTATAAAAGATGAAAGTCGTAAGAGAGTCAATAAAGATCTAATTTATTTAAATTATATATTCAATGCAACCCTTCATGTACATGTTAGAGGTCGAACACATCTACACTGTGTTAAAACCAAAAGATCCCAACTGTTAAAGATATCTCCAACACAATAACTCAAACATGAAACAAAACCAGCATGGACCCCAACCCCACCCAACCTATCCTAACCTTCTCTTGTTCGAGAGTGATCAAAATCAAGATTTTAATTCAAGTCAAAGTCAACAATAAATTTTAATCACGCATTTCATTAATTTTTATCAAAATTTACTAAAAACTTGATTTTAATCCCGACAAATCAAGCAAAGTAGTTAAAATCTGACTAAGACCATATAGAGTTTCAAACTAGTGGGGCTTATCCCATGCAGTAGTACCTTTCCAAATATTTAATTATAGATATTGTCTTGTAAAGGAGAGACTGAAATTCATTGTACAAAGGTGTGACAGTTATCACTGTAGAAGTTGACATCAAAATAATTAATTATGTGTGTATATATTGATGGCTCCATAGAGTCACTTTTTCATATTGATGAAGTAGCCATGGCTGAATTCAAGCATTTAGTGCTGGCCAAGTTCAAGGAAGAAGTGGCAGTTGAAGAAGTTCTGAAAGGGATGGAGAAATTTGTCTCAGAAATGGACATTGTCAAGTCCTTCGTTTGGTAAATCTCGTCTCTCGATCGGTATCAAGGACTTTGGTTTTTCGTATCAAGGACGTTTGGTTATGTTCAAAAGCAATTTTTTTAACTTCTACTACTGAGTTGTTCAAAAGCAATTATTCTCCGTTTATTAAAAGTTTTGTGTTAAAAACATGTTTTTTTATATTTTTTAGGTAAAATATGTGGTTGAAAAGTGGAGAAAGAAAATATGTGTGAATAAAAAGTGATTTGAGGAATTGTATTGTTAAAAACTTATTTAAAAACAATTTTGCCAAACGGTTATTCTACGTGCATATCGGATTTATTTTTCATCAAATCCCAGACATATGGCTGGAAGACTTTGTGTATGTTCGATAAAAGAATCTTTTTTGTTTATAAACATGTTTATAATCAACACAATTTCCTGAACAATTTTTAACAACACGTTTTTTCTCTTCAATTTTCAATAATTACTTTTTACTTCAAAATTATGAATAAACAAGCTTATATACCAAACATTGTTACCTAATAGAATCAAATTATCTAAATGTTTTGGTTGTCTTACTTATTTTTCTGAAATTTTGTTCAAAAATTCCATATTGATTTTTTCATCAATTATCCAACCCAATAAAGAAGTTTTTTGTATAGTTTTTTCCTTTGAGCAATAAATATTTTTTATGCCAATTAATGGTAGTGAAAACTTGAACATATAAAAATTCTTGCTCTAATACCATATCATATCGCGCCACGTCATCGACGATGAATTTAATTATTAATATTTATATTTTACACAGGGGACAGGACATTGAAAGCCATGAGATGCTGAGACAAGGTTTCACCCATGCCTTCCTGATGACGTTTAGTAGCAAAGACGATTTCACTGCTTTTGCTAGCCATCCAAATCATGTTGAATTTTCTACTAAATTTTCAGCTGCAATTGAAAAGGCTGTGCTTCTTGATTTCCCAGCTGTTACTATCAAGACTTCTTCTGCTTAATTGATGATCACAATGATCATTGATTTTCCAATAAATTATAACTTGCATGTATTAGCAGTGTATCTGAGTCTTTGGTGTGTCTTCATTGTTGGACCATGTTTTTCTTGCATTAGTTAATCCCTTGTTTACTTACATAGTTTGTGGTGTGTAATATGTGATATTTGTGAAGTAATTCTAGTTATCCTTCCCCAAAAATTTGAGACTCGTATGAATAATTTGTTCGTCTTAACGACGTTAAATCTAACGAAGTTAATTATAATCTGAAAAATGTTTTCATGAACTAATTCGAAATGTAGATAGTAGAGAATGAAAGTAAAAAAGAGAAGAACTAGTATTCTAGTCCTTTACTTTTATTTTTAGTACTAGTTGTCTAAACATGCTTCACATGTTGAAATGGCTCATATAAAGTAATTTATAGAAATTATGTCTGAAAAAATTTTAAAGTTTTTTCACAAGAAAAATTGTCAAGCATGCATGACAAATTCAACTAAGAAAATCTAGTAATTTTTACTCCCTCTGTCTCATAAAGATAGGCCCTTATTCATTTTTCACATAGATTAAGAAATGTTAATTAATGTTGTTGGAAAAATAAGCTTTACGATCCATATTCCTAATATACCCTTAATAAATTTTATAGCTTCCTACCAAATTGAAAGAGTTTAAATTCATTTAGATTTATAAAAAAAACACATTAAATAAGGGTAAAATATGATATAAAATATTTCACTCTCAAAAAAGAAAATGGACTATCTTTTTGGAATGAACAAAAAAGGTATAGTGAACTATCTTTATGAGACCGAGGGAGTAATATTTAAACAAAGTTTCTGAGACCATATTGTTCTCTTGCAATCAAGACATTTGCTAGATTCGAACTTACTTGATGAAAGCAAATATCGACTTCACGTTGAGATAATGTCGAGAATATTTGAGAATAAAGGATATATTTGTTTATATAATATTTGGAAATATAAAAATTTATCAATGAGGATTTAATACCAAGTATTTTTCCTTCGTAAGATATGTAAGAAAATCAACAAAGCATAAATTTGATAATTTCAATAAGACATCATCTTCGATCTCTTCGATTTTGTTGTTTGTCGTGAAGTTTATTTCAATTTCATCTTCCATATTCGAAAATGTACGATTACCAGCAATATAATTTTTCAAACAATGTAGCAAGAATTTGTTACCCTGCAAATACTGAAAATGACAACATATTAGTTTAATATCGAAAAGTTATTAAATAAAGACAAAAAAATATAATTGGGAATATTACATCTTCGTCAATCAAAATAAGTTTTAAAACCTCCACCAGTTCTTATTTGTATAGAATTCAATAGAATCTTTACAACTATATTGAAAAGTTTTATACTCCAAATTTCACCATAAACAATCAAATTTTGTAGCAATATATGGTTTTATGTATGGATAAAGCCATTCGATTTTTTAAAAACCAAAATTTGAGAGAAATGATGATTAAAAAAAAATAGCAGAAGGGTTGTAGCACGAGGTTAGACGTTGAGTTCCTTTTGAATTTATAATGGGCCAGATTGGGTTATAATGAATTGGTTTGTGGGTTATAGATTGTATTGAATTCATTTTAGTGTAAAACATATATAGAATGTTAAGGGTTCTTGGATTTATAACTATGTTAAGGGAAATTAATAATTGTGGGTTACATGTTACTATGTAATTCCATGCCATTCCACCTTTTTCGGATCCTCCAACCTCCTGTTTGTATTGTCAGCAAATTGTCTAGAATTTTTAATGCATTCTTCTGGGGAGATCCTAGCCAAAACAAAAAGATCCACTGGGCTTCTTGGGATGATGATGTGATCCAACGAAGGAAGTCAAAGGAGAGATCAAGTTGTCGTGGGTGCAGCAGCAATCCCAAGGGAAAATGAGCAAGTTTTGTTGTTGGACTCGAGTCGATGATCAAATTGGACCAATTTAATTCAAAGGGACGAAGAAGGAGCCAAGACTTCAACCACGCGATTGCATGTTGCAATAAGGGGGCAATCGCGCGAAGTGTCCAAAAAGTGACCCTCCCAATAGTAAATTGACCCTCCCAAGAGATCGCGAGACATATGCTCACGCGATTGCGTGGTTGTACCGAATTAGAATTTCGCAAGATTTTTATTATTTTTCGTTTTAACTAATTCTATTTTGAACCCCTTTTAAGGCTAGTGTTAGCTTAGGAGTGTTTTTGACATTATATTGTGTTTTTATTCATTATTGTAAACAAATTTGACATTATTAAATCAAATTTTAGAGTTTTCTCCAGAAAAGTGAGAATTTCTTTTCTTATTCTTCAAGAACATTCATTGAACTTATTAAAGATTCTTGAAATCTTTGTGGCATTTCAACCCATAACTAGAGACGGCAATTTTCCCCGCGAGACCCTATCCCCGTAGGGATCAGCGCCGAATGGGGCGGGATGGTAAAGATTTTATCCCTGTCCCATTTATAATTTAAACATTAAAAATAATAAAAAATTAAAAATTCAATATATTTTGAAAAATTACATATTCTTTTAAACCAAGTTGGATGATTCCAACCTAGATTACTAATTTAAAGGCATGAGATAATAAGGTTTGGTTTTTTTTTTTTAAAAAAAAAAAAAAAATTTAAAAAAAGATTGATCCAAAAAAATAATAATAACGGAGATTTAAAAGGGAAATTTTTAACCTCCGCCGCCGCCCCGCATGTAACAGGTATGGGGATGGGGATGAGAATGAGGTCCCCGACCCAAACGTGTCTCGTTGCCATCACTACCCAGAACTCATCAAGGAATTGGACAATTATTGTGGTGTTCGACAACTTTGGTTCTTGTTCCGCATCGTCAATTCTGGCGTCGTGAATCTTGGGTCAATGTCGTATTGTCTAATTTTTTCCTTTTATTCATTCTAGTTATTTTAATTTCTAAATTTAGATCTTTCCTGATTTTTCAATTTGTTATTCCGAGTTTTTGTCGCGTTTCCCAAAATGAATTGCATCAGTTGGTATCAGAGTTTGAATCTAAATTCAGTTTTTGATATTTCTTAATTTTTCTTGAATTTCTTGTGTTTTTCATAAATTATCCAGTCTTGATCCTTGTATCACAGTATGGAGCCATCGTCGGTCGGTCGAGTGTAGCATGCCTACTAAGAATCTAGGCTTCATTCGGTGTTCTGGTTAAGGACTTAAAACTGATAGTTCGCAGCTACCCCAGGTCTGCCAAGCTCCGAAGAGCCCTTTTATATTTCAGGAGTTCCGACCCTCATGAATCTATCCTTAGATGGATCTTATCCAAATTCAATTATGTTTATTTTGCCATATTCGTAGTTGAATTTTCGGGTAAAAAAAATCTGAAAATTCATAAATTATGGGAATATTTCGAAAATTTCTCAATTGTCAATGTTTTTTTATTCTTTGTGATTTCTATTGTCCTAATTCTTGAATCTTTGTTTGATTCTTTGAACATTTGAAAAGGGAACTAAGATTGATACACAAGTGAAACTACAATTATCATAGGTCTGGGTATGGGTTTGGTGATGAGAGACTTGAGAGTGAATGGGAAAGTGTTCATTCACCCATGGCTAGTGTGGGAAGGGGTGAAAGAGGTGATAAGCGTGAAAGGTGTCATAGAAGGCGACATGGGAATAAGGATGAAGTGGATAGTAATCTAGAGTGTATCAAAATGACCATATCACCTTTCCATGGGAGGAGTGATCTAGAGGCTTATCTAGATTAAGAGAAAAAGGTAGAATTAATGTTCGAATGCTATAATTATTCGAATGAGAAGAATGTTATGTTAGCTTTGGTGGAGTTCATAGGTTATGCCATAATTTGGTGGGATCAATTAGTGACGGGTAGGAGGAGAAATTGTGAAAAACTAGTGGATATATGGGGTGAGATGAAAGATATAACGAGGAAGAGGTTTGTCCCAAGCCACTATCATAAGGATATTTACCAAAGGTTGTAAGGGCTTACACAAGGTTCTAGGAGTCTGGAGGAGTACCATAAGGACATGGAAGTGACCATGATTAGGGCCAATATTGTAGAGGACATGGAGACAACTATGGCTAGGTTCTTGAGTGGCCTAAACTGGGAAATTGCTAATATGGTTGAGCTGCAGGACTATGTGGAGTTGGAGGACATGGTGATATGTCAATGAAGGTGGAGAGGGAACTTGAGCAAAAAGGGGTAGCAAGGCATTCACCAATATCTTATCACACCTCACAACCCAAGAGGTAGCATAATGGAGATCGTGTCTCAAAAGAGAGGGAGGAATCAACAACGAAAGGTAAAAACATATCTGATTCCCAACCTACTAAGGATAGGAATATTAAATGCTTTAAATGTTTGGGTTCGGGTAACATTGCATCACCATGTCCAAATAAAAGGGTAATGGTTATGCGTAATGGGGAGATGATTTCTGGTGATGAATTTGAGGGGATGCCTAAATTAGAGGATATTGTGGCTCGTAGTAGTGACAATGATGAATTGACTTATACTGTGAAGGGATCACTTGTTAACAAGTGTATCCTTAGTTCTAAAGTTAAGGTGAATGAAATGGATGAACAAATGGATAACATATTCCACAATGGGTGCTCAGTGGATAAAAATGTTTGTGGTTTGGTAATTGATGGAGGAGTTGTACTAATGTAGTTAATACTATGTTGGTGGAAAAATTGAAGTTGCCTAAGATGAAACATCCTATACCTTATAAATTACAGTGGTTGACCGAGACTGGAAAAATTAAGGTGAACAAGCAGGTTAAGGTCAAATTTACCATGGGAGTACAAGGATTAGGTTGATTGTGATGTAATGCCTATACATGTTGGCCATATTTTGTTGGGAAGGCCATGAAAATATGATAGGAGAGTGGTGCATGATGAATTTAATTTAAAAACCAATATTCTTTTATTAAAAGGTGGAAAGAAAATTACTCTTGCTCATTTGTCACCTAAGGAGGTCCAAAATGATCAAATAAAATAATTTATTATATGCAAGTACAACAATTATAAAGTATTACCTTTAACAAATAATTTGCATGAAGATACAATACAACAAATTTTACTTTTTATGGCGTTCAATGCATGCCGTAAAAGTGGCATATTTTACGCTGTGCAATATGCACGTCGTAATAGATAAGCAGACGGTATGCGATGTACACGCCGTAATAATTCTATTTCACAACATGCATCCGTGTACCATAAAAAGTAGACAGCTTTTACTGTGTGCTCTTCCACGTAATAAACATTGTTAATTGCGTTCAGATGCCCGCCGTAAATGTAAATTTCATTTTTTTTTAAAAAAAATTATTTATTTCATTACAATCAAACCTATAATAATTATGAAACAAAAGAAAATTATAATAGTTTTGAAACCAAGTAGAATACAATAAAAACGTAATATTAATTCATATTTAAAGTGGATTAGATAGCAACATATCAAAGTATAGAATTTACTTCAAAAAAACTGATTAAATGTTACAAAATATTCAATCCATATCGAAGTTTTTACTTCCTAGATCTATAATCTAGCTATCCCCATAATAATCAACTCCCTGCATATCACAAAAATAACAAGATGTAAGTCATAAACTTAGAGAAAAATACAAATTAGAAGTATGTCAAAAAATATACTCTACTATTTTTCTCCATTTGTACGAAAGAAAAATGGAACAGCACAACTTGGTAATAAAACTGGAATGAGCAAGGATTTGAGGGAAGGGGCAAGGAAAAAAAACTATAGACGTCTTGATTTTAAAGATAACCTTATGCTCAATTCAACTTGAATGAAAATGGAAATGGAAATAAAATAAAAATAAATATGAAGCATACCTTTGTTGCGATTAAAACTAATCAACTTCGATGTACATAATAGGCCATGCAATTGTACTTGCTAATGCATTTTCAAGAAGAAAAAGTTCACGCGTAGGGAGATATAAGCTAACATTATCAATCACTTCAGTAACACAAACTCTCCAACATTCATTACCAAGTGGTACATGATGCACTAAATCACTTCTATTTGTTGATGCGATTTCTCCTTTTGCTACAACGTCAGCTTTCCCAAACTAGGACATCAATTTGCATTTCTTATTCTAAAGATTATGTATATCATTCAAACTTGTGTCTCTAGGCTATAAATTCATATTCAATTGTAAAATTTGTTATTTTAAGTATATAGATGTATATGCAATATAGAATAACATTAACAAATTATAATTTTTACTTACATTATTTTCTTGTTCAACACTTTTACCCTTCCTTTGAAACAAAAATTTTAATTCTTTAACTTCATCTCTCAACTCTTGGACTTGAGTTTGCAAGTTGTGATTGTGCACCAAAGTAATCAACTTTGAAGGATTCGCACCGAAGCCAAGACCTCTTACTCGTCCTCAATGTTCTGGACCAAGTACTCTTGCAACATCATCGTCTTTAAGAGATTGTTTATTTAGAGAGGTAACCACTTCTGAATATGTTTTTATTTATTTCTAATATCATGAAAGTCAGTAATGGGTTAAAGTTATATAAATATAATCTTTAAATGATAAAAAAATAACAAAAGCAACATTGTTACTAATGTTTCCCGGGTGATAGGGCGCATATTTGTTATTTAAATTGTGATATTTTATCTTACTCCATTTATTTTAAATGCTTAAATTATGGATATTAATCATATTTTGTGTTTTATGGATTAGATGGAGTTGGAACAAAATGGACTCAATATCACAAATTAAAAGAACAAGTTTGGAACTCAAAAAGTTTACAATCAGATCAGGACTTTGAATAAGGCGTGGGCACGCCTTATTGATTTTGAAAGGCAGCAACATAAATTGGATTGCTCTTTGAAAAGCCCAGCAATACAATTTTTTGGCCCATCTACTACCCTAGGAAAGTATTTGGACCAATGAGAAGAGGGGAAGCTAGACTACAATTGAAAAAAAAAGAAAAAAAAGAATTTCAAAAAAGGAGGACTCTTAGACTTTTCCCATGAATTAAGGAAAGCCACGTATTTGGGGGATTAAAAAAAAAAAGAAAGGGAAGACTTCTTTTGGAGGAGGAGACTCTGAGGACTCATCCGGAGAATTTGATTGGGCTGTTCTTCTGAAGGTGATGAATTGCTGAAGGACGGACGCGGGGCAGTCAACAGAAAAAGGGGAAAAAGAGGGGAGGCATCACGAATTGAACAGGAAGCCAGCCATATATTTTTGATCGAAATCTGTGGAGTTTGATTTTTTTACTTCAATCATTATTTTATTTTTATTTTGTTTCTTTAGTCTTTGATTGATAATGTATATGAGTAACTAATTTATTTTTCCAGTTCAAGGTTATTCAAAGTTTGATTCGCCAAGAATTGTGAGATCTAATTAAATTTAATTTGTTCTTTAATTGTTTTCTATTTATATGTCTTTTGGTTATGAATGAAGTTGTTGTTTTGATTGATTAATTCAAAGTTCACGTTGTTTTAATTGTCAAAATAATACTTGGTCAATTAGGAATCTAAATCCGTAATTGTTTAGGTTTTCTAATATAAGTGACAAATAACATAGTTAATTATAGACTGATTTTTGACTCATGTTATGAAGATATATAACCTAACTTAAATAAATCACGCGTGTGAATTTGTTGGTTAGAATTGGTCGTCTCTCTACAAATTAACGCTATTGGTAAATTAAATCCTACGATCGTATCTAGGGTTATTTATTGATTAGGGAAATAATCAACGAGCGTCTCTTGATTATCGATAAAGTAAGGAGAGATATGTTGTTGATCGTATCAATGACCATAACCAATTTAGAGAATGATTTAAGGATTTTATCTTTGCATCTATGATCAATTCCGTGAATCAATACTGAGATTATACCTTGGGCTGGATATTTTTTCAATTTGATATTTCCAAACATTTTAATCTCGCACTCGTTATTTATAATTTGATTTCGCATTCAAAAATTCAAAACCCCCCTTTATTTTTAATTCATTGCTTTTAAATTTTCCCGAAGAATTAAATCTAACCAATCCCTGTGGATTCGACCTTGCTCACCACTATTGCAATTTATTTTATGAGAGCAAGAAAATATTATTATTTGTTGGATTCGACACCCATCAAATTTTTGGTGCCGTTGCCGGGGACTGGTGTTAATCAGATTTAATTTTTCATTTACTGTTATCTATTTATTTGTTTATTTATTTTTATATCTTTTACTAATTTCTTTATTTCTTTTATGCCCCGTTGTTCTCGTACAGGTGAGTTGCGATACAACCCTGAAATTGAGAAGACAGCTCGGAAATTGAGGAAGGAAGCCAAGTTGCGCAAACAAACCAGATTGAATTTAGTAACTAACCCTACAGATTCAACAACTGATTCTTCTAGTGATTCTGAAACGGAGCAAGAGAAAGCAATGGCCAATGAGGAACAAACCTTAAGGGAACTGGCTGCACCAAATGAAAATCAACAGCCACTTTGCATTCAGTATCCAGTCCTAGATGTGGGATTTGAATTGAAATCTGGACTGATCCATTTGCTACCCAAATTCTATGGGCTCGAGAATGAAGATCCCCACAAACATCTGAAGGAATTCCACATGGTGTGTTCAAGTATGAAACCACAAGGAGTGACTGAAGAGCAAATCAAGCTGCGGGCTTTTCCATTCTCACTAGCTGACAAAGCAAAAGATTGGCTGTTTTATCTACCACCAGGTTTTGTAGCTACATGGACAGGAATGGTCAGATTATTTCTTGACAAATTTTTCCTAGCCTCAAGAGCTGCAAACATCAGAAGAGAAGTATGTGGAATCAAACAGCGAGATACTGAAACCTTGCATGAATATTGGGAAAGGTTTAAACAGTTGTGCGCAAGCTGCCCCCAACATGGAATTTCTGAACAATTACTCATTCAATACTTCTATGAGGGATTATTACCAATGGAGAGGAAAATGATGGATGCAGCTAGCGGAGGAGCTATAGTGAATAAAACCCCAACTGCTGCTAGGGATTTGATTTCTATCATGGCCGCTAACACACAACAGTTTGGATTCAGACAAGACACTCCTGTAAAAAGGGTGAATGAGGTAAATGTATCTTCTCTTGAAAATCAAATAGCAAATCTAACCTCTCTTGTTCAACAAATGGCTGCAGGAAATATGCAACAGGTTAAGGCATGTGGAATTTGTGCTGCCACTGGTCATCCAACGGACACATGCCCAACTCTCCAAGAAGATTCATTTGAGCAAGCTAATGCAGTTGGGAGATTTCCAGGCCCACCTCAACCAAAGTATCATCCTTATTCAAATACTTATAACCCAGGATGGAGAGATCATCCCAACTTTAGTTATCAGACCAAGCCGTAATTCCAACAGTTCCAACAATTCCAACCTAGATAGCCTACACAACAACCGCAACAACCTTCTTCGAGCTCAAGTATGTCTCTAGAAGAAATTGTGAAATCACTTGCAACTAATACGCAACAATTTCAACAGGAAACGAGAACATGCATGAAGAATTTGGAGACTCAAATGAGTCAATTGGCGTCAACTGTGAGCCGATTGGAATCTCAAGGCAAATTACCTTCTCAAACCATTATCAACCCAAAACAAAATGCCAGTGCAATCACTTTGAGAAGTGGGAAGGAACTGAAAGAGCCTTGCAAGTCAAAGCCAGGTAGTAAGGGAGAGGAAACTGAAAAGGAAGTCATCCCACAACGTCATGTTGACCAACCTGAAGTGCTTGACAAAGATCAACCCAGGATTTTCGTGACACCTCCTCCATTTCCAACAAGATTGAACAAATCCAAGAAGGAGGAAGAAGAAAAGGAAATCATGGAAACATTTCGAAAAATAGAGGTAAATATTCCCTTACTCGATGCAATTAAACAGGTGCCTCGATATGCTAAATTTCTTAAGGAATTGTGCACCAACAAGAGAAAATTAAAAGGGAATGAAAAGATAAGTGTTGGAGAAAATGTTTCAGCTGTTCTCCAGAAAAAGCTACCTCCTAAATGCAAGGACCCAGGTATGTTTACCATCCCTTGTAAAGTAGGTAAGGTTAGAGTCGAAAAGGCCATGCTAGATCTAGGAGCTTCAATAAGTGTCATGCCTTTGTCTGTTTACTCATCTTTAAATACTGGTCCATTGAAAGAAACAGGCGTGATCATTCAACTAGCTGATAGGTCCAATGTGTACCCTGAGGGAGTCTTAGAAGATGTTTTGGTTCAAGTAAATGAATTGGTTTTTCCTACTGATTTCTATGTACTTAATATGGAGGAAGATGATTCTTCTAATCCTACACCGATTTTGCTAGGAAGACCATTTCTTAAAACATTTAGGACAAAAATTGATGTGCATGCTGGAACACTCACAATGGAGTTTGATGGTGAAATCATTAAATTTAATATTTATGAAGCCATGAGATATCCTAGTGACGTGTCCCCTGTTTATGTTATGGATGTCATCGACCCTCTAGCACAAGATGTTTTTTATCTTAACAGTGATGATAAATTGAGTGTTGTTCTTAGCAGGAACCTCACTCGTGATGGACTAGAGAAGGCCATGAATTTTTCGTTGGATTTTGATTTGCAGGAAGCAATTCATGAACTAGAGTCGCTTGGACCGATAAGGTATAATGTATCTCAAATTGAATTTCCTAGTTCTCACACAAAACTTCTTTCTTCTATTGAGCAGGCACCCAAATTGGAATTGAAACCCCTACCGGACCATTTGAAGTATGTGTTCTTAGGAGAAGGAGAAATGCTCCCGGTAATTATTTCCAAGAAACTCTCTCCCTTGGAGGAAGAGAAATTGACTCGAGTGCTTAGGGAGTATAAGAAATCGGATGGACTATAGCAGACGTTAAGGGATTGAGCCCCTCTACTTGCATGCATAAGATACTACTGGAAGAAGATTGTAAACCTTCTAGAGAGGCCCAACGAAGACTGAACCCACCAATGATGGAAGTGGTAAAGAAAGAAATTTTAAAACTTCTTGATGCAGGTATGATCTATCCAATTTCTGACAGTAAATGGGTGAGTCCAGTTCAGTCCCAAAGAAAACAGGTATAACAGTTATTAGGAATTCTGAAGGTGAGATGATCCCTACTCGTGTTGAAAATGGGTGGCGGGTGTGTATTGATTATAGGAAGTTAAATGCTGTAACTAGAAAAGATCACTTCCCCCTCCCATTTATTGATCAAATGCTTGAGCGTGTAGCAGGTCATACTCATTATTGTTGTCTTGATGGTTATTCAGGTTTTCACCAGATCCCAGTTGCACCGGAAGATCAGGAGAAAACCACATTCACGTGCCCGTTCGGCACCTTTGCGTATAGACGGATGCCATTTGGACTTTGCAATGCCCCTGCTACGTTTCAAAGGTGTATGGTTAGTATATTTTCAGATTATGTGGAGAACATCATAGAGGTATTCATAGATGATTTTACAGTCTATGGTAATTCTTTCGATTCATGTTTAACTAACCTTACGAAAGTTCTTGGCAGATGCATAGAAACAAATTTGGTTTTGAACTATGAAAAATGTCATTTTATGGTTGATCAAGGAATTATTTTAGGCCATATCGTGTCTTCTAAGGGTATTGGGGTTGATAAGGCTAAGATAGATATTATTAAATCCTTGCCCTACCCCACAACTGTTCGGGAAATTCGCTCTTTTCTTGGACATGCAGGTTTTTACAGGCGCTTTATCAAGGATTTTTTCAAGATCTCACAGCCCATGTGTAAATTATTGCAAAAAGATATGGTGTTTGAATTTGACGAGGCATGCAAAGGAGCATTTGATAAATTGAAGGATATGCTCACCTCAGCCCCAATTATCCAACCACCTGATTGGAACCTCCCATTTGAAATCATATGTGATGCAAGTAATCACGCAGTAGGCGCCGTGCTTGGACAAAAAGTTGGAAGAGCTCATCATGCTATATACTATGCTTCCAGAACACTTGATAACGCACAAAGCAACTATTCAACCACGGAAAAAGAACTTTTAGCTATTGTTTTTGCTTTAGAAAAATTCCGTCAATATTTACTTGGTACTAAAGTGATTGTTTATTCTGATCATGCAGCTCTCAAGTACTTGTTTTCAAAGAAGGAGGCGAAACCTAGGCTGATTCGTTGGATTCTCTTGCTACAAGAGTTTGACTTAGAGATACGGGATAAAAAGGGCACAGAGAATTTGGTTGCTGATCATTTAAGCAGATTAACCACAAGTGAAGAGCCATCACCTCTAAAGGATAATTTTCCAGATGAGCATCTATTTTCTATTAAAGAAGCAATCCCCTGGTATGCTGATATTGTTAATTATCTAGTTACTAGGACGTTACCACATGATTTGTCTAGAGCTCAAAAAGATAGGATAAAGAGTGATGCTAAATATTATGTGTGGGATGATCCTTACTTGTGGAAACATTGTTCTGACCAAATTATTCGTAGGTGTGTCCCTCAACAAGAAATCCCTTCGATTTTAAAATTTTGTCATTCATATGCTTGTGGGGGACATTTTGGGCCTAAGCGAACATCCCGTAAAGTACTAGAGTGTGGACTGTTTTGGCCTACTTTATTTCATGATTCATACATGTTTTGCAAATCTTGTGAACAATGTCAGAAAACTGGAACAATAGGACGTAGAGATCAAATGCCACTCACCCCTATTCTCGTTTGTGAAATATTTGATGTGTGGGGTATTGATTTCATGGGTCCTTTCCCTTCGTCTTATAGTAATGTTTACATAATTCTTGCTGTCGATTATGTTTCAAAGTGGGTGGAAGCTAAAGCCACCCGAACTGATGATGCTAAAGTGGTTGCAGATTTTGTCAAATCTCATATTTTTGTTAGGTTCGGGACGCCTAAAGCCGTCATTAGTGATCGCGGGACTCACTTTTGCAATAGAGTGATGGAGGCTTTATTGAAGAAATACAATGTTACCCACCGCGTCTCTACTGCATACCACCTGCAAACTAATGGACAGGCTAAAGTATCCAACAGGGAAATCAAATCCATACTTGAAAAGACTGTAAACCCAGACAGAAAGGATTGGAGTCTACGGCTTGATGATGCACTCTGGGCTTACCGAACGGCCTACAAAACTCCTATAGGTATGTCTCCTTACCGTTTGGTATTTGGTAAACCTTGTCACCTTCCAGTAGAATTAGAACACAGGGCATACTGGGCCATTAAGCAGTGCAATATGAGAATGGATGAGTCGGGGGAGCAAAGAAAATTGCAAGTGCAAGAGTTGGAAGAGATCCGCAATGATGCCTATGAGAACTCAAGGATCTACAAGGAAAAGACAAAAGTTTTCCATGATCAGATGATTTCCAGGAAAACATTTTCTATTGGTCAGAAATTTTTACTTTATCATTCTAAATTGAAATTGTTTCCTGGTAAGTTGCGTTCTAGGTGGATAGGCCCTTTCCTTGTTACTAATGTATTTTCTCATGGTGCAGTTGAAATTCAAGGAATGGATACGGGTAAGATCTTTAAAGTCAATGGACATCGCTTAAAACCCTTTTATGAAGGCTTTCCGGTATGTAGTGTTGATCAATTCGATTTAGAATGCACAACTTACACTAATTGAGCGATGGGAACGTCTAGCTAAAGACGTAAAAGAAAAGCGCTTCCAGGAGGCAACCCGAATTTCTTTTCCTTAGTTTAACAAGCAATTTTTATTCATTTATTCATTTTCATCTATTTGTTCATTTTTCTTTATTTATTTTATGATCCATGTAATTTTTTTGAAGTGAAATTAACCTTGTTTTAATTTTTGGGCAGATTTGAATCTTCATTAGGACGTGGGCACGCTCTATGAAGAAAGCACTTGGTTCAAATAGTGGAGAAAAACATGAAATAAGGCGTGCCCACGCCTTAACGAAAGTGCACCTCGGATTACATGCCCATTTTTCAAAACATGAAATAAGGCGTGCCCACGCCTTAACGAAAGTGCACCTCGGATTACATGCCCATTTTTCAAAACTTGAGATAAGGCGTGCCCACGCCTTAACCTATGTGCAGCTCGGATTTGAAAAAAAAAAAAAAAAAATTTAATTAAGACCCTATTCTGACTCACAAAACCGCTCTCCTTCCTTCCTCACTAAACCATCATCTCCCCCGCCTCTCTCTATCAAACTCACTAAACCGCCTCTCCACCGTCTCTCCCCCGCCCTTCTCTCCATCCATCTCCCTTGTGAACCGGGCGACGCCGCTGCAAACCGCCTCTCCCCTGCTACCTCCTTCCCTTACACAACCACTTCCTCTTCTTCTTTTCAACCGCCACGGAGCTCTCTCTATCTCCTTTTCTTTCACCGTCGCGCCGTACCCATTCACCGCCGGCCGCCGTTCCACCTTTCATATCATCACCTATTCCCACTTCCAACACCCCCTTCACCCCTCTTCTGCGCGCCCCCCTTCTCTCGACCCGCTGCGCGGTCTAGTTCCCCCAAATCTGCCGCCTGGCACAACCAACTACTCCCTCTCCACCTTTGTTCGAGTCCGCAGCACACCCTTCAAATTTCCCCCACGCGCCCAGTCGCCTATTTCTCTCCTTCACACACAACTGCCGACCCTGCAGTACACGATCACCTCGCCCCTTTTCCTTTCTATCACCACATTCACATTCTTAATTCAATTTTACACTGCAGCAACCAACACAAATCGGGTGTCATGGGCAGAAACAAAACACCTCAGTCCAGCCGTGGGAGCTCAAAGAAAGCCGTGAGGCCTACCCATACTGCAGACACGCAATCCGCCCCTGCTGAGACCAACTCCCCTGCGCGCAAACGAGCTCGAATTGGTAAAGGTTTGCACATTCTTCCACCCTCTGATTCGGATTTGAATGGGTATTTGCAATTCACTAAGAAAAAGGACAAAGAACGTTATAGGATGATTTGTGATAAAGACATCATACCTTGCAAATATATTGATAGGCATACCATGGAATCTTTGCATATTGATAGGAATGTGTCTGAGCTTATTGAAAATATAGGTTGGCGGTCTTATTTTTCTATTCAACATCCTGCCTACATTGAACTCGTTAGGGAGTTTTACACCACTTTTGAATTCAAAAAGCCCGATGATTTCACTTTGAATAGCCCTAGGGTGGTTCAATTCAGACTTATGGGAAAAGATTTCAAACTTTCAATTACTGATTTCAATTTAGCATTTGGTTTTATTGAGAAGGATTATGCTGAAACCGATGAATACCTGAATAGTGCATGTGATTATAGGGATGATTTTGAACCAGTTGCTTTGTACAGAACACTGTCCACTTCTAATTTCTATCATCCAAGCAAATCTAAAGATTCTTTCCTTCGTGATCCTGCCCTTAAGTACATACATAGGTTCCTTGCATTCACGTTTTCGGGTAGGAAAGATTCGGCTGCTGTTTTGTCAAAATCTGAATTTTATTTCTTGTGGTGCATGTTGAACAAAATCAAAGTGAATCTTGGCTACTGGCTGGCCTCACAATTTGCTAATGTGCTGACTAACAAATGTCCTTTAATTTTAGGATCTTTGATCACTCAGTTAGCTATTCATGAAAATTTGATTGATCCTACTAATAATGATCTTCATGTTTCTTGCGAGATGCAACCATTGGACTTGCATTGCTTGGAGATCATGGGGTTGGTTTGGAAGGATGGCAGCACATACAAATTCAATGAACCAGGGCCCATTGCACCTCGGGTTACCCGCACGATTCCTACCGCCAGAAACCCCGAAAGGGCCATCATCCCCTTTCGTGCTTCTGCATCCACATCCACGGGGTCAGCCACGGGACGTGATGAGGATCGGTTTGATAGGATTGAGCGTCGGCTCGCGAGGATGGAAAGAAATCAGAATGCATTCTTCGCTCACATGGGATTCAACCCGCCTTCGCCACCATCCAGTTCATAGCTACATATCTTCAAGGAAGTCCTCTATCATATATTTTTGCAATTTTTGCTCTCTTTGCAACATTGAGGACAATGTTTAAACTAAGTGTGGGGGTGGGAGATGCTTTTGCCTTTTTCTTAATTTACACTTTCTGTTTTATTTTTAATTCCATTTCCTTTTATTTCATTATCTTTCATGTTTACTTTACTTAAAAAAAAAAAAAAAATTTAATGACAATTGGATGAGCAACTGATTTCTAGTTCATTTCATTGGATTCGAGGGGGATTGATTGAAGAGTGTGTGGGATTTAATGTGCATTGAACCTATTTTGTGAGTTTTTGAGCCTTTTGAGCATTCACATTTAACTCTACGACATGCTCTATTCTTTTGATTGTGTGATTTTCAAGCTTAGTTGATTTCTTCTAGAACTTGCTTTGTTATGCATGTTGAGATGTCTCTTGGTAATTGAATGCATTGAATAAGTATGGGCACTTAGGTAAAGTCAAATTTAGCTTTCTTAAAATGCCTACCTTGAAATATGCCACTAGAAAGCCACTTTTGAGCCATAGCCTTTTTGTTGAAAATCAACCACATTACAAGCCATGAACACTCCTATTCCTTGCTAATATTCCATTTTCTTGAACCTTGCGTTGAAGGAACATATGAGCCTATTCACTTGTGCTTCAAATTATTTTGGTTGAGAATAACAAACATTGAAAATCAAAAACTTGTGATGTGAAAGAAATGTTTGGGGGATAAAGGGGTCGAGTTGCAATCTGTACCTAATTGAGTCAAACCAAAGTTGAGGTGTTGTAACACCACTCCGATTGATCTAACTCCACTCTTTTTAGCATTAATCTGAATTTGAAACCTGACCAAGCAATGACCTTTACCTCATAAATGGATGGGAGCAACACATATAAACCGTAATTCGTGAGCTTTTGAGCCTATGAGCTATTTTTATCTTTCTATTAAGCTCTTATTCTTTGATGTGTGTCCTGCATGGTTTGTTTGTTCTTGGATATGCTCTCTTATACATGCCGTTGTAGTTTCTTGACTCAAGTGCAAAATATAGTAAAGGCATTAAGTGAAACCCAATTTGGCCTTCTTAAAAAGCCTACCATGATACATATACCAATAGAAGCCTCTTTGAGCTTTAGCCTGTCTTTGGAATTTTGTAGCCACGTTACAAGCCATAGATTCCCGTTCTTTCATGTTACCTCTATCTTTAACCCACAAGAGATGGATTTCACAAGCTTGTATTGAGTGAGAAGTATGAGACGGTCTTAGATTCAGAAAAATGGGAGTTTTCATTTGGTTCTAGTCAATGTTTAAATGATGATAAATTCAAAAAAAAAAAAAAAATTGTGAAGAGAATAAACCCCACGTGCATAATAAGAGTCAATGGCTGAATCAATTGGATGCTAGGAAATTATGGAAAAGTCATATTGAAAGGTGGAGGAAGAGATATCGTTTTGAATTGAATCAGCTTGTGAACATTCCTCTCAACTTAGCCTAAATATTTTCATTTTATCCTACCCAACCTGAAGCCCCGTTACAACCAAATAAAGACCTTTACTTTGCACTTGTGTTATTGTTAGCTCCGGTCATGACATCTGAGCAGTCTGTGGCAATGAATCCTCCATGCAGTGAGTTGAGTGAAAATCCTCACCTTTATACACTTTGTGCGAAGAGAGAAATACCTTGTGAGGGTGTTTACTTCCATTACATGTGCTTATGAGTGGTTTGAATTGCTTGGTCTATATTTTGTGACTTCAAGTTGATTGAAATTAACACCCGTGTTGTAATTCATTGATAGTTGTTGAGGGGATACTCACGAGAGGTGAAAGGATATAAACTACACTGGGGTATGGAGTGATATGATTGAAATACATGAATTTTAAGTGAGTTCTTATGAAGAAGTTCATATAATTCCTTCAATGAAGATCGCCAAAAATGTATCTTTTTTATCCCACCTTACCCAAGCCCCATTACAACCGGTGTTAAGACCCATACTTTGTGTTCAAAACCATTGGTGGCTCCAATGTGATATATTAGCAAGCCTATGGTAAGAGTTTGCTATGCTTTGACCTGAGAGTGCATATATACTATGCACCCTAAACACTTTGAGCGTATTGTGTGAATCTAATAAGAAGTGTTAAATCCCACCACCTGTGGATTTTGAAATTTTTTTTGTTGAAATGACTAGCATAGTGTTGAATTGTAGAGATAGAAGAATGGATGATGATGAGAGTACATTCCATTAATTTGAGCTAGTTTATGCTTGAGGACAAGCATTGTCTAAGTGTGGGGGGATTTGATAGGACGCATATTTGTTATTTAAATTGTGATATTTTATCTTACTCCATTTATTTTAAATGCTTAAATTATGGATATTAATCATATTTTGTGTTTTATGGATTAGATGGAGGAGTTGGAACAAAATGGACTCAATATCACAAATTAAAAGAATAAGTTTGGAACTCAAAAAGTTTACAATCAGATCAGGACTTTGAATAAGGCGTGGGCACGCCTTATTGATTTTGAAAGGCAGCAACATAAATTGGATTACTCTTTGAAAAGCCCAACAATACAATTTTTTGGCCCATCTACTACCCTAGGAAAGTCTTTGGACCAATGGGAAGAGGGGAAGCTAGACTACAATTGAAAAAAAAAGAATTTCAAAAAAGGAGGACTCTTAGACTTTTCCCATGAATTAAGGAAAGCCACGTATTTGGGGGATTAAAAAAAAAAAAAGAAAGGGAAGACTTCTTTTGGAGGAGGAGACTCTGAGGACTCATCCGGAGAATTTGATTGGGCTGTTCTTCTGAAGGTGATGAATTGCTGAAGGACGGACGCGGGGCAGTCAACAGAAAAAGGGGAAAAAGAGGGGAGGCATCACGAATTGAACAGGAAGCCAGCCATATATTTTTGATCGAAATCTGTGGAGTTTGATTTTTTTACTTCAATCATTATTTTATTTTTATTTTGTTTCTTTAGTCTTTGATTGATAATGTATATGAGTAACTAATTTATTTTTCCAGTTCAAGGTTATTCAAAGTTTGATTCGCCAAGAATTGTGAGATCTAATTAAATTTAATTTGTTCTTTAATTGTTTTCTATTTATATGTCTTTTGGTTATGAATGAAGTTGTTGTTTTGATTGATTAATTCAAAGTTCACGTTGTTTTAATTGTCAAAATAATACTTGGTCAATTAGGAATCTAAATCCGTAATTGTTTAGGTTTTCTAATATAAGTGACAAATAACATAGTTAATTATAGACTGATTTTTGACTCATGTTATGAAGATATATAACCTAACTTAAATAAATCACGCGTGTGAATTTGTTGGTTAGAATTGGTCGTCTCTCTACAAATTAACGCTATTGGTAAATTAAATCCTACGATCGTATCTAGGGTTGTTTATTGATTAGGGAAATAATCAACGAGCGTCTCTTGATTATCGATAAAGTAAGGAGAGATAGGTTGTTAGATCGTATCAATGACCATAACCAATTTAGAGAATGATTTAAGGATTTTATCTTTGCATCTATGATCAATTCCGTGAATCAATACTGAGATTATACCTTGGGCTGGATATTTGTTCAATTTGATATTTTCAAACATTTTAATCTCGCACTCGTTATTTATAATTTGATTTCGCATTCAAAAATTCAAAACCCCCCTTTATTTTTAATTCATTGCTTTTAAATTTTCCCGAAGAATTAAATCTAACAAGTCCCTGTGGATTCGACCTTGCTCACCACTATTGCAATTTATTTTATGAGAGCAAGAAAATATTATTATTTGTTGGATTCGACACCCATCACCTGGCTAATTCATTTATTGGTTCCCCATTTTTTTCGTGTATGTCCTCGTATATAAACAAGGTCTCTCGTAATGAAATTAGGGTTTTCACTTTTCATGCGCTGCAATTTTTCATATATGCAATAATTTGTAAACATGTAGAAGTTTTGAAGCAAATTTAACTTACTATTACTCAGATCAATTGCACGAAGCTAATTTCAATGTTTCTATGTCAAGAAAGAAATACAGTGTTGACTTACTATTACTCAAATCAATTGAAAACTCTTATAGGAAACCTCAAGAAATTTTAGCTGACGGCTCTCTCTGATCAATTCTAGCTGGAAAGTACCATTGAAGAAGTTAAAAGAAAGCACAAGGGAAGTCAACTGCTCAAATTTGAAGAAGAACTTGGGAATTGGCCCTCTTAGATTATTACTGCTCAAATCCGGATCAATGAGTTGTGAAGCTCCTGGATTAGGAAGCTCTTCAATTTGAATATCTAATTGATTGTTTAAAAGAAGAAGCCACCTTAAAGATGGGAGCACAAAAAGAGCATATGGAAGGTTCTCAAAGAGCAAATTATTCCCTAGATTGATATGGTTAATTTTAGAATGCTAGAGTAGTAATAACTCAAATCAAACTCCCGGATCACCAATGTGTGCCAGCATCAACAGATTATATCATCCAAGATTCAGGTAAGAAATGCAAAATCAGGAGTCCCATAAAACTAAAAATCATTTTGAAGGTGCCAACATGTAATAGCAAAAAAATAAACACAAAAACACAGAAAAACTGGATCCCAATAAGCTCATTATTTCGAAAAAGTCAATCAATAGTAGTGTAGTGCAATTATGCAGGGATATATAGAAAACTGAGACTAAGCATAGTCACATTCATAGTCCATAGATTAAAAAAAAAAAAAAAAAAATCCCGAATCACATAACATTATTCAAAATCACAAAAAAAAAAAAAAAAAAAAAAAAAAAAAAGAATAATTCTCATGAACAAAAAATCAAAAATAAATCGAATTCAATATTTATCAATCTCAAAAAAAATTCATCAATAGTCTTGACATTCATCAGAGCGAGGAACTGACCTCGAGGTTTTGCCGCTGACGTTCGAGAAGAAGTCGCACACTTAATCGGTCACTCTCTAATCTCCACCTCTCACTGCTTGCTGGTGGACTGTGTAAGATTGAGAAGAAGTAGAAGAAGAAGAAGAAGAAATGTTGTATGGTTGAGAAGACAAAGAAGAAATCGTGGATGGTTGAGTTTTGAAATTGGGACTCGGAAGAAGTAGTTGACAGCAGTGGTGCTGAATTTAGAAGAGAGGAGAATTGGTTCGAAGAAAGAAAGTCACACTCTAATTTACCATTGCGCAGGTTAATTATATATTTGGATTTTTACGGCGTACCTATTTGCATGCCGTAAATACCATGTTGTCCCGTGAGTTTTTACGGCGTGCACTTGCACGCCGTATATGTTTATTTTTTATTTTTTAATGGCGTGCTACTTTTGCACGCCGTGAGATTCCTCTTATTACGACATGCTATTTTTGTATGTCATAAATAATCTAAGTTTACAGCATGTCTTACATGTACACCGTAAATGAATGTCGTAAAAAGCCACTTTTGATATGAGAGGAATTCAATGAAATATGCATTACAAACACTAAATTACAGTCTAAATCTTACATAAATCCATGTGCAAAATAAATTTAAGAGAGAACCCATTAGATGAAATAGTGATAATTGTTAGATATATATATTATATATATTAATTGAAAGAAATAAATAAATTACGTAAAGTGCCAAAATGGTGGAAAATGTGGAATTTCTGAATTAATTTTTATTATTTCTGACTGTTAAGGAAGTTTCTTTTGAAATAATGAAGTCCATAAATTTTCAGTTTTTCTTCATTAATCCTGTGGAAGTTATGGATATTTTCTCTATAAATTGAAGTTATTTTTTCAGACAAAAAATACAGAAACATATCCTAGTTATTTCTTCTTTTCTTGTTCATCTATTATTTTTATAAGTTATTCTGGAGTAACCTTGAGAGTTCTGAAATCATTTGTAATTGCTGCACATAGTGATTCGATCGTTGTATCCTGAGAGTGATTGTCCAAAGAGGTCGCAGCAAATTACGGCGGACAATTTCACTTTTGGATATCGTGCTGTCACGAGTCTCGATCGATAAGTTTTCTTTTCTGAAATTTTATTGTTCTAAATAACAGTGCCTGCGACTAATTTTGTTTAACAATAATTAAGAAGATATTTTTTTAACAAATATACACTAAGAAGATATTTGAGAGACGATATATACGTATGCTTTGTATAAAATAAAAATGAAACATGCTCTTTTGGAGCGATAAATTAATATTTTTCTTGAATATCAATGATTTTTTATTGAATAATTTAATTAGGGCTTCTTTAGGAACACAATGAGATATATACTTTTCAATAGTAATAGATAAAGAGTTTTGTTATAAAAAATATTCACGATCTTCCAGATAATTCAGAATTTGCTACTATTTGCATATTAATTTCTCACAATGAATTGTTAGATTTTGATTTAACCGTTTAATATGAAGAACAATGAGTTCTCAATACCTTGTCTGATTGGACCATGGGTTGCTTACTATCAATGTTTGATCACAACTCTACACTGTTAATTCCGATATAGTTATACAACTATTCCAAAGTATACAAAGTAATTTTTTCACTAATATCAATCTAATATTAGAATACTGATAATTATATATCAGGAACCGTCTCGCTCACCTCAAGATGTGTGACTAAAGGTGTAATTGAAAATTAACCTTAATGGGGTCAATTAAGGTTAAATGATTAAATCTTATTGATTGATTGTAGCCACCCTATCGATACTGAAATTTAATTGAATTATTGTTGAGCATTTGGGGTACGATCTGAGAATTGTAAGGGGCTCATTATTGTCATGCATTGTATTGGCATAGTTGCATAGCAGTACAGTATACATTTATTGATATTAGAAAATATCTATGAAGTACGAGTCATCGATGATATGGTACCTACGGTACATAACGACTATAATAGGTAATATGATGTTTACTTCCTCCTAAGTGATTCACTTTGTGTGATGAATATGTGAGTTTCAAATCATGATTAATACACATAGTTTTATTATTCATGATCGATTGTGTGTATATTGGCACCATAGAAGTTAGGGATGACAATGAGTGGGGTATGGGTCGGGTTTGACAAATCCATACCCTACTTACTAGAGATTTACAACCTCCATACCTACCCATATACTCATTTAAGAAGGGAAAATTACATGGAAACTTATATTTCAAAGATGGAATTCAAAAATCTTGTGTTGTACAAAATTTTCTAAATTTCATGTGTTAATTCATTTAATTAACTAATAAAACATAATTAAATTAATACATAATAATTATAATAAAACATCCTAACCCTAACCCAAACAAACCAACCAAACTTCTCTCTCTATCTATATCGTCTCAACTAAAGTTTGGCATCCTCTCTCTCAAACTCCGGAGCTCACTCCAATGGAGACTGCGGCATGGAGTCGAGCGCGGCGGTAGCAGGCGCCTACTAACATTGCCCGTGCGCCTCGACTCCTGCTACCACCACTTGCGCGCCTGCAACGGAACCGACTGCAGCTCTTGTAGTGTGGTGGGTGGAAGTGTTGATTAGGGTGGTACTTACTCTATTTACCTTGGTGGTTTTTTTATGTGGTGGTTGTGATTATGATTGTAGTTTGGTGGTGGTGGGGGAGGCCGATCTGGTGGTGAATGGGGGTGGGGGTAGCTTTGTCTGTGTGTATGGTGGTAGGTTCAGGTGATGGTGCTGGTGGTTACGCTAAACTGCTGTTGGTGGTAGTGCTATGGCAACACCGTTGCAGGATGGTAAAATTCGAGTGGAGGAGTGGGGTAGGTTGGTGTGGGATGGTGGGGGTGGGGGTGGGGTGGGGTAGGGTGGAGGGTGGATGACTTGAATACTAAATCGTACATGACCAATTATTATGTAATTGCAAAAAAAATTAATTAATCGTGACCAAGAAACGCATAAGTTGTGATCAATAAATAAAAATTAGTGACCAATTATATTAGAGATTGTGACCAACTATGACTTTGTGTGACCATTGGACGAGAACTTGATGTGACCTACAGTTGTATCAAATGTTACTATGTGATCGAGCTGTGATTTTGTATGACCGAATTGTAACCTTGTGTCATCGAACTGTGACTTGATATGACCAAACTGTGACCTCGTGCTATCAAATCGTGACCACGTGTAATTGAATTGTAACCTCGTGCAACCAAATTGTGACTTTGTGCGATCCAACTATGACCTTGTGTGACCAAACTGTGACATTGTGTGACCAACTGTGACTTTGCGGGTAGGGTGGAGTGGGGTTAAGTTTGCAACTAAATTTGTTATTATAATCGAATTGTAACTTTATGTGACCAATTGCGATTGTACTGGTGGGGTGGGGTGGGTAGGGTGAAATTTGCGACTAAATTTGTAATTATGATTTTGTGTGACCAACTATGATTTATGCGGGTCGGATGGGGGTGGGGTGGGGTAGGCTGAAGTGAAATTTGAGATAAAATTTGTAATTATGATTTAAATCTGACTTTGTGTGACCAACTGTGACTTGTGGTTGGGGTGGGGTGGGTGAAATGTGTGACTAAATTTTTAATTGTGATCGAACTGACTTTGTGTGACCATGGGGTGGGCTGGGCTGGATGGGGTGAAGTTTGTGACCAAACTGTGACTTTGTAGGGTGGGATGGGGTGAGATGGGTTGGCTGTGAATTTTGCGATTAAATATGTAATTGTGGTTTATGACTGAAATGTGACTTTGTGTGATTAATTGTGACTTTGTGGGTGGGGTGAGTGGGGTCAGGGTGGGAGCTGTGATGGACAAACACAAGTTAATGTTTGAGGACTTTTTTATTTATTTAAATCTGACTTTGTGTGATAAAATGTGACTTGTGGTTTGGGTGGGGTGGGTGGGGTGACTAAATTTTTAATTGTGACCGAACTGTGACTTTGTGTGACCATGTAGGCAGGATGTGGTGAAATTTGTGACTAAATTTGCAATTGTGATCAAACTGTGACTTTGTGAGGGTGTGATGAGATGGGATGGGATGGGATGGGATGGGGTGGGGTGGCGTGAGGTCGGGTGTTTGTAAATTTTACGATTAAATTTGTAATTGAGCTTTGTGACTGAAATGTGACTTTGTGTGATCAATTGTGACTTTGCGGGTCAGGTGGGGTGGGGTCAAGGCTAGGAACTGTGATAGACGGACACAAGTTAATGTTTGAGGGCTTTTTTTAATTTGAATATTACATTAGTTTTAATTTAATATATAATTGGTAATTAATAATTATTTTTATATTATACAATACTATATTTATTAATTACTGATTAACACTTGATTTTGAAAAAAAAAATAATAATAATCACTAAGTTTGTTAGTTTGAAAAAGTGGTAGTTTTTTTTTTAGGGAAATAAAGTTATTCATTCATTAAATCATGATTGAGTACATGGGAAATAAATAAGGGTGGTAAATTAGACCAATCAACAGGTTCATGTAGTGAGCTAGCTACCTTGGCTAAGTAGTGCGCTACTCGATTGGCCGATCTCCTAACCCAGTTGAACTTTAGATTTGGGACGTCTCTAGCTAGGAGTTTGCATTCTTCTATAAGGATGCCGAAGTAGGAGTTATCCACTCCAGTTTTTTGTAGAGCATTGAAGACCACAAGAGCATCCATTTCAATCGTTTGGACCTCGAGAAATTTTGATTTAATCCAGGAAAGTGCTTCGCGGACCCCCAAAGTTTCAGCAATAAGTGGGTCGGTAATCCCACGTATAGGAACAATTCTAGTAGCAACGAAAGTCCCCCTGTCGTCACGAATCACAAGGCCAATTCCAGAGTTCCTTGCATTATCAAATGTGGCTGCATCAATATTTAGTTTGAGAAAACCAGAAGGAGGCGTTTTCCATTTGTCAATAACCGGCCTGTTGGAGTTAACAATAGTTTGTAGTGTAGGCTGATTGGCATCACACCATTGCTGGAGAAGGTTTTTTGAAAAAGTCACCACCTTATCAACTGAAAATGATTTTGCCTTCCAAACTGATTCATTTCTATTTTTCCATATTGCCCAACTTGTTACTGTAATTAATTCTCGGTCTTGTTTGCGGGTGCAAAGGTATTTGTAATCCATTCCTTGAAAGTGATAGCCAATATTGATGGGTCGAAAATTCCCACAGTTTCCCACACTCTCTGGGCGAAGACACAAGAGACAAGAATATAGAGGACAGATTCATCATGCATCGAGCAAACTGGGCGTGTTGTGACGGACCTGTCGTCCGGCACCCGAGATGCTCGCAAGCATACGGGTCAGCCTTCCCCAACACACGGGCCAGCAAGCTAATAAGTATGCATAACAGAACTTTGGAAAGGGCCTATTGATATTACCTGCAATTGCATAGGCTATGTTAGTGCACATCCTGAATAATTTGACAATGTATGGTCCTTGTCGTGCCACATGAGTAGGGGAAAAACCAGGCCGTGACAGTGTGCTATCGATATTGACTCTTTTATTCCTCAGTTGATAAGTTGTTGGTAGCACATTCAGTGCTGCCCTCCAAATAAAGTTATGGACCTTTGTTGGAATTTTGCAACTCCATAGTGTATTCCAAAAACTCTCCATGGCAGTATGAGTATGTAACAAAGAATTCTTTGTCAATTGCTGATATCCACTCTTAACTATGTATGCACCTTTTTTGTCATGGATCCAAACCATCTGATCCTCTCTTCTGAGGGAAGTTAAGGGAATTTTCTTAATCTGACAACGGTCATCCTCCTTAAAAATTTCGGTTAGTAGGTTGTAGTCCCAGTTGCACTCTCCTTCAATGATGAGTTGATTTACCATTGCGTCTTCCCTCCCTGGGTATGGTACAGAAGTTACATGGCCTTGGTTTGGGTTCGGGAGCCAAGGGTCATGCCATATTCTAGTTGCGGAACCATTTCCCACTCGAATTCGGTAGCCATCTTTCAATAGGGTTTGTGCAGCAAGTATACTTCGCCAAATGTAGCTTGGCCTATAGCCAATGTTTGCTTCCAAGAATGATTTCGAAGGAAAATATCGCGCCTTGTAAGTCCCAGTAACCAAAGATATAGGTTGTGTTATTAATTTCTAACCAAGTTTGCTAAGGAGGGCTTTATTAGTTTCATGCAGTTTTTTGAAACCCATGCCACCTTTCGATTTAGGTAGGAAAATTTTATCCCATGCGGTCCAGTTAATGCCTCTAGTACTTCCCTGATTAGACTGCCACCAGAATTTGTTCATAATTCTCTCGACTTCCTCACAAAGTTGAGTGGGAATCAAGAACACACTCATGAAGAAGTTAGGAACAGCTTGTGCAACGATCTTAATGAGAATCCCTTTCCCCGATCAAGACTCATTACTTATTATTTATTTATTTTTATTTTTTTGGAGGGCTATTTGTAGGTTATAGGTTAGAGGTGCTCTGGATAAACTTGAACTAGTTAAATGTTGGGCTTCACTTGAATTTGACTTCAAAAAAGGCTTGTTCTAAACTAAACAAGCGAATTTAAACATTTTTTCAGACATTAACAATGTGAACAATATCAATAGTTTAAACATATTATGTTTAGACGTTAAAATGTCAATAAATATTTGGGTTCTATTTTTTTTTTTATTTACACAATCACTTTTGTTTTAGATTCTGTAGTTTTTTAAGGAAATTAATAGGTATGCGGATCGGGTATGAGTCTTGTAGTAAAACCCAGACCCGACCCGACTCGACCCATACCCATGTCAAGTTTTAGAATTTAACCACATACCCGACCCGAAAACCCATTTAATCAGATAGTTCCCGCCCATTTATGTCAGGTCTATAACGGGTATCAGATTCATAAGTATTATTGTCATCCCTAATAGGAGTCATTAAAGGATCTTTACAAGTTAATGGTCTTCTGTATAAACTTCATAGTTTTATTGGTGATGTGATTATATATTTTGATAGATAGCATGTTATATACATTTTGTGAAAAAAAAAAAAAAATCAAGGTTGCACTATACATATAGAAGATTTGATACATTTTATTTGAGATGTGTCATAAGTTGAAGTAAAGTTTGAGAGTTGTTTGGATAGAACATTGGTAAAATGAGTGAATTCCAATTTTATTAGATTTTTCGTTGAGTTGTGACTAATTTCGTTTACTTTAATTTGTAGGTATGGGCTTGATATTAGAGGAGTGATACAAGAAGATTTGATTATCTTGACATCAAGGTGGATGTTTGTCGGGTCTTGTACAGAACAACCTCCGAATGACTATGATATCAAGGTGAAGATTGGACGGGCCTTGTACCAACAACCTCTGAATGACTGCGATTGAGAATAGTAAAACCTCAAAATGGCGATGTACAAGCAACCAAAGAGAATTGGGTAATGTTGGTAACCCAATGTGGAGAATTAATGGAAATCTTACCAACATTGATTTATGTGTGAGGGAACACTTGTCACTTTTATAAGGTGGTTGTTTTGGAAAATGTATTTTAAATATGAATTGAGATGTGTATAGATCAATGTCGTTGGAATAGATGGAAAGAGCATGCCTAAAATAGGTGAAAAAAGCACATCCGAACTACCCATACTCCTACCCAGAAGGCATGGGCAAACGCCCAGAATTTGTGTTGGGAAATCACCCAATCTTGGCGCCCTCTGCAGAAGCAGAGAGCTTTTTGGTTGTGCTGGGCAATTGCCCAACACGTTTCTATGACAAGTGTCCCTTTTCACTCCTTTTCTTGCACTATTTCGAAAGTGTTGCTTGGAACATTATAAACAGGAGATGGTGTGATGAATTAAACATATAAAAAAAAATTATATTATACACTTTTCGATCCAAATCTTACAAAGATAAAATTGATTACAAAAAGTGTTCTTTAGTTTTTTCAAGTTCTAACTTTGCTCGGTTTGAATTTGGTTAAAGGTTTGATCAATCCTACAAATCTATCTCCTATCATTCTTCAAAGTAACTTCAAATTCCGGTATGAGCAAATATAGTTTGAGGATGGTGTTCTTCGTGTTTGAGCATTCTTAAATTTTTTGTTCAATTTGTTGTTATTTCTCCATTTCTTATCTTCTTTGATAACAGGTTGTGTAGGTTGTGTTTGATTGGTTTAGAAAGTGTGACTTGGGTTGTGTTACTTAAAAGTAGTTAGTTCCCTTGATTAGTACAAGGTACATATATTAGTCACTAGGCCATTAGTTGGTAGATAAGACTTAATTAGTCTACACATAATACAAAGTGGTGTTTCTCTCTTTAGGTTTTGGTGTATCCAAAAAGGTTATTGATCTTGGCTTGAAATTATAGCAAGATTAGGGTGATAGTTTTATTATCGATCCAAGTGCGTCTTCCATTATCTCGATTCTCTTTTAGAAAATGTGCAATGTACTAGAGCTACTAAACTGAGCTCAAACAAAGTATTACAATTTTTATGAAAGTTGTTGAATTCTTGATGATTTCTTAACAAAACATTCAAACAATCTATGAGGTGGTGGCTATGTCTATCGATTTTTATTGTAGTAGCTCACTGCTTGTGCTTCATTTTATACTGGATTGGAGGTGAGATGTTGGTGATGGTTGTGAATGTGGTTGCGCATCTAGTGGTGACAAGATGGGTGGAAGGAGTAATAGTGATGGTAACGGGATAGATCAGGGTAGATCAAAATTCGCTCGCGAAAATTTGACCCTAACCCAATCCGCGCAATTCTCGGGACGGGGTAGGTCGACCCCCCAATCCGCCCCGTTTAATTTTTCGTTTTTTTATTTTTTTTTTGTTTAGATAATTTAAGCTAAACCTCTAAAAAAACAAAAAAAAAAACAAAAAAAGACTTTTTATTAATTTCTTTAATTGAAACGGGGCGAATCAAGGTCAATCTGAATTCGCCCCACCCCCGATCCACAATCCGAATTTTTTCGGATCCACGGATCAGTGGGGTGAATCGATTTTTTTGTCATAACTAGGGAGGAAGGGTTGGATCGATAGAGAGAGTTTGGTAAGGGAGGATAGGTGGTGTTAGCCATTAGGACTTCTTCAATACTTGATTTAGCCTCTGTTTAATTCCCATTGAAATTTCTCTTTTTTTTTTTACGATACTCAATTTTAAATACATATTTTAATATTAAAATATTCTACATATAAACTCAAAACTTTTCTTTTGTTTTCAACTACACAATATCACATATATATATATATATATATATATATATATATATATATATATATATATATATATATATATTATACTAGTTTGATGCACGTACGATGCATGTGTCGTATATTAACTAAGTATGTAATACCGTGTAGCAATGTCTTGTTCGAAGGTTGTATAATCGTTTCAGTAAAAAAAAAAAAAAAAAGTAGTTGGATTATATCTTAATTGATTGGTTTGGAATGAAAGAGGAAAGGTGCGTATTTTTATTTTTTTTTAGAATCAAGATAATTTTATTAAGCTAAATCAGCAAGTAGCCTTTCCTTCAACAGACAAGGAGGCTAATAAAAGACCATGGGATAAGCGTATAAATGGGAGGTTCTTGCAAGGAAATGAGCACAACCATTAGCATGTCTCTTTACAAACCGGACAGAAAAATCAATGCCCTGCTCACTAAGAAACTTACAATCAGAAATAATGCACCTAAATTCAGTCATGACAAGAATATAGGAATAAAAGCTATCAACGACAATTTTAGCATCAAGTTTAAACACAACTCATTCAAGCCTCATTTCCAGTATCCATGAGAGAGCTTCCTTGAGTCCTATTCCTTCAGCTTCTTTTACTTCCATTGGCCCTGCATGCAATTTTACTTCTTAAAGATAATCTCTAATACTTTAACACAACACGTGGTACATAAATACAATAATACACTAATAATAGTAGATGAAGTTTATAATGAACAGTGGAGAACAAAGTTTAACTCTCAAGAGAGAATTGTAGTGACAAGCCTTTAGCATAACGTAAAGAAATATGCACCACCTAACTGATAAAATTGCACCACCTGAAGAGAGATGGCTTCTTATCCTCGTGTACTAAATACCACAATAAGTACAACAACAAAGGTTAATTAAAATTAGGTCAACTCTCAAACCTAGTAATGAAGATATCATCTTTTTCAGGGCATTACATGCAAAGAAAACTACTAAATAATAATTATAGCAATTTTAAGGATTTAAATTTTATTGAAAAAAATTATAATTTCCGACCATGATTCTCATCCCAAACATTTGGGAAAATGACATGAAAAATCACATATATTTACATAAAAATTGCAAGAATCGAGTTAATGAAGAGGCAGACCTTAGTGGTGTAAACTTTATCCCCATTTTCATTAATGTAAAATTAGAGATACATCCTTATTGATACTCCTCCTGCATCACCATAAAAAAAAGTACTGAAGAAAACATAATAATCGAACTGAATAAAAAATGCAAACTCATGCGTTCAATACACAATACCATTAATTTAATTCATCTTGAACTCTAAAAACCTAACTATGAAACCCCAACGGGAATGTCAACATGATTTTTTGCTGTAGAATAAAATTAAAGAACAGAAATACTTTACCAGGGCTCTACGGCTTGAGGTGAGTTCTATAAAAGAAAAGGTAATCTTTATGTAACCAACAGGCAAATCGGAAATTTAAACAAAAATAAAAATTATCCATGAAAGTGAATAAAATATAAAATTGTAATCATACAATGGATGGGGATGAGGATGACTTCAGCATTGGAGGAGGGTTGTTCGGATGAATACGTACGGTGGCGGTGGAGGTCGCTGTGCGGTGGCGGTGGAGGGTTGTTCCAGATGGACCCATTAGATTTGAATAAAATACATTTTGTTTAATTAATATAGTTAATAAAAAAATTTATCGAAATAATTTTGTAATAAATGATAAATAATGTTAAGAATTAAAAAAATTAATTAGGATTTTATAATTTATAATTTAAAAGAGGTCAATATTTTCATTAGTAATGATAATAAATATAATTAGAATTAATAAATGTAATTATAATTTCATAATTGTAACAAAAATATAATAATTTCACAATATTGAAAAATGTAATTATAATTTCATAATTTGATAATAAAAATGTATTAATAATTTCATAATAATTAGAAATAAGATATGTAATTATAATTTCATAATGCAAATAAGAAATTTATTAATACTATCAAAATAAATGTAACTACAACTTCATAATTGTATCAAAATATATAATAATTTCATAACGTTAATAAATGTGATTATAATTAAATAATGTTGATAAAAAATTATTAATATTTTTTATAATAATGAGAAGTAATTATAAAAATTAATAAATATGAACTATAATTTCATAAATGTAAAAATATATATAATAGTTTCATAACGTTAATAATTGTAATTATAGTTTCACGACTTTAATTAAAAAATTATAATATAATAATAATTAATAATGTTAATATATATACCATAATAATTAAAAATAATAAGAATAAAGTTTTCTCTTTAATGTTTAATTTTCCTACTTGTTCATTTACGTGTGGTAATCTACAATTTAAAATGGTTAAATTTATTGGTATTGCGGCATATTTTTTTGAACTATAATTTTAACATTTGAAATTATTGCAGGATGGAGTATGTAGTTGATCATGAACTGAGAGAGTTTCCAGCTAAAGTTTTCTAGTACAGGAACTATAACTGCTTCACCACAGTTTTAAAGAGTCTTGATGAGTATCATCAAGATATCTTGAAGCGATCTTTCCTATGGCGATTCCAAGAATTGACCAATATGCAGTTTTCACCGTATATTATAGATTCTCTGGTAATTCGACTTCTTAAGCCAGTCGGCGGTGATGTGTTAAATTTTTGCTTCGAGGATGGGAAGATAGTCACATTTTCGACTTTTGAGTTTTCCCTCATCACGAGATTAAAATGTGATGGCCAAAGGGCCCCAAAACCCGAGAAACACTCAAAATCCAGACTTCATCTCAAATACTTCGAAGGACAAATGACCGTTACAAAGGGGGAGCTCGAGAAAACTTTACTGACCTGTCCCGATATGTTGGACAAATTGAAATTAAGCATAGTCTACATTCTTGAGAGCTTCGTGAAGGGCAAGCAATCAAAGAATGATATCGACTTATATATGCTTTGGATGTTGTTGATGATATTGAAGTCTTCAACAACTATTCATGGGGGTCTATAATTTATGTCAATAGCGTCAACATATTTACGAAAAAGCATTCGATGCCCAGTGCTGAGACGGGCCCGCGGAAGTATGATGCGTACGGCTTCCCTTTGGCTCTGCAGGTAATAATTTTAAAATTTTCATTTTGAATTAGTTTATTATGTTTTTCATCGTCATAATAATTTTAAGTTTCACAGGTATGGGCGTATGAGATTATTCCCTCCTTAGGTTACAGGTGTGCAGTTAGGAAGAAGACGCGATTTCCTCGGATGCTACATTGGAGAGCAACGGAGACGTCAAGCGCTAAGGATCTTTCCGTTATCCTAGATGATCCTCAGGTAAGCGTTTAGAAATTATTATTAATGTAATATATGGCTTGACACATGATTTATAAATTGTCCGAATGTTAATAAATTAGCTCGAAGTCCTTCACGAGTTGAAGACTTCGACCGAAGAAGAGGAGCAGGACTACATGCATGGACTGGTATGTAATGTAATTTTAGATTGTTATTTATCTTTTGGGTTAAATAATTAATTTTCATTTCTGTTTATTTATCTAGGATCACCGCAATCCAGTACGAGACATGTCTCCGCCGCTCATGAGATCTCATTCACCGGGGACATCTTGCGTACCTTTACGCTCCCCCACTCCCCAGGTATGTTCATGGATTCAGTTTTTAATAAGCTATAATATTTTACTAGGGGTTAGTTTATTTCCTATTATATTAGTTGGAGTTTATAATTTGAATTTTATATGTTTATGAGTTGAGAATTATTTTTTTAGTAGTTGCCTAGTTGGTGATATGGGAGTCTTATTTGAGTTGTAGTTGATGTTTTGAATTATCATGGTTGAGTGTTTGAATTTTTTTGTTTATTATGACATTTTGATGTCCCTTTACAGGTTGGCTAAGTCCAATTTTAAGGGGAGACTCTGTCAAAAAATTTGTAGAATCTTAAATAAACAATATTTGACATTTAATTTCCACTTTTGTTTTATCTAGGATCACCGTGGTCCAGTACGAGACATGTTGATGCAAACCACATAGTAATTGTAGCTACGCAACACACAAAATATTGAATCAACCCAAGAACGCCAAAGAACCACGATTTATGGATCCAATTAAAATTAATTGAATCAAGCAAATAATACAATCACAGCAATATATTGACCTCTTGATCACAAGTAATATTAATTCTCACCGAGATTTGAACCAACAAGAATAAACCCGCAAGTTCGAATTGTGTTCAATGAAGAACGAAGTTTGAAAGCAATTTGCCTCACAATAATATCAATAATAGTCTAACTAATAATGAAAATTACATCCCTATAAATAGGGTCAAAATCTGGCTTTAGGAGCCCTAATTTAAATAGGAAAGAAACTGCTCAAATATGGAAAGAAATAAAAATAACAGAAAATAAGGATTTTACGCGTTTTGATAGTTACGACCGTAACTTCCTTCCTTACAGCCATAAGTAGCTTACTGTTTAACAGTTATGGCTGTGAGACTTAATTTACGGCCGTAAGTCATTTTTCTGAAAATCTTGTTTTCAACCCGATGCCACATTACGGCCGTGACACATGTGAGTTACGGACGTAAGTCCAACTTTTCAAAATTTTAGGTGGCGTTCTGTTTGTATTTTATTTTGTATTTTCATTTTCGAAAATGTTTTGTATTTTGTGTTTTCATTTTTGTTTTCAAATTTCCTGAAAACGCGTTTGGTTTGTCATTTCTGAAAACTGTTTTTGAAAATGAAAAGCTGGAAAACACGTTCTGTTTGAAATTTTGCAGAACACTATTTAAATTATTTTTAATTAATTTGCTTGCAGAATATTACTAACTCCAACTCAAATTTCCTTTCACAATACACTAAAAATATGGTTACATGCAACACACTAATGTGAGAATTAAGAGTGTATATTAACACAGTTTGGTCAGGTTCGGGACTTGAGAAAACTCTACTTCTATTAAAATCCAGAAAATGCAAGTTCTTCCAAAACCACCAGAGTCCATTTATCATTGCATTTTTTGAAATATAACAACAAGAATTCTCATTTAATTTTTTTTTTTTTGTAATGTTGATATTGAATTCAATAAAACTTTATTTAAACTAAGTTCCAAGTTAGGATATTTCTCAAAAAAAAAAAAAAAAAAAAAAAAATTCTTTATTTAGGCTTAGTTCCAAGCTAGGATAATTCTAAAAAAAATAATAAAAAAGTAAAAAAAATAAAAATTTTATATTAAGCTTAGTTCTAAGTTAAGATAATTCTATAATAAAAAAAAAAAAAAAAATTCCCAAAACGCGTTTTCCGCGTTTTGGACATTTTTTGTCGAAATATACACAAAACGCCCAAAACGATGTTTCGGGCGTTTTCCGTTTTGTGTACAATTTTTTTTTTTTTTTTTTTTTTGTTTTCTAAAATGCGTTTTCGAAAATGGTAAAGAGAACGCGTTTTTAGCGTTTTCGAAAATAAAAACAGAAAACGACCTCAAAACAGCAAAGAGAACAGGGGCTTAGTTTTCAGCAGTGGACTCGTTACGGCCATAAGAATTATAGGTTACGGCCGTAACCTCCGAAACTTCACAATTTCCTTCGACGGCTTGAATGAGGTTGATCCACTCGTCGTCTTGGCTAGGTCCCAACATGGAACTTGCTTCTTTTGATGACACGAACATTGTTTTGGCAATTGTTTCTTGCACTAGCTTGTACATTGCTTCGTTGGCCCTCTTCGTTTGCAATCGAGTCATCGGTCCTCCTTTGATCATCAACGGATCTTTGCGCGGGCTTGTATTCGTGGTATGGATCACATCATCCCCTCCCTCCGCGAAAGGATTCGACCTTGAATCAGTACCTGCATCAAACGGAGATAGATCAGAAACATTAAACGTAGCTGAAACATTATATTCACAGGAAGATCTAGTTTATAGGCATTGTTGTTGATCCTTTCAATCACTTGGAATGGACCATCTCCTCGAGGTTGTAACTTTGATTTACGTTGTTCTAGAAAGCGCTACTTCCTCAAATGTACCCAAACCTAATTACTGGGTTCAAATATGACGCATTTTCTTCCTTTGTTAGCATGTGATGCATAATGTTCATTTTCTTTTCAATTGTCTACCTCACCTTGTCGTGGAGTGATTTAACCATCTCAGCCTTTTTCTTTCCATCCAAACTACTACGTTCATTCACAGGTAAAGAAATTAAATCCAATGGTGTTAGCGGATTAAAACCATAAACAATTTCAAATGGTGAACACGAAGTAGTACAATGTATAGCCCTATTGTATGCAAATTCAATAAATGGTAAACACTCTTCCCAATTTTTCAGATTTTTATTGATTATGGTGCGTAATAATTGAATCATGGTCCTATTCACTACCTCGGTTTTTCCATCGATCTGTGGGTAACAAGTTGTAGAGAAAAGTAGTTTTGTTCCCAGTTTGTTCCACAAGACTCCAAAAATGACTAAGGAACTTAACATCCCTATCCGAGACGATACTTTTAGGAACCCCATGTAAGCGCAGGACTTCCCTAAAGAAAATATCAGCTATGTTAGTAGCATCATTAGTTTTGTGGCGTGGTATGAAATGTGTCATTTTACTAAATCAATCTACTACTGCAAGAATCGAATCTCTTCCATTCTTAGTCCTAGGTAATCTCAAAACAAAATCCAGTGAGATATCGACTCAAGGCTCACTAGGGACGGGTAAAGGCATATATAATCCATGGGGTTTAATACTAGATTTTGCCTTCTTGCGAGTAATGCATCTACTACAAACCCGAACCACATCAATCTTTATCTTAGGCCAATAGAAATGTTCACTTAAGATTTTGACAGTCTTTTTAACCCCAAAATGACCCATTAAACCTCCACTATGGGCATCTCTCACTAGTAACTCTCTCATTGAACACCTAGGGACATACAGTTTATTTTCCTGGAATAAGTAATCATCATGTTTAAAGAATCTATCCACAGTCCCCTTACCACATGAATCATAAATACTAGAAAAGTCTGAATCATTAGCATACATGGCCTTAATGTATTCAAACCCAAGCAATTTAGCATTCAAAGAAGTTAAAAGCACATACCTTTGAGACAATGCATCCGCCACCACATTTTCCTTACCTTGTTTGTACCAGATGACATAGGGAAAGGTTTCGATGAACTCTACCCACCTTGCATGTCTCTTACTCAGCTTAGCTTGACCCCTCAAATGCTTCAAGGACTCATGATCAGTGTGAATCGCGAACTCCCGTGGCCATAAGTAATGTTGCCATGTCTCCAAAGCACGCACAAGTGAGTATAACTTCTTGTCATATGTGGGGTAATTAAGAGCAGCCCCCTTTAGTTTTTCACTAAAATAGGCTATTGGCCTTCGATCCTTCATTAAAACAGCTCCAATACCTAGCCCTGAGACATCATATTCAATCTCAAAAGCCTTGTCAAAGTTAGGGAGTGATAATTAAAACCGGTGCTTTACACAACATATTTTTGATGGTCTCAAATGCATGCTCCTGTTCTACACCCCATTTAAACCCTACACTTTTATTGACAATTTCTGTGAGTGGTGCAGTAATTGTGCTAAAATCCTTAACAAAACGCCTATAAAAACTAGCCAAACCATGAAAACTTCTAACTTCAGTTATGCTTTTAGGTGTTGGCCATTCTTTAATTGCTTTGACCTTTTCCTCATCTACTTCTATTCCCTTTGCACTAACCACATAGCCAAGAAACACAATTTTTTCATGCAAAAACTACACTTTTTAAAATTAGAAAAAAGTTGTCTTTCCTCAATACCACAAGCACACACCTAACATGTTCTACATGCTCTTCTAAGCTTTTACTAAACACCAAGATATCATCGAAGTAAATTACAACGAATTTACTTATAAATGCACGTAAAACATGATTCATTACACGCATAAAAGTGCTATGTGCATTGATAAGTCCAAACGGCATAACTGACCATTCATAGAAGCCATATTTAGTTTTAAAAGCAGTTTTCCACTCATCGCCTTCCCTTATGCGGATTTGGTGATATCCACTTTTAAGATCAATTTTACTAAATATGCTAGAGCCATGCAATTCATCCAACATATCATCTAACCTAGGAATAGGATGACGATACTTTACCGTTATGTTGTTGATGGCTCTACAATCAACATACATTCTCCAAGTCCCGTCTTTCTTTGGTACAAGTAATACGGGTACGGCACATGGGCTCATGATCTCCCTTATGTACCCCTTGCTCATCAATTCCTCCACTTGCCTTTGAAGCTCCTTCTTCTCCTCGGGATTACTCCTATAAGCAGGCCGGTTTGGAATGACTGCTCCAGGTACAAAATCAATCTGATGCTCAATACCTCGAATGGGTGGCAACCCACTAGGTATATCCTCCGGAAATACATCGTCAAATTCCTGCAAGAGAGAAATAGCCAAACTAGGGAGGGATATGTTAGTTTCCTCAAGGGCAAGGAATGACTCATTGTACAACAAAAGGACCATTGGTCGATTTTCCACGAAAGCCTTCTTGATTTCACTACTTTTTGCATAGAAACTCACTCTTGATTTTTCTTTTCTGACACTATTCGCTCCCTCTCCTTTTTCTGAGGTATGTACCACAACACTCTTTTTTTCTCTCGCCTCTCCTTTTTCTGGAGTTGTGGCTCCAACCCTCTTTTCCTCTCCTTTTTCTGATATCGTGGCCTCAACTCTCTTTTTCTCAAGTTTCCTCACCTTTTGTTCTTCATCATTTTTCAATTTAACTTGATCTGCATAAACTTGTGATGGTGTCAATGGTGTAAGTGTAATATTTCTCCAATCCTTGGTAAAACTATATCTATTTTTATACCCGTCATGTGTCACCTTCCTATCATATTGCCAAGACCTACCCAACAAAATGTGCCCGGCTTGCATAGGAACCACATCACACATCACTTCATCCATATAGCTACCAATCGAAAAATTCACTAACACCCTCCTATTCACCTTAATTTCACCACTATCATTTAACCACTGAAGTCTATAAGGTGATAGATGCTTCAACAATGGTAATCCTAATTTCTCAATTAGTGTGGTGCTAGCAATATTCGTACAACTACCACCATCAATAATCATACTACATACCTTGTCTTGGACGCGACACCTTGTATGAAATATCTTCTCCCTCTGTTGCTTCACGTCATCCACGTTGATTTGAGCACTAAAGGCTCGCCTCGCTACTAATAGCGGTCCATGCTCCCCGGATAACAATTCCTCATTATCACTAGCTTCCTCCAAAGTGGGCATGTCGTTGTAGTCCTCTTCATCGCTGCCACTTTTCCAAGCTCCTTCCGCTCGTATGGTAATGACACGTCTATTAGGACATTGAGAAGCCATATGTCCTCTACCCAAGCATTTGAAGCATTGGATATCTCTACTCCTAGATGGCTGAGGTTCCCCTTTGGGTTAAAATTTGTTAACGGACTCCTCCTTTCCCTTTGGTATATCAATCTTCCCCTTCGAAACAGCCCTAGCTCCTTTATTTTTCCACATCGGCTTCCAAGACGGATTAGAACTCGAAGGACCCGACTGATACTTAGCTGTCCCTTTTCTCTTCAATTGCTTCTCCACTTTCATGGCCATATGCAGCATATCTTCTAGCTCCACATAGTGTTGCAATTCGACCACATTTGTTATTTCTTTATTCATCCCATTCAAGAAACGGGCCATAGTGGCCTCCTCATCCTCCTCCACATTGGCTCTAAGTATCAACATCTCCATCTCCTTATGATAATCCTCGACACTCTTAGAACCTTGATAAAGACTTTGTAATTTTTGATGAAGTTCCCTATGGTAATGACTAGGGATAAATCTCTTCCTCATGACAGCCTTTAATTCACCCCATGTACTAATAGGTCTCTCACGATTTCGCCTCCTAGAAGTTGCTAATTGATCCCACCAAGTAAGTGCATAATCGGTGAATTCAAGAACTGCAACCTTAACCTTTTTCTCCTCCGTATAGCTGTAGCAATCGAATATCAACTCAATCCTTTTCTCCCACTCTAAGTATTGTTTTGGATTACTACAACCCTTAAAGGAAGGAATTGTTGTTTTGATATTATTCATGCCACGATCCGGTCAATCCCCAACAACCTCTCTACCTCGTCGTTCATGCCTAACTTCTTTATCTATGAGTGCCCCATCATTAAACTCATCAAATTCATCTTCTTCCTCCGTCTCTATCCTATGACCTCTCCCCAATTGTCTCCGCACATTGGGCGTTTCCCTAGGCCGCTCTAACCTTTCAATTCTGCCCGACATATCCCCAAGTATTTTCTCAAACCGTTGTGCCATCTCTTCCATCATATTGACTTGATCGCTGTTATTTGCTGTAGTAGAATTTTCCGACATCCTAAAACTAAGTAATATATAACTCACGTGTATTTCACTCATGTATCACTCAATTTTGGCTTTTACCCTCTATTGATCTCACCTCTTTAGCCTTTTTCCACTCAATGGCTTTCACCACAATTGCTTCAAAGAACGAATCCGAACTCAAACAAGTTTAAACCCGAATGATTCAAACCGAATATGCGTAAGAAGTTATCAACTTATTGGAAACTCGAAGAAGACCTTGAGAGAATGGAATCTGACTCTATAAAAGACTTGACACTTTTATGGGAAATAATATTGATTCAAGAAGTTAATTCTTGAAATCAAATAACAATTTTTTTTTTCTTTGTTGTTTAAATTTTCTTTTTTTTCCTCGAAAATTCAATTACGAGAATAAGGAAACAAACAAAATTTTATTTGGATACCAAACGAAGGAAATAACGACTTTTGAATTTTTTTTGTGACACTTTTTGGATTAAAGACTCAAGAACTTGAAGAACACGATTAAGAAAACTCAAGAAAACAGAACAAAGATATAACCTTGATTTTTGGAGCCTAAGCTCTGATATCAAATGATGCAAACCATGTAGCAATTGTAGTTACGCAACCCAAAAAATATTGAATCGACCCAAGAACGCCAAAGAACCACGATTTATGGATCCAATTAAAATTAATTGAACCAAGCAACCAATACAATCACAGGAATATATTGTCCTCTTGATCACAAGCAATATTAATTCTCATCGAGATTTGAACCAACAAGAATAAACCCCCAAGTTCGAATTGTATTCAATGAAGAACGAAGTTTGAAAGCAATTTGCCTCACAATAATATCAATAATAGTCTAACTAATAATGAAAATTGCATCCCTATAAATAGGGTCAAAATCTGGCTTTAGGAGCCCTAATTTAACTAGGAAAGAAACTGCTCAAATATGGAAAGAAATAAAAATAACAGAAAATAAAGATTTACGCGTTTTGATAGTTACGGCCGTAACTTCCTTCCTTACGGCCGTAAGTAGCTTCCTGTTTAAAAGTTATGGCCGTGAGACTTAATTTACGGCTGTAAGTTATTTTTTCTGAAAATCTTGTTTTCAACTCGATGCCACATTACGGCCGTGACACATGTGAGTTACGACCGTAAGTCCAACTTTTCAAAATTTCAGTTTTCAGCAGTGGACTCGTTACGGCCGTAAGAATTATAGGTTACGGCCGTAACCTTTGAAACTTCAAAATTTCCTTCGACGGCTTGAATGAGGTTGATCCACTCGTCGTCTTGGCTAGGTCCCAACATGTAACTTGCTTCTTTTGATGACACAAACATTGTTTTGGTCATTGTTTCTTGCACTAGCTTATCCATTGCTTCATTGGCCCTCTTCGTTTGCAATCGAGTCACGGTCCTCCTTTGATCATCAACGGATCTTTGTGCGGGCTTGTATTCGTGGTATGGATCACATCACATGTCCCCGCCGCTCATGAGATCTCATTCACCGGGGACATCTCACGTACCTTTATGCTTCCCCACTCCTCCGGTATGTTCATGGATTCAGTTTTTAATAAGCTATAGTTTTTTAATAATCACATTTACATGTTATAATATTTGAGTTAAATAATCAATTGTCATTTTTGTTTTCAGCGCCCAATACCTCACATTGATGATTTGTTTAAGCGTCTGGTGGGGGTCATTCGTGATCAGATGTATGCCCTTCGGGATGAGCTCGGAGGTAAGGTCGATGCCCTCGAGGTGAAGATCGACTCGCTCATAGGTAAGGTCGACGCCCTAAGGGATGAGCTCCAAGGTGGGCATGGAGTATCAGAAATGATGCCAGAGCATGATGAGTTGGATGATATGATAGCTCGGATGACAAAGCGAGTTTTTGCAGGGTGCCGGCATGGGTGCCTGGGGATGTGACTGAGGGGGTGCCGGTGGGGGTAGATGGTGAGGCGTTGCGTGCGTCGATGGGAGTGGAGGAGGAGATGCCTCGAGCGGAGGCGGAGTTGGAGGAGGTGCCTCAGGTGGCGGAGGAGGAGGTGACTCGGGTGTCTGAGGATGTGACTGATTCGCATGTGTCGACGAAGATGTCGACGGGGGTGGCGGAGGAGGTGTCTCAAGCATTGGAGGAGGTGCCTCAGGTGTTGGAGGTGCCAGAGGATGAGTTGACTGAGGTGCCGACAGAGATTGTCGAGAAGAGGGGACAGAAACGTACTGTCGAGGTAAAGGAGCAGATTGTTAGCAAGAGGACAAGACAACCCTCACAGCATGTTCTTTCTCCGTTCACGGTCGAGGCGAAGAAGAGGACATTCTTGAACGGTACTTATGTCAACTTATTCCGCAAAGTCGATTCGACAAAGAAAAAGGCGTTTGATATGTGGTACTATAAACTTAAGTCGAAGTAAGTTTCTTATGATTTTATTTATTTGTTTCTTAACTATTAAAATGATTGTATATGATTTTCTAATTCTTTATTCATTCAGGTTTCGCTTCGCCATTGGGAAGACAACCATATCTGATGCAAAAGATTGGTTCGAATAGTCCTCGAGAGCGGAGCTTGGCTTGCCGACGATGTGAGTGCATGATCATAATTATGTGAAATCACTATATTATTTGTTGATTTGATAATATTTAATTCACTAATATTTTATGTTGTAACACGTTGATCTTGTGATGGAGTTGCTGCGCGATAGGGCAAGGAGGTACTCGAAATTGTTTGGATTCCTTGAGTGAGTCATCATGTGCTGCGACTTCAAAAATGCTGTCGACATCGAGTATGCAAATTACGACAGAAACCCTGCCTCGTACATGTTGCCATATTATATGTTGGAATACGTGGCAGGGGTAGAGTCAGAGTGTGGCCAGTCATGGAGGGGTTGTACACACATTTATGTTCCGGTGATCGCGAACTCACACATTATTACTGTTGAGATCGTGTTCGCTCAGTCGAAAATGTATGTGTACAACTCCGATCATGGTTGTCTCGCAACGTCCCAACTACAAGAAGTTCTACTATCGTTGGCAGTCATCGTTCCCCTTATAGCTAAGCGTGCTGGAATTGCTGTAGATGATATACTAGTCATAAAGATGATCAAGGGGACTTCCAAACAAGGTGTCAGGTAAAATTTTTCTTACAATCGTTTTCTAATATTTAATTAAATTCTTAACTATGTTCATTTATTTCACTAACTTTTTTTTAAACATACAGTGGCGATTGTAGCATTTATGCAATAAAGTATATTGAGTTTTTGAGCATCGGTCGATATGTCATGATGATTAATCAGAACATATATAGAAATGGAGGATTAAATTAGCTGCTGATTTATATATGTACAATTGTGATCTAAAATAATTTGAAATGTAAAATTGTAATTTTTTATATGTAATGTATATTTATATAATTGTCAATTTTTTTATTACAATTACTAGTGCACATTATTAAATTACATCTCGGTTGATAAGAGTTAGTTCGTGTTGATTATATAAAAAGCAGTGAAAAATACATGAATAAATATCTCACAAGGTGAAAAAAAGTCGGTCCGACCAGACCATGTGGTCGGTCCGGCCAAGTGGTCTAGTTGGGTCCGGCTGATAGGGTTTGAGTTTAGGTTTTAGAGTATGAAATAATTGTTAATTAAGAGTAAGTTTTGTAAATTTCCTTACAAGAAAATATGGTAAATATTTTTGGGGGAAAAAAGATATCTTAGGTTATCCTAAACGTGTGATTATTATTAAATATTTGTGAAAAAAAAAATTATTCATTTCACCTTCTCAAGATTGCTTTCACAAAAGTGTACAAGACACGTGCTACACGGATAATTGAAAATCATTTTTATCTTCATCCGATTCTCCACATTTACAGCTTCACTTTAACAGAATTAAACACTAAAATAGAAAACTAAATTACTAATGACATCAGCAGATTAATTTTTCATTTTAGTGCTTGATTCCGTGGAAATAAAGTCATAAAGGTTGAGATCACAGAAAGTTGAAAATGAATTCCAATAATCTATATAGCATATGCCTTGAAGACTTCTATGAAAGTAATCCCGCGAAGGTAAAATGTTCATGAATTGCTTATCTTACTGAGGAATAAGATAAATGTTTCTTGAAAAAAAAAAAGCTTTTGTGGGCCACCACAAACGTGTCATTATTAAATAATACCGAAACAAAAAATTTATGCATTTCACCTTAACTGGATTGCTTTCACAAAAAAGGTCGAGACACATGCTACACTGATTATTTGAATCCATTTCCATTTTTCTTCGATTCTACACCTCTACAGCTTTACTTCGATGAAAATAAAGATGTAAAGGTGGAGAATCGCAGGAAGATGGAAATGAATTCAGATAATCAGTGTAGCACGTGTCTAGACCTTTTTTTTTGAAAGCAATCCAGCAAATTTGAAATGCATAATTTTTTTTGTTTCGCAATTAATTAATAATCACACGTTTCTGATGGCCTAAAATATCTTTTTTTTCCAAAGAAACATTTATCATATTTCATCATATGATAAGCAATTCACGAACTTTATTATCATCAAGCAAATTAGATAATTTATTATCAACCAACACTACAATCCCAATAATAGTGATAAAATTAATTATTCAAAAGAATCTGACTAGTACAAGTTTGGCGAATATGACCAACTGCGCAGCACCTGCCGCACTTTCGCGGTCTGGAAAACTCTCCAGTAGATGGTATTCTAGACGTACGTACACATCCAGGAGTACGTCGGCGGACATTCGGTGGAAATAAGTTATCGAGCGGGAGCAAGTATTTGGGAAGTTCCACTCAGCCTCATTTGGTAGAGGAAATATAGTTTCAGTATACGCTTCTCTCCAAAAAGCAGTCGTGTAGTATTCAGTTAATAATGAATGTGGTGAAAAGCCTCGATGTCTAGAAACTGCAACTGCATGAGGGCATGGAAAGCTCTCAAGCTGAAACTGTCTACACGTGCACGTGTTGTCATTCAAGTCCACAACATAACCAATATTACATCCGCATACAACGTCGAATCGAAACTGATCCAGTAGCTCCACGCCCAACCTTCTAGCCAGATCTAATGTCTTAAAGAGTTTGGTTTCTATAGCAGGGGTGAGATAAGATGTGCATGATTAAGATTCCTCGCGTCTATCGTGAAATCAAACCTGTAACTTCTCCCTAATGTTCTCAATCATTACCAGAATTGGTAATTCTCGATCCTTCTTAAATAATGCATTCAAAGACTCTACGTTTTTTTTACGTCATCATATTGTATCGACGTCCTGGAAATTGACACCGTGCCCAATGTTGAATCCCCAGTTTATCTATTAAGTACCCCGAAGCATCCTTACTCTTGTTATCTATTTCGATCATGAACTTATTATAATCTTCAAAAGTGTAAGTCTCTGGCGCTCTCTTAAACAAGGAAACGATCCCACTGTCACGGTACGTCGTCTTCAAATTGCCTTGTATATGATACATGCAATAACCATGGTGTGCCTCTGGAAAAACTTCAGCGTCACCATTTATGATAGAATTTCTACGATCAGTTATAAAAGCAAGGTCATTGACATCTCCAATTACTTCCTTCAACTTTGAAAAAAACTAATTCATCGCTAGATCATTTTCGCTATCCACTATGCTGAATGCAAGAGGGTATATTTGAATGTTGGCATCTTGACAAGTAGCAATAATCAACTTGCCTTCATATCTAGCTTCCAGTTTTGTACCATCTACTAGAATTAGAGGTCGTATCGATCTTCTAAATTCATTTATGCATTGTCCAAGAGGCATGAAAAAATACTTGAAGCGATTGTCGTCGTCAGCCTCAATAAAGAATGTCAAACCTGGATTAGTTCTCGACATGTTATGACAATACCTGGCCAATTTCGCATAACTTTCCTCAGATGAACCCATTAAATCCTCTAACGCACATTCTCTAGCCTTCCAGGGCTTCTGGTAGCTCGTGGTCATCCCAAAATCTCTCTGCACATCGTTAATGGTGTCTCTAGGTCTGTAAATAGTCCTTGGGTCATCAAACTTATGATTATCTGTCGTCCTATAAACCATGAACGCGCTTATCTGTGATCATTTCGACGAATGCCCACTTGACAAGTATGTTCTCGTGCATACTTGCGAACTACAAAGAATTGATTTGTGTCCATCCTCGTTGCTCGCAGACGCCAACTACAATTGTCGTCTACACAGAAAATTGTGTAGGTACTCCTGTCTGACTTCTTCACTTTAAACTCGAAATTGTGCTTAAGTGCAATACCGTGCACCGCTTCTTGGAGATCTTGCTTAGTATTAAATAATTGCTGGACTTCCAAATCTTCATCATCTGGAATCACACGTGAACAATTAGTTGATCGTGAACTTGGCCCAGTCTGTGAGTTCTCGAAGTGCTCATGTCGACGTCTGGATAAATAACATCGTCATCCTCACGAGCTATTTCTAATGTGTCCCAAATATCATTCTCATTCTGATCCCCATCATCGAATTCTTCATTCTGATTATCGGGGGTATTCTTCCGTACTAAAGTTACACAAAGAGGAATGGTTTCCTTTTTGTTCGCCTTAATTAACCATATAATTTGCACATCAGAAGTAACAAACAAGGGTGGTAATGCAACTGTAAAATTCGAGTTATATAGAAATCCAAATTTCATATCATATTCAGATGGATCAACTTCGAGTTGATCTTGTAGTTTGCTGTACAACTCTGTAAATGACATACCTGGTGTTAACAAAATTACAGAAATGTTTTGATCACTCGTATATTTCCATGACTATCGTAGATTTTCGTCAACTACGAATTCACCAAAATAATAAACTGGGATGAAAGTCATATTTGCATTAATTAAAAATAATAAATTTTCAAATCAACAAGTTAGGGAGAATGAGAGTAACTGTAATAAAAAAATAATTTTAAAAAAACAGTCGGTCCTACCGGACCATGACCGACACTTTTGGTTCGGTCGGACGTCCAATTTTTCCTTCCGATTTTGTTTACTAAATTGAAAAAAATCACATTTTGCCGTATTAATTTTTCATTATTTAGTCTACATAATTAAAAATCTATCGAACAATCTGTAATTATTAACTAAAAAATTAACATTAGATGAATTTTTCGATAATTTTTGGTTAATGAAATTGTAGATCTGTTGAATAAGTTTAACACAACGAGAACGAATTACATACAGTATAATAAATATTTCTAAATCAACTTACTGATAAGAAGTAGCGGATGAAATCTTTCAGTTGAGCGTTGTATTTTTTTTTTTTTTTTTTTTGCCGATTTTTTTGAACACAAGCAGATGAAAAATGAGAGAATAATTTATCTGTGTATTAAGCACAAGCAGATGAAAAAAATGAAAGAATAATGAAAAGTGAGAGTTGTTTGGTTTTTGTTTTAATATTAATATTAATATATGAAATAAAGGAAGGGTATAAAAGAAATATGGTTATTAAGGACATCCAAATCTTTTTATAGAAAAAAGAGTATTGTGGTTAGTTTTTAAAAAGTTGGGGTATTTTGACTTAGCTCTTGTTTGACTTGGGCATTTAGAAAGATCTCCCGATTTGTGACTACCAGAGGAAAGAAGCGTAAAAAAAAAAAAAAAAAAAAGGAAAATTGGAAAACAATAGCAGTTAGCTCACCAAACCGGGCTTCCTGGCTTAAAACGGCTTCAAATCAGCTTCTTCTATTTATTTGGATTATTTTGGCTATATGGCTTATGAATAGTGTCAATCCTCTACACTCTTTTATTGTATTTATTTATATATCAGTATTCTAAAAGACGCACTTACACATACGCCTAAGCATGCTTAGGCGTGATTCCCAGTCTCGTCGCTTCGTCACATTTTACGTTTTTTTAGAACACTAATATATACTTGGATAGCTTATTTTAGAATTTTAGAATATAGACACAGTTTTGCATAAGATATACTTTATCTTGAACTTTCCTATTCTTATTCCACATGGGACATTTTTACTTTTTACTTTCTACTACTGAATTAAGTGGGTAATTATGAAGACGGGTTCTTGATTAGACACACAAATTAGAAGGCAAGAAGTGAAACATAGCATAAATAAAGGCCATGTCCTAACTGTATAACCACCAGTTGGTTAGCTTCAACTTCTAGTGAAAAAGTTAAAAGGACCCCATGATTGTGTTCCAAGAAAATTGCACAGAATAATAACACATCCTCTCTCATAAGATCTGTGTAATTCTATTTGGTTGCCTTCTAATTAATCGCACTTGTTGGTGAAATAATGTTGTACAAATCTCCAAGTGTACCTGTTTGCCGCGGAATTCCTTCAAAAACATTTTTCATGCTTTAAGTCAGTAATTAACTGCATAAAATGTATATAATTGAACAAGGAATTTAGGAGTGTCTGATTTTTGTGTAATTTTAGTATTGGTCCCGATCACTTATCTACGATGAACAAGTATTAATGTATCCACGATGATTATGATGTTTACACATGTCCAGAAATTTTAAAACGCTGGACACGTGTCAATATTACATCTACGATGGACACATTAATACCTGTCCACTGTGAAGAGGTGATCGTTTTCAATTTTCGTATACCTAAAGAGTTCGTATGAAATTAGATATATATATATCTATAATTTGTGGAAGTCTGGTGTAATATTTTTCTCACATATTTATGACATGTTTGATATATTTCAATGGTTATCGATTAACATTTTTATGGATCATTCTTTATTAATCGTGCAAGATCAAACATGCTTTAACATGTTAGTTTGCAACTTTCTTGAAATAAGTGAAAAGCCAAAAAGCAGAACCAGCAAATCTTGATTGAAATCTTTGAAATTTCAAATGCTCATGTGGTATCTTTTCTTTTTCTTTTGCCTTTAACCTCTGTGCTTCAATGTTGTAAAAACTTTCTGCATTTGAATTTCAATTGTGTTATCAATAGCACTTTCAAACCAGTCCCAATTTTTCAAATTCAATTTCAACCATTCATTTTTATTCAAACTCATAATTTTTTACTTTTCAAACACTTTTAAATATAACACACATAAAAAATTCAAAAAAAAATACAAAACGGGCTTTCAATTGTATAATTTTACAAAATAAAATAAAATAAAAAATGAATTAACATTATTCAAATCCAGTTATAATTGTCAGTTCATCATGAGTTGGTTTAGCTTCTCCTGTAATAAAGTAATCAACAGAAATTAAATGGATTCAGTGTTGAAGGCCGATTTTAAAAATAAATAATGACTAATGAAAAGAAAATAACCGTAGGATAATTTCTTTCACACATTCTTACAGGCGTAGATCATTAACGAGAATTCAACTTTTTCATGATCTTTCTGTACCAATTTCTCTTCCAACCATAATCTGCTATCCGTTCCACTTCTCGTTCTGAACATAAACACTGCTTCTCCTGAGGCTGCAGGATTGTAGAACCAATCATGAACATCCCACAAGAGATCAACAAGCAAACCATCGAGAAATATAGTCTGATTTCCTCTAAAATTCCATTGCAGCCTCTTTACACGAATCACCATCTTCTTATCGATACAAACTGATAGAACCGGATGCTTTAGGTCTTCGTTTTCTCCACTGCAACGTATCAATATGTCGTGAACAGCTCCTTTTTCGCAGAATTTAGCCTTTGTTGAATACAGGGCGCTTCCAGAAAAATGTTCTTGGCGTGAAACTAAAGAGAATTTAGCCATTTGAGTACCAGCTTTGAGCTTCTTTATTGATGCTTCTTCAACCATATCTCCAAGAACTAAGCCGATTTCTGAATCAAGGGTGAGCAAAACATAATATCCATCAACAGGTTCAAGACCTGTGTGGTATCTGGCTGTGGAAAAATCCCAGAAAACTTCAATTTTCGAGTTGTTGAATTCAAGGGATTTACTGCCTTTAAGCTTTCTGAATAACCTCGAATTTGAGTTGTTGAGTTTAATGACAGTTGATGGATCATTACCAAAGGTAATATTTAGGCCTTGAGAGATATTATTCTTGTACCATGTGGCTGAGATCAAGAATTCCTTCTGGGTAGATAGAACTGTTCTGTAGAGGCATGTGACAGTATTTTGAATAGAAGAGATCAAATCAGGAGTCATGCAAGAATTGTTTGAATAACTAGAACATGAAGTTTCAGATACCTGCACTGTATATTCACTAAAACAAGAAGCAAAGTCTCTCATTGTGAACAAATTTGGATGTGTGTGTGTGTGTGTGTGTGTGTGTGTGTGTGTGTGTGTGTGTGTGTGTGTGTGTGTGTGTGTGTGTGTGTGTGTGTGAGAGAGAGAGAGAGAGAGAGAGAGAGAGAGAGAGAGAGAGCACTTTGTTTTTGACACCCCTAAAGAGAGAGAGAGAGAGAGAGGATGCACTTTGTTTTTGACACCCCTAAGAGAGAGAGAGAGAGAGAGAGAGCACTTTGTTTTGACACCCCTAAGAAGAAACAAGAGATTGATTTGAAGTTCAGCCGTTCCAATCATCTCATTTTATTTAGCCCCATTTGGTCCCCACTTCTCGGGAATTTTTTTTTTTTTTGAATAGTATTTTTGAGAGAATGTGTAGTTAAAAAATATTTGAAAAATCAAATACTTGATTAAGGTGGATGGTTGAGATTGAGTGTTAAATAAATTTAATTTTTGAAAAATAGGAGTCAAACTAGGACTTAATAACTTATAAGTTTTTAGAGACACCATTAATGTATTTTATTTTATTTTTTCTTTGACACGCCCCATAACGAGCGGACTGAATTTATTTGATCTCATATATCGAACGTGTAAATAATTTTTATAAAAGAGTGACAGCTAAACTTTAACTTAGAATATTTGTCTCTAATATTTTGTTGAATCGTTTAATTTTAAAACTCAAGTTTTTATCGATGACAAAAATTTATTTATTCAAAAAAAAAATAAAGAATAAAAATTAGCACGTCTCCTCCCATGCAAGTTGAATTCATTTTATCATGAAGTCTCTATCACGTAATTTTTATAGACGATTAACAACGAGAGTTGAACTCGTGATCTTTATCTGCTATGTCACGTTATATACCTCATCTAAAAACTCAATTTCTTTAATAAAGACATATGCCATGGAAATTATATCCAGTTTGCTGACAGACCATGTTTGCTTTAAAAATGATTCTGTCACTGCTCCACCTTAAAATTTGCATCTTATGACCTAGGAAATTAATAATATTACAACTTTTTATTTGTTTACTTATTTCCAGATAATCTCAAATTAAAGATTGAAGTTTAGATAAAGAAATTGAAGCATGAAAATTTAATAAAGAAGGACAAAATGAATATAGTTGACTAAAAGTATGTTTGGTCTAGTAGTTTTAGTCTAAAACTATTTAGAGTTGAATAATACTGGTTGTATCCCCTGCTTTACTGCAAGGGGTACCGACCAGAGAAAAAAAAAAGAGTGGTGGGGCCCAAAAAAAGGGGCCCCACCCCATGTATGTGAGGGGCGGTACCCCAGGCGGTACCGCCCCTGCGGTACAACAAGAATAGTCCATTTAGAGTTTGTGGGGGTGTGATTGAAAAGTGTGAAACTGGCGAGCTCATAGAAATATATGAATAAAAATGAATTTTAAGGAAAAGTTTGCAAGTCTACTTTGACCAAACAGGCTTGAAGTATTAGAGAACTCTTGTATTTAACTATTTATTTAAATATTTTCTCCAACAAAACCTTACTAAACTTCATTATCCAAATCTGATCGACATTTTAATGTTGGAAGATGGCAGAAAATGGCAGCAAACTGGCTGCCTTTGGACTCAATTTTGGGTGGGATCGCTTGACCTTTGCGTAGGATCAAAGTTGGATTGTGTTCTCCTCCGTGAGATCATTGAAATGATATGTTCACTTGCCAAAATTGATACTCGAATGAATGAGAAATTGAAGTTCAAATAGAACCATGTGGAAGATGGTTTTGTTGGGAAATGTGTTAATATTCGTCTCACGTAGGATAGAAACCAAACTTGGAATCACTTTATATATACTTACACTTTGAGATGTTGTAAGAATGTGTAGCACAGAGCACTACAAGAATTTTACATTCCGCATACAAATTAAATTTGTAGGGAAATGTAGTTTTATTTGTAGGAAAGACTTTTCGAGACAAAAAAAAATTTGTAGCGACATTTGTAGCGCAAACATCGTGGGGAAAGGTATTAGAAGACAAAGATCGAAATTTCTTGGGCTAAAGTCTCTCCCTACAAATCCTTTGGAGACAAATAAAATTTGTGGCCGAAGTGATTTCCCTACAAAATTATTCGTCTACTAAAATGAATTTGACCTACAACATAGATTTTGTAGGCACAAGATAAAAATAAAATCGTACATTTCCCTACAAAACTATTTAATTTGTGTCAAAAAATATTTGTAGGCTTAATCCTACATTTCCCTGCCAAAAAAGATTTGTGGGGGAGGCAAATTTTGTGGGCAAAACATGTTTATCCCAACAATAATTTAATTTGTAGGGAGAAATTAAATGCTTTTAAATTTTTTATTATATAATTTTTGTTATAATTATAGAAAATAAAACAAAAATGCAAAAAAAAAATTAATTAAACTAATTAAACATTTAATTAATGTCAATCAATATTCGAACCTGAAATAACAATGCACCAAAATGTAAATAAAAATCATCTAATATAGCTAGCAAACTTTCTTTCTAACTTTTTCAATCCAATATTTAAAATAAAAAATAAAAAATAAAAATCATTCATCATTACAAATTAGATGTGTTATTCATCGTCAACGAAGTAATCCTCCTCATTCAAGTCATTCTCTTCGTCCCCAATATCATCATTTTCCTCATTAATATCATCATCTACTGATAATGGAGTAAATGGTGATAGAACAAAGCCAGGAACATGACTACAAAGTTGTTGCATAGAATTGTACCAAGTTTGCATTGTAGAATTAAATTGATTCCCAACAACCTTCAATTTCTTTTGCATTCTTTGCTCTATCTCAATTTGAGCAGCATCAGCTGCCTTTCGAGCAGCACGTTCTTCTTCCAACCCCTTCTCCATACGACCCACATTGGAAGAACTCTCAATATCTCGAAGACGACCATCACCCAATCCACGAATTTGACGTCTGGGCTTCACACCTAGAACGGACGTCATAATTTTAAGTCCGGCATCTAGATCATCAACAGGGATCTGCTCTAAAGGGATATCCTCTGGAAGTTGTTGCTCCTTTGCCCTCTCTGTAAGATATTCATCAGCTTTAGCAAGCATCTCATCCTACAAAAAATCAACACAATAAATGAAACATTATATAAACAATGAGTAGAGAAAGGTAAGTTGCACATTAAAATTTGAGGAAAAAATCATATATATTGAAAGTAAATTTCAGAATTTTCACATGTTCAAAACTAGCATGATGAAATTAAACAAAAATTGCAAAGTAAGACTTTCTTACATGTTGAGCCTTAGCTGCACTATCATTCCAACACTTGTTCTTTCCCACATAAGCGAACTCAAATGCATCTACTTCAGGGAATTTTGAACCGTCCTAATATTGAAAAAAAGGACGTTTGCAATACATCAAACTAATTAAGTATATGTTATACTATAATGTTCATTATCTCTGTCATATCCTCCACTATGTATGAGAGAGGACGTGAACCGGTGCGATGATTGTACCTCTTCTTTGATCGATTTTCTATGTTTTCTAATGATGTCTTCTGTTACGGGAGAATATACATATTACATAACAAAATTAAGAGTAAATGCAATGAAAAGAGACTACAAAATACCTTGAACTTCTCAGAGTTGAAATGATTACACAGTTCTACCCATTGATCTACACTTCTATCAAGCATCTCCAAAGGAGGGTTGGCTAAGGCATCCTCATGTGTCTTGCGAAACTTATAGTATGTACTCAACTCAGCCTTGAACTCCCTATATCTCCCATTGTATAGTCTACTAACATAATTTTCCAATCTCGAGTCTTTCAAATCTATCTCGAAGTTCGTCTATCATTGACATAATTAAAATGAAACAAAATGACAAAAAGAAAAAAAATGACTAATGTGAATTTGAATGATTCACATATATATAAGTTTCACTTAGCTATTGATTTTACACAATTACCAAAAAAAAATTAAAAACTAAACAAAAATCAATAATCACATAACATATATCCAACATATATGATTACCGCGATTTCATCCATAAGATCCTTCTTCCCACTTGGAGGAATGGCCCGCCAATATCCTGTATTCATCGGGCAATGTGATCGAATGATGGCTCCAATATCATGAACTAACAAACTATGAATTTTAGAACACGTTGCTCGTCTGCTCAATGGGTTGTATAAAACTCGATTTTTTCTCGAGTCGTACGCACTATACAAGTCTTAATTTGTTTGCATGCCCCTCGAGTAGGAGTATCATCAAGAGTCTGTGCAAGTGTCCGGCACTTGCACATTCAATGACAATAATAGTAATTCCTCAAACACATATATGATACTTCATTTGGTACAAAAATTAACTATTAAAAAAATAAGCATCCAACCTCCAACCTCTTCTATTTCATCATCCAATGTCCCTTCAGTTTCTGTCAAAATAAATAATAATGTGGTTCAGTGGGTACGCTAATCATTACGCATATATTTGCACATAAACCTCATTAACAATGTTTCAACTGCCGTCAACAAAAACCTCATTAACAGAACCAATAGAAAAATAATAATCCGGCTCGTAACCAAAATTTGACAATATCAACATATACATTGCTTATTATAGATCAGGGAAAAAAATTTAAAAAGTTGCATAGTACATGGGCCTTTTTTATCACCTAGATGACGACGGATAGCACTTATAGGACGAGAATCTGGCTCATCAGGAATATTCCTAGAGGTATCATTTTCTGCACTTGAATTAGGAAGAGCCGGAGTAGGTGTCCTGGTGTGTGCATCAGTAAACATAGCCTTGATCGACGGATCAGAGCAAGTCGGAACAGTTTCAGTGGTTGATCGAGTCCCAATTTTGCGGTTGGATGGTAGAGAAGTGTTGAAGGATTGAGATGACTGAAACATAGGAGGTACTAATCTATTGGTTTACAATGATTGTCGCAACGAAAGATGAGGTACAAATCTATTAGTGGATGTGGCAGATCGCGACGTTTGAGGGAGCGAAGGCACATCCGTGTTAATCATTCGAGACATCTTCGGGGTTGAAGGTACATGTGAGCTATTAGGGCGTTTTTTGTGAGAAATTAGATGCATCTGCATAAAACCCAAAGTAATAATCAAATTATATATCAAGTCATAAGTTTAAAGAAATTTCGACAGCATCTCCGCTATAAATTGGACTTAGCCAACCTGTAGAGAAACATCACAACTATTTTAAAGCATAAAACCACAACTCATTCAACATTCAACCATAAACAAGTCATTCTAATCAATCCTCAGCTCTACAACAATATAAATTTAAATTGATAAATCCCAAATTATTAAGAGAAAGAAAAGATAACTATTAATGAAAACACCACGACTTATTCAACATTCAACCATAGTCAAGCCATTCTAACCAATTCTCAACTCTACAACAATAAAAATTTAAATTAATAAATCCCAACTAATTAAAATAGAGAAAAAATAATTGTTAATGAAATTACCATTACTTAAAACTAAATTAGATTATAATCAAATTATAAACCAAGTAATAATCAAATTACAAACATCAGTAAATGTATTCATCATATAGTAAATATTTAGGAAAAATATTAGGCACACACACACACACATATATCACAAAAATAACTTAATGGTCTTACAAGTCTAAATCACTGTCTTCCAGATTATGCTCATTGATTTTTTCCACAAAATCATCATCATCATCATCTTCATCACCTTCATTATCTATGTCCCCATCATTTCCTCTATGAAAGATATGATTGATGTTTTTTGGATCAATCAAAACAGGAGGAACGTCATCTGAATGAATAGTTGCTTCAATGAGATCATAATTCCGAGCTTCAACCACATTCAATACACTAGAAGAAGAATTCTCTTGATATGCCATAACATTACTCTCATCATTTTCATTGTGAATCTCCTTCTGTGGTATATCGTATATGTTTTGGTGATCCATTTTTTGAACTACTTTCCAACCACCCCCCGCTTTGGGGTCATTTACATAAAATACTTGTTTTGCCATTGTTGCGAGAATGTAAGGATCACTATCGTACCACCGAGTACTAGAGTTCACCGAAATTAAGTGGTAGTCACATTTAATAGATCCCTTCCTATGTGGATTTGTATTAAACCAATGACACTTGAATAAAACAACTCTATAGCGTTGTCTATACAACAGTTCAACCACACTTATCAACTTTCCATAGAAGTATACATTATCTATCATGATTTCCAGGTACAAAGACACCACTATTTTGTGTGGTCAACTTATCATCTCGTTCCGCAACCAAAAACTTTACTCCGTTCACATTACAACCTTGATATGTTTCAGCTCAAAGAGGACCTCTTGCTAACTCAAATAGCTGATCATTATACAAAGGTGATTTTGCCTCCTCTAAACCTCTCACCTAATTATACATAAATAATAAAGAAAAATTAAATATTGAATTAATAAGATGAATGAAAAGTTTATGAACTCGTTACATCCAGAAAATGACTCACGCATTCTTGAAACCATTTAGGAAAAAAATTTCTGTGTCTATTTTGTACATTCACAATACTTTTGCGCTTTATCATTTCCTCATGCTCCCTATAAAACAAGTGAAAGCATATGGGTATATAGTACATGTAAACAAGACATGCATATGTAGCTACTTGAACTAAAGCAGCATAGTGTACTTACATTAAAAAAGGAAGAACTTCGTCACAGTTGTTCAATATAAACCATTGAGCAACCTCCATGTCAGCATTCGTGAACGGAATATTTGAAGTACTCATATACGGTCGCGCAAATTGAGAAAAAACAGAGAGTTTCTCTTGTCTAGTGCCACCATCAAAGTTTCTTTCAGTTCAATTGAAAGGAGTCCCCATCAAAGTTTCTTTCAGTTCAATTGAAAGGAGTCCCCACATTTTGAAGGTACATGACACAAAATTTGAGAGATTCATGTGCAACATACGCCTCTGCAATGGATCCCTCGGGCCGAGCACGATTTCGCACATACTTTTTATATGTGCCCAAAATTCTACATATAAATAAATGCTATGATATATGTTGCTTATTTGAGTAAGTTTGACTAGGAAAGTAAAATTCAAGAAGATTAATAAAATTGTACCTTTCTATTGGGTACATCCATCGGTAATTCACAGGCCCTGCAAGTTTTGCCTCTTCGGGTAAATGCACCATTAAATGAATCATGGATACAAAGAAAGCCGGTGGAAAAATTTGTTCGAACTTGCACAGTATGTACACAATATCATCCTCCAACCTCTCAATATATTCCATACGTAAGCTTTTTGCGCATAATTTTTGAAAGAATCTAGATAATTGAACAATCGGTTCAACCACTTCCTTCAGTAGATATTTTCGAATACCTACTGGAAGTAGTCGCTGGAACAATACATGGTGATCATGGCTCTTCAATCCAATAATTTTTTCAGTTTCAGCAGACACGTTCCTTGAAATATTAGCAGCATAGCCATCTGGATATTTAATAGATTTTAAAAATTGAAGGAATTCTTTCTCTAAGTTTGGCTTCATTGTGAAAAATGGATGACTCTTAACCCACTTTTCCCCATTCCATGCTAACCACAAAGATTTTTTTATCCCAAGTGCTTCCAGATCTTGGCGAGTCTTAACTGTATCCTTAGATTTTCCCTCTATACCCATTATTGTCCCAATAATAATATCACAAACGTTCTTCTCAATGTGCATTACATCTAGATTATGCCTAATTTTTAACTTTGACCAATACTCTAACTCAAAGAAAATACTCTTTTTCGTCCAATTTCGTTCTTCAGGTGTCCTCTTCCTTTTTTTGCTTAAGTTATTAGGATGTTTACCAATCTGACCAAAGTTTATATCCTGTACTTGAGACAAAATGTCATCACCAGATAATGTCTAGGCTTGGCACGGAACTCAGTTTTTCCATCAAAGGACTCTGTAATTGCTGTCAATTTTTTTTTTACTTATTGTTGAGTTACCTTTCAACATTATCTTCTAACAAAGGCTTAGTTATAAATCTTCTAAGTGTATGATATTATTTACATAAATCTTCTCATTTAATTATGAAATTTGTACACAAGGCTCAAACTTCTCAGTTTATGATATTATTTACATAGAACAAAATAAGCTAAACTAAGTAGCTATTTATAAATCCACCTACTCATAGGCACTTCGAAGCACTCATGAAAGTAAAACCTATTAATAACAAGGTGAAGCATTTGTGTAGAGATTACTGTCATCGTAAATCGAAGGTACATCACGTGAAAATATGAACTTACCTTGTTTTAATTTGAATTGAAGGAAGCTCTAGAGTCCAAAACTCGTATCACTGCTACATAACCAGAAAAATGATTAGCCACCAATAGTCATCTTGAAGGATGGCAAGAAATTAATTTGAAAATTCAATATAAAATACTCATGTTATCTAAGGCTAAGACAATTTTCTACTTAGAGCGAACGAAAGATGAATACACGCCAATGAAAGAGTTATTGCTTTCAAACCTAAAAAAGTTAAGATTTTTTTAATCATTTCGTAAATGAATTATTAATTTGATATTTAAATTTAGAATCAATAATTTTAATCAAGTTATTATACTGTTAATTGTTAAATAACAGGTTGTCCATTTTCTATTTCGACTTGACTATAGAAAATTCATGTACTTGGCAGAACCTGATAATTGAACAAAACAAGATCTTAACCGGTCTACAATTTTAGAGATACACAAACTAACTTTCTATTAATTAATTTTCTCAATTGGGACATGTAATAAAACTAAAGGCCCAGTGCTAAATTGCTAGGTGCAGATTAAGATATCTATCCCGCGTCTTTGTAGTCCACCTCTTCACTACCATCCACTTCCATGGCATCCAGATAAACTAAGATATTTATTGTCAAAATCCACACATGGAATTCCACCAACCCTTCCACACTACCACCAGCTCCTCAGCTTCCAACAACTCAGTTAAATTATAATAAGAACACAGAAAAATGTAATTGTAATATTTTGAAGCCCATGGAACAGAGACAATGCAGGAACTGATGTCGTTGCCATAGTTTATAATCAATAATTGGATAAAAAAATTTGCAATGTAATCTGTCTATATATCCACAGTCCTTAATTAGTCTCTCTAAAATCATTCATGAAACTCACGTCTATGTCAAATTAACCGATTACCTTAATTTCCAGGCACGATTTATAAAAAACCAATCTTAAAAAATTCAACAAATTTGGCCAAAAAATTATAACCTATCACATTTTTTATCTCTTACCCAGTTTTAATCTCAAGAATCTCAAAAAATTTGCCAAGAAATTATAAGTTTCAGAAATAAAACACCAGCTTTTCGTTCGGATGGGCAGCGATACCTGGTTGACACCGAACAACCTGATTGAAAGCCCAATTCGATCTCTGTCCGACACAAGAATCTTGAGATGGTGGTTGTTCTTCACAGTTCCGTAGTGGTAGTCGGTAGAGGTTGGGGATATCGATGGGGAATGATAATCAGACTTTGGGGGGAGAGTGAACTCTGAACCGTAAATGTAATGAGTCAAAAAAATAATGTAATGAGTTTTTTGGGTGAGTAGCTTTAGGGCAAAGTTGAGTTAAGGAACGAAAACTAATAAACTTTTAGAGGGAAATTTTTTTCTTTTAATGGGTTTTTTTTTTTTTTTTTGTCTAAAAAGTTTGATTAAATTTTGATTTTTTTTTATTATTATTCTTTTCCTATCAAAATAAATTTTGTTGGGAGATTAAAAAAATTGTTGATTTTTCATTAATTATTAGCCTACAAATCGATCATTAGTATACGAATTGATCAAATTTTTTTGACACCAAAAGATATATTTTGTCCAAAAAAATTGTTGTCAGGAAAAATTCACGTGTTTATCCGTTTGTGAGCATGAATTATCTCAATTTGAAAATTTTAGAATCAAATCATATCTCTACGAAAATTAGTTTTTGTGATAAAAAATAAAACTCCGCCGAAAAATCTAATTTTGTGGGCGGAGAATTTGTATTTTAAGCATAAATATTTTTGAAGCTAAATTTTTACCCATACAAAAGATCATTTTGTAGGAAAAAGTAATCTTCGCATACAAATTTCATTTGTATGTGGAAAATTTGTAATTTAAATATAGATATCTTTAGAGCCAACTTCTTATCACTACAAAAATTCATTTTGTGGGGAAAAGTACACTCTGCATACAAATTTCATTTTGTATGTGGAAATTTTGTAGTATAAGCCTAATTTTCTTGTAGTGGAGGCTCTCTCCACGTGCGCGCGAGGGTGCGAATCTTGGTTCGAGAATTGGCCTTCGAGCCTTGAACTCAAATGTTGAACCGAATGAACCAAAAATTGGCTCCTCATATGGTCCACGTTTTGTAATTTTAATCTGTGATTTAAATTTTGAAACTCATTTAATTAATCAATGAGTAATTATCCGTGTTAATATGTAATTAACACAGTAACTCCCACTCCATTACATCCTATAAATCTCCACAGTCTAAACACACAAAATTTACACTGCTCTTTCCTTGTCCAGTTTTTGGTTTGTGTTTTGCCCAGCTTCTGTTATGTCTTTTTTTTGGGTGATTGTTCTTACATACTTTCAGTTCGAAGAAGTGGTGATGTTGTACTATGTCGACTGCTCATTCCCATTGTATTGGTGAGGGAGCGAATCTGTTTTAAGGAAATTGTGCTCGGACAGGTCTCGGTACCAAGATTCTGCTCAAATATTGTTGCACTATTTCATTATTGTTTCATTCTGTAGTTTCTGATTTTGCTATAATTTATTTTTGTTCTTATTTGTTCTTTTGTTAAACAAAATCAACTGTGATTATGCTAAATTATTGTGCTACATTTAAAACTCTAATTTTTTTAATGAAGTGATATAACAATAACAGTAAATAAATTTTTGTAGGGTACTGAAACGTATTATTCTATGGTTTAAACTGGATAATCAAACAAGCAGTGGCGGATTCAGGACCGAAGTTCAGCTGGAGCCACAGGTTATTGATCGTGGACCATTGACCAATGACCGCGTCTGTCGCAATATTTAATTAAAATAAATAATAATAAAAATTGATAAATTAAACAATGTTTTACAAATTGTGACTCTTCTATTATGATTTATGGAGAACTCAAAGGCTTCTTACAATATAGTAGATGATTAAAGACAAGAAAATCCCTTTTTATCCTTCTGTTTTCATCATACCTGTTGAAAATTTCTAAAGATGGCTGAATAAACTATTTATTAGATACTAGACATTGAAGTATCTAAAAGCAGCCTTATAACAAGATGTTCTTGAAGAAGTAAAGGCTTGTCCAATATTAGACAAAGCAGTGAAGTATTTTGGACCTTAAATGCTTCAGGTTCTTTCTCCATTCAATCTTGTATCAATTAAGATAATTAAAACTAAAGCTAGTATTTAACATTCCTTTAAAGGTATATGGAACAAAGTTATTCTATCCAACGGCTCCTTCATCTAAAAACTGTGTTATAATTAATCTCTTTATTTATCATATATAACTTTCTCAAATCAAATATTCATCAAATTTCAATAATCACAATTCAAAAATCAAACCATATTTTCACCAAGTCTCAATTCACAACCTATAATCAATAATCACAACAATTCACAAATGAAATCATATTTTCACCAATACTCACAATTCACAAATCTAACCACATTGCAAAAACTTAAATGTAACATTTATGCATAATTCCCAAAACAATCATAATGAATTAAGGTTTAGCCTCAATACCTGATAATTCAAATGAGAAATCACAAATCATCAAAAATTGAGAATGGTAGTGGCTGCTGGGTCTGGGCAGATCTAACAAAAAACTTGAGAAATTAAACATCAATTCAATATTATTGATTAAAAATTATACATTGCAAAACCAAAAAAATAAAAAATGACAACAAATCACAAATGAACAAAACAATTCTCGGTCACATAAGAAAGCAGGAAAGAAAGAGGACTGGAGAAACCATTACATTACCGTCACCAACCAAGCATTTCTCCCACCAACGAACCGAAGTTGAAGGCGATCTGTGGGACGACCGGCAGCGTGAACTGTGTCGCCTAGAGGCTGAGAGCTTCTGGGTGGCTTGGAGTTCGGAGGCTGGACGCGGATGGAATGGAGATCTTCCAAGGGCTCGAAGAATGGGATTTTGGGTTAGGGTTGAGAGGGATTGGATAATTGAAGCCAGAGGTTCCGTTTGGGGCTTTTGGGCTTGCTGCAGTTTGAGCTTCAGTAGGTTGCTTGGGCCAAGACCAAAAGAAAAAGAAGAAGAAGAAATTGCAGACTGCAGTGTGCACAGTCGGGGCCGACGGCGAGCTACAGGGCCGATCTCACATCGGTCTGACATTTTAGAGGTCTTAAGCGAACTTTATTTGGGGTCCTATTTACTCTTCTAGAATATACATATTTAAAATATATAAAAAAAAAAAAAAAAAAAGCTTCTAGACATTTTTTTGGGGGCCCTAATCCTTTGCTTTGGTGGATTGTACTTAGGGCCGCCCCTGGCGAGCTAGCGCGGCCGAGCTAGCTCGCCTAATGGTGGATCCGCCACTGCAAACAAGAACGTATTAAATTTATCATCAATTTTCTCAATAAATTTAGAATGTCTACATGTTTATTATTCAATTTTGTTCGTTACTAAGAACATCTCCAGTGGAGTGTTCCGTCTACATCTAGACGTTCCGTGAGACATGCTGACTCAGCATTAATTTTTGTGAGACATGCTGACTCAATTAAGTTGTATGGTATAAATTAGTTTCCTTTTGGACTCTATAGTAAATTAGAGATAATGTGGTAATTAATTTTAATTTTATTATAAAAAAATGCCACATAATCAATATTATTGAAATGTAGAAAGCATCATTGGAGAGTAAATTTTGAATTGTTCCGTCTATTTATTCACGTTCTCTAGAAATCCGTCTATTTTATCGTCACATCAACCCAAATCCACGTTATGCATTGCAGATGCTCTAAATCTCATACAAATTAAATATATCTTTAGACGGCAAGGTAAATTGTGTATTTCCCTCCCTGTTATCTACCGAAATTTTGTCACCCTTTTGAGTCAGATCCACTTTAGCTCAACCAAAAAAAATTGCCAATATGACTTGCAATTAACAATGATGGTGAGAAAATTTTGAATTTTTATGGGCATTGTGATTTTTGGTGACAATAACGAGTCTGATATCCCACCGGCTTGTGTTCCCAACATGCCTATGATTAAAAGCAAGGGAATAATTAAAACTTTTTTTTTTTTTTTGCATATTCCCTTTTCGTTTCTCTTTAAGGTGAAAGTAATTGTTAAAATATTGTGATATTAACAGCTACTAGTTATTACCCGTGCGTTGCACAGAAGTTGTAATTCGTGTGAGTGATTTCAAAAAAAAAAAAAAAAATTGAAAGTCTATAGTTCACATAATAAGGGAAAAAAAACATTTAAGATTTTCCCACTTCATTCAGTCATAAATTAAGATAGTAATAACCCACTTCATCTCATTCTAACAAAGAATTATCCACCTCTCAACGAAAAGATTTTTGCATCAACACTTCTTTTTGTATTATAAATAAATTTATATTTCTGAAGAATTTATAATTACATTGTAACAGCATTGAATATCTGTTATAGTCACTTAATATTTTTCATGATCAAAGAATCTCAAACCTAAAATATTTAGAAGCCTACTAATAATCAGTAACACCGGCCTGCTCAAGTCAACATATCTGAGTCCAGTGTTTTCATTCTCATTAGAAGTCATTTATACATGTTGAATTCTAAAGAGAGATTAACAAAAAAATAGTAAAAAAATGGCTCATCAAAGGTATCAAAAGACTATTAAGCAATGATTTTCTCCCCAATTCTTCCTCAATGGTGGGGTCCCAGAACTGCATAACAAAAAAAAAAAAAAAACCCCACATGCATGAATATAATATACAATGTGAACAGAAAAACTGCATAAATGAAGCCTAAAATACGCACATAGTTAAGAAATCAGAAATTGACTAAGAGCAAAGAATAAGCGATTTATCACCGTTGGCAATACGGGTGATATCATGTTGAATATCTTCATATATAACCACAAGCATGATTTTCTTGAAAGTGTCTCTATCAGTATGCCCATTGAGTCCATTTCTTTTCAAGTACTCAACATGGCAATTTCTAGGGAGAATTTCAGCGAGCACCCTTCTTTGAACTTGATCAGCATTTCTTTGCACATCCTATGAACCTATCAAACCATGAAAATAGTTTGGACTGTTTTGTGTCAACAATATCAGTCCTCATCCATTTTTCACATCGAAAATATCCATTCACTGCCAAGTATATTGTATTAGATATTTACTTAAGTCCAATCATCAACTGCCAATGATAGTGTTCTAAACAAATAATAAAACCCAAAAAATCATATATGACACCAAGGTATCAAAGTACAAAAAAAGGCCGCATAAGAGTCCAAGACATCAATACATGTACGTAATAAAAATAGATCACAAAAATGTCAGTATCTCTTACGAAAGCAAACAACAGTTCAATTTCACTATAGAAGCAACGAAAACATAGCATGCTAAAGATTCAATGTCATGCCAAAATATTGAAGTTCATTGAAGTTCATCCTCCATTAGCAATAGTTTGCTTAAGACTGGGAGAAACACACACTTGAACTGGCAATATTGCTGTTTCCAGTAGATTTGGAAGGCTCTACATTCATTTCAAAAAATTTCTTGATTTTATGCTCTTGGACATATTAAAATCAAAACGCAAGAATTAAAATAATCAAGTAACTTAACTGAAACAATTATAGACAATAAAAAGTGGCCAACCGAAACTGAGGATGCTCTTTAAAATTCAGCAAAAGGGAGATAGCAAGGGATATGAAACCTTAGTTGACAGAAAATTGATCATAGAACATAATTTTTGCAAGCATTAGTACCTTTCAAAGTAAAAAGTATCTAGTCTTTCCTTGTAAATACAATGACAAAAAGAAAACCCTCCTGGTACCAATTATGTTTGCAACCGAATACAATCAAAGTTCGATGATAATTGCTAGATATATGAAAATTTAGACAATCCACTTATTACTAATTGAACAAAACCAAGCACTTTGACTTAAAAGTAAAACTGATGACCTTAATACACAAAGACCAGCAAGATCAAAATGCTTATCAGGTAATAACCATAATCTTAAATTATAACCTGGGCCAAAGTCATTGTATTGTCACGGAAACATAAGCAATAAATGCCACTCAAATATTAGAAGCAAATGTGCTTGCATTAAGAAGTCCCAATTTAGCACACCTTAAGGCTTAATCACAGGGTACCAGAACATCAGGAAAAGACAAAAGAGAATAAAACCCCTGATTGGTATGACTCGTGACTTGGATTATGAAGATTATCAAAGTCATGCACAGTTAAACAACCTGATTTTGTTGCTGACGCCAGATATACTCCCTACCAAAAGAAGGTAATCATTCATAGACCAAAATATTTATCTAAGAACATTTACTGAATACTATAAGCCTGCATCCTAAATGAAGAGAAACATGAGACCTTTCTTCATGAAATAGATATACATCAAAGAATTGGTAACAAAAGACCCTCTATTATGAAGCAATCGTTTTTTAAACAAAGGCTAATGGTGCAAAAGGAAACCCAAAACATAATATGTAAACGTTATGAGAAAATCATGGCAAGGATAACTTTTACTCAAGTTTGCCTTGGATTATGGCTTCAATATGTTGTATATGTTTAGCATAATTTTTATGTTATCACTTAACTGTCAAGCCAAGGCTTTACCTACATTCAAATGCATTACCAATAACGTACATTTAGTGATGTCATTATTCTTTTCCCTAAAAAGTTAAATTGCAATGAGATATTTATTTCTTCTAAAGAAAATAGAGTAATAACTTGATTTTCATAAAACAACATTGAAGCAGAGAGGAAATTAATTTAGGAATCAAACATTAAAAACTCAACAAAAAATCATTCGGCAATCACCTTGGAGTCAAATTCAAGTGAAGTAACACCCAGCTTGAGGGGAAAAAATGGAAAGAAAAAAAATCACTAGTCAAATAAAATTATGAGTAGGCCAGCAAGATACACACTCAACCATCAAAAGAAACAGGGCAAAATGAAATGGCGTGAGGATAATACATTTATTCATAAACTTCAGGCCTTGTATCATCAAGTTTATTATATGAAATAGCCAAGCATGTGAGACACATAGCTTACTCCCATCATACAAATAGAAATTTAACAACATGAACTTTTTTTCTATTAGAGACAAAAATTAAATTAACGCAACCATCAGATCCCACAAATTCCACTACCCTTTTTTACTTTATGTAGGAATATAGCATAATTTGAAATTTGATAGCAAGCACATCGGAATCATCATGGAATATTACTTGCAACAACTTCTCTTCCAGCTGTTTTCGCTTTGAAGATCTCACACCTTCATCAAAATATGTGGCCTCTGTGTCATACCTATAGCAGAAAAGCAAAATATATACATGAGAAGATCTTAGAAACTCGGATACAGAAGGCATGGAAATTAAACAGTCAATACAAACTCAGTCTGCAATGTTTTTCTACAGAGGGAAAACTACCCACTAATAAACTAAACCATTTTCTTTTGTTTTTTCTTAATAATTCTAAAAGCATCTAGTTCTCATTCCCAAGCTCAGCAGCATCTTCCACTGATTCGATTTCAGCAAATAGAGGACCAACAAATGACTGAAAAAGCATCTAGTTCTTGTCTGAAACTTCAAGATTTAGTTGATTGTGTATTGTACACAAAGGAAATAGAATAAAAATAATTAAAGAAGTGTTTTTGCCTAACTGGATTGTCCAGTAATGTTAAAGAATTGTACCTGGATCAATATTGATAGTTTCGTAGCCAATGCCATCCGGCACAAGTGTCGAGTTGTATCCGTAAGGTCCCTTCCCATTAATAAGAACTCCATCCGGCATTCCCAACTCTGTTCCATCATCCAGTACTTTCTTAGAGCCTAATAATGCACAACAAAAAACATTAGTTACTGCAAAGATTCAATATGAAATGGTAAAACATAAAATTCATGATCTTCTTTAAATGGAAGGCCTTGCCCCCCTATAGCAAGTTGAATTATCAAGCATGACACAAATACATAAAAAAAAAAAACCAATTTTGCTTTAACTTATTTCCAGATTACTACTATAAACATAATCGAGTCGAGGCCAAAAAATTAGGAAAATGAACATTGAAACTAAAAGTTGATTAGACTGGATATAAATATGACTTGGCGGAAATGAGATAGCAAAAATTCAAATCTGCTATGCAAGTAGACAGCATTACATCACAGTAACATTACCATAAATAACCCCGAAAAGGGAAGCAAAGGAAGAATTTCTTGTCTAAAAACTGCAGACCAAAAAAAATGAATCAAGATTATGCTTTATATTATAATTGAATTTCACCAGAAACTCTATTTTTTTATTTTTTTGGTAATAACCAGTAAAAATAGTACTATGATTCGAATTAACAAATTTGTAGAAAACATCATACTACAACATAGTATTTTAAAGCAAAAGTAAGCCTCATGACTTCCACACAAGTTCCAACATCTAACCACTAATTTGCAAGAAACATGGAAACTTTGCAAATGAATATCTAGGACAAGTTCTAACTTGGGGGTGCTCCACCAAAGCTGCAAGATCCACATCCAAATCCAGGTCCTCCACCGGAACCCCCGAAAGCAGGTTGGTAGTCAGCTGGAGCTCCACTCTTCTCACCACCAAATTCACCAGGTGATCCTTTTGGACCATCCCTGTACCCATCCCTACCTCCAAACCTTGGCCTATCACCCCTAAATCTTGGTGGTCCATGTGGGCGGTCACCTGGTGGGCCTCCCATGGGCCGACCGAGGAGCTTAGCGGACTTCTTGAGAGTAGCTGGGACAATCTCAGAAGAAAGGTTGAGGTAGGTGCGAAGAAACTCAATGTCGTCATTTGTCAAGTACCAATGAACCCACCTGTAAACTGAATAAATTAACAATTTTTTGGTCTAAATTCCAAATATAGTAAGAGAAATATGCATGTTTCTTGCCTTATTTCGATTAGTATTTCCTCCTCGTCCTTGTTTTGTAAGCTAATTTTCACATCTCCGATATAGAAAAGAGAGAGAGAGTACGTAGTCCCCCTTTAGCTAGGGTTTCACTCGGCTGTGCAGAAGCCGGAGCTAGTGTTGTTGCCATCTTAGGAGCCGAAGACGGTGGAGATTGGACTGGAGCAGCCGTAGGTGGTGAGCTTAGTGGTTCGGAAATGAAGTGTAAAATGAAGCAGCAGACGGAGTAGAAATGAAGTGTAAAATGAAGTTTAGGGTGTTAGTTTCTAGTTTAAAATTTCAATTTTTTCAAACTTGAGTCTCTGATGGTTCACAGTGCAATTAATGCTTTCTGCTTGATTAAATGTCGTCTGACATGGTCTTCTGTCACGATGTGAATTTTGATATGAATTGTTTTTTTTATTAATTTTTTTTTATATAAAATATGATGAATGGGCGGGAGATTTGAGCGGGAAATTGTGCTGGACTTTGCTCTTTTTATATAATATATATAGATTCTTTCTTTATGAAAAAAGATTAATTTCCAATATGAATGAATGGACTTTAAAGTTTGATTATGATAAATCATATGGTTACAGTTGGGGGAAAATGTTCTTTATTTATAGTTGTTAATCATGAACCCTTTTAAATGTTTAGTCAATGTTCTAATAATAATTCCTTTGAGCCTACAAATGGTGCCCTTCCTCTTCCCTTCCAACCCACCCCACTCCATCCCACCCCACCCCACCCCACCCCACCCCAAAAGAAACCCTTAAAAAAGGAGAAATTATGAAAATATTTTGTTATATTTTCTTGATTTCTTGTGATACTTACCACAATACCGTTAATATATTGTTACGATATGATTTATGGTCTTTCGCTTTTGAAAAGTTATACATTCTAGCATAGTTGAATTCTCAATCATACAATTAGAACTCTATTAGGCTCTTGTTTGTTATTCTTTAATTTTTTTTTTTTTCTACAATATTCAATCTCAATCATCCACTAAAAGTTAAGCCTACCATATATGATTTTTCAACAAAATCTTAATCATTCATTCTCCTAAAAATTATTATTCATTTAAAAAAAAAAACTATTTTTAAACAATACCAAACACTGTTACACACTAGATAAAAATACGTTGTGATGAAGAGGGGCCTAGTAAAAAGAGAAGTTGATGTAGAAAGGATCAAATCTCCATTGAATTACAAAAACAAAACTAGCACAAAAAGCTAAAAGGAGAGTATCTCAACATAAAGGAGCAATGTCTAAAGGCTCGTGGCATGTTCGCCATAATCATTTTTTATACTCCACTTTAATGATTTTTCCCTTTTACAATTTTACTCTTAGATAAAATATTTTAACATAATATAAAAGATGTGAGTACAAATTTCATTAGGACCTAATTATAAAAACTCAGATTGCTATTGGTTTTTTAGTAAAAAAAAATTATTCTGATTTGTTGGGGAAGAATATGTGCACGATGACCTTTATAAGGGCTAAATTGCGCTACAGCCAAGGGTAAATTTTGGCTCCAAAAGAAATTTATTTTCACTTTAAAAGTTATTGGGCCGAATTCCAAATTCTAGCTTACAAAAAGGAGATAATTACACTTAAATTGATTATTATTATTATTATTATTTTATCCTTTATTGAAATTTTACTTGCATTAATATTTTAATTGATTTTTACTTACTTTTTATTTTTTCTCTTCAAACCATAAAATATTCTCACCAACACAAAGTCACCACTTTCGGGTCACCTTCATTTTCCTCGACGAGGCTCCAACGACCTACTCAAGGTGGGTGCGTTGTTGAAAAAAGTCACCATTAAGTTTTCACCAATTCTACAACGTATTTGATGAAATGTCTGATCGAGTATAATAAAAAAGTTGAAAGTATCAAAGTGTAATACTAAAATTTCACCTTTAAGAATCATAAAAATTTAAAAAAGTTTCATGTTATAATACCAAATTTGAAAAGTGCATAAGTATCATATTGTGATAATTTAAAAGTATCACAAATGTCATAACATGATAATTGTTTTGATGAACGTAAATTTCAGTAATATATATATATATAAGAAATATTAATCGGTGATACTTTTAAATGATGTAGGTTTCAGTTATGATACCAAAAATTGGGTATTTTTGCAAATGCCCCCAAAAAAAATCTCTATTAGGTAAACTATTTATTAATACATTTTCTCAATTCATTTTTTAACCATACAATATTTTCTCCAATCACTTTTCAATTACATATTTTATTTCAAAAACATTACATGTTTTATTTATAAATAAGAAACTTTTACCGAACAACTAATTCTCTTTTTGCTTCTCAAGTTTTTGAAGAAAAATCTGAGTGGGAGAATGGATGAGGTAACTGGGAAATCCAACTAGGGCTTATTCCAGGTCTTTGGTGCAGATGAAGATGTCTTTTTTAAGAGTATATGGACCCCAGAAAGTGATATCCTTTAACATGTTCCCCAATAATGGCCAACACGTAGATTGTACTCAATAATTCAATATATGAAATCAAGAGTGATGCTAGGTGTACAGGGGCCCTGTACTGTAGAGGGGGGATAATTTTATTCCCCCCTCTACAGTACAGGGCCCTCTACAAGGGGCTTTTCCCTGAAATCAAAGAGACCAAATCTGTTAAACTTGGATCAATTGACAAGCCAACATTTTTGTGTCAATGTTGCTTCAGAAAATAATGGATAAAAGTCCAGAATCTCCACAATGCAATTGTGATAGCAATTATATAGCTAATTGTTACGATTGTGAGCAAGAAAAATAAGTAGAATAGTCAAACACAAATATTTTGATAATCGATTATGCTTTTTGTTTAGTCTACTATATCAATTATACATGTCCAAAATGCTACCTACATATTTTGATATTTTTCAATCATTTATAGCATGTTTGGTGTGGGAGATTTTGAAGAAAATTAGAATTTGTGGTTGAAAATAGTTGAAAAGTGTGAAAGCGGTAAGTTCTACAAAGATATGTAGTTGAAAATGAATTTTGGATGGAAAGTTTTAAACTGGGGCTATTAGACTATTAGCCTATGTTCGGAGGTTAAATAAACCAAATTTTTTGGTTTCTTTCGCGAATTTTTAGGTAGATGTAGGGTTAAAAATTAGAGAGAGAAAAAATATGTGATTAAAAAATTGTATTGAATATTGGAGTAATTATAAATGGTTCATAAACCATTTTTTCGAATAGAGGCTTAGTTGTTTAAATTAAATAATGCCAAAGAAAAAAAAATATAGGTGCATACACAATGGCAGATCTACCATTAGGCGAGGTAGCACGGCCGCGCTACCTGGTTGCCGGTGGACCGCCACTGGCGTCGGCTGTGGCGCTGCACAAGGAGATCCCATTTTTTTTTCGCCCAAACAATTGAACTATCCATGCCCAAACCAAATCCCTAAATCCCTTCCCAATTCTGACTCTCAAGCGCTTAACCCTTCCATGAATTGTCGCTCCAGCCTCCAAGCCAGCAGCAGCGTTTTCATCGTCGTCAGTCGCTCCACGTGCACTGGTGCACGTCGTCTCCGACTCGCCGCTACTCCACTCCACAGTCTCCACCTAGATCACCCCACTACCCAGTGCCAGCCGCCAGCGCCTATTAGTTTATTCAGAGACGGTAATGTAATTTTTTTTTTTTGTTTTACATAATGTAATGCAATTATGATATCTCTATTGTTGTTGTTGTTATATATATATATTGGTTTTGTAATTTTCATATTTTGTAATGTGATGTGAATTGTGAGTGTCTAAGTTTTAACCATTTTAATCAGTAATATTGATGTTTGATTTCTCAATTTTTTGGTTAGATTACTCGTATGTCCGTTGCCCATTATCATTTTCCAATTTTTGATCCATTTGTGATTTCTCATTTCAATTATCAAGTAATGCGGCTAAATCTTAATTCCTTATAATTAATTTAGAATTATGCATAAATGTTATATTTAAGTTTTTGCAATGTAGTTAGATTTGTGATTTGTGAATTGTGATTATTGGGATGAAAATATGATTTGATTTGTTAATTGTGATTATTGATTTATAAGTTGTGAATTGTGAATTGAGATTTTATGAAAATATGTCATAAATGTGATTATTGATCTATAGGTTGTGAATTGAGATTTGATGAACTCAATATGAATGAACTTGTGAGGAATCCAGGGAAATGGCCCCCAATCGAGTCATATAATTTCATATATTTCATTAAAACTTTTTATTTTATTTCTATACCTATTTATTCATTTTTAAATATTATTTCATTAAATAATATTCACAATCTCGCTACTGCAATTGTTGACGTTCGTCGGTCAACAGTTAACGCCGACGAAATCAATGGTCAATTCTTTAACTGGAGTTCTCGATTGGATCCATCATTTTGCATACATGTAGTTAAACTAGAGGGCCACAATTGAAAGATGTGACATCCCATCAAATTCAGCAGAAATGTTGCCTTTTGCCCTCGTCTTAAACTTTAAGGGTGCGTTTGATACAATTTTCCATGTGATTTCCAACTTTGCGATATTTGGTTACCTAAATTTTTCATGGAATTCATTTTTCCACTTGTCTCGAAATCCGGTATTTTCTTTGTTTTGAATGAATTCGTTTTTCGAGGGGGGAGGAGGTTTTATTTTTCATGGAAAATTTTATACCATTTTCGTTACGTTTGATCATTTTTGTTATTGTTAATTGCTTTTATTTTATTTTTAAAAAAAAATTAACATTATTATTATCAAGTACAAATGTGTAAAAAAATAAAATTTTTTTATTATTAAAATAGATAAATTTTACTTTATTTTTTATGAAAAATAATGTCAATCAAACAACAAAAGTTGAAAAATTCCCTACTTTTTTCACCTAGAAAATTAAACCAATCAAATACATTAAACTTCCAATTTTCAGAAATTCAATTCCCTATAATTCAATTCCCTGAAATTCATTTTATTTCCACTCAAATTCCACCATCGCTATCAAACGCAGCCTAGACTATGTTTGATTGCATGAAATTTTTTAAACAAAATAAAAAAAAAAAATTCCCACTTTTCAAGTTTAAGTTGTTTGATTGCCACATTTTTCTAAGCAAAACATTTTACATGCTGATGGTTCATGCGCCTCTTTTACTCAATTTGGTGGAAATTGTTTTCATCAGCTTTTGGTAATAAAATGTTTTTCATGTTAGATGGAAAGTGGTTCTGCTCCACATTTGATCAGTTTTGTTATTATTAATTATTATTATTTTTCAAAAAATAATATTATTATTTTCAAGTATAAATGTGTTAAAAAAATTGATTAAAATAACAAAAAATTACTTTATTTTTCATGGAAAATAATGTCAATTAAACAACGAAACTTGAAAAATTTTCCACTTTTTTCACGTAAAAAATTAAACCAATCAAATAATTTCAATTGATTTTCCACTAAAATATTTTCCAAGCCAAATCAATTTCTTGGAAAATATTTTTTTTCCACCCATTTTCTACCTTCGCAATCAAATACACCCTAAAATAGTTCAATATGCTATTGAAAATTGAAAATCCTGAACTGAAATTTTTTGCACATATTAAAACACCGTTCGGCTAGCTCATTAATGAGCTCGTTAAACAACAATTTAAACTACATGATTTTTCAAATCACTTTTTAAACACACACATTTTCTTTCTCCATTTTTTAATCATTTATTTTACCTCGAAAACACAAAAAAATCTTCTCTATCCTCATTAAAGTAATCACCCAACACTACATAAGCTTTTTTGTGACAAAATTATTAATCCAGCCCAGGCGAGTAGAAACGAGTTGAAGATGTTTTAAAAAAATAAAATTATCTTTTTTAAAAAATAAGTTTTTAAATGAGGTGCTCAACATTTTTCATCGACGCTACACAATCATACGAACCACTAGCATTATATTCAAACAAAGTCAAGGATATGATTGTACATGATAATCAAATTATCAAAGTTATTATTATTATTATTATTAAGCCATTAATTTGCTTAGTTTTTTATAAATGACTTCTTGTAAGCAAAGCATTATATGTCATATTAATAATGAATAAACCCCAGAGATCCTAATTAAAAAATGTAATTGTATTTTTACCAAAACAAACGAAAATTGATAATACGGTCGTTCACTAAGAACGTGTGCAATAATTTTTATTTTTGTTTTTTTAGGGCTAACCAATAGTTTGGTCATTTTATTTTATTTTATTAATTAATATCAAAAGTAAAGTACTTTATTATCATGATGATATCTCAGTCTCAGTATCCCATTTAAAAAGGTTAACTAAGATTCAGGCTAATGGTCTTCATTTAAAAAGGTTAACTAAGATAATGCAAATCTAATTAATATCACCATAAATGAATTTGTTAAGTCAAAAGCATTTGATATTAGTGCTTAGCAGCTCAGAGATTGATGGCAGCCCCGTTGCTTATTGGAGTCGTAAGGCAGTGAAAAAATTTAAATTTTTATTATGCTTCTTTTTTGTTCTTAGAATTTTGTAATTGACAATTCTGTGAACAACGAATTAAATTGAACATTTGTAAAAGTCAAGGACTAAGGTGCAGTTTTGTATAGTTGATATGATAGGTTAGGGTTATGTTGGAAAGTGGAGGTTGAAATTTGGAAGCTACAGATCACGCTCGCTTTGTCATTAGTTTAGAATTCTTAACATCTTTCTATGCATCCTATGATTCATTGATCCAATAACCAAATTCATCATACATTGAATCCATTCTCTTCTTGTGATTCGACAACCCATATTAGGAAAACATCAATAGTTCCTAATAAGCACTTGACATCATTTGACATGAGGATTACTTTTTCGATTGTGAAATTTCAGAGTTGCTAGTGGTTGAAGAAGGTTGGACTACAAGCGTAGGAAGTTAACAAGAATGGGGAGTTCTTGAGGTATCCATTTGGAAGAAGCATCAAGATCTAGAAGCTGCTGGAGGTAGCTGTATCTTAAGTTAGTAGGGGTAGATTTGCGTTGTCTAGCAGGGGAAGCTGGATAAATTTAACTGTAACCGAAATTGCTTATAGTAAAGGTAACTGACTTGGTTCCGGAATTTTTCCCACATTGGGTTTTTCCGTTATCATATCTTATGTTCATTGTTCATTGTTTTCATTATTGTAATTGTAGTATTTCAACATAAGAAAATTGGACTTGTATGAATAACCATCTCGAAACTATTAAAATCGACATATTCGTTTTAATAGTGTTATTTTCGCATTAAGGTCGACTATTTGGGGGTGTCACAGAACTCTCATTTGTCAATAGAAATATAAATTAATAACTGATAATGACACGTTAAATTCGATGTTCATCTAGCCGCAGGCCAAGGTCATTTTCTAGTGTCATCTGAAAAATAATAATATTTGACCAATTAGATGTCCACTTGCCTTCCTTAATTATATTTATTTATTTAATTTATGCATGTAACTTCATCTCATTTAAAAGTTCAAAAAATACAAATTTATTTATTTATTTAAATTTTGTCTTCGCCACTACTACCAGCACATGAAGGCAAGATTTATTTTTTCATTTAAACATGCAATGTGACAAATCTTATTTCCAGACTTCCAGCTCAATAGTTGCCAAAATGCAGAGGAAAAGTGTTGATCATATTTACACTCAAAACTCCTCATCATCCACCGTTGATCTTGTAATAGGAATAGACCACCTCCCTAAATGTGCAGTGTAGTTGATGCACCGAATAATACCTCGTCCGGTGGGCCCATCCGGAAAATCAACGATGCTGATACTGCCTGCATCAAGATGAAATGATCCAATCCATTCCTTTGAAAGTGTTAAGCAGTGCCCCATCATTGCAATGTGAACTGCAGGATTCCCAACCGCAGCTACAACTTTCTCTGAATCAGAAACTTTATTTAGTTCATCTAACAAATATTTCCAAGCTTTTCCTGATTGATTCCATAATTGTGTTGTTACTTCATCCTGCACATATAGAAAGGAACACGAGTTAATAATAATGTAATGTTTAAATATAGAAACAGTATTAAAGGTAAATAACCAAGAAAATGCAACAGTTTGTACAAACTTGTCCCCCGATATCACTTTCCTATATCAACGTGCCTTATTGATTACAATTTACACAGACTCCAAGCAAGAATGAATCTAGAATATCGAATCAGCACGAACAAATTGAGGTGACTGCTTAATAGTAAGAGAAAAAAAATAAAATTTTGCACCTAATTATAAGACCCCCAAAAAAAAAAAAAAAAAAAAAAAAATTGACAGATCTAGCACGAGCAGCCGACCATCCTCACAAGGGCTTGGATATCCTCACAAGGGCTTGGATCTGTCCCTGAGTGTAAGGAGGGTGAGGTAGAACCGCCAGATATTGCCTAGCTCTCTTTGCATGCTGGGAAAAAAAATTTGTGAGGCATCGTCTAGGTCGGGCCTCCTTATTTTTAGGCCTGGTTTTTTTTGCTCGGGCAGGCCCACCCACAGCCCAGAAAGGGGTGTTTAGTCGTGCAGAGTCTCAGAGGCCTCCTCTAACGTGAGGCCTCCTCTAACGTGAGGGACAAATGATGCACGTGACAAACTAACCACAAGATTTAAGTTGAGAGCATGTCCAGCTAAGCAAAACTTAATTTTATAGAGAAGTAAGTTTATATACTTGAAGAAAATTGACTTACAAGTAACTTTTTTTAGCTTAAACAGTCATACTCTAAATCAACTTCTTGTATTATCATTTTGCATGCCCCGCGCAAAAACATTTACATCCACATTTCAGTTTCAATTGTCAATTAAATCATAAATTTTGGCATGCGATACGTGTTTCTTGCCTTCTTTGATTGATCAAGGATGTTTTCAACATCAAGGTCCTGCTTCTGGTTCATTTCCACATAGCGTGGTACACAATCAGCGCCCAAGCAATCAGCAGCTTCTTGAACCTTAAAACATAAGTTATTATCATGAATTCAAAAATTCAGCAGAAAGTGCCGTGACGAAGGGAATAGATATATTTTCTATCATAATACTGGAATTGTCTTACTCGGGAAATCGCTTTTGCTGTCTCGACTGATGCTGTCGTAGTGCCGCTGACTATAGTGTTCACCTTTACATCAAGAAGTAACTCTGAGATTTTTTGTGCCTGTCGTACACAAAGGATGCAGAATTATAAATAGAAAGCTTGTAAGATAGTGCCTGATATGAAATGCACAAAAACAGTTTTTTTACCTGTATAGTCCCAAGCATGTTCAATGGTCCATCCCCGCTAAAAACAATACTGCCCTGCTAAAGAGTGAAGTTGATTACTGAACAGTTGAAAAATACTTGATTAGGGGCTTGAAAGATAGAAAACGCGATATTGGACTCAAGATACAGGATAATTCCTATACTTGTTCAAAGCTAAGAACTATTTCAAACTAATAACAATTAAACAATTAAATTGATTGTTACTCCAGTCATGGAGATTTTCCTGTCCAATCGAGACAAAAATGAATAGAAGCATGCTATTATACTTCCAATTATAGAACTCTGAATTAGTTTAAGTATGCAGAGGAAACATTCGATGCTCAGTTAAACAAAAAAATGACTAGTTGGTATGATCTGTCTTCCTCTTAATACATTAGATGGTTTTATATGAAGTTAACAATCTCTAATTTGACCCAAGTGTGCAGTTTTGTTAAGTTCAACTGTAATCTTGCACATTACACTTCTGTTCCACATCTCGGAAGGTTGTCATGTTGGGTATTTGACCCAAATTAATTTTTGTACATATTTCAGAGGCGGTGGAAGGCTGGAGAAGTAATGTTATTGGTCTGGTTAATGGTATATGCTTAAAAGCCCATTAGGGCTTTATTAATTAACTATTCACGTTCCATGAATAGTGGAGATGTAAGCCACGCAACCTCGATTGAATAAAAGAAGGATACATGCATCCTAAGGAAAAGGAATCTATGTCTAATGTGTAAAAGGAAAAGTAGTTCTTTTTTGACACAACTTCTACATATTTTAGGGTTGTCTTTACCTATAAATATGTGTGTTGAGGAGCCAATTAATTGTACCATCATGAGTGTAATGTTGTGACCAAATAGAAAGAAAATTGGTGAGCTTCATCTTTATAGTTTCTTGCAACTTCTTGTGGGATAATTCAAGGGGTAGAAACTTATGGTTAGATAATAGCTCTTTAATAGTATTTTCTCTGTGGTTTGTTGGATTGAGTTGGTGAGTGAAAGTCTATATATTTGTAACAATTTAATATATAATGAAAGACTTTGGCGATCCGAAATTTCTGCGTTGTTGTTATTTATTTTCTCGTTTGCTTATTTTACTTTGAACATCAAAAAGTTCCTGTGGGTAAAAGAAGAAGGAATCAACGTTTAATTCCCAACATGTCAGGCTGTGGAGACCCCCTCAGCTGTAGATTGACCTATTTAGGTGTTTTAAGGTATTCTTCCAGACATATATTAGGTCACTTTAATATTCCAACACATAACGGATATTTTAGGGCAACATATTCCCAGCAAGACAACAAACTAAGATGTGTGTGATCATTATTGTAATCTCCTCCTTCATAGTGAAAACCTGCAGCCTTGAGGTTGAAACGCTATATATATATTATTATTTTTGGCTTAAAATTCCTCTTGTAATTAGAATTCAGGTTTTATCCCCAACAAAGATTCTCATATAACTTACAGTTTCTTGACCGGTGAGCTTTTTTCATACCTCTTGATTACTCTCAGAGATTCCGTGACAAACAAGTATAATTCGCATACTGGTTTTCCTGCCCACAGAACTGCCAGCAGCTATAGGTGAACTCGGGGTCTGCATCATTACATATAAATCACAGCATGAACTTCAAAGCAACCTACAAAACCCATAAATTTATAGTCTAGATAAAGCTCACGAAGGACCGAAATACTTCTAATAGACATAGTAGTGAAATCAAGAAGCAAATAGAGAGAAGTGAAATTTCCAGTCCACGTAGTTATGCCATCAATCAATACCCGACCCCGACATAATAAACCAAGAAAAATTTACTCACTATACATTGATGGAGCCAGCCATCAGGTTAATAAGTTTGTGCAATCACTAAGGCATTATAATATGAATTATGTGATCAAATACGCACTTAGAAGTGTTTTATAGTTGTTATCCTTGAAACAGAAAACAAGTCCATAAGTAAATGTACGCAGGAATACATGAATGTAGCCTCTCATTTGCACTAAATTAAAACATGGTTAATTAAGGGGAATCAGCACATTAATAAACATCCGCATTCGTAAAAGTAAAGATCTTTTTAACCGCTTCTTTTCTACTTTTCATCTAGAAGCATTGTTTGATTGAATATCTATCCCGTTGCAGTATTTCACATTGTTCTCACCACACTAAAAAAATCCCATATATCTAGAGCCCTTTCAGATTCTTGGGCTTGTTGTAAGAGATTGGCCCGGCCCTTAAAAGAGCATATAGAAATTATAGGAAAGTTGATAAACTACAATGGTGAAATATATGTTGGACAAGGTACAGCCCAATACATTGTTTGATTGGGGGAAGCTATTTTTTGATAAAAAACAGAGGCGTGAACTCCTTAAATCTGTAGCAGCAACTGGGTATGGATCAATTGAGGTTGAACCACCTTAAAGCTGGGATGCACTTTGTATGTTTCATTTATTTTTGCTTGTTTTTTTATCTTCGCAATTGGGTAGATTTACTCGAGTATGTAAAACCGCAAATATAGTCCAAGAAATAAATGCTTCCTTCGGTTCAAATTCCAATATGATGCTTCATTGGTCCAAAATAATCCCCATGGTTAAAGAAATAAAAAACAAATCAAATTATAGTGATTATACAGAACTTGGTCTCAAATGCAGGGTTACTTACCTGATTTAAACGATTAAGGCATATATCCGGAGACCCACCTTCAGGTTTTGGAGTGAAGTCCAGCACACTTACACCACAATTGCTCTGAAGTAGAACCCTGAAGTACTCAGTGCCTAATCCTGAGTATTGGTAACAACAAAAGTATGAACATGCTTGCAGTGAACAATGATAAATGTTGACGGGTTCGTAACACCTCCGGGCTGTATTCAACTTAGCTTAGTGGTATCAGGAGTGCCCCAAGAATCCTCATATCAAGAGGTCTTGGGTTCAAGTCCTCCTGGGGACGCGTCCACTTTAAGTGGAACAAACCCACTTCACAATGGACAAATTCGTGTGTTGACGGATCCGTAACACCTCCGGGCTGGATATAACCGACAACAATAAACATTCACATTAAACTGCAAGAAAGGAAGCAAGAGTACCAATTGCTGTTGCAACAAGAGCCTGATTAACAGCATTGTGAGCAACTACCAGAATTGACTTGCTTTCATGTGTGAGAATTTTTGTCCAGCAGTTTCTAGCACGTCGCCATAATTCCCTCACAGGATAATGACCATCAATATTGAAGTTTGGAGCATCAATTTGCCATTGACGATACGCCGCGCCATACTTGGCTTTTCCCTCATTCTTTAGGAGGCCCTGTGTGAAGCAATCATATTAACAACTATGAAAACAATGTTTCAAGAATTGGAAAAATTGCATTATTGGTCATCAATATTTCTTTGTAGTTGCAAAATTTGATGATGCAGAAACATCCAAATTTGAATCGTCAAGTGGCCTTGTGGAAACATGCCTCGCTTCAAATTTTAGGCACAAGCCCAAGTTGGAAGCAAAACCTAGCTTCATAAAGTTGGACATGTGAGAGCGGTGACTATAATTTGGATATTTGGAAGATTAACATTATAGGGGCCGATTGAGCAACTTAAAGAAATGTTGAGGATCGATAATGCAATTTTTCAATCAGAATTTTACCAATACTACAATTAATATATATTCATGATTCATTACTTTGAAGCATACTAACTTGAAATGAGTAGAGGTCAATTTCCCTCAAGTCAGAATCTGTTATGATCTTCTCCCCACGAGAACCCCAAATGATTTCGGCCGTTCGCTTTGATCTAATCAGGGGACTGATACATTTAAATCAACAAGGACGATAAGTTAGGGGACGAAAGAAACTAAAAGAATTCAATGGTCTGTGTCCTTCATATCTAAAATATTGAAATTATCACAGAATTCAAATGACCAATAATACTTGTATAGCCGTCATGCATTTTCTAGGATACACAAGACTATACCTAAATCATCCTCTGGAACCACCAAAATAGCTGAATTGGCACCCTTTTCCAAAAAGCAAGAGGATTGTATGTGATGTTCTCTTTTATGTTTGAATTTGAAAGTGTTGAAACTCCTACTGATTCACATACGAACTTTCACACTCATTTCCATGTTCTAGTCTTAACTTGAAAAACTCCAGTCCTAAACGCAGAAAAAACAGAATTTAGTTCTAGTTTCTATGCCAAACCAAATTAGCAGCACCAATATCAAACTCGAGTATGAAAATATTTTGAAACAAAGAGTTTGCTTCGTAATGAAAAAAAAAATGGGGATATATATTGTTGAAAAGTAGTGGGTCTCATAGAAATGTGTGGTTGAAAATGTGTTTGGGGGAAAATAGGGAAAAAATTCAAGAACCAAACAGGCCTTAAGTGTGTGTTTGATATAACATTTTTTTTTTGGATTATGAGAGGTCGATCCTACAGAATGTATATGGATAAAATTTGTAGGTCTTACGAAATGTGTGAATAAAGATGATGATTGATTTGCTTCAGGGGCGGAACTAGGGGGGCTTAATGCAGACTCACCCCCCACTTCTAAATTTTCCTTAAGAATTCCTTAAAGATTTAAAAAAAAAAAAAATTAAAGAGTGGCCAGCCCAGTTGCTGGAGTTGGCTCCGCCCCTGATCTGATGGAAAGCACTCCCTAACATGCTCCAAGTATTTTAAAATAATTGTAGTTGATTATTCAAAGTTCTATCCTTAGTAGGAATTGTTTCAGTTAACTTTTGTAAGTCGATTTCAATGTTCAAATAAACTCAAGAGTTACAAAGCAACTATCCTCCTGGAAAACTAATGTACAATCTCCAAGCACAAGAATACTACTATGACGTTTTTCTGTGTTTCAATGCTAACAACATCCATAGTAAAGGCCTAGTTCTTTTCTCTGGCACACAAGGTAACTAAGTGATTACCATAATTTTTTGAATGTTGAAAACAAAAAACGTAAACACAACTATTATTAAACATATAAAAAAATGGGGTGGTTGCTTATTTTTGTTATTGAACCTCTTCTATTATCTATTGTTAGCACTTCTCTCCATCATGTATGCTCTACATACTTCATATACTTTGTTATATTGTCGGCATGGAGTGCTATATTTCATATGCGCGTATTGATGTATATTATAAGCTTCTCATAAAAGCACACTAAAAACGTAAAGAAAGCCCATATGGTATACTTGAAAATACATAAAAGTACATGCATATGACACATACATATATATATACACACATGTTCATACATATATATTATACGCAGATGATTTATATTATATAAACTATATTTGATAGAAATTATAATATATTTTTTTATCAATGTTTAAGACAATAATTAATTTCAATCACATATTTTATGGGTCCCAGGCTTTTTAACCAAACAGGAGCATAATTATTAGCAAATATAAAGAATTTGCTCGACCAGAAAAGTGACTTAATAAACAATTTGATATGAAACACATAAACCGAACTCGGCTCCTACCTATCAAAGACGTGCAACCTCACTCCGTTGAAGGGCATTCACTCATTATTCCTTCAAATCGCATTTAATGCACATTAGCGATAGCTTTAGTACATGGTCAATGATAAGACATTAAACTCGTCCCCTTGTCAAGTCATTCTAGTGTCTGCGTCAAAGGAGTAGAAATCCCATCATTTGGAGATCCTTGAGCTTACCACCTATCCATGTCTAGGGCCTATTCCTACAAGATCTAGGCTCCTTATCTATAGATACCATGGTGGCCACCTTTCTTCTCATATGTGAACAATCAAAATTATGTCAAATATTATCAACTTGATTACCCCAACCTCAAACCAAAAATCGACTTAGCATATATTCTTTAACGCAATCATTACAATTTATAAATCAATTTATAAACAACACAATTTCACAAACCACTTTTTAACCCCACATTTTACCTCAAAAACATAAATAAATCAATTTATAAATGCTACAGTATTAAAGATCATAGTCTAAGGCAGATCCACCTATAATCATGTGGGTCACTTTTTCTTTTTTCCCCCTCAATTCTATTCCCCCCCCCCCCCCCCCCCCTCACATTTTGTCAGAATTGTAAAATTACTTTTATTTGATTGAAATTAAAATAAGTTTTTCTTGTAAAATTTACCATTGGAGTTGATTCTAAATTTTTACCATTAGATTTTAAAACCTCAATACTCCAGTCTTTGTAAAATTAGATTGATAGAAAATGAAACCTCTATGTTCGCATGGAGCATTTTCTTGATGTTGGATATTAAAAATTCTATCATATTATTCTCTTTATTTCTCAAGATATTAGAGAATTTTTTATGAAGATTTTCCCTAACTTTTTAATTAATTATTTTTTTGTATGATATAGGCAAATTGCTTCTTGCTTGGATATCGGGTAACAGAACAAGGACTAGATTAGGTGTTTGGTTATTTTTTTTATTGTGTGTTTCTGGATTAATGATCTTAATTGAACAATGTCTTATACATGAAACCTGGTTTTCACGAGAAATGCTGAGAAAGTAGTCAACAACATTTTGTTCACTTGGTTTCAGATTGAAACTTTCATATCTTGATCTAATAGTTTGACTACACCATTAAACTGACAAAATTCCCAAAAATTAATGAAACAATTGTTTTCATCCTAGTCAGTTCTTGTCAAAATACGAAATAAGTAGGCTTGTAATATTGACTTATTTTCATTAATGTATCCGCCACTAACCCTCTAGAAGAAACCATACTTTTGAAACTATGATGAAGCGGACTGAATTCTCGTACTTGGGAATGAAGATATAACTCCAATTTATAAATCTCTAATCCTCCATCACAAAATCAAACAAATCATACATGAAAAGGTGCAAAAACCAACATTTTAGAGTCTAGCCTAATGGCTAGAAACTTATAACCAAGCGATCGCTTGGTGTTAATCTCCAGCCCAACGACTGGAAAAATAGACCAAGCGACTGCTTGGCAATAAGTTTTGCTCTCGGATTTTATTAACACCCTCAAGACGTTGGGCTGGAAAAGCGATCGCTTGGTTATAAGTTTCCAGCCATTAGGTTAGACTTTGAAACGTTGGTTTTGACATTTTTCATGAATAGTTCTCAACTTTTCATGAATAATCGGCTTGATTTCTTGATAGAGGATTACAGATTTATAAATTTGAGTTAGATCATTCACAAGAATCGAGTCTGTAGCTTCGTTTGATCAAATCAAATCCAATTCATTCTACAAATCAATCTGCTTCTCTCATGTTCTTGAGAATTTCACTTTTTTTACTTTAAATTATTATTCTTGAAGACTTATTAATCCTACAAACTATTTGCCGATAATTCCTTTAAGTACTCAAATACCGAGAGGGGGGCAAATATCGTATGAGGAAAACGTTCAAATGTGTTCAATTCTCGATTCATATTTTATCCATCAACGTTTGTATTCTTATTTTCTACTTCTCCATTTTTTCCAACAATCTCGAACGATATTTAGAAATGGAGAACGAGACAATTATGACGACAATCAAACTAATGAATTAAGACCTAGTGAGGCTAGCAGGTTTGATGGAAACAACTTCACTTGTTGGCAAGAATAGTTAAAATTCCTACTAAGTGCATTGAAGAGTCTTTATATACTTGATTTGGATTTGGAACCACTACCCGAACCAACCGATGAAGACACAGATGCAATAAAGGCTGAAAGACAAAAGCGTTAAGAAGATAAATTGGATTTGTCAAGACCACATTCTAAATGCATTATCCGACTCATTGTATGATCTCTATACCGACACTTCTTTGGCCATGGAGATTTGGGATGCTTTTAAAAAATAAATACAAAGCTGAAGAAGAAGAACAAAGAGCAAAGAAATTTCTTATCTCAAGGTAATTTGATTTTAAATTCTTAGAACATATACCCATTTTGTCTCAACTACACGAACTTCAAATTATTGTGAATAAGTTGAAAGCAATGAAAATAGAACTTTGTGAACCATTTCCAATTGGTGCAATCATTGCGAGGTTGCCACCAACTTGGAAGGGTTATAGGAAAAAAGTTCTTCATAAATCCAAGGATTTTGCTTTGGAACACATTCAAAAGCATCTTCGGATTAAGGAAGAATCAAGGGCACAAGAGAGGAGCGAAAGTTTTATAATAGCACTTCTGAAGTCAATGTTTTGGATAATTTCGATAACTCCAACGAAGTTCAAAAGAAAGGGAAACCTCTTGGTCCTAAAAATGATCGAAGGAAGTTCAAAAAGAAATCTAAAGGAGCATGTTATGTTTGTGAAAAACCTGGACATTTTGCTAGAGATTGTAGACACAAAAAGCAATTCAAAAGGAAGGAAATATAAATTTCATTGAAGAGATTACTACGGTCAGCGAAATCAATCTATTTCAAAGCAAAGTCCTGGGAAGGTGGTATGACACCTATGCAACTGTCCATGTGTGTTATGATAAATCGCTCCTGAAAACATATGATTAAATCACTGATGGACAAGAGATTCAAATGGGAAATGAAGGATGCTCCAAAGTATTTGGCAAAGGCAATGTTAAACTCATTTTCACTTCTGGAAAGATAATAACTTTAACAAATGTACTTCATGTCCCGGATATGAATAGAAACTTATCAAATGGTGTTCTTTTAGGAAAACTCATGATCAAATCTGTATTTAAGTCGGGAAAACTTGTATTAACCCGAAATGGGTATTTTGTTGGAAATGGATTCAAATGATGAAATGGTCAAGCTGTACATTATTGAGAGCAATACCAATAAAAATGAGTCTTTTGTTTATATTGTTGATTCATTTTCTATAGAGCATCGTAGATTAGCATTGTAGGAACTCATACCATGAAATAATGATTAAATGTGGATTAATAGCATGTCAATTTGATAAACTTGATAAATGTGAAGATGTGTTAAATCAAAGATGATTAAAAACTCATTTCAAAGTGTTGAAAGATTATCACTTGAACTTGTGCACTCCGACATTTGTGAATTAAATAGTATACTAACTAGAGGAGGGAATAAATACTTATAACTTTAATATATGATTGTTCTAGATACACTCATGCTTACTTGTTAAAACATAAAGACGAAGCCTTATATACAGTTAAAACTTATAAGGTTGAAATTGAAAATCAATTAGGAAGAAAATTAAAAGCTCTAAGAAGAAGGGGGAGAATATTTCTCATTTGAATTTAATATTTTTTTGAACATGAAATTATACACCAAAGTTCTGCACCACGAACATCTCAACAAAATGGATTAGCAGAAAGGAAGAATAGAATCTTAGAAATGATAAATGTTATGTTGTTGAATGTTGAATTACCTTTCAATTTATGCGGTGAAGCTTTAATTATATCATCCAAGAATAAGGTTTCTCCATTTGAAATGTGGAAAGATAGGAAACCAAACATGTGATATTTCAAAGTGTGGGGGTATCTTACTTATTGCAAAAACATGGATCCAAAAAGATCCAAATTAGGTCCTAGAGGTATAAAATGTGCTTCTATGGGATATGCCTCAAATAGTAAGGCCTATAGGTTATTAAATTTGGAATTGAATGTTACAATAGAATCTAGAGACGTGGAGTTCTTTGAGAATATATTGGCAACAAAAAATTCTCATGAATCTCAAGTAGACATTCTTATTCTAAGGGAACACGAGAAGAGACATCTTCAAAGGATGTTGAACAAACAAGTGAACCTCGAAGAAGTAACAGAGTAAGAAAATAAAAGAGTTTAGGTTCGAATGAAATAGACCCCCAACTTATTTCCTTTTACTTGGTAGAAGGAGACTGGAAGGATGTTGTAAGAACAATTTCATTTGTTTTTCATGTTGAAAGTGATCCTAAACCTTATAAAGAAGCAATGACTTCTACAAATTTCATATTTTGGAAAGATAGCGGATTCTAGTATATCAAACAACACTTGGGAAATTGTCGATTTAATGATAGGTTCAAAACCAATTGGTTGCAATGGATGTTTTAGAAGGAAATATAATTTTGATGGAACACTCAATATCTATAAAGCAAGGTAAGTAACTGAGGTATCGACTAAAAGAAGGAGTTGACTACTTTGAAATGTGCACCTGAAACTAGAATAACCTCTATTAGGATATTATTTGCATTGTCATCTATTCATAATTTGTATATTTATTAAATGTATGTGACGCAGGACGAAAGCAAGGAGTTCAAACAAAATCCTTAAAAGGATAAAACTTGAAATCCACCAAGAAGATTGAGAGAAATCTCAAGAAATTTTATTAATCAATGAATGAATAAAAATAATGAATTAACCCTCTATTTATAGGGCCAATAAACAAAGAAACATATTCTAAATCAAATAGGAAAAGCATAAAACCTATTCTAGATCAAATAAAATAAAAGAATTCAAGATAAACTAAAAGACAGAAATAGCACTAAAATACTAAACACTGTTTTTGCTGCCTAAACAAACACGAATGCCTAAAATCATCGTAGGTCACGGCAAAGCGGTGAGTTGTACTCGTCTCGTCGAGCTACCCAAAATAGACATATTATAATAAGGATTCTGACACAGGTGCAAAAAATTATGGTCGTTTGATCGAAACACCTGTTTTCTTAGATAATTTCCTATCTATCTCATCTTCAAACTCCAACGCCAACTGTTCTACATCAGTATGTAAAAACGGCATTCCTAAATGGGGGTCTTGACGAGGAGGTCTATTTGGAACAAACATAAGGGTTTGTTGTATAGGAAATGAACATAAAGTACGTAACTTAGTTAAGTCCTTATATGGTTTAAAACGGGCATCTAAAATGGCATGAGAAATTGGATTTTACCATCATGTCACATAGCTTTACGCGTAATTTAGTCAATAAATGTTAGTATATAAAGTACACAATAATACCTTTATGAAGCTGTGAGAATTTGGGAAAGATTTTCATATAGTAAAGCCTTGGATAGTAAAGCCTCAAGTCTTCTCATCTCTCCTTCGTGATTCCCAGAAAATAAGTATATCATTAACGTTGTAAATTATGATGGAAAGGAATTAAATTCCATTTTTTTTATTAACAAGAATGAGATATATATATATATATATATATATATATATATATATATATATATCCTTGGAGAGTGTTGTCTATCTGTTCCTTGTTTTTGTTTACAGGTTGAATCGTGTAAGTGGATGGTTCGAAACCTCGGGGGCAGGGCAGTTAAATCGTGTAAGACCCGTGTAAGACCACGTGGAGGGAGTAGGTAAAAGTCCGACCTTCATTCTATCTGTAACTCTTTCAATCTGCAGGTAGTAATACCTTTCAAGCTTACCTTGTTCCGACAATGTCTTCTTTTTCCAGTTGGTTCAAAGGATCTGGTAGTTCTAGAAATAGAGCTAATAATTTGTCAAACAATTTTCAAAATACTGAAGAATCACTTCAAAATGATTCTGAAACTTTTCAAAATACAAATGAACTTCAAATTTATCAAATTGAACAATTATTGCATAATTGGACAATTCCTAAGGTAGACAAAGGATCTATCTATGAAATTGGTCGATTTGATTTTTCTCAAAATTACATCATCAAAACAAATGAGCAAACCATGCATGTTTTGGGTCAAAATACTGAGCTTGCTCTTCTTTCAAAAAACTCCAAACCGGAGCCTCCTCCTTCATCTGATACTCCTAATCAGATTCTTTCATTTCCTGATGGAAGTGTTAGGATGATCTTTGGAGAATCATCAAACATTTCTTCAAACATTTCAAGATCTAGTTCATCTAAATCTTTTCAAAATTCAAATGTTTTTCCTTCAAGATTCTCAACTTCATCCAGCAGACTCAAAGATGTCAACTTTGAATCTGTTATTCCAAAACCTCAATATTCTGAATCTGAACAAGATTCACCTACTGCATCTGACATGCAGCCTCCTTCTGAAGACATTCCTCTTCTGAGAAAGAAACATCACAGAAGAAGTTTATCTTCTCAACTCAACGTCATTCTTCTAGCATTGATAGAAGATCTGAATTCAAAAAAGATCAGTCTCCTAAGGTCAAAAACCTAAGGAAACTTTTTCGTCAAACTTTTTCAAAAGAAGAAATTGAATCTTACTGGGAAGAGTACTTCGCTCAACCAGAAGATATTTCATTTTTCAAATGGATTAATTTCAAAGTTTTTGGTAAACAAAAGAAGCCTTCAAAATCTTCTTCCAAACCCAAATCCCCTTCGAAATCCAAATCCATTCAAGCTTCATCTTCAAAAGAAAAAACTTGGAAAACTTCTTCCAATCAAACTTTCAAATCGGAATATCCTCCTCTTGAAGAGATCGTTATTCCTCATGGGAATGCAGAAGTTACTGCGTCTCCTTTCAAACAAATTCCTGAAGATAGAACTGATAATGCAGCAGCCAAAACTGTTGATGTCAGAAATCTTCAAATTCAGAACAATTACACAAATATTGTTCTTCAAACTATCGGTAATCAGTTAACCAGAATTGAAGCCAATTCTGAAACTGAAGCCAAATTCAAAATTCCCTCTAATGCTTTTTCTTCCATTAGAGATTCTCCTTCTTCATCTTCCTCGAGTAATCAAATGTTGCTTTTCAAACCAACCAATCTTACTCCTGATCTTGGTAAGAAATCTTTAGACACTGATTCTGCAGTGATTAAAGAGCTTGCCTCTCAATTTTCAAAAATGTCCGCATCTTCAAAAAATATCAACACAATTGACATTTCAGATGTCGAAAAACAATTTGTTGAAGAAGCACCGCTTCAAGTAAACAGATTGAAATTTCAATCTTCAAAACTTCCAACATTCTATTCTCGTCCTACTCAACCAGATTTACTTTTAGAAGAATCATCTTTTAGAAGGAAAGTCACTGAGACATACTCAGGCGACGAAATCGTTGAATGGAATATTGATGGAATGAAGGAATTCCAGATTATTCAAACTATCAATAAAATGTATGTTTGCTTCAATGCTTACAGATGTCAAAAGATTGATGAAGTGAATGCTTGTAATAATCTTATTATTGGCTTCACTGGACAATTAAAGGGATGGTGGTCTAACTACCTTAACGATGCAAGTCGTTTAGAGGTTATTAATGCCACAAAAACCGAAAATGATCAGATTGTTTCTGATACATTGACGACCCTTGTTTTTGCCATTATCAAACATTTTATTGGATCCCCTGAATTCCTCCAGGATAGATCGTCAGAAATTCTGATGAATTTGTCTTGTCCAAAATTGCACGACTTCAGATGGTATAAGGATATCTTCCTTACCAGAGTCATGCTTAGCGACGACTGCAATCAAGAGTTCTGGAAAGAAAGATTTCTATCTGGACTTCCTAAACTTTTTGCAGAGAAAGTTCGCAATTCAATCAAACTTCAATTTAACAATTCAATTCCTTTTGGTGACTTAACTTATGGCGAACTTGTTAGTTACGTCAATAAGGAAGGGTTAGCCCTCTGTAATGATATCAAACTCAAAGCCAAACTCAAATCTGAAAGTTTTGGGTCTAAGCATGAGTTGGGTTCATTCTGTGAACAATATGGTTTTGAAAAAATTCTTCCTCCCTCTTCAAAAAACAAAAAGAAATTTCCTTCATTTCTGAGGAAACGAAATTTTCAAAATTCCAAAAGATTTTCTTCAAAATCTCATCCTCAATTTCAAAAATCTTTTCAAAAGAATTCTTTTCAAAAATTTCAATCAAAACCAAAACATTTTCAAAAAACTGGTGATTCAGCCAAGGTCACTTGTTTCAAGTGTCATCAAACTGGTCATTATTCAAACGAATGTCCCATGAAGAACAAAATTAATAATCTTCAAATTGCTGAAGATATTAAGATTGATCTTCTCAATCTTCTTCATTCATCATCCGATGATGATTCCGAATTAGAAAAAATTTATCAGCATCAAGAAGATTCTGATAATGAATCTAATTCTTCCTCATCTTCTCATCCTTGCGAAGGTAAAGGTATTTGTGGTTGCAAAACCATTAATGTCCTTACAAAAGAAGAAGAACTTATTCAAGAAATAATTGAGCAGATTGACAATCCTCAATTAAAGAAGAAGTTCTCTTCGCTCCTTCCTTCTTCTTCAAAAACCCATGAATCGTTTAGTATGAAAGAAATACTAAAAAGATTTAATCAAGAATCTACTTCTAAATCTTCATCATCTGATTTGAGATCAGAAGTGAAGGAAATGAAGTCTCAAATTTCCTTTTTGGAACGTCAGGTTAAAGAAATTAAACTTGATGTTACCATTATCAAAAATTCCTCTTCAAATATTCAAAATCAAAATGATTCTGATTCTTCTTCTTCTTCCTCAGAAGAATCCTCTGATTCTCGTATTAATGATTTTAGTCCTCTTCAAACTGATGAAGAACGGATTAATGTTATTAATCGAATTCAATTTCAAAAATGGTACTGTCAAATGACAATCGTCGTTGACAAGTCTTTTCAAATTACCACTAGAGTATTAATTGATTCTGGAGCAGATCAAAACTGCATCAGAAAAGGATTAATACCTTCAAAATACTTTGAGCAAACTACCGAACGTCTCTACGGAGCAGGAGGCAAAAAGCTCAACATTCAAAATAAACTTTCAAAAGCTCATGTTTTCAAATCAAACATTTGTTTCAAAAATGAGTTTCTTTTGGTGAAAGATTTGGATCAAGAAGCAATTCTTGGAATCCCTTTCATCGTTCAAATTACCCCTTTTCAAGCTAACGAAAATGGTCTTCAGACCAATGTTTTCGGTCAAAATTTGATTTTCAAATTCATGCATCATACATCTCCAGCAGATGTTCATGATTTCAAAAGAACATCGATTTCTCAAATTAAGAACATTAATTTCAGAAATTTCAAAAAGAAAGAATCTTCAATTTTCAAGAAAGACAAATTGACAGATCACTTTCCTCAAAATTTCCTTGGATTCATTAGTAAAGAATCATTCTTTATTAATTCCTTTTCAAAAGACAATCACGAGTGTCTCCCACTCATCAAAATAAACCAAAATAGTCAAAAGTCGTGGGTCCCAGAAAACACCTTTGTCACCTTTGTCAAAAGTGTCATTATTGGTATCCTTTTCATTATTGCTTCAAAGACTTTTTCCCATGTCCAAACAGCTGTGTCAGACATAGGATTAGGTGGGATCGGTAAGGGAAACCTACAGTCGATTCCTTTTGAATCAATTCAAAAACAACAGTATTTTTACTATTCTAGTAACAATAACTGTTTTCAAAATTACTTTTCAAAAAACAAAATTTTTCAAAATAATTTTTGGGATAACTGTTTCACGGAGAAATTTCCCTATAAATTAGAGAGATTCCGAGTGACTGAAAGGCCACCCCAAAAGAGTGTTCAAACAAAAGGTATCAAAATTGATTGGTACAACAAAGTTCTTGAAGACATGGCTTCCTCCATGGCCACTTCCTCAAAAAACAAGAATAAGGGCAAGAAAGTTGCTCTTACTCCTCTTCCTTCAATCGAAGACTTTGTTCAAACTTCCAGCAGAAGTGCTTCTGCTTCAAACATCCCTCAAATTTCCACTTCAAACAACTTTTCTGTTCTTGGCAAAATTCCTCAAACCCCAGAAAAGCCAAGACCTTCAAACTACAAAAAGGCCGTTCTTACTGGTTCAGGAAAACTTCCTGAAATCAATAAAAGCCCTTTTCAATATACCATCAAAAATCCTTTTCTTTCTGTTCTCACATTGGAACCTTCTTGATTGAAAAATATTCTGATTACAATGATTGTTTATCAAATATTTTTCCTTCAGGTTTCCATTTCATGCCAACATCAATTCAAAAGAACCGTGAGTTTTATGAAAAGATCCTCCTCAAAACAGGATCAGCCATTATTACTCATACTCAAAATAAAGAAAATCCTCAAAATATTGATTTTTCAAAATGTTCAATTGTCAAGGTTTTGTCATATGATGACTGGGGACAGCAACCTTGGATTGAGAAAAAGATGAACCTTGCAAAAGGTGAAACTTTCTCTTCAAAATTCAATTACTTGGATTATCAAGATGCCTGGTTTAATGCCTTTTTGTTTAGACCAGTGAATCATTCTTGGTTCATCCTTTTTCATCAAAATTGTCAAAATAATTTTCCCCAATGGTTTCAAAATTGGTTTAATTATTTTGGACTTGAAGAAAGTATTCTACCCAGTCTCTCTCTTCAAGGATTCAAACATTTCAAAAATGAGGCTAAAGATTTGCTTAAGTCTCAGGAGAATCTTCTCCTTCAATTTTCCTTCAATTTCAAAGTCTCATGGATTCTTTGTTGGGACTTTTTTCTTCTTCAAAATACTGATTCTTTCGGTCCTCAAAGGATTGTTAGAAGATTCAAAATAAAATGGTGGGCAAAATTTCATGAAACAAATTGTTGTCCCAAGGCAGTTCAATCATGGATTAATCAAAAATCAAATGAAGGACTTCCATCAAAAAAGCTTCAAGATAAACATGCTGATTTTCTTGCCGAAAAGGGTAGATTATTAGCACTTCTTGCAAAATGCACCAGCCCTGAAGAAATGTCAATTTTAGCAGAGAAAATTGCTGCTCTTGCTGAAAATGCTTCTTCAGTTCAAGATTCCTCAGAAACCAGTTCAGAGGCGGATTTCATATATATATATATATATATATATATATATACACACATACAAAGCTAGGAATCTATCTAAGGAAGTTATACAAATTAGGGTTCCTATAATTGAGCTAATTAGCAAGTTATTTACGGTAAGTTATATTCTATATTCTAAATTATATTCTATAACACTCCCCCTCAAGCTGGAGCATTGATATTAATCATGCCCAGCTTGTTACAAAGATGATCAACTCGAACCCCATTTAAAGCTTTCGTGAAAATAGTCCCTAATTGATCTCCAGTCTTCACATACCCAGTAGAAATCAAATCCTGGTGAATTTTCTCACGAACAAAATGACAATCAATTTCAATATGCTTGGTTCGCTCATGAATACAAGATTAGATGCAATATAAAGGGCAGCTCGGTTATCACACCACAACTTTGCTGGTACTGAAGTCTTAAGACCTACTTCAGTCAAGAGCTGATATATCCACATTATCTCACACATGGACTGTGCCATAGCCCTATATTCTGACTCTGCACTGGATCTTGACACAACATTTTTCTTCTTACTTTTCCATGAGACCAAATTTCCTCCAACAAACACATAATAACCTGACGTGGATCTCCTATCCACTTTGGAACCTGCCCAATTAGCATCTAAAAAACATTCAATATGAGTGTGCCCATGATTTGCGTATAGATACCATGCCCAGGTGTTCCTTTCAAGTAACATAAAATTTTTTCTAATGCTGCCGAATGATGAATTGTTGGGGATGACATAAATTGACTAACGGCACTGACAAAGTATGCAAAATCTGGACGAGTCACTGTAAGATAATTCAGCTTTCCAACCAATCTTCTATATTTCTTAGGATCTTCAATTGGTTCTCCATCTCCCGTAAGGTGCATGTTCGGAGTCATTGGAGCACTACAAGGTTTTGCCCCTAATTTTCCTGTCTCAGTCAATAAATCAAGGACATATTTTCTCTTCGAGATAAAAGGATACCTTTTTTACTTCTTGTGACTTCAACACCCAAGAAATACTTTAGCATCCCCAAGTCCTTCGTGTGAAATTGAGTATGCAAGAAAGACTTAAGGGAAGAGATTCCTGTAGTATCACTTCCAGTGATGACAATGTCATCCACGTACACAACTAAAAGAATGATACCATCTTCTGATTGTTTGTAGAACACAGAATGGTCAGACTTGCTTTTCATCATACCAAACTTTTCAACAGCCAGACTAAATTTTCCAAACCACGCACGAGGACTCTGTTTCAAACCTTACAGAGATTTTCGAAGACGACAAACACGCCCAACCCCCCCCCCCCCCCCCCGAGCAACAAAATCAGGGGGTTGCTCCATATACACCTCCTCCTGAAGATCACCATGAAGAAAAGCATTCTTAATGTCCAGTTGATGCAAAGGCCAATGATAAGTCGCTGCCATAAAAATAAACAACCGAACAGATGTCAATTTTGCAACTGGAGAGAAAGTGTCAGAATAGTCCACTCCATCGGTTTGAGCATATCCCTTACAAATAAGACCGGCTTTCAATCTAGCAATTGACCCATCTGGATTTACCTTAACTGTGAACACCCACTTGCATCCTATAGCCCGTTTCCCTGAAGGTAGATTGACCAAGTCCCAAGTACCGTTTTCATCTAAAGCATTCATTTCCTCTATCATTGGATGATGCCAACTGGGATGCGAAATGGCTTCATGAACAGTTTTAGGGATAGAGATAGAATCAAGGGATGTAATAAAAAGGCAAGAGGAAGGTTTCAAGTTGTTATCGTAGACAGAAGAAGAGATAGGTTAAGTACATTGGCGTTTACCTTTACGTAACGCAATAGAAAGCTCATCACTGGGAACTTGAACTAATGACGAAGGAGCAAGTGCACAACATAAATCAGGAGGTTTTCGTCTGGAATAGACTTGAATAATAGGAGGCTTGATAGGAGTTGGTACCGAGGCAGGTTCAGAGGGTGTGATAGAGTAGACCAACAAATCATCATCCTCCCCCTGACTTGCGAGAAGAGGAGAGGACGGAAAATAGGGTTTGTCTTCAAAGAAAATAACATCAATTGAGACAAAATATTTGTTAAGACTGGGACAATAACATCTACAACCTTTCTGAAGACGAGAATAGCCAATGAAGATGCATTTCAAAGACTTGGGATCTAATTTAGTGATATGCGGACTAACATCCCGAACAAAACACATGCTACCAAATATCCTAGGGTTAACAGGAAACAGTGATTTGTTGGGAAAAAGGATTCTGTAAGGCATATCACCATGAAGAACGGATGATGGCATGTGATTAATAAGAAAACATGCAGTAGAAACTGCATCAACCCAAAATTGTTTAGGAACATTCATTTGAAATAATAGGGGCTCATGCAGTTTCAAGGAGATGTCTATTTTTGCGTTCTGCCACTCCATTTTGGAATGGAGTATCAATACAAGAAGTTTCATGAAGCATGCCATTTTGAACCATATATGATTGAAATAAAGCATACATGTATTCTTTGGCATTATCACTTCACAGAGTATGGATAGAAACGTTAATTGGGTTTTAATCTCAGCACAAAATGCAAAAAAAATAGAAAACAATTATGAACGATTTTTCATTAAATATAACCAAGTTACGCGAGAATAATCATCCACAAAAGTAACAAAATACTTAAATCCAGGTTTAGACACAATGGGACAAGGACCCCAAACATCAAAATTAACTAATTCAAAAGGAACACTAGCACGTTTATCGACTCTTGGACTCGAACTTAGACGATGATGTTTTGCAAATTGACACGACTCACAATCTAAAGAAGACACCTTACTAAACAATGGGCAAAGTTTCTTGAGTAGAGGGAGAGAGGGATGACCCAACCGACAATGTGTCTCGAAAGGGGATGTTACACCAGAGCAAGCAACATATTTCGGTATTGGTGTATCAAGGATGTAGAGGCCTCCAGATTTATGTCCTTTACCAATAATCTTCCTCGTCAAAAGATCCTGAAATAAGCAATAATCAGGAAAAAAAATGAGATGCAGCAGTTGAGATTGCGAGTAAGCTGGCTTACAAGCATCAAATTAAAGGATAAACTAGGTAAATGTAAGACAGATGACAGAGGAAGCGAAGGGGTAGGAGTGATTGTGCCAGACCCACGAACAAGAGATGGTGACCCATTTGCTAAGGTAACGGTAGAGGTGGAAGTATGTGACTAAAAGTTAGAAAAGAGACTAGAATTACATGTCATATGATTTGTGGCACCAGAATCAATGACCCATTTGGAGGATGATGAGAGAAGACACGTATTTGGTTTACCTGAATCAGCAATAGCAATAATAGAAGGAGATGAAGACTTTCGTGATTCTTGATACAGTGAGAAATTGCCAAATTCATCTGCAGAGACAAGAACTGATTTGTCGGAAGCATCATTAGTAAATGCAACATGTACCGAGTGGGCTTTCTAATTCTTATACTGGAGCTTTGTACAATCTTTCCTCAAATGTCCTATCTTGTGACAGTAATGGCACACAATTCCTCCAGAATCTTGTAGTCGTGCTTCAAACCCTTGTAAGCCTCCTCCTTTGTTTCCACTTTGATTGGTTGATCTCCGAGTCTCATAATTAGTATTTCAACGTACCAAAGTACTATTGAGTTGAACAGGTCCAGTGCCTTCTGTGCGGAGTACTCGACTAAGTACTTCTTGTAAAGAGGATATCTCAGAACCAGACAGAACCTGTAACTTGGCAATCTCAAAGTCAGAAGGAAGGCCGGCCAGGAAACTCATGATAGCCATTTGCTCTCGTTGGCTTTGTTGAACCTTCACATCAGAGCTAAAGGGCAGTAGCACATTAAGTTCCTCATAGATCTTCTTAAATTCCATAAAATAATTCGTAAGGGACTGATCTTGCTTTTCTACACGGCAAAATGCTTTGCACACCTCATACATGCGAGAAAGGTTCCCTTTACCAGAATATAAGAAGTCCAAATAGTCCATCAATTCTTTAACAAATTCACAATGATTGATCAAGCCAATTACCTCGTTATCAATGGAATTCCGAATCTGCAGGAATAAGCGAGCATCTTCTCTAGGCCACATCTGTCTTGAATCATCCTTTAGGGGATCTTCAGTCAAATGGGTGTCTTTGTCTATACTTCATAGATAAAGTCGAACAGTCTTGCTCCAATCCATATAATTAGAGCCATGTAGCTTATGGTCCGTGATTTTAGACATTACAGGCACCATATCCGACAAAACAACGGATTTATTTTCAGTCATAACTTATAAACAGATAGAGGGCAGAAAAGGTAGCAACAAAAGAGAAGAATTTCAACCAAGTCAGCCAAGAAAATTGTTGAACACAAACAAGTTAGGAAAAACTCGTCAAACTGGTATATCCATATAGACTTCCTCGACTAGGTCCCCGTTCAGGAATGCATTTTTCACATCAAGCTAAAATAGAGGCCAATCTTGATTGACGGTGATGGATAATAAGACACGTACTGTATTGAGTTTAGCTTCTAGGGAAAAGGTCTCCTGGTAATCAAATCCATAAGATTGAGTGAATCCTCTAGCTACTAGCCCAACCTTGTATCTATCAATACTTCCTTCAGCCTTTTGCTTTACTGAGAATATCCATTTACATCCCATAGTCTTCTTACCAGGTGGTAATGATGCTAGGACCCATGTGCCATTTTTCTCAAGTGCATTGCACTCATCCAAGGTTGTTGTTCACAATTTGGGGACCTTCAGGGATTCATAGACGGAACCAAGAATCATGACTTCATCTAAAGAAGTTACAAATGATAGGAATTTATGTGATAGGTTTGAATAGGAGATATAACTGCGAAGTGGGTGCTGGGTACATAATCAAATGCCTTTTCTTTAAGCAATAGGCATATCTAACTCAGGATCATATTCTATCACCTTTTCAGCACCTGACCGTGGACTAAAACCTGCCTCATCTAGCGTACTTCCAGGATCAATTGGGATTGGGAGAGTTCTTGACTTTGCTAGATCAGTTCGGGTTGTTGAGGTATGTTTCTTCTTGTGTAAACTTTTATAGCTTCATTGGGAAGGGGGAGATGTTTAGGATAAACTACAAAAGATTGACTTGTTTCGGATGAGGAATTACATGTTTCGGATGATGAATTAGGTGAGTTTGGTGATGATTCTTGCGGGTGAGATGGACTTGACTCAAGGAGAGCTAACCAATCCCAATTTTGTAATTCATTATGAGTGTCATACTCCCCCTGGATTACAAAATTGGGAAAAATGGTTTGTCTTAAAAAAACGTGACATCCATGGTGTTGTAAAATTTGTGTGATAGGAGAGAAGCATTTATAGCCTTTTTGATTTGCTAAGTACCCAATGAAAATACATTTAAGAGTACAAGCAACAAGTTTGCTATGGTGTTGAGGGTGAACGTGAATAAATGCGGTGCAGCCAAAGACTTTGAGAGGGATTTGGGACACTAGTCATGAGGTTGGATAAAGGCTATGGAAAATTTGCAGTGGTGATTTGAATTGGAGGACTCGTGAGGGCACTCTATTTATGAGATATGTGGTTGTGATTACTGCATTGCCCCAAAATTTCTTAGGGAAGTTGGAATGGAAAAGTAAAGATCGAGCAACTTCGAGTATGTGATGGTTTTTGCGTTCGGTTACACCATTTTGTTGAGATGTTTCAACGCATGAGGTTTGTTGTACAATACCGAGGGATTTGAGATATGGACCAAGATTAGAATTAAAGAAATCTCTAGCATTGTCAGTTTTGAGGATTTGAATATTGGTTTTAAACTGGTTTTGAATCATAGCATGAAAATGTTGGAAAATATGGTTGGTCTCAGATTTTTCTTTCATAAGAAATGTCCAACATAATCGAGTATGATCATCAACCAACAACAGAAACCATCTAGCATCAATAATATTACGAATCCTAGTTGGTCCCCAAATATCACCATGTATTGAGAGAAATGACCTGGCTTATAGGGTCACGGAGAATATATGCTTCAAGTATGTTTTGCTAATTGACAAATTTCACAATGAAATAAATTGAGATTTTTATTTGTTGGCATAAATCAAGGAAAATCAAATCAAGAGATATCAAAGAATATTAGCTGTATTATTATTTTTAGATTTAGAATCAATTTATGTTAATTAGCCATAATTTTAGAATTTAATTTTACTGTACACTTTCACCTCCTATATATATTTGTATATCCTTCCTTTGTAAATATATGAAAATATCATTTTGCTCCAGTTATACTTCATGGTATCAGAGCCTTAGGGCTTTTTTTATTCTCCATGGGCGATGATGAAACTCCAGTAGCTTCCTTCCCTGGTGAAGCTACATCTACACATTCAAATCAGACCCAGTCTTGCGGTGGGTCTGTTGGATCTCTTCACATAGGTGATAATAGTTCAATTCACATCACATCACATCACATAAACTTGATGGCCGAAACTATCTGCAGTGGGCCCAATCTGTAAAAATTGTTATTTGTGGCCGTGGAAAGCTCGACTACATCACCGGTGACTTACTTGCTCCAGAATCGACGGATCCAACGTACAAAGTTTGGCTAGCTGAAAACTCGATTGTCCTCGCTTGGCTAATCAATTCAATGGAACCCAAGATCAGTCGTCGTTATCTCTTCTTCAAAACAGCCAAAGAAGTCTGGGATGCAGCTCGACGTATGTATTCCGATCTCGGCAATACCTCTCAGATTTTCGAACTCAGAACCAAGTTGAAAGAAATCAAGCAAGGAACTCAGACAGTTACCCAGTATTTCTCTGATTTACAGGATTTGTGGCAAGAACTCGACCTCTATTTGGAAACGACTCTCTCTGTCTAGACTGCAGCGTAAAGCAAAAAAAACAGCTTGAACGAGAGCGTGTATTTGACTTCCTCACCGGGTTAAATAGGAACCTCGATGAAGTTCGAGGAAGGTTGATCATCCGCTCTACATTTCCGGACGCCGAAGAAGCTTTCTATGAAGTTCGTCGTGAAGAAGCTCAACGTAAGGTTATGATGACAAATTCAGGGCCACAAAATCAATCTTCTCCAGAAAGCTCTACCCTTGTCACCAAAAATTTTCCTGCAAACAATCGATCAAGTTCTGATTCATGACAAAATCGACGGGGAGATCGCATGTGGTGTGACCATTGCAACCGTCATGGTCATACTCGATCTACTTGCTTTCCACTTCATGGGAAACCTGCTAATTGGACACCTCGTCGATCAAGTTCTGATTCATGACAAAATCGACGGGGAGATCGCATGTGGTGTGACCATTGCAACCGTCATGGTCATACTCGATCTACTTGCTTTCCACTTCATGGGAAACCTGCTAATTGGACACCTCGAAGGCATGCAGATGGGAACCAGTCTGAAAAGAGGGCATACCAGACTCAATCTAAAAGTGATAATGATATCACAACAATTAGAGCTCCACCTTCATTCAGCAAAGAGCAAGTGGAACATTTATATCGCCTTCTAAATCAGTCCTCGACAGATTCCTCCATTTCAAATTCATCCTCGGCTTCTAATATAAGTTCATGCTCTATAGCTCACTCTGGTAACTATCACTCGGCCTTAACTGCTTCTAATGATCAGATGGTAGCTTGGATAATTGATTCAGGCGCCTCTGATCATATGACGGGTGTTTATAAACTGTTTCATTCATACACTCCTTGTCCAAATAAAGCTACTGTTAAAATTGCAAATGGCACATTGTCATCTGTTGCAAGAATAGGAACTGTGAAATTATCTCCTGACCTTGTCCTTAAATCCGTTCTTTATGTTCCCTCATTAACGTGTAACTTGATTTCTGTGAGCAAACTTACTCATGATAATCAGTGTGTGCTAATTTTGGGTCTTCCTCTTGTCAATTTCAGGAACTATCATCGGGGAGGATGATTGGCAGTGCTAGGATTCATGATGGACTCTATTTCTTTAAAGATCAAATTAACAAAAGTATACAAATTCTTGCATCTGGCATTGCTTCTGTCTCTACTTCTAGTTCTAGTAAAATAATGTTGTGACTAGGAATGGCAATGGGTCGGGTTCGGGTCGGGTCGGGGCCGACTTGCCTCGAACTCGAAATGGGCAACCCCCGCCCCTCGACTGTTCATGGGGCGGGGAGGGGCGACATCCCGCCCCGCCAACCGACCCGAAATTTTAATTTTTTTTTTTTTTTTTTTTTTTTTTTTTTTTTTTTTTTTTGGTAATGAAATTTTAGATGAAAAACTTAGGAGTCGAACTAGTTAGAGTTTTTAAGTTTGAACATTAAACATAATATGTATATTTGAAAGGAAAAAAAAATCAATAAAGGGTTAATAGCACAAAACGTCCCAACGTTTGACATATATTGTGCAAAACATCCCAACGTTTTGATTTTTGACGCTAAACATCCCAACCTTTACAATTTTTTGTAGGAGACATCCTTTCTGTCAATTTTAACCTCATTTCACCGTTAACTTCGAATTGAACAGTAAATGTTTAACAGGAGTAAGGGCATTTTCGTCCAAATCAAAAGCAGCCCATTCATATTTGGGTAATTGGCACAAAACGTCCCTACGTTTGACACTTATTGTGGAAAAAAGTCCCTACGTTTATTTTTTTTTGGCGAATAACGTCCCTACGTTTATTTTTTTGGCAAATAACGTCCCTACCTTTAAATTTTCTTGTTGATTAGTCCCCAAATTTTAATTTTCTTTCAATTTAGTCATTCCGTATTTTATTTAAAGGTAATTGTCTTCAAATGTGTATAACTTTTGATCTACAACTCCGAATTGCACTCCGTTTTTTGCATTGAACTCCAAATTCAACCATCTTTCTTATGATGTATCATGTGCTCATTTATTAAACATTTCGTTTTGACTTTTGTATAGTAAATACTTATTTTGTTATGGCATAATTGATTGACGTAAATTGATTTCTGTAAATTTTATTGAAACAGTGAAATTTTAATTTTAGTGTGTGTTCGGCGGCCAGCGGAATTTATAAATTGGATTTATTTGACTTTTTTATTTTTTTAAGATAAAATATTTGGTTAAAAATTGGTATGTTTAGGCCCTGTTTGAGCCATGTTATAATCTCTAATAACTTTTTGAACAACACACAATTTCTTTCTCCAATTTTTAAATAGTGATTTGAAGAGAGAGAATGTGTGTTGTTCAAAAAGTTATTAGAGATTATAACATGACTCAAACAGGGCCTAAAACATACCAATTTTTAACCAAATATTTTACCTTAAAAAAATAAAAAAGTCAAATAAATCCAATTTATAAATTTCCCTGGCCGCCGAACACACACTAAAATTAAAATTTCACTGTTTCAATAAAATTTACAGAAATCAATTTACGTCAATCAATTATGCCATAACAAAATAAGTATCTACTATACAAAAGTCAAAACGAAATGTTTAATAAATGAGCACATGATACATCATAAGAAAGATGGTTGAATTTGGAGTTCAACGCAAAAAACGGAGTGCAATTCGGAATTGTAGATCAAAAGTTATACACATTTGAAGACAATTACTTTTAAATAAAATACGGAATGACTAAAATGAAAGAAAATTAAAATTTGGGGACTAATCAACAAGAAAATTTAAAGGTAGGGACGTTATTCGCCAAAAAAATAAACGTATGGACGTTATTCGCCAAAAAAATAAACGTATGGACGTTTTTCCACAATAAGTGTCAAACGTAGGGACGTTTTGTGCCAATTACCCAAATATGAATGAGCTGCTTTTGATTTGGACGAAAATGCCCTTGCTCCTGTTAAACATTTACTGTTCAATTCGAAGTTAACGGTGAAATATGGTTAAAATTGACAGAAAGGATGTCTCCTACAAAAAATTGTAAAGGTTGGGATGTTTAGCGTCAAAAATCAAAACGTTGGGACGTTTTGTGCTATTAACCCATCAATAGACAACATAATGGTATAGTGATTATGTATTCTCATACCCTTAAATCCCACCAAGGTTCAATTCTTCTAGACCTCATTAAATTTTTTTTTAATTTCTCATATATATATAAAAAAAAAAAAAAAAATTCTCGAGTCCGCGGGGCGGATAATTTTCGGGGCGGGACGTTTCGGGTCCTCCGGGTTTTGGGTCGTTCGGGTTTTTTTGCCATCCCTAGTTGTGGCACCATCGACTTGGTCACCCAAATTTCTCTTATTTAAAACATTTATTCCCATCGTTATTTAATAATGAAAGTTCAGTTTCTTTTCAATGTGATATATGTCAGCGTGCTAAACACACTCGATCTTCATTTTCCCCGAGACCATATACCCCAACCGCACCTTTCACCTTGATCCATAGTGATATATGGGGACCGTAAAAAATCATGACGTCCCAGGGAAAACGATGGTTCATTACATTCATTGATGATCACACACGTATTACTTGGGTTTACCTTCTACGAGAAAAATCTGAAACATACCATGTGTTCAAAACCTTTTAAAAATATGATTGAAACTCAATTCCAAACCAAAATTCGTATCCTAAGAACTGACAATGGTAAAGAATATTTTAATTCCATTCTAGGTGATTACCTATCACAAAATGGGATTATTCATCAAAGTTCGTGTGTTGACACCCCACAACAAAATGGAGTCTCTGAACGAAAAAATAGACATCTGTTGGAGGTAGCTCGTGCCATTATGTTTACCATGAATGTTCCCAAATACTTATGGGGAGATGCTATTTTGACAGCCACCTATCTAATCAATCGCCTTCCCAGTCGCACTCTTCAATTTCAAACTCCTTTATCTGTCCTTATTGCCTCTTATCCCCATCTTTCCACAAATACTCTTCCTTTGAAAACCTTCGGGTGTGTAGCCTATGTCCATATTCAAGATCAAAACCGCAATAAACTTGATCCACGAGCTCTCAAAACAATTTTTGTTGGTTACTCCCCAACTCAAAAAGGATATCGGTGTTATTGTCCCCTGACTAAGAAATTATATGTCTCATGTGATGTCACATCTTTTGAGGATACTCCATATTACTCTTCCACTTCGCTTCAGGGGGAGAATGCTAATGTGCATCAAGAAGCTCAATGTACTTGGGATACTCTAGATACACCACTACCTTTGGTTCAACTCAACACTCATTTCCCTACTATTCCCTTAACTCCACCTGAACCTTTACTACCTATCCCTATTTCAAATCCGGAAAATATCTCAAGTCAAACACAAGTTAATTTGCCAGAACTAGAAATAGGGGGAGAAGTTACTAAGCCAATTCAGCAAAAGTTACGTGTCTACTCAAGGAAAAGGGTCTCTCAAGGAAATAAAGAAATCATAAATCCTATTCACAGTCAAGAAACTGAACCCGTGATAGAACCTCAGTCATCAAATGTGTCAGGTAATCAAAATCCATGTTCTCATTCTGATTTAGATGTTCCTATTGCAATTAGAAAGGGTACTAGGTCTTGTACTCAATACCCTATCTCCAAATTTATTTCTTATTCTAATCTATCGTCTTCTTTCCATGCTTTCACCTCGAATTTGTCCAGTATTATTATTCCCAGGACTATTGAAGAGGCTTTAAATGTTCCTGAATGGAAAGCTGCTACTCTTGAGGAAATGCGAGCTCTTAAACAAAACAATACTTGGAGTTTGGTAGAGTTTCCACATGATAAAAGTACAGTAGGATGCAAGTGGGTATTCACTGTCAAATATAAAGCTGATGGTTCTATTGAAAAGTACAAGGCACGGTTGGTGGCTAAGGGATTCACACAGACCTATGGGATCGACTACAGAGAAACTTTTGCTCTTGTTGCCAAACTTAACACCATCTGAGTTCTACTCTCACTTGCAGCAAACTTAGACTGGCAATTGCATCAACTTGATGTTAAGAATGCTTTTCTAAATGGTGATCTGGAAGAAGAAGTCTACATGAGTCAACCCCCCAGTTTTGAAGAAAGATTGGGTAGAAAAACTGTTTGTCTCTTTATGGATTGAAACAATCTCCTCATGCTTGGTTTGATCGATTTTCTAAGGTGATCAAGAACCTCGGATATATACAAGGGCAAGCAGACCACACTTTATTCGTAAAACACACAGCAGGTGGGAAAATAACTATTTTGATAGTTTATGTTGATGATATTATCATCACCGGAGATAATACTGAAGAGATGAATACAATCAAACAGATGATGGCAAGGGAATTCGAAGTCAAGGACCTTGGAACACCCAAATATTTTCTGGGAATGGAATTTGCAAGAAGTAAGAAAGGTATTTCTGTGTCACAAAAGAAATACACTCTTGATCTATTAAAAGAAACTGGTATGCTGGGGAGCAAACCGAGTAAACCTCCAATTGAACTTGGTAATAAAGTGAGAATGTCTGAAGGAAATCCAGTTGACAAAGGGAGATATCAGCAACTTGTTGGAAAGCTTATTTATCTCTCACATACTAGGCCGGATATTGCTTTCGCTGTGAGTCTCGTAAGTCAGTATATGCATGCACCTCGTCAAGGTCATCTCGATGCAGTGTATAGAATCTTGAGATATTTAAAGCAAACACCGGGGAAAGGTTTGTTCTTTAGAAAAACAGATGATCGAAAGGTCAAAGTATTCACAGATGTTGATTGGGCTGGTTCAATCGATGATAGAAAATCAACGTCTGGCTATTGTACTCTATTGTGGGGTAACTTGGTAACGTGGCGAAGTAAGAAACAGTCTGTGGTCACTAGGAGTAGTGCCGAAGCAGAATACAGGGCCATGGCCCATGGAGTTTGTGAAGTCATTTGGATGAAAAGGTTGATGGAAGAACTAAAAATAAAATATGAAGGACCAATACAGCTCTATTGTGACAATAAATCAACCATTAGTATAGCTCACAACCCAGTGCATCACGATAGAACAAAACATGTGGAAGTGGATCGACACTTTATTAAAGAAAAGCTTGATAGAGGTATTATCAGCATTGAGTATGTGCACACTGATCATAAACTGGCTGATATCCTTATAAAAGGTATGTCAGAACAAGTGTTTGGTTTTCTACTAGACAAGCTTGGGCTTATCAACATCTACAGCCAAGCTTGAGGGGGAGTGTTGGCATAAATCAAGGAAAATCAAATCAAGAGATATCAAAGAATATTAGCTGTATTATTATTTTTAGATTTAGAATCAATTTATGTTAATTAGCCATAATTTTAGGATTTACTTTTACTGTACACGTTCACCTCCTATATATATTTGTATATCCTTCCTTTGTCAATATATGAAAATATCATTTTGCTCCAGTTATATCTTCATTATTAATGAATAAAGATGGAAACAATCGTTTCATACACAAAATAATAGGATTACCAAGGCGAGAGTGCCACATCATAATTGCACTATCCTTATCTGACTGACCAACTGACTTAAGACTATGAATTGACCAACATTGAGGGTTGACTTGATTTTTATTTGATGAGGAGTGGACAAGTGAAGTGTTCACTTCAAGGAGATAGGGACCTGGAAGAAGCTCAACATTGCCAATCATCACCCCCGAGCTCAAGTCCTAAAATACACAACATTTGGTAAAGAATTTAGTTTCACAGTGAAGATCATCATTCAGTTTGCTAACTGAGATGATATTACAGTCGAGATCGGTCACAAATAAAACAAAGTATAGGGTAAGAGTGTTTGAGAGATGGATAGTTCCTTTCCAACCCTTGCCACTTTGGTGCGTGTACCATTGGCTATACGTACTGTTTGATGATTATTACAAGGGGAATAAGTTGTAAAAAGGGATCTGTCACCTGTCATATGATTGGATACTCCGGAGTGGATTATCCATGAAGATGAGGTTGAATAGGCGACATGGAGTGCGAGGTTACCTCATTTATTTGTTGAACCATCCCCACATTGGTAGAACTCATATTAGTTAAGACATGTGCTTTACTAATAAGTTGTTGGAATAATTCTAGCTGGTCCTTGGTGAAAGGCACCTGATTTTTTGATTGAGGCATCTCGGTAATGATTGCGTTTCCTCTAGACGCACGGTCTCAGCTTGGCTTCCAATCGAAGGGCTTTTCGTGCAATTTTCAGCATGCCTCTTTTAAGTGGTCTGGTTTCTTGCAATGAACGCACCAGGGGTGTCCTCTTCGTAATCGATTATCCCTGACATTTTTAGATATCCCACGAGAAGCAAGTGCGGCAGAATCAGGTGAATATGAATGATCCTTGGTTTTTGCAAGTGCAGAACCATCTAGGGCTTAGGAAAGGTTAGAGTGTCCTAACATGACCCGCTTATAGATCTCCTCCCTGCGTACATTGGAAAAAACTTCTCTTAGACTTGGTAGTGGTTTGGTCCCTAGGATTCTCCCTCGAACCTCATCGAGAGACTTATCAAGACCCATCAAGAACTTGAAGATGCGCTTGGTTTCAACAATCTTTTTGAAATAGGTACTGTCATCTGGACACTTCCATTCATATGATTCAAAGATATCCAGCTGCTGCCAATGGCGGGTAAGAGTAGTAAAACAAGTGGTAACAAAGTTTTCTCCTTGTCGCAAGTCCTGAAGAATGCTTTCCACAAGAAAAAGTTCAGTTGTGTTATCATTGCTAGAGAAGTTATCACGTACAGCATCTCAGATCTCTTTGGCTGTGGTGTATAGTAAAAAAAATTCTCGTATCTCGATTGTCATTGAACTGATCAACCAAGACATAACAATATTGTTTTCAGCCCTCCAAGTTTTGAATTTCGGATCACTTGAATTAGGTGGAGTGGTTGTGCCGGTAAGGTAATCATCTTAGCTTCGTCCACTTATGAACATCATCATTGACTGGGACCATTGAAGATAGTTATGGCCATTGAGTTTATAACAGGTAACGAAGACAATGCTATTTTCGGTTGTAGACAGAGTGATGTGAACATTAGAAGATGTATTTCGAGATGAATGAGATGCTGATGAGTCCTTGGAGGTTTGCTCGAGTTCAGCCATAGGAGAGATGAGACGAGGCGGCTACTGGACTAAAAATTAGGGTTTAGAACCTAAGCTCTGATACCATGAACAAGTGAGAATTTGGGAAAGATTTTCATGTATCTTATTGATCACAAAAATGAATACATATATATACACAAAGATCAGAAAATTAGATCCTAAATCAACTTCTAGAAAATAGGAACTATTCTACTTATCTATGGTACAAAATTACAATAAAATATAATTACTAAAATACAGACCATAATTATATGAGATTAAAATTTCCCTAATCGACTAGTTTGTTTTCCTATACTTTATATTTGTGTCCCTATGTTGAAGATATGTTAATTATTAGTAACAACATGGAACGAATGAAACGAAGAGGTTTCTGTCTTCCATGTTCAAAATGAAGGATCTTATAGAAGTAGACATCATCCTTGGAATCAAATTTAAAAAGGATAAAGGAGTTATTTATTAAGACAAACACATTATATTGAGAATATGGTGAATAAGTTTAAACATATGAACATTAAGGAGGCTAATATCATGTTAGATCCAAGTATCAAGTTAATAAAGAAGGATGGAAGAGCAATAGTTCAAATTGAGTATGCAAGTGCAATTGGAAGTCTTATGTATGCGGTACAATGTATAAGACTAGACGTTGCATTTGTTGTTAGTGAACTCAGTAGGTTTACTAGTAATCCATGTTCCGAACATTGGAAGGTCATTGAAAGGGTTCTTGGTTTAAAAGTGGAAGAATGGACCAAAGAAATGAATTGAAGTTTTAATAAAATCAAGCACATTTGGCAAGTTTTGGCTAATGGGCTAATCATTCGCTTGGGCCCCTTTGTGATAACCCAAGAACCAACAGGTATAGCCAGGCGTTTGCTTGGGCCATTTTTTCGATCGTTGGGCTGGAAATTAACACCAAGTGATTGCTTGGTGTTGAACCAAGTGATCACTTGGTTATAACCTTCTAGTTGTTACGTTGTAACGTTAGACTTTAAAATGTTAGTTCTGGCACTTTCATGAATAGTTCTCAATTTTTCATGAATGTTTGGCTTGATTTCACGATGAAGGATTAGAGATCTATAAATTAGAATTAGATCTTCATTCCCAAGCACACAATTCGAGTTCGAGTCTATAACTTGGTTTTGATTGAATCAAATCCAATTCGTTCGACAAATTCAAAACCCCTATTTGTTTCACTCAAGTTCTTGAGAATTTCACTTTGTGCTTTAAATGATTATTCTTGAAAGCTTGATTATTCCTATAAAGTATTTGCCAGGGCCCGATAATTCCTTTAAGCACTCAAATACCGAGGGTGGACAAATATCGTTTGAGGATAACGTTCATACATGTTCAAGTCTCGATTCATATTTTATCTATCTACGTTTGTGTTCTTATTTTCTACTCCCTTCTCCAGTTTTTCCAATAGCATACAGTCTACCACAAAACTATACAATTACTCACAATACTATAGTATCTGTTTGGACTGTATCAATTTATAAATTGGTTTATTTATATTTTTAGGTAAAATGTGGAGAAAGAAATTATGTAGTAATAAATATTAAAAAGTGTTTGAAAAATTATGTTGTTTATAAGTTGGTTTATAAATTATAATGATTTCATCCGCCAGTTAAAATATTACTCTCTCTGGAAAAGAGATAATTTTAATGGCAAAATCTTAAAAAATCAAGAATGAGTGCTAGAGATAAACAAACCTTGAGAAGCAGACATCAAAGGAATCATCAAGAAGCATCTGTCGCGATGTCTCAGCCTGAGCCTCGCCCTTCTGAGTGAGCACCGAGAAATCCGAGCTCCCTTGGATCCGACCCTCCGCATTCCATGTGCTCTGCCCGTGCCTCACCAGAACAACTCTCTTCGCGGACCGTATTGGTGGCAGATTTATAATCTTCCAGCTCAACAAGTCTCTTCCCTCTGAATCATCTGGTGGCGGCAGAGGTGATACTGATAGTGATGGTTTCTCGATTTCTTGCAAGCTTGAAGAAGAGTAAACAATACTTATAATTCTGGAGGGACCAGTGTTGTTTAGGGAGCGGTGGTGGCAATTGCGACGGCGGTGGTGGAGATTATGGGTTCTATGAAGGGAAAAGAGGTGTGGAGTCAGTACAGTCGAAACCATGATTTTTTTACGCTGTGTTGTTGGATATGTTTTTTTCGTTGTTATTTTTTGGCGCTAAATAACATTGGGAGTTTTGTGGTGGTTAACGTTGGCTCTATCGAAATGAAATAAAGCATCGGGTGACACGTGGATAAAGATTTCCTTCTTGTTTTTCACTTTTATTTATTTCCTCTTCTTCTTCTTTTCTCACTACCAACCCAACAACGTTTTCTTTATTATTTTTTATCTATCTAGCTATCGAAATACATTTCTCGTTCTACCTTAATTAATATTACATTTTGGTTCATTCTAGTTCTAGATCTAATCCTCAATTTTTTCAAAAAAATTGCAAAAACATTCAAATATTTGGCATCATGCATTCTTAACGTATCATTTATTAATAGAATTAGTGCAAAATGGAAAAAACAAAAATCCAAAAAAAAAGAAAAAAAAGTTATTTACAGGTTTTAGTCATCAATCCTCGATTTTTTATTTATTTTTTTGCTTTGCATCAAACATCTCAAGCATTTCATTTATTAGCAAATTACATTCATTATGATTGAATCCATCAATTTTGACTGGTACGTGGTAACTGACGCATATGCATTGTCGGATGACATTATAGGGAAGTAAGGATAGACATTATTGAAAAATAAATAAAATTCAAACATTGAGGGAAAAAATACAGTACAGTGTCATTCATTCTTGTTCAATTAAACAGTCATATTCTCAATTAATATCAATTTGAATACATTATACTCATAATTATACACATGTGCAAAAAAAAATGAAAATTTTACTATAGCATAATTGGGGAATGCTTTGAAATTGAATCTGGAAACACGGATCTATATGTCTAGTTTGTTTTGTTTAAATTGAAGTGATTGATATTGCTGCAGTTGAATCTGTCTTCGTTGTTGCAGTTGTTCGCCATTGAAACATTTTCAGTACAGAATTTCGACGACATAAACTTAAAATTTGAAAATGTTGAAAATTGAATAACAGCAACAACAACAACATGGACAAATTCAACTATAACATCAACTACCTTGATTTAAATAAAATAAATTAGACCAATAGATTTGCGTTCAACAAACTCTGTTTCAAGAGTATTACCTAAGTGTGATCTTCTTTTGACATGATATAAGAATCTTAGGGAACACTAATGTCAATCCTCCTTATATTGCAAGTAAAATAATTCACGGAAGAGTTCAGGATTATGTGGTTGACGCTTGAATCAAATAGTTGGTCGACCATATATTTTATGTTATTGTTTCGATATGTTCTTGTTTGTCTAGCAGACTGTATGAATAATTCTAAAAGAAATGTTTGTAGATAGAAGTAAAGAAGGATATTTTTTTGGATAATTCTATTTTCACAATCTCACCCACAATGTGGGTGACAATACGCTCACATTGGGGTGGGGGTCACAATCGTGGGTGGGATTGTGATTGTAGCATGATTGTATTTTTTTTTACCTTTTTTTATGTGACCTTATAGGGTTTATATTTATTAAAAGGCAACAGAAACTTGAAAATTCATGAGAATCTCTAAAATCTCTATAATAAGTTAATTAGTAAAATTAAGATACAAAAGAAAATATAACATTAATATGTACACAATTATTACTACATTCATGCATCGCACAGGCAATACTAGTTATTTGTAAATGACTTGAAGATTCAAAAACCTTATAATTTAAAAAGGGGGGGGGATTATAGTTGGAATTCCAAATCTTTCAATTTGTTACGGACTATTCTCAAAAAAGTTAGGTGGCGTTCTGTTTGTATTTTATTTTGTATTTTTATTTTCGAAAAAGTTTTGTGTTTTGTGTTTTCATTTTTGTTTTCAAATTTGCTGAAAACGCGTTTGGTTTGTCATTTCTGAAAACTGTTTTTGAAAATGAAAAGCTGGAAAACACGTTATGTTTGAAATTTTGCAGAACACTATTTAAACTATTTTTAATTAATTTGCTTGCAGAATACTACAAACTCCAACTCAAATTTCTTTTCACAATACACTAAAAATATGGTTACATGCAACACACTAATGTGAGCATTAAGAGTCTATATTAACATAGTTTGGTCAGGTTCGAGACTTGAGAAAGCTCTACTTCTATTAAAATCCAGAAAATGCATGTTCTTTCAAAACCACCGAAGTCCATTTATCATTGCATTTTTTGAAATATAACAACAAGAATTCTCATTTAATTTTTTTTTTTGTAATGTTGATATTGAATTCAATAAAACTTTATTTAAACTAAGTTCCAAGTTAGGATAATTCTAAAAAAAAAAAATATATATATATTTATTTAGGTTTAGTTCCAAGCTAGGATAATTCTAAAAAAAATAAAAACTTTATATTAAGCTTAGTTCTAAGTTAAGATAATTCTATAATAAAAAAAAAAAAAAAAATTTCCCAAAACGCGTTTTCCGCGTTTTGGACATTTTTTGTCGAAATACACACAAAACGCCCAAAACGATGTTTCGGGCGTTTTCCGTTTTGTGTACAAATTTTTTTTTTGTTTTCCAAAATGCGTTTTCGAAAATGGTAAAGAGAACGCGTTTTTAGCGTTTTCGAAAATAAAAACAAAAAACGACCTCAAAACAGCAAAGAGAACAGTGGCTTATATTTCCCCAAAACATTTCATTTCGATTGCAGCTGAAGGATAATCGAAATGGAAGATTTGGGACCATGAGTGTGAAAATAAAAGGTTTGGTATATTTTGTAATAAATTGAAATGTTTAGGACCCCAGCTACAATTTTCCCGAAAAGCTATTAAAAAGTATTTTTCACATTTTTTGAAAGACTAGTGAAGGACTCGTACGATGTACGAGTATCGTTTTGAAATTGAATTTATTTGCGTGAACCGACATGAATTTGAAAATTGAAATAATAACTTAGCTTACAAGTTATTGCAATTTAGAAAAATATAGGCAAATATTCATCATTCATTGTCTAATTTCTCTGTGTATGAAAGACAAATCATGAAGACAAATCATAGAATGCATTGGAAAAAAAAAAGGCATAATTTATTACAAAGAATCAAACAAAAAAAGAACAAGCTGGTGGAATCATGTTCTAGCCTAGAACAGTCCACCATCAATTACCTGATACTTTTTACGTTCGCTGATCCAAGCTCCACTATTATATTTAACAACATACATTGAATGCATCACTGATGTTTAACGCTTGAATTCAAAATTTAACCTCTCCCACCTCATCAACAAGCCTATCTTTGACAAGCTCATTATGCCTCAATTTGATAGATGCCCGATGTTAATTAAAGAACTGGATGTCCAATTGGAGCCTGAGCCTTTTGAAATTCAAGTCGAAGCAAACTACGCGCTATATATCTATAAAAACATATGTCAAGGTAGAGATTGATGCATAGCTTCTAAATACGAAGTCAAGTACATGTTTGTAAAATAATAATCCGAGTTGTGTCAAGTAAAATGAAAATGCACAATCCAAAAAACGCAAAGAAAAATGTAATGGAATACTTATTATATAGTCTTAATTTCCAAACAAAATGAATTATCCATAAAATTCAGTCATGAAATATATTGAACAAATCAAAGATGAGTGGACGAACCTGCACGCCAACAATGATGATTTCTTCCATCCCGACTTTCTCCATTGTGTGCGCTATCAGTTCTCCAATTTCTCGTTCGTCATTTGCAGAGATGGTGGTCACCTAGAATTTGGATATATGAATTAGTGCCAAAAAAAAAAGAAAAAAGAAATGAACACCTTGTAAAGTGTTCCATAATTTCCAGTTATCTGTTTCCATGAAGAGCAAGTTTGCCTTTCTCTTTACCTTTCACTTTACGATTTTTCTTGTCAATTTTCTGGTACTCGACCTTAAATTATAGGATGCCAGTTTCCAAGTTGAGATACAAACTTAAGAATCCTCTTATTTTGATAAATAAAATACCTAGAATTCATTTTACCTTTCTACTTCTCAGGGGAAGCTTCCTCTTAGCCTATTAATTGTTTGGTAATTTTGTCTACGCATAAAAGACAAATTGTTAGTTTATTTTACTACAATCCCATAAGAATAAAGATTTGCAACATCAAATGTTCAACTGGTTTCATAAACCCAAACAAGAAGATACATATATTTGTAATAAGAGAACTTCAAAAATGTTAATTAGTTAGCTAGTCAGAATGTTTTGCCGCGTGTGATAGTTTTTTTGTTTTTTTCCCGATGAGTTGCACAATGGAAATACCACCAAGAATTGTCATCAGACTTTTGTCAATGCTATGTTTCTTCACATAAAATACCTTTTGAGATATTAAAACATTTACCCTTGCTATGTTTGTTTGCTGGAGCACCTACATTAGTCATCAAGCCTTTACCACATGCCATGGTCCAGTGTTGGAGCATTATTATCACAAGAAGTCTATTGATGAAATGTGGTATGCAAGAAAACATACAAAAAAGAATAGAAATGTAAGAGTGAAACAATACCCCCACCGACATCATGCATGCCTACTATGCACCGAGAATCTCCAACAGATGCAACAATCATAGTCCAATCATCAATTAGAACAAATATAATTGTTGTACCAGAAGTCTCACCTATCATTTATAGCAAAGAGAAAATAAGAAATGTAAGACAGGTCAAATAGTTACTTAAGCACACAATAAAAAGGAAAAGATAAGAAAGAATCTTCTGAGAAGGAAGTTTTATGCTTGCCTAAGCTAAAGAGGTCAAGTTATACAAGATATGTGAAACTATCTTTGGAGGTCAAAAACCCTAATCTTGCTCCAATGCACTACCTTATTATATGCTCATATACAATTTAGTGGAATGGAATTGGAGCATTCGAATGAGAGAATTCATATGTAACTGTTTCAATTTTTTTTTTTAAAAAAAAGGAAAAATCCCAATTAGAATACCATAAGCACATTGCTTTTCTTCCCAAGCCTCATTTGTATTAACATTAAGAGAGTTAAGACCGATGTTATATTTTTCAACCTCAATACAAGAGAGTTTACATTTAAATTGAGGAAAAAAAAGATTCAAATGGATATCATGCATTCATGTGCAAGTGAAATCCAATAAATATCTGCAAAAAATTATGCAAAATTCAAAAATTGATATCTGAATAATGTCAATCAAGTTTGCCCTATCTTCCTCAGTCTTCGGAGCCATATCAAACACCGTCGAAATCAGCCAACCGTTATCTTTAAAATACCTTCAACCAAAAACAATAAAAATAAAATTTGATTTTTTCTCACCATTCAAACATTTGCCTTTTCCATGTTCAATCAAACATAGCCTTATTGAAATCAATTATCTTTGTGATTACTAAGCCTTTCTCGTATATTAGTTTATTAACTTATTCTAAAATGCTATTATCATCAATAAGCACAAGAAATCTGATATTGTGAGTTGCACAAAGGCTAAATAAGAGTACCCCATTTTCCAGTGAGAGGAAATCCATTGTTAATATTGGCATCCAAATTCCATCGCCTCTGTTTACGAACACAAGCAAAATTGTAAATAAACAAAATGTAGAAGAGGGAGATCAAGACAAGAACATTAATTACCTCTCTGCAACCTCTCTTCAAGTTTTCAAAATGTGTTTGGACTTCATAGCTTCGATTTCTATGTTTTTGAAACAAAGTTCCCTCCACTGTGTAGATAAAGTGCTAAGCTCATAGGAAGTGTTTTGCCGACCAATTAAAGAAAACACACATAAATCATTTTAAACAACGAGATGAACTAATAATCTAATAAATAAAAATGTCGAGACGTATAAGTTTTCATATTTAAGTTAAAGTATTTATTCCTAAAAACAGTTAATGAAAATTACTTCTTGTGTTCATCTTCAACGTTCAACAATATTTAATTTAATTTGGAAAAGCATTCCATAAAATTATTTCTGTTGTTCAGAGAGAGAGAGAGAGAGAGAGAGAGAGAGCGAGCAGTCATGGTATATGTATGACAATCCCTTAGTAGAACCAAATGCAATTCTTTTACGAGCATTCCAATTCAAGATCCAGTCATCTAAACATGCTGATGAACTAATAATCTAATATATAAAAAGTCCAGACGTATAAGTTTTCATATTTAAGTTGGTGAAGTATTTATTCCTAAAACCAGTTAATGAAAATTACTTATTGTGTTCATCTTCATCGTTCAGTAATATTTAATTTAATTTGGAAAAGCATTTCATAAAATTATTATTTTTTTTCAGAGAGAGAGAGAGAGAGAGAGAGAGATAGAGAGAGAGAGCAGTCATGGTATATGTATGACAATCCCTTAGCAGAACCAAATGCAATTCTTTTACGAGCATTCCAATTCAAGATCCAACCATCTAAACATGTTGATGAATGTTCGCTCAAAATAGCGTACCGCAAGCGCACGGGTCGCGTACAAGTAATAAAGTGGACTTTTTGAGTCCAGATTGTCGATCCCACGAGAAATGTATACTCTAGATTATATAACTTTAATTAATTTAATTCTAACAACAAAGAGAAACACACAATTAAAAAGATGGATTTTTGTAAATTCTAAATTAAAGAAAATAATTATAAACCGAATTAAAATAAGGAAAATGGAAGATAAAATAGTTGGGATTCATGATTTCACTTAACTCTCGCTTAAGTAATTTCTCAACACACGCAAATTAATAAATTACTCATTTTCAATGTTAGACCCGATTTTCCAAGCTTAGCTAATTACCTCTCTCGAGTGAAATTAACCCTAATCAATTGGTCTAACCTACTATATCTCTATGTCGATTAAGGCCCAATCAATTGCATTAACTCTTTGTGAAAATAGCTCAATAGATCATCTAGGGTTTAAGGTATATCTCTATCCTTAACAAGAACCTAGAGCATTTGTTATTTGGTCTAAAATGCATAATATCTCTCGATTATCATACACTTCACAAAACATATATTTGGTGATCAATCAAACACATGGAATAATCTCAATAACAAACACACATGAAATAAGCTCATCATTAATAAACAAACATTAAAATTACTTAAACTAAATTAAGCTACATCAATCATCCCAACATAAAATAACTAGCCCATTATATAAATATTGCACAAAAGTTGAGGTTTACGAAAATACATCACAAAATATAGAAATCAAAGATTAAAAATACAAGATAATGAAATAAATCACTTCCCTTGATTTTTGCCCCAAAATTCCTTGAACTTTGTTTTGAATCTTCACCTCACTTCTTGCTTCCTTGCTCCAAATGGTTACTAGTAACTTAGAAACAAAAATAATTTACAAACTAAATTACAAACAAAAGAAAAGAAAAGAAAAGAAAAGAAGAAGAAGAGAAGAGAGAAAAGGGGGCTAGGGTTTGTCAAGAATTGGGGATTGGGTTGAAGAGAGAAGTGGGGGTATTTATACCCCCAAAATTCTGACCTAAAAGAGGTCCAAAAACGCGCCCCTTACGAGCCAAACACGCCCGTAACTTAAAATATTAAAAACAGAAAATAAAATCCGACAGTGTAAAAATATGCCCACGCGATCGCGTGGCTGAAAGACTCGCGATCGCGTGGTTAAGCTGAAATCTCTCGGGTTGCCTTATGGCCTGACTTCGCGATCGTTATCTAGTCGAACCACACGATCGCGTGGTTCACCTGCAGCTTTGTCATTCCATGATTTGCAATTGAGTCCTCCATCTTCTGGTCCTCTACAATTTAGTCCTCGAATTTGACTTTTATCACAAATATGCCCTTGAAATATTTGCATCTTTAGTCCTCCAACTTTCTGGGATGTTGGAATTAAGTCCTCGAACTTTTGATTTCTTTCAATTAGGTCAATGGACATCAAATTTGCTCCTCTTTTAGCTTGATTGCACTCCAATTTTGTCCATTTGCTTTCCAATTGAGGTTGTACCTAATTGTACAAGATAAACACAATATATAAGTAGATATTTGCTCAATTTGTCAATTAAATTGTCTATTTAAAAGCACAATAAGTGTGTAAAATGCACACTTATCAATGAACACGTTACTAAATTGGTCATTGCATAGGAAACAAAAAAACTAATTCATACTAAGAGAACATTGCTAAAAAACAATCTTCGTATTTTACTCCCTACAACCCTCCCTCCCCCCCCCCCCCACAAAATAAAAAATAAAAAATAAATAAAAACAATGATCTGTAGTAGGTTGAGAAAAAATGTATCATTCAATAAATCACCCAAGCTGCCCATAGCTAAGTAATCATAGATAAGAAGCTTTGCCTTGGAAAGCCTGCAGTATCCCTAATTAAAAGTTATTATCAGACTCCTATCTTTTGGGAAAAAATTAAGGTAAAAAAAAAAAAAAAAGAGAGGTAAAGTCTTGCTATCACAACTTTTGTTGTTCTACCATTCTATAATTCTTTTAATCACACACTATCAACAAATCTTCATAATCTCCAAACAAAAAATCGAGCAACTTGACCAAGAAAATTACAATTTTTTTATATGTTAACTATTCTATTCTTTAAAAAAGGAAAACAAAACTAAAACACAAATCAAAATCTATCATGATAAGACAGTAAAATAAAATCATATATCAGAAATATGGAGAGTAATCTATACGAAGCTACAAAGAGAGCCTTCTTGAAACTAAACCATTGTCATGCCCAACATTTAATAGCCCCTCGCAACTGGAATTACAACAATTATATGAATCTAGAGTATCAAAAATTTGCAAAATGAAGGAAAATATAAAAAAGGAACACATCGAGAAGAAACGACGCTAGGGCTAAGAACAATCCAACACACCTTGTACTTACGTTGTTCTAGAGCGAGGAGGAAGAGCGGCGACGCTAGGGTTGGTTTTTTTTTCCCTTTCTATCTACAGCGAGGACAAAGGGCTAGGAATTTTTTCCTTTTGCAAAGCCTCTGTGATTTCACGGTTAATGTTCTGGCAGTTTAATACGGTTTTACGAAGATTGGATAGATGAGATGAAGGATTTTTTCGACATGAGTTCAATTTAAGGATTAAATTATTTCTTCTATTTTCTATATAAACAATGCCAGACAAACAATGAATGAAGAGGAATTTATGTCGAGAAGGTTTCAGAACAACTGTGGGGGTTTGATGACAGGAATGCAAAGCTGAAGAAATAGTGTTTCTGGGAGAAAAATGAGATATTTTGAACACCGACCTACTATATAATATCTGCTTCTCATTTATTTTTCTGACTTTCACACATGAACGATATGTATAGTTATTATTACAAAAAGAATCACAACTCTCAGGTGTGAAATCGAATGAGACAAATGTGAACAGTAAAACTTATTTGCTCTTTTTATGTAGAGTGGAAATTGAGAGAGGAAAATACAAAATCCTTCTTCAGGAAAAAAAAGAAAGAAAATCTACCATGATGACATCATGTTTATTACAGGAACCGAACGTTAAACGCGGTTTCATCTCCATCCTTCCCTTCCCCACATCCTGCATACTGCGCTCTCTCTCTCTCTCTCTCTCTCTCTCTCACTCACACACAGCGATACATACAGTGATACAGATTTTATAACTCATATCCCATTAGTCTCGCTAACTTTCAATCCACATTTCACGCACTCACGCTAAAGCTCAGATCTTTCTCATTCTCCTACTTCACTCTAAAACCCTAACACTCTGCTCAGTCTCAGATCTATACATACACCCACGTATTTATATCTGTTTATCTGTATATGTAACACTTGCAGAGCTTGAACTATGCACTTTTAGTTTACATACAAATAGTAAAAATGGCAAGCTCCGACCCGAATAAGATGCCTCGACCCGGGCAACTTGATTCTACTGCAATGCCACCGTCTTCCTGGGCCAAACGCACCGGGTTTCGACCAAAGTTCTCTGGAGAGACTAATGCCAGCGACTCTGGCCAAATTACATCGCTACCTCAAGTTCAGCACAAGCCCAAAGAACCCGACCCTAACCTTGACCTTGAGGCTGGCCGACCGAAGCCCATCCCGGAAAAACCTCCCCTCCCGACTTCCAATGGGGAGGCTGGGCCTGTGAAGCCCCCAGGGGATAGGGAGAAGGAGCAGACGCCACCGGTGAGGAAGCGGAGGGACTCGGATGGAGGCAGGAATTTGGGGGCGAATGGGCAGCCGGCAGCTGCAGGAGAGGGGAATAGGAGGGCCTTGAGGGATGAAGAAGCAGCCGCACCGATTGATGTGCTTCCGCAGGTCGTGGTGGATGATGATGGGTTTTTGTCGAGAGGTTCACATATGAAGTATGAGCTCAGAGATACTCCTGGTCTTGGTGAGCTTTTGGTTTGTAAATACGGTATTTTATGGTAGAAATGACTCGAAGTTATGATTTTTAGTGGGGTTTCTCTATGATTACGTTGGGTAATGAATGAATTGTTGAGAATTATAAAGATTAATTCTATACCACCAAGAGCATTAAGGAAATCGCACACAAGATGTATAGAGGTTGCATCAATGTCAGACTATGGCGTCATCCGAAATTGGCTGAAATTCATTATAAAGGAAAGAAGTTTAATAAAGAACATTCGCATATCTTTTCTTTTCTAACATCTCTCTTTTTGATGATTATACGAAACATCAAAACCCCGATGACGGTTCCCTATTTATAAGATGAATTAGGATAAAACTAATTAGGCCCCACAACTTAACACGAATTATTATTGGCTGTTTGATGAGCTATGAATTCAAATACACTTTTTACAGTGAGAAGATTATTAGTGTTTGTCTGTACAGTTCTGCTCATGTTAAAATAAAAATGATGAGAATATTAATGTTCATTTTGAATACTTCTGCTGATGTTGAAATGGGTTACAGTTACCTACTACAAAAAGTGGGCAGCTTTATTTAATTGTTTATTGCAATTTAAACAATCAGGAAAAGAAAAGAAAAGATTAGAGCGGATTATTATGCAATTTTGATATATGATCTAGCTTCATCAGTAGTGAAACAGGTTACCTTTCTTTTTGTGTAAACGATGGCATTATTTGATACTTATATACTATTGATAACTATCTAAATGTCTGTGTGATTGTAAGTGCTGATCTTTTGGTACCGTAAGTATAATTACTACTCTCTTGGTTGTGATATTTCAGTTCCCATTGGTCTATATGGATTTCAACATTATCTTTCAACATTGGGTTCGTTGATACTAATTCCTCTCGTGATAGTTCCAGCAATGGGTGGTACCTATGTGAGCACTTGTAATTCGTTTTTTTGTTAAATTACATAATCCATCTCTTGTTGTGATTTAATTATCATTTAGTTTAGGTGACTAATGAAAGTCAGTATGTGTAGGAGGATACAGCAAATGTGGTATCCACTGTGCTATTTGTGTCAGGACTGACAACACTTTTGCACACTTCATTCGGATCAAGATTGCCTCTGATACAGGGTCCTTCCTTTGTTTATCTTGCTCCTGCACTTGCAATAATAAACTCACCTGAGTTTTTGGGACTAAATGACAATGTACGCATCTAGGCTTTCATAGCTTGTTATTTTTATAATGTTTTGTGGTTACAGTTAGAACGGATATATATGATACATTTAAATTTTAATAATGCCAAAAATATTACATGTTACCAATTGGTAGCATTCTTCGCCCTTGTTTGAGCCCATTATAACTAAATATTTTGAGAAAATGTATTTTGGAATAATGATTTTTTTGAAGAATGTGTGCATAAAAATTAAGAGAGAATAAATGAATTGGAGAATGTGTGGTTGAAAGTAAGAGAGTAAAATGTAGTAAATTATAATGAGGCTCAAACAAAGTTTTCATGTATAGTTGAACCCTTTGTTACTGTCCAATGTATTGTTCCTTTTATGATCTGTTTGGCTGCTGAAACTTGTTTAACAAAGTTTTTTGTGGTTTTTAAGGTAAAATGGTTTGGAAAAATGTGAGCGATTAAAAAGTTATTTGGGTAAATAAAATAAAATAATTTTTTTTTTTATAAACAAGTTTACCAAATAGGGACCTAGTTATACTCTTTACATTGTCATGTATCTAGGGTATTAAATCTCACGTGCTTAACTATTTGTCTTATTATTATCATGTAGATAATTTCTCAGCTACATGAGAAGACCCTACGAAAGTTTATTGATCATCATTTACAATCAATTGATTTCGCGTATCTTTTGACTTGAAACTTAAGTGATTTGATTAATAAAGATATCAATAATGACAAGGGAACTTTGATTTTATTTTTATGCGAGTGCCTTAAGGGTAAATGTTATTGGATTTGAAAAAGTTGGTGCTGTAAGGATTGGAAAGAAGTTTAAAATCATCATTACATTTTATAAATCAATTTATAAACATGAAAATTTCCCAAACCACTTTTTAACCAAACACATTTATTTGAAACCACTTTTTAACCATATATTTCACCTAAAAAACATAAATAAATAATTTATAATTGGCAGGCAAGCCGCCTAACTAAGCATTGGTACCTTTGGCTAAAAAGGAGAAAAACTAAAAGGCTATGCCCTGGAGAGTACAATCATATTTTTAGTAGATATTGGTAAAGCTCGATGAAATGTGTGGTTGAAAAGTTGTATGTTCCATAAAATATGTGGAATAGATTGACTTTGACTTTGATTAAAATATAGATTTTAATTTGTACCAAACAGGGGCTATTAAAGATAATGCTTTATTTTTTTAATATCTTTTACCTATCCACCTAGTTTGTCAACTAATTAATGGCCCATTGTTATCTTGGGAAGGTAGTACCATTTTATCAGCATAACAAAGTTTTGATGGATTATGCATCCTTTCAGGATAATTATATGTTGGAAAGGACTCGGTGGTTTTCCGAGAACTCGTCCAGAAATTGTGAAATGAACAACATTTCTTTGCGATTATTTTGTGGAAGGCTATGTACTTAATACTTTTGGATTTTGAACATTTTCGAACCAACTTTTACTTTATGTATTGCAATTATAATAGTTCCTGGAATCCGATATTTTGGCAACATACATTACAGTAGTTAGAAAGTTTTCTAATATTGCAGACTTTCAAGCATATAATGAAAGAGTTACAGGGGGCAATAATTATTGGTTCAACTTTTCAAGCCTTCCTAGGATACAGTGGATTAATGGCATTACTGTTAAGGTATATGTATATTTTGTTTGAATGGCCCTATTTGAAACTTTTTTCTCTTGCCTTATATTTGCAATCTCCTTTTTCTTGCTGGATATTGATAATGATAATGCTTAAAGCTCAATGGTCGGGAGATAAGATTTCTGCATTATATTATTGAGGAGATGCTGATTTTCCTCCCAAATTCAATTCTGTTGTATGATTGGCATTTGTCATTTGGAAGCTCATTATTATTGGATTATGGTTACTGTGTGACCATGGAAAATTGGGCTTCGCCTCAGATTGCACCAACACAATTTGATAGGATAAAGTGTTAAGGTTTCATTTAGCTTGGGAGTTGATATTTACATGATAATACGAACTGATTTTTTGGATTTTGGAACCGCGATACTTCGAAAAAGATCCATAGAGATTTTGGGATCCCCGTTCACCTTTGACCTGAAATAAAAATCCAATTTGCTTCTTCCCATTAACTGACAAGAGTATGCAAAAGAATAGAGCTGTTAGCATCTTACAAATCTAGATTCAAAGAATAGTATATTTTGAGCAAAATTAGTGAAGATGAGGAGAGAAACTGTTACCAATCAAAGATTATTTATATGCCTGTTCCACTGTCCTTGGCTTGCAAATCGTGAAAAAATCAACAGCCTGTTGCTTCAGACGAGAAGTTTTGAAGCACAGAGAGATGTAGTGGCAGGACGTGTTTTCAGGGCACATTAAATTAGGATATTTTGTAAGTTTGTCTTCCATACGTTAGCATGGGATGGTAATGGATGATTAAGCATTGCCACATGACACTCCTAATTCATTGCCCCCATGTCTTAATGACTGATCAGACTACTGCGGTGGTCGAGATGGTCCAACCCAACTGCTCCAGATGCTGCAGCCAGCTGATCATGGTTGATCTCCTGGAGGTTGAGGTTGAGGAAAATAGCTGCCTGGTCATTTCTGGAAACGACTGATAGACAAGGATGTAGTGTAGCCCACTTGCCTTCTGCGTTCATTGACGTGTCTACCTAGTGACAGGGAATAAAGTTATGGATTATAAGAGACAGGATTTAAAAGATAGGGTTTAATTTATATTTCAATAGTTTTGATTATTATCATTACGAGTAGTAATTTGAGAAGTTTTGTTAGGTTCAAGTTCTTTACTCTATGGAAAGGGAACCCGGGATTTCATTTGTTAGTTGTAACTGGACTATATATTATATTGATGATTGAAAATTGATTTTTCCTTCCTCTTTCATTCTTCGTAATTCCTCTTTCTCTGCCTCCTTTTTGTGTTATGTTCTACATCAGTTTGGTATAAGAACCTACTCTTTACTCCAACCGGATTGTTCATCAAGCATTAAAAAATATTGTGAGTTCTTCAACAAGACTCCTACTCTTTGGCATGACCTTAGCTTGAACTTTATCTTACCACTAATTTGCCACATTCTAGACATCATTCCAAAAATATTGATGCTTTCTGTGTGGCTATCACTTCTAATGATAATTGTTTATTTACCTAATTCCTCTATTGACCTTCATTGTCTCTTACTAAATACTGTCACAGACTCACAATAAACTTGATTTTAATGCACCTTGTAGGCACAAAAGTTTCAAAGAAGAGTATTACTTGTTTGTCACGAATTTCTTTAATGTGATATCCATACCACCTTAAGAAAAGGTCAATATAGTTGAGTGGACATTGGTCACATTGCACTAAAATAAAAGTATTTTTTTTCCCTTAAAACTGGAAGCATATTTAAGACATCATTCTTTTATTTTTCAAGTACCCTTTCTTAATGTTCTCTTCGACGTCTAATTATTTCTTTTGACCATAGTCATGCAAGTTTATTGAGAAAAATGAAAAAGGAAGGGTTACTCAAAGAAAATTTTATTAAATATGATTGGCGCTCTTACGGTATATAAAGCCACATAATAAAAGCATCTTATCAATTGCAACTCATCTTTTTCATTCTCAAATACAATGGACTTTATTTCCTCTGTTGTAATGTTTCTATTCTTAACAGGACTTATATTACAAATGCTCAATAACCCATCACCAATTCTTTACCCTTTTCTTTCAGGTTAATTAATCCAGTGGTTGTGGCCCCTACCATTGCTGCTGTTGGACTTTCATTTTACAGCTATGGTTTCCCACGAGTTGGTACCTGCATCGAAGTTGGTGTGGTTCAGATATTATTAGTTGTTCTTTTTTCTCTTGTAAGTTAGCCATCCTGTTTTGACACTTCTTTTCTAAAGTGGTATCTTCTCTCTTAAAGCAAGCATGATAATGCTGGTTCTTTGAAATGGTTTTGTTACTGGCCTAGCCGGTATGAGCAGAAAAACTAAGAACCGGCTCTGAAATTGTTTTGATTATAGCCTAAAACATACCGTATATGTATAAAAATTGGTATAAAAAGTAGAGTTGACCAGGTTTTCTGGCTGCATTGTTTAGAAGTGGAAAAAAGGGACATTTTTTTGTCAAGGAAAAAATGATGCTGATATGTATCATGGCCTGGTATGAATATTTAGAACCATATTGTTTGGATTTTATTTTATATCAATGAAAATTATGGCATCTGGTTCGACCTTGGTACCTTTTAAGGGTGAATACTAAGTCGGGTTTTATTGCATAGATATTATGTATATACTTTTTGTGACTTCTTATTTATTTATTTATCTTGCAGTACCTTCGCAAAATATCGGTGTTGGGTCACCGTGTATTTCTGATTTATGCAGTAAGTTAACATCTGTACTTCTGGATTTCTTTGGCCAATGTCTAGTGTAGATTTTGAGTTAATCTTTCCTTGTATAAACCTAGGTTCCACTGGGTCTTGCCATTACTTGGGCAGCGGCTTTCCTTCTAACTGAAGCTGGAGCATATAGCTACAAAGGTTGTGACGTGAATGTACCAGCCTCGAATATAGTGTCTAACAACTGCAGAAAGCATGTTTCAAGAATGAAGCAATGTCGAGTTGATACTTCTCACGCATTAAGATCTTCTCCATGGTTTAGATTTCCTTACCCATTGCAATGGGGCACACCTGTCTTTCACTGGAAGATGGCCCTCATAATGTGTGTGGTGTCAGTAATCTCTTCAGTAGATTCAGTGAGTCCTGGCTTGATCTGCTCTTTTTGTTTTACATTGCCATTGGATATTCTAATTGCTTTGTAATTTAATGCGTCTCTCTGAATCTTTGTTTACATTACTGAATTATGATTTAGATATGGAGGAAGTGAAAGGAAAAGCAAAATTGGGAAGGGGATTTAATTAGATAACATGTCTTTCCTGCTACTGGAATATGACCCCCAAAAAAAATAAAATAAAATCTGTTTTGTTATTTTTTCTATTTCTTCCTATTTGACAAGTTTCTCACGTGATGTTTGAGGTTTTTCCCTAGAAACCAGTATATATTAAATTGTGGATTGCAGTCAGGTTATGATGATTTGAGAGCAAGAACCTCTTTAAGGAACCAGTATGTCAATAGTTTATATACCTTAGCACAGGCAAACTATAAATTAAGATGCAGACTGTCTCACAACATGTCATAAGTTCTGATTCTGTTGATTTGGAAAAATTGTACAAAATTCAAACGTGCATTTTAGAGTTTTCTTTTGAATCGGACATTTGAAGCTAAAATGCTTATCGTTATATCTTTATATATAAAGAGTAAACAAATATATACTCAAAACTAATGGTAAAAACCTAATTGCTTAGGTAAGGGCATATCTAGGGAGGGAAAAAGAAATTGTTTTTGGGAATTGTTAATCGTTTGTGATATGTCAAGAAGGAAATAGAAGCGGAATATTTTGAACGATGAAGAATGATGGGCTAGGAAGAATATTCTATATCAAGTTTTTCAAGTTATTCATTTATTTCTGTATAATCTTTTGTACGTTAGATGATCATTTGACTGACATGTTTCTTAATATCTAGGTTGGTTCATATCATGCATCATCGTTGCTAGTAGCATCCAGACCTCCAACACCTGGTGTGTTAAGTCGAGGGATTGGTCTTGAAGGTGTTTCTAGCATTTTGGCTGGTCTTTGGGGCATAGGAACTGGCTCTACAACTTTGACTGAGAATGTGCACACTATTGCTGTTACTAAAATGGGAAGTCGCAGAGCAGTCGAGTTGGGTGCATGCATTTTAATTGTCCTATCCCTTATAGGTACTTGTCTTGCAAATTGGCTTTCTGAATTACTTCTAACAAATGCATAAATTCTGAAAATGGGATCCATTTCCATTCTAATGTGCCCATTTCATGCACTGCAGCACTAGTCACACATTTGCTATTGGATACAGTTAACAAACAAAAAGGAAGTTAAAACAAAAATGTTAAAAGCACCTCGGGGCTTACCCCCAAGTCAAAGTGGGCTCCACCCCCTTCATGTGAGGGGGGGTCACCTCGGGGGTAAGCCCCGAGGTGCTTCTAGCATGATTCAATTTAAAATCTTGTTAACTTAAATGTCTAAGGGGAGGAATTGTTTGATGGTTAACTTTTCAGTTTTCAGCAATACACGATCTTTTTATTTTTATTTTTTAAATTTGTCATGCTACCAGGTAAAGTCGCAGGATTTATTGCATCAATTCCCCAAGTGATTGTTGCAGCTCTCTTGTGCTTTATGTGGGCAATGCTTACAGCGTTGGGCTTGTCAAATCTACGTTATGGTAAGGCAGGGAGTTCAAGGAACGTCATAATTGTAGGCTTGTCTATGTTCTTTTCCCTATCAATACCAGCTTATTTTCAGCAGTATGGTACATCTCCGAACGCGAATTTTTCCTCCCCGAGTTACTTTCAGCCATATACAGTGGCTTCTCATGGTCCGATTCACACCAAATTTTCAGGGGTATGTCTTTTCTCATCTCCTTTACCAAATATTTGTAGGGAAGATTTTGTGCCATTGGTATCTAATCTGTTGTTCGAATAGTGAGTGAGTTCTCTCTCAATCTTCAAAAAGGAATGTGGGTTTTTCCTAAATATAAGTGAAGTGGAAGATGTTAACAAACTAATGATTTCTACGGTTTTTTCGTCCTAGAGAGACTGATTCTGTAACTACAATGAAAAGGTGAGAAACAACTCGCCACTCGAGCAATAAATTTGGGGACCAATTATGCTATCTTTCCAATTTTATAATAATTTGTCCTGAAAGTTCTATATATCTCGTGCAGCTCAACTATGTTCTAAATACATTGTTGTCACTTCACATGGTGATTGCATTCCTAGTAGCCGTCATCCTTGACAACACGGTACCAGGCAGTAGACAGGAACGTGGGGTGTACGTATGGTCCGAACCCGATACAGCAAGAAGGGAGCCTGCTGTAACTGAAGACTATGAGTTGCCTCTAAGAGTTAGCAAAGTTTTCAGATGGGTAAAATGGGTTGGACTTTAGGCTTTAGACGTTATGATTTTGTTTTAGCCAATATCAAAGTTTTCGAGCTAGTTGGAAGCCATTTACTGGTCCGGGAAATCATCTGATAAGAAAGAAAGCATCTCAGGTTCGTGTCCCTGTACCACTGCGTAAAACCCGTTTTGCTTACACCAGCATTACATCATTGAGTTGAGCTGTTGATGGAGACTTCATGGGAGATGAGCTGATGGTGTAGATTAAAGAATTTTTGTTAACCTTTCTTTTTCTTTGGTGGGTGGTCGGTGGGGTTGGATTCTCTCTGTGTATGTAATTTTGAGTTGAAAATGGTAAACTTCTCTCCTGTTTTTCTTACCCCAGTTGCATTTTTTAGACTGAGCTCATAATGTTGCATGGTTGCTGTTTATTTCTTTCACTATCACTTCACTACAACTTAAAAGAGGCTAAAAAAAGGAACTGTTCATGGACACATGTTGATTTCGGAATTCGTCAACAAAATATATATATATATATGTATATATTTTAATTAAACCACCTCCACAAACCATAACACTACAGCCACCACACACACCGTTGATCATAGAGACAACAAGTCAATAACATCACGCACGAAAAAGTACACGAAGGCTCCTCAGCTCGGCTTCGCCATTACAACTTGATTTTTAAAAGTAGGTTTTCATGTAATTTTACAAACACATTTTTTTATCTTCATGGAACTAAAATGTCATTTGCAAAATTTTACTGAAATTTATCTCTCTTTGATTTTTCCCTCAAATTTACATCCTAAGTATCATAAGTATTAATGTGTGACAAGATAATGCCTACAATGAGCACCATAATCCATACCCACCCTTTATGTGGATTTGCCATGTTTCTCATAATCCATACTCACCTTGTATGTGGGTTTGCCATGTTTTGAAACATGGTAAACCCACATACAGGGTATGTATGGATTATGGTGTCCATTGTAATAATTTCTGTCACATGGTAGTAAACCCATATACAGGATGTGTATGGATTATGGTGCCCATTGTGGATTTCATTAAATTGTTCATAAAAATCTCTACTCTCTTTTTGACACCTCATTTATATGTAAATAATTATATAACTAAACTGAATTACGTATAAGTAAAATCATTCATAACTTTAAACATGTAATTCAAGATCATATAATATTATCACATGTATGTATGACTTGAATTCCAACCGACATTAATAGGCCCTATTTGATATCAAACATTTTCCATGGAAAATGAAATATTTTTTCCATTTTTCAACTTTTGCACCGTTTAATTGTCTAAATTGTTCATGAAATTCGTTTTTAAACTTTTCTTGAAATCTGTTATCTTCCTTGATTTTAAAGACTTGATTTTCTTGGCACTTTGGTCAGAATTTGTTTTCCATCTTAGGTGGAAAATTATTTTCGTATCGTTTGGTCATTTTTATTATTATTAGTTGATTTATTTTTTTTAAAAAATTAACATTATTATTATCAAGTACAAATGTATGAAAAAAAATTTTTTAAAAATATTTGATTGAAATAGCAAAATTTTGCTAATGTCAGTCAAATAACAAAATTTGAATTTTTTTTTATAATTCTCATAAATTCAATTTTCTGAAATTCATTTTTTTTTTTCACTCAAATTTCACCCTCACAATCAAATATACCATGATAGAATTCCGTGCTTATTGAACGAGTTGTTCTCGAGAAACTGTAGCCGTACTTGTTGGGACCATGTCTTATCCGAAGCATCCAAGTCAAATTTAGCATAACAAAGTGATGGGAACGTTGATTTCAAGTTTCAACACAAACATGCTGTGTTATGATGATACAATTTTCACATCATCTAAAAAATGAAGTAATATTCTAAATTTTATTGTCCAATATATATTAGTTAAATTTGTGGATGAATCCAGAAATTCGAGTGAGCACTAACATTTGCTTAACGGGTAAGAAAAAAATTTGGTCGCTTAATTACGAGGATATAATTTATTTTATTTTATTTTATTTATTTATATATTTTGTGGATCCAAAATAGACTCACATGTATTGGATCCGAACTTTGTTGAATCACATCTAGAGTAGTGGACCATGTCAAACCTGGCTTTCTAGGCCAATTACGAGTACTTTTTTTTAACATCTTTTTATTAATCAATTTTACACTTCTTTTTAAGAAGTTTTTGACTTTTTCACAAAAATATTTAAACATTTTTTCCCACTTCAACCCTCAAAAATTCCTTCAAAGAAATTCACACTCCCGCTTTCGTACATGCACATGTATTTATCTACATATATACATAACACAAAGGTGACATTCTTTTTGGAGTGAGTACGATCGATGTCTCAATTGACATATCCTTTATGCACGATGTCATGTTTTGCTAAACAGTTAGAGCATCTCCAACAGACTCTTTAAACTCAAAATTTTCTTTAATTTAAAGTGTAAGGATCTAAAATAATACTCCAGCAGTCTCTTTAAATTAACTTTTAAATTTAGAGAGTGGGTTTGACTCTCCAAATTTGGAAAGTCAAACTCACTCTCTATTATTAAATACATTGGAATATTTCACTTTTCAATACTCTCCCTCTTTCTTTATTAAATATCATGCACAATTATCAACTATCCTTGTATCCACCGTCCACGCTACATTCATATGTATGTATATTTGTTCTCTGTATTTGCAATTTTTCTTCAACATGAATTATTTTTATTTTATTTTATTTTATTTTTTGGGAAACCAGCAACGTGAATTTTGTAATTGATAGGGATGAAAATCAGTACAATAGCTCAAATGAGAATACTTGACAGGAAATAGATTTATTTAGAACTAGAGGAATAACAAAATTTGAGGGAAAAAAATTAATGCTCTTTGAAAAAAAGAAAAATATAGAGGAAAAGATAAAGAGGCTGTTGAAGTAATTTAGAAAAATAGCTCTCTAAATTTATAGATTCTCTCTAAAGTGTGAAAAATGCTCTCTAAATATAAAGAATCTGTTGGAGATGCTCTTACATATGTTTTTATGTACAAGGAATTGTCATTCTATAGGCCAATAATGCACGATTAGGTTGGCACCAAACAGCGAATTGTTAGTTTCATGGCTTGCTTAGATCTCATTAAAATTGTTAATTTTGACTTAAATTTTTAAGTTAAACCAAAAAGGGGCTTTAATTGTTTGTGTTTCTAGTTAGCAATTTGACACGTGGATATTTGAGTTAGTTTCTAGTTAGCAATTTGACACGTGGATATTTGAGTTAGTTTTAGCTAATTATGAAAGCATGATTACTTTTTCAATTATTATTTATCGTAAAATAAATTGAGTCCATATTTGCCCCCATTTTTATTAAAATTCATTTTTATTTAAATATATTTTCAATCACACATTTCATTTCATTGTAATTTTTTTTTAAAACTTTTCAGTTTCAATCACTCATTTAATCAGTTTTAATCGAAATTTTTAAAAAAATGCATCTTAACATAACCAAATGTTGTTGACCGCAAGTGTACGTATCGCACAAGTAATATAATGGATGTGAGTCAAATTATCGATCTCATGAGGATTATGTAAATTGTATTTTAGATTAAATTTTTTAATCGAAACTAGGAAAAGTTTTGATTTTGAGAATTTTGGTTTGAAAACTAAATTAAATAAAACAATGAACTTTGATTTAAACAATGAAAAACAAGCACGCTAGAATTATGAATCAATTTTGACTCTATCATCCGTATTTTAACCAAATTATTTAAATATAATTCATGAGTTTTGAAAAACCGTGTTCCTAAAGTTATTTAAGTCCCATTTCGAACTATGCATAAAACTATTTTACTAATTGAAAATTGACTATATTTCTATGACAAATAAATATATAGAAAAGTATTAAAGAATCTATGACCACTTTCAGGGATAACACAAAGTATATGGATATATTCCTTTTTTTTATCGAACTTTGCGACAATTAACACAAGTCTAATAATCTTATACTCTTTCAAACATAGAAAACTATCACCATAATTAAACAATAATTGGTCAAAAGAATTGCATGGCAATTTAAAGCACATATCAATTGCATCAAAACCTTAAATTGCATGAAATAAAAAATAGATTAAAACATGGGTTCAAAAAGTCAAAACTTCATCACAATTCTAACACTACGAACCTAGTCTAGATACATAATTGAAAATAATTCACAAGAAAGATGAAAAGAAATCACCCCTTCTTCTTTTTTATCTTTGATTTTCAATTGTGCTATTGGCATTGCATGAATTCTTCAACAATTGGATAGCGTTTAGGCAAGTAATCAATAAGTTGGAAACCCCCAATGTGTTTATGCTATTCCTTATTTGTAGAAGTCGAAAAGTGGCTGAAAATCACGTCCAAATTGACTTCCAAAAGAGTTCTAACAGAATAAGGAAAGTTACCTTCGCAAAAGATCTTTTTCTCACTGCACAGCATTCAGTATTTTGACCACATCTTTCTATTCTCGTATCCTATTGAGGCGATTTAAAGTGCGTTAGAAAGATAACATAGAGGGCTACAATTCTTCCTGAAATAGGATTTTCCAAATTGAACGTTTACTGCTCCGAAATTAGCTCTCAAAGTCTGGCTAAAAATCTGCTAGAAATCTTGTTTGATTGGGATGAATTTATGGTAATATTCTTATCATATTTCATTCATTTTTGACTTCTAATTGCATCTAATTGACTCCTAACAATCTTCAAGTATCTTGTCTTAGTCCGAATCTGTGACGACCTGAATTCTCTTCCATTCGAGTGCCACTAAAAGTGACTCATATCATATTATCGAGACTTAAATAGTAATGTAAAATTATTCAAAAGAATAATTTTAAAATCCCATAATTTTATTTGTGAATAAAAATAGAACATAATTTTCTTACATAAAGTTCAACATAATTATCTCATCAATCTTAACCACTTTTGCCACTTCCATGTTGACCGCCTCGAACCTTCAATTATCTGAAAATGGTAAATATCGTGGAGTGAGATTTATAAAATCCCAGTAAGTATACCAAGCATAAATTTTCTTTTGAAAGCATATGGATCATTTTCATCATAACATAGGATAGGATCGAAATACTCATAAACATAGGGAGACACAAGAATTTTACCGAACTTAAATGGCAAGAATTCTTATGTGTAGCGCTACTAAACTCCTGTCCCCTTAGCATAATCATAAACATATCATATGGAACCCATAGCAATCTTGTGAGATTGATTTCATAGCAATGATCCAAACATTTTCATAAAAACATAAGATATACTTACTTGTCATAAAAACATACTTACTTTTCATAAAAACATAAGGTGTATTTACCTTTCATAAAAACATACTTACTTTTCATAAAAACATAAGATATACTTACTTGTCATAAAACATACTTACTTTTCATAAAAACATAAGGTGTATTTACCTTTCATAAAAACATACTTACTTTTCATAAAAACATAAGGTGTATTTACCTTTCATAAAAACATACTTACTTTTCATAAAAACATAAGATATACTTACTTGTCATAAAAACATACTTACTTTTCATAAAAACATAAGATATACTTACTTGTCATAAAAACATACTTACTTTTCATAAAAACATAAGGTGTATTTACCTTTCATAAAAACATACTTACTTTTCATAAAAACATAAGATATACTTACTTGTCATAAAAACATACTTACTTTTCATAAAAACATAAGATATACTTACTTGTCATAAAAACATACTTACTTTTCATAAAAACATAAGGTGTATTTACCTTTCATAAAAACATACTTACTTTTCATAAAAACATAAGATATACTTACTTGTCATAAAAACATACTTACTTTTCATAAAAACATAAGGTGTATTTACCTTTCATAAAAACATACTTACTTTTCATAAAAACATAAGATATACTTACTTGTCATAAAAACATACTTACTTTTCATAAAAACATAAGATATACTTACTTGTCATAAAAACATACTTACTTTTCATAAAAACATAAGGTGTATTTACCTTTCATAAAAACATACTTACTTTTCATAAAAACATAAGATATACTTACCTTTTAAAAGATTAAAATGAAGTGTAGTAGTAAATGGACCAAAACTTTCTTGACCACCTTGAATTTCTCTTACTTGTGGATTTTGTCAAGAGATTGGAAATAAGTGTATATGTGTAGAGTTGTGTGTAAAAGAGATGGGTTTAAATAGATGTATAAAGTTGGCATATTGTAAACATAATCATTCAATTCTATTAATTTTAACACATCATTTTCTTAAAGTAAAGCACCATTCATATACTTTTCCATATTTATACAAATAATATGTTCTTCATGATTATATATAATGGAGTCTTATCAATCATTCATATACTTTTCCATATTTATACAAATATTATGCTCTTCATGATTATATATAATGGAGTCTTATCAATCATTCATATACTTTTCCATATTTATACAAATATTATGCTCTTCATGATTATATATAATGGAGTATATAAATCATTCATATACTTTTCCATATTTATACAAATATTATGCTCTTCATGATTATATATAATGGAGTATATAAATCATTCATATACTTTTCCATATTTATACAAATATTATGCTCTTCATGATTACATATAATGGAGTCTTATCAATCATTCATATACTTTTCCATATTTATACAAATATTATGCTCTTCATGATTATATATAATGGAGTATATAAATCATTCATATACTTTTCCATATTTATACAAATATTATGCTCTTCATGATTACATATAATGGAACCTCTCATGCTTGCATATATTTTCTTAATTTAAATAATAAAAGTAATTTTTGTACAAATCAATATTGGGATAACATTGAATTAAGTACTTAGACTTAATATACTTTAAATCAAGAGAATGGAGATATTTTTAGAAATTCGGAATTTAATTTAAAATAGAACGATCTCGATTATTTCTTGATTTGGCTATACGAATACGTCGTGGCGTTAACTTAATAAAAATGGGTGAAATAGTAACGACACGATTTTCTATTAAAATAATTATTAATCGCGTAAAAATTCTTGGTCGCTACAGAATCAACCATTGAATATTTGCAATTTGGTCCTTCATTTATTCGTACACTTCAGTCCTGAGTGTCTAATTTTCTTCAATTTCTTTTCCAACTCTCAATAATTTTCAATTGAGTCCTTGAATTTATGATTTCTTTTACTTTTGATCCACGTTAATGGTCGATTGACCTCTTCAATTGCTAGTTTGCACAATTTAGCTCCATTTATCATCCAATTATTTCTTATTTGCTTTAATTCCTTTACATTCTTGACTTTGAGATATTTTCTGAAATATAAACAAATAATAGTAAATATTCTCAAACAAGCAAATAAAATTATATTTTTTGGATAGAAATAAGTGTATAAATATCACAAAACATGGACCAAATACTCAACAAAGTTCTAAACGCGCAAAACTCAACATTGCAAGAGACACACACACACACACACACACACACACACACATATAAATGCATGGAATCTAACCTACAAAATATATTCAAATGAGGCTGTTCATTGGGTACATTTTGATGTTATTTTCAGTATTACTTCATTTATTCATATTTCAGATAATAGACTTCAGTTTATTAGATTTCAAATAACAGAATTCAGTTTATCCAGTTTACAAAATAAAGAATTCAGCTTATAGTATGGTGAAATGACAATTGTTATGATTTTTTTTTTTTTTTTTATATTAGATTACTTATTAACCTTATGCTTGAGTTACATCACTTAGAATCTAGAATGAATGATTTTATGATTCCAGTACATTCAATAATGAAGGTAAATATCAAAATTTAAATTTCTGTCAAGTTATAACCTAGTAAATAAGATTTTTAGGAAATATGTATAAATGAGAAATTATACTTGTTTTCGAACTCTCTACTCACTGAATTTGTAATCTCATATCTTATCATTTTTCTATTTTAGGACGCATTTTGTTTTGAGCAGCTTTTTGGAAGATGCTGCAATGAACAGAACGAGAGTCACATGACCTAGTAGTTGTATGATTTCATTCATTAAACAAATCCTTGTTATTCATGGGTCACATGACGAGTATTTTGTATATGTATTTTACATCACATGTCACATTTCATAGTTGATTGGCTTGTCGCCCTTTTGATGGGTTCATACGTATTCTGATTATTTTTGTAAATGATACTAAACAGGTCGCTGCATTTTATTTTGTTTATGCATATTTTGGGACAAGTAATTTCCAATTGATATTATATATATGTTTTGCTTGTGAGTTTTTTACATTTTCAGGTTGATTTAGTCAAAGTTATAAAGGAAATTTTGTGAACTTTTTTTTTTTAAATTCTCACTGTCAGAAAGAGGTCAAATTGTCTTGGTGGTGGATCTAGCATCTAGCTGACATCCATTATCGGCACACGTCACGTTTTGGGTCTATTAGGGTGATTCAGGATCCGTCGTGACATTGCATCTTGTAAAGTTGTTGGAGGTAAGGCACATAAGTCCCCCTTATTGCATTGTAGCGACAAATATATTAATAAGTGTTTGTTCAAACAATTGGACCTAGGACATAACACTTACGCAAAGATATTTGCTTCCACCATACCGGTGAAGCACAAAGAAAAGCAAATTAAGATGCCTTCATATTGTAATGGAACTCATATATGGTATCTGCATCGTGCACTAATGAAAACGACCTAGACAAAAACGGGAATAGAGGCCAAACTAGAGGGACTTTATCTCTGTATTTTGGGATTTATAGAATACAAACAAAACTTTAGAAAATGTGAAGAGAGAGTTACGCAAAAAATACAAATAGGAAGAATGTTTAATTAGGAGAATTTCACCATTTCATCCTAATGAATTCAAAAACGTTGAATCTATTGGTAGATTCTCAAGCATCTTTTCACAAAAGTTGTTAAGCACCTTTTAGGATCAAAACCTTATAAAAAAATTAGGGTCGTTTGATTACACAAAATTTTCCATGAAAAATGGAATATGTTTTCCAAGTCCCACTTTTTGTTTGTTTGTTTGACAAAATTTTTCATGTAAAACTTTTTCCGCGGACCTCACTTTTTCTTCCATTTTCCTTGATTTGGTGGAAAAGATTTTCTTTGGGTTTTGGTGGAAAAATGTTTTCCATGATAGGTGGAAAAATGTTTTCCATGATAGATGGAAAATGATTTTGGATACGTTTAATCAATTTTGTTGTTGTTAATTGACTTATTTTCTTTTCAAAAAATAACATTATCATCATCAAGTACAAATATATTTAAAAAGTAAAAAAAAAAATTTTTTTTTGATTAAAATAACAAAAAATTACTTTATTTTCCATGGAAAATAATGTCAATCAAACAACAAAAGTTGGAAAATTCCCTACTTTTTCCACCTAGAAAATTAAACCAATCAAACACATTAAACTTCTAATTCCCAGTAATTCAATTACCTAGAATTCAATTCCCTGAAATTCATTTTCTTTCCACCTAAATTCCACCATCGCTATCAAACGGACCCTTACTGAAAATATTTAAAAGCTTAGAGTGAAACGATGTCTGATCCAAACGACACTTCGAATCATCTCGTAATTAGCGTATGCGCTGGCCATGCACGTGCCTACTAAATCGAATGATAACGTGCACGCTCTAGAAAAAATATAGTATTATAATTAGTATTGCAAATATAATATTTACTAGAGAAAAATTTAAAAAAAAAAATTGTGACAATAAATCATCCAGTAAAGTTCTGTTCTATTGGGACGACTATTATTATCTTAATAGTTTAATCTAATGGGACGACAAATGTGTTGCAGTAGAGTTACGGAGACCAAATACATTATAGTAAGTAAAAGCTTAGAAGGTCGCTCATTTATTGTGATGACAACTTGTTGTCTTAATATATAGCTCAAACTTATAGGTACGATACCCGTCAACTCTATAAATTAAATATTTATTGAAACGACATGTAGCCGTCTAAATAGATCAATTGGAGCAATTATTTTGATGAAGTTGGAAAACGAAAATAGGATTTATAGAGATGATATCGTCATCTCTATAAATCATGAATTTATTAGGAAGCTTTTTGTCGTCCCTATTGACTTACTTGTATGGATCGATAGGGAAGACAAAGTCATCCCTTTAACCTTGTAGCATCGATTTTTCGATTGCACGCTCTAGGTAGATTGTATTTTTTTTCCCGCTCTTCAAAATATAATGGCTCTATCATCATGACATTACGAGATACTTGAAGTGTAATGTCATTTTTTGATTTGTAGTCATAGTGTCCACAATGACATTCTTTTGAAACTTTAATTCATTAAAGTTTGTTATTTTTTTCAATAATTTTAGATGAACATTCATTTTGAACATTTTTAAATGACATTGTGATGTGTCAATTTCTCATTAGGTGATGAAGACATGCATTAAATAATGAAGTCATCATCACCCAATAAAAAAAGTGATATATCATAAAGTCACTTTAAAATATCTAAAATAAATGTCCATCTAGAATTACTCTTCTATTTTTTCCTCTAATTTTGCTAAAATTTGAGTATATTATTTATCCAATGTCGGTATTTAATATTTATAGAGAAATAGACGCTCATCAACTGTTTCATGTTTTTTGATCAATTAGGTTTAAAGATGCATTTAGGTGGGCCAGTGCAGAGTTTTTTTCTTCTGGTTTTTTGCTTTTCTTCTGAACAACCTGCGTAATGTTATTACATGTAAGCATGCATGAGAGATTCTACGCCCTATATTGACTTGATTAAACAGTATAATTAATACATTTATAACGTACATGACTGATTTAATTAATTTATATATTTTTTTAATGTTAAATAGTCGAGTTTGTACAATTAACAGTTAAAGATATAAGATTGATTAAACATTAAAAAATGTAACTCTTTTAAGTAGTAAGATAAGAAACATTAGCGGTCCTAAAAGTAGGGACAAAGCGTGAAGACACAAAGACAAGCCACGGAGGAGGTGATTTGGACAAGCCATGCAAAATGCGCAAATGATTCATGCATTTAAAAAATCACCAACAAGTTGGTACTCTGGATTTATTATTTTACAAGTTGTTATTTGTCTCGCATGGACGATAGTACTTTGAATAATATGATCATCTAGTTTCACCTCCACGTCACTGTAAAAGAATTAACTCAATTCAAATAAAGATCGATCTATCAGTAGACTAATTAAAGACTTATAATTATGTCAAAGCAAACTTGATATTAAAATGTTCCATTATATTTTTTCGAACTTATTCCACCTCATTAATTAGAGTTTTTTACATTTAGTATTCATTATCATGTAACTAAAATTTATTATTTATTTAAAAATGTATAGTTAGGTAAATTTAATTAAAAAAAAAAAGAAGAAGAAGAAGAAGTTAATAATTTTATTTATTATACCAACTTGCCAAACGTAAACATTGTGGTGGGGTGAGGATTTTCATTTTATCCATCAAGTGGCCTTCATATTCATAATAGAATATTGTCCATATTCAATACAATTCATAGGTTCAGTCCTCGTAGACCCAACGACCAATAAGTGACCTCTACAAGTGGCAACGTGATATTTTAAAGTTGGAGACTTGGCATCCCAATTATCTAGTTAGCATATAATGGATTTTGAATAATGCTATTTGAACACTTAAGTTTATCACTCTATTTGTCACCTCCCTTACATGGGGTGTATGGGGCTTCATATATTAATTAGCGGTCTCACACTCCATGTGATGGGTGGTACACAGGGTGACATCTTGTATGTTCAAATAGCATGATCTTGAATTTTATATAGTATTGTAATATTAATGAATTAATGAAAAAGAAGCAATTAAAGTATTTTTAACTCAAACTATTAATTCTAGTTTATAGCTTGATCGAAATAATTTGGTACATGTGTTTTTTCATTATTTCAAAATAAGTTATTTTTATAGAGACGTTATATTTAGTCATTCAAGATTTTGGAATAAATTGAAAATACGTACTTAAAATTTTATCAAGTTAATATAAAAAATTAATATCGGAGTGAAACAACTTTTATATTCTTTTCCTTATTGGATTCATTTAAAAGTAAAAATTCTCCATAAATATCAATTCTAAATGTGAAGGTGTATAGCACAACCTTCACATTTTTCCTTGCCGTGCACTTTGGGGTTATGTTGTTCACTTTTCGGTACAATTCACAACTCATTGGAGATGCTATCGACTGTCGTACCATAAGTGGTCGAAAAATCATTAGTCATGGTCCTTCTAAGAGGTACGTTGTGCTCAAATTCAGCGAGGCAACTAAACTCCACGTGGCATTTGATGAGAGTTGCATATGCCATGGTCTTAATGCTGCTCCTACGTGGTCTCCAAGAAGGACAAATTATATAGAATGCGTTTGTTATTATTTAAAAAGATTTTTTTTTATAATAAATAGTAATTTTTAGGAGAATGAATAGTTGAAAAGTCAAATATTAATGTGAACTTGACTTTTAATGGATAGTTGAGATTGAATACTATAGAAAAAAAGAGAAAAATTTAAAAAAGTACCAAACAAAAGCATATAATAATAAACCGAATAGGCACGAACATATATATAGGCAAAGTTTCTACCAATTTTTGGAATTACCTTTAATTTTTGAATTACCAATTTTAGTGCAGATGAATAACTATAATTTCCTTAATTAATAAAATAATTCATTATACTCTTTCTACCAGCTAGAACAACTAGGTGTTTGGTAACACTGTAAAAAAATTTAAATTATTTTTTTGTTGTTTTCGAGGTAAGATATGTGATTGAAAAGAAAAGAGAGAAAATTTGAATGATTAAAAAGTGGTTTGAAAAACTATATTATTTATAAATTGTAATGATTGGATTACAAAACTGAGAGGTCCCTGTTCAGTGGAGATTAAAATCAGATTTTTTAATAAATTTTGATAAAAATTGATGAAATATGTGATTGAAAACTTATGAGTCATGGAGATTGATTGTTATTTTGACTTAGATTAAAATTTTAATTTTAATTTATTCCAAATCGCAAGTTATAATATTTCGAGGGGAATATAGGTGTGGGGGCATGGGACTTGAACCCTGGACAAAAGCCAGGATTGGGACAACTTGAGCCTCAATTACCACTGGGGCACCACCCCAAGTCCCTACTAAAATAATTTTTCATGCGACAGCAGCCAGTCAACTCAAAGTTATAATATAGCTTCCAAAATTGATCCAAATAATTAATTAAATACTATCATTCCTTCAACTCTCTCTATAATTTCAATTTACAAATATATAATTCTTCATGCCGACTCCCAAGAATTGGCGTAAAGGAGACCACGAGAAGAACTGCAGGAAGGGATTATTATTATCAGAAAAAGCATCGTCGTTTCACGGAAGAACTGGAAGGGTGGTCGAAGAAGGGATGCTGCCGCGACCGAGAACGGTGCCGGATTTGGTGGCGGGAAAGAGAGTTGGTGAAGGGGTGGTTCCGGATGTAGTGGCTATGCAAGAGAGGCCTAAAATGACGAAATTGCTGCTGAATGTGACAATACAGAGAAGCCTTGGCGCTGTACAGGTGGTGATGCCGCCGAAAGCCACGGTGGAGGATTTGATTGCGGCGGCGCTGAAACAGTATGCTAAGGAGGGGAGGCGGCTGACTCTCCCGTCTACCAATCCTACTGGCTTCGACCTCCATTACTCTCAGTTTAGCCTAGAAAGTAAGCTTTCTCAGTTTCTTGTCATTAGCCTTTGATTTTCCATGACTCCTCTTTTCTTTTTTACTTTCCAGAAAAAATAACGTTTTCTTGTTACTTCAAATATTTTTCTTATAATTACACGCTGTTGAAATTAATCTCAATTTTGCATTATTTACATTATGCCAAATCTGTCATTTTTCTAGCCTTTAGGCTAAACGTGAAGTGTAACATGCATGATATTTCAAAGGTTGGATTAGTATAGCATGAATAATTAGTAAAAGATATTTCATTGTTCCAAAATTATGTAAAATGTCTAATTATTATGTGGAGAGAGTTACATGTAGTTAATTATGTGGTTAATAAACAATTGTTTTCCCGCAGGTTTAAACAGAGAGGATAAGTTAATGGCATTGGGGTCAAGGAACTTCTTTCTGTGCCCAAAGAAGGCGGCAGAGGCAACCAGAGACGGTGGTGCTACTGCTGTGACAACGGCTCCGACTTCGAGTTGTTCAAAAGAAGCGGGTAACCCTACCAAAAATGGGTTGTCTTGGCTCAAGTTCATGGATTTTTCACTGTGATACAAGTTAAAAGTCTGAACCATTTGAACAACAGGGACTCAACTGACATCAATGATAGTTGAAGGATTGGATGTTAACTCTTCTAAATTTAGACATTTGCCAAAGACGTGATAAAAGAATAATGCAACTCTATTAGTGATATACGACTCTACTGTGGATCATCCTCTCAAGCATGTCTGTATCCGTTGCAACAACCATTTCCAGTTGGCCCTTTCTCTACTGCATCAGTGTGATGGATATCAAATAGATTATTCTTGAATCTAGGTTAAATATTAAACTGTGTACGAATTAGTGTATATATCATTTTGTATCTATTTTTTTTTTGTGTATATATATATCCTTGTAACCGGAAATAACTGTAATTTTTCATTATTGAATATATTAGAAATATCATTTTCTCTGTTATCACTTCCAAATTTCGACTTGGTATCAGAGCTATGGCAGACATTACAAATAGCACCGGTTCAGTTACTCAAACCCAAAACTCAACCACAAATGCTCATTTCAGTCCTTTTGGAATGACTCTAACACAAGCTCCAAGCATCAAGTTGGATAGAAACAACTACCTAATGTGTAAAAATGTTGTTATGCCTGTAGTCAAATGGCACAACCTTGAGGGTTATCTCCTAGGGACAAAGTCGTGTCCTCAAGAGTTCATAAGCAATCAGGAGACCACACAGGAAGGTGCTAATGTTGAGACAAAGGAAGGTGCTACGGTTGAGTTGACACCAAACCTAGAATTTAGTAAGTGGGTATCAGTTGATCAATTGCTTATGGGCTGGCTCTATTCATCCATGACTCTAGAAATACTAATGAGAGTGATGGGATGTAACTCATCCAGTATGCCGTGGAAAGCTGTTGCAGACAACTTTGGAGTTCTCAACAAATTGAGGATAACATACCTCACTGCTGAAATGCAAAGAACCAGAAAAGATGGTATGACAATGGATGAATATCTAACCACAATTAAACAATTGGTAGATAATCTTGAGATTGCTGGGAAGAAAATGGAGCATAATGATCTAGTCACACAAGTTCTTGCTGGACTTGATGATGAGTATACCTCTATTGTGGTTCAAATCAATGGAAGGAAATTTATCAGTTTGCAAGAACTTACCTCAGTACTACTCACCTATGAAAGCAGGCAGGAACATCTCAATCGGGTAATGAGTGGTTTTAACTCAATCAATTTGAGTGTTGGAGCTTCAAACAAAGGAGCTGGTAATTTTGGTAGAGGAAATAGAGGAGGTAATAGGTTTGCTCACCACAGAGGAAGGTTTAGAGCAAGAGGAAGGTCAGGTAGAAGCATTGAATACAAAGCTCCCTGTCAGATTTGTGGCCTGAACAATCATCAAGCCAGCTGGTGCTTTAACATATATGATGAAAAGTTTGGATCTAGTAGACCTGGAAACTATAGACATCTGACAGGTAACTCCAAAGGTTTAGCCTACATAGGAACACCTAGCACACTGGAGGATGAATCATGGTTTGCTGACTCAGGTGCAAGCAATCATGTCATAGCAAACAAAGGTCACCTTGACTCTGCAAAACCGTATATAGGTAAGCAAGCTATTCTGGTGGGAAATGGTGAACCACTTCCAATCACTCATACTGGTTTTAAATCCTTTCCTCTTAAAGAAAATAAAACCGTGTACCCGAAAAATCTGCTACGAGTTCCTAACATAAGCAAAAATCTGGTCAGTGTGTCTAAGTTTACATCTAATAATTCAGTTTCTATGGAATTCTATCCTAACTCTTGTGTTGTGAAGGATCTACAAACGAGGGAGATGCTGCTGCAAGGCAAGCTTAGGGGTGGTTTGTACCAGCTGGTGTTCCTTAAATCAAATAGTCACTCAATCCACAACCAAGAGCCAAATAACTCAGGACTTTCTCTCAGCATCTATGAACAAGAACTTAAAAATGAGTCCTCCTCACTGTCAAAGTTTTAGCTATGGCATAGAAGATTAGGCCATCCTTCTATGTCAGTTATAAGTCATTTACTTAAGTCCTATAATGAAACTCTTGGTGATAATAAAGTTGAAATATTTTGTGAATCGTGTCAATTTGGCAAATCTCATGCACTTTCTTTTAAGTTATCTACTTCAATTTCTCAAAAACTTTTAGACCTTGTATTTACAGATATGATGTTCATATGAATGGGAAAAAGGTTGTGCTCCTATCTTTGAGTTTGGAAGAAGTGCTTAAAGATCAAATGAAACTCAAGAAGGAGTTTGAGGAAGAAAAGTCCCAACGTAAGGAAGTTGAGAAGAAGGAGTGAGAGATTAAGTTTGAAGTAGTTGATCAAACTACAAAATTTGAGGTATGGGAGTTAAAGTTAGAAGTAGTTGATTAAACTACAAATCTTGTTGTGGAGGCTAAAATTGTTGATGAAGGGGTGCATGATCCTACACATATGAAGAAAAAAGGGCTGAGATTAAAAATGTGGGAGATGAGGGTGAGTATGAAAATTTTGAAGTGTGGCATGAGCTTAAAAATGTGGAGGAGGTTGTTGAGGATAAAAATTTAGAAGTGGTTGTTGAAAGAGGTGAGGAGAAGAGCCTCGTGGTGAGGAAAGGGGAGTTTGCGGTGATTCATCATGAGTAAAAGGACCCCTACCTTGTACATGGAGAAACTAACGATCCCCACCCACTTTGCTTGAGAAAATTTTGCAGGTTGATCATAATAGGAAGCTTGAGTCGCACCAATTTCGACCAATCAAACTTGTAATACAATGCATTCGTGTCTTCCAAGTAATGGAGTACTATTGGTTGATCAAGCTACATGGAGGCCATAATTTCTCATTTGATCCAGGAGATGCTATGAGATATTATGAACAAACCTATGATTCGGGACGAATCAACCTTAAGAAGGAGGGTCTGATGAGAATCGTAGGAGGCTTGACAAATAAAAATCAATCATGCGAGCCAAACAAATTTTGAGTACATTTTGAAGGACTCTCGATGCGTAAAAGATAGTATTCAAGGCTAAAACAAGAGACTAATCCAAGAAAAGAAGCCAAAAATCAAGCTCGATATTCAATTAAATTTTTGACAAATATATAGTCCGAATTTGACGTTCACTATTTCTTGAAGAATTATATATATTTCCTTCTAGTTTCCAAATCATTTTGAATCACCTCAATCGAACATCAGGATAAAAAGTTATGACTCAAATACTGAAAAGGCGCTTGCTGTCAATTTCTGTTGACATTTTTCGGTCGACCGAAATGTAGTCCAGTTGACCATTTTGGTCAACCGAAAGTTACTGAAACATTCAAAAACACACGTTTTCTACTATTTTTCATATTTTCTTTCATATTTTGTACAATATATACTCATTTCCCAAACCCTAGCACACAACTTATGATCATGTGAGTGCTCCTCTTGAGAGGCTCCTTTGAGGTAAGGTTAAACCTCCTTTGATCTTGTATTATTCTTGGAAGTTAATCAACTTTACTTGAGTATTATTATTCTTGTGTTTGTTGTTAATTTTCGCCACCTTGAAATTTGTTTAGTTGATACCCAGGTTTATTAACCTTTGAATTTTGGGTTAGATTTAAACTAGGGTTAAGGTGTTTTATCGCTTTATTTTACCACTCTAGCTTTCTTGGGTTGGTATTAAAATTGTTGTGGGAATTTTTGGTAAATATACCAAGGGGGTTCGCATCACTCACATGCCTCTACATTATTGGTGGGAGGCCTTCTCTACTACTACTTTTCTCATTAATAATCTGCCTACACCAGTCCTTGGAAACAAAACACCCACTGAACTTCTTTATAAAACCAAATCAAACCAAACCAGACCTGTCAGCCTTCAAAATATTTGGGTGTGCCTGCTACCCTTTCCTAAGACCTTATCAAAAACATAAGATGGATTTCCATTCACAGAGATGTGTGTATTTTGGATCAAGCAGTCAACATAAAGGTCACAAATGTTTGAGTGCTACTTGAAGAATATACATTTCTAGACATATTGTTTTCCATGAGTCATTTTTTCCTTTTAAAACTGGCTTTATCAATAAAAACTCCACAACATTAGTTCCTAATCCTATACTATTTCCCTTACCTTTCGATTCAACTATATAACCTCCTACTTCACTCCCTGATCATACTGGTACAAATCAAACTACAGCTGAACCTGCAACAGGTTCAATCTCTAGTAATTCACAATAAGAAGGTATGGAGGAAGTGGAGAATTATTAACAACTGATGAGCAACTGATTGATGAGGAGCCATCACAGTTTTCACAAATAATTTCACAAGGAGTAGTTGAAACAAAAATCCCAATCAAGAACTGCAGGCTAAAACTCAACCAACAACTGACAAGGAACATCCTATGATTACTAGAGACAGAGCAGGCTTGTTCAAACCCAAAATTTACAATGTCAAACTTGATATTGAATTTGAACCAACCACAGTTAAAGAAGTACTGAAAAGTAAGAATTGGAAGAAAGCTATGACAGAGGAATTTGAATCACTTGCAAGGAATAAGAATTAAGACATGGAAACTGATACCAATTGATCCCTCAAAGAAAGTGATTGGATGTAAATGGATGTTTAAAACAAAGCATGATCCAAGTGGTGATGCCATAAGGTACAAAGCATGTCTTGTAGCAAAGGGGTTTCTTCAAACCGAAGGAGTGCACTTTCATGAGACCTTCAGTCCAGTTGTGAAGTCTTCAACATTAAGGATTATACTTTCTTTAGCTGTACAAAATGACTGGATGATAAGGCAAGCGGATGTCAACAATGCCTTTTTCAATGGAGCATTGGAAGAGGAAGTATTTATGAAACAACCAGAAGGAAGAAACCACATCATATTTGTAAGCTGGAGAAGGCACTATATGGCTTGAAGCAATCTCCAAGGGCTTGGCATAACATGCTAAAGAGCACCCGAATCAGCTGGGGACTAAGGCAGTCAAGAGCTGATAATTCTCTATTCTTTATAGAAGGAGGAAGCTACACTATCTATGTTCTAATCTATGTTGATGATATCATCCTAACTGGAAGCTGCAGCAAATGATTAGAAGAATTTGTGAAGAAGCTTAATGATACCTTTGCTTTGAAGGATCTTGGCTCACTCAACAAATTTCTTGGCATAGAGGTTAGTAGAAATTCATTCGGATTATGTTTAACTCAGAAAAGTTACATCATTGAACTGCTTAAAAGGTTTGGTTATGAAAAACTAAATAGAAGTGTAACACCAATGGTAAGTGGTAAGTTGATCTCAAAGGAGGAAGGTGAACCACTTGAAAGTCCAGTCATCTATAGAAGTACAATTGGAGCATTTCAATATTTGGGTTACAAAAGACCGGATATCTAATTCTTAATTAATAGAATGAGCCAATTTTTACAAAATCCCATGGAAGTCCATTGGAATGCTCTCAAAAGGATTTTCAGATACTTAAGTGGTACATTAGACTACGGTATTTTCCTGTAGAAGGGGCAGAAAATGAGTATAACAGCATATGCAGATGCTGATTAGGCTTGCTGCCCTGATGACCGTAGATTGACTTTTGGATATTGCGTCTATCTTGGATCAAACTTGATTTCTTGGTGCTCTAAGAAGCAGCATGTCGTAGCCAGATCAAGTACATAGGCGAAGTATAGGACTTTGGCTCATACAGAAGCTGAGATACCTGTCTACTTTCAATACTGAAGGACCTGAATATTGAAACAGAAGGTTTACCTAAATTCTGTTGTGATAATCTTGGAGCTAAATCTTTGGCTTCAAATCCAGTTATGCATGCTCGTACTAAGCATATTGAATTGGATGCTCATTTTGTTCGAGACAAAGTATTGAATAAAGAACTTAAGGTGGAATATATTTGCTCTACAGAACAAATTGCATATATTTTCACTAAATCGTTGCCACCAACCAGGTTTGGATTTATCAGGCATAAACTGGGAATTGATTCGAGGAATTCCAGTTTGAAGGGGGGAGTTAAAAGTCTGAACCATTTGAACAACAGGGACTCAACTGACATCAATGATAGTTGAAGGATTGGAAGTTAACTCTTCTAAATTTTGACATTTGGTAAAGACGTGATAAAAGAATAATGCAAATCTATTAGTGAAATACTACTCTACTGTGGACCATGCTCTCAAGCATGTCTGTATCCGTTGCAACAACCATTTCCAGCTGGCCCTTTCTCTACTGCATCAGTGTGATGGATATCAAATAGATTAATCTAGAATCTAGGTTAAATATTAAGCTGTGTACGAATTAGTGTATTTATCATTTTGCATCAATTTATTTTTGTATATATATATATATATATATATATATATATATATATATATCCTTGTAACTGGCATTCACTATAATTTTTCATTATTGAATATATTAGAAATATCATTTTCTCTGTTATCCCTTCCAAATTTTGACTACATATTATATGGCTCCACTTTCACTAGTAATTTTGTAAATTAGGTTTAAATTTTTTGATCTAAATTAGTGGAATTAAGGAGGTTTAATTCCTTTTTAATGATATGTTTAGCATGTATACATATTTTAGCATTTGTCTCGTGCATGTATGTAATATGTAGGAAATATGTGCAGTTCGTATCGATAATTGTTATGTACGTTGAAATTACTTTGTTACATTTTTTGACTTCCTAAGCGGGACAAGGTACGTGTGCCAACAACTTATGCTACTTGATTCCCTAAATAAAGAGGTTAGAGTTAACTCGATCTCCCATTTGACATACAACGTGAGAGTAAATTAATAGATGGAGAAGGAAGGATGCAACCTCTTGAGAGAAAAAAATAGGAGTGTATTTGGTATTGTTTAAAAAGAATTTTTTTTAATGAATAGTGATTTTTAGGAAAATCGATGATTGAAATTTGGTTGAAAAGTCAAATATTGTGAGTTTGATTTTTAATGAATGGTGAAGATTAAGTATTGTAGAAAAAGAGAAATTTTTAATGTTAACAAAATAAGGACTAGAGAAGAATCTTGATAAAAAGGGCATTAGCCATATGTGACATCCTTTGAGAGTATTTATACCTAGCCTGCTCCATTGCGCGACGTGGGAAAAATTATGTTGTCCACCTTCAATGACTAAGTGTCAAGTATCCCATTTAAAAATTAATCATACACTTCGTGCATTCGCATTGGAGGATGGGCAACATTATGTTGCCCACCCTGGGCAACGGAAGAATTCGATATTTATATAGACGGTTTCCTCCATATGTTAGGGTGTCTGTGTCCACGTGTCATGTGATTTTGAGGATCATCATTTCCAGCATTTGGACGAGTGGGCAACATAACTTTCATTTGATTATCGACCAAGTCTAGTTCATGTGATAAATCACCTATCTCCGAACATGTCATGGTCGTCAACTATTGATAGAGTGGTCAATTGATTGCTCTCGAGTAGTGAACTTTTCCGAAGTCATATGGTCGAAACATGCGTCTTCCAATACTTGTGGTCTATCATCGTCCACTGAAACTCAAGACTCCTCTACATTTTGTATCCATCGTCGTCCATCGAGACTCAAGATATTGCACTGAAAATTATATTATATCAATTAGGACTGAACTATTATGTACTGCGCTAGGCGTGTCGATTCGCGGTCCCAAAGCCATCAAAAGACCTCCTGATACTGCCCATATACCCATGCAAGACCGCCACACCCCATTCTTGACTACCTTTAATGACCGTCAGGAGCCTCAAGCAATCTAGATGAGAAGCAAAATACGGTACACTCATGGGGCGATTCTACCATGCTCATTATCTCTTTCTTTACCATTTATAAAGAACTTTTTCTAAGTCCACACAATGCACATGTCAATGCCCATAAATGCCACAATATATATCACGCTCCAATTGCATATCATAATCACGTAATATGACATTCCAATAATATCAATGTACATTAATAACATAACATATCATCAAATAATGTCTTGCATACTTTCACCGTATATAAATATTTTCCACATCATATTCCACGTATTTTGCACCAACTATGTATGTCGAAAGAGGGGGGGGGGGGGGCGCTCTCTCACTTTATCAATTGGGGGGAGGGGGGTCGAACTCCCCCAACTCTATAACTTGTAGTTTCTAAAGATGTTTAATTATAAATTTATTATTATTTAGATCGACTCCATGTTGTTGGAATGCAAGAATGAAATATATGTACAAAATCCATCAATGTAACACAATAATGTTTACAGACACAATCATATCGTATTTTTCTAAATATTTTCCTCATATAATTTTATAACAGAAGTACATATATATATAATTGAACTTTAAGACAATAATATTAAATCAGTTTAACACGTTAATAAAATCATTGAAACAAAAAATATCTTGCATAGTACGAGTCGAAAACTAGTATTTATAAAAAAAATAAAAAAAATAAAAGGTTGGCCAAAAAGCTTGATGAGATATGTGATTAAAAAGTTGTGAATCCCATAAAATGTGTGAATAAAATTAATTGTTGACTTAGATTTGAGATTAAATCAAATTTTAACCAAAACCAAACATGGGCTAAATTATATTGGCACCATATTTTATAAAAGTGTATCATATTTTAGTTGCATTAAATGTTTATAACCTTTAAAATATTATTGTTACATTTATGTCCCAAGTTTTTGTCTTTAATAACGATTTCTGTAAATAAATAAATAAATCATTCGTTAAGCAGGATAAAAAGATCTATTCGTCCCTTGTTTGTTTAGTAAATAAAAAAAAAAAAAACAAAATTATGAATAAATATCGTTTTCAAACACACAATAACAAAATTTTGGATAATAATTCCCAAGGACAAGACTTATTAATTGATGAAAGGTTAATGATAAAAATATGGAGAAAAAAGTTAAAACATAAAAATAATAGTGAGTAAAAAATAGAAGTCAATAATACAATTAGAATATGTGTTGGATACCCATTTCATATAATTTAAATAAAATAATTGATTTTACTTTTTTCACTAGGCTCCGTTTGAGCCATTTTTCGCGAAAAATAAGTAAAAAATTAGATTATATGTCTTCATAACATGATTCAAAAATCAATTTATAATTAACTATGTTATTTGTCACTTATATTAGAAAACCTAAATAATTACGGATTTAGATTCCTAATTGACTAAGTATCATTTTGACAATTAAAACAACGTGCACTTTGAGTTAATCAATCAAAATAACAACTTCAATTCATAAGCAAAAGATATATAAATAGAGAACAATTAAATTTAATTAGATCTCACAATTCTTAGTGAATCAAAACTTCGAATAACCTTGAACTGGAATAATAAATTTAGATATCCATAAACATTTGAAAATAAAAACTAAAAGAAATAATAATAATAATAAAAACGAAATCAAACTCTCAGTGAAGGAAAAAAAAGGTGCCGCCGCCTCCTGTGTCCAATCTTTTTTTCCCAACGTTCTTTTTTTCTCTCTTTTTTTTCCTTCTCCAAACGTGAGATGCCCTCCTTTTTCTCCAGAAATTCTTCCTTTTTTAATTCCCAGCCTTTTCTTACCTTTTTTTTGTTCCCAGAATTTCCTTTTTTTTTTCTTGCGGCCAAAGCTCTCCTTTTTTGTAGTGCCCTTCTCAATTGCCTTATTGGGCCTCCTATCTCTTCCATGGTCCAACTTAAGAGTAACCATGGGCCCAAAATTTTTTATTGCACTGCTAATTCGCTCTTCCATTTATGGGCGTGACTGATTCTTCATAGGGAAAATTACACGGTCACCTGTCTTTTAAAGATGCAATTCAGATTTCTGATCCGGTACAGATTTTTTCTAATTTTCATGTGTTAATTAGTGTAATTAATTAACTAAACATAATTAAAGATTAAAATAAATCCAAAACCCTTTACACCACCCCCTTCTTAAATTTCATTACCTCCGACATTCTAGAGAGGAGCAGTGACTTTGAGTGGATTTTTGAAAAGAGTTCTTCGACAACTTCGATGTTTCGCCGGAAGATCTCGTGGCGGAGGCGGCCCCATCAAGAACATCGGATTTCAACGTGGAGGATCAACAGGCGACGGTGCTAACATCAACGTGAGCAAATGTAAACAAAACCAAAATTATGAGAATTAAACAGAGCCCTCAAAGAGCTCTCGGTGGACTGATTGTGGTGGCAGTGTTTGATGCGTAGTAATTGGTCAACGGAGGCTGCTCGAGGTGTAAGAAGGAGGAGCCGCAATAGGTGATATTGGACGGAGAAAAAATTTCTGACAAGATCTTCAATCCAAAATTCGACCAAATCGAAACTCCATCCGACAAACGAGCACTGGATTTGGCTTCGCATGGCTGAGAAGCTTCTTCGACTACAATCTGTGATTTTTCGGCACGTGTTCCCACAGCGGCGTGGTGGGTGGCGATTTTACTTTTCTTTCTGGATTTTCAGTGTGTAATGCGTTCTGATTACTTTGATTTTATTTGCATTTGAACTTCTGATATCCCAACTATTTTTATTTACTTTCAATCTTTCATTTCATTCTGGAGAAGATCGCGTTTCTATTGGGTAAATATTTTATTGTCAATATGTATATATTATTACTGCTAATTTCTACATTCCCTCATATCTTGAATCAGGTATTCCTATCTATATGTTATCTCAGAGAAACACTTTAACTAAGATGTTTCAACCCTCAAATGTTGTCTATTATCCATTGATTTAATCAATACCTAACTGCTAAATGATACTAATATATTTGAATTCAATTCGGTGAATTACGAAATTGTGGGAACTAATGTCTCGAAAATCTATGCATTGATTTCATTCCTTATATATTTAAGTGGTGATTGAAAGACAAAACCATGTGATCCATTATGCTTCTATGGCCCCATCTCTATTCCCTTTACCACACAATCTGCTATTCATATGTACCTTATTATTGTGGAAGGTAGTGGGTTGGGGTGGGGGTTGGGAGTGGTTTGGTGGAGAGTAGGACAGGGTTGGGGTTGGGGTCGCGGTTGGGTTAGTTGAATTGTGATTGTGATTGTGACAAATTTTAGGTAATTGTGATCAAAATGTTGAGTAATTGTGACTTTGCATGACTTATGACGAGTATGGAATGTGGGCAATTATTAGGCAATTGTGACAAAAAATATTAGCTAACCGTGACCAAGAAAACGAGTAAGTTGTGACTAACAAATAAATAGTACATGATCAATTATATTTAATCGTGATCAATTATTAGGTAATCTCTACTAAACGTGACTTTGTATGACTTGTGACGAGTACGAAATGTGACCAAGTATTAGGTAATTGCGACAAAAAAACTAACTAACTTTGACCAAGAAAACAAGTAAGTTGTGACCAATAAATAAATAATATATGACCAACTATGAATGATCGTGACCAATTATATAGAGATTGTGACCATCTATGACTTTGTGTGATCATTGGACGAGGACGTGATGTGACCTACAATTGTATCAACTATGACTATGTGTAACCGAACTATGACTTTGCGTGAGTGAACTGTGACCTTGTGTAACCGATCTATAACCTTGTGTGATCGAATTGTGACCTTGTGTGACTAAAATGTATGTACCTTCATGTGATTGAATTATGATATCGTGTGATCGAATTGTGACATCATATTACTAGACTGTGACCTCATGTGAGCTAACTGCGACTTTTTGTGACCAACTGTGACTTTGTGTGATCCACTGTGACTTTGGGGGTGGCGTGGGCGGTGGGGTTTTGCGACTAAATTTGTAATTGTGACCTTTAGTGACCAGTTATGACTTTGTATGACCAGTTGTGACTTTGCATGTGGGTTGGGTGGGGTTAATTTTGCAACTAAATTTGTAATTATGACCTAATTGACTTTGTGTGATCAATTGTGACGTAATCGTGACCTTGTTTAATCTAACTGGGCCTTTGTATGACTGAACTTTGACCTTGTGTGACCAACTCAACTATGACTTTGTGTGATTGTGACTTTGGGGTTGGGGTGGGTGGGTGGGGTTTTGCAACTAAATTTGTATTTTTTACCGAATTATGACCTTGTGTGACAAATTGTGACTTTGTGTGACCAAATTTGACTTTGCATGTGGGGTAGAGTTGGATGGGGTTGCATTGAAATTTGCGATTGTGATTTGTGACTGAAATATAACTTTGTGTGACCAATTGTGATTTTTCGGGTTGGGTGAGGTGGGAGTGGGAAAATATAGAGGAAAAAAATCATTTTGAGTCTGGTGGGGTGGGTGGGAAAACATAGAGAAAAAAAAATCATTTTTGGGGGTGGGGGTGTAATCTCGTGTGACCTAATTACGACCTTGTGTGACCAATTGTGACTTTGGGGTGAGGTGGGGAGGAGTGGGGTTTTGCAACTAAATTTATAATTGTGACTCAAATGTGACTTTGTGTGACCGAACTTTGACATTGTGTGACCAATTGTGACTTTGGAGGGGTGATATTTTACAACTAAGTCTGTAATTGTGACTCTGTGTGACCTTGTGTGACTTAATTGCGATCTCGCGTCAACTTACGTGACGGACTTTGATTTTGGGGGTGGGGATGGTGGGGTAGAGGTCGGGTGGGGCTAGAAAAAGTAGAAGAAATTATTTTTTGTGGTGAGGTATGGTCGGGGTGGGTCGGGGTTGGAAAAGTAGAAGAAAAAAATCATTTTTTTTGTGGGTGGGGGTAGGGTAGGGTGGGGTGGGTCAGGGTAGGGAAAAGTAGAAGAAAAAAATCATTTTTTTTGAGTGAGGTGGGTGGGTAGGGTGGGATCTAGGTTGGTTTGGGGTTGAAAAAAGTAGAAGAACAAAATTACTTTTTAGGTGGGTGGGTGGGTGGGTGGGGTGGGGTGAGGTAGGGTAGGTTGAGATGAGGTGGTTGGGGTGAAGTATGAAAAAATAGAAGAAAAAATAATTTTTTGATGGGGTATGGTGGTTGGCGGGATGCGGTGCTGTGGGATGGGATGGGGTGGGGTGGGGTGGGGTGGGGTGGGGCGGTTGGGAGGAAGTGTGAAAAAATAGAAGAAAAATCATTTTTGGGTGGAGTGTGGGTGGTTGGGTGGGGTGTAAAAAATAGAAGAAAAATCATTTTTGGATGAGGGTAGGGTGGGATAGGATGTGGCGGTTGAGGTGAAGTGTGAAAAAATAGAAGAAAAATCATTTTTGGATGGGGGTAGGGTGGGATAGGATGGGGTGGTTGAGGTGAAGTGTAAAAAAATAGTAGAAAAATCATTTTTGGGTGGGGTGTGGTTTCTAGGGTGAGGTTTAGTGGGGTTGTTAGGGTGGAGTCTAAAAATATAGAAGAAAAATCATATTTGGGTGAGGTAGGATGGGAGTGGGGTGGGTGGGTGGCGAGGTAGGGTCGGGTGGGGTGGGGTGGGTAAGGGTGTGGAAAATTAGGAGAAAAAATTAATTTTGGGTGGGGTGGGGTGGGGTGGGGTGGGGTTGGGGATGGGTGGCGGGGTAGGATCTGGGCGAGTCGTGGAAAAGTAATAAAAAAAATCATTTTGGATGAAGTGGGTTGGGGTAGGTCTGGGGCGAGGCTGGTGGGGGAGTCGAAAATTAGTAGAAAAAAAAATTAATTTTGGGTGGGGTGGGTGGGGGTGACGGGGTAGGGTCTGGGCGAGTTGTAGAAAAGTAGTAGAAAAAATCATTTTGGATGAGGTGGGGATGGGGTGGTGTTGGGTGGGATGGGTGGGGTGGGGCGGGGCAAGGGGTGGTGGGTTGGGTTTGGGTTTGGAGTGGAGTGAGGGTGGGTGGGTTGGGTTTGGGGAGGAGTGTGTGGGTGGGGTGCGTGGGTGAGATGAGAAAAAAATAGAAGTAAAATCATTCTTATGGTGTGGTGTGGTGTGGTGTTGTGGGGGTGGGGTGGGGTGGGGTGAGGTGGGTGGGGTGAGTGAGTGGGGTTGGATGGGTTGTGGAGGGATGGGGTGGGTTAGGTGGTGTCGGGGTGAGGGTGAGTGTGGAAAAGTAGAAGGAAAAAATTCATTTTTTGAGTTGAGGTGGGGTGGGTGGGTTGGGTTGCCGGGGTGGGATGGGGTGAGTGCGGGGTTGGGTTGGATTGTGATGGAGTGGTTGTGAATTAGATATTGTTTTTATTTTATTATGTAATATTATATAAGTTTTAATTTAATATATAAATGATAATTATTATAATATTATATTAATTAATTAACTAATTAACACCTTATTTTTTTAAAAAAATTCTTAAGTTCGTTATGTTTAAAAAGTGAAAGTTTTAGTTGTATAATTTTGTACTTTTTCCTTCTTCATAATAGAGTTGATTGCTGCCAATTTTCAAGTCCAACATTTGAGCTCATTTACCTCCAAAGTATACAAATCCAGCCCATTAAATATTTGAGGTTGCTGTCTTTCAGAATTAATAAGGCGTGCCCACGCCTTATGCAAAGTCCTGATCTAATTGTGTACTTTTTGAGTTCCAAACTTGTTCTTTTAATTTGTAATATTGAATTCATTTTGATCTAAATTCTCCACCTAATCCACAAAACATAAAATATGATCAACATCTACAATTTAAGCATTTAAAATCAATGAAATAAGAGAAAATATCACATTAAATAGCAAATATGTCCTCTATCAGATATATTCCGTTGATACAATGTAATGTATTGAAACATAAGGATGGGACAAAATAATAATAATTAACAAAAGTCAATACCAATCTTCAAAATAATAAGCATTTAGTATTACAAATTTTGGAAGACCCCTTTATACACAACTTTTTCAAATTCATCCCGATGCATAGTCTCTCGGATCATCCTAAATGACTTCACAAGAAAATTGTGCTCGTACAACAAATTTTTTAAATAATTTACAATTTCCTCGTGCAACATGCTTCCAGAATCTAGTCAGCTAAAACATGTGAATAAAAATTAGGAAATTAACATATTGGACATTTGAATCTGTATTTGACATGTAAATTCAAGCACACATACCCGATAGACCGTAGTCTATCTGACAAGTTAATTGACCAAAGAAAACTGTACGGCATGAACTTTACATAATAATTATAGGTATATCCTTCTGATCCATTGGAATAGTCGGGTACTTACTATAATCATAGGAGAATTTACACAACTTCCATATAGAAACCCAAATTGTTTTTGTGTATAATAACATTAAAATAAAATGTTGTTTTCAGTTTTCCACTTCTACAAGAAGATAGTAGGCTAAAAGAATGCTATCTGTCTCATTTTTTATTTATATTTTGCCATAGACCTACCCTCCCACTCTTTGACACAGATAAGAAAATGTTGTAGTTTTTTTTTTCATATCCAAAATCAATATCTAGGAACAATTTCTCTCAGTTTCCTACAGGCATTCATTTATTCAATGAGATATCTTCCACTTACAAGTAAGATGTATCAAACAAACATCTGCTAGAAGTTAATCCATCAATTAGAGGCAAAATCCTGAATATCAATTAACTTTAAAGTCGGCATAGATAATTTAGAAAAGATTTTGCACATTGCAATCCACAACTAAAACATTGAAAAGCATAACCCAACTCTATTTCTAGATTACAAATGAGGTTTACCGATCCTGAAAAATAACACACATGTGATGTGTTCCGTTCGAAAGTCGTGATTCTTTATTCCGCATCGTCGAGTCATCGCGTCGTGAATATCGGGTCATGATTCATCCGTCCAACCACAACCTGAGTTCGGAACTTTCCGACGTTTCTTCCGCGCTTCGAACCTCATCAACATGATTGCCAAAGACCAAGTAGTAAACCAAGAGAGTAGTGAGCAACTTGAACAACTGAATTGTTGTCTTTTCCATAACTATAATCTATACGCCATTAATCAAAGTTTCAACATGGAGTGAATTTCCATTTTCCATGATCTTGCCATTGCTCTCAGTCAATGGCCTCTGAATATCATGAAATTATAATATTAGAAAACGCTACACCATAGGCTAATAACAGGTAAGTGAGTAAAATAAAATATAAAAAAAATGGTGAATGTTATTACCTCCAGAATTTCCATTCAAAAGCTTATGATTAAGTGATCTTGAAAATTACTAATCTACCACTTGATGAAACAACAGTTAGAAAAAAGAGGAGGAAATCTACTCCATTGGGATTCATACTTATTACCTTTGACGATTAATTAAAAAAAAAAAAAAAAAAGGGAAAGCAAAATCTCTTTTTTCTTTTAAATATATATAGATAAGCAAACTTCAATCAATCAAAAAGTTGAGAATCAAATCAACAAAATGAATATCGAAAGAAATAGAAACACACAAAAATGAGTGGGAATCCAGAAATGAGAAATATTACTAAACACCCACCTCCTTCGCAAACAATTCTGACTGCGTGATTCAACCTCTCACCATGTTTAAGTAAAAATCATTAACTTTTTGCCATGGCCTTGTAGACATGAACTGATACATTCCCTACCAGAAGAAAATTCTCTACACATAAGTACTAAAACTCTTTGAAAACACATTTTTTGCGTGCCTACAATAGAGAGAAATGTACATTAGACAACAAAATTATTCTTTCATATAGCATAGAAAGCCCAAAATCCAATCCCTTTCAGAAAGTCTAGCTAAATCAACCAATATCATGCAAACCTAATGGAAACCCCCATCAGGTCACCTACAAATTAACCAGGAAGTCCCCAAAAATTGGAAACCTTGGGCTCTAAAAGGTTGAAAATTATTTAAGTGCTCCCGCATAATCAACTCGCTTAACTTTTATTCCCTCTTCTCGAATGGGTACTAAATAAAATCCTAGATTTAACAACTTAGAAATCTGAACCATGAGGAAAACAACAACAGGAGAATCTAAAGAAAATAATAGAGAATTTGGAGTTCTGGAGTATGTATAAATTTAATTGGCAGTCCATCCAGAGAGCCTGCAAGCATCAGTGTGGTTGTAGGTAGTGTAATCCTTCTTCTTCAGAGCCGGGCTTCCCATCAGATTGCTCGGGTTTTGCCCCCACCGTTCTATTTCTTGGGTACTTTAACCCAATGAATGCCGAGGGACACAAAGTCCGATTCGAGTCCATCAAACCCGAAGAATTGCAACCGCGAAGTGTAATCAGATGAGGATGCTGAGATGCAGACCAAAACCCGGGAGCGAATTGCAAGAGAGGAGATAATTAAAAGAATAGAAGACAAATCTGACGGAGGGAGAGAGAAGTGGAAGAAAAACTGCTTCTGTTTGGGCTTTGTCATGGCCACGTAGATTAAGAGTAAACTGCCCACTAATTTTAAAATTAACTTGTGCGCATATCGCTCACGTTCTTTTTTATCATCCGCTAACTCCAACTCCATGGACGGTTTTCTCCAAAATTTAAATTACCTAGGTTCAGAATCTTTTGCCAACTAAGATCAAAATTAATTGACTAAAATCTCAATTGACTTTAATATTATATATATATAGATATAGATTTAAATAAAATAATTGATTTTACTTTTTTCACTAGGCTCTGTTTGAGCCCTTTTTCGCGAAAAATAAGTTTTCAAATAATAGTTTTTTGGAGAAAGTTTTATTAAAAAGTTGAAATTTCTTTGGCTTACCTGTAAATATGAATATCTTAATCTTAATCTTAATATATATCTTAATATATATATAATAACAACATAGCCGTCACATAAATTCGCACATAGTTTCTCGCCATTTTTACCTGCTATTTTAGAAAACTTTGTAGTTTTATTAATTATTTTAATAATTGAATTAAGAAACTTCAATTAATGCAAAATTAATTATATGTGACATGTAATAAATGACTTATTGATTTATAAAAAATAAATAATCTATAAAAATGTCAAATTGTATATTATTTTTATTCTTTTGATAATTATTGTAATATTTTGAAGTAAAAAAATATGCAATATAGGTGTCAAATTCAAGATTTTAACGAGAAGTTCAATACAAGCTAACAAATGAAAGCAAACTCTAAATATATCATTCATAAAATTGTCTCAAACAATAAAGGTAAAAGTTTTACTTATACTTTTTACTTTTTTCAATATCCAATCTTTTTAATTTATCTCAATTAAGGCATAAAATGATATCTATCATTTCTTACCTAACTTCAATTTGACATAAATGATTAATTTCAAATCTTTTTTCTTATCAAATGAAAAGAAACTAGTTCCACACCCGTGCGATGCACGGACATATTATATTGACAAAAATTAATGTACTTGAGCATATGAATTGGTAAAAAAATCAGTGTCAATTTAAATAAAATCAATTATATTATATTTAGATAAAATTAAACTATGTTTCACCAAAAGCAACAACTCAACGTCAACCCAAAAATCCAAATAGGCAAAATTTACTTTTGCTAAATCACGCTCCATCTTCTTCACCGTCAAAGCCAAATAATCTATCTAATTTGCCAGTTTCATTTACAACTCATTAATAAAAACCCAATTTTAAAATATAAACACAAAAATTATTTTGCAATCCAAATTTCCAAAGGCGGTAGCCGTGTAAGAATAGTATGTGAGATTACACGTTGTGTTTTCGGGCATCCTATTTCCAAGCTAATTAATATCTAATCCATACCTTTGAAGCATTTTCTCAAAAATAATTGTTTGTCCAAGTTGAGAGAATATTAAATACAGGAGCAAATGTGAGAAAATCAGATGCATCAAGTCATGAACAATTAGTCAATACTAAAGGGAAATGACTGCAAATATTATTAACTGGTTAGAAAAACGAAAACATATGCAAAATATGAAACTTTAAACAATTCATCTCCTAATTTATGTAAGGTAGACACACTCGTAAAGTAGTATTTTTCTTTATCAAACTTTTAAAGAAAGGGATTTTGAATTAATGTTTCTTTCACTTCCTTTTAACCTAAACTCTTGCCTTAGCATAGAACTGGACATATATTAAGTGCAGGTTTTCCGAATTTTTTTGGCATTTATATGTTTTATATACGAGACTCACATACATAAACTATACAAAGGCAGCAGTTCAAGTCAACATAGAAGGAACTGAATTCAACCTCATTTTCGGTGACATCCAAAATACACATAGCAATAATAAACAACAAATAAAACATTTTTTTTTCCAATAAATTTGATGTCAACCTCATAAATCCATTTTTTACCATCCATTCAGTTCTTTGCTAAATTTAATGGAAAATATCCAAAAACACAAACAAAAAGTGCAGTAGTAAAATTTAAAGGTCCTCACTAAAATACCCCAAAAAGCACATAGTAAAAACACAACACAAAGCTGTAGCAAGTGTGAATGGAGCTGAGTTCCCACTCCTACAAAGGCCGCATACACTGTTTGGCTTACAACCATGTGCATCTTCTGAAAAAACTTTTTAGCATGTTCAAGCTATCCAATTTGACAAAACCCATGCACAATAGACGTATACGTGAATCCTCTTGAGATCATTTCATTCATAAGTTCTTTAGATCTATCCATCCTCCCCTTTTGACAGAAGCAATCATTTACTGGACTGTAGTCAACCTTATCAATAAAGAACCATTTTTCTTCTATATGAAGATACTTGGAAAGCATATGAATAATGGTGGTAAGTAAGTCGGGCAACAATTTACTATCCTCAGTATCTCCATCAACCGTCTCACTTCATCGATCCGTTCTCCTTGTAGAGAAATCCCATCACGGTATAGCAACTAACTTTATCTAGGGAGCAACCCTTGAAGGGCATTTCTACGATGGAGCAAAATTTCAACTGCATCTCACTGTCGATATGCATTCATCTATCAATAGCATCAAATTGATTTTCTTCTCACGAACTGCTGAATTACATCATATCAAATACAGTTCCTTGAATCCGTAAGGAAGAAACTGCTAAATTGGGCGGAAATCAAATGCATTAAGTACCCAAAGAGAAGAGACTGCTAAACCATAGCCACTACTTGTCTGCTCTCCTCCACTGCAGCCTCGGCTTCCAACAATAGACTCACAACACGATGCACCGACTCCTTATCCGGTATCGAAGATTTCATTGCAACACAGTTAATTTCAAACAAAGGTTAGAGCAAAATTAAATTTTGTTAGTATAAAAAGTAATTAAAAAAATCATATTCAGAAAAATATTTAAAATGAAAGACTATCATTTTTCATCAAAATTAAATCAACATCTTAATAATTGAAACTCATAATCTTAAGACTCAAGGAAATTAGAAACAAAATACAAACATGTGAAAAATGACCTAATGAGGACATGTCTAAGCACCAAGCTTGAGTACAGAATACCATTTACGTGCATGTTGCCACCATTGAAGGGATGAGGCCGAGAGAGATGATTGTGGTTCCAACACAATCATTTTCTTCGTGACTCTTTCATTTTGTTCCAGGTTTTCAAGATGTCCACAAGCTCGAAGTACTGATTCCAACAGAAGAGTAGCAAAGAGTTTATGTCGAGGCGACGGATGAATTTGGCTGGAGATGGAGTGGCAGACTAGCAACTGGTTCTGGCTTTCTTGAATTTCACTCTCTAAGAATAAGAACGGTAACAACCCACTCATTTATGATTTAACCACCCACTACATTAAGAAGTTAGAACCCTTCAATAACCGTGCATAAAAAACCGTCCATAATAATGATATTAAATATTATACAGATTTGTGATTTTAAACTTTTGCCAAATACTCTGTTCACATTGTAGATTCTATTTCAAAATTAAGAATCTGGTCAAAATTGCCAAAATCACTGTTATTTTTATAAATATATAGATATAGATAATAAACATCCAATCTTTCTAAGTAAATTCAATTGAATCATTTTAATTTTTACAACTTTAGGTTTCGATAAACTCTTTGGTAATTTTGAAATTAATTTTATAAATTTACTCATTTTGTTCATTTATCTATTTTTTAATTTTTATAAATTTAAAATAACATCAATTTGTAAAATATATACTACAGACTTTAACAATTGATTCATTGAATTCTACAGAAAATAAAAATATAAGATTTTATTAAACTTATTCTATTTAAAAATAAAATATGGTCAATACAGTTATTTAACATTTACAAAAAATAGTTTTGTGTGTGTGTATAACATGACCATTTTTAATACTTGGTGAAAAATAAAATGTCACGTTGTATTTGAAATCATTGAATAGGACTAAGTTTGATATAGACTATAGAAATAGTTTTAAATGCATGATTGAAAGCGAAAGAAGGTAGTATAAAAAATAAAATAATTGTCAAATCAATCAATTGAGTGGTTGAAAATTGATTTTCTTTTTTTAGAATGTATGGTTAAAAAGTAGTATGTGCAATTGTGAAAAATTAGTTTTAAATAATATGTGGTTGTGAATGAACATCAAAAAAAATAATTTTTGAATAATCAATTCTATATGAATAAATAAATTAAGAAAACTAGAGAATGAACAATTAAGTGTTAAAAAAAATGCAGTTCATAACTTTTTTTTTTTTTTTTTATCTTTTTATCTTTTTTGATTGTATATTGAATATACAATTTATGCATTAAAGTGAGAAATCTTATTGGGAGAAATGAAATTACAAATTATTCACAATTTGTGGATACAAGATATTATTATTATTTTATTATATTATTTTTACCGGACATTGTATTTTTACAACTTATTCAATAAATATTATTTATTCCGTGCATCGCACGGGTGCGATTACTAGTAAAATCTTAATCTTCTTAATAATAATAGCGTAACAGCCAAAAAAATCAACACAATTTCCCGCCAAAACCAAATTTCCTAATCTGTGAACTCTAGCATTCTATTTATGGAAATCCTTTGGTTCATCAAAAAAATTCTTGAAACCCATTCAACTGCTTACTAAATGGTGAACTGAGAAAAACTTTTAATTGTTTAATTTATTTGTTAACTCTTCGAAAAAGGATACAGGTTTATGACATGCATCTACTAATTATTTTGCTTCCTAGAAATTGTATCATACTTGATTAATCCTTTGAAAACAGTTAAATGGTATATTAATTTTTACCAATTTCATAAAACATGGAAAAACAAATTAAAAAAATGACAATATGTCTCACTGTGCAGCCTTCATCGTCCTCCAATAAAAATACAACTAGCATTCAAACTCAGTCTCGGTAAATGTTTTCATAATATTGAAAACATATATACATGAATGCATATTTTTCTACTGTAAATTATTAAATGCGGACCAGAATACGAAGCGTTGAAGTTGGTAGCCATTGTTCCCCATAAATACACTGATAAGTGGCTCAGATAAATGTCTAATTGCACGTCTGTTCTCATATCTTCCTGCCTACTGCTCTATCGTTTTCCTTGAACTGCTATTTTCTTTGTAAGAAATTGGCACCCGTTTTCCACATGTTCAACCAAATTAACACTTCAACAACCTCATCATGAGGTTTCAAGGCTTGTATAGTGAGACCGTGGGAGGTACATTTTCGCTCAAAATAGTGTGTACCGCAATCGCACGGGTCGCGTACAAGTAATAAAGTGGACTTTTTGAGTCCGAATTGTCAATCCCACGAAGAATGTTTACTTTAGATTATATAACTTTAATTAATTTAATTCTAACAACAAAGAGAAACACACAATTAATAAGATGAATTTTTTATAATTCTAAATTAAAGAAAATAATTTTAAACCAAATTAAAACAAGGAAAATGAAAGATAAAATTGTTGGGATTCATGATTTCACTTAACTCTTACTTAAGTAATTTCTCAACACATGCAAATTAATAAATTACTCATTTATAATGTTAGACTCGATTTTCCAAGTTTAGCTAATTACCTCTCTCGAGTGAAATTAACCCTGATCAATTTGTTTAACCTACTATATCTCTATGTCGATTAAAGCCCAATTAATTGCATTAACTCTTTGTGAAAATAGTTCAATTGATCATCTAGGGTTTAAGGTATATCTATATCCTTAACAAGAATCTAGAGCATTTGTTATTTGGTCTAAAATGCACAATATCTCTCGATTATCATACACTTCACAAAGCATATATTTGGTGATCAATCAAATACATGGAATAATCTCAACAACAAACACACATGAAATAAGCTCAAAATTAATAAACAAACATTAAAATTACTTAAACTATGTTAAGTTACATCAATCATCCCAACATAAAACAATTAACCCATTGTATACATATTGCACAAAAGTTGAGGTTTACAAAAATACATCACAAAATGTAGAAATCAAAGATTAAAAATGCAAGATAATGAAATAAATCACTTCCCTTGATTTTTGCCCCAAAATTCCTTCAACAATGTTTTAAATATATTCACCTAACTTTTTGTTTCTTTGATCCAATGGAGACTAGCAACATGAAAACAAAAATAAACTACAAACTAAATTACAAAATAAAGCAAAAATAAAGAAAAGAAAAGAGGGAAGGGGGCTAGGGTTTGGTAAAGAAAAATTGGGATCCTTTTTAAAAAGAGAAGTGGGGGTATAAATACCCCCAAAAATCTGACCTAAAAAGGTCAAAAAACGCGTCCACAATTGAGCCAAACACGCCCATAGACAAAAATAATAAAATCAGAAATTAAAATCCGGTTGGTCAAAATTATGACCACGCGATCGCGTGGTTAGGCTGAAAACTCTCGAATTGATTTTTGGCCTGATTTCGCGAACGCGACCTGGTCGAGACACGCTATCGCGTGGTTCACCTTGCAGCTCCGTCCTTCCATGATTTGCAATTGGGTCCTCCAACTTCTAGTCTTCTTCAATTTAGTCCTCGAATTTTGACTTTTATTACAACTATGCCCCTGAAATATTTGCATCTTTAGTCCTCCAACTTTCTGAGATGTTGCAATTGAGTCCTCGAACTTTTGATTTCTTTCAATTAGGTCCTTGAACATCAAATTTGCTCCTCTTTTAGCTCAATTACACTCCAATCTTGTCCATTTTCTACCCAATTGAGGTTGTACCTAATTGTACAAGATAAACACAATTTATAAGTAGAAATTCGCTCAATTTGTCAATTAAATTCTCGATTTAAAAGAAAAATAAGTGTGTAAAACACACTTATCACACCCCTAAACTTGAGCTTTTACTCGTCTCGAGCAAAATTATCTACTAGTGCACTCGAGTAACATGGAATATAGATCAACAATGTTAGATAACTTGCGAATTACTCATGAGTGCAAAATTGTATAATCAATTCAAAAGTATGATTCCAGACAATGCTACCAAAAAGAAGTTTAGCTAATCCGATGTTCGATCGGTGTGTGTGTGTGTGCATAGTCACTTTCAATTGTCAATTAAGTTTCCAGAATATTGATGAGTAAAGAGGTTTCAAGTCAAAACTACCCACCATTAGTGATCAATTCTTTTTCTTTCCCACTTGTGACATTCATCTCCCAATAAATATTTTTCTTTCCTATCCCGGGATGCAATTCTAGATGGTACTCTCAAATCACTCTTTTCTTTTTTCCACTCTAGTTTGGGTGCGTTTTACCGGAAATTTCGAAAATCTAGAAATGCACTGACTCTCCGCTAAATGAGTGCTTTGACATTCAAGCTTATACTAAGCAATTCAAACCCACTATTAATCTAAAAGCCCTTATGCAAGTACAAATGCACGATTTCTAAAAACTAAAGTGACGAATGATCGCGCATTCCCCACTCCCTTAAGCTTTCTAATTGACCCATGTAGCGAGCTTTAAGTCGGCAACTCCCCGATTGTTTTAAGATCAAAGGGTACCAGGTTTCAAAATACCCTACGGACTTAATAACTCGAGTCAAAAAGGCTACGAAGTGAGGTAGACTTATTAAGCAAATGCAATAATGAAGTGCTTTTTTTTTCTTTTTCAAGTGTGTGTGTGAGTACCCTACTCATTAAGCTTTCTAATTGACCCGTGTAGCGAGCTTTAGGCCGTGACTCCCAAGTTTCAAACTTAAGGCACCAAGTTTCAAGATACTCCTACGGGCTTAATTACTCGAGTAAAAAAGGCTTCGAGATAAGGCAATGCAATGCAATGCAAAAATTAAAATGGGCTTAGAACTTTAGCATACGGTCATTACTTAGCTTATACTTGGCAAAATACACTCCACACAAAATTTATTTCCAACATGCATGGAATCACCACACGTCTACACCGTCTCCTTCACCGGGTCGACCACCCCCAAACTTGTCTTACAATATGATAAAGAGATTTAGAGCATTAGGAAAAATTTGATAGGTTGATAAAAATTAAAATACAAGCTCACAACCTAGTTCTTCTACTCCATTAACCTCTTCACCCTTCAACAATTCCTAAACTTCACCAATAATCGATCATGACTATTGTGCTCAAGATAAATATGATCTTGCATGGATACACATTTTGTAAAAGTAAACACAAGTAGCATATTGGTCATAAATCATGAATCAATAACAATTTTAAACATCTAAGTAATCCTGGTCGGCAAGGCTATCTAACATGTCAATACACAATAAGAAATCACCCCCAAACTTGAAATGCACATTGTCATCAATGTGTAAAATAAAATCAAAGTAAGAGGAAAGAAGTTACTAGACATCCCAAGAAGTCGTGGGGCACTAATAAGTAGTCTTGGGCATGTGAAACTCTCATTGCAATCACCAACAATCCACCCCCAAACTTGTGTTGAAACCTCCAATTAATTGAACACAAATTTCTCCAATGAGGTATTTCATCGAACACCTTGTGAGTATCCTATGAAAATACAAGAAAAGAGTAGATATTAAGTAGTGAATGACCCAAAAATTTAAATCACATTCAACATCTCAATTCTAAACCATAAATCCAATACAATTTGCCCATCCACATCAATATTAAATCACACTTGAAGATAAAAGATAATATGGACCAAGTGATTTAAAAATGAGTTTTCAGCAAATTTTGACTTTGAAAGTTTGATATGAGTATATGTTAGAATTAAATGAGAATGCATTAGAGCTATTTCACACTACCCAACTTGAAGAAAATAAATGTGGAAGATAAAGACTTGGGCCTAACCAACTTATTTGGAAGAAAGTAAATAAAATGTAAGAAAGTAAATAATATGCAAAAAATAAAAATAAAGCAAGTAAAGGATATAGAATGGGTTGCCTCCCATTAAGCGCTTATTTTAAAGTCATTAGCTCGACTCTCCGTATAAGCACTTCATGGCACTCTAAACATAGCTTTTGATGCCGTCCCCATTTTGCTTCTTTTGGCTTTGTCCCACTCTTCATTGATTCGAAATACTTGCACCTTGCCCCTTCCAAAGTCATGGGACTTGCCTATTCCATCCAATTCGAACTCAACTAAATAGACTTGTACATCCTCAAGTGGCTTAATCACAAAATCAATTATTGGACAATCGATGAAGTTGAGAGAATTTGATTTGATCTCTTCCTCATTAATTGCCACTTCCTCATGTGATTCTTGTGTGATTAAATTGTCATTCTCTTCAAGCTCATCTTCTTTAGTGATGTATCCTCGGATTGAATGACCGATCCATAATTTGAATCCATGGGCAACGGAAAGTTTTTCCTATTAATTCCCAATAGTGGATTATACCCCCACGTTTGAAATTCTTCCCAATACATGGCATCCCCCATAAGCATATCATCTTCATCCAAATTGGCAAGCTCATTGTAATACTTTGCAAGTACCTTTTCATTCAATAATGGAGGACCATCTCCTACAAGAGTGATGTCCTCATCCCAATCATCCGGTACACAATCCCCCAAGAGCATGTAACTCACATTCAATGTATCAATTGCTTGTTTTCGGCATTTCAAATATTGTCTAAACCTAATAAGTTTCGACGTAATCAAACTATTGCCCGAAAATAAACATTGTCCATTACAGTGCATCTTGTAACAAAATTTACAACTTGAATATTCTTCAAGCATGTATTCATCACCCATGTTGAGATTGTTCATTGCAAATGCTTTCATATTTTGCTAATGTTAGAATCAAATATGCATAGAAAGAAAACCAAACACGAAAAAGATTAGAATAGTGGTAGTTAACCAAAGGCAAAAATAATTACAAATTGTTAAAACTAAAATCAATTAAAGTAATAATCAAAGTAAAAACATTCCCCGGCAACGGCGCCAAAAACTTGTTCGCTCAAAATAGTGTGTATCGCAAGCGCACGGGTCGCGTACAAGTAATAAAGTGGACTTTTTGAGTCCGGATTGTCAATCCCACGAGGAATGTTTACTTTAGATTATATAACTTTAATTAATTTAATTCTAACAACAAAGAGAAACACACAATTAATAAGATAGATTTTTGATAATTCTAAATTAAAGAAAATAATTTTAAACCAAATTAAAACAAGGAAAATGAAAGATAAAATTGTTGGGATTCATAATTTCACTTAACTCTTGCTTAAGTAATTTCTCAACACATGCAAATTAATAAATTACTCATTTATAATGTTAGACCCGATTTTCCAAGTTTAGCTAATTACTTCTCTCGAGTGAAATTAACCCTAATCAATTTGTTTAACCTACTATATCTCTATGTCGATTAAAGCTCAATCAATTGCATTAACTCTTTGTGAAAATAGCTCAATGGATCATCTAGGGTTTAAGGTATATCTCTATCCTTAACAAGAACCTAGAGCATTTGTTATTTGGTCTAAAATGCACAATATCTCTCGATTATCATACACTTCACAAAGCATATATTTGGTGATCAATCAAATACATGGAATAATCTCAATAACAAACACACATGAAATAAGCTCAAAATTAATAAACAAACATTAAAATTACTTAAACTAAGTTAAGTTACATCAATCATCCCAACATAAAACAATTAGCCCATTGTATACATATTGCACAAAAGTTGAGGTTTACAAAAATACATCACAAAATGTAGAAATCAAAGATTAAAAATGCAAGATAATGAAATAAATCACTTCCCTTGATTTTTGCCCCAAAATTCCTTCAACAATATTTTGAATCTTCACCTCACTTTTTGCTTCTTGATCCAATGGAGACTAGCAACATGGAAACAAAAATAAACTACAAACTAAATTACAAAATAAAGCAAAAATAAAGAAAAGAAAAGAGGGAAGGGGGCTAGGGTTTGGTAAAGAAAAATTGGGATCCTTTGTAAAGAGAGAAGTGGGGGTATAAATACCCCCAAAAATCTGACCAAAAAAAGTCCAAAAACGCGTCCACAATTGAGCCAAACACGCCCTTAGACAAAAATAATAAAATCAGAAATTAAAATCCGGTTGGTCAAAATTATGACCACGCGATCGCGTGGTTCGGCTGAAAACTCTCGGATTGATTTTTGGCCTGATTTCGCGAACGCGGCCTAGTCTAGACGCGCGATCGCGTGGTTCACCTGGCAACTCCGTCCTTCCATGATTTGCAATTGGGTCCTCCAACTTCTGGTCTTCTTCAATTTAGTCCTCGAATTTTGACTTTTATTACAACTATGCCCCTGAAATATTTGCTCTTTAGTCCTCCAACTTTCTGAGATGTTGCAATTGAGTCCCCGAACTTTTGATTTCTTTCAATTAGGTCATTGAACATCAAATTTGCTCCTCTTTTAGCTCAATTACACTCCAATCTTGTCCATTTTCTATCCAATTGAGGTTGTACCTAATTGTACAAGATAAACACAATTTATAAGTAGAAATTCGCTCAATTTGTCAATTAAATTCTCGATTTAAAAGCAAAATAAGTGTGTAAAACACACTTATTAGTACCTAGCGGCTACTCCGATCCATCGGAGACATGCAGTTTAGACATGTTGTTGGCGGATAGATGGATCAGTTACAGGTATTATATATTTGTATGTAAATATCTTAATTTTTATGATTTCAAATTTGGTGTAGATTTAGGTTTTATTTACGAACGTCATATCATATTATATTATATATAAAAGTAAGGCACTTCCCAAAAACATGTTTTGAAATTTTTCCTGCTCAAACCATCTTTTCTAAAATAGAAATATTTCAATGAATGAGATTACTTTTAATAATTATACTATTATTTTGAAATCGAAAAATATGTAATATGGATATCAAATCGAAGATTTCAACGAAAACTTTAATACGAACTCACAAGTTAGAGTCAACTGTAAACATGTCGTTCTTAAAATCACATTAAAGATTAAAGGTAACAAATTTATTTTGTACATTTTACTTTTTCTCAATGTCCCTTTATTTTAAAATTGTTTTATTTTAAATCCTATAATGATATTTATAATTTCTTAACTAGATTTAATTTTGTCATATATAATTAATTTCAATTTCAATTCGAGTTGCTTTTCTTATCAAATTAAAGGAAATAATAAATAACCGAACTTTTATGTAATTAATTTATGTTTGAATAATTTTTGCAATTTCATATTTTGATCAATTAAAGTTGCTTAGTTTGTTACATTCATTTAAATATATGACCATGTATATTTAATTTGTAATGTTAAAGTAAATATGAAATGAAATATTTGTTTAATATATTTAAATATTAAATATTATATTAAGATAGTTAGTACTTATTCTAATATTACTATTATGTTATTCAGGTAGAGATAAATTTATTTTTGATAATTTAAAAATTATATTTGGAAGATAAATTCCGTCATAATCATTAAAATTGAATAATTATGCAAATGATCATTGATTTATTTTTTTTAATAGTAAGTCAATCAAGTTCCATACTATTACAATTGTAGTCACTTGGTAAAAAAAATTGGCTCCTACTAGGTACCTCTTCTTCAAAACTTCATTTTTTTAAAATTTATTTTCAACTAACATTCTATTAATAAAATAATTCGGGTATAACTTCAAAAAAATTTCTACTTTTTAAAAACTCATTCTCCCAAAATTTACTGTTACAAACAACATTATTTAAAATAATAGGTCTCAAACAGGGGTTTAAGTACATATTCTCCAAAAAATCGCTATTAAAAAACTCATTTTGTAGATAATGAGAGCTTAAACAAGGACGAGCAAAACGAAATACATAAAAGGAGAGCACAAACATGTATTGACCCATTTTTCGCCAACATATATTTCCTAAAATGGTAAGTAGTATTAATTAACTATATATATATTATTTACTTTGAACAAATTTCAAATTTAAAATAATCCAGTTGAATGCAAATTTTTAAATAGTCGCTTTTTTCAAGTCTCTAAGTTTCTTAGTTAGTCTTTCCCTCTTGAAAATTAATTACAATTTTTTTTTTAAATTCTTAAAAAAAAAAAAAAAAAAAGAAAAAAACTGTCAATATCACAAAAATATTTTTCTTTAAAACAGAAAATAAAAGATGATGAAATAGGAACATTCATCGATCTATTTTTTATTTTATTTTTAATAAAATTGTGAGCGTATATCACAAACATATCTATTTTTTTTACGCATTGAAAATTATGTTTAAATGTAATTTTATTTTCTCACTTTATGCTTTAAATCAATTCAATTTACATTATTTAAAGAAATTTCCTGAAACGGTAAACATACTAATGGTAAAAAATAATTAAGGTATGTGTAATTTGTACCTTTTTGTGTTTAATTGTCTTCATTCGTTTCTTATTTTTAATTAAATATATTCATTTCATATGTTAACATATAAATTCGATACATATGAGTAACAAATGATCGTGCATCGTAAGGGTGTGACACTAGTTTTTTTAATTACAGTTTGCAATTGTCTGAGTATATTACGACTGTAAAAGTTTAGGATCTTTTTTTAAAAAAAGAAAAAAAAAAATCTTTAGTAAATTTTATTGAATTTCAAAACCTTAAAAGTTGAAAATTATATTTCTTTATTTCATTAGATCTAATATGATCTGGGATTGAGTGTAACCTGCTATTTGGTTTTCTAAATATTTCCAAAACATGATGCAAAAGGTTTACAATTTAGTTTGGTCTTTAATTTTATTTTCGGACGGTTAAACACTAACCGTTTATCAACTGACTGTGTATATTTAAGAGAAGTTAACTATATGTCATATGTATGTTATTCTTAATAAATTTAATATAAGTTAAATTATATTGCTTATATTTAACTAAATTTAATATGTTTAACCGTTTAACATTAGATTTATTGATTTTATGTTGATTAATATTAGGAACACACATTTAATTTCTTTTATAAAATATCCACTGGAATAAAAACTAAGGTTACCTCATTTAATTAGACTTAAAATAACATTGAAGTAAGTTATCAATTTGCAAGTTTTTGTGCAGTTAACTAAAATTACATTCGTTCTAAATTTATTCGTGGATTGTGATTTTACACTTTTTCAGTTAATTTGGATGGTATTCCTGATGGTGGAACATGTGAGAGCACAGTTGCTAACCTCGAAAGGGATGGTAATTATCCTTTAAATGTCTAAATTATATATGGAATATTAACTGTACTTTTTCCCAAAGATTTCCTTATAAATTTATTTAGATATACTTTGTAATTTGTACATTTTTGTGTGTAGATAGATGAAGATAACAATTTTTCAGACTGCTCACATGAAGGTATTATCTGTGTCTATTCAACTTTGAGAATGATAGCTATTAACAGTGGCGAACGCAGACATTTAAAGTTTGAGGGTCAAGAAAATCATACTTGCCAAAAATTGTGAAAAATTATTGCATTTAATATTCTATTACAATTGTTCTTTACGTGTTCTCATTGATTGATAACGTTTCATGATTACATCATTTTCAATACTGTCAAATACATCCTTTTCAATATACGCAATCAAACTATCATTCAACCACTGATCTCCGATTAGGTTGCGCAGACAATTTTTGACATAAGTCATTGCAGAAAATAATCTTTCAACTGTAGCAGTAGCCACGGGAAGAATCAAGGCCAACGTTACAAGTCTGTACACTAATTTATACACTTTATGTTTATTTTTTGCAACCAACTTTTGTGCAAGTTCACTAAGACCATGTAATCCTTCAAAATCTTCGTCAGTGCGCATATCAAGAAGATAAGTATCAAGTTGATCATCAAGTCCCTAGATATGTGTCGCGTCAAAATATATGGGATAATACTCACATAGACGAATCAATTTATTCTTGTCAAAAGCAGCAGATAAATTTTTTGGAGACAAACATGCAACACAAACGAGCAAGTCACTATATATTGACCTCTGAAAAACGATCATGCAGCTCTTGTAGTTGCATATCAATGATAGCACAAAACATTTACACATGAAAGTGATGCAAATTTGTCACAGTATCATGTCGTGAACGACCTAGAGTTATGAACATATCATCCATATTCGGAACACTGATAACATGATCTTCACAAAATGAACAAATTGTTCCCAAAAAAGAATCTCATCCATCATTCCTCATGGTTTGGATATTTGATTTACATAATTTCACCAATTTCATAGCATTGACAATATCTTGATCTTTCCTTTGTAATGTCTTGGACAATTCATTTGAAATTCCCAATATTTTTTTCATGAGATGTAGATGAAATGCAAATTCAAATTTTAGCATTGACTCTAGTAAAATACAAGTATCACCTCTTGTTCCTGAACTTACAGTATCAGTAGCAATCATATCAGCAACATCAATTGTAGTTGAAAACATGACAATCAAGTTAATTAAACAACTGTAGTGAGAGCCCCAACGTGTATCACCAGAACGTTTCAAAGTAGTTTCTTGATTAAGACCTCGTCTGCTTCATATTTCCCCAACATTGAGTGCTTCAACAATTTTAAGTCCTTGTTTCTCTCGAAGAAGATCACACCGTTTAGCCGATCCTCCAACAGTATTCACCAGTCTATGTACTAAAGTGAAGAAGGTTTCAATCTTCGGATGTTTTTGTGCTACAACTACAAGAGCTAGTTGAAGCTGATGAGCAAAGCAATGAATGTAATACGCACTTCAGTTTTCTTTCCATATAAGTGCTTTGAGACCATTATACTTACCTCGCATATTACTGGCTCCATCACATCCTTGACCTCTCAAATTAGATATACTAAAGCTATGCTTGGAAAATAATTGATCAATTCCAGTCTTAAGTGAGACAACTGTAGTACTCGAAACATGTGTGACACCAATAAAATGTTCCAATACAAGCTCATTCTTCACATAACGAATTACAATTGACATTTGCTCATTTATTGAAATATCTCGAGATTCATCAACTAGAATAAAAAAAAGACTATCTCCCATATCTTTCATAAACACATTAAGAGTTTCTGAAGCTATAACACTTACAATATCTTTTTGAACTTATGGTGATGTTAATTTCAGATTTTCAGGAGCATTCGTCAAAGCTACGTCCTTAATCCCAGCATTATGATCACACAACTAGTACAATAGTTCAAGAAATTTCCCCTGATTGTTTGAATCCTCATATTCATCATGCCCATGAAAGGCCATCCCTTGTCGTAGAAGAAATCGAACACAATCAATTGAAGCATTCAAACGAATTCGATATTCATTTCTAGCTTGATGCGATTGCTTAATGATACATGATCGAATGCTTTGTTCTTGATTCTTAAATAAATCATACTTTACCCGAGCCTGATTGTATGCGCTGCTTGATTTTGCTACATGTTTTCTAATACTCTCCTTCTTTTTCCAATTTGAGAACCCACCACCATTAACAAACGCACCACCACTTGAACTGAAAAGATAGCAGTAAAAGCAAAATACAGCATTTTTTGATATACCGTATTCTAACCAACTAGGATGCTCATTATACCATGAAACACAAAATCGTCTATCTATATTACACATTCGTGTGGGTGGAAATTCATGTTTGCGAGTTTGACAAGGACCCTTTACACATATGCTCTTCGAATCTCATCTCGAACATTAACATCATAATTTTGTATTTGAACTCTCAATCCAGGGTCAGAAGGAAGCTATGCAATATCAATTTCAAATATTTCATTTCTGATATCCCCAACATTAGTTTCAAACGGAACATCTCCGACATTAGATTCATCAATTTCATCCCCAAGTTCGGCTTCCAATTCAACACCAACATCATTTTCATTCATTTTATATCTAACATTCCTTTCATTTATATTTTGCTCATCACAAGTAAACGAAGATTTACGTTTAAAGTACTTTTCCATATTTTGCTCAACACTCTAATTTTTAATTTTTTTTCTTTTTTTAAAAAAAATGAACTCAACCCGTGTAGGACTTGCAAATTAGCAGTAGCCCCCCACTTGAATTTTACATCACCAAACAACAGTATATATAAAGTGTTGGAGCATTTCAAAATTGCTACATTTCCGATGTGGGATTGAGTGACTCCAGTCCCCACATTTCCATTGTTTTAAAGTTTCACACAACACGGCTGCTATTTAAAAAAAAAAAAAGTCAAAAAATTGGGTGGTCAATTGACCACCCATGCCACCCCCCTCCTTCTGCCAGTGGCTATTAATGTTTTGATTATGAAATGTGGTAAATTCCTAATTTCATATAATTAAGAATAAAATGTGTTGCTTTGATTAACACAATTTATAGATTTTTTTGTAAGATCTTTTTTATTTAACATCTCCCACTGTACATATACTAAAAGTAGTTAGTTGATTTTTTTTATTTTTTTTCATATTTTTTGTTGTATATTATTTTAAACATAAGAAATGCCCAATTAGTTTTTAACCTTCAATTAGCAATATTGAAGTAATTTAATGGAAAACTTTATAGTTCTTCAGATTCGGTGGAATTTTTTGTTGAAATTCGATTCCATTAAAAAAAATTTAATGTTTATTGATTGTTTAAAGCTGATAACATTTTAACAATAAGGTTTTGAATGCAAAAACTTTTATTATCGATTTTAAAGGTAGAATATTCAGAGAAACACATGAAGAATAAAAGTTGAACCTTACTGGACACGAAGTGCGTTCATTGATTCTCGAAACCAAATGCGTTGTTCGAGTAAGCATCTTCGAGATCCATCCTCGTATCATAGGAACGAAGGTTTCAAGTAGTTAGATAATCAAATTGAAAAAAAAAAAAAAAAAAAAAATCAAATTTGTATTAATTACTATGTAATAAAAATACGTAGATTTAACTTCACATACCCATTTTCTTGACCCAATCCTTTGTAGATCTGAAATTTTTCATACACCCCTGACAAAATTATTTACAGTTGAAATGGTAGATCACAGTTCCCGTCCATGAATCGAGCATAGTTATTATAAAGGTTATGTGTCAGACAAAAAGTACATCTGAAACAAGACTTTCGTTTAGATTTCAAAGGCGACAATTTCCATTAATTGTGTTTTATGCAATAACTATAAACAAGAGTCAGGAACAATCGCTATTCAATGTTGGGTTATACCTAAAAATTCAGTGTTCAGTCACTGCCAGTTATATATTGCAGTTTCAAGGGTGACAAATCATAATGGATTGAAGATCATGATTTGTGATAAAAATATTCAAAGAATAAATACAACTACAAACTTTGTCTTCAAAGTAAGTGTTTCAGAATTGTACGTTATTTGTGAAACTTTTTGCTATTAATTTAATAATTTTTTTACAATATTTTATTATATTATCTTTCTTTCGATTAATTCAAAAATTAAAATTAGCCATTACGACTTTCGTGCAACGCACGAGTACGGATACTAGTTTTGAAAAAAAAAAATGAATTTTTGAGAAAAATGTAACTTAAACAAGGTTAGAACATCAGCTCAATTACTCATGGCTTCCAAAATTGCACAATATATACACTATTCGGGAACAATTCAGCATTTGATAAACGTGGCCGAAAAGAAATATAACACATCCGACTCACAAATCCATAATATATTTCCTTTATTCTTTCTGCTAAAATAATTTGTTTGCACACTAACTAGTCAACCCGAGTAATCATATAGATTCCAATTATGTTTAAAATCTTATAGGTTTCAATAATTCTCAACCCTATTCAGAATTAGGGTGAAAATCGAGTGGTTGGATCTTGAATCCTACACGACGGCGATGGGAGAATTTTCTTTTTCTTTTTCTTTTTTCATTTGAAATCTCAGAATAATTTTATATGAAATCATTCATTGTCATTCACTAGAGTCGAAATAAAATCAACTCCAAAAATCATTGAACAATCCCACCTTTGTTCTACGTGATTTAAAATCTGAATGAAAGTTTAAGTAAAAATTAACAATTTATTTTTATCAAACATTTCATGAAATTCACAACTTTTAACAACATTTTATTTACTTTTATTAAAATTTATTAAATATTTGATTTTTTTAACTATGCCACCACGGGTATAAACATTTCCTTCTGAAAATGAGTACATTTACCCCCACCATTTTTAATCTATAAACCAGGATTTACCCCATTGTAACTTAAAAGTTACCCCGAAGAATACATATTACTCAATGCCCACTTCTAAGAATTACCGTAAAATAGGCCAAAAGAAGAACTTCAGGAATGGATTATTATTAGAAAAAGCGTCGCCGTTTCACGTAAGAAGTGGCTGCGTGGTGGCGGAAGGGATGCTGCCGCGGCCAAGAAACGTGCCGGACTTGGTGGCAGGGAAGAGAGTTGGTGCGTGGCTGCCGGATGTAGTGTCGGCGCAAGAGAGGCCTCGTGAGCTTACGAAACTGCTGCTAATGGTGACAATACAGAGAAGCGTTGGCGCTTTGCAGGTGGTGATGCCGTCGGATGCCACGGTGGAGGATTTGGTTGCGGCGGCTCTGAATCAGTACGCCATAGAGGGAAGGCGGCCGATTCTCCCGTCTAACGATCCTACTGGCTTCGACCTCCATTATTCCCAGTTTAGCCTAGAAAGTAAGCTTTCTTGTCATTAGCCTTTAATTATCATTGACTCCTCTTGTTACTTTCCAAAAAAAAAAAATGTAACGGGTTTTCATGTTTTCGTGAAAAACATAATCGATAACTCGAATGTAAAAAATTATTTAAAAGCAATTTACCTTTCTAAAAAAATGGTTGAACGCCAAATTCCAATCTTAGGCTCCCTTACTTCGAGAATTGGTGGATGATGTAAATCGCTGATTATACTCCAAGTTGATCAGGATCTGGATACTATTAATTACTAGACTGACAAAGTGCCTAGCTTACTGAAATTAATTTAAAACTAATGCCAAATTAGTGCTTAAATAGTGTTTTAGTTGTGAGCATAATATCTTGCGTACTTCCTTTTTCACTGACATGCAAAATATGTCTGAAATATCCTCCAAACACAACTGTTTTACCCTCAAAAGATTGTTCCAAACTCAATGGATTGTTGAATCTTAAGATTTCTCTTTTAATCTTGTCTAAAGCTTCAAAGTAATATTTTGAAATTTCTCTCTTAGATGCCTCATCCAAAATAATAAGTTTAGTTTTGACAATTCTCTGTGAGTGGACTCCCTTGTTCAATATTGCAAGTGGAATCTTCATCAAAAGTAAGATAAATGACAAATCTAGAATTTGATGTTCTACTAACTGACAGAAGAAGTGATGTTATACCACTTGATGTTAATAATCAAATGCAATTTTCCCCTTGATCTCAAAGTTACTGACAAGGTTTTCTACACAAAACTCTTACGTGTACCTCTGTACGCACAAAGCAAAAATACCTTGCCTCGATCATCTTCAACAGTATGCATTATTGTTTCATAAACAATATTCATTTGCTCATGTGTGGGATTTGATAAAAACATTTTCTGGTCTTCACTCTTCAGCCGTAAGTGTTTCTATCTCATAATGCAAAAGGTTGCATTAATTAAAGAAAATAGTACTTTCTTGATGTAAAAGGTCGTGTTGCCTATGAAGTATAATTATCTAATAGATATTGTCGACTTTCTTTCCAAAATTCAGGTCTTAACAATATTTTGACAATAGCAAAATTGCAAATAAAAATCACAAACAGTTTGCATATCCCTGATGACTTGCTTCAACTATCCCACCAACACACAGTTATAACTATAGCATACTAATCAATCAACATTAATTATAACTATATTATCACTGGGTAATTAATTTTGCATTGTGGCTACTTCATTATATATTTATAATAGAGAAAGATCATAAAGTATGATAATTTATATAATAAAGTATGAAAATCAATCAACAAAAACTTAAAATTAAGGCTTTTGATACGCAATTCTTAAAAAATTACAACTATTGATATATTAAGAGTTACCTCTTTCAGACGTTATGTAAATCATTCATAGATAATTGCATACATGGTTAAATATTTATATAGAATGATAATTTTTACAGAATGCAATAACATATATATAAGATATGAAGTGTAAGATGTTTGTCATTTAAATTTATGTGATTACGATAGAAATTACAATTTTTAAAATAATTTATAAAATTATGCATGTCATTATTGGGACAAAGAAAGCACAGGGTTATTTTTTATTTATTTTTTGAAAATAAAAGAAAGCACCGTTTTTATTATCATTACTATGGTTAGATTAGATAATATTAGGGGTGGACAAAATGACCGGACCGAATCAAACTAAATCGGAACCAAACCAAATCGAGCGGTGGTTTGGTTTGATTTTACAAAAAAAAAATTAATGGTTTGATTCTTAGTATGGAGAATCAAACAATTTTGGTTCCGGTTTCAGGTTCTTGTTCTAGAACCAAGAACCGAATCAAGAATCGAAGCCCAAGCCCACTTTTAGATCAAATTTTTTTTAATTATTCTTAAAAGTTAAAAAATTAACTTTATCTAATCTTTTGATAATCTAGGTCTTAGTTAGTTTATGCCATCAGAAATTTAAATTTATTTTTCTTTAATCCTCTTTTATTTTTCCTTTTCCATTTTTGGTACGTAGCTTGCAAAAAGTTTTGCTTACTATGTAACTGAAAATATTTCAATATGGCTCTCACATCTCCTTTTACTCGGTGGAAGATTTCATGCATTACATATCCCTCATCTTTTTGATGAAATCTGGACATTTGTTAACTCGTCCTAAAATATGATGTTTGTAGTTCAAAGAGGTATTATGAGATTATAGGCATCATCTTGTGTTTCGTGCATTAATTTTGTTTGTTTTATGCTAATAGTTTCTGGGTAAGCATGAAGGCGTAGTCATGTAACTTGATATAATTAATCTCTATCAATGACTCATTCGTATACATTTTTAAATCATTGTTATTAGACAATATTTTGTATGGAGATGTAACTTGATATTTGTGTATTAGTTTAGACTTTGATAAATGAATTTCGTTAATCATTACTAAGTACTAACTTATGATCGTAGATATGGTGTGTAATGATAATTTGTTTTTATATTTTAAAATTCAAGTAATGTATTGGGAACCAAACCAGAATCGAGTGGTTTGGTTCTATATCTTTATAAAAATCGATTAGTTCCATTGGTAAAAAAACTATCGGTTCATGGTTTGATTTGGTTCCAATAAAATCAAAATCAAATCGAACCATGTCCACCCCAAATAATATGCATGAATTAGTGTAAATTAAAATCCGTATAAATCATTCATTATGCGAAAATTATCAAAAATATACTAATTGGGTGGTTTAATTAATAAACAATTGTTATCGTGGTTGGACCTACAGGTTTAAATCGAGAGGAGAAGTTAATGGTGTTGGGATCAAGGAATTTTTTTCTATGCACAAAAAAGGCGGCGGGGGCCATCAGAGACGGCGATGTTGTGACGACGGCGCCACCTCCATCAAGCTATTCAAATGAACCGTGGCTCAAATTCATGGATATATTACTGTGAACAAATTTTAATCTCCACTTTACCAGTAATTCCATAAAATTTGGTTTAAGGTTTTTGCAATCAGTCAGTGGAATTAAGGAGGAATCCTTTCGATGGGTTAACAAAATGTTTTGCATATGTACATATTTTAATGTGATAGCATCATCGCATGGTCCCTATATATAGATGTCATGTTTATATGAATAATTGGTTGGTCCGACCCCGGACACATCCAATACCTTTGAACATATTTGTAAAAAAAATAAAAATAAAATAAAAAAATAAAAAATGAAATAATTGTAATATTCCTGCAGGCCTATTTGTATTCTAGGTTGGTTTATAATTTGTGTCAAATTATTCGAGATGCAGTTCAAATTTACATTTGTTCATCTTGATTTTGTTTAAAATGAAAATGCTGTGTCTTGCGAATGCAAAATGAGTATTAGAAGGATTAATTAGACTCTACATTACTTCTTTCAATCATTCTTAGATAAATACATTATTTAGAAACTATTTAGAAAAATACCGAATTCTATGAGAGAGAGTCTGTATTATTTTATTGACCTTATTAATTATAGAACCTATTATTTAGGGATGTAGTTATCATTTATTTAGGAGATTAAATTAGGGATGTAATTACATTTAAAATCAACTAATAATCTGAAAATTACAATTATTAAATTAGTTTAATAATATGGGAAGTCATCTTCTAGATTGATATTACGAGTTATGTAATTTAATTAAAACCACATGCAATTTAACATTCCTCAAACTGACGTTACATGAAATTTAATCGATAAAATCATATACCAGCTTCTGAATTAAATCCAATATAATGTTTTACAAATATTAAGTAATTGCATGGAATGTAATATTACGAGCAACCCTAGCACTTGCACTATGTATTACATCCGTTGTAATATTACATTCAGTAATACTACATAACACTCTATGGATTCATAAGACAAAATTACATGCATAATAACTTTTCAATTAGTTCAATTTCACTTTATCTACTATTACAAGCTCTATAATGTAATTAAAACACCACCATTTTGTGATGTTAGATGCACTGAATGACAACATATATTACAATACATTACACGGCATGTAATATTTGTAGTAACATTGTAATATTACATAAAAATGGTAGAGATTAATCACTACACAAATATAGAAGGTGGTTGTTTGCAAAAAAGGAAACGTGTGGCTAAATTTCTAGTTATTTGAATTTCCTAATTTAACTAGCTAAATAATTGGTAATAATTTTCCTAAATAAAAGGATTTCCGGTTAATCTTGTAAATCAAATATTATATACTCTCTCTTTTCAAAATCCGGTATTTTTCTACAGTCATGATAAGAAATTCAGTAATATTACGAATAGTTTGAAGATCGGGTATTTTTCAATTACAATACATTACATTTAGGTAGTTACGTAATTTTTTCGTATCATAAATTCTTCTTGTACAAGGCTCTGTACATATACGGCCCTCATTGTAGCAGTGACCCTGTACAAATACCAGTGCTCTATTCAGTTTTGTTCTAGCACTTGGCATTAATTTTACCCACCCGCCACATGACGGGTGGGTATTTGTTGGAAGATGGGTGCGTCCCCATCCACTTACAGGGGATGGTGGTGGTGTTCTATTAATACCTCCAATTGACCACGTGGTCCGTGGGTAAAATTAATGCACCCACAATTGGTGCTGGATCAATTCCGCTATTAAATATCCATTTGTTATAAACAATTGGTGGTGGTGTGTTCTAACTCATCGTTTTTATATTTTTTCCAACCGCACATTCTCTCGAAAATCCAGATTTTCTCCAAAATATCCTAAACAATTCGAGCTCTTAATTGTTAAACAATATATTGTGAGTACAATGTACATTTAAAAAAAATTGAAAAATACTTCGAATTTCTTTTTACTGAAAAATACATTCTTCATCACAAGTATCATATTATGATAAAATTAATTTTATCATAATATGATACTTTATTAAGTTTTTATGATACTTTGGGAAAAAAACAGTATTTTTTAATTTTTTACAATTACACCTTATTTTTCAGTTTAGTGTTGTTTTAACATGGTGTAGCGCAATTATCTCCAAAAAAAGTACAATGATCCATCATGTGGTCGGTGAGGAGTGACTCTCAGGTAGGTCTCGATAAGCCTCACCCGACACCCTCCAATAAGAGGGGATACTCGTCCAATGGACACCATAAGTGAGCTACCTTAAAATTGGGGCAGAACCGGCAGTTGATAATTATAAAATTGGGCCAGGCGAATTCTTGTTAAATAGGCCGTGAGGCGGCCCATTCAATAATAATCAAATATCGAACAAAAAGGATTTGAAAACCCTAGGTCAGAATTGCAATTTCCTTTTTCTCCGTCGTTAAACCTCTATAAAATCCTGCAACTCCCACACGCCTCTCCTCCCACACAACAAAACTAATCCTTACAGCTTCAAATATCCTGCAAAGCTTTTCAATATGGAATTCTGGGGTAAGCTTCCTGTTCATTGATGCTCTAATAATATCACTTCAATATGTGTTTTATTTTTTTTATTTTTTTAACGCAAGTTAAACTAAACAGAGTTATATGATCTTCTCTTGGACCAACACAAGTTAACACAAGAGTCTTGGTTGTGTAGCTGTTCTAGTTTAGCTGTGCTCAACAGAATGTCATTTTTTTAAAAGAAAGAGCGTGTATTGCTTTTAACATAGTAGTTTTGGGATTTAGAGAATGTTCTAAGCAACTCTTGTACAAGTAAAATATAGTAAGTTTAAAATTAAATGAATGTTGTATTGGTGAAAGTTGTAATAAATAATTTATTCAAATGAATTATTATTATTATTTTTAACTTGAAAGCAAAAATAAAAATAAAAAAAATTAAGTCTTCCAAACCTTTTTTTTTAATTAAAGTGAAAAATAGTAAACTATTTTAGGCTTATCCAAACGCGTACCCCTTTCAATTGTGGCAAAAGTGTTTTTTTTTTTTTAATAATTATCTTCTTCTACAATACATTACAAATTTTTTTTTATAAATAATGTTGCTGTGACTGCTAAATTTGGCCTATTTTGTTAGTTTTATTCTTTTGATATTTCTCACAGATCCTAATTAAATATATGTTTTTGTTGATTTAATGTTTTTCTTAGTTTATTAAATTATTAAACTCTTCTCCCGATTGTGTCAAGTCCAATGGAGATATATTCAATAGCATATTTATTCAGAATAATTAAGGATATTGCGTCAATGAAGTAATTTGTATTTTATTCCTGCCGATCAATTTGTTTATGTGCGCTTAATCTGAATGGTAAATTTGCACAATGCATGCAGGAGCTGAAGTTAAAGCTGGAGAATCACTCAAGGTTCAACCTGAGTTTGGGAAACTAATTCATATTTCACAGGTTGGAATTAAACCCTATTATTTATTTCTTTATTTTTTATTTGATATGAGATCTTAATTGTTGACTTATTTTTCATCTATTTCAGGCTGCACTGGGGGAGGTAAAAGATATGAAAGGAGCCAAACGAATTCCCATTCGTATGAAGATTGATACAAACAAGTATGTTATAGGAACTCTCTCAGCAGAGGAAAGACCTCAGGTGATGTTTGACTTGGTATTTGAGAGGGAGTTTGAGCTATCACATGACTGGAAAAATGGAAGTGTTTACTTTATTGGCTATATCGCTGATGATCAAGCTCAAGGTAGATATGTTTTACTTGTATAAATTGGCATCATTGTGTTTAATGCTTTGTGCTGTGCGGCTGTGGTTATGTGAGTTAGCTCTAAGAGAATTGTTTCTGTTTTGCTTAACTCATTTTGGGCTTGGTCTTTGTTGAAGATGTAATGTATTGTGTAGAATATTAGGACTTGCTTGGGAATTTAATGTTTTGATGCTTTCTCAAGTTTGTGGTATTTGAAGGGCATTTGCAGGTTGTCATTTGCGTGATTGTTTTAGTTTTATAGTTGGAAGGCATGAAGCGGTTTTTTGTCATTGCCTTTTCGTCCCTTAAGGATGTTGCTTTTCCATTTATTTGAAGTTAAGTTAGGCGAAAGCTCATCTCACTATGAAAACGAGTAACAATTTAGCGCTCGTTCGTGTTTCATTATAATTTGAAGTTAAATTCAAGAACTTTGCTACACTCATAATGAGTGACAATGAACTTGACAATTAGCTTACATGACACAATCTTATTTTTCACACATCACTTCATCTTTTAAATTAACAAACGCAATACTTCCACATCACTTTATTGTCATATTTATTGTCAACATAATTGTGCAAGTAGCAAAATTCTAAATTCGAACTTTATCCACACATTTCATAGGACCCATTAGTCCTATTCATTTTAATCTCTTTATATTATTTTTAAACAACTTTTCTGATGAGACGTGCATTACTATAGATAAAGGATATTAAATTTTGTACTTTCTTGTTTTGATGGCACTTGTGTAATTACCCATTTTTTTCTTTCTAGACGAGCAAGATTTTTCAGATGAATCTGATGATGAGGAATATCCAATTGAGGCTTTTGAAAATGGTGGTATGTCAACTAGCTTTTTCTCTGTCATTCTGTCTATCCTTAACTTTACCTTAAATGCTCTAATGTCTACAGTTTAAGTCTCATTGGTTTCTTTTACTATAAAAAATAAACATCAGATGTGCAAAATGAGAAGTTTACCATTTAGGTTTGTTTACTTCTTAGGTAAAGCCCAGCTCAAGGTTGAGGACTTGAAACCTGCAAAAGAAGAGGCTACTGCAGCTAAGACTGGAATCAAGAAAGAAGAGGCCCCAGAATCTAATGACGATGAAGATGATTCGGATGAAAGTGGATCTGATGATTTATCAGGAGGAATGGTATGTCGCCATTCTCATTGCTGCTTCGTCAACCCTTTTGAATAATATGTTAGCGTTTACTCGTTCTTCTGTTCCACTGACTTGAATAAGTTGGATCTTGTCCAGGATTCAGAAGATTTGATTGGTGATAGTGATGACTCGAGTGATGAAGAAACTCCAAAGGTATTTTCCCTTGCTATTTGAATGATCGAAAACAAAGACTCGTGTTAATTCGTTTCTTGTATTAAACAGCCAAAGAAAAGGCCATCTTTTGTGTTGGAAACTCCAGTCTCGAACAAAAAGGCAAAATTGGCTTCTCCTAGTAAAACAGGTAGCTTATATTCTATTCGAGATTTCAACATGATTTGGTTGTCCTATTGTGGATTTCTTAATGAATTAAAATCTTGTGTGCAGGCAATAAAAGCGTCCACACTGCGACTCCTTACCCGTCAAAAAAGGCTGGAAAAGGCAAAAAGAACAAGTAGGAGACATCCATTAAAAGTTCCGTCAGATATTCATTATAATTTATATATATTTATATATGGATTATTGTTTGCTGGAACAGAAAAGACGAGAGATTATCCAGCTACTCAATTTTGTTAAGAGATTTCCCTCATTATCTCTCTTCGGAGAAAATTTTATTTAGTAGCTATTACTTTTATGGAAGTTACTTTGGAGCTTTCGTTTGTGTGCGCGTGTATTTGTTCAGTGGCATTTTCTAAAATTTCCTCATTTAAACCTTTTCACAAACATGAAAAGGTTATTTTGAGTAGTTTTTTAAAAAGCTAGCTCACGCTTAGGTTTGAAGCTCGATCTTTTTGTTTTGTCACATTTAGGTTTGAAGCTTGATCTCGTTATTTCGTCACGTTTTGTGTTTTGCTCGTGTATTGATGCACTTTTTCTCTCGTGCATTGCTGCATCAAGTTGCCAGAGTCACTAATCAATCCACCCACACCATCTTTTGGCTAATTATTTCTGCAGTCGACAACAGAAGAGTAAATTTTGGCATTGAAGCCATAAATAAGACGAGGGGAAATTTATTGATTAAGATAATTCATAGTTAAAATAGTTGTCCATAATTGACTACATTCTTTAAATGAGCTATTTATGAAAAAACTACATCGTTTGTAGTTGTTGGGTAACTTTCCTTACTAGATGAAGTAAATGGTGATCCACTCTCATCGCCTATACTTGCGAGTATATATAATTGGTGCCCACACTTGGATTCGTAGGGAAGAGTCCGTTCCTTCTTTATTTCTTATTTTAATTCAAGCTAATGATGCAATAATCACTGGAACAGTGAAAGCTGCGAAACTACCATACGAAAAAATGACTTCTCTTCTATAATAATTCATGGTTAGAGACGGGGACGGATTCAAGACAAAACTTCAAGCAGTCGGCCATTAATTGTGGACAGTTGACCATTGACCGAAGAACGTTAACGATCGCAATAGTGAGATTGTTTATTATTTTTTTAGTTAAATGATATTAAAATTAATGAATCGATATAGAAATACACTAAAACATTGTAATGAAATATATGTAAACATAATTCAATACAAATCAAAATGATAGACAAAATACATGATATGACATTGACAATTCACAATCTATAAATCAATAATTACAATTCTCAAATCAAGGTTTTTAAGTACACATACAAAATTTGAGGGGACTTATTTTTTAATATCTGGCATTTTAAAAGTTATTTTAAGAATATAAAATATATTACCAAAAACAGGTAATCATGCAATGTAACATATTGACTGTTTGTAATTAGTTACAATTGTAACTTAATTTCAATTTATGATCAATTACAAATATAACTAACTAATTAATTACAATTCAGTTGCAATTCATAAAACATGACATTTTATTTTTTTTTGTTAAAAATAATTGAATTAGTTACATTCACCTTAAATATAACTTAATTGCATTTTGTAATTAGTTATAATTTACAATTAATTACAATTGTAATTTTATTTTAGTTTTGCAATTAATTAAAATTGCAACTACTAAACACTACCACCATCGATCACCACCTAAAACATCACCATCAACTACCACCGTCGAAAATACAATTATAACTTTATTTCAAATTTGTAATTAGTTACAATTGTAATTTTAACTACAACTGCAATTAATTACCTCCACAACCAATCACCACCAACCACTACCACCGATCACCACCAAGTTTGTAATCAGTCACTGCCACAGCATCGTCATCGGACCACTGTCGAATATATAATTGTAATTTTATTTCAATTTTGTAATAAATTACAATTATAACTTTACTTCTATTTGTAATTAGTTACAATTGTAATTTTAATTACATTGTGACCATCACCACCACCGATCATCACCTTAAACCAACACCACCAATAATCACCTAAAACCATCACCATCTACCACCACCTTGAAATTTTTGTCTACAATAAACTAAAGATTAGCATTATCATCCAATTTTTATAGAATTTCTACTGTAAATATCACGAGTCTTTCCATCTTTTTACATATTGAGATAATTGCTTAAAAACTGTAAATTCTAATTAACCATTGGACTGCAACCAAATGACAACACGATGGCGAGGTGGGCTCTACCATTCAACAACCTCAAAACTCCCCAATAACTTCCACTCCTCTTCCCTCCACCACCAGCTCCATCATTAACCACCGTACCATTAGCCAAAAACAAGTTTTCTAGTCGACCTCTCCTAAGCTTTCTAGCCATTCTAATGCGCTTATGACAGGAATTAAATAAAATGAGGAGCTTGTGTAGCAATTCCATAGTGGTGAACGGATCTGGAATTTGAGAGGGGAGGGAGGGAGAGAGAGGGGAATGATTAGGGTTCATATTTATTTACCTGATTTAGTAAAATAGTTTTGAATTAACTTATTTTAAAAATTCAAAGATTAAATATATGAATCAGTCTAATTAGCCCTCAAATCAAATATTCACCAATCTCAACTCACAACCAATAAATCAATAATCACAATTCACAAATCTAAACAAATATTCACCAAATCTCAATTCATAATTCTCGAAGGAGAATACGAGGCTCACAAGTGACCACATTGCAAAAATGTAAAAATAACATTCATGCATAATTTTCAAATAACACTTTAATCACAATGAATCGAGGTTCAGCCTCAATACCTGAGAATTCAAATAAGAAATTGAGAATCAATAAAATAAATAAATAAATAAATAAAATTGGATCTCAGGTTGGGCAATAAGGGTCGGAGAAGGGCAATCATTCATTCTTAAAACCAGCATTCTTAAGACCAAAGAGTCGGGCGGAAAGCTCTCCGTTCCTGGTTCCTTAGGCAAGCAGTGGCACTGGCTCTAAGTGGGGGCAGTGGTCCTTAGAAATTAGAAATTGAGAATCTATTAAAAATTGAGAAATCAAGATTCAATATTACTGATTAAAACTTAAAAATTGCGAAATATAAAAATTACAAAACCAAAAAGTTAAAATTTACAACTTACCGAGACTCTTGCTGGCTGGAGGAGGGCAGGCGTGGCGGGAGGATTGGAGGAGAGGAGACGAGACGTTACTGCTATTGCTGAAGTCTGGAGACGCGACTAGAGGTTGGTCGGCTAGAGCTAGAGTGGTTGTCGAACGATAGGAGGCTAGGAACGAGGCTACGGGACAGTGGGAGTGTCATTCATCGAGGTCGACTCGAGGGTAAGGGTTTGAAGTTTGAACTCTCAAATTGGATTGGGGATTTAGGCTTTGAGGGTATAATTGAAATGTATTGGACTTGGATCAGGTGGGTTATTGTGCCAAGTCATGACACTGCAGTATGCAGTTAACAACCAAAAAATGGAAAAAAAAAATAAAATTGAAAACTTAGGGACACGTGCCAGCTCGTCGCACAATGGATCCGTCAGTGAATGGATGACGAGAACTTTGAGAGAAAGAAGGGACAGTTACACCCAGATCTTGCTAATTTGAATTTGATATATATATATATATATATATATATATATATATATATATATATATGGCTCCGTTTGACGGCTAAAATAAATGAAATTTGATTTATAATGTGTATTATTTGAGTTTTCTAGGTAAAATATATGGTTAAAAATTGGAGAAGAAAGTGTGATTAAAAATTGGTTTGAAAAATTGTGCCCATTATAATTTGAAATCATAATGATTACCGAACGTACCCTATATTGGGTGATATTTATTCAATTTTTTTAGATTTGGGTTGTAGACATTGAATTATATATTTATGAGTGTCAAATTTCAAAATATGTGCATTTAGAATGAATTTTGCCTAATTTTCTCTATTTGACCATCTTAATTGGCCCAAATAGTTGCCCTTTTAATTGGCCCATTTAAGTATATGGGTCAGTCAACATATAAGAATCAGAATCCAGTTGCCTACACTTTCTTCTTCTCCAAACTACTGAACTAGGGCAGCGCCATCCGACAAGTTGTCGCTGCAATCGACACATCAAAGTTGTTGTTAAGAGCTTCAAATCATCTCCTTTCTGCAATTACGGTTTGGTTTTCAAGTTTTACCTTTCTCCTTCTCACTTCATCTTCCTTCTTTTTTCTGCAACTTTTACTTCTGTCAATGGCAATCCCTCTTCGTCGTGTCCACTTGAGATTTGAAGAGTTCGGTGCGTATTCCGTACCCGTACTCGTGTAGCGTCGTGTCGACATGGGTATACCTGCCAAAGGGGAGAGTCTGAGCAACACAGTATGCGGTAGGAGTGGACGTGGTTCGATTTGGTTCTGGTTCTAGAAGAACCAAACCATAAACCGATGGTTTTTTACTAATGAAACCAATTGATTTTTTTAAAGATATGGAACCAAACCGGAACCAGACCGCTCGGTTCTGGTTTGATTCTGGGACCATTACTTGAATTTTAAATAATAAATGCAAATTAAAACATGCTTATATCCGCTTCTTCATTAGAATCCATCTACATCATTACTAACTAGAAAATGAAATTTTTAGTTAAAAAAACAAAAATTTAGAAAAAATAACATCTTATTCTAAGTCAAAGAAGAAGAAACTCGTCTGAAGGAAGCTCGCGACCTGTTGAAACTTAGAGAAAACATAAAGGCCGTTTAGACTTATAGTTATAGGTTACGATGAAGTTATGAGTGTCATTTTACCGTGGTTTCGTGTGAGTTAGGGATGAAATTTGTAATTTGAGTTTGGGTTAACTCTTGAGAATTGGACCGATATTTATATATACATGAATTTTGAAAAATAAACATCAATGCCGTCGATAGTGACTAAGGAGTGCAACGATTGATGTGTTATAAGAGTACAAATAAAGCAGTGTGAATGCGTGTCTTTAATTGAAAAGAAGAAAAATGAATTAGAATTTAGATTTGTAATTTAAAATCTTTGCCTAATAGGAAATGAGATAAAATGTATGGTAAATAACATTTTTGTACATTTCACATTTATAATTTCAAATTGAAATTTTTTGGTGAGATGAATATCCACTAATTTGTAAATATATATATATATATATATAAATTGAGTTTAGTTCTTGGTTCTGGTTCTGAAAAGAGAACCGAAACCGAAACCGAAACCAAATGGTTCTCTAAGAATCAAACCATTATTTTTTTCCACATAGAACTGAACCAAACAGCTTGGTTTGGTTTGGTTTGGTTCTTGTTTGATCTGGTCTGGTTCGATTATTTTGTCCACCCCTAGTATGCGGGCAATACATATGTATACGAATGTCAATCCGAATAGACCAAAATTAACCATACAGTACAGTCCAAGTTTTGTAATTTTCCTAATGTATTTTGTGATTAAAAATATTACTAGACTTTTCAACTGCCTTGTTAACTTCAAAATCAATATTGGTTAATGGGATGTTTAATTTTCATCACACCCGAAACTGCAGGGAGTTGAATAGGCGCCTGGGAGCTTATATATTGGTCTAGTTCCAATTGTTCAAACATAAAAAATTTCATTTATCTTCTTTCACTCTGCTCTAGAATCTTTCAGCCCATCAAACAAAAATTCAGTTCGTCGACGTAGTAGCTTTGTGCACCATGCTACTAGTTTCTCCATTGTATTCTGGGAAGTAATTCTTTGAATTAACTACTGTGAGGCTAGAGATGACAATGGGTAGCTTATGGATCGGATTTGACAAACACATACCCTATCCACTAGAGATTTATAATGCACATACCCCATCCATATACTCACTTAAGAGTGGCGTGACGTGACGGGTCAGGTGCGAGTAGGGTCGGGTGCGAGTATTCTTTTATACACATTTAAAATTCGTTACGTATTTTAATTTTAATAATTTTTATTATATATATAATACTTGTTCAACAATAATATAAGTATCTAATTGTAATTTTTCATGAATTTCACATGTAATATACTAATTAACAAACCCAGGGCAACATAAAAATATCAAAATGAAGTAAAAGTATAACAATGAAGTATAAGTAGACTCCAATTGTCCAAAAATAAGCAAATATCAAAGAGTCTACTTGTTCAAAATTATATATTGTTAAAATTTAAATACAATAATTTTTTTTTTTTTTTTAAATTAATGGGTGTATGGGTAGGGTATGGGTTTTTATATAAAAACTCATACCCATGTCGGGTTTCTAAATCTAAATTCATACCCTACCCACAAATTCATTGGGTCGGATAATTTTCGTCCATTTGTGTCGGGTACCCAACGAATTTCGAGTTCGTGGATATTATTGTCATCCCTGTATGAGGCGACGAATTTGTTTTCAGAAAACTGTTTCTGCAGAGGCCTGAGTTCTCTAATTTTGATTATACAGCCCTGCTTTCAATTCACTTTGTATCTGTTTTCAGGTCACTATGTTTTCTATTTTAAATAAAGTTTACTAATAATATTCTTTATGATGTGGATCTATATAGTACTTTTTAATAATTTCAAAATTTTAATAGGGATGTATTTAGAGTGAGGTGGATTAAAATAGTTGCTCCCTAAGCAATTTTACCTTTTTTTTTTTTTTAAAGCCTTAGATATAAAGATTAATTTGATTAATAGTTTCAAGCAAGCTGGTTTGCCCGAGAGGTTAAGGGGGAAGACTTAAGATCTTCTGCACATAAGTGCGCGTGGGTTCGAACCCCACAGCCAGCACTTGAATTTTTATTATTTCCTAGTTTACTTTTATAGTTTCAATTTATTAGTTATATATTCATTATGTTTCCTAATTTTTTTTATGCTACTAAATTCTTTCAAATTAAATAGTACCTGTCCATTTGAGAAGTATCAGCATTTGCTAAATTTTATTAGTTACCTAATTCTCCATTGTTAACGTGGAAATTATATTGACCGAACTAACTTGTCAAAATTTGGATACAAGACAAATAAAGATATTTTACTAAGCCGCTGTTCAGTTATTTTGGAATGTGTTTGGTAAAATTTGTAATTAAAAGTAATTTCCAAAAATGTGTACGATTAAAATTTGGTATTGAAAACTGTAATAGTTATGACATTTTGCCAAACACAAGCTAAGTGATATTAAGGTAGTAGTTTCCGTAAATGGTACTTGAAAAATTTATGCTCGACTTGACAACAAATTACGACGTGGCAGATTAAGCTTTTCCTTGCACGCTTCGCCATTGATATTGGTTCTTATACTCTCAAAGTTAAGCAGGGTGCCGTTTGTGAAACGAAAAGAAATTCTATTAGAAAAACATTTCGAATGAAGAACAAATGACAATACTTACAATCAGTACAGCTCTCTGCAGTTTTTCGTGTGCCATTCTATTACAAAAACCAATGGAGTAATCCTTACTCATGAAAACAAGATAATCAACTAACGAAGAAACAACTATAGACCCTCAGCCCAGAACCAAAGAAAAGGGAAGAGAAACCCGAAAAGGCACAATTAATTGCGCAAAAGAATAATCAAAACTTCAACAACCTAACAAACCCATCTCTAGTGCTAAGCCGGTTTACATACAATTTGACCCTTGCTACTTCTAATTAGGAAATTGATTTCTCAGGTCACCACCCTCGTCCCATCCGTGAAATGGAGGCAGGATAAAAATGAGCCGTCCTGCCCTACCAGATTAAGAACGCGATGATCCCTCGCTCTATGCTTCAAGGATGTATGGATGGGAAGTGGGCTCACTCACTGTATAAACATTTGTCACAAATTTTTCTGTAGACGGTCTTCATTATGTAATAAACTTACAGTAAACCAGCAAGGATATCCCCAGGATCTGATGTGGGAGCAGTCGGTGGACTGACTGGCTGAGCTGGTGGAGGCACAGGTGCAGGCGCTCGAGAAGGAACTGGTATGCTAACTAAGTGTTCTTTAATGAACTCCTTCAATCTGTCCATAAGAAGATGATCACAACAATTAATTATGAGGTTGCAAAGAGATGGATGCTATAAACATTTTTGTTTTGGGATATAAATAAATTGAAACATACTCGAAAGTCAGTGCAGGATCTCCTGATGCAACAGTCATACGCAACTGGGTTCTATCTGCTGGATCGGTTTCTATTCTTGTCTGAACACGAGAAAAGAATTTTATGATCAGAGAGTTGTCATTTAGAAGTGCTATGGAGTCGTAAACCGTAATGACAAAATTTCACAAGGGAAATCTATAACTTCTCATCCAACCTAAAATAAAAATAAATCATTTAAGTACTTTTTAAAATCTTCTAAACATTGGCTCCAAACAAGCAGCTGAGCCAAAGAAAATTTGCAGAATTGACCCTGAATCTATTGCCTGAGAATCAAATTGGTACCCGACTTCTAAAAATGAATCAAGATGGTGCCCAATCTTAATGATAGATGCATTACCAATCACCAGTAACATAGAAGGTTAAAATTTTCGATAAATGGACAAGTAATCCTCATGGAAACATGCCTCAATTGCAGATTTCTGACATCGGCCCAACTTGAGAATGCGAGGGTCACGTGATGATTTAATGGAGATTTGGAAGATTTCTATTGGTGATTGTATAACTATTATAAAAAAAGAGAACCAACTTGTATTCCAACGCTAACGCAATTATCCCTGAGCAAATTACAAAGTATAGATAAAGATGACAAAGCACAATTCTCTAAGCATGCTCTGGAATATGCATTTCAACAAAACGGCCAGTTTAATTTGATGAATAGACAGGTTGTGCTCAGAATCAAAATCAAGTTCTAAGAGCAAGGGTCCAGGCAATCTTTTCATTGAATGCCCATCATGGGGTTCACTGTAAATTTCCTATTTAACGTTTTAAAAAAAAAAAAAAAACCCACAGTAAAATGACTTTCTAAAACCAGCTTACCAAACATAGCATGGCTCGTGTATTTTCGGAATAGAATGTTGTGCTGGCGACCATATTATTGGGATTGGGATCCTGCACAGTAAACCAAAGAATAAACCCCCTGAATATATGGAGGTCAAAACCATCTGCAAGGAGTGAACTAAAATTGAAATGTATCAGAGACTTACAAGCCCAGGGGAAACCGTCAGACTTAAACTGTTAAATAAGTTTGCCATTTCCAATAGTGGCATTGGTCTTACACCTCTAACCTGGTTCATTTATTTATATAACAAGGTCAGATACATATTCTTCTAGGTTAGATATGTGAAGTTGAAAAAAATTCGAAAGGCACGTACAACTTCTTGGAGCTTCAATGGTGGCCCTGAGAGTGATCTCCACTGTGGAAAAAACTCTTCAGGAGACACCTGAATAGGCTGCAGAAACTTGTTCAACACAGCAGGAAGACGCAATTTAGGATTGACCTGATGATGCATGTCCATATTTTAGCAAATATAAACAAATAGCTTCTATTTTTTGTTTTCAATTTTATTTTCAAAACTAGTATAAACTAAAGTGGGCACAATACCACATGGGTTCCGAACTTATATGAGAAATCAAGAACGGCTACATCTCTACTAGGCCGGAGGTTGATTACTTCAAGTGGGCATTGCACCTAAGCCAGCAAAGGAGTTAATTTTGACAAAGGAAATTACCTTGTACGATTATCAAAGATGAATACGGAAGAAAAGACTAATTTCAGAATGAAAGACAAATCAGACCTGTGCCCTCGGAGGAATAGTCTCAGGCACTAGTGAGAGTTCCATTTTTAAATGTGATGGGGGCAATATCAAAGCTTGAACTGAAGCGAGTGAAGCAATATTCTTATTCCCCAAGAAAAGAATGAGGCGTCCATGATGTGCTCGCCATTCTGCTTTAATGCCAATCTGGAAAAGTATGTTACCAAAGAAAACAGTTATCAGGCGGGGAAAATCATTATCAGCTTATATTTATAAGTTTAAAGGATTGTAGGCTATTGCATAAGAATTAAGAAGAATCGTACGAAAAGATTGTGCACCTGAATATAAGGGTCCTCGTATAGCACACCACTATCCTTAAGGCATAAAGCATGAAACCTTTCAGCAATATTACCAATTGGCTGTACAGTCAGAGAATTCAGAAAGAAGTATAAAAAAATGACAGAGAAGTGGGTCAGGTCATCGCAAATTACTTTATGAACCCCTCTCAATAAACTTAAATCCTCATTTGTATTGGATAGACTTGCAACTCAGAAGAATAACTTTCACATAACAACGTGCTCTGCAGAAAAATATTCAAACAAGCTGCAGTATGCAATAAGTAAAAATTATATGACTACCCAGTTTCCAGTAAAAACTGTAGCTAGGGATTCCACCATAGAATTTAGGTGCAACTCCATGAAATCTTATCATCCAAAATAAAGAAACTTATATGAATTTACTGATTTCAGTAATTTGACTGTTGAGATGGTGAAATTTGGTAGCAGAACCAACTTTATCCCAATACACCTGGAAGACGCATCTTTAACAATTGAGCATAAGCAAATTACATTTACACCCTATGAGATAACTGATTATATTCCCTCGTTTTTCAAAACTTAGCAAAACCTCTATTCTAGTCCGTTTCCTATTTTACTCTAATCTTATATCATATATTTTAAACTAGACTTTCTTTCTAGTAAGAAAATTATTTTTAGCTTAAAGAAAGTTTCCCCCATTCACACAAATAATTACACCTTAATATTATTTGTTACAATTAACTTTTATGTTATATCTTTAAAAATAGGAATTATACATTTTTATTTTTTTTAATTCATAGCAACTTATACAATTTCAAATCAACTGGATTGATTATAATTACAAATTGTTAAACATTTATTTGTGTTCATTTGTTAATTATTTGCACACAAACAAGTTTTCAATCACATTTGAATAACTTCTTAATTTTTAAGAAATAAAATATATTCATTTATTTGAACGTTATTTCTTTTAACTAAAAGCAATGGGTTGAATTTCAATTTTAAAAAAAAAAAAAAAAAAATCAGAACTAGAAAGGGGAGGAGGGAGCCTGTAAATGTTATTCAATAATAGTTTGAAATTTCAATTATGTTATAAATACAAAAGGGAGATATTAGAAACAAAAAATTGTTTTTGGCTGACAGGGCAAAGCTGTTATTGAACACAAACCTCGAAGAATGTTTCCATAATTTTTAAAAGAGATGGGTGTCTCAGTAATATTCAATTACTTCATGTGGTGTCTGTGTAACTGTCTCTACTTTTATTTCAAAATTTGATGTATATGTAGCCTTGCAGTATTCCACCGAGTCCCTGAACTTTCGCAGCCTAGGTTCCTTTGTGGCAAGACAACATTCTAAAAGTGATTGAAGACATTTCATTAATTCGAATTTTATGGACCCAACAAGTGTTTGCAGCTCAAGTATACAGATGCTAATTTGTTAGATACTTTCCTGCTGCAAAACTTGATAATAGCAATCATTATATAATCCTCTATGAAAGGATCACTCAAAATGTTCCGGTATTAGATTTGAATCCCACACAAGAGGGCCATTAGTGGCAAATATCCAGTAATCAAGACAGTTCAATGATCAAGACAAGAATATCAACTGGATAGCACAAGAATAACCAGACAAAAAATTCACAGGACGTACACCCGTGCAAGAAGAAGAAAGTGGTACCTGGACAATATTTGATTGCTCCTCAACAGGTGCAATGGCTAAAGCGTCTGCTGCATTTGAACCACCTTCCAAACCAGATACCAAGTTTGGTTCAGACTGGGCAGTGGTACCAGGAGGGCCTTCAATAGCCAGTGGGCCCAAAAGATCTCCAAGAAGATCAGCTGAAGGTGTACTACTAGGTGGTTGAGGATCCACAATAGTCAGAGCTCCATTTGCCTGAGTCACCCCTTGCTCTGCAGTGTTTTCATCCTATCAACAAATACAACTGTTAATTAATACTTGATTATGGTTAAACAAATAGATCTCGATATCGAGAAACATGGTTTATCAGAATGCACATATAGACATCTCACCGCATTGCTCACACTAGGAACCTTTACCAGACTAAGCTGTTCCACAAGTGGAGTCCCATTCGCAGGATGCTGGTCGGTCACTACCAAAGCATTAGAAGTCTGCTGTTGTGCTGCCCGCAATTTGATTGCACTTTGCTCTGCCGTATCAGCTTCAGAGTCTTCAGCTTTTCTGATCAATGCTGACTAAAATAAAAAAGATTTGTCACAGTTAGCATTGGCTGCACAGTGTGAAGATTCTCTTCTAAGTGATTTGACACATAAATGTACTGCAGCAACTGTATATGCAAAAATAAAGGAAGAACTACTTTTATATAAATATTGCAAGATGTATTACACCTACCTGTCGCTCAGGGAACTTTGGCATTTCAGCAAGTATATCCATTAGAGCTGCACCTTTCCTACTCAATGCACCATATTCAACAGCCCGTTGCTGTATCTCGGCATCAATACAACTCTCAAATCTGGAAATATATATAATTTGTCAAGGCATCCTTTTACAAAAGGAAGATCCTTTTCCAACGTTACAAAAATAATCAACAAATCATTCAATATAAATTCATACTTTCCAAATACTGCCAAAATTTGATTCTGTAGCTCAGGATCTGGTGGTTGAGTGTGCATCAAAATCTTTGCATATGTCGAGAGAAGGATAGGAATTGTTGAAGTCCTGTACAAGTCTTAATTGCATTATATCTGGTGATGAGAATGAGAAAGAACAAAAAAGGGCACTTACGAGACACTTGGAAATTTCTCGTGTATGATGGTGAAAATTTCTTTTGGACTGCACCCAGGCCGCCTTGCCAGAAGATGGCTGTATTCACCGAGGATATATGCACTCAACTGTCCCATACATAGCATTAAGATAAATTCTCGGATGAAATTACTTTGAAGGTACAAAAAATGAAATTCAGAATATCACACAATTGAGTTCAGTATCTGGAGCATGTATCTAAAAAAACCTAAACGCTCAATGTAACTTCTAACTCTTATTCCACCACATCTTTGCGTCGCCAGTTCTATTAGTTTGTGTACAGCTAACTCCATCAGCCTACCAATCATCTCATGAGATTTATGACAATACCCGATATAAACTGAATTCATAACAAGAGGTTGGGTGCAAACAAAGTAGTGACAGGTGATTTAGCATTCCTATCAACTCAAAGAATGTACTGACAACTAGAGTTGGATTGCATAACTAATGTGATATTTCTATCATTCAAACAATTAAACCTTTTAGCTCTACTAATCATGAGCATGAACATTGTTATTGTAAATATATTATCTAGCCTAATTATAGGGATTCTATCTATTTACTTTAGGGGTTCTACTTACTTACTTTCCTAGTATAGGGTTTCTATTGTTGTATAATTATGTAATGTATTATTCAATAATCAATGAGAAACTTTCCTGGTTTCATGGTATTAGAGCCACTAGCCAAACCCTAGCTCTAGCCTCCACGACAATTTCTTTCTTCTTGCAGCAACAGTGGGTTAAACATTTGGGCCACACCTTTGGAGTGGCCGTTTGTCATCACCGCTGGCACAGGAAGGAGCGCCACCTTCCGATCGACGCTCGGGTGAAGTCCGTAGACCAGAAACCTAGCGACCCGGTCTGGAAAACCACTTTCGAAGCCTCATCCTGCGTCGCCAAAGTGTGTAGTTGCCTCGGTTTGCATCGCCGGGGTTTTCTTTGTGTCTTCGGAGCCTTCGGCCACATCTGTCTGCGTCGCCGAAACTTGCTTTGCGTTGCCGGAGTCTTCGGCTGCACCTGTCTGCATCGCCGGAATCTGCACAGTCCATTTATGTGCTCGGTTTTCCTGTTATCCTCTCCATTAGTGCTGCTAGGGTTCAAACATCTCTCGGGAGGCTACACTTTCGTTCTTCCTTCTCTCTGTTCTACAGACCTTTCTTTTTAAGTCATTTTATTTGTTGTCATTTACAAATAAAATCATTTGAGTCATGGCTAATAAAAAGGCAGCAATAGTATTTGATGTTATTCACAGAGAATAGATGGCCATCATGAGTTTTCTAGCTGGTCTTCCTTTGGAGTTTGAGATTGCTAAATCTCAAATTCTCTCTAGCCCTACGATCTCTTCCTTATAGGATGTATTTAGTAGGGTACTTCGCACAGAAGGTACTCCACATATTCAGTCCAATGGTGCTCTTGTCAGTCGAACTAATAAGTATAAATATGGGCGACCGCATTACAGAAGTGGTAACAGAGGAGGGGGATAAAACAATGTTGATAGTCAGGCACATGATTCAAGATGGATTGTGTGTCATTATTGTCATAAGTTAGGACATATGAAGAGTGACTGTAGAAAACTCCATAATAGAACCCAAAAAACTCACTTAGCCCATATCGCATCCACTCATGATATATCTGAAGAATCAGTTCTGATCTCTAAAGATGAATTTGCCAAGTTCTCTCAGTACCAAGAATCATTAAAGTCTTCATCTTCTCCAGTCACTGCCATTGTCGAGTCAGGTAATCTAGATACACGTCTTATTTCCTCATCCTCTAAATGGGTCATTGATTCTGGTGTCACAGATCATATGACAGGTAATTCTAATCTCTTCTATATTTTTCAATCACATACATCCACCTCTAATGTTACTTTAGCAGACGGGTCAACATCTTGTGTTCTTGGGTCTGGCACAATTACACCTACTCCATTGATTCCTTTATCATCTGTCCTAAATTTACCTAATTTTTCCTTTAATTTAATTTCCGTAAGTAAACTAACTCGTGCCTTAATTGTTGCATCTCATTCTTTCCTGATTATTGCTTATTTCAAGATCTTATGACGAAGAAGATTATTAGTAAAGGACATGAATCTAGAGGTCCCTACATTCTTGACACACAGATACCAAAATCATTTGCTTGTTCTAGCATAACAACCCCATTTGAGGCGCATTGTCGATTGGGTCATCCTTCTCTTCCATTGCTAAAGAAACTTTGTCCACTGTTTGGGAGAGTGTCTTCATTAGATTGTGAGTCGTGTCAGTTTGCCAAACATCGTCGTCTTAGCTCTAGTCCTAGAGTCAATAAAAGAGCTAGTTTTCCTTTTGAATTAGTCCATTCAGATGTTTGGGGTCCCTGTCCAGTTACATCTAAAACTGGGTTTAAGTACTTTGTTACTTTTGTTGACGACTTTTCTCGTGTGACTTGGTTATATTTAATGAAAAATCGTTCTGAGTTGTTTTCTCACTTTTGTGCGTTTTGTGCTGAAATTAAAACTCAATTTAATGTCCATACATTGCGAAGTGATAATGCCAAAGAGAATCTGTCAGCATCTTTCCAAACTTACACGATTCAGAATGACATTTTTCATCAAACTTCTTGTGCTGATACCCCGTCTCAAAATGGAGTAGCGGAAAGAAAGAATAGACATCTTCTTGAAACAGCAAGAGCCATGTTATTTCAAATGAATCTCTCCAAAACCTTCTAGGCTGATGCAATCTCCAGCGCATGCTTTCTGATTAATCGCATGCCTTCATCTGTTCTTCATCGTGAGACCCCTTTCAGTATCCTTTTTCCAACTAAGTCCTTGTTCCCTATCGAACCTAGGATATTTGGTAGCACTTGTTTTGTTCGGGATGTTCGTCCGCATGTCACCAAATTAGATCCCAAATCCTTGAATTTTATTTTCCTTGGTCACTCTCGTCTTGAAAAAGGATATCGATGCTATTGTCCTACTCTTAATAAGTATCTTGTATCCGCTGATGTCACTTTTCTTGAAGACACCATATTTCCCATCATCCACTCCAGAACATCAGGAGAAGGATGATGATTTATTGGTCTATACTATCACACCTTCTGAACCTGCCTCTGTACCAGCATTTACTAAGCCTCCCATTCTCCAAGTATACTCTAGACGACAAAATTCTCCTGATACATGTCCTACACCGGCTCCTTCGTCATCAGATCCAGTCTCAAGTGATGATCTTCCTATTGCTCTACGCAAAGGTACACATCAATGTATTTATCCTGTTTAGTCTTTTGTTTCTTATCGCCACTTGTAATCTTCTACTTGTAATTTTATTGTATCTCTCGACTCCATCTCTATTCCCAAAACTATTCATGAAGCCCTTTCTCATCCTGGTTGGCGTCAGGCAATGATAGAGGAAATGAATGCTTTAGATGACAATGGTACTTGGAAATTGGTCAATTTACCTTCAGGGAAAAAGGCTATTGGTCGCAAGTGGGTGTTTGCCGTTAAGGTAAATCCTAATGGGTCGGTGGCTCGACTGAAAGCCCGTCTTGTTGCTAAAGGTTATTCTCAAACCTATGGTATTGATTATTCTGATACTTTTTCTAGTGTTGCTAAGTTGACATCTGTCAGATTATTTATCTCTATGGCGGCTACTCATAATTGGCCTATACATCAGTTGGCTATCAAGAATCTTTGTATGGTTTAAAACAGAGCCCTCTTGCTTGGTTAGGAAAATTTAGTCAGGCAGTGGAAAAATTTGAAATGATGAAAAGCAAGTCGGATCACTCTGTCTTCTACAAACAATCTGAAGCTGGCATCATTCTTCTAGTAGTGTACGTGGATGACATTGTCATTACAGGGAGTGATACTATCGGAATCTCATCTCTTAAGTCCTTTCTTCACACTCAATTTCACACAAAGGATTTAGGGATGCTAAAGTATTTCTTAGGTGTTGAAGTAACAAGGAGAAAAAGAGGTATCTTTCTATCTCAGAGGAAATATGTACTTGACCTATTGACTGAGACAGATAAAATTGGGGGCAAAGCCATGCAATGTCCCGATGACTCCTAATTCGCAAATTACAAAAGATGGTGAACTATTTGGAGATCCTGAGAAATACAGAAGATTGGTTGGAAAGTTGAATTATCTTACAATAACCCGTCCAAACATTGCATATCCCGTTAGTGTTATGAGTCAGTATATGTCTTCTCCAACGGTTAACCATTGGACAGCTTTAGAACAGATTTTGTGTTCTTTAAAAGGAGCACCTGGATGTGGCATCTTGTATGAAAATCATGGACACACTCATATTGACTGTTTTTCGGATGCAGATTGGGCGGGGTCCAAGGTAGATAGAAGATCCACCTCTGGTTACTGTGTCTTTGTTGGAGGAAATTTAGTCTCGTGGAAGAGTAAGAAGCAAAATGTTGTGTCACGATCAAGTGCAGAATCAGAATATAGAACTATGGTACAATCTGTGTGTGAAATGGTATGGATATATCAGCTCTTAAATGAAGTAGGTCTTAAGACATCAATACCAACAAAATTGTGGTGTGACAACAAAGTTGCCCTCCACATTGCATTGAATCCCGTGTTCCATGAACGAACTAAGCACATTGAAATTGACTGTCATTTCGTCCGTGAAGAGATACAGCAAAGTTTGATTTCCACAGGATATGTGAGGAGTGGAGAATAATTGGGGGAAATTTTTACGAAAGCCCTAAACGGGGCTCGGGTTGATTATCTTTGCAACAAGCTGGGCATGACCAATATCTATGCTCCAGCTTAAGGGGGAATGTTATTGTAAATATATTATCTAGCCTAATCATAGGGATTCTATCTATTTACTTTAGGGGTTCTACTTATTTACTTTCCTAATATAGGGTTTCTGTTGTTGTATAAATATGTAATGTATTATTCAATAATCAATGAGAAACTTTCTTGGTTTCAAACATATTCACCAACATTATATCATACCATACTAGGAACAAGAAAATAAAATCAAAGGTAAGGTAAGGTAAACATACCTTAACCATTGTTTCATGAATAGCAGGCTTATCAACATATTCTCTAGCTTTTAGGGCTGCATAAGTCTGGCATAACATAAAAGTAAGATGAGTATTGCTAGAACCATACTTCCTAAAAAACGCTCACCGTGACAATAACAATTACTACTGTTTCAGCTACCTGAAGATCCTCATTGTTTGTAACAAACTGCACAACACGGAACCAAATATCATCACTGACAAAGTCTCCTGCCTTGTCAATCAACTGAAGGATCACATCTATGTACCTTCATGATGCAGAGGGTAAAAAACTATAAATACCTTTTAGAAACAATACAGAATATTACGTCTCTATCCATTTTGATATAATATTTGTTTTACTGTCAACCAAAGCCAGTTAGATTATACTGATTCAACAGCAAATCTCCTTCAGTATATATGAATCTAATTGTTCAAGCAGAAGAAATGTCTTCTAAACTAAGTAAACTTCATCTGCTATTTGCCTAAAAAAATGGGTAATAGTGAAAAGCTAGACGATGATTCAAAATTGAATTGATCTTTGTGACAGTTATGAATAATGGTGAAGACACGATTTTCTTGAAAGGACAACTTTTCATGCAGAAATAGGCTTTCAGAATTGACACCTTGGAAGCATGGATTCAATTTAAAAAAAAAAAGGTTCTGCCTCAGGCAAAGGCATTGAAATAATGCCTCGGTACCCGTATTTTTTAAGGGCTAGGTGAGGCTTATACCTCAAATGATTGAGCATCAACGCACACGCCTCGTTTCTCACAAATGGCATTTTAGAAGCCAAGAATTCACATTCACTAACACATTTTTGAAAAAAAAAAAAAAAAATTAACACATAATTTGTATGGCTAATTTAATCAGATTTTTAAGATACTAAAACCTAAATTAATTGATTTTTATTTGCTATAAATAAAAGTCATCAATTCAAACTAATCCCAAAAAAGGGAAAAATAAGAAAATATAGATACTTTGTGTGATTTGAGTTGTCACTTGTTTTATTGATTTATTTTGCGTTTATTTGCATTGATACTTAAGTAATTTGTTGTTTTGAAGACTTTTACATTTTTTATGTTATTACATGTTTATTTTTATATATTTTACTGATTTTTTTGGTTCACGATGAGGCTCACGCCTCAAAGCCCCTCGAGACTTGCGTCTCACCTTATAGAGGAAAAATACCTCAATACCCATTTCCTCCTTTTCAAACCATGGTTGGAAATAGATAAAAATTATCATATAAAAAAAAAAAAAAAAAGCCAGCAGGAAAAAAAATTTATATTTCTGCTTAGTTTTAGAAATTGATGGCAACTGCTCCAACTAACGATGATGTTGCATGCAAGTCAGTTTTTCTTGTTTCTATTTACATGGAAATGTATTAAATAAGAAACATAATTTTATTAATTCTCCCAAATATATTTTATGCCCCTGTTTGCCCCCCTTTAAATTAACAATTTTTTTCTTTCTTTTCAATAACATATCTTTATATATATATTATAACAATAAAGTTGTCAAATATAACACCACACAGTTTCCCGGCTTTTTACACTTGCCTAAAATGGAAACTCATGATTTATAGATATAAAAAAAGGTGATTATATATATATATTTCATAATTGTTTTTATCTAGAGAATATAAACAATCACTTTGAAAATGATTTTATCTCATTATTAGTTTTGTTATATATTCACACATATTAATTAGTTGGTATTTTCAATATACGTTTATAATTTGGAATTATGATGTAGAGTTTAAATATAAAATTATATGCATAAAAGAATGCAACCATGTACACTTTTAAATGATGGATTAATAATAATAACATAATTAAAAAATTACTGCTTTACGAAAGTTATTATAATAATTAAAATAGCATTGAAAAGAATATAACTTAATTATGTTATGAAAATAATATAACTAAAAATTTAAATTTGTAAAATAGTATTGGAAATAATGTAATTAAAAATGTATAATGTTTTACCGAAGCTAAAATAATTAATCATTATTGAAGATAACATAATTGTTAGAGAATTTATTAGTAAACTAAAACAGTATTAAAAAGCATATATAAATATAAGCAAGAAATGATATATATATGGAAATATTTACCTGACAAAAACACTATTCTTGAGTTTGTAGGACGTTAGATCGGTGCAAAAAATTAGTAGATTTGAGAGAATAAATTGTACTATCCTTGATTTACTCTTATTCTACAAAGAAAACATGCAAAAAATAAAATTTCTTTTACAAACGTGGTATGTAAAGAAGTCTTTCAAAAAATTTTGATTAATGGTTTGTGTGTTTTGTAATCCTTTAACGACAATTATAAATGATGGTCGTTTTTTTTGGGCAATTATTATCATTTTCTATTATTATCACATTTTTTCTTTTTTTTAAAAAAATTTCATATTTAATTAGTAATCATTTATATGTCCCGTGCATCACACGGGGGTAAATACTAGTTTATCAATAAAATAATAGCACACATAAACCAAAAAAAAATTCTCTACTTTTTAACCACACATTCTCCTAAAAATCATTATTCATTTCAAATAAACTCTTCTTAAACATCGAACAGGGGCTATGTCTGCTGTACTACATGGTATTGACTGTTGGGTTGTTAAAAGGATGAAGTGTTGATAAGATGAAAATTTTACATGTAAGCTATAACTTGATTATACCCAGAGTATTAGCATTTTAGTGTGTCATGTTTGCCAACTAAATTAAAGGATTGTGTAGAAAGCTCTTGATCAAAGTTTAGCAGATTTCAATAAAGAGTGATGAAATATGTGGTTGAAAGTTGTAAAATGCTTAGGAAAGTTCCATCAATCACTCACCAAGTCTAAACTACATGTTAGTTTTAAGATAGAACATACCATGACAAATCAGGAGCAAACTTCTCAGCAAGAATTGCAGCTTTAAGTGACAATTCTTCACGCATTGCGAAGTCTGCAGAGCTAAGATACTGGAAACATAAATAAGTCAGTCACAAAGTTACTTTCTTGGTTTACAAGAGTAACCTACAGAACTTTTCAAGTGGAATTGTAGACTGCTTGGCCAGTTATTATGCACCTGCAATATTTCTTCAACTATGTCCTTCGCATTAGAGACATCACACATGCCATAGAGCAAATCAAGGGAACGCCTCCTTATACTGTAAAATAAGTAATAATTGATCATCAACAGACCTTCAGTTGAAGTAATAACCTGAAAGGTCAAACCACGAAACCCAGATACTTGTGCCAGAGGAACAGAATTGTGTGAATGGAACCGTGGTAAAAGACCATCATACAACAAAATATGGTCTAAAGAATAAGATAAAAGTAACAATCTCCCGGGTATTATTGGTAAATAACATTATTTTGCACCTGTCATATTCTTACACAAGTCCATAAGATCAATTCAGCACTAGATCATTTTAAATACAAGTGAATGAATCCAACAAGTTGCTCAAGCATGTTAAAAAATGTAGGTTACCATAACCATAGTTTGTAGAAACGATCCGGACGGTGACCATGCCAATGCACTAGGTCGTTGGGAACTAGTTCAACCAGCAGGTCGGTGGTTCATTTTTAAATATAAAATCTAATTAAACTTATCTTAATTCTCTAACTGTTATTTTATGATTTTTTATAGTGCGTGAACTTCAACAATGCATACATATATAATATGTTAAATTTGTATTGAATTGGGCAGAAAACACATTTAAATCTCCTCTCAAATCTGTTCTTACTTCCTTGAACTGCCGGTTTTTTGAAAAAGGATAACCAGATTTCATGAAAAAACTAGGCGATTCAGTGGACTGTAGCTAGTTAATCATAGTCTGATCCAATTGTCTCATCCGGACTGGTCATGGACTCATGGACCAGTTCGAAGCAGCCAGCCTGGTCCGCTTTTTAAAACTATGATCATAACAATTAGGCAAATGATGAAAAAAAAAATAATCAACACTTTGAATTTGTGAAAAACACAAAACACACATATCTGACCTGATATCAGGGTCCTTTAATGAAGTAATAATCTGCGCTTGATGTCTTTTAATAATGTCCTGTACATCTGTAACCATCAACATCCGAGTCATATTCTCCTGCATTACGCAAATCATGCAATCAGATCAATACATTCATATTAAAAGTTGAAAATTGAGACTGTTTAGCACAACTTAAATGAAAAGTCCATCTCATATATGGACTTGCCCGTATGGTCTATGGGCTTAGAAGTGCCTGCACTTTAACGCTTATATTTTGACAAATTTACTTTCTTTAAAGTAATTTGAATTTAAGAATGATGATCCAATGAATATGCAGCAAGACAAATTCAAGGGCTACCAAAGCCCACTTCTGTATAGAAGTCCATCTGTAATAACCTACCGAGCATTCTTGACTTTTTGAAATGTATTTAAGATCCAAAAGTCCATTTAAGAAAATTTGCCAGACATGATCTAAATTTCTTAGACTTCAATAGGATATGTAAATGGATGAATAAATGCCAAAAATATTAGAAAATGGAAGGGGGAAAAATAATGCATAAACCACTTACAAGACCAAGATATCGTATATTTGGTTCCCGCACAGCTATAAATTTCCCAAGCAAGGCAACACATTGTGACATCATTTCTTTTTCAGCATCAAGATGCATGACCTGTGGGAAAATTTTGAACATAGAATAGCCATAAGAGAAAAAGTATTTATGATGTAGAATTTAAAAAGGAGAATATAATAACTATTGTCTAGGGGTGAACAAGTAAACCGCCAAACCGTGAAACCAAACCAAACCAAACCAAACCGCAACAAATAGTTTGATTTGATTCAATTTCAAATGTGAAATAGTTTGGTTTAATTTGAAAAAATTTCAAACCACCTTAAACAGTTTGATTTAAGTTTCAATTGTCAAAACCGCAATTTCAAACCGTCAACCCGCCAAATTTTAAAAAATTAAAAAAATAATAAAGATAAACGTTCATTTTTTTAAAAAAAATGCATCACACTTTTTCTTCTGATAGGTTCCTGAATTGATAGTTGAATATATGTATATAATAGAAGAGTAAATTGCTGAGAATTACAGTAAAATGATAAGCATTCGAGAGGCCTATCTCTCTCCAAAGGATTTCCCTAAAAAATCTGCATGTTTAACTATTTCCCCAATCCCTCCCATTTATAGGTAATCACTTATATATTTTATTCCCATATTACCCCTTCCCTAACTAATTGGCATCTATCATTACTCCGCCCCCGAAACTCACCTTGTCCTCAAGGTGAAGATTTGATCTAAATACAAAGCCTGTGTCTGGGAACGTTATTTTACTTCAATTCTATCAGGATTTGATACTTATTACCCTAAAATATTAATTTCCTTGGTCAAAAGCAACGGCTGCATGAAGCAGAAATAGAAACTAAAAAATGGAATCTCATTTATGCCCTTCCATTAAATACAGCAGTTGGAAAATTCAACACGTTGTAAGGGCAAAAATGTAAAAAATGAGGCAATTGTCTGTCAAAGTCTGTGAAGTGCACGGATGTGGGGTCCATGTTTGAGGCAAATAAAACGCTCCCAGACAGAGGCAAAGTATAAAATGCAATTAAGCCGAATTACTTCTTTTGCAAAAATCACAATTATGGTGGAACCACGCAAAGTAAGCTTCCTTTCGGCGAATTGGCTGGGCTTATTCAGATGATTCATTAATATATGATGCAAGAAAACCCCATAACCAGTAGCACTGATCTTCAACAATTCAAAATTTTGAACCGTGCAACTCGAATTAGCGTTTACATATAATTTCACTGTATTGTGGCCTTCTTTCAACCCCATTTCGTTGTCTCCAATCATGAAACCGATGGCCAACTTACAGACCTTACATCGCTTCAAGTTGCAAGTCCTAATCTCCATCTTCAGTTGGGTTTTTAAATCAAGAAACTTGTTGGAGGTGGACTGATTTTGCAGAGTAGTTACTTTGGGGACAACTAGTGCAAATTTTAGGGCTGAATTTTGCGTGTCTAAATGTTTGGGGACTATTTCGAAAAATATAAAAATTGAACCGAGCAAATCCGGATCTTCAAGGGCCATCAGGGCAAATTTTGGGGCTGATTTTTGCCCGTGTAAAATATTGGGGACCAGTGATGAAAATTTTGGGAATGAGTACGGCACATCTAAAATGCAAGGGACTTTTGATAGTATATATTGGGTTAAATAGTGTTGGGTGGGTTTATCAATTGGGTTTTTATCTAAAATTTGGACAGAATGATGAAAAATTATGTTTGGGCTGTAGACATAACTTTTAATTCTATATGGGCCAGAAATTGATTGGGCCGTTTCCTTAATTTTGTTCCAGACCACTTCAACCTCAATTTTCAAATCGTGGATGACGTTCCCAACCTATTCTTCATGTCCATCTCGGAATCCCTTCTTCAACTGCAACAGACGAGGGAACTCGACTTTCATACTTCTCCTTCACCTCCAGCGACGATGGAGACACCTGCAATTAACACGTCGTCATACTTCCAAGCTCCAACACTAGAAATTTGTCAACAATGGAGTTCCTAAGAAATTGATTCAACATCGAGTTTTTCAATTCTTGACCCAACTCTTGGCTTAGCCCATCACCTAATCCCTTTGATCCTTCGATTGTCTTCTCCAGCAATTCTTCATCTTGTAAAACCAAAGTTGCAAGCTGATTTCTTATATCCACACCGGTAAATCATCGTCGAAAGAACCATTTCGTGCTGAGAAAAATATTTTCAGCAGCCCTTCCTTCAAATCACTCCAATTTTGTATGGTTCGAAGTTGATTGGCTCCTGCGAACCATGCTCATGCCTCACTGTCAAAGTAAGCCGACGCCTCTTCCACCTTCTCCTCTTCAGTCACTTTGAGCAAAATATTACTCCGCTCGGACCAGCCACTTTCCGAGGTTGCTACCGTTGAAATTACACATTTCCAAACCTCGTTCCTCATTCTGCCCATTCCTAGATCTACCTTTAATGACTTGCTCTAACTTCTTCTCATCTTCCAGCGGTGGCGATGGTAAGCTCCGGGGAATTTCAGAATTGATGGTAAGTTCTTTTGTCTTCCCTTCCTCTTCTTGTCCATCTAATTTCTTCATCTTTACACCCAACTTCTCCATCATTGATGTCATGGCCCTCTGAAATTCAGATTTCATGGACTCCATATCTATCTGTAACTGTGATTGCATTCCATTCATCCTTGTCTTCGATTTATCATCTCGATCTTCTACATGCTTTTCTTCATCAGATGTAATTCCCCAGGGCCAGAATGTTTACTTTGATTGTATTCCATCAATCTTTGTTTCCAATTGTGCCACACGATCTGTGAGTGTCATCTTCTCAGGTAGATGCTCTGATACCATTGATAGGTTCCTGAATTGATAGTTGAATATATGTATATATATATAATAGAAGAGTAAATTGCTGAGAATTACAGTAAAATGATAAGCATTCGAGAGGCCTCTCTCTCTCCAAAGGATTTCCCTAAAAAATCTGCATGTTTAACTAATTCTCCAATCCCTCCCATTTATAGGTAATCACTTATACATTTTATTCCCATAATACCCCTTCCCTAACTAATTGGTATCTATCATATTCTCAACAAATCAAATTAAGGAGTCAGATTAATTTGTTCAAATTCACCGCTATTTGAAAATAATTATTGCTCCTACATGTCATAATCACCATCCAAGAAATTTTCTTAAATAAAATTTTTAATGTAAGAACTAACTATAGTTTATTTAAGAAAATTTTAAATATTTGTTTCCATATAATTAATTTTTTTTATCAACATAAATTGATTTACAGCGATGCACTCAATTAGAAACTGAATATTATTATTAAGCTAGTTTCAACTCGAAATTTTAGAAGAATATGTCTTTGAGCTCGCTTTGGAATCTACTAATTTATTCGTTAGCAAACCGCGGTTTCAAACTGCACCAAATCGCAAAAAATGGTTTGATTTGGTTTAGAAAATAAAATAGTTTTGTTTGGTTTGAAAAAATTTCAAACCGTTTTAAATGGTTTTGTTTGAAATATTGCTACTAACCGTCCAAACCAAACCTTGTTCAACCCAATAGAATTGTCAATGTCCTCTTATTTACCCGCCACCCAATGGAAGGGGGTGGAGCGGATTCTTCTAGAAAACAAATTATCTTCATCAAGGAGAGAAGTTGTGCATGTTATTATTGAAGATGCTATTTAAACGACATACATGTGGCAATTTCTATTAAATTGAGATTTTAAGTCAAGTGGTTCAACATATTATTAGAGCAGGTAAAGGTTCACAGTTTAGTGCCACCTATTCAGAATATAATTGTGCGCGCATGTAAGGCATTGATGGAAAAAAACTAAAATAGCCCTACACATAAGAGGCATACTCAAGACACTATTTTAAATACGTGTGGCCTTATCTCAACTTAAACTTTTATATCAAGTGGTTCAATAGTTATCATGATGAAAATGACAATGGATGCTCTTGTTTACTTCAGGCAAAGATGTAAATATAGTCAAGCTAAAGCATTTGCTACTAGTAGTACACATTCCTTGTCTTAACTCTACAGGAGCATTGTTGGATCTGAAAGTGGTGTGTTATAGCCCATTTTGTGCCTCAAATTTCCCACAATTCAAATTCATTTGGACAGATGTTTTTCCTTCAAAAGTCAAAGTTTTGGCTTGGTTGGTTTCTCTGGGGAAGGTTAACACTTGCGATTTGTTACAACGAAAGAAAGAGGCATTTTTGGTGTATTTCCCCATCGTGCTATATCATGTGCAGAAAGGATAATGAAACCATCGATCACTTACTTATCCACTGTGATTTTGCGAAAGAAATATGGGATAGAATCATGAATATGTTCGGCTTAATCGGTGCAATACCTAGGCGATGGGCTGATATTATACTTATCAAATGGTATTTTGGGGTTAAAAAGGAAAAAGAGGTGATTTGGAAACTTCTTGTTATGGCAGCAGCTTGGACAATATGGATTGAAAGAAATAAAAGGATCTTCGAGAACATTGAGAGATCGATAGATAATATATGGGATTCAATAATTTTTCTCACAGGGCTTTGGGCAAGAGCAGCGGGGGTTTTTAGTATTTTAGATAACTTTTTGTTTCACTTAGATCCAAAAAGTTCATTATGTACCCTGGTTCCAAGTAGCTTCTAGATCAGTCTATTATGGTAGGGTTGAAGCATAGAGTTAAAATGTTGAGATGGACGTCTCGTCCATTATATTTATTGTAAATTTTTGAGTTTTTAATAGAAATCTGTTTCTTATCAAAAAAAAATAGCCCATGTTCCATCCAATTGATGAAAGTAACATCATTTTTTGGTGATATTCTCAAGATATTGGGTTAGAATGTTTATACAGGATCCTAAAATGATGCCAACTTTGCCACTAGGTCTCTACAAATCTGTTTTGAAGAAGTATCATAGAATTCAATCAGATGGTGTCTTCAACAGGCCACGCGATATTACAAATGCTCTCTGGTTATCAATTGAACATTCAACAGATATTTTATTTTGAAACAACCAACTTTCTTCTACAAATTTTTGCTTCCTAATAAACGATATTACATATTTGCACTTGCCGAAAAAAAGAGAGACCCCAGTCGAAATTGTCCCAGCAAAGATGGTTTTCAGCTAAATGCATGTTACAACCTCATTTGTTGTCTAGTTCACATTATAATGTGCAAAATTGTGCATGGATTTTATGTATGTAAAAACGTAATGCAAAACTGTGCATGAATTGTATACGTGTAAAAACTAAAAACATAAATTTCTCTATGACAAAGATTCTCGCAGTCCACAACAATGCACAGAAATTTTCTGGAAGCCCAACAAACAAGAAATAAGTTCATTAAACGATGTTTCTGAATAATAGGCATGACTTCTGACAGCAACTTTAAAACTGTACAGCTGAGTTTAATGCATACTTACAAGAGCAAGGGCTTCAAAGAGAACAGCATGTGATGCATTATTCTTGTTCACATTTTTCACGACATCTGTTCCCATTAGTATCCGTTGTAAGACCTAGTTAATCAAAAGAAGGCCCCATTAGAAAATCTTTCAGAATCTAGATACAAAAGATTTACGAAATCTATATAAAAATAATTCTGTTGCAACCACATATAACAAAAATTAGTAACCACTATCAGAGAGAGAGAGAGAGAGAGACCTCAAACAATGATCTTCTTGTGTTTGGATCTTCAATAGTTGGAAAATACTGAAGAGCCCTCATTGTCTTAACCTGCAGTGACAGATTGATGAGATATATGGTTTTATTAATACAGAGAATATTAATAGAAAATAATTGTTATATCCTGCTCGAAGATATAAATTGAGAATGTACAAGTATTCCCTTTACATTTAATAAACGAGAAGATAAATCAAGAAACATTACCCAATGAAATCATAGCAAGTTCACATTCAAAATTTACATGACCGTAGACTATAATACAAGCTTTTCATTAACTCGCAAACCTAAACAAGTATATCGACTATACTAGAATATCATTTTTATCAATTAAAAAATATGGCTATTAATTTCACTATTTACTCAATCTTAAAGAACACAGGATATAGGCAAAAAAATGACTCAAAAAGTTGTTGCTAGCATAGATCTAATCGTGTTTCACAACCCTGTGCACTCCAAATATAGAGTTTGGTCACCCATCCATTTATCTACCCAGAACCGGATTATATCCCATTTCCCAACCACAAATCTAGTGTTTACCTGAAAAGTATTCCAAACTTTCGTAATGGATTTCCATGGTGCCCGATAAGTGGAATTAATATCCATGCATGCATCCCTTCCATTTGAGTGGAGGCCATACCGACTAATTATGATAGAGTGCCATAGTGCCTTTGATTCCAAAGGGAACTACCAAAGCCATTTGCCAAGAAGCGCCAAATTCCGCAAATGAATATTTCCAATCCCTAGCCCTCCTTTTTCCTTTGATTTTGTGACAACTTCCCATTTGACTAGATGGTCACTATATCCCTCTCATCTTCCTTCCCAAAAGAAATCCCTCATCATCTTCTCAATTTTCTTTACCACCTTCAAAGGCATTTTGAAAATTGACATGAAATATGTCGGAATACTCCCCAAAACCGACTGCAAAAGCACAAGTCGCCCTCCTCTAGATAAAGAACCTTTATGCCACCCTTCCAATCTTCTTGCAACTTTCTCCACCACTGGGTTCCAAAAAGAAATTGTATTTGGATTTCCTCCTAAGGGTAATCCAAGGTAATTCAGCGGCCAATTACCCTTGTCACAACCCACTTTCCTCACAATGTCTTCAATCCTTTGTTCTGTCAAGTTAATGCCTACCACCGTGCATTTTGCCATGTTTATTTTTAATCCCGCACTCCTTGTAAAAATCTCCAAGATTCCTATGAGATTTTCTATACTCTCATCCTTATTCTCCAAGAAGAAAATACTATCATCTGCAAATTGTAAATGTGAGACCCTCACTTTATTATTACCAATCTTAAATCCTTCCAATATCTTCATATCGCAAGCCTTATTGACCAATCTACTGAGGACATTGAAGATGGATGCTCATAGATTTTGGAGCTACAGAACCAGATACAAGGTATTCGTGCTATCGTTATCAAAGGATGGAGGCTTTGTCATAATTTCAGAAAGAACAAGGACATGGACATATGAAATATGTATCACAGTCGATGCAGCCTTCTGGCTAGCGGAATCTATAAAATCATTGTATACATCAAACAATCAACTAAACAAGGAACAGAAATACAGGAACAGAGAGATGGTGGCATGGTTTGCAGTTCTACAAAAATGAAAGAGGTAGATTTCTGAAAATTTCAACTCTAAAGAATGGTTTGGTGAAGTCCATAATAGTCCCCTCAGAGGAACAAATGATAGGATGGAGAAAGTTGGATGAAAATCTACAAAATGTGCTTGGAAAAAAGAAGTTGGAAAACAAGAAGTGCAAACAGAGAAAACATCAATAGAAAAGGTAGTATCAAAAGGAAAGTCATGGGTTAGTGTAGTAAAAAAATGGACAAATAGAGATAGAAGGAGGCTTGAAGGGACAGGAAAATTCAAGAAACGATGGAAGTAAGTATCCAAAAGAATGGATATAAGGTGTGTTGATGTTTAGACAAAGTAGCAACATACCATGGGAAGCAATTCAACACGGAATGATGAATATGTTGAAGAAGAAGTATGATTTCAGACCATTACATGATGATCGTGCCTTGATTTGGTGCCACAGTGCAGAAGAGACAAGAAGACTGATTAACATCACGAATCTGGAAATCCCAGCAGCAACGGCGGTCTCATTTGCCCCATGGAGTTGGAAGAATCAGTCAACATCAAAATTGATTGTCGATACAGCTGGATTGGAGTGGAGGGTCTTCCTCTGAACATATGGAATATTCATGTGTTCAAAGTTATAGGATCTATTTGTGGAGGTTTAATAGATGTTGATTGAGAAACACTATAGTTAAAAGTATTTAACACATGCCCGGCTGAGATTCGAAGGTAGCAAACAAGGATTCATCCCAGAAACAATTAAATTACCATATGGAGGTTCAAGTATAATTCTCAGATTCTTCAAGCTAAATGACATAAAGTATAGATTCCATGGAACATTTGGGAAGATAAAGCATAATGTGAATTTCAATAAGCAAAAGAAAACATCAATTGTAGCAGCTGGTTTTCCAGTTTCGGCTTCAACAGATGGAGAAGATGATGACGTGGCAGGGTGCACAAAGAATGGGGAAAACGAATTTGAATCTTTCTCAAAATCCGTTGAACCACGTGTCAGTGAAGGATTGGGGAAATTTGAATCAAGGCGGCTTCTCAGTACAGGAAAAGACTGCGACAATGGGATGAACGAGGAAGAGGTATTGGAAAGAGAAATCTAGTCGTATCACCAACCATGTGAGGCAGACGGTAAGCCTCAATAGGATCTTCACCAGAATCAAAGATAGTTTGGCTTTGGATAATCCGATCGCTGGCTTCTGAAGGAAGGAAGACATCCATTCAAACCAAAACTCAGGAACAAACTGGCCACAAATTTTGTGGGTAAGGTGTATAAAAGAAGGAATAGGACTGAGCCCAAGAATAATTCCACAGAGGAGTCGATTAAAGCCCAATTACAGGTTTACATTAGACCAAGTGCAATATTTGGACTGACCAGCCTTAATCGTAAGTCACAGGTAAAATACGTGCTAGATAACAGGCCGATTCAACATGGGCTTCCTCAATTGAGTTCTTTACAACCGATTGAGATTAAAATTGCGGGCTTTATGAAGAATCGGAACTTGCTCGTGTCGGTAGTGATCTTCAGCAGCGAGGATGACCAGCCTAAGGAATTGGAGGGCAACGAACATCACAAATATAATACTACTGCTATTTTGGCTGATAATCTAGTAGGAATAGAGGGTGAAGAAGACCCAAACGACCTTGAGGAAGATGATGAAGGAAATATGAAGAATTTAGAAGAAGACCAACAGATGATAGCAAGAAACGAACTGGAACAGACGGAAGGTGATGATGATTTAGCTGAAACAGAGGAACAAGAGCAAAGTGACAAGGAAACATATGACACAGATAGTGAGGAAGAGGGGAATTCAATTGCCCAAGAAGAGATTCAGAATTTATTCGAAGAACCAAAGGAATATTGTCAGTTGTACAATAAGCAAGGGGAGCTAGAACTAAAGAACCAACCAACAAGAATTTTGACAGAACCAAATAACCCAACTTTAGTGATCAATTCAACAAATTCTGTGCAGTTCGTTCATATAACAACAGACAACTTTAATAATCTTCCTAATCCACCACCTACAATCCAAAATTCAGCTGACTTTTCTACACCAGGTATTTGTAACTTTTCTTGCCCAAATCTGGTGATTTCTGAAAATTTTCCGCACTCCTGTAATGAATTTGCAGGTACTTTTGATGGGAAGGAATTAACTACATCAGCACCAACACTAGAACTGAATGACCAACCGACTAATTATAATGATAAACGAATAGTTGAATCTGATTCTTTGGGAACAGCAAAACAGATATGTACTGGGATGATTATCAAGGATAATTGGACTGAAAACGAGAAGGTGCCCAGTATCAAAGATGATGATAAGTTAACATCCATCCTCGGTAAGCTGAATTTAACTCTAGTACCTTTACAAAGTTTTTGTCAAATGGGGGATAGTTCAAACACTTCAAATAAAAAATTGAGAAAAGGGTCTAGGGAACTAAAGAACCTTCATAGTAACATTAACTATGAAACTAGGAAATCCAAAGAGCTGAAGTCAGGGACAATGGAAAGGACCCGATGAAGATAATAAGCTGGAATGTGAGAGGACTAGGAGGTAGAAACAAGAGGAAGTTGGAAAAGGATTTGCTATGCAAGGAAAACCAGACGTAGTCACACTGCAAGAAACCAAAAAGGAAAAAATTGAGATGAAATTAATTGGTAGTATTTGAGGTAGCAGATTTAAAGAGTGGGCATTTATACCATCAATTGGAAAATCAGGTGGTATTCTTGTAGTTTGGGATTCGAGGGTGGTTAGGGGTATAGAGGTAGTCTTTGGGAACTATTCAGTATCGGTATTTCTGGAGGAAGTTGGAGGTAACGAAGGATGGTGGTTCTCGGGTGTATATGGACCATGCAATCCAAGAGATAAGGATGATTTTTGGTTGGAATTGGCAAGTTTACATGGGCTTTGTGGAGAAAAGTGGTGTATGGGGGTGATTTTAATATTGTTAGGTATCCTTCACAGAAATTGAATGGTGACAAATATACTAAAAGTATGAGGAAGTTTGACCAATTTATACTAGACACGGGACTAAAGGATTTAAAGCTCTTTAATGCGGAATTCACATGGTCCAACATGAGAGATAGATTGGCATGTTCAAGATTAGACAGATTCCTAGTTACGGAGGATTGGATAAGTAAGTTTGAGGTAGTAAGGCAAGAAGCCCTTATCAGACCACTGTCCTATTTCTATCAATACCAATAGATTTCAGTAGGGGCCTAGCCCATTTCATTTAGAAAATATGTGGTTAAGACAAGAACTTCAATAAAAATTGGACGCAATGGTGGAAAAAATATGAAATTGAAGGATGGCCAGGGTTCAGTTTCATGGGGAAGTTAAAAATGATGAAGGAAGAGTTGAAGAAGTGGAATAGAGAAGAATTTGGTGACGTAAAAATTGAGAAAAAGGCAATAATGAAGAGAATTGAGAGTGATAAGGAAGAGATAACACAGAACATTGGAGAAGAGGAGAGATTAGAAAGAAGGAAGTTAAGTAGGAGATTAGGTGAGTTGATAATAAGGGAAGAAATTTCATGGAATCAAAAAGCAAAAATTCAGGGAATCAAGGAATGGGATAACAACTCAAAGATGTTCCACAGAATTGCGAGTCGGAGAAAGACAAATAATCTGATCAATAAATTTGAAGGGAAGGATGGAAGAATTTTACATACGGAAGAGGAAATTGAGAAAGAAATCATCGAGTTTTTTGAGGATTTGTTCAATAAAAAGGAGACAATAAGCAATGGCATTGAAGGATTAGAATGGGCTAACATTGAGTTGGATAAGATGTTGAAACTAGATGAACCTTTTTCAGGAAAAAGAAATAAAAGTCGCACTTTTCGATTGTGCTGGAGACAAAGCGCCGGGGCCTGACGGATTCTCTATGGCTGCATTGAAGGAATGTTGGGAAGTTATCAAGGAGGACCTAATGAAGGTGTTTATTGAATTCTATGAAAATGGCATTGTAAATGCTAAAAGTAAACGAAACATTCACAAGTCTTATTCCAAAAAAAATTGAGTTCTTTTCCATCAAAGATTTTAGGCCAATAAGTTTGGTTACTTCCTCGTACAAAATAATTGCGAAGGTCTCATCTCTGAGGCTTAAGGAAGTTTTGGAAGAAACAATAGATGTAAGTCAATGCGCTTTTGTGAAAGGAAGGCAAATTCTGGACTTGGTTCGGATTGCAAATGAAACTGCTGAGGAATACAGAGTAAAGAAGAAAGAACGTGTAGTGTTCAAAATTGATTTTGAGAAGGCATATGATCACGTCAGTTGGGAATTTCTAGATTTTGTATTAGAAAAGAAGGGTTTTGGTGGTCGATGGCGAAGACGGATAAGAGGTTGTTTGACATCAGTTAATTTTTCAGTGATGATTAATGGTAAACCGAGGGGAAAATTTAAGGCGTCTAGAGGATTGAGGCAAGGAGACCCATTATCACATTTTCTCTTCATTTTAGTGGGGGATGGACTAAGTAGATTGGTCAATAAGGCTTGTAATCTGGAGATTATGCAAGGATTCAAGGTTGGAAATAACAAAGTACAGATCTCACATCTTCAATTTGCAGATGATGGTATATTCTTTTTGGATAATAAGGATGATAGCATTGGAAACCTAATAGGAATTTTGGAGATCTTTTCAAGAAGTGCGGGATTAAAAATCAACATTGCAAAGAGTACGGTGGTAGGTATTAATTTGACAGAAGAAAGGATTGAAGGAATTGTGAAGGAGGTGGGTCGTGGGAAAGGCACATGGCCATTGAATTATCTCGGATTGCCCTTGGGAGGGAACCCAAACACTTATTCTTTTTGGAATCCAATGATTGAGAGAATTGCTAGAAGATTGGAAGGGTGGCATGAGGGTTGCTTATCAAGAGGAGGGAGACTTGTGTTATTGCAATCGGTCTTGGAGAGCATACCTACGTATTTCGTGTCAGTATTCAAAATGCCATGGAAAGTAGTAAAGAGGATTGAAAAGATGATGAGGGACTTCTTTTGGGAAGGCAAAGGTGAAGGCAATAAAGATCATTTGGTAAAATGGTATATTGTCACAAAACCTAAGGAAAAAGGGGGTCTAGTGTTTGGTAATCTTCATGTGAAAAATCTGGCACTTCTTGGTAAATGGCTCGGCGGTTTCCTATTGAATCGGATTCACTTTGGCACTCTATTATTCTTAGTCGGTATGGTCTTCATTCAAATGATTATAAGACTCAAATGGTTAGGATGCTTGCACCATAGTTGAATCCACTCTCCGAGCACCATGGAAATCCATTACAAGAGTTTCGAATAATTTTGACGCATGTACCAAATTTGTGGTTGGGAAAGGGGACAAAATTCGATTCTGGTTAGATAGATGGAAGGGTGACCAAATTTTCCAAACACTTTTTCCACAACTATTTCGGCTTTCAAATAACAAAAATTCTGTTATTAGCAACATTGTATCCTTTCCACCAAATTCTACACCAACTTGGAACTTTCAATTCCTAAGAAACTTTAATGATAGAGAGGTTGAGGAATTCACTTCCCTTTCTTGTTTGCTTGAAAACATCACTATTGACCCACACTCCCTTGATAAACGGATTTGGACTGGTCACCCATCCGGGTCTTTTTCATGTAAATCTTTCTTGAACTTTCTTTCTCAACCATATTGTGCCTCAAATTTCCCCAATTCAAATTCATTTGGACAGATGTATTTCCTTCAGAAGTCAAAGTTTTTGACTGGTTGGTCTCTTTGAGGAAGGTTAACACTAGTGATTTGTTACAACGAAAGAGGCATTTTTGGTGTATTTCCCCATCGTGCTGTATCATGTGTAGAAAGGATAATGAAACCATCAATCACTTACTAATCCACTGTGAATTAGCTAAAGGAATTTGGGATAGAATCATGTATATGTTTGGCTTAATCGGTGCAATACCTAGGCGATGGGCTAATCTTATACTTATTAAATGAAATTTCGGGGTTAAAAAGGAAAAAAAGTTGATATGGAAATTTCTTGTAATGGCAGCAACTTGGACAATATGGATTGAAAGAAATAAAAGGATCTTCGACAATACTGAGAGATCGATAGATAATATTTGGGATTCGATAATATTTCTCACGGGACTTTGGACAAGAGCACCTGGTCTATTCAGTATTTTAGATAACTTTTTGTTTTGCTTAGATCCACAAAGTTCATTATATACTCTGGTTCCAAGTAGCTTATAGATCAGTATATTATGGTAGAGATTAAGCATAGAGTCAAAATGTTGAGATGGAAGCCTCGTCCATTATGATTATTGTAAATTCTTGAGTTTTTTTAATAAAATTCTGTTTCTTATCAAAAAAAAAAAACTTGTCCACAAGAAACCAAAGTTCAGAAGATCATAAGAATCCAAAGTTTTAAAAGATTGCGCACCAATTTGACAACTGTGCCAATTCTGTTACCATATGATAGAAAAAAAACTATGAACATCTTATTCTTAGTATATATGAAAAACAACTGAGAATGTAATATTTTTCAGTAAAAAAGTTTTAATAGTCTTAAAGATTGATTCTCGGCTTACACCCAAGTTTACCAAATCCCTAGGAATCGTTCACTTATGGCATTTCAGTTCACCCACCTCGTGCCATACTCTGACTTTACCTTCATGCTAGTTACGAGGAGGCTTGATTTATATCATTATAGATAAGGTCAAAGTCTGATTTGGAAAAACAACTCAGATGATAAACTTCAAAAAATTATAATTATTGGCAACACCAGGAAGAGGTCAGCAACAAGCCATTGTTTTATATGTCTTTTCTACCTGTGTGGCTGTGTTTATCTCCAAAATCGCTCTTTCATCTTCCTTTTGGGTTGAAGCTTTTATTTTTTCTTTCAAAATTCTTTTGTGAGCCCAATTCGAACCCCCCCCCCCCCCCCCAACAAAAAAAAAGGTTCAGCACAAGTACTTATTTTGGCATTCGGTATCAAAAATGTGCTCATCTATCAAGTGCATCAGAACTCTTATCCTCAAACCTCAAATTCTTTCTTATTTCTTTTCTTTTTAATATTCTGATAAGCAATCATTAATAGTGAATTACCTGGCAGGGACCTAAGAAGTTGTATTTTATAAAAGTACTGGTGTTCAAAAAATTAATCTAGGTTAGCAAGAAATAAGATCAGGATTAGCATCACCTCCAATCGAAAAGGGGAAAAAGAGAAGCACGGACCTGAAGCCAGGGAGATGGGATACCATAGTAGGTGTATTCTTGTGGAACATCTTGGTTTCTTGCAAGCTTTTCCAATACTTTAACACACTTAGGAAGACAACTCCAATATGCCTCATGATTATTCGATACCAAAGCAACCAGAAGACTCATAGAAGACGTCAAGACACCGAAATCTCGTTCGTCTAATAGTTGTGCCATCCGATCTGACCTGCAACACATGAGAAAGACGCAAAAGACTGAGATAAGTTCATTACCAGCCATCAAATTATCACCGAATGTAGATTGAGATAAGTTCATTACCAGCCATCCACATTCACCACATCAGGGTTTTTTCTATAGAGGCGCAAAAGACACAATGCAGCCTTCTTTCTCACAAGCGGCCTACAGCTACTTGAGATCTGAAGCAACAAAACTATTAGCATCATTGTGAGCTGCTAATGCCTACCGAAATCTATAAAAGGAGCAGGAAAAAAAATAAAAAGAAAAAAGAAAAGGAAAAAAAGATGATCTTTTACAAGTAATTTTTGAACATCAGCAGCAAGTGATTCTGCAAACTCTCGACCCCCAATATTTCCAACCTGAAAATTGAAAGTGAGATTAGATCAAGAGAAGGTAAAAACTACAGATTTCAGCGCTTATTATAACATGTAGAAATATGCCTCAAAGAAACATACTACTATAGTAATATGCTCACACAAAACTAATACTGATAAACATCTGAGAGGAGAGATCCATTATCATACCAAAGTCAAAGCTAGACACTGAAAAGTCTCATTGCGTCCTATAATATCATTTCGCACAGCATTAATTGCTAATCTCAAAAAATCATGATTCTCATTGAGCAAACATGATGTCACTATGTAGCCAACCTGTAGCCAATCGAAGCAAGAGAAAGTTATTAAATAAGTTGTAAGTTGAAGTTCGTATCTTCATTCCAAGCCAAACAGAATAAGATAAGACTGAAAAGTATCAAGTACTACCATATATCAGCAAGAAATAAAGAGTCCAATGCAACAATGTCAATAGATTGGGACCATTTCTAATCAACACGCTACATTTGGACTTATCACTGGCTGGAAAAATTCACCTCCGAGTCCTCAAAAGAATGATCGGACAGCATGTAAAAATGAAGGTTTCCCACACCTAAACTTCCTATCTTTTAGATACTCGCTCAACATCTGAGTCTTCGTACCATCTTCCACAAATATTCCCTAGCTAATTCGATACTTTAATTAACACTTCACAGGATAATGAAAAAACTAGTGGTTTGAAGATAAAGTATCATCATTTGCTAGATTTGGCATATCACCAAGATAGCAATGGAACCAACGAAATTATACAGAAAGTATAGACATCTTAGTTTTTCATAAAATGTATTTAACGTATCTTCTTATGTTGCTTCTGTAACATTATAACCAACACCGATAACCATCTTTCTACTTGGCAGCTTTCCACCTTAATAATTCAACCTCGAAGCCTAAAGCATACTGGAATGCCTGACTTTCCAGTAAGCGCATAGAAACAATAAAATTAAGTTTCACTTAGGTCCAGTGAGCTATTGAAAGCAGAAGTTCTAGGCATTGTGAGGACAGTAGACCCAATATCTTATTTCTTTTTGTAATTGCGTGTAGCGTGTAGACTAGCATAGCATAGATTGTAATACACACAAGTAAAATGCAAATGTCTTACATAATAGTCCCAGGGTTCTTATAGCAGGTTAAAAGGCTTGCTAAATTCTATCAGTTATCTTCTGTACAGAATTTCCAATTCAAGAGTATATTAGGCAAAATACCATTTTACACAAATGCAGTATGTATGTCAACCAAGTCACATACATTTCAGTTTTAAGAAAGCTTGTGGTAGCTATGATGCACTGACACGAACGCGTGTCTGACACATATCCAACACGCAATTTTTCAAAAAGTGCTGACATGACACATCGCAACACGATTAAAATTCTTAATTATATAGTATAAATTCAGTTTTAATGTTTTATATATGTTATATTAACTTTTTTGTTGAATTCTCTTAAATATGGGTACCTATTTGTTATTCAATAATAACTTTGAGTTAGAAATATATAATATTTCTTATAAAGAAAGAAAAATGATCATTGAAGTATATGTAAGGAGTATCAGATATTGGATGAGTCACCCTAGTTGAAGTGTCCGTGCAACGCGGGTTAATAGTAATGCAAGAGTACATACAACGACATTCAAGCAAGAAGGAATTTTGTGGATAACCCAGCTGTGTCAGTTATATTCATACTACTATACTTAGAAGTGTACAAATGGAACCTAACCATACATATCCTCCGATTATATCTTCTAAATAGAAGTACCTTCAAGTATGGTAAAGTTAAGTGGTCGGCCTGGTTGAAAGGTACGTGTCGAGGTCTTAAATTTAATCTTAGTGTACTTAAAAGCATCTTTCAATTATAGTAAATTATGGTGCGAGCCTGCTTGCGAGAAGACGTGTATAAAGGTCTTCAAAACCATCCAGACTCCATTTCAGTGCCAGTGTCCATAACTACATTTGTTACATTTCATTCTTTGTTTCTAAACTTGTTTGCATTTATAGAGATTGGAACTGCTTTTTCTCTAACTCTTCTATGAAATGCTTCTATTTCTCAACGGCGTTGGATGTGAAAGCGGCATAAAATGCAGTCCAATGTCAAAATTTAAGATAAATGAATTGTTACTTTTGCCTTCAGCTCCTTCTAGAGTAATAGACTACAAAATGATTTTTAAACAACTAAGAATGCCGGGTGCACAGAAGTCTCAATTGCCGAATTCAATCTTCAAAAGTCCATTCTCAAAATTTTCTTCTTAACAAATAAATGAAATTGACAGCCCTGCTGAATAATTTATTGTCAAGACATGCTTCTAGGCAATTTAGATACTGAGCATGCATATACAAACTTGCATTCATCGAGTAAACCACTATAGTATGGGCTTCTACCTGTCAAATAAAATGTAGAAAATAAACTAAAATAAATAGGAAAAATTGAATGCATATATTACCTGCTTTTCAGGATACTTTGGAGCAGATATCAAAGAAACGGCTTCCATGTGCCCAAAATCCACATCATAACCCAGCATATAAATGTAAAGAATCTTCCAGACATATTTCTTCTTTTCATAATGTGTGGAAGACTGCCAAGTTTTAAAAAAAAAAAAGGATTTGACAACCAGTAGTCAAATGATTATGCAATTATCAAAATAACTGTTGCACGGAGTACATTATAGATTGAAAAACCAAAAGTAAAGGAAAATGTCCTACGTACATTATGTCAAAAAATCATGAATAAATGCAAAACTATGACAGAAATACTTTAGGTGAACTAATCAGTATTGCTCAGCAAAGAGGAGAGATTGAAAAGTCTCACACATTAATATATATATTAGATATTGTATTTTTTTTTGTTATTATTGGAATTTAGAGCATGCATAATTAGGGCAGTTGTTTACAGTAGTAACATGTCCGTAACTAAGGGCATTAAATGCCTTATTCTTTCTATCAAATAAAATAAAGAGAAGGCTATAAATTTATTATCACTAATCAGCGCAATTGCTTACGATAAGCAAGTAAAATCCCCAGACCATAAGTCAGCCGTCCCTGGCAGTGGCACTGTAGTTAAGGAGGGAGCTCATGCATAGCAATGGCTCCCTAGATAATTAAATCTATAAATATAAAGTTTCTGATCAATCAACACATCTACTGTTAGTTATGGTTAATATGAGAACAGTTTTATAGTGTAATAGGTAAATCAGCGCAATTGCTTACAATAAGCAAGTAAAATCCCTAGACCATAAGTCAGCCATCCCTGGCAGTGGCACTGTAGTTAAGGAGGGAGCTCATGCATAGCAATGGCTCCCTAGATAATTAAATCTATAAATATAAAGTTTCTGATCAATCAACACATCTACTGTTAGTTATGGTTAATATGAGAACAGTTTTATAGTGTAATAGGTAAAGACGGCAAGAAATCACAAATTTGTGTAATAGACCTCGTATTACTATTTCGGTAAAGCAGATTTATTTTCAGATTTCAGAAAACTACTTTATACTGATTTTGTATAATTTTAGATGACAGCACAACAACAGTGAAGTATCACAAAAGTTACTACAGCCACAAAGATTCCAATATTAGAAAACACGAGACATTTAACTCGGAAATAGCACTTTTTGGAAATGATCAAATAAATCAAATTTCTATAACATCAGGATGGATGTAAATATTGTCTGCGTCACAATTGTAGTCATTGCATCCAGTAATCCGTAAACTGAATATCTAATACTTGCAAATTCATGATTAATAAGCACTCTTCGAAGTTTCCAAAAATTCTCCACCGGTGCAGATGACGATACTACCCAAAGATGCAGTATTTGTTCAGGGTAATGGTTGAGAATGAAGTATGGCAAGTGTTAAGAGTTAGGACCCTGGACATTAGCAACACCTTCATTCCCAAGAAATTGACTTATTTCAATCCCTGTCATTCTGTCAATTCACATTTACATAAATGAAGGAATAAATCGAAAAGACAATAAAGTCCTGCAGTATGGCTGCTAATCATTTTATACACGTGGATAAAAGGACTGTGAATGTCTTGATGATACAGAACAAATGGACATGGACTGTATGATCAAATTAACTTAAAAACAACTAACATACATCTTGAGTCAGGCATAATAATTCTGCTCCACATGACCCTCTAATTCAAAAATATGCATTGGAGTTTAGGGTTTTCTTATTCTTTTAATAAATTAAGCATCCATTGAAGTGGGTTTTGAAGTAAACCACCAAACTACAAGCAACCACATCGTCACAGTTGTTCCCTCAATCTATAATGTCATTGACATGCAAAAATCTATTACCACCACAAAGATTTTAGATGAATCTCCTAAAGTGCATACATGTGTCGACATGCGATGTATACATGAAAAGAACACCAAGAACTGTAGAGTGCATAACATTCCCCATTATCATTATTAGTGTAAGTTTATGTTTGATTCAGGCATCCTCTTTATCATTATCAGTTTCTTCTATTTACTTATCCTCTGTTTGGAACCAGCAAATTCGGACAAGTTGCAGCCTGTGAGGCACATTAGTTGAGAGGCTAACACCTGCATCTGCATTTCACCAAAAGTGACAAAATTTTGTTCCAAATTGCATCTGCCATACAATTGCTTCTTCTTCTTTTCTTCTTTTCTTTTAACTGTTGGCCGACAATGTTGCAGCTGGGTGTCAGGTAAAAAATTTGGCTAATGAGATTGATTGTTTATAATTGATTCATAAATCATCTATAATTGCTTTCCAAACAGAGGCTTAAACCTTTATCATCCTCATCATCTTGCAATGGTGTGTTCTCCATTTTCTTTCCTCTCCATGTGAAGGCAGAGAAAAAAAAAGGGAAGAACATAAAACACTATATAGGTTATGTAAAATAGCCAAATATAAGGTTGGCAATAAAATGTTCAGAAAGGCAAGATAAAAGGTGAACACCTTGGTCGCTCCGAGGATTAGCCTTGAAGCATAAACCTTAATAATAGAACTTTTAAGGCATAAGCTTTATGCATTTAGAGAAAGCATCTCGGGAGGATGGACTCTAGGCATGATTTCAAACACCTTTTGTAAACAACGTACAGTTCAAGAGACCTTGGAAATTGATCGTGATTATCAACTTCTTAAAAGACTGACCATGGATGATTTTTAGGAGATGGAAAATGGAAAATCAATTATCTTGATGATTTGTTGGATGTGAAAGAGGGCATTTTAGGAAGGTATTGACGATTTGTCGGTCAATAAACATCTAGTTGGATTTCTGTTGTTTAAAGGAGAAACTAGAAAAGCAAATATATAAGATTAATAAAATAAAATTTCAGCCTTTTTTTATTGATATTTTGGGGGAGCGTGAAATTTTTTTCAAGAAGTTCAACAGCATAAGCTAAGCACAGCAAAAGGAATTGATTTCACTAAGAAAATAACCGTTCTTTGGACTTCTTTTTTCCATCAGTTTTCCTTTCGAACAGACACATCCTGATGTTTCATTAATTTTCAATGTTGTGACTCCTCAACTTTAGTTTTTGATTTCTAATTCTGAATCTATTTGGTATTTGTCATAAAGAGTCTATGTATCCTAAGTTAAACAACCACTTTATGGACATAAGCTAGAATAATATATACTCACATAATCTTAACTCAAGTGACATTGTCCACCCATAATCCATGCACTCCACCTTCCAACTAGGACTCACCAGCCAAATCATATGTAACTATTTGGTTCCTATACTCGTGCAACCATCAACTATGCATCTTTGTCAAAAAAATTATTTATCTAGCCATCCCTAATCACTTTGATAATTTTTGTGCCTTTATTACTCTTCACATAATAATTTGCATTAAAGAAATAATTTTTTTATTGAGCAAAAAAAAATTCATGAATATAGCCTCTATTTGGTACAAATAAAATCTAGATTTTAATTCAACAATCAATCTCAATCACATATTCCATGAGACCCACAACTTCTCAACTACGCATCTCATTAACTTTTATAAAAATCTACTAAAAAACTGATTTTAATCTCCACCAAACAGGGGCATAATATTTTTATAATTTTTATTTTTATAATATATTAAGGGAAGGCACTTCCAAAAAATAGGTTTTGGAATTTTTCCCACCTAAACTCTCTCTCCTAAAATGGAAATATAAATTACAACACTTTAGATAATTATACAATTATTTTGGAATAGAAAAATATGCAACATGAGCGTCAAATCGAAGATCTCAACAAGAACTTTAATACGAACTCACAAGTGACAATTAACCGTAAACATGTCGTCCCTAAAATCACATCAAAGACTAAAGGTAAAACTTGTATTTTGTATATTTTACTTTTTCTCAATGTTCCACTATTTCAAAATTGTTTCATTTAAGTTCTAAAATGATATTTACAATTTCTTAACTAAATTTAATTTGGTCCTAAATAATTAATTTCAATTCGAGTTGCTTATCAAATTAAAAGAAATAATATATATCCGAACTTTTTAAGTAAATTCAATTAAGTCCGAATAATTTTTGCAACTTCATATTTCGATCAATTCATTTGTCATTTTAAATTAATTTTATTTATTTACTCAATTTGTTCATTTATTTGTGTTTAATACTATAGATTTATTTAAATAATCTAAATATGTAAAATATATATTACATATTACAGATTTTAACAATTAGCCCATGTTTGGTAGAGATTAAAATCATATTTTTAGAGAATTTTGATAAAAGTTGATGAGATGTGTGGTTAAGAAGTTGTGGGGCAAGGAAATATATGGTTGTAATTAATTGTTGACTTTGACTTTGATAAAAATCTGATTTTTTATCAAAAACAAACAGGCCCTTAGTTTAACTAATTTTTATCAAAATAAAAATAAAGGCATTTTAGCAACCTCATTCTATTTCAAAATAGGATGTGGTCAAATACGTTTATTTAAAACATATAAAAATAATTTTTTGGGTAACATATTGACCCTAACTAATTAGTGAAAAATGAAAAGTCACGTTGTATTGTAAATTATTGAATAAGTTTTAAGTATTTGTAGTATTTTTATAGTTCGTATCTATAATTTTTTTCAATTTTTGTCACTGGTCGTAGTTTCACGTCGTAGACCGGTTTATAAGGAACTTAACTATTTGATTTTCATTTTTTGAAAATTGAATTTGTTAAAAGTGATTTTTTAGAATGTGTAGTTAAAATTTGGTATAAAAATGATTTTTTAAAGAATATGTGATTGTGAATGAATGGTCAGAAAAATTGCTTGAAAAATCAATTTCATACGTATAAGTGATAAAATATTATGTCCTATGGTTAAACGACCGCACCGCTTTTATAAATTGAGATGTATACTTGTATAGATGATTTCTTGGTATATAGCCCCTGTTTGGTGTAGAGTTTATTTGGAGTTTTTGTGCTTTTCTGAAAATTTTGTGGTTAAAATTGTTTGAAAAGTCAAATATTGTAGACATGACTAAGAATAAATGGTTGATTGAGTGTTTGTAATGGTCATTTAACAAAAAAAAAAGGGCTCAAACAGGGGCACAAAGTTAAATGTATTTACAATATACATTCGGTAAAATTTATTTAAAACCAACATTTCATGTTTTTGCTAAAACCAACATTTCAAGTTAACATTTCATGTTTTTCCTTCATCAATTTCAACTTCCCCATGAATCTAAATCTCGCCCAACCTTCAATTTTTCCTTTATCCCACCATTCCTTCCAGTTTATGCTAAAGTTCTTATGCCTTAGCCACATGTTTTCAAAGCGAAATGGGCTAGGCCCCCATTTGAATCTGTTGGTATCTAAAGTAATGGGACAATGATCTGAGGTTACCCTAACCAGTGCTTCTTGCCTAACTTCCTCAAACATACTTTCCCAGTCTTCCGAAAAAAGGAATCTATCAATCCTTGAACAAGCCAGTTTATGTCTCATATTAGACCACGTGTATTCTGATTTTAGAAGCTGTAAATCCTTTAATCCCATGTCTTTTATGAGTTGATCAAACTTCCTCATGCTTTTGGTATATTTGTCGCCATCCAATTTCTCTGAAGGATATCTAACTACATTAAAATCACCCCCCACACACCAATTTCTTCCACAAAGTCCATATAATCCTGCTAGTTCCACCCAAAACTCTTCCCTGTCTCTTGACCTACATGGTCCATAAACACCTGAGAACCACCATCCTTCGTTACCCCCTATCACCTCAAGAAAGACTGATACCGAAAAGTTCCCCAAGACTACTTCTTTCCCCCTAAGTACCCTTGAATCCCAAATTACTAGGATCCCACCTGATTTTCCAATTGAAGGTAAAAATGCCCATTCCTTAAATCTACAACCCCAAATACTTCCTATAAGTTTCTTCTCAATCTTTTCTTTCTTGGTCTCTTGCAATGTGACTAGATCCGGTTTTTCCTTACTTAACAAATCCTTCACAACCTTTCTTTTATCTCGGCCCCCCAAACCTCTAACATTCCAACTGATTATTTTCGTCGTTTACCTTCTACTTCCCTTGTATCTATCACCGTAGATATCCTTTTCTCATAGTTGATGTTGCAATGAAGGTTCTTGAGCTCTCTGTCCCCTTTTTTTACACATTTCCTCGAATTGACTAAACCTCCTACCTTTTCAGACACTTTAGCTTTTATTTGGTTTTCCAGTGGTACTAGTGTAAGATTCAATTTATTGAGAATAGATGTTAGCTTATCCTCAACTTCCACTAAGTGCCCCTCCCCCTTATTGTACACCTCTTCTTCTTTCCTCTTCTCATCATTCAATTTTAATTTGGTTCCCCCAGGATCTGTTTCATCAATCTGTGTTTCTTTAATATTAGTCGGCTGGCCATCCAATTTAAATGAGGATGCATACTTGGTTAATTTCCTTTTATCCAAAGTACCTGCAGAATCATTACCCAAGTGCGAAAAATTTTCAGATAATACCAAATTAGGATGGAAGGACGTACACATACCCGATTTCGGAGATTGAAGAGAGCTTTTAGGTGAGGTTGAAGACATTTGAAGAGTGCTGTGGCAGCTAGTTGAAAAAAATTCTGGCTTACCAGATTCTGGTTCGTTAAGAACAATATTCCAATTGTCTGATGTTGTCAAAATTTCTGTAATTTGTGTCCTTGGTTTCAGTTCCCCTTGGTCTTTATACAACTTACCAGCCTCCGTTGTTTGTGCAAACAGGTTGTGGACAGATTCCCAAACATTATAATTATCTCCTTCGTCCTCCTCTGTTTCATAAAGCTCCCCACCACTTTGTTCTTGTTCCTCTGTGTCCTCAAAATGCACTCCATGTGTTTCAAGCAAATCTCCCTCATCAACGTGTTTCTGTAATTTTGTTTCTGCATCAATCTGTATAGCCACTTCCTTGTTGTGCATGGATTCTTCTTCAAGTTCTGTGTAATCCATTATTTGATCTTCCCGATCTTCATTTATCTCTGTATCTTCCAGATTGTCAACTAAAATTGCAGAAATACTTGAAATATGCTCATTACCAGCTTCCAAATTCTGGAAATAATCACTTTCACTATTAAAAATTGCCCCTGTAATAAAGAGTTTATTGTTGTTGAGGAATCCAGCTAATCCGAATCGCAATCCGTCCCTGGCTGTTCGGAATTTTGTAATGAGATTGTTGTTGGGCCCAATCCTTTTCCTCCTTTGATACACTCTGTCCATTGAGTTCATAGCCCGATTCGGTATTCTAACATCCAGTACATTCATGTTGTCTGAAATTCTTAACTTGTCTCTGCTTAATTTCTGGGATGGCTGTGTCCCTTCCCTCTTCGATAAGTGAGCAGATGGACTTCCCAAGGCTAAGCTCTGTAAGATTCTGGCGAAAATCCTATTGAGACTCACAATTTGCTCCTCGTAAGCTGGGAATTGCCTGTGTTTCTCCATTCCCAATGATTTCTCCTGTACCTGTGCAGATTTGTAGTCTTTTTCCTCACTAACTCCCCTTTGCAATTCAAATTTCTCCAATCCTCTGTCGACACATACACTAGTGAGGTCTTGGTTAATTACCAATTCATTCCCCCTCTCCTTCCTAACTCTTGCCATGTCATCATCTTTTTCCTCCGGTCTAGTTGGAATGTATACTCTTCTCGGTGCTGTGGCTGTTTGTTGTATGGGTTTATTACCCTTCTGTATCTGCCCACCTGTTCCATGAAACCTGTACTTCCTGTCGTTAATCTTGAAGAATCTTAACGTGATACTTGACCCACCATATGGAATTTGAACTGACTCTGGAATGAATCCTTGTTTACTTCCTCTTAATCTTAACCGTGCATGTGTTAAGAATGTTAACTCAAGAGTTTCACGGTCAACATCTATCAATCCTCCACAAAATGATCCTATAACTCTGAATACGTGAACGTTCCAGATATCCAGAGGAAGGCCTTTAATCCCAATCCAGCTATAGCGGCAATCCAGTTTGACATTGTCTAGCTGATTCTCCCAACTCCAAGGTAGAAATGATATTGTGGCCACTGCCGGAATTTCCAGCGATGCTATATTGATCAGTCTCTTTGTATCTCCTTCAGTATGGCACCAGATCAAGGCACGATCGTCATAAAGTGTTCGAAAATCATATTTCTTGTTCATCATTTTCTCCAAACCGTATTTAATCGCTCCCCAGTGTGTATTACTATTCTGCCTGAATATCAACACTCCTTTTGTCCAGGTTCTTGAGTTTTCCTTTTCTTCGTTTTTTAAGAATTGTCGTCCCTTCAAACCTTTATCTTCCTCTATCTGTTTGGTTTTCACTACACTGACCCAGGATTTGTCCCCTGATACCACCTTCAATGTGGACTTTGGTTTTGGCTTAACTTCTTGGTTAACCAACCTCTTCCTTCCAAGCAAATTTTGTAATTTTTCGTCCAGTTTCCTCCAACCATTCATTTCTTCCTCTGCTGGTACAATAATACTCCTTGTCAAACCATTCTTCAAGGTGAATATTTTCAGAAATGTACATCTTTCATTCTGTAGAATCTCTAACCAAGTCACAATATTTCTATTCCTATATATCTTTTCCTGTTTCAGCTGCTTCTCATTTTTGCACAATGATTCTATTGATTCTGTCAGCCAGAATGCAACATCTACTGATATGAATATTTCATACTTCCGTACCCTTGTATTTTCTACTATTCTCACCATCCCTCCATCGTTGGATAACGATAGCACAAAAACCTTGTATCTGGTTCTAAAGCTCCAAAAGATGTTAGTCTTTTTTTCCATCCTCGATGAGGAGATTGGAGTAGGCTGAGGCACGATCTAGGCTATTAGGGTTTTCGCCGGAGCTGACCGGAGAAGGTGCCGGAGTCGACCAGCAGACTCGTCCACTCCTCGTGCAGCAACACCGAGAAGATAGCACGAAGAAAATGCTGGAAACCCGCGCTAGAAGGTCGCGCCGACCAAGAAGACCGCGAACAAAGGGGTTTCCGGTGTCGTTGCCGTCGTCACCGGAGCTTGAATGGGCCGGGTAAGTGACGGTTCAGCCAGAAGGGTGACGATTCAGGCAAAAATTGGACGATTCAGGCAGAAATTGGAATTTAGGGTTTGGTCACTGTAGCATGGCGTCGACGACATTCTTCCAATGCGTAGCTCCATACAAAGATCCACGGAAATACGTAAAACCAACATTTCATGTTACTTAGCCCTTGTTTGGTTTTCTATAAAATTTTCTTTTTTTCTACAGTATTCAATCTCAACCATCAATTAAAAGTCAAGCCTACAATATTTGACTTTTAAACCAAATTTCAACCATCTATTATCCTAAAAATCACTATTCATTTTTAAAAAAATCTTTTTAAACAATATCAAACACACACTTAATTTGTTACATTCATTTAAATATAGAACTAAGTATATTTAATTTGTAATGTTAAAGTAAATATGAAAGAAATATTTGTTTAATATATTTAATTATCAAACATTGTATTAAGATAGATAGTAGCAATTCGAATAATACTATTCAGGTAGTGATAAATTAATTTGTGATAATCTAGAAATTATATATTGAAAAGATTAATTACATCAATAATCATTAAAATTGAATAATTATGCAAATGAGTTATGCAAATAGTCATTAAAGTTTATTTTATAGTACATCATTCAAGTTCCTAACTATTACAATTGTGGCCATTTGGTAAAAAAAAATTGGCCTCATTTATTCATAGCCTCATTTTTTTAAAACTCTTTTCAAACAACATTCTATTAATAAAATAATCCACAAATTAAAAAAAAAAAAAAAATCTACTTGTTAACAATTCATTCTCCTAAAATTATGTTACAAACTACATTATTTGAAATAATGGATCTCAAATAAAGGTTTAGTACACATTCTTAAAAAAATCATTATTATAAAACTCATTTTGTAGATAATGAGGGCTCAAACAAAGACTAAATATGTTCACAAGAGAAAAACATAATACATAGATGGACAGCACTTCCCAAGAACAAATATTAGCCCATTTTCCCACCTAAAACAGTAAGTAGTATTAATTAAATATTTATTGTTTATTTTGAACAAAAATCGGATTTAAAATAATCCAATTGGATGCAGATTTTTAAATAGCCGCGTTTTCCAGGTCTTAAAGTTTCTTGGTCCGCCTTCCTCTCTAGAAAAATTAATTACAATTTTTTTTAAATTCATAAAATTAAAAAAAAAAAAAAAAAACTTTGTCAATATCATATAATTTTTTTTTTTAAATAGAAAATGAAAGATAATGAAATAGGAGCATTAATAGATCTATTTTTTCTTTTCTTTTTCATTATAATAAAATTCTGAGCGTATATCATATATATATATCTATTTTTTTACTTATTACAAATTTTATTTAAATATAATTTTGTTTTCCCATTTTAAACTTTATATCAATTTAAATTACAATATTTCAAGAAATTTCCGAGAACAGTAAACATACGAACCGTAAAAAAAATTAAGGTACATGCAATTGTACCTTTTTTTTGTAATTAATTGTCTTCATTTGTTTCTCATTTTTAATTAAATATTCATTTCATACGTTATCATATAATTCGATATATGTGAATAACAAATGTCAGTGCATTGCACAAGTGTAACACTAGTTTTTTTATTAAGCTTGCATAGTTTCATCTTGCATGAAATATTGTGCACGTGATTGCAATAAAAAACCAACCTGAACTTGATCCCACTTCATTAGCAATTGTGTTGATAATACTTTGATGTCAAGCTAGAGGTGTCAAGACGGACGGGCCGATCAGACCAGTGAAAATCGGCCCGGATTGACTCGGGACCGCAGGCCAACCCATGACCCGTGCGGACGGTTCACGGGTCAAGAGGTTGTGAACCGCAAGTTTTGCGGGTCAAACCTTCGCGGGCCGCGGTTAACCCGCTGGCCCGTAAAAATAAAAATAAAAATAAAATAAACTGTTTTTATTAAATATGGTAACATTGAAAATCTCTCTTCTTCTAGAAACTCTAATACAACTTTTAAAGTAAAATCTTTTTTTTTTCTCCCTAATAGCTAAAAAAATAATGTTTTTTGACAATAGTAATTAGAAATACATTTATCATTTAATTGTTATTAGTTTATATTTTATTTAAATTTGCAAATTTAGAAGTAATTCATATAACATAAACTATAATTTTAAATTCTATGTAAATATTTTATGGTATAAATATGAATTTATCATTTTAATCATTTTGTATTTAGAAACTTGACAAAAAATTTGCTATAAATATGAAAAATCTATGTTTTTATTCATATTGGCTAAATCAAAACAAACCGCGACCCGCATGGGCCAGCGGGCCTGGGTTGTAGTTCAAAATTTGCAGGCTGACTCGTAATCGGCCCGTAACTCGCAGCGGGCGGACTTTTTTCAAGCGGTCCGTTATCGGGCTTTTTATTGGCGGGTCGACCTGGTCCAGACCACCCGGATTGACACCTCTATGTCAAGCAAGATAAATCGAAGTAAGCTTAGCCCCTGTTCGTATCTGATTATAATCAATTTTTGGGTTTTTCGCGGAGTTCGAGATAAATCTAGGTTAAAAATTGGAAAGAAAAAAGATGTGTGGTTAAAAAGTTGTATTGAAAATTTGAGCGATTATAAACCAAAATAAACTCACATTACCGAACGGAGGCTTAATTTTATATATATATATATATATGTTATCTTCAAGAAAAATGGTCTGCTCTCATCATTCATTCGGTCTCACAAAAGCACAACTCAACCTCACATGCCTGATTTCCATATACACTGAAGAAATTTATAACCAAAAAAATCCATGGTACTAAGCCAAATATTCTTATACATCATTTTTCTAGGATATTCAACTCAGCTCGAAACAAATCCATTACTACAAAATATAATCAGTAACAGTGCTCATTCAACAGTTTTAATTATTCAGCTCACACGATTCACAGATGCCCCCAAGGATATAAATTAACTTGTCATTAATCACTTCGTTACTTCATATCTCCATTCTAAAACCCCTATGGAAACAAACCTCAGTAATTAACATCACAACTTCCTTACACTTAAATTAAAAACAAAATCCAAAAAGGTGAGTCAAATTTCATCGTCTACAGCTCACAGGTTATATAAGATTGCAAAAACACAAATTTCATTCAATTCTACAACTAACAAAAAAAAAATCAACTACCTCTTTAATTCAGGAACCATATAACACATACTTATATGCATATCTAATTAAGTACTCACCTTTTCGTTCTTGAAGCGAGTGCGGATGTTTCCGAGCTCTTTATCAACGCGGAGGCGCTCCTGCTCTTTGTTCTGACAATTCCTAATATCGCTTATGAACACCGATAATCCTCTCATCCCTGACAACGCCATCCTCAATCTGTCTCAGATCCAAAGCCCGAGAGATGAGTCACAAACCTCCAGATCCAGCGGTCCTCAATTTACAACAACAGATCTCAATCAATTCAAAAATCCAATTAACAAAATTCCCCTTTCAAACTGTTAACTGTATAATATACGTAAGAAAGTGTGTATAGAAAGGTATGTATATGTAGAGAGAGGAGAAGTTGGTGTGATCTAGAAAGAGAGACGCAAAAGCCCTCGGACAGTGGAGGAAGACGACTTTAGCCTTCGTTTCATTTTTCCAGCCGTATTTATTTTTCATTTCTGTTTGGCAACAACTATCAACAATCAATTTAATATATTCGTTCACAACTTTTTAACTATAAACCTCATTAACTTTTATCAAAATTTATTAAAAATACCATCAAATGGGGTTTATTTGATTTTCCCTTAATTGCAAAAATCTTGCAAGGTGTATGGCTTACGCATTACCGTCAAATGCGTGAAAGAGAGAGCTCGAAAAAAAAATGGTGGCTCACTCTAATATCTTTTTTCTTATCTCTTTTTCATTTTTTCCTTATTTTTCTCCACTTTCTCGTTTCACATAGTCCAAAATTACACATTCTATTTGACCCCTTCAACTATTTTTTATTAATTTATTTGAATTTATGTTTATCTCTCTCTTTTTTTCATTTTTTCCTCTCTTTTTTTTACTTTCAACATTCACATCCTCTCCACAATTTAACATATGTTTAGTAACACTGTTTAGTTTATAAACTGATTTATTTATAATTTTGAGGTAAAAAATAGTGGTTGAAAATTAGAAAGAAAAATATGTGTGGTTAAAAGGTGATTAAAAAATTGTGTTTTTTATAAAATGGTTTATCAACCATTTTTGCAAGTTTACCGGATAATGAATTTATCCACCCTCACAAAAGAGGTTTTGATGACCCTCTTTTTGTGAGAGGTGAAATACATGTATTAAAATTTGTAAAAAATTAAATATTTTTCGTCTATATTATAATATACAACGAGATCTTCGATATGATTATAGTCTTACTATACAATTTTTCTTATTTTAAAAATTACTTATTTTTAGTGATAAACTGCTTAATTATCTGTAAAATAAGTAATTTTAGAAATATCAAAAATTATATTTCAAGATTATTCTCATAACGAAGCTCTCAATTAATAAAATAATATAAACCAAAAAATTTCACATTTATCAATTTTATACACGTATATTTTACTCTCACAAAAAAAAGGTCACCGAAATCCTATTTTGTGAGGGTAAACAAATTCACACTCAATCTACCAAACATTTTACAGCTTATTTGGTGATACAAAAAATTTTACCATAACTTTTTAAGCTCAATCTCAACCATCCACTCTTAGTCAATCCCATAATTTTTTAAATTTTCAAACTTTTTTAAACCACACATCTATCAAAAAACTAAAAAAAATCACAAAAATCAAAAAAAATTAAATTACCAAAGAGACTCTTTAATTTTAAAATAATATATCTCTTTTTTCTCTCTCATTTAATCGACCTCCTCAATACACACTCATTATGGATGGTCTCAATGGATACTATAATAAGTACTTACTTGTCACGCGACAAATGGATATTAATCCTACCCTGTATTCGTTTAATTGAGGGGTTTCGAGTTCATCATGCTGACCGAGCCTATGTCTAATGACTAATGATGACATGTGATAAAGACAACTCAAAAAGTCATTTTTTTTCTAGTTTCTAAAAAAAAGTTGAGGACTTTAAAAAAAGAAATATATAAAAAGAAAATACAAAAGATGAAAGAGAGAACAATAGGGTAGAAAATACAATTTCTGTTATAAAATGTATATAATGTGAATAACTAAATTTATCCTTATAAATTTTACTTTATTACAATTATGTCATTACTCTCTCCTATAAATAGGGACTTGATTTAGAGGTTTAAAACACACCTCTTCAATAAGAAAAATTCTCTCTCTCTCTCTCTCTCTCTCTCTCTATTCTCTTTATTTTACTCTAAATTTACAACACGTTATCAACACGAGTCCCTAACCAATTGAGTATTGATTTTGAGTTATGCTCTGCAGTTACCTTTAGTAGGATCCTCTGCATCAGAAAACTCATTATTACTAATCAAACATCTGCTTAAACCGAATTCCTGTGAAGAGATTATCCTTAGGCATCTACTCAACTGTGAGTCTTCAAATTTATATATTTGTAAGAATCAAATTCATTGATATTTATCGATCTATATTTCATAATCATTATTAATATTTACAATTTTGAAATAACTTATCTTTAAAACTTTAGAATTAATTACGTACTTTTGAGTTGTCCATATTCATCTTTTTGAAAGTATTGTTTATTGAAATTGTTGCTTAATTATTTAGTAGTTTTATGTGTTTTAGAATCTTTAGAATTACTGTTTTTATGGATGCTAACATGGTGGGGTAGTCAAAAAGTTATGCTTTAGAATTATTGTTTCTATGCATGCTAATATGGTGTGTTAGTCAAATGAAAACTTAAATAACAATTAAATAATGATATTCGAATTAACTAAATTTCGATTATTGTTGTATACTTGCAAAACATTGAATTATTATTGACTTTAGACTATTATAACCTATACTCTATTATGGACCTTGGACTTATGGAGCTTGGACTATTATAACATATGCTCTATTATGGATCTTGGACTTATGGACTTTGGACTATTATAATCTATGTTATATTATAGACCTTGAACTTATGCACCGTGGATTGTTATAAACTTTGGACTTTATTCTAAATTAAATATAATTTACTAAAGTTATTTATCTTGATTTTATACACACGTTATATTCAGATTATTTATTTATTATATTTGTTAGTCATTCATTAGATAGTTATATTTGTTTACTTGATTTTATTTTGTAGTCTTACATACATGGCCAATCTCACAAAATTAGAATTTGTGGCTCTTGTTATATCTGGAAAGAACTATCTTTCATGGATCCTTGATGCTGATATACATCTTGAAGCTAATGGCCTTGGGATACCATAAAAGAAGAAAATATCGCATCCAATCAAGAAAAGGCCAAGGCGATGATCTTCCTTCGCCATTATCTTGATGAGGGATTAAAAGCGAAATATCTTACAATCAAGGATCCTCTTGAATTGTGGAATAATTTGAAGGAAAGATATGACCATCAAAAGACAGTCATACTGCCAAGAGCTCGTTATACTTGAATGCATTTGAGGCTGCAAGATTTTAAATCAGTATCTGAGTATAATTTCGCATTGTTTAAAATAACTTCCACATTTAAATTATGCGTAGAAAAAATTACTGAAAAAGATATGTTAGAGAAAACTTTCTCTACTTTTCATGCATCGAATGTTATCTTGCAGCAACAATACAGGAGACGAGGCTTTAAAAAATATTCAGAAATGATATCATGTCTTCTAGTGGCTGAGCAAAATAATGATCTCTTAATGAAAAATCATGATTGACCGGATCAACTGCACTACCTGAAGCGAATAACATTTCACATAATAAACAAAGACAAGATCGTGGTCGCAGTTACAATCATGGTCATGGTCGTGGCAATGATCAAGATCGAGGATGAGGACAAAGCTACACTTGGCGAACGTGGAGGACAAAATCATGCTCGTCCTCACAATGATCATAATAAACAATCCTTCAATTTTAGATAAACGAATTATGGAGAAAGTGGGGAAAGTTCCCAGAAAAGAAAGATGTCAACAAGATTGATAGACAGTTCATGCCGTAGATGTGGTATGAAAGACCATAGGACACGTGCCTGTCGAACAACAAAATATCTTGTTGAATTATACAGAGCTTCTCAAAATGAGAAAGGAAAAAATGTTGAAACAAACTTTGTTTTTCAAGGAAATAATCTGTACCATTTCTTATCAGAAGTAACACATCTCGATGTTGATGATTTCATTGAACAACTTGATGAGAACATTACTAAATATGATAATGATCGAAGTTGAGAAGTTATTACTTGTAATTGAATGTATTCATGTATTTCAGTGTGTTATCGATACTTTTATATATATAATAATTTTTGCACCTTTTTTTAATGAAAATATGTATGATAATATAATATTTTTCTTTTCAATATAATTATTTTGTGTATAACCGTATTTCTCTTTGTTAATGAAGAAATTGACACTTCTGATTTATTGGATGGCTCCAAGATCATTGATGGAGATATTTGCTTACCAGACAGTGCATAAACAAATATAATACTCGGAAATGAGAAATATTTCTTGAATTTGACAATGACGACAACTAATGTGAGTACAGTAATATGATTTGCACCTATTATTAAAGGATGGAAAAAAGCAAATATTGTACTAAGTGGATGAACAAAAATGGTCATCCAAAATGTCTTATTTTCCCCTAAGTCATCTCGAAATCTTCTAAGTTATAAAGATATACGAAGTAACTGTAACGCCCCGAGATTCGAGAAACGCGGAAACGTCACTTTTTTAAATTTTTTAATACACTTTATTACGGAAAATGACTAAATATTAAATATCACATTTATTGAATAAAAGTTTAGCGATAATTCAGATGGAATAAAGAAATTCGTACAAATTTATAAAAATGACAATTCTTGATAAAATGAAATAATTATTTCAAAATTCACGACTTTCAAAAAATATCAATTTGTAATTTGCCGTCATTGCCCATCACTCGCCACCGTCATCAAAATCTGCCAAAAATTGTTAAAACAACGGGGTGAACATTTCAAAATGAAATACTCAGTAGACTGAACTTCAATAATTCATCCACAAGATAATTGGACAAGTAACTATGTAAATAATGTAGTGATATTCTTTTCTTATTCATAAGCATCATAAAACGAGTGCAAATGAACACATTCTTTTCTTGTCTCATGTTCGCTAAAATCGTGTACCGCAAGCGCACGGGTCGCGTTCAAGTAATAAAGTGGACTTTTTGAGTCCGGGTTGTCGATCCCACGAGGAATGTATACTTCAATTACACATGCTAGTTAATTTAATTTTAACAAAAGAGTCGCAAAATAAAGTTTTTGATTTTGGTTTTGAATGCGAAATTTAAACAAGTAAATTCTAAACTCTAAAGATAATGCGGAAAATGATAAATTAAAATAGTTGGGATTCATGATTTCATTTAAACGACACTTACTTGATTTTCAAGTTTTGTAAATAAAACTAACTACTCAAAATAAATGCATGACATTAAACTTAAATTTAAACGCGCAAAATTAAACGACATAAATTAAAGTGCTTGAAATTAAACGGCAATAATTAAAATGCATGAAATTAAATAGCACAAAATAAGTAAATAACTATAAAAATAACTAAGTGCAATTAAAATTCCATCAATCATCCCAACTAGCAAAACTTAGCTAAACATGCGTTCGAAAATAAAAATAACAATAAGCATTAAAATTAAAACCCGGAGTTTGAAGATTGTTGAAATTTGCATCAAGGTCCTCCAACTATCAAGCAATTGCATTTCAGTCCCTGCCTTTCTAGCCCGTCCATCCTCTTACAGTGTATCACTCCGGCCACCACCAGCAGTGTTTTGTCATCAGCAACCAGCATCCTTCAGCACTGGCAGCATGAACCAGCATTTCCAGACTTGAAGTCACCAGCCAGCTGCTTCTTATGGTTATGGCTGCTTTATCTCTGCATCAGTACAGCAGCTAGCTTCAGCAGTCCTTTTGTTCAGCTCCCTAGCAGCAATTCAGTATCAGCAGCAAGAACCAGCAAATCAGTTCCGGATCAGCACACAGGCAACAGCTTCAGCAACCTTCTTCTCAGCAATTAACAGCAGTAGCAGTTGGCAGCAGCCTCAGCTTGGCAGCAACAGCAAGAAACCTTCCAGCTTTCAGCAGCTTCCCAGCAACAGTAGCAGCAACTCAGAACTTCACCACCAGCAGCAGGCAGTCTCAGCAGCAAAATCAGATCAGCAGGCTGTTCCAGCAATCAGCACTACTTCCAGCAGATTTCCTTAACATTCCGCAGCAGCAATTCAGCAGTATTAGCAACAGCAGTTAATTCGCACCAACAGATTAGAAATAGCTTATAGCAGCCTAACAACTGCAGCAGTAACAAATCCTACTGCAGCCTTTAGCAGTAAAATAAAATCAGCAATCAACTGAATCAGTAAAACTTGAACAAATACAGCAAGGCAGTAAACCAAGGTTCAAGCTACTGTCACCAGCATGAATCACCCGGTTCTCCCTTGTCTGGTTTTTTCTTTTCTCCTATCTATGTCTATTCTGGTTCACACTGATGCTGTCACCAGCAGTCTTCCCCTCTTCTTTCCCTATCTATCTCAGCAGTAGTAGCAGCCTCAGGCAATGATAGTTATTGCTCCTGTCACCAGCAATATTGGGCTTCTGTCACCAGCCCTCTAGCACCCCCGGTTCCTCCCTGCAGTTCTCTTCTCTATCTCAGTGTGTATGTATATATGTATATGTTTTTCCAGCAGCCCATCCAGCAGTACAACACGTTCCAGCCCTTTTCCCATACTCTCCATCATCTGCCCATGCTTCCCTGTCCTTTTCTTTCTAAAATTGCACATTTGGTCCTTGAGTTTTGGAATCTTTCAATTTGGTCTCTTGGTTAATTGCACTGCTTGTCCAAAACTTCCTGGAAGTGACAAAATGGTCCCCGAACTTGGAATTTCAGCAGGATCTTCACTCCTTTTGTGGTTTTTGGCCTCAACTTGGATATTAACCTATTTAAATACAAAATATGCATAAATTAGTAGATATTTGCTCAAGATGTTCCAAAATATGCTAATTTAAAGGTATAAAAAGTGTATAAAAATGCACTTAACATCTCATGCTAGCAGATAAGTTATGACGTGCATAATATAAATTCTCAGATTTATCTCATACGAGATTTTATTTTCTTTTCTCGTGCAATTAAGCATATAAAATCACAAAAATCCACATAATCACGTGCAATTATAGTCTAAATCAATTAGTGGGGGCGAGTCTACCTTTAACTTTACGAGTTCTCAAAAATCGGAGCGGGAATAGTGCGTCGGCTTCTCAAATCACCAACTGCTTCGTCTAGCCAAAAAATAAAATTAATTTAATTAGTATTTTATAAATAAAAAAGATTTAAACGTGACAAAAATAAAGTTTGAAGGCTAGATAGAAATTTTGAAAAAACTGAATTTTAAGAATTTTGGGACTGAAATAGTATTTTACGAAAATAAGGGCTGATTCTTTAATTATAAGAACATTTGTAACTAAATTGAAATCATTTTAAAAGAAGGGACTGAAACAAATATATATCGAAACTTGGGGCTGAAAGGGCAATTTTTGAAAACTTAAGATTTATAAAACATTTTATTTCTCTCTCTCTTTCTGTTAATCAACAGAGAGAGGCCGAGAAGAGAAAAAAATGGGAGGGGCGAACTCTGGCTTCCAATCGCCGGCGGTAAAGCTGGTGATACCGCCGTCGATGCGTGGTGGTGACCAGGTGGTTGGTGGAGAGGAAGGAGATTTTTGGGCTTTTTTTTTTCTGCGAAAGATGGCGTTAACCGAGAATATGGGGCTCGGTTTTGTGGCTTTCCGGTGAAGGTTGAGGTAAGTTATGTGTATTGATTTAATCTTGGTTTGATTTTGGGGAAAAATGATTTAGATTGAGGTTGGGCATGGTGATGCCGTCGTGCGAGTTGGGGGGGGGGGGTTGTGGTCGTGATGGTGGTTGTGCGATTGAAGTTGAAGGTGGGATGTGGTTGCTGTTTTGGGTTGGTAGGTGATGGTGGTTGTCGCGTGGGGCTAATGCAGTGGTGCACCATTGGTGGCCGGTTTGAAGTTCTGCAGGGAATCACAAGGGAGGTTTGTGCGATGGTTATGATTGGTTGTGGAAATTGGGTTATTGTGGTGGTCATGACTGTGAGTTGTCGAAGCAATGCAGTAGAAAATTACCAGAAAGGATTGTCTGGCTTGGTGATTTCGTGTGGGAGGAGGATTTGAGTATATGTCATTGTTGGTTTTGCTGAATTTGGTAGGTTGAGGGAGTCTGCTGATTGAGGATCAACTGAAGGAAATTTTGTAACAAAGTTTGAAATTGTTAAATAGGGAATTGCGGGAGGAAATCATGGATGTGCAAGAAGGGTAAAAACGTGTGGTTTGGTAGAATTATTGGAAAAATCAGAATCATTCCTTGAAGGCTGGAATTGAAAATTTTGAAAGTGGAAGATTTTGGGGAGAATTGTAGGAATGTGTAATAAGTAAAATGTAGAATTGAGGGGCTGAAAGAGGGGTGCAGATTGCTGGGTATGAAAAAGATAACCGTGTGGAAATTGAATTTATACCAATTGGGATTGTGTTGAATAACAAAATTTGGGGATTAAAGACATTTAAATTGGACAAGAATCACAATATTGAAATCAATAAATTTGGACTCAAAAGTTGAAGTTTGGATTTAAATTATCTAAAACTTGGACTTTGAAATGAGTTGTGGTCTTGGAATATTTTAATAAAATTTTGAACTTAATTACGATGAAAATTAATTTAATTTCATTTATAATTTGGCTAGACGAATACTCTTATAAATTAAATGGGAAAAAGTCGTAGCGACGCGCATTTAAAGTTCTAAAAATATTTTATTTAGAAAGAATTGAGAATTCTCGGTCGCTACAGTAACGGGTACCATACTGAGACTGGTGAAGAAAATAATAAAGAATATCTTTATATTACTTCTATTGTCTATGGAAATAAATGTATACTTGAAAGGTTACCCGCTTTACCTTCTGGCTTGTACTATACAAAAATTAGTACAATTGAAACAAATGTTAAATTATGCCAAAGGTTCAAAAAGCCAAAGAATTTTATACCTTGGCATGACCGGCTGGGACATCCAGGTGAACTATGATGCGAAGAATTATTGAGAATTCAAAAGGACATTCATTGAGTAATCAGAAAATCCTTCATTGTAATGAATTCTCATGTGTTGCTTGTTCTTAAGGAAAATTGTTCATTAGACCATCATTAACTAAAGTTGGGTATAATCTCCAATATTTTTGGAACGTATATAGGGTGATATTTGTGGGCCCATTCACCCTTCATGTGGACCATTTCGATATTTTATGGTTTTAATAGAAGCATCTACTAGATGGTCACATGCGAGCTTATTATCCACTCACAACCTAGCATTTGCGAGATTACTTGCTCAGATTATTCATCTACGAGTGTTAAGTGCATTTTTATACACATTTTATACCTTTAAATTAGCATATTTTGGAACATCTTGAGCAAATATCTACTAATTTATGCATATTTTGTGTTTAAATAGGTTAATATCCAAGTTTGAGGCCAAAAACCACAAAAGAAGTGCAAATTACACTGAAATTGGAAGTTTGGGGACCATTTTGTCACCTCCAGGGAGTTTTGGACAAGCCACGCAATTAACTAAGGGATCAAATTGAAAGATTTCAAAAGTTGAAGGGCCAAAAGTGCAATTTTAGAAGGACATATTTGAAAGAAATCTGAAAAATTGGGGACTAAATTGCTCGAGATTAAAAAGATGGAGGACTTGATGGCAATTACGGAATGGACTTAGATGCAAAACATCCTTTAGCTAAGCCACGCGATTGCGTGGCTCGAACCAAGTCGCGAACGCGACTTGGACCTCAAAACGGACCCGAGACTAAGCTGATGCCGAAAAAACCACCGCGCGATCGCGCGGTTGTAAAATTAAAAAAGAAAAAAAACTTCCGGGCCGGATCGGGTCAACCGGTTCGGCCCAGATGGCTGTTTTACGCGGATCTAAGCATTTTTTAGGGTTTTTGGATGATTTTTAGGGTTGTATAAATAGAAAAAATTAGATTTTTGAGGGGGATATGTAAGTCTTGCCTCTTTCTTCCATTTTTCTTGTATTTTTCCTAACATTTACATCTTTAATGCAATTTTTCAAGTAATGTTTTTATCATTTAGTAATGTTTTTTTATGTTTAAGTATTTTGTTGTTGTTTAAACTTTTGGGTATTGTTATTTTCTCACATTTTCATCAAGAATGTCATTTATTTCTTGTGCGTTTAATGTTTTGTGCTTGGCTTGTTGAAGACATTAATAGTTGATGGAAGAACTTGTGTGGAAGTGAAGAAATATTGGATTTTCACTTCAAGAACTTTACAAAAAAGGGAAGTTTCCTTTATTCTCTTGTTTTTAATCTTTATTTTTAGTATTATTCATATGTTTATGTTGTTTGTTAAATGTTGTTATTAGTTTATTATGGGTTAATGTTATTGTGTTGAAATTTTTGACTAGTTTAATTTTATTTAAGCATTTTAAGTAGTTTCTAGATTTTGGGTATTTATGTTTACATGTTTATGATTATAAATGTTGTTTTAGGTTTTTGTAACTTTTAAATGTTTGTTATTATTTTAAGTTGCCATTGGAATTTACTACACAAGTTAGGTGATTTTAAAATTTCCCATGTAATTTGGTTGATTAATTAACTACCACTAATTGATTTGGAAAGAAGAAATTAGTATAGTTATGAAAACTACATTCAATTTGTTTTATGTTATGTAGCTTGTTTCAATTATCTAGTTTATATTTTCATCAAAGTATTTAGATTAATTAGTTTTATTCTAAGTTTCATGTTGTTATCTATTTGCTTTAGTTAACTAGTTTACATATTGCCATGTTTCTTAATTGTGTCACTTAGTTAGTAATTCACCACCAAACCATACTTTTATGTTACTTGACTTTTCTTTTAAAATGAAATCAATAACTTTAATTACAAATAAATCAATCATCGTGGGTACGATAACCCGGACTTCTCTAGTCCACTTTACTACTTGAACGCGAACCGTGCACTTGCGGTATACGATTTTAGCGAACAACGAGCACAATTTCCGGATTACCCGATTAAGACTATTCGTCTTGATAATTCTAGTGAGTTTACATCTCAAACATTTAATGATTACTGCATATCGATTGGGATAAAGATTGAACATCCGGTTGCTCGTGTTCATACTAAAAAAATGGTCTAACAGAATCATTTATTAAACGCCTCCAATTAATAGCTAGGCCATTACTTATGAGAAAAAAACTTCTCGTATCTGCTTGGGGACATGCTATACTATATGCCGCGGCACTCATACGCATCAGGCCAACATCTTATCATAAATTCTCCCCCTTACAAATGACTTATGGTCAGGAGCCTAATATATCGCATCTAAGGATTTTTGGTTGTGCGGTTTACGTACCAATAGCCCCACCACAACGAACAAAGATGGGTCCTCGAAGGAGACTGGGAATATATATTGGGTTTAAATCTCCTTCTATAATAAAGAAATATCATGGAATGCATCATATTTATCCAAACAAGATCCTTGCGCACAGCAATGTGAACAAGAAGTTCAAAAGATAATCCACTTGCAAAAGATAGCCAATCAATTTCCAGATGCATTCACTGACTTAAAAAGAGTGACTAAATCACACATTCCAGCTGAGAATGCTCCAGTTCGAACTGATGTCCCAGAAGGACAAAATAAAGCTAATGAGTCTAAGATACGCATGAAGTGTGGTAGACCAATCGGTTCCAAGGATAAAAATTCTCGAAAGAAAAAGGAGTACATAATCAATAATTATATTAACGAGACAGAATCTCTCGAAGATTCCAAAGACATAATTCAAATAAAAACCCCTGAAGTGGTATAGGTACCTGAAAATGATGAAAATAGAGAGATTTCGATAAATTATGTCTATATGAGGAAAAGATGGAATTGAGAAGAAATATTTGTCGACGGCATTTTTTCATATAATGTAGCACTCGAAATTATTAATGATAGCGATGATGATGAACCAAAATCTATCGAAGAATGTAAATGAAGAAATGATTGGCTAAAATGGAAAAGTGCAATTCAGGTAGAATTGGATTCATTGGAGAAACGTAAAGTTTTTGGACCTATCCGTCAAACTCCTAAGGGGTTAATCCTGTAGGATACAAATGGGTATTTGTGTGAAAAATAAATGAGAAAAGAGAAGTCGTGAGATATAAAGCACGACTTCTAGCACAAAGATTTTCGCAAATACCTTGTATCGATTATGAAGAAACGTATTCCCGTGTAATGGAAGCAATTACGTTTCGATATCTAGTCAGTTTGGCAATATATGAAAAACTATATCCGCATGATGGATATAGTTTCAGCTTATTTATATGGCATGCTTGACAATGACATCCACTTGAAAATTCCCGAGGGATTTAAAATGCCTGAAGTATATAAAATCCAAGACCTCGGGAATTATTTTCAATCAAATTGTAGAGGTCATTATATGGATTGAAACAATCTGGTCGCATGTGGTATAATCGCCTTAGTGAATATCTACTGAAAGAGGGATTTAAGAATGATACTATATGCCCTTGCATTTTTATAAAGAAGTCAATGAATGGGTTCGTAATTATTGCTGTATATGTTGATGACTTGAATATTATTGGAACTCTCGAAGAAATTCAGGAGGCAGTTGAGTACTTAAATTCAGAATTTGAGATGAAAAATCTTGGAAAAATAAAATTCTGCCTCAGCTTGCAAATCGAGCACTTATCAAATGGAATTCTTATTCATCAATCAACATATACAGAAAAAAGTCCTTAAACGATTTTACATGGATAAGGCAAATCCATTGAGCATACCGATGGTTGTTCATTCACTCAATGTGGAAAAGGACCATTTAGACCTTAAGAAGATAATGAAGAACTTCTTGGTCCTGAAGTACCATATATTAGTGCTATAGGTGCACTACTATATCTTGCCAACAACACACGACCTGATATTGCATTCTCGTTAAGTTTACTAGCAAGGTATAGTTTTTCTCCTACACAAAGACATTGGAATGGTGTTAAACATGTATTGAGGTATCTCCGAGGAACAATTGACATGTGTTTGTTTTATTCAAATAAAACTAAACAGGAACTTGTTGGTTATGTTGATGCGGGATATCTATCAAACCCACACACAGCTAAATCTCAAACAGGTTATCTATTCACTTGTGGAGGTACTGCTATATCATGGAGATCCACAAAGCAGACATTAACTGTTACTTCTTCTAATCATGCTGAACTACTTGCAATACATGAGGCAAGTCGAGAATGTGTATGGTTGAAATCAATGACTCAGCATATAAGGGAGACTCGTGGTCTCTCTTCAGGAAAATAAAATCCAATAATTCTGTATGAAGACAATACCGCATGTATAGCTCAAATAAAGGGAGGTTTCATTAAAGGTGACATAACTGATGAGGTTCGAAGCGCGAAAGAAACGCCGGAAAGTTCCGAACTCAGGTTGTGGTTGGACGGATGAATCATGACCCGATATTCACGATGCGATGGCTCGACGATGCGGAATAAAGAACCACGACTTTCGAAACACCACAAGGATTTGCCCAATCGCCTTGATAAGTCTCTGATTTGAACGCCACAAATATTCTCGCGAATATTTGATAAATTCGAGATGAACGCCACAAGATAATCAATCTTGATAAGTTTGGGTTTGTAATGTGAATCCACACATTAAACAATTGAAAAACATTCAATCTCTGTTTTATTTAATCATCAAAGTCTTTTTTTTACAATGAATCAAAAAGGCGTATAAATAAGCAAAATAAAACCCTAATCGCTAATTTACTCAAAATAGAATTCTAACTAACCTAAAATAGCTAAAAACTGATAAGGAAATAAAATATTGCGAAATCTTTAAATTCCACAGCGGCGCACGTCCAGAAGCTGTCTTACGGCCGTGAGTATCTTCATTTACGGCCGTAAATTGTGTAACTGAAATATGTTACGGCCGTGAGGATTTTGGCTACGGCCGTAAGTCTTTTTTTATCCGGTTATGAATTAGGCAGAGAATAGGTTAAGGCCGTGATCCTTGACATTACGGCCGTGATCTTCAAAAGTTACGGTCGTGACCAATCCACGACCGTGATTCAATTTTCGGTTCTGTTCGATACGGTTTGATCTTCAAAGCTCGTCGAACCTGCTGAATTCTTGTTTTGGCTTGAATATTTAAATTTTCCCGTCAAGCCTGCTATGACTCCTACTGTCGAGGGTCCGGATCACATCATACCCTCCTTCTTTAGGATGATTCGTCCCGAATCATAGCTTTGTTCCTGGTGTTTCACTTCACCTCCTGGATCAAACGGAAAATTTCTGCTTCCATGCCATGAGTTCAATAAATTGGAATCCTTTGATTTGCTAACACGGAAGAGATGGAGCTTGAACTTCCTTTGCCATTCGTAGTGTGGTTGAAGCTTCCAGTCATAATTATCCTGCAAAAAAGATTTAAACAAAATGGGGAGGGACATGTTAGCTTCATGAGGTACAAGGTATGGATCCTTGTATTCATGACAAACCACCACCAACTCCACTTCTTGAACCACGAGGCTCTTCTCTTTGCCTCTTTCCTCCTTTGCAATTTCTTGTTCGATTTTTTTATCTTCAAACTCAACCACATCTCCGACCTCCACATTTGAATCACCATGTTCATGTACTACCCCATCACTACCAAAATGTGGATCTTCCAATTCAAAGCTCAAAATTTGTACTTCTACCCCAACTTCTAATTCCTCATCAAATTTTGGAGTTTGTTCACCTAACTCCACATTTTCCTCATCAAATTTTGGAGTTTGTTCACCTAACTCCACATTTTCAACTCCTACCACAAAGTTCGGGGTCTCTTCAACTAATTCATGCCTTAAGCCTCCCTCCTTCTTTTCAACTTTCATATCCCGAGGCTCAACATGATTTTCACTCTCTTCTAACCATCTAATTACCGCCTTTCGTTTCTCCTCCTTTTTTCGCAATTTAGCCAAATATTTTCTTTCTGCCTCCCGTTCACACATCAATCTTTCCTCATAAATTTCTTTTTGAATTTTCAAAATTGCTTTTGGATCAATCTCAGCTCCTCTCTTAACCCCGATTCCATCCCTAGGTTTAGGATCACGCCTATAATCACTACGATTTGCTTGAGATCGCCCATTTTTCAATTTCCCTTCCCTTTCATCTAATTTATCCACCCTAACCAAAGCCTCATTCAAAAATCTCCACATACGTTCTTTGGCGTTTTCATGGGAATTGGACATTGTAAAATTTATGTGGAAGGACACAGAAAAAGAATAATGAAAACAAAGGATCAAGAAATTCAAGAAAGTGGTTCTTGAATGGGCTATTTTTTTTTTTTTTTTTTTGAATTTAGGATGAATTTTCGGAATAAATAAAATAATAAAAAAATAATATGTATATATTTTTTATAAATCCGAAAATTCGACAACGAACACAAGAAAACAAACGGAACTTAATTCGTATAAGAATTAAGCAAAACAAACACTTTTGAAATTTGTTGGATTTTTATATGGATCAAAAAAAAGAAAAAATTTACTGGCACGAAGAACGAGAAAATCAAGAAAAGAAAGACTCAACAACAAGATATGGATGATTTTTATGGGACTCGATGATAAACATAAAAATCAAGCTGGATAGAAAAACCTGAATTCAGAGTCCAGCTCTGATACCAAATGATGACGCGATCCCAGTCGGGGAATCTCGTCGCACACGCGGAATAACGATAATTAAAACCTAGGAAAGATCTAAATCAGATCGACACAAGACAAACAACGAAAAATAAGGATAGAACGACGGTAAAGCCTTGACCCGACAATCACGACGCAATTTATGACGATGCGGATTGAAGAACCAAGATTGGTGAACGCCACAAGGACTTGTCAATTTCCTTGAGAAGTATCGAATTTGGAAACGCCACAAATACTCTTGCGAATATTTGATAAGTTTGCTGGAAGAACGCCACAAAGATCGGATCTTTGATAAGTTTAAGAAAAAGGGAATAAACTCAACCTCTCAATTTTGGAGAATCCGCTCACAAATTTTATTAATCAACTCAAACTTGTCTCTTCACCTTAACTTCCCCCGACTCAGTCAACCATTGTAATTTATAAGGTGTTGGATGTTTCGTTAAGGGTAAGCCTAATTTTTCCACCAACATTGTACTAACTACATTAGTACAACTTCCCCCGTCAATCACCAAGCTACAAACTTTTTCATCCACTAAGCATCTAGTGCGAAAAATATTATCTCTTTGCCCATCCACATTTTCCAAAACATTCGCCTTACGCTTAACGCTAAGAACATGCCTATCAATAATTGACTCATCCACCACAACACTTTTAGCCCCTTCACTATCACACCTAACCTTTTTACGTGGACAATCAAGTGCAATGTGACCCCGTTCCAAACATTTAAAGTACTTAACATTTTTACCCTTGAGAGGCTTGGAATCAGAATTATTTTTACCTTTGATTGTCGGTTCCTCCATCCTTTTATGAACATGATCACTACTCTCCCGTTTTGATGTCTCTTTATACTTCAATGGCTTTTCATCACCCCCATCTCCACCTCTAGAATTGGCTTCACGCCCCTTATGCCTCCTAGCCCTAGAATCCGCCTGATGTTGCTCCTTTTCCCATTGAGCAAGTTCTGATTCCCTTCTTTCCATCCTAGCCATCAATTTCTCAAATTTTACCTTCATGGCCTCCATCTGTTTAAAATTCTTGTGGTCACCTGTTGATGGAGATTTTTCCCTGCGAGAGATGGTTAGCTTTCAAAAATTCCTCTCGTGTTTATTTTCACTCGTGTATCACACTCAATCCCTTCAAATTTCACCCAAGAACAAACCAAGGATCAACAATCAAGGAATTTATGGAAGATACGAAAGGTAAAAAATTAGAAAATTCTCGGAAAATTGGATTTTTTTTTTTAATCTGCCAGAAAATTTGACTACAAGTATGGCAGAAAAAACGGAATTGGATTTGGACGAGAAACGAACAAGAAAAACACTTTTGAATTTTTGGGACTGACTCTTATGGATCAAACTGGAAAAATTTATGACTGACACGAAGAACGCGAAGAACACGAAAAAAAAATCAAGAAAATCAAGAAACCCAAGAATCTGAAATAGATCCAAGCTCTGATACCAAATGATGAGGTTCGAAGCGCGGAAGAAACGCCGGAAAGTTCCGAACTCAGGTTATGGTTGGACGGATGAATCATGACCCGATATTCACGACGCGATGGCTCGACGATGCGGAATAAAGAACCACGACTTTCGAAACACCACAAGGATTTGCCCAATCTCCTTGATAAGTCTCTGATTTGAACGCCACAAATATTCTCGCGAATATTTGATAAATTCGGGATGAACGCCACAAGATAATCAATCTTGATAAGTTTGGGTTTGTAATGTGAATCCACACATTAAACAATTGAAAAACATTCAATCTCTGTTTTATTTAATCATCAAAGTCTTTTTTTTACAATGAATCAAAAAGGCGTATAAATAAGCAAAATAAAACCCTAATCGCTAATTTACTCAAAATAGAATTCTAACTGACCTAAAATAGCTAAAAACTGATAAGGAAATAAAATATTGCGAAATCTTTAAATTTCACAGCGGCGCACGTCCAGAAGCTGTCTTACGGCCGTGAGTATCTTCATTTACGGCCGTAAATTGTGTAACTGAAATATGTTACGGCCGTGAGGATTTTGGCTACGGCCGTAAGTCTTTTTTTATCCGGTTATGAATTAGGCAGAGAATAGGTTACGGCCGTGATCCTTGACATTACGGCCGTGATCTTCAAAAGTTACGGTCGTGACCAATCCACGGCCGTGATTCAATTTTCGGTTCTTTTCGATACGGTTTGATCTTCAAAGCTCGTCGAACCTGCTGAATTCTTGTTTTGGCTTGAATATTTAAATTTTCCCGTCAAGCCTGCTATGACTCCTATTGTCGAGGGTCCGGATCACATCAATAACGAAACATATTTCACCGAAATTCTTTTTCACACATGATCTTGATAAGAGTGGTGAAATTGATGTTTGACATATTCGTTCAAATGATAATCTAGCATATATGTTCACAAAATCTTTACCTACTACAACATTTGAAAATTTGGTAAATAAGATCGGAATGCGTCGACTCAGAGATCTCAATCAACGTCATCAAGAAGATTAGATACGCGCTACACTATTTTTTTATTTATTTTTAGTTGAGTTTTTATCTCATTGGGTTTTCAAGCAAGTTTTTTAATGAGGCAACAACTGTACTCTTTTTCCTTCGTTCAGGTTTTATCCCACTGAGTTTTACTGACAAGGTTTTAACGAGGCAGCACTTCAGAATTCAAAGCTTCAATACATGATTTATTCTTATTATCGTTTGATGTCATTTCGAACAATAGACTCAATGATTCACAATGGCCAATATCAGGGGAGTAGCTGTACTTTTTTTTCCTTTACTTAAGTTTTATCCTACTAGATTTTCTTAGCAAGGTTTTAACAAGACATGCTGCATAATGGGTCATTCAATGAGGAGTGTTATAAAATGTATATAATGTGAATGACCAAATTTACCCTTATAAATTTTACTTTATTACAATTGTGTCATTACTCTCTCCTATAAATAGGGGCTTGATTTAGAGGTTTTAAAACACACCTCTTCAATAAGAAGAATTTTATATTTCTCTCTATCTCTCTCTATCTTTCTATTCTCTTTATTTTACTATAGTTTTACAACAATTTCAATCTTAGAAAAAATGCAATTCAAAGTTGCTAAAATCAGGTCTTAATTATATTTGATTAATTAAAATAAATAATTATAAATATTTTATTAATTAAATATATTAAGATCACAATCCTATACAATTTAATGTTACAATAATTATTTTTGGCCATATATTATATAATTATTTGGTCACAACTTATTTTTCAATCACAAATTAGAAATTTATATTCGATCACAATTTATCAATTTAATCGGTCACAGTTTAATACTCAGTCACAAATCACAAATTTTATAGGTCACAGTTTATTTCTCGATCATAAATGATAAGTATTATGGGTCACAACCTTTTTCTTTTTACAAATTATGAAAATAATCGATTACAAATTATTTTTATGTCACGATTTATAAATTAATTAGTCACAACTTAAAAAACAGTGAGTTAGAATTATAAATTTAGTCACAATCTCAACTTTTTTGGGTCACAAATTTGTGATCTCTCAAACTTTCTATTTGAACTTTGTTCTACTGGTTCACCATGTTCGGAGAGAATGATTTTACTCAAAGAATATCATGAGCATAGTAACTATAACTTCATACACTGACTAGGTAGATGAACGAGCCACAATTCGTAATATTTTCAAGATAACCTTAACAACTGAATTGTGAACGAAAAACATAACTTGTGCACTTAGAATGCTGACCCAAACTAGAAAAATGCATGTAAAGCAAGTGGAGATTTATGGATGACAATAGAGTGGAAAATCCCCGATAATAACGGGGATGGAGATGAAAAAGTATACCCGATCAGGGATAGTGATTGCTTTCAAATCTCATCCCTGCCCCAAACTCGCACCGAAATTATTCCCTATCAATAAGTTTAATTAAAAAAATCTAAACAAATTAAAAGTGTCATATATCACCCGATGCCCAAATCTATAATTTCAAAATCAAATCTTACATTTCAACTTTATACTACCTTTCATCTCTCACTCTCAAGTCTCGTCTCATTATCTCCAAACATAATTTAAAACACAATTAAACTTGTACTGCTCTATAAAAGTTATTATTATTATTATTATTATTATTATTATTATTAATACTAATAATAATAATAATAATAAACGGGATGTAAATGGGGATTATGACATCCCCGTCTAAGTGGGGATGAGAGGGAGTGAAGATGGTAAAGATCCGACGAAGAAGAGGGGATGAGGATTGGCATCCCCTTCTCGTTGCCATCCCCATGGAGACCAGAAGCTAAGACATTAACAAAAAACTAGTAAATAGTAAATACTGTATCAAAAAACAAGGCATTAAATACATCAAACACCTTCAAGGCTAATACTACATTCATTTTAGTTCTTTTAGCACGATTAAATATTTATTTATTGTAGTCTTTTTGGCTTACAACAAAAAACTACAATTAGAAATCTGAAATGTTATTGTTAGATTTTGTCTAACCATACCTCTTGATTTGTATTACAACATAGTATGATTTTTTTTTTTTAATTAACTTTCACGTTACCCCTATATATTTAGCTATATACCCAATATACATTTACTCATATTTAATAATATTAAAAAATTTATTACATTAATTAATTTATTGTTAAGAATTACATTGTTATAATATAATTTCATATGATTATTTATTTGAAATGAATTAACTCACCATCAACATTTTACAATGTTATAATAAAATTTCATGTTATTATTCTCACATTATTACACTTTTATTTTTTTAGTATTAAAAATGAAGAAAAACTACTCTGTCATTTAATAAATATTATTAGAATATTATATATTAATATAATATTTAAAATATTACATCCAAAATATTAAAAATTGAATCTTCTACTCAAATTTCATAGTTTATATTGTATATGTATTATATTGTGAACATAATAACCACGTATGTGAATTTCAATTCAAAATGCTACAATTTTGTTAATACTTGACTTTTATTTTATAGGTAATATAAAAAAACATTTCAAAAACATTAATTCACATTTACCTTTTTTTTGTCCTTTTATTATTTGTTGTTCTTCTCAATATTTTTAAAATTTTGTACTGATTTATTATTATAGTTTTTTCTTTCAGTTTTTTTAAAAAATTATGTTATAATTTTTATTTCGTCGTTTAATAAATATTATTATGATTATAAAATATTAATATAATAATCAAAATATTACATCTAAAATTTCAAAAAATGAATTGTTAACTCAAATTCCATAAATATATATAACATTATATTCAATCCAAAAATGTTACAACTTCATTAATCCATGGTTTTAATTTTCATAGGTTACATGAAAAATATTTTACAAATTTTAATTCATATTTATTTATATACAATATAATTATTAATACAATTATATTGCACTATATTAATATAAATTAATTTTTGAATTAATCTGCATATGACGTTTTATACGTAGTGCTTCATTGACTTCCATACTAAATCAATACATAACAATGAGATACTCTAAATCTTTCAACAATATCATCGTTATCAATTAATAATATCAATAACATAATTCATTACATTAATTTATTACCTAATAATGTATAATATACAATGTATAATATAATTTAATATTATTATATGCAACTCCTTCAATTTTTGTGGCAAAAGAATTTTTTTCAACAAAAATGCGAGTATGTTGACTACTTCAATGACAAACTAATTGAGTTATTTCATGTCGAAATTGTAGAATTTGTCAGTTTCGATGAAGCAATAAATAATAAAAACTAATTTTAATAAGAGGGGCTCTAAATACATTTTTGACAAATGGTATCCTACCAAACAAGTTAATCTCGAAAATAAATCATTCAATGATACTCTAAAGGAATTTAGATTCATCCAACGATCTTTGGAATGAGACATGAATGATTTATCGTAATTTCAAAAGACATGTAATTCATGCAGAAATGAGCATTGGATAATATGATGAAAAATAATTTTTTCTTTCACGTATCCTATTAATTCCAGTAAATAAAGGCGTATATTAATTAAAATTCAAGATGAATAATTTTCAATATGTCTATACCTTGCAATAACTATTAACAAGGCTTAATGATTACTATTGAAATATACATTCATGAACATGGGTCAATTATATATAGAATTTTCTCTCGAAATTTCAATACAAACTATTAAAGTTTTTGTAAAATCAAAAATTAAAAATAAGAAAATTTGTGAGAAGTTGACAAAAAAAATAAAATTATGTACAAAACAGTGTTATTATAATCGAAAGGGTAAACAGCAAAAATAGTCTCTAACCTTTAGATTTCTTGTGGAAATGGTCCACAACGTTTAGATTTTTGCATTTATACCCTCAGAATCATCAAACGTTGCGAAAATGGTCCCTACCGTTAGATTCCGTTAGTTTTTACCGTTAAAAACGTGTAAATAGCACAAATAGTCCCTAACCTTTGATGTTTTTACTATAATAGTCCCTAACATATTAAGGTCACGTTTGACATTTTTAGTTTGTAACCTCCAAACGTTTGGTGTATCTAGTCCATAACATATTAAGCCCCTATAAGTTTGGCATATTTAGTCCATAACATATTAAACCCCTATTTGAGACCAATTATTTCAAATAATATGGTTTGTAATCGTAATTTTTTGAAGAATTTGTTGTTAAAAAAAATTAAATTTATTTGTAAATTATTTTATTGATAGAATGTGTGGTTAAAAAAGAGTTTTAAAAAATAAAATTTATTCTGGATTTCTAAAATGTACAATAAAATATTTAACAAAAATTCACCACTTCAACCTATTGGAAAAAAAAAATAATGAATCAATGAAATATAAACAAACAAATACATTGCACATTATTTTAGGAATTGGATAAAAAATATGTTGTTATCAATTCTATTTTCGATTTTGAGAACTGATCAATATCGATTTTGGAAATTTCTTTTTTTTTTTTCAAAACTCATTTTCTTTCAAACGTTCTATTAATATATACATTTTAATTTATGCGTAAATTAAAAAAAAAAACTTACGTTTTAACCAAAATTCTCCAAACTTACTTTTCAAATCAATCGATTCTCATAATCGAAAATCGAAATCGAAAGTACACAATAATATATTTAACAAAAATTCACCGCATTAACATTTTAACCTATTTATAAAAAAATAATAAATTAATGGAATATAAATAAACAAATATATTGGACATCATTTTAAGAATTGAATAAAAAATATGTTTTTATCAGTTCTACTTTCGATTTCGATTTTCGATTTTGAGAATCGATCGATTTGAAAAGTAAGTTTGGAGAATTTTGGTTAAAACGTAAGATTTTTTTTAATTTTTTTTTTTAAATTTATGCATAAATTTTTAAAAAATATATATATTAATAGAACGTGTGGAAGAAAATGAGTTTTGAAAAAAAAATGAAATTTGAAAATCGATATATTTATCAGTTCTCAAAATCAAAAATAGAATTGATAAAAACATATTTTTTATTCAATTCCTAAAATAATGTCCAATGTATTTGTTTGTTTATGTTCCATGAATTCATTATTTTTTTTCCAATAGGTTGAAGCGGTGAATTTTTGTTAAATATTTTATTGTGCATTTTAGAAATCCAGAATAAATTTTATTTTTTAAAACTCGTTTTTAACCGCACATTCTATCAATAAAATAATTTACAAATAAATTCAATTTTTTAACAATAAATTATTCAAAAAATTACAATTATAAACCATATTATTTGAAATAATTGGTCTCAAATAGGGGCTTAATATGTTATGAACTAAATATGTCAAACGTATAGGGACTTAATATGTTAGGTATTAAGTACGTCAAATGTTTGGAGGTTACAAACTAAAAATATCAAACGAGACCTTAATATGTTAGGGACTATTATGTTAAAAAATTCAAAGGTTAGGGACCATTTGTGCTATTTACACGTTTTTAACGGTAAAAATTAATGAAATCTAACGGTATGGACCATTTTCGCAACGTTTGGTGATTTTGAGGGTATAAATGCAAAAATCTAAACTTTGGAGATCATTTTCGTAAGAAACCTAAAGGTTGGAAACTATTTGTACTGTTTACCCTAATCGAAACATTTCGATTTATTCAAAATTTTCACATTATATACATAATTAAAAAAAAAAAATCATATATAACTTTTTTAACAATTTATATTTTGTTCTTTTAATAATATTTAATTTAATACTTCAACTACTTTTAAAAATAATATTAATACTTCAAAAACATTACATATCTAGCTCAATCATCTTATACATAAGATGTGCAATGCACATGCTTACTACAAGTGTGAAAAATATGTTTTGATTAACGATCCGCTCTCTCGGATTAATCATTTCAGGCATTAGTAGTGTCAAAATGGCAATACAAATGTGTCAATATTTCTACAGTTGCTGCATAATAAAGACTATTAAGATCTCGTTTGGCTTCAATCCTTCTTTCAAGTTTCCGAGAAAAATATGCGGTTGAAATGAATTTGAGATAAATTTGAAAAAAAAAAGGGCCGAGACCAAACATGCCCAAAATGATAAAGAATCAGAGCAAGAAAATTGAACAAAATAATACAATATTCCCCCACAGGCATACTAAGCATAACGTCACCAATAACAAAATTCCAAAGAGACAAGACTGTCTTTCCTTGTGAAATACACAGTACAACAGGGTATCCCCCAATGTAGAGCTCTTAGTAAAAGATATTAGACATACAAGATCCCTACAACTGTAAGCTGTTAACTAGTGATTTATTAAAAAAAAGAGTGGCACCTCGTATATGAGAAAGAACCATATAAGACAAAAAGAATTGGAAAAGGCGCACCACGTTGCACAACATCGTAACTAAACCAAGCATTTCTTTTGTTAACTTGCCACCGGCTTTGAAATGGCCTTCTTGATAGCTTCAGCATATGTTCTGTGTTGGTAAGTAAGAGTCGACTCGAGCAAGTCCCAAAGTGATGTCTTTGGATTCCATCCTATCAATATCATGATTGGAAGTGAGTATAAGAATTTGCCTAGGCTCTTAATCAATACAAATGTTTCTAGAACAAGTTATTACCAAGTTGTCTGTTGATTATAGTCATGTCTGGGATTCTCTTGTCACTATCATCGTATCCTTCACCATAAAATTCTTTGGAGCTAACATCGATGGTAGGTGTTTCTATTGATGATTCTCCACTAACCTTTGAATAAACCTGCGAGCATATATATATATATATATAAACAAAAGTTATGTTATAGAGAATAGCAGAAAAGGAAAAAATAAAAATACAAATTGATTCGTGTATTCAAATCACCTGTGTCATCATTTCAGCAAGTTGCCTCACCGTAACTTCATTGTTAGGGTTTCCCACGTTGAATATTTGACCATTAGCCCTGGCTGGATTTTCCTGAGTAAAATCTCGGAATCAACTACTAGTTCCACGTCACGTGCTAAAATCAAACAGAAGTATTAAGGGAAAAACTAGACATACAATCATCAGTAGAACAGCTTCAATAGCATCATTTATATAGATAAAGGTTCTCTGAGATTGACCACCATCTACAAGCTTAAGTGGTTCACGCCGTAGGAGATTCTGAAATAAACGAGGAATACCCAAAAGAAAGTAAGATGAGTGGAAACAAGTGGAAGTAAATTTCGGTTCTGTAAGTGTATGAAATTAGCTCACATTGCTAAAGCAGGCAAGAACTCTTGGAACACCTTCAGTGGGACCATCTATTCCGGGTATGAAATCCATTCTGGGACCAATCCAGTTGAAAGGCCTTACAATGGTAAACTCAAGACCATTCTCAGCACCCTCAGCTGTGGAATAATTAAGTGAGGAATAACAAATGCAGATTCCCTACTGAAACAGCAAGATCTATGAATTTAGGTTCACTTACCATAAATCAATCTTTCAACCAATTGCTTTGCACATGCGTATGACCATCTCTGCTTCTCAATTGGACCAAAAATGCAAGGAGAGGCATCTTCCTTAAGAACATAATATGCAGGATCCTGAAGCACGATGACAAGTGACGATTCAGAAGATTTTCAACAACTTGTATCAAAAGAATAGTTAATTTTGACATCTCCTTTGCTGACAACTTGCAAAACAGTTGGCAATTCCTTGGTCTGATTTGTAGACATGACAATCAAAGCCCTCAATGAAAAATAAATGCATATATCCTATACTGTTCATGTTGACATTTCACTGTAAAAATATGATCTGAGGAAATATGAAATAAATCAGTTACAGGAGTCCCTCCTGGATACCAAGATCAAAATAAAACAAGCATGTCAAAGACGCTCATAGAAGTAGGGAGGAAATAAGATAACACACTTGGAAAATTGTGAATAAACAGGGAAAAATTCACTTAAATGTAGTGTTCATGTCTAGTATCTATTGAGTGCTGCGGGCAAACAAACAAAAGAAGTGTGCAAGCGAAGAAATATGGTCCAACACTAAAACTGCAGTAGACACAATCTTTTTTTTTTTTTTTTTTTTTTTTTTAAATTATTCATTTCACATTTTTTTCGTATGAATCAACTTATCCCCATTTCCGTCTCAATCTCATATAAATTTCAATTATTCTTACTTAATAAATTTTTTATTAGTTCCATGAACAAAAATAAGAAAGAGTAATATTTGAAATTGCCCAGCTCCTAATTTTTTTTGTTTAAAGTATACAATACATGGAATCTACAAATCACAGGGGCTCTTTTAGTGTTGGCAACGGGGTCCGATCCGCCACGCCCCTAAATATTTTTCCCCGATCTGGATCTGCCCACGATCCGCCAATTTTCGGGACGGATCAGGTTCAAGTCGGGGCGGATTAGTCCCCCGATCCACAGGATTTTTTTAAAATTTTTTTTTTAAATATATTTTAAATAAATCTTTAAAAAATTAATTTTTTTATTATAAATTATTATTTTTTAATTGAAACAGGGCGGATCGGTAAAAAAAATTAATTTTTTTATCACATTGTATTTCATGGATAGGTAAAGTAAGAACTTGATAAAAAAATACATATGAAATTCAAGATACCCCTGTACATTTTAGATGAATGTTGAAAACGATATGTATCCAAGATATTATAATTCAATGATCTCAATACACTAGTGTATTGAAAACGATCATGCAAATAGTAATAGTGTATTGAAAACGATACGTTTTAGATGAATGTTGAAAACGATATGTATCCAAATTTATGGACATAAAGCTCACTGTGACCGCTTTTGAATAAATAAATACATAAACATTCTATTACCTGGAAATGAAAGAGAAAAGAAATAGTCACCTGTTTTTAAAAAATGGTTCATGGAAAGGGCTACTAAATCAATACAATGACTCGTAAACACAATTGTTTTTGCAAGTATTAGTACCTACAGGTCACATGACAGCTACACAGACTACGTAGAAATTTCAGAAGAGAACTAGTCCTTTTCAAATTTGATTAGTTCTATCCACAGAAAGTAAAGTAGTCGCAGAAGTCAAAAGAGATTTAAGGGGGAAAAAATCTAAAGAGGAGAAATAATGATCAAGAAAAGCACAGATCTGGATTCCACAGGACAGGAGGAAGTTTTGTCAAACAAGAGCAAGAAAAAGGAAATTTAAGACTACCTGGCGCAGTGGACTATCTTTTGGCAAGAAGCAACCAATTGTTTTCCCATACACTTCACAAGTGGAGAAGTGTATAAGACGCTTGCTATTTTCCGAACAGTACTTCACCTGAATCCACAATACCAATATCACATCGTACATCGATTTCAAAAGTGAGCATCAACCAAGGATCTATAGAATCTTTCCATTGAAGAAATAAACACATACCACTGGGAGAGCATCAATGAAGTTGCTGTAGATTGTATCCAGGGGACGTGTGTTATAATCAGCTGGAGTGCAAATCGCAGCAAGATTTATTGTCTACATCACAAGAAATAGACAAGATTCACACCCAAGTCAGTCTTGTCGATAATCCATGAAGATTTGGCCTCGGCAGTTTGACACAATCATTATAATTTATAAATTAAAACACCACAATTTCACAAACTACTTTTTAACTATTCATGTTCTCTCTCAATTTTTCAATGACACGTTTTAACTCAAAACATAAATAAACTAATGTTCAAAGTGAATTTTGCGTGCAGAAAATGACAGTAGAAACCGGAAAAGAAAAACACGTTCAGATAGCAAAGTTCTAGATACATACGAAAGTCAAAGATACATCAAGTAAACTCAATTACGAAAATCTCAATACAATGTGAAATTTGAAAATACTCCAATGTGAAAGTTCGAAATTCCGCAGTAGAATAAATTACTCCAATGTGAAGAATGCGTGTAAAATAGCAAAAGAATAGCACGAGAAATTGCACATAAGGCCACGGAACCTCATATCTAGATCCAAAATTTCATGCAATAAGAAAATAAAAATGCAGGATTCTATTCAAGAAAAATATCAAAGAGATGGATGATTACAAGATCTGCCATCTTGATGAGACCTTCGAGGCGAGAATCGTTCTTGATGTTGAGCCTGTGGAACTGGATGCGATTGGCCCAAGGGAGCTCACCCGAGCCAGAAGGCTCTAGCAGATGCTTGATCTTATCATTATACACGTCAACAGCAAGCACCTTGTGCGGCGTCTCGTTCATGAGCTTCTCGCAAAGGTGCGAACCGATGAAGCCGCCGGCGCCGATCATGCAAATAGTAATAGGCTTTATTGTATTCCCGTCCAGATCTGCCCTTCCACTTGCCATTTTTGAAATTCACTAACTTCTTCGAAAGATGCGCAGTGAAGTATACGTATATGTCGGTGATTTTGGGGGGATTTTTCTTTTTTGGTTATTGTGATTAATCAATTGGGAGGAATGGATGGATTTACTATTTAAAGGTGGAAAATGGAGGGAGGAGAGCAGCATTTATTGCATTCATTTCACACGTCTTATTATCACTACTCGCGCTAGTTCAGAGTTTTGAACCTACTCGCTATTTGTAACTCTGTTTAATTTATAAATTAATTTATTTATAATTTTGATGTAAAAAATAGTGGTTAAAAATTAAAAAAAATATGTATGATTAAAAAATAGTTAAAAAAATTATAAAATTTATAAATCAATTTATTTTGATTACCAAACGAGTCCTAAAAGGTAGAACTCCAACCTTAGGAGTCATTGCAACCTCTGTCCTGGTGACTTATAAATGATGTAAATCGCGTAATGTGACTTAGTGAAGTAAGGTTGAGAGCTTGCTGTTTAACTACGCTTGCAAAGAGGATCATCTATATATTTGATAGGACACGAACTCCCTCTCGACAAGCCATTTTTTTGTTGTTGTTCTCATACCCGCTCTGTGCGGACGTGCCTCGCGAATGTTGGGTGGGCGATTCAGCCTACTGCCCCATTTAATTTTTTTATTTTATTTTCCTGCATTTTTTTCTATATATATTTTTTTAAAACTTGTTATTCAGGTGAGGCGATCGAAATCGTCGTGACCCGCTTCGGCTCCCCAAACCCCCCCCCCCACCCTCCGACCTCATGAGGTAGATTTTTTTCGCCCCATTAGGATCGGGTGCATGTCGAGTTCAAAGCAAGCCGGGTTTTTTTGCCATTTCTAACCCCTAATATCATATTTTTATAAATTTTGATAAGATATGTGGTTAAAAAGTTGTGGGACTCATGAAATATGTGGTTATGATTAATTGTTAACTTTGATTTCTAAAATTTAATCATAATCAAACAAGCCTTGAGTCTTAAGTTTAATTAAAGTAGTTTGTGGTAAAAATAATCTATGGCAAATAATAATTCAGAAAATTCCTACTGAGGTATATATTGATGCTTTCAACTGCAGTATAAAGCCTATTGTTACATGAAAATTATTTGTGTTACGTTGTTGTTGTTATTGTTATTACGTGAATGATTATTTAGTTTAATTATGTGTTGATAATTGTTAGTAAACTTAGAATATTTCCAAGGCATTCATTATATTCTGTCATTCACTCTGGGACTTGACATGATGATTATGAGTGATAATTTCTATCATAGTATACCATACTATATTGTGTTGGATAGATATACTGCTTGAGACGTTTGATGATCATTAGGGGTTGTCAATGATAGAGTATAGAGAATCCACATTAATATGGGGGGTGTTAGAAGATCCCTTGATGACCTTGGGATTGCTGGTCGACACGTCGAGCACCGTATACAAGGTCAGGCCTTATTTGAATATCTTATTTCCAGTGTGGTATTCCCAAGTCTCGGTGGGCAAAGACGAATACCTTGTAATTCTCGAGTCTCGGTGGATGATGACAGACTTACAAGCACTCAATAGCGCGCTTATTGTGACCATGTTTATTAGAATTCTTATAGTACATTATAATAGGAATTTTGGGCTCATGTTTGCGTGACATGCATCAAGCACCATCATATTTACTAAACATTATTGTTTACGTATAATGCTTTATATTGTAGATGTCGTTGTGGGAGGAAGAAATTATCCGCACTATGAAGGATGTTCACCTCCCTTTCGATCTTACCATTGTACGTGTCTCATATATTCGGAAGCATTACACACGATACTACACCTTGTCTAATGAAGATAGCAAAGTAAATAGTTTTGAAGAATATTGTAATACCACTTTTTGTTTTACGTACTTTCTTGAATCTCACGTAATTTTATGTTGATGCGAGTACAAATTATGTAATTGATTATTATTATTATTTATATTTGAGTTATTTTGTAGTGAAAGAACTTGAAAGCCGTCTCGATCAATGTGCCAAATAAAAGTTTATAAATTATTTATATGCAAGTCTATGTCTAATTGTTTATTTTAATTGTTAGGCTTGCCAATTCTATTTTTATTAAGTTAGTGGCATATTGCATTTAAATTTGATATTGAGGGTATGTTTTAGAGGCTTTTGGGGGTTCAATGAGAAAGTTTTGGACTTAATTACCAATTTATGAGAGTTGAGGGACTAAATTGCAAATTACCAAATCTTAAACACTTAAACCTAAATTCTATCTCACGCCCCATCACTCTATCTCATGCCCTCTCACTCTCTCGCTCTGTCTCGGCCTCTCTCCCTCTCGCAACCTCCGACTCTCCCTCGGTCTGTCTCTTACGGTCGGCCGCACACGACTCCACCCACCACGTCACCGGTCACCACCACGGTAAGTCACCTCCTTGCCGTCTCTCTTCCCTCTTTCCCATACCGCGCGCGCACGCACACACAGGACTCAACACACCCGCACGCCACCCCTGCCGAACACACACATGTAATTAGTGTATGTATATATATGGGATTGTATGTATATGTTGATGTATATGTAATTTCCCTCAGGTATAAACTTCAGATTTTGATTGATATGGATGAAATTTCAGATTTTTCAAAGTTATGAAATTAATTACAATTTCGAAAATCTTGAATTAGTGGCTTAATTAAATGTTTAGGAAGAGTTTGAGTTATAATGTGCATATTTTCAAATTTAAGTTAGTTGCATTTTCGAATTTATAATTGTTAAATTAGAGAATTAGGTAATGTTTATATATGTATGTATCGATGTAAATATCTCCCTCAAGTATAAATCTCAGATTTCTTCAAATGTTTGTTTAAAGTTCCGGATTTCAGATTAATCTGTGATTCCAGACTTATAATTGTAAATTCAGATTTTTAAGTTTATGTGGAGTAATTTTTCAAATTTTGATAAATTATGAATTTAAGCTTGTTAGTTTATTGTTCGTGCTTAACTATGAGTAGAAATTTGTAATTTTCTACTTTGGAAAAATTCATAAATGGTTAGAGTTGCTAATAAGAATTTGGTTAATTTTGGTTTAAGTTGATATATTTATCTGAGTTTGAAATTAAAGGATCATAAAACTTCCTATAGTATATGTAGTTAATCCCCTATTTCGAATGTGATAATGTATGTGTTGTTCATAATTGAAGGCCACAATTAGTTTAAATTGAGGTTTGATCTCGATTGAAAGTTCTGTTAATATTAGAAGAATGAGATTTGTGATTTTTAAACTAAAAGGATATGTTATTAATGAATGGAAATAATTAGGAATTTTGGGCACATTGACGTCACGAGCATCTGAGACTCCTCCACTCGCAAGTCAAGATAACGGTAAATATTAAAGACGTCGGTAAGTAAACTTCCCCCTATTTTTATCAAAGTGGAAATGTAAATGTGAAATTAATGTGTAAATGACTCTCTTGTAACTTACTTGCTTTAATGAATTTCATGTACTTTATGAAAGTATATGTTATTGAGAAAAATGATCAAGCATGCACGTTACATGTCATTGCATCATCAAGCATGCATTGGCATCGAAATGGGGAAGTCAAATGTTTTAATGTAAGGAATGTGTCAAAGTACAATTTTTGTCAAAAGTTATGTATCTCAAGTTTTTAAAGAAAGAATGAGTATACTTCTATGTCATGAAAGATGCGAGTGGGAAATGGGGCGTGGGGGACCGGCGTACCCGAATGTAATGAGCCGCTTTGCGGTGGAATGAAGTGAATAAGCCGCTTTGCGGTGGAATGAAGTGAATGAGCTCTTTGCTGGGGAAATGTGAAAGTTAATCTGGTTCCAAATAAGAATCGCCCACTATTATCTGATTGACTAGAAGTTACATCAAGTGAGCTCACGATGAAAATGAAGTGAAAGTTTTGAAATGTTAAGTGAAAGTTTGAAAAGTTTGAATGTTCTGGAGAGTAAAGTAAAAATGGGATACATATATGAAATTTTTAAAGCATTCATGTCATAAGCATGCATTCATGCATAAAGTTTACTTACTGGGATTTAGCTCACCCCAATCCCTCCCCAACATTTCAGGTGATGAAAGTTAGGTGATCCGAGGAAAGCACTTGGCAGCTGACTCAGACAGTACTCGCTATCATTCTTTTTAAATAAAGTAAAATTGGGGATTTAGTTAAGTTTTTCATTAATCGTTCCTTATTCGTTCATCTTTAAAATTATTTGATTGGATTAGTTTTGAATAAGTAATGGCATCGCATTAGCGATTAAAACATCTCTTATTTTATTTGTTTAAGTTTGTTGGTTTGGAATTTTTTTATTGAGGAGTTTGGGATTTACTTTAGGATAATGTGGTGATGTGAGAGTTGATATTGAATTGTGACTGAATGTTGAATATTGATTATTGAATGAGTTGAGATTTGCACTTTTAAATTGTTAGGTTGGGTATGATGTCCCTCTACAGGTTGGTTAAGTCCAAATTACAGATGAGACTCTGCCGAAATTTCTATAGATTAGTATAATAAGAAAATGAAAATTTTGATGTTTTAAATGATTTATTTCCGCATTAAAATAAAAATGGAAGTTAACACATAGGTTTAATATTCTTGAACGTGGGGTGTTACAAATATAGAGAATTTACTTTAATTATAACAGATGTTTATGATGTCGTTATTGCCCTTTTTTATCACACTATGATAAATGTGGAATACGTCATGTACATATATATATATATATATATATATATATATATATATATATATATATATATAATAAAATAGCGAGTAGGGTACGATGTCTTCCCTTGGCACAGACACGCCATCGTTGTTAAGTACATTTCATACACATTTTATGCCCTTAAATTGTCTATTTTTGAAATATCCTGAGCACAATCTACTAATTTATACATATTGTGTTTAAATAGGTTAACATTCAAGTTTGGGGTGAAAACTAAAAAAGGAATGCAAGTCATGCTGAAGTCAGAACTTTGAGGACTAACAAGACACTTTTCAGAAGTTGCAAACCTGCTGCGCAATTAATCAAGGGACTAAATTGCAAGTTTTCAAAAGTTGAAGGATCTCAAGTACAATTTTTAAGGACCTATTTGAAAGAAATCAGGAAATTTGAGGACCAAATTGACCGACATTGAAAGAGGAAGGACTCCGTTGCAATTAAAAAAAGGACCAAGCTGCAAAGGTCATCCCCAGCTGAACCGGTAGCGCGCAACCCCAGCCAAAAAATTGACCAGAGTCATTTGTTGTCTCGCTGTGCAATCGCTCAACCATAGTTTTGAAAAAAAAAATAAAAAAATCTGTGGGCCGAATAGTTCGACCCGATTCGGGCCATACGCATATTTTCTATATCCTAGGCACTTTTTGGTGTTTTTGAGTTATTTTTTGAGTAATATAAATACCTAAACATGAGATTCAATAAGGGTTAAGTTATTTCTTATCTCTTTCTTGCATTTTCTTTATATTTTGCTCTCCACTCTTTTACTTAATGCATTAAATTTCTAAAGTTCTTGTGTTTCTACTTGCTTTCTTTTATTTTAAGCTTATAATTGGTGTTGAAATTTTTATTATTATTGTTTTCTCAACCTTTTTACCTAAGAATTCATAGCATTTATGGTTCATTTAAAGCTTTATGTTGGATTGTTGGAGAAATTGATTAATAATGGAAAAACTTGATTAAATCTGAAGAAATTTTTGGAGTTTTCACTTCAAGAACTTAACTAAGGTGAGTTTTCTTTATTATCTTGTTTTTAATCTTTTATTTAGCTTGTTGTTGAAATTATTTTGTTAGTTGTTAAATGCTGTTATTTTATTATGGGTTAATTTTAGTTTTTTGAGATTTTTGATTAGTTTAACTTCATTTAGTCATCTAAGGTTATTTATTGATTTCGAGTTATTCATGTTTGTGTATTTATGATTATGAATGTTGTTTTATGTTTATGTAACTTCTAAATGTTTTTTAATAATTTGAATTGTAATTGGAATTTACTACATATGTTAGGTTGAACTTAGACTATCCCATGTAATTTGGTTAATTGATTAAATAACACTAATTTATTTTTGAAAGAAGAAATTAGCGTGGTTAAGGAAATTAAATTTACCTTGTCCTATGTTATGTAACTCATTTTAATTACCAAGTTTATGTTGTCATTATTTTAGTTGGGTTAATTAGTTTTTTTTCTAGTTTTTATATTGTTTTTTATTAAGTTTAGTTAAATAGTTTTTACATTGCTATATTTTTACTCGTGCCATCTAATTACTAATTCACCACCAAACCAAACTTTTATGTTACTTGACTTTTATTTTAAAATGAAATCAAAAAGTTTAGTTACAAATCAATCAATCATCGTGAGTACAACAACCTCTTATCATTTTACTACTTGAACGCGAACCGTGCACTTGCGGTATATGATTTTAGAGAATAATCGTTATTGTCCAAAAATATTTTAGTAGTGACAGGTAACTTTTGAAAAGTAGTGGACAATATTTTTGGCCAAATATGGTTGTTATATAGTTAAACACCAATTAGGGATTTTGTATTATAAAATAGGTTTTGATAATGTAATACAGATGGCGATGTTTCTTTTAAATTTCCACGTTCTTTAATTAATTAACATTTATTTTATTTTATAAATTAATTTAGAGTACAGAAAATTTAAAATCCTAAATATTATAATTTCTTATAATAGAAAGAATTGATAAATAATTCAAAAATATTTTTAATTTATATAATAAAAAGTGAAATAAGAAAGTCAGGATTTAAGGACTTTGGGCCTTACACTCTCGCCGTAATCTCCGAACAAAAATTGGAATCATTCGTATAGAAGTTAATCGTCCGTCGTTTTGGTCTTCCGAAAGTCTTAATCACTGATAATGATCAACAATTCGAATGTCAAGCCTTCAAACAATTCTGCATGAATTTGGGAATCGATCACATGCTAACTTCGGTTTCGCACCCATAGAGTAATAGATTGGAAGAAGTCACAAACAAGCTTTTATTGCAGGACTTGCAGACTCATCTTGATGCCAAAGGTAGTTGACCTGACCTTCTTCCTAAAATTCTTTGGATGAATCGAACAACATTCAAAACTACAATGGGAGAAACATTCATGCGAGCCTTCAGTATGGAGGCAGCAATCCCAGTCGAAATAATAGTCCCTAGCTTCCCGTATGATGTCAGTAAGAACATTTGATCACAACAATGGTTAAAGGGAAAGTCTAGGGCCCTGTTCTCTTTGTTGTTTTCAGTCCGTTTTGAGTTTTCTATTTTTAAAAATATCGAAAACGCGTTCAATTTGCCCATTTTCAGAAATGTGTTTTCCAAAATACAAAAAAAAATATATAGGAAACTCAAAATGAGTTTATTGTGTTTTGAATATTTTGTGTTAAAAAGCGTTTTGGACTCTACTTTTTTTTTTTTTTTTGTAATATTTTTTTGTTATTTTTCCATAATATATAGATTCATGTTAAGTTTTTTTTTTTTTTTTTTTGTAAATGTGAGACGCTTCATTCACTTGAAGTTCTTATGTTATTTTGCCATTATATATAGATCCATGTTAAGATTTTTTTTTTTTTTTGTGTAAATGTGTGACACTTCCTTCACTTGAAATTCTTATGTTATTTTGCTATTATATATAGATTCATGTTAAGATTTTGTTGGTATGAGGTTGAATTTTTGTTTAGCTGAAACAATATTAATGATGAATTTATTGACATAGAGAACCAACTGATTTATTGATATTAAAATTAATGTAATTCAACAAATCAATCATTTTTTACATATAAAATATCACAAAATAAATATATCAGAAAATTACAAAGTAAACGCATTTTTTAGTTTTCTATTTTTTAAAACAGTTTTCCAAAATCACAAAGAGAACATGTTTTCACCAATCCCAAAACAAACAATCAAAATCCAAAATTCAAAACAAAATTCAAAATCGAAACACAAAGAAAACGGCCCCTAGATCTCTTGGAAATGAATGAATATGTCTCCCTCGAAATAGGCGCCTACCAGCAAGCCATGTCAAAAAAGTTCAACGTTTGAGTCAAGAAGAGAGACTTCAGGGCATGAGAGTTCTACGTTGAGGGGAAGTTTCCTATCTTCAATCGGGTAAGCTCGAGCCTATCTGGGAAGGACCATTCGAAGTTATCTGAAGGGTCGGCAAGGAGTCATACAGTATGAAAAGTGAGAACTATGGACCCTAAACCTCTTCCCCCGCCTTGGAACGTAAAAAATCTGAAGCCCTGCTATAAGTAGGCATTCTTCCTCTACAAAAGATTGTTAGTTAGTTGTCATCCAGTCTCCTAGTCATGCTTTTAGTTATTGTTGAGTTGGGTCTGCGTGTCCATTCTTTTATTTAATATCAATGTCGGGCTTACACGACCATTTTATTTTTTCTTTGACCCTTCTTTGCAAAAATAATTTAGAAGGTCGGCCTAAAAGCACAACCTTCACAAATTCTTTTCCCGAAATCACAAAGTTAAGAGCTTGACCCTTCTTTGCAAAAATAATTTACCAGGTTGACCTAAAAGCACGATCTTCACAAATTATTTTCCAAAGATCACAAAGTTGGTTACAAGCCATCTTCAGGGCATGCCCCGGTTTGCTGCCCAAAAAACCAAGATCAAAACCTTGGTAATTACAAAAGAAGAAGAAGAAGATTACAAAACCCTATGGTTGCACCTCAGAATCACTAGCTTCCTAGGCGTCTTTTGACACGACATCACAGTTTTCCTCCTCCTCCTCAAACCTAGTTAAATCAAGGACTTCAGTACCCAAAGGAAATTGTGCCAATGGACTTGGGTTAAGGTCGGGAACCTTCATCATACACCAGGCTCGCACTTTCTTCATCCCCTGAGAATAGGATTCGAGTGCGTATTTGCCAAGCGCGAGCTTGTAATCTTCCGAGTCCTTGAAAGCATCAATAATTTCTTTATAAAATATTTATGATAAGTCACAAAAAAAATGTGAAAAAAAATATGCATATATAAATTGAATTAATTTGTGAGCATATTTTTATAATAAAAAATAATATTATGCTCATGTTCGAGAGAGATTAAAATAAGATTTTAATTCAATCAAAGTCAACAATTAATTTTAATCACACATTCCATCGGACCCACAACTTGTCACTTTTTAGTTAAACGAAAAAGTGATAAAAATTGAAATTATGTAAAAGACATAATTATTCCAAATTTTTGAATAAAAACTAACAAATCATGATTTTATTCTAAGGTTTTAATTTATGTTTGATTGAGAAAGTAACTTATATATCAAATTTTTAAAAATAAATGACATTATGTCACTTTTTTTAAAAAGTGACAAAAACATTAAAAAAGTGACGCCCAAGATTTACAAAGTATTTTTACTTCATAAAAATTTCAAAAGTTTATTTTTGTAAATGGTCCAAAAATAAGGGTATTTGTGTTAATACCCCTTAAATTAATATTAATTGAATAACCAATTTCGATTTAGTCAACATGAATAAATTAATGTTTTTGAAATAAGAATTAAAATAAATGTAAAATGAATTTAATTAAATGAATGAACTAGTGGTATTATTGAAAAAATAAAAGAATGAAAGGATAAAATGAGAAATCAAAATATTCTAACTTATCCACACTTTTAAGATATATATATATATATATATATACACACACTAGTTGTAAGTACGTGCGTTGCACGTCTTATGTATAGGATGAATGAGATGCATAATATTTTTAAAGTACTAATACTATTTTTTTTAAGTAGTTGATGTATTAGATATTATTAAAACGAAAAATTAAAATTGTTAAAAAGTTATATGTGAATAATTTTTTTATGAAATTATGTACATAATGTAAAAATGATGAATAAATCGAAATGTAATATAAATAGTCGATTAGAGATGCTCTCAAGTAGAAATAAGAAAGGTAACAAAAATTGAATCCTCATAGTCTAAAAAGAACTTATGCAAGCAAATAGGATATGCTCTAATTCACAAGTGACACTTTAATTGAACTAATAAAAGCTATAAAATTCATTGTATTTAGGGGACTGCCATGAAAACTCCCAACAAAAATATTTGGAAGCCAAAGGAAATTAGTGATCTTATTTTCTTGAAGTTCCATACCTAGTTTGTAATTTGAATCAATTACGATAATATAAAGATGTTATATAGGGAAAGATCACAATATACTATCAAATAAAGGAATTACAATTTTTGGGAATCATCAAAGAACTAAACCTCATGGCATCAATGACTATTTCTAAATTCGAACACTCAAAAACAGTCATGCTGCAATCCATAGTTGCTAGAATAGTGTAGTGGCTAGCATAGTTTCTCGTAAAGAATGTAAATTTGACGAAACCTTCACAAAGATGCATCATAAAGAGACTAAATAGAAGCAAGTCCAATCAGCGGTTTAGAATAGTATTAATTAAAAGTTCCATTAAAGAATCCCACAAAAATCAATAAAAAAATTATTTAAGACACCATGACAATTTTGTGCTACTTAAGACAAGCATGCACATAAGAGAAAAATGTTCATCATTTCTTGAAACGTATATGGGACAAGCAATGACACATTCAATTTTATGAACAGACGTGAGAAACAAGTGCATCATTCTAAAAATTAGTGAAAATCCATTGCACAACTATATTTTAATTTTCCTATTTGAAGCACCAGCACTTCACCTCTGACATAGTATAAATCAGTTAAGTAAGCTTCAAATAAATACAAAATTATCTGAGGGAGTAGAAAAATAATACAAGGCAGATAAACATAGTTCCAAGCCCAGGTCAATTTGTTAGTCTCAAGGATGTGATGTAAAAGTAAACACTCCAAAATAGAAGAAATAGCAATATTTAAGCATACCCCAGCAAGAAAGTTCGCAAGTAGATGACAGAATCCAATCCTGAAGGATCAATGAGTTCTAGTTCAGGCATCTTAATTGCATCTGGCACCCAAATAAAAAATCTAATGTATGATCTCCCGTCCAGATTGACAATTTTCTTAAAGAATGCCCCCGAGTGCGTTGGGCTTTCCCTCAAATCTTCGAGGTACCATTTTGGAAAGTATACTCTATCATTAAATGGCTAAAGCCGTGGGATGGCAAATGCAATAAGAAAAACTAATGTACTTAGAATATTTATGCCAGCTGCAAGCCCTATATCCCCAAAGGTAGACATATTTCACCTCGAATAAAGTACGTGAAATTCCTGTAGCAAGAACATAAAAAATCTTAAAGCACATACATAGAGAAACACAATTTTCAGCAACGTGTTGGGTTTGAAATCCACCCATTGGATTTCAAAGAATGTGTAATTGGATCCACTTTATGACTCGAAGAAGTATTAGGCAAAGTTAATCTCGATACCCCGACCATGCTTAAATCAGAGCTACTCTACTTTATTGAAATCTCTAAAAAAATAATATCATTCCTGATTATTCGCCAAAGAAAGCACAAAATTATGAATTCATATTCACAAATTTCTGCCAGAAAACTCACCATATCTTCGCAAACTCAATTCCTTCAGGGAAAATGCAGTTGTTGAACCAAAATCAGCAATTCAATAATTCGATAAAGGAAAACTTGAGTAAAGAATTTCCAAGGCATGTCACCTACTACCCCGAAGATCCAAGAAGAAGGAATGCACATTTTTTCCCCTTAACGTTTCAATTGCTCCCCTTACAACACCTATAAAAGTTCTCACAACAATCAATTCCGGAAAAATACTGCCAGAATATTGAAAATGAAATAGGTACTATAGTCAATGATAAAAAAAACTATACTATATCTTTAAGATTACGAACAAGCACATGATAATAATTAATGTTGATAGCTAGATATATAAACTATGTGGATTGAATATTAGGTATATCAAATCACGTCACATAGAAACACTCATAGCCGACATCTAGCTTTCTAGCATCCACTATAATAGTCGTGTCATAGAATCTATGATCTCTCACAATGCACATTGGACAAATGCGAAATGGGAAAAGCAAAGGCATCATCAATCATTTTCTCAAATCAGTTGAGATTGAAATTTGAATTCTAGTTTGAAAAGAAATGTTGTAATAGACCAATGATTGATGTATCAATCATTTTCTCAAATCAGTTGAGATTGAAATTTGAATTCTAGTTTGAAAAGAAATGTTGTAATAGACCAATGTTGATGTATCACTGCTTATATAAAAAATAAAAAATAATAAAAATCTAACCTTTGGGGTTGCAACTTTTTCAAGCTCAATCAAAAGTGTGACATGTCTGCAATTGTTATGTAAGTAATTTAAAGTGTAGGAAAAATTGCAATATCCAAAAGCTTGAACAATAAAAACAAATTTGAAGAGTCTTCTCCCTTCTCCATGACTTCCTCATCCTCCGTGAAATGTTCTAGAATTGGTTATCAGAGGTCTTTGAGATTAGCTTGAGAGACAGTCTATACATGTATGACCAGATTAATCAGATGGTACATTTTTGATTGATTTGTTATGGTATGACCATACCTAGAGATTACAAACTGTGCGACAGTATACTGTTGATGATGTGATGTTATGTGAATTGTCAAAATATGTGAAATTGGATTTTCGATAAAAAGCATAAATGGGAAAGTGTAGTTATTTTCAAAATTCTCCACTCACTGAGCTATCAACTCATTATTTTTCCACTACTTTTCTTAACAGGTAACAGTTGAGTTTCGGAAGCTTGAAGAGCCTGTTGATTTTGGAGCCACACCAGTATGACATGTCAAGGTTACCATTTCAATTAAACTAAGCATTTCATATCAGTTGGGCCCACATTATTTTAATATAAAATGTCTTTTTATTATTTAGCATACGATTAGTAGTAGATCACAGTCAGACTTGATGGTGGGTCCGGCGTTTAGCTGGCATCCATCATCGGCGCACACCTTGTCTCGAGTCCATTAGGGTGATTCGGGGTGAGTCGTGTTAGGGTGGGGTTGGTGGAGGTGTGGAAAAGTAGAAGGAAAAAAATCATTTTTTTGGGTGGGGTGGGATGGGTAGGGTAGTGTCGGCCTGGGTGGGGGTAGGTGAAAAAGTAGAAGGAAAAAAATCATTTTTGCCGTGGGAGGGGTGGGGTGGGGGCGAGGCGACGGGGTGTTGTTGTGGTCTGTGGTTGTGATAAAATCAATTTGTCACTTTGCATCTTGCGATGAGGTGAGGTGGGGTAGGGTGGGATGGGGAAGCGTATGAAAACATCGAGAGAAAATGAAAAATAAATTTATTTTTGGGGTGGGGTATGATATGGGTGGTGAGGTGGGGTGGGCAGGGTGGGTGGGTGGGGTGGGTCAAGGGATGTGGTTAGAGTGAGATCAATTTGTCAATCTGCGATACGGTGGGGTCGGGTCGAGTTGGGTTGGGGTGGGGTAGTGTAGGAAAACATCGAGAGAAAATAAAAATAAATTTATTTTTGGGGTTGTGTAGGATATGGCTGGTGAGGTGTGGTGGGTGGGGTCAATTTGTTACTTTGTGATGAACTGAAATAGAGTCGAGTGGCCTTAGAGCGGGTCGGGACGGGGTGGCATAGGGTGGGGAATGATAGGAAAACATCGAAAGGAAAAATAAAAATTATTTTTGGTGGTGAGGTGGGGTGGTGGGCGGGGCAAGGATGGGGATGAAGGAGGTTGTGACGTCAAAACTCGAGTTTTTGATTTAATATTATATTATTTTTTAATATAATATATAATAGATCATTATATTTGTATTATATTTATTTTTAATTATTAAATATATAATTAAATGAATTAGCATCGATAATTTAAAAAAAAATTTTCGTCACATATTTTTTGAATTGCATCTTTAAAATAAATGGTTCTATATAATTTTTCCTTTTTTATTTTAAAACACATTTTATCCTATTTTTGATGAAAAATTAAATTTAATGGATTGGTGATATCTATTTTTCATGGAAGTTGTAAAACATTAAAATTCTTTTTGATGAAAAAGAATTAGAATTGGTATCAAACACATGATAAACATCCATACAAGACTTCGCTCTCCGTCGAGGCCCATACGCTTTGTTCAACGACTGCGTTTGCTTCTTACGATTATTCGAATTTTTTTTTTGATGATTTCATGTCAGTTTTTTTTATTATTAATTATGTGGATGCTTTTTGTTAATTTTTTCTTGCAGCATTCAATTTATTACTGGTTTTGTACCGATTTCATAAAGCTAGAATCTAAGAATTTCTTGAAGAATGTGGTTAGAGTTCACAAGAAGGCGATATTTGAAGAATGTGTTAAGTCTTTTTTCTTTTGATTACCTGACACTTAAACTTCTAAATTGTATTGATCGTTTGTTGTTCAACAACATATTTTTCTATTTTTTTCGGGTATATAGTGTTATTTTTTTTTTTTAAATTCAATTTTATGACAAGTTAATTAAACGCCTTATCGAAACCTTGAACTTTGTTCTCCATATAGATATGAGAATAAAATTATGCATATTTTTCACTCTTAGAATATGTAATACTAAGACGATGTTTGATAATGCGAAAAGTTTTGGCTTTTGTGGTTGATTTTTTTTTTTTTTTGATGAACGTGTGGTTTAAAAATGATTGAATATTGTTCTTCATATATCTCATGAGAATAAAATTATGCATATATTTCGATCTTAGAATATGTGATACTACTTTAAATTTTATCAGCTTTGTTATGTAAAGCTGCTGTTCTTTAGTCATAATATTTTCACTATATTAGATTTATTCTGTAATTAAGATTATAGTGATTTTGTGAAATTTCCTTGTCTTTTATACCCAAGAGAAGTTGAATTTACAAAATATTTGTTTGAGTACTACTATTTGCTTAAAATTCTTATTCAAAACATCCAAGTTGTAAACTATTAAAATAAGTGTTTGAATTATTTATGATGATGCTATTATTTGATGAAATGACTGTACAAAAATTACAGGGTCTGTTCCTGTGGTCATTGGTGCACCTAATATCCAAGATTTTGCTCTTCCTTCTGGTTCACTGTTGCATATCAGGGAGCTAAAGGACGTTGATTCAGTTGCCAATTCCACGAAATATCTTGCTGAAAACCCCAGTGCATACAATGAGTCATTAAGGTAGCAGTGACTGATGACTTTGCGATTCTTTTTGTTGAACCTTCTCCAGCAACTGTAAAGAAAATAAATAAGTTTTTTGGTGTTCTTTCTTCTGTATGTTCATGTCTCAAGTTTCATTGTGTTTTGCAAATTTGCACATCATTATTTTTTTTCGCTATTTGAGTTTCTTTTCTCGGCAACAAAAGGGAGAATTTATCTACTTGTGGAAGACTTCCTCTCAATTGGGTTATTTTTTGTTCAGGTGGAAGTTTGAAGGGCCATCTGATTCTTTTAAGGCACTCGTTGATATGACGGTTGTTCACTCGTATTGCTGTTTGTACATTTATTTGGATACAAAGATCCGAGAGAAAGACGAGGAATTGTTCAAAAGGCTCTCAATATTTGGTTCTGTATACAAGAACTAAAAGGTGAGACAAAAGAAGAATTGCTGTTGGTAGTGAAGAACATATCTTCTATCTCAAAATGACACAGCTTGAACCAAACACAAAGCTCATATTTGTCCTTAATGCAGTCCCAACAGTTTCAGAAATGCCACCAGAATGCAGTGCAAGCCCAAAAAAATTATTATGTCTTCATGAAACAAGCGGCAGCGCTGACACTATCGATTTCGATCATCCACCTGCAAAAAGAGCTCCGTTCCAAAGTAAAAAAGAGACGCAGCTTCCTAACATTAAATCTCAATCAGAAATACCAGCGCCAATGTCCGCTGCTGATCATGCCAAGGATAAAAGAAAGGCCTTGCTGTGCAATTTTTAAAATTGCACACGTGACCCTCATCTCAAAAAAACGCTTCGACTTTCGAGCTCCATGTCCATCACCTTCCTCACATTGGCATGGGCTTCATCTTAGAAGGAAGTAGATCCTTATCCTCCTATGGAACTTCGTCAAAAAAATTGAAAAAAAAAAAAAAAAAAACAGCAACTCAAACTGATTGGCCGGAGATCCAAGTAGCGCGGCCGCGCTACCTCTACACCGGATGGATCCGTCCGTCACTGCACGTGATTAAAAAGTGATTTGAAAAATTTCATTCTTTGTAAATTATAATTTAGCCCATGTTTGGTGGCAATGTAGTCGCCTTTTTTGTGTTTATTTGTTTTTTCGAGGTAGAATTTGTGATTAAAAAATTGTTTCGAAAAATATTTGTGATTAAAAAGTGATATTGAAAATTGTATTGGACCTTGTTTGGCGGCTGTGTGGAAGAAATTTAAATTATAATGTTGATTTTTTTTTTTTTTTTTTTGTGTTTTTTAGATAAGATGTAAGATTAAAAATTGGAGAGAAAAAATGTATGTGATTAAAAAATGAGATGAGAAATTGTGTAAATTAAATTTTGAGTTTTTCCCAACTAGGCGAACAGTTGTTATTGTGTATGATAACTGAATTGCCAAACACATTTTTAATAATTGCGTCACATCGTTTAGGACATTATCACTGGAGGAGAGAGAGGGGGTCATGGGTAGTCACATGACCCTCCAATTTTGAAGTTTAATTTTTTTTTTTATTGGAGATAATGTTTGAACTTTGAATAATTGAAATTTATGCTTATTGAATAGATTGTTTTTGATGAAATATATGTAAAGATTGTAATATGTACTCAACAAATATAGCATCTTTTTGGTACCAATTAAAATCTAAACTTTAATCTTAATCAAAGTCAACAATCAATCTCAATCATAAATTTCATGGGACTCACAATTTTTCAACCGCACTCTCATCAACTTTTATCAAAACAAGGCAAACCTGTTTATGGGCGGGAAATGGCATTGGTTACTGTTCCCAGCTCAAGAACTTTAATATATATTATAGATTTAATTTTAATCTACACTAAACAGGAACATAATTGATTGAAATTTGAATATATTAATTGATTGTTTACTGCGATTTAATATGTCAATTTTTTTTGAATTATAACATAAATCTTACTGAAAATAATTTAATATATTTATAAAATTACATATTATTTAGTACATTGTCTTTTCTAAATTTGAATTTTATCGTTCTTTTCAATTTTTTCCCAAAAAAAAAAATTTTCGTGGACGCTGGCCCGATTCGAGGGATCTCTCGCAAATTGTGCCCGCCGCTACAAAATGTCTTTTTATCTTCTGCCAAAAATCGTGGTGAACATTCGAAAGACCTGACAGAAGACTTCGAAGGCAATTAAAGCCTAACGAAAATTCTCCCAACAACCCCTACGCACTTCTTCCTAATACCCCTTACACACAGAATCAGTATAATCTGAACTCGGGATCCGATCTAGTTATCAAGAATGAGGTGGCGTGAATTCGGTAGTGCTTGTAATTGAAATGCAGTCAAATAATCCAGTGGCACTGCCATTTCCTCTGAGTCCCCTGTTGCTGTTGAATGCTGGTGATTTGAGCGAAGGCGGTTTTGAAGTGTCGAGGTTTTTGTTCCTGGGATCGCTGCTTTTCACTCGAGAAGGAGGCGGCATGGACTTGTCGAAAGTGGGAGAGAAGATTCTCAGCTCTGTTCGCTCCGCCCGCTCCCTTGGCCTTCTTCCTTCCCCATCTGATCGCCCCGAGGTAGTAAAGTTTAAACTTTTGTTGCAGTTATATATATATATATTTATGCATTTGATGAAAATTGAATGATTTTTGGGCCGTGATAAAGTTATTCTATGTAGTCAGCTATATTTGACAGCATATTATCGTGCTCTTGAAATTAGAGTTTCGTGAAACTAACTCAAATTTGAATCAAGCATTTCTAATTCCAATTCCTTAGTAGCAATGCTCTTGGGCTGGTGAGTTACATCAGAATAAGTAAAAAAGAGAAATATCTGAAATAAATTGAATGATGTTTCAATCAGATTCTGATTGCTGGACCACATAACCAAACTTAATGGACTTTTTTTGTCAACAGGACTTTGAATTTGGTATTTACAATTAGTCGAGGTCTTTTATAGTAACTTGACATACAGACATCTTTATCTGTTCATGTATAAACATATTTAAATGTTCAATTATGCTACAGGGACATAAAGAATGACCGAAAGCTTTACACCCACACGCAATGGCAACAATTTTTTTTTGTTTTTACCCATCACATCAACTTCAAAATCAACAACTCACAAGTCACAACCCTCCACATCATTTTCGGTCACTGATTCGTTCCCCATTTTCGGGCAAAGTAGCATATTTCTTAAATGTTATATACTTATATCCGTAAGATTTTTGGTTAGTTGAATTTAGCTAATTGCTAAATGATTGTGCTAATTTTAATTTTAAGTTCTTATGATAACATGCTTCGTTAAATGTTGATATTGATCTACCACATAATTTGATTTTGGTCCTTTAGGTACTGAGGAGGATTATTTAGAAATTTTATTTTATGCACATATTAATGTATATTAGACTTTGACAAAGATTTTTATGGAGTGCCCAGAGCTAAAAATATTTTGAATTTAGTAGACGATTTAGACGGATAACTGGGTTTGACTAACTATAGCTAACTCAACTGTTAGTTTTAGATCAAACGAGCAATAGTTGTTTGAAATTTCACTGTGAATGAGCTAGTCATTCGAGTATAGCTGGTGGTTTACAGAAGGTAATGTGTAATTTGTATAATTCAAGAAGCTTCACTTAATTACTAATTAGGACCTTGTACAGAAATATTACTATGTTAGTAAGGATCAAGTTTCGGTATCTCACAATCAGCAGATGATATGATACACTGTTTTGTTGATGGAATCAGATGAATATTTCCTTAATCTTTTGGATATTTCAAAAACTTAAGTGCTATTTCTTGACTAAAATCTATCATGTTTAGGAGTGCTACGGTCGGAATAAACATTGATTTGTAGTTACATTCAATATTTGGCAACGAAGGTTTGATGTTATTCGGGGAGTGACCTTTGAAATATCTAGACGTTTCCTTAGGAGGTAATTCATTATCCACAGAATTTCCTCAGTGGTTGAGACTGTTGCTAATAAGATTGGATGGGTGAATGAATTCTTTTTCGATAGGGGGAGTCTTCCCAATTGGTTTTGTCTTGTATTCTCATATTTACATGTCGTTATTTAGGATGTTATGTCAGATTGCAGCCACTTCTGAAAATCTTTCTAGGGCTTTATGTGAGAAGCTGTGGAGTTTCAGAAAAAAATCATTTGATTGTTTGTGATTTGGTAATAAGAAGTGAAGATAGAGGTAGTTTAGGCTTAAAAAATCTTAGGAACAAAACTTAGCCGTGACACTAAAAAATTGATTTGGAGATTTACCCTGCATCAACATTCCCTCCAAGGTTGAGTTTTGAGAAGCTAAGCATGGTTTGGACCAAATTGTGTGGGATTTCAAAAGAATTATGATAGGTTCCATAGAAAGCATTGGAAGTTCATTTTCAAAGATTTTCTTCTTTCATCCGGTTCACAAATGGATGTGAGTGCAGGGATAGGATTCGTTTCTGGGATGAATGTTGGATTGGTTCTTTTTCCTTGCCTCATTTCTCAGACTATAATTTTTTATTTTTATTTTTTTTGAACATTACAATACAAGGGAGTGGAGGGGAGGGGAGGGGAGGGGAGGGGTGTGGACTCGAACCCGGGAATACAACCCGGTAAGGGGATGCCTCAACCACTAGGGCAAGCCCCTTGGTCCTCTTCTCGGACTATAATTGTTTGCTTAAAAAATTCCCTATAGATGCTATTGGTCCACACCTAGAAAATGGTAAGATTTTAGGTTTCACAAGAACTTGAGGATGCTAGGATTTCAGATTTGTTGTCTTTATTGTTCAGAAGTTGATTTGAAACTGTCTCGAGTTTCCATAAAAGATCGAGGATGTTATAGCTGTCCGCTTCTTTTTTCTGTAAGTCAATACTCTTGTTGGTTTGCCAAGCTTCCCATCTTTGTCCAATCCTTTTTCATTTTGAAATCTTACATTCGGGATCGAGTTCACTCACTTTCTATCGAAAAGGAGTGATCATAAGCTTATGTGATTGGAGCCAGTATCTCTAGGAGCCATAATGATGTGATCCGGGATAGGAGCTCAAAGGAGAAGTCAAGTCACTGACGACACAACTTTGATATTATTATTGAGAGGCAATTTGCTTTCATACTTAATTCTTTATTGAATAAAATCCGAACTTGCGAGTTAATCTTGTTTGTTCAAATCTTGGGTGAGATTTACTTTTATTGTGATCAAGAGGTCAGCATATCTATTGATTGTGTTGGTTGCTTGGTTCAATTAATTTGAATCAATCTCTAAATCGTGGTTCTTTGACGTTCTTGGGTCGATTCCAATAATTTGTGGGTTGCGTAGCTACAATTGCTACGTGGTTTGCATCACATAAGCCATCATAAGCTTCTTAATTATGGTGTTTCTAGCCATTGCCTTATAGGGAAATTAAATGGCCATGTTGTCGGCTTCTTTAAGAAGTTGATTTTAATTTGATAGCTCTGAGCAGGTGCATTGGGTTACACCTTGACAATGCAATTTGCTTTGTAAGGGTAAAAGGGGACGTGGTCACTTGGAAAGAGATATTTTTATTTTTTATTTTTTGGATGATAGCTGGATACAGAGAAACAATAGGATCTTTTAAGGAAGAGAGCAAAAAGATTTTTAGTAATGAGAGCGATAAGTCTTTAGCATCCTTGTGGAATTTTTACGAATAAGTTCAAGTTCATTTCTTTATCTCTAATTTGGAAAAGTAATATTTTATTCTTGACTTTATTTTGTTTCGTTTAATGTTAGAATATGCCTTGCCCCCTCAACAATTAATCTTTTGAAAACCAGAAGATGGTGAATATGTCCAATTGGACGAATATTGGTTTTCTGATGGGAAGTTGAATTTTATGCTAGGAAGCACTTAGTCACTGACATCTCACCAACGCGTTGGATGTGTTTGACACCTGTTGGACATCCTCCACGTGACACGAGCATGAAAGGGGTTCAAGAATCCTTGTATTTTTTTATTTTTAAAATAAGAGCTAAAATCACTTATTTTGGCTTTTAACACCCACCTCCCCCCCCTCCCAGAACACAAAAAATCCATTTTCGAAATAGTCAAAACAAAACTGAAAGAAAAAACTAACTCGAAAATGAAACCTGACAAAACTTTCTGTCAATCTAACATCACATCAGAGGGGAGGTGATGGAGAGTTGGAGAGAAGGAAGATGCGAGCATATATTTGTAGAAGGTTCTGTAGAGGGGAGATGGTGGATCTATGGGGATCAAAATTTCCACTAGGATTTTGATGGAAGTGCCCATGATGTGGCTGAATGAAAAATGAAATCTGTTTAACTAATTTTTTATTTATTTTTAATAAGAGACAGAATTTATTAAAAAACTCAAGAAATTACAACAACATGCAGGCCTGTTTTGTTTCGACTATTTTTTTTATTTTATTTTTTTAATGATAAACATATAATTCAAGATTATTATTATTAATTTTTTTTTTGAAAAATAAAATCATCTTAAAACTTGGACAGATTGGGATGAGAAAATACTTCCAAGGTGTCTTTATTGGTTACTATTGCTACTTTTGGATGGAGATATATTCTAGGTATTCCAAAACAATTTCTTAAGTGTCATTGTGTAAAATTATGTTTGGGGCCAGGTGATTTAATTGGCTTTCGTTGGTCCATACTTCAGGGTGGTTTTATGGAGATGAAGGATCAGATATTTGATGGAACATTCTTTAGTGTTCTAGTTGATGCTATGTATTTTATTTTCTATTTTCCCCCATTTGAGGTCTCGTGACATAATGAGTGATGAACTAATCATTTATGTAAACAAGACAACCGTGTCTATTCATGTTATGCGTCTGGAATAATTCTTGCAATTGTATTACTTCATTTACACAGATTTGATCCTTGCAACTAATTATGGTCACAGATTCCAGCACGAGCTGCAGCAGCAGCTGCTGTTGCCCGTATTATTGCAGGACTACCTCCACATCAGAGGCATAATCTCTCTTCAAGCTCTGAAGAATTGAGTTCAATATATGGAAGCAGACCTCAAGGTCAAGTTGTGGATGAGCTCGAGGGAGAATTTTATGAGGAGGTTGTTTGTCATTATTATTCATAGTAGCATATCTGTGCTTCTATTCTCTTCTGAGTTTGGGATACATGAATTATCTGGTTTAAGAGATTTTATATTTTCATTTATCTGGATTAGTTACAATGTGAATCAATACATGCTTGACCAGACCCGCTATTATATTCTATTAATCATATGTTGTCACATGGAAGGAGGGTTATCGGACACAGATTTGGTGTGAACTTAGAAAAAGTGGTAACAAAATCAAATCTGGGGCATTAGATTTCTTTTCCCACTTGGCAATTATCAGCTATACAAATTGCTACGTAATTTGTCTGAAACAGGTTTTATTATAAGTCAAAAGTCATAACATTAATTTAACTCCGGTTTACAACTAATACCCACTTATTATCCACTCATTTCGTGGTATCCATTGCTCTTCTTAATTATAATTCCATTATAATGAAACCCAAACAAGCACTTACTATTTGCTTTAACATTGAACCATCAATTATCAGTAAAATTATGCATAAGTAATCACTGTTGTAATATAAGGATTCCCCTCACATAATAATTACAAAACAGAGGGTAAAACTTCTTTGATGCATGGCGATGCTATGTCATCATGGTTTATGTGATGTAGAATAAAATGGATTTGTTTGTTTATTACTTATTTCAAACACACACATTAGCATTTAGTGTTCTTTCCTATCAATAGGATGTTAGATTATACTTCTATTGATGGTTGCGATATACTGTAGCTACTCTCACTACCGTGATCTGCATAGGTTCCCTAGATCTTTTTTTTTCCTCCTCATTTTCCTGGATAAAAATGCATGTTATGCCACTAAAAACTGTTGCATTGCCTTATTTATAGGAATTTGATCCAGTTAGACATGTTTTGGAACATATTCCTACTGAAGAAAGTGAACTCTCATACTTCGAGGAAAAGGTAATTTCCACTTCTGTTTTCATTTCTTCCCTCCATGATACTTTACTTGGCCGGTTTTCTATTTCAATTTTTTCCCTTTCCATTTTGCTGTTACTCTTCGTGCACATGTACGGGTCATAGGTACCTAGTCTTTATTATGCACACATTGCATGTAAATGGGAAATTGTGAATGCACTCTCTCGTATTATGTGTGAATATTTGGTTGCTGACTAGTGCATTTATTATGTATGCATGCACATATGCTTCTTTTTTTGTGTTGGGTGTTGTGGTTTCCTATCTTCCTTGTAGTCTAAGGTCATAGAATGTTTCAAGTGCAGACTTCACCTGACTTGCCATGTGCTTGGTGAGATCTGTTTAATTGACTTCACTTCTACTTATGCTTTGTTTAAGAGAGGAAAATTTTTATCCACTACCCAACTTTCTTTTATCACGAGTCATGTGTTAATTCACCCAAAATAGTCTTCCTTAAGTTTTTACACTCAAATTTCGTCAATGAATTGGCTCTATCGACATAATAAATAAGTCAGTAGATGTCCTTTCTCCGCTTTCTAAATACAGGTTCTAGTGGGAATTCTGGATAATTCTATAAGGATACAAGCTTCAATGTAAAATGCCATCATCCCATTCTATGGTTATATCATTTAAGGATGATAAGTGATCAAGATGCTGATAGAAACCCGAACAATGATGAATAAATTGCTGTGTTACTAACTGAAATGATAAATTGAATTACAAAGGTTGATGAACTTTCGAGAGGCTCATCTCTCTCCCGAATGGTTTCCCATTCATTTCACAATATTCTCCCCTCCCAACTAATTCCCCAACCATCCTATTTATAGTTAAAACACTTACACATTTTATTCTACTACATTTCCTTAATGCCCCTCCATAACTAATTGGTATCTATCATTACTCCGCCCTCAAAACTCACCTTGTCCTCAAGGTGAGGTCATGTTCTAGTTCAAGATTAAAAAAACGAAAATTTTCTTGCAAATCTAAAAATTTGAGGACCGCTACTGCAAACTTCTGATTTTTTTTTTTTTTTGCAATTCAGAAATTCGTGGACCTCTCGTGCAAATTTCATGTGTTGCACTTTTGCATTTTTAAAGCTTCAAGGATCTTCATCATTCAGCACGTTCCAGTGAGCAACAAGAACTTGACTGAATGAAATGTCATCGGCTGCTTCCGGAGGATAAACATCCCCCTTAACTGGACCTCCACTTGAAGTTGGGCCAGAACTGACCCAGACGGATTTAATTTCAGTCTGATGCTCCAGATGTTGGGCCATCATAATTCCTGGATCCCAAATATGATTTGGATCTAAGCCCAGATATTTTTCTGCACTACCAATTTTAGCTACATGGGCTTCTTGAATGCAGGGCACTTGCAAGCCTAACTTATGGCCCAAACCCGAAATCAGCCCAGCAAATCCCCCCCTTCCCCCTTCAAACAGGTCGTTCATATCAGATTCCTGTGTCTTCTCTGCAATTTGTAAGATCTTCTTCTCCAGCTCTCTCCCCTTCATATTTTCTTCACCGGTGACCTGCTCCCATGAAGGAAGAAAGCGATTGAGTAGGTAGACTTTCAATTCTTCCCATGTTCTTACCGATTGAAGCCAATCTAACTGTTGAAACCAAACTAGGGCTTCTCCAATGAAGCAAGCGGCGATGTCTTCCACCTTCTCATCATCTGCTATATCATTCATACCGAAATATACCTCAGTCCTGCATACCCATTCCTTGGGATGACCACCATTGAACTCTGGCAGAGACCCCGACTGAGACTCCGGTGATTTTTCGTTCATTTCTTTTTTGAAATTTCTTTCCATTTCGCCTAGATTGTTGCTAATTGATTCGCTGCATTTTTGTATCGATTGATGAAGTTCCTCCATCATTGACCCTAATTTCTCCCATTCTTTTATGAAATCTACTTCCATTGCCATAGAATCGATGCTCTGATACCAATGATAGAAACCCGAACAATGATGAATAAATTGCTGTGTTACTAACTGAAATGATAAATTGAATTACAAAGGTTGATGAACTTTCGAGAGGCTCATCTCTCTCCCGAATGGTTTCCCATTCATTTCACAATATTCTCCCCTCCCAACTAATTCCCCAACCATCCTATTTATAGTTAAAACACTTACACATTTTATTCTACTACATTTCCTTAATGCCCCTCCATAACTAATTGGTATCTATCAGATGCAAGGACATAAAAACCTGATACCATCTCGGTGATATTTTTCACTATCCTAAAAGAGGAGTTGGAAAGGGACCTTAGGTACTTATGACAAAAAACAAGCGGATATCAACAAAGGAATAAAAAGTAAAGGAAAAGCTTTCAAGATGCTAAAGTACATGATATATTCTTGTAGTGACAAAAATAACAAGGATAATACTGGTGTCACTATAGAAGTATGTGTTATCTCAAAGTGTGATTTTTTTATTTATTTAGGTTCGTTATTGAAATGGAAGGAGGACTTGAAGATGATGTAATTTAAAGAATTAAAGCCAGTTGGGTGAAATGGAGAATGATATAGGGATTCATGTGATAGATGGTCCTTGTAAGGGTAAAAGGTATGTTCTAGAAAATAACTACTAAACTTGAAATGTTTAATGGTACTGGGCTTCAGGCTGCTAAAAGATATTGTCCATAAGATGGTTGTAGCCGAAAGGAAAAAGATGAATGTATGACCGTACTAGATCGTTAATGTAGTACATGAGATTATAAGTGGAGGTGAAACCTGGTGAATATAAACTTAGGAAATAATGACTTCAGTCATTGAAACAACATGTCTTACATGGATCTAAAGAAGCTCACATTCTCCTGTGATCATGATAATTGAGTAGGTTTTAATGAGGAGAATATACTGAAATTAGCAGTTTGTTATGTTGAACCAAACTTTTTTTTGAAAAGAAACAACTATATTAATAATAATGATGGGAAGGATACAAGTTAATCCGATGAGAGTCGGACAGTAAAAAAAATTGTATCCCTACAACAAAAAGCTCCAGTCTCTAACTAAGTCAGCAAATAAAATTCCTGTAAATTCTTTTACATTGAACAACCAAATAGCTGTCCAATATCTAACTTTATCCCACAACTTTCCATAAGAATCCTCGATGTCGTCAAAAATTCTCTTATTCCGCTCTAACCAGATCACCCAACAAATAGCCATGGCGCTGACATTCCACAACTTTTGTTTCATCTTGTCACTTGAGATAAAAGAGAACAAAAACTCTGAACAACGTTGTTGACGTACCCATTGCACCTTGAATTCTTTAAACAACCTATTCCAAAACTGAACAGAGAATTCACAATGTAAAAACAAATGGTCCAAAGTTTCATCGTGTTTTTTACATAACACACACCATCCAGGCAACATAGAAAGATTAGGCCGCCTAATTTGTAGGAGTTCATGAACGTTCACTCGTTCCCGTAATAGTAACCAAGTGAAAACTTTAACTTTTGAGGGTACAGGACTTTTCCAAATATATTTGAACCTATAGTTCAACAGATGATGTGTCGACTCCTTCAAGCATTCAAAAGCTGATTTACAAGTGAAGAATTCTGAGCTATCTCCCATCCAGATTCTTCTATCTTCTAAGTTATGACAAACGCTCCTGTTATCCAATATATTCAACAGCTCAATTAGTTTTGGTATCTCCCTGTCTAGCAGATTTCTCTTAAAGTGCAGATTCCAAGAGACACTAGTACTCATCCCCTCGGCTTCTGTATCTAGAAAATCGTATATTTTCCCATTTTGCAAAGAAGAAATTCCTGCTAAAACAGTAAAATCCTCTTCCAAAGGCTTATTACCCACCCAAATATCTTTCCAGAATCTTATGTTCCTTCCATTACCCACCTTCAATTTGACAAATCTTGAGAATTCTTTATAGAGAGAAGCTATACCTTTCCAAGGTCCTCTAAAAGTCAGTCTCTCCCCCAGTTTAGAATCCCATTGGTTTTCTTGAATACCATATCTACTTTTAATAACTCTAAACCATAGAGTATTAGTTTCCAAAGGAAATCTCCACAGCCACTTCATCAATAATGCTTTGTTTCTGACTTTTAAGTCCCCTATTCCCAAACCACCTTTTGCCTTTGAACGGCAAACAATGTCCCAAGCAACCAAATGATCACTACCATTTAAATCTCCGCCCTCCCAAAGGAAATCCCTCATTAACTTCTCTAAATTGTTTAAGACCATAACAGGTGCCTTGAATATGGACAAGTAATAAATAGGCATCGACGATAAAACAGATTGTATGAGTGTAAGTCTTCCTCCTCTAGAGAGATATGCATTTTTCCATCCTCCCAATCTCTTGGCTACCTTTGCAATAACCGGTTCCCAAAAAATGCTTTTTCTCGGATTATCACCCAGAGGCATTCCTAAATATTTAATAGGCCAAGAGCCTACCTCACAATCCAATACCCCAGCCAGATCATCCAACCAGCTATCCTCCACATTAATCCCCAGCAGTTGGCTTTTATGCAAATTTACCCTCAATCCTGATAGAGTACAAAAGGCCTTCAAAATCATCAACAAGTTGTGAATTTCTTGATTATTTGCGTTCAAGAAGAACAATGTGTCATCAGCAAATTGTAGATGGGAAACAACAACCTTTTCTTTACCCACAGAAAACCCCCTGATAATAAAATTTTCTTTTGCCTTGTCCACCAACCTCCCCAAGACATCTACAACCAATGTAAACAGAAAAGGTGACAAGGGATCCCCTTGTCTAAGACCCCTTGATCCTCTAAATTTTCCAGTAGGTCTTCCGTTAATGAACACAGAATATGAAACTGAAGATAGGCAACCCATAATCCATTTTCTCCATTTATCCTTAAATCCTTTTCGCTTTAAAACAAAATCAAGAAATTGCCACTCCACACAGTCATAAGCTTTCTCAAAGTCTATTTTGAACACCACCCCTTTTTTCTTAGAGCATCTGTAGTCTTCTACAACCTCATTGGCCACTAAAATGATGTCAAGAATCTGTCTGCCTTCTACGAACGCCCCTTGCGAATCTGATATGGTATCACCCAAAACTTCTCTAAGTCTCAAAGATAATGCTTTTGAGATGATCTTGTATAAGCTAGTTACAAGACTAATAGGTCGATAATCCTTCACTGTTCCACAACTCAATTTTTTCGGGATTAAACAAATATATGTTTCATTTGTTATCCCATTTACCACCCCATCTCTCTCGAATTCTGCAAAAACCTTCATCAGGTCATCTTTCATAATTTCCCATTGAGATTTGAAAAGTGCTAAAGAAAACCCGTCAGGTCCAGGTGCTTTATCTCCATCGCATGCAAACACGGCCCTTTTAACCTCATCTTCATCAAACGGCCTTTCAAGCCATTCCGCCAAGGATTGTGAAATTTCCTTCCATTCAAGACCTTCAAATCCTGAAAAAGGAGTTGCTGCCGAAGTGTAAAGCGAACTAAAAAAACCAACAATTTCTTCTTTAATTTCTCTATCCGTTTCCACAATCTGCCCATCTTCTTTTTCTAACTTCGATATGTAACTTCTGGCTTTTCTTACATTCATTAAACTGTGGAAGAGCTTAGAATTTGCATCCCCTTCTTTAGCCCATTTAAACTTGGATTTCATTCTTAACGCTCTCTCATCTTCAAAAACCAATTGCTGCCATTCACGTTTGATAGACTCCCTTTCTTCTTTTAACTGATTATTCCAGCGACCATTCAATTCCTCGTTGTCCAGAGTTGTGATTCTTCGTTCTAACACACTTCTAATCAGTCTTCTATCGCCAAACACCTCATTTTTCCACGCTTTCAGTTTACCTTTTATGTTTTGTAACTTTTTCATAAAACAGTAACCTTCCCAACCATACTCCCCTGGTTCAGCCCACCATTCTGCAAAATCCTTCCCAAAAGATTTGTGTGTTAGCCAAGCATTTTCAAACCGAAAAGGTGAAGGTCCCCATTTAGGTGGGTTTGAGTCCAGAACAATCGGGCAATGATCTGAGACCACCCTCACAGCCACTTCTTGTCTACAATAGGGAAAGAGTTCTGTCCATTGATTACAGAACAGAAACCTGTCTAACTTACAACAAATGGGAACTTCCCTAAAATTAGACCATGTAAATTGTCCACCATTAAGAGATGGATCTCTTAAGCTCAGTTCCCTAACCAAAGTATCAAACAATTTCATGCTTCTTGTATTTGTATGGCTGTTGAACTTCTCATCAACCCTCCTTACCACATTAAAATCGCCCCCTAGACACCAATAATCTCCACATAAAGTGCTTAGTCCAGCTATCTCATCCCAAAAATTTTCCCTTCCAGTGTAGGTGTTGGGTCCATAAATACCCGTAAACCACCACTTTTCCCTTCCTTCCATTTCAATCAAAATCGAAATGGAAAATTCCCCAATCAAAGAATCAATCACCCTTACACATCTAGTATCCCAAGCTATCATCATACCTCCTGCCCTACCAACTGAGGGAAGTGCAACCCATTCTTTAAACCTCGATCTCCAAATGCAGCTCATGAACTTTCTATCAAGTACTTCTCTTTTTGTTTCCTGTAAAACTACTATATCTGGATTTATCTTATTTAAAACCTCCTTTATGACTCTTCTTTTAGAGGTAGAACCTGTACCCCTAACATTCCAAGAACACATCTTCATGATAACCTTGTGTTTTTCCCTTTACAAAGTCTGCTCTTCCCATAATTCACATTGAATTGCAGATTCTGTAGCTCCCTGTGACCTTTTTTGTTGATTATGCTTCTGGACGGGTTTTGTTCTTGAAAAGAAGACACCATCTGGATACCCATCTGTGTCAGAACATCTTGTATTTCTGTCCATTCCCCTAAACTGTCTCCGATTATTGAACCCTTGTTGCTATGTGCACCATCTTCAACCTCCATGTTTTTCGAACTCAGATTCTTACCCTCTTCTTCCCTAGAGCCTTTATTGTTCTGCTTGTCTGTACCAACTTCAGTATGTGGGGTTAATCCAGTGCCTTCCTCCCGTTCATCCATCTCGGCCAGAAGAAATTTAACATCCGGCAAGATATCCTCTGATGCTTCCACTGAATCTGACACGAATGAGTTATCTTCATCTATATCTGAACTGTCAGCTACGGAAGAAGAAGAATCCAGTCCCTCGACAATCTTAAGTTCATCAAGATTATCATCAAAACCTTCCTCGTTGATTGTCTGTTCCATCTCTGCAGTACTGCGGGAAAAAGTTGTGTTTTCGCCAAATTCTCTAAATCTCCTTCTACTCCTGTCTCTGTAATATACTTGGAGGCTTTTATTTTCTTCGGTTTCCTCGTCAGCATCTCCAGACTCGTCCGTTGCTTTTAGTATTTTCCCCTGTTTTCCTTTTGCTGGATTTAACTTGAATTCGTTCCACCTTAAGATTTTTCCATGAGTAAAGTCCCCAATCTGTTTGGGCTTAATTCTTTTCAGCTTAGTAATATTATTAGCCCATTTTTTAGCTATCTTAATGGGTTCTGAATGTGATCTCTGGATTTCCTCCATCTTCTGTAAGCCCAGAGTGGATTCAGATTGTGAATATAGAACTTCTGGCGATGGGCTAGTGGGCAATTGGGCTTCTTCATAAGGGCTTATGAGCAGGTGGGCTTGTGAAGATGGGCTTGCAATCAAATCGGACTCAGAATATCCAAAATCCCAACCTGGAAAAGGTAGACATAGTTGACTTCTCTTCCTCTGCGTCCCCTTAGAAAAGGCATCCTTCCCATGAAAAGAAATGATAAAGGAGAAAGGTACCAAGTTTCTAGGCTGACGATTTATATTCCCAAGAATCCATTTACAACAATAGATCTGCATTAATTGCGTATTATCTAGGTTATTGTTCATAATGGCCCTACCTTCTATAGCTGAAACATCATTACTGCTAGAGCCATATTCCCAAGTCATTGGGGTTGGATTGTCCTTCATCTGTTCCTGACGAATATCGTCAACTGGGCATTTAAAATCCTTAACTGCCACGTCACTATCTTCAACCTCTTTCTTCCGATGCCATTTAGTGTTGCAGGTTCCATGGAATCTGTACCTTCTGTCATTAAGTTTAAAAAACTTCAAACATATAAATTGACCATCGCAAGGCAGCACCAGTTTTTCCTTAATAAAGCCTCCTGCGTTGCCTCTTAACTGCAACCTAGCATGAGGAAGAAATTTCAACTCTGCAGTTGCATGATCGATGTCTATTAATCCACCACAAAGGTTCCCTATCACCTTAAAAACGTGTATATTCCACAAATGAAGAGGCAGCCCTTCAACTCCAATCCAACTATGATTACACCCAATCTGTAGATCTTTGAACTGCTCCTGCATAGACCATTTCTGAAACCGGACCATCGCGACTGCTGGCAATCGGATCGTCCCCCAAGATTCTGTCTGCTTCTTTTCGTCTTCACTGGTACACCATAATACTGCCCTGTCATCGTGCATAGGACTGATTTTTGTATATCTATTCATAAAAATATCCAGACCATATTGAATACTTTCCCAGGAATCTGAACTGTCTTCTCTGAACAAGAGCACTGCATTCTTCCAATTCCTTTGATGGGTATCTGCCTTCCTATATTCATGAAAACTACCTACTCGTTTGTTCATGTTGTCAGCAAACAAATCACGAAAACTGGGGACTCCTGGTCTAGCTGCAGGTAACTGAGAAGACATACTCCTTCCTAACCATGGTCTATTAGCTCCGTGAGCTGTAGCAGTGTTGCTCTTCCCACCCTTATTGTTCTCTTCCTGTTTTGAAGCACGTTGCCTATTCCAAGAGTTTTTCCCCAGTACATTTATCAAACAGCCTACAAGCCCCTTCCAACCTCTATGATTTCCACCTTTTGGAACAATAATATGCTTAAGATCACCATTCATAATCTTCGTGACTTTCAAGAAGATACCTCTCTTATTTTGGTAAACCTCCATAATCATTACAAAAGATGAGTTTCTGAATAATCTTTTGAAATGATAAAAATCCTTAGCTTTCAGCAAGGTTTCCAAAGCCTCTTCCAACCAAGTAGCAGCATCAATAGAAATTGTAATTTCGAAGCTTGTATGTCTGGTTCTTTCTGAAATCTTGACAGAACCTCCCCCATTCACCAAAAACAACACGAAAGTTTTGTGTTCTGTGGTAAAATTCCAGTACCGCGGCGCCATCTTTTGTGATTCTCCCATATTCTTGTTACCTGCACTCTGTCTGTCTAGTTCTCTTCCACCCCATGCCAGGCACCTTCCAAACACAATCACCAGCAACAACCAACTCCAATCCAACCAAACAACCAACTCCAATCAAACCAACCCAACTCCACCAATCACAACAAGCAATACAGTAATAATTGCCGACAAGGCTGCTGAAAATAGGCCGACAAGGTCACAAGTAAGCCACACTAACCTTTGAAGGAGAAAATCCCAGCAACAATGTGGGGAGAAAGCCAAAGCCCCACACTTTCTGGGTGAAGAATGCAGCAATTCGAAGGATGGGCACGTATGAACAGTGCCACCGTAGCAAATGAGCGAGTGCAGGCGCCCAAACTAGCAATGAACCCAAGAAGAAGCTGACCCAAGGTTAGGAGAACATTACCCAATCACTTTGGAGCAAGAAATTGCTGAAAATGAATGAGAAATTCCAACAAGAACTCCCACAGCCGGAATCGCGATGTGCAGCTGACCCAGGAGCTGAAATCCTTCAAAAATCTTCCAAAATCCGTGAGAAAACTTGAGGAAAGAACGATTCCAGGTGTGGGGAGGTGAGCCCAGCACCTGAATCCCCGAAAGATCCACGATCCGACACCAAAATCAAGTTTTGAAATCGCGTATGAACAGTACCGCGAGTTTTGAAATCGCGATGGTGACCTCCAATCTTGGTTCGTATGGTTATTAGAGTGGATTCGCTCAGAAGTTAAAGCCCTAAAAAATAAGAGCTGGAAGTTCGATGAATATGGAGCTGGAAGTCTATTCGATTGCAGATCTGGCTATGAGTTTGTCAATAGTTTGCGAGAGATTGAAGAATTTCTTTGTGTGTGGGTGGTGTTGCAATGAATGAATCTGACACAAAAGAAGATCTTCACCAAAGGTTTTTTCTTTGAGTACTGTGGTTTTTAATTGAAAAAGTGAAGCATTCAATATCAAAGTACAGAGCTTGTTTGATGGGAAAAAAAAAAACAAGGAACTTCAATAATTCAATTTCTCTTCAGACTGTTGAGCCAAACTGAATGGTGAAAAATGATTGTAGACAATCTAGAGGTGTGAGGCGGTTGAAGCTGCCTCCAACTGACCTTCTGCATGACTCAAGCTCGACCCTTCCTATGCCGGCCTGGTATTAATGACACATGGATTGCTTTTAAAGCAATAAAAACACTAAACTTATCATTTTCTCCTATTTCTGTGATGGAATATTAATGAATTTGATTATCTTTATTATTTTGGAAAGACTAGAGATTATTCAAGCACGCTTATCTTTTCAAATATTGATTGATTAGTTTTAAGACCATTTTTTGAGTTCTTTTATAGATCATTGCCATTCTGTTTTACCAATGTCGTAGGATGGTAGCGAGACATTAGTTTCTGGTCGTTTTTCAGTGATATTGCTGCTCAAACGGAAGTTTGTATTTTCCTTTTCTACCCTTGCATCAGATAGTGTTAAGCTGTTCCATCAAAGACATTGCTCAAGTCAGTACCCAGCAAGTAGGTACCAAGCAATCACGTAATCATATCATATTTCATTGTCGTTGCACATGGGACCAAACAGTTATCATTGTCTCGATTCGTAGTTATCTTGTTTTGAGGAGGAGGAGGAGGAGGAGGGGGGGGGGGGGGGGGGGGCTAATCCCAAACCATTCTACCCCAGCCACCCAAGCCTTAGGACCAACGAGTCACATGACAGGTGCACAAGGATGGCTGGAAAGTTGAGCACTTATCCAAGACTGGTCGAACACTGAAAGGATAATAGAATTGTGAAGCTAAAAAGACCTAATTGATGAGTGGCCTTTCTCCAAGCTTCTATCGAGTGAAGCACCTCAAACGTGTGAAACGCGTCCGATGAACCTTAGTTAAGCTATACTTGTCTTTCTTCTTAAGCTCAAAGCTTATAGTCTTTCAACAAGAATCCAAGTTACTGCTCCGTGGGAAGATAAGAGACTTTTAGCGCGCAACGGCTGATGAAAAGCGAGCAACTTGTTAGGAGTAGTAGATTCATTCCCATCTCATGGAAAACTCTTTTCGCTCCGCTTGGATGTAAGACTACCGCCACCGATAGATGCCCCATGCTAGCTTTCATGATTCAAATTCTCTTTGTTGGGTTTTGTGGATGGGGCGGTTACAGTTGTATTCATAACTATGCATTCATTTGTTTTCATAAATTTTAGACATGAATTTGCACTCTATTCTTTTGTAGGCTGCTCTTAAATTAGCTCAACTGGATATGATTGCTGAACGATTATCGCTCCATGTCATGGAGAATTATGAAGAAATGGGTACGTTTTATGATAAAATTATCAAATTGCCACTTCCTGTTTGATATTAGCTTGTTAAACCATCTCACCAAAAAAATTCTTTGATTCAAAGCATCAAGAGACAACCTTAAAAATTAATATCAAGGCATCAATTTTTGGCTTCAACTTCCATGTGAATTTAACAATCTTTAGAAATTAATATCAAGACAGCAATTTTGGGCTTCAACAACTTCCATGTGAATTTAACTAAGTATATGAAGGCAATTTATGTTGTAAGCATATGAACCTCCTTTCTTATATTGTTGATCAATGGTTTCATTAATGGATGGATCACTGTTTCATTTTCCTTTGATCTTTATAATCTCTTTACCTTACTTTCGGAATTGGAGACTGAAAGCTCTCATAAGAATTCTCAAAGAAGTTGAAGCAGAATGAGTCTGGAGTGTTATAACTGTTAATATATTTGAGACACTATTGATTGTTTTATTGAACTTATTAACAATCAACAATAATATATATTGGATACTGTAGCATTTAAACTACTTTTGATATGAAAGTTCACATTTAAGGGGTATACAATTTTTTTGGTTGGTGAGATTGCTTTATTGTATCCATGGCTCCTAAATTCAGGTGCAATGGTGTAGATGTCCTTAACTGATAGTTTGATTTTCGCTCTACTTTCAAAGCCAAAGCTTTTTGAAATGTGGTACATGAGAGTTGGGCTTGAAATAATGGTTTTCCCTTTAGCTGTAAAAGGAGGAAGGAGGGAGATATTCCTTTTAGCAAATCTACTCTGAGTTGTCGTCTCACTTGTTGTTTTTGTCCACCTTCGTTGTTCCATATCCTATCATACTTGACATTTTGAAAGTGAATTTCATATTAGGATCTTTCATGATGTCCCTAGAGATTCGAGTGGAGGTAACCTGTTGTTGATAGTAAATATACCATGAAAAGTCGGTTTGTATATTCATAGACCATGAGTGTATGACATGATTGTGGATAGTATAAATATTGTATAGAGGGTTCCATGATTCCATCAGTTCCAGAAGCTTCAGTCCGTCGGGGGAACAGTTTGAAAATATGAGCTTTCAGCGTGAAAAGTCCCCTGATTTGCTGAATCACCATTAATTGAATAGTTAAGGTAGAGAAAGTTGAGGAATGCCTGAAATCCTCAGTTAGAAGACACCTGCTGGACATCCTTTGCAAGAGCAGAACATTAAGAAGCTAGATTCTAAGAAGCAGAAACCATGGGATGGGATAAAACGAGAAGGAACGTTTCAAAAAGTGACTTTATTGTGGTGAATTCCACTTTAATAAATGCTTCAGAGATAGCTCATAAGGTTAACAGAACTAGAACTCTTAGGAAAGGAAAACATCCATTGGTGTCTACTTGTAAGCAGGTTGGTACATGTGGAATTCACTAGATACTGCACTGCAGATCAGCTTGAGAATTGTGGTTTATGCTGTTTACTACGATTGAATTACGTGGAAAACCCCTGTAAACCTGTTTTGGTGCCAAGAATTTGTTTGCTTAGAAGTAGGAGGAAGGGAAGTTATGAACAATAGTTCCTTGTTCAGGCTTTATGAGCATAAAGAGAGAGATGCCCCAGTAATTGAAACCTACTTTTCTGGTTTTCCCCCCATAAATATGAAAATTTGGCTTGATGAAGTATGCACATATTAAACAATCATAATCACAAATTCACAATCACTAAATTCTAACATAATGGATAAAAGAGAGAAGAAAGGGGAAGAAGATGGGAGAAAAGAGGCAGAAAGAAGAAGAGAGAAGTGAAGAGAAGAGAAGAGAAGGAGAAGGAGAAAGAGAGAGGAGATTGTAGAAACTAGTCTCGTATTTAATATTAATGTTGTAATTAAAACAAAGTATACCCTTCATTATACAAGGGTCCAACCTAGTCTAATTTAAATAGGAAATAAAATATAAGAAAATCCTTAACTAATAAAAGTTTTAGCAGATTTTGATAGATGTTAATTAAGCCCTTGTTTGGTGGATATTAAAATTAGATTTTTAGCAGATTTTAATAAAAATTGATGAAATGTGTAGTTAAAAAGTTGTGGGACGTATACAAATATGTTGTTGAAGTTAATTGTTCACTTTGGTTTCGATAAAAATCTGGATTATAATTTATATCAAACAAGAGCTAAATATGTGGTTGAAAAATTGATAAAAGTTGCGAGTTTGTGGAATGTGTGGAGTGGTTAAAATTAATGGTTGACGCTTGACATTGAACTCAATTTTTAGCAATTTTATTAAGCTTTCCCAAACAAGCACTAAATTCTAATTTCTTTTCTAAAAATTTCATTCATTTCTTGATAAGTTTTCAACAGAAATTTGTTACGCTCTCCGTCATTCTCTTTGGCTCATAGAACTCAACTCTAATGAGATAAACTGCCGCATCCTTTCCAAGGAAGATGACTTTTCTTCTTTATCAAGTATCGGTACTGACCATATGAAAATATAATAATGTGCAAATCATCCACAATAACATCAACTGGTTCCACATATGAGGAGCTCGACGGACTATTGACTAGCATGATAGACTGCCTCATAGAAAGATTGATTGCAACAACCATTGGCTTGAATTCAACCTAATAAGGAAATAATTTTGCTATATCGTAAACAATTTTTTTTCCCAAGTGCGATGGGCAGTAAAAAAAGATAAGCATTAATTTCAAGTGATTGAACTTTAATTTTTTTCTTGACATTATTATAGGATAGCATGCAGGAGAAACACGAAGCACAATATAATAGCCTATTTAAAGAATCTCTGCCTACAAATCCTTTTGTTTGGGAATTCCTTGATTATGTGTTGGAGAAGAAGGGTTTTGGAGAAAGATGGAGGAAGTGGATATGAGGATGTTTATCTTCAACAAATTTCTCTATGATGATCAATGGAAAACCAAGAGGAAAATTTGGAGCATCTAGAGGCTGACCCCTATCACCTTTTTTATTCATCTTAGTTGGAGATGTGTTTAGTAGAATGGTGAACAGGGCTTGTAATGAAGATATGATAGAAGGCTTTAAAATAGGAAGGAACAACGTAAGAATCTCACATCTTCAATTTGGGGATGATAGTATCTTCTTTTTGGAAAATAAGGATGAGAGTATTCATAATTTAATGGAAAAACCCCAAGGGGTTGCTCAAGCGGTAAGGGCGGTGCTTAGGATCTCACCAATCCCAGGTTCGATTCCCCGTGAGAGCAAAAAAAAAACTTCTTGGGGTCACTGGGGCGTCTCCCGGTCGAAAGCGCCAGGTCCTCGTGGGATTAGTGGGGGTGGGGCCCCCGATACCCTCGGTTATCAAAAAAAAAAAAATAAAAAAAAAAAAATTTAATGGAAATTCTTGACATTTTTTCAAAAACATCAGGACTAAAAATAAATCTAGCTAAGAGTACAGTGGTGGGTTTAAATCTAATGGAAGAGAGAATTGAACACATAGCAAAAAATTGGGGTTGTGTTAAGGGTGTGTGGCCACTAAATTACCTCGGATTACCATTAGGGGGAATTCAAATTCCTATTCCTTTTGGAACCCAGTGATAGAAAGAATTGCTAAAAGACTAGAAGGGTGGCATAAATGTTGTTTGTCACGTGGTGGGAACTTATTCTTCTCCAATCGATACTGGGAAGTATTCCCACATATTGTATGTCAATCTTCAAAATGCCTAAGAAGGTGATCAAGAAAATGATGAGAGATTTTTTTTGGGAAGGTCAGGGAGAGAATCACAGTGACCATCTAGTCAAATGGGAATCGTGTCGAAACCAAAACAATATGGTGGTTTGGGAATTGGAAATTTAGAATTGAAAAACATGGCCTTATTAGGGAAATGGTTATGGCGGTTCCCCAAAGAATCGGAATCACTTTGGCACTCCATCATTCTTAGTAGGTATGACTTTCACTCTAATGGATGGGATGCAAATACTGGAATGAACTCCACCCTTCGGGCACCATGGAAATCAATTGCGAGAGTTCGGGATAAATTTATGGAAAACATCAAATTTGTAGCTGGTAAATGTGATAAAATTCGGTTTTGGCTTGATAAATGGATAAGTGAACAATCGTTTCAAGAGGCATTCCCTAGAATTTTTCGCCTATCAAACAACAAAAGTGCTCTCATTTGTGATATTGTTTCCTTTTCATTAGCTTCTAATCCAGTCTGGAACTTAGTTTTTGCTAGAAACTTGAGTGATAGAGAAACTGATGAATTCACTTCCCTACTAAGTCTTCTTGAAAATATCCACATTGATACTTCTACACCTGATAAAAGATTATGGAATGCCCATCCTTCAGGACAGTTTTCTTGCAAATCTTTTTTATAAACATCACTTCAACCATCACGTGACACCTTTTTTCCTCAATTTCAATTCATTTGGAAGAGTGTGGTACCCTCTAAGGTTAAATTTTTTGTTTGGTTGGCTTCCTTGGGAAAGGTGAATGCTTGTGTCTTGTTGCAATTGAAAATGCCATATTTGTACATATCCCCCTCACATTGCATTATGTGTAAAAAGGTGGAGGAGAACATCGACCATATATTACTCCATTGTGCGAGTGCTAGAGACATGTGGTGCAGAATTTTGTGCTTATTTGGTGAAGTGACGGCATTACCAAGAAGATGAGCTGAAATGATAAGGATAAAATGTTCATTTGGGGGAAACAAAAAGGAAAAAAAGGCGATATGGAAGCTGATTTTAATGACATCAGCTTGGACACTTTGGACAGAAAGAAATCGGAGGATTTTTGATAACATTGAAAGATCTTTGGATGATATTTGGGATAATATTATTTTACTTACAGGACTATGGGCCAGAGTAACTGGAATTTTTAGTGATTTAGACAATTTTCTATTTCGATTGGATCCTAATAGTTCCTTATGTTCTATTGTAATGAATTGTTCTTGTTGTAATATATATATATATATATATATAGTTGTTTTATTATTGTAATAGATAGGGACTAAGTAGGCATAGTTTAATAGTTGAACTTTAGTTGAACTTTGTATATATTTCTTTTATGTTGGAATGGAGAAGATAGGATTGACCCTCAACATTGACATGGTATCAGAGCTGGAGAGAGAGAGAGAAAAAAAAACCATAGCCGCTCCTGCCCAGCCTCTTCCTGGTACTGGTATCACCACCCCAGCGCTGTCGACGGCGGCGAGCTTCGACCCAACTCCTGGCGACCGACGACCTAGCTCCCGGCGACCGAAACCATTGCGCGATCCTAGGGTTTCTCCTGCACTGCGTGATTTCTCCTGCTTCCGCTGACTGCGCTCTACTTCTGCTCCTGCTTCCGGCGCGACTCAACTGCGCGCCTCCGGCATCATCTCCGGTCAACTCCGGCGAGAATCTTGCAGCTCAGTTTCCACATGCCGATTTTGAAGGGGTCGGATCTTTTGTAAGTCCTGGTTGTCCCGAAATTCTCGATCTTCCATTGAGCCAGTCTTGAAATCGTCTCCACCTTCGAGTCCGCCATTTCTACACTGCGTGTATGTGTGTAAATTCTGCGTGTTTCAGTTTACAGGGGAGAGCGAATGTGAAGTCCACGCCTTACCTTGCCTTTTTTGTCTTGTATTTTATATCTGAGTTGAAATCATCTTTTCTCCCAGTTGTTTCCTGTTGGTTGGGTTGGTTAAGATAAATTGCATGTATTGTGGTTCTCCTGATTTCTTGCGGAATATGTGGGTGATTTGTACTCAAAGGTGTTGGTGACTTGGTGCCTGGTAACTCAATTGCTGTTTGTGATTGGAAAATTTATAAACTCTTAGAAATATGGCTTCACTAATCCATGTAGCACGATCATCTTCTGGGGAAGGTATTTTTGGATTGTCATCCACTTCTGTATCAGACTCTTGGGTGATAGATTCTGGAGCTACTGATTACTTTACTTGTAATCCATCTACGTTTGATTCTTCGACTGTTTCACATATTAAGTCCGTCCAAGTGGCTAATGGGACTCCTGCCCAAGTTACTGGGGCCGGAAATATCTCATTCTCACCTACCTTATCTCTATCATCTGTCTTACTTGCACCTTCATTCTCTACCAATCTTTTGTCTATCAGTCAAATTACAAAGAGTCTAGATTGTTCTGTTATCTTCTCATCTTCTCATTGTGTCTTTCAGGACAATCAAACAAATATGACGATTGGCACTGGTAGAGAAAGCGGAGGATTGTATTTTCTGGAGGGGACAAAGAAGTTGCAAACAGAGGCTAGTCATGGTCTTCAAGTAGGTAGTAAATCATCCCCTAGAGATAGGATTCTATTGTGGCATTGTCGATTAGGTCATCCTTCATTTTCTTATTTAGAACACTTGTTTCCAAACTTGTTTCAAAATATTCCCAGTGGTAGTATGCGGTGTGAACAATGCATTTTTGCCAAGAGTCATCGTGTACCTTTTAAAGTCAGTTTTAATAGAAGTTCTGTCCCCTTTACCCTTGTCCATACTGATGTCTGGGGCCCTTTTTCTACTCCATCTGCCTCATGTCATAAATATTTTGTTTCTTTTATTGATGATTGTATCAGAGTATGTTGAGTATACTTGCTAAAAACTAAGGGTGATGTAGTCAATGTCATTCCTCAATTCTTCAAAATGGTTGAGACACAATTTCATACACAAGTTAAGGTCTTCCATTCTGATAATGGTCGTGAGTTTGTGAACCAAACCCTTGCCCACTTCTTCATGACTCACGGGATTATTCACCAGACAACTTGTGCCTACACACCACAACAAAATGGCATAGCAGAGCGTAAGAACCGACATATTCTTAGAGGTGGCTCGGGTATTATGCTTTACTATGCGTGTTCCAAAACGTTTTTGGGCTGAAGCTGTGACAACTGCTGTCTTTCTCATTAATCGTATGCCTGCTCGCATAATTGAATTCCAAACTCCTCTAAGGATGTTGTCACGTTTTCACTCTATTCCCTCTGCCTTAAATATTTGTCCCAAGATTTTTGGTTGTGTGTGTTATGTCCATGTGCACTCACATCTCAGAGATAAACTCGATCCTCGAGTCTTGAAATGTGTTTTTCTTGGCTATTCTAGCTCCCAAAAGGGCTACAAATGCTTTCATCCTTCTACAGGAAAATACTATATCTCTATGGACGTCGAATTTTGTGAATCTGAATCTTTTTTCTCTGATGATGTGTCGTTGGTTCCTCTTCAGGGGGAGATTAGTAGTAAAGAAGAGGAACAAATATGGTTAGAAGAAAAGAAAGTATGGATTTCAGGGGGAAAGGAGGAGGTTGAAAGTGATAGATCACCTAGGTTGTTCCAAAAGTGTTATACTAGGAGAAACCTAGATACTACCTGTACTCCAGCGCCTGTCGCCGAAGATACTTCTCAACACCCTCCTGACTACGACAATCCTTCTGTTGATACTACGGTGCCATCGGACTCTTTTGCAATTGAAAATGAGGTACATTCTCCTTCTTTACCTACTATTCCCATTTCTGATTCCAACCCTGCACCTTTAGACACTGTTGATGTGCATAGTAGGAGATATCCTCTTCGGAACCGTAACCCACCTGATAGGTTGGGTATCTCAAAGTCTAATTCTAATGCCATCTTTCCGATCTCAGATTATATCTCTCATCATCGTTTATCTAAGACTAACATGGCATTTGCCCTTCAACTATCTTCCGTGTCTATTCCCAATCTCTTTCAGGAAGCTCTTGATCAACCTAAGTGGAAATCTGCTATGGTAGAAGAAATGAACGCTCTCCAAAAGAACTCTACTTGGGAGATGGTTTATTTGCCACCGGGAAAAAGGACAGTAGGGTGTAAATGGGTGTACTCATTGAAATACAAATCTGATGGGACCGTTGACAGGTATAAAGCGAGACTGGTTGCTAAAGGTTACACACAGACCTATGGGATTGATTACCAGGAGACTTTTGCTCCGGTAGCCAAGATGAACACAGTTAGAGTCATAATATCATTAGCAGTCAATCATGACTGGCCACTGAGGCAATTTGATGTAAAAAATGCATTCCTTCATGGTGATTTGATAGAAGAAGTGTATATGGATCCACCACCCGGTTTTACTCCTCCAGGGAGTAAGGTATGTGTTGAAATGTATATACCAATATGATAGTCTAGAATAGTTAGGGACTAGTTAGTAAAGTATGTACAGTTTGTAGATCTATTTTATACTACTCTCTTGTACCAATTTGAAAATCAGGAAAACAATGTATCTCTCTTCTTCCAATTACATGGTATCAGAGCGACAGTAAACCCTAGCCCACTGTTTTTGTGTCTGACCCGGCCTTGACTCGGCCTATTCCGGTGCCGGCGACTCCGCCGGCGACTACATAGGAGGCCGACGACCTCCTTCGTCTGGGCAACCCGTTCGGTGATTTTTCAGACCTGCGCGAGTCTGTATGGCGCGGTTACTCGCGATTCCAGTCGGCTACCAGACCATTCCGGGGTATTCCGACGCCGACCCGGCCATTCCGACGCCGACCCGGCCATTTCGACGCGTTTTCCGGTCTGGAGCTTCGGTTTTTTAACTTGGGCTCGCCTGAAACTACGGTTTGAGCTTGTTTTCTGCCCTTCAAGTGCTCTAAAACTTCAACATTTCTTGGTATTTCAGCTTTGTACCTCTGGGCCCTCTTTCTGCTCATACTGGAGACTATTATGGGTGAAAATAAAATTTTTTGTGTGACTGATATGATTCCAGTGATGTCAAAAATCACGGACCATAAACTTAATGGGTCTAATTATATTGCTTGGAGTAAGACTGTTCGAGTATATCTTCGTAGTATAGAAAAAGATAATCATCTCACCGAGGACCCACCTACTGATGATACGAAACAGACTTGGTTGCGAGATGATGCTCGAATATTTTTGCAACTTCGAAATTCTATTGATAGTGAATTAATTAATTTGGTTGATCACTGTGAGTATGTTAAAGAACTGGTGGATTATCTGGATTCTATGTACTCCGGAAAGGGGAATATCTCTCGTATTTATGACGTTTATGACGTGTGTAAAGATTTTTATCGCGCTACACAGCAAGATCAAACTCTTACCGCCTATCTTATGAACTTCAAAAGGACGTATGAAGAACTCAATGTCTTGCTGCCATATAGTTCAGATGTGAAAACTCAACAAAAACAACGAGAACAAATGGCTGTGATGAGTTTTTTGGCAGGCCTTCGTCCAGAGTTTGACGCTGTTAAATCTCAGATTCTCTCCAGCCCTGAGATTTCGTTTTTGCAAGAAACTTTTACGAGGATACTTCGCACTGAAAGTAGTGTGTCTGGTACTCCATCACAGTCTAATAGTGCTCTTATCAGTCGTACAAGTGTATATGAACATGGTCGTTCATCTAATAGACGAGGGGGGCTGCGAACAGTCGTGATCATCGGACCCAGACTAATAGTCGTGATTATCGGACTCAGGAGTTAGGGGGAGTTGTATGCTATTATTGTCATGAACCGGGCCATACCAAGCGGGCTTGCAGAAAGCTTCAGATTCACAATCAAAGAAGTCAGTCAGCTCATATTGCCTCCATTGATACTATACCGAGCACCTCTTCTGGGAAGACAGTTACAGTATCTGCAGAGGAGTTTGCAAAATTTTCTCAATATCAGGAAGCATTAAGGTCTTCATCTCATCCTATCACCGCAATTGCTGAGTCAGGTAAACCAACTACGTGTCTTATTTCATCATCTTCCAAATGGGTCATTGATTCTGGTGCCACAGATCATATGACAGGTAATCCTACTCTCTTCTCCACCTATCAGCCACACACATCATCTACGAATGTTACCTTAGCTGATGGTTCTACGTCCTGTGTTCTGGGATCTGGCACTATTAATCTACCCCCTTCCCTTTCCCTGTCGTCTGTTTTAAATCTTCCCCAATTCTCCTTTAATTTAATTTCTGTGAGCAAAATCACTCGTGCTCTAAATTGTTGTATCTCATTCTTTCCTGATCACTGTCTATTTCAGGATCTTACGACGAAGAAGATTATTGGTAGAGGGCATGAATCAGGGGGTCTATATGTCTTGGATACTTCGGTGCCACGATCTTTTGCTTGTTTCAGTGCCTTAACCCCCTTTCAAGCTCATTGCAAATTGGGACATCCCTCTCTACCGTTACTGAAGAAACTATGTCCCCAGTTCCACAATGTATCATCCTTGGATTGTGAGTCCTGTCAATTTGCCAAGCATCATCGTCTGTCCTCAGTTCCCCGAGTCAATAAAAGGGCCAATCTTCCTTTTGAATTAGTCCATTCTGATGTTTGGGGTCCATGTCCTGTTTTGTCTAAAACTGGGTTCAGATATTTTGTCACTTTTGTCGATGATTACTCTCGTGTAACTTGGCTTTATTTAATGAAAAATCGTTCAGAGTTATTTTCTCATTTTACTGCTTTTTTGCTGAAATTAAAACACAATTTAATGTCTCTGTTCTTACATTGCGATCTGATAATGCCAAAGAGTACTTCTCTCAGTCTTTTCAGACTTACATGATTCAAAATGGCATTCTTCATCAATCCTCATGTGTTGATATACCTTCTCAAAATGGGGTGGCTGAAAGAAAGAATAGACATCTTCTTGAGACAGCAAGAGCACTTTTGTTCCAGATGCAAGTTCCTAAACCATTTTGTGCTGATGCGGTATCCACTGCTTGTTTTTTGATTAATCGCATGCCTTCATCTATCCTTCATGGTGAGATTCCTTATAGTACCCTTTTTCCTAACAAATCTTTGTTTCCTCTTGAACCCCGCATATTTGGTAGTACTTGTTTTGTTCGTGATGTCAGTCCACATATTACCAAATTAGACCCAAAATCACTCAAGTGTATCTTTCTGGGGTACTCTCGTCTTCAAAAGGGTTATAGATGTTACTACCCTAGTCTCCACAAGTATCTTGTGTCTGCTGATGTTACCTTCTTAGAAAACACTCCATTCTTTTCCCCATCTCCCACTTCTTCCCCCCAGGAGGAGGATGATTTGTTACTTTATACTATCACATATTCATCACCTGCTATGCCTACTCCTGCTAATACGACACGACCACCTATTCAACAAGTATATTCCAGACGGCGTGAACCTCTTACTACATGTCCCGTGCCAGTATCTTCTCCGTCAACGGATCCAAACTCCAGTAATATTGATCTCCCTATTGCCCTTAGAAAAGGTAAACGTCAATGCTCCTATCCTATTTCATCTTTTGTCTCTTATGATCACTTGTTTTCTACTACTTCTTTTATTGCATCCCTTAACTCTGTATCCCTTCCGAAAACTGTTCACGTTGCCTTGTCCCATCCTGATTGGCGTGCTGCAATGATAGAGGAGATGAATGCCTTGGATGCTAATGGTACTTGGGACTTAGTACATCTACCTGCAGGTGGAAAGGCTATTGGATGTAAATGGGTATTTGCTGTTAAAGTTCATCCTGATGGATCTGTGGCTAGACTTAAGGCTCGTCTTGTGGCTAAAGGGTATGCTCAAACCTATGGAGTGGATTATTCTGACACGTTTTCCCCTGTTGCTAAACTGACATCTGTTCGCTTATTCTTATCTTTGGCGGCTACTCATGATTGGCCAGTCCATCAATTAGATATCAAAAATGCATTTCTCCATGGTGATCTACAGGAAGAGGTCTATATGGAGCAACCACCTGGTTTTGTTGCTCAGGGGGAGTCTGATAAGGTCTGTTATCTTCGGAAGTCACTATATGGGCTAAAACAGAGCCCTCGTGCGTGGTTTGGAAAATTCAGTCAGGCAGTTGAAAAGTTTGGGCTAAAAAAGAGCAAGTCCGATCACTCGGTATTTTATAGACAATCTGAATCTGGCATAATTCTCTTAGTTGTGTATGTTGATGATATTGTGATTACAGGGAATGATAATATTGGTATATCATCTCTTAAGTCTTTCTTCCATACTCAATTTCACACAAAAGACTTGGGGTCATTAAAATATTTCTTGGGAGTGGAAGTAACAAGGAACAAGAAAGGCATCTTTTTATCCCAGAGAAAATATGTACTTGACTTATTAACCGAGACAGGAAAATCGGGAGCTAAGCCTTGCAGTGCACCAATGATTCCTAATTCTCAACTTACAAAAGATGGTGACTTATTTGAAGATTCTGAAAAATATAGAAGACTGGTTGGGAAGTTAAATTATCTCACCGTGACTCGTTCTGATATTGCATATCCTGTCAGTATTTTAAGTCAATTCATGTCATCTCCAACAGTTCATCACTGGGCAGCGTTAGAGAAAATTCTGTGTTATTTAAAGGGAGCTCCTGGACGGGGTATACTGTATGCAAATCATGGGCATAATGACATCGAGTGTTTCTCAGATGCAGATTGGGCATGTTCCAAAATAGATAGAAGATCCACTACAGGTTATTGTGTATTTGTTGGAGGAAATCTGGTTTCATGGAAGAGTAAGAAGCAGAATGTTGTGTCCCGCTCAAGTGCAGAATCTGAATATAGAGCCATGGCACAATCAGTATGTGAAATAACGTGGATACATCAGCTCTTGAGTGAAGTTGGTTTTAAGGTACCAGTACCAGCAACATTGTGGTGTGATAATCAAGCTGCTCTTCATATTGCTTCTAATCCTGTGTTTCATGAACGAACCAAGCATATTGAGATAGACTGTCATTTTGTCCGTGAGAAAGTTCAACAAAATTCGATATGTGAAGACTGGAGAACAATTAGGAAATATCTTTACAAAAGCTCTTAATGGAGTTCGAATCAATCATATTTGTAACAAGTTGGGCATGATTAACATCTATGCTCCAACTTGAGGGGGAGTGTTGAAATGTATATACCAATATGATAGTCTAGAATAGTTAGGGACTAGTTAGTAAAGTATGTATAGTTTGTAGATCTATTTTATACTACTCTCTTGTACCAATTTGAAAATCAAGAAAACAATGTATCTCTCTTCTTCCAATTACAGTATGTAAATTAAAGAAAGCTTTATATGGGCTAAAACAATTACCGAGGGCGTGGTTTGGAAGGTTGAGTTGTTCAATGAAGAGGTATGGCTTTAAACAGGCATTAGCTGATCACACCCTATTTTATAAAAGAGAGGGTCATGATGTTACTTTACTTATTGTTTATGTGGATGATATGATTGTTACTGGTAGTAACCCCTGTGAAATTGAAAAACTTCGGATTCACCTAACAAAGGAGTTTGAAATGAAAGATTTGGGTGTTCTAAAGTATTTCCTGGGCATTGAGGTATCAAGATCCAAGCAAGGACTTATTCTTTCTCAACGTAAGTATGCTCTTGATCTTCTAGCAGAAACTGGTATGTCTGCTTGTGCCCCGGTTGATACACCTATTGAGGTGAACCATGGTCTGTCTATCTATCCTGATCAGATTCCTACAAATAAAGAGAGATATCAGCGCTTGGTAGGGAAACTGATCTATTTAACTCACACAAGACCTGATTTATCATATGTGGTGAGTGTTGTGAGCCAGTTCATGCATAATCCAAGTGATCAACACATGGGTGCAGTTATTCGAATTTTGGCGTATTTGAAGTCCTCTCCTGGCAAGGGCATCTTGTATACTAAAGGGGAGCATTTGGATATTGTAGGTTACACGGATTCTGATTTTGCCACATCAAGATTGCATAGGAAATCTACATCAGGATACGTATCATTTGTTGGAGGAAATCTTGTTACTTGGAGAAGTAAGAAACAAAATGTGGTGTCACTGTCCAGTGCGGAGGCAGAATATCGTGCTTTGCATCATGCAACTACCGAACTTTCATGGCTAAAAATTCTTCTTAGTGAACTTGGTTTTGGTCCAAACAAACCCATGTTACTCTTTTGTGACAACACGGCAGCTATAGAGATAGCTAACAATCCAGTACAACATGACCGAACGAAGCATGTTGAGCTTGACAGGAATTACATTAAAGACAATCTGAACTCTGAAAATATAGAAATTCCGTACATTAAGAGTGCTGACCAACTAGCTGACGTAATGACTCATGGAGTTGCTAGTGGTCCATTTTATACTTCTATATCCAAGTTGGGCATGTGTGATATCTATGCACCAACTTGAGGGGGAGTGTTGTAATATATATATATATATATAGTTGTTTTATTATTGTAATAGATAGGGACTAAGTAGGCATAGTTTAATAGTTGAACTTTAGTTGAACTTTGTATATATTTCTTTTATGTTGGAATGGAGAAGATAGGATTGACCCTCAACATTGACAGTTCTTAAATCTGTTATTTAACCTTGTGAAGCTTCACAAGTTTTAATTGTCACTTTTAGTGGATGTTTTGTCCACAAACACATTTGTAACGTCATTCTCATCCTCTTTAATAAAAGTTTTGTTTCTTATATAAAAAAAAAGGGTGGGTTTCCAATTATTATTTCTGTGACTAATTGATTTTAATGCATTTATTAGTGCCTAGATTTTGAAGGCAACATAGTCGATAGATAATGCAATCAGGGAAAAAGAGATTATCATTTTTTTTCCAGGGAACTGTAGCGATAATTTGGAGTGGGAGTAACTAGCATAATTTAAATATATGTCCAAGTCAGAGGAGAAAAATATTCAGATCATCAAGTAATAAACAAGCAAATTTATTTTTTGCTATATGTGAGTTTCTGGGAGCGAAGTTAAGTATGACAATGAGTTAAAAGTCAGGATCTTTAAAATGATGAGTCTTACACATCTGAGAAAGAACTTCATTCTATTGCGGATTTTAACTGAAAACTCTGCCTCCCTTTAATCTTGTAATCTGTGGATATTGGTTTTGTGTACATTTGAATCAACTCAGTATGATTATCCTTATGGGAACATTGCTTCTCTACTATTCTCCCTCTTTTTTATTTTTTATTTTGATCCTGCTCCCTGATATTGAAACTACATGAAAGGTGAAAAGAAAAGAATCAGAACAACAACAACAAAAACAAAGTTGATTGCCAAAAAAAAAAAAAGGGAAAAAAAAATAATATCCAGATTGTTTTTGTTAGTTCGGATCCAATTTTGTGGTTATGGAAGCCAAAATCAAGATCATACCCATAATTGAGCTGAAAGTTTTTTTTCCATGATTGTGTTCTCCAACATTAGATACCCTTCGTGGAGTATCTCTGGACAGAACAGAGATGTCTTAAAGTGCTTCATATTGTTTTTCTTTTTTGCCAACATGTTTACTCTACTCTGCAATATATTTATATTGATTGGAAGATTCCATTTACCATGTCTGGAATGGGACGAACTTCGCAACGTTGATTTTGTTCTCTCTTCTTTGCCTACTTGTTTGATTCACAGAGCTGGGTTGCTGGTACCCCTATTTCAAATCATGTTCTTTTTTCAATTTTACCAGGCCAGGCCTTTTTATGATACTTAAATCTTTTATAGTTCATCAAATCTGATAGCGGTAATTTATTGTTGAACCGTTGTTTTCAGTGGAGGGAATGAATCTGGTGAGAGAATTGGAGAAGGACTTAAAGGTCGCAAATGTTATTTGCATGGTAAGCAGGTGGCAGTTTAACACTTAACTGTTACTATTAGACTAGTATAAATTTGAATGTTTACGGATACATTGATGAATATATGGTGTATTTGAACTTGTTCTTCTTAACAATGTTTGTTGTATATTCTTTTGTGACTTGCTGAATTTATAAATATCAACAGAAGCTGTCTTTGACTGTGCTAAGGCTTTCATCATACTTGATTTTATGTGTTCAGAATGGGCGAAGATACCTTACTTCATCAAGGAACGAGGTTTCTAGGGATCTCATTGTCACTAAAAGTTCCAAAAGGAAACAAGCCCTGTTGGTACTTATCCTTTGTTTTTACACAACCTAGTACCAGTTTTTTCTTCTTTCATTAGTTACCAAAGTACATATTTTTGGTACTTTGTTCATACATCAAGATCATGCTTACAATAAGACCACAGTTAGGTGATATATTTTTACCACTCTTTCTTTTCTGTATGAACATTTTTGATACTCGAATTTACTTTCTTTACTAGTTTGATCATCTCAAAGTCAGAACAAAGCTCTGATTGAAGTTGCTTCATATTTTTATTCTTCTTCCAATATTTGTTACCAAAAATATTTATTGCTACTTGCAGGACTTGCTCCCTATCTTGACTGAGTTAAGTCATGCTGTGGACATGCAAATGACTCTTGAAACTTCTGTAGAGGAAGGAAACTTCTCTAAGGTTCCATTTCAATTCTGAAAGCTATTAAATGATTTTCACTTTTTACATTCCATTTATTTCTTCTTCTTACTTAGCAGATGTTCGCATTTCCTTCCAAATTATGCTTTACAGCTGTAGTTATATGTAGTAAAAAAACACTCGCTAAATGGTTCAATATTCACTTTCAGGCATTCCAAGTACTATCTGAGTATTTGCAACTTCTAGATAGTCTGTCAGAGCTTTCGGCAGTACAAGAGATGAACCGTAGTGTTGAGGTGAATATTGCTGTCAGCTATTCTTATTAAAACATAAAAGAAGACTTGCTCTTTTGTTTCTTGTAAACTCCATACGTTCCATGGGCCCACTACAAAATATTCGAAAGAGGAGATTTTGACTTCCATGCTCTCAAAACGCCCAAAGCTAATCTTTTAGCCTGATTATGATCCCTCTGGGGTCATAATTAATTTTTGTTTTTTATTTTCCATTTGTATTATAATTTTATGCTATTGTTTTTCCTTTCTATCTTGTTCCATTCTATGTACATCTCATTGTAACATGTTCAGATTTGGTCAACATCTGGCAGGTTTGGTTGGGAAAAACTCTTCAAAAGTTGGATTCACTTCTATTAAGAGTGTGCCAGAATTTCAAAGAGGAGGACTATATAACTGTTAGTGCCTATGTTACTTTGAATGAATTGTCTTTTATAAAGTGCAACTTATAATTTAATTGAATATTTTTTGTTCTTCCTGCAGTTCTATTATGTATGTTGTGTGAACTGGTTTGGAAGCCTGTTGGTTGAGGATCTTCTCAGCTCATGTTTTTATCCTTTTCTTTTTCCCTGGTTATATTGATGCGTCGTGTTAGATTATTTAGAGATGGTCACCTTTAATTCACCCACTGCACATTAGACCTTACCTGTGTGGCTTTGGTCCACTCTCTTTTTTGTTTGATTCAGTGAATTCATGTAGAATATGCATGTGATGGAAATGAAGATAAAAATAGAGATGGGTTAAATAGGATTTTAAAGTAGAATTTGATTTTTATATTTGTCTCGATTGATTTGATTAATTTTAATATTTCATCAAAGTTTTTATTTATTTTGAAGTTCAATGATTTTAACTTCTTTTGATGTTAAAATTATATTTTGAATGACCTCATCTAAAAAGTCTCTCAGAATGTCGTCGACGCCATGCTACAGTGACCAAACCCTAAATTCCAATTTCTGCCTGAATCGTCCAATTTTTGCCTGAATCGTCACCCTTCTGGCTGAACCGTCACTTACCCGGCCCATTCAAGCTCCGGCGACGACGGCAACGACACCGGAAACCCCTTTGTTCGCGGTCTTCTTGGTCGGCGCGACCTTCCAGCGCGGGTTTCCAGCATTTTCTTCGTGCTATCTTCTCGGTGTTGCTGCACGAGGAGTGGACGAGTCTGCTGGTCGACTCCGGCACCTTCTCCGGTCAGCTCCGGCGAAAACCCTAATAGCCTAGATCGTGCCTCAGCCTACTCCAATCTCCTTCTTGCTTTCTGATTGCAATAGCATGATGTGTGCGGGTTAGTGTCCTTTTGAGAGAGAACTGTCATCGAGGATGGAAAAAAAGACTAACATCTTTTGGAGCTTTAGAACCAGATACAAGGTTTTTGTGCTATCGTTATCCAACGATGGAGGGATGGTGAGAATAGTAGAAAATACAAGGGTACGGAAGTATGAAATATTCATATCAGTAGATGCTGCATTCTGGCTGACAGAATCAATAGAATCATTGTGCAAAAATGAGAAGCAGCTGAAACAGGAAAAGATATATAGGAATAGAAATATTGTGACTTGATTAGAGATTCTACAGAATGAAAGAGGTACATTTATGAAAATATTCACCTTGAAGAATGGTTTGACAAGGAGTATTATTGTACCAGCAGAGGAAGAAATGAATGGTTGGAGGAAACTGGACGAAAAATTACAAAATTTGCTTGGAAGGAAGAGGTTGGTTAACCAAGAAGTTAAGCCAAAACCAAAGTCCACATTGAAGGTGGTATCAGGGGACAAATCCTGGGTCAGTGTAGTGAAAACCAAACAGATAGAGGAAGATAAAGGTTTGAAGGGACGACAATTCTTAAAAAACGAAGAAAAGGAAAACTCAAGAACCTGGACAAAAGGAGTGTTGATATTCAGGCAGAATAGTAATACACACTGGGGAGCGATTAAATACGGTTTGGAGAAAATGATGAACAAGAAGTATGATTTTCGAACACTTTATGACGATCGTGCCTTGATCTGGTGCCATACTGAAGGAGATACAAAGAGACTGATCAATATAGCATCGCTGGAAATTCCGGCAGTGGCCACAGTATCATTTCTACCTTGGAGTTGGAAGAATCAGCTAGACAATGTCAAACTGGATTGCCGCTATAGCTGGATAGGGATTAAAGGCCTTCCTCTGGATATCTGGAACGTTCACGTTTTCAGAGTTATAGGATCATTTTGTGGAGGATTGATAGATGTTGACCGTGAAACTCTTGAGTTAACATTCTTAACACATGCACGGTTAAGATTAAGAGGAAGTAAACAAGGATTCATTCCAGAGTCAGTTCAAATTCCATATGGTGGGTCAAGTATCACGTTAAGATTCTTCAAGATTAACGACAGGAAGTACAGGTTTCATGGAACAGGTGGGCAGATACAGAAGGGTAATAAACCCATACAACAAACAGCCACAGCACCGAGAAGAGTATACATTCCAACTAGACCGGAGGAAAAAGATGATGACATGGCAATAGTTAGGAAGGAGAGGGGGAATGAATTGGTAATTAACCAAGACCTCACTAGTGTATGTGTCGACAGAGGATTGGAGAAATTTGAATTGCAAAGGGGAGTTAGTGAGGAAAAAGACTACAAATCTGCACAGGTACAGGAGAAATCATTGGGAATGGAGAAACACAGGCAATTCCCAGCTTACGAGGAGCAAATTGTGAGTCTCAATAGGATTTTCGCCAGAATCTTACAGAGCTTAGCCTTGGGAAGTCCATCTGCTCACTTATCGAAGAGGGAAGGGACACAGCCATCCCAGAAATTAAGCAGAGACAAGTTAAGAATTTCAGACAACATGAATGTACTGGATGTTAGAATACCGAATCGGGCTATGAACTCAATGGACAGAGTGTATCAAAGGAGGAAAAGGATTGGGCCCAACAACAATCTCATTACAAAATTCCGAACAGCCAGGGACGGATTGCGATTCGGATTAGCTGGATTCCTCAACAACAATAAACTCTTTATTACAGGGGCAATTTTTAATAGTGAAAGTGATTATTTCCAGAATTTGGAAGCTGGTAATGAGCATATTTCAAGTATTTCTGCAATTTTGGTTGACAATCTGGAAGATACAGAGATAAATGAAGATCGGGAAGATCAAATAATGGATTACACAGAACTTGAAGAAGAATCCATGCACAACAAGGAAGTGGCTATACAGATTGATGCAGAAACAGAATTACAGAAACACGTTGATGAGGGAGATTTGCTTGAAACACATGGAGTGCATTTTGAGGACACAGATGAACAAGAACAAAGTGGTGGGGAACTTTATGAAACAGAGGAGGACGAAGGAGATAATTATAATGTTTGGGAATCTGTCCACAACCTGTTTGCACAAACAACGGAGGCTGGTAAGTTGTATAAAGACCAAGGGGAACTGAAACCAAGGACACAAATTACAGAAATTTTGACAACATCAGACAATTGGAATATTGTTCTTAACGAACCAGAATCTGGTAAGCCAGAATTTTTTTCAACTAGCTGCCACAGCACTCTTCAAATGTCTTCAACCTCACCTAAAAGCTCTCTTCAATCTCCGAAATCGGGTATGTGTACGTCCTTCCACCCTAATTTGGTATTATCTGAAAATTTTTCGCACTTGGGTAATGATTCTGCAGGTACTTTGGATAAAAGGAAATTAACCAAGTATGCATCCTCATTTAAATTGGATGGCCAGCCGACTAATATTAAAGAAACACAGATTGATGAAACAGATCCTGGGGGAACCAAATTAAAATTGAATGATGAGAAGAGGAAAGAAGAAGAGGTGTACAATAAGGGGGAGGGGCACTTAGTGGAAGTTGAGGATAAGCTAACATCTATTCTCAATAAATTGAATCTTACACTAGTACCACTGGAAAACCAAATAAAAGCTAAAGTGTCTGAAAAGGTAGGAGGTTTAGTCAATTCGAGGAAATGTGTAAAAAAAGGGGACAGAGAGCTCAAGAACCTTCATTGCAACATCAACTATGAGAAAAGGATATCTACGGTGATAGATACAAGGGAAGTAGAAGGTAAACGATGAAAATAATCAGTTGGAATGTTAGAGGTTTGGGGGGCCGAGATAAAAGAAAGGTTGTGAAGGATTTGTTAAGTAAGGAAAAACCGGATCTAGTCACATTGCAAGAGACCAAGAAAGAAAAGATTGAGAAGAAACTTATAGGAAGTATTTGGGGTTGTAGATTTAAGGAATGGGCATTTTTACCTTCAATTGGAAAATCAGGTGGGATCCTAGTAATTTGGGATTCAAGGGTACTTAGGGGGAAAGAAGTAGTCTTGGGGAACTTTTCGGTATCAGTCTTTCTTGAGGTGATAGGGGGTAACGAAGGATGGTGGTTCTCAGGTGTTTATGGACCATGTAGGTCAAGAGACAGGGAAGAGTTTTGGGTGGAACTAGCAGGATTATATGGACTTTGTGGAAGAAATTGGTGTGTGGGGGGTGATTTTAATGTAGTTAGATATCCTTCAGAGAAATTGGATGGCGACAAATATACCAAAAGCATGAGGAAGTTTGATCAACTCATAAAAGACATGGGATTAAAGGATTTACAGCTTCTAAAATCAGAATACACGTGGTCTAATATGAGACATAAACTGGCTTGTTCAAGGATTGATAGATTCCTTTTTTCGGAAGACTGGGAAAGTATGTTTGAGGAAGTAAGGCAAGAAGCACTGGTTAGGGTAACCTCAGATCATTGTCCCATTACTTTAGATACCAACAGATTCAAATGGGGGCCTAGCCCATTTCGCTTTGAAAACATGTGGCTAAGGCATAAGAACTTTAGCAGAAACTGGAAGGAATGGTGGGATAAAGGAAAAATTGAAGGTTGGGCGGGATTTAGATTCATGGGGAAGTTGAAATTGATGAAGGAAGAATTGAAAAAGTGGAATAACGAAGAATTTGGTGACATAAGATTGGAGAAAAATGCAATTATGAACAGGATTGAAGAGATTGACAAGGAAGATATCAGACAGAATATTGGGGATGAGGAGGGAGTGGAGAGAAGGAAATTGAGAAGGAAATTGGAGGAATTGATTATCAGGGAAGAAATCTCGTGGAATCAAAAGGTTAAAGTTAAGGGAGTCAAGGAATGGGATAATAACTCCAAGATGTTTCATAGAATTGCAAGTGGAAGGAAGATGAATAATTTGATCAATAAACTTGAGGGTAGAGATGGGAGAATTCTTCACAGGGAAGAGGAAATAGAGAACGAAATCATAGATTTCTTTCAAGAATTGTTCAATAAGAAGGAAACAACAAGCAATGGCATTGACGGGTTGGAGTGGGCTAGTATTGATACAGGAAGGAGATTGAAACTGGAGGAACCTTTTCAGGAAGAAGAGATTAAAAATGCCCTTTTTGAATGTGATGGAGATAAAGCCCCGGGACCAGATGGCTTTTCTATGGCGGCATTAAAGGAGGGTTGGAATGTTATTAAGGAGGACTTGATGAAGGTGTTTAATGAATTTTATGTGAAGGGCATTGTAAATGCTGGAGTGAATGAAACATTCATAACTCTCATTCCAAAGAAACTGAGCTCAGCATCCATCAAAGATTTTCGTCCGATCAGTTTGGTTACCTCGTTATACAAGATAATAGCGAAAGTTCTATCCTTGAGACTTAAGGAAGTCATGGAAGACACAATTGATGTAAGCCAGTGCGCTTTTGTGAAAGGACGGCAAAGCCTCGACTTGGTTTTAATTGCAAATGAGACGGTGGAGGAATATAGGGCGAACAAGAAAGAAGGGGTGGTGCTTAAAATTGACTTTGAAAAGGCATATGATCACGTTAGTTGGGAATTTCTGGATTTTGTGTTAGAAAGGAAAGGTTTTGGTAGAAGATGGCGGGAATGGATTATGGGCTGTTTGTCGTCAGCAAATTTCTCAGTGATGATTAATGGCAAACCAAGGGGGAAATTCGGTGCATCTAGAGGGTTAAGGCAAGGAGACCCACTATCACCTTTTCTCTTCATTCTAGTAGGGGACGCCCTTAGTAGATTGATCAATAAGGCTTGTGATATGAGGATATTGGAAGGATTTCAGATTGGAAACAATAAAGTGAGGGTCTCACATTTACAATTTGCAGATGATAGTATTTTCTTCTTGGAGAATAATGATGAAAGCATTGATAATCTCTTAGGAATCCTGGAGATTTTTACAAGAAGTGCAGGATTAAAAATAAACATGGCAAAAAGCACGATTGTTGGCATTAATGTGACGGAACAAAGGATTGAAGACATAGTTGAGAAGGTGGGCTGTGAAAAAGGTAATTGGCCGCTGAATTACCTGGGATTACCCCTTGGTGGAAATCCTAATACTTTTCCTTTTTGGAACCCAGTGGTTGAGAAAATTGCAAGAAGATTGGAAGGGTGGCACAAAGTCTGTCTATCAAGAGGAGGCCGACTTGTGCTCTTGCAATCGGTTTTGGGGAGTATTCCAACATATTTCATGTCAATTTTTAGAATGCCTTGGAAGGTGGTTAAGTTGATTGAGAAGATGATGAGGGATTTCTTCTGGGAAGGAAGAGGGGAGGGATTTAGTGATCATCTAGTCAAATGGGAAGTTGTCACAAAATCCAAGGAAAAAGGAGGTCTAGGGATTGGGAATCTTCATTTGAGAAATTTGGCGCTTCTTGGCAAATGGCTTTGGCGGTTCCCTTTTGAATCTAACTCACTTTGGCACTCTATTATCATTAGTCGGTATGGTCTCCACTCAAATGGACGGGATGCATGCATGGAAATTAATTCCACTTATCGGGCACCATGGAAATCCATTACAAAAGTTTGGAATGCTTTTCAGGTAAACACCAGATTTGTGGTAGGGAAAGGGGATACAATTCGGTTCTGGCTTGATAAATGGATGGGTGACCAAACTCTTCAAACATTATTCCCTCGCCTCTTTCGGTTATCTAACAATAAACACTCCGCTATCAACGGCATTATATCCGTAACACCAAATTCTACGCCCACTTGGAACCTTGGTTTTCTTAGAAATTTTAATGATAGAGATATAGAAGAATTTACCTCCCTTTCCATTTTGCTTGAAAAAATCACTATTGATCCACTTTCATTGGATAAAAGAATTTGGACTGGTCACCCATCGGGCTCTTTTTCATGCAAATCCTTCTTCGATCTTCTTTGTCAATCCCCTACTGATTCTAACTTCCCCCAATTTAAATTTATTTGGAAAGGTATGATTCCTACAAAAGTCAAAGTTTTTGCTTGGTTGGTGTCTTTGGGGAAGGTCAATACTTGGGATTTATTACAACTTAAGAGACCTGGTTGGTTTATTTCCCCATCATTTTGCATCATGTGTAAAAAGGCCAATGAAACCATTGATCACTTATTGATCCATTGTGAATTAGCAAAACAAATTTGGGATAGACTGCTGGATTTGTTTGGAGTATGGAGTGTTATGCCTAGACGTTGGGCGGATTTGATTATTATCAAATGGGATTTTGGGGATAACAAGGAAAGAAAGAAGGAGATTTGGAAAATGTTTGTTATGGCAGCAGTATGGATGATATGGACAGAGAGGAATAAAAGGATTTTTGACAATGCAGAAAGAACGATAGAAGATATTTGGGAAAACATGATATTTCTCACGGGTTTATGGGCTCGAGCAGCCAATATATTTACTGGTTTAGATGATTTTCTTTTTCGTTTACATCCCAAGTGCTCTTTGAATTGTAGTTATGGGTAATCCGTAGACTAGTATATAGTCCTGTTGCCTTACCATAGCTTCAATCATTTTTGTCTTGGACTACTCGTCCACAACTTCATTTGTAATTTTTGGATTGTTCAATGAAATTTGAGTTTCTTATCAAAAAAAATGATTTTAACTTCTTTTCCCTATAAGCAAGACGCAATATTTCATTGTATGGAGCAGAATATTATTGAAGATTGAATGTTGATTAACATCCTCCCTAAATTCTCCTTCTATTCTTTCCTCTTTCTTCTCTTGCAACCAAATGGGTTTTCCCTGCGAGGCTAGAGCGGGCTCCTTCGGCCTCCATTTTTATTATGTTAGGGGTTCTTTCTTCCAGATCTAGAGAGATACTACAAATCCTCCTTCTCATCTCTTTTTCTGTTTTACATCCTACATAAGCTCATAGAGGTATCAAGATGGGTGAGCCAACTAGGCCCATCAAAATCAGCCCATACCCGTGAACCTAACGGATAGTTCACGGGTCAAATGGTAAAAAAGATTATTAAAAAAATTAAAACAAGAGTCGTTCATTGGCTCTTTTAAAGATTATGAGTTTGATTATTATAGTTTACTAATTTAGATATCTTACGATGGTGAAAATTAAATGAGTGGTCATACCCAATATTATAAAAAAATGGCACAAGATCTACTAATAGTTCAAGTCTTAACATTGGACATTTGAGTCTGTTTTTAGTGCAGATAACAAGGTATTGGACAAAAGAAAATCAAGACTTAAAAAAGAATATATTTTGGAAGTTCTCATATACATAAATTATAGTTAAGTAGGTGTCAACCTAGTTGAGATGTATTTAAACTATAATTATGCAAATGATTGATAGTAAGGATGCATTTAGTTGTTATTTGTTTACGCTGTATTTAAATTCACAAATTAGAAACAATTTAATGTGTCTGGTAAGCTTGTCTATAAACAATTTTATAGATAGCACATTTTCTCAAACCACTTTTTAACCACACATTTTTTTCAAATTGCTTTTCAATCACACATTTTCTATTTTACCTCAAAAATACAAATTTCTTGTTTATTAACAAGGAGCTTCCAAACAGAGACTTAGGCCCCGTTTGCTAATGGGAAATTTTTTCCATTTTTTCCTCAAATTTATTTTCAATCACACATTTCTATGGAATCCACCACTTTTCACACTTTTCAACCACACATTCCCCAAAAATCGTTTTTTTCTCATTACCGAACAAGCTCTTAATGTAGAATAAGATATAAATTCCACGTAAGCATTTCTTACTATAAACGTGAATTTATCATTGTTGTTTATTTTGTATTTAGTAATTTAACAAAAAATAAATAAACATATTTTTAAATTTAAGCCTCCGTTCGGCGGCCCATTATAAATGGGTTTAATCAACAATTTAATTTAAACAATTTTCCAAACCACTTTTTAATCACACACATTTTCTCTCTCCAATTCTTAACCATGCATTTTACCTAGAAAATACAAATAAATATTCTCTCTCCAATTTAAATAACCGCCAAACACTCCCTAAAAAATAATATTTTATTATTTAGACAGTTCAAACTGGGTCGACCACGTCCCACATTGGATCCACCAGGATGGGCCAGCGGGGGCCTGGGTTTGTGTTCAAATTTTGTGGACCGACCTAGCCTTACCTGTAAACCTGCAGGAAGTGGGTTTTTTTAATGCTGGCCGTTGCTGAGCTCATGCGTAAGCAGTCTGAACCAAACCATCCGGATTTACACCTCTATCAGCTCATCAAATCTACCATTTTATAATTGAGTCATTCAAGATTCTTGTTTCTTTGTAATTTGAAATTAAATCATTTTACATTTCTTGTGAGTCTTATCTGTCATTTAATGCATAAGAGCCTGTATTCCTGCAAAACACGAGCTGGAAGTTAGTTCCAGAAGTGTTGTAGTTACCTAAAGATGAGTGATCTCAGGAGGTTCTTGAGAAGTAAGCCTAACTAATGGAAGACTTCAGTCAAATCTCAATTGCTTGAACATTCGCAAAGGTTCTGGAAATCCTGCATTGGCTCTTGGTCTTACAGCAATCCTAAATAAGAATTATAACTGAAAACATTTATAAATCAATGAAAGTTGCACAACTCAATCCTAATTGAAGTAATAGAAAATAAGATCTCACGTATAGCCTATCCTTTTTGACTCCTTCACTTTTCTATTGTAGAAGCTGGTGGAGTTGCATCTTACCGTTTAAAATTGTGGTATTTGAATTTCATGCTATGAGTATCTGCAGTAAGTTGCAGTGCACTGAATTGATGAATAATTGTTTTTGGTAACCTCAACTATTTTAAGCCTCCGTTTGGTAACACCGTTTGGTTTATAAATTGGTTTATTTATGATTTTGAGGTAAAAAAGTAGTGGTTGAAAATTGGAGAGAGAATGTATATGATTAAAAGTGGTTTGAGAAATTGTGTGGTAAACATTTTTCTCTCTTTACCGAACAAATGCTAAGATATCAATGGAATCATATTTTTACATGTATTTTATTGCACCGTAGTGCAAGAAAATAAGAAAAAACCAGATGTATTAACATATATGCTTACCGGAAAGTTACTAACATTCCCTCGTAATATTACTGATCCCAGTGTTAAAGTTTTTTATTTCCATACTATAATTGCTTGGCATTATTGGGCTAGATTGATATTTTTATATTTGAGTTTCTTATAGCATTAATGGAATTTGTTCTTTATGTCAACCTTAAACTTGGTTTGGCTTCTTGTAACCTCTTTGGGATGGTAGAAACTAGTTGAAATTTGATTTTGGAATATGAGTTTAGTAAATAGTTCAACAGTCTTGAACTATGAAAATTAAATTACAGACGGGGCCTTAACGCATGAGACAGATTAGGAAGCATTGGAGAAGGAAATGTATATTAGTGAATTAAATTCATTAACTTTGTTTATCAACTGTTGATTGATTACTTAATATGTTGTTATTTGACTTATCTTCTTGTGGATTCTTGATCATGTCCTTAGTTCTCGAATTTTCCTTAATAAGTAATGGCATGTCTGTGATGCTTTTCACCAACGTGAATCATTTTCGCCCACCTGTGAACTCGTAGACAACAGGGAAGAGGATGGGAAAGTTCTATGACTGTCACAAAAAGTGAATGAAGCCAGTAAACAAAGTTGCATAACTCACTTTATTTGTTCTTTCTGTTCTCACCTTCTTGTTCAAGCTCACATGTCCATGCACACTTGGCTTTTTATGCAAATTTAAGCTTGAAATGTTCAAACCATTCGTTGGCAGGTGGTCGACGCATATGCCCTGATTGGAGATGTTTCTGGTCTGGCTGAGAAGATACAAAGCTTCTTTATGCAGGAGGTTCTCTCTGAAACCCACTCTGTGCTGAGGACCATATTGCAGGAGGTATATCCCCCCCCCAACTGACAAGAATGACTCAGACCGATGATATCATCCCCTAACCTCATGGGAAACCTCCATTCATTTTATGCCATCACTACTTTAGTGAAACCAGTACAATTAGCTCCTAGTTAACAGGGGCACATGGTCCATAATGAAATTGTTAATGAGATGGTTGTTCTTGAATGTGTACCTAGCAGTTTAACAAGCTAAGTTTGGGGATACAGACTAGGTATGTCGTAGATTTTACACAAGTAGCTTATAATATTATCTTCATGATCCTTTGTTCAGTCTAGATCTTGGGTAATTTAAAGCTCTTTAGCATATATTATCAGTGCAACACAGTAACCCGTCCCTAGTCGAGCTCATCTTGCACCTGACAGCACATTCTTTTGTTAGGAACTTGCTGACTTTATAATGGTTCTCTAATTTCTTAAGATTTATATGTTTCATACAGGTGTTTTATTAACATCTTAACTTACTGCAGGATCTTGAAAATCCTAATATGCAAAGTAACAGGTAAGGTTTCTTTACCTGTTAGCTTTCTTAGAAGAAAGGATGAGGATAGACTATGCCCTGACACTCCCATTTTTCTTACGATGGAGCTGTTTATGTATTCTTGATTGTCTTCCACTCCATGTCCAGGCTTACGTACAGTGACTTGTGCATGCATATACCTGAATCCAAGTTTAGACAGTGTTTGCTGGCAACACTAGCTATGATTTTTAAGCTGATGTCATCCTATTATGCAATACTGAGCTTCCAGCCAGAGGACAAAGTATGCTCTCTGTTATCCATCCTATATTGTTAATATTTTTCGTTAATCTGGATACTTGTTAGACTGTAACTGATTACCTTTGACGTTGAAATTTCTTATTATAACCGAGTTGCTGGCTGGTTTTCCTTGGATTGCTATTTAATGTTTTTTATCAATTGGTCTCTTAAATATAAATGTATATGCTTTCTAACACTTGCCCGTGTTTGTATTTATGTAATTCATCTGGTAGAAGTAGGTATTTAGAAAGCCTCTGTGTTGTTATCACAGGTTTCTGCCTGCCATAGCCCAAGTAGGAGGCAAAAACAGGGTAACAAAACTGGATTTGTGGTAGATTCTATAAGAGAAGATTCTTGTAACTCCCTGGAAGGAGACAGTTCAGTTTCTGCAGGAACAGAGAGAGGATCTGTTTTGTCCTTTGTTGAAGAGCCATCAATGACCTCTGCTTCTTGTACGGAAATTACAGGGTCCAATGGTTCTGCTCTTGCAAATTATCCGACTGATGAAGCAAGAGATGATGGAACTGCAGCATCAAGTAGTGGATCCCCTTGGTTTGAACTGCGGAAAGATGCTGCAACTTTTGTTTCACAAACCTTACAGAGGGGCCGTAAGAATCTTTGGCAACTTACAACAAGCCGTATTGCAGTTCTGCTTTCTTCTTCTGCAGTTTCTTCAAGCAGCATTCATCAGTTTTTGAGAAACTATGAAGATCTGAGTCTCTTCATCCTGGCCGGGGAAGCATTTTGTGGGATAGAAGCAGTAGAGTTCAGGCAGAAGCTAAAATACATTTGCTGTAGTTATTTTATTGCTTTCCATCGGCAAAATATATATGTAAGTTTGATATATAGACTCCTTATACCCTATCTCCGAAGGACCATAGTATAATAATTGCTTATGGTCCTTTACAGCACTGGCAACTTAAAATTAGCTTCTGTTTGAGTTTCAATTTCTTTTGCTAAAATTTTATTTTTCAAATTCAAATTTTAATTTTTACCATATATTTCGTAGGACCCACAACTGCTACTCACTTATACATTACTTGTTTCTTGAAAATTAAAATTTTAGCAAAAGAAACAAGTTTACCAAACAATGGCTAATGGAGGTCCCATTGGATATATTATATGGAGGATTTTTCAAGTTAGATAACTATTTTATTAGTTGTTTCATATTTAAATTGGATGAGTTTAAAACCTAGGAGCTTGTGCATTTTAATAATTAGACGTGGTTGTTAATAAACTCATGTTTCTCCCTCTAATTTCTCTTGATTTTCTTTCCTTTTGTTTCCTCTTGTTTTACAAGTCTCATTCTTGTTCATTTTATTATAGGTCAATTAGACTCGTGCATCTCTTGTCAAGCCGTCTGTTTTTATGTTGTTTTTATTGGTACTCCTCTGTTAGAGAAGAAATTTCCTAATTCACTTTCAATTCTCTCATAATCAAGTCTGTTGGAAATGTTAATTCTGAGAAGTATTGATCTCCATTGCATAGATGAAAATCTACCCTATGTATTTTACCCAAAAAAATAAATAAAAATTGACCACAGGTTTAGAAATTTTTATACTACCATCTAAGGTGAAGAAATTGAGTTTAGCTTTTCTCAAATAAGCAACAAGTTCATAATTTGGTAGATCAAACTTGAAACTAATGGCACTTGTTCAATACTTATACCTTGTTATTTAACTTGTCTTTTGTCTTTTTTTCCTCTCTTCTTCATTTGCGTCATCACAAGTTAATAGCCTCATCTTCATCTTCATTTCTGTATTATATTCAAGGAGGATTTTTTTTTTTCGTCAGGGAATACTTCGTGATTTTTTATTTTTTATCTTTCTGATGGATTAGTAAACCTAATACTTTAATGATTATATAATCTTATGCTGATTAGAATGCTATGCTGACTTGTACCTGTTAAGAGTATATCAGTTAATAGTCACCTGAAAAATGTTTTTGTCCTCAGGTTATGTCGAATTTGACTATTAATTATTTGGTTTATGTCTAATATTAGTGAGAGTCTGTCATTTGTGCTTTAAATTGTTTATGATGTGATTTTATAAATGTGGCATGGGTATTTTTTTGCTCCAGTTGATACATTTGTCTTATCAGTATCTTCATGTGTTCAAAATGTAAATCATCATTTGATCTTACAGGCTTTGAAAATGGTGATGGAAAAGGAGAATTGGCAGATAATGCCGCCAGACACAATTCAAGTAGTAAGTTTTGCAGGACTGGTTGGTGATGGTGCAGCATTGATTGCTTCATCTAATAATTCTCCCTATTCTCAGTTACTGCAGTCCAATAGATCAGTAGGTTCTGTTGAAAATAGATCAAATAGGAGTGGATTTTCGCATTGGCTTGAAAGAGGAAACCCATTTTCATCTAAATGGAATGGTGGTTCCGAGGGAAATTCTGATTCCTTCCAACTTGGATCAACCATGCATGCAGAAAGTGGAAAGACTGATGAAATGTATCAGAATAGTAGTTCAACTCAGAAAATTACTGCTAGAAATCAAGTTAATGGGGGTGCTTCTCTTTCAGAAGATGAAAATGAAGATCTCCATGCCGATTTTATTGATGAAGACAGTCAGCTTCCAAGTCGTATTTCCAAGCCAAATCATTTAAGACAACACACTTCTCGTTGGAATGATGAAGGGATGAGAGCACAAACAGGATCATCACTTAGTCTCTTAAAGTGAGCTCTTCATTTAATTTGGTAAAAATGCTACGTGTCCATCTGTTATCAAGCTGACTGACATAATACATGTCAGGTTGATGGACAAGTATGCGAGGCTGGTGCAGAAATTAGAGATAGTCAATACTGAGTTTTTTAAGGTAGTTTCATAAACATCACACAAGGAATGATGCTTTTAGTTTCTCTTGTTTTCCTTTTTTCTCCTCTCTCTCTTTCTCTCTCTGTGGCTATTATGTTTGTATGTTTGTATTTTTTGACTGTCAATTTTTCTTAACAGGGTATTTGCCAGTTGTTTGAGATCTTTTTCCACTTTGTCTTCGTGACATTTGGTCAGCAAAATACTCATCCAAGTGGAAAGCCCTCTGTGTACTTGCTTCCTCGTAAGTATTGTTCAGTCCTCCCCCACTTTCATTTTGCAAAAGAATACTTTACTCAATCATACTTCTGTTCGGAAATTCTTGAGTTTGTCTATCCATTTCTAGTCCATCTTTTCCTTTGGTACATTATGTCATGTATTGGCTGCTGCTTGTAAACGTGCACTTTGTTTATGGTCCTCAGACAGGCTAAAGACTGCAATATCAAGAATAACACAAGAGTGTGATCAGTGGATAAATCCCCAGTCTGCATCCCCGATATCTTCAAATGCATCATTCACTCATATGGATGTCACCCCTACCAGTCCTCCTAGTCAATTGAATAGCCCATTTCTTGGTCTCAAGGTGACTACCTCTGCAGATAACTCGTATCTCAGTAGCTTGCATGTGGATTTTGTATTCTAACACTGGAAATTGTTTAGTTTATTGGATGCAAGATGCTCTATACTATTTATGCCCTCTTCCTTTTCTAACAGATGGAGCAAACAATAGTTTTTAGGCACATGTCTTCGCATGCACACTTTGAATGCACTTCAAATTCCCACAATCAAGTTCGTTACCCCAATTTATATCTGATGGGTGTCAAGTAACTTTTAATAAACACGTGCATAACTGCTCTACTTTTGGTACTTTTGGTCCCTTTTATATTTCTTATGTTTTTTTTTTTTTGGAGTTTTAGAACTAAAATGTCTCAAACAGATACTGGAGCATTTAGCAATCTAAGTGCGAAGAAGCACTATGAGCTGCAATCTCTTTCCACCTGTGTGCCTGTGTTTCATAATTGACCATGGGATTTTAATATACTAATAATTTGACATTCGACATTGAATGGCCTACTTGGTTGTTCCAAACGTATTTTGGTGACTCCAAATTGGAATGTATAGCTTCTAGGTGTGTTAAGATGTTGACTAAGAATCCATTTGGCAAATTTTATAAATCATTTAGAAATTGTCAAACTTCATTTTCAACAGCATTATCTTATAGATCACAATTGCTGGCCAATATTCCACTACTCATATCTATCTATTTATAAATTAAATCATTTAAATAATATAAAATTCTTATTAATTCAAATATACTGAGATATTTTATAAGTGATTTGCATAAATTTGGCTAAAATATAGTATTTAATATTTTAATGTATGAAGTAATATACATTTTTCTTGTCATTTGATTTTCTTAAAAATATTCCTTTTTACGAACCATGTAACTACTTCCGAATATAATTATTTTATCTACATATACATCTCCAATAAAGTGCTAATAATAATCTGAAAAAAAAATACTTATGAGTAACAGTTTTAAGTAGATCGAAACAGGCCCCAACTCTTTTTGTGAATGAGGCTTTAATTTTTTTCATAATTTTTTTAATTGGCTTTCAGCAAATTGATTTTAATATCAAGAAAGTATTGCATTATTTCTATTCCCTTCTAGATTTATTTGGATCAGGCACTAATTTGATGGTCTTGAAAACTGTCTCTCTATATATAGGGTGTATTGTCTGATAGGTAGTTAATGGCTTAGAAACCACACCGAAGATAAAAAAATGAAAGAAAAGAAGATACAGATAAGCGGACGATGACACCTAAGAAGAAACCTATCAAACCCGGATATTGCCGAGAACTCCCACCGCACGAACTTCTCCGGAGCTTGAGCAATATAATGTAATTTTGATCTCTTTTCTCATTATCTATGAATAGATACGGGATGTCAAAGACAATTAAATCCTAATGTAGGACAAAAGGAGAGAACTTGCATATGTTCTCACAGGAGGTTCTGTGTTCTGTGACACTACGAAAAACAGCTGCCATTCAATGAGCAGATCTGTCTTCCCTCACACTTGACATGCATTAGTTTGTTTTAATAAGATGATGCAGAAGTTTTCTGATGAAGAGCATCATTCTGTCTGTTGTGTAAATAATTCCCATTAAATATAATGCTGCAGGAAAGATGTGCAGGTGCTGACACTATATCCCTTGTTGCTCAATTGTTGCATAGATCTAAAGCCCATCTTCAATCAATGCTTCAGCAAAATGGAGCAATAGTTGAAGACTTCTATGTGCATATGGTATGTATTTTATTCTCATTTAGAATAAACTTTTGTTCTTGAGTGCTTCTGGTATTCTTTGCCTAAGTTGTCTGCATTATGTGGCAGATAAAACCGTGGTTGATATAACTCCTTTGAAACTAGTGAAAATGTTTATATTGGTATTTGGTTCACTAAACTTTTGATGATTTTGATTTTACAAATGATTAGTGCTTTCATCCTTGAATTCTAATAGAAAAATTTACCTCACAGCCAAGATTCTATATTATGTCAACTGATTTGTAGTCACTTCATATCCTTTTTCCCGGTGCCTTGTATCCTTGAAGCTCAAGCTCAAAACGCCCCCCTCACATGCAGGCCTGGTGTTTAAGATGTTTTATCACATATTATTGTTGTATTTTATCTTTCTGTTGTCATCATTGGCAGATAATTATGTTGTTATTGTTGTGCAGTAAATTTTATTAGCGGTATCATTGTTATTAATATGACCATTAATCATTATCTATAATTATGATTTTCACCATTAGCATTGTTTTCAACTTTTCATTGTTAATATTGTTTGTAGGATTGTTACAGTAGGTTTTTATTATTTGCTTAAAGTTAACAGTGGTTACTTTGACTGGCCTTTTTGACAGGTAGATGCTGTACCTGAACTTACTGAGCATATTCATAGAACAACTGCAAGACTACTACTACACATAAATGCGTAAGATACAGTACAATATTAATCTGTTATAACCTATCCCACTTATTGATAAAAGTGACAGACAGACGCTAATTGCTGACCAGGTGAATGAATTTGTGGCATACATAATAGTTGAGGTTTTTAAGTTCTATAGTGCTCTTAATTTCTGTATTTTTCCCATTGCTTTTGAATTTCGTTAATCCACTATAACCTTTTTTTATTTTTTTTGAAAAAAAAAAAAAAAAAATTCTCTTCCCTGTTATATTTGAATATTTCTCCTATCCAGAGATGGTGCCATAATGTGTAACCTATTTACATTATATTCCATTCCATATTTGTAGCAAGAGAGACAATGTTTTCACTCATAGTTTTGTATAAACAATTTTATTTAATTATTTTTTCCACATATTCATGAAATCTAAGATAATATTGCACGAGACCTTGAGATCTTCTTCATGGAAAGTGTTATCAGTGACTAATAATTTCTTGAAGGAATCCACAAGCTTCAATCACTGAAATTGTGCAAAATCGCCCAAACTTCTCTTAAATGAGATTTATTATAGGAAAGAGATGAAATTTGAGACAAAAATAACCAGATTTTGGCACTATTATTTCGCCTTTGGAGAGGCCTTTTTAATTTTGCATAAATATAGGTCGTGATATTACTTACTCTCAGGTGGTTTTCATCAGCTTGCTTTTTAGATGAGTCATAATGATCTGTTTTGATCCCCGATTTAGTTTAAGTACATAGTTTGAACAGCAGAATCTTTTGAGCCTTATGTAGGTGCATTAGATCTTTGATGTGATGCAGATATTCAGCGGTACAGTTTTGCTTATGAGTACTTGAACTTTTAAATAAATTTTTTAAATCCCCAACACACTTATTTAAACCCTGATTTCTAGAGCCTGAGATGATTCATGTATTGCACTCTACTATTTTAGTTACAGTTATTAGTTTCTGCAGACTCACGAGCATGTGCAACTTGTTATAAATTTGAAGCTCTTCAAAGTTTAGTAGATTTGGCATGTTTTGATGAAGAAATAGAAAATATTTGACAGTATATATGCACATTTTATGTTGTTATAACGCAACCATTTATAAAAATAGTTTGTACTTAACTTTTTGTATACTCAAGTTCATGTTATTCTCTACATCAGAATTCTGCAAACTCATAGCTTATAATAAGATACTGGCTAGAAATTACTTAAATCCATATGTTTAGACAAGTGTCTTATAATGAGTTCTTTTAACTGGAACAAAAATAAACTATTTGTAATGGTATTGACAGAAGAATTTGTGCAGATATGTTGACCGAATTGCCAATTCAAAATGGGAAGTAAAAGAGCTTGGACTAGAGCACAATGGGTATGTTGCTTCTGTTTTATGATGATTTCAAACCCAAACCCTCCAAAATTAACACAATTAGCATCATCATTTAGGGGAAAAAAAAAAAACTGCTACCTTCCCGCTTGCATGAGATCCCTATCACTTGTCAGTGAAAAAGATCTTTGATTTTTGTAATGATGACTAATGCATGGCCATTCTACTTCAAAATGGAATTTCATTCCCAGCCTTTTTGTTCTAGTACTATAAAAGTTCACAAAATGAACAAATATGGAGAAGAAAACCAATATTTTTAAAGTTGAGAATTAGCAGCAATATTATTTAGTGAAGAAGATTGTGATTGATCATGCAAAAAAGGAAAAAAGAAAAAATGAGAGGGTGTAAAGTAAAACTCGAAAATGTTAATTTGGTTAGTCCATCTAGTAATTTCACATAGGGAAAAAGAAATTAAAACTACAATTGGGGCATATGCTGCCTGCACTTCTCAAGTGATTAACAAAGGAAGGTATTTGAAGTTGTTTTTACTGTCATATAAAAGCTTCATCCGTTATCTACGACCAATATACTTATTACAATTCTGTCTTCAATATGCTCCCAGAATATTTTTTTCATCAGAAGCCTTGTATATGCACAAGCTCATTAAATGGGCGGTGCTGAGACTTTACCTCAGTACTATTGCTTGCTCTGATTACATTTTGAGCCACTGCATTGAAAACCTTAAACTTTCAGGGATGTGTCAAATTTATTTATTTGACATTTGTCATCACCACGTCTTTGAATACTCGTATAGATTAAAATTTGACATCTTAATTCCGAGTCCTAACATCGTGCTGTCACCATGATCTCTCTTGACTGATTGTTAAATATCATCTCCAAGTCTTGCAACAAAAATCTGCTTGACACTCAGGTCACCTTGTAACTTTATGGTATGCTCTGTTTTTCCAACACATGATCACTTCTGTAATTTCTGTGTCAATAGATATGTTGATTTATTGTTGGGAGAATTTAAGCACTACAAAACAAGGCTTGCTCATGGAGGCATTCAAGAGGAGGTAATGACTAAATTCAATATTGATAGTTTCTGTCTGAAGTGATGACGAATCTCAGAAAATCATTTAGTTCAGTAAAATTTTTACCATTGCTGTTGCACAGGCTCCATGTGTGAATGATAGGGTGAAATACACTGGCAGTCACTGAACTTATATAGCAAACTGATATGGTGGTCACTAAACTTTATTTTGTTTCAACGTGGTCACTGAGTCTGAACTTCACTTTTTATTTTACTTCAGTCACTGAATTAAATTCAGTTATTTTTTCTAATAGAATGGCTAATGTGGAAGGCCTCCACATCAATGACACGTCATATTGTTGCTGCCACAGTAGATGGTTCTTAAGAAAAACTAATTAATTTCAGTTACTGATCAAACTTGAATAGAAAATAAACTCTAATGACCATTTTGAAACAGAATAATGTTTTGACTAACATCACTCTTGTGAAATGGATTTTATCTTTAAGATTATGCAGTTAAATTTTGAGAAGTGTGTTTACATTTTTGGCTTGGACTATATTAAGAATTTGGCTAAGTAGTGAAGTGAATGTTGAAGTGCTTCAATGACTTGGTAGTCGCGCCTCTAATCTCAGGTTCAAGACCTTCTCTTAGAATATGGACTTGAAAATGTCGCTGAAACTCTCATCGAGGGTCTATCAAGGGTGAGGAGATGTACTGATGAGGGAAGGGCTCTCATGTCGCTCGATCTTCAGGTTTCATTTAACTCATGCTCAACTGTTCCATTGTCCACATTGTTTTTAACCATTTGATTTACCCTAGTGTATCCTTCTCAGGTTTTAATCAACGGCCTAAAGCATTTTGTCTCAATTGACGTGAAACCAAAACTGCAGATGGTCGAAACTTTCATCAAGGTAAGAGATAAAATACATTTTGTTCTGGTAGTTTCATTGAAAAATTGCTTCATATATTTTCTACACTACCTTTTTTTTCCTTCCAACAGGCCTACTACCTTCCCGAAACCGAATACGTCCACTGGGCTCGTGATCATCCGGTATGAAAATGGATCTTCAATCGACATTTTTAAATTTTGTTTCATATATTAAATGCTTTGTTTTTTTATTATTAAATTTGCAGGAATACAGTAAAAACCAAATTGTTGGGCTGATTAACCTTGTTGCAACAATGAAAGGTTGGAAAAGGAAAACAAGGTTGGAAGTGTTAGAAAAAATTGAATCAATCCTTTCGTAGAGCCTGCCTGGATATAGGGCTGGGCTTCCCTCGATTTTTGTTCTGTTGTAAAGGCACACTTTTTATAGGAACTCTCACGAACTTGTATATTTATTCTATTTGTAATATAAATAATTTTCTTCCATAAAGGAATAAGATTATTTATTACCTACCTGAGTGAAGTGTTTAGAAGAGGTGTGGTCCATTGATCAACGTCTTGCGTTGCTGTCAATGGACGGTAAGATCCATTCGCATTAAACAGTAGATTCAGAATTTCATTACAACAATGCTGCAAGTACCGTGAGTTGTTCCGCACACTCATTACTCATACATAGGGGAGGGGTGAACTACTCATTTCATGAATCGTATTGCTCGTACATAAAAGTTTATCAATTGAGTTACATATATATGATTTAGCAAATATTCATCAAATTATTCGTCACATCATTTTCAAAATCAACAATTACAAAGTTGCAAACACATCGATTGATAACCCAATTTGGATACTGTTACGTACATATAGATTAATTCCTCATTTCACTCCCATGTGATCACTTTCATGTAATCGTGCGATACAACTTGCGGTACATTTTTCATTTTACTTTTAACCCACGTAGCCATATAGCCCTATTTTCTGGACACATGTTGTAACACGTGCCCACTTCTGGAACGCTCTACAACTGCAAGCTTCAAGAATTAATAGGGCACTTTCAGACGGATTCAGAGTGGGAAAATCCAAGAAAGAAATGGCACCCAAGAAGCGTCCTGGTAAGATGGTGGAAACGGTGGTTACGTCCAAGAAAGTGGTGGAGGAAACCGTGAAAGTGGTTGTTACTCCGACGGAGAAAAAGGTGGTTTCTTACTCAACCAATGAGAGTGAAAATGTGGCGGTTTTCACTTCACCAGCAGAGAAAGAGCCTGCAACCAGGTCAGTTCCTCTTCAAGACGAAGACGAAGCAACGCCAAAGCAGCCGGCAGAAGGAGAAGAAGAAGACGAGACACAACCAGCCTCACAGCCTGAAACCATCCCTCAGCCACCAAAACTTGAAACCTCACAAAAGGAGGAGGAAGAAAATAAGGAGAATGAGAAGAAAAGAAAATCCACACGAGTGAAAGAGCAAGGACAAAAGAAGAAGAAGAAGAAAAGAGGAAGAGCTGGTGGTGAAGGAGGTGAAGGGTACAAGAGATATATATTTAGGGTAATGAAACAGGTTCACCCTGATATGGGGTTTTCATCAATGGCTATGACTGTCATCAACAATTTGATGTCGGACATGTTCGAGAGGATCGCCAATGAGGCAGCAGGGCTGCTCAAGTTTAGTGGGCGGACGACCCTTTCGTCGAGGGAGATTCAAGGGGCAGTGAAGTTGGTATTGCCTGGAGAGCTTGGGAAACATGCTATTGCCGAGGGGACTAAAGCTGTTACCAACTACATTTCAAGCACCTCTAAGCATTAATTAAATATATCTTAAGAACAGGGTTCGTGTTTTTTAATATGGATTATGTAATGAAAAATGTTACTTTCCCACCCGAATTTTGACACACTAGGTGTTACTCCCTCATATAAGATATGTGGGCCCCTCTCATAATGAGCGATCCCACCCCCATGTGACGAAATGACATCCAGTGTGGCATCGGGTGTAGTACTTATGTAATAGTAATATTTGCCGTTATTTTTCTGTTTGCAGCGTAGTACAAGTGCAACTGTCATGAGATTCGCACGTTCTCTTTTCTGTCGTGCTTAATTGCGAAGTGCTTATTTTGTTAGTTGATTGGCTTTGTTTGTAAAGTAATGAGTATGCAAAATTTATTGGTTCTTTTCCACAAAACACCAAGTTCCCGAAGCATCTACTAGGTTCCGGAGCATTTATGGTGCCAGGACACTAATTTATACCACCATGGTTGAAATGTTACGATATGTATCCAACATTTTAAATATTCTCACTAGTTCTGAAACAGTGGTGAGTTCGATAATTGATGATCATTTTAGAGACCATATCATTCTCTTCTCCCCTGGCCTCTCTCTTTAGTGTCCCAATTTATGCCATTCATACAAAAAATATGTAAAATGTTTTTGAAATTCAATAAATTCGGACAATAATTTAAAACAATTGTGGAAAAAATGTATCGACGTCCAAATGATTTACTCGACTTGGTAATGATTGGGATCATTGGAAGCAATTTAATTAAGTATTTGTTTATGTCTCACTTGTGATCAGGTCTATTTGTGTTGGCCTTTAATTAGTTATTTGTGACTTGGACTTGGTTATTATTTATTGGTCCATTTAAATTAAATTTGGTCCATGTTGAATTTGTTGGTCTAGTTCATATATACTTGCTAGTTCTCTACTTGTACCTTGTGTCTTGAAACAATAGAGGTGAAAAGAAATGGGCAACCGACTTGGAGAGAGCATTGCTAGCTTCTTGATTTTCATCCCCCTAAGTGATATTGTTTGAAGAACCATTAATCCTATTATGGGTTAGAGCAAATTGTGGCAACCCAAGGAGTGTTTGGATCGAACCTTTGGTGAGTTTCGTGTTTGTTTTGCAAGGTAATTGAGCCTAGTTTGAGGTGTTTCAACAATCCAGGATTCAACATGGCATCAGAGCTTAGTTGTGTGAAATCTGATAAAAAAGTGTTGGAAGAGATCTGAAAATCGGGCAGAATGCTGGACAGAAAACATTTTCTGAAAAGTTCGAGATTCAGACTTGCAACCCATCGAGCCAAAATATTGACCTGTAAAACAAAACAAAACAAGACAATATTCATGAACCTGGAGGTGAGATGAACCAGCATGAGGGATGACGTGCCGCTGGTGCAATAGCTTGTAAAGGCCATGTGCAGATGCTAATGACACACACGGGCGTGTGGATACGAATATGTTATTGGTCTGAAAAGATAGAATCTTCCTCTCATTAGGGTGGAGCTATTCGTGGCCTTAGCTTTCTGTTTCAAGAAATGTACTGAAAGTTTGGCAATTTTGATTGTTCGGTCGACGGGTGATACCTGTGTTGGTCCAAATTTCGGTGGATATTTTAAAGTGTACGGTGATGTCCCTAAAGTGACGATGTTCGCGTGTCTCTATTTTACAGACTGACAAATTGGTCCTCTTTGTATCGTGTTCTATCTATTTTCGCATTTGGAAGTCATCGCAGTTATTGCGAAGGGGTAACCATTGTTTGTTGATCTAGGAATTATCTGTTTAATTTGTACCATATATTTTGTATGTATTTGATAAAAAGACTTCAGTATAAATTTGATATATTGCGTTCTAGATGTTCTATTATCATTCAGAAATGCCCGTGACCTTAGGAAGTAGTTTTCTGTATCATTTGTGATGATGCTTTGCTTGTGGTTGTTGCAATGTTGCATATTGTGTTTGTTCATTTTTTGGATAAGATGACCTAGTGATTTTGTTTTTTGGAGCGTACGATGGTAAGGTTTTAGGTCTGAGTTGATGCGAAAGGTAAGATGTTATAATTGTGGTATTTTTGGATTTTATTATGGAGTTTGTTCTAATTGGGATAATAGAGGAAAATTTGAAGTGTTAGGAGACATGTGAGGGGAACGGTGCCATTGGATCTAAGTAAGAATAGAATATGGCTTATTTAGAATAAATGCTAGTAGTTACTACATATGCATTTGTGTGAAATTCATTTTGCATGTTTGATTATTTAATTGGTACATTATTTTATGTTGCGTTTCAATTTGCTTGATATGTGTTTTTGCATGAATTTATGTGTGATCTTTTTTAACGTATGTAATGTAATGTGTGTGCATGCATAGTGGTAGGGGTGCATTAGTAGTAAGTATGTATTTTGGTAGAGATGACAAAAAAATTCAACATGCCTCGAACTCGACGGGTACCCGACCCTAATGGGGGGAAAAACTTGCCTCTCTGACCCGGGGGGTTGGTTTGGCTGCCTCGCCCAGAATAATTATTTAGACAAAATATTATATTATAAGGAAAAAATGAAGAAAAGGCAAAAAATAAAAATAAAAAACAAGGTGGTAAATGGTGTGAATATCCAATCCATCCAACCTCGAAATTCACATGGTGGGTTTGTGTTTATCTTTTTTTTACCCCCGATTTGGTGCCATCCCAATATTTTGGTAATGTGTGAGATAAATGCATGGGAGTGCATTGGTGATATGTACAACAGATGTGGAGTGTGACATTTAAATCACGAATGAAGATTTGATTAAATGCTTGGAGTCCTCTATTTAGGAGAATCCTGATTGGTAAAGTGTAAGAGTAACACTTTGATGACTTCTATTAGGTGCAGAACCATTATCCACTTGGGTTGAGAAATTGATAAAGGAACATCCCATGAACTTATGATCTATTGTGATTTGTTAGTTAAACATGAATTGTGATCGATCTAGTGAACATGGTTGGCAACGTGTGTGATATGTGTTCTCGAGGTACTAGTTACACGGAATGAGATATGATGATTGTGGTGAGATTTTTTTCGTGTGGTCATTTATGAATTTTATTGTATATGTTGACTATTGTGTTCGATTAACTTGAGATTAGTCTTATGTACCTTACTGAACATGTTTTGAAAATATTGTGTATTATCATATGTTTGTATCTTCATCGCATTTGTTATATGTTCTTGATTTATTACTTTGATTATTTATCTTTTACTTGATTGTTATTGACCTTAGCTTAATGGTGCAGACATGGTGTATGTTTTAAGTTCGAGACACGAGGTAGGATATGTGATTCCAATTTTATTGCTCACCTTGATTAAACAAGAATAAACATTATGATGTTTGCTTGCTGGCTTTTTTTGTATCAAGGTGGAGATGTGTTGAATTTTTTATATCTAATAAATTCGATCGATGATGTTAAAACAATTGTGAAAAATGTATCGACGCATAAATGAATAGCTCGATCCAATAACGACTTATGACCATTGAAAGTAACTTAATTAAGTAGTTACTCATTGCCCACTTGAGAGGCCTAATTGTGTTGGCTCTTTGTTGGTTGTTTGCGACTTTGTCATGATTGTTGTTTGTTGGCTCGTTTAAGTTAGACTTTGCCCATGTTGATTTGTTGACCTAGTCCACATGTATTCACTTGTTATCTACCTGTGTCTCGTGTCTTGAAACAACATATGCGAAAAGAGAGAGCCACCAACTTGGAGAGACCATTGCTAGCTTCTTGATTTTCTTCCTACCTAAGTGATATTATTTGAAAAACAATAAATCCTATTGTGGATTAGAGTAAATTGTGGCGATCAAATAGAGTATTGTTTGGGTCAAGCCTTTGATAAGTTTGGTGTTTCTTTTAGAAGGTAACCTGAGCCGATTTGAGGTGTTTCAACACCCTACCTCTATTCGGTTCGGTGGCTGAAGGTCACCGTTATTTTTGTGTTTTCTATGTAAGTATCCGTTCGGTTAATCAATTAAAACAAAATTTTAATGGGCACAGTTTTTCATATCACTTTTTAACAACGCACATTTTTTTTGTTAATTTGTTTTTAACCACATCATAGCTATAAAACTCCAAATAAATCACATTATAAATCGAATTCCTTGATTTGACAGTCGCCAAACGGAATTAAAAATGATTTGGAATAATAAGTGATTAATAGTTTGTTCGGCAACTTAAAGAATTGATTTTTTTTTTTTTTTTTTTGTATTTTTTAGGTAAAATATGTGGTTTAAGATTTGAAAGAGAAAATATGTTTAATTAAAAAATGATTTAAAATTTGTGTAAAAAAAATTAATCTATACTATATATAAAAATGAGAAAGTCTTGACCAAATTTTCCACCTTTTACTGTTCATTTTTTGACTTTTTTTTTCTTCATCATTTGAGTTTCAAATTTCAAACCATCTATCAATATTAAAAAAGTGGGATCCACCACATCTTTTGACCGACATTTTGAGGAAAATGTCTCATTATCAAAATTCAAACTCAGGTTCTTCAGCTTTAGATTCTCTACTCTCTTTCCATCCATCACCGTTTTCACTACGGCCCGTAAGTTCCCCTACTTCTATTTCCATGCCGGCTCCGGTAAGCTCGCCTCCCGCTTTTGTACCAGCACCATTTTTCTTCATTTTTGCAACCTATTGCATTTATTTCACTATTTTCGGGTTGAAGTATCTGGTACTGTTCATCGATGGACTGCAAATAGCTTACTGGTTACAGATTTCTGTGTTTCGTTGGGTTCTGGGTATTGGGCTCCGTTTCATTTACCTAGATTCATCTTTTTATCACGCTTATATTCACTTTGGAGTGGATTTCTTGAAGTTGCACCGATGTCACTGTTCAACCGGGTTTACAGTTCGGTATTCTTCTTCACTCAGTTTGTTGCTTGAGCTGAAATTGACGAATTTACTATTACATAATATACACAAAATCAAGTTTATTCCTTTCCTTGTATACTTTTATTTCTTCTCCTTGTATAGATTATTTCCATTCCATGTATAGGTTATTTTATTTCTTCTCCTTGTATAACTTATTTCCATTCCATGTATAGGCTATTTTCATTATTGTATAGTTTATTTTATTGCGACAAATACGTAGCATATTCATTGTAATATACAATTAATTCCAATCAATCTTTCTTGTATTATGGTATCAGAGCAATAAGCTCTCCAGCAGCTCATCCTTCTTCCTTCTCCAGAAGTTCTTGACAGTACCTTATATTTCTTCCAGCAACTTGATTCTTTCATTTCTTCACTATGGCCACCACCCAAACACCTTCCCAATTAATCAATGACCTCACTTCTCCATATTTCTTGACCGCTGCCGACAACCCCAGCGCTGTTTAGTGCCGGACCTCCTCACCGGTGATAACTATGCTGCTTGGAAACATTCAATGCGCATGGCCCTCAATGCCAAAAATAAACTGGTTTTTGTTGATGGATCTTTCGAAAAACCATCAAACTCTTCCATCGCTGCGTTGTGGGATCGTTGCAATGATATGGTTCTATCTTGGCTCTTCAATTCAATTGATAAACCTCTATGCCAAAGCCTAATCTATTGCTCAAAATCATCTGATGTTTGGATCGATTTGAACAACCGTTTTTGTCAAAGCAATCATCCCCGCCTCTATCGCCTCCACCGTGATCTTTAAACCTCAAGCAAGGCACCATATCCATCATCACATACTACAACACTATCAAAGGTTTCTGGGATGAGCTCGCTGATATTGCTGAACCGAATTCTTGCACCTGTGAAGCCAAAACAAAATCTGAAACCTCTGTCAACACCGAACGATTTTTCCAATTTCTCATGGGTCTCAATGATTCCTTCTCTAACATTCGAAGTCAGATCCTTGCCATGGATCCTCTTCCCACCAATGCTAGAGCCTATGCCACCATCCATCAAGAAGAAACCCAACGACTTATTCAAATCCCTTTACTGCCCACACCAGAAACATCTTCTGTCATGACTGTCACCCGTAGCCATAACCAGGGCTATCATGGATTTCGCCCTCGCAACACTAAAAAGTGCACAAAATGTGGCAATGATGGACATCTTGAGGCTGCCTTCTTTGAAAATATTGGGTACCTCCTCACTGGAACACAAACAAGCCAAAACAACCACTTCGAACTCCAACAACAGCAACCAAGCCATCTCCAACAGCGAATCTGGTATATGATATTCAAGCACCTATGGCCTCAAGTGTGATTCCTGGCCTCTCCAACGAAAATTATCGGCATTTGATGGAACTCCTTCAGCCCGGCACCAATAGTTTCTCTGGTATACCTCCTTCTATCTCTAAAATTAAACTTCCATGGATTATAGACACTGGGGCTTCAGCCCATATATCCTCTATAACCAATTTATCCTTTGCCATTGATGTTTCTCCACACTCGCAGTCGTTAACTCTTCCCACAGGTTCCACGGCCCAAGTTACTCATATGGGCCACATTCACCTTTCTCCACATTTATCCCTTTTTAATGTGCTTTTTGTTCCACAGTTTAACTATAATTTAATCTCTGTTAACCAACTCATTAAGACATCCAATTGCATTGCAATTTTTCTTTCCTCGCATTTTTTTTTTCAGGATCAATGCACGAGGAGGTTGATTGGAATGGATGAAGAACGTGGTGGCCTCTATCATCTCAAACATATCCATCCAATTGCACTCCAAGTCTAATTCTACCTCCACCTTATGGCATCTTCGCTTAGGTCACCCTTCCATTTCTTGCATTCCAAAATTTTTATGTACTTCGGATATGATTGACAATTGTGATAGTTGTATTCGAGGCAAACATACTCGTCTTCCTTTTAAATTAGTTGAGAATAAAAGTGATTCTATATTTCATCATGTTTATTGTGATATTTGGGGTGGGTATTCTACGTCATCTACATCTGGTGCACATTATTTTCTCACAATTGTTGACGATTCTTTTCGTGTTACTTGCGTATACCTAATGCTTTTCAAACCTGACACATTTTCTTGTCTCACCACCTTTATGAAAATGGCCAAAACACAATTTAATTGCTCTATCAAACATATTCGTACTAATAATGGTCAAGAATTTCTTTCCCATCACATGCAATTTTTTTTTCTTGATCATGGCATCATCCACGAACGAACTTGTGTTGAAACACCACAACAAAATGGTGTGGCTGAACGAAAGCATCGCCATCTCCTAAATGTGGCTAGGTGTCTTCGTTTTCACCCCCATTTACATATTTCCTTTTAGGGCGAATGCATACTCATTGCTACTTATTTAATTAATCGCACCCCATCTTCCTCTCTCCACTACAAAACACCTTATGAGCTCCTTTTTCAAAGGGGCCCCAAATATGACCATCTTCGTGTGTTTGGTTGCCTTTGCTATGCACACAGTTTGAAAATCCATCGTGATAAATTCTCACCCCGTGCTACACCTTGCATCTTTATTGGTTACACTCAAACTCCACACATTTACCGTGTTTATGATTTAACACGAAAACCTCTTTCCTTTCTCGTGACGTCCGCTTTATCGAATCTATTTTCCCCTTTGCTACTATCACACCATGCTCTAGAACATCACCTTCACCTTCACCATCTCCATCCCCACCTGACGACCACCCCTTCCTAGATATGCCCCATCATTTCCCATCATCTAACATCGAACCAAGTTCTGATTCTATTCCCTCTACATCGATCCCTCCCACCATAGCACCACTTGATCCATCCCCACTTCCAAATTCTACAGATCCCTCTGAAGATACCTCAGATATCGTCCCACCTATGCCCATAACACAACGACCTCATCGCACCATCACTCGTCCCACATACCTTCAGGATTACATTTGCTCAGATTTACCTACAGAGGCTACACGTTTGCCACCTTCTTTTCAGTCTTTCTCAGGTACGGTGCATTCTTTACCCAATTTTCCGTCTTACCTTTTTTTAGCCTAAAACATTTTGGTTTTTTATCTTCTGTTTCGAAAAACATCCAGGATCCTCTTCTATATTCTCAAGTTGTCCTTGAGCCTCATTGGCGACAAGTAATAGCCTCCGAAATTCAAGCTTTTGAGGCTAACCAAACATGGACCCTTGAATCCCTTCCTCTTGGTAAGAAGGCTATTGGTTGCAAATGGGTATACAAAACCAAGTTACGCTGATGGTTCCATTGAACGCCACAAGGCTCATTTAGTTGCCAAGGGTTTCACTCAAGTAGAGGGTCTTGATTATCATGATACTTTTTCCCCTGTAGCTAAACTTGTCACTGTTCGTTGCCTTCTTGCTATAGCTGCAGGTAAACATTGGATCATACATCAGTTGGACGTCCATAATGCTTTCCTTCATGGCGATCTTGATGAGGAAGTTTACATGAAATCTCCACCAGGGTATTGTCGCCAGGGGGAGACGCGCGTATGCCGTCTTCACAAGTCTCTCTATGGGATCAAACAGGCATCTCGGCAATGGTACTCGAAATTATCTCACATTCTCACTCTTGCAGGTTTTGTCCAATCTGCCTCTGATCATAGCCTCTTCACCAAAACCCAGGACACAATTTTCACAGCTATTCTCATATATGTCGACGACATTTTGGTTGCTGGGAATGATCTCTTTGCCATCACCTCCATTAAATCTCATCTTGCTCAAACATTCAAAATTAAAGACCTTGGTGATCTCAAGTATTTTCTTGGAATTGAGGTTGCTCGTTCTCCTTCTGGCATCTTCATCAATCAACGAAAATATACTTTGGATATTCTCTCAGACTCTGGTCAACTAGGATCTCGCCCTGCTTACTTCCCTATGGAGCAACATTTAAAACTGACAAACTCAGATGGTGATCTTTTGACTGACCCTAGTTCCTATAGACGATTGATTGGTCGACTGATCTACTTGACAGTTTCTCGACCAGACTTCACATTCGTCGTCAATGTTCTCAGTCAATTCATGCATGCTCCTCGTGCTCCTCATCATCTTGCAGCTCTCCGTGTCCTTCGATACTTGAAGACCACTCTCGGTTATGGTCTCTTCTTCTCATACACTTGTAGCTTTCAGCTCTCCGCCTTTTGTGACTCCGATTGGGCTAGTTGTCCACTTACACGCCGATCCACCATTGGCTATGTCATCAAATTAGGTGACAGTCCACTTTCTTGGCGCACAAAAAGGCAACTCATTGTCTCTCACTCTTCAGCTGAGGCTGAATATCGTGCTATGGCAACCACCACTTGTGAGCTTGTTTGGATTCGTCTTATCTTGCATGATCTCACTGTGCCTCACTCTCAACCTGCCCTTCTTTACTGTGACAACCAGGCTGCTATTCACATTGCTCGAAATCCGATTTTTCATGAACACACCAAACATATTGAATTGGATTGTCATTTGGTTCGTGAAAAGATTCGATCTGGTTTACTCTCTACGCCATATGTCCCGGCATCTCAACAACAAGCTGATATTTTTACTAAGCCCTTGGGACGTGAATTATTTGTTTTCTTCTGGTCCAAGTTGGGCATTACGGATCTTCATGCTCCAACTTGAGGGGGAGTATTACATAATATACACAAAATCAAGTTTATTCCTTTCCTTGTATACTTTTATTTCTTCTCCTTGTATAGCTTATTTCCATTCCATGTATAGGTTATTTTCATTATTGTATAGTTTATTTTACTGCGACAAATACGTAGCATATTCATTGTAATATACAATTAATTCCAATCAATCTTTCTTGTATTATTTACCTTGCTGGGCCTTCATTTTCTGGACTTCTACTGTAATGGTGAAGCCTTTCATATATTCTTAGATTATCATATATGATTGTTTGGAATACCTTGCAAATTGAATCCTATGAAAGTCAGTAGTAGTATTTTCTTTGGCCTAACTCAACCTCCACTTTCCTAACCACGGGTTATGGCACTATTTTAAGTGGAGGAGCAATGTGTATGGTTATTTAGTTAAGGCCATATACCTTTGTATAAGTGTTGATCTTCAGCATTGTTTGCTATTTTTTATATGAATATTGAAGTGCATGTACCTATTGAGAAATTCCCTGTTTCTTGCATGATCTCACATACATAGGTTCTGCACCACACTGCACTATCGCCGTCACCAATATGGATTTACATATTCCATTTGCTGAATTTTCATCTTGTCAGGGGAGTTACTTTTTTATCCACATCCGATTATTGTTCTCATCATCGATTGTGCTTATTATTTATTTGATTTCAAATTTTTTTAATTAACGTCGTTCATGTCAAACATCTTGATATTACGCTGCATTTTTTGGTTTTCCCATACAAACTTTTTTATTCGAGTACAGAGGAATGTCATCGGAGGAGGCTAAAATTCTTGCTCTATGTTCATGCAATTTTGCAGGTAAATCATCGTTCTGGTTTAGGTGTTATTTAGATAACCTCTTTATTAAATTTGTTTTTGATGTTTATTATGGATATGCTATTGTTCTCTCACTATACATAGAACTGATCACTGGCTAATGTTTTCCCACTTAAATGAAGGTGCCACATAAAGGAATTCCAAAGAAAATGAGAAAATCAGGAATCATATTTTTTTTTTATTACTAAGGAAAACGAAAGGATATAGCTGAAGAAACATAATACGTGCAAATGCAATAAAATGATGTGTGGCTTGCCTTTTTGGTTGTCTTCATTCACTGATGGTCTGTTAACACTTTTTAATTGTTCATGATGACAAGATTATTGGCCTGCTTCTCTTAAAGAATTTGTCCTTACAGTGAGGTCTCTTTCTCTTCTTCGTGAGAAAGCAAATCTGCCGAAGGTATTTTAATAAATCTTTCTTGGTTAATTTGACCGACGTTTCTTTTTTATAGTTGATGACAGAAGAAAGAGTATTGGCCGTTAATATTGACGGCTTCAATATAGCTATAGATAAGGCAAGGGAAAGATCAAGGAGCGTAAGATAACTAGATTGTTGTATTCTTATCTTTTATTTATCAAAGAGGCAGTCCAAGTTTGTGGGGGTAAGGTCCAAGAGCGATATCTGAAGTTATCCTTGATGTATGAAGCTAAAATAATTTGGTCTCCAAACTTAAAATGAGACAATCAAGATTTTTTTGAAGAAGTTTGAAAATTTCGTAAATAACTAAGTTTGTGATAAAGAATTTAAATAAAGCTTGGGATAGTTTATCTATTTATAAATCAAAACAAAGACATCCTTAATGTGAGAATGGTGCATGCTAATTTTTTATTTCTTCCCAAATCTATTTTCTCAACAAGCTGGTGGAACTATCGTCATGGATGCTGATGCTAATAATGCATTGCACAAGACATGCGTTGCTCCAAAACATGATTCATTTAAGTTTACTTGGTTTGATGGATTGTGTATGAATTTGTTTGGTGGATTTTTCATTGATTATTTATGATGGTTTTCTTCTATCCATCTATCCTTTTTTCCTGAAATTCCAACTTTTATATTGAGATTTAAGATTCTGAATATGCCTAAGATGTTTAATATATTGGTATGGTTTTGTTTATGATTATGCTAGGGGTCTATGAAAGTCTTTTTATTCTATTTCGAGAACCTTCATTTCCATGTTGCCTGATAGCTCCTCATGTTGGTAATTTATCAAGAAAACCTTAATGCAAAAATGATTTTATAGATTCTGGAAACAGATTTGAAATTCCTACTTCGATTTATTTGGCATGCTACCCAAAAAAAATCTTGACAATAAGCAACTCTGAGAATTTAAATCCAGTGCATGAAACTTTTGCTTAATTTTCAAAATGGATTTTGAAAATTTATGAATTGAATAATGCTCATATTGAAGGCAGCCAAAACATCCCCAGCATTTTCATTGATTCATTATGGATATAGGTTTAAGATTGTTTGTTTATCACGGTTAACAGTACCAGCTCAGTGTAGAGTTTTTTGTTTCTGTCCCCCTGGCGTCGAAATAAGATGAGATGTTCAACCACTTGAGACCAATCCAATACGTTGTGATGTAGAGTTCTATTAAAAAAAAAAAAGACTTGAACACACACAGGAAGTGTAAATTGTGTTTTTGAACATTTTGTAGGCGCTTTGGATGATTTTCATAACCTCAATCTCACCTCTTTTGCTCAAAGGTTCAACTTCTATTTGTTTTTATCAATTAATGTGTATCTATCTGTTTGTCTACATGTATAATATTACAATTTAATGTTTTTAGGGTTTAATTTTTTATTTAAAGCAATGACTGAAAAGGTTTGTTTTTCTTATGTTTCTCTCATTTCTAGGTTTATGGAGGTGTGAATAATGAAAATGTTGATGATGGTAAGGGACAGAAGAAGCAAGATAGTTCATCTTCACTGCCAAGTGGGGGTGTTCAAGGATTGGGGATGGGGTTGTCTGATTTGAAGAGTAAGAAAAATGGCAAACAAAAGGTATCAAATGGGGAGTCCCATGTTTTTGAGGCTCTTGATAAGCTAAAAGAGCAAACTAGGGAAGCTGTAAAAGGTTTAGAGTTGGTGGCAGGTTTGAAACTTCCATCGGGTGGAGAAAATTTTGGGAATGATGCTATGATGGAGGATTGGATTAAGTAGGGTGAGGAACTTGCTGGCTCTCAGGTTGGCGTTCTTGCTCTATTTCTTGAATTCATGTTTTTGGTACTAGACATAAATTGTTCTTCGCCAAATTTATTATCACCACAAGTTTTATTAGCTACACAACATTATATCATCACCACTAATAAAATATATTTTTTTTATAAATACACCACAATACATATACAAATATACCCCTCATGTAATTATAAAACAAAACAAAAAAAAATTATAAAGATCTTACACCATGAAATTACAAATTCTGCTCAATATACCACATTAGTTAGTCACTCTGGTTGATTATTCCAATGAGCCTGGCTCTTTTTTTCTTCCTCTCTTTCTTGCTTGCTTTGCATAAAAAAAAAAAAAAAAAAAAAAAAAAAAACTAATGAATAGTTTTGAGAAGGCCAAGGCAGTTGAGCTGTCTTCACACCCTTACTCTGTCACCTCTTTGATGACGGTAATGGCAACGATTCAAGGCGTGGGATTTGCATTGTGTATGGAGATAGACTGGAGCAAATGGGAGTTGGGATGGAAGATTAGACGCCTAGCTAATTTCACAGTTTATAAACAAAATTTATAAACAGATTTTTACCAAACAGAGACTTGCTTATAATTTGAGTGTAAATTAAATTTTTTTTTTTTTTTTTTGGCCATGCATGATGGGGTTTTTCCTCTGCAGGGTATTTTTGGTTTTGAAGTATTGTTTACCTAAGTTGCTTAGTGTATGCATCTGAGAGGTCCACTCTTTGTTTCAATATTCAACCCCTTAATCCTTATGCTTCTTTTGATATAGCCTTGGCAGGATCTATACTATTGAACGAGAAGCTGCAATTGGGAACGTGCGTATGTGTTTTTTATGTGTACTATCTTTGTAATTGTCGTAGTTTTGGATAATTGAATAAAACTTCTACACCTCTTGTGGCTATGGTGAAGAGATAGGTATTGAAAAGCAAAAATAAAAATCAAGAAGAACAAGATGATTTTCAAAAATATAATAAATATAGAAAAGAGAAAAAGATAAAGAGATTGTGTTGTGCATAAAAATTAGTTAGAGAATTATATATGTAATTTTATTTATGCCTACTTTTGTAAATAAAGAAAATATTTAAAATTTTGGTGTAGAAAATATTTATTGTGGTGAAAATATAAGCACCCATTTTACTTTCTTTTGAGTGGAAATAATTGTTATTTTTAGTTCTGATTTGGTATGTGTTGCAATGTTAATATAATTTGAAATGCACTTTATGTTACATGTGTTTAAAGAATGATCTATTTCAAGTACTTCTAGAGTTTATATTTTGTTGCGTTTTTTTCTTATCGTAAACTTAGATACCTAACAAGATGAAGTAAATTGTATTGTTTATCAGACGAAATTGTTGACTTTTAAAAAAAAAAAAATCCAATGAGATGATGTCGCAGGATTTTTTATAAACAAATTTTACCATGTGTTGGTTTGATATGCTTCTTATCAAGAGTCCACGAAACAAAGGGGCTATTCAATTATTAAAATTTCCTTTGAATATTCAAAAAATAAATTTCATTATTTGTCCTAAATCGAAAAAATGAATTCCATTATTTGGCCGGAATCGCTATATATATTTTTATTTTTTGGTATTTTTATAGACATAGTGACAATGGAAGGGTTGAACAAAAATGGTATAGAGCTTGATAATCGATATTTTGTTCCTTATAATCGGTATCTGCTGATAAACTATGTTGTTCATATTAACGTTGAATTGTGCAATCCAATATTGGGGGCGGTACAATTGGTAGACCAAATGATGGTCATATGGAAATTGAAATTTTGAATAATATGTTGATAAATGATTTTGATGATTCAGTGGAAGTAATTGTTCGTAGTACATATCATGGGCCATCAAACGAGTTGGCTAACATGTTTCATTTACAAGGACTATCCTAACACCTACTCTAGATGTTCAATTTGTGAATGAATATATGATATCACTTAGTTCAGGAGAATTTAGTACATATCTAAGTTTCGATTCAACTTGCAGTTCAAATGTAAACGTAGATGTGTTGTAATATATTCACATGCCTAAATTTTTGAATGAGATAAGGTGTTTTGGCGTACATAATCATAAATTGAAGCTTGAGGTTGGCACTCCTGTCATGTTACTAAGAAATATAAATTATTCTATTGGTTTTTATAATGGAACTAGATTGATCATTACGAGGCTTGGAAAGCATGTACTTGAAGCTAAAATACTTGCTGGAAGCAATGCTGGTGATACTGTCCTCATTTCAAGAATGTCGTTGATTCCATCAAATCCTAGGTTGCCGTTTAAATTCACAAGAAGACTATCAAATAATTGTGTCGTATGCAATGATCATAAACAAAAGTAAGGGGAAATCGCTTTTTCAAATTGGGTTGTTTTTGAAACGATCAGTTTTCAGTCATGGACAATTATATATTGTTATTTCTAGAATGATAAGTCGTCTTAAGATTTTAATTTGTAATAAGGATGATCGTCCGACGAATAAAACGACAAATGTAATATATAATGAAATTTTCAACAATTTTTAATATTTATTTTGTTCATAAGTCAATAATATTATTAAGTGATGTATACTTAAAAACAATATTAAATGAAGTGTCATGTACATAAAAAAAAATATATATATATATAAACAATAATTTTCGTGCGATGCACGGTGAAACGCTACTTTATAAATAAAAAGAAACCAAGCCGCCGAACACTCAGTGATGATGACTGAAAAGTGAAAAGAAACCAAGCCGCCTAATTTCCTATGTTTCAAATCCAACTTTACCTTCATCCTTATCCCCCAGGCCCAGGCCCCACCCTATGTAAACCCAATCCGTCCTTTTTGCGGCTTTGCCCACAGAAATGCATAAAATCCAACAGATTATCCCCCTCTACGTCTCCCTCACCTACAGCCGGACACGTATGCACGGGCAACTACATATGACATTGAAACTTGCAACCCTTTGTCCTAATATTCTCTATAATGTTCTAGCGTTTTACTCTGTGAAATTGAAGCCCACAACCCCCATTTTTTAATGAGAAGATTCTTCCAAGAAGATGGTACTGGTGCAGACACTTCAGGCAGTATTCTCTCAGCTTCCACCACCGCATATCCCCTTTTCCGGCCCAACACCAACGCCACCATAAAAGCACCATTTTCTCCCCAGTACTCATCCTCTGTTGACACCTTTTTGCCCTTAACAATCCTTGTCCTCCTCATAGCCCTCTTCTTCATGGCCTTTTTTTCACTCTACATCCGCCACCTCACTGCAGACTATTCTTCCTCCGCCGCTGTCGCTGAACACAGCCGGCGAAACCGATCTCTTCCGTCGACCAACAACCGCAAGGGCCTTGATCCTGCTGCCATCAAATCATTGCCTTTGGTATCTTGTAGTGTGGCCGCGAAGCACAGGATTGAAGAATGTACAATATGTTTAAGCGAGTTTGAGGAGAGAGAGATTCTGAAAATAATCCCCTACTGCAAGCACGTGTATCATCCCAAGTGTCTAGACACGTGGCTGTCGTTGCACGTGACCTGTCCTCTGTGTCGGTCACCTAGGCTGTTCGAGAGTGTCGATGAGGTTTCTTTGGATATGAAGGAGCAGAAGGATAACAATTGTGCGAGTGGGGTTGGTGAGAGATCAACGGTGGATGATGTGGCCCCGTGGAGGGACGATGAGAGAGTTTAGTTAACATGTTGCTGCAGGGTAGCTGATTTTTATTTTTTTAAAGTTTTATACATCTTTTTTTTTTCCTGGCACAAAACTCAATTTCAAAAAGGTGTGTTTTATATCGTGTCGCTAGGTTTGTGTATTTTGCAGTAGCAATGCAATGGTATTGGTTTGAGTGTTGGGTGGACACTTGGAATTTTTCGTAAATGGAATTATTTGAGTTCACGTAATTATTGAAATGGAACCTGTACGTAAATCTTCCATTTCGATATATATTCAGTTCTACCCACATTTAATCGTGCGGATAATTCTAATTATTTTCAAAAAACGTAAAATATGCTACAATATATATATATATATTAACAGTTTCTTAATTCATTATTAAGTCTATAAATATGTTACCAAATAGCATTTTGTCTAGCACAGCAGTACCTATGATTTTGTAGGCTTGAGACAAATAGCTTGTTAGATACGAGACCTTTGGCTTTAGGAGGGTACAGGGGAATTTTTTTTTTTTTTTTTGGAAAAAAACTAAAAATAAGGATAAAAAATAAGATTCACAGATAAATATAATAAATAATATACAAATTTACCATAAAATTGTAAAAAGTAAAAAAATTCAAATATTTAGCTCATTTAGGAGCATACTACAAATAAATGTGAACTCACAGGCCACAACAATTATAGCAAAATAAAAAATGTACCATTCCAAAATTCAAAGAAATTGATTTTTTTTTTTTTTTTGAAAATCAAAGAAATTGAACTTGTTCTCAAAAGTAGCCCAAACAATAGTCATCATGCAGCAAACAAATATCATATGCAAATATGCAATGATCAACACAATTCTTTGAGAAGTACAAAAAATCTTGAAGGGGAATTACAACACAAATCTGAAACAAATTAAATACAACACAAATCAAGTAACTTCTAAACCACATACAAAAATCAAGAAAAACAACAAAGCAGCCCTAAAATGCTACCGTAAGAAAATAGACAATAAATTGCACTTACCTGAGGAAACATTCAACGAGAAGGAAGTCAGGAACAATGACTAAGACTCGAGCAATGAAGTAGAGAAGAAGGCAGTCGGCATCGCCACAGTTCGCAATCGCAAGTCGCACGCTCCCGGCTCCCAGCTCCCAGTCCCAGGGCAGAATCGGTGATTTTTGGATTTTGTATTGTAGTATTGGTTGGGTTACTTACTACATAGTTATTGGGCCTGGGTGTGACGACCCGAATTCTCGACCATTCGAGTGCCACTAAAAGTGACTCATATCATATTATCGAGACTTAAATAGTAATGTAAAATTATTCAAAAGAATAATTAGAATCCCATAATTTTATTGGTGAATAAAATTAGAACATAATTTTCTTACATAAAGTTCAACATAATTATCTCATCAATCTTAACCACTTTTGCCACTTCCATGTTGACCGCCTCGAACCTTCAATTATCTGAAAATGGTAAATATCGTGGAGTGAGATTTATAAAATCCCAGTAAGTATACCAAGCATAAATTTTCTTTTGAATGCATATGGATCATTTTCATCATAACATAGGATAGGATTGAAATATTCATAAACATAGGGAGACACAAGAATTTTACCGAACTTAAATGGCAAGAATTCTTATGTGTAGCGCTACTAAACTCCGGTCCCCTTAGCATAATCATAAACATATCATATGGAACCCATAACAATCTTGTGAGATTGATTTCATAGCAATGATCCAAACATTTTCATAAAAACATAAGATATACTTACTTGTCATAAAAACATACTTACTTTTCATAAAAACATAAGGTATACTTACTTGTCATAAAAACATACTTACTTTTCATAAAAACATAAGGTGTATTTACCTTTCATAAAAACATACTTACTTTTCATAAAAACATAAGATATACTTACTTGTCATAAAAACATACTTACTTTTCATAAAAACATAAGGTGTATTTACCTTTCATAAAAACATACTTACTTTTCATAAAAACATAAGATATACTTACTTGTCATAAAAACATACTTACTTTTCATAAAAACATAAGGTGTATTTACCTTTCATAAAAACATACTTACTTTTCATAAAAACATAAGATATACTTACTTGTCATAAAAACATACTTACTTTTCATAAAAACATAAGGTGTATTTACCTTTCATAAAAACATACTTACTTTTCATAAAAACATAAGATATACTTACTTGTCATAAAAACATACTTACTTTTCATAAAAACATAAGGTGTATTTACCTTTCATAAAAACATACTTACTTTTCATAAAAACATAAGATATACTTACTTGTCATAAAAACATACTTACTTTTCATAAAAACATAAGGTGTATTTACCTTTCATAAAAACATACTTACTTTTCATAAAAACATAAGATATACTTACATTTCATAACAACATACTTAATTTTCATAAAAACATAAGATATACTTACTTTTTAAAAGATTAAAATGAAGTGTAGTAGTAAATGGACCAAAACTTTCTTGACCACCTTGAATTTCTCTTACTTGTGGATTTTGTCAAGAGGTTGGAAATAAGTGTATATGTGTAGAGTTGTGTGTAAAAGAGATGGGTTTAAATAGATGTATAAAGTTGGCATATTGTAAATATAATCATTCAATTCTATTAATTTTAACACATCCTTTTCTTAAAGTAAAGCACCATTCATATACTTTTCCATATTTATACAAATAATATGCTCTTCATGATTATATATAATGGAGTCTATCAATCATTCATATATTTTTCCATATTTATACAAATATTATGCTCTTCATGATTATATATAATGGAGTATATAAATCATTCATATACTTTTCCATTTTTTATACAAATATTATGCTCTTCATGATTACATATAATGGAGTCTTATCAATCATTCATATACTTTTCCATATTTATACAAATATTATGCTCTTCATGATTATATATAATGGAGTATATAAATCATTCATATACTTTTCCATATTTATACAAATATTATGCTCTTCATGATTATATATAATGGAGTATATAAATCATTCATATACTTTTCCATATTTATACAAATATTATGCTCTTCATGATTATATATAATGGAGTATATAAATCATTCATATACTTTTCCATTTTTTATACAAATATTATGCTCTTCATGATTACATATAATGGAACCTCTCATGCTTGCATATATTTTCTTAATTTAAATAATAAAAGTAATTTTTGTATAAATAAATATTGGGATAACATTGAATTAAGTATTTGGACTTAATATACTTTAAATCAAGAAAATGGAGATATTTTTAGAAATTCGGAATTTAATTTAAAATCGAACGATCTCGATTATTTCTTGACTTGGCTATACGAATACGTCGCTGCGTTAACTTAATAAAAATGGGTGAAATAGTAGCGACACGATTTTCTATTAAAATAATTATTAATCGCGTAAAAATTCTTGGTTGCTACAAACTTACCCCCTTAAAATAATTTCGTCCTCGAAATTAAACTTACTTGATCTTATGATTTCTGAACACTTAATCAGAATCTCTTCTCTTCTTCTCTTAGGTAGTATCATTGCTACTATATTTAACCCACTGGACTTTGACTAAATGCATATCTTTGTTTTTCTTAAAAACATGGACTTTTCTATCAATAATAGACATATGTGTCTACTCATAAATTCTGACTCAAAAGGAAAATTCCCAATCGTATGTGATATTTCATCATGTCTTGTAGTACTCATGTAACCTGTCACTTATCATCGTATCATGTGACCTCAAATATTCGTATTAATATCTCTAAAATTTCAATAAATCTTTACTAACATATCATACCATAATAATTAGTCATTTCTTCTTATCACCAAATATCCCAAAGTAAATAAAATGGTTACCTGAATATCCCCTATGTAATATATCCAAACATATTATTCATCAATCAACATAATATCATCAGCTTATCTTTTCCCATATTTGTAACCAAAACGTTCTGCAAAATTCAAATAAATAATTAGCTCCCAAATAACTAAAATTCTTCACTTAATTGTCACAACATTTCCCGCAAGGTATTTCTTTCACTTGTACATACTTATGAATTCTGATTCGATACGGTCCTTATTTCACTTTCACGTATTCCCGTATCATCACACCATACCTTAATTACTTATTATTATACCTAAAATATCAGTACCAAATCCAAGAAAATATTCTGTATCTCAAAATCTTATCATCAAATCTTCCTTTATCGATAAAATTAAACAGCGCATTAATTCTTGTCTCTTCTTTTCATTATTCTATTCCGCGCTTTCTTGCTGGAATCAATATCAGATGGATCCACTTAGTTCCTTTATACCTTTAAATAGATCATGTTGGGAAGAGGTTAGATCCATCAATAGATTGGTCGCAAGGAAGGGGAATCAAGCGAAAATGGAGTCCGGTTAATGTAAACTTAACTTTATGAATCTTAGAATAGGTGGGGGTACAGTACGGAGTATTCTTACTCTCGAGACACCCCTCTAATTTCCTAGGATTTTCCTTAATGTTTAAATCTTGTGTGTACCTCAAAGGTTCCAGGTAGTAGATTACGGAGTATTCTTACTCTCGAAACACACCTTTTTGAAGGTTTCTTTATTTCCTCAAAAGGTCAGAGGTGGTAGGATACGGCTACTCCGGAAACACATCTCTCAATTTGAGGAATTTCCCATGTTGCTTTCTTTTGCTTTTGCGTGTTTTCATGTATTTCCTTTCTAGGGTGACTCTTGTGTATTCTCCTTATGAGAAAATAATAATATCTCTGTTATCATCTACTAAATCTCGTTTGTGATGTAAATGAACTTGTATGTCTAACTTCAATTCTCTTAGTGATTGCATACCATACTATGCTCTTAACTCCAAACGATAAAATTCTAGGCAGAGTTTTCCTTTGAAATTTGGACTTATCCAAATCGTAAGCATACTTCATAACTCAAAATAATAACTAATTGTACATTTGATCACAATTTCATCAAACTTCAATATCATCATAAATATTCCAGAAAATCAATTCATAATTCCTCAACATAGAAATTTCAAATCATAATTTCTAATATCACCATATCAAGTCCTTATTTCTCAATAATTAAGAGCCTAAACTTTAAATCTCCAACTTCATAATTCTTCTCATAAAAATCTCAATAAAATCATATCACTTATAATCTCAACATCTCATCATAACTTCATAAAACTGACTTTCTATTTCTCGTTTAATCTAAACGATGAATAATTCGAAAATATTATCTAGTCCTTTCTGTTGACTTCTCATACTTAGTGCCATGTCTAAAATCAATTATGCAAAGTCCATTTAGGGCTCATCATTTCTAAACTTGACGACAAAGATTATTTTGAAAATCATTCGTAAATCATATTTTTTTTTTTTTTCAAAATTGAAACTTGAAGAGTGGTACCAATAATCATCCACAGTTTTTCCTTGCTTTTAAGCAAATGTAGTGATAAAGGGATAAATTATTGAACCGAAAATTGAAACTTGAAGAGGAAGTACTAATAACCATCCACAGTTTTTCCCTTGTTTTTACACAAAGGTAGTGATAAAGGGATAAATTATTGTACAATTCATTATCAATTTTGTTTGTTTAATATATTATTCCATATATTTTGGGCCAAAGTTACAACCCAACTTAATTTCTAATTGAGTCAATCTTACTAAGCTTAATATGAACCAAAATTCATATCAATATCCTCTATGTCTCATGATTCTACATTAAAATGAATAAATTAAAATTTAGGCTTCTATCAATTCATATCATACTCAACATGTATATTTCACTTAAAGATTCATAACATATGAATATTTCATACTTAACATGTCTTAATAAAATCGTAAATGACTTGCAAAGCATATAACATACCTAATTCGAGGAGTCAATACGTGGAGAGTGACATAGTAGAGTGATGAGTTAAAATATTTTAAAAAAAAAATTATTATTAATCATTTCGCATCTTTACATAAGATTGGGCCTAATTAACCCAAATAAAAATTTATCGTCAAATCTTATTTTTCCTTTAGTCCCCGAACTTCTAGAAATTTATCAAAGACATCAATATAAACATCATATCACTAACTAATTATATTCCATAAAATTTTCAGGACATTACAAACTCTCTTGCTTAAAATGAATTTTGTCCTTGAAATTCGCACATCAAATTTCATCATGCTTTTCAAAATCATAACCATACTTGACATGTGAAAATTCAACTTTTTTTTTTATAATGAATAGTGATTTCGTTCACTGTTCATCATGAATAGCACGTCGTTTTACTGTTCACGTGAATAGTGATTTTTTTTTTTTTATTTATTTATTTTTTTTTTAAAGAAATAAAATTTCAAAAATCTACAGAATCGTTTTTAAAACTCTTTGCTCTGATACCAACTGTGATGACCCGAATTCTCGACCATTCGAGTGCCACTAAAAGTGACTCATATCATATTATCGAGACTTAAATAGTAATGTAAAATTATTCAAAAGAATAATTAGAATCCCATAATTTTATTGGTGAATAAAATTAGAACATAATTTTCTTACATAAAGTTCAACATAATTATCTCATCAATCTTAACCACTTTTGCCACTTCCATGTTGACCGCCTCGAACCTTCAATTATCTGAAAATGGTAAATATCGTGGAGTGAGATTTATAAAATCCCAGTAAGTATACCAAGCATAAATTTTCTTTTGAATGCATATGGATCATTTTCATCATAACATAGGATAGGATTGAAATATTCATAAACATAGGGAGACACAAGAATTTTACCGAACTTAAATGGCAAGAATTCTTATGTGTAGCGCTACTAAACTCCGGTCCCCTTAGCATAATCATAAACATATCATATGGAACCCATAACAATCTTGTGAGATTGATTTCATAGCAATGATCCAAACATTTTCATAAAAACATAAGATATACTTACTTGTCATAAAAACATACTTACTTTTCATAAAAACATAAGGTATACTTACTTGTCATAAAAACATACTTATTTTTCATAAAAACATAAGGTGTATTTACCTTTCATAAAAACATACTTACTTTTCATAAAAACATAAGATATACTTACTTGTCATAAAAACATACTTACTTTTCATAAAAACATAAGGTGTATTTACCTTTCATAAAAACATACTTACTTTTCATAAAAACATAAGATATACTTACTTGTCATAAAAACATACTTACTTTTCATAAAAACATAAGGTGTATTTACCTTTCATAAAAACATACTTACTTTTCATAAAAACATAAGATATACTTACTTGTCATAAAAACATACTTACTTTTCATAAAAACATAAGGTGTATTTACCTTTCATAAAAACATACTTACTTTTCATAAAAACATAAGATATACTTACATTTCATAACAACATACTTAATTTTCATAAAAACATAAGATATACTTACTTTTTAAAAGATTAAAATGAAGTGTAGTAGTAAATGGACCAAAACTTTCTTGACCACCTTGAATTTCTCTTACTTGTGGATTTTGTCAAGAGGTTGGAAATAAGTGTATATGTGTAGAGTTGTGTGTAAAAGAGATGGGTTTAAATAGATGTATAAAGTTGGCATATTGTAAACATAATCATTCAATTCTATTAATTTTAACACATCCTTTTCTTAAAGTAAAGCACCATTCATATACTTTTCCATATTTATACAAATAATATGCTCTTCATGATTATATATAATGGAGTCTATCAATCATTCATATATTTTTCCATATTTATACAAATATTATGCTCTTCATGATTATATATAATGGAGTATATAAATCATTCATATACTTTTCCATTTTTTATACAAATATTATGCTCTTCATGATTACATATAATGGAGTCTTATCAATCATTCATATACTTTTCCATATTTATACAAATATTATGCTCTTCATGATTATATATAATGGAGTATATAAATCATTCATATACTTTTCCATATTTATACAAATATTATGCTCTTCATGATTATATATAATGGAGTATATAAATCATTCATATACTTTTCCATATTTATACAAATATTATGCTCTTCATGATTATATATAATGGAGTATATAAATCATTCATATACTTTTCCATTTTTTATACAAATATTATGCTCTTCATGATTACATATAATGGAACCTCTCATGCTTGCATATATTTTCTTAATTTAAATAATAAAAGTAATTTTTGTATAAATAAATATTGGGATAACATTGAATTAAGTATTTGGACTTAATATACTTTAAATCAAGAAAATGGAGATATTTTTAGAAATTCGGAATTTAATTTAAAATCGAACGATCTCGATTATTTCTTGACTTGGCTATACGAATACGTCGCTGCGTTAACTTAATAAAAATGGGTGAAATAGTAGCGACACGATTTTCTATTAAAATAATTATTAATCGCGTAAAAATTCTTGGTTGCTACACTGGGCTTTTAAAAAAAATAAATTATATGGGCCCCTTAAAAAATTAGGTCTGTGGGTCTTGAGACTGAGGCCCTAGATAGGTTCGGCCGTGTTGTCTAGCATAATAATATTTCTTTTTTGATGGGAAAGAGTGGTCGTTATCCATTGGGTGTGCGGAGTCAAATGTTTCTATCAGTGCAGGCAAAAATTAATCGAGGTGTGGAGAGAAGGCTACCCCCCGAAAAAAAAATTTCGAGGAAAAATAAAAATAAAGAGAAAATTTAATTTCACAAATGATAAGTAAACAAATTTTAACTTACAAATTTTCAAAAGCTAAGTATCAAAATGATTCAATTTTTTTATTTCGTGCATGTTAGACAACTTGTTTATATACAAGTTTCATTTTTTCTTTTCGACCTTGTTTAATGAAATGTCATTATGGGTCTCACATCCCCTTTTTGTACTTAAGCATCTCTACTTTTTAAACTCTCTCTTCCTCTCTCCCCACCCCCCACCCCACGCGCACTAACCAATTCATTCATCTCCCTCTTTTTTTTCACAATCACATTCACACACACACGTAAAATCTCATTGGCGATTTCTTCTTCACCTCCTTTTTTTTGTGTTGGGAATTTCTCCCCCATGGTGTTGCCAAAGCCAGGTAAGAAATTCCCTATTTTTTCCACCTATTTGGGGGGTTTTCTTCTTTCTTACATCTTACTTCTTCCCTTTTAGTTCAGATTTCAGTGTAGGTTGGAATTAATCTTAAGGGTGGATCCAAAGTCAGTTTCGATCACGAGCTTACGCTTGGCCTGAACTGGCTCCATCTTTGGTGTGCATTGAGTAAACTCTCGAACTGATGCAATAGCTTACAAATCATGTCTATCATGTAAATTGTACTAGATAAGCAACAGGCTCGATCGAGAAAATGTTAATAGGAGAAATCAAACTCGTGAACAAAGATCTTCACCCTCATTTATTCTACCAACTCGACCACCCCATAGCGGGTAGCATAATAACATTTAATTCTACGTTAGGCGCCTCAATAAGTTTATAGGGCGACAATATAAAGTGCGCTTTAGAGATTCTACAAATTGAAATAATATGATTTAATTATTTAAATAGTCATTTTGATTGATTGTGACATTTACTGTAGCCCACACCCTAAGGGCCCGAACCGACCACGCCCAAGGCCATTGGTTCGGGAAGGTAAATCCAGGTTATGCCTCCAAGGAGCCAGGGTGGAAGGGCTTATGGTAAGCATGAGATACACTCAATAACTCCCGCTTGCCACAAGGCCAATTCCACCTTACGGGGAATCGAACCAAGCACACAGCCGCGCTGAGCACTTACCACCCATCCCCTTTGCCACTTGGAGATGTGCCCTGAGGGCGATTGTGACATTTACTGACTAGGCATTACTCTTTTATTTGGTGGAATTTGCAAATTTGCTCCTTGTAGGTTTTGGTCATAAAATTATGGTGAATAGTTTTTATTTAGCCCTTGTTTGGAACACATTAAATTTTTCTCTTTTTCTACAGTACTCAATCTCAACCATCAATAAAAGTCAAGCTCACAATGTTTTACTTTTCAATCAAGTCTCAACCATCTATTCTTCAAAAAATTACTATTCATTTCAAAAAAATTCTTTTTAAACAATACCAAACACACACTTAATTATTTTTCTTTTGTTAGACTGCGTTTGATAGTGAGAGTGGAATTTGAGTGAAAAGAAAATGAATTCCAGAGAATTGAATTTTTGAGAATTTGATGTTTTATGTATTTGATTGATTTAATTTTTTAGGTGAAAAAAATTGAAAAATTCTTTAACTTTTGTTGTTTGATTGACATTATTTTCTATGGCAAATAAAGCAAAATTTAGCTATTTTAGTCAAAACAAATATATTTTTTATTTTTTCATACATTTATACTTGATAATAATAATGTTAATTTTTGGACAAAAAATGAATTAATTAACAATAACAAAAATGATCAAACGTGACGAAAATGGTTAAAAATTTTACTTGAAAAATAAAATCTTCTAGTTGGCTAGGAAAACCAATTCACCAAAACAAAGGAACACCCGCGCGTCAAGGAAAAAGGGAAAAAATGAATTGCCGAGAAAAATAATGCATGTCAAAAAAAAAGTTGAAAAAAGTCATGGAAAAGGTTTTTCGTGGAAAAGATGGTGTTTCAAACACACCCTTAGAATATTTTAAATTATTCTCCGTGGAATTTGTTTGCACTATTTAAAAATTTTAGAACTCTGACTAGATTTACTTTTTTAAATAATACTTTCTTTCTTTTTTATTTGTTAATAAAAATTGAGGGTAAATTAATCACTTTATAATTTTTTATGGACAAAATAGATTGAAGAATTTTTTAAATTATTTTTAAAAACTTGGGAGTCTAGTTGCATTTATTTTTACAAAAAAAAAAAAAAAAATTCTTTATTCATTTTCTATTTGTTTATTCAAAAAGAAGGTAAATCCAATTAGTCATTTACAATTCTTTAATAGATAAAATAGATTATAAGGATCTTTTGCACAAATGAAATATTGATTTGAGCCTTCAATGTCAAAATTGAAACGAGATGAACATATTTGCGCAATGAAATAAAACAATAAGGGGCATTTTGAGCAAGGGAATAACAAATTTCAAAATAAAAAAGGAAATAAAAGTGCAAATGACAAATTTGAAACAATATTGACGATTTTCGTAAGGAGTACAAATGATGGAATACCTAGTCTCAGTAATCTGTGGGTCGAAATGCTTTTTGAAGCTCTAAAAGCTACAAATAGAATGATGAAGGTCTATTTGCTCTTTTGTATAAGTTGAAAACATGGTCAATTCCATCAATGACCACTCAACTTGATACTTAGTGTCCTTTGGTCATTCAATTTGATTTTGTTTCACCACGATCACACAACTTCACATTTCATTATATCCATGGTCACTCTATAATTTATAATTTATATCAACTTGGATGGTCATGATTAGTTAAAATTAAATTAGGTGATTAAAGTGAATTGAAGTGTGAAAGTTGGTGATTATTGGTGGAATTAACCCGTTGAAGACACCACACCATCTGTGAAATTTCTAAAGACTAGTTCAAACATACTTTGCACGTGATTTTATAATTTTGCTATGAATTTTTTTTTTCATTCCTATATTTACATCAATAAGTAAGCAATTGATTGATTAAAGTACAACTCATGTTTGAGTTCCATTATAATTTTAATACATTTTTCAATAAAATAATATTAAACGTAAATTTTTAAAAATTCCTTATTTTTAACCACTTATTCTCCAAACAACCACTATTTCAAAAAATAATTTCTCCAAACATCCCATTATAATAGGGCTCAAACAAGGGCATAGCATATCTAATATCCAAAAATCCCATTATAATTTTCTTATATTGTTCTATACATTACTACGATATGCTTAGAAATACCTTTAACTTACTCTATAATGGCATGTCTCGTGGACAAGTATTTCTCTAAAGAAGAGTACATTTCGAGTTGCAATAAAATGTCCACTTAATTGGACTGATATTGATAAATGTTAAGAGTAACTCAACCCTAATAATGACAGTCACAAATGTTATCATTAAATTTTTCAATAAAAGTTGCAATTTTCAAATAAACCATTAACTTCTCATAAGAAAACACATTACGTTGAATTATGCTCATGAAATAATCAAATTTACTTTGAATCTCCTTTAAATAAATAAAAGAAACATTAAAAAAAATCTTGTTAATGTCCTACCAGCACTTAGATCGTGTGTAACAACACATACCCTCATTGTATTTGTAACAAGTTTTTATTTAGTGGATTAAGTGCACGTTGATATAATTCTCTAATAATGGGAAGATAAAAGGTCGTCGTCACATCTTCTTGACAATGCAAATTCTTGTCAATTACCATCTCACATGTCCATTATCAACAATAATGAGAATTTACATATTCATTTCATTCCTGAGAAAAGGGAAGAGAAAAAAGTCACAATCAATACTATGATATCAACTAATGGAAGTGAAAATATAGCAAAACTAAAAATTATTTTCCTATTTATATCAATCTATTTATTTAAGAATTTCTACATTTTTTTATGATTTCAAATTATACCCCTTTAGAGCATCTCTAATGATTTATAAGTATTTTGATCTATGTGGCACTTATGCAGATAATTATTTTACATATATTGATAAAATAGATAGTAAATTTTAAAGCTTATTCTCAATGATATTTGTCTACAATTTGTTATGTATACATTGTCTAGCAAGTTATCTACATCTAGTTATAGTATAAGATAATGTCCCTGCTACGTCAGCGCCAAGTAAGCATGCAAACTAACCATTGAGATTAAATTTTCATATCATTATTTATTTTTTCTATGTGATAATCTATTTTTTCCCAATTCATATACCATTTGAGATACTCCATTGAAGATTCTATCAGGAAATTTTTTGCACAATCACATATCTATACATTTGATCACCAGAGTAAAGTCCTTTAGTAGTTACTTGTGCCTGTCTACAAAGAGCTGACAAAAAATCCATACACATAGTGAAATAATACAATTTGAATGTTTAGTATACTAAACAAGACTTGAAAAATTGATATCAAGTAAAACATATCAAATATGCACTTACAACATATTTTCGTAATCAATATTAGACGGAAGGATTCATATATATATTCTCAAAAAAAAAAAAAAAAAAAACCAAAGTCTCATCTGAAAGACATCACTAAAGAAAAGGATATATTCATTTGCTAAACATTTATTGCAGATCACTACCTCACGGTGAGGAAGTGGTGGCCTAACTTCGTCAATTGGTGGCGTGAGAAAGGGGCATTCGATCACGGGCAAAGATGTTGAAGCAACTCATTATACAAGTAACGAATGAAAGATAGTGGGGTTGCTTGATTCACCGATCTTTCCTCATCATCAAGATTCTCCTTACCAGATCTTGTAGACCATAAGCTTTCTCAAACTTCATGAGCTTTCCCAAATTTCACCTAAAAGCACCTTTTTAAACATTGAATATTGCACCATCAGTGTTTATGATTTAAGCAAAATCAGCATTCGTCATCTTGCTCTTGGCAATACAAATCCCTTCTTCACAGAAGTCTTGTCAAAAGTCTGATAATTCTCATCCAATTTCTCGAAGGTAGACAACGTAGGACTGACTTGAAGCCTTCATGACAACGGAGAGGGACGCAACCAAATATTAGAAAAAACAAAAATTTGACAGCCATATGACTAACTTCATAGGAATAATTAAATAAGATAATCAAAATATGCAAAATTATAGAATGTATAAAGGAATATGTCATTATAAAACTCGAACAAATTACCAAAAATCAGAAATTCATCATTGAATAGTCATCCAAATAAAAAAAATGTCATTTCCATATGCCTCTCAATATGCAAATACTAAATATAGATATATAACTATCTGTACGTATGGATTATTGGAAGAGATACCCAAAGTGGTTAATAGTTAACAGAATTAGAAACTATGAGATTTGCACCTCTTTCTCTACATTGAATGTTTGGAGGACCCGAAGAGACCAAGAAGAAAATTTATTGCCATAATTTTTGTTAACTTTTCTCGAGGACCTACAATCTCTTTTACTTTATACGCATATCACTTTGTAGATAGAAAAAATAAAAATACTAAGGGTACTGAGAGATCAAGAAGACGAATTGTAACTTCACATAAGAAGAAAACACTATAGTATTATTTTTCATCATCTTTGAGATTTTTCCACTCGATTTTAGAAAAAATGGAAGGAATCTCATTAAATATAAATCTACTAATAACTTTGTCAGTTAAGAGATGCATCCTTCAGAATTAAACAACAAAAAATAAAAGTTTATAGATGCAAGAATTATTCGCTATTTATGATCGCTTAATTAAAAATTTCAAGGAATGAAAGTAAGAAATTAGAAAATGTTTAATATCCATCCATTGGGCTTGGTGCCATGAGTTCCGAATTGAAAGAATTTGAGTTCTCAGTTAATTCGATTAAGATAACAAATATAGTGATATATGGACTATGCTTTCGAACGCTAGAATAAGTTTACCGAGTTATTTTGAACGATAAGTCAAATACATCATCTAAAATAAGAAAATCTAAAATATTGGATACCTGATCTTCAGCGCATAAATGAGATTTGGAAAGCAGGACATTCAATATAAGTCCAGATAAATTTCATACTTATGAGTGTTTAGAAAATCGGAAACCTTTTCAAACCGAAAAATATAACGGGTCAAGGGTTAAAAGGTTTGACAGGATCGAACCGATTTCAATTAAAATATAAAAGATTATTCCCAAAATTACAAAAATTTCTAAAAAACAAGTTATTTTACAAATAAACTAATATTTACTCATTCTAAAACAATTAGAGAAAAAAATGAAAATCAGGTTTTAAAAATCGATCGATTCCCGATTTTTCCGGTTGAACCGGCCGATTTTCAAGGCAGTCCGATCCCGATTTTTCCGATCGAATTTCCCGGTTAAGTCCAATTTTCTAAACATTGACTTTTATTGTTAATCTCGTTATTTATTTTTCTAAACGTGATATTTAGTACAATCTTAATTGATGTTTTTTAACCATTACAAATTGTTGACACTCAAAATTCATTGCACTTGGATTCCAAAAACAAATGTATTTAATTACATTGTTGTTGTGATGTGTGTATGTATCCATTCAGATTCATAGATCAATCAAAAACTTCTTATTTACTAAACAATACGATTTCATCACGTTATCTTTTTGAGCTGTAAATCCTAGACCTACTCTAGTTGGTTTACAACTTTTAATGAAATAACTATAAAAAGTGAACAGAAAAGACAGTTGACATTTGACAATACCAAAATGACTTCTAATCAAAGAAAAATTATCCGATCAATACAAAAATACATTGAAGTTCATGCTCTAAAACAATTTTTGTAGAGTATTTTGTATCAATAGGTTCCACATGTAATTCGAAACCAACAAAAACTCAAGAATTATTTTGTATCAATAGGTTTCACATGTAATTCGAAACCAACAAAAACTCAAGAATAATATATATATATATATATATATATATATATATATATATATATATATATATATATATATACACACACACCTCAGCCCAAAAAAAAAAAAAAGGATGACTAAGCCTCCTTTTGATAATCATACTTTTTTTTGTATTTCTAAACCATATTATAAATTAAACAAATTTTCAAAGCACTTTTTAACCATATACATTTTTTCTCTCCATTTTTCAACCACCCATTTTACCTTAAAAACATAAATAAACCAATTTAGAAATCACATTCTTTTACCAAACGGAGGCATATCAAATTTGATACAAGAGTTCAAAATATAATCATTTACATCATAAAATGTGTTCAAAAGGATTTAGCAAAGAGAAGGATGGAGAGGAGAGATGTAGAAAACTGTTCAAAAGGATTTGAGAGTTAGAGAGGGGGAGAAACCACAAATAGAAAATGTGTTCAAAGCTAGGACTTATCATATTCATATGTGATTCTTTTATTATTACTAGGTTTTGAACGTGCTTCGCACGACTGAACAGTTATTGTAAAGTTGGATAGTGAATATATGGTTAAAAAGGGGTGTGGAAAAAATATTGATGTGAAGAAATTAAAATGAAAGTGAAAATTTAAATGAGACTTCATATTAACTTTAGCATAGATTGGGTAAAAAAAAAAGAAGTTGATTTATAAACCAGTTTATAATTGAAACAATTTTGGAAATTAATTTTTAACCATACATATTATTTATTTGTAATTGTAAATAATATTTTTTGACCTTGAAATCAGAAATGAACAAATTTATAAACTAAAATAAAAACTGTTACAAAACAAAGCATTCTTTGAATCTGCAAGACATATGTGATATATATATATATATATATATATATATATATATATATATATATATATATATATATATATATATCACATATGTCCGGACAATAGTAAATACTGTGGAAATTTATGTAAGAAGAGATTTGAAAAAGTGAAGTGTTAAAAATGTCGATGAAGAAGATTTGTGGTGAACTATGTCTACGTTTGATAACATTGTTTGGTTTTCTAGACATAATTCCAAAAAATGCCACATGATAAATCCAGTTAAAAGGCATAGAAAAAGTTGCTTCACAGTAGGGTGGAGCTTATAGCATAGAAGTGGTTTGTGTGTGTATGTGTGAGTGTTTTTTTTTTTTTTTTGGGGAGAAATTTCTTCAGTAATGCTATTTGAAAGCAGTCCATTCCATGTATTTTTTAGGATTCACCATCACCACTTTAGCCTACTTCATAAATGAAGTTGAGACAAGTGCAATTAGAAGAACAACAAACTAAATCTTGTTCCCAATATATTTGGATTCAGCTGTACAAAACCTTTTTTACCACTTCATTTGATCAAACCCGAAATCCATGGAGAAATCCGATGAAATCAAGACTTTTGCAACCACAAGAAGACATGTTAGTTATGGCTTTACCTCTACCTCTTCTACTTGTTCTAGATACACCAACCAATCTATTTTATTTTATTTTAGTATCAGTTAGTGTAACACAGGAAATGGAGTAAGTTTAAATATACTATAAATTGAGCTCTGCTGTAAAGTATAAACTTGGCATACATAATAGGCTGTGGAAAATGACCTGAAAACTCAATCCAGGAGCATAAATTCAATCATAACACGGTTGAGATTTCAGAAGCAACAAAGTATATGCATGCAAGAAACATGAACAAGATTTATAGGACTGTCAATTCTGTGAATAAAGTGGGATTATGGACAAAGAAATAATCCAGCGATTTTCTTGGACACCACCATGCGAAAACAATGGCAGGGACTACAAAGAGAAGAGCAGCACCAGCAGCAACTTCACCAGTAATGACTTCATTTGCACTATTTCCTCTCGCAGTTACAGCTACAAAATTTAGAAAGAAATCTAGAATTGATATTAATTAGTACCTATTTCATTAAAATATGTTACATTAGTAACATCCTTCCCTTACTAATAGAGCTCACTCTAGATATTCTGCAAAGGTACACATTTACAAGCTACTTAATATACTATAATTAAAAACATTCCTCCAGCATAAGGACTGCTTGAGGTCCCATTATTGTTGCTAGCAAATGGAACATGTCCTCACCAACCAGTCCTCTTAACATGCATAAAAATTAAAGAAATATCGCATTACCGTCTTGCAATAACAAAGAAGAATTAAACAAAAGTATATCATAATTGAGGCATTATATATAATAAATGAGACTGGCAGTTGTAAGCAAAGGCACACAATTGATTTACAACAAAAAATCCAAGAAATAGATGTATGTCTTGGCATACGTGATACAAATCCAGAATTATGGCAACTCTTTGTTTTTTCAAACACAATCAAAGATTCAAAAATGGAGTCATGCGAATAAGTATATTAAAATTAGAACTTTTCATATCAAGTTTTCACTTTGAAGCTTTGCCCCCAAGGCACATCTCCCAGCGGTGAAAGGGATGGTGGTTTAAAGACCAGTCTCGCTTGATCAGGGGTTCGAATCTGGCCATTATCAAGTTAAAAGGTAAGCTCTCACTCTGCACTCTGAGAGGCATAACCTGCGATTTACATCATTTACCAAGGTTCAGGGCAGGGCATGTGGGGGCCCCTAAGGTTGGGGTTCAACCCTTTTAAGTTTTCACTTTGAAGCTTTAAATTACATCCCAAAAGTAAACACTGCAAGAAAATATAGTCAAGAAAATAAGTAGATCCCTGTAATTTAGTACACAACCAAATTGGGAACTCAATCCTTGAGTTCTATATATCTTCTATAAAAGAAGCTCGTTAAAAGTCTTAATTGAAGTGCTGCATACACGAAATTCTCGTATACTTAGGCAATCTATGGAGCATAGAAGCACAACATACTCAATTGTATCATCCATGTATGACTGTACAAATTAAAATAAAACATTGATGTTTCACATAGAAGGACAATTTTCATTCACTTTTATAAACTTGAATATATTCTGAAAACAAAACACAGAAGCACAATTTTCTTTGTACAATTTTATAATGTTGGAACTCAATATTAATAGGTCATCCTTCTTGTTAAGAGGATACCATACACTTACAATCTTCACGTTTAAGCTGCCATGTCAAGTATGAAGCTGTAGCGACCAAGAATTTTTACGCGATTAATAATTATTTTAATAGAAAATCGTGTCGCTACTATTTCACCCATTTTTATTAAGTTAACGCCACGACGTATTCGTATAGCCAAGTCAAGAAATAATCGAGATCGTTCGATTTTAAATTAAATTCCGAATTTCTAAAAATATCTCCATTCTCTTGATTTAAAGTATATTAAGTCTAAGTACTTAATTCAATGTTATCCCAATATTTATTTGTACAAAAATTACTTTTATTATTTAAATTAAGAAAATATATGCAAGCATGAGAGGTTCCATTATATATAATAATTATGAGAATCTTAATTTAATAAATATGGAAAAGTATATAAATGGTTGATAGATTCCATTATATGTAATCATGAAGAGCATAATATTTGTATAAATATGGAAAAGTATATGAATGAATTATATACTCCATTATATATAATCATGAAGAGCATAATATTTGTATAAATATGGAAAAGTCTATGAATGATTGATAAGACTCCATTATATGTAATCATGAAGAACATAATATTTGTATAAATATGGAAAAGTATATGAATGATTTATATACTCCATTATATATAATCATGAAGAGCATATTATTTGTATAAATATGGAAAAGTATATGAATGGTGCTTTACTTTAAGAAAATGATGTGTTAAAATTAATAGAATTGAATGATTATGTTTACAATATGCCAACTTTATACATCTATTTAAACCCATCTCTTTTACACACAACTCTACACATATACACTTATTTCCAATCTCTTGACAAAATCCACAAGTAAGAGAAATTCAAGGTGGTCAAGAAAGTTTTGGTCCATTTACTACTACACTTCATTTTAATCTTTTAAAAGGTAAGTATATCTTATGTTTTTATGAAAAGTAAGTATGTTTTTATGAAAGGTAAATACACCTTATGTTTTTATGAAAAGTAAGTATGTTTTTATGACAAGTAAGTATATCTTATGTTTTTATGAAAAGTAAGTATGTTTTTATGAAAGGTAAATACACCTTATGTTTTTATGAAAAGTAAGTATGTTTTTATGACAAGTAAGTATATCTTATGTTTTTATGAAAAGTAAGTATGTTTTTATGAAAGGTAAATACACCTTATGTTTTTATGAAAAGTAAGTATGTTTTTATGACAAGTAAGTATATCTTATGTTTTTATGAAAAGTAAGTATGTTTTTATGAAAGGTAAATACACCTTATGTTTTTATGAAAAGTAAGTATGTTTTTATGACAAGTAAGTATATCTTATGTTTTTATGAAAAGTAAGTATGTTTTTATGAAAGGTAAATACACCTTATGTTTTTATGAAAAGTAAGTATGTTTTTATGACAAGTAAGTATACCTTATGTTTTTATGAAAAGTAAGTATGTTTTTATGACAAGTAAGTATATCTTATGTTTTTATGAAAATGTTTGGATCATTGCTATGAAATCAATCTCACAAGATTGTTATGGGTTCCATATGATATGTTTATGATTATGCTAAGGGGACCGGAGTTTAGTAGCGCTACACATAAGAATTCTTGCCATTTAAGTTCGGTAAAATTCTTGTGTCTCCCTATGTTTATGAATATTTCAATCCTATCCTATGTTATGATGAAAATGATCCATATGCATTCAAAAGAAAATTTATGCTTGGTATACTTACTGGGATTTTATAAATCTCACTCCACGATATTTACCATTTTCAGATAATTGAAGGTTCGAGGCGGTCAACATGGAAGTGGCAAAAGTGGTTAAGATTGATGAGATAATTATGTTGAACTTTATGTAAGAAAATTATGTTCTATTTTTATTCACAAATAAAATTATGGGATTCTAATTATTCTTTTGAATAATTTTACATTACTATTTAAGTCTCGATAATATGATATGAGTCACTTTTTGTGGCACTCGAATGGTCGAGAATTCGGGTCGTAACAGTTGGTATCAGAGCAAAGAGTTTTAAAAACGATTCTGTAGATTTTTGAAATTTTATTTCTTTAAAAAAATAAAAAAAAAAATCACTATTCACGTGAACAGTAAAACGACGTGCTATTCATGATGAACAGTGAACGAAATCACTATTCATTATAAAAAAAAAAAGTTGAATTTTCACATGTCAAGTATGGTTATGATTTTGAAAAGCATGATGAAATTTGATGTGCGAATTTCAAGGACAAAATTCATTTTAAGCAAGGGAGTTTGTAATGTCCTGAAAATTTTATGGAATATAATTAGTTAGTGATATGATGTTTATATTGATGTCTTTGATAAATTTCTAGAAGTTCGGGGACTAAAGGAAAAATAAGATTTGACGATAAATTTTATTTGGGTTAAGTTATTAATTATTGATGGGGAGATAATTACTATATCGATATTGGATTTGTTTTGAAGACTGTGATTAATTAGGAATTATGATTCAAGAAAATGTTGATTTGGATACAACCACATTAAATTATTGTTGATTAAAGGAAAATAAGATTATATGAAATATTTTAACTCATCACTCTACTATGTCACTCTCCACGTATTGACTCCTCGAACCAGGTATGTTATATGCTTTGCAAGTCATTTACGATTTTATTAAGACATGTTAAGTATGAAATCTTCATATGTTATGAATCTTTATGTGTTACACATAATATACATGTCAAGTATGATATAAATTGATAGAAGACTCAATTTTTTTATTCTTTTCAATGTAGAATCATGAGACAGAGAGGATATTTATATGAATTTTGGTGCATATTAAGCTTAGTAAGATTGACTCAATTAGAAATTAAGTTGGGTTGTAACTTTTGCCCAAAATATATGGAATAATATATTAAACAAACAAAATTGATAATGAATTCGTACAATAATTTATCCCTTTATCACTACCTTTGTGTAAAAACAAGGGAAAAACTGTGGATGGTTATTAGTACTTCCTCTTCAAGTTTCAATTTTCGGTTCAATAATTTATCCCTTTATCACTACCTTTGCTTAAAAGCAAGGAAAAACTGTGGATGATTATTGGTACCACTCTTCAAGTTTCAATTCTGAAAAAAAAAAAAAAAAAAAAAAATTCAGAAAGAAAAGAAAGAAAGAGAACGGGTGTTGAGCATAATGGGAATAATATGACTTAAGAATGATTTTCAAAATAATTGTTGTCCTCGAGTTTAGAAATGATAAACCTTAAATGGACTTTGCATAATTGATTTTAGACATGGCATTAAGTATGAGAAGTCAACAGAAATGATTAGAAATATGTTCAGATTATCTATCATTTAGATTTAATGAGAAATAGCGAGCCAATTTTATGAATTTTTATGAGATGTTAAGATTATAAGTGATATGATTTTAATGAGACTTTTATGAAAAGCATTATGAAGTTAGAGATTTAAAGATTTGGTTATTGGGAATTAAGTAATGGATATTATGTTGAGTAAGTGAATTATGCCTCTATATTGAAGAGAAATTTATTATGAACTTTGGCCTTGTGATTAAATTTTGGGAATATGATTTATGACTTATAAATATAAGTATGAGTAATCTTTTGAGCCAATTAAGGTATTGAAGGAAGTGATATTGTGATATTGACGACTATGATTTGAAATTTCTATGTTGAGGAATTATGAATTGATTTTCTGGAATATTTTTTTATGATATTGAAGTTTGATGAAATTGTGGTCAATTTTTAGATCGTTGTGATCAAATGTGGAATTATTTATTATTGTGAGTTATGAAGTATGCTTACGGTTTGAATAAGTCCAAATTTCAAAGGAAACTCTGCTTAGAATTTTATCGTTTAGAATTAAGAGCATAGTATGGTATGCAATCACTAAGAGAATTGAGGTTAGACATGCAAATTCATTTACATCACAAACGAGATTTAGTAGATGATAACAGAGATATTTATTATTTTCTCGTAAGGAGAACACACAAGAGTCACATTGGAAAGAAATACATGAAACACGCAAAATCAAAAGAAAGCAACATGGGAAATTCCTCAAATTGAGAGATGTGTTTCCGGAGTAGCCGTATCCTACCACCTCTGACCTTTTGAGGAAATAAAGAAACCTTCAAAGAGGTGTGTTTCGAGAGTAAGAATACTCCGTAATCTACCACCTGGAACCTTTGAGGTACACACAAGATTTAAACATTAAGGAAATCCTAGGAAATTAGAGGGGTGTCTCGAGAGTAAGAATACTCCGTACTCTACCCCCACCTATTCTAAGATTCATAAAGTTAAGTTTACATTAACCGGACTCCATTTTCGCTTGATTCCCCTTCCTTGCGACCAATCTATCTTAACCCCTGCTGGATCTTGTATTGAGATATATGACTGCAGCTTATCCAGTAGTTCATCAATAGTAGGAGCAGAAATAAGGAGCCTTCTGGAAAATGGAGAGATGAATCCCTGTTCCACAGCATAATCAAGAAAGGTTAACAAGCCATCAAAGAAATTGTTAACATTCAGAAGCCCAATAGGCTTAGTATGGAGATCTAGTTGAGCCCACGAGGTAATGTTAAAGATTTCTTCTAAGGTACCAAAACCTCCGGGCAGGGCTATAAAGGCATCAGAACCATATAGCATACAAGTTATGCGTTCATGGATGGATAATGTTTGAACTTCATGCCCTCGTGTTTTGCCTGCAACATCTACCAAAGGGACAGGTATGACACCGATTACTTTTGATTTCTCTGCAAGAGCAGATTGGGAAACACAACCCATTAGACCACTGCTACCACCCCCATACACAAGAGTGATACCTTTTTCCCCCAGTTTCTTTCCAAGATCTACGGCCGCTTCTAGATAACTGAAGCCTTTCCCCACTTTTGATCCACAAAATACACAAATAGTTTTGATCTGTCGAAGTTTTGGTGCTTCCATCTTTGATAGTATAGAAGAGAAAACTTACGAAGAAGATGTGATTTTGGGATGCCTGAACTATGAAATATGTTTGGCTATTTAAAGCCGAAAAAATTTACTGTTTTTGATTGATTATGAAAAAGTAAAGATTTACTTTTGTCAAAATCGGCCAACTTTTGACTGTTTTACCAAAGATATCACCTTTCGGTGATTTATTTCCAGCTTTATCAAAACTCGAGAAAGGAAAATATATTTTATTTCCAAAACGCGTGAAAGAAAACAGCAAAATATTTTAAATGTGTATCAAGAGATTTACCTTATATCATTGTTGAACTGCCAGAAGCCTCATTTTGTAAAACAGACTGGCAAACAGGATCTTTTGCTATTATATTTTGGAGACTATAACGATTTTTGTCCTCGTTAAACTGAGCGTATAAGGAGAGAAGTTCACGTTGCACATAACCACTTGGGTGCGTCTCAAGAGTCAGTCGAATATCATCCAAAGACTCCTTACTCAGTCCACCCTTTATGAATTTGATTTTATCATCCCGATTAGTAGAAGAATATCCTACTGTTTTGCAACGAGTATCACAGTTCCAACGAGCACATTTGTAGCAACCATTCAGCCTTTTTGCTCTTCGTTTCTTTGCGAAGGTGCTTTTGCCTAAACCAGGCATGTGCTTTGGAAATGTCATAGGTAATTCACCAGATAATCGAACCTTTGCTTCGATCAACCAGCGAACATCTTCTGAAACACCATGAGCCATCAGCAACCTCAATCTTTCGAGTCTTATTCGATAAATTTTCCTCAGATCATTCATTGGAAGACTGGAATAATACTTGCGAATGTTTGTAAGAATGATATCCATGTTTTTGATGGATCTAACCTCTTCCCAGCATGAACTATTTAAAAGCATTAAGGATCGGAGGGAATCCGCGTGATATTGATTCCAGCAAGAAAGCGCGGAATAGAATAATGGAAAAGAGGGAACAAGAGTTTATACGCCGTTTACTTTCTTGATAAAAGGAAGATTTGATGATGACGGGATTTGAGATATGGAATATTTTCTTGGATTTTGGGTACTGATATTTTGATATAATAATCAAGGTATAGAAATAATACGGGGATACGTGAAAGTGAAATAAGGACTGTATTGAATCAGGATTAATAAGTTTGTGCAAGTGAAAGGAATACCTTACGGGAAATGTTATGATATTTGAGTTAAGAATTTTAATTATTTGGGAGATATTTGTTTATTGAATTTTGCAGAAATTTTGGGTTACAAATATTGGAAAGATAAACTGATGATTATGTTGATATGTGAATAACATGTTTGGGTATATTACATAGAGAATATTCAGGTAATCGTTTTAATTATTTTGGGATATTTGGTGATAAGAAGAAATGACAAATTATTATGGTATGATATGTTAGTAAAGATTTATTGAAATTTTAGAGATATTAATACGAATATTTGAGGTCACATGATACGATGATAAATGACAAGTTACATGAATACTACAAGATATGATGAAATATCACATACGATTGGGAATTTTCATTTTGATTCAGAAGAATTTATGAGTAGACATATGTCTATTATTGATAGAAAAGTCCATGTCTTAAGAAAACAAATTGATGCATTTAGTCAAAGTCCAGTGGGTTAAATATGGTTGGGTTAAATATGGTAGCGATGATGCTACATAAGAAGAAGAAGAAGAGATTCTGATTAAGTGTTCAGAAATCATAAGATCAAGTAAGATTAATTTCGAGGACGAAATTATTTTAAGGGGGTAAGTTTGTAGCGACCAAGAATTTTTACGCGATTAATAATTATTTTAATAGAAAATCGTGTCGCTACTATTTCACCCATTTTTATTAAGTTAACGCCACGACGTATTCGTATAGCCAAGTCAAGAAATAATCGAGATCGTTCGATTTTAAATTAAATTCCGAATTTCTAAAAATATCTCCATTCTCTTGATTTAAAGTATATTAAGTCTAAGTACTTAATTCAATGTTATCCCAATATTTATTTGTACAAAAATTACTTTTATTATTTAAATTAAGAAAATATATGCAAGCATGAGAGGTTCCATTATATATAATAATTATGAGAATCTTAATTTAATAAATATGGAAAAGTATATAAATGGTTGATAGATTCCATTATATGTAATCATGAAGAGCATAATATTTGTATAAATATGGAAAAGTATATGAATGAATTATATACTCCATTATATATAATCATGAAGAGCATAATATTTGTATAAATATGGAAAAGTCTATGAATGATTGATAAGACTCCATTATATGTAATCATGAAGAACATAATATTTGTATAAATATGGAAAAGTATATGAATGATTTATATACTCCATTATATATAATCATGAAGAACATATTATTTGTATAAATATGGAAAAGTATATGAATGGTGCTTTACTTTAAGAAAATGATGTGTTAAAATTAATAGAATTGAATGATTATGTTTACAATATGCCAACTTTATACATCTATTTAAACCCATCTCTTTTACACACAACTCTACACATATACACTTATTTCCAATCTCTTGACAAAATCCACAAGTAAGAGAAATTCAAGGTGGTCAAGAAAGTTTTGGTCCATTTACTACTACACTTCATTTTAATCTTTTAAAAGGTAAGTATATCTTATGTTTTTATGAAAAGTAAGTATGTTTTTATGAAAGGTAAATACACCTTATGTTTTTATGAAAAGTAAGTATGTTTTTATGACAAGTAAGTATATCTTATGTTTTTATGAAAAGTAAGTATGTTTTTATGAAAGGTAAATACACCTTATGTTTTTATGAAAAGTAAGTATGTTTTTATGACAAGTAAGTATATCTTATGTTTTTATGAAAAGTAAGTATGTTTTTATGAAAGGTAAATACACCTTATGTTTTTATGAAAAGTAAGTATGTTTTTATGACAAGTAAGTATATCTTATGTTTTTATGAAAAGTAAGTATGTTTTTATGAAAGGTAAATACACCTTATGTTTTTATGAAAAGTAAGTATGTTTTTATGACAAGTAAGTATATCTTATGTTTTTATGAAAAGTAAGTATGTTTTTATGAAAGGTAAATACACCTTATGTTTTTATGAAAAGTAAGTATGTTTTTATGACAAGTAAGTATACCTTATGTTTTTATGAAAAGTAAGTATGTTTTTATGACAAGTAAGAATATCTTATGTTTTTATGAAAATGTTTGGATCATTGCTATGAAATCAATCTCACAAGATTGTTATGTGTTCCATATGATATGTTTATGATTATGCTAAGGGGACCGGAGTTTAGTAGCGCTACACATAAGAATTCTTGCCATTTAAGTTCGGTAAAATTCTTGTGTCTCCCTATGTTTATGAATATTTCAATCCTATCCTATGTTATGATGAAAATGATCCATATGCATTCAAAAGAAAATTTATGCTTGGTATACTTACTGGGATTTTATAAATCTCACTCCACGATATTTACCATTTTCAGATAATTGAAGGTTCGAGGCGGTCAACATGGAAGTGGCAAAAGTGGTTAAGATTGATGAGATAATTATGTTGAACTTTATGTAAGAAAATTATGTTCTATTTTTATTCACAAATAAAATTATGGGATTCTAATTATTCTTTTGAATAATTTTACATTACTATTTAAGTCTCGATAATATGATATGAGTCACTTTTTGTGGCACTCGAATGGTCGAGAATTCGGGTCGTCACAGAAGCATCAAGTTCCTCACCTACAAATTTTGTTGGGAATTTTAACACGTCGATTCCCCATTTATTTTTCCCACATGATCTTTTGATGTTCAAAGTAAAATAAGCAAACAAGAAAATAAATACGAACACAGAAATTTACGTGGTTCGGAAACTTGCCTACGTCCACGGACCCTCGCCAAAGCTTTCACTATATATTAAATTGTTACAAATATATAGACTTTCACTCACCAACCTAATCCCACAGACCACAGAGAAAATACTACAAATGAGCTTTACCACATATAATTTCTACCCTTTGATTTACACTACAAAGAGTTACAAGAAACTTCACAATATGCTAGGCTCACAATTTTCTCTCGTTGATCACAATGTGGCACTAATTAGCACTCTCCAATATGTTTGTGGTGGTCTATTTCTTCCTCTAATTCCTTCTCTACTTATATAGAGGATTCTACATGAAATTCTCTTAACACAAAAAACATCATAATTAGTTAAGACTAATCATCATTCCAAGACATCATAATTAGTCAAGACTAATTATCATTCAAAGATATCATAATTAGTCAAGACTAATTATCATTCAAATACACCATAATTAGCTCCACCATCATTTGTTTCAACTAGACACTCATTATGTTTCACTAAGCAAGACTAATTATCATTCAAATACACCATAATTAGCTCCACCATCATTTGTTTCAATTAGGCACTCATTATGTTTCACTAGGCACTTGATTAATTTGGGTCAAACACTCAACAAATTTTTGGAACCAAACTAAATTTTATACCACCAGAAAATGATAAAAAGAAAAAATACATGTATACATACCCAGATGCCAAAATGTTAATTAAAATAATCATAACCATCAAAACCTCACAGATAAAATCTTGAACTATCAAACAACGTATAAAACCAAATACAAAATACAGATACACATTTAAACCCAATAATAAAAAAACTACAAAAGGGAGTCAAACAGTACCAGCAGTGTAATAAGTAGGATTTCTGACCATTTAGGGTGCGTTTTCCAGCCGTTTTCCGTTTTTCATTTACGAAAATGCGAAAAACGCGTTCTCTTACGCCGTTTTCGGGAAAAAAATTCGAAAATGTTTTCAAAATTTGTAAAGGAAATGGAAAATGTGATTTTCACGTTTTCCAAAAATTATACCTATTAAGTGGAAAACGCGCTTTTTCCACTTTAAAAAAAAAATCAAAAAAATTCAAAATTTGTCATTTTTAATTACATTATTGATCCCTGATTTTCAAAACTTGTCATTTTAATCTTCAAAATTTGAAATTTCATTCGAAAATACCCTAATTTTTTTGCAACTTAGGTCCCTCAACTTCAGATTTTCTTACACATTAGTTCGCAAATTTTACTTCTCTTTCAATTTAGTCCTTCTTGTATTTACTTTACAGGTTATTGTCTTCAAACATGTATAACTTTTGATGTACAACTTCGAATTGCACTTCGTTTAACGCATCGAACTCCAAATTAAACCATCTTTCTGATGATGTATCATGTGCTTAATTATTAAACATTTCTTTTTTTAGACACTTATTTTGTAAGGGCATAATTAATTAACGTAAATTAATTTTTACAATTTTTATTGTGTGATTGGGGCTATTTCATTTTTTTTTGTGCAACTCAAATATGACATTTTTATTTCATTTATATTCACAAGCAATATAATTACAAGTATACAGAAATAATTTTCTTCAAAATTTTAAATAGAACGTGTTTTCTAGTTTTTCATTTTCAAAGACAGTTTTCAGAAATAACAAACCAAACGTGTTTTCAGCAATTTCGAAAAAAGTCACAGAAAATGGAAAAAAGAAAACATTTTTGAAAATGAAAACAGGAAACTGAAACATAAAGAGAACGCAGCCTTAACTTCTCCAAGATCCTTTTCAAGGCAAACAAAACAACCCAATCTGCACTATTTCATTTAGGATAGGAAAAACAAAACGAACTAAATTCAAATCTCCACAAGTTGCAATAAATTCATAAACATGTTTGTATCAAGAATTATATGTGCATCTATGAATGGGGAGAGAGAGGGACGTGGGGATAACTGACATGAAAGATGTTAATGATGACAATTATGATTTCTTTTTCTTCTTGTTAACTGGTGGGTGCTTGACGTAATAAACGACTTTAATAAACCTATGAAAATTAAAGAAATTAAACTCTGATTCATACCATAAATGCACAAAAGTCCTTTTTCAAGCATTGTTAATTCAACATTTCAATACAACCCAAATAATTAATCAGAACATAAAACTTGGCGCCATATGAACTACACAACTTCATCAAGAAAAGAAAAATGAAAAATAAAAAGCTCAACATATGAATGTAATAATCAGGTAAAAATCAGAATAAAAGTTTTTGAACTATCTCTTTTATGAAATCCACAACCTGATCTCTATATACCAAGGCTTCATACTCAATAAGTGTCTTCTTGCTGCAGACAAACTTGAGCAAATCTAGAGCTTAGATTTTGTATTTTTTTAATCAATTCAGGTACGTTGTACCAAATGAAGAGGCAAAAGGGAGAGTATAAAATGTACGCCTATTAATTACTTTGATATCAAGTACTAAAAACAATGTAGGCTCATAGGTGTGCAATTTTGGGCTGCCAAATGGAGAATCAAGAGGTTCAAAATATATGAACTATGCTTTCCAATTGTTGCAGAATTTAAGGTCAATTAGAATGGCAGCGCTCTTTCTTCCTAAATTTCTATCTAAATGTTAAATTACTTTAGGTATGTTACAGGAGAAGTAACTTTGACAACATGAATGAGGTATTTTAGGGTGTTCATCAATTCATCATCATTTAAATGAGAAGCAAGGTTACAAGTTGAAAATTAAGTTGTCAATAGTTCAACTACTACAAGGCTTCCCATTTTGACAGCTAACAATATGTCAATATCAGTAGCACCTTGACAAGCCAAGAAGACTGTTAATTACCATATAAAATTTTCTGTTGAAAATAAAATGAATTAAAATCTTTCTCTAAGGCATCACTTCTACTGATATATCCCATATTTCAAATGTTCTTTTTTAAGATGTAGATAAAGAGAGCATCAAAGGGGACTGAACAAGTACATCTAAAGGAGTCTAATTTTTTCTTCAAAATGCTGTGCAAATATTTACCATAAATCACAACTACAATATTTACTAATGATGTAAAGGCAGCATACAACCACAACCACACATGAACAAGTGTCAAAGGCTTATTGACTTGACTGCCTTAATAGCTAACTTGGCACCCTACACCATCAACTTATCACAGTTGCATCATTACAACATGTGTTACTAAAACTAATGCCAATTTCTTAATTTTAGTTCTTGCTCACTAATTAGATTACTGATAAGTTGTCTATCAATTCCTTTATTTCGATTTGGAACCTGATAATAAAATAAAATAAAATATTTAGAAGAGATATTCATGGAAAAATACATTGAAATGACATAAAAATTAGAAATAATAAACTGGTAAAATATTCAAAATAGAAGGGAAAATTCAAGAGAGACATTTTAATGGAATTTTCTAAAAAAAGCTTTTTCCAAATAGCATTTAAAAGTGCTATATGGTCTGCAAATTATTTCAATAACCACCATTCTAATTTCCTTTTAAAAGCATTCAAATTAAAATTCCAAATTGCATTCCCAAATGAATTTGTAAGAGTATACAGAGAGGGGAAAACTCAGATCTCTTTTAATAGTGTTATGAAAATAGCAGGACTTCAAATTCCATTTAACAATAAATATTGTGAATGACAAGCATGTTTAGTCTTCCAACCTTCAAAGTAATGAAAAATGCATTATAAAAGAGGGAATAAAAAAACAATTCAAACAATGGTCTCTCTTCTTATGCAGAATAGTAACACTGTAATTGCAAACCACTTAATGCCAAAGTAAAGGTAGTTTAACTCTCATCTAAACGTTAGATGGTAAAGGAAGACGCAAACCAATTAAAATTTTCATCCATGAACAAGCAAGTTTTGCGTACCAATTTAGAAAACCAATTACTTGACTCAAAAGCTTTTGCTTGACATCTATCGAGAAAGTGATTTCATATGTGTGCCTACATAATCATAAGTACAAGCATTACAATACATAGGGTTAAAGTTGAAGCAAATATCTTTATGATAATTTATCTTACATATCACAAGACATCATAAGGTCAATCAAATTATATTGAGTTTCTACCTAAGTATACTACAGTTTCTGAAGTCACAAAATATCACAACCAATATAAAGGGACAATTAAGATTGAAAGAATGTGTTAGCATTACTCTAAGATAGAACTAAAATGAAAATTTTATCTCAAAAAACTCATATATACTTGGAAAAAGGTACATTAGAAAATATTGTTTACCATAGTGCATCCTAGAAATAAATGGAAGTTGATCTCTTCTATTTTTTATCTCTAGAAGATTAAAAGGTTAATAGTGCAATTAAAACACTATCATACAACCACTTAGACCAAAATTATAATCTCTTGTATAGTGTATACCTTGAAAACTTGAAGACAACATTTACAGTATTATCCCCATCTTGAATTTCTGATTTACTTGCTTCAAGAGCAAGCACTCCAAGATTAAGAGAAACAAAGGCTGGTGGAGCATGGATAATGAGACAAATATATTGGACGTAAAGATTAAAGCATACCCACTGAGACATCGATAATATGATGCGTAAGAAAGAAAAGCATTTACTAATTGGCATCAATAAATAGGAACAATAAGATTTAGTTACACGTTGCAACAACACCTCGGGGAGTATGTAATATAAGATTTATCATCAAAAGAATGAGCTAATACCTTCCCATTCTTGGTGAGTGGATCTGCTAAATCCATTTAAGGAAGGCACAAACCTGTGAGATACCAATTTACACATACAAATTCTTAAACAGAGGAAAATGTGTGCTCAACAGTAAAAATCAATCTAAAATATATCTGAAATGGCCAAAACAAGTAAAGTAATCCAATTCTTCCAAATTTTCAGGCAATGTCAGAGTAAGTAAATCAATAGCAAGAGCAAAGTTCAAATTTCTTCAGAACAAAGAAAACCACACATAACCAAAATAAATTGGGAACATAAGAAGCAAGAAATTATTAGAACAATGAGAATGCAAGTAATGATCGTGCTTCTAATTAGAAGAGGCTATATTATAGATTTGATCCTCATCCTCATTTTTAAAGGACGTTTCCAGTGGTGCAAAAATTATCGGGGCATTCATATTGCACGGCTAAATATTTTGGAATACACGTATAACTTGATATGCCAAGTATCATTTGATTTTGTCCAAAGCCAGAAGGAAAATATTCCATAATCAATGGTTCTCAATCATTTATCATCATAAAATGTAAAAAAGTTTCTTGCTTTCAATAAAACAACAACAAAACATCACCAATTCGGCATCAATTCAGACCCCTAAAATTCCCAGAACATGAATTCCCAACAAAATCACCATCTTCCACTAAAAAAAAAAAAAAAAAAAATCCTTTCAAACTTGTCAAACTACAAAAATCAGTAGTTCTAAACTAAATAAAAAAATAGAAAACTAATTATTTCAAGAAAATAATCTAACCTTCAGGGACCCGTAGCCAGTCAATTGGTTTGGAATGAATTTTGGGCAAGGTCACTGTTTCACGAGCCGTTGGATCTTGGAGGTGTGATGATAGTGATGTGGTAGCAGTAATGGTGGTCGAAGGGGCTGTGAGACCCAGAGTACTGTTGGATTCTGGAGGGGCGATGGTCGCAGTGGTGGCGGTGATGGAGATTGAAGTGGTTGAAGCGATGAAAGCAGTTGTAGCAGTAACGAGGGTCGAAGGGACGATGGTCGCAGTGGCAACGGTAATGGAGGTCGAAGTGGGTGAGTTCGTAGATGGAAGGGGAGAGAGAGCGATGGAGTGTAGAAAATCTGAATAGAAAACCCTATGGTTTTGATGTTTATCGTTTCAGAACGTTACTCGACTGAAGTCGATGAACAGTAGACTGCTTAGGAACAGTAACAGAACACTTCGTCTCTTTTAATATAGTGGGATTATAATTATACAATGAAACTTCAAAGGACAATGGTGCAATTGTTAATAAAATAATATTAATTATAAATGATAAATTAGGAATTTTAAAGTCCTTATTTGATAGTCATTAAAATCAGATTTTAATATGTCAAAATCAATAAATAAATTTTAACCACACATTTCTTCAACTTTTATCAAAATTTACTAAAAATCTTGTTTTAATAACTATCAAACAGGGGCAAAATATAATAATGGAGGAATATTTTGATCTAAAAATATTTCTTCATCATAGTTTATTACCAGTCTTCTTTTGACAGATTGTCGTAGCCACCAATTGGAATATTTTTAGTTAAAAAGAAGTTAAAACAAGGGGTGAACAAATGAATCGTTAAACCGCAAAATCAAATCAAATCGCAACAAATGATTTAGTTCTGTTCGATTTCAAATGTGAGATGGTTTGGTTTGTTTGGAAAAATTTCAAATCGCCTTAAACGATTTGGTTTAAGTTTCAATTGTCAAAATTGCGGTTTTAAATCACCAACACGCCAAATATTAAAAAAATAAATAAAAACAAACGTTCAATTTTTAAAAAAAATGCAACATACTTTTTATCCTCAATGAATCAAAATTAAGGAATTAAGGAGTCAAATTTTAATTTGTTCAAATCCAAAGCGATTTGGAAAGAATTCTTATTCTTACATTTCATAATCATGATTCAAGACATTTTTTTAAAATGAAATTTTTGATGTAAGAACTAACTACAATTTTTTTAAGAAAATTTTAAATGTTTACTTCTATATATTAGTTTGTTTATCAACATGAATTAATGTATAGCAATGCATTCAATTAGAAACTGAATACTATTATTCAGTTAGTTTAAAATCGAAATTTTAGACGAATATGTATCTTTGAGCTTGTTTTTGAATATACTAATTCATTCGTTTGCAAATTGTGATTTCAAATCGCACAAAATCGTAAAAAATAGTTTGTTTGGTTTGATTTAGAAAATAAAATAATTTGATTTGTTTTAAATGATTTGATTTAAAATATTGTTAAAAACCTCTAATAATCCGTTCGACGGCTTCATTTTTAGTTATAAACATTTGCTTTTTTAAATCTCGAGGTAAATAAATGGTTAAAAATTGAAGAGAAAAAAAATGTATGGTTAAAAAGTTGTATTGAAAATTGAGATGATTATAATAAAAAAATAAACAAAATAGTCGGACACATTATAAATCGAATCGTGTTGAGTTCTCGTTAAGGGTGTGTTCGGCTGGAAATTAAAATGAAATCATTACAAAAATTTAATTTACACAATTTCTCATATTACTTTTTAACCATCCACATTGTCTATTTTCAATTTTTAACCATTCATCTTAACTAAAAAATACAAATAAATCAACAAATAATTTCAATTCCTTAATTTGACACAAAACCTTCCATATTAAATCTAAAACAAACACACACTCCTCAATTTATCCCTTTCTCAGGTAGTACATTTTACACCACGACTTGTGAATCGATCAATGAAAGCAAGGAATTTAATCCCTAGAGGTTTTCCTTTGCTAACTTCTTTTCATTATTATTGATTTAATTTTACAGATTGATAAGTGAAGAATTTAACAGCATTTCTCCCTTCCTTGTAAAAGTGAGATTTCTCAAGTAAATTCAAAATGGGTCAGATCCAGTACTCGGACAAGTACTTTGATGATACCTATGAGTACAGGTACTTCAATTTACCTTCAATTTTCTTCTTATACTTGTAGCTATACGTATATATAATATATGTCTATAAATGTTTTCCTGGGGTTTTGAAATTTCAGGCACGTGGTTCTTCCACCAGAAGTTGCCAAATTGCTTCCAAAGAATCGCCTTCTCTCTGAAGTAAGTCGTGGAGGAAAATTTCGAATTAACGTTATTACTAACTGGAATTAATCATTGCGAAAAAATTATAAAATAACGGAGCAGTGAGCACCTGCAATATAAGTAAAAGAGAAAATTCTAGAAAAAATGTAATTTCATGTAAGATAGTTCGGCGGCCTTCACACGGTTTCTTATTTTCTTGTCTATTTTTTTTTTTTTAGGCAAAATGTGTGGTTAAAAATTGAAGAGTGAAAATATGTATGGTTAAAAAATAGTTTGGAAAAATGTGTAAAAAAAATATATATATATGGTTTTTAAATTAACCCATTTAAAAAAAAGAAACCGAACACATTGTAATGTATTTTATTACTCCCCTATCCATTTTCACACAAATTAAGAAATGTCAATTAATGTTGGAAAAATAAGTTTTACAATCTCTTTTCTTAGCCACTGTTCGGATCTTGCAATTTTTTTGTTTTATAAACCTAATTTTAAACTACACAATTTTCAATACAACTTTTTAACCATACATCTTTTCTCTCTCCAATTTTCAACCCTCCAACCACCTTGAGATTCGTGAAAAAAAAAAAAAAAAAAAACTGATTTTAAACCAAATATCGCCTCCGAACAGTCACTTAATATACTCCTAATAAATTTTGTAATTTTTCACAAAATTGAAAGAGTATAAATTCATTTAGACTAATAACAAACATATTAAATAAGGATAAAATGAGACATAAAATATTAATTTCACTCTCAGAAAAGAAATTGGACTATCTTTTTGGGACGGGCTAAAAAAGAATAGTATACTATTTTTGTGGATGGAGAGAGTATATATATCTGTTAAGGAAAAATAGAAAAAAAAATGTAAATGAATGTGCGGTAACACTTGTCAGATTGTACTATTTGCAGTGCCGGTCCAGGTAAATTTGAGGCCCTAGACGATTATTATTATGAGGCCCTTTAAAAATGAAAGGTAAAATAAACAGATACAATCCCATCCTTAGTTATTAAATGTGTAAACATTATCATAGCCTTGTTGAACATGAAATTAGCAGCACATCAAGAAAACGTTAGGCTACGTTATCTTTATATTTCAGTCTTGTGATTTCATTTTCGAAAATCTTTTTGTGACTATTTTCAAAATGATGAAAATACATTTGGTTTGTTATTTCTGAAAACTGTCTTCGAAAATGAAAAGTTGGAAAACATGTTCTATTTGAAATTTTGTAGAAAATTATTTTGTGTACTTATAACTCTAATAACACAATTTGGTTTTTTCAAAAAAGTTCAAAAATTCATGTTGCCCTTCTAGATTAATCGTTCCACATTTGGGTAGCAATTTGTTCTCGTACTCGTGCCATTTGAGCTGTCTGCTTTATTGATGGCAAAAAAACCCGACGGACCCGAGACCTCGGGGATCCGATCTCATTAGGGAAACCCACCCTGAAAATTCGGGTCCGCAGGACTGGTCCAGGGTGGCTTCTCGGCCCGCGGCAGCCCCACGACTCGAAATTCTTTCTTTTTTAATTTTTTTCTCATTTTCCCTATTAAAAAAATGAAAAAAATATAAAAAAAAAACTAAAAAGTAACAAATTAATTAAAAAATATAAATGAGGCAAATGGGTCTGAAGGATCGCCTTGACCCGCCCGGTGACCTGTCCCAAGACCTGAGGGGAACTCAAGGGTCCGAGGCGGGGCACATGCCCGACCTGCCTCGAACCCGACTCATTGCCATCCTTAGTCTGGTTGGTATCAAATTGAATGGGTTCACGTGGTGCAAGTGATTCGGGCTCATTATAAAAAATCATATTTTTTTGAGAATATTATGTTAACTTGTCCAATGCGTGCTCTTGAAGAATGAAGTTATGTATTGTGCAACACACAGTAGGGATGTTTCTTTGCCTAATAAGTGGAAAATTACTGATAAACTTCAAAATAGGAAATCTGGCCTTTTTAACTCCAATGCATTGCTCAATTACATTGCGGCATAAGGAATGCCTGTAACTGTAATTGAACAACTTTTTTTTTACGCAGTCGTCCTCCTCCTCCTACGTAATCGCATAGATGTTATCGACGTCCTCAATACGGGGCAAGAAATCCGGGTATGGTTGGATATCAAGCATCAACCAAGTAAAATTCATTTGCGCATAAATTAACATGACCTAAACTTATGTGTCAAAAGAATTTTACTCGAACAAGAAAAAATAATGTAATATACATCCACATGGCATTGGAAATCTGTTTGAGTCGGTAGTAACAGCGTCAATGAATACCTGAGAATCATCAGTTGACCCTTCCTATCCTGCATGCACATGTGACCTTCATGTCAAAATCACAGGCTAACATTACATTTTGTGTCGCATTTGTTTTTCTTCCCCGAAAAGCTGTTTGTCTCGAAGCGGCGTCTAAGCTGCCAGATGTGTTTCGTCAATTGCACTGATACAATCCTTAAAGTACGGGTATCTCTGCAAGATGAGTTCATGTACAACACCTTGATTTATTGAGCGTATTAGCTCATTGCCTAGCTCACAAACGACATGTAGGACTTTCTTAAACCATTTGTGTATTGTGTGGTTTCCATGTTGAAACATGTCACCTATAATTCTGTATCGTGTATTGTGCCCTACGATCATTAAAAACATTGCAACCCCTTCCTCAATGATCACCTTTTTTCTATCTTTCAATAACCCTTTTTGTTTCAAAGTGCTACAAAAATTCTCGAAGACATACTTTTGCATGCAAAAATTTCATGGCACACATATAGATGTCCATTTAATACTTCATATATATATACATCCTTCCAGTAAGCACTGGAGTTCTTCGATGTATCCTATAGATCCCTTTATATGCAAATTGTACAATCTGCAATCCCATCATGTCTATGGATTAATCAAGCTCTTCATCTATGAGAAATAGGTCTTCGTCACTTAATTCATTGGACGAAATTTGACCTGAACAAGACATTTCCTGCACAAATGTATGGCATTGCAAAGTTATTAATATCTCCAATAATAACATTTAAAAAGACCACAACACAACAAGTTCATATATAATAACCTTGCCAAATCTACAACCAATCACAACGTACTCATAATACAAAGCATGAACACAATTGTGCAATCCATAGTACAATAAAACATAAAACAAACAACATCGCTAGTACAAGTAAAGCAACATGATCAAGTAAAGCAACACGATATGAAACAACTTAAACGAATTCAAACACAGCCTCCTCCTAGGCATAAACACAAATTGCACTCTAAATTCTGGATCTCTAAGTAGCTTTAGCGTATATCTCATCAGTCAATAAGACCATGCTGTTTAGGATGGTCATGCACTTTACTTGCGAACAAGGGTCTTGGCTAGTTGCGAATAAGGGTACTAGTGATTGCAAATTGTACAATTTGCATATGAAGGGATTTATAGGATACTACGAAGAACTTCAGTGCTTACTGAAAGGATGTATATATATGAAGTATTAAATGGACATTCAGATGTGTGCCATGATGATTTTCGCATGCAGAAATATGCTTTTGTGAATTTTTGTAGCACTTTGAAATAAAAAGGTTATTGAAAGATGGAAAAAAGGCAAGCATTGAGTAAGATGATGCAATGTTTTTAATGATTGTAGGGCGTAGTACACGATACAGAATTATAGCTAACATGTTTCAACATGGAAACCACACAATAAACGAATGGTTTAAGAAAGTCCTACGTGCTGTTCGTGAGGTAGGCACTAAGCTAATACGTCCAACAAATCGAGGTGTTGTACATGAGCTCATCTTGTAAAGATACCGGTACTTTAAGGATTGTATCAGTGCAATTGACGGAACACATGTGGCAACTTGGGCGCCAGCTTCGAGACAAACAACTTTTTGGGAAAGAAAAACAAATGTCACATAAAATGTAATGTTAGTCTGTAATTTTGACATGAAGGTCACATATGTGCATGCTAGATGGGAAAGGTCGGCTAATGATTCTCGGGTATTCATCGACACTGTTACTACTGGCTCAAACAGATTTCCAATGCCATGTGGAGGTATATTAATTATTTTTTCTTGTTCGAGTAAAATTCTTTTGACACATAAGTTTAGACCATGTTAATTTATGCGTATATGAATTTTACTTGGTTGATGCTAGATATCCAAACATACCTGGATTTCTTGCCCTGTATCGAGGACATCGGTATCATCTACGCGATTACGTAGGAGGACGATTGCTTGGAAAAGAAGAGTAGTTCAATTACAGACATTCCTCATGTCGCAATATGATTGAGTGATGCATTGGAGTTATAAAGGCCAAATTTTCTATTTTGAAGTTTATCCGTAATTTTCCACTTATTAGGCAAAGACACATCCCTGCTACGTCCTGCTCAATACATAACTTCATTCTCCAAGAGCACGCATTGGACAAGTTGTTAACAGAATATTCTCAAGAAAATATGATTTTTGATGATGAGCCCAAATCATCTGAAGCATGTGAATCCATTCAGTTTGATTCCAATCAAATGGCACAAGTGCGAGAACAAATTGCTACCCAAATGTGGAACGATTTCTCTAAAAGGGCAATATAAATTTCCGAACTTTTTTTGCAGAACCAAATTGTGTGATTGGGGTTATTTCATTTATTTTTGTTGTAACAAACTCAAATATGATATCTTTATTTCATTTATATTATGTATATCATATATGTATAGATGTAATATATATATATTTCATTTATATATATATTCACAAGCAATATAATTACAAGTACACAAAATAGTTTTCTGCAAAATTTCAAACAGAACGTGTTTTCCAGTTTTTAGAAAACCAAACGCATTTCCAGCATTGAAAACATTTTCGAAAATGAAAACTGAAATATAAAGAGAATGCAGCCTAAGTCCTCATTTTCCCCTCTGATCCCGTCTTATCAAATAACTCTTTTACCTTCAAAACATCCCAATTGACATGACCAGTCCTAAATCTCCCTAGTAGACTCGAGTCTTGACGTGCGTCGATGATGATGCCAGCTAGATGCTGGTCCCACCACCAATGCAACTTTGATTACGCTAAACATTTAAAAAAATTGACAGAGTTTCCTCTAAAAGATTAAAATGGACTAAAACCACCTGAAAATCAACAATTTTCCTCAAACATATCGGGGGCGAAGTTAGGAAATTTAAATGTAGTGGGGCTAGAATATTTTTGGGGTGGAGGGAGAGGCCTTTGCCTTGGGGTTTTTTCCCTAAAAAAAATAAGAATAATTTAGACTTTAAATACATTTATATAAGACTACTTTTACTTAAAAGACTATATCTAAGAGACAAAAAAGTATAAAAATGTACAATACAAATATTTTGAAGTATTAATTTTGATGTACCCTCCTACTCCCCACAAGATAAAACTTGTCAACGATGACCACTGTATAAATCTCAATAACAAATTGGTAAATGTTCTTGGGAACATGGTTATATGTGGACCGTGGGTGGTGAATTGTTTGGATAATTGGATTTGTTTTAATTTGGGTAGCTTTGTTATAGATTTCAAATTAGAACAATTGGTAAATGTCAGTGAGCTTAATAAATAATAAATGAAATTGGCCCAAAATAAAAAACAATCTTTAAAATTTTTTTTTTTTTTTTGCTAGTGCGTTGGAGCCAACCATTGCCCATGGCTGGCTCCGCCCCTGCCCAAGTGCCCATTATCACAATAATCATCTACTAATATTGTATTAAAAAAAAACCTTATCTCTTTTCGAACATTTTGAATAGATCTTGAGAGCACATTCCATACCCGACACCTTTTGTACAAATTAACTAATCCATTGACAATGTAAGTGTAGGATCTATACCTCAATATAACAATTGATTCAAATCATCAAGAACACCAAGAACACAATAAAATCCGAATTTCAACCAAGACTTCAACTAGAAATTATGTAGGCTTACAACCCTGATTGAAAACCAAAAACACACCCTCATCCCTCTCGAAAAGCCCTACATCTCTATGTAAAAAACCCCGAAAGTTATCCCCAAAACCAAGCTTGATCAAGGCAAGAAGATGAGGAACTATGGTAAAAAATGAAAGGAAGACTTTCTGTTGTAAAAAAGAGAGAGTAAGACGAGAGTGCCTTTCTTGTTTTTGCAAAATTAGTCTATTGCCTTTTACCAAAAGACACACCTTTTATTAAAAATACCCCAAGGTGTTTCAACTTAATACAACAACTAACAAAAATTGGTTTCCACTCGGTTTTATGGTTGTAAGCCCTTTATTTTATTTTTTCCCCGATTACTTTTTGTAATTTCCGAAATGCCACAAAAGTTTATATTAAACGAGATAGCATTTCTTAAGGGTTTGTTTGGTTTTAAGCCAAAAATCCCAACTAGAGATGGCAATGAGTCGGGTTTGCCAAACCCATACCCTACCCACTAAAGATTTACAACTTCCATACCCTACCCATATACCCATTTAAGAATTGCGGGTTAGGTGAGGGTCGGTCGGAGGTTGGTTTGCTTCTATACCCATTTGAAACCCATTACTAATTATTATTTTTTAATTATTATTTTTAGGCTGTAAATAGGTTATAGGTGCTCCAAATTAACTTGAATCAGTTAAATGTTGGGCTTTATTTGAATTTGACTTGAAAAAAGCTTGTTATATGTTGAAACTAAACAAGTGAATTTAAACAATTTTTTTAAACGTTAACGAAGTCAATAGTTTGAACATATTAAGGTTTAGACGTTAACAATCTCAATAGATATTTGGGTTCTATTTTTAATTTATTCATTATTTTTTTTTACACAATCACTTTTGTTTTAAATTCTATAATTTTTTAAGGAAATTAATGGGTATGCGGGTCGGGTATGGGTATTGTAGTAAAACCCACACCCGACCCATACCCATGTCAGGTTTTAAAGTTTACCTCCATACCCTGACCCACGAACCCATTTAGTCGGGTAATCCTGCCCATTTATGTCGGGTGTCCAACGGGTATCGGATCCGTGGGTATTATTGCCATCTCTAAATCCCAACATTCTTTCACCTTGACTTAAACCAAATCTTCACCTAAGCTGGAATTCCTCTTGAAAGCCTTCAATCTCCCAAACCTCTTGATTTTGTGGTTTAAGTTTGTGCAAAGAAGACATCTCCTCTTGCATTGCACTTTTCCACTCCTTAGGTTCTTCATAAGTTGTAGGTTCTTTACTACCTGGCATAAGAGAAAACTCTTTTAGATTCATGGAATCAAAACTAGGATTAGGTTTTACCTGCCTCCTTTCTCCATCCATGACTAACAGGTAGTCATGCAAGCTTTGTTGGATTTCTTCATTTTTAGCGACTTCTCCATCATTTTCTTGCTGAATTTCCTCAAAAACTTATTCAAAATCACTATTTTGAAGCTAATCTTGAACTCCAGATGTTTGACCACTTGTTCCTTGGTCATTTGAGTTTATTTCAAACTTTGTATTCTCCAAAAACTCATTTTCAAATGATTTTGGAGCTGAACTCGTAGTATTTTTAGTATAAACAGCAATACAAGGACATTCATTGTGTACATGTGCTAATCTTTTATCCCTCAAATGAGTGTAATCCATTTGAACTTTGTGTGAGCATGAATGATCTTGCACAACAGTTGTGCCAAACATTTAATAAAGTTTATTTCTCAAAATTCATTTGATCACAATGTCATTTTCTTTACATTCTAGCATAGTATCATTCTTTCTTTTATAATGAAAACCAGAAATATGCAATGTGCTTAAAGAAATAAGATTTTTGGATAAAGCAGGTAGATGCCTCACCCCAGTTAGGACTCTAAATACCCCATTATACATTTTAACCACAACTTCACTTATTACCATCACAAAACAAGTCTCACCATTCCCTAAATACACATTCCCCTCATTTATGTCCCTATAAGTCTTAAACCAAGCTTTATGGGAGGTTATATGGTAGAAACACCCTAAATCAAGAATCCAATCTTGATTTCGCTCATCTAATGTCACAGTTAACACCCTCAATTGATCATCATCATGCACAAAAGAAGTATTACTTTAAACTACATCCCGCAGCCTTCTTTCTTCCTTAGCCACTTATAGCAATCTTTCTTAAAATGTCCAATTTTATCACAGTGATAGCACTTATCTTCCTCTCTATCACTGCCTTTGCCTTTCCACTGTCCCTTACCCTTATTCTTGTTAAAGCTAATAGAATGACTCTTTCTTATGAAAATTACCTTTAACAAAATAAGCAGTTTCATTTTGAATAGCTTTTCCCTCCAAACTGACCCCTAAAGTTTTAGACCTAATCGAAGCAGTGACATTTGCAAGAGTGATGGTATCCCTTCCATATTTAATCACATTTTTAATTTCTTTAAAAGATTCTGGAACGGAATTAACCAAAATTACATCTAACTAATCATCTTCAATTTTCTGTCCATTGTTCGTTAGATCTAAAGTCGTTGCAATAAATACATTTAAATTTGTTTCAAGGTCTTTGGAGAGGTCCATTTTGAAACCAAACATTCTTTCTTGGCGAAAAATCTTATTAGGAACAATTTTTGCAGCATATATTTCATCTAACTTATTCCAGATTTCTAAAACAACTTTTGAATCGTTTACCTGTCTCAGAATGTTATCTTAGAGATGAAGAATCAGAGTGATGTATGCCACTTCTTGAATTTTAGCTACTTCATCTTCCTTGGCCAGAAGTGTCATCGTCCATTTGGATTGTTCCTCCAATGCTTTTTGCCTTCATTTTCTATTTCCAAATGGAGGAATCCCCTTTGCCATTGAACTTCTCCAGTTCAACCCTAGTTCCCATTCTTGACACTTATTATTCACCCTTGCAGATTTTCAGCAAGTAAAATAACCACAGCAACAAAACCGATATACAATGCAAAATATAATACCCAAGATTAACACCTAATCTTGTAAAAATTATCACCATGAATCTGTTTTTCAAACCCAACTAGCAAGAAGACCTCCTATCAAACCCAAGGTTAACTCCTTATCTTGTAAAATTGAATACATCCAAGATTAAAACATAATCTTGTAAAACTCAAACCTCAAAGAAACCCCAACTTCTAGCCCTTTTCCGTTCTGTTCACAAAACCTCAAGCTTAGAAATTATCCTAAATGTTTGTACTACTACAATAGGAGTCTTCAATGCATCAATTTTAAGAAATCAAACTAAAAAATTATGCAAAAAACCATCTGATGACCTCAACAAGATGTGAATTGAATTTGGTGAAAAAGACTTCGGATATGGACTCTGCCCAAAACAGACTCCTGTAGATGATTCTGCCCAAAAAAGTCACTGGAGCCGCCGCCGGAGTTCTGTCGGAAAATGTGACCAATACTACCACCTACTCAACGTCGCAAACCCAACGGTGGTGACCATTTCGCGATTGGAGTTTTCAGCTGGCCGAAATTTGAATCTTCAAGTCCGGTTTTCACCTTTGATTTTCCGGTCAGTTCGCCGTTTTCCACCGCTGGTTGCCGCCCAAACCCCGGTTGAACGTTCTCTACAAGGTGGTCCTGTTGGTGTCTTTACTTCGCTGGATGGTCGGTCGGAGGTGGAGATGAGAAAAATGGTCAGCTCTCTTCTTCACTTGGTTCAGTCGGATCTTCAACCTTCACAAACTTCAACAGATTTTGACGGTCTTCTTCCACTCAGTTTTTCCCTTCCAGCTTCTTGCAGATTTCCGGTTGGCACTTCCTTCTTGCTTGCACCAGTTTATGCTCAGTTTCCTCTCCTCCAACAGACACAGTCACTTCACTTCCCAGATACACTGGTCGGTCACAGTCTTCTCTCTCTGTCACGGTTTATACACTGTTTCTTCAACAGTTCTTGGCAATAGCTTCCGTCTCTGTCCTTTCTTCAACACTTCTTGGCAATCTTCATCCTTGCTCTGATACCACTGTAGGATCTATACCTCAATATAACAATTGATTCAAATCATCAAGAACACTAAGAACACAAGGAAATCCGAATTTCAACCAAGACTTCAACTACAAATTATGTAGGCTTACAACCTCCGATTGAAAACCAAAAACACACCTTTATCTCTCTCGAAAAGCCCTACCTCTCTATGTAAAAAATACCAAAAGTTATTCCCAAAACCAAGCTTGATCAAGTTAAGAAGATGGAGAAGAACTATGGTAAAAAATGAAAGAAAGACTTTCTGTTGGTAAAAGAGAGAGAGTAAGCTGAGAGTGCCTTTCTTGTTTTTGCAAAATTAGTCTATTGCCTTTTACCAAAAGATACACCACTAAAAAATACCCCAAGGCCCAAACATTTATAAAGGGTTTTCAACTTAATGCAACAACTAACAAAAATTGGTTTCCAATCGATTTTATGGTTGTAAGACCTTTATTTTATTTTAAACGAGATAGCATTTCTTAAGAGCTTGTTTGTTTTAAGCCATAAATCCCAACAATGAGGCCTACACATAAATCCCTGTCTTGTAATATATCCATATGGATATATCTTTCCTCAATCAGAGCCTTTTCAAATCTATCACAAGTTGGAAGAACGCTTGCTAGAGTTCGTGCATTTGGTTCAAATCCCCCTCCTTTCATTTTGTACAGCATGGCAATGGTTATATACATACTGAAGAGAGAGAGGAGGAGAAAATTGTCATTAAGAGATGGAATCACAATATAGCCAAGTCAAAGAAGATTCAATTACAACAATCAAAGGCATAAGACAACTACTTAAAGATTAAAACAGGGCTTAATCGACGCTTTCATAGAGAAACACAAGAATTGCAATGACAAATTAAAACAATTTTTTTTAAAAGAATAAAGTTTTTTTGTTTTTTTTGAATAAGCAATTAAGCATAGTAACAGATTTACCTGCCCAGATTTCAAAATAATGAATTTGATTTTTGATGCAAGTATTTCAGCTTCAAGAAGATTCAGTACATGCAAAGAAAAAGAGAGTGCCAAAAAAAAAAAAAAAAAAAAAAAAAAAACACTATGTTTACTTGTTTAGGTTTTTTTTTTTTGAGGCCCAAGGTCATTGCCTAGTTGGCTATTTGAGTTGAATGATATTATTTCATAGTTTGTAATAGTGCATATGGAGCATCTTTGTCCAGGTTTAGTAGTTAGTTATAAGTGACTTCTTTTGTCGAACATGTTTTGAAAATGAGTATGAAAAAAATGAGGTTTAAAATAATGGGTACCTAACAAGGGATTAATGTTTCTGTAACAAGTAACTTTGCTAGTTGGTACGAAAGTTAGTTGAGAATCTTAGATGAATGATGATGATCTGTGCTAATTTAAATTGAATGTTTTGTGCAAAATATAAGGTGTTTTGGTATATCTGAACCATTTATAATGGCATTCATCTTTTTCTACTTTTCTATTTTGTTACTGCATATGAAATATCACTATGAAAATTTGCTGTGTGAAGTATAGTTATTCTCCTGTATTTTTTTTAAATTTTCCTACTTTTTATTGTTTGAATGAATATTTTGTTTATTGTGACTTGGAAAAGAAAAGTAGGAAATAAATTGTATTTTCCTGGTTTTTCATTTCGTTTTTTGAATTTAATGACTTTTAAGATTTATGAATTTAATGATTTCGCTTGGAATCTATGACTAATCAGGATAAGAAAAAAAAATGGAGTTGTTATAATTTACACAATCTGATTAAGTGAATTAATCAGTAACGTATTGTAACGATACTTGGGAAGTTACTAAAATGATTAAATTAACATGCTTCATCAACTTTCTTCTGTTTTCTTGGAAAACTTAGAGGCCACAAGCATAAAAGATTAATGATTCAAGACAATCATCATTTTCTTAAATTCTATAGTTGTTTAAGAATTCCTTTTTTGACTTTCTGGAAGTTTTAAAATTAGTTTTAAACAGTTGGTTTTATGTTTTTTTTTTTTTTTATAATTGACACTAAAGGAAATATAATGTGGATTTAAGGTTACCTTAAGGAAATATAATGTGGATTTAAGGTTACCTTTATAGACAATTTTAAGATTGTATCTTGGTTGACTGTTAGAATGAATGGCGTGCAATTGGGGTTCAGCAGAGCCGAGGGTGGGTTCATTATGCAATTCACCGCCCAGAGCCTCACATCATGCTCTTCAGGAGGCCACTCAACTATCAGCAGCAGCAGCAGGAAAACCAGGCTACACAAAACATGGTCGCTAAGGGATGATTCCTTGCTCAGGTTTTCAACCTTTCTGACGTCTGATTGTGTTACTCTCATTTCTGCTACAAATGAACCTTCTATATGATTAATAATAAATTTGTGTTTTGGATGATTGTCAGAAGTGTTTAGTCATGTGGTGTGGAGAATTTCAATGTCGAAACTTCTATTTTGGAGACTTTGATGTTGAATTGGTACCTGAAATGTATTTTTAAATATTTCAGATTCACTATTAAAGTCATGTTCTGTTCTATGTTGTTTGTGGATTCTCATTTTCCTAGTTGCTTTACGCTGTCTTGTATCTTCTGGTTCTCAGCTGTCATTAAATTGTTTTGGGGCAAGCATTTTGCATTTGTATCTCATTCTCTCTTAAAGATTTCCATATTTGAAGTAACGTTGTGAAAGATTCATAAGATAACTAGTAATATCTTCTGGTGCAGGGAATCCTTGACAATGGGCGGGGAATCCTTGACAATGACGGAGATGAGGATGAAAAAATATATCCGATTGGGTATGGGGACTGCTTTCAAATCCTCGTCTCCGCCCGAAACTCGTCCCGAAATCATCCTCAATTAATAAGTTTAATTTTAAAAAAAATCTAAACAAATTAAAAGTGTCTTACATCAACCAACATCCAAATATAATATAAAAATCATGCCCTACATTTCAACTCTATTCTACTCTTCATCTCTCACCCTTAAGTCTTATTTCATTATTTTCAAACATATTTCTTAACACAATTAAACATGTACTGTCCTATGAAAACTATCATGAGTTTTTTTTTTAATTAATGTTAATCTTTCTTTAGAGCTGTTTAATGGGGAATTTGTAAAATAATCATAATTTAATAAAATAATTTGTACAACTAAGTATTATTGGAAAACATCAATGTTCACATAAAATGAAATAATCACTTTTATATAATTTTCTTTAAATCGTGAACATATATCAAATTGAAAAATTAGTTATTTTCTTATGCATTATCATCATTTGATAATCATAAATATCTTTACTAATTTGCTTGATCATACTTTTATGGTTCACTTGTAAACTTTTTGATCTAATCGAGGAGTAATGTGAAGTATTATATGTTAAGAGGAATTTCATTAGATAACTGATATAAAAAGATATTAATTGACGACGACGACAACAACAAATGTAAACGAGGATAATAAATTTTCGACTGGGCGGGGACGGGGATTGGCATTAGCGTCCCATTGCCATTGTTCGCTCAAAATAGTGTACCGCAAGCGCACGGGTCGCGTACAAGTAATAAAGTGGACTTTTTGAGTCCGGATTGTCGATCCCACGAGGAATGTTTACTTTAGATTATACAACTTTAATTAATTTAATTCTAACAACAAAGAGAAACACACAATTAAAAGTTGAATTTTTTGACAATTCTAAATTAACTAAACTAATTTTAAACCGAATTAAAATAAGAAAAATGAAAGATAAAATAGTTGGGATTCATGATTTCATTTAACCGTTGCCTAATTAATTTCTCAACATGCAAATTAACAAATTGCTCATTTATAATGTTAGACCCGATTTTCCAAGCTTAGCCAATTACCTCTCTCGAGTGAAATCAACCCTAATCAATTGGTCTAACCTACTATATCTCTATGTCGATTAAGGCCCAATCAATTGCATTAACTCTTTGTGAAAATAGCTCAATGGATCATCTAGGGTTTAAGATATATCTCTATCCTTAACAAGAACCTAGAGCATTTGTTATTTGGTCTAAAATGCATAATATCTCTCGATTATCATACACTTCACAAAACACATATTTGGTGATCAAGCAAACACATGTAATAACCTCAATAACAAACACACATGAAATAAGCATTTAATCAAATAGCAAATATTAAAATTAATCCAAACTAGGTTAAATTCATTCCATAAATCCCAACATTAAAATTTAGCTAAACATGTTGGAAGAAAAAGCGATAGATGAAAACATTACAACCCGGAGTTTGAAGATCGTGAATTTGGCTCGCTGCTTGAGTTGCGTCCAGCCGCAACCTGCTTCACTGCAATTTCTCATTGCAGCCTTGCGTCAGCTTGCATCCAGCCTTGCGTCTAGCTGCAATCATCCCCATTTCAGCTTCACTAATCAGTTCACAGCAACTCTTGCTTGCAATCCAGCACTTCCCTCAGCAAAGCATCAACACCCTCGCAGCAGCAGCCATCCTGATTCCCAGCAGCAGCACTTCTCAGTTGAGTCTCCTTTCTTCAGCTGCAAGCAGCAGCACTCTCAATTCCAGCAGTTTCTAGTCAGCATTGCAGCAACCCGGTTGCATCAGTGTTTTCAGCAAACAGCCAGAAGCAATCTTAGGTAGCAGTGTCAAAGGCAGCAGCAGCTGCGTCCAGCACCAGCATACCCCAAATCTGCAGCAGCCTCAAGTTCAGTTCAGCAGCAGTAATGCTCCAGCAATGCTCCCAGCAACGTTCAGCAGGTTAGCAGCAACCAGCTGCAGTCCTCAGCGCAGCCCAGCACCTGCAACACAGCAAAGGCAACAGCAGCCTCAAGTTCAGTTCAGCAGCAGTAATGTTCCAGCAATGCTCCCAGCAACGTTCAGCACTACTTCCTCAGCACACTGCACTAGCAGTCCAGCACTGCATTTCAGGCAGCAGCTTCCACCAGCAGTAGCAGCAGCTTTCACAGGCAGCAGCTAGCAGCAAAATAATAGAACCAGCAGCAGGTTTCTTATCTATCAGCAACAGCAAGCTCCCTCCAGAATCAGCACCCCCTAACCAGCACCAACCAGCTATTGCACCAGCAGTAACAGATTTACACAGCAAGCAAGATTTCAGCAATTTCAGTCCAGCAGCAGCCCCCAACTGTAGTTGTCACCTGCAGTCTTTCTCCAGCACCATGCAATCCTCTATCTATCTATCTGTTTTCCTCCTTTTCTTCACCAGCAATGGCAGCAACTAGTCTTTAATTGAACCAGGAAGCAAAACAGTAAAACCAGTGAACCAGCAGTCTGTCACCCTGCTCATCCCCGGTTTCAGCTCTCTCTCTGCCTATCTATCTATCTACCTTCTTCCTAGCTCCCACTGCTGCTGTCACCCGCAGTGATCCTCTCTTCTCCTTTCCTATATGCTCCTCCCTCTTTCCTTTTCTCTGTTTGTGTGTATATGTAGAGCCTCTTTCCTGTCCAGCTCACGAGCCAGCAGTTTCAGCCCATGCTTCTTTGTCTCTCAGCAACTTTTCTCCATCACTCTCCCATCATTTCTTGTCCTTCTCCAGCAGTGCACGTTCCCAGCCATGTTGCCCATGTTTTTCTGTCCAGCTACTTGTCAAATTGCACTTTTGGTCCTTCACTTTTTGAGATGTTGCAATTAAGTCCCTGAACTTTTGATTTCTTTCAATTAGGTCCTTGGACATCAAATTTGCTTATCTTTTAGCTCAATTTCTCTCCAATCTTGTCTATTTGCTTTCCAATTGAGTTTGTACCTAATTGTACAAGATAAACACAATTTATAAGTAGATATTTGCTCAATTTGTCAATTAAAGTGCTAATTTAGGAACTAAATAAGTGTGTAAAAACACACTTATCAGCCATCCTTATTATGGTGAAGCCTTGCACTTTTCAGGTTAATAGTGGGTGTAAGTTTCCTTCTTATGGTCCGTTTGATAGACACGATTTGTCTAGAAAGTTAGAAAATGTTTGACTTGAAATTTGTTTTTTGGTTGTTTGATAGCTTGAATGGTCTTGGAATTGATTTGTCATCTTTGCCTTAGGAATTGGTATTGCATGACAATTTTTTTGTTTGTTTGATTATTTTTGTTATTAATTGATTTATTTTTTTTGAGAAATCTATATTATATATTATAATGAAAAAGTCTTGCTCCACAAGATCCCTCCTTTAACTGTTCTTTTTTTTTCTTTTAATATCGACATATGTCAGCCACCATTTCATTTCAATCAAATGGTAATTCAGCCACCATTTGATTGAAATGGTGTCAGCTGGCGGCTGACACAAGTTTTAATTTTTTTTTTTCACGATATTTTTTTCTTTTCTATTTGGTAAATATTTTTAAAAATAAAATTTTTAAATCATAATTTCTCAAATCACTTTTTAACTACATACATTTTTTATTCTCACTTTTCAACAATACATTTTATCAAGAAAACATAAAAAAATACGTTTAAATACAAAATTTTTAACAAACAGAGGTAACTTTTTTTTTTTGGTCTTGCTATGTATATTTTTGTAATTTATTCTTTTGTAATGTGTCATTATTATCTTTTATTTTGTCATAATAATTTTTAATACACGTACAATTATTAAATTTCGATCACACATTTTACAAAAATTTTACAAATCACATTATTTGAAATAGTAATTTTTCAGAATATTAGGTTAAAAGTAGAGAATTTTTTTCTGTTTGTGTGTAGATTATTTTATTGGTAAAATGTGGTAGAAAATAAGTTTTGAAAAAAATAATGGTTTGAATAAGTGCTTGTTTGGTAATGGTGAAATTTTTACCACAACTTTTCAAACTCAATCTCAAACATCCATTTTTAGTCAAGCCCAACATTTTTTACTTTTCAAACATTTTTAAACCACACATCAAAAAAAAAAAAAAAACTACAAAAATCAAAACTTTTCACATTGCCAAACAGGCTCTAAGTATAGAGAAAATGTGTGATTAAAAAGTGGTTTTGAAAATTATGTTGTTTACAAATTAATTTATAATATGTAATGATTGCATTAAAAAATAGATATTTATCTAATTTATGCAATGTCTATTTTATCTTAATGTTCATTATTCAAAATATTATTTACCACAATTCTATAAAAATTTTACAAACTATTATTTGAAATGAAGGATATCAAACATGGGGCTAATAATAACGCGACACATTATTTCAAATAATGAGGTTTGAAATAGTAATTTTTTCAAAATGTAAGTTTAAAAGTAGATTTTTTTTTTTTTTTGGTAAAATGTGGCAAAAAAAAATTAGTTTTGAAATAGATGATGTTTTAAATAAGTTGAGAGAAAATGTGTTAGTTCAAAAGTAGTTTAAGATATTATGTTATTTATAAATTGTAATAATTGGAGTAAAAAATACTTATATTTATCTAATTTATGCAATGTCTATTTCCTCTTGATATTCATGATTCAAAATATCATTTACCACACATTTTAGAAATTATATGCTTTTTATACTATGGAAAGCGAAGAATTATTTTGTTAAATTTTCTATATAAATTTATTATTTTTATGTTTGTGGTAAATGTTTGTTCTCTTGAAATTTATAATTTTGAATACGAATACAAATAATATTTCGATTTAAGTATATTATATTATTTATATTTTAGTTTAAAAAATATATAATAATCTATACTATCTATATCTTCTATATCATATCTAAAAATGAAAAAGTCTTGCACAACAAGTTGTCGCATTTTACTGTTCATTTTTACCTTTTTTTTTTATTTTTTTGGTTATTATTTCAAATTTCAAAGCAATCAATTGACATCCCCTTTTTTCTCTTGAAAATAATATGCGGTTGTCCAGCTGACAGTCGCGACATTTAATTTTTTTCCTTCTTACTTACAGTTCATTTCAAATCACTTTTTAATTATACATCTTTTTTCTCCATTTTTAACTACAAATCTTATCTGTATGTATATTATATATAAAAATGAGAAAGTGTTGCTAAAATTCTCATCATTTACTGTCCCCTTTTGACCAATTTTTTATTTTATTTCAAATTCAAATGGGGCAGATATTAATATTTTGATTTTTTGGGGTTGCTTTGTCTTTCCTTCTTTTGAATTGCTTTTTTTTCCCTTTTTTAAAAGAAAATAAAAGTGATATTTTAAAATAGTTTAGTATATTATACATCTATCTGATGTTGATTTTATAGTTATTATAATTAATATATTATTATTGTATGATGTATTTTATTTGTTTTTTGTTCTTATTTTAATAATATATAAGATAAATAATTTATAAAATATGATTTGTAATATAAAATATGACAAATAATAATAATAATAATAATAATAATATAATTTTAGTATTTTTTTTCTTTTAGAAATGAAAAGTAATATTTTAAAGTAGTTTAGCATATTGTATCTTTATTTGATGTTGATTTTATAGTTATTAATATTATTGTTATTTAATGAGGTATTTTATTTGTTTGTTACTCTTATTTTAATATTATGGATCATTTATCCTATATAGTATAGAGTGATATGTGTTTTTGAATGGAAATCGGGGGGGAGGGAAAGGTTAAAATACGAAAAGCAAATGACAGTTATTTATTATTTAAATATATAAATTGTCTTGTATCATTCAACGAAACTATTATAATTTGAAATAATGAGACCCATTATTGTGATTAATGTTTCCGCAAGAAATTTCATGAAAATGTTAAATACTAGAGGTAAATGCAAAAAATGTGAACACTAAGGTTAATAATGAATTATATTTTTTTAATCATTCTTAATTTTAATAGTTGCATAAATGTTATACTGTTATATGGTATACGATTTTCAGTATAATTTTTTACTCTAACATTTCATATTGTCATATCATGATAATTGTTAAATTTACGCAATTATTATTCTTGACCATTTGATTTTATAAGTAAAAAAATATAATTTTATTAGTTAATACAAATATTCGTGGATTTAAGTTAAGCACGCATTTTTAATTATTTTAATTGATATTTCTGAATGAGAATTGGAAACTTAAATACGATGGGAGAATGCCAAAATCGTGAGAAATATATTGATGTATTTCACAAAATTAATATTGTGCTCATAATACTACATCAAACATGAAATACAATTAAATAAACTACTAAATTTGCATTAATAATAGCTCGAAAAAATTATTGAAATTAGCAATCATATATTACTTAAATATATAAATAAATTGACTTACCATTTAAAGAAGATAGTATAATTTGAATTAGTTATATTATTTATTAATTTAATTAGTTATTGTAATATAATATTATTTTTCATGCATTTTGGATTTGTTTTAATTATGTATAAACATTATAGTTTTTTAAATACTTATCGAAATTAATATTTTTGAATAACTTCCGTGCATCGCACTGGAGAAATACTAGTTAAATTATAAATATCAATTACAAATGTGTGAAAATTAAAAAAAAAATTATTTTTAATAAAATAGCTAAATTTTGCTTTATTTGTCATGAAAAATAATGTCAATCAAACAACTTGAAATTTTTTTCACCTAAAAAATTAAGCCAATTAAACACATTAAAATTTCAATTCCTAAGAAAACGAGTTCTCTAAAATTCTTTTTTTTTTCACCCGAATTACACCATTACTATCAAACGGTCCCTTATATTTCTGGTTTTTGAGGATATTAAGATTACATCAATAATTCGCTCTTGTTAGATAGAAATTAAAATCAAATTTTTAATAGATTTTAATAAAAGTTAATGAAATGTGTGGTTAAAAAGTTGTGAATCTCATTAAATATGTTATTAAGATTGATTGTTGACTTTGACTTAAATTAAAATTTGTACCAAACAGGGGCCAAATATTGCGTTTACCGTTCGATTTTTCTGATTAGTTAAATTGTTCACACGAGTGTGTTCAAACTTTTTGCAAAACACCCTGTTATTTTTAGATTTATGCTTTCATAAGTTCAGTTTCAGATTGGTTCCTGGATTGTTGTATATTACATTGTGGGTTTGAATCTAGGAAGATGATTTAACTATAACAGGTTTGCCAAATGTTATTGATTCTTCTATGATGCCTCACTGGTTTACTAGCTTTTGAGTTTTGAGATGTTCTTCAATGTGCATCGATTGATCATTTATTTTATTTATTTATTTTGTAATTGCTTTCACTTTGGAATTGTATTTTCTAATTTGATTATTTTTACAGAGTATGTTTGTTACATGTAGTTTACTAGACATGACAGTAGTTGAAAGTTTAAACCATCAAATTTTGTAACCCAAAATACTTGTCATGTGTAGATTGTACCTTGTGATGAAGGGAACATGGATTATATTAAATAGACTAAAAAAATAACCCTAAATGATAATGGGGGCAAATTCTTGTATTCAAATTTTAAGAGAGCGAAGCTTGTAAGGGAGATGAACTGGGTTCAAGCTTCTTTTGGGAGAGGGGGTAAACGTAAATCTATAGAGATGTAAAATCTCACATATAACAATGTGGACATAATTTCATTTGGTTATGGTTTCAAGGGAATCGAATCGAACCAAGAATCGATGATTTTTTTTATAATGGAATCAATTGATTTTATTTTATTTATTTATTTATTTATTTATTTTTTTTAAGATAAAGAACCGAATCAAAATCGAAACAGTTGGTTCTGGTTTGGTTCGATTCAATTCTAGTTCCATTACCTAATTTTTCGAATGATAAATACAATTAAAATCTATCATCACATTCATAATTTAGTAATATATACGTAAATTTTAAAAAATAAACATCAATGCGGACAATGGTGACTGAGGAGCGCGACGACAATTGTGGTGTAGGATTGCAAGTAAAACAGTATGAATGTGTATCTATAATTGGAAAATAAAGAAGAAGAAGTGTGAATTAGAATTTAATTTTGGATTTAAGAGCTCTTTCTAATAGGAAATCATGTAAAATGTACGGTTAATGACATTTTCATCTATTTTGCATTTATAATTTCATATTTGAATTTTTTGGTGAAACATATATATATTAATATATATTAACAACAACAAAAATGGCCGAATATGACGGAAAGTATTTTCCACTAAAGATGGAGAATATTTTCCCACCTAATAGGTGGGAAATTTGCTTGGTATGCATGGCTATATGGAAAATATTTTTCATGTTGAAAAAAGGCAATCAAACATACAAAAGTTAGAAGATGGAAAATATTTGCCATGGTTGAAGGTAAATAATTGCCTATCAAACACATATTAAAAGAATGTGATGTTTTCGAGATAAAATATGTGGTTTGGTTAAAAAATTATTTGAAGAAATATATAGTTATAAATTTATTTATAAACAATTTACAAAACGAAGACACCCATTTACTTTTTTCTCTTTAATATTAGAGATATTTTTTAAAATACCTTCTTTTTTTTTTAATTCGATTTGACCAACATTGTTTCAATAAAATAATTTTATAGGTGGATTCATAATTTTTTACTATTTTAATCGTACATTCTCTTAAAAAAATCAATTTTTACAAAATATATTTTTAAAAAATTACTTTAGACTGAGATATTTTCTTTGAAGATGGAAATCAATTATATGATATTCAAAATCCAAACATCCCATCTCAATTTAAATAAATAAATAAAAATTAAGGTATCTGGCACAAAATAACCCTAATCTTTATATGTTTTAAGCAACGAACACTTCAACAAAAAAGCCCCAAACATTCAACAAGAAATCCAAAATCTTGCTTCAATTTTCTATTTGATTACTAATTTGTGCTAGCTATTTTTTTATAGCTTTGTAGACCTGTAATCTGTGGAAGAACATCAAAAAACACAGCAGCAGCAAGGAAGAAATATAACCAATGAGGCAGGGGAAAAAACATGGACCTGGGAAGAGAAAACGTGTGTAAGGAGAGGAAGGAAAATCAGATTTTTTTTACCCAAAAGTTACAGCAACCTTTTACAATATAAAAAGTGGAATTTTGACCTATTACAAGACATAAAATTCACCTACACTTATTTACTTTACAACCATTAGATTAGACAAAATAAAAAAACATTTCTTTGACTTTCAAACCACATTACACATTAACATTCTCCCCTTTAATGTATTTTTCTTGAATTCCAAGTACAGCACTAAGTTGTTGAAATCTTGATGTTGGAAGTTCCTTTGTGAAGATGTTCGCAACTTGTTCTTCGGACTTGCAATAGTTGAGTTCAACTTCTCCATCTTCAATGGCATCTCAAATGAAGTGATCTTGATTGCAATGTGTCTTGTTCTACTATGAAAAATTGGATTCTTTGCCATAGCAATAGCTAATTTGTTGTCACAAAACAATGGTGTGGCTTCTCCTTGCTTCTCCTAATGTCTTCCAAAATTCTTCTTAACCAAATAGCTTGAGATGTTGCAGTAGAAGTTGACATATATTCCTCTTCAGCTAAGGATTGAGCAATCAATTATTTTTTCTTTGACAGCGACAAAACACTTCCAAACCAAGGGAAAAAAATAACCAGAGGTGCTCTTCATATCATCAACACAACCTCCACAATCACTATCACAAAAGCCTCTTAACTTCACTTCCAAATTCTTTTCAAATCTGATCCCAAACTTTAATGTCCCCATTATATATCTCAAAACTCTTTTTCTAACACTAAAATGCTTATGACTTAGATTACTCATTAACCTTGAAAGAAAACTTGCGGCAAACATGATATTCGGTCTTGTTGCGGTGAGATAAAGCATGTTCCCAATTAATCTTCTATAAAGAGTTTCATCTACCTTCTTCTCTCCATCATCCTTCATCAATTTCTCATTACAAGCAAAATGAGTTTTTACAAATTTACATCCAAAAATTCTAAATTTTTTAAGCACTTATTCGGCATACTTCATTTGAGAGATATTGACGTCATAAACTGCGTTTGACACGTAACAATTTCCTTATCAACTTAGGTCGGTAATTTGGTTTTATGTGACGACTGTTAAGTATCAAGAAAATGTGGGTCATCGTTTGTGTTTTTGGAAGTATAATATAGCGTTTTTATTCCTAAGTTTGCATGCATTACAATAATTTAAATCCTTCTGTTTATAGAGGATTTTTAAGTTTTACTGTAGCTAAATATAGATATTTTCACATTAATCTATACAAATAATGATTATAACTTGATGAATAAGTATTAACCATGCCTTGGTGGGCCCACTAGTACACAATCTTCTACAAATGGGTAAGGTAGTTGTGGCTTATGCTGGTATATTCCCTGAATCACGTGGCTCTAGATAATACACTTCCATTTAGCTCACTAATCTTTGCTTTATGTGCAGTCTCCTTTATTCCTCATTCATATGGAGGTCGGTATTTTACCAACCTAGCATATTTCTACCCAGATGGGTTCGCATATAGGTCGAAGTTCGTAGTGCCAGGTACTCGATAAGGTCTGGGGATTAAATGGGAGCTTTGATGTGGGCTAAGCCCATGTTGCTAAAGCCCATTTAATATGGGTCAAGCCCACTTTTATTGTCCCATATCGATCTGGGCCTTTGCATAATCTTTGAGTATCAACAAGAGACAAACATTCTATTTTTATCTTGATATATTTCCATATCAAGAAAATTATGCAACAAACCCAAATCACTCGTTTCATATTTTTTCATCATTTCAACTTTAAATTCATCAATCATTTTTGCATAATTTCCTGTAAACACCAAAGCATCAACGTATAAAGCAATAATAAGAATGTCGGTGTTACCTTGATGTTTCACGTTCAACATTGGCTCACTTTTTCTCTTGAGAAATCCATATTGTTGAAAATAGCCATCAATTTGACTATACCAAGCTCTTGGTGCTTGTTTGAGTCCAAATAAAGCTTTTCTTAGTATATACACTTTGTCTTCTTCTCCTTTGATGATGAAGCCTTGATGTTGTTCAACATATACCTCTTCTTAGAGTTTTCCATTTAAAAAAGCTGATTTAACATCAAGTTGGTATAATAACCAACCTTTTTGGGCTGCAAGAACAATGAGCTCTAATGGTGTCTAGAAGAGCGACCGGAGCAAAAGTTTAATCATAATCCACACCGGGCTGTTGTGCATACACTTTCACCACCAATCTTGCTTTGTTTCTCTTGAATAATCCATCAGAATTATGCTTCACCTTGTAGACCCATTTTACACCAATAACATCTTTCTCACTTGGCCTTTCAACTAGCTCCCAAGTGTTGTTTTTCTCAATAACTTCTATTTCTTCCTCCATTGCTTTTTTCCAAACTTCTCCTTCATTGCTTCTTCGAAGTAATCGAGCTCATCATCTTGTAAGAACATCATTTAAATCTTGCATTTTTCTTGGAGTTGAGCTTGATGATGATGAATTTGAGCTTGAGGGACTTGAGGAGCTGCTTGGTGATGATAAATGTGAGCTTGAATGAACTCCATATTCTTCATTTTGTACATCTTCGATGGCGGATTCTTGGGGCAGATTTATTGGAATAGAAACACCTCTTTCAACTTCTTCCTTTTCCCAATTCCATGAAGCATTTTCATTAAACAACACATATCACTTTCTTGTTCTTCAAGTTGTACAACTTATAGCCTTTGGATTGTGAGCTATAGCCAATGAAGATACATTTTTCACTTGCTTCATCAAGTTTGTACCGCTTCTCTTTTGGCACTAGAGCATAGCAGAGACACCCAAACACTTTCAAATGTGTCACCGAAGGCTTTCTTCCATTCCAAGCTTCAATAGAATTATGTTCAATATCGCCTTTGTTGAACATCAATTTAGCAAGTAAACGACCATATAAACCGCTTCATCCCAGAAATCTTTTGGAAGCTTTTTCTCATGCAACATTGATTTTGCTATCTCCATACCGTTTGATTTTTCCTCTCAGAAACACCATTTTGTTGTGGTGTATAGCCCAATTGTAAGTTGTCTGTCAACACCTTCAACTTCACAAAAATTATCAAATTCGTTCGAAGTATATCATTTACCTTTGTCACTCCTCTAAACTTTTATAAAATGACCACTTTGTTTCTCAACAAAAATCTTGAATTTTTTAAAGATTGTAAAAACTCCAGATTTTTGTCTCATAAAATAAACCCCAAGTCATTCTTTTAAAACCATCAATAAATAGGATAAAGTACCTATTTTGAGAATGGGATGGTGTATACATCTGTCCACAAACATCTGTATGCACCAATTCAAGTGGCATCTTTGCTCTCCAAGCTACTCCTTTCTGGAAAGGTTGACAGTGATGCTTTCCAAGTTCACGTTCGTCACAAATTTCATGTTTTTCTTCAATTTTTGGAAGCCCATGAACCATGCTTTTCTGCTCCAATAATTTCAGCCCTTGAATGTTCAAGTTTCCAAGTCGTTTGTGCCACAACTACGAGTCATTAGCCACCATTCGAAAAGCTTTGTCATTTGAATGCTTGAAGTTGAGAGGAAAGCTTCTATTCTCCATTTCACCTTTGTTATGATTGAATTTCCAGATTTCTTATCACGAATGCAATAACAGTCATTGAAAAATAGAGAATAACTATTCTCTAAAAGCTGTCCAACACTTAGCAAATTTTGGTTCAAGTCCGGTACATGCATGACATCTCGAATAAATCTAGAGTCCTTCTTTGTTTGAACTCCAATTTTTCCTTTTCCCTTCACATTTACTACATCTCCATTTCCCAATCTCGAATTTGAATCTTCCATATCAACAAAGATTCTTTCATTTGAAATCATGTGATTTGTACATCAACTATCCAAGTACCATTGAGTTTCATTGGAGCAATTTAAACTTGAGAAACATGCTTCATTTGTTGATTCCGGTCCACTCAAAGAAGCATAAAACAAACTTGATTCATCCTCCTTCTCGGCTACACAATTGGCTTGTTGAGTATTCTTTGCTTTACAATCCTTTTGCACATGGCCAAATCATTTACAATTGTAGCATTGTGACTTCCCTTTGAACCAACAATCATATTCATCATGGCTACTTCTCTTGCAGATTTTGCACCTTTGTGATTGATCTTCTCTACTAAATCTCCTTTCAAAATTGCCTCTACCTATACCTCTACCTCTTGGACTTCTTCCTCTTCCTCTTCCCTTACTACTTCTTCCACCTCTACTTGACACATCCATAATTTTTTTCATAATTTTGGGGCTGCCTTATCAACCTATTTGATCCAACATTTAGTTTAGATTGAAATGCACTCTCCATTAATTTTTTCCGAATGTCTAGTTAGCCTTTATTCAATCATGTTAAGTGCATTTTTATACACTTTTTATACCATTAAATTAACATATTTTGGAATATCTTGAGAAAATATCTACTAATTTATGCATATTTTGTGTTTAAATAGTTTAATATCCAAGTTTGAGGCCAAAAATCACAAAAGGAGTGCAAACTATGCTGAAATTGGAAGTTTGGAGAACATTTTGTCACTCTGGGAAGTTCTGGATGAGCTGCACAATTAGCGGAGGGACCAATTGCAAGATTCTAAAAGTTGAAGGACCAAAAGTACAATTTTAGAAGGACATATTTGAAAGAAATCTGAAAAATTTGGGAACTTAATTGATCATCATTGAAAGATGAAGGACATCATGGCAATTACAAAAGGACTTGGGTCCAAAGACCATGGCTCAACTGAACCATGCAAACGTGTGGTCTGATTCGAGCCAAGCCGTGAACCATGGCTTGAAACGGACCCGGGACCAAACTTGGTCCTTGATTTGGCACCGCGTGGTCGCGCGACTTTAAAATTAAAAAAAATAATTCCTGGACCTGTCCGGGTCAACCCGGCCGGCCCGATCCGGCCCACAACGCTGTTTTACGCGGATCTTTGTGTTTTTTGGGTGTTTTTGAGTTGTTTTGGTGGATATAAATAGATTTTTTGATGTGATCCAGACCACGGATACAAGCCCGCACAAAGATCCGTTGAAGATCAGAGGAGGACCGATGACTCGATTGCAGACAAAGAGGGCCAAGGAAGCAATGGACAAGTTAGTTCAAGAAACAATGGCCAAAACAATGTTCGTGTCATCAAAAGAAACAAGTTCCATGTTGGGGCTGAGCCAAAACGATGAGTGGATCAACCTTATTCATTGCGTCGAAGAAAGTGGTAAAATTTCAATGTTACGGCCGTAACATACAAATCCTCACGACCGTAACCAACTTTCTGCTGAAATTGATTTTGCGAGACATGAACAATCACGGCCGTAAAGATTGAGTATCACTGCCGTAAAGATTGAGTATCACGGCCGTAAAGGTTAATATCACGACCGTAAAGGAGTTGCTGCTTAAAATTGGAATTGTACGTTTTTGGACTTAGGCCGTAAGTCATATGTCACGGCCGTAAGAGTGAATCAGAAGCAAGGTTACGGCCGTAAGAAAATCAGTCACGGCCGTAAAATCGAATACGCGTGAATTTTAGGTTATTTTTATTTCTTTATTTTTAGGCAGTTGTTTCCTTGTTTAATTAGAATTCTTAACCTAGTTTTGACCCTATTTATAGGGATGTAATTTTCATTATTCATTACACAACTTTGATAATATTAATTGAGAGGCTATTTGCTTTCACAACCTTTATTCTTTATTGAATAAAATCCGAACTTGCGAGTTAATTCTTGTTTGTTCAAATCTTGGGTGAGATTTATTTTCATTGTGATCAAGATGTCAACATATCAATTGATTGTGTTGGTTGCTTGGTTCAATTAATTTGAATCAATCTCTAAATCGTGATTCTTTGGCGTTCTTGGGTCGATTCCAATAATTTGTGGGTTGCGTAGCTACAATTGCTACGTGGTTTGCATCATCTGGTATCAGAGCTTAGGCTCCAAAAATCAAGGTTATATCTTTGTTTTTGTTTTCTTGAGTTTCTTATTCTTGTTCTTCGTGTTCTTCCAGCTTTGAGTCTTTAATCCAGAAAAGTGTCACAAAAAATTCAATAGTCGTTATTTCCTTCGTTTGTTATCCAAATTAAATTTCGTTTGTTGCGTCTTTCTCGTAGTTGAATTTTCGAGAATATATAAAAAAAGAAGAAAAAAAAAACGAAAATTCCAGTTCCAGAAAAATAGTTGATATTTGATTTCAAGAAATACTTTCTTGAAGCAATCTTTAGTTTCCATAAAAAGTGTCAAGTCCCTTATAGAGTCAAATTAAATTCTCTAAAGGTCTTCTTTGAGTTTTCCAACAAATTCATTACTTCTCACTCATATTCGATTTGAAGCAATCGGGTTTAAACTTGTTTGAGCTCGGATTCGTTCTTTGAAGCAATTGGGGTGAAAGCTATTTAGTGGAAAAAGGCAGAGAGGTGAGATCAGTAGAGGGTAAGAGCCAAATTTGAGTAATACATGAACGAAATACACGTGAGGCACAAAACATTTAGTTTTAGGATGTCTGAACAATCTTCTACTACAAAGAACAACGATCGAGCCAACATGACGGAAGAGATGGTACAACGGTTTGAGCGGTTGTTTGGGGATGTGTTAGGTAGGTTAGAAAGGCTTGAGCAACCTCGGGAAGTGCCTAATGCCCGTAGGCAAGGTGGGCAAGGTCGTAGAGTAGAGGGGGTTGATGAGAATGAAGAAGGTAGTGATTTTGACGATGGGGCAATTGTCGATAGAGTAGTTAGGCATGGAAGAAGGGATAGAGATCTTGGTGGCGATAGAATGGATGGTAGTATGAGCAACATCAAAATGACAATTCCGTCATTCAAGGGTAGGAGTGATCCGGAAGCATACCTAGAATGGGAAAAGAAGATGGAATTAATTTTCAATTGCTACACTTATTCGGAAGAGAAAAAGGTTAAGGTAGCTGTACTTGAATTCTCCGATTACGCTATTACTTGGTGGGATCAATTGGTGACTTCTAGGAGAAGGAATCGCGAGAGACCCGTTAGTACTTGGGATGAATTAAAAGCTATCATTAAGAAAGAGGTTCGTTCCTAGTCATTACCATCGGAAGCTGCATCAAAAGTTACAAAGTCTCTACCAAGGATCAAAGAGTGTGGAGGATTATCATAAGGAAATGGAGATGTTGATGATTAGAGCCAATGTAGAAGAGGATAGGGAGGCTACGATGGCTCGATTTTTGAATGGGTTGAATAGGGATATAGCTAATGTGGTTGAACTACAACATTATTTGGAGATGGAGGATATGTTGCACATGGCTATAAAGGTGGAGAAGCAAATAAAGAAAAAGGGGACAGCAAGGTATCCATCTGGTTCTAATTCTTCTTGGAAGTCGAAGTGGGAAAGTAAAGGAGATGGGGCTGTTTCTAAGGGGAAATTTGAAGCATCAAAAGGAAAGTTTGAGGCACCAAAAGGGAAGGAGGAACAAGTTAGTAAATTCGTACCTAAAGGAGAGCCGCAACCATCTAGGAGCAGAGACATTCAATGCTTCAAATGCTTGGGGAGAGGACATGTGGCATCTCAATGTCCTAATAGGCGAGTGGTACTTTTGCGAAAGGATGGAACTATGGAGAGTGATAGTGAGGAAGAGGATTATAGCGATATGCCAGCATTGGAGGAAGTATGTGATGATGAGGATGTGTTGTTCGGGGAGCATGGCGAGTTGTTAGTAGCAAGGCGAGCCCTTAGTGCTCAAATCCACACGGATGATTTGGAACAACAACGGGAGAACATATTCCATACACGATGTCGCGTTAATGACAAGGTATGTAGTATGATTATAGGCTTCAATGGTTAAATGATAGTGGAGAAATTAAGGTGAATAGAAGGGTGTTGGTGAATTTTTCTATTGGTAGCTATGTGGATGAAGTTATGTGTGATGTGGTACCTATGCATGCCGGGCACATTTTGTTGGGTAGGCCTTGGCAATATGATAGGAAGGTAACGCATGATGGATATAAAAATAGGTATAGCTTTACCAAATGGGGAAAAACCATTACACTTGCACCATTGACACCATCACAAGTGTATGAAGATCAAATAAAACTGAAAATGATGAAGAAAAAAGAGTGAAGGAAAATGAGAGAAAGAGAGTTGAGGCCACGACCTCAGAAAAAGGAGAGGAAAAGAGAGTTGGAGCCACGACTCCAGAAAAAGGAGAGGCGAGAGAAAAAAAGAGTGTTGGGGTACATACCTCAGAAAAAGGAGAGGGAGCGAAGAGTGCCAGAAAAGAAAGAAAAATGAGTTTCTACGCAAAAAGGAATGAAATCAAAAAGGCATTCATGGAAGAACGACCGATGGTCCTTCTGCTGTACAAGGAATCATTCCTTGCATTTGATGAAACTAACAAATCCCTCCCTAGTTTGGCTATTTCTTTATTGTAGAAATTTGACGATATATTTCTCGATGACATACCTAGTGGGTTACCACCCATTCGAGGTATTGAATATCAAATTGATTTTGTACCCGGAGCAGTCATTCCAAACCGCCCCGCTTATCGAAGTCATCCCGAGAAGACAAAGGAGCTTCAAAGGCAAGTGGAGGAATTAATGAGTAAGGGGTAAATAAGAGAAAGCATGAGCCCATGTGCCGTACCCGTGTTTCTTGTGCCGAAGAAGGACGGGACATGGAGAATGTGTGTTGATTGTAGAGCCATCAACAACATAACGGTAAAGTATCATCATCATATTCCTAGGTTAGATGATATGTTGGATGAATTGCATGGCTCTAGCATATTTAGTAAAATTGACCTTAAGAGTGGTTATCATCAAATTCGAATGAAAGAAGGAGATGAGTGGAAAACTGCATTTAAAACTAAGTATGGCCTGTATGAATGGTTAGTAATGCCTTTTGGACTTACTAATGCACCGAGCACATTTATGCGTTTAATGAATCATGTTTTACGTGCATTTATAGGTAAATTCGTCGTAGTTTACTTCGATGATATCTTGATATATAGTAAAACTTTGAATGAGCATGTGGAGCATGTTAGGTGTGTGCTTGTGGTTTTAAGACAAGAGCAACTTTTTGCTAATTTTAAAAAGTGTGATTTTTGCATGGAAAAAGTTGTGTTTCTTGGCTATGTGGTTAGTGCTAAAACGATAGAAGTAGATGAAGAGAAAGTCAAAGCTATTAAAGAGTGGCCAACACCTAAAAGCATAACTGAGGTTAGGAGTTTTCATGGCTTGGCTAGTTTTTATAGGCGCTTTGTTAAAAATTTTAGCACGATTGCCGCACCACTCACAGAAATTGTCAAAAAGAGTGTAGGGTTTAAATGGGGTGTAGAACAGGAGCATGAATTTGATACTATCAAAAATATGTTATGTGAAGCACCGGTTTTATCACTTCCTAACTTTGACAAGGCTTTTGAGATTGAATGTGATGCCTCAGGGCTAGGCATTGGAGCTGTTTTAATGCAGGATCAAAGGCCAATCGCCTATTTTAGTGAAAAACTAAAAGGGGCTGCACTTAATTATCCCACATAGACAAGGAGTTATACTCACTTGTGCGCGCTTTGGAAATATGGCAACATTACTTGTGGCCACGGGAGTTCGTGATACACATTGACCATGAATCCTTGAAGCATTTGAGGGGACAAGCTAAGCTGAGTAAGAGACATGCAAGGTGGGTAGAGTTCATCGAGACATTTTCCTATGTCATCCGATACAAACAAGGTAAGGAAAATGTGGTGGCAGATGCATTGTCTCGAAGGTATGTTCTTTTAAATTCTTTAAACTCTAAATTGCTTGGATTTGAATACATTAAGGACATGTATGCTAATGACCTGGACTTTTCTAATATTTATGAATCATGTGGTAAGGGGGCTGTGGATAGATTCTTTAAACATGATGATTATTTATTTCGAAAAAATAAATTGTGTGTCCCTAGGTGTACAATGAGAGAGTTACTTGTGAGAGAGGCCCATAGTGGAGGCTTAATGGGTCATTTTGGGGTTAAAAAGACCATTGAAATCCTAAGTGAACATTTCTATTGGCCTAAGATGAAAATTGATGTGGTTCGGGTTTGTAATAGATGCATTACTTGTAAAAAGGCTAAATCTAGGATTAAACCCCATGGATTATATATGCCTTTACCCGTCCCTAGTGAACCTTGGGTCGATATCTCTATGGATTTTGTTTTAGGATTGCCTAGAACTAAGAAGGGTCGAGATTCGATTTTTGTGGTAGTAGATCGCTTTAGTAAAATGACACATTTCATACCATGCCATGAAACTGACGATGCTACAAACATAGCTGAAATTTTCTTTAGGGAAGTCGTGCGCTTACATGGGGTGCCTAAAAGTATTGTCTCGGATAGGGATGTTAAATTCCTTAGTCATTTTTGGAGAGTCTTGTGGAACAAATTAGGAACAAAACTACTTTTTTCTACAACTTGTCACCCACAGACCGATGGACAGACCGAGGTAGTAAATAGGACAATGATTCAATTATTGCGCACCATAATCAATAAAAATTTGAAAAATTGGGAAGAGTGTTTGCCATTTATTGGATTTGCATATAATAGGGCTATACATTCTACTACTTCGTGTTCACCATTTGAAATTGTTTATGGTTTTAATCCGTTAACACCGTTGGATTTAATTCCTTTACCTGTGAATGAACGTAGTAGTTTAGATGGAAAGAAAAAGGCTGAGATGGTTAAAGCACTCCACGACAAGGTGAGGTTGGTGATTGAAAAGAAAAATGAACATTATGCTTCGCAGGCTAACAAAGGAAGAAAAGGTGTCATATTTGAACCCGGTGATTGGGTTTGGTTACATTTGAGGAAGGAGCGGTTTCCAGAACAGCGCAAGTCAAAGTTACAACCGCGAGGAGATGGTCCATTCCAAGTGATCGAAAGGATCAACAATAATGCCTATAAACTCGATCTTCCTGGTGAGTATAATGTTTCGGCTTCATTTAATGTTTCTGATCTATCTCCGTTTGATGCAGGTACAGATTCGAGGTCGAATCCTTTCGAAGAGGGAGGGGATGATGTGATCCAGACCACGGATACAAGCCCGCACAAAGATCCGTTGAAGATCAAAGGAGGACCGATGACTCGATTACAGACAAAGAGGGCCAAGGAAGCAATGGACAAGTTAGTTCAAGAAACAATGGCCAAAACAATGTTCGTGTCATCAAAAGAAACAAGTTCCATGTTGGGGCCGAGCCAAAACGATGAGTGGATCAACCTTATTCATTGCGTCGAAGAAAGTGGTGAAATTTCAATGTTACGGCCGTAACATACAAATCCTCACGGCCGTAACCAACTTTCTGCTGAAATTGATTTTGCGAGACATGAACAATCACGGCCGTAAAGATTGAGTATCACGGCCGTAAAGATTGAGTATCACGGCCGTAAAGGTTAATATCACGGCCGTAAAGGAGTTGCTGCTTAAAATTGGAATTGTACGTTTTTGGACTTACGGCCGTAAGTCATATGTCACGGCCGTAAGAGTGAATCAGAAGCAAGGTTACGGCCGTAAGAAATTCAGTCACGGCCGTAAAATCGAATACGCGTGAATTTTAGGTTATTTTTATTTCCTTATTTTTAGGTAGTTGTTTCCTTGTTTAATTAGAATTCTTAACCTAGTTTTGACCCTATTTATAGGGATGTAATTTTCATTATTCATTACACAACTTTGATAATATTAATTGAGAGGCTATTTGCTTTCACAACCTTTATTCTTTATTGAATAAAATCCGAACTTGCGAGTTAATTCTTGTTTGTTCAAATCTTGGGTGAGATTTATTTTCATTGTGATCAAGATGTCAACATATCAATTGATTGTGTTGGTTGCTTGGTTCAATTAATTTGAATCAATCTCTAAATCGTGATTCTTTGACGTTCTTGGGTCGATTCCAATAATTTGTGGGTTGCGTAGCTACAATTGCTACGTGATTTGCATCATTTTTCCTCACTTTGCTAGGGTTTGAAGTAAGTTCTTACCTTTTTCTTATTTTCTTGTATTTTTCTCTTAAACATTCACTTCTTTAATGCAATTTTCAATTAATGTTTTTATGTTTTAGTAATGTTTTCTTATATTCAAGTATTCTGTTGTTGTTTAAGCTTTTGGTTTTTGTTATTCTCTCACATTTTCATCAAAAAAAATTTATATCTTTAATATATTTAATGCTTTAAGCTTGGGTTGTTGGAAATATTTATTGTTGAAGGAGAAAATTTGTTTCAAAGTGAAGAACCCATGGAATGCTCTCTTCAAAAAGCTCACTAGAAGGGAGTTCTCTTTACTAGTTTATTTGTAATCTCTTATTTAGATTGTTGCTGATACGTTTATGTTATTTGTTAAATGTTGTTGTTATTTTATTATGGGTTAACTTTATTGTGTTAGAATATTTAACTAGTGTAGTTTTAATTAAGCATTTTAAGTTGTTTATGGATATTTGGTATTTATGTTCATATTTTGATGATTAGGAATGTTGTTTTATGTTTATGTAATCTTAAAATGTTGTCAATATTTTGTATTGTATTTGCAAGTCATTAAACATGTTAGGTTAAATTTAGAATTTCCCTTGTAATTTGGTTAATTGATTGACTACCACTAATTAATTTTTGAAAGAAGAAATTAGTGTAGTTATAATAAATAAATTTAACTTGTCTTATGTTTTCCAACTTATTTTAATCACCAAGTTCTTGTTGTCATTAGTTTACTTTGGATAATTAGTTTTAATTCTAGTTTTTATATTTTGTTACCTATTTGCTTTAGTTTACTAGTTTTTATATCGTCATGTTTCTTATTTATGTTACTTAGTTAGTAATTCACCACCAAACCAAACTTTTTTGTTACTTGACTTTTCTTTTAAAATGAAATCAACAAATATAGTTGTAAATAAATCAATCCTCGTGGGTACGATAACCCGGGCTTTTCGAGTCCACTTTACTACTTGAACGCGAATCATGCACTTGTGGTATGCGATTTTAGCGAACAAGTTTTTGGCGCTGTTCCGAGAATTGATTTTATTTGTACTAAATGCATTGATTTTTGTTAATTTAATTGTCTTCTCATTCTCATCTCTTTCTTCTTTTTATTTTCATTTTCTAGGTACTCTTGCCTTGTTTATGCAACAACATCCGACTTGGGACATTCTTCTGTTTGATCCCGAACCTGAACGAACTTATATGAGGAGGATTAGGGAAAGAAGGGAACAAGTTGAACAACAAATAATATAAGTCAATATGGGAGACAACAACCAAGATGGTGCAAATCCCGCTATTGATGAAGATGATAGACCAATAGGACAATTCACGGTCCCTCTCATCACTCAAAATCGAGGAAGTATCACATATCCCCCATTTGGACGTCCAGACTTTCATCTAAAGCCGGAAGTGATAAATCTCTTCAAGGGGCATCTATAATTCTATGGAATGACCGAGGAGAATCCATTTACTCACATCTCGCGGTTTTTGGAGATGTGTAGTAACTTTGATTATCCGGGAATTAGCAAGGACGCTATCAACATGTGGTTATTTCCACATACCCTTAGAGATGGAGCTCGTGAATGGTTAGATTCCAACCCCGTTGGAAGTATTACAAAATGGAATGATCTAGCTCAAAAGTTTACTACAAAATACTTTCCTCCGTCAAAAGTGGCTAAATTGAAGAATGATATCTCCACATTTCGACAACTTGATACCGAATGTTTCTATGAGGCATGAGAAAGATTCAAGGAGATGTTGAGGAAATTCCCAAATCATGGGTTGACCAAGCAAATGCAAGTTCAATATTTCTATCTTGGGATGAATCCATCTAGTTGAGTGATGGTTGATTCGGCCTCCAATAGAGCTATCACTACAAAATCACCCAATGAAGCAATTGAGCTTTTTGAGAGGATGGCTAGTCGCAATTCTACTTGGCCAACCGATCGCATGGTACCAAAAAAAGCCGCGGGAATTCATGAAGTTGATGCATATGCTGCTTTGTCGGCAAAGATGGACCTTCCATTCAAGAAATATGATGATTTGTCTTCTGAACATACGGTAAAAGCAATCTACCCTCCTATATCTATTTGTGATGTATGTTGAGCAACACACAAGGCTGAGGAATGCCCCATGCTCATAATGACTTCTACTTCAAATGAGTAAGTGAATTATGCCCAAAATTTCAACCGACCACAAGGAAATCCTTACTCCAACGCATACAATCCGGGTTGGAGGAATCATCCGAATTTTTTTTGGTCCAACAATCAAAATCAAGTAAAGCCTCCCGGTTTTGTTCAACTTTCACCACCCCAAGAGAAGAAGCCTTCTATTGAGGAGATACTCATGCAATATATGAACAAGACCAATACTATTCTCCAAAATCAAGCGGCTTCTATAAAAAATCTTGAGACTCAAGTTGGGCAATTGGAAAAAATGATGACGGAGAGACAACAAGGAGCCTTGCCAAGTAACACCGATATTAATCTAAGGAAAACTGTGCAAGCCATCACTACAAGAAGTGGAATTCAATTACCGGAAATCACGGTAAAGCAACAGCTGGCACAACCCGAGGTGAAGGAAAAAGGTAATGAACATGTTGATGAGGCGAATGAAAATGATGCACCATCTAAGGAAAGTGGGGAAACTTCAACAAATGTGCCTACTCCGGTAAAAACTTATATGCCTCCCATTCCTTTCCCTTAAAGACTCCAAAAGCACAAAGTGGATGCACAGTTTGGTAAATTTCTTGAAGTCTTCAAGAAATTTCCCATCAACATACCCTTTGCCGATGCATCAGCACAAATGCCCAGCTACGCAAAGTTCATGAAAGATATTCTTTCAAACAAGAGGAGGCTAGAAGATCATGAAACTGTGATGCTCACGGAAGGATGCAGTGCCATACTACAAAACAAATTACCCCCAAAAATCAAAAATCCAGAGAGTTTTACTATTCCTTGTACTATTGGTGATTTAACTTTTGGAAAAGCATTATGTGATCTTGGTGCTAGTATTAATTTGATGCCTTTGTTTATTTTCAGGAGATTGGGCATGGGAGAGGTGAAACCAACCACAGTTTCATTGCAATTGGCCGATTACTCTATTAAGCACCCGCGTGGTATTATTAAGGATGTGCTAATCAAGGTGGACAAATTCATCTTCCCCTCCGACTTTATCATTCTTGATATGGAGGAAGACCTTGATATTCCTATCATCTTGGGAAGACCTTTCCTAGCAACCGGTCGGGCTCTAATAGATGTACAAGGAGGAAAGTTGATATTGAGGGTTCAAGATGAGCAAATCACATTCGACATCATGAAATCCGTTAAGTATCCCGCCGAGGCAAATTCATGCTCCCGAGTAGACATTATTGATCAAGAAGTGGCTACATCATTCATCCATGGATCATCTAAGGATCCCCTTGAGACTTGCATTGCTCACTCTATAACCACTAAGGGAGAGGATGATTTAGACATTGGAAGGATGTCACAACACTTGGAGGCTTCCAAGTTTTGTCCTTACAAGAAGATGCCATATTTTGAAGAATTGAGAGAAAGCTCTTTTCCTTCACTACCCTCTATTCAACAAGCCCCAACTCTTGAATATCTCAAATTTTTTGAATGAAGTGGAGGAAGAAAAGCTACTTGAAGTGTTGAAAATGAATAAAATGGCTATTGGGTGAACTATGGCGGATATAAAGGGTATTATCCCTACTCTATGCATGCATAAAATCATCTTGGAGGATGATTTCAAACCAACGGTGGAGCACCAACTCCGTCTAAATCAAACATGAAAGAAATGGTAAAAGCCGAAGTTTGAAGTGGTTAGACGCGGGAATTATCTATAATCTATCCAAGACCCATGACCGGATGGAGAGTGTGCATTGACTACCGGAAGTTGAACAATGCCACTAGAAAAGATCACTTCCCTCTCCCCTTTATTGACTAAATGCTTGAGATGTTGACGGGGCACTCCTACTATTGTTTCTTGGATGGAAACTCGGGCTACAATCAAATCTTGATAGCCCCCAAAATTCAAGAGAAGACCACCTTCACATGTCCATATTGGGCTTTTGCTTATAGGAGGATGCCGTTTGGCCTTTGTAATGAACCGGCTACTTTTCAACGTTGTATGATGGTCATATTCTTCGACATGGTGGAAAAATTCATCGAGGTATTCACGGATTATTTTTCTGTTTTTGGTTCTTCTTTTAATGAATGCTTGGATAATCTTGATTTAGTGTTAAAAAGATGTGAAGAAACCAATTTAGTGCTTAATTGGGAGAAATGTCATTTTATGGTGAAAGAAGGCATTGTACTTGGCCACCGGATTTCATAAGGGGGGTTGAGGTTGATAAAGCTAAAATCCAAGTTATTGAGAAATTGCCTCCTCCTACTTCGATGAAAGGCATAAGGAGCTTCTTGGGGCATGCGATTTTCTATAGGAGATTCATCAAAGATTTCTCCAAAATCACTAAGCCTCTTTGTTCTCTACTTGAGAAGAACAACACTTTCCATTTCTCTCAAGAGTTTCTATTGGCTTTCAACACTCTTAAGGATAGGCTTATCACGGCTCCTATTATTGTGGCCCCGTATTGGAGCTTACCATTTGAGCTCATGTGCAATGCTAGTGATTATGCCATGAGAGCGGTTTTGGGGCAAAGGAGAGGTAAAGTGTTGCATGTGATCTATTATGCAAGCCGAACATTGAGTGATGCTCAATTGAACTATTCCACGATCGAGAAAGAGATGCTTTCCGTGGTCTTTTCCTTTGACAAATTTTGATCTTATCTCATCGGCTCAAAGGTGATTTCTATACCGACCACTTCGCTCTAAAATACTTGCTTGCTAAGAAGGATGCGAAGCCAAGATTGATTAGATGAGTCCTTCTCTTGCAATAATTTGATTTGGAGATCCGTGATAAAAAGGGAGCGGATAATCTTGTAACTGATCATCTATCTAGGCTTGATCAACCTAAAGAGTTGGGAGTAGAGGAAATCAATGAATCTTTTCCGGATGAACAGCTTTTGCATGCCAAACATCTTCTCCGAGTCTTCAAATTACCATGGTATGCGGACTTTGTAAATTTCCTTGTAAGTGCTATTCTTCCCCGGATTTCTCTTATCAACAAGAGAAGAAATTATTTGCCGACATGAAACATTATTTTTGGGATGAGCTATATTTTTTCAAGAGGGGGGTGGACCAAATCATTAGAAGATGTGTTCTCGAGGAATAAATGGAAGCAATTCTTAATAGGTGTCATTCATCACCTTATGGGGATCATTTTGGAGCTTCCAAAATTGCCTCAAAAGTTCTTTAATTGGGATTCTATTGGCCAACTTTGTTCAAGGATGTTTATACCTTAGTATCCAAATGTAATAGATGCCAAAGGAGTGGGAATATCCCTCGGCGTAATGAAATGCCATTGACTTCAATCTTGAAAGTGGAGATTTTTTTATGTATGGGGAATTGATTTCATGGGGCCATTTCCATCCTCGTTCTCAAATCAATACATTTTGGTGGTGGTGGACTATGTTTCTAAATGGCTAGAGGCAGTGGCATTGCCTACTAATGATGCTCTGGTGGTTGTCAATTTTCTCAAAAAGAACATTTTTACATGCTTTGGAACCCCCCGACTCATCATTAGTGATGAAGGCAAACACTTTTGCAATCGTCTCCTTGACTCACTTTTGTCAAAGTATAGAGTGAAGCACCGAGTCGCCACACCTTACCATCCCCAAACAAGTGGCTAAGTGGAGATCTCAAATCGAGAGTTGAAAATAATTCTTGAGATGATGGTGAATACATCAAGGAAAGATTGGTCTAGAAAGCTAGATTATGCATTATGGGCTTACCGCACCGCCTTCAAGACTCCTATTGGTATGTCTCGATTTTGTCTTGTGTTTGGAAAATCATGTCATCTACCTGTTGAACCTGAGCATAGAGCATTTTTGGCTACACGGACATTGAACTTTGGTGTAAAATTAATTGGTGAGAAGAGGTTGCTTCAACTCAATGAACTTGATGAGTTTAGCCTCAACTCATATGAAAATGCTCGTATCTATAAGGACACGACCAATAAATGGCATGATAACCACATTGTGAAGAGAGATTTCAAATTTTGGGAACAAGTTCTTCTATTCAACTCCCGACTTCGGTTATTTCCACAAAAGCTTCGATCCTGATGATGGGGGCCATTTACAATTTCTCAATTTTTTACCCATGGAGCTATTGAGTTATATCATCCTGACAAGGGACATTTCAAAGTCAACGGGAAAATTTTGAAACCATTCTTGGAAGGGGAATCCTCAGAGGAAAAGTCATCCTTTCTCCTCATGCTCCCGAATGAAAATCAAAAAGTCGACCTTATGACTTTAACCGAGTGCTTTTTGGGAGGCAACCCAAATTTCTTCTCTTTTGAGTTACTTGTAATTATTTACTTTACTTCTTTAGCTTCTTTTTAATTAGTCGTCAATCTTTTGTGGGTAACAAATTTTTTGAAAATCCTAAGTAACATTGTCCTCAACAAGTTTGGGGGTGAACTACATTCGTAGAAAGCTTAGGTCAATTTCAAACATCACAAACAAGCATCAAATCAGGAAAGTTTTACTAACTCTTTTCTTCTTTACATGTTGTTACTTTCTTCACATTGATGACAATGTGTAATTCAAGTTTGGGGGTGTAGACTTCATTTTGCACTTTATCATGTTAGATTGCCTTGCCGACTTAAGATGGTGTGATGTTTGATTTTGTTCATGTTGTTTTGGATATTGACACGCTAAATGGCCTTGTCGGCTCAAAATGATTTGATGTCTGAAATTGCTGATTAATTTACGAATTATGATCGAATATGCTACTTGTGCCTATTTTTATAAATTGCTTATCTATGAGTGATCCTAAGTTCTCTTGAGCACAATAGTCATAACTAATTATTGTTGAGATTTGGAATCTATTGAAGGTTGGAGAAATTTGTGAAGTAGAAAAATTAGGTTGTGAGCTTGTATTTTCAATTTTTATGAACCTATCCAATTTCTTTTCAATACTCTTAATCTCTTAATCCTTTGTGAGACAAGTTTGTGGGTGGTCGAGCTGGTAAAGGAGACGGTCTAGATGTGTAGTGATTCCATGCATGCTTGATATAAATTTGTGTGGAGTGTTGTTGATGTTAGTATAAGCTAAGTGATGACCAAATGCTAGAAATCTAAGCCCATTTTAATTATTGCATTGCCCTATCTCGTAGCCTTTTTGACTCGAGTAATTAAGCCCGTAGGAGTATCTTGAAACTTGGTGCCTTAAGTTTGAAACTTGGGAGTCACCGGCCTAAAGCTCGCTACATGGGTCAATTAGAAAGTTTAATGAGTAGGGTACACACACACACACACTTTGAAAAAAAAAAAAAAAAGCACATCATCATTGCATTTGCTTAATAAGTCCACCTCATTTCGTAGCTTTTTTTACTCGAGTTTTTAAGTCCGTAGGGATATTTTGAAACCTGGTACCCTTTGATCTTAAAAAAATCGAGGAGCTTCCGACCTAAAGCTCGCTAAATGGGTCAATTAGAAAGTTTAAGGGAATGAGGAAGTCACGAGCAATCATCATATTAGTTTGTAGAAATCATGCATTTGTATTTGCATAAGGGCTTAGATTAATAGTGGGTTTGAATTGCTTGGTATAAACTTTAATATTGAAGCACTCATTTAGTGGAGAATCACTGTATATCTAGATTGTTGAGATTATAGGTAAGTCATAACCAAGCTTTAGTGGAAAAAGAAATGTGTGAATTGAGAGTTACCTCTAGGATTGCATATCAGGAGAGAAAAGAAATAATATGGGGGGATGAATGTCACGAGAGGGTAAGGAATGAAATTGAACACTAAGGGTGGATAGTATTATTTTGAAATTTATCCTTCCTACAATGTTTCTTTGAACCTTATTAATAATTGGAAGTGACTATGCACACACACATACACCCCGATCAAACATGAGACAAACTCAACTTTTTTTTTTTTGTAGTATTATTTTGAAAACATAATTGTGAATTAATCATGCAATTTTACAATCAAGACAGAATTTACAAGTAGTCTAGCTTTGTTGATACTTCATTTATTTACTTTTTGTGTTAGTAGATATTCTTGCTCGAGACAAACAAAAGTTTAAGTTTTGGGGTATTTGTTAAGTGCATTTTTATACACTTTTTATACCTCTAAATTAACATATTTTGGAATATCTTGAGCAAATATCTACTAATTTATGCATATTTTGTATTTAAATAGGTTAATATCCACGTTTGAGGCCAAAAATTACAAAAGGAGTGCGAACTATGCTAAAATTGGAAGTTTGGGGACCATTTTGTCAATTTCGGGAAGTTCTGGGCGAGCTGCGCAATTAGCCGAGGGACCAAATTGCAAAATTCCAAAAGTTGAAGGACCTAAAGTGCAATTTTAGAAGGACATATTTGAAAGAAATCTGAAACTTTGGGGACTTAATTGATCATCATTGAAAGATGAAGGACATCATGTCAATTACAAAAGGACTTGGCTGCAAAGACCATGGCTCAGCTGAACCACCCGAACGCGTGGTTTGATCCGAGCCGCGCGCGCGAACCATGGCTTGAAACGGACCCGGGACCAAACTTGGTCTCGGATTTAACACAGTGCGATCGAGCGACTTTTAAAAAAAAAAAACTTGGGCCGGTCCGGGTCAACCCGGCCGGTCCAATCCAGCCCACAACGCTGTTTTACACGGATCTTTGTGTTTTTTTGGGTGTTTTTGAGGTGTTTTGGTGGATATAAATAGATTTTTCCTCACTTTTCTAGGGTTTGAAGTAAGTTCTTGCCTTTTTCTTATTTTCTTGTATTTTTCTCTTAAACATTCACTTCTTTAATGCAATTTTCAATTAATGTTTTTATATTTTAGTAATTTCTTATATTCAAGTATTTTGTTGTTATTTTAGCTTTTGATTTTGGTTATTCTCTGACATTTTCATTAAAAAAATTTTATATCTTTAATATATTTAATGCTTTAAGCTTGAGTTGTTGGAAATATTTATTGTTGAAGTAGAAAATTTGCTTCAAAGGGAAGAACCCATTGAATGCTCTCTTCAAAAAGCTCACTAGAAAGGAGTTCTCTTTACTAGTTTATTTGTAATCTCTTATTTGGATTGTTATTGATATGTTTATGTTATTTGTTAAATGTTGTTGTTATTTTATTATGTGTTAATGTTATTGTGTTAGAATATTTAATTAGTGTAGTTTTAATTAAGCATTTTAGGCTGTTTATGGATATTGGATATTTATGTTTATGTTTTTATGATTAGGAATGTTGTTTTATGTTTATGTAATCTTAAAATGTTGTCAATAATTTGTATTGTATTTGCAAGTCATTATACATGTTAGATTAAATTTAGAATTTCCCATGTAATTTGATTAATTGATTGACTACAACTAATTGATTTTTGAAAGAAGAAATTAGTGTAGTTAAAATAACTAAATTTTCCTTGTCTTATGTTTTCTAGCTCATTTTAATCACCAAGTTCTTGTTGTCATTAGTTTACTTTGGATAATTAGTTTTAATTCTAGTTTTTATATTTTGTTACCTATTTGCTTTAGTTAACTAGTTTTCATATCGTCATATTTCTTATTTATGTCACTTAGTTAGTGATTCACCATCAAACCAAACTTTTTTGTTACTTGACTTTTCTTTTAAGATGAAATCAACAAATTTAGTTATAAATAAATCAATCCTCGTGGGTACGATAACTCGGACTTTTCGAGTCCACTTTACTACTTGAACGCGAACCGTGCACTTAAGTCTTGAGGTATACGATTTTAGCGAACAAATCACACCACAAGAGGATCATATTTTTCCGGCATGCTAATCAAATTTTTTTCAATCATCTTTGTATTTGTAGCATCCTCACCATATGACTTCATTTTATTCACAAGCTCATTGAATCTGTCGGAAAATTCTTTAACACATTCATTGTCTTTCATCTTCATATTTTCAAAATCTCTTTTAAGAGATTGAAGTGTAATGGCTCTAACCTTCAAGTCTCCTTGATAATCCTTCTTTAGAATCATTCAAGCTTCATTTGCCTTACTTGCCAACATGATTCTTGGGAACACTGAATCAACCACTACCCTATACAACATCAAAAGAGCACTTGCATCTCTTTGCCTAGCTTCTTTAAGTTCATTCTTCTTAGTTGCTGTTAGAACTTCCTAATTCTCGGGTTCTTCAAAGCAATTTTCAACTATATCCTATAAATTCAAAGCAATGAATGAAAACTCATCTTCACACCCCAAAAATCATAATTTTGGCCATAAAAATGGGAATAAGGATTGCTGTAAACTTCCACTTGTGCTTGCCATTTATTTTCAGCAGAAAGCCCTCTTACTTTAACCCTTGCTATGGATTTTTGTTGCAGCAAAAACGAACCAGATTTGGAGAAGCTCTGTTAACAATAATGTTGGCTATTTTTATAGCTTTATGGACATGTAATATGTGGAAAAACACTAGAAAACACAGCAGCAACAAGGAAGAAATATAAGGCTGTGTTTGATAGGGAAGGTGGAATTTGAGTGGAAAGAAAATTAATTTTAGGGAATTAGATTCTAGGGAATTGAATTTCTAGGAATTTGAAGTTTAGGTGTTTGATTGGTTTAATTTTCCAAGTGGAAAAAATGTAGAATTTTCTAACTTTTGTTTTTTGATTGACATTATTTTTCATGGAAAATAAAACAAAATTTAACTATTTTAAATTTTAATAATTTTTTTTTAAATTTTTCACACATTTTTTACCTGATATTAATAATCTTAATATTTGGAAACAATAAATCAATTAACAACAAAATTGATCAAATGTGACAAAAATGGTATAAGAATTTTCATGGAAAATAAAACCGCATATCCCCCAAGGAAAACGAATTCCTCCAAAACAAGGAAAATACCTGATTTTGAAACAAGATGAAAAACGAATTCTATGAAAAACATTGGCAATCAAACAATGCAAAAATTGAGAAATCACCTGGAATTTGATTTTTCATGAAAAATAAAAGTTTTTAAATGAAGCCTAACTAGTGAGGCAGGGGGGAAAAAAGGGAAGCTAAGAAGAGAAAACGTGTGTAAGGAGAGGGGGGAAAATCTAATTTTTTTTACCCAAAAGTTACAACAACCTTTTACAATATAAAAGGTGGAATTTTACATAAAATCCACCCTATGCTTGTCTATTTTACAATTATTAGATTAGACAAAATAAAAAATATTTCTTTGACTTTTAAAACACATTACACATTAATAGTTTGACATGTAATTTCTAGTATGGAGTTTATGGTGGTTGTTTATCACTGGTTCTGACTTGTACATTTTGGTCATCGTTGTCGTCTTGGTCATCGTTGTAATTTCCACTTTAATTGTTGTAAATTCCAATTATTGGTTGAATTTACTGGTTGATTTGTGGTTTCTAATCTTCCTGTTGTGGAAAAAAAAAAAAAAAAATCTTCTTCTTGTTGATTACAGGTTTAATGGATGTTGTGTGGACTTCTTTGGGTGTGTAAATTGCTGTTTTGGTTTTGTTTTGTTTGCTGCTGTGCAAATTGCTAGTTGATTGCTGGTATCGCAAAGGACTTTTTTCGTAATATTCTATAGGCTATGGTTGATTTGCGCACAAAAATTTGACTTCGTCTTCTTGCATAAACATTACAAGTAAAATAATCATGTATACGTAATTATGACTTGATTTTTGAAGAAAATCTTAAAAGCTGTTTTTTTTTTTTTTACTGTTTTCAAGTTATTTTTAGTTTTTCAGTTTTTGAAAATACTAAAAACACTTTTACTCACTTATTTTCGAAAACAAATTTTCAGAAAATGAAACAAAAGTTTTCAAAGGAAACTGAAAAACAGTTAAAAAGTCATTTTTGCTATTTTCAATTAAAACTAAAGAAAAATGTCAAAATACAGAAAACAAACTTATTGTGCAAACAACGGGGTAGCTCAATTGGTACAGTCTAAGACTATGAAATTGTCACGAGTTCCTGATGAGAACCCGGGAAGGGGTCCTCGTCGTAGCTCGCGGAATAATGCTTGAAAGGTTCCGAATCCAGGTTGGAACGGACGATAATAATGCAACCCCGACCTCACGACGCAAGAATCAGGGGTATATTAAACTCGAGACCCGTTACGATGCGGAGATAAGAACCACAAAGGTGGAACGCCACAAGGAATGTACAGATCCTTAATAAGTTCAATTGTTTTGAACGCCACAAGATTTGAATCTTAATAAGTTCGTTGTTTAAAGGGAAAATTCTTACCTTTAGAGAGAGTAAAAACATTCAATAATTTTATTCATCAAAAGTCTTCTGTTTTTACATTGAATGGAAAAGCATATAAATAGGCAAAATAAACCCTAGTCGCTAACTGACTCTGAATAGAATTCTAATTAAGGTAAAATAGCTAACATAACTAAAATAACCAAAATTACTAAAATTGGAAAAATAATTAAAAACCAATAAAGGAAATACAAATCAACTGAAATGCTAAAAATCTCGAAACTCTGATTCGCGTCGCTTACGGCCGTAGTAGTCGGACTTACGGCCGTAAGTCCTTCTCGGATCAAAATGTTTCAATATTAGTTATGGCCGTGAAGATTGATGTTACGGCCGTGAAATTCAATGGATTAGTTACGGCCGTGAGAACCCAAGTTACGGCCGTAAACGTTGTTCTGCCCAAATTGTGCGCTGATAATGTTACGGGCGCAATTATGGAAGTTACGGCCGTAAAAGCCCTTCTGCCTTGAAATCTGATCCTTAGATGTGAATTGAATCTTGACTCGAGCCCAATACGAAACTTGTTCATTTTCCCATGTAGAATATTGTTGAATTGCCCTTATCTTGATTTCTCATTTTTAACGCATTTTCCGAATCATATCATCCCCTCTTCCTTTAAGATGATTCGTCCCGAATCATAAAGTTGTTCTTGGCTTGCTCACTTGGTTTAGCCTCGAACCTTCTTCGTACATGCAATGTTTGATCTTTAACGTTCTCCGAACCTACTTGACATCTTGTTTTCGCTTGAATTATAGATTTTCCCGTCAAGCCCACCCTGATTCGTACCATTCCCTCCTTCTTTAGGATGATTCGTCCCGAATCATGGTGTTGTTCTTGAAAAATCAAACTGTACCTCCTGGATCAAACGGAAAATTGTCGATTCCCTGACATGCATTCAATAAATGATGCTCCTCCAATTTGTAGACAATAAGGTATTGAAACACGAGGGGAATTGACCAATGTTGATGGAAATCAAACTTCCATGCATAATAAACCTGCAAGAAAGATTTAAAAAAAATGGGGAGGGAAATGTTAGCGTCTCCATGCACAAGGTATAAATCCTTGTACTCATGGTACAAAATTTCCACAACTTTTTTCCCACCACGAGACCCTTCTCGTCGCCTCCAAAAGTCAATATACTTTCTTGCTCATTCTTTTCTTTTTTCTCAACCACTTCTTCTAATTTTTCACATTCAATCACCTCTTCAATATTTTTATTGACAATTTCAACATTCAAATGTTGAAGTTCTACCCCAACTTCCAATTCATTCCTATCATTGTCAACAATGTTATTTTCAAAAGTCTTCTCTTCCACAATTTTATTCTGTACTTCAAGACTCGAATTTTGATCAACTACTTCAATTTCTTTTTTCGCACACTCAACCTCCACTTCTAAATTTCTGGGTTCAATCACCTCTCCTAATTTCTCATGCTTTTGCTCATGCACCTCCTCATAATTAATTTTATCGACATGATTATGCACCTCCTCAACACTACACAAATTTATATCTTCTAACTCGTTCCTCAAGTCTCCCTCCTTCTTAACAATCATATCCAAATGTTTTTCTTGTAATTTAACTACCTCCTCTATTCCCCTTTCTCTCTCTTGCAACTCTGCTAACTTTTTTCTAGCCTCTTGTGCCTTCATCTCTTTATTTAGTTGTATTAATTTCTTGGCCATCTCCATGAATTCAGCCTTCATACTCCATTCATCATCTCCGAATTTTCTTTGCTCATCCCTCTTTTCTCGCAGTACTTTCTCTTCAAGTATTTGTTCCGGGATTAACGGCATAAGCTTAATACTTTTCCCATCCTTAACAAATTTATATATATTCTTGAGCTTATCATAGACTGCTTTCCTTCACACTTCCACGATCTACTCAACAAGATGTCACAAGATTCTAGAGGCACCACATCACACCACAATTCATCGCTATATCTTCCAAGTGACAATTTCACCATAACCCCGTGGGTTACATTTACCTGCTCACACTCCTTTAACCACGTCAGCCTATAAGGATTGGGATGTGGTAGTAAAGGTAAGCCCAACTCCTCAACCATGGTGGTACTTTCCAGATCGCAATAATACTCCTTATGAATAATAATATTGCACACTTTACTGCCCACATGACACCTAGTCTGGAAGGTAGGATCGAACTCATAATTCATCCCTTTATGTAGCTTTCAAAAATTTGAGAGAATCAAAATAAGAGGATCCAGATATTGACAAATATCAAGAAGAAATTTAATGTTGACTCGAAAAGGAAAACAATATCAAGAATTTTAAAGAAATTCAAGAAAGTTGTTCTTGAATTTGACTCGAGAGGAAAGAAACTCAAGAATATTGTAGAAATTCATGAAAGTGGTTCTTGAATTTTGACTAGAAATGAAAGAATATCAAGAATTTTAATTTGACTTAGAAGGCAGGGAATATCAAGAATTAAGGAAATTCAAGAAGGTGGTTCTTGAATTTCGGAGTGACTTTTTTTTTTTTTTTTTTTTTTTGAATTATGATGAATTTTCGGAATTAATAAAAATAAAAAAAATATATATATTTTTTAATAAAATCCGAAAATTCGACACAAACGCAACAAAACAAACGGGACAGGATTTGGATAAGAATCGAATAAAATAAACAAGATTAAATTTTTGACGAATTTTTGTATGGATCAAATAACGAAAAATTTTACTGACACGAATAACAAGATATGAATGATTTTGTGTAGACTCTATGATAAAAACACAAAATCAAACTGGATAGAATAGAAAAACAAAACTTGAATCCATATGATGAGAACCCGGGAGGGGGTCCTCGTCGTAGCTCGAGGAATAATGCTTGGAAAGCTCCGAATCTAGGTTGGAACGGACGATAACAATGCAACCCCGACCTCACGATGCAAGAACCAGGGGTATATTAAACCCGAGACCCGTTACGATGCGGAGATAAGAACCACAAAGGGGGAATGCCACAAGGAATGTCCAGATCCTTGATAAGTTTAATTGTTTTGAACGCCACAAGATTTGAATATTGATAAGTTCGTTGTTTAAAGGGAAAATTTTCACCTTTAGAGAGAGTAAAAACACTCAATAATTTTATTCATCAAAAGTCTTCTGCTTTTACATTGAATGGAAAAGCATATAAATAGGCAAAATAAACCCTAGTCGCTAACTGACTCTGAATAGAATTCTAATTAAGGTAAAATAGCTAACATAACTAAAATAACCAAAATTACCAAAATTGGAAAAATAATTAAAAACCAATAAAGGAAATACAAATCAACTAAAATACTAAAAATCCCGAAACTCTGATTCGCGCCTCTTACGGCGGTAGTAGTCGGATTTACGACCATAAGTCCTTCTTGGATCAAAATGTTTTAATATTAGTTACGGCCGTGAAGATTGATATTACGGCCGTGAAATTCCATGGAATAGTTACGGCCGTGAGAACCCAAGTTACGGCCGTAAACGCTGTTCTGCCCAAATTGTGCGCTTATAATGTTACGGCCGCAATTATGGAAGTTACGGCTGTAAAAGCCCTTCTGCCTTGATTTCTGATCCTTAGACGTGAATTGAATCTTGACTCGAGCCCAACACGAAACTTGTTCATTTTCCCATGTAGAATATTGTTGAATTGTCCTTATCTTGATTTCTCATTTTTAACGCCTTTTCCGGATCACATCATCCCCTCTTCTTTTAAAATGATTCGTCCCGAATCATAACATTGTTCTTAGCTTCTTTTCCGGATCACATCAGTTCCATTCCAAATCAATGCAATTCAGCACAAATGATTTCTTTTTATATGCACATTACAAGTTTTTGTTTAAAATAAATTGATAGACGGCAAGATTCGAATCCGCGTCCTCAATATGGAATTCCAATTACTTAACCAGAGCAACAGCCACTGTTACTTTGTTTTTCTGGATGAACGTAACTATATATATATATCAGTTTTCAAAAATTGTAAAAAAGTAAACTCGCTTTCCAGTTTTTTATTTTTGAAAACTATTTTTCAAAATGACAAAAAGAACGCGTTTTCAGCAATATCAAAATGAACTATGAAAACAAAAAATGCAAAATAAATTCAAAATGGAAAATTGAAACACGAAAAGATCATCCCAAGTTTCTTAAATTTGAAAATATGTCTTACAAATACTTTTTCATCTATTTTTTTTAGCTAAATCAAACATGAACTCAATTTTTCTATATTCTTTAATGTAATTATTACGATTTATAATTACGGCTCTGTTCAGCTATTGATTTAAATGGAAAAGAAAAAGAAAAAAACACAAAATTTAATTTACACAATTTCTCATATTACTTTTTAACTATTCATATTTTCTGTCTTCAATTTTTAACCCTACATCTAACTTAAAAAATACAAATAAATCAATAAATAATTTCAATTCTCTACATTCCTGCCTCCTAACGGAGTAGTAAACTTCAGTTTTAGTGAATGGAGCCATAACATCTCCATTAGAAAACCAGGCCAAACATAGAACTGAGTTTAACGAGTTAAATTCCCCAATTGTCATTGTACTATTGTAAAGTTTTCCAAATGTCATTGAACTTTAAGTTGTGTCTGACATGCAATTGTACTTTAAGATTAAAATTCTCATTGCAACCATACTATTTCAAAGATTCCACAAATGACATTAAACTTTAAATGTCATCTGGTGTGCCATTGAACTATTAAAAGGGTATCCCATTTGCCACATCCTTTGAAATCGTTTCAATTTTTTATTAAATATTTTTTTTGTTTATTTCATTATTGTAGATGAATTTATTCATATATTTTTTTGTTGATTCAATAAATAATGTTCTCTTCATTATGAAAATATTAATAATTGATAAAAATATGTTTGAATAGATTCTTTCAATGATGGGTTTTTTTTTAAAATAGAAATGGGTTGCCCATGTTATTTGAGCATTTCTTCTAGAAAAGTAATTTTTTCTATTATTAATATTTTATGAAAATAAAATTATTTAAAATAATGAGAATATAAATGATAGATAAAATATATTTATATAGGTTCTTTCAATGAGGTTTTTTAAATAGAGTTGTCCATATTAATCAAGCATTTCTTCTAGAAAAATATATTTATCTATCCTTAATATTTTATGAAAAGAGAATTATTTACAATGATCAGAGGATTTTTAAAATAAAAATAATTTCAAATGAATTATTGCATTATTGAAAATGGATAAAAAATAATTAGAATTGTCTTTTGGAATTATTGTAAATTAGTTTATTGCATTTCTTTCAAAAATTAATTTAATTCAAATATAATTCTAAACATCATTGTAAATGGATTATTTGTCGAAAGAAATGCTCAATTAATTAGGATAATACAAATTTCTATATAAAAAAAATTCATTAGAAGAATCTAAACAAATATATTTTTATCTATCATGAATATTCTGAAAATAAAGAGGAAAAATATTTCTTGAATAAAAAAAATTATAAATCCATTTTGCAATAATGAAACAAAACGAAAAATTGTTAATAAAAAAATTTAAAACGGAGTTAAAGAATGAAAATTTTGTTTAGAATTATATTTGAATAAAATAAATTTTATGAATGAAGAAATGTAATGATCCATTTTAATCTAAACATTATTATAAATATTTTTTTTTATAAAATATTACTAAATAGATAAAAATAATTTTCCAGAAAAAATGCTCGATTAATATGGACAACTTGTTTCTATAAAAAAACCAATTAAAAGAATCCACATAAATACATTTTATCTATCATTAATATTCTCATAATAAAGAAAGATTTTTTTATTGAATCAACAAAAGAATTATGAGTAAATCCATCTACAATAATGAAACAAATAAAAAAAAAAATTGAAAAGGTTTTAAAGGGAGTGGCTAATGGGGTACATTTTTAATAGTTTAATGGAACACTATGAAAATTAGTTTAATGGAACACTATGAAAATTTGAGATTGTCTAAATTTAATAAACATACTGTCACAGATGAGTTTGGAAGTAATCAGTTAACAGTAAATCGTTAAGTTTTGTTTAGCGCAGTACCAGATGAATCTTGCTAATACAGATTCGTCTGGATAGTAAAACGTAAACAACCAGAATAAATAGTGCGAAATAGTAAATGGACAAGAACATAATAATTTGAGCTTAACGTGGGAAAAATCCTAACATGGAAAACTCACGGCCCGCTTCTTGGGAACAAAAATCAATCACTATATAAGGAAAGAGTTTATACAGATCAATCTAAACTATAGGATAAATCTACGCATAGACTTTATCAAACATCCAAGAAATAGATCACTCCCTGATCCTTCTATGGCATGTAATGTGAGTTGGCGTCCCACCACTCTTCAGTAGTTTTCTTTGATTCTGCAACACTTTTCAGCAACACGAACTCCCGTTCGATCTTGATCCAAACATCCCGTTTGATCTTCACGTTGAAATTCTTTCCTTCTCTAAGTGATTGAATCCTCCTCTCGGAGTACCAAAGTCACAACACAATTGAAGCTTTAATTATTTTTGCACCACACGAAAATAAAGCTTCAAGACTTCTTAATGAAGTGGACGTGAATGTCTCTAGCACCACACGATTTTTCTATCTTCACGTCTCTTTAAAAACATTCTGTTTTTCTCCTCTTTATAGTGCAATTCGATTTACTTGACTCCCAAGTTTCCTTATTGTACAAGATCTCTAATACCTGCAAAATACAGTAGAGACAATTAGTAAAAGGTAAGATAATTATCCTTAAATAAATCTTACCATAAACAATGATAATGATCAATCTTAAAAGATCTTACCATAAAATAGGATCTCAAATATTAGCACCATATTTTCGGCCTACACAAGGATTTTCATAACCAAGATTTTCGTCCAAACAATCTTACCTTGTGTAGATAAGATCGACCCTTATCAAGATGAGACTTACCATATCTACGGATAAGTTTGAGTGTCAAGAATAATCACAAAATATATTATCAAGAATTTTACCAAAATCATGAGATACCAAGATCAAGAATTCGAGATTATCATCTTAATCAAACCAATATTTCTTCATCATAATATTTTCAACAATATCATAAATTTCGAAAATGAGTGATATATTTTTCAAGAAATATTTGTGAAAAATAGGAAATGTCAATAATATAAAATTAACACATTAGATGACATCTAAAGTTCAATGACATTTGGAGAGTTTTTAAAATAGTATAGTAGCAATAAAATTTTAAATTTGAATTTCAATGGTAAATCAAACATAATTTAAAGTGCAATTACATTTGAAAAAACTTTTCAATAGTAATGTGACAATAGAGACATTAATTCTGAGTTTAACAGAAGTCATTTTCTCAAAAAGAAGGGGCCCACACCATTTGAATAGTAAATGCGTTTGTAAACATCAAGAATTGCTTCTAAAGTGTAACCCCCACCACACACACCTTTTTCAAATTCAAATACAGCTTTGAAAGTAGGTTTCTGCGCATGTCATGTGAGTCTTCACTTTATACTGTTGGGATTTCAGCAATTCAAAAACTGGGAGAAATTCCGTCTCGTGCTCAGTTCCAGTTTAAAAAGCTTACTTTGAATATTTTTAATTTTTTATTTTTTTTTTAATATTCAATATTAACCATCCATTAAAAATTAAATTCACAATATTTAATTTTTCAATCAAATTACTATTACACTCGTGCAATGCACGATAATTTGTCACACATATATCGAATTTATATGTTAACATATGATATGAATATTTAATTAAAAATAAGAAAAGAAGGAAGACAATTAATCAAAAAAAATACAAATTACACATATCTTAATTATTTTTTACTGTTATTATGTTTACCGTTTCGGAAAATTTCTTTAAATATTGTAATTTAAATTGATTTAAAACTTAAAATGAGAAAATAAAATTACATTTAAACAAAATTTGTAATATGTAAAAAAAAATTGTTATATATGTGATATAAACTCACAATTTTATTAAAAAGAAAAATAAAAATAAAAAATAAATCGATGAATGTTCCTATTTCATTTTCTATTTTTAAAGAAAAATATTTATGTGATATTGAAAAAGTTTTTTTTTTCCTTTTTCTTTTATTTATACATAAAAAATAGATACATCTGTGATATAAGTTCACAAATTTATTAAAAAGAAAAAGGAAAATAAAAAATAGATCGATGAACGTTCATATTACATCATTTTTAATTTTCTGTAATTAATTTTCAAGAAGGGGAGACGGATCAATAAACTTGAGGTCTTGAAAAAAGTGACTATTTAAAAATTTGCATTCAACTAGATTATTTTAAATCTGAAATTTGTCAAAAATCAATAATATATAGTTAATTAATACTACTTACTATTTTAGGAAATATAATTTGGCGAAAAAATGGGTCAATACCTGTTCGTGCTCTCCTTTTATGTATTTCATTTTTCTCTTGTGAACATAATTAGTCCTTATTTAAATCCTCATTATATATAAAATGAATTTTTTAATTGTGATTTTTTAGAGAATGTGTACTTAAATCCCTATTTGAGACTCATCATTTCAAATAATGTTGTTTATAACTGTAAATTTTAGGAGATTGAGTTTTTAAAAAGTAGAATTTTTTTTGAAGTTATACGTAGATTATTTTATTAATAAAATGTTAGTTGAAAATGAGTTTTAAAAAAATAAGATTTTAAATAAGGAGTACCGGTAGGGGCCAAAATTTTTACCAAGTTGCTACAATTGTTATAGGAAGTTGAATGATTTATTATAAAAAAAAAAATAATAATAATAATAATAATAATAATCAAATGACCATTTGCATAACTATTCAATTTTAATGATTATATTGACGTAATTAATCTTTCTAAAATATAATTTCTCAATTATCAAAAATAAATTTATCTCTACCCGAATAATGGAATAGTACTATTAAAATTGTTATTAATTATCTTAATATAATAATTGATATTTAAATATATTAAACAAGTATTTCATTTCATATTTACTTTAACATTACAAATTAAATACACGTGGTCTCGTATTTAAATGAATATAATAAATTAAGCAATATGAATTGATCAAAATATGAAGTTATAAAAATTATTCGAACTTAATTAAATTATATAAAAGTTCGGATATTTATTATTTCTTTTAATTTGATAAGAAAAGCAACTCGAATTGAAATTAATTATATATGACCAAGTTAAATTTAGTTAAGAAATTATAAATATCATTATACAATTTAAATAAAATAATTTTGAAATAGAGGGACATTGAGAAATAGTAAAAGGTACAAAATAAATTTTTTACCTTTAATTTTTTATGTGATTTAAGGATGACATGTTTACAGTTGACTCTAACTTGTGAGTTCAAATTAAAGTTCTCGTTGATATTTTCGATTTGATACCCATATTGCATATTTTTTTTATTTCAAAATAATAGTATAATTATCAAAGTATTATTATTCATTGAAATATTTGTATTTTAGGAAAGACAGTTTGGGCAAGAAAAGTTTCAAAACTTGTTTTTGGGAAGTGTTTTACTTTTATAAATTACAAAGATAATAAAATTAAAATTAATTAAAAAAAATATCAACTATTATATATATATATTATCTAGATTTTTCATTCACACTTTTTAATTTTATAGGAACTTACTATTTATAGAAATAGGAAATGGCGCGGGAAAATATTTTTAGAAACTATCCAACTTTTATATATTATAAAGATTTGAACCATCTATTTTCCTAAAAATCATTATTCATTTCAAAAATAATTTCTAAACAATATCAAACACACATTGAAAATCAATTAAACTATTGGTTGCTTGTCTTTAAAAATGTGTTTTGTTTGTGACTACTAAGGGATGAAATCCAATATTGAATAAAGATGAAAATATTGATTAATTTATAAGGGTTTGTGCCACTCTTAACAATATTGACCTTTTAAGATGAAACATCAAATCTTTAACATGGTATCAGAGTCCGTTAAACTCCAACGAGTAAATCGATCCAATTAAGACTAAAAAAAAAAATGAGCGCACGGATTTCAAGATTAATTTGCTCAAACGAGTCACCATCTTGAGGGGTATGTTAAGGGATAAAATCCCACATCGAATAAAGATGAAAATATTGATCAATTTATAAGAGTTTGGACTACTTCACTTAACAAGATTAACCTTTTAAGATGGAACCTCAAATCTTTAACAGTAACTTTTAGCTATGTTTAATTTAATCTCCATTAAAAATACTTTTATCGTAGTACTATATTTTAACCATGTTTTTTACGGACTGTTTTTTTTTACGCAATGATTACAATTTATAAATAAATTTATAAAAAACACAAATTTTCAAACTACTTTTTAACCACACACATTTTCTCTCTCCAATTTTCAACCTCACATCTACCTCGAAAATATTAAAATAAACAAAAAAAAATCGGATGTAAAGCAGCCGAACACATTGTTAACAATAAAATATTTTAAACAAAAACCTAAAAAAATTTAACCACACAATCACATCAATCACTATTCAAATTTTTATTTTTTTTTTTTATCGAAGAGAGGCTTAAAATGTTTGACAAAAATAGGTATTGTAGTTTACTTTAAGCATGTCCAAACATTCTCTAGTTCTATCAAAATGAAAAGTATTTGTTTAAGCATCTTAAATAAATAAATCATTTTATAAATTACACAATTTTTCAATCACTTTTTAATGATACATATTTTCTCTCTCTAATTTTCAATCACTATATTTTACCTTAAAATCATAAATAAATCAATTTAACCTCCATTTTGGTAATACTGTTTGATTTATAAACTAGTTTATTTATGATTTTGAGGTAAAAAATAGTTTTTGAAAATTGAAAAGAGAAAAATGTGTGATCAAAAAATAATTTAAAAAATTATGTAATTTATAAATTGATTTATAAATCAAGAAAAGTACGCTTACCAGCTAAATCAAGCCATGTTAAAAAATTACATGATCAATACAATATCTCAATAGCAAAATCCAACGATGACGATGACTATTGTGTAAAATATGCATATTTATTTCATTTTGACTCTCTCTCTCTCTCTTTTTCACCTGCTCTGCTCTTTTCTGATCCAATTTTGATGTTTTTCCTACGTTGACTTTGAAAGATTCTAAACTTTTAGTCAACCAGATGAATTCCAACTGGTTCAACCATAAAGCTGAAGAAGAATCCTATGCTTCTAGGAACTAGTATTGTGCAGATTTTTACTAATAATGTTTGATTTATAAAGGGTTAATAGAACAAAACGTCCCAACATTTGACATGTATTGTGCAAAACGTCCCAACGTTTTGATTTTTGACGCTAAACATTCCAACCTTTACAATTTTTGGTAGAAGACATCATTTCTGTCAATTTTAACCTCATTTCACCGTTAACTTCAAATTGAACAGTAAATATCAAGGGCATTTTCGTCCAAAAAAAAGCAGCTCATTCATACTTGGGTAATTGGCACAAAACGTCCCTACGTTTGACACTTATTGTGGAAAAACGTCCATACGTTTATTTTTTTTGCGAATAACGTCCCTACGTTTATTTTTTTGGCGAATAACGTCCCTACCTTTAAATTTTCTTGTTCATTAGTCCCCAAATTTTACTTTTCTTTCAATTTAGTCATTCCGTATTTTATTTAAAGGTAATTGTCTTCAAACGTGTATAACTTTTGATCTACAACTCCGAATTGCACTCCGTTTTTTGCGTTGAACTCCAAATTCAACCATCTTTCTTATTATGTATCATGTGCTCATTTATTAAACATTTCGTTTTGACTTTTGTATAGTAGATACTTATTTTGTTAGAGCATAATTGATTGACGTAAATTGATTTCTGTAAATTTTATTGAAACGGTGAAATTTTAATTTTAGTGTGTGTTCGACGGCCAGCAGAATTTATAAATTAAATTTATTTGACTTTGTAATCTTTTTAAGGTAAAATATTTGGTTAAAAATTGATATATTCAACCCATGTTATAATTTCTAATAACTTTCTGAACAACACACATTCTCTCTCTTCAAATCACTTTTTAAAAATTGGAGAAAGAAATTGGTTTTTAAAATTATAACTGAACTCGTTCTTGATTTTCCAATCAAACAAGCGGTTTTTCGTACATATGTTTCAACAATTATATGTTAACTTTGAACCAAATGGACAACTACTCTCTAGCCTCTAGTTCTTAAACTTCACTTAACTGCAAAAATTGTCAAAATCATTGTGTTTCACAGTCTCTCTACTGTAAACTGCTAATTCCAGTCTACATTACCAAACTATGACATTACTTGGACAAATCAACAACTTCAATCCAGTAATACATCCAGGAGGGCCATTCAAAACTCAAATTTTATCAGCATATGTTCTATTTATTCCACACTTCATCCATAACAGATTCATGCAGCAGACTGCCAAACAAATTCACAAGATCAGAATTCACCAATCAAGTGATGAAATGAACTACATCCCATAAAAATAAAAAATAAAAACTGCCATGGATCAATCTTCAAACGGGTCCTTGGAGTTATCCTCACTTTCAAAGGATGCTTTGGATTGTATTATAATCCGTGCTCCCGAAGCAAGCCTGTTAAGAAGAAAATGAAAAAGATCTCAAACGTCATGAATAACAATGGCATAATGCTATGTAGTTCAGTGCCTGTTGTAAGAGCAATGGCCAGAACTTAACTTTCTTCGATTTTGATCACATTTTCCTTCATGTTTCTGAAAGAATCTACTTTCTTTGACATACTTTTTTCAGAGAACAGCTCTTCAATTCTCTTGCTTCCGCCACTGGCTGTGCCAGATGTAATGTTTCGCGAACTATCCACTCGATCAGATGAGATTCGAGGTCCCTCAGAGAGAGGGGATCTCATTGACTCACATTTTGGCTGCTTACTCAATGAAGCCTTGATGGAGATTGGAATGCACTTTGAATGCGTGGAATTAGGTTCTTCCTTGTCTTCGAGTGAATCAAATTGCCTGTTTGTTCTACATTTCAAAGCAAGTTTTCTATTTCAGAATAACAATCTAAATCACATTGTCTAAAAGTTTAAGCTGTAAAGAGGGAACAACTTTTTTATTTATGTTACATCATCAACAATATGCTAGATCACTGTTATACAATTGTACAGACGTTTATAATTGACAGAGTGGTGTATAAGTAGAGAACGAACTGACCTTTCCGCATTATATGACGAAGATCGTTTTAGAGTAGCAACTCCTTCCTTGGGCACACTTGTCTCGACCAAGCTCCCGCTGAAGTATTCCTTGTCTTCCAACCTCAGACCCGTCAGCCTAGGATTATCAGAAAGACAATCAATCTCTCCCAGCATCACTGATGTTGAGAACAATGGGGATGGAAATTTGGAATGTGAAAAGCTAGGCTTGTAGGTAGGGATAAGGCCAAATTTGTGATCTTTTACCGCTATTGACCCACAAGAGATCAATTGCATCAGCATATTTGAAGCCTTGAATTTTGTGTTTGATGGCATACGAAATTCCTCTTCTTCAAGTATTCTGAAGCTGTTGAGCTTACTGGTATCTGCTCTGATGAGAGATTCCAAGGTGTCGGTCCTACCACTCGTCGAAGATGCACTAGATGTAGATGTAGGTGGTGAAACTAAATCCCTGCAGATCTCCGAATTTTCCTTCACCTGAGGAACCTGATTTTGACAAGGCTCATTTCTCTCAGTCTCCAGTGATCCGTCATCAGTGGAAACACCTCTTGTGCAAGTGTCTCGAGTTCTAACAGCTGTACCAGCATTTTCCTCAGTCTGAGTGGAGGCATCAGTTAGACCATTGCTCTGGTAAACCTTGTACTCTGTCAAGCTTAAAGGTGCATTTGAAGAGGAAGTTTTCCCGACACTGCACTCTGGAGAGACAGCCAACGAAAGTGGACGCTGAACTGGAGACAGCTCATCATCCTCAGAACTCTTTCTAGTTCTACCGTTCAAGCTGGAGGAAGATGAAGATTCATCTTGGCTTCTTGAAGATGGTGGTTCTGGTAATGCTTTTAAATTCTGTAATGTTCCAGCTGGACTAAATCGACCTAAAAATACAAAATGTTCAGTTTCAAAACTGGGATTTTGCGAGGTACATATCATTATTGAATCCATACTCTCTTTTCTTTGTCATATCCTAAGAGTATCCTATGGACATTGTTTACTCTTTCAGTAAAGAATGGTACAGAGTCAAAATTTAAATTAATCCGCTGTATCTTTTCCATATTCTTTTCTTCTCTCAAATTTATAGATATTGCTAACCTACCTCTGATGCCCAAATGGACAAATATGAGTACAAAGTAAACATAAGCACCTTTTAAAGATTTCTTAATACAAATTATATCTTGAAATTCCACCTACTTAGAAACAATTTTCAACTTTAGTATCAATTCACCAGTTTCATATTTCCGAGGATTCGTTACTAGAATTACAAATGGCAAGGTTGTTTTATCGAGCATGTCAAACTAGATTCTATAGGGATGCTCAAAAAAAAAAAAAAAAAAAAAAATCTAGTTTCTATAAGGACTCAATCACTCAGTATATGGTCCAATTTCGCCTACATTTCTATGCGCTGTGAAAGAACAAGTTGGCATTGAGTTCAATTAAAACTAGCTGTTCTCACAAGAAATCATCAGTAAATCATGCAGATAAGCAGAGTGGAAGCATAAGAATACTGAATTACCAGAATCATGTTCGTCAAAGAGCTCAGAACCTTTCAGAACATACTCGTTTCCATGAGCTGGAAGGATCAAATCATCTTCACAAAGGTCGTGCCATACATACCCATTCTTATAACTCCTGCATCCATAAACCACCATAAAGAATTCAGCACAAGCAATTACAATTCTAACTGACAGAATCAAATACAAAATTAATTTTAACCATTTCCACCTCTTGCAAGACCAGGAATACATTGAAGCCATGCCTTTGCCTCTCAAAACATTAAGCCTTTCCATCACGTCTAAAGAACAGATAAGAAGTTTCATAACAAAAAAATCAGTTGTATCAACACAATTACATTCATACATGATACATACATAGGAGTAAGTTTTATAGTACCTCTCAAGTAGAGGCCATCAGGGGAAGAGAGGGGGACTTCCATAAAATGTGGATGCTCGAGTTGTCGATTCCTGCATAAATAGTAAACTACAGGCACTTTGCAATCATGCTGCTGTTGTTTATATTGATACTTGGGCGATTTCTCCGTCCATACTTTTGCTCTTTCTGGGCTAACTTGACTGTATTTCTTCATTCTTCCCTCCATTCTCGCCTCGAAAATAGTTGAATCTGAATCCTCTCAATTATCAGTGGTTTCACGAAAACCCATTAATTCATTATTTGAAAACAGTAACTCCTGGTTTCACAGAAATCAGGTTTCATAATCTGCAAAAATTACAAGAGATTTTTATACTGTCCATGTAAATATTTGAGATGCTATAGATCTGGACATGATGTCAAAAAAGTTTTTTTTTTTTTTACCGAATGCTAGTAAAATACAGAACAGATTCACAGAACATGAAAAAAAAAAAAAAAAGATGAAATGCACCCAGATGCAGATTTTTTAACCTGTTTAGAGTGTTGAAAAAGAAATTATAAATAGGCGAAACTGGAGTGAGTTAAAGACGCCCGAATTTAATGCATCGTTGTGTGTCTGTATGTGTGAGGTGACAGATCAAAGAAGTGACAGAGTAGAGTATATAGAGAGAGTAGGGATGAAAGGGATGGGGAAGAAAGGTGTTGAAGAGAATTAGAAAAAAAAAAAAAGGAAGTTGCTTTTGCCTAATTTTATGGGCACATCTCAAGTTTGTTTGTTCTCGAGTGTAAACATATTTTACGCGAAAATAATCTTCTTTTTTTTTTTTTTAAGGGTCCATTTGATTTACTATATTTTTTTATGGAAAACACGTTTTCCATTATTTTTAAGGTTCTGTTCGGAATTTTTTTTTTTGCAAAATAAATGAAATGTTTGTTGTAATTTAAATTATTTGTTGATTTATTTGTGTTTTCGAGGTAAGATGTGAGATTAAAAATTGGAGAGAGAAAATGTGAATGATTAAAAAGTGGTATGAAAAATTGTGTAAATTAAATCAAAATAATCATTACAAATTAAACGGTTCCCGAACGGTGCCTAACTTTTGTATCTTTTGATTACCTTAATATTTTTTTTATGGAACTCGTTTTCCATCTTATTTTTTAACTTTTGTATCATTTGATTACCTTAATTTTTTTTTTATGGAATTCGTTTTCCAACTTTTTTTTATTTTCGAAATTTTCCTTATTTTGTGGAATTCATTTTCCCGTTACTTTGGTGGGAATTGGTTTTCCACGTGGAAAATAATTTTAGCCTTCGTTCGGTTGGCTCTTTAAATTGTAGTTTAAACTAAAATTTAAACCAATAATTTTTCAAATTATTTTTTAATCATACACATTTTCTCTCTTCAATTTTTAACCACATATATTCCTCGAAAACACCAAAAATTCTTCCCTGACCTCACTAATTAGCTGACGAATGGAGCCAGTCTCGTTTGATTATTTTTGTTATTGTTAATTACTTTTTTTTTTCTAGAAATTAACATTATAATCAAGTACAAACATATGAAAAATAAAAAATAATAATAATTTTGATTAAAATAGCAAAATTTTGATTTATTTTTCATGAAAAATAATGTCAATCAAACAATAAAACTTGAAAAATTCTCTATTCTTTTCACTTAGAAAATTAAAACAATCAAACACATTAAGAGCTTATTGGTAATGTGAATTTTTTTTTATTTTTGTGGTCCTTTTTTTATGGATGTGTAGCCTTAAAAAGTGTGAAAAATCAAAAATTGTAGGCTTACTAAGAATTGATGGTTGAGTTTGAAAAATTGAGGTGAAATTTTTTCGTTACCAAACGGACTCTAACTTTCAATTCCCAGAAAAATAAGTTCTCAAGAATTTAATTTCCTGAAATTCATTTTCTTTCCATTCAAATTTCACTCTCACAATCAAACAGACCATAAGATTTTCTCTTTTTCCTACCATACATAATCTCAGCAATCTATTAAAAATCAAGTTCTTAATATTTGACTTTTCAATAAAATCTCAATCATCTATTCCCCTAAAAATCACTATTTATTTTTAAAAACTCATTTTAAACAATACCAAACATGCTCTGTATAAGTGTGTGTTTGATTTTAGTTAAAATGAGTTTTTTTTAAAATGAATAGTTATTTTTAGGAGAATTGATGGTTGAGATTTGGTTGAAAAATCAAATATTGTGAATTTGACTTTTAATGGATAGTTGAGATTCAGTACTATAGAAAAATGAGATAAGTTTGATGAAAATCAAATAAGCTCTAAGTCTTACCTTGCACGAGCACCGAAGCAAACTCGTGCATGGTGTATGTGTCTCCATGTGAACTTTAGGGCCTGTTTAAAATTTGATAAATATATTGTTACCACGATTTTTATATGTTACACCACATTATAATAACATCACAAATAAAATACATTTTGATAAATACACCATAATTAATTTATTAATACGACATAATTCAATTGCAATAAAAATGGAATAAATTACACCACATATACCTTTCATGTTATATATTACCCTTTTTATTTCACCCCTCTCCCCCATCAATTCTTTCTTCATCCTTTATTAGTTGACAATGCATTCCATAAATAAGCTTTTTGAAACTCATTTGCTCCCTAACAATTCCACTCCTCTTTAATTATCATCATTTTCTACCAACATTGACTTTCTAATAACATTATCCCAATTAAAAAATAATAAGTTCACCACAATAATTTCACAAATTCAATCTACAATGAGATAGTTGAAATTATTCATCTTTTTTTCATTATATTAAAAAAAAAAAATCCTATACTTTAAGTGAATAATCGGGTATAGAGATTTTTTTATATTTAAAAAGATTTTGTTGGTTTATAAAAAAAAAATATATTTTTTGTTGGAGAATTTTTCATTTATTATTTTAGTGATTAAATTATGAATTGGTATAAACTTCCTTCACCAATATTACATTGACATTTTTTTATGATTGAAATTCTTGTAAGAAAGAGAAACAGTTCCCGTGAATTTTACGTATAAAATGTTATTTTCTTGACGAAGTTAAAAAAATGACTGAAATATGGAGAAGCCAAATGAAATGCTCATGGAGAAACCAAATTTATTGGAAAAGTTGAGTACAGTTAATTTTTTAGTTTGCACATGATTCATTTTTATTGATAGAATTTTTGTATGATAGAAATGATTTTGAAAAAATAAAGACAGAAAAATAAAAGAGATGAGATGGAGAAGATAATTAGTATTAGAGATTGTGGTGTACTTAGCATTGATAAGAGAAATTAGATTAGAAAAACTAAAAGGATATTTATGTCATTATATTTGTACATATTTAATAAATAAACGAAGAAATTATAATTGTGGTGTGAAAAATAATTCTTATGGTGATAATATAGCCACCATTGAAAATTTTGGAACATTTTTTAAAGTTTGGATTTTGACCTTTTACGACGGGTTCAATATCTGAAAATTTTTAATATCGATTTTCAGAATAGTTCACTCAATGCTTATTGATTTTTTTAGAAAATATATATGTGCGCGCGCTAGCCAGTTCCACTTAGTCAAATTTTTAAAGAAAATGTGATGTGATCCGGACAAGGCATCGAAGGGCGAAGTCGAGCCATCGGCAATATGATAGTGATCTACGTGCAAAACGGAGCAAGTTCCATGTTGGGGTCGAGCCGAGAAAAGGGACGGATCGAGCCGAATCAAGAAAAAGAAGTAATTTTGGCAGAAAATACCTTACGGCCGTAAAAGAGGATCTTCACGGCCGTAATACATATATTCACGGCCGTAACACTTACTATCACGGCCGTAACAAATTATCGAAGGAAAAGACAGAAATTAAGCAGAATGAGACTTACGACCGTAAGCCTGGAAGTTACGGCCGTAAAAGGGGCATTTCACAGCCGTAAGAGTTTCGTCACGGCCGTAACTAACAAATCAGATTTTATCAGAAAAGCCATTACGCCGTAAATGAGGAGTGCCAGATTTCCGGGGATTTTCAATTATTTAATTTCCTTTTTAGTTTTTGGTTATTTCCTATTTTAGAATTTTAGTCTAATTAGAATTCTATTTTGAGTAAATTAGATGCTAGGTTATTTTGGTTATTTATACGCTTTTTCAATTCATTGTAAAGACAGAAGTTTTGAGATTAATAATATTTGAGATAGGATTTTCCAAAATTGAAAGGTTGAGTTTTTCCCTTTTGTTTCGAACTTATCAAAGATTCGATCTTTGTGGCGTTCATCCAACGAACTCATCAAGGAATTGAAGACCCTTGTGGCGTTCACCAGTCCTGGTTCTTCAGTTCGCATCGTCATTAATTGCGTCGTGATTGTTGGGTCAAGGTTTTACCGTCAAATCTATCTTCTAATTTTTCGTTATTTTCTTCGTGTTCTTATTATTTTCGAGTCAAATCTGATTTAGATATTTTCTAGGTTTTTAATTGTCGTTATTCCGCGTTGTTCGACGAGATTTCCCGACTGGGATCTCATCAAAATGCTACTTTGCCACACAATGATGCCACCTTGGATGATCGTATTGTTGTGAGCTTTTGATTTTGATAATGATGTGATGGGTTAAAAAATTGGTGATTAACATGTGTATAGGTGTAAAACTTTATTTTAAATTTTTGGTTCATGAAGCATGATTAAATTTTTAAATATCAATTTTTTTTTTTTACTCATAAAGTGATATTTTCGTATAAATACTTTTGCACATATGTTAATTTGTAACTTAAAAAGTAAATATTTAATATGTGAATTTTATAGTTGTAAGTTAATATTTTATAAGTGGATTTTTTTACTATTCGATAAGCAATTTTTTATACAGAAGTTAAATTTTATCTTATAGGTATTTTTTTTCTTAGAAGTGAACTTTTTAGTTATAATAATAAAGTGAAAATGTAGAAAATTGGTGGAAAGAAAATATTTTATAGGGAATTGAATTGTCAGAAAATTATTTTTATGAAAAATATCAATTGGACGTATTTGATTGAATTTATTTTCTAGATGGAAAAGTGAAGAATTTTTCAAATTTTGTTGCTTGATTAATATTATTTTGCACGAAAAATTTGGTGAAGTTAAGTTTTTTTGGTAAAAAAAATCTTTCTTTAAAAATATTTGTTTGTACTAATCATATCCCAACTGACCAAAAAAAAAAAAAAAAAAGGGAACTAGCCTGGAAAAGTATTTTGAAAATCGAAAATCGGTTCGAACCCGAAAAGCAAACGGGTCAAGGGTCAAAAAGTCCGACTGGATCGAATCGGGGTTGAACCGGTTTCAATTAAAAAAATAAAAAAATTATTTCAAAATTTACAAAACTTTTTGAAAAACAAGACATTTTACAAATAAAAATCAACATTTACTCATTTAGAAAATAAAATCATATGCAAAAGTAGCTTAAAATAACAAAAAAGTAGCTTAAAACAACTTTAAAAAAATTGTTAAACCTGGTTTAAAATCCGGACCGACTCCCGGTTGAACCGAGAAAAAACCTGATTTTCAGTTCGGATTTTAATAGTCCGGTTTTAAGGCTCAACCGGATCGATTTTCCGCCCGGTTCCTAAATTTCTCGATTGAATCGGACGGTCCGGTCCGATTTTCTAAACACTGAGAAAAAAAATGGAGTTCCACCAAAGGGCGAGGAAAATGCCTTCAAAAGCTTGAAAATGTCATCACGTGACCACCAGCCAAGAAAATATTGTCCATCAAACATGCAAAACATGGAAAAGGGTAATTGGCACAAAACGTCCCTACGTTTAATATGTATTGTGCAAATCATCTTAACGTTCTTATTTTTGGAACAAAATGTCCTAGCGTTTCCATTTTATTGCAGAAGACGTCCTTTCTTATCGTCGAAAGGATGGTGGAGGCTTTTATTAGGATTTTGTCAATGAACTTCCGGTAATATTGTCTTCCTTCATTGCCTGAGTTTCTTATCGCCGATAATTGGGTTGGGGTGGTGAAAGGGTGGGGTGGACGAAGAAGACGAGGAAGAGCTAGTTTGGAGTGTGCTTGGACGAAAATGCCCTTCTAATTTTTAAATGTTTACTGTACAAAGTCAAATTGATGATGGAGAGGTGTTTAACTTAACAGAAAGGACGTCCTCCGCAATAAAATGGAAACGAACGTTTTGTACCAAAAATCAGAACGATATGATGATTTGTACGATACATATCAAGCATATAGACGTTTTGTGTCAAGTACCCCATGGAGAATGTTCAAACATTTCCAACTTCCACGCCAAATTTAAGGCTATCCAACATAGCCTTAATATAAACCAAACAAGGGCACACTGAAAGTGCGTAAAAAGTGAAATTCAAATGAATGGCAACTGTTCTTTATCCTCTTTTTGATATTCGTATTTTTTTAATTTATAAACCAGTTTATAAATTACACAATTTTCAAATCTCTTTTTAATCTCTCAAATTTTCTCCCTTCAATTTTTAACTACTACTTTTACCTCGAATCATAAATAAACTTCTTTATAAACCAAACAATATTACCAAACAGAGGCTTATTAACAAATTTTTTAGTTAGGGTGTGTTTGATTGAGAATGTGAAAAATGAGTGGAAAGAAAATATTTTTCAAGAAATTGATTTACATAAAAATTATTTTCGTGAAAATATCAATTGAAAAAATTTATTTTGATTAGAATATGTAGGTTGAGTGTAATTATTATCTTATAAAGGGTACAATTTAAAGAGAATTTGAGAAATAGCCAAAATTCACCAATTAATAGGTTGAGACAAACTATTAAATTACACGACATTTATTTTAGGTGATTTTTATATCATTCATAATCATTGTCTTAAGAAATTAATAAACGATGATTATCTCTTATAAAATGTTGCCACCCAAAAAAGTGTCAAAATCGATGAGTTTAGGTTGAGTGATGGCAACGTGATAGGTTTCACTCTTTGAGTCATGCCCTGTCCTGCGAGTTTTTTCTTTGCCAAACCAGTTGTATTGAGAATTTTGGGACTGGTCAACCCCGTGACCTCGTTTATCGTCTCATTTAATTTTTTTATTTTCTCAATATTGTTACTTATTTATTTTTTTAATTTATTTATTTGGGGCATGTTCAGCTCGAGACGGCCAAACTTGCCCGCGTCTCGCTCGGGTCGCGAGAACCCACCATGCCGACCTGCGGTGTAGGCTTTTTTTGCCTCATTCAGGTCGGGTTGGATCAAGTTTTTTTTGTCATCTTTAGGTTAACCCATATGGTCACCGAACTTTCATTTATGATCACTGAACTTTCAAAGAAGTTTGAATGACTATTAAAAAACATGTTTACGTAGCGACAGTATCGTATCATAAGTTGACATTTCACATAATAATTAGGGAAAATACATATTTAAGGGTTTTTAAAGGTTGGATTTAAAATTTAAGAAATTTGTTGTTTTAATTCAAAATTCAGATTTTAATTAAAAAATATGTAATTAAATTATTTTTTAATTAAAAAGATAATTAAAGTCGCAATAATACAATGTTTGGTCACAAATCAGAAATTTTATAAGTCACAAATCATCAAATTAATTAATCATGATTTATTTCTCGATCACAACTACAAATTGTATAGGTTATTTTTCGATCACAAATTATCAAATTAATAGGTCACAACTTATTTACTGGTTACAAGTTACAAATTTTATAAGTCTTGACTTCTTTCTTGATCACAAATAATGAAAATAATGATTACGACTTATTTTTCGATCACAATTTACAAATTTCTTATGTAACAATTTGGTTATCAGTCACAGATCACGAATTTTGTGGGCCGCAACTCAAATAATTGTGAGTCACAATCTTAAATTCCTTTTGGTCACATACTATTTATTGTTCATAGTCACTCGAGTTGCACTCTTCACCCTATCCTCCCCCACCACCACCTTACCACCACAGCCCTATTGTCATTGTCGCCGCCGCCGCCGCCACCAACTCTATTTCCAACACCGCTACAAAACTTGCACAAATACCTCATTACCACTCACAACTATCGTAACACCACCCACCCGTCTGCCACAGATCCTCCTTCCATAAATCCACAACTACCATAACCACCTTACTATACCACCACTACTTTAATCCACAACACAACCACCATCACAACACGGACAACACCACCATGCAACCACTACCAACAACGCACCACCACCACCTCGATTTCCTCCACCACCACAACACAACCAGCACCACACACCAGTCACAACACCACACCACACCACACTACACAAGCATTGCCTCCATCTTCTCTCACCAAACCAGACTTACAGAGCTTCGCTCGGTGACCGCGCAATGACTGTGGCCATAACACATTTCGGTGGTGACCCCATTGTGCAGATTTCACTACGCGACATGACCTATACATTGTTTCGCAGTCGCTATAGTCGTTGCATGTCACCTGTTGCATCCTCGAGCGGGTGTGTGCGACGACGTTGCTCTTGCCGGGAAGTGATGTGTCGGTGCTACCGTAGACCTATTAAATCAGTGAACATAGGTTCCGTTTGATTGCGATAGTGGAATTTGAGTGGAAAGAAAATGAATTCTATGGAAGATTAATGCTACTTGTACTTGTAAGTTGATAATGAGGATGAGCAAAAATGAGGTGACGAGATTGTGTTTGTTAATTTAGGAGTTGATGTGATGAGTAAAATGATAGGATTGTGCCATGTGTGTATTATGTCAACCTCCTTATTAAATCTTTAAGTATAAGTAGCATGACTTTGGCATGAAATTGAATTCCAGGGAATTGAAAGTTTAATGTGTTTGATTGATTTAAATTTATAGGTGGAAAAAATAGATAATTTTTCAAGTTTTGTTGGTTAATTGATATTATTTTTTCTGAAAAATAAAATAAAATTTTGTTATTTCAATCAATTTTTAAATTTTTTTTTCACACATTTGTACTTGATAATAATAATGTTAATTTCTAGAAAAAAATAAGTTAATTAACAATAACAAAAATGACCAAATAAGGCGAAAAAAGGTTTTCCACCTAAGCTGGAAAAACAATTCCCACCACTTTGGTGGGAAAACGAATTCATAAAAAAAGGTTGAAAAACACGAAAATCAAGACAAACTAGAAAATCAATTCCATGGAAAACTAACACAATCAAACGATGTGAAAGATGAAAAAAGGAAAAGATTTTCCATTTTCCATGGAATTGGAAGGCAATGAAATGGGGCCTTAGTGATTTTGAATTGGGGAAAAATCAATATACTTCTAGTGTCAAATCAGGATCAACTAAGACAGAAATAAAGCATTGGGTTGAAGTCTTCTTCGGTGTCAAGGTAATAGCTATTTAGGGGTTGTAGTGTGAAACAAATTAGGTGGAAGTGGGGTGGTATTGGGGATGAGGTGAGAGGTAATTAATTAGCTTATTTTAATTGTTTAATATTAAAAGATTGAATTAACACCTATTTTTGTACTAAAATGTCCTAAATTTGATTTTTGAATTGTGAAGTTCAAATCTAGGTTCCATGTTGTTGACGTTGCCATATCGTTGGGGGTGCTAACAGATACCACTACGTTGACGGTTCCCTACACTTGAGATACTTACGGAACGTCAACACATTTAATTTTCTTTAATTTGGAATACGCCAATAACGAAGCGATGAAATTAAAAAAATAAAAATAAAGTTAAGGTACTGAGTAAGTATTAAATTAAAGTTCGGTGACGCAATTTATATTATATATAAAGGGAGAATAGTGGATTAGTGTGAATGCAAAATCTGGATAGATATGAATACATTTATTGCCTTATGTGTGTACGTGTAAGTACAAATATTATTTTATGATAAATACCAAACATTGTTTAATATTTTTTTAACAATTTTTAATTTTAATAATTGTGCAAATATTATATGATATAATAATTTATTAATTTTCAATGTTGTTCAATTGTCGTATATTTGATGACTTAAGATTAAACACATATTTATAGTTTATTGTGATTTTTGAACGAAAATTGAGAAAAAGTTAAATATGTATGGCAAATACAGAAATTATAATAAATATATTTATATCTTGATCAAGCATCAATATTTGTACTCATAATATTACATCTAATGTGATATATAATTAAAAAACTACAGAATTTGCATTTATCATTCAGTAAGGTTTTCAATAATTTGGATTATTTATGTTGTTTTTAAATTTTAATAATTGTTGTAATAAAAAAAATATTTTTGTATCTTTTGTATTTGTATTGATTATGTATAATCATTAAATTTTTTGAATGTTTATCTATATTTCAGATAGCAATTTCAGTTCATCGCACTGATGGAAATCTATACTATATATTAAAGTTCATAGTTTGGCAAAATTTAATTCTAAAATTCTTTATATTTTAGTATTATAGTAAATAATTACTATGATGTTGTTGTTATTTGTATAATTTGGTTATAATTATTGTTATTTTGATTATCATTATCTTTTCTTTATAATATATTAAAGTAAGACACTTCCCAAAAACATGTTTTGAAACTTTTCTCGCTTAAACTGTCTTTCCTAAAATAGAAATATTTCAATAAATGAAAATATTTTTAATAATTATGCTATTATTTTGAAATCGAAAAATATGCAATATGGGTATCAAATCGAAGATTTTAACGAGAACTTTAATATGAACTCACAAGTTATAGTCAACTGTAAACACGTCGTCTTTAAAATCACATCAAAAATTAAAGGTAAAAAACTTATTTTATACATTTTACTTTTTATCAATGTCCCTCTATATCAAAATTGTTTTATTTAAGTCATATAATGATATTTATAATTTCTTAACTAGATTTAATTTGGTCATATTTAGTATGAATTTTAATAGTACTATTCGTTATTTGAGTAGAGATAAATTTATTTTTTATAATCTAGAAATTATATTTTGGAAAGATTAATTAATTCAATAATTGTTAAATTGAATGGTTATGCAAATGGTCATTTTTTTTTTTAGTAAGTCATTCAAGTTCTAAACTATTACAATTGTAGTCACTTAATAAAAAAAATTGGTCCCTGTGAGATACCCATTATTCAAAACCTCATTTTCAACTAACATTTTATTAATAAAATAATCTACGTATAACTTGAAAAAAAATTCCTACTTTTAAAAACTCATTATCCTAAAATTTACTTTTACAAAACAACATTATTTGAAATAATTGGTCTCAAACAAGAGTTTAAGTACATATTCTCCGAAAAATCATTATTAAAAAACTCATTTTGTATACAATGAGGGCTTAAACAAAGATTAAATATGTTCGCAAGAGAAAAACAAAATACATAAAGGGAGAGCATAAACAGGTATTGACCCATTATTTCGTCAAAATATATTTCCTAAAATAATAAGTAGCATTAATTAACTATATATTGTTCATTTTGGACAAATTTCAAATTTAAAATGATCCAGTTAAATGTAAATTTTTAAATAGTAGTTTTTTCCAAGTCCATAAGTTTCTTACTCCGCCTTCCCATTTTGAAAATTAATTAGATTTTTTTTATAATTCATAAAAAAGAAGAAAAAGAAAAACTTTGTCAATATCACATAAATATTTTTCTTTAAAAATAGAAAATAGAAGTGGATGAAATAAGAACGTTCATCAATCTATTTTTATTTTATTTTTTATTTTTTTAAATAAAATCGTGAGCGTATATCACAGAAATATCTATTTTTTTTACGTATTACAAATTCAGTTTAAATGTAATTTTATTTTCTCATTTTAATCTTTAAATCAATTTAAATTACAATATTTAAAGAAAATTTCTGAAACGGTAAACATACTAATGGTAAAAAATAATTAAGGTATGTGTAATTTGTATATTTTTTATGATTAGCTATCTTCCTTTGTTTCTTATATTTAATTAAATATTCATTTCATATATTAATATATAAATTCGATATATGTGAATAATAAATGATCGTGCATCACACTTGTGTAACACTAATTATGATAGACTTAGGTTAACTCAAGTCAAAACTCACTAAAAGTTGGAAAAGAAGGTTGACTTTTGCATTAATTGTTGATTTCTCAAGCTAAATAAGTTTTTGCAGAATGTCTTATAACATTGGTTTTATTGACGTGGTCTTCCCCTTAGAATGAGGATAAGACTAAGAGTAGAGCATTTTGGCAAGGCATTCTACGAAATTGATATGTTGATTGTGGATGTCAATGTCGAGCTGTCATATGTTCAATGGACAATATACTGTGGTCTGTGGACAACAGATCAAACCTGAGGGATTCTAACCTATAATATATCCCTCTAAAATTATAAATAAAAAGGTCAAAAAACGTTTTTGATTATTATCTAAGTGTATATTTTATAATATTCGTTATAATGATCTTGACCATAAATAAAAAGTGGCACAAATGTTGCTCGTCGACGATATCATTATTTGTTAGACGGACATTATATGGAGTATTTATCAAATATAACAATTAATCAAATCGAATAAGCGGGCACATTCCAATCGAACATTAATCACCTCCCAACTTGAATGTTAATTTATCTACTTAAGACAAGGTGGTGCACTCACAGTAGATAAAAGAATAATTCTAAAAGAATTCACAAGATGCAGTCAATAACACGTAGCGTTTATGACAATGTTAGACCAACCAAACATTTTCCTTAAATAGTTGTAGCTTGGAGACAGCATGTGTACTTGGATAATGGACTATTATTTAGTCACATTAATTTGTTGCAACAATTATGGTCCCAACCTAATAAATCAAAACGGCCTGCCAATGTTATCCGCATTGTGGATCCAAAAGTCACATCAATTATGGCTCTACATTTAATAAGAAAATAATTTTTAACTTGATCGGTACAATTTCGTGACGCCCTAGGATGGGCTAGGGGTTTGAAACATGACAGGTCAGCTCATCTTAGTAATAAGGCCGACCTGTGTGCCCGATCTCTCTATAGTCAGTAATCAAGCGACCGAAAGGTCGGGCAATAATGCCCGGCCAAACATAGGTCGGGCATTTTCCTGGTCTCATTAGGTTCTTCAATAAACTTACTCATAGGACAGCTTACTTGCCCGGGCTTGCCCTTGTCAAAAGGTCTGGTGTTCCCGTCCACTCTTGACCTATTCCTTTTATATTTGGTGGTCGGTCCATCTTGGCCACATTACTCCTAAAGGCCCAATTCAAACAGGACTCTAAGCATTTTTCGTTTATGGGCTTCATCCATGGGCTATCTTCTTGAGCCCTCCAAGTCATGACGTAACGTATAAGGAAACATCCTAAAAAAGGGGGAGCTCAATTCTTGTAATGTTAAAACTCTTCCTAAAAGGTAATACAAAAAAAGACTCCTTCTTTAACTAAAGAAAGTTATGAGCTTTCCAACCCTATAAATATAGCTCATTTGATCACGTATTATTCATTCATAATTCTTTACGTATTTTCATTTATATTTTCTCTCTACTTTCCTCCAGAATATTAATTCTCACACCGGAGGGGTGTCGGAGAGAATCCTCCTCGCCTTTTTACAAGTCATTCAAGACGCATCCATTCATCTTTTCCAGTAATCAAGCAACTTCAGATCTTGCCACGTCAAGGTTAGGAATTTTTACAACATCAATTGGCGTCGTCTGTGGGAAGAGATACAATCAGTCATGGTTAAAAAATGTCAAGTTCGTCTCTCCATATCCACTGGAAAACCCCTTCTGGCCAATACCTTGACTAAAGGGGAGAATCCTCCACCTCTTGAAGATGTTGGGGAAGAATAAGATCCAGAAATCATGTCAGACAACGAACCGGTTAGTCGAGAAGATTTCAATGAACTCCAGCAGCAGCTCCATGAATATCCGTCAAACTCTTCAGCAACAGAATAATCGTCAAGCACCACCTGACATGAACACTCCGAGAACGATTCCCAGGGAAGATCATAGGCCAGTTAATCCTGTAGATGACAATTCCCCGGGAATCGGGGGTGCCCATCACATGACTAAGGGATCTGCCAACTTGACACAACTGAAAATTTTCAGAATTATTCAGGAAGGCATTGCAGACAGGATAAGGCAAAACACACAAGGTTGGACGTCTTTCACGAGAAGAACCCCTTTCACCCTTGAAATAACGTCGTTTCCCTTACCATAAAGATTCAAATATCCTCGGATAAAAGAATACGATAGAACTAAAGATCCTAACAGCCACCTGAATACCTACACTGATGTCGTGGACATGCAGAATGCTCCTGATCAAATACTATGCAAGGCCTTCCCTCAAACCTTAACAAACTTTGCCCGAGACTGGTTTTTTACAATACCATCAGGATCAATCTCTTCTTTCACTGATCTTACTGAGAAATTCATGGCCTTCTTTGCAAGCAGCAAAAGGATTAAGAAAACAGTCGCTTCCCTCATGCAGTAGAAACAAGGACATAATGAAACATTGTGAGAGTACATGACCCGTTTCAATGCCGAAAGACTTCACATTCCCGATCTTCACATCTCATCGACAACTTCAGCCCTAACGTTGGCCATCCAAGGTCCGTAATTCAGAATGTCCTTGTGTAAGAATCCACCTATAAATGTGACTGAACTTCTTAGAAGGGCAGAAAAATATATAAATATGGAAGAAACACTGTTATCAGTTATGGCACAAGATCAAGTTCATGGAACAACAGTACAATCTTCAGAATCCGTCAAACAAGGGAACAAGAGATCAATGCAAGAAGATGGAAGGAATTCTTCCCGATCCAACACAAAGGGAAGTAGTTATGGGCATCAGAAGTTAACTCCATTAAATGCGTCTCGATCTCATATTCTCATGGAAATCAAAGGTCGGAAAGATTTGCACTGGCCAAAACCTATCAAGGGGAAGATCGATGAAAGAAACTGCCATAAATATTGTGACTTTCACAAAAGCCTAGGTCATATTACGGATGAGTACAGAATACTAAAACATGAGATAGAAGCCCACATCAAAAGAGGCTTCCTGGGGCATTACATAAAAAAGGAAGATAAAGATCAGGGAAAGGGAAAGGGAAAGGGAAAGGGAGAGGAGAAGAATAGTTCCGCTGACATCATAAATTTTATAGTCGGAGGTATAGCTTCTGGAGGTGATTCAAATAACACAAGGAAGATTTATGCCCGGGCATTGGGTGGTCAAGAAGAAAAGGTCGGCAGGTCATAACCATGAAATTTCAAAGAACATCAGCCCCAGAAACTCTGATATGGAAGGAATTTCATATCCCCATGACAATGTCGTTGTCATTAGTGCCACAATTGCAAATTTTGATGTAAGAAAAGTGCTTGTTGATAATGAAAGTGCAGCCAATGTCCTTTCTTTGGAAGCTTTCAACAAGATGTAACTCCCCAAGGATCGGATTCGTCAGGCCATTACTCCGGTAACTGTCTTTGGTGGGGGAACCGTAAAATAAGAAGGTTTAATTGACCTTCCTACTTCTCTTAGATCAGAAGAAAAGCTGGTGACTAAGATGACCCCGTTTCAGGTCGTGAAAACCCCTATGGCTTACAACGTCATCTTGGGAAGACCCTTATTAAATAGCTTGAAAGCAGTAGTGTCAACGACTCAACATATCACTTAGCTATCAAATTCCCAACTTTCGCAGGCGTAGCAACGGTGCAAGGTAATCAATCAATGGCCAGACGTTGTTACATCAATTGCATTGGAAAGGGTAAAACAGATTTGATGTCAATTGAACTTCCTGCGGAAGAACGCATGTCACCAGTGGAAGAATTGGAAGAAGCTCCAATTTCAGAAGGAAAAAGTTTTACGATTGGAAAAGAACTCCCAAAATCGATGAAGGAAGAACTGACTCAATGTTTGAGAAGAAACATCGATATATTTGCATAGAACGTAGAATATATACCCTGGATTGACCCCGCACTTGTTAGGCTTAACGTCATTCCAGAAAAAAAGCCTGTAAAACAACGAAGAAGGCAGTTTGCTACTGAAAGAAGACAAATAATAAAGGAGGAAGTAGATAAGCTCTTGAAAGCCGGGTTCATCAAGGAAGTAAAATATCCAGAATGGCTAGCCAACGTGGTATTGGTCAAGAAGCCAAATGGAAAATGGCGAGTCTACATAGATTTTACAGATTTAAACAAATCATGTCTAAAAAACAGTTATCCTCTTCCCCGAATTGACAGATTGGTGGACTCCACATCAGGTTCTGAACTTTACAGCTTCCTCGACGCATTCTCAGGATATCATCAAATTCGGATGGCCCAGGAAGATCAAGAGAAGACTTCCTTCATGGCTGATGAAGGGATATATTGCTACCAAGTCATGCCATTTGGATTAAAAAATGTCGGGGCTACTTATCAAAGATTGGTAAACATGGTCATCTCCAAGCACATCAGGCTGAACATCGAAGTTTATGTTGATGAAATGGTCATAAAAAAACTCGAGAAAGAAATACCACATAGTCGACTTGGTAACATATTCTGTACACTCAGACAACATCGGATGAAACTAAATCCCGCCAAGTGAGCTTTCGGAGTAAGATTGGGCAAATTTTTAGGGTTCATGATCACTCAGTGTGGCATTGCAGTTAACTCGGATAAAATTGTGGCCCTTACATCAATGGAACCTCCCAGGACCATCAGGAAAGTGCAGAAACTTACAGCTAGAGTGGCAGCATTGGGCCGATTCATGTCAAGGGCAACAGATGTTTTCCCCTTTTCAAGACTCTCAGAGGAAACAAGGAGTTCAGATGGGATGAAGAATGCGATGTCTCCTTCAGGAAACTGAAGGAATATTTGGGAACTCCTTCCATATTGGTAAAACCAAATTCGGGAGACAATCTGTTCTTGTATCTAGCAGTTTCAAATCATGCAGTAAACGCCGTTTTGGTCAAAGAGGAAGGGAAGATCCAAAAACCCCGTATATTATGTTAGTAAGATGATGTTGGACGCAGAAACCCGATATACAAGGGCAGAACAGCTCACGCTTGCCCTGGTCACAACAGCCAGAAAGTTAAGACCTTACTTCCAAGCCCATGCTATAACAGTCCTCACCAACCAGCCTTTGAAATAGATCTCGCAGAAACCGGATGTCTCTGGTCTTTTACTCAAATGGTCGATCGAGCTTGGAGAATATGACATTGATTTCAGGCCTCGACCTTCCATAAAAGTACAGGTCTTGGCGGACTTCGTCACCGAACTCGCTCCAAGACCTCGGGGGCCAACAGGTCATGACAGGGAAGAGGTCACATGAACTTTGAAAGTTGATGGAGCATCGAATGCCGCTGGCTCGGGGGCCAGAATCATACTAAAAAAGGATGATGGCACAATGGAGATTCAGTGTGCAATTAGGTTCGACTTCCCGGCCACTAATAATGACGCAGAATATGAGGCTATTATCGCCGGGATTAAGGCATCTCAACATCTAGGAGTCGAGCATGTCAAGGTCTTGAATGATTCACAATTTTTGGTATAGCAAGTGAATGATACATTTGAAGCAAAAGATGAAAAAATGTCATCTTACAGAATGATGGTTCTGGACTTGCAAAGGAAATTCAAATCTTGTAGCGTAGATAAAATACCAAGTTCCGCTAATCACAAAGCAGATGCCTTGTCAAGACTAACATTTTCCAATCTGGACCACTTGGAGAGAACTGTGTTCGTGCGAACACTTCATGAGCCTAGTATCATACAACAACTCGATGTCATGGATAATTCAGAGCATAGGCCCAGTTGGATGGATCCAATCATCGAATACCTAACATCGAAAAAGTTACCAGACAATAAAGCAGAGGCAAGAAGAGTCAAAGCAAGAGCCCTGAGGTATATCATATTACAGAATACCTTGTTCCGTCAAAGTTTTACACTTCCCTACCTTCGATGTCCAAACAGAGAGAGGTAGCCCTTGCTATGACCAAGGTTCATGAAGGAATTTGTGTAGGACAGCAGGGAGCAAGAGCACTGATTATGAAGTTAATGCGATACAGGTACTATTGGCCAACCATGAGAAAGGGCACACTCAGCTACGTGAAAACTTGTGATAAGTGTCAAAGGTTTGCAGCCCGATTGCATCATCAGTAGAAGAAATATCTTTGATTATATGCCCTTACCCCTTTACACAGTGGGGAATTGACATACTTGGGCCATTCCCCACAGCTCGTGGCCAAGTCAAGTTCCTAGCAGTAGCTGTAGAATACTTCACAAAATGGGTAGAAGCAGAATCTCTTGCCGTAATCACAAAACAAAAGTTGGAGGCATTTGTTTGGAAGTCAATTATCTACCATTTTGGTCTTCCTAAGACATTAATCACTGATAATGGACGACAGTTCTAGTGTCAAGCTTCAAAGAATTCTGCAAGAATCTGGGAATAGAATACATGTTAACTTCCGTTTCACACCCGCAAAGTAATGGATTAGCTGAGGTAACAAACAGGTTCTTCTTGCAAGATTTGAGAACTCGTCTTGATAGTGCCAAGGGTGATTGGCCCAATCTCCTTCCGAAAATTCTTTGGAAAAATCGAACAACATTCAAGACAGCAACCGGAGAAACTCCGTTTATGCTAGCCTTTGGGATGGAAGCCGCTATTCCAGTGAAAGTAACAATTCCCAGCTTCCGCACAATGACTACAGAATCGCCTGATCAACTTGAGGGGCAGAGAGAAAGTATGGATCTTCTGGAAGAAGTTAGGGAAAGTGCCGCCCTAAGAATAGCCGCTTATCAACAGGCAATGTCCAAGAAGTTTAATATCCGAGTAAAAAAGAGAGAGTTCAGAATAGGGGATTTTGTCCTACGTCGAAGTGAAGCCGCCGGTCATCAACCTGGGAAACTTGGACCTATTTGGGAAGGACCATACGAAGTCATTCGAAAGGTGGGAAAGGGCTCGTACAACCTCTGAACAATAAATTCCAAGCCCCTTCCTGGGCCATGGAATGTTGAAAATCTGAAGCCTTACTACAAGTAGTCATCTTTCCTGTGGCAACAAGGTCATCTAGTTGTAGAAGAGTTGGGTTTGCGAACCCTTTTTTTCTCGGACTTGCACGTCCATCCATATTTTTGAGTATGCTCGGGCCCGTGTGCCCATTGTACTTTCTTTCAAAGGCAGGGACGGGTACTCTTTTTTCTTATCCAGATTTTTTCCCAAAGGATTTTTCTGGATAAGGTTTTAACGAGGCCCATAGTCAGTTTTTCTAGATAAGGTTTTAACGAGGCCCATAGTTAAGTCCCCCTTTAATAAAATTATTTCTTCCGAAGAATGAGCATCATAATATCAAGCGCTGGAATAGCTTACAAGGTCGGTCAAACAACTTTACAAGTTATTCCCCTACAATAATTTACAATGTCTCATGATAAGGCGTTACAAATTATTCATTTGCGAATAATTTACAATGTCTCATGAAAAGGCGTTACAAATTATTTCTTTGCGAATAATTTACAATGTGTCATGGTAAGACGTTACAAATTATTTCTCTACAATAATTTACAATGTCTCATGGTAAGGCGTTACAAATTATTCCTTTGCGAATAATTTACAATATCTCATGGTAAGACGTTGCAAATTATTTCTCTACAAATAATTTACAATGTTTCATGGAAAGGCATTACAAATTATTCCTTTACGAATAATTTACAATGTCTCATGGTAAGACGTTACAAATTATTTCTCACAAATCCACAAAGGCAAGAGTTTGACCTCTTCTTTGTAAAGATTACTTATGAGGACGGTCTTGCTCGACCTTAAAAATTATCTTCCGTAATTACACAAGTCAAGGGTTTGGTCCCTTCTTTGTACGAAAAGTTCACAAGGTAGACCTACAAGCCTGACCTGACTTACTATCCCTTTAAACTACAAAACCAGGAACTTGACCCCTTCTTAAGTTTATGATGGTCGGCCTACTTGCCCGACCTTGCAGCTACTTCTTTAAAATTGCACGAAGTCAAGTGTTTGACACCTTTGTGCAAAAAGTTACAAGGTCGAAATAAAAGCTCGACCTGTACAAACAATTTACGAATAAAACACAAGTAAAAAGCTTGAACATTGGCGGAAAATATATGTTGGTGCATTTTACATGCATATTTCATATATTTTTTGTAGTACTTTTTGAGTAATTTGGACAAATACCTACTTAATTGTGCATATTTTGTGGTTAAATAGGTTTAACAATCAACTTCATGGAGAAAGTACAAGATAGGAGCTAAATGGATGAATAATTGAAGAAATTGAGGAGAAAATAGTCAAATCCTTCAAAGAGCCAAAGTTTGGGGACCAAATTGTCACTTCCAGAAAGTTGTGGATTGCATGTGCAATTGATCAAACGACTAAATTGCAAGTTTCCAAAGTTGACGGACTCAAATGCACTTTTGGAAGGGCTCAATTGAAATAAATCAGAAACTTTGGGGACCAAGTTGATCTACACTGAAAGTTGAAGGACCCATTGCAAATCATTAAAGAAAGGAAATGCCAAGTGAACCACGCGATCGCGTGGCTCGACCAGGTCGCATTCCTGAACTCGGCCAAAAATCAAGGCAGAAAGTTTTCAGCTAAACCACGCGATCGCGAGGCATTCATCCACGCGATCGCGTGGTCAAAAATTTGAACTGAATTCTGGGCCGACCCGGTTCGGCCCAAACGATGAAGGATGCAGATCTACGTGATTTTTGGATGATTTTGGCTAGGGTTTCACAATTTTTACTCCATTTGTCACTCCAAAAACATTTTCTCTCTTTTGTTCTTCATTATTCTTGCTATTTTCTTGTCATTTTCCTTTGTAATTAGTTAGTATAGTTGATGAATGTTGATGAAGGAAAGAGATACCAACAACATTGTAGAAGAACTTTGATGTTTTGAAGCTTCAAGCATTGTTGAAGGGGAGTTTTTATTTTAAATCTTCATATTTCTTCATTTACTTGAATCTATTGTTGAAATGATGTATTTAATTATTGAATTTCATTGTTATTTCATCATGGGCTAAACTATTTTGTGTTTGGATTATTGATGAAGTTTGACCTAGCTTAGTTGATTTTAATGCTTGTATTAAGAATTTAGGCTATTTATTATCTTATACATTTATTGTTGTATTTATTGACTTGCATTTATTGTGGCCACATTTATACTTGAATTTCATGGGATGTGCAATTATTGAGAAATTGTTGTATATTTTATATCAATACAATATTTGCTCTAGGTTCTTGTATAGGATAGAGATATACCTAAAACCCTAGATGACCCATTGAGCTATTTTCACAAAGGTTTAATGCAATTGGTGTGTTTTTAATCGACATAGAGATATAGTAGGTTAATTCCACTAATTAGGGTTGATTTCACTCAAGAGAGGTAATTGGCTAAGCTTGAAAAATCGGGTCTAACATGATTAATGAATTGTGTTTCTATTTGCTTGTTGAAAATTCAATTAGGTAATGGTCAAGTGGAATCAAGAATCTCAACACTCCTTTATCATCTATTTATCATCATTTCCTAGTTATTTACTTACAATTGCGATTTTAGCTCTAGTATTAAATCATTTCCAAAACCAAAACTTTATTGTGTGAATTCCTTGGTTAAATTAATTAAAATTAGGGTGTAATTGAAATAGACAATCCTTGTAGGATAGATAAATCGGACTTATTTAGCCCACTATCACTTGTATGCGATACGCGTACTTGCGGTGTGTTTTTAGCGAACAATATACAAATTTATTCATATCAGAATTTCTACAAGAAGTTCTTGGGGCATACCCCGGGCTTTTCACTAAGATTACAAAAAAAAAAATACACAAACAAGCATCATTGCTGGGAGTCACGGTCGCTGGCACCGCCGGCCTCTTCGTCGAAAGCAACCTCCTCTTTGTCTTCCTCAAGGAAGGGCGTCAGGTTGAGACCTTTAGCTCCTAAGGGAAGTGGGATAGAGGACTAGTATCAAGGTCAGGGGCATGAAGCGGGATCCATGCTCAAGCTTGTCTCATTCCTTGAGCATTGGACTCCAAGGCATAAGTCCCCAAGGCCAGATTGTACTCTTCCGATTTCTTGAAGGCCTCGACTGCCTCAACCTTAGCAGTAGCAATTTCCTCGTGGCACGGTGAAGGTCCTCAGCCAGCTTACGATTCTCCTCCCATGCAAGGTCCCTGTCTTCCGTCATTAGGGCCAAATCAGTCTCGACCCGAGCAAGTTTTTCTTCAGCATTGTTGGCCCGAGTTGCCTTGTACTGCACTGAGTGCACGGAGTTGACTTGACGTCTCACCTCGATTTACACCTTGAGTAATGAGACCTTGGCCAATGCTTATCAGCTGATCAAGATGAAAACTTGTGTTATTTTCATAAAAATTGAATGGACACAAGAAGTACCAAGGAATTTTCTTGAAATTACCTTGACAGCTGCATTTAAAAAAAGGTCGGCCCCATGTTCGAATGAGGCTTCTTTAGAATATTTCTCAAGAAGCCCAGGATGGTAACTCTCCTCTAATTTCTTCCTTAAGTCCGCTAAGTAGGGGCCTCTGAGGCAGGCTCGGGAGCAAGGGAAGATCGAGCACTTTCCTCCCTAGGAGGGGGACGGCGTGTACCTTGGCTAGCTTCCCTTCGAGGAGGAACATCAACATTCCTCCTGGATGTTTCTCCTGACCCAGACTGATTCTGGTACGGTCTCTTCTGGGGCCGTCGCCGGACAATCCTGCCATATTTTCTCTTGGTTGCAACCCGAGCTCTCTCCTCGGCTGCTTTCCTTAGCTTATCTCCATCAAATGCCATCCCTACAAGGGTCGAGCAAAACCGATAAGGTATAATGGTAAAGTCTAGGAAGACGACATGTTTTAGAAGAAAGATAAAATCAAATATTACTTAATTTACAAGGCTGGGGCCTACCGGGCTCCAAGTCAAGGCCAGCCTGACCTAAAATCTTGTTCATAGTTATATCTGAAGCCTCCTCGGCCAAAATTCCAAAATCACAAACCCTTATTGCATCGGCCAGGAGGTCGGCCATCTTTATTTCCCTATATTTCACATCCTATTAATGTAAAAATATATTTTCACCTTCCCGGTGCTTAATGTAAAAAAATCGTTCCTTCCAGTACTTCAAAGAAGAAGGGACCCAAGGCACCTCAAACCTTCCCTTCCCACATAAATAGACGAAGTAGTTACATCGAGGTAAAAAATTCAATTCCAAAAGAAAGTTACAAAGGTTTACGGTGGGCTCGATCCCTAAACTCCTACACTAAATGAAAAAATAAACCAATATCCTCCACCTGTTTGGAGCAAGCTGTCCGGGAAGGATGCTTGCAGTAAACAGGAAGTCCACAAAAAAATGGTGTAAGGGAAACCTAAGACCTGCCACTAGTGATTCGTGGAACACTACCGTTTCCCCTTCCCGACAGTAATAGGAAACATCATCTCTCTCGGGAACCCGGGCTATATACTTATCTGAGAGGCCAAATCTCCTCATATCTGCCTCAACCATATGTTCTTTCATCCTACTATTGAATGTGGGTAACTCTAGGTCGGGAGAGCCCGGTCCCTCATTAAGGTCGGGATTATCATCTACTCCCTCTTCACTACTCGACTCGTCACCCCTAGAGGGTGGCAGTGGCTGGTAAAATCTTAATGGATCGACATCTAGATCCTCGTCCATGTTCTCTACTTCCCTAAGGTCACTTATGGTCACTTGCCTTACCATTTTTCCTAAGAATAAATTACGAAAATAAAAAGGTCGCGTAGGGTCGAGCTTACCTAAAGGTATTGTTGTTTGGAGGTTAGATCATGCTAGTTGCTCGAGGAGTTCTCTAGTTTCTCACAAAATCGCAAAGTAAAAAGAATGAGAGAATATGGAGCACATATATATAGGCAAAAATGGCAGGTAATTTTTTAAATCTCCGCCCTCACTTTGGACATGTGTCCATAATCCGATTGAGCACTATTCACCGCCTTGCATTAATTGAAGAGAGAACATTTGGCAAAACGCGTCATTAGCCATCTGAAATAAATGTGATAGCTGTCAAAAGTTAAATGCATTCAGAGATCTATTGTTGATCCCTGATGCTCGGGGGCCAATGATCGGTACAATTTCGCGATGCCCTAGGATGGGCTAGGGGTTTGAAACATGACAGGTCAGACCATTTTGGTCATAAGGTAAGCCTGTGTGCTCGATCTCTCTATAGTCAGTAACCAAGAGATCGAAAGGTCGGGCAATAATGCCAGGCCAAACATAGATCGGGCCTTTTCCCGGCCTCATTAGGTTCTTCAATACACTTACTCATAGGACAACTTATGATGTGATCCCAGACACGGGAATCATGATAAAGACACAGAATAAATGAAAAATGATACGAATCGAGATGTGCGGAATTAAACGCCGAAAAGTTCCGAACCCAGGTTGTGGATGGACAGTGGAATCTTGACCCGACAATCACGACGTGAAGATCAACGATGCGGATTGAAGAGCTAAGACTTTCGAAACGCCACAAGAAATTGTCCAATTTCCTTGATAAGTTCCTGATTTTGAACGCCACAAATACTCCCGTGAATATTTGACAAGTTCTGGATGAACGCCACAAGATAATCAATCTTGATAAGTTCGGATTTGTAATGTGAATCCACACCATAAAAAATTGAAAAACATTCAATCTCTTTTTCCAAATTCAAAGTCTGAAATACAATGAATGAAAAATGCGTATAAATAAACAAATAAAAACCCTAGACGCGAATGGGCTCAAAATAGACTCATAATTGACCTAAAATACTAAAATAGGAAAAGGAAATAAAATATGCGAGATTCTGAAAAAATTTGATCCACCGCCTAGTTACGGCCGTAAATACCGAGCTTACAGCCGTAAGCCCCTCTCGAGTCCAAAGTTTATACCACAATTACGACCGTGACGAATTTGATTACGGTCGTAAGTCATGTTCTGCCCAAAAATTGCAATAGCTGCGTTACGGCCATAATTCCAACGGTTACGGCCGTAAAAGGCATTCTGCTTAATTTTCTGGTTCTTTTCGACACGGTTTGATCTTCAAAGCTCGTCGAACCTGCTGAATTCTTATTTTGGCTTGAATATTTAAATTTTCCCGTCAAGCCTGCTATGATTTGTATTATCACGGTTCTGGATCACATCATACCCTCCTTCTTTAGGATGATTCATCCCGAATCATAGCTTTGTTCATGAGTTACCGTTGCTCCTCCTGGATCAAATGGAAAATTTCTGCTTCCATTTCAATAAATTGTGCTCCTTTGATTGGAAAACACGGAAGAGATGGAGCTTGAACTTCCTTTGCCATTTGTAGTGTGGTTGAAGCTTCCAAACATAATTAGCCTGCAAGAAAGAATTAAATAAAAAGGGGTGGGAAATGTTAGTTTCATGAAGTACAAGGTATGGATCCTTGTATTCAAAATCAACCATCACCAACTCCACTTTTTGGACCATGAGGCTCTTCTCTTCGCTTCTTTCCTCCTTTGCAATTTCTTGTTCAGTTCTTTTATCTTCAAACTCAACCACATCTCCTACCTCCACATTTGTGTCACCATGTTAATGTACTACCTCATCACTACCAAAATTTGGATCTTCCCATTCAAAGCTCAAATTTTGGACTTCTACCCCAACTTTCAATTTTTCCTCATCAAATTTTGGAGTTTGATCACCTAACTTCACCTTTTCATCTCCTACCACAAAATTCGGGGTCTCTTCAACTACTTCTAATTCATGTTTCAAGTCTCCCTCCTTCTTTTCAACATCCATATCCCGAGGCTCAACTATAACATGTATTTCACTCTCCTCTAGCCATTTAACCACAACCTCTCTTTTCTCCTTCTTACTTTGCAACTTAGTCAAATATATTCTTTCTGCCTCCTGTTCACACTAGGGCTGCACAAAAAAAAAACCGTCAAATCGCAAACCGAATCTAAACCGTTAGTTTTAAACCGTTGGTTCGGTTCCACGTGGACCTGCCAATATTTTCAAACCAAACTAAACCAAACCGTTTCAAAATGGTTTGGTTTAGGTTTCAATTTTTTAAAACCGCTTAAACCAAACCAAACCGCTAATTTTTTTAATTAAAAAATTAATTTTTATTCATTTAAATTTAGAGTTTTTTCCCAAAAATTTTCAAATTTATCTAATGAATAAAAGTTCTTGTCTTTTTTTTTAAAAAAAAAAAGTTATTGTCTAATGTCTAACCACAAAATCTGATTAACCTTTAACTCATAACACCTTTTAAAAACATACTTCAATCCTAAAACCCCATTAACATATAACCCACACCATCCTTAAATCACATACTCAAACCTCAAAAGCTCATTTAATAAAGATGCAAACAAAAAATGTTCCCACTTCTTAATTCAATCAGTAATTTTCTGTTTTCATTCGTCTTCCTCGTTTCCTTCCAACTTCCAAGTTCCTCTTCACTAATATCAATTAGATTCTTATAACAATAGACACAGGTGATAGGTGTACTTTCAATTTCTTCCTGCATTTGATTTTATTTTAGAGAGTCATGGAAGATGTTTCGATCTATATCAACAGGTTCGAATCAGGGTAAGAATTTGAATATCACTTGTTTAAGTTTCTTTGCAAGCAATATCATTCGATTATTTTATTTATTTTCTTAGAATTTACTCCTTGTTAAATTTCAGAATCTGGACAACAAAGATAAGCTAGCAAGAAGAGAGCCAAGAAAAAAATATGATTATTGTGAAAAATTGTATAAGCATCATACTGATAATTGCGGGACTAGTACTTTATCAAATCATATCACACATTTATGCAAGAAAAGTATCTGTATATGGTTTCAAATAAAAAGCAAAAAAGAATGACTAGCTATGGTATGTCTTAGACTAGTGATTTTTCTAAGAATTTTGATGACGATGACCTATCATGTTTGTTCGGAAAGAAGTTAGGGAATAAATACAATGCAATTACAAATTTACAATTGTTATTTAACTTCATGTTTTTATTTTGAATTGAAAACAAATTCGAATGAATTTAACATCTAACATTATTAATTCTCGTATTTGCTTATATATTAACTTATTTTATCTTTATATTAAAATATATGAGTTAATTTAACGTCTAAAATATATTATATTATGTCGACAGGTAAAAATCGCGGATTAAAACCGAACCAAACCGCAAAAAATGGTTTGGTTTGGTTTCTAAAATGAAATGGTTTGGTTTGGTTTGAGAAAATGCCAAACTGCTTGAAATGGTATGGTTTGAAAATATGTCAAAAATCGCCCAAATCGGATCGCGTTCACCCCTAGTTCACACCTCAATCTTTCTTCATAAATTTCTTTTTGAATTTTCAAAATTGCTTTTGGTTCAATCTCTTCTCCCCGCTTAACCATGATTCCATCCCTAGGTTTATGATCACACCTATATTCCCTCCTAGCTCTAGAATCCGATTGAGATCGCTCCATTTGCAAAGTAGCTACCTCCTTTTCTCATTTATCCAACCTCTTCTCAACATCATGCAAAAACCTCAACATACGGTCTTTAACGTTTTCTTGAAAATTGGACATTGTGAAATTTATGTGGAACGAAACGGAAAAGAATAATGAAAACAAAGGATCTAGAAATTCAAGAAAGTGGTTCTTGAATGGACCCTTTTTTTTTATATTCTGCTAGAAAACTTGACTACGAGTATAGCAGAAAAAAAGGAACTGAATTTGGACGAAAAACGAACAAGAAAATCACTTTTGAATTTTTTGGAACGATTTTTCTTATGAATTAAAAACTGGAAAAGCTCAACTGGTACAAAGAACAAGAAAAATTGAAAATAAAGACTCAAACAACAAAAATAGGGTATGGATGATTTTGTGCGGACTCGATGATAAAACACAAAATCAAACTTGATAGAATAATCTGAATCCAGAGTCCAGCTCTTTTACCAAATGATACGAATCGAGATGCGCGGAATTAAACGCTAGAAAGTTCCGAACCCAGGTTGTGGATGGACGGTGGAATCTTGACCCGGCAATCACGATGCGAAGATCGACGATGCGGATTGAAGAACCAAGACTTTCGAAATGCCACAAGGAATTGTCTAATTTCCTTGATAAGTTCCTAATTTTGAACGCCACAAATACTCCCGCGAATATTTGATAAGTTCTGGATGAACACCACAAGATAATCAATCTTGATAAGTTTGGGTTTGTAATGTGAATCCACACATTAAACAATTGAAAAACATTCAATCTCTCTTTTCAAATTCAAAGTTTGAAATACAATGAATGGAAAAGGCGTATAAATAAGCAAACAAAAACCTTAGACGCGAATGGGCTCAAAATAGACTCCTAAATGACCTAAAATACTAAAATAGAAAAATGAAATAAAATATATGAAATTCTGGAAAAATCTGATCCGCCTCCTAGTTACGGCTGTAAATACCGGGCTTACGACCGTAAGCCCCTATTGGGTCCAAAGTTGATACCACAGTTACGGCCGTGACGAATTTGATTATGGCCGTAAGTCATGTTCTGCCCAAAAATTGTGGTTACGGCCGTAAAAGGCCTTCTGCTTAATTTTCTGATTCTTTTCGACACGGTTTGATCTTCAAAGCTCGTCGGACCTGCTGAATTCTTGTTTTGGCTTGAATATTTAAATTTTCCCGTCAAGCCTGCTATGAAAACGCCAGAAAATTCAGAACCCAACGGACGTGGAATCTTGACCCGACAATCACGACGCGAAGATTCGACGATGCGGATTTAAGAACCAAGACTTGCGAAACGCTACAAGGATCTGTCCAGCTTCCTTGATATGTTTCTGGTTTGGAACGCCACATATTCTCGCGAATATTTGGTAAGTTCGATTGAACGCTACAAGAAATAATCTTGATAAGTTTGAAAGAAAATATAGAAATTTCTGCCCCTCGAACTTTCCCCCCTCTGACTTAGCTTGATCCATTCGCTTTCTCGGCTCGACTCTAACATGAAAATTGCTCCGTTTCTCACGTAGATCACTGTCGTATCGCCGGTAGTTGACTTCTCCTTTCGATTCCTATTTTGGATCATATCAGCTTACTTGCCCGGGCTTCCCTTGTCATAAGGACGGGTGTTCCCGTCCTCTCTTGACCTATTCCTTTTATATTTGGTGGTCGGTCGATCCTGACCACATTACTCCTAAAGGCCCAATACAAATAGGACTCTAATCATTTTTCGTTTATGGGTTTCATCAATGGGCTACTTTCTTGGGCCCCCCAAGTCAAGACGTAATGTATAAGGAAACATCATAAAAAATGGGGAGCTCAATTCTTGTAAGGTTAGAACTCTTCTTAAAAGGTAAGTTTATACCAAAAGGGCTCCTTCTTTAATTAAAGAAGGTTATGGATTTTTCATCCATATAAATACAGCTCCTTTGATCACGTATTATTCATTCATAATTCTTCACGTATTTCTAATTATATATTTTCTCTCTACTTTTCTCCAGAATACTAATTCTCACACTGGAGGGACGACGTGAAGAATCTTCCTCGCCTTTTTGCAGGTCATCCAAGATGCATCCATCCATATTTTCCAGTAATCAAGCAACTTTAGATCTTTCCACGTCAAGTTAGGAATTTTTACAGCATCATAACTAATATTTTGAAAAATTTACAATTTTATGTGTGAGTATATAACTACCAATTACTTATGAAGTTAATGTGAAATATTTATCGACTATGTAACATGTCGTGTGAAGTTAATGAAATTTATGGACTATATATCATACTGTGAAGTAGAATAGAAATGTCATGTAATGATAGTTAACAAGTTTGGAAATTATATTAGGATCGATTGGCCCAACAATACAAACATGCATGAAAGAATATGGTCTCTCTCTTCTAAAATATATTACTCTCTCTCTCTCCCATCATTATATGGTCTCCCTCTTCTAAAATATATTACCCTCTATCCAAAATCCTTAAAAATCAGCCCATAATTATCGCCATGATCTCTATCCAAAATAATCTCGTTTCCAATTTGTGTTTTCCAAGGTGATTTTTTCTTTTGCTACAGAAATTTTATTTAAATAATAATTTGTTGTGGTTATAGCCATTTTCTTTTTTATACACATATTCAGGGAGCTTTTTTGGGTTGTTACAGGTCAATTTAAATTTAAGTGATATTCCCTACATGATTGATAACACATTGCGTAATTTTTATTGAAATTTAATTTAAGTCATATTCCCTTATGATTCATACAAGTCATGTAATTCATGATTAAATATGTCAAGTGGTCTATAACATTATTTGTAACATTACAAATTTGATTGCAGGGTATTTGTGATTGAATATGCTGACTTATCAACAAAGTTCGGTGAGATGACAATAAAATTCTCGGTGTCCGAGGCACACACCCAATTGTTCATGTTCGTTGTGTCAATGCATAAAGACAAGGGTATTGTGTACAAGTGATGGCATATGAGGGATTGAGACTAGTTTTATTATATGTAAAGTATTTAGTTATTTTTTCTCTATTACGGATCTGTAATTTGTATTGTAATTAAAAGACTTAAAGACATGTAAGAGCTATATTGTAATTTTTCTTTATTATTACATGAGTTGTACTACAATTTTTTTACATTGTATAATTCTTGATGATACAGATAGGTATTGTAATTTAACTTTAGGTTGTATGAAAAGTTGGTTGATTATAGACCGTTAACTTGAATTTGAAACTTCCTAAGAGTTGTATTGCAAATCTTTTTATTCATTACAGATTATGTAATGGAGAAAATACGACTCTCAAACCGACTACATATAAACATATATTTTATGAAAATTACAGTACCTGTAATCACAATAAAATGATGAGATTGTCAATAAAATTATATAGTAAACATATGTTACGAATTACAATATGCATAATGAAAAATATTATTACTCATTGAGTAACAGATCCATTACTCACATGTAATATATGTAATTATTTTAAAGCGAATACATTACTCCATTGCATCTTGATATTAGATCATGCATCAAATGTTTGTTTGTTTTTCCCCCCTTTTTATGGTAAATCACAGTTTATTTTTGTAGCACCATTAATTCTCGAATTTGTAAATTCCATAATTAATTTTGTATTTTATGGTAACAACATTTCTACAATTACTGATGGTGATAACTACCTAATTTAATAACTAATTACAATCTCTCCCATAATATCAATCTCATGAATTTTTTATGATTACTAATTTACTAATTTGTAACTTTCCTATTTAGCCCTTGTTTGAAGTTGATTTTAAAGAGTTTATTTGATGAAATAGTTTTTTTAATAGTAATTTGTAGGAGAATATGTGGCAAAAGGTAGATAATCTCTTTATGAATTTATGTGTAATATTATTTTGTTGATAAATATATAGTTAAAAAAAGAAAGAGAGAAAATGTGTTTTGTGTTCATAATGGGGCCAAAAGAGGCTTAATTGTCTATATCTATATCTATACCACTTCAAAAAGTGGCTTAAAGGGAGAAATTTTTTTTGACGTTTCTATCCTTGCTACTTTTTAGTAATTTCATACTAGTATTACACTCGTACGATGCACAATCATTTGTTACTTACATATATCAAATTTATATTTTAACATATGAAGTGAATATTTAATTAAAAATGAGAAATGAATCAAGGCAATTAATTACAAAGGTACATTACACATACCTTAATTATTTTTTAAATTTTTTTACGGTTCATATGTTTATCGTTCCAGAAATTTCTTTAACTATTGTAATTTGAATTGATTTAAAACTCCAAATGGAAAAGAAAAATTACATTTAAATAGAATTTGTAATACGTAGAAAAAATAGATATATCTGTGATATACGTTTAGAATTTTATTAAAACGAAAATGAAAAGAAAAATAAAAATAAATTAATGAACGTTCTTATTTCATTATCTCTCATTTTCTATTTTTAAATAAAAATATTTATGTGATATTAACAAAGTTTTGTTTTTTTATTTTTACGAATTTAAAAAAAAAATGTAATTGATTTTCAAGAGGGGAAGACAGATCAAGAAACCTCGAGACCTGAAAATTGCAGTTATTGAAAAATCTACATTTATTTAGATTAATTTGAATTTGAATTTTGTCCAAAATGAATAATAAATAGTGAATTAATACTACTAATTATCATTTTAGAAAATATGTTTTAGATAGGAAAATGAGTCAATACATATTTTTGGGAAGTACTCTCTTTATAGTTTACTTTTTTTTTCATGAGCATATTTAGTCCTTATTTGAGCCCTCATTATCTACAAAATAAGTTTAATAATAATGATTTTGTGGAGAATTGTATACTTAAGCACCTGTTTGAAACTCATTATTTCAAGTAATATAATTCGAAACAGTAAATTTTGGTACAATGAGTATGATTTTATTTTTTTAATTTATATGTAAATTATAGGGGAAGTCCATTTTTTTTCTGAGTTGCCAAAGTTATAATACTTAGGAACTTAAATAACTTACTAAAAAAAAAAAAAAAAAACTTCAATGACCATTTGTATAACTCATTTGAATAACTATTCAATTTTAATGATTATTAATGTAATTAATCTTTTCAAAATATAATTTCTAAATTATCACAAATAATTTATCATTATCCGAATAGTACTATTAGAATTGGTACTAACTATCTTATTACAATATTTGATATTTTAATTTATTAAACAAATATTTCATTTCATATTTACTTTAATATTACAAATTAAATAGATGTGGTCATATATTTAAATAAATGTAGCAAATTAAGCAACAGAAAATGTTAGTTTTGATTAAATTTTAACTAATGTATATCGTAAATATATTTAACTTTATTTACTAAGAAATCATCTATGTATCTTGATTCATAAAAGATGCACGACTGTTTAACCCACAAGACATAATATTTTATCACTTACTTATATGGAATTGATTTTTCAAGAATCAATTTTTCTGAACATTCAATTTCAATCACACATTCTTTAAAAAATTATATTTTACAATTTTTCATACTACTTTTGAACTATACATTCTAAAAAATCACTATTTGACAAGAACAATTCTAAAAAATCAAAGTCAAATAGTCAAAAAAATAATTTGAAAATCTCGCAATTATCATAATACGACAATCGATTAAAGTTGGAGATCACGAAATTATACAAATAATCTTATGCTATATAATCTTTAAAAATTTATTAAAATTAAGAATGATTAAAAATATTAATTCTGTTGATATTATTAACCAAAAAGAAATCAAAACATTAATTATTAAATATTAGTTTTCGTTCAATAACTTTTTCTATAAATTATTTATAAGCAGTACATTTTTTCAACTACATATATATTTTTAGGAGAATATGTGGAAAAAGGTAGATAATCTCTTTATGAATTTCTATGTAATATTATTTTGTTGATAAATATATAGTTAGAAAAAAAAAAGAGCAAAAATGTGTTTTGTGTTCATAATGGGGCCAAAAGGGGCTTAATTATCTATATTTATATCCATACCACTTCAAAAAGTGGCTTAAAGGGAGAAACTTTTTTTGACATTTCTACCATTGCTACTTTTTTATAATTTCATATTTACCCTTAATGTTAATTAATGAATAGTTATTTTAATTATTAATATTATTTTTCTTTCATTTATCAACAATGTCATTAATTTCAAAATATCAACAATCTAAACTCTTTACTTTCTTACTAAAAGTCTTTTAAATAAAGTCTAAAACTTTCAATTTTTATTTTTTATTTTTCGTTGATTTATTTCAAATTATTATTTATTCTCACTAAATGCAAATACAATTATATTAATACATTATCATAAAATAAATAGTGAAAAAGTCCGATTATAATTTTTTTTTACGAAATTGAAATTTTCCTTCTTAATTAAATATTAATATACTTTCATTATGAAGAAAGTTGTGAGGATTATGAATAATATATTTTTTGAATTATAATTTTAATATTCTATTATTTTTTTCATTTATCAACAATGTCATTAATTCAATAAGAATATCTACAACCCTCTTTCTATAACCAAAATCACATGCATTATAACTTTCAATCTAATACATTTACACAGATTAATCCCAATTACTAATTTTCATTAACATGTTTATAATTCCAATAATCCTTAATAACCATGTATGTTTTTACACTAAAATGAATTCAATACGACATATACTATAAACTAATATAGCCCATTATAAATTCAAAAGGGGTTAAAAGTCTAACCTCATATTTTGGTAAATTTTTTTAAGACACCATTTCTATCAAATTTGAATTTTTAATTAATTGAATGGTTTTGTCCACAAATTAAAGTATAAATCATATATTTCTATGAAATCTGATCGTATATGACAAAGGTTGAAGCATAAAAACTTAAAATATATGTAGTGACAGATCCAGCCGAAGAGTCCAGCTACAGCGTTGACCATTGACTGACGAACGTCAACGATCGAAATAACGAGATTTTTTTGTATTATTTAATTAAATAATATTAAAAATTAATGAATAAGTATAGAAAATAGAAAAACAATATAAAGACATAATGAAATATATGAACAGATAATCCAATACAAACCAAAATAAATGCAAAATACATGACACTGACATCATTCGGTATCCGTTTTCTCGGACAAGTGCATTCTTCGAGGTCTGATATTTTGGAACGCTGTAATATTACCTCATTCTCAATCTGTTTAAAAATGTCTCGCTCCTTGTATACAACCAAATTGTCATTCAGCCATTGATCTCCCATTTTGTTGCGCAAGTTACTCTTGATTAGATTCATAGTAGAGAATGCCCTTTCAACATTTGCAGTTGCCACATGTAATATTAAAGCCAATGTAATCAGCCTATAAACCAATGGAAAATAACAAGAATTTCCTGTTTCAACCAATTTCTTAGTTACACATGATACGCTATTGAGGTTAAAGAAAGCATTCTGCCTTGTAACAAATATAAAAAAACTTGTCAAGTTTAGGTCTAAGTAATAACAAGAATTCCAAAGGATAGAACTCAGCAAGACGTAGCAATTTAGCAGTATCAAAGGTTGCAAATGAAGCTTTTGGATTCAAACATGAAATGTAAATAAGGAGCTCAGTAGTTGTCTTTGGAAAACGATCGTTAAACTCTTGTAAAATCGAGTCTATAACATGATAGTACAAATCAACATAAAAACAATGATAATACGTCACATGCTAAGCAACTCCACGTCTTGTTGATCGACCTTCCAAAATCATAATATCCTCCATGATAGGCACTGATATATTTTTACCAATACAAAACTCAATCACCCTATCCAACAATTTATTCCAACAATTGTCTCTCATGTTCTGCAATTCATACTTCTACACATTCAAAAATCCAGCAATATTTTGAATGTCATGCTCCTTATTTTGTAACGCCTGTGAAAGATTATCTGTAATGACAAGAATGTCAAAAATAAAATGAAGACAAAAGACATGCTCAAAGTGTTGCATAGTGGTCATCTGTTGACCGGTCAATGCTTTTTGATCTGCATTTGCACCATCTTGTGATACAATATCAAGAACTTCTAATATATTATTGTACATACTGATAAAACGAGTGACTGTACGAAGGTGCAAGCCCCATCCAGTGTCACCTGGTCATGCCAAATTCATTTCTTGAAACTTACCACTGCCACTACAAAGTTCCCCAAGACTAAGTTTTATCACAATCTTGGAATGATAACTTGCTCGAAGTGCATCTGCACATTTACATAATACACCCATTAAATTCACAACGATAGAGAGCGTATTAAAAAAATCATCAGACAATATAGTTTTACATGCCACCGAAACAATTGATAACTGAAGTTGGTGAGAAAAACAATGAACATAAAAAGCATGTAGATTCTCCCTTAAAATCAAAGCTTTCAATCCGTTGAACTCACCAGACATATTGCTTGCCCCATCATAACCCTGACCTCTCAGGTTAGATATACTCAAATCACGCTGAGCAAATATTGCGTCAATCGCATCTTTAAGTGACTGTGCACAAGTGTCGCTAACATGTAAAATGCCCAAAAAACACTCCCTGATTTGTCCACGTTTGTCTACAAATCCTAAAACAACTGCCATTTGTTCTTTCACGGAATTTTCATATCAACCAAGATTGAAAATAAAGAATCACCCATCTCATTCATGATAGCCCTAGCCGTCTCTACGGTACAACAGTTAACTAAGTCCTTTTGGATCATGGGTCCAGTCATTTGGTCATTTCCTGGGGCATTACCAAATAATGAAGCATTGACTTCTTTGCACCGAGCTACATACCAGTGTAGTAGCTCAAGTAGATTTCCTTTATTATTTGATTCTTGTTATTCATCATCACCACGAAAAGGCAATCACTGCATCAAAAAGAATCTAATGCAATCTAGTACCGCAGTCAACCTCATCCTGTAACTTTTTTTTTTGGGTACTACTTTGACTACACAAAGCAAAAGAGATACTTTGTTTTTGATTCTTCAAGTTATTGCATTTCTCTAAAGTTATATTATGAGCACTATTAACAAGACCGACATGATCTCTCAGAATCTTTTTGTGACTCCAATCTCGAAAGCCAGTCTTAGTGAACGCATGCCCACCCCTTGACTGCCTCTACCAGACTTGAACAAATAGCAATAAGAACAATACGCAACATCCTTTTCTATACTGTACTCTAACCAATAAAATTCATTGAATCATTCTTTCCTAAAACATTTATTATCAATTCCCATCGCTTTTCTAGGAAAGTCATGTCAATGTGGTTGACAATGACCTTTCTCTAAGTACGTCATCCTAACATCGTCTCTAATATTATAATCATATGACTCGATTGGGGGTCGTTTCCCTAGATCCGATACAAGTTCATCCATATTGAATTCAGTGCGAGATTTACCAATGTTATCAACGTCTAATAACTCATGTGATCTACTAGAAGCAATTGCAGGATCACTAGAACTAGATTCACTAGGTTGAAACTTTCGTTTTGATTGAAAAAAAGTTCCATAATCTGTAAGTCAATAATTACGATTTACAAATCAAATCAAATATTCATCAAATTTCAATAAATAGACACAATTCAAAAATCAGATGTTCACCAAATCTCAACAATTCACATTTAAAAATTTTCAAATAACACTTCAAAACTTAACTACTTAGAGCCTGAAATCATAAAATTAGCACTTCAAAATTTTTAAATAACACTACTTTACGAAAATAAATTCAAGTGCAGGCAGCCACACATCACCTTATTATTGAGAAATCCAAGTCTCCAATCCAAAAGTCAAGTAGCTAACTGCATCAATCTAATATTATATTAACTTAGATAATGATTCTTAGTTAGAAATAACAAAACCTTACAAAAAAAAAAAAAAAAAAAAAAACTAACTAACTAACTCACACTCATGGTCAGAACTCAGAAGCAAGCAGAGGACGGTCGATCACACACCAATGGTCGCCGATCTCTGCGGTTAGTCACTGGTTGAGGGTTATCGTCGGTTTTCTGGACAGGACAGTGGCTGAAGACGGCGAGAGCAATAGCGGCTAGAGAGTTGAGAGAGGCGAGAGGTTATGGTTTTTGAATTTGGGGGTTTGGATATTAGGTTGGGTAATAATAGCTGGTATTGAGTTTGGGTTATTAATTGGGCTTTTGAGAAATTGAAATCTGAAAGTTCATTTTTTGATACAAAAAAAAAAAAAATTCAGTCCCACTGTCCGTCGACCTAGCGTGGCCGCGCTAGCTCGCCTGACGTTAGATCCGTCATTGAATATATGTACATATTCAATTGAAACATATATGTACATATGGAAGCTTAAAAACTTATTTTGAATTTTTATTAATGAAAATATGATATTTCTCATTATATTTGTCTATCTTTATTTTAATAATTTTTTGATATTAAACAAATATTTTATCTTTTTAATACTTACAAGGTACTAGATTCTTGTTCCACTATTTTGGGTCACAATTGAAAATTTCACTCTCACGCTTCAGAAAGGGAAAATAGATCGACTTTATAATGAAAAAATTAAACCAATAGTAATTATACATTTCCAAATGTGCACTTTGAAATTAAAATCAATTTCATGACAAATAACAAAATTGAAGAGTTTGAAGATGAGATCTCACCGAAATTATTAAATTTATGCATTGTTAAGTTCTCACAAGAAAGTAAAATATAGTGTCAGAAATTTTGTTTAAAATTTAAAAATTATTCGATTTTGTTAATTTTATTGTCTTGCATTTTTTGCTAATTTTCTTGAGAAAAACTCGAAATTCTTGTCAGGCTTAATTTCTAAAAATTATTTCATATGGACAATTAACATGCAAAACACGTTTAGACAATTAGTATTCTAATGTAATTATATCCTTACAATTAAGCATGTGTTCGGTAAAAAGAAAAAAATGGTTTATAAACGTGTTTATAAATTACACAATTTTTCAAATCATTTTTTAACTACACAAATTTTCTCTCTTCAATTTTATCTAATTTAATAACTAATTATGCTTTCTCTAAAAAAAATCATTTATTTTTCTAAAAATAAATATAAAAGTATTGTAGTCTTATAAATTGAATTAGTTATACATAATTTTCAAAATAACTGGATTACAATGGTGTAATCGCGCGTGTAATTTTCTCTAATTTAATAAGCCTTGTTGGTCTACTTATTCTTCTTCCAAAAGAACTATTGGGGACTCGATTGGCTTATTCATTCATTATCTATTATCTTGAAAACTCTTGACAGTCTGCTTATTTCGACGAGATAACATCCTTGATCATTTACTTGGAAATGATCGATTGAAATTGAATTATCTGAAGTGTCACTAACTGAACAAATAAGTATTAGCCTTCATTTTCAACTACATATTATGTATTACTCATTTCTATATAGAAAGTCCACATTTAATAAATTCTTTCCTAATGGAGTAATAAGTATAGTTATTTGGAATACAAAATTTGGTTTACAAAACTATCACCGACTTATAAATTTATACATTTTACATTTTATTTATTTAAGCTATGTTTCTTACACCGAAAAATATATGACGTGAACTCAATAAAATTAACTGCATTCTAAAAGTCTATGATGCTGAAATATTTGTAGGATTAATATCAGTTTAATATTTTTAAATTGTAGTATAAAAATTTGCCTCGAGTTTATAATTTTATAATTCCAAAACAATAATAGCAACATCACGCAATATTTTACTACTAGTATATTTAGACTTTGAATTTGCCAAATTTGAGACCTTTATGTTTGTTGACTTCAAGACATTATTCCTAGCTCATCTTTTGAGACCAAAAATAATTTCAACAACTGAAACACAATACTATAATGGATAAAATGAGTAAGAAAATAGTTTGGAAAATTGGAATAAATTTAATAATTTTCTAGTTTTAAGTAATAAGATTAACTGAAGATAAACCTAGAATTAATAATAAATAAAGGAGAAAACTAATGTGTGGTGAGTCCAAGTGTCCGTTTGGTTCTTACCATTTAAAAAAGAAAAAAGTAGTTTCTAGACAATCTCTAATAGGATTTCTAAGTATTCGTTAGGTTCTTATCCGTTTTTCATGTTTTTGAGGAATTTTGAGTTTTTGGAAAGAATACGTGGTTGAAAAGCATGAAGAGTGACGAGCCTCATAGAAATATGTGATTGAAAATTAATCTGAAGAAAGTTTTAAAAAAATGACAAAGGACCAAACAAGCACTAAATTGGTGCCACTATTTCATTTAGGTATCTCCAATCAAGGTCTTCAAAAATTACACCAAATAAACAGTTCACCTTTTTCTTTTCTTAATTTTATTTTATTTTATTTTATTTTATTTTTTTGAATTCTCAACAATTTAATTTGTTAAGTAATTATTTAATTACATATGATATACTACTTAACAACCTTGCTATATGTGCACACACTTTAATATACCAATTAACATAATATATACGTGGCACAATTCTATTTTTTCATACATTACATCATCTTTTAATCAACACTCACCATACTTTCACAGTTCCACCAAATTACCTACTGTCAACCTCCATGTCAGCAAATATGTACAAGTAGCATTTTGTGCTACTTAATTTCTTATTAAAAATTAAATTAAATTAATATAATATTGTACCAGAATATTAAAATATCACTTTCATTTCATATTTTACTCTGAATTAACTTTTCAAATTTTGTAACTTCTCAATTCAATGTGCAATTTAATCAATAATGATTAAAGCAACTGACTTGATTTGTATTTTAGCAATGGTTGGAAAATCTTAACAAGATATTTAACAATGAAGAACTCGCCAACCAAACAATAACTCCTCCGCAACAAGAGGAGGAGGAGGAAGAGAATGAAATAATCGTCTGTAAAGTAAAATTTATTAAGATTTTTTTTATTGTTTTAGCAATAATCGATCATTATGCATGTGTTAGGCTAGTTGATTATAATAAATGTTTATAATCATTACAATTTTTAATACCATTTTTTAACCAATTATTATTTTTCCCTTTTATCTTGATGACTATAACATTTAACAACGTGGCAAACGATGATTCATGTAGTCGAGTTTGATGCTCAATTTATGGCTTGTTTGGGATAAAGTTTTCTAAATTTATTCTTGCAAAAATCATTTTTAGCTCCAAAGACCAAAGTCCCACAATATTTTCACACTTTACAACCACACATTCTCCAAATAATATCATAAAATCCAGTAATACAATAAATAAAAACACAAAATGATGACATACTTACTACCTAATCATGAGTTCTTGACAAATTTGACAAAGATCATTATGTTCTCCTCATTTTGATGTTAATAGGTCTTTCTCTGTAGGATTCGACCTTCTCGACTGCACTTCGTAATGGTCGTCCAACGGAAGTTCTACGTGGTTCTTGAGCTTCAAATGAATGCTGTGAATATGATCCATCTGCTGCAAGTGCACAAGGACTATTCAGTGGTCCGGCCGCTGGAAATGTGTCATATTCAATTTCGAACAATTGCTCTACCGGTTCCTGATGTTGTAACAAGTATGTAGCAGCAGATTGTCTTCTCAAACAAAGCCTAGAAACAGCAGTAGCCATTAGTAGACAGAATAAACTTTGATTTATCATTAGGACTTACAGTTGAAATTTAGCCATAACTACTGTGCATGGAAATGCCAGTGGGGGGAATTCAAAAGCTTCAAATAATATTATATACATGAAAACAATTCAGACAAAAAATCCCATTTTGGTGATATTTACTCTGGCATCTTTACAATGATTTCATTTTACAAGCAGTTGTTTTTAAGAAAATGATAGTTGTACAGATAAAATGTTCAGACTAAGTTACAGATGGTGTGTTGGTGGCTTTGTGATGGTTGATTTTGGAGATGATGTGATAGGAAAGATGACGTTGTTTCCCAAGTGTCCGAACTGTAACGGTGTAACCCATTATGTACGAACAACATGGTTCTTGTTTTTATTGGAGATGGCTACAAGAATCTTTCTTCGTACGTTTGTTTAATTCGTTGCTAGATTTATTGATAGATCTTTAGCAACCACAATAGGCTTCCCTCTCTCTAATAAGCTCTAGAGAACACATCATTCTTATGAAAAGGAACCACTTTAGGTCATTTTCATTGGTAGAATATCCAAAGTTTTAAATAATTTCGACGTTACAATTCAACTGTATGTCAGTTATATGACTTATGTCTAAGACACTGTTGCAAAAGGAAAATTTGGGCAAAAGCACAAGTGAAACATGAATTAAAGGGCAGTTAAGTAAACAAACCTTTTGGTTTTCATTGCTTCTTTCTCTGCAATTTGTTGAGATGATGTTGACTGGCCTAAAGCTGCAATTAACCATAATTTCTACTTAGTTAGCACTACAAAAAGAACTATACTGTCAAATCCAAATGCTCCCCCTTTCTTTCAAAGAGACACGAGGTTCAGAAAACAACTATTAGGCTCCATTCGTTAAAAGTTTTGTGTTTAAAAACATGTTTTTTTTCATGTTTTCAATGTGAAATATGTGACTGGAAAGTGGAGAGAGAATATGTATAGTTAAAAAATTGTTTGAGAAATTGTGTTGTTTAAAAACGTGATTTGCCAAACAGAGGCTAAAAGTAGCTGAACTGAAGTCTAGCATTTACATCGGCTTCTCGAGGGACGTCGTCTCCTGCTTCCATTTCTCGGTTTGCTGCCCTCGTTAGTTCCAGCCTCAATATCAACCATTTCTTGATCCTTAGTCTCCAGCTATATAAAATAGATAGTTAGCGACAAACGTGGTCATTCGACCTCCAACCAAGTGGTGGCCGCAGAAACCACTAGAGCTCAACAAACACACCTGTAATCTATTCTTTTCAGCATTCACCTCTCCTGTCCCCTGCACATATCAGTACAATAGCTTCAAATCGATATCAGTATTATTCATAATTCTTGAGGATATTCCGTAACGTGTTTCAAAGATGTATTTGCAATACGCAAACTCAACAAGAACGAAATACCATAACTTACATGTACACATATCGACATATGTCAAATAAGGTATTAATGAATTTCAGTTTATGAAAAGTCTTCAATAATGCTAATGTTGGAAGAAGAAACTCAAACTAAACATTACTACTTAAGAAGCCCAAAATCTGCTATATAACAAGTTCGCGATAACGCAACCTCAACAAGAATGAAATATCATATGCTTTCATGTGCCATTGCTCAATGATTAGGATATGTAATAAATTACAGCTGTGGTGCTAAGAATCAGAGCAAACGCCTAAGGTACATGATAATGGCACTGAATTCGACGTATAAAACTTGACACTTTGCTAAGTTTTCATTCAGAAAAGGAGAATTTTGAGTTTACCTTAAGTTCTACATTCTTTGCTTTAAGAAGAGCTTCCTTGCACACAAGTTCATGTTGCAGTGTTTTCAACTGCAATGGCATCAGTAAGTAAATAACAAGAGAAACCGCGTGATTAAGGACATGTCCGAACTAAAAATGAGATGCAACTTTCAAATTCTGAGTTTCAAGCTTACCCTTTCTTTACTCAGATTAAGTTCCTGCATTGATAATTGGAAATTTGAGTACCATAAAAAAAGCTGTCAAATCATACTCCAAAACTTGTTACATTGGTATAGTTGGGCAGAAAGGAAAAGCATTTACCGCTGACATATGACTATTTGATTGAGCAAGGTTCCAGTTCTGCAACTGCATCATCTGAAGACCCTCTCTCAAATTTTGAATCTCTATTCCACTTAGTTCTATGATTTTACTGTTGATAAATAAATAAATAAATAAAAAAAAATTGAGAAACTTATGGCATGTTTGGCAATGTGGATTAGATACTACGGGATTAATTTAAGAAAAAGAAGTTAATATTTTTTTATATATAAAATAATGCTGCTCTTACTGTCCAACTTGTTCAAATACTGCATATCAAATATCTATCCAGTTGAAGGTAACACTACAGACACAGTAAGTGATTAAAGAAAAACGTACTTTTTGTCTCGAATAATTTTCACCAATCCGACATTTTCCTGTTTCAAAAATCCACAAATCACACAAAATAATCATCAAAGAAAAAGTTAAACCAAACGCTACTGAACATGATGTACACAGAAAAATGAAGAACAAATTACCTTAACAAGATGGTCAATGTAATCTTTGCCAGAAGCAGAATCTGAGGACAACTTCTCCACAATGGCAGGGGACTTGGGATTTGGCAAAGAATTAGTAATATCTGAAAGCCTCCTTCTTACCATGTTTCCAAAAGAGGATCTTTTCGCCATTCTATCCCCTTTCATAGTCCTCCTTCAAAATCCCTTTTGGAAAATAAAATTCAAGATACACAAGTTGAATTTCCAAGAAATGAACACTAAATTCAAACCCAAGATTTATCCTGAAGTGGGATTAATTAAACCAAAGGGATATATGGATGCGTAATTCTACAAAATGGGCTTATGGGTCTGTTATTAATTACAGAAAAAATTAATGAAAATAAACAGTGGCCTTGACTTCTAATCTTCGTGATGTATGATGAATAACATATAATTGGACTCAAAAGTATCATAATATATATAAAATATTAACTGAAGAAGGAAATTGCCGTTTGTTAAGGGAGGGAATCGTGGCGGATTTTGAAAGATGGAAATCAAAAAAAGATTAAAGGAAAAGCGAAAGGACAAGATTCGTGGTTCGGAGATTTAACGGCTTTCCGGAGCAAAGTGTTTGAAGATGGTTGTCTAAGGGGTACCGAACCTCTTTATTTCAAATAGCAGTTGGAGGGAGTGTTGAGATTCTTTTCAGAGCAGGATAATTGTAGGCATTTTAATGGGTCCATGAGTGGGTGGATCTAGAAATTTTGTTCAACTACGACGGTCACTCAGAAATTTTGTTAGTTAGGACAGACACCAATCAAATAAGTAATAACTGTATTTTTCAAGTTACAATCCAAAAAATGTCCAAAAATTTAATAAAAATATTTTTTCCCGTTGGATCCAGCATGTGCGAGCACGTCAACTTGCCAATCCTCGCTTGTCATATGGTGAGTGGGATATTATTATGCCACCTCTCGAATAATTATTGTAACCATCATCTTAGATTCTTGTTTTCTTAATCGACAATGAATAAGGGTCACATCACCTAAATTAATGATGTCCATAATGATCAGGTCTACTGTTACTTAAAATAACAATAATTCTAGGTAGACATTTTTTTTAAAGCATGAAAATAGAATATTGTCAACGTGACAAAAAAATCATGCACATAAATAAACGGAACATCTTCGTACATTTTGCAAACAAATTGTCATGACGTTCGAAGTCATTTTTTGAATATTTTTAACAACTTTCATAAAGCAGTCATACATTGAACTAAAATTTTAACAAGATTTGTGTGAGGAAAATATAGTTTTTATTACAAAGTTTGAAATTGAAAATGAAAAAAATAAAATGTTTGAAAGACTGAATTAGGTATTAACCATAATTTTTTGCCATCCTTATAAAAATAGCTCGTGTCGTGAGAAACGTCTATGAGATTGAAAGGACAATATAATAATGGAACTAAAGATTGTGAATTAAAAAAATATTTTAAAGATTTGATGGAAATTGTAAGAGGCTCTAAATATTAATTAAGGAGTAATGACGCAAATAAGTTTAAAAAAAAAAAAAAAAAAAAGAGTTGATAGAAAATCAAACCCACGTAACCATGGGTAAGCGTTTAACCTTAATTACTACACCATAAGTACTTTGTTGATATATAGCTCACTTGGTAGTTTCTAACATCAAGTTTTTTAAATTTAAGAAAAAACCCTTTGTGTTTGGACATGTAGCAACGAGTTACTTTTTCCGAAAGTATGTAAAATATAACTTAGAAAATTATGCTTAACAAAACAAATTAACTTAATAATTTCACTTAGAGTCACAGCTAAACCCGCCGCAATCGCAAATAGCACTGTTGAACCCCAACAGTACAACATTGGGACAAAAGCAAAATAGATAATATTTTTAACCATGCCCATCATGATTTTGCTTTACCAAAATAAGCTTTCTGGCTTCTTGACATAGGTCCAACCACCGCTCAAATGGCTAAAACTCTCACCAGAATCTGCTTCAGCTCTGTCGACACTGATGAAAATGACTGGAACTTCTTCCTTAGCTATAACCTTTTTGGTAACTTTTTTGAATTCAAACTCTCTTGTTTTGATATGGGTCTGGAGCAAACTTTGGAAAGTAAATATAGGTTGCCAAGAACTTGAATAGTTACCTAATTATCGGTCACTTGTTGGCCATGCCTTGAAGAAGATACGAAGCTTTACTGCGAACCTGCACGGTTTTAAAAAAATTGTAACATAATTCTTGGGACTCGTTATGTGTGGCGGGCGTGCAAATGCGATGGTACATTCGTTACTCACCTTTGAAGCATAAGACCTCAAATCAGTGATGGCTACTCCACAAGAGCAGTTCCGTAGACAAATGCCCCACATCTCGTGTATCACTGCATTATCTTTTAACGCGGGATCAAATAACAGCCAGTTCTCTGCCAGACCCAAGTATATGTACATCTTGGGAAGATCACAATTCTTGTCTTTCACATTAATTGAGATTAGCATTCTCAGGATATCCTCTGCATCACATTCCTACGAATAAGGAACAACACACTTCAAATTTTGTGCTATAGCTAATGTGATAACGTAAAATGAAGTACATGTTTACATCAGTTTCCAAACATCGAAATTTCTTTTCGATCCTAAACAGGTTTATATATGCACGAATTTAGATAATAAGGATATTAAGTTCGACTGTCACCTTCTCATTCAAGCATCTTATTAGAAATTGTTTTGCCACCGCACTTCGCAGATGTTTACTTCGTCCATTGCTTCCTGATATACTCTCAATGGTTCTCAAGCAATTGATGTCCTTGGGTAATCTTGATCGGTAAGACGGTAACAACACATTTTTAGCAAAAAGCAGAGAAGGGAAATAACAAATATCAAAATACAAAGAAGGATGGATTTGATGCCCGAGAAACACATATTCATGAAATGCAAATCTTAAATAATCAAGAAAGCATATAGAGTCATACAATTAATCAAATTATACTTTCCAACATGGAGGTGATAGACTTCTCTCATTCATATCCAACATATTATTATCAGGACCTCATTTTCCCAACTAGTTCTGAACCGTCTCATGATTATCAAATAAATTAAGATTCAACGATAATTTAATCCAGACTCCAGTCAGTAATAGGGTTAACTGAGCTTCCATTAATTTTCTTCTTCAAAGGAATTATATAATATATATAAAAAAAGGCATGTACCAAACATATTTTTGACAACTTAATCTACGCACCGTAGAAAGAAGAGTCGACATAAAGATTAGTCATTATAGAGGAGTGTCAGACAGAAACCTGCAACCAAGAAATTTTGCGACTCTCTCACAACTGTTGTGCCATTCCTCATCTTTGAAGAAACTTATAACTGAATACATGCATGTGTGCAACATCATACTCAGGCCCAAAAGTTGTCGATCTAGAAAGAGACTAATGATCACCCCAAGAAAATCTTCTGCTTCCGAAGTTGAGAGAATTATATGTGTATGTCTGTAAAAAATTACGATGCCAACTTTAAGAACCATTGAAACTTGAAAACCATATACAAGTGAAAGCTGTCCAGAGTGTTTAACATTAGAGTTCATCTCATGCACCAGTACAAAACTACTTGAAGAATTTGCGTATCACAAATTTAAACTTCTAAGTTTTAACCAAAGGAATAAATGAAATAACTGTTCATGAGTACAAAAACACAAACAACTCGAATACGCAGAATAATACTGTTCATACCTAACTTGGCAACAGGCTGCAACATATTTTATCCAACATCTTATATTTTCAGGTGGTCCTGATGTATCAGAATCTAAGACAGTGGAAACAGATGTCAGGAACTGACCAACCATGAAAAAATTGATAAAGTGTACATAATTGATAATGAAAGTGGCATATCTAAAATAAATACATGAATAGTCACAAGAAAAACTATCAGACTAGAAAATAATACAACAAACAAGCCCTGTTTATCATAAATTTGGGATTGGTTACATTAATCTTTTTTTGCCACTTGTTCAAATCATTTCTAGACCTACTTGAATACCCAAAGATTCAAACAACCAGGTCTTAACAACCATAACAGCCATATTGATTCTGGACTGGCCCTCCCTCTCCCAACTTGTGAAGGCCTATCAGCCGCGTGATGGATCTGAATATGGTATAATTTCCTCCAATACAATCACTTCCTTCACCTACGCAGGACCTTTTACCTACGCCATGATTGTGTCTATACAACACAAGCAATTTGGAGCAGTTAGCTCAGATAGCTCTTTTCAAGTAGAAGTTTGTTGCAGTGAAGCCAACATTGCATAAAAAAGCGGAAACCACTTGAACAGTTTGATAAGGACGAGAAAATCAACGTTTTGGCTCAACCCAAAGCAACAACAGTGAGCGGATTAACACATAGATATCACCTACAAGGATTTGTGGAGTCAGGAAGAGAGTGATCAGGCTTCCTTCCCTCCACCCGCTAAAGCGAAAGGGGGAACACAAGGGAAAATACAGATTGTACCAAAATGACTTTTCCCTTTCCAAAACTTTGAAGAAAAGTGACAAGTAGTAAGCGCTATGATGTTCCTGGAGAATTTATTTCAGCTTCGTATCATGATTAACATTCTGAGCATAGATGAAATTCAAAACAAAACTTGGCTCAGTGAAAAGTTCAACATCTCTTCTGCCACACCAAAGATTTCTAGACATGAAGAAATCTCCCTCGTTCTGCCTCTTCTATGAAGCTCAATCTTTCAAATATTTGTTCTAGTGTACCACCCATAAGTGACAAGAATCATCGTCCTATTCATTAATCAAGAATAAAGGTTTGTGTTCTTTTCCATTTTCCGACTTCCTTCGTCTCCTTCACATAATAGAAGATATAAAGTAGAGTTACATAGATAATGAACAATAGGCAGAAGCAAATATGAGCAAGTGTTTGGTAAACAAAATAAACTGGTTTATAAACCAGTTTATAAAATACACAATTTCCCAAACCACTTTTTAACCACACATTTTCTCTCTCCAATTTTCAAGAACTACTTTTTACCTCAAAATCATAAATAAACCAATTTATAAACCACACGGTATTGCCAAACAGAGCAAATTGAAAGGAAAACGGCCTATAGGATTCCAGGCCTTCTAAAGTAGTAGTTGCAAGTGACAACAAACAAAATTAAAAAAAAAAAAAAAAATGAGAAGAATCTATTTTATTGCAATCTTCTACAAGGCCCCATCATAACTTAGTTGAAAGGGGGTTATAAAAGGGAAAATAGACCAAAACTAATATGGTACATTGGAGTTGATTTAAATCTTCTGGTAAATATAGCAATGTACCAAATGGAACGGGGAAGAAGGATTCATATAGCTGACCCTAAATTAATAGGAAATGAGGCTTAGTTTGTTCATGCTGTTTTATCCTAGGCTGAACCACAAACACATTGTGAATTTCTCACTTCTGCAATTCGAAATTTATAGGGAACCAACTAATAGAAGATGAAGAAAATAATTTCAAGAAAAGTCATCAGTGTTCCTTAGAAATTAGAATGCATAATTTATTACTATGTATGCACCATCATTAGGGAGTATAAACGTAAGATGCTTACCAGCATGTATCATATCTACATCAGACGAAAGCTTAGATGGTGAGTCCAGAAGATAACCATATATGTTAAGAGCTCTTTTCAGATCTGAGTAGCTAGGTAACCAGTCAATTTTGATGTCTGATGAATTTGCCTGTATAAGCATAATAAGTAATTAAGTAAACATAACTTCGAAAAATTGGAAGAAACTAGAAGTTACATTCCCATACACTGAAAGACTGCTCTGAATGGAACAAAGATAAACCAACCTCAATATCAGGTGAGAGAATGGAGCACCAAAACTCACAGGCAGCTTTCCTCAACCATTCCTTTGATGAATATAACACTAGCAAGGCACAAGGAAAGAGCTTAACATAATGTGATATAAGCATTTTGTAAATAACTGACAATGGTATTGCACTTACTCAAATTAAATATCCAAGTCGCGATAGATTTTTCAACTTGACCTTGTGTACAGATCAGCTTCAAGAGCCAGCCATCCACCAACAACCCTTCAAGAAAAGGTTCTCCTACCACAGTCCAAATATTTAAATAATTTTTCTCTTTAACGAAACACTTTGCTGTCTTGCATTTTCAGAAGTCCAGAATCCCACTCGAGTTACAGATCAAAAAATGAAACACAACTCCCAAAAGTTGTAAAAGGAACCCATTTATGGAAACAAATAAACGAGCGTAATAAGTAGAAACCTTTCTCAATCGTAAGTTCAACCAGTGAATTGAGCTCGTTGTTCATGATAGACTGCAATATAAAACTACTTCTTGGCTCTGGATATTCCAAAGCTGGAAATGTTCTCTGTAAGTTATACATAGGAGAAAGATAAATTGCAACTAATCATAGGATGCAAATTAAGACTGCCAAGGTACAATATGTGCCAATCAATAGCAAACGGAACCTGATCTCCAAAGACTTGAATACCCCACAAGGGCATTTCATCGTCGTCGTTTATTTGATCCATCTAGGAAACAAGCTGCGTTAGAAGTCACTTTGCATAAAAACGTTATATAAAATAGAGCAAATAGTTAAATGAAAATTATACCTCCTTTCGGCATTTATCAACACATTTCGACAGTTCTTTTTCTCTAGCATCCTCATCCTCCTCTGAATCAGAAGTATTTTTTATCTTTATTCGTTTTGATTTTCGCTCATTGATCCTCTTTTGCTCCTTCTCGTGATCTTCCAAGAGATCATCCAAACCTATAACTTTCTTCCTGTAAAATTAGACAAAATAAACATCACTATATCAGGGCATTGTCCATAGATAAAATCTATACATGTGTAGATACAAAAATCATTTAAATGATGCAGATGTTCCCCAAACTGAAACCTTCTAGGAGAAATAACACATATATGTTTGGTGAAGATTAAAATCAGATTTTTAGTAGATTTTGATAAAAGTTGATGAGATGTGTGGTTGAAAAGTTGTTGTTCTAATAAAATATGTGATTGAAATTGATTGCTAACTTTGACTTAGATTAAAACCTAGATTTTAAATGTACCAAACAGCGGCATAAATATAACAGCCAAGAAGATGGATGGCAAAATGGGTATACCAAATTATGAAAAAAAGTGAAAAATCAGCAGAACGAAACATCCGGACATCTGCACTAAGTTATACAAATGTCTACTGTAATTCTAAACAGTTGAAAAGAGGTATAACAACACTCTAAACCCCATGACAGATCATGATTATTTTCCAAATATGTAAACATTTCCTTCTTGTTCAACTATAATTTGGCGTGGTTAACAATCATCAATGAATTTCTTATGATACAGAAATTGGGGGATGAATTTCACGATCACTTTATTTCAATTTTTCATTGACGTATAACGTGTTTGTCGCCTCTGTTTATCCAATAGATAAGATGGCTAGTGTAATCTTGAGCAACCCGAGGGATTAGTGTCAGAAGAGCTCCTAAGGGGAGTGTGCCATGGGAGATGCCAAATGAATTGATCAATACATCTGTTCCTTTCCTGCTATCTTACCAAATTGAACTGATCAGTGCTGGAATTGTATGATGAGAAATCAAAGATGCAAACACAGGAAGAAAACAATTATTCATAGAGTGAACATCTATGCACCCAATAATAATATTTATGATAAATGTGTATGTGTATGCATCCTATGGTTAACAAGTGGCACACTCTTGTACCAAATTTTTCTATATCTAATGATCGATGTAAAATAGTTAGAAGAAACCTCTTCAATGGTCCAAAGTTCATAATGTAAAATAGTTAGAAGAAACCTCTTCAATGGTCCAAAGTTCATATACTTTTTCAAAAAAATATCATAAACAGTCTTCATCACTGTTACATATCATAACCACATTATGTAAAACTAGTAACATGTATTATAAACTTCTTTATCAACAGGAAAAACCCAATAAAATGACGAATAATAAACACATGATGTGTGTGTCTTGAACTTGAGATTTTAGGTCTCAACTCTTTAGATTCAGCCTTTTCTCCAGTAGACTAAGGCCTCGGTGGCCAAAGAACTAGGATTTCTAACACAGAATAATTCAAGCATTTTGACAATTTCATAAACGTTGAAGAAAAATTTCAATACTACCACTACTTCAAATATTCAATATTACGGAAAAAAATTGTTGTCGGCACTTTTAGCAGAAGGAAAGTGGGGGGAAAAACACAAGAACCAAAAAAATTGAAATTTTGATTTGCCATCTAACAAATCTACCGAAGGAAAAGAGGGCTTACTTTTTCTTGGGGACAGAAGGAGAAATACGAATGGGCTCTTCAAACTCGAAATCCAGTGGATCGTATATATCAGTCATCTCTTTAACCATCTGTAAGACTAAGAACGCGCGCGCATACACAGCGATAGAGATAGAAGAGAAAGGGGTTGGGAGAATTTGGCGCTTAGAATTTCCCGAGTTAAAAAGCGAAGCGCTAGTAAATGCTGAGGCGTTTGTATGCAGTGGTTTGAGTAAATTTAATAATGATCACCAAACTTTAATCTAATTACTATTTAATTATTCAAATTTAAAAAATATCTCAACATTCATTCAATTTTATACTAAGTAATCCATCAATCACTAAAAACTTAAAATATCATCGGCTCACATTTTCTCCAACGTGACACTTAAAATTTCCCAACATGACATTGAAATTATCTAGTCAGCAAACACATGAGTAAAACAATCATTTAAATTAGAATATCTAAAGAACAGTTCTTTCAATTTTCCCACACCTACAGACTTCCTTCCGCACGCCACAACTATAACATGAAATTCTTCCTGTCGATTTTCAAGTAGGTATTGTCTGAGCCCTATTCTCCTCATTTGACTTCATCTTCAAATTGCGCCTAGTGACAACCCTATGGTTTCTCACTGTTTTTTTGAACTTTGACATGTCCTTGAATGTCTTCCCAACTTCAAATTGTGGATCAAATAATTCCTTTTCTGGATCAAAAGCGGGATGGATGTTGTTGTTCTCCTCGAATGATGAATAATCAGTATTCAACTCTTTGATGAAGGGTAATAGTCCTTATATATATATATATATATCTGACCCAAACTCAGCGATTTCTATGTTTGAGTTTGCATTGTAGCCTACAACAATACGCTCGGGTGCATTTCTATCGAACTCAAAATCTCCATCGTTGACCTCGTTATCAGAATTTTGTAATTGCAAGCTGGGGACTACCACTTCTCGTCATCACTAGCATTTGCAATAATCCATAAATGGCAAGGAGTGAACTTGATGCCTAACTAGACAAACTAACTAAAAGTTGACATAATGCTAAAGAATTCAAGAAAATCACATTTATAGGCTACAATTTGAATCAGACAACTTACGCTAAAAATTTGAGCTTCAACATGTTGTCCATTTGAGCATTCAACAAAATTATAGGTTTGTGGTCCAAAAAAATCAACATTTGAGCATTAAACAAATTTTTAGGATTCTACAAAATCAACATGCCCATGTCAAGATTTTCGAAAATACCTTCTTGTGGTCCGACATAGTCTACTCCGAAGAAAACATCTTCAATCACGGGTACGTGGTCCATATCTAGAAATAATCTACGCAACTGGAGATGAGTAGCTGCAATGAGATGGATTATACTTGGATGGGTTCTGCCATAGAGGAGAAGCTAGAGCAGAGAGTTAGATTTTGGGGAAGGAATATAGCAAGCGGGAAAATTGAAGGAAGCGATTTCAGACATTCTTGATTTAAGGGATTGTTTGGCACATGTATTTGCTAACTAGATAATTTCAATGCCACGTGGGAAATTTTTAAGTGCCATGCTAGAGAAAATGTGAGCGGATATTATTTTTAAGTTTTTAGTGGTTGATGGGTTACTTGGTGTAAAGTTGAGTGGGTGTTGAGATACCTTTTAAATTTGGGTGGTTAAGTAGTAACTAGGTTAAAGTTCGACGACCATTCGTTAAATTTACCCGTTGTGGTTTTGGGTTGGACTATTATGGGGTTCTGTCGTTCTATCAATGGGAAAATGCTTTACTTGATAAACTTAAAAATAAAAATAGTGTACTAACTCCATCCCATAAGAATAGACTCGTTTGTATTTTTACATGGATTAAGAAAAAATAATTAACATATGTTGGAACTATAAATTTACTCATATTTTACCTAATATACCCTACATTGAAGAGAATTGCTGTTAAGTCCCACTGGGGCTCAACCCCAGTCTAGGTGGTTGCACATTTATTATCTATGTGGCAACTTTATTTTAGTTTTTTCTTTTTAGAGGAAAAATATATCATCTTGCATTTTCATTATTTTTCTTCAAAAAATGAATGAGATGTCTATCTTTTAAACTTCCAATGAACATAAACTCTCTTTCTTCTTGATTTTGCAGTGCACGACATCTTTATTCCACTCAAACCAAACTTAGACACCAGCCCACCACCTGAAACAAATTGCCCATTTTCAAAGGTAAATTTTTTCCTCGAATTTTTGTTTTGGACTATCTTGAATCAGTTATATTTATTTATGTTTTGTTTTATAGTGGCACTCGTCAATACTTATTGTTTGTATCTTCATGATTAGGTTGTATTAATTCATTAATTATCGTTTATTTTCACAGATTATAAAGTGGTTCAAATGTTACTTGAAAAAGGAAATATGTTGGATGCAACTGATGAAGAATCTGTGGATGAACAAGAGGTAATCAGGAACTCGATTGGTCAAAAAAACTATGCAAACACCTAAGGTTGGTATGACTTTTGATTCATTGGAAAACCTTTTTGTGTATTATAAACAATATGGAAAACATGAAGGTTTTGGAGTTAAAAAGAGAACAACACGATCATTTGGAGATTTAAAATTTGTTTGCTTAACATGTTCTCGAGCTAGAAATTCAAAATCTGTAAAACAAAATTATCTGAATTATAATCCATTGACGAGAGTGGGGTGTAAAGCTAAGGTTAATGCTTCTATTTATAAAGATGGTAAATGCAAGATTAATTCAATTACATTGGATCATACTCATGGATTGAGTCCACAAAATCGAGATTTTACTCTTGCAATAGGGAAATTAACATAGGTGCTAAAAGAAAACTTGAGTTGAATGATCGAGTTGGAATTGTATTGGCAAAGAATTATCAATCATTTGTAGTGGAAGCTGGGGGTCATGATAATGTCTCATTTTTGGAGAAAGATTGTAGAAATTACATTGATAAGAAGAGAAAATTACGACTTGGTGTTGGAGATGCTCAAGCAATTCATAATTATTTTATTAGGATGCAAGCGAAAAAAATTCAAGCTTCTTTTATATGATGGATGTAGATGATAACGATCGAATTAGGAATTTATTTTGGGCTGATGCAAGGAGTATGGCAGCTTACGAAGAATTTGGTGATGTGGCTAGATTTGACACAACCTCCTTGACAAATAAGTATGATATGCCATTTGCACCTTTTGTAGGGTAAACCACCATGGACACTCAATTTTATTTGGATGTGGGCTATTATCAAGTGAGGACATTGATACATTTATTTAGCTATTTCGTACTTGGAAAGTATGTATGTCTGGATGCACATCGAGTGAGATAATTACAGATCAAGATAAAGCAATGCAGAAAGCTATTGAGATTGTTTTTCCTGACACTCGACACCGTTGGTATCTATGAATATAATGAAAAAGATACCAAAGAAGTTAAGGGGCTATAGATTGTATGATAAAATAAAAAGTGTTTTGCATAATGTTGTGTATGAATATTTGGAGAAAGAAGAATTTGAAGAAAAGTTGGAGCATTTCTTTATTGAATTCAACTTTTGTGAAAATGTGGGGTTAGGTATGTTTATAAATGTATTTTATACAATTATTTTTATGTCTAAATTAAAATTTATTGTTGTTGTTTTAGAGTAATTAATATTTAGTTTGTATTTATTTGTTTACTTTTCAGAAAATATCTCAAAAGATGAAAAATAAAGCAATTAATGAGAAAATGCACAATTTGATGTTTATTGGAGCTTAATTAGACAATTAAGGAGTTGATGACGTCATCCGAAAAACATCCATGGTGCTAATGTGAATAAATTAAAAGTTGGAGGACCTAATTGAAGGAGTTGAGAGTTGAAACGAGCAATCGTGAAGATTCCAAAATATGGGGATTAAGTTGCCTCAATTGAAAGTTGAGGATAGGAGGTGCAATAAAAATGCAGGGACCAACTTACACAATCGAGAAAAGATGGAAATTTCCACCACAGGTCTATCACGCGATCTCCGAACTTGAAAGAGCTCAATTGCGTAATGGTAGAAAAATATCACCCCGAGAGTTTTTGATATCTCCACGCGATCGCCAGACTTTGAACCGCGTGATCGCGTGGCTTCCCACTGGGCTTCTGATAAGTGTATTTTATACACTTATCTGTATTTCTAAATTAGAAGAGATTATTGTCGTTTTAGAATATATGCTATTTAATTTCTGTATATTTGTTATTTTGTAGAAAATATCCCAAAAAGATGAAGAATGAAGCGATTGATTTGAAAAATGCACAATTGGATGTAAATTAGAGCTAAATTGAGCATATGGGGAATGATAACATCAACCGGAAAACCTACATGGTGCCAAAGAGAAGAAATCAAAGGTCAGAGGAACGAATTGAAGGATTTGAGAGCTTAAACGGGCAAATCGAGAAGAAGATAAAGTTTGGGGACTAAATTGCAACAATTGGAAGTTGAGGATTGAAGGTGCAATTAAAAGTTAGGGACCAACTTACACAGCCGAGGAAAGATGGAAGTCGCGATCGTTGAATACACACCGCGCGATAGTGTAAATTTATAACCCGAGAGTTTTAGGGTCTTCCATGTGATTGCTATGGTGTAAACCACGCAATCACGAGTTTATCCGACTGGGCTGACTGTGGACTTTTTCTCGGTATTTTCAACATAATTATCTCTTTCTTGACCTAGCTCTCTCCAAAACATATATATACAACGCATGAGGCACGAGATCACGACTTTTGCCTCTCCATAGAACGAGCCACAATAGAGAATTCATCATCAATTTCTTAGAGAATCAAGTATTGCAGAGGGACGTGAATTGAAAACAATTGAAGAATCAAAACTTAGTGCAAGATTTCCATTCTTTACATTGTTTTTAATGAATGTTTATTTTTATTGTTTTTGTTCTTTCATAATGATGTGTAACTAATTATAATGTTGGGATGAACGATGTAGTCTAGTTAATTATTTTAATTCCATTTTCCTTATTTTAACGATTCAATGCATGTGTTGATTTATTATTGCGTTTAATGCGTGAATGAACTGGCCACTCTTTCATGATTTAATGTGTTATTTTCATAATCCGAGAGGTGAGTTAATAACATAGATCTAGGTAATAAATCCGATAATTGAACGAGAGATAGAGATATACTCTTGTTATTATTGCGATCGTGTGTGAATTCTTGTGTGTAAGGCATCTAGATAAGGAATATTCGGACCCGCTGTAGAGATACAAGGTTGGCTTATTTAGGTAAGATTGATTTAAACCCGAGAGAGGAATCTCAATTTGAATTAGTGAATTCGATCGAACACATATTTAGAAAATAGAACCTGGAATTGGAATTGATTTAATCGAATAGATGAGATCGTGAATCCCAACTACCTTACAATCTTTTTTAAAACAAAAATAAATTCGCAAATTTAATTCTTTAGTTTAATTTATTAGTTTTATTTCACAATCACAAATTCTCTTCTTTCTGATCAAATAAAGTTTAGAACTAAAATATTACGGTAATTAATAGTAGTCTCTATGGAACGATAATCCTGACTTTAAGGTCCACTTTATTACTTCTCAAGACTCGTACACTTGAGAGGATATCTCGCATCGCAAGATATTGGTGAGCAAGTTTTTGGCGTTGTTACCGGGGAATATTTTTATATTAATATCGATACTCATTAGTTCTTACTGTACTTTGAATTTTATTTTACTTATTTTTATTTTTATTTTTAGTTTTATTTTTGTTTACTTTATTTTATGTTAAAAAGGACTAAGTCATTTGATTTGCTTCCTTTTGATACAGAAATTGAAAGCACCTTTCGACAAAGGCATAGGCAACAATTGGAAGCGAATCAACAAACTGACTTAGCCATGGAAGATGATAGAATTCAAGGTAATCAGGGAAATCAACAAAATCTACCAATAGCTGTGAACGGACAGCAACAAAATCATGGAAGGCGCATATTAAGAGATTACATGGTTCCTCCTGTGGGGAATATTGGAACCTGCATAGTACCTCATGTAATCCAAGCCAACAATTTTGAAATCAAAACCTCTTTGATCTCACTTATCCAAAACTCATGTGTTTTTCATGGATTTCCGTCTGAAGATCCTCGTGCACATCTTCGATCTTTTTTGGAATTGTGTGAAATGCAGCACATGAACGGAGTTTCAGATGATGCTGTAAAATTGAAGTTATTTTCATTCTCTTTGGCAGACAAAGCTAAAGCTTGGTTCTACACTTTGCCCCTACACACAATCACTACATTTGAAGTTATGAGCCAGAAATTTGTAGATAAATTTTTCCCACATGGCCGTATGTCAAAGCTAAGGCATGAGATTTTATCATTCGGTCAACAGCCTGGGGAATCAATTTTTGAGGCTTGGGAAAGGTTCAACGAGCTCATCAGATAGTGTCCTACACATGGAATCTCTGATTGGATACTAGTTCAAACATTCTACAATGGTTTGACAAATGAAAAAAAAAAGTATGCAGACTCAGCAGCTGGAGGATCAGTAATGGATATGACATATGAAGAAGCATCTAAGATTTTTGAGAAGATGGCTGCGAGCAGTTACCAGTGGTACTCCAATAGAGCGACACCAAAGTCTGGGGGAATTGTTGCAGTTAGTGAGATTACAACATTAAATGCTAAGCTGGATGCTTTGACAAAGAAAATAGACAGCATGGGTGTGCAACCAGTCAATTCAGTTCAAACAACTTTGTGTGATTTTTGTTTCGAAAATCACGCTATAAATTTCTGCCCATTACAACAAAATTAATCAAATCCAAAACAAGTTAACTTCATAGGAAACAGGCAGCATGGTGGTCCTTATTCACAAACCTACAACCCAGAATGGAAAAACCACCCCAATTTCTCCTGGTCTAATAATCAGAATGTTCAGCATCCACCTGATTTTCAACAACAACAACAACAACAACAGTCCCCAAAAAACGTGGCCGAGGGTTTGGAAACGCTAATCCAGCTGGTCAAGAGTCAGAATGGTGAGATCATGAATCAAGCAGCTGAGATAAAGAATCTGAATAGACAAATGGGAGAGTTGGCAGCGAGCAGTGCAACAAGACAGCCTAGACAGTTACCAAACAACACTGAAACAAACCTTCATGAGCATGTTAACACAATAACAACAAGGAACGGGGTTCAGCTATCTAAAGTGACTATAGAGGAATATGAAAAGCAGAAAAACCAGAAGAAAAATGTGGTGGAAGAGCAGAAAAGTGAAAAAGAACACGGGTCAACTTCAGAAACTCAAGAAAAAGTGGAAGAAGAAGTTCGAGTTCGACCTCTGTTGAGTGCATTTTACATGCATATTTCATATATTTTTAGTAATACTTTTTGAGCAATTTGGACAAATACCTACTTAATTTTGCATATTTTGTGGTTAAATAGGTTTAACAATCAACTTCATGGAGAAAGCACAAGAAAGAAGCTAAATGGATGAGTACTTGAAGAAATTGAAGAAAAAAGAGTCAAATCCATCAAAGAGTCGAAGTATGAGGACCAAGTTGATCTACATTGAAAGGTGGAGGACCTAATTGCAAATCACCAAAGGACGATCAGGCTGCAAAATCATCACTCCGGTCAACCACGCGATCGCGTGGTTAAAAGCCGGTCGCGCTCGCGAGTTCAGGCATAAACTCAACCCGAGAGTTTTCACCTCAACCACGCGATCGCGAGGTGTTATGCCACGCGATCGCGTGGTCATAAAATGAAGCGAAAATCTGGGCCGACCTGATTCCGCCCAGATGCTGAAACACGTGGATCCTACGAATTTTGGGGGTATTTTGAGGGGTTTTGGCCAAAATTTGAATTATTCTTGACATTCTTGAACAAGAAAACCCTAGCTCTCTCTCTTTTCTCTTTTATTTCATCCTTTTCTCTTGTAATTTCTCTTGGTTTTGTATAGTTTAGTTGATGAATATTGATTAAGGGGAGAAATACCAATATTATTGTGGAAGAATAGTGATATTTGGAAGTAAGAATCATTGGTGGAGAGAAGTATTTATTGCTTAATCCTCATATTTCTCTATTTACTTTACTCTATTGTTGAAATGATGTATTTAATCCTTGAATTTTATTGTTATTTCACTATGGGCTAAACTATTTTGTGTTGGGATGTTGATGAAGCTTGACCTAGCTTAGTTGATTTTAATGCTTGTATTAAGAATTTAAGCTTTTTATTATCTTGTGCATTTATTGTTGTATTTATTGACTAGCATTTATTGTGGCCACATTTATGCTTAGGTTTCATGCAATGTGCAATTATTGAGAAATTGTTGTGTATTCTAGATCGGTACAATATTTGCTCTAGGTTCTTATTTAGGATAGAGATATACCTAAAACCCTAGATGACCCATTGAGTTATTTTCACATAGGTTTAATGCAATTGGTGTGTTTTTAATCGACATAGAGATATAGTAGGTTAATGCTACTAGTTAGGGTTGATTTCACTCGAGAGAGGTAATTGGCTAAGCTTGGAAAATCGGGTCTAACATGATTAATGAATTGCATCTCTTTTTGCTTGTTGATAATTTAATTAGGTAATGGTCAAGTGGAATCAAGAATCCCAACACTCCTTTATCATTTATTCATCACCATTTTTCTAGTTATTTATTTAAAATTGCAACATTAATTCTAGTACGAGAACATTCCCAATCAAACTATTATTGTGTGTTTCTTGTTGAAATTAATTATACTAGAGTGTAGTTGAAATAGACAATCCTTGTGGGATCGATAAACCGGACTCAATTAGTCCACTATCACTTGTATGCGACTCGTGCACTTGCGGTGTGTTTTTAGCGAACAAGTTTTATGCGCCGTTGCCGGGGATTGTTTCTAATTAAATTACATTTTAGTTGATATTAGTTTTAACTATTGGTTACTTTTATTTCTTGTAAAAATTTTCTTTTGTTTTGTTTTGTGTAAGAAATCTTCTAATTTCTTGTGTTGTTCTAGGTTGTGATTGTGCATGCGTCGAAGTAGAAGTCTTGATCTAGTTGAAATAGATCCGGATATCGAAGGAACTTTTCGACGAAGGTTAAGGGAACAACGGGAAGCTAGGAGACAACTTCTTACTGGGATGGAAGGAGAAAGAGTTAACATCGAGCTTAATGCTCCAGCTGCAATTCCTCCAAGGGGTGGAATCCCACCCGGTTTTATTCCTCAAGCGGCTAGAGCTCAAGAGCCCGTTGTTAATGAGGAAGACATGCTTTTTGGGGATTTCATGAATCCTCCTATTGTCGAGAATCAATCAAGCATTGTCTATCCCTCCTACAATCATCCAAATTTCCAACTTCGGCCGGATGTCATCAATTTATTCTCCAACACCATCTCATTCTATGGGAGGACCGATGAAAATCCACATGCTCATGTGGTACGGTTCCTAGAGATTTGTAGCAACTTCAACTATGAGGGTGTGAATGTGGAGGCAATCCGGATGAGGTTATTTGTACATACATTGAAGGATAAAGCAAGAGAATGGCTTGACACTTTGCCTCCGGGGAGTATCACGACTTGGGTGGAGTTTGTCCAAAGGTTCACTACAAAATTTTTCCCACCATCTCGAGTTGCTAAACTCAAGCATGATATTACCACATTTCAACAATTCGAGATGGAGAGCTTTCATGAAGCTTGGGAGAGATTCAAAGACATGCTTAGGAAGTGCCCAAATCATGGGATTACATTGGGGCAACAAGTCAACCACTTCTATTCTGGGTTAACTCCTCCTTGCCGTTCAAATGTGGATTCCTCCTCTAATGGGTCCATCAAGACAAAGAGTATTCGGGAGGCTTATGATTTGTTTGAGATCATGAGTGAACAAAGTGCAATGTGGCCGGATAGAAGTGCACCGAGGAGTTCTAGTGGGGCACGAGGGGGTGATGATTATGCACTTGTATTGTCAAAGATTGATTCCTTAGCCAAGAAAGTGGAAGGATTATCTACTTCAAACTCTCGGCCTGTCAACATGGTTCAAGCCCCCCCGGTATGTGATATATGTGGGGCTAATCATCTAAGCTCTATGTGTCCATTAGTGGCGAGTGGTTCTTCATCTACCGAGCAAGTTGCTTATGCTCAAAATTTCCAACGCCAAGGATTCAATCCATATGCTCCTACATACAATCCCGGGTGGAGAAATCATCCTAATCTATCTTATGGCAACAATCACAATGTGTTGAATCCAAAGCCACAAGAGAAGAAAGAAGGATGGGAAGAGGCTATTACCACGCTAGCAAATCATCAATTGCAATATCAAGAACGCAATGATGCATCTTTGAAAAATTTGGAGAATCAAGTGGGCCAAATAGCTAAACTTCTCTCGGAAAGGCAACAAGGAGCTTTGCCTAGCAACACCGAGACAAATCCTAGGGAGAATGTGCAAGCTATTACAACAAGGAGCGGGGTGCAATTGCCCGAGATCACGGCCCCACAACCAACAACTCAATCCAACAAGGCTCCCATTGAAGAAAATGAGCCTATTCAAGCATCCGAACCAATTGTTGAGTTGCCAAAGGAAAGTGAGCCGGAAGCATCCACATCAAAGGCTCCAACACCGATCAAGGCTTATGTGCCTCCTATTCCATTTCCTCAAAGGTTGCAAAAGTAAAAGCTTGATAGTCAATTTGGCAAATTTTTGGAAGTGTTCAAGAAGCTACACATCAACATTCCTTTCGCCGATGCATTAGCTCAAATGCCAAGCTATGCCAAGTTCATGAAGGATATTCTATCCAACAAAAGAAGGCTTGAAGAGCATGTAACGGTGATGCTAACCGAGGAATGTAGTGCCATCCTCCAAAACAAGCTTCCTCCAAAAATTAAAGACCCAGGGAGTTTTACTATTCCATGCACTATTGGTGATGTTAATTTTAGTAAAGCTTTATGTGATCTTGGTGCTAGCATTAATTTGATGCCTTTGTCCATTTTCAGGAAATTGGAATTGGGGGAAGCTAAAGCAACCACCGTGTCTCTACAATTGGCGGATAGGTCCATCAAATATCCTCGGGGGATCATTGAGGATGTTCTTGTGAAAGTGGATAAATTCATCTTTCCGGCGGACTTCATTATTCTAGACATGGAGGAAGATCATGACATTCCAATCATTTTGGGAAGACCATTTCTAGCAACCGGGAGAGCACTCATTGATGTGCAAGAAGGGCAATTGATTTTGAGGGTGCAAGATGAGCAAGTCACCTTCAATGTGTTGAAGGCCATTAAATATCCTTCGGAGTCAAATTCATGCTTCCGGGTGGATGTGATTGATCGTCTTGTGGTAAACTCTTTCAACCATGGGATTTCTAAGGATCCATTGGAGTCATGTATAGCCCACTCGTTGACTATTGAGGATGATGATCATGAAGTTGAACAAATGGCTAATTATTTGGAGGCATCACCACAATATCAACACAAGAGGGCCCCCTACTTTGAGGAGTTGAAAAAGAGTTCTTCACCACCCCTACCATCTCTCGAGAAGGCACCTACCCTTGAGCAAAAGCCTCTTCCTTCTCATTTGAGGTATGCTTACTTGGGGGAATCTTCTACCCTTCCGGTCATTATTTCTAACTTGTTGAATGAGGAGGAGGAAGACAAATTGCTTCGGGTATTGAGGGAGCACAAGGAGGCTATTGGATGGACCATCTCGGATATTCGAGGTATTTGCCCTTCATTATGCATGCACAAAATTCTTATGGAAGATGATTTTAAACCTTCGGTGGAGCATCAACGTCGGTTAAATCCGAACATGAAGGAAGTGGTAAGAGCCGAAGTGGTGAAGTGGCTTGATGCGGGTATAATATATCCAATCTCGGATAGTGCATGGGTGAGCCCGGTGCAAGTAGTGCCGAAGAAAGGAGGTGTTACGGTGGTGGAGAATGAGAATAATGAACTTATTCCAACAAGGCCAGTGACGGGGTGGAGAGTTTGCATTGATTATCGCAAGCTCAACAATGCTACTAGGAAGGATCATTTTCCCCTTCCATTCATTGATCAAATGCTTGAGAGATTGGCGGGTCACTCTCATTATTGCTTCCTAGATGGGTATTCGGGCTATAATCAAATTTCTATAGCCCCGGAGGATCAAGAAAAGACAACATTCACATGCCCATATGGAACTTTTGCATATAGGAGGATGCCCTTCGGTCTTTGCAATGCCCCCGCCACTTTCCAACGGTGTATGATGGCTATCTTCTCCGACATGGTGGAGAAATTTATTGAGGTATTTATGGATGACTTCTCAGTTTTTGGTACTTCATTTGATGATTGTTTGAATAATTTGAGAATGGTGCTAAAAAGATGTGAGGATACCAATTTGGTTTTGAATTGGGAAAAATGTCATTTCATGGTTCGAGAGGGGATAGTTCTTGGGCACCGGATTTCAAGTGAGGGGATTGAGGTTGATAAGGCAAAAATCCAAGTTATCGAAAAATTACCTCCCCCAACCTCGGTAAAAGGTATAAGAAGCTTCTTGGGGCATGCGGGATTTTATAGAAGGTTTATCAAAGATTTCTCAAAAATCACGAAGCCACTGTGTTCATTACTTCAGAAGAGTGCAACATATGATTTCTCTAAAGAGTGTCTTCAAGCTTTTAACACTCTCAAAGAGAAACTCATCACGGCACCAATTATTGTGGCTCCGGATTGGAGTTTGCCCTTTGAGCTTATGTGTGATGCAAGTGATTACGCCGTGGGGGCGGTTTTGGGGCAAAGGAAGGACAAACTCTTACATGTCATCTACTATGCTAGTAGAACCTTGACCGATGCTCAATTGAATTATGCTACTACCGAGAAGGAAATGCTAGCGGTGGTCTTTGCCTTTGATAAGTTTCGGTCATATCTTATTGGCTCCAAGGTGATTGTGTATACCGACCACTCGGCCCTCAAGTATTTGTTGGCAAAGAAGGATGCCAAGCCGCGGTTAATTAGATGGGTTCTTCTCCTCCAAGAGTTTGATTTGGAGATTCGTGATAAAAAGGGGACGGAGAATCTTGTAGCCGATCACTTGTCTAGACTTGAGCAAACAGAGGAAATTTTGGATGAAGAGATAAGTGAGGTATTCCCGGATGAGCAAATTTTCCAAATCATGGATCTTCTACAAGCTACTAGTGTGCCATGGTATACGGACCATGTGAATTTTCTTGCAAGTGGCATCACTCCCCCGGACCGCTCATATCAACAAAGGAAGAAGTTCTTTGCGGATATCAAGCATTATTTTTGGGATGACCCGTTGTTGTTCAAAAGGGGTCCGGATCAAATCATGAGAAGGTGTGTGCCCGAGGAGGAGATGGAGAAGATTCTTGAACAATGTCACTCATCGCCTTATGGAGGCCATTTTGGTGCCGTGAAAACTGCATCAAAGGTTCTTCAATCGGGATTTTATTGGCCTACTTTATTCAAGGATGCTCACACTCTTGTCTCCAAATGTGACCGATGCCAACGCTTGGGTAATATCTCTAACCGAAATGAAATGCCTTTAAATTCTATTTTAGAAGTGGAGATATTCGATGTTTGGGGTATTGATTTTATGGGACCTTTTCCATCGTCCTTTTCTAATCAATACATTCTAGTTGCGGTTGACTATGTGTCCAAGTGGGTAGAAGCGGTGGCACTCCCCACAAATGATGCTCGAGTGGTGGTGAAATTTTTGAAGAAAAATATTTTTACTCGTTATGGCACCCCTCGAGCTATCATTAGTGATGGAGGAAAACACTTTTGTAACCGCCTCTTCGACTCACTTTTGACCAAGTATGGAGTCAAACATCGAATATCCACTCCTTATCATCCGCAAACAAGTGGGCAGGTTGAAATTTCGAATAGAGAGTTGAAAAAGATCCTTGAAGTGACGGTGAATGCCTCGAGGAAAGATTGGTCCAAGAAATTGGATGATGCATTATGGGCATACCGAACTGCTTTCAAGACCCCCATTTGTATGTCTCCATTTCGACTACTATTTGGTAAAGCATGTCATCTTCCGGTTGAGCTTGAGCACCGTGCATATTGGGCAACAAAAGTCTTGAATTTTGATATGGAGTTGGCCGGTGAGAAAAGATTGCTCCAACTCAATGAGCTTGATGAATTCCGCCTTGAATCATATGAAAATGCCCGGATTTACAAAGAGAAGAGTAAGAGATGGCATGACAAGAACATTGTGAAGCGGGACTTCCAAGTTGGGCAACAAGTACTTCTCTACAACTCAAGACTTCGATTGTTCCCCAGTAAACTCCGCTCTAGATGGTCGGGACCTTTCACCATTGCTCAAATCTTCCCGCATGGAGCGGTTGAACTTTATCATGGAAGTAAGGGGAACTTCAAAGTAAATGGGCAACGCTTGAAGCCATACTTGGGGGGTCATTATGAAAAGGAGAAGTCATCCATCCCTCTTGCAAACCCGGAGTAATTGTATCAAAAAGTCGAGCTTACGACTTTGACCAAGCGCTTTTTGGGAGGCAACCCAAATTTCTACTCTTTTAATTACTTGTTGATATTTACTTATTGCATTTTCATTATGTCTAACTTGGTTAATCACCAACTTTTGTAGGTTCGAAATTCTTTTTGAAATCCTAAGCAACCTTGTCCTCAACAAGTTTGGGGGAGATTAGCGTATCAAGAAAATTAAAGCTTAGGTCGATTTGGAACATCATACACGCATCAATCCGGGGAAGTTCCATCACCCATTCCTTTCTTGTTATTATGCCATTGTCAACATTGAGGACAATGTTTGATTTAAGTTTGGGGTTATTGGGATCATGTGCTTTATGAACATTCTACATTGCCTTGCCGACCCTTGATGTCTTGATGGTTCGAAATTGTTTATTTTGTTGAGAATATTGACATGCTAGATAGCCTTGCCGGCTTATAAGACTTTGATGTTTGAAATTGTTGTTAATTCATGAGTTATGACCAAATATGCTACTTGTGCTACTTTCTTTAAATGCTTATCCATGTAAGATCATATGTACATTGAGCACAATAGTCATGTTCAATTGTCGGTGAGTTTGGGAATTGTTGAAGGGTGAAGAGGTTAATGGAGTAGATGAACTAGGTTGTGAGCTTGTATTGTTTATTTGTATCAACCTATCAAATATTTCCTAATGCTCTAAATTTCTTGACCCTAATGTAAGACAAGTTTGGGGGTGTTCGACCCGGTGAAGGAGACGGCCTAGACGTGTGGTGATTCCATGCATGTGGAAGTAAATTTTGTGTGGAGTGTATTTCGCCAAGTATAAGCTAAGTGATGACCGTATGCTAGAGTTCTAAGCCCATTTTAATTTTTTGCATTGCATTACCCTATCTCGAAGCCTTTTTGACTCGAGTTATTAAGCCCGTAGGAGTATCTTGAAACTTGGTGCCTTAAGTTTGAAACTTGGGAGTCACCGGCCGAAAGCTCGCTACATGGGTCAATTAGAAAGCTTAATGAGTAGGGTACTCACACACACACATAAAAATAAAAAATAAAAATAAAATAAAAAAAAGGCACATTATCATTGCATTCGCTTAATAAGTCTACCCCACTTCGTAGCCTTTTTGACTCGAGTTAATAAGTCCGTAGGGGTATTTTGAAACCTGGTACCCTTTGATCTTAAAACAATCGGGGAGCTGCCGACCTAAAGCTCGCTACATGGGTCAATTAGAAAGCTTAAGGGAGTGGGGAAGTCACGAGCAAACATCATGTTAGTTGTTAGAAATCATGCATTTGTACTTGCATAAGGGCTTAGATGAATAGTGGGTTTGAATTGCTTGGTATAAACTTGAATGTCGAAGCACTCATTAGTGGAGAGTCACTGCATTTCTAGGTTGTCGAGATTGTCGGTAAAACACACATGTGCTTTAGTGGAAAAAGAAAGAGTGATTTGAGAAGTGCCCTCTAGAATTGCATCCCGGGAGTGGAAAGAAAATTATTCGCTGGGGGATGAATGTCACGAGTGGGAAAGGAAAGAATTGACCACTAATGGTGGGATAGTTTTGACTTGAAACCTCTTTACTCATCAATATTCTTGAATCTTATTGACGATTGACAGTGGCTATGCACACATGCACCGATCGAACATCGGATAAGCCAAACTCATTTTTGTAGCATTATTTGGGAACATAATTGTGAATTAATTATGCAACTTCACACTCATGGAAGATTGCGAGCTATCTAGCATTGTTGATCATTATGTCACTATTTTTGTAGATGCATGTGAATATTCTTGCTCGGGACGAGCAAGAGTTTAAGTTTGGGGGTATTTGTTGAGTGCATTTTACATGCATATTTCATATATTTTTAGTAATACTTTTTGAGCAATTTGGACAAATACCTACTTAATTTTGCATATTTTGTGGTTAAATAGGTTTAACAATCAACTTCATGGAGAAAGCACAAGAAAGAAGCTAAATGGATGAGTACTTGAAGAAATTGAAGAAAAAAGAGTCAAATCCATCAAAGAGTCGAAGTATGAGGACCAAGTTGATCTACATTGAAAGGTGGAGGACCTAATTGCAAATCACCAAAGGACGATCAGGCTGCAAAATCATCACTCCGGTCAACCACGCGATCGCGTGGTTAAAAGCCGGTCGCGCTCGCGAGTTCAGGCATAAACTCAACCCGAGAGTTTTCACCTCAACCACGCGATCACGAGGTGTTATGCCACGCGATCGCGTGGTCATAAAATGAAGCGAAAATCTGGGTCGACCCGATTCCGCCCAGATGCTGAAACACGCGGGTCCTACGAATTTTGGGGGTATTTTGAGGGGTTTTGGCCAAAATTTGAATTATTCTTGACATTCTTGAACAAGAAAACCCTAGCTCTCTCTCTCTTTTCTCTTTTATTTCATCCTTTTCTCTTGTAATTTCTCTTGGTTTTGTATAGTTTAGTTGATGAATATTAATTAAGGGGAGAAATACCAACATTATTGTGGAAGAATAGTGATATTTGGAAGCAAGAATCATTGGTGGAGGAAAGTATTTATTGCTTAATCCTCATATTTCTCTATTTACTTTACTCTATTGTTGAAATGATGTATTTAATCCTTGAATTTTATTGTTATTTCACTATGGGCTAAACTATTTTGTGTTGGGATGTTGATGAAGCTTGACCTAGCTTAGTTGATTTTAATGCTTGTATTAAGAATTTAAGCTTTTTATTATCTTGTGCATTTATTGTTGTATTTATTGACTAGCATTTATTGTGGCCACATTTATGCTTAGGTTTCATGGAATGTGCAATTATTGAGAAATTGTTGTGTATTCTAGATCGGTACAATATTTGCTCTAGGTTTTTGTTTAGGATAGAGATATACCTAAACCCTAGATGACCCATTGACTTATTTTTACATAGGTTTAATGCAATTGGTGTGTTTTTAATCGACATAGAGATATAGTAGGTTAATGCAACTAGTTAGGGTTGATTTCACTCGAGAGAGGTAATTGGCTAAGCTTGGAAAATCGGGTCTAACATGATTAATGAATTGCATCTCTTTTTGCTTGTTGATAATTTAATTAGGTAATGGTCAAGTGGAATCAAGAATCCCAACACTCCTTTATCATTTATTCATCACCATTTTTCTAGTTATTTATTTAAAATTGCAACATTAATTCTAGTACGAGAACATTCCCAATCAAACTATTATTGTGTGTTTCTTGTTGAAATTAATTATACTAGAGTGTAGTTGAAATAGACAATCCTTGTGAGATCGATAAACCGGACTCAATTAGTCCACTATCACTTGTATGCGACTCGTGCACTTGCGGTGTGTTTTTAGCGAACAACCTCTAGTCAAGGCATATGTACCTCCAGTTCCATATCCACAAAGACTGAGAAAGCAAAATCTGGAGCAGTAATTTGGAAAATTTTTGGAGATTTTCAAGAAATTACATATAAATATCCAGTTTGCTGAAGTTTTAGCCCAAATGCCCCTCTACCTGAAATTCATGAAAGAGATGCTGTCAAACAAAAGGAAATTGGTTGATCATGAAACAGTAGCTCTTAGTGAGGAATGCAGTGCCATTATCCAAAAGAAGTTTCCATAGAAACTAACAGATCCGGGGAGGTTCTCTATCCCTTGTACTATTGGTAAATTTACTTTTGATGATGTATTGTGTGATCTTGGTGCCAGTGTCAATATAATGCCTCTTTCTGTGTACAGGAAATTAGGTTTGGGGAGCCTAAGCCAACAAATATCACTTTAAAGCCGACAAACAGATCAATCCAATACCCATATGGGATAGTGGAGAATGTGATAGTTAAGGTTGAAAAATTCTTCCTCCCAATCGACTTTGTGATTCTGGATATGGAAGAGGACACTCAAATGCCTCTCATCTTTGAAAGGCCATTCTTAGCTACTGGAAGAGCCCTAATAGACATTGAAAATGGAGAAATCATCTTTAGGTGGAGAAGGAACAAGTAACTTTCAGCATCAAGCCAAGACAAGATAGTAAAGTTCAAAATAAAAGTTGTTTTAAAGTGGAGGAAGTGGTCCATAAACCAGCAGGAAAATTGAAGCATGGGATTAAAATAGAGTAGGCTCCAAACACAAATCATGAGTTCATGGAGGTTAAGAACGAAAAGAAAAATTTGACGGAGAAGAAGCTTAATCTACCTCAACAAACAGTGGAAAAGGGGGCTTTAGACTTCAAGAAAGTGAGGAAACGGATCGAAAAGTGCAAGGCAGGTAATTGCAAGTTGTGCAGGGGTTCAAGAGGATCATTCATGCCTCCATGATAAATAAGTGTAAAAAGTTGAGCTTTAGACTCAAAACAGAGCGCTTGTTGGGAGGCAACCCAACCTTTCTTCCCTTTTATTTACTACGCTTTAAGTATTAATTTCTTTACGTGTTTCAGATATTTGCAAGGTAGGTAACTGTTGAGTGTTTTTCATGTTACATGTTTGAACACTCGTGCATGTTAGTCTATTGTTGCACATTTAGGTATTTTTATATTTTGCATGTTTTGTTTAATTAGGATTTTTATCGTCATCCAAATTCACATGCATACTATTTTAAGACATGTAGATTATGTTTGGTGGATCATATCATAGATCATGAATTGACTAGGGGATTAAAAATGAGGAAGAAACTCAAAAGAAGAAAATTTTAATTTCTGTTGGAACTACTAAGCGATCGCTTAGTAGTAATATCGCGCAATCGCGCTAATTAATTTAAAATTTAATTTGCTACAGAATTTTACTACGCGATCGCTGGCACTCAAGCCAGGTGATGGCTTGGCGATTCTGGGATCAAATTCGGCATGTTAAGTGCTTTTCCTCATTCTTTCAACTTCAAACATTATAAACTCATTTTCTCTCCTCAAAATCAATCCAACATTGATCTTTCATCTATCATGCATGTCATCAATACTTCATTGCACCAAATTCATTGCTATTTTCACATCCAAATTAATCAAAGGTATGAATTTCTTCACTTGAAACATAGTAAACTCGAATTTATGAAATCTTCTATTAGTTTTTGAACAATTGGAATTGTGAAATGTGAAGAATGGGCTTAAGGTAGTCATTGGAGTTGTGAATTGTGCTAAATATAATGAAAATTATGGGTCAACCCATGTATCCAAATTTATGCATATCCTTTGATTTTTGCAATGCACACCTATGTTTGATGAAATGCCACAAAGAAAGTTTTGTGCTAATTTTAGAAATTCATTCGAGCATTTATCTTCATGATATGTTTATCATTGATGGTGTGTGTTTAGTTCATGAATTAGTTCACTTCATTGCATGAAAATCATGAAAAGAAATTTAGCAGCAAGGCAGCCCTATTGCAAGGTCACTGCAGGCCATTGCACCTGAAAACTGCTTCACGTCACCTACTTCTCCATAACTTTACATGACCCTATTGAACTCTAAAAGAATTGAATTTTTAATATGTTGTAGACCATGCTATGAATTTTAACATATCAAAAGATGGTTCGGGAAAACTTGTGCTTTTCTAGGCGATGTCAATGCTTGAATATGTGTGGTCAACCAATTTTGAAAATTCAACATTTTGCTTTAACTTTAGTTTATGGTGTGGTACTGAACTTCCATTATTTCTTATTGGTGTTTATGACTTCTAATGTTACTTATATCTTATTTGTAAGGTAAACACCAATGAAGACACCTCAAACTAAGTCGGGAAAAGTAAGAAAATGGTCCAATTCATCCAAATACAGTGCTAATGGAGGCGTCAGGGCTACAAGACATCTCCTCTACACTTGGGAAGTTCTCGTTCTCTTTCTTTTGTCAAGTTTTGCATATTCTTATTTATTTATGTGGCAAACATTGAGGACGATGTTCATTTCAAGTTTGGGGGTGGATCTCATTATTTCCATATTATTGCTTTTCATTTTATGTTTTCATTCTATTTCTATTGGGATTTTAAAAAAAAAAAATGAAAATTTTGTTGACATGTTTATTGCCTAGGATATAGTATGAATCAATGTGTACTTAGGCTTGAAAATTGGATAACGTGAAAGCATGAACTTATTTTGAACTAGTTATGACTTGCTAGATTTCTTCTTCATGCGCACATAACCAGCGTTGGATAATTGCTTGTGTAAGGGATTTTATTTAATACATGTGGGGCAAAGTGTATGCAATTTGAACTTAGGAATGACTTGAAAATCCCTGAACTTAGATCATTAGACATCCCATTCCTAAATTAGAACCAATCATGCTAAAAGACAAGTTTGGAGGTAGAATGGTTGGAATTTGTATGTATTAACGGGTTGGTGGTTGGAGGTCTGTGGTTCTTGGTTTTGCACTTTAGTCATTGCAGTTTGGTCAACGGGTATAAACCATTTCCAGCATAAAAACAAAAAAAATGCTGAAGGTCTTATTCTGCTCTTCAAATGCCTTTTTGACTCGAGTAAGTAAGTTCAAGGGGTCTTTAAAACCTGGTGCCCTAAATCCAACTGGTTTGGAAGTCATCGACCTAAAGCTCGCTACATGGGTCAATTAGAAAGCAAGTACGGAGAGTGGACTTACACATAAGACATTAAAACATCTTTAACTTTTCTGTTTAAGCCTTTATGACTCCGACAAGTACGTCTTAGGGATTCTTTGAACCTGGTACTCTAAAGCCAACTGATTTGGGAGTTGCCGACCTGAAAGCCCGCTACAGGGTTCATATAGAAAGCAAGTATGAAAATTTTTGTACAAAGATGGTAAAAGATAGGGAAATTTAAAAGAAAAAGTCGTCCATAAAAAGTGGTGGTTGAGGTTGTAGAATTGGGGACTGCTTTCTTTTGATTTGTTGTGCACGCATATTTTTGATTCTGACTGCCTCGTGTGGAAAAAGCAATGAAAAATGTTGAGAACCACATAGATAAAAACCCGGGATGTGAGAGAAAAGCAGAAAGTGGTGATCATCCATGAATGTTGAAATGAATTTCATTAGAAATCATAGATTGACCACATGGGATTCGGGCTTGATTATGTATAATGAGCCACACAGTGTTGAGTATATCTTTTGCATAAGTATGTGTTTGACGTTGACTATTCACACACAAACTTGAAAATCTGGCATGATATAACTAGAAATTATTTTGCATTGTTGTTCATAACTTTTGCTTAAAGCTTAAATTGATTTGGACTATTGAGGCATTTGGTAAACATGTTGACACAACTAAAACAATTGCATGTTGTTATTTTAATTTGTTAGTTTAGTTTACATTGTTCGAGGACGAACAATAATTCTAGTTTGGGGATATTTGATAAGTGTATTTTATACACTTATTTGTATGTCTAAATTAGAAGAAATTATTGTCGTTTTAGAATATATATGCTATTTAATTTCTATATATTTGTTATTTTGTAGAAAATATCCCAAAAAGATGAAGAATGAAGCAATTGATTTGAAAAATGCACAATTGGATCTAAATTAGAGCTAAATTAGAGCAGATGGGGAGTGATAACATCAACCGGGAAACCTACATGGTGTCAAAGGGAAGAAATCAAAGGTCGGAGGAACGAATTGAAGGATTTGAGAGCTTAAACAGGCAAATCGAGAAGAAGATAAAGTTTGGGGACTAAATTGCAACAATTGAAAGTTGAGGATTGAAGATGCAATTAAAAGTCAGGGACCAACTTACACAGTCGAGGAAAGATGGAAGTTGCGATCACTGAATACACACCGTGGGATCGCGCGATGGTGTACATTTATAACATGAGAGTTTTATGGTCTTCCACGCGATCGCTTTGGTTTAAACCACGGGATTGCGTGCTTATCCGGCTGGGCCGACTGTGGGCTTTTTCTCGCAATTTTCAACATAATTCTCTCTTTCTTGACCTAGGTTTCTCCAAAACCTATATATACAACGCATGAGGCACAAGATCAGGACATTTGCCTCTCCATAAAACGAGCCACAATAGAGAATTCATCATCAATTTCTTGGAGAATCAACCACTGCAGAGGGACGTAAATTGAAGACAATTGAAGAATCAAAAATTGGTGCAAGATTTCCATTCTTTACATTGTTTTTTAATGAACGTTTATTTTTATTATTTTTGTTCTTTCATAATGATGTGTAACTAATTACAATATTGGGATGAACGATGTAGCCTAGTTAATTATTTTAATTCCATTTTCCTTATTTTAACGATTCAATGCATGTATTGATTTATTATTGCGTTTAATGCGTGAATGAACTGGCCACTCTTTCATGATTTAATGTGTTATTTTCATAATTCGAGAGGTGAGTTAATAACATAGATCTAGGTAATAAATTCGGTAATTGAACGAGAAATAGAGATATACTCTTGTTATTATTGCGGTTGTGTGTGAATTCTTGTGTGTAAGGCATCTAGATAAGGAATATTTGGACCCGCTGTAGAGATACAAGGTTGACTTATTTAGATAGTATTGATTTAAACTCGAGAGAGGAATCTCATTTTGAATTAGTTAATTCGATCGAACGCATATTTAGAAAATAGAACCTGGAATTGGAATTGATTTAATTGGTTAGATGAAATCGTGAATCCCAACTACCTTATAATCGTTTTTAAAACAAAAACAAATTCGCAAATTTAATTCTTTAGTTTAATTTATTAGTTTTAGTTCACAATCACAAATTCTCTTCTTTCTGATCAAATAAAGTTTAGAACTAAAATATTTCGGTAATTAATAGCAGTCTCTCTGGGACGATAATCCTGACTTTAATGTCCACTTTATTACTTCTCACAACCCGTACACTTGCGGGGATATCTTGCATTGTGAGATATTGGTGAACAGCTTCGGGTCAGATTTTTCTAGCGATTTTCAAAAGGTTTTCAGCCTCTTTGACCTAGGTTTCTCCAATACCTATAAATACAACTTGTGAGGCACAATTTGTTGACATTTGCCTCACCTAAGAACATCATAAGGTTTGGATTTCAACGTCAAATTCTTGGGAGATTGGAGCAAAGCAAGAGGCGAGATTGGAAGAACACGTGAAAATTTGATACTTGGTGCAAAATTTCCATTCTTTGATGTTCTTTTCCATGAACGTTTTCTTTTATTGTTTTTGTCGTTTAACTATGATGTGTAACTAAATTTAATGTTGGGATGAACGATGTAGCCTAATTTTATTATTTTAATTCCAAATTCTATAGTTTTAATGGTTTAATGCATGTGTTGATTTATTATTGTTCTTAATATTTGAGTTGCTTGATCACCAATTCATGATGTAATGAGTAATTTTCATAATCCGAAAGGTGGGTTAATAATTTCGATCGAGGTAATAAATCTGGTAATTGGACAAGAGATAAAGATATACTCTTGTTATTATTGCAGTCGTTATGAGAATTCTTGTGTTTCATGCTCTTAGTTAAGGAACAATTCAAACCCGCTGTAGAGATACATGGTTGACTTAATTAGGTAGAGTTGATTAAAACTTGAGAGAGGAATTTCATATGCATAAGTGAATTCGACTGAATACATTATTAGGAAATAACACTGAAATTGGAGTTAATTTAATTGGTTAGGTGAAATCGGGATTCCCAACTACTTTACAATCGTTTTTAAAAATAAAATAATTTTGCAATCTTATTACTTTAGTTTAATTCTTTAGTTTTTAGTTTAAAATCTCAAATTATTTCGTCCGTTCAAATGGGGTTTAGAACTAACATATTTCGGTACTTAATAGCAGTCTTCGTGGGATGATAAATCCGGACTCCTAGGTCACTTTATTACTTCTCACGACCCGTACATTTGCGGGGATATTTCACATCAGGAAATATTAGTGAACATATGTCAACAACACAATGTAGTGAGAGTATGAATACTTTTTTTGATGACTATGTAAACTTGAAGACAACATTGAAGCAATTTGTTCAACAATATGATAATGCTTTAAGAAAGGTTGAAAAGGAAAACCGTGATAATTTTCAGTCTTTTACTAAACGGATTCCTTGTGTAACACATTTTTAACTAGAAAAACAATTTCAGAGTGAGTATACGAATTCAAAATTCAAAGAGTTTCAAAGAGAGTTTACTGGAAAATTATATTTTGAAGTTTCCTATTGATGAGAAAAATGGAGTAATTGATGTTGAGGATATATTGGTAGGAGATAGACGTAAAAAAACTTCATTTTACTGTTTGTTGTGATGAAGGTGGAAATGAGGTTAAATGTGCTTGTCGGTTGTTTGAATTTAGAGGAATTTTATGCAAGCATATTTTATTCGTTCTTTTGAAAATTGATATTCACACAGTCCTCGAAAAGTATATATGGCACGTTGGAGGAAAGACTTCGAAAGATCTCACACACGGGTGAAAGTTACCTATGATGATTGGAAAGGTGACGAGGAGTGAGATCTATGTGATTTTGAGATTCAGAATAACACCTGTTTTGTAATATGTTTTGGATATTATTAAAATCCAAAGTGCTAGATGTATTCCTTAATTTGAACTTCTTTAGACTTTTTCATCTAAACTTGCTTCGAGCAATTAGAATTGGTAGCAAATATTTGGAACTGAACTTCTTTAGATGTTTTCATCTAAACTTGCTTCGAGCAATTTGCATTTGAAGATTAATTTTCTTAAGGGGTTATAGAGGGGCGGCTGGCAGTCAAGCCTCTCGAAAAGGAGGGGCAGGATGAAGTGAGTTGAAAAGTACAACAGGGACGTCGTTTGCTATTTTATTTTGTTTTTGCATTTTTATTTAAAACACAATAACTAAACTTTTTGATAGTCAAATGAACAAATTTTCTACTCACATGGAATCGGAGAACCAAAACACTACTATAGCATTGATTCGAATTCCTTTTGCCATTGTAGAACATTCTCCAATCTCTTCTAAATACCCCGAATTTTAATGTCACACGGCCATGAAGCGAGAATAGAATGATATCGATATGTCGCACAACCATTCTAGTCTAATCTATCAACAAATCCACAAAATGTACCAACAAGGTCAATCAATTCACCAAGAAGACTAACAACACATTCATTGAAAGATGGATTCAAAATACTTAATTATATCGAATTCAGGCTTAGATAAGAAAGAGCAGAAGTTATCAATTTCATAATTATTTTATTCCACTAATACATGGATGAGGACTTGGTTATGCTGCTTCTTCCTTCAACTACTTCACCTTAGTGATGTAATCACTCATTGCTTCCTCCTGTGATTTTCCTATAATATAATTGTAAAATTATGCCTAGCTTCAAATTAATCTTGTGATAAACAAATCAAGTGAAGAGTTTCTTATGCCAATTGAATACCTTCAACAGCCTTCCACGCATCCCACTTTGCCCCATCCTCATGTTAAACATACCGATACGACCTGAAATTAAACATGGCAAAATGAGATCTGCAATAAAAATTTGAAAGAAAATTGAAATCAACGTTATCTCCAATGGGCAATGTTGCTATTTTTTTTTCATCATCAACAAGAAGAAATATAACTGATTTAAAGATAGTCCAAACCAAGAATTTCTTTTTCTAAAAGAGGAAAAACTTTACCTTTAAAAATGGCAATTTGTATTTCCGGTGGTGGGTTGGTGGCTAAGGTTGGCTTGATCAAAGTAGAGATGTCGTGCACGGTAGAATCAAGAAGAAAGAGAGTTCATGTTCATTGGGAGTCTAAAAGACAGACATTCGTTTTTTGAAGAAAAATAATGGGAATACACGTTAATTAATTTTCCTATAAAAAGTAAAAACTAGAATAGAGTTGCCACATAGATGATGAATGTATAGCCAAATGGACTGGGGCTGAATTGCAATTCTCTGCATTGAATGATATCAGTAGTTCACATTTGTTGATAACAATTCATATTAAATAGGGGTATATTAGACAATAAAGACATTAATATACTTTTAACAAAGAAAGTGACCTATAATTTGTGACAAAAAAAAAAGGAAAATGTGTCTATCTTTGCGGGACAGATAGAGTAAAAATCAGGATAATTAATAAAATAGGAAATTAAATATATTTGATTAATTAAACAGGTAATTAAATAGGTTAACGTTACACTAACATAAAATTTATGGTCACGACACTTATTACAAATTTTATATTTCACAAATTTTTCATTGACAAAAAATTATCAAATTTATCATTCACGATTTATTTTTTGGTCAAAATTTTCTATCACGACTTATTTCTCGGTCACGAATATATCTCAGTCACAAATCTCAAAATTTATAAGTTACGACTTATTTCTCGATCACAAATCACCAAATTTATAGACTACGACTAATTTCTCAGTCACAAATCACAAATTTTATATGTCAAAAATAAATTCATAGCCACAAATTATTTCTCGGTCATGAAATACAAAGTTTATAGGTCATGACTTCTTTCTCGATCAAAAATCATAAATGTTATAGGTCACAATGGTCACAAATTATCAAACTAATTGGTCATAACTTATTTTTCGATCACAAATCTTGAATTTTATAATTCACAACTTATTTATGATAAAAAATCTCGAATTTTATAGGTCACAACTCATTTTTCAATCACTTATCTTGAATTTTATAAGTTACAACTTATTTTATAGTCACAAGTTTCTAGTCAATTGATCGCAACTTAACAAATTGCAATTCGTGGTTACAAATTCAGTCGCAATCACAAATATTATTAGTTCACATAAAATTATTGTCAAATTTTTTGACTCAGCTGTTACCAAATTATTGTAGTCTCTCTATGTTTCTTGTATATAGAGACACCATATTAGAATGTACAAAAATTACTAGATGTCTGGCAACATAACATGCTAGACACAAGGGCGCGAGCCCTTGTGTTGGTGGGTCCTACCTCATGTGTCTGACACCATAAGGTGCCAAACATCTAGAAACATAATGTCCTTGTTAGAATGTAAGCCACTATCGTAGAATGGTGTGATGATTGAAAGTCAACTCAGATTTCGATTCTAATTGTGAAAGAAACCAGTGTTCTAAAAAGAGTAAAGTATGACGACGCATGGAGCCCGAGAGTCAGACTTTTGAAACTTAAGTGGAGTATCGTTAAAAAGCGTTTCTCAATTACTATATACTAGATTTAAACTTTACACATACTTTAACTCGTTAAAAAAAAATTAAAAAAGCATAAGAACGCTTTATACGTGCTTACTCCGACATCACTCGCGCTTAGGAGCGCTTCACTCGTGCTTACTCGTGCTTAAGCGCGCTTTACGTGCGCTTTTTAGATAAAAAATCGTTTGCACAATTTTTTCGCTCTGTTCGCTAAATTGACATGCGAGAGGCTCACATCGCGCCTAGAGCATGCGTAGGCACGCGTTTTAGAACACTGAAAGAAACAAATGAAAAGTATTTTTGATTATTTTTAGTATGTATAAATAAAATGTCATATTTCTCTTGTACAAATGTGTGTTATTTATATAGTTTAAACCATGAGTGGTTTTGGCCTTTAGGCCAATGTACACGCCGATTTGATCCTTGTCGATGCATCACCAACCTTGTAAGATTCACAACCATAAATTAGCAGCTTCAATAATTGTTACTTTTTCTGAGAACCCTCGCTCCTATTCATTTTTTTTGCAATATGGTATCCGAATGGTACTGTTCTTGGAATGTAAGTTGTGTGCTCTCCTCTTTCCATTATAGATATGCGGCAAAGTACAAGATTGTTAGTTGATCTTTTCCTCTTATAAAAATACGAAAATGTTTCTTGTACAAACAAGTTGTACAAACTGGTATACAAAGATGTGTCAAATACTCAGAACACCCTTAATATTGAACCCATTTTACCAAATCCCCTAAAATGAAGTCCAAATACTAGGATTTAGGCAAAACCATTTTTGTTGTGAAGAGGGAGGGGGGAGAGAAAATATGCCTTTGTTTGGTAAAATTATTTATAAACAAGTTTATAAACAACACATTTCTTCATATCACTTTTTAACCACACACATTTCTCCAAACCACTTTCAACCATATATTTTACCTAAAAAAGGTCACATTCTTAGTTTTTAAACAAAAAAACTCTTACCAAGCAGAGGCTACATCAATAGGAGAGTTAATCATTTCTTCCTTGTTGATATTCTGGTGTCTCCTTTGAGAAAATCTTTCATACCCACTGGAGGTTGACGTTTGTGCAATAACCTGTTAGACCAAACTTTGTTGTTACGTCTTGGATTGTAGTGTCTTTAATGCAAGATTTCGTCAGTGAAAACAAGGATCTGAATTCTGATTTGTGGCATAGGAAAAAATTGGGAAGGAATCTAAAGAATAAGTACAATGGATCAATGAAAAATGGGAGGAGATTCAAAGGAGGTGGAGATGTGAATGGGATAGGGGAAAAATTGGAGATGTGTTGTGAATTGATATTGTAGTGTTTGATGACAAACTAAATTGCGTTGTTCTTCGTGGAAGTGGATTACTACTTAAAACCCAGAGAACATGTCGACTAAGGGAGGTGGAATCAATCAACACCTCTAAATAGGGAGAATATACATCAACTACTCTTAAGAAAAATGATTGACTTGCTAGAGCAATTAGGTCATTGTATGAGTGTAAATTGTATATAAAAAATCAAAATCCATGACCATTGTACTATAATATGGTATACCTTAACTATGTACAAACTTAATTGAGCTTTTGTGAGATTGTAGCTTGTTGTGATCTTTATTTTTAATAATGAAATATAGACTTCACCGTGTATGGCCCTAGACAAACCATTAAACTACTGAAATTTTTACTATTAATTTTTGGTATTATTATTTAACATGGTAAACCTGTAATGTTGCAAGTTTGAACAGGGTTTTGAAAGATGAGTAGGAACATCCAAATATGTTATAGCTATAGGAAGTTCGAAAACTGGTAACGAGATTGTTCGACGAAACAACAATTCCCACAATGTGGGAATGGATATTTGAAGTGGTTAGAGGCGTTTAGGACAAAGAACATGGGAAAAAGTAGCACAAAACATCATCTTCCCTATTTTAACGAAACTAAAACAAAAGTTACGTTATTTCATAGTTCTTCACCAAAAAATTCATCTGAGTACTCATACTCCATAGTTACACTATCATAAAAATCCATGTAAAAGTGGAAATGTAGAAAATGAGTCAAAGCAGGAAAGTCGGGTACACCTGCTACGTATGGATCTTCACCACATACATATAATGTTGTCCATTGGCCAACGTGATCCGCTCTCGAGAGAACGCTTCAAAATTATCAAAGTGCAGTATCTACAAGTTGGAAAATATGGAAATATGAATGGATGATTCAATGAGTCATTCAATACACATGAAATTGCTTTTCAAAAATTATGGTGTCCCAAAGTTGGAATCAATGTGTTGTGCAGAAATATGAATTGATAATTCAACAAGTCATTCAATACTCATGGATTAATTTCATTTGAAATTTACCATACAAGATTTGGTTAACCGAGGAGAAAGTTATGGTGTCCCAAAGTTGGCCACATGAAATTGTTTTTACGAACTGTATGACGAGAAGCGAACTTTGAAAATTTTCCGAGGGATGTACGTTGATCAAACCAATAAACGGATTTTAGATTCTCAAAGGTCATTCCGAGTACTTATCTGTACATATAACATATGCATTTTATCGAATGTTGGAAGTAGTCAAACGAGTCTCCTAAAGAGAGACGCTTAATCACGTTTTTTGTAGCTTTTTTTTTTTCAAAATAATTTCGTTTTTCTTTAATAAAATTCCACAACATCAAATAAATTCTAAAAATACATTTATTACATAATTATAAGTAAATAAGGATGTCATAATTTCTCGGGACATGACATTAATAACATTAGGAACATGAATTTTCAAAATCCTATGAATTGTAGTTAAACGTTTAAATCAAGGCATAAATGATGGAAGTAAAATGGATTCTCGACTCTAGGATGTTTTTATCATTGTTTTAATTATTCAAAATTGTTATTTTCATCTATTAGTTTAATTTAAAATTCAAACTCAATTCAATTGTCTAGTTTTGGTTAAGGAGTTTAATCTAAAATAATAAATTTAATCAATCCTTGTAGGTACGATACTTGGACTCACAATCCACTTTATTACTTTTGCGATCCATACACTTGCAGTCAGCAACAAGTTTTTGGCGTCGTTGTTGAGGATTATAGTTTAAATTTATTTTTAGATTACTTTCACTAATTCAGACTTTTTACTGCTTTATTTTTATTTTATTTTATTTTATTTTAGTAATTTTTATTTTTAGTTCATTCACTAGTGCTTTTGTTTTTGGCATATTTGTGTATGCAACGTTTGAGACACAGGAATTTTGTAGAGGTTGACCTGAAAATCGAACATACTTTACATCATAGATTAAGAGAATCAAAAGAATTAGATAAATATAAAAATCAAAAATAGGAAGATATGACAAATAACAATCAGATTCTACTGGGTGTTGAGCCTGTGGATGAGGGAAATATGTTTGTGGGAGACTTTATGACTCCGCAGATTGTTCAGAACTAATCAAGCATAGTTCATCCACCTTTTGGTGTGGCTAACTTCCAATCGAAGGCAAATGCTATCAACCTATTTCAGAATGGGTACCTATTTTATGGAAGAGCTGATGAAAATACGAATACACATGTTTCTAGATTTTTAGACATGTGTCAACAATTCAAATATGAGGGTATCTCTGACGATGTTATTAGACTTTAGTTATTTCCCTATACCTTGAGAGATAGAGCATTGAATTTGTTGGATTTCCGTCCTATTGCAAGCATCACAACCTGGAACAATCTGGCTCAAAAAATCTACACAAAATGTTTCTCACCTATCAAAATTGCGAAGCTCAAGCATGAGATTTTGATCTTTCAGAAATAGGATGCAGAATCATTCGATGAGATATGGAATAGGTTCAAAAACATACTCAGGAAGTGTCCTCATCATGGAATCACTATGGGTGTTTAGGTGCAATACTTTTACATAGGCCTACTTCCTCAGTTCGAAAGCTTGGTGGATACATCATCTAACGATTCATTATCCACCAAAACTATAGACGAGGCATTGGAATTGTTTGAAAGGATAGCCAATACAAACATCACGTGGGCATCTGAACAAATAATTTAATGAAACCAGCAAAGGTTTATAAGGTGGACATTGTGTCAGCATTATCTGCAAAAATAGACTCTGTAGTGAATTTCAATTAATTTTTTTTTTCATAGAGTTTATATTCTAAGTAATTTACATTCAAAGTATAACATTTTCTACTGGAATTGAATCTATAATTGATTGTAGTTGAGCAGTTGTAGCCAATGATGACGAAGGTTTGAGCTTCAAAAAATTTGTTGCTCAGGTACCAAATGGTTTTGATCTGGAATATAATCAGTCCACAAAACAGTCATAGTTATCAGCACGCATGTTATCTTCACTAGAATATTCGTCATCGTAAAAATGTGGACTGAACGTGCAGGTAATGTAGACAAGTTATGGTGGCCGACTTTTAATATGTAACCTTCTTTGTCACCGGATCTCCTTTGTGGAAGGGGGGAGCTATTGAAACTCTCTTGCTATTAGTGTCAAAGAAGAGAAAATTGACTAGTTATTAGGAGTGAAGAAGGGAAAACCAACTAGATTTGTCCGTTAATATGTACTGATATTGGTGACGTAGTCCCATGGTGGTGGTCTACAAATAATGTGGCCTAAATCTGAGGATCTGTCGAGATCGGTCATGCTGTGAATAGTGCAACTTTGTAAGAGAGAGAAAATAAAAGAAGAGAGCGAAGAGAAAGGTCCAGACGGTAAGAGAAAAAGGGAAGAGAGAGAGGGACACATTTTTTCTCCAAAGGTCTCCGTACAAGTCTAGTAGCGGACCTTCAATTGGACTTTGTGGAGTGTTTTTTAATATTTTAATAATATTTTGATTGCCACGTAGGCAAAGACCTTGGACTGACCCTTTGCATTAAAGATGCTCTAAGGTGTGCAATCGTAGTTTAGTAGGGAGGAAGAACTGAAAATCCGGATTTCATCTGTTTTGATTTGTAATTTGGCAAAATCTTGTGATACATTGGTCTTACCAAAATCTCGTGATACTTACCTAAATCTCGCGATATCTCATCTGTTTGTACAACTTGTTTGCACACAGGGGTGGAACTAGGATTTATAAATGTAGTAGGCTAGAGAAAATATGGGGGGTGGAGGGGGGAAGACCCTCTCCCGTCCGATTTTTTTTTTCCAAGCCAAAAAATAAGAATAATTCGGACTTCAAATCCGTAAATATAACAAAATAAATTTACTTAAATGCCAATATCTATGAGCTAAAAAAAGCACCACAAATGTGCAATACAAAATAAATTTAATCAATAAATTCTCATCACAAGAATCAAGTGGTAAGATAAATCAATAAATTAACTCTAAACTATCAAAATTCAGAAAAAGCTAAGTAAGCCCTTTAATAATAAAAAAATAAAATTTAACTACTAATCTACAAATCTACCACAAGAAATTCTGGATAAATCCTTTTATAATAAATAAATTAACTACCGCAAAAATCCCTAATTCTAAATAAACCATAAATAACTAAAATATTAATCAACAAATTCAACACACAAAACAATTAATAACCAATAATTAAATAACGAAAAAAGTAACATATCAGATTTATAATTACTATAGTTTATAAGGTAAACTAACAGACTGACTTAGTGACTTACGGTCGACGACTCGCGGCATTCACCAGAAGCCGAAGAGGGACTAGCAACTAGGGAGGCTGGCGGAATCAGAGGACGTCGATGAGCTCGTCGGCGGCTCACGACGGGTGCAGCTGAGGTTGTTCCTATTCGTTGAACAATCAGTAGAGCACCAGAGGAATGAGATCTGGATCTTTCACTCGATTTTGAACTTGTGATTGATTTGGAGTAGTTTGGGCTAATTGAGTTAGAACCTGGAGCTGGAGGAGAAGAATGGTGTAGAATTCTGGTGGACTAAGTTAGGGAAACAGACCAAATGCATTTGGGTGCCCAGAATAAGTTCAAAATTTTCAAAAATCCTTAGGGGACTGAAGCCCACCGCTAGTCCCGCCCCTGTTTGCACAACTAGCATTTCTGATAAAAATATCACATGGGCCTCACCAGATCGCCATAGTTGGTGTCAAGAAACATCTAAATGTTAGGTTTCGAAACATACATGCACAACGAAAATAAAAGAATCGAAACCATAGCCCGGATCAGCCTTGCACTTAGATGAAGTTTGTGATAGAAATTATGCCTTTTTGATGAATAGCTTGAATCTGATATTGATGTAGTGTAGAGATCTCTTCACCACAGCCGTCCAATTGTCTAGCCTCTGATGGTGATCCACACAGCAAGTCAAGATCTGGATTTGTTGTGCTAGCAACCAAGAATACAATAATTCTATTTCTCTACAAATAACTTAGTACTTATATGTTTAACTCTAATCCTAATCCTAATTAAGTTAGAGACTGTGGACTTGGGGCCAGCCCAAGTCCGGCCCAACTAATTGGGCTTGAACATATTATTCCAACAATCTTCCACTTGTATAAGATCCAATTCCAGATACTTAATTCTTGCTTTTGTGTGTGACCCATCAGGTTCTATTCACGATGGAAAATGTCGTGTTATTATTATTCCAATCTAAATGGAATAAGATGAATTGAAATCTCTATTTCAAATTCATCCTACATTTACCAAGATTGATTAATTCACGTTGCATTCCGAGATTGACGTCTAGCAACGTATCAAGACAATCTATGTGAAGGAAATGTCATGTGGTTATGACAAGACTAGTATATGTGTAGTTTCCGTGGAAATACAATCCCTTCATCATGTATAACCCAATTGGTTGAGAGATATGGAATACCGTCAATCTCTTTTAACCAATTATTTTATTCCCCTCTACCTTTAGTTGATTTAGTCATGATTGAAACATTTTTCAATTCATAACACTACCCCGACCAAGGACTTTATATCAACTTTGGTTGGTGAAATGCAGGTTACAATCTCCTACTACCCAGGAGTGATGAATCCTCATTTTGGACATACACAAACCTTCATATGAGTCTTACTATACCCATGCAACTTCATCCTGATGACTCCTTCTCAAAATCCAGCATCAACACTCGTTAAAGCATAACAATTTTCATATAAGATTCTATGAAGTCCTCAAGTCAAAGGACTAAATCCACAATCACACATTAGAGAATTACCACTGACGTTTGGATGTTTATCCATGTAAAATCTCTAGGCGGGTCATCCGATACTTTGTTCATCTAACAATGCATCCATGTATTCATTCGAATGTCCCTTTACATTCTAACTCGTGAGATGAGCAACTTTCTTCATAAGAAAGAAATGCAACACATGTTAGTCTAACTGCAACAACAATATATGTATCTTGTTGTTACTTTGACTAGGGATAATTTAAGAATAAGTCATTTTATTACTTGTACCTCACAATCACAACACCTTGTGATTTACAAGTTATTTGAACTTATTCTACGGATTCCATTATTATAATGTTAAGTAATAACAGATCTTCCAATTAAAAAAAAAGTAGACTCATTTAATTAATAAATGTTTATACCAACGATGTCCAAACAAAGTGTATGTCACATTAAATAAAATCTCATACAAACTAGATCTAATCACTCATGTATCTAATACCAACAGATTTGGTATGATCATCATGCTTGTGCTGTGACAATCCCTTTGTCAGAGGATCTGCTACATTATCGTCAGTGGG